>CM047002.1:65534419-68130481 GCA_025698465.1 Gossypium longicalyx | reverse complement strand
AAGGTTTATGGCCTCTTTCGTGGAAATTGTTGAGTGAGTTTTTGAATAGTTAGAGTGTATGCCTACTAAAAGTATAATATGTGTAGTTTCTTTATTGAAAGAAGAAGCATATCAGTGGTGGCTCACTAATTCATTCTATACCAACTAAATGGTTTACTTGGACTTTCTTTCGAATTGAATTTAAGAAAAACTATGTAGGTGAGTCGTATCTGGAATATCAGAAGCAAGGGTTTGTCACATTGACTCAGGGAAAATTAACAGTGGTAGGTTATGAACGGGAATTTATATGCCAAAGAAGTTATGCATTGGCAATGGTTCCTACCAAGAAAGGGAGTTGACAACATTTCCTTTGTGAGTTGAGAGATGAGATTAGAGTTCCCTTAGTTACACTTTGATTCCATGAATTTTTCAATCTAGCTGAACGAGCAAAAATGGTGGAACAAACTATGGGTTTAAATAAGGAGTCCAATACTAACCATGTCCATGGTAAAAAAACAAATGTATAAATTCTCATTCTTTTACTCTAATGGCATTACAATCCTAAAGTATATCAAACTTTTGATCCTAATAGACATACATTGTAACAGTTCGGTTTAGACCCTAGTCAGAATAGTGGTTATGAGACCACATATCCGAGTCTGAAAAATATTTAAATATTATTTTTCGTGTTTATGATATGTGAATAAGCATGTGTGAAAGTCTCGTATGAAAGTTTGAATGTTTGTGTGCTAAATTTGAAAAATGACCTAATCGCGTAAAATGGTAAAGTGGCCTTCTAATATTTAAAGTGCCTATTTGATTTGTCTTAATATATGTGAGGTCCTTATGTGGTTAATATGCCATTTACATGGTTAATGGACATTAATGACCTTTGTATAATGGTTTATTAATGTTTTATTTTAAGGGTAAAATATTTAATAAAGTTAATTATAATAAAACTAAAGCATGAAACTAGCCATTATTCATGTTCTTCAACTGAAAATAAAAGAAAAAGAAAAGATAAACGCTTGCTTAGGGTTCGACTAAGGTTTTGCTCAATTAAGGTATGAGTTTCACCCCGTTTTTGATCATTTTTACATTTTTGTGATCGTTACTTTGTGTTTTACTAAGCCCATGCCTAAATTTTTGGTTTTTATGATGAATTTGAAATGTGCCATGTATGAATTCGTGAGTTTTATGTTGATAAATGATGCAATATGAAAGCTTAATGTTGGGTTAGCATCTTTTGTCTTTGGATTTTTGATGAACTTAAGTAAAATGGGTTAAATTGTGAAATTTATAAATTGAGGGACTAAAATGTGAAATAAATGAAATGTGTGGACTTGTATAAGAGCTATGAAGATTCTGCTAAGGCATGGTTTTGATGAATTATGTGTATTTTATGATATTGTGAAATAGTAAAGTGTCATAATATGAAAATGTGAGGGCTAAGTTGCAAAGTGCCTTAAACATGTAATTGTGGATTGATTTGAATGATTTGGTGAATAAAATGGTTAAATTTGAATTGATTTAGATCAAGAATTAAAGAAAACAAAATTAGATCGGGGAAAGTCGAAAGTTTTCGAATAGCCGATTATGTCTATCCGAATACGTACGAGGTAAGTTAGTATGTTAAAAAACATTATTTCTTTATATATAATGTTTAAGAATGATTAAATTGTATATTTGTGGTTATTAGATTGATGGTTACAAGTATGTCGATTTTAAGAATGGTATTTAGTGTGTGAGTTACTGAGGATGGCACTTAGTGTGCGAAACATCCAGAAATGGCTCTTAGTGAGCGAATTATCGAGGATGGCACTTAGTGTGTGAGACATCCAGGATGGCACTTAGTGTGCGGTACATCCGTGAAGGCACTAAGTGTGTCAAACTTTGAGAAGAATACTTTGGTGAAAGGCATTGTTTGTGCAACAGCAAACTTCGGGTATGTACAAGTTAGAGAAGTAAGTTGGTGAAAGGTTTGTTAGAAATCCAGGAAGATGTGTATGTTATTATAAACTGTTAATGTTTATGTATACAGATGAGTTTTTATCATACTAGCTTACTAAGCTTTGAAAGCGTACTTTGTGTGTTTATTATCTGTTTTATAGATATCAAAGCTACTGGGAGCTTGGGGATCGTCGAGGATCGTCATCACACTGTCGAATCATATTTTGGTACCTTTTGAAAGTGTAGATAGTAAAGTATGGCATGTATAGACTAGAAGTACTTTGGTTATGTTTTGAAACGTGTATATATTTAGCCATGAGATTTGGCTTGATTATGGATATGTATATAAATAAGCTTGTACTATGAGTTATGTGATGAAATTATGCTTATATGGTATGTTTTGAATGACCAAAGGAAATGGTCAATGTTGATAAATTTTGGTAAGTTATGAGTATGAGATTGAATGATATATTGAAACATATGTTTTAATATAATTTTAGTTTAGGTTTTGGTATGATTTAGTTGATGAATTGATGTTGAAATTTATTGATAATGTAAAGGCATGAATAATGTATGTTTTGGTATTGAGATTGGTTGAAGTTAGTGTACAAATATGTTTGGTTTGGTGCTTGTAGGTTTGACCCAATTAGGGTGGCAAATTGGCTATTCAAATTACCTATTTTTGTTCACATGGGCAGAGATACAGGCGTGTGTCTCAGCCGTGTGTGACACACTGTTATGTTGCACGGTCGTATGTCCCCTAGGGTACCCTACAATTGTAAGTTAGGCTCGAGCACAGCCAAGGCACACGGGCGTGTGGCTAGCCATGTGGCCTAAGTCAGTGTCGACCATGATTAGGGCACACGGGCGCGTCTTGTGGTCGTATGTATAAGTCAGTTTGTATGCCCTGTTTTGACATGGCCTAGACACACGGGCGTGTCTAATATCGTGTGAGGCACACGGCCTATTCACACAAGCGTGTGACCTGTACAACTTTGAGAAATGTTTAACTTTTGAAAAATTTTGTATAAGCTCGGTTTGGTCCTGACCCTTTTCTACTGTATTTTTAAGGTCTCGATGACCTATATAAGGGAATCTATATTGATGTTTGATTTCTGATTTTATGATAATTATGAAATGAATGTTAAATGTTCCGTTTTGTCCGGTAATGCCTTTAACCCTAATCTGGTGACGGATACAGGTTAGGAGTGTTACATCCATTTTATAATAAAAATATTTTAAAAAAATACATCAAAATATCAAGTTTATCTTTTTTTTCTAATTTATATAAAAAAAATATCAAATACATTTTAATAAGGAGCAACTATGACTTAAGAAAATAACACTTTTACTTCAAATTTCAAATTTCAAATCTTCTCCAAATTGTGTTCAAACTCTTCAGCAATTTTTTGCTTCAAATCTTTAATCTATCCCATAGGCAAAAAATTAAAATATAAGTCAAAAATCTTAAAATTAAGCATTTAAAGCCATAAATCTTAAAAGAAAATTAACAATTTAAATTGAATTTATGCATTTTATTTAAATATTTATTGCTACATACTAAAAGTCAATAAGGCAACAAAGGATCTCCCTAATGCAAATATTAGTTTGGTAACAATTTGACCACCGCCCAAACGTGCGAACGTCTGGACTAAAAATATTGCAACAAAAGATATAAAATAACAGTGGTCTCTGCAAGTATATGGGTCAGGTTGTAATATAGTTAAATTTACAATGAAACACTTGGGAAGTATTTTGAGGATCGTTCCCAAGGGTGGCTAAATTAAACTAAAGGCTAATTTCTACATTAACAAGTCTACACTGTAAAATCCTTGCTTGATCCAGTCACCAGACCCAAACAAGATGGTGTTAGTATCAAATACTTAAATGATTTTGTTACATTCAACTTACTGGAATGTGCAATAACATGAGTTGTAAGCTTTTTTTCATTTTTGGCGCATACTTAAAAGTTTACAAAATGTATATTTAATCCAACCATACATATTGTCTTGTGTTTAAAAGAGACCATTTCCCATTGTTCAAAACAACTTTTGATCCCTAAAAGAAATAAATCAAGAAACATGGTAAGTTCAAGATGAACTTAGTGAGTTCACATGATGTTTACTCGCCCACACATACAGCTTGCTTGGAATATAAGTCACGCATAAGGAAAACTAATATGTTACATAGTTCACTTAAGAATATAAGCAACAAGCATACTGTTAAAAAAACTGAACATAGAAAAAAAATATATTATGGGCAGGGGAAAAGAAAAATTCACTAATGTCGAATTCGAATGATACAAGAGGAGTTTTGACTACATCTATTTATAGGTTGAAATTCTAATCAATGTCAAATATATTATGCTAACAAATGTTAAATATATTATACTAATAAATACTAAATCTTCTAGAAAGAAAATATATTTTGTTTAACTTTACTTGCAAGCAATCTCTTAGAATTTGGGTCATACAACTCTAACACTCTCCATATTGACACAAATTCTCAACAAACAAGTTCTTCACCATGAACTCTCAACGAACAAGTTCTCCACCTCTTCCACGAAACATCTTAAGGGTATACTTGAACAATAAACACCAACCAAGTCCAAGCAATGATCAAACTTGGTTATAGAAAGTGACTTACTCATCATATCTGTAGGGTTATCATGAGTACTAACTTTACTCACAACAATATCACCACGAGCAATAATATCACGCATAAAATGATACCAAACATCAATATGTTTTGTTCTCTCAGGAAACATTTGATCCTTCGTAAGGAAGATGGCACTCTAACTATCACAAAATATTGTACTGATCTGAAAGTCTTTACTGAGTTCACGAAAGAGTCCATTTAACCAAATACCATTTTTTACAAGCCTCAGTACTCGTCATGTACTCAACTTCAGCAGTAGACAAAACAACTGTAGTTTGCAAAGTGGCTTTCCAACTGATTGCGCAACCTCCAAGAGTAAAGACATTCCTAGTGAGAGTTCTTCTTTTATCAAGGTCTCCAGCAAAATCAGAATCAACATACCTAATGACTCCATCTCTAGTTCTTCCAAACTGTAAGCAAACATCAGTAGTACCTCGTAAGTATCTGAAAATCCACTGAACTATTTTCTAGTGTTCTTTACCAGGATTCACCATGTATCTACTAACTATACTACTTGCATATGATAAATCTGGATGTGAGCAAACCATAAAATACAAAAGAGATCTCACTACACTAGAATATGGAATACGTGACATGCTGTCGATCTCATTATCTGATTGTAGAGACAAAGCCAATGAAAGTTTGAAGTGGGCTTCTAATGGAGTACTAACAGTCTTGAGATTATGTATATTGAACCTCTGAAGAACTTTCTCAATGTACTCTTTCTTAGGTACAATTTGCATGCTTTTCTATCTCTGAGAATCTCCACCCCAAGTATCTTCTTTGTTGTTCCCAAATCTTTCATCTCAAATTCTTTACTAAGCTAAGCTTTGACCTTTCTTATCTCTCATTCATCTTTGGCTACTATCAACATGTCATCAACATTTAGGAGTAGATACACAAAAGAACCATCATTGTTTTTCTTAAATATACGATCCGACCACGTGATATCCCTTAGTATTAGTTTAAACATTAGACATGTAACACCCTTTACCCGTACTCGAGATCGGGACAAGGTATGAGGCATTACCGTACATAAATAGGGCATCTTCAAAAAATTCGAGTCATAAAATTTCACTTTAAATTAAAACCAATCAAACAAATTCATATTGTCTTTATCATGGACCTACGAGGCCCAAAACATACATTAAAAGTAATTCTGGACTAAACCGAGAGCTTAAGAAAATTTAATAAAATTTCTAGGTTTAAGCCTCTCACGCCCGTGTGCTTTGGGACATGCCTGTGTCCCATACTCGTGTGGAATTTCTAGAATTTATTTTTCATTTCAAACCTACAGGGGTTTTTACACGGCCAAGCACACGCCCGTGTCCTTGGCCCGTGTCCCTCACATGGCCTAGACATGCCTGTGTCATCGCCCGTGTCCAAAAACCTGGACATTCTGTTTATGATGTCATCATTCATTTAGGGGCACACGGCCAAGGCACATGCCCGTATGCTAGGCTTTGTCCTTCATATGGTTGAGACACAAGGCCGTGTCTCTGCCCGTGTGTTTTCTACCATGCATACTGACTTGGAAATTTTCTGTGCAGGGGACACACGGCCATTCAACACACCCATAGGGTAGACTGTGTGTCATATACAGCCTAAACACATGCCCGTGTGTCTACTCGTGTGGACCTTTTTAGAGGCTATTTTACAAGCCAATGGTCACCCTCAATCACTCATACATTCAAACACACTTTATAACATGCAACATGACATATTTATGCACTCAAATACTCCACACCGAAGCACTCTCACATCTTCATAATGTCATCTTATTGTACACTCATTTATTACACCATTTAGAGGCATTCCACACCAATTTCATGCATTATTAAATTTGTTACCATAACTTCAAATTGTGTATTCATACACATAGTCATTTTAAGTATTAGGTCATCCTTTAACCTTTAGCACTTAATCCACACTTTACCATACATTCATCAATCAACAATATATCACATCATTATCATGCACTCACCAAGCAATAACATATCCTACCATCAAAACACTAACAAATGCATGCATGGGTAATTAGATTACAACCCAAACGATCAAATATGAGCCATATCACACAGCCATTACAAAAAGAATCATCATCATCATAGGCCTTCACAATTTGGCCAAATAACATGACACATCACAAAATGACCAAGTTCCTATACATGCCATACTCAAAATAATAATTTCACTATACCCAAAAGTCTTTTGATAGTGTGATCGAATACTCCGACAGCTTCCAATCTCTGAGCTAGCTTGGCAGAACTACAAAAGATGGAAAAGAGAGGGGAGTAAGCATTAAAGCTTAGTAAATCCATATGCAAATAATATGCGATAGTGGTAAACAATTAACATGCAAAGACATGATAACATATACATAAAGATTATTCTTCATTCAAACCTCTTTGCTTACTCATCAAATGCACATACGTACTTGCTCATCTTAAATCGATCTTTATCAAAACATTACTCATAGGTTTAGAATACGTACATGTACTCATAGTAGAGTATCAATAACCATACCTCTTTCATATGCCCTCATCGGGACTTCATTACAATCATTACATTACCCGTTGAACACATCGGAATACAATTAGATACACTAAAAACTTGCACATAAGTTCCTCATGCACATACATAGCCAAAGCTACCTCATAACATGTAGACATCTATAGTGAAATCGGACCAACTCAATGAGCTCAGATGTTACATGCATCACATCCATAATGAACTCGGACCAACTCAACGAGCTCGGATGCCCCTCATATATTACGAACTTGGACCAACTCAACAAGTTCGAATTTTTCACGAACTCAGACCAACTAAACGAGCTCGGATCTCTTATTTCCTAGTGACATGTCACTTGTATCCTAACTATTCCTATGGTTCAAACGGAATTTTCTTCACTTACATATATTATCTCCATCGTACTTGCTCGTATTGTCATGGTTAACGACCATGATAACATTAATGCTTTCATAACAATCAATAAGCATATAACTCATAATTACAATAAAACATTTATCACAATATATTAAAGCATTAAAACATACTATAACACCACATTATTTGCATATGTACTTACCTCGGTACAAAACGATGATAATCGAGCCTAGTTGTCGTATACTTTATTCTTCCCTCTATCAAGTCCCGATTCACGTTTTTCTTGATCTATAATATCAAATTTAACTTATTTATTATTCACATTATTCAAATGGGTCCATAAATCATACTTTTTCAAATTTACATTTTGACCCTTAATCTTTCACATATTTACGATTTAGCCCCTAAGCCCGTAAAATGAAATGTATGCATTTTCTTGATTACCCAAGCTTAGCCGAACCTTTACTATGCTCATATCAGCCCATATTTTCTTTTATTTCACATTATTACTACTCACTTTTGCACTTTTACCAGCAAGTCCTTTGTTTAGGTGTTTTCACTAAAAATCACATAATAAAAGATGTTCATCATGCATCAAACATTCATATTCCTCCATAAATTATCAAAATACAAGCATGTCATGCATGGGCATTTTCATACATGAACCCTAGCTCAAAATATAGCTAGAAATGGGTAGACCATGTTACCGGGACTTTAAAAATACAAAGAACATTAAAAACGGGGTTAGGGAACACTTACTATTGAGCTTGGAATTGTTGAAAAAAACCCTAGCTATGGTGTTGTGTGATTTTCGGCAGCCAAGAAAGAAGATGGACACATTTTTGGTTTGATTTTCCCTTTTTATTCTTTTAATTACCTAATGACCAAAATACCCTTAGAGTTTCTCTTTCTAATTTTTCCTATGCATGTCCATTTTTGTCTAAAATTTTAAAAATTGGTCAAATTTCTAATTAGGACCCTCTAATTCATAATCTAATGCAATTTCATGCTTAAAGCTTCTAGAATGCAAGTTTTGCACTTTATTCAATTTGGTCTCTAAAATGCAATTAGACATTTTATGCATAGAATTTCTTCATGAAATTTTCACACAAGCATGCATTCATGACATAAACCTCATAAGAATCATAAAATAATTATTTCTATCTCGTATTTGTAGTCTCGAAACCACTGTTCTGACTAGACCCTAATTCGGGATGTTACAAGACAACCAATGAGTAACACTTGCTTCCATTTTTTTTAAGTGGAAAAACCATGTGAGGACAATATACAAAGTATTAATGCAATCATTAAATTTTATTAACTAATATGTTCGAAAAAAATTACAAGTGTACTTTAGACAAAAATACAACACTTAGGGCACCAAATCCAATACATACTCACGCAAAGTTCTTTCTCGTCGAGCCATAGGTGACTCTATTCAGATTTTTGCTGGTGGCGATGGTTCAATTGTATCTTTAAATAGCAGTTTTTCTTGAAGTAGATCAACTACCAGTGATGGATCATACTGCATATGTTGGTGTTGTCAATTACTTCTTAAAGCTCTCTTTGGTTTAGGATTTGGCTTGATTGGGATGCGAGTCATACACTGTAATCAGAGATACAAAAAATTAAATTAGCGAACCAAAATAAAATAAAAAATAAAAAATTTAACTTGAAATTTTCCTATTTATCCTATTAAATATAGAAATTAAAATTTAGCCTAATGTAAAAGCCTCACTGACAACGGAGCTTGACCACCCACCAGACGTGTAAACGTTTTGACTAAAAATATTGCAACAAAAGTATAAAATAACAGTGTTGTTTGCAAGTATATGGGTAAGATTGTAATATAGCTAAGTTTACAATAAAACACTTGGAAAGTATTCTGAGTATTGTACCCAAGGGAGGCTGAATTAAACTAAAGGATGTTCTACTCTAACAAGTCTAAACAGTAATCACTTAAAATTATAGTGTGATAAACCAAAATAAAATAAGAAGCAAAATATCATAAATTTAAGATAATTAAACAAACAATCGAATTCACTAAATATGTTGAAAGAAGATTAACTGACATTAGTGTTCATAATTAACTTGATATTTAGGATTTTGATGAATTAGTAAGAATTAACCTAGTTATTACCTTTTAGCCTCTAACTAAATCAACTAATCAATAGAAACTACTTATCTTTCGACATCATAATTTAAACTAGGCTAAATTAAAATATACTTGGTAAACTATTCTTTCGACCTCATCTACCTAAAAAATTTCATGGGGTAGTCAATCCTAGGGTTTAATCGCACTTAATTTAATCCAATTAATTCTAAAGTAAACTCTAACTCCTAAGTTAATTAATTCCACCTCCGATCATTAATCTCCCTAAGGGTTTAGTTCCTCATGAATCTAGATGCAATTTTCCCTAAGTTAAATTCAAACATTCAAACAAATATCAAATTAAAGAGAAAAGAAATGAAAATTTTGATTCGTTGTGGTGTCAATTGAGCGCTGAAGCTGAAATCCCAATTAACAGTCGTCAAGAGAACAACGATTGGAAGACAAAGAACCAAAAATCTAAAGATTAATTGTAGAAAATAAAGGTTGAATTAAAATTGAATCCAAGTTAAAAGCAAAAGCCAAAAATCCCCAAAATTCAAAACCTAAACTAAAAACCAAGAATTAAACTAAGGAAAAAGCTCCCCAAAATTAACCTTAAACATTACTATATATAGTTCTGGTGTTTTATGATCATATTATGTCAAATACAGGTGATTAAATGACTTAATACGCATTGTGCAGACGAAAACACCCTCAACAATAATTTAACCCTCGACATTGGACATCGAATAGGAGTACTGTTGGCTCATGTTGGGTGTTGCGAAATCATATGCTGATGTCGCGACACCGAAGTCGTCCCTTGTGTTCTTGGCCTAAAATGGTGTCCTGCCCACTTGATAAACTAATTAGTCCTTCCCTAAGCCCAGATTGGCCTAACGAGTCACTGAAATACTTAGAAACGTGTAAAAATGTTTATTTTATTAAAATTGATCATAAGTTACTAAAACAGAAAATTACTAAAAATATAATCAAATTACTCAAAAACAAGCTCAATAAATACCGAAAAGAACTTAATTTGCCACAATGAATTGTGACATATCAATAAGAACACCTCAGAATGAATCTATCATTTTTCTTGTCAAGAATGAACCTTATTAACAACAGTAGAATAGGAAACAATAGATATGCAATTTGTGATCAAAGCAACCCACTTTATATGGAAGTCGATCTTTAATCATCATGGCTTCGAGAAAACTCCATTCAACATTGTTATTGGCCTTACTAATACCCAATTTGAAAGGAAAAATATCCCCTTTTTAAAACAATCATTTAATTCGTATGCATTAAAGGCGTTATCCGTAACTAGTTAATCCGAGGACAAATGCATTTGGGCTTTATCTTCACAAACATTCAAAACATGCTTAAAATCATAAAGCAAGTAATTAAAAATTTTAACATATAAGATATGGGTGCTTATATCATTTATTGCCAATATAAATCCAAAGTTAAAAATTTTTAACATACCACATTATATCATTCAGTGATGATGCTATACAATTTTTTATAGCATTATACATACTGTGACTGTATATAAAATTTTATCATGACATTACATTAAATATAAAACCATATTTTTATTATAAAGAATCAAAAGTCAGCCCTAAACCCCCTCCCCCCCAAAAAAAGTCCTCAATCTAATATTTCTAGTAATGTTTTTTTTTCTTCAATTCTATAATGATATATAGAAGAAAAAGAAACAATCTAATCTTGTAGGATTTTCTCTATGTAAGGGCTTGAACTAGTTGAGGATATTTAGTTCATTTAGGTGCTTCTGTCGTGCCACCACAGTAGTTCTTCAAATATGGAGAGAAGTTCGGGTAAAAAGGGAACAATTTAGGCCAGCAAACGTCGTTGAGTTTCATTATGGCATTGCAACAAGCAGGACTAATAATAGTAAACATTTGGTAATAGATAGTAAACGCTTGGTTTTAATTTTTAGAAACTTAAGATAGGGTTTCAATGAGGTTCCCTTAATAAAAGATAAAAATAAGACTAAATTGGCAAATATATATTCTTTTGTATATAGCATTCTCAATTTGAGTTTAGAAGCTATTGTATTGAAGGAACGCATCGCAATGTGAGGAAGGGCCATTGAAGAAATAAAAAAGATTAGGAAAGAGAGTAATGTTTTCATCTTACTGCGTTCAAAAATTTTCTGGTATAATGGATGGGGTATAAGATAGACTATTACCCATTTGATAAAAGTGAAACAAAATAGAAAATAGAAAAGGAATAGCATAATAAATAGGGGGTCTACTCCTATATACCTGACCACATAAGTATCTATTCATATCAATTATTTTTTAGGGTAAACAATCTATTTAGTCACTCAAGTTTACTCACTTTTCTAATCATTCAATTCAAAATTTTATTATTTAATTAGATAAGTTGTCAATTTTAATTGCTACATTTAGTCAACAACGAAATGTTAATGTGACAGTCTTTTGATTGGTATAATAAGAAATTTAGTTTCCCACACTTTTCATATTCTGTCAATTTTGTCCTAATTTTAAAAAAATTTAACAAATTTAACCCTAATTATTTTCACATTTTGTCAATTTAATCTAAAAATTCAAAAAAATATAATTTTAAAAACTTGAAAATATAAATTATTTATTATAAAAAGACATAAAAGTATGTATAAAACTACATTATAACTTTTAAATCATCTTTCGCTATTAAAATTTTAAGCCTATAAGATTACAACCCGCGTTAAAATAATGTAAATATATTTTAATTTTAAAACATTTTAATTTTTTATATTTTTAATTAAAATAATAAAAAAAAAGAGTTTCGAAACCCTTTTCTCTGAATAGATCAAGTTTGTTTTGGTTCTTTTGCTCAAAGCGTATGGATTTTTTTTCACAACCTCTCCGTCAAATTTTCTAAACTCATAAATTTCTCAACTTCTCCACTATCATTTTTTTCCTTAAAATTTCACCCATAAACTTATTTTTGTAAAACCCATAATTTTTTTTAAAGGTTTTAAAATCCATTGTTGAACGAAGTAAAAAACCCAAGAACTATTTTGTTTGAAACTCATGTCTTCTCCGGAATTATTTTGAAGCTATAAAACATGTTAATCGAAAAGGGTTTTTTTGAAGAAATTGAAAGTTTCAAACTATAAAAAGAGATTAAAATAATATTTGGCTTACTAATTCTTCACTAATAGAAGAGAGGTTTTTGAAGAAATTGAAATCATCTTCAACTGAAGAAATGGTTTTTTTTTTTTTTGAAAACTTAAAATTCGTTTTTGTTTTCTGAAAATCATTTTTACTGAATTAAACATACATTTGGGGTTAAGAATTTTCTATATTTTTAAATATTTTATATTAGTATGTGTTTTTATAATAAATAATATATATTTTAAATTTTTTAAAATTTTTAAAATTTTTAGAATTCAAACTAAATTAGCAAAACGTGCAAGGTGTTAGGGGTGAAGTTTCTTATTATACCAATCAAAAGATCGTCACGTCAGCATTCTGTTTAGTGACCAAAGGTATTTAATAATAGAGAGACTAAAATTGACAACATACCTTATAGGAGTGACTAAAATAACTAATTTTTGAAATAAGTGACCAAAATAAGAATGCAGATAAACTTGAGTGGTTAAATAGGTAGTTTACCATAATTTTATATATTTTTATTTCATTTATTTTAATTTTCTAGCCAAGTTCCAAGTTGTGTATGTTATTTGAACTAAACTAGTAAGTTGGATTGAGAATCAATGCAATTAAAAGGGTTAGATCGATGACATGCAAACCAATACGAATTGGTTGAACTGAAATAAAAAGCTTATTGAATTTATTTTTTTATTTTTAAATATTTTTCTTTATGGATCTTTAATGATTTATTTGATCAATCTGAGAATTTCGATAAAGATTAAGATGTTTGATCAAGAAAAATAATGGAGAAAGAAACCAAATTTGAATAAACGAACAATGATAACATGGTGTTGGTTAAGTGGTGTAGATTGTAACCTCTCTAACCTGGCTTAGACATTACGTCCGAATTCTAAAGGTCATATGGGTCATAGTAATGGCCTAGTAAAATAATCAGATTCAGAAGATTATTTTTGAAATCATTTGTTGATCCTACAGAAAATACATTTGTGTAATTTTCTTAGTTTGATAAAAAATTATTAGGCTTTAAGCTAAATTTGGTTAGGGGTTATCTTGTAAAAACTCTTATATCGTTTGGAAAACTTAGTTGATCTTAAATTTTACAAAAACAAAATAAAATGTTTCCTATGAAACCTGTTTAAAATCTAGAGACTAATTTGTAATTTATAAAGGTTTTTTGTTTTTGAAAACTTTGTAAATTTCTTGATTAAAATATCCTTTCAGAAATCCAATTTCGGTGTTTTTAACCAATTTTATATTTAAAACCAGGTTTCATGCATATTTAAGGATAATCATAAGTTTGTTCAGTTTCAAACATTTTTGCATATAATTCAAACTAAAATCAACCAAAAAAAACTCATGTTGCAGTCCAAATAAATTATCAAAGTCCCCAAATAAGAATTGATAAATTAAAGTAAAAATACTCTTTAAGTAAAATAAAAAGTCTAAAAAGATCCTTTGTATGCCGAGTCTAAATCTTAACCTTGTGAATTCTCTATAAAAACAATAAACTAAATAGTGAGCTATAGATCTCGGTGTGAGTCTTAACACATAAGATTTTTAATTGCAGTAGGACAAAATAGTAATTAAGCTAACAGTAACACAGTATAACATATAACATAAATTATATCATGTATGTACATGCTCATGTTTAACAGTGCATTTTTTCAATTTCAGAGAAAATTCCTACCCATCATCTGTTACACACCACGGTAAGAGTTCCCTAGAACTCGTCCATCCCTACACATCATATTGTAGACATGCCACTAGTATTTGTAGATAAATTATCATAAATATGTGGATAGACCACCAGAATTGTAGATAAATTGCGTGAAACTTCCTCCTTTCATATCATCCTAATCCCCAAGCAATGCATTATGGCATAATAGAATTAGAATCAGTACAGTAGGCATTCTTCAACATGCAATCAGTTTTAGCAGAAACAGTGGGCATGCTTTTCATCATGCGTTCAAGAAAATGGTGACAGTAATTGTGTTTTAATGTGTGATCAAAATATCGATAATATTATTATGTCATAATATCACAAAACATATGAATCGGAACAAAAAATACAATAAAAATATACACAATTTCGGTCAACACAGAAGCCATAGTCAGAAACACTTATGTTTGGCCAACCCTAGTAAAGGGCTCAACTCCCATTCAATTAACACCATGATACATGCGCAGGAACGATTAAAGTGCACTTGAGCTCATCAAGTAAACCAGACTCCAAGCTACCCGTTTCAAGAGAAGATCCAATTGAAATTCCCAATTGGACTAGACTCCAAGTGCACTCGGGCCTATAATGCGTGCTAGATCCAAGAAGCTTAAAGAGGCAATGATGGGTCTGATTCAGCAATTTTGGGCCAAAAATGAGATGTCCAACCCTTATTGGACCCAGAATAATGTTCCAAGTCCATGCAACGTTTTGCATGTAACTGTTTGTTTAATTTAATTAATTCTACGATTTTTAATTATGTCTTGATCATTAAGTGTTTGCATCTTTTAATTATGACATGCATTATGTGTTTTGCATTAAATAAAGTCATGCATTATGTAATTCTCATGTTAGTTAAGTTTGCATTATAAATTATGACATGCTTTATGTAACTCTCATGTTAGTTAAAGTTTGCATCATTAAATTAAGTCATGTATTAAGTAACTCATTTGTTTATTTAGTTTACATCTTAATTAAGTCTTGCATTTAAGCATCTTGTTTGTTCATTTAGTTTAAAGCATAAGTTAGTAAGTGTGTGAAGTGTGTTTAATTTGGTTATTACTTTTAATGTATAGTATGATAATTATCATTATAAATAAGGTGTTTGTAACACCCCTCGGCTGTTTTCAACGCCGAAATAGGGTTACAGAGCATTACCAAACTTATACCAAAATTAAACATACATTTGAACATATCTTAACAAAATAATAGTATGACGATGTCTCCGATAATCCCCGAGTTCGAGCTAGCTTTAAAGTCACTACAAAACATAGAAAATTTAAACAAAGTAAGCTATATAGCTTAGTAAGCTCGTATGATATAAACTCAATCTTAACATGAATATACAGATCATCAATTTGAACATATCAACATGTAATTGATTTAGCTAACAAACCTTTCACATATTCAATCATAATTATATCTATGAACTTCACAACTTCTTCGGTTTAAGCTTATACGGTTCATGAACATACCTGTACCATCTCATATCAATCTCATATACAATCACGTCTTTCATTTACCCGTTGAACCATTCGAAATACTATTGGATACTCAAAAATCTCGCACACTAAGTGCCAATATCATGGCCCGAAGCCAACTCAATCCATCACATATACTGCTCACACTAGAACTATCAATGGGCCTGCTCACACAAGCTGTAGGTCAAGACGTAGCTACACGGTGCTGCTCACACAAGTTGTCAAGTAACCACAACACATACAGGTATACTCAGCCACCGGTAGGACGTACAGGACCAACACCCGGATCACATAATCACAACAAATCCCTAATGACATGTCACTAGTATCCAAATCTATTTTTAAGGTTCAATCGGGATTTCAAATGCCGAATCATCATCAAATTATTGTCAAATGTGTTCGTAGTCTCGTATTTGTAACACCCCAGACCAGCCCAGACGTTATGGTCAGATCTAACGTGTCACGTGGACTTACGACTTAGTATGCATTCATTGGTTTAAGTGATTAGGGTGGTCTTTGTAAAAACAGCAATTGAATGAAAAGCCGGTTTATCAATCTTTAGGCTATCCATTTGTCGTGCTTGTTGAGTCTTGAAAACATTCATTAATTTTGAAAACCCGCGTAGCCTAACACTAGCAGTTTCGACATAGTATAAATATAATCAGAAAATAAAAACCATAGCGGAAAGAGAAATTTATATAGCGGCCTTATTACAACTTAAAACCCAAAATTAAATCAGAATATAAAAATAATAAAAAATAAACTAAAAACCAACTTTGCAGATGATGTGGCCACTCCGAATCCCTCACAGCTCCAAGCCCACTATGGTTGGGGATTTCCTGCAGAGATGAAAATAAAAGGTGAGTTTGGTAAACTCAGTGTGTAACATAACCCAACCATAGCCCAAAACAGATCAAACCTCGAGTCGACTTATCCGGGCCTTGGCCGAGTACAAAAATCGAATGAAACTCATAGGCCCATAGCGAGAGATCTGAGAACAAATATATCATGAATGCGTAAATCCCAACCCAGAGCCATCCATAACACCCCGTACCAGCCTTACACCATGTGGGAGACTACTCGACCCACCCAACCGCTACACACACCACGAAATTGCAACGAGGTCGCGGATATTGTGACGAAGTCACCAGATATGATATTGTGGCGAGGCCACGAAACAGATATATATATATGTTTATATATGTGGCGAAGCCACCAGATTGCAACGAGGCTGCCAGATATTGTGACAAAGTCACCAGAACAGATATATATGTGGCAAGGCCACCAGATGCAAATGAGGTCGCTGCGAATGCTTCCTCCATCAATATAAACCCATGTCCCATGCAATGAATAATATGTCATGGCATATGTACACGTAAACAGAACATCATGCTTTTCAGATAAAATAAAATATCCATAGGGGTAAAATCGTAATTTTTCATGTATAAGGGTATTTCAATAATTATTACCTATTGCTAGGGTTTCATGCTCATTCTAATGTTTACCAAGTAATCAGAAGTACTTACCTCGTCTTTTTACCAAAGTGGGCTGTTGGCCCATTGGCTGCTTTCGACCCATTAAGCCTAAAAATACCGTTGTGTACTAAAAATGCACACTCGCACTCTAATCATCCAAATGCACCATATTCATTAACAATCTGTCTCATGAGCCGCCGACGTCTCGATGAGTTCACAAAATACCAACGCTTCGATATTTGACTTTTTTATCGATTCAATCTAAGGGAGGTGTCGTTCACACACGGTTGATGACGATTGATGATGATATCTCCCACGCGATAATCCTACGATCGATCACTAACACATTAGACTTACGAATTAATGATAACTACCATAAATCCACATCAACTAACCCAATCATCACACAAGTTAGTCATTTACATACACGAGGGCAAAATAGTCATTTTACCCTCTAGGGTAAATCGGTAGTCCTACCCTACTGTGGGTATTTTAGTAATTCTACAACTTATCCACTTAGGCCTACGGACCCATTGGGACTACATGGCCCATTTCAGCCCAGCCATCGCACCCGAAATAGCCGCCCAACTACTAGAGTAATGAGAAATACACACTGTTAGAGATCTGCAGATTAATCAAGGCCCCACACTCTTAGCCGACGCCCAACCCAAACGAGCACGCCACCAAGCGAAAGGATCGGCCAAGAAGGGTATGCCAACTCTCCTCATGGTTTGCTCTATTTAAAGCCAGCTCTTCATCTACTCTTATGTTAGCTTCCCGATGTGGGATCCCTCCATCATCAGAGTTTAAAACCAACACCAACTCTTGCCGTCCCAACATAGCAAAATAATCAACCTTTGCGTGCAAGGGATTCAACCAAAGTCCTCTCACATGCCAAATCACGCCACCACCACTAGGCCATCAACTCATTTGTGTCATAAGTCCAACACATTAAACTTTAAAGCGCACCTACTTGCTTCCAGATTTATTGAAAAGAAAAACCAAAATAAATTGCAAGAGCCAAGACTTGAACCTTGGACTCTTTGCTTCCTCTATGGCGTCACTTCCTTGTCCCCTAAGTGGCGCTACCTTGCCACTACACCACACTCCTTTTTGTGTCATCTTTTACCCCTTTACTCTTCAAAGCCCAAACGCCAATTGCATCACTTGTTCTTAAAATCAAAATTCCAAAGACTACTACGGATTTAACTTAAATTTGGGTCTTCCAAAGGCCCACTAACCTACTAAAATATATATTTTAACCAACCAGAACACACCCAAATTTTAAAAAAACACAGAAACACAGAAAACCTGAAAATTGGGCGTTATAACTCTACCGTCCTTAAAGAAATTTCATCCTCAAAATTTTACCTGAATCAAACAGATAAGGATATTGTTGACGCATCGCCACTTCTGGCTCCCATGTAGCTTCCTCTCTGCCATGATTATGCCACAGCACATTTACTAGAGGAACTGATTTCCTCCTCAAAATCTTAATATCTTGATCCAAAATCTGCACAGGCTCCTCCTCAAAAGTCAAGTCTGTTTGGACCTCGATCTCTGCAACCGGCACAACATGAGTAGGGTCAGAATGATACCGCCTTAACATGGAGACGTGAAAGACATCATGAATCCTATCCAACTCCGGAGGTAGCTCCAACTGATAAGCCACTGGACCCACTCGCTTAAGAATCCGATAAGGCCTAATGAACCGCGGACTTAACTTGCCTTTCCTCTCAAACCTTAATATTTTCTTTCAAGGTGAAACCTTCAAGAAGACCATATCACCCACAGAGTACCCAATTCCCTTGCGCTTCAAATCTGCATATGACTTCTGTCTATCAGATGCTTTCTTCAATCGGTCTCTAATCAACTTGACCTTATCCCGATGATTCGCCACCAATTCAGGTCCAAGAACTCATCGTTCACCCAACTCGGTCCAACAACTAGGTGTACGACATCTTCGCCATACAAATTGCCTCATAAGGAGCCATTCGAATACTTGCTCGATAATCGTTGTTGTATGCAAACTCGCCAGCGGTAAGTAATCCTCCCAATCGCCTCGAAAGTTGATAACGCATCCCCTCAACATATCTTCCAGAATCTGAATAACCCTTTCCGACTGACCATCAATCTGAGGATGAAAGCGGTACTAAAGTTCAACCGCGTACCCAACACCTCATGCAACTTTTGCCAAAACCAAGATGTGAATCTAGGATCTCGATCAGAGATAATCGACACTTGAACTCTATGAAGTCGCACTATTTCTGCCACATACAATTTGGCTAACTTCTGAAGTGAATAATCAGTGTAGACAGGTATAAAATGAGCAGATTTGGTCAACTTATCCACAATGACCCAAATCGAGTCCTTCTTCGACGGAGTCAAGGGTAACCCACTCACAAAATCCATGGTTACCCTCTTCCACTTCTAAAGTGGTACTTTCACTGACTGCAAAAGTCCGGAAGGTAATTGATGTTCAGCTTTCACTTGCTGACAAGTCAGACATTTTCCCACAAATTCCGTTACCTCTCGCTTCAATTCAGGCCACCAATACAACTCCTTTAAGTCGCGATACATTTTATTCCCTCCAGGATGCATAGCATACAGACCTCCATGACCTTCTTTCAGAATTGCTTGCCTCAAGTCAGAGTCCTTCGGAATACAAACTCTACCTCGGTAACACAGAACTCCCTCACTGTTCAGTCCGAACTTAGGAGTATCCCCATTCTTAACTCTTTGGAATCGAGAAACCAGGACTCATCCCTTGATCGCTTTTTCCTTAATCTCATCCACCTGTGTCGGCCTAACTTGCGCTTCGCTAATAGACTACCGTCATCATACTGCACTCAAATGAGCAAACATGGCTCTCGAGATCGACATGATCCTACGACTTAGGGCATCACCACCACATTAGCTTTGCTTGGGTGATACTCAATCGCGCAGATTATAATCCTTAAGCAACTCTATCCATCTCTCACGCTAAGGTTCAGCTCTTTTTGAGTCGGCAAGTACTTAAGACTCTTATGATCTGTGTATATAATACACCTTTCTCCGCATGTAATGTCTCCAAATCTTAAGCGCAAAGATTACCACCGCCAACCTGGATCATGAGTAGGATAGTTAAATTCATGTGGTTTAAGCCGTCGCGATGCATAAGCAACCACTTTACCCTCTTGCATCAACACACACCCAACCCTACATGTGATGTATCATCGTGATACGGTAAAATCTTTTCCAGACTCTATTTGAATCAAAGACAGTGCCTCGGTGTAACTTTCTTGACTTCTCAAAAGATTTTGTTGTTTCTCATCCAAACAAACGGTACTTCTTCTTTATAAGCTTTGTCAAAGGTGCTGCCATCACGAAAATCCTTCCACAAACCTTCTATAGTACCCAACTAAACCGTAAAACTTCAAATTTTCGACATCGACCTCGGTGGCTTCCATTCCGAATCGCTTCAATCTTTCAAGGGTCCACCTTGATCCCTTCAAGCAGAGAGACAACATACCCCAAGAAAGTTACCTCTCTCAACCAGAACTCACACTTATCGAATTTCGCATAAAGCTCCTTCTCCTCAAAGACTTGCAAAGACAATACGAAGATGCTTATCATGCTTCTCCTCAGTTTCAGAATAAACCAGAATATCATCGATAATGACGACTATGAATCGATCCAAGTATGGCTGGAACACTCGATTCATCAGATCCATAAATGTCGCAGGTGCGTTCGTCAACCCAAATGGCATAACCAAGAACTCATAGTGACCATACCGAGTTCTGAATGCCGTCTTGCGAATATCCACCTCCTTAACCCTCAACTGATGATACCTAGATCGAAGGTCAATCTTAGAAAATGCTGAAGCTCCTTTAAGTTGATCGAATAAATCATCGATTCGCGGCAGTGGGTACTTGTTCTTAATCGTCAGTTTGCTCAACTTCTGATAATCGATGCACATCCGCATTGACCCATCCTTCTTCTTAACGAACAACACTGGTGCTCCCCACGGAGACACACTTGGTCTAATGAAGGCTATATCCAATAACTCTTGAATTTGGGCTTTCAGCTCCACCAACTCCTTCGGTGCCATCCTATAAGGTGTAATGGACACTGGTGTCATTCCAGCCAACAAGTCGATTCCAAACTCAACCTCTTGGTTCAGGGGCAAACCCGGAAGCTCCTCTGGAAAAACATCTTGAAAATCCTTGATGGTTCTAACTTTATCCACTGTCAGACCCTCAGTTTCCAATTGGCTTACAAATGCCAAATAAGCCTTACATCCCTTTCGAATCCACTTCTCGGCTCTCAATGCCGACACCACATTAGACAGATAATCCCTACGCTCGTCTATTACCAAAACCTCCTCATCTTTTGTGGTCTTTAACATCATTCGCTTAGTAGCACAATCCAAAGTAGCCGTATGCTTAACAAGCCAATCCATTCCCAAAATGAGATCGAATTCTCTGAAAGGTAGCTCCATCAGATCTCCAGAGAAAACTTTTCCTTGAGTTTCTATAGGCATATCTCTATACAGTTTATCTACCCTAACCAAGTGACCCAAAGGACTTAGTATAGATACCCCATTCACGGTCACCTCAGAGCGCACACCCAGCGACCCAGATATAGCACATGCAACATACGAATGGGTAGATCCAACATCTATCAACGCAGTGTATGGCATACTAGAAATCAGAAATGTACCAGTTATGACGTCAGTGCATCACCCTCTCTCGGTGACGAGTCGCGATACACCAACGCCGGGCCGACGAGCCTCAAGCAAATCCAGCACCCGCCAGCACTCCTCTTCCTTGACCATTTCCATTACCACCACCGCCTTGCCCACGCCCCTCGGAAATTGTGGCCTACCCTCACCCGGTTGAGCGACCTCCGCTCTAAAACTTGAACTCGATCCGGTTCCCGGGATGATCCTTAACCCTATGCTCCATAGATCCGCATCGGAAACAAGCACCGTAACGTTTCCGACACTCGCCCATATGCATCTTCCCATAACTCCTACAACTCTGCGGTCTAATAGCATTCATCGGTACTGCTCGAACTGGCTCTATTACCCTTGCTCTCTTAACATTCCTATTCATACCACCTGAAAGTCCTAAATCTCTCCTAAAACGGTTCCGATCTTTCTCACAATTCTGTCTTTCTGTACGCTTCACTTCCTCAACTATCTTAGCTTTCTCCCTAAAGCAAATGGGTTACTCCCTCCTCATGAGCAATCAGCACCCTAAGTTCATTTCTCAGACCATCCTCGAAGCGTACGCTACGCTCATACTCTGTAGCGACAATCCCAGAAATATACTGGCTCAGTCTCAGAAACTCAGACTCATACTCAGCCACTGACTTACTCACTTGCACCAGGTTCAGAAATTCTTTCCGACGAGCGTCTACGTAACTAGCCCCAACATACTTTCCTTTGAAGGTTGTCTTAAATAGCTCCCAAGTCACACTGTCAGCAGGAGTTCCATATCTCACCGTGAGCCACCACTGATAAGCCTCATCCCTGAGTAACGATATGGCTCTCCTCACACGCTCCACAGAGCGACCCAGATTATCCATAACCTGCTCTGTGGCTTCTAACCAATACTCAGCCATATTCGGAGCTACACCAGATACGCCCCTAAATATCTCTGCTCCATTGGCCCGGAGCCGCTCAAAAATAGACCTCCGAATTCTGTTTCCCGTACTTGCCCCAGTAACCCTTTCCAAAACTCGGAGCATCGCCTGGGACAGAGCATCGTCCTCGACACCTCGATCATGAGACTCTACCTCCATTGTCGGTGGTACCAGTGCATCTGCTGCCGGCACATGTCCTGAAGATGAAGATTCAGCTTAAGCATTACCTCGGCCACGTCCACGGCCTCTTCCACGAGCTGCTCTTGTACTCATTTTGTATTATCTCGATTAAGAATTTTATGAATCAGTTTAATATTTCGATGTTTATTACTGTATGTCTTATGAATAATGAAGAATTGAGTTTAAGTTTGTTTTTTTCATGCAGTAGCTAGCTAGCTACTGATCTCGATCTACTTATCAAAGTTTCTATAGTTCCAAAGTGTTACCCTAACTAAAGTACCATGATAAGGTTTTGTACAAGCATATAATGTATATTTTGAAACAATCGTAAAGGCTCTAAAACTTACAAACTTGGGGAGATTGGTGTGCCACCTTTAAAAAAACCAAATTTAGAAAACTGATTTTAATCTTTAAAATCATCTATTTGTAAAGAGAAAATATTGGAAACATTCTCGAAAATAATTTATAATCAAATTTCTAAAAAAACGATTTCCAAAAACCTTTATTCAATGTTTCTTTAAAACTCCCGATTTTAGACCCATTCCACAGCCGAGTTGTTACAACTTGGCTCTGATACCACTAAATGTAACACCACAGACCTAGCCCAGACGTTATGGCCAGATCTGACGTGTCATATGGACTTACGACTTAGTATGCATTCGTTGGTTTAAGTGATTAGGCTGGTCTTTGTAAAAACAGCAATTGAATGAAAAGCCGGTTTATTAATCTTTAGGCTATCCATTTGTCGTGCTTGTTGAGTCCTGAAAACGTTCATTAATTTTGAAAACTCGCGTAGCCTAACACTAGCAGTTTTGACATAGTATAAATATAATCAGAAAATAAAAACCATAGCGGAAAGAGAAATTTATATAGCGGCCTTATTACAACTTAAAACCCAATATTAAATCAGAATATAAAAATAATAAAAAATAAACTAAAAACCAACTTTGCAGATGATGTGGCCACTCCGAATCCCTCACAGCTCCAAGCCCACTATGGTTGGGGATTTCCTGCAGAGATCAAAATAAAGGGTGAGTTTGGTAAACTCAGTGTGTAACATAACCCAACCATAGCCCAAAACAGATCAAACCTCAGAGTCAGACTTATTTGGGCTTTGGCCCAGTACAAAAATCAGAATGAAACTCATAGGCCCATACCAGATACAGAACAAATATATCATGAATGTAGAAATCCCAACCCAGAGCCATCCATAACACCCCCGTACCAGCCTTACACCATGTGGGGAGACTACTCGACCGACCCAACCGCTACACACCACAGAAATTGCAGCGAGGTCGCGGATATTGTGACGAAGTCACCAGATACAAATATTGTGGCGAGGCCACCAGAACAGATATATATGTTTATATATGTGGCGAAGCCACCAGATTGCAACGAGGCTGCCAGATATTGTGATGAAGTCACCAGAACAGATATATATGTGGCAAGGCCACCAGATTGCAGCTAGGCTGCCAGAACGCTTTCTCCATCAATATAAACCCATGTCCCATGCAACAGAATAATATGTCATGGCATACGTACACAGAAACAGAACATCATGCTTTTCAGATAAAATAAAATGTCCTTAGGGGTAAAATCGTAATTTTTCATGTATAAGGGTATTTTAGTAATTATTACCTATTGCTAGGGTTTCATGCTCATTCTAACGTTTACCAAGTAATCAGAAGTACTTACCTCGTCTTTTTACCAAAGTGGGTCTGTTGGCCCATTGGCCTATTTTCAGCCCATTAAGCCCAAAAATACCGTTGTGCACGAAAATGCACACTCTGCACTCTAATCATCCAAATGCACAATATTCATTAACAACTGTCTCACGAGCGCTCGCATGCTCGCGAGTTCACAAAATACCAACGTTTCGGTATTTCAGATTTTATTGATTCAGTCTAAGGGAGGGTGTCGTTTACACACCTAGTTGATGACGGTTGATGATGATATCTCCACGCGATAATCCTACGATCGATCACTAACACATTAGACTTACGAATTAACGATAACTACTATAAATCCACGTCAACTAACCCAATCATCACACAAGTTAGTCATTTACGCCCGAGGGGCAAGATAGTCATTTTACTCTCTAGGAGTAAATCGATAGTCCTACCCTACAGGGGTATTTTAATAATTCTACAACTTATCCACTTGGGCCTACGGACCCATTGGGACTACATGGCCCATTTCAGCCCATCGCGGCCCGAAATAGCCGTCCTGCTGCTAGAGTAATGAGAAATACACACCTGTTAGGAGACTACAGTTAATCCGCGCTCCCACACTCTTAGCTGACGCCCAACCCAAACGAGCACGCCACCAAGAGAAAGGGATCAGCCAAGAAGGGTATGCCAACTCTCCTCATGGTTTGCTCTATTTAAAGCCAGCTCTCCATCTACTATTTTGTTAGCTTCCCGATGTGGGATCCCTCCATCATCAGAGTTTAAAACCAACACCAACTCTTGCCGTCCCAACATAGCAAAATAATCAACCTTTGCGTGCCAAGGGATTCGAACCAAAGTCCTCTCACATGCCAAATCACGCCACCACCACTAGGCCATCAACTCATTTGTGTCATAAGTCCAACACATTAAACTTTAAAGCGCACCTACTTGCTTCCAGATTTATTGAAAAGAAAAACCAAAATAAATTGCAAGAGCCAAGACTTGAACCTTGGACCCCTTGCTTCCTCTATGGCGTCACTTCCTTGTCTCCTAAGTGGCGCTACCTTGCCACTACACCACACTCCTTTTTGTGTCATCTTTTACCCCTTTACTCTTAAAAGCCCAAACGCCAATTGCATCATTTGTTCTTAAAATCAAAATTCTGAAGACTACCACGGATTTAACTTAAGTTTGGGCCTTCCAAAGGCCCACTAACCTACTAAAATATATATTTTAACCAACTAGCACACACCCAAATTTAAAAAAAAACACAGAAACACAGAAAACCCGAAAATTGGGCGTTACAGTATTCACAGTTTGTACAATATCCAAGTATTTAAAACATAATTATAACAATATTTTTAACATACGAACTTACCTCGGATGTAAAATCGACAAAACAAATCGATCAATCGAGTACTTTATTTTCTCCCTACTCTAGTTCCGGATTTCGTTTTTCTTGATCTATATAATATCAAATTCAGCTTATTAAATCATCTTTCTATTCAATTTAGTCCAAAATTCACTTTAAAGCATTTTTACATAATTGCCCCTAATGTTTCACATCTTTTATAATTTAGTCCTTATTTCATTAAAACACAAATTCATGAAATTTAAGACTAACCCATGCTAGTTGAATTTCTCTAGTACTCATATCAGCCCATATTTCTCATTTATTTCACATTTTAACCACAAAGTTTTCATATTTCACAATTTAATCCCTAATTTGCATTTTCACTAAAAATCACTTTATAAAACTTGTATAATTCATAACAAACATTCATAATCTATCATCAAACATAAAAACACACATGTATTCGTCAATGGAAACATTCAAAATCTTTAACAGTTTTGCAAAATAGTCCCTGGGCTAGCTAGACCTAGTTGCAACGATCTCAAAAAATAGAAATCATTAAAAACGAGACAAAAACGGACTTACAATTGAGCTAGGAGATGACCGAACCCTAAATAGCTTCCATGGCTTCTTTTTTCTTTATATTTTCAGTTAATGAAGATGATAGTGTAAGAATTCTTTTTATTTTACTTATTTTGACTTTAATTTACAATTACCATAATTAACCTTTATTAAAACATTAACAACTCATATAAACCATGTCCATCTTTGTCCACTCATGTTTCAAATGGGCTAATTGAAACATAAATCCCTTAACTAATTAATTTTATAGCTATTTAATACTTTTAACTAATAGAACATGCATTTTACACATTACACGATTTAGTCCTTTTTACCAAAGTAAGCACTCAAATGATAAAATTTCTAAATGAAACTTTCACACAATTATATTTTCATGTCGTAGACATTAAAATAATAATAAAATAAATATTTTGACTTTAGATTTGTGGTCCCAAAACCACTGTTCTGATTTGACTAAAAACAGACTGTTACAGTGTTAATAAAGTATAGATTTGAGTTGCTTGTTCATTAATAAATTCGTGTGTGAGAACTTTTAGTGTACTAAATTTTATGAGTGTCATTAATGCTTAATTATTTATCTTGTAGGTGACTATTCATATGCCTAATTGACTCTTCAAGTTTGGACATTTTTCAAGCTTTCAAAAATCATCATGGTGGTTGTTCAAATGGTTCAAGAGTGGCTTTTCAAATCTGTTCAGTTTTAAAGCACTCAAAGGTACTTCAAAAGCCAATTAAAGAGATGAACACACAAGTCTTTTGAAATTTGATTTAAAGGAGATGAAAAGACACCAAACAGCACATTAAGGTTTCATTAAGTCATCAATAAAGTGAAGAGACATGCATTTTCATCTACACCAGCATCAAGTGAAAAGACATGACTATTGGCTTCCCTACATAAGTTTAAAACAAAATTAATGCTTATAATAATCTTACTTAATTGCTGAAGATGAAAGGTCTCATATAGGCATTGGAATAGTCAAAATACTGTCTATAAATAGTTTGTAAAGAGAAAATTGTTTTGGTTAGACTATGATAAATGAATATTTTTGAGTTATTACGAGAATTTTATCTCATTTTTCTTGAAAGAACTTACTTGGACTTATCAAGGTATTCCTTGTGGCGCCAAACCTTTATCTTTTGAACTTATCTCTTCCTTTCTTTCTTTATTTTGAAGTGTAACATTCTAACATACTGTTGGTTCCTATTTTTCTAAATAGCAGGTCATAGTTTACTTCTTCTTCTTGAAAGACTTGTTTGTTATTTCAGTTTATAGAAATCGGGTCACGAACTTTTATATCGTTGGTTTAATTCTAAGTGTCCATTTCGTGCAAGTTACCCACCCAACACCATTTCTATCCTTTCTATTGAATCAATAACCATTAATCTCATTTTCACCTTAAAGTCTATTTCGAAGCAATACAACACTAGACGATCAGGCAACTCAACGTCTTGTAATCGAATTCACGATTACAAGCATGCATCACACCAAAGGCACTATGTATTCAGTTAGTCATAATTAAGGCGTAGATTTATACGAATACTACCAAACACACATAAAACACTTATGGACAAGACATGCAAATTACATTTGGTTGGAACCCACACCTTAATTTGTATGTCCAAACAGCACTAGATCTAATCCAATACATTCCTTTGCTACAGATTTGATCAGATCTCATCCATATCTAAACTTTGAATGCATAAAACACACCATATTAGATTTGGTTATGCTAGATCAGGGAAAAGATCTATAGGTCCAATTACTTAACAGAAAAAGAACACTTACTCTTTTCTCCGATTTACAAATCTGAAACAACAACACTCCTACAAATCAGATCTGGTCTAACGCGTCTAGATCTATACCTTAAATAATGAATCACACACTTATCAGAATTGGTATTGTCAAACCTAGAAAGGAAGAAGTGAGTGATGTGTCATAAACTAACTAAAAATCTGACCAAGGCAAATGCATCTATCAATTAATAGTATAGCTATGGTGAGCAAAAATATCATTCCCATGAAGACTAAAAGTACTAGTAATTAATGTCTTTATATTTTTTAACCAATAAATTCGAATGATTGATTTAAATTTAAAATTAACTAAATTAATTGCTAATGAACATGACAAAGAACAAATCAAGAAGATAAACTATTAACAACTAAGAAGCGAAACAATATCCAGGAAAAACTCCACCTAGATTTCATTTGTCATTATGAGCACTCCTCGTTCAATTCCATAGTGAACAGCTCTTCTAACTCCCTTTTATTTGTTAACAATTACTTTTAAAATTTTGCTTATTTGGGCATCTGTGAAGGAGCTTCAACAAAAGGTAAGTTAATATGTAATTGTTTAAAAGTTCAAGAAATTTACCAAATTGATCGTCTATGGTGTCTTTCTTCAAGTTTATTAGATATGGAATTGATTGTTTGTATTTTTTAAGAAGCTGTAACACCTCTAACCTCTCTCCATCGTCAAATTAAGTCATGGGCATTACTAATCAATCAGAACATTTATAGTGCAAACTAAATATTAGCATCACATGATACAGGGGAAATATAAGTTAATCTAATTCTTTCATACTAGAGTCTTATACAATTGAATAATAAATCATGTTATTTCATTCAAAATCACAGTAAAAATTTCCTATACAATCCTAAATACGAGTTTACGGGTCTCTAAAAATAATCTAAGAAAAATTAGGGCTAATTTGAAACAATTTTGAAAGTTTAGGGCAAATTTCATGAATACCTAAAAATAGAGGACACACGGCTAAGTGGCCAAGCCGTGTGAAACACTCCAGATCGTATGGCTTTTGAAGTTGGGACACACGACCGTGTCCCAGCCCCTGTCTCTACCTATATAACTAACTGACTTGAGACATACGGCCGTGTTTCTGCCCATGTAACTCACTGACTTGGGTCACACAGCCGTGTTGCAGCCCGTGTGGGAACTACACTTATATTGCTTTACAGCACGCTTAGGGCACACGCCCATGTGTGTCACACGGCCATGTGATAGACCATGTCCCAAGCCTTGTATACCTAAATGTACCTTAAAACTCAAGTTTACCAAAAAAAAGGTTACTTGGACATTAAGCAACCAATTCATCAGTCATTTAACCTATTTGAAACACGATTTAACATGCTCAAAACAAGCCAAACCAACCATCCTAAGTGCCTAACCAATGTACCCTCATTGGTACCACATTTTATATCTTCAACAATTTGACAAAGCATCAACCATTCATAACTTTCATTCATACCAAGTTTTGTGTTTTCTTTGGAAAACTTAATTTTTCTCTTCAAAAACCTTCTCTGTATTTTCCTGAAAAAGTTGAGAGTTAAGACTTTCTTGAAGGACCGAGTTCGTTGTATTCAGCAAACTCCATTGATGTTGGTACCTAGTAAATACCAATGAAACTTAAGTTATTTTCATGCTTATTTACAAGGCCCTAGGGTTTATGCTTTAGGGTTAGTTTAAGGGAGACAATGAGGAAACTTTCAGATTTTGGGTTTCCTGTTAACACTCTTGTTAAACATGTTTAGTTTATGGTAAAATGATTTGATAAGATAACTCTTCATGTTATAGCTCAAGAAACTCCTAAGAGCTCCTGAAATAAGGGTAAGGATCCTATTGTCTAAGTTTTTCTACAATTTGTCTGGTGAGTTCCTTTATACTCTATGAGTGTGTTATGTTTTTGTTCATGTCTAGTATAAGGTAAGTTTACCTTTTCTGTAAAGGTAAAATGTTTGCATCAAAGTAGTGAATGCTTATTGTGAAAAGTTTGGTTTGGCAAAATTAATATGATATTTTTGGAAATTAATTTTCAAGTCAGACAATTGGCCCAATGGGTAATTGAACTTGAAAATTGGAACTGAGATCATAAATTGGTCTCGAAAACCCAAAACTGAGACCAAGACCCAAAAACTGGTCAAACCAGGCCTGGTATGTGAAATCGGGTCGATGGTCCAACCAGTGGCTAGATCGAACCGGTCAAGTCGTCACTGGCCCAGATCGAATCGGTAGAAATTGAACCAGCTCGGGGTGCCAACGACTGTGACGGTGGTATTTTGTTGGCCGAAAAATGGTTGGCAGCGGTGATTTTTCGATGGTTGGGCAGTGAAAGAATTACACTTCTATTGGGACTCTACTAGAGAATTTTATTTCAGATTAACGATTTCAAAAATAATGTTATTTTAATAGATTAATATTAAATTAAATTTAATACTTATCTTAATAGTATTTTATTACTTTAATATTAAAGTGATTATCTTAATATTAAATTAAATTTAATGTGATTAAAGTGATTAATTTTAATCATAGTTGAACCCTCTAAACTCTCCCTACATAAAGAGAGCCTTAAGTCATTATTTACACACACTTGAATTCAAGAGAAAGTTGTAAAGAGAAAATTTTCTAAAGAAATTATTTCAGAAAATTGCTAGAGAGATTTTATTTTATTTACAACTTGGCCAAAAATTTAGAGAAATTGTGAAATTATCTCACTGGTAATTTTTGTGAAAAATTTTATTATTCGAAGCGAGCCCACACTTAGTAGACGTGAGTTTGAGGATAGTGAAGAAGACTACTTAGTCGAAATGTTCATCCTAAACGAATCGAAAAGATCCAATTTTAATTAAGTGTTTATTACTTTAGATATCATAACCAAGTTCTTGCTATGGAAAAAAAATTTAAAACTCTGGTTTTCCCTAAATTTATTTTCCGTTGCATTTTCCAAACATGATTTTCCAGCACTTGTCCAACCTCAACCCCAATCAAAATTAGATGTTTAGGGGTATTTTGGTCAAAAATTGGGTTTGTAATCAAATGTTAAAGCCATTTTTTAGTTGAAAAAAAAGTGGATTCACTTTTACACTTTTCTATCATCTTTTTAGCTTAGCTTTAGCTGTCTTCTTCTTCAATTCTAGGTTTTAGTGGTAGTTGGTAGTTAGTTGTTACTTAGCTTGGCTTTATTTACTCTTTGGTGCTTCAAACTCTTTTATATTTTTAGTTTAATCCCTAGAATTAATACAGCTCAACTTTGTTTTACTTGCTCTGATAAAAATTTGATCTTTTGTGTTTATCTTCATTACCATTGTTACAATTTTTATTTTCCTAAAGCAATTCTCAAAAAAACTTCAAGCTTTCTTAAAATCACTCTTGTGCTTATTTTGGATGTATGTTTGGTTGGTTTATTGTGTTATTGTTTGTTTAGAAATGATTATGAGTAACTAAAGCTTTGGTGGTTGGTTGATGGAAGTGTTGTGTAGCTAGTTTTTGGTATAAGGACTAAATTGTAAAAATTGGACTAAAAGAATAAACCTCAAAACTTAAGATTGACTTCCTTAAGGTAAAATTCAAATAAGTGAGACCGAAAGGAGATCTTATTTAGCACCAATTCTATAGTCTCGGGTTAGTTTAGTGAGGTCAAAAGATAAATCAGACTAGTTTGTCTGTTTTGGTAAAGTGGAAACCGAGAGTTAAAATTGAACCAAATTAGGAGTTAAGTGATTTAGATCCCTAATCCAAAGATTGATTAACAACATGGAAGTCAACCAACCAATTTTTATTATCAAATTTATCAACTGTGTAATTTTACTTATTTTACAATTTAGTCTTTTTTAGCGCACGGTAGCTAATTAGCATCATTAATCGTGGTCATGAATTGTCGTACTATGAAATTTAGTAAGTAGTTAGCTAGTATCTTTATTTGCATGCTTTTCATTTAGAAAGTTCCTAGTCTCGGAACTCTCTTGTGTTCTATCCTTGGAACACTCGAAGTGTTCCATTGTACACTTATTAATATTACAACTAACCTGTCACCCTTGCAACATACCACATTATTATTGATTTTTTTAGTACTGATTCTCAACCCCGGTGCATGCACTTTGAGGCGTGATCATAGTGGCATAACGCCATGATTTAAATTATCATTTTATATTATAATGGTTTATGCCATTAATATTGATACAGAGCTATAATTTGATTTAAACATGAGTTTATTTATATTCTAAAAACCTTGAAACAAGTCTCTAGCAGCTTAGATAAATAGTTAGGATACAATTGGCTTGCCAATAGGGGACTCTTGATTTGTACTTCGATACTTCTGTTACTTGTACTTTGTTGCTCCTATTCCTATCACTACAATATGGTCCTGATCTAGTCTTCGGTTATCTATACTTTAGCGCTCCTGTTATTGTGGTTATAACATATTCTTAGTATCTCTTCTTTAATTTTCTTGGCTTACTAAGGTTTTAACTTAAACTGATTTTGTCATTGTATGAGTGAATTCTTGAAATTGTTAGATGATATTAATACTACTTTTAAATGCTATATAGACCATTGTAGAAAGTCTAAATTACAGTTTAAAAATGTATTAATTGTAAAGAAACAAACATAAAAAAGTAAGCCGTAAAAAAGTGGTGTAATAAAACATCTAAACAAATTGTGAGCTAATTGAAACCCTGAATGCATTATTAAGGTGAACTAATAATTGTGTAAGTCCTTAGGGATGGAAATTGAAATTGAAAGGGGAGATTCATAAATGAATCAAATGTCAAAATTGGGAACACATGCATAATGAGAATTATTAGTGAATCATCAAACTATAAGTTGAGGCTTAACTTGCAAACTCACATGAAAGGGTTAAAATAGTAATAATGTGGCTTAATTAAACTTAAAATGATGATCCAACTAAAGGGCCTTGAGATTAATAAAGACTTAGGATAAATTTTGATTATCCTTGTTACTTACTGAGCTTTATAGCTCATGCATTAGTTGTTTAAAACGCGTAGATACGGACTTGCTCAGAAGTTGCTATGATAACTAGGGAGCATTGCATCACCTGGAGATCCTTTAAGGTATTTATAAAATGTTAAAATGTAATTTTTAATAAGTTAGTGATAAGTATACTAAGTCTCATATTGAATATAAAAATTGTCATGTGGATGGCTTGTAACATCCCGAATTAGGGCCTAGTTGGAATAGTGGTTTCGGGACCAAAAATTCGACATAGTAAAATTTGTTTTTATTATATTTTTATGGTCTACAATTTCACAGCATGATTTCATGAAAATTTCGTTCGAAAATTTTGACGTTTGGCCACTCAATTTGGTTAAAAGGACTAAATTGTAAAAAGTGCAAAACTTGAGTTCTAGAAGCTAGAGGTGTCTATGAAATTTTAAATTGGAGGTCCTTATATGGTAATTAGACCATTTTTTAATTTTTTGGACAAAAATGTACATGAAATAGGTGAAATAGAATATTTTTAAGTTAGGGGTATTTTGGTCATTTGGTAATTAAAATAATAAAAAGGGAAAATAAAAGTTAAATTTATGCTTATCTTCAACCTTTGGCCGAAATTTTCATGGAAGCCATGGCTAAGGTTTTGTTCAAGCTTTCCAAGCTCAATAATAAGTTCGTTCTTGCCCCGTTTTTATTGATTTTTACGTTTTTGAAATCCTCAAAACAAGATCTAGCTATTTCTACCATTTATTTGAGCTGGGGTTGATGTTTGAAAATTTACCCATGTGCTACATGTGTGTATTTTGATGTTTAAGGGAGGAATATGAATGTTTGTTGTGTGTTAAATGACTTTTACTAAGTAGTTTTCGGTGAAAACGCTAAAAAGGACTAATTTGTAAAAGTTATAAACTTTGTCATAAAATTGTGATTTAGGGGAAATTTTGGGCTGCTATAGTTATAAAAATGATTCGGCTAGGCTTGAAGTACAAAGAAATTGAATAAATTTCATTTTACGAGCCTATGGGCTAAATTGCAAAAAATGTGAAAGTTTAGGGGTAAAAATGTAATTTTGTAAAAGTATGATTTTTGGGTCAATTTGAATAATTTGAGTAATAAATAAGTTATATTTGAAATGTTAGATCAAGAAAATCAAGATTCGGGCTTAAATCGGGAAAGTACAAGATTATGGACTAAAATGGAATAATTAGCTGTGCTCGGATTCGAGGTAAGTTCGAACGTCAATGATAATGCAATGTTATACTTGAATGTTAATGCTTGATATTACATGGTAAGTACATGTGTAAATAATGTGACAATGTAATATATTTTGATGTGTTGACATTATGTGATAAATGTTTTATCATTATTATGTATGCTATGCCTAATGGTAACTTGTAAGCATAAATGATATTATGGCCGTTACATATGATATCGCGAGCAAGTACGACAAAGTGTGCCATGTGCAAGTGACGAAAATCTCGTTTGAACCTTAGGAATAATCTAGGATACAAGTTACATGTCACTAGGAATTAAGAAGTCCAAACTCGTTGAGTGGTCCTGGTTCGTGATATATGTGGCCATCCGAGGTCGTTGAGCGGTCTGAGTTCATAATGGATGCGATACATGTGATTAAATTCTGGCAATGGTCTTGTGTGTCCTACCGGTGGCTACGTAATCCTTGAGTGGTTGGATACCTAACATCTTTTTTGAGCAGCCCGTGAGTAGCTCCATTGTGAGCGTTACATGATATAAGGTAGCTTTGGCTACATATGTATAGGTTGCACTTATGTGGCAATTTTTCCGCGTATCCAATAGTATTGCAAGTGTTCAATGAGTAATACAATAGATGTGGTGAAAGTCCTGAGGATGGCATGTTAAAAAAGGTATGGTTATGTGATATACTACGAGTGAGTACAGGTATGTACGCTAAACTCATGAGCAATGCTTTGATGAAGAATGACTTATGGTGAGAAAGTTTATGTATATGTATATATATGGACATATGATAAGTATACAAAAAGGCTTGAATGATGAATAATCCTTATGGTTATGTTATTTTGTCATTGCGTAATTGAACATGGAATCCTTGAAATGGTGAGTTCATGATTAGTTGAAAATGAATTTATGATAGTTATCATTATATTGCACTAAAATAGTTTTGGATAGCAGCAGTAGTCTGACTTTGAAAATACACAAAAAATTTTGGAAATTGAATTAGAAATAGAATGAAATATGAGATTAAAGCTTATTGAGCATAGTTTCACATAGGGAAACGGTGTAAACAAAAGAATTTCATATTATGAGATATTTGAATTTTTGTGAGACAGGGTCAGAGTGATTTTGGGCTCCCTTCTCTTAAATTTTGAAAATCACTAAAAATTGTACAAGAATAATTATGGGTTAGAATTTATATGACTAAATCTTTAATGAGTCTATTTTCAAGAGAAATAGACGGGAACATTAACCGAATCCTGTACTAATAGATAAATAAATTTTAGAAAAGAAAGGTCGAAGCTGTCAAATAGCAGAACAGGGGTAACTTTGAAGAATAAACTGTACTTATTAGCTGAACCAAAAATTCTAGAAATTTTATAGTAACAAGATATGTAAGTATAATTTCAGGGAAAATTAACGGATCTTAATTTATAGTTCCGTAGCTCAAGTTATAAATAATTTAGTGACTATGACTCGTGTAGACAACTTGACTGGAATATGAGCAAATAGTGGAATTATGTGTACTTTCGATTGTGATACCATAGAACATGTTGTAAGAATTTGACAAAAGCACATTAATAAATTTCTTATTATTATTTTTATACGGGCTTACTAAGCTATAAAGCTTACCCCTCTCCTTTTCATTTCTTTTAGTGTTGTCAGGTTAGCTCGAGGTTGGAGATTGTCGAAGGCAGCATCACACTATCAAATTATCAAGCCGAGGTATTAATAAATCTTAAGCGTTTTCAAGTCAGTAGCATGTATAGAGACTTAGTACTTTATGATATGTTTTTCATGATTTGGCCAATTGAGTTCGCTCGTAATGATTCATTTGCATAGAGCCATGAGATAAGGCTTATATTTGATCATTGGGTTGTAAACCTAATTGTTTTTGCTTGACTGTTCTAATGTCTTGATGTTGTGCATGTTGTGATGGATTGATATCGATGGATGTATGATATGGTATGTATATTCGATGGATGAATTTTGATCAATAGATGTGACCATATTCTTAGTATAAAAGTGTAAATTTAGAGTAAGTTAATGGTGTTAATGAAGATGACAAGGCCAAATGAATATGGTTTGGTATGTTTATACTTGATATAAAGTGAGTATGAGAAACACAAGTATAATGACATGCAAATATTATGTTTGTAACTTAATTGAGAATATTTAATCTTTAATTGGATATCATGTTCTATGCCTTTGATGTTGTATAAGTGTGTGAGGGATTAAAGTTGAGCAAGGCTTGGAAAATAGCCTGAGTGTTGGCCACACGGACAGAGACACGACCGTATGTCTCAACTATGTGGGGAACACGGCCTTAGCACACGGACGTGTGACTTGGCCATATGACCCCATTTCATTGCTGACATCATAAACAAAGAGTTACACGGGCTGAGGACACATGCGTGTCCAAGCCACACGGGCGTGTGTGACCACACGGCATACCCAGACGGGCGTATTACTCTCCAAAACTAGAAAATTTTCTAAGTGTTGTAAAAAGTTCTCAAGTTCTCGGTTTAGTCTCGAACCAACCCCGATGTATGTTTTGGGTCTCGTAGACCCGCATAAGGGACGTTATGCATATGTTTGAATGTTTTTGAATTGTTTAAAATTTTATGGCCTGGTTTTACATGTATGTGTATGTTTAAGTCCAGCAATGCCTCGTATCCTATGCCAGCATCGGACACGAGTAAGGGGTGTTATATTTAGTGGTATCAGAGCTAAGGTTTAGTCAGTTTTCAGACTAACCTAGCATGCATGAGAGTCTAGCTATACATGCCAAAAATCTGTGATAGTGTGATGTCTCTTGACGCGAATGAGAACCATCTTGTTTGGATAGAGGTACTCTCCAATCGAGCTACACCGACTATGTTAAATGTGATGCCAAGGTATCCGGGTAAAGTACAGTTATGATGAGCCTAAACTCAGAAAAGTACGAATAAAAGTTCATGTTGCGATGAGTATCCATGCTTGTTTAATGTTCATATGAATGAAATGACATGTATATGATGAAGTGCGAAATGAAAGTTTTGATTGTGATATACTTATCCATGCTTGTTTGGCCTTCATATGGTGTTATGTGCATGACTTGTTTGATTGAATGAATGGGATAAGTAATGTTATTCAGAATCCATAGAATGCATGCATAAGTGCACTGTTTAAATAAGATAATTGGGAAGCTCGTGTCATACAAATGTGAATAATAGTTTGCCTGAAGTGAATGTTATGCTTGTGAAACTGTTGCTATGATGATGAAATAGTGTTATATGCATATGCGTATGAGAGGCGAGTTAGGGACCTTACAAGCCCACCCCCTTACCAGAGTGGTGTTTATAAAGGATTTTATAAGATCTGTGGGATAAGTTCACAAGTGTGAAACCAAAGAGTTCAGCTGCAGAATGATTATAAATATGGTCAGAATTTGTGAATGAGTTGATAAGTAAAGACAGAACTAGAAAGGTATCAAATTGATTTAAAGATTATTCGCTTCACGAAACATCACAATGAGGGAAGAACTTAACTTTGGTAAATCGACTTATTCAGAAACGATGTTGAAAGAATGTAGTAATCAGAATTCCTTCTGAACTTATTTTCTTTAGTGAAAGGAATAATACGAGATTTGTGATGACAGAAGTAGTTGAAGGAATAATATTTGAAGGGTAAGATATCTGAGTGTAACAGTTATGGCTAAACAAATTTCGGCAGCTTCTTCTGAGGTATTCTATATGTTTAATTGTTCTTGGGATTTTTCCTATGGCTATTGCTCTTCTAATAAAATTTTTGTTCTATGGGAATGTTTTCTAATCATGATGCATAGACGAAAGTATTGATAGTCCGACTGGTATATAATCTGTATTGCTCTATTTCCCTCTCGCATTCTATTACATTTCATCTATTGGGACTTTATGAGGTAATACACATGATGCTATGATTATGGTTCTTCTAATTGATGTTCTATTCGATACATATACGGGAAGGTATATTATCCTTGATGCATTTAATTCCAGTGGGTTGAATTTGATGTATTCTTCTAGACTTCTTTTCTCTGAGGAATTATTGAGATCCTTCATATTTTTCTTATGAGCGTTGTTTTGGGACTTTCATTATGATATTGTACCTTAGATTTCTATATCTTATATTTCTTTATCTTGGATTTCTTTGTTTTGGACTTCTTTATCTTGGTTTTCATGTCATTTCTATTCTGTAAATTGTCGATTGTGGCTCATATCTAAAGTGTTCTTTGGCCTATGATAACTATGTTAATTATGATCATGCTTCTGGTTGATTATAGTAACGTGGTGATTCCGATATCTGGATTTCTCTAAATCTTCGTGAAAAATTTGACATCGGCAAGGACATAAGTGGTGAAAATGTGAATTTCAATTAGTATGGTGGAATTCTTTTCTCAAGTAAGTTAATCGAAGTTGATGCCTTCAATTGAGATATCCTTGTTACTTGAGTTAATGCATTTGAAATGGTTTTTGGTTAGCATGATAAGTGAGCTTTGAATGATTACATGTTGAAGCATTCTATCGACCGAAAGGGAGGATTTCTTGAAATTTCATTTATTGATGATTAAGATTGACTTGGTTGTTCAATCGGTATTGGTCATTGTTCGAAAGTTTAAATGAGATATTTATGTTTGGGAATAAAATTTCATGTCTTTAAGGGTAAAAGACGGTTAGTATAAATGAAAGTGTATATATTTTCTAGCAGACTTTGATATGATTTAAAGTTCCTATGAATGATAAAGTTATCGCCTTATGAAAGTTTGGAACAGATGAGAACATTGTTAATCAAAACATTAGACTTGGTTTAGCCTACATCAAGCAAGAAATTCTTGATTTTTCTGTGATGTGTCATTAAACGGATTGTGACACGTTTTAAGACTAAAAGGCAATGTGATAGCTTAACATATCCAATGTTATAGCCAGATCTGAGCATTTGATAGCATAGATGATTAAAGTTATTAAAAGATAATGAGATAGTTATTGTATGATCTTCGAGAAAAGCAAAAATACAGTCACTAGGACTTGGGCAGAAAATCCAGAGCTGATAAAGAAAGTCACAAGAAAACTCATAGGAGTAATGCATTGGTGTTTGAGTTTGGAACTCGACATTTCTGATCTTTGTGCTTAAATACATGAAATGTTATCAGGATTAAAGTCGAATATTAGGTAATGTCAGAACGATTCTCGCCAGTGGTGGTAATTGAATGGAAATGAGAATGAGATTACTATGGATTTCATATCAGGATTATTCCTATCTTTGAAAGAGAAAAATGTTATGTGGCTTGTTGTTAAGTATTTGATGAATTTGAAAATCATGTCAGTATGTACAGAATTTTCGCTTATCAAACTTATGGAATTAAGTATCTTTGAGATTGTTGAATTTCTTAACATGCTAGTTTTTGTTAATCAAATTGAGATCCGAGATTTATATCGTGAATTATTGAAAAAGCTAAATGAGGCTCTAAATTTTAATGACGACCAGAGGTTGAATTAGTAAACTATCATGCTGTATAAAATGTTGGAGAACTTAAGGCCATGATGATCGGGCTGGCTATGCCATTTGAATCTGAGAGGATTCAAGTATGATGTGTATATATGTTCTATGACGGTATGGATTCGACCCTTGTGTACATGAATTCCCTGATAGAGAATAAGATTCAGTTAATGTGTCGTATAGTGAAGAATTACTCATGACTTTAGTATGAGAAATTAAAGAGTTAAGTATTAAGCATAACCTGAGTAAATGTTCTTTAGAAATGATTATGAGATAGTGGAGTTTATGTGAAACCGAACTACTCTTCTGGTAAGATTTTCGGGAACGAAAATTCCTAAAGGGGGGAGTTGTAACATCCCGAATTAGGGCCTAGTCGAAACAGTGGTTTCAAGACCATAAATCTGACACAGTAAAAGTTGTTATTATTATATTTTTATTGTCTATAATTTCACAGAATGATTTTGTGAAAATTTCGTTCAAAAATTTTGACGTTTAGACACTCAATTTGGTCAAAAGGACTAAATTGTAAAAAGGGCAAAACTTGAGTTCTGGGCCCGATTTCAGCCCCTCGAGGCCCAACTTACCGTGATGCCAAAAATCGTGCTCTTACCTGTTCCAATGATCTCGTTCATCAACTTAGCGAATCTAACTAACCAATGAGCGTTCGCATGCTCACAAGTCCTCGAAATGCCGGAATTTCAGCATTTCGACTTTTCGGCATTTATCGATTTAAGCTACGAAAGAGGGTTCATTACACACCTGATTTGCGATATTCCTTGACGAGATCTCCTACGTGATTTCTTCTTTAATCAACCGCCTATAGATTAGAACATGTTAATAGTTAAACCAAATTGAAAACTATCTATTATCCTCTCTTACATATTCGGCCACCATCCACCATGGCCCTAGGGTTCATACCTTTGCCGAAATTGATGACTAGATTTAGTCACTCCGATGATCCTAGCTAATCCAAATCGACACCCCACGCCTTGCTGCTCCTCCACTATATAAACCATAAAATATTAAAGGAAGAAGCCTAATAAGGCCTAATCCTACAATCGGCCACCTCCCTAAACTATAGGGGTTTCAGCTTTTGTCAACAATTACTATTGAAATCGATTTAGAGTACGAATACTTACCACAGTCTGAATCCGTTTAAAGCCTAAAAGATAAAGGGATTGGCCACCCCAAAAAGTGAAGGGAAAAAGAAGGTTGTTGGTCAATAAAGAATCGGCACCACCAAGCTTTACAGGTTCGGCTTTTGTGGCTTTTCAGCAGAAGTGGAGGTAAAGAAAGAAGTAGATGAACATAAGGGAGTAGTGGGCTGGTTTTAGAAAAAGAAAAGGAAGGAAAGATGAATGGAAGGGTGGTAGATTCGGCTGGAAAAGAAAAAGAAAAGAAAAGACTAATCCTAAAGAAGAAAACGGCACAACCTAAGTCCCTAATGCCGAAAATACTAACCTAATACCCCTCTGCCGAAATCCCCTCTCTAATCCCCTCTATTTGGCTAACTCTATCTCCCTCTCAAATCCCTAAAATCTATCCCCTTATCCCTCATTAATCCATGCGTTTGACTGATTCAAACTCTCTCCCACAGAGTTCCATTCGGCTACAACTCTTGCATGCTCAAAGCATAAAAATAACACCACATTTGCCATCACAGGGAATCGAACCCAGGTTTGCCCCAACCACTTACACGCCACCTTCTTAGCACCCTAGTGGCGTCACTTAGCCACTTTGTAAGAGGCTCTCTTGTGATACATTTTACCCACGATTTTTAATAAAACCACCTATCCAAAGCCCCTAACTTCTTAAATCCAAAATTCAAAAATTCTACTGGGTTTTGGCCATCGCATGGGCCTTCTATTAGCCCACTTACACACTCCAGTTATGAATTTCACAACCAAATACCAAATTTTCAAAACTTAACCAAAATCTCGAGAATCACGAAAAAAAACCCGAAAATCAGGATGTTACAGATTTATATTTATTCGATGAATTAAGTTATTTACATACGAGCTTACTAAGCTATGAAGCTTACTTCGTGTTATTTTGCTATGTTTTATAGTGAATTAAAGCTAGCTCAGATTCGGAATTCGTCGGGAACATCATCGCACTATTAGACATCTAGTTGGTACTTTTGTGTTGTATATATATGGTATATGGCATGTATAGGCTAGATATGGTATTTTGGTTTTGATTATAGCCATGAAAGTTGGCTTGTAAATGATGTTAATATTGATGTATGTTTGGCTAATAGAAATGGCTTACTTTGGCATGTTTGGTATGAATATGGTTAATTGTTTTGTAGAGTATAAATGCTTGAGAAATGCTTTGATGAAGTATGATTTTAGAATTTGAGTTGATAAGTATTTTATTATGATTTTAGAATTTGAGTTGATAAGTATTTTATTAAGTAAATGGCATTGAATTGAGTATTGAAATTGGTTGAAATGGATATTGTATGATTTGTGTATTTGATTGTTGTTTTTGGTTGCCTAATTGTATGATGAAATGGTACCATTTTGGTTGTTTAGGTGAGCATGAGTAGGGGTGGCAAATTAGCCTTGCAAATGGCCTATTTTTGTCTACACGGGTAGAGACACGGGCGTGTGTCTCGGCCGTGTGTGACACACGGTCATGTTACACGACCATGTGTCCCCTGGTGTTGTTATTAAAATGAAGTCAGTATGCCTCACACGGTCTTACACACGGACATGTGACTGGCCGTGTGGTACAAGTTAGTATACCCCCTAATTGGCACATGGCCTAGCACACGGACGTGTCCTCAACCATATGATACAAGTTAGTATGTATGCCCTGCTTCCATACGGCTTGAGACACGGGAGTGTCTGGAGCTGTGTAAGGCACACGGCCTATTCACACGGGTGTGTAACCCCTGTATGGTTAAAATTTTACTAAGTTTCCAAACTTTTCGTATGATATAATTTTAGTCCTGAACCACTTCTAAAGCATGTTTAAGCCCTCGTAGGCCCTTATAAGGGATAATGTGATTATGTTGAATGATTTATGAGAATGAATGCTTATTGGATGATAAATGTATGCTATACGTTGTGTATTGATTGGTAATACCTCGTAACCCTACTCCGGCGACGGATACGGGTTAGGGGCATTACAAGTTACCTTTGAATTCCAACACACAACACCGAAGCATATCTTCTAAAATCTGTATCACACGTTCAGATTGTCCATCAGTCTGAGGATGAAATGCAATACTGAAATGTAACTGTGTACCCAGAGCTTCTTACAACTTATTCCAGAATCAGGATGTAAACTGGGGATCTCTATCAGAAATAATGGAGACTAGTACCCTATGTAGTCTAACAATCTCATAAACATATAACTTAGCCAATCTATCCAGGGAGAAATCAATACTTACCGGAATAAAGTGTGCCGACTTTGTTAATCTGTCAACGATTACCTAAATGACATCTTTCTTTTTTGGAGATAGGGGTAACCCTGATGCAAAATCCATAGTAACTCTTTCTCATTTCCATTCCAATATCGTAACTGGCTGTAATAATCCCGAAGGTACCTGATGTTTAGCTTTTACTTGTTGACATATCAAACATTTTGATACAAATTCAAAAATGTCACATATGACAACCCTAATTTGACCCTAGTCGGAAAGTGGTTTTAGGACCACTAAACCGAGTCGTGAAAATAATTGAATGTTAAATTTCGTGCTTAATTTGTGTGAAAATACATATGTGAATTTGTGGTGCTTTAATTGAAATTTATTGAAAGGGACTTGTGTGAGAATTTTGAAAATGGGCTAGGTATTTATGTGATGGCTTATTACTATATGGTTTAAAAATCATAAGGATGTACATGTCAAATTGCCATTTTTTTTATATAGTGGCCGACCATGTGGTTTAGTAGTTGAAAAAGTATAAATTTTATATGTATTTATATATATAAATGTATTATAATATGTAATAACAATTTTATATTATAATAAAATAAGTAAATGGGTGAAAAGAACAAGGTTAATTACTTTTGTTCTTCATTGCCGATTTCTAAAAAAAAAGGGGATAGGAGAGATCAAACTTTCGGCTATTTTAGCATCCAAATTAAGGTATATTTCATGTGCTATCTTCAAATTCTTGTGAAAATTTAGTTAATTACATAGTTTCCTATGTAGCCCATGTTAAAACTTTAGTTTTGGTTGAGGATATAGCATTCGGCCATTTACATGAGTTTTGCTAAATTATTGATAGTTGAATGTTGGTTTTAAGGAATGAATAATTGTGATTGTAATGGAGTTTCATGTTGCTTAGGTGAAGAATTAAGCAATTTTTGCATTTGGACATATTGACGAGATGCAAGGATTTTGTTTTATTATAAATGCAAATTCAGTTATGAAATTTGATGTATTTCTTATTAAATTTTGATGAATTTTGTTATAGGAGAAATTAAGGATGAATTTGAGTTGGCTATTAGTGATTTGTGTGAATCATTTAGCTAAGTGGGGTATTCGGCTAGGTCCATTTGAACAAATGTTTTGGTGTTGGCTGTTTAAATGATATTATTTTTGTATTAAGTTGAATTGGAAGATTGATAAATGTGTTAAAGATGACTCAAGACTTATATAAGCATTCAGCAATAGCTAAGGAGTGGGAATTTTTGATAGTTGATGTATACGTGAAATGAGTAGTGTTATATATATGTGATTTATTTGATAATAGAAAATTTGGCTAAAATGATTAGGGTGTTTCTTAATAAAATATTTGCGATGGTTAAATTTGTGTATAAGAAAGCAAGATAAGCTATGTGAGTTTTGCTTGTGTATGCGAACTAGGTATAAGTTGATTAATCGGTAATTAGGGTTATATGATCATTTTGTGTTTGAGCTATAAGTGATTTTCATGGCTTGATAAGTTCTTGCCATTTTCGGTTATAAATAAATATGAAATTTGAATCATGGCATATTTATATAAATTATAATACATATTGAATTTGATATGTGATTACCGAATGTGATTAATAAGTAAATAATATTGGTTAAGTAATTAAACAAATCTATTTGTTTTAATTAAGCTCAATAGCAAGCAGGATCAAAGTTGGATAGGGGAAAAGAGAAAGTAATAGAGTAGCCAATCCATGGACCAGTTCGAATATACCGAGGTAAGTTTTGAGTAATCACATTTATTATATAATTCATGATGTCATGAGATAAGTATGATAGATGAATTGCGACCTATTGTCTCTACTTGAATGAGGTTGTTTGATAAATAAATTGAGTATATGGCATGTAACCGAATGGTTATTAGGAGTTAAGCGGGATAGTGAAATGGTTATGTGTTCTTGTGTATGAATATTAAACCGAAAGTTATGTTGAAGGTGTATTTTTTGTGCTTATATTCGAGTGAAGAAATTGAATTACTAATGTGATATGTTATGTGAATTGAGTTATCATGTGAGTAAATAAGCTTGGCACTCGATACATATCCGGTTAAGTCCCGCAGCTTCGTCTTTGGTAATATATCGGGTTAAATCCCGCAGCTTCGTCTTTGGTAATATATCCGGGTTAAATCCCCGAGCTTAGTCTTTGGTACTATATACGGGCTTAAAGTCCCATGAGCTTTGTGCTAGTGATTGGATTCGGGTTTTAAACCTAGCAGACATAACGCCGGTGATTCGAGTAAGGTTATGAATTCGAATGTTCGAAGTAAACTACTATTGATTATGTATGATACATTATGATGGCCAGGTACGTATTATGTACTCATATATGAATTGATTTTAAAGTGAATTATTAGTATCAAAGAACGATATATGTGTGTGGATGATTACTATATCTATGAATAAGAGAATGACCTATTCGGCCGATGTCTGTCATTATATGAAAGTATGTGACTTTAATTAATTGTATGAGCTATAAAGTAAAATAAAGTATGTGCTGAAATTTCTTTGTGTATTTATATATATATATATATATTCGGCCAATAGGCTTTATAATTGGTGTACTTGTGTATATTCGGCCAAGTGATTTGTAATTAGAATACGAGTCTTGTGATACTAAATGCTCGATTTAAATGACAAGTTTTAATTGTTTGTATTGCTTAAAACTTACTAAGCATATGAAAGCTTACTCTGCTGTTTGTTTCTCTGTGTTTTTTTTAGATTGTCGATTTTCACCACCGACTCGTGGATCATCAGCAATTCATCACACTATCGATCATTTTGGTACTATTATATTTTGGAGTTGATGTGGCATGTATAGGTTAGACTGTTGAGAACGATATTTTGTAAATGTAAATATTTAGCCATACGAATATGGCATACGATCTTGAATGTTTGTATAGTTTTCAGCTTGATTTTGGATTGTGTTTAATGACTATGTGAATGTGATAATTTAATGTTTAGTTCGGTAATAACTCTTAACCTTAATCCGGCGATTGGATACGGGTTAGGGGTGTTACATCACATTTCATTCCCGGCCACCAGTACATCATTTTCAAATCATTGTACATTTTGTTACTCTCCGGATGCACAGACATAATACCATTGTAAGCTTCATACAATATCTTCTATTCAAGTTCTGAATTCTTTGGTACACATATTCTACCACTGAATAACAAACAACCATCAGATCTAATCTGAAATTCTGAATCGAAATTTGATTCACATTGTACCTGTTTAGCTTGTAATTCATCATCACTCTTCTGAGCTTCACAAATCCGTTGCAAGAATATTGGTTCAGTTTTTAACTTAGTTATGACTGAACCATCATCAGACAAAGACAATTGGGTATTCATTACTCACAAGGCAAACAAGGATTTTCTGCTCAGAGCATTTGCAACCACATTAGCTTTTCCCTGATGATAATCAATAACTAGATCATAATCTTTCAATAATTCAAGCCACCTGCGTTGTTTCAAATTCAAATCTGTTTGTGACATCAGATACATCAAACTTTTATGATCAGTGTATATATGATATTTTTCACCAAACAAATAGTGTCACCAAATTTTTAATGCAAATACAATGGTTGCTAATTCTAGATCATGTACTAAGTAGTTCTTTTCGTGTGGTTTTAACTGTCTAGTAGCATAGGCTATCATTTTACCTTCTTGCATCAAAACACAGCCTAAACCATTCAATGATGCATCACTGTAAATCACAAATTTCTTAATCGATTCAGGCTGAACTAACACGGGTGCTTTAGTCAACAAGGCTTTCAATCTGTCAAAACTCTGCTGACATTTATCAAACCATTCAAACTTCACATCTTTTTGCAACAATCGTGTCACCAGAGAAGCTATCATAGAAAACCCTTGTACAAATATCTGATAATAACCGACCAGTCCCAGAAAAATTCTGACTTCGGACACATTTTTCAGTGGCTTCCAATTAATAATAGCTGAAATTTTATACGGATCCACCTTGATACCTTTTGTAGATACTATATGCCTAAGAAAACTGACACATTTACTAAATTTGGCATATAGTTGTTTTTCATACAGAGTTTGCAACACAATTCTCAAATGATCAGCATGGTCATTTTTATCTCGAGAATATACCATGATATCATCAATAAATACCACCACAAATCTGTCTAGATACGGTCTGAAAATTCTATTCATTAAATCCATAAATATTGCAGGTGCATTAGTCAAGCCGAACGACATCACAAGAAATTCATAGTGCCCGTACCTGGTTCTAAAGGCTATCTTTGGTATATCTGAGTCTTTCACTCGTAGCTAATAGTAACTGGAACGAAGATCAATTTTTGAAAATACAGTGGCACCTTTCAATTGATCAGACAAATCATCAATACGAGGCAATGGATACCTATTCTTTATTGTAACTTCGTTGAGTTGTCTGCAATCAATACATAACCTCAATGATCCATCTTTCTTTTTAACAAACAAAACCGGCACACCCCAAGGTGAAGAACTAGGTCGAGCAAAACCTTTGTCAGTCAATTCTTGCAATTGTACTTTCAACTCTTTCAATTCTATAGGAGCCATTCTGTAAGGAGCTATAGATATTGGAGTTGTCCTTGGAAAAAGATCTATAGAAAATTCCACCTCTCTGACTGGCGATAATCCGGGTAATTCTTCCGAGAACATATTAGGAAACTCACAAACAATTGACACTAACTTAATCTTCGACTCAGATACATTAGTATCCAACACATATGCAAGATAAGCATCATACCCTTTTCTAATATATTTCTATGTTGATATAGCTGAGATTACATTAGACAACTCATCTAGTTTATCAGATTCAATACGAAATAATTCACCATTCTGACATTTTAACACAATGTACTTCTGTTTACAATTAACTACTGCATCGTGTTGAGTTAACCAATCCATACCCAGAATTACGTCAAATTCATCAAATGGAAACAATATTAAATCAGCCGAGAAACAATAACCCCGTACCATTAATGGACAATTTTTACAAACTTTATCCACCATCACATACTAGCCCAAGGGGTTCGAAACTTTAACCATGAATTCAGTGGACTCAACAGGTAAATTTTTAACAGACAATAAATTCTTGCATATGTATGAATGTGTTGAACCAGGATCAATTAAAGCAGTAATATCAATATCAAGAAGAGAAAATGTACTAGTAATAACTTCAGGTGCAGAAGCATCCTCTCGTGCACATATAGCATATGTTCTTGCCTGTGCTCGTGCTTCAGATTTAACTATTGAATCTTTTGTAGCACCTCAGCTACCACTGACATTGCTAGGGTGACGGGGTGGTCTACCTCTCGAGCTAGGGTTACTTGGCTTCGAAATCTGAACAATATCTTTTTCAAGCCTTTTTAGACAATCTTTAAGATAGTGATCGAGAGAACCATATCTATAACAAGATCCACTTCTCATACGGCACTCCCCAAAATAAAATTTATTACAATGTTTACATCTAGGTTTGAGATTATCGACACTTCCACTTGCTACTGATGGGGCCAAAGATCTCGAATTAGAGCGTTGAGAGCCTCGATCTTTTCCAGAATACCCCAAAGATGAGACAAAACGATCATGATATTTCTTTGATTTCTTTGAAGCTGATGATTGTGGCTTGCCCATAAATCTTTAACCTGAAGTTCGAGCTTCCATCTCTGCCTGCTTCTTTTCTTTATTTAATTCCTCAACTTTATGTGCTCGATCAACTAGTACAACAAATTCTTTTAGGCTCCGTTTGGAAGCCAGGAAAACATTTTTCGGAAAATGTTTTCCTGGTTTTACAGTGTTTGGAAGCATGAAAACATTTTACAAATGTAAAATATTTTCCAAGAGATGGGTAAAATCTCAGTCATTTTAGGGAAAATGTCTTACCAATTTTTTTTTTGTAAGACATTTTCCATCTCTTTGTTTGTCCAGGTAAAACTCCTTCTCCTTCTTCCATTCTTGATCTTCTTATTATTTCTCCTCTTTTTCCTTAGTCCATCCCATATCTTCAAAATCATCAACAGGGGAAGCAAGCTAAAGCAGCCACCCCCTTCCCATTTTTCTCCAATTATTATCTTTATTCATCCATTATTCTCTCTTTGTGTCTATACTTTTGTTCTTCTCATAGTATTCTCAGTGTTGCCTAAATGGCGTCTTTGAGCTTCTTTTTCCCTTATGGTAAGTCTTTTTGGACTGGGTTTTTTGAATGGATCCTTGTAGATGACTTGATTTTCAGTACTGTCTTTCAATTTTTCTTCATTTTCTGATATGGGTTTTCTTTATTAATTCATTGAATTGATATTTTGATATTCTATTTGTTGGTTCTTCTTATTATTTTCTGATGTGGGTTTTTTTTCTTTTTTATTCCCTGCTAATTTTCTGATTTGGGTTTTTTTTAATCGGCTGTTTTTGATTGCTTTGTTTATTGTATCATGTTATTCATTGAATTGATTATCATGTTTTTTATTGTGTTATGATTCTTGGACGTAATTATTAATTACTAGTAGCTTAAATCAATTTTCTATATAGCTTAGAATAATTCCAAAATATGAAGTTATATGTCGTTGCTTTCTTTACAAGGCAATTTTGTATTTTCTTTTAGTAGAATTAGAAAGGTACTCTGTGTAGTTGACAAGAAGCAACTGGATCACTTGTCAATAAAGTGCGATATCCTCATCACTACTTATTTTCTTTGAGTTTGACTCAGGATAATTATAAGTACTTGTTAATGCTGTGATTGATATTTCGATCTTGTTGATAATCTCATGAGTCATGACTGTTATAAATTGAAAATTCTTCTTATTGGTCTTTAATGTAGCAGTTTAGGTAGTTTAACTCTTGTAGCAGTTTAGGACCCTTCTTACTTTAATGCCTCCCCTTTCTCTTTTTCTTTTTCTGGTATGACTAAAGGTCTTTGATTTTGGAATTTTGCACATGGAAAAGTAAATTCTGGCATTACTTGGCAGATATGGTTCAGTGATTGAGCGTTTTCAAAGAAGAGAGGGGTTGAAAGAGATGATAAAAGGATTAATTTTTTATTCAAGATCAACTGACCTTTTAAATCCTAAGGTTCTTATTTATGAAGTTCTTAATTTTCTTAGACGATTGATTACAGTTCACAGTAAGCTTTTGAGTTTTGAAATGAATGTTTTATATCAAATTATGAACAGAGTTTTTTAGCTTATGCTGCTCATGGAACTAGGTCTGGAGACATGCATACGGCATAAACTACTAGCAACTTCAGGTGAGATTGTAATTGTCTTCTCTGCAAAGCTATCATTAATATTGTTGTTGTGATCACCTCATGTTTAATGTTTTACATTATAATATGCATAAAGCAAATTGAATTTGTTCAAAACTCCATAAAAAGTGGATACTTAGACTATTATTTTCTTGTCATCTTTAATGTTTTTGAGCAAGGTTCAAAATTTCAATAATATGCAGCCCAATTTTAGATTTTTTACTTTCCTGTGGTATCTATATTTTGAATCTTTATGTATTAGCTTATGTTTCCTAGTAAAATCAAATCCAATATCCCATCAAAAAATAGTACACCTAAAAATAACTCTAAGGATGACTGCCTTGATGTGGTCCTTTTAGTGGAAATGATAACTTATTACTGTGTTCAGGTTATCACTCTTTGTATCAGTGGTACCGTTCAGTCGAAAGTGAGCATTTTCCAGATCCTAGTGGTCTTCGTGCTCGTATGGAGCAATGGACATTTGGCCTCTATCCAGCATGTATCAAGTATCTCATGTCCGCATTTGATGTTCCAGAGGTAAGAAACGTCTCCTCTAAGAAATACAGATACCATGTCCCAGTTGAACTCTATTGATGAATTGCCATAAACATTACTAGGTTATGGCTGTCACCCGGAGCAATATTTGTAAGAATGGAATACAGGCGCTGTCCCGAGGGGTTGCTGTCATATATTATGCTTCAATCTTCCTTTACTTCTAGGTCTTCTCAACCCCTGTGTTTCTTTGGTGTTCGGAAGCTACTTGTATATCTGCATTAACTGGTTTTATCTACACTTTGACGAGGCATTCTCTTCTCTCATAATTGCTAATTACAAGTCATTCACATGATTCCACATCAATCGTGATGGTGATCTTGAAGTTTTCACTCTTGCAGTCGATAAAGTAAGAAACCTAGAGTGATTCACTGGCCACGATCCTTTTCTTCATGGTTTGAATATATACATTAATTCCTTTGAGATGCAGGTTCAAAGGGAATGGATGTTGGATCCTGATTGGGATATAGAGTAGAAGCAGCCACAACAATTGAGCCATAGGTGACATACCCTAGCAAATAGAGTGCAGCAGCAGGGCAGCAGGATCCAGTGAATACAGTCACGGTGGTTGACCATTTTGTTATAAGACAAAATGAGAAACCTGATTTTGTATCAAGTAATGGGTCAGTTAGTCGTTGATCTTTGTTGTAACATCATTCTAATTTCTTAAATATAGGCAGCAATGAAGGGAATGTATATACGTCAAATGTCATAGTTGTTAAGATGGACTAACATCACTCAAATGTTAAATGTTAATGCAGCTAATAGTGGTTTTTCACAGCCATATCATGCTTTTTAGTTGAGGGATTTTTAAATGGAAGCTTATAGTTGAACTTTTGATTAGAATTATCCAAAATAATTATAGCTGTAGTGAGGGAAAGTGGTTTAATTTAAGGGTTTTTTTAAATGTTTTTTTTAGAAGTTATAATCCATTTATAGTGGATTTTTAATTTTTTTAGAAGTTATAATCCATTTATATATATATATATATATATAAATTCTTAAATATATATTTGTTTAATTTAAAACAGCTTTTATGAAATATTTTCAAGAAATTTGCCAAACAATAGAAAATATTTTACACAGATTCATCCAAACACCAGAAAAGCAAATTATTTTCAGAAAAGTAAATTATTTTCCAGAAATCATTTTCCGGAAAATATTTTACTGGCAAACAAACGGAGCCTTAATTCTAAAATTCCAACTAATAATTTGATATCTTCATTTAATCCCTCTTCAAACCGTCTACACATGGCAACTTTAGTTGGGATACACTTTCTGACATATTTGCTTAACCGAAAAAATTCTCGCTTGTATTCAGATATAGTCATATTTCTCTATTTAAGCTCTAAAAATTCCTTCTTTTTCTGATCAAGAAATCTCTGGCTAATATACTTTTTTTTAATTCTATTTGGTAAAATTCCCAAGTAACATTTTCCCTCGGTTCAACAGAAATTATGGTATTCCACCACTAGTAGGCTGAGTCTTTTAGCAGAGTAGCACATTTCAAACATTCTTCAGGTGTACAAGACAATTCATCTAGAACCTTGATAGTATTTTCTAGCCAAAATTCAACCCTTTTTGGATCAGCATCGGTAGTAGCCCTGAATTCCTCTGCCCTATATTTCTGAATTTTATCTATGGGAGGCTTACCAGTTCTAACAAGTTCAGTACCTTGTGGCATTACGGGAACCGATAAAGGAGCAGGAGGGGCAGGTTGTTGTACAGTAGGATTTGTTCTTAAAAATTCTGTGAACCTGTAACAGCCCGGTTTAGACCCTAGTCGGAACAGTGGTTTCGAGACCACAAATCTGAGTTAGAAAAATATTTTAATATTATATTACGTGCTTAAAATATGTAAATTAATGTGTGTGTAAGCTTCGTATGAAAATTTTATCGTTTGTGTGTTCAATTTGCAAAAAAGGACTTAATTGCGTAAAATGTAAAAGTGGCATTCAAATTGTTAAAGTGCTTAATTGCTTTGATTTATTAAAGATGGGATCCTTATGTTGAAATTTGGCCATTAAACCATGGGATGGACGGTTATAGGCTTATGTTATATAGTTTTCTAATTAAATTACCAAGGTTAAAATAGTAAATGTATATTAATAAGAAATAAACAGAACAAATCAATCAGTTAGTGGGTGTTCATCTTTTATGGTCGATTTTGAGAAGAAAAGAAATCCATTTAAATTGTTTAAGGGTCTGACTTTTTGAAGTTAAAATTGAGGTATGAATTTTGTTTGGTTTTTGATAACTTTTACGTTTTTGAGATCGTTGCTTCGTAAATTAGCTAGCCCATGCTTTAATTTTCAGAATTGATGATGAATTTGAGATTTGCCATTGTTGATAATGTGATGAATTTGTTGTTTGATGATAAAAAATAAATCTTTGTTGATAGATTATTATGTTTAATTAAGTGATTTTTGATAAAAATATGTATTAAGGACTAAATTAAGAAATTTGTAAATTGAGGGGTCAAAATGTAAAATAAATTGAATTAATGGGCTGCTAGGGACTCAAGGTGAATTCGGCCAAGCATGGGTGTGGTCAAATTTTGAATATTTTTGTGTTTTGTGAAATAGGACTAAATTGCGAAAAATGTGAAATGTCAAGGGCAAAAATGTAATTATCCCATTTATGTGTTTTTAGATGCATTTGATTGAATATATGATTAAATAAGTTGAATTTTGTAAATTAGATCAAGAAATGAGAAAATCGATTTTGGATCGGGGAAAGTCGACAATTATCGAATAGTCATTCAGGTTCGTTCGTGTTAGTACGAGGTAAGTTCATAAGTAAATAAATGTTGTTAAATTGAAATGTATGTGCATTATATGTGCTGAATTGAGTTGTAAAGAAATATATATGTGACTATGGTTTAAGTACAATGATAAATCGACTATGTTTGGCACTAAGTGTGCGTTTCAAAATAGCTTCGGCTCTAAATAGCACTAAGTGTGAAAATTGAAATATTTAGCTTTGGCTATTCATTGATGCACTAAGTGTGCGAATTCTTAGAGAATTGAAAGGCTCCCGAACGAATTAATGTATTGAACAAAGAGGTGAGAAAGAAATGAATAAATATAGAAAAGTTCAGGTATGTACGATACTTATGTGATAGTTGATACTATGTGTATGAAGCTTGATGAATTTGTATATACATGATAAATGGTCAAGGATTAGAATTGAATGATGTGTTATATATGCTCGTTATATGAAATTGTGGTCCTATGCTTCAGACATGAGATTTATGAAACATGAAACATGGCTTTGATGTATGATTGCTTGGTTCGAAAACTTGAACTGATAATGAACTTAAAATGGTTGAGTTGGCAATATGATTCATGCATGCGAATTTGGTTTACGTGAATAAGGGAATTGTGGATATTCGAGTTTGGAAGTGTTTATAAAGAAGTTAATATAACTTTAGGTATGATTTGTAATAAAAGACCATGGTTTGGTTGGTGATGTAATGAATATGTGCTTGCTTGATTTATATGATTGAGATAACGGTTGTTATTCGAATTTGAAAGCATGGTTATACGTTCATTGATAAATAAGATAAATGGAGTTATTTAATGTGGCTATATGAATTTACAAGTACAATGAATGTATATGTGATTAAGATTTGTTAAATTCGGTTTAGTGATATTGGTTTATAAATATCATTGAAATGATTTATTTGCTTATGGCTTACTAAGCTTTCAAAGCTTACTCTGTGTGTTTTTCCTATGTCTATAGAGTTTCAGAGACTTGCTTAGATTGGAAGTTGTAGGAGACGTCATCACACTATCCGGCTATCGCTTCGGTAAATAAAAGTTTTGAGTTTTGATAATGTGGCATGTATAGGCTAGTTTTGAGTTGGATCATTTTGATTTAAGTATATATATATATAGCCATACGAAAATGGCTTAATTATGATGCTAATATTGTGTATAATTGGTTATGTTTTAAGGTTATTTTGGGAAGTATGTTTCATGGTTTATATGTATGTTGTAATTGATTATATAATTCGGCTTGAACTTTAAGTTAAATAATGTTATATGTTTTGTGATATGTAAATGGCCAAGTCAAAAGGTCATTTTGGTTTGCTCATAGTTGAAAATTTGGTAATGTTTGACATATGATTTTAGTATGTTTTGGTATAAAGAATGAACATGAAATTGGTTGATGATATTATAAATTGATTTGATACATGTTTGAAGTTGAATTTGGTTGAAAATGTTGCATATATGATGCTTGACTTTGGATTTGTAAGGAGGACTCAAATAGGTGGCATATTGGCCTTGTAAATGGCCTATTTTTGCCCACACGAGCAGGGACATGGGCGTGTGTCTCTGTCGTGTTGCTCGAGGGCCATTTTGAAATGAGTCTGGGCAAACCACACGGTCGCGCACACACGGGCATGTGCCAGGCCGTGTGGCCAAGTTAGTTTCGACCACGGGCTAGACACACGAGCGTATCTTGTGGCCATGTGGATAAATCAATATGTATGCCCTGTTTCGCCACGGCCTAGACACACGGGCGTGTCTAATGCCATGTGAGGCACACAGTCTGCTCACACAGGCGTGTGACCTTTGTAATTTAGAAAAAAAATTGTTAGGTTTCAAAATAATTTTATCTGTGTTCGGTTTAGTTCCAACCTCTTCCTAATGCATGTTTATGGTCTCATTGACCTAAAAAGGGACTTAATGTTGATGTTTGACTATGATATGACAATGCATGTCTTTTGATTGTGAAATGATTGCGAGATGTTTCGATATGCATGGTAATGCCTCTTAACCCTACTCCGGCGATGGATATGGGTTAGGGGTGTTACAGAACACTCATTCATCATTTGAAAGAAGGCTCCTTTTACCTCTTCACCTCGACCATTAGATTTGGGCCTTCTACTACTATTAGATGCAGCTCTTTGAACTGAAGCCGGAGCATTACTCTCAGATTCCTCAGATTCAGCTCTAGCTCGGTTGGACGACATTATTATATGAAAAGCACGTTTAAAATGGTCAGGATATATCACAATATCACAAAATCACAAATTATATAATGGCATGTATAGCCAAACTCATACTTGCTATGTTAGTCCGAGAATCGGCTAAACCATAGCTCTGATACCAATAAATGTAACACCCTCTAACCCCTATCTATCACCAAAACAGGGTCACGGAGCATTACCGAAGTTTACAGATCAATTATAGAAAATTTATATCATTTACTATTCATATTCAAAATCAATCATATCGTCCCTTAATTGGGTTATCAAGGCCCAAAATACACGTTAGAATTAAAATGGAACTAAATCGGAAACTTAAAATTTTTTTGTAAAATTTCAAAATTTTTCTTAGGTGCAGGGGACACATGCCCGTGTGGTCAGGCTATGTGGCTCACATGGCCAAGTGGCACACCCATGTTTTAGGCTATGAGGGCATTCGATGTGAGGCACGCGGCCGCGTTTTAGCCCATGTTCAAACTAGGGTAGCTACTGACTTGGGTCACACGACCAGCCACACGCCCATGTGCTAGGCTGTGTGAACAATTTAATTTTCAAAAATAGGTGCAGGATTTACAGGGCCAAGACACACTCCCATGTGTTTCACACGGCTGAGATACACGCCTGTGTCTCTGCCTGTGTGACCAATTCTAAGCATTTTATTATTCAATTCTTAAGATGCAGAGGACACACGGCCAAACCACATGCCTATGCATATGGCCATGTGTCATACACGGTTGAGACACACCCCCGTGTGTCACACATAGTTCCCGTGTGTCTACTCATGTGGACAAAATAAGTCCATTTTCAAGCCTTATTTCTCACCTAAAATTTGCCTTGTATCTACATTAATACTTACATATACCAACCAATTCAAGATATTAAAACCAAACCAACATTAACATTATACATGATATATCATCACATGTATTCAAATTCACCTTTTGTAAAACACATATGTTTATCATAATTCAATCTAACCATATCAAGCACACATATATTAATCATATTATAACCTCATATATATATATGTTCACTAAACATATCATCATTAGCCATTCCAATGGTTATATTACAATCAACCATTTAAATGCCAACACTGACCAAATTAGTCTATACATGCCATTATACCAAAATAAGTTTATTATTTATACCAAAACGAGCTGAAGAATAGTGTGATGGTGCTCCGATTAATTCCAACCTTCACGAGCTTCCGAGCACTATAAAACAAAGGAAAAAAAATAGAGTAAGCATTTAATGCTTAGTAAGTTTGCATAACAGGAATTTAACTTACCGTTCATATTCAATTTAAGTAATCATGTAATTAACATGCATCCCAACAAATTGACCGATTGCCTAATCACATGCACTCAATCAAGCAAGTTAGTCATGAAATTCTAAATACTTTTCAAGTAATAAAGATGAGCTCATCATGTAATAACTTTCATACACATATATTTTTCTTATCATATTCCATATAACATATATATTTCTATGATAAATCATCTCAAGTTCAGATTAGCTATAACAAAACTTTGCCCTTTGAATTTATTTGAAATATCGATGGATACACATGTAGTACACTTGAAGTGTACAATACTGTAAACCGTCAACTCATATTCAAGGTTAGCCAATTAGGGCACATGATTTAGAAGCACTCTCTCGAGCCATATAATAGGATGCTCATGTGAGCCATGTAACATGAAGCTTATTTGGGCTATAACAGGAAATTCATAAGAGTTTAGAACAGGAAGCTCATTGAGCTTAATAGGTAACTCCGAAGAGCTATTATCAAGGAGCTCCAAATAGCCATATAATAGGATGTTCAAGCGAGTCATATCAAGAAGCTTAAGAAGAGCCTATAATAGGACGCTCATAAAGAGCTGCGTTTGTGTTCGCAATATATGTAGGATCGCAACCAATCATATAACAGGACGCTCACAAAGAGCTGCGGTAGTTCGCAACACATGCAGACTACCGATCAGGATGCTCATAGAAACCATGTAATAGGAAGCTCGAGAGGGCTTATAATAGAATGCTCGTAAGAGCTATGGTGTGTTCGCAACATATGTAAGACCACAACCAATTGAGAAAACCTGTATTCATCGAATTCCATCTATTCCAAACGGGACTTATACTTATTGAACAATATCAAGCATGTAATTAATTTTATACATTAAATATTTATAAAATTCACACATATTCAACATTCAATTCCAAACATATTAATATACATAATCTAGTTACACGAACTTATCTCAATAAGCGTTCGTATACAAGGATTTACTAATCTGATACTATTTTGTTTTCTTAGATCCAACTCCGTACTAGATCTATCCGGATCTATATAAATGAATTTAACGTCAATTTAATCCATTTCATACTCAATTTAATTCAATTCACACCCTAGGCAAAATTACTATTTTGCCCCTATACTTTCCATAAATGATGATTTCGTCCCTAGGCTCGGAAAATGAAATTCGTACAATTTAATCCTTATTCCAAGCCTAATCAATTTTTACATATAACATTTGCAGCACATATATTTCATAAAAATCAGAAATTTTTCATGAATTTTACATCTTTACAATTTAGTCCCTAAATCACAATTTCATGAAAATCCACTTTACAAAAGTTGTTTATCTATCAACAACCTTTCATTTTCTACCATAAATTTCAAAATTTCAGCATATTCATCCATGGAAAAATTTTAATACTTTGATAACTTTACAAATTGATCTCCAAAATAGCTAAATTAGGTTATTCCGATATCAAAAATATAAAAATTACTAAAAACCGGGTCAAGATTCTTACTCAATTAGGCTTGTTTAATTTTCTTTCTCTTTCCTAGGGTTTCCACATAATTTGGGGAAGAAGATGATGTAAAATGATAATATTTGATATTTATTTATTTATCATCTTTTATTTATTTCAATTTCTAATTTAGACCTTTTCTTTTTCTAATTTTCCATGGATGAATCATCAAAAATATCTACTAACTTTTTTTAGTAGTCTAATTACCATATAAGGACCTCCAATTTTGAATTCCATAGCTATTTGATACTTATAGCTACTAGAACTCAACTTTTGCATTTCATGCAATTTGGTCCTTTCTATAATTAAACACAAAATTAGTAAAAAAATTTTATCGAAAAATTTCATATGTCTTTCCTATCATAATATAGACCATGCAATAATATTAAAATAATTTTTTTTCGACTCGAGTTTGTGGTCCTAAAATCATTGTTTCGATTTCACTGAAAACAGGTTGTTACAAGGGTTATTACAAAGGATGGCAACTACCCTATTCAAAGTATTATTTCTTCTACTGATTTTTGTGTTTTAGGGTAATAAAAATGTTCAAACTGATCATTGGAAGAATTCAATTGAATGTATGTTTTATTCTTCCTTTACACTATGATTTGATGAATGTTTGATTGCTTCAATTTTATTTTTCAGACTTGTAATCAGATTCTAACAATAAGTTGTGTTACCACACCTTTAAAGATCTTACTAAGGCATAAATCTATTTGTCATAGGTGGAGTAATTGGCCTTCCCTCTTGCATTAAAATGGCTCCAACACCAACATTGAAGCATTGCATTTTACCTTAGAAGTGTTATTAAATTCTGGAAGTTTAAGAATAGGTGCACCACAATATTTATCTTTTAAATTTTGAAAGGCCTTCTTTTGCTTGTTGTCCTACTTAAATCCCATATTCTTTTTGACGATTTTGATTTGTAGGGCAACGAGTGTGGAGAAATATTTCACAAAATCTTTATACAAACTAGCAAGTCTATAGTCAAAATTTGATTTAGGAGTAGACCAATCTTGATTGATTCTCACCTTTTCTTTATCAAATTCAATCCCTTTTGCACTAAATATAAATCTTAGAAAGATCAACTTGTCTATGAAAAAAGTATGCTTCTCAATGTTAGAATAAAAGTTGTTCCTAACAAAAAAAAATTCAAAACTAATCTAACATTCTTAACATGGTCATTAATTATGCACTATAGATTAAAATTTCATGAAAGTAAACAACAACAAATTTACCTAAATATTGTCTTAAAATGTGATTCATCACTCTCATGAAAACACTAGGTGCATTAGTTAAACCAAAAGACATTACCAACCACTCATGAAGTCTATATTTGTTTTAAAATCCTTGTCCTATTTATCATCACCTTTCATTAGAATTTGATGATAACTCCTTTTGAGATAAATTTTAATTAATATGGATGCACCATGTGATTCATCAAATATACCGTCAAGTCTAGGAATTGGATGCTTATATTTAATGGTAACACTATTAATAACTCTACAATCAACATACATTCTAAAACTACCAACTTTAGGTACTAAAATTATCGAAACCATGCAAAGACTAAGGGATTCTTGAACATGTCCCTTTTTTCTAAAATTCTTGCACTTACATTTGCAACTCCATATATTTAGGATTACTCTGATAAGCTAATCAATTAAAAATTATGAAACTCGACATAAAGTTGGTTTAATACTCAATGCCTCAAAAAATTGGTAAACTTGTAGGCATCTCATTTGGAAAACATCTTCAAATTTATACAAACGAGAAACAAACATAGCAAGCAATTCTTATCAAGGTTGGATGAACATAGTAGGCAAATTTTGTCAAGGTCAAACCAACCTAATATTGAACTCGAATCAACCAAGAAACTACTGCCAAGAGTCCCAAGGGACCCACCGCATCAGTGATGCACAAAATGCCAAGTCTTAGATAGTCTATCCTCTTCATCATCATCTCGGATTCCAATTTTACAAACACTGTCACTATACTCTATTATGATAAGGCCCTTTGAAAATAGTTCCCAATAGATCTATTAGGTGGTATCCTTACCTTATCAAATCTTATATATACAGTAGAAAATGACTAGAGATTGAAAACTAAAAACTAAAACTAAAACTAAAACTGCAATTGCTTTTAGAAAAAGGTTGAATGGACAAAACAAAAATCCACGAAAGTGTAGAGAAAAATCATGATAACGAGGATTGAGAATAAGAAAAAATTAAAATAGAAGGTGTGACTAGAGACAATTCCAAAATTGACCCCACTTTTGATAAAAGAAAATTTGATTTATAAAAGTTAAATAACTAAAAGATTATAAGATGAATTTTGTTATTGACGTTGTAGAAGGCTTTATTTATTTATAATAAATCCCTTCTTCTTGTAATAAAACTTTGCAAAGCCCGTCTTCATGTGTTAGATGATTTGGATGGTAGGTTTTTCTGTAAAAATAATTTTCAAGAAAATATTTTATATGAAAATAAAGGTTTTTAAAAAGTATAACGCTAAGTGGATTAAAAATGGTAGGAGTATAAATATAAATAAGAAATACAAAGTTGCGTTGATGAAAAATGAATAAAATAAGAAATAAATACAAGTTGACAAAAGGAAAGGGACATGTTGAATGATGTAAATAGGTAAAGTTGACGGGGTCAATGAGCAAACATTAGAAAGAAAAGAGAGAAACAATCGGCAATGGATCTTCCTTCTCTTTTCTCTGAAATTGACTTTCATTCCTACGGATAATCGCTTTGGCTTTCGATTGGTTTCGGCCTCTTTAGTCAAAACGGAAAGGACGCCAAAGCGCAACCACATTCCTCCCCCTTCCCCTTCCCCTTCCCCTTCCCCTTCTTTCCTCGATAAACCCTAACCGGCCCCACCATTTTTCATTTTTTTCCAATTTAAGAGAAAACTAAAAAAAATTATTCAGAAACAAAGTCAACCGGAGATAATTGAAAAGGAGATTTCGATTTTTTCTTCTTAGGACTGTTTTGGTTGTTGGGTTTTTTTGGAGAGATGTCGTCGGAGATCGAGGTTGTTGAAGACGTTCAACCCTTGAAGCAATTGGATGGCGTTGTGGCGAATGGAAATGGATATTATGGGGGAGGGAACAATGGGGTTGTTGGTGGTTTCGTTGATGATGAGAGCTTGAGGAATGATGTCTACACGGTTGCTGCTTATGGGGATTTGGAGAAGCTCCAAAGGTTGGTTGAGTACGAGGGTCGCTCTCTTTCCGAGCCTGATGGCCTTGGTTACTATGCCCTCCAATGGGCTGCTTTGAATAATAGAACAGCTGCTGCTCAGTACATCATCGAGGTATTTTATCCTTCTTTTTATGGTTGTTTTGATGGATTTTCTGAATTGCCTTTTATTGTCAGAGTTTGGAGTTGATTGTATTTATTATTCAATTGGGTTTATTTGGTATCTGGTTTATGGATTCCGTATCTTTAAAAAGTTTGCTTGATCACGCTTTTAATAGGTTTACTGAAATGGTTTTTGGGAATCCATGCTTTTGAGCTGTGTCATGTTGGTATTGAAGTTTTCATTGGATTAAATTCGGTTGAAGTGACTGGTTTTTGGGTTTTCTTTATTTGCTAGCATGGTGGAGATATACATGCGGCAGATCACAATGGGCAGACAGCCTTGCATTGGAGTGCAGTCCGAGGTGCGATACAAGTTGCTGATATTTTACTCCAAGAGGGTGCTCGGGTGCATGCTGCTGATATCTATGGCTACCAGGTGAAATTATATGGTTCTTGTCAAATGATTTGGGAATGTGATCAGTGATGTAAATAAATGTCTAAACAGTGCTAGCTTTTTTAGACATTCTTCTCTGCTTGAAGTTGGTTTTATAACAGCATAAGCATCATTTATATGTGTTTTAGGAGCAGTAGAACTCAGCAGTATATGGTTTTCATTACATCATATTGATCTTTTGAGGCTTAAAGAATATATATTTTTGCTATGCATTTTTGTCAAGACTGTTGCTGCAGATGATATTTGTTCCCTTTCTCTCCTAGTTTAGGACCTCAAAAAATGTTGAAGTGCTATGCATTCTTGTTTACTCTGGCTTGCTAACCTATTAAATCCCCCTTATATTTCCTCTCTAATTTTTCTCCTTTTAGTATCGTCTCTATCATATTCTAATTTATGCAGCTGTTCTTAACTGCTGTTGGTGATACACTTTCTTTTCCCCTTCTTGTAGTTGTGTTTTTTTTCCTTGGTCTTGAAGTTTATAACGCAAGTGTGGGCTTATGCTTCTTAAGTTGATGCACAAACTTATGCTTTCGTTTTTTCTGTTTACAATTTGATTGTGGGATGATAATGTAATACATGTACTTATTGCTTTCACTCCAACCTCCAGATGGATGCACGTTTATTTAATGTAATTTGATGCAGGTAACACATGTTGCCACCCAGTATGGCCAGACTGCTTTCCTGTATCATATTGTTTCAAAATGGAATGCTGACCCTGATATTCCAGATTATAGTGGGCGAAGTCCTTTGCACTGGTAAGAGGAAGTTCATTTGCCTTATTCTTTATTCACTTGAATGGTCCAAGATATGTCTGCATAGTGTGAAGTCAGATCTGTTATATTTATTTCTTTGCACTGCTTAAATATTGTAACTATTTTGTTCATTTCTTTCCTACAAATTGCTTGATTGCATAATGCAGTTTACAAGAATCAGATCTGTTATATTTATTCTAACTTCCTTGCAATATGCATAATACTAGGGCCGCTTATAAAGGTTTTGCCGATTGCATACGTCTTCTTTTATTTCTCGATGCAGATAGAGGGCGTCAGGACAAAGAGGGTAATTTTCTTATCCTTAGGTTTAAAGTGCTATTTCTATGTAATTTCATCTGTTAATCTAGTATAGACAATATGTACCTGTGAAATATTTAATTGCATGCATAATTTTGCTTGACTAACCATGCTTCATCTTTTGATCAGGTTGCACTCCTCTCCATTGGGCAGCTATTAAGGGTAATCTAGAAGCTTGCACTGTCTTAGTACAAGCTGGCAAGAAGGAGGACTTGATGATCACTGATAATTCTGGCCTTACACCTGCACAGCTTGCTTCTGAAAAAAATCACAGACAAGTTGCTTTTTTCCTTGTAGGTTCCATAGCATCTAGCTTGGTTAATGATTGTTCTTTTGGCAACAGTTTAATATATATATATATTTGTTTTTGTCTTCAATCTTACAAAATTCAAGCCCTTTGTTGCTAATTATAACTGAATGCCTTGGGCTAAATGAAAGATGTTCCTTGCTTCCTCTTCTGCCCTGCGTTAAGATTGTTAACGACTGATAAGAATACAATTAAAAAGTACTTGAATTCAAACATTACATAAAAGGTTAAAAATGTATTTTTAATTTCTTGGATACATGTGGAAATAGTTAAAGCTTTATGTATTTGCAAATCAAGCTACTTTTCTCTATGCTTAGGCTGCATTCAGGTTTTTGAACCAGGGGGCTTTCAAATAACTGGCTTTTTGTTGTTGGATATCCCAAATCTTTCCTTGTATAGGCTTAGCAGGTTTTCTGGATTTGTGATGTTACCATGAGAAATATTTAGGGTAGTATAATAGATTTTTGCTTGTCTTGTTAGAGTCTCCTAAGAAGCTGTAAAAAATTTCATAAGTGGCATTTTGTCTCCTAGCTTTATTCTCTTTTAATTGTTAAGATGCGGTAATATTGTAATTAAAAACTCAGCTGAGTTATATCACCACCTATTTATATTTCTTATACACCCGTATCTGCAGGGAAATGCTAGAAGGTTGCTTGAAAAGAGATGTGATGGGAACAGCCGTCTTGGACGCCTTTCTAAATTAAGCCTTGCACCAGTTCTTTTGTTTATTATCTTGGTAATGCTGGTGACCTATACTCAATCTGTCATAACGGGTGTGTTTCTTGATCTCTTCTTGAAAGTTAATTGTGCCATACCATCAAGAAGTACCTATACTTGTCTCTTTATTACCAATTTATTTGTGGCTTTGGACATACGTTGCAGCATCAAATCTGCCAAAGCTGACAGCTGGTTTTGGCCTTCTGGCATGGATGGGTGTTTTCCTAGCATCTGCCGGTTTGGTTATGTTTTATAGGTGTAGCAGGTACAGTCTTTGACGTGGATTTAATATTATTCTTATTATTGTTCTGAAAGTTTTTTTTCGGTGGCACCGATTTGATTTGTTTTGGACACTGCCTAGCTGTGTGTTTATTAGTTTGTTAGCCTCATTTTTTCTCTTTGGGAAAATTTCAGAGTATTGCAGCTGTCAAAAATTGTTTTTGGAATCATTGTGTGGCTGGAGATGTAATAAGGGGATTCTCTGTAACATTTGATTAGTTCCCTTTCCAGTTTGCAGAAACAATTTAAGGACAGAAATATGATATTTGATACCTTTTGATTGTTTTTTCATGCGATGGTTTCAACTATCTAGCAAATAGATCGTTGATGTTTCCTCATGTTTATTTATGTTAGAAGGTGGGGAATCTTCTTTTGAAGGGATTGGAAAGGGATGGTTTACAGTGGTAGTAAGTTATTATTTTATTCTTCAGAAAGATCCTATTGACATGTTCTCAAACATTTACAATGACAGTGCCTATGATCTGTAAGATAATACATTATCAAAATTGAAGTACATTTTATCATTCATTTTTTGTGTTTCCAGTTTAATTTGGGTATTCCATTCTATATGAGAAGCAGGCTGAGTGTATATCATGCCTAGTTGTGCTCTAAGCAGGATCTCTACATCTCTTGCATGTATTTGCCAGTAATTAATTTCTTGAAGAGTACTTATTTATTTCCTTCTTAAATTTCTTTGCAGCAAGGACCCAGGTTATATCAAGATGAATGCCCTTGATCCTCAAAATATGAAAGACAGTGTGCGTTGTTTTAATGTATAAAGCCTAAATGGTTTTTGTTTGATTTGTCAATCTTTAGTCTTCCTGACATTTTGTTGTTGTCGGTCCTATGTATTTTGTTCCTTTCTATCACTGTATGTGTCTTTCCTTTTAAATGATTGATGTAGTTTCTCACCGTACAGCATATCTATCCTGTATCTTCTGCCAGGAACCCTTATTGAAGATTGAAATAAATAATCCTATTTTGCTAGCAGGCAATTGGTCTCAGCTTTGTGCAACATGCAAGGTGCTCACCTAATCTAGCTGATATTGCCTGTATGTGACTCATTTTATTATTTGTTTATTCTGACTGTTTTGCCATTTTATTTTGTAACATCAGATTGTCAGGCCCCTTCGTGCAAAACACTGCTCCACTTGTGATCGTTGTGTTGAACAATTTGACCATCACTGCCCTTGGGTATCAAATTGTATTGGCAAGGTGCTTTGTTACTGATGAGTCAGATACTTTTTTTCCCCTTATCATTTTATTGTTTCATCAGCTTGTACTTCAATTATACAATCAACTTAAAGCACTTCAGTGCTCTTGTACATGACTTTGCTTTTGAAAATATAGACAAGGTTAAAATATGCCATAGGTCCCTGTACTCTTCACAAAATTTATAATTTAGTCCCTGTACTTCTATTTCCGAGAATTTAATCTCTCTACTTTTTAGATTTCAAAATTCAAGTCAAATTGTTAACTCTGTTAAATTAATTGGTATGACTTTTGAAATAAAATAAAAAATACTTGGTAGCAATGTAACTAAGAAAATGATGTAATGAATTTGAATTTAACAAAATAATTTTAGTAGTGTTAATCTGAAAAGTAGAGGACTAAATTTCCTAGAACTAGAAGTACAGGGGCTAAATTTCAAATTTACGAAGAGTATAGGGACTTATAGACAAATGTGGCTATGTTGCATTGCTTGTTGGTTATTATATTAAATGGCCAATTTCCTTTGTGGAAAGAAAAAATTTGAATTATTTGATTGAGTAGGCATGGTATCTGTTGATTAACCAATTATGAATCTTGTGATGCAGAGAAACAAATGGGATTTTTTCCTTTTCCTTGTTTTAGAAGTTTCAGCGATGTTGAGTACTGGTGCAGTAGCTATTACAAGTATGTGGTTTAATCAGTTCCAAGTTCAAACTACATTCCATAGTTAGCAATTTTTTTCCACCCTGAATGTCCTACAAATGCGTTCTTGTGATTTACAGGAATCATGACAGATCCACTGGCTCCATCTTCATTTTTTCCATGGATTAACCATGCTTTTACTCATCACATTGGTGCTATAACATTTTTGATTGTGGATTTTTTCCTCTTCTTTGGTGTGGCAGCTTTAACTGTTGTACAGGCTTCTCAGGTATGATTTTAGATTTTGTGACATTTAGTTGTATTCGGTTCTTTTTGGAGTTACGTTTTATGGTTCTGACCCTAGTCCCGGGTGATAACAGAAAATTTGTGCTTCAGTAGTACACTTACTCTCTTGGTTAATTATGCACCGTTGAGTTTTGGGGGTAAATTTGCCGTACTAAACTAGATTAGGGCTGGTGACATCTAGTGATGGCAAGGGGGCAGGGCAGGTTGGATTTTTGCTCGCCGTGACCCTGACCTAAAAAAAGTAGCCCACCCCGAAATTTTATAGAAAACCTGACCCAGTCTGCCCCTAGTTTTATTTCAGTTTATCTTCAAAGCATTTAGTTTATATTAGAGCTTGTCTCAACAAAGCAAACACCATTTCCAAAGCAAATCCCAATCGGCTTGCTTCATAAAATTTCATTCCAAATTCAAAATCCCAGTTGACCCTCTTACATATTAAAAGTATACGTATATTATTTTACCATAAATTTTTGAGTTGATATTGCGGCAGATTTTGCCAACAAAACTTGCTTGCTTGCAAACAAATATATACGTATTTTAGTTTCTCATAATTTGAGCTTTTATCATGAACATTAAAGCCAGAACAAGATTAGGAGATGAGACTGCTTGAACCAAACTGGAGACTGCAATAAATTAGGGATTTAACCTAACTTTATATATATGGAGGGGTAATTTTGCAAATATCTCGGGGCGGGTTTACCTCAAACCCGACCCTGTCCTGACTCCACCTATCTTTTATAATTAAACCGACCCGACTCAAACCTGATTTAAAAAAAAAAAGAAAAAGAAAAGAAAAGATCTGACCCTAAAGGATCAGGTTGGGTTGGAACCCATCGGTTTCGGGTTTTCTTTTTTGCCATCCCTAACATCTTAAATGCAAGGTTCAGCTGCTTCATCATATATCTTGGTCTATGTTATGAGAGTTTATTAGTGATAATGGATTGAGTGAATGCTTCCTTGCTTGCATTACTTGCGTGTATTGTTTAAAATGGTTTACTTTCTCCATATATCATCACTGTCAATGATAGTTACAATTAAGGCTAATGTAAAACCTCAAGCAACCGACTGCAATCAAGGTATAGCTTTGTTCATGTGATATTTTTCTTGGCATACCATTTTTTGGGACTTAATCCGGACTTTTGTCAATACACATGCATTGAACAGCTTCTTATGCATGCTTTTATGGTTCTCACATCACCACAAGCTTCTCTTTTGGGGCATAATTATTTATTTTGTTTGTAGCACCTGGAACGGTGCTTGTATTTTGGTTCCTAGACGTATATATAACTCATTTTCATGGAACATGAGTGATTTTGAAAACTAGAGAATACCTATGTTTTTGGTTGAATACTCATCTTTCTTTTTCTTTCTACAGATAGCCCGCAATATAACAACAAATGAAATGGCCAATGTGATGCGCTATAGCTACCTCAGGAGTGCTACTGGGCGATTTAGAAACCCATATGATCATGGATGCCGTAAGAACTGCTCAGATTTCCTGATCAATGGCTACAATGAAGATGTGCAAATTAGTGAAGAACCAGCACATTTTGAAGGAATTGGGATGGTACAAATGGGGAGGGATTTGAACTTGGAAAATGGTGATTTACAAACTGCGGCAAACAGAAATGGCCATATTGCTATAAATGTGAATTCTAGTGATGCCAATGCACATCATCATGGCCACAGCCACAGCCACAGCCACAGCCACAGCCACGGCCACGGCCACGGTCGTGGCCACGTTCATTCTTCCCAGTGTAACCATAGTAAGCCAAGCAAGCCAAAAAATGAGAGCGTGCCATTGGGGTTGGGAATTGGACTTGGACATGGACGTAGTAATGGCCGTTCAGTGGCGACATCATGATGTTCTTCATATATTTATCCAGTACAAGTACACACTGACATGCATTGTATTATAAGTATACATTCTTAAGAGCGCAGCTATTTTTTATCGAGTGGCTGCTCCTTTAATTATTATTTAATTAATTGATTTTTGTTTCTTTCCTATTTGTATGTTGTTTTTAGCATTTGTTATGCTTGAAGAGGGAAGTTTGTAATTGATTGGGGGACTAAATAAAAGCAAGGTTTTCCAAATGGCCGGCAATTGGTAGGAAAGGATACTGCTTTGCATTGCCATCGATATATAAAAATAATGGGGTTTTTTTTATCTAAATAATACAAAAATAATTAGAAAATGCCAAAATGATATGTGAATATCATTATTTACGAAAATTGTAAACGGTATGTTGAGGTGGTGGATAGGCAGCACCACTGTTATCTCTGACTGTTATTTAGGGCAGAGGATAATACTAAGGCGGCACCGATATTGGACGTTTTTGGGGTTAAATATGGGTTTTATACGGGTTTAGGGGTAATTAATTTTTTAATAGGGTGGAGGTGGCTTTGTAGGCGACACCAATAGGAATGGTTGCCTTTTCGTCAAGCGGCATTGGTGGAGGGCTGCAGCAGGCGGCACCGCTGGTCGAAGTGATCGGACAGTCATGGGAGTAATTTTTCCTGACCACCGATCAGGCACCTGATTTCGGGCCTCTTTTTTTAGGCTTAAATTTGCCCCATATAAGGCATGGGTGAAATAAAAAAAGAAAGAAAAGAGAGAAAAGAAGAGGGGTGTTTGAAGGAGGCAGAGCAGCAAATGGGTTCGAAAGGTTTTTTTTTTTTTTTTTTTATCAGTTTTGGTTTAGGGTTTTTTATGTGTTAAAACTAAAACTAATATCAATGTTTATATTTTCTGTTTTAAGGTATTAGGAGGCAGGCAGTAACCATTTTAGGGGTAAAAGTTTAATTTTAATTAATTTCTTTGCAAATATTAATTTCTTTGTTTGTTTTTTTTTTATTCTAACATATTGTTTTATTTTATGATTCTGGAAGGAAAGGGGACCGCAATAGATTAATATTTAAAGGTAAATTACATTTATAATTTTTTTTTTGTGATTACGTTATTATATAATTGTTTTGTAATCCTTATTGTCCATCTAGATTTATTAGTTGTGTTATATGTTGTTACGTTAGTGTACATTTTATTTTTTTTGTATTTGTTTAACATAAGAGTGAGCAAAACTCGATTTGATTCGAAAAAATCGAAAAAAATTCGAATTTCGAGTTAAACGAATCGAGTTATTCGAGTCAACTCGAATTTTTTTTCGAATTTCGAGTTCGAATCGAGTTGAGTTTTCAAATTCGAATAACTCGAATAATTCGAATATCAAACTATAATATTTTATATTTTTACCCTAAACTTCCAAACTTTTTTACTTTTTCCTCAAAACTTTTACTCATTCTCATTTTCCCCCCAAAACTTTTACTCTCTATCCCAACCCTCCAATCTCCCCAAAATCTATTTCGCACCAAAATTTTACTATCCATTTACTTTTTTTTCAAAATTTTACTCCTCAGAACCCTCAAAACTTTTTATTTTCCCCCAAAATTTTTACTCTCTTCCACTTTTCCCCTAAAATTGTTACTTCCTTCCCATCCCACCCCCCATCTACCCCAAATCCATCCCCCCCCCCAAAATTTTTTTTAATATTTTCCCTCCAAAATTTTAGTCCCCCTATTTTACTTTCCCTCAAACTTTTATTCCCCCAAATTTTTTATTTTCTCCCTAAACTTTTACTTCTCACCCTTTACTCTCAAATAAAAAATCTAAATTATCCAAAAAAAATACTAAACATAAATAGTAATAATTTTATTTATATCTATTATTTATATTATTAAATTAAAATTCACATTTTATATTGTTTATATTATTGAATTGTTTAGTCATATTGAATATTTATATTAAAATTGAATTATTAATTATGCCATTAAATATTCATGTTAAAATTTTATATTGGTATCAATTTCACATTTTATCTTCAAAATAAATTTTATTAAAAAATCATATTTTTACGTTTAATATATTTTTTAATTCCAAAATATATAGTGACAAGAATCTGAAGATAATTGAAACAACTAAGCAAGCAAAGAAGCTAACCCGTATATAAAAGTTTAATAAATAAATTATGAGGTGATGAATGTTAATAAAAATTTTGATTAAGGTGGACAAATTTTATTACAATAGTTGACAGTGGTTATAAGGACCCAAAATTATTTTTTAAAATTTAACTTGATCAAATATATTCGATTCGATTTGAATTCCATCTCACTCGACTCGATTTGAGAAAATTTCAAATTAAATTAGGATGATAAAATATGATTCTTCAACTTGATTAACTTGAAATTTTTTCATTCGATTCGATTCGATCGAATGCTCACCTCTGGTTCAACACTATTATTTTATAGTTATTATTTATTTCTTTGTTTGCATTAGAAGAGAAGAAATTGTGTGGTACACAATTTTTACCCTAATGATTTAAAAAAACAATACCAAAACAGGTCAGCTCACAAATTAATTATCGGAATGAGTTGTTTGTTATAACATTAAATTTCGAAGTGGTCGTTTGCTACAAATTGGTAGGGTGTTCCATTTTTGTAATTTATTATGTTTTTCGAATTATTGAGGTAAAAAGGTCAAGAAACGGTGTATGGTACAACATTTTTACCTAGGTAATATTAAAAAATAATTAAATACGAAAATGGGTAACCTTACAAATTAAGTACTGAAATGGGTCGGTTGTTACAAATTGGTAGGATGATCCATTTTGATATTTTATTATGTTTTTTGGATTATTGGAGTAAATAGGTCAAGAAACGGTGTATGGTACAATAATTTTACCTAAATAATATAAAAAATAATTAAATACAAAAATGAGCAACCTTACAAATTAAGTACTGAAATGGGTCATTTGTTACAAATTGGTAGGGTGACCCATTTTGGTATTTTATTATGTTTTTTGAATTGTTGGGGTAAATAGGTCAAGACACAGTATATGGTACAACAATTTTACTTAAATAATATAAAAAAATATTAAACGATCAACATTACAAATTAAGTATCGAAATGGGTCATTTGTTACAAATTGGTAGGGTGACCCATTTTGGTATATATCTGTCACGTAACAAAAATGATAAAAAAAATTAAATGAATGTTTGAGGGACTTACATTATATTTAAATATTAGATGGTTTCTAAAAATATTATTAATTATTCCAAAAAATAACAAATGGTACAAAATTCACTTTCGTTATTTGTATATTTTTTATTTCTCCAGGCGAAGATTAAATTTTTTATTTGAAATTGCAAATATCGAAATGGCATATTTGATTATAAAAATAGATCACACATCAGATACTATTAATGTGGTGGTACTAAAACTGTTATTTATTATTCACGTGTCCCTTTATAGAGTTCAATGTCATTTTTTATTTAATTTGGATATATTAACTATTGTGGTAATTTAACATGGTCAAGGTCTGTACCGCATATTGAGGGGCAGTGTCAACAGTGTAGGCTACCTGTCAGATCCCTGTTTTATACTATACTTGGAGGCATCAAGATTCGGATAAGATACAATGATCCACATGTTTGATTTGAAGTACGACTCGATATCGACTTTGGTCGAGCAGTGGCGCTCGTAGACCCACACATTTCATTTGTCGTGTGGGGAGTGCACCATCACTTTGGAAGATGTTGCACAGCATCTTCGGTTCCCAATTGATGGTAGTGTGGTCATGGGTGTAAGTATAGTGTCCGAACCTGCAACACTTTACTATGACTTACTAGGACGCTCACTCGGTGATGGTGGCGAAAAATTTACGAGTTTAAGATTTTCATGGTTGAAGGCGAATTTTAAGTATTTACCGAGTACTGCCACTAAACGGGAGGTGATTTGCACCACTCGAGCATATATAATGCATATGATAGGGGCTGTACACATGCTAAATGTAAACAACAACAAGGTCCACTTAATGTACTTGCCCCTATTATCTAATTTATACGTTGTATGTTTGTATAGTTAAGGCTCAGTAGTACTAGTTACAATGTATTGCGAGCTTTGTTGGACGACAAAGAGCCGTGCCGTGGACATAGGCAGGTGCTTAGTATTGTTGTAGTCCTAGGCACTACACAATATGTCATTCTTAGCATCAATTACTCACCAAACATATTCTTCCTAGTCGTGAATAACTGATAAATTTTAACCATTATAACAATAATTTTGTTTTATTTATGAAAATTTGTTTATCAAGTTTACTTTTTTTGTAGATAGAGTTCTTCTCCAAGTATCGGATGGTCATATACATTTCTGATTTACTACTAGATGATTGAGACAAATGTCGGGGAAGGCGTAATTTATACTAATATTCATTACATGTAATTATTTTATCTGTTTAATTTAACTTGTGATACTATAACAATGTTATTAATTGTGCAGTTCATTTGGATACCATATTCTTTCCTAAACATTGCAGCTATTATTCCCTTGTCTGCTCACATCCGCTCACACCTGTGGTGCATTAATGCACCCCTGCTAAATTTCTCTACAGTTGAGTGGTATAATGGGGATTGAGTATTGCAACAGTTTAGGTGCATCCAACATATTTTGAATGTTCCACGGAGTTTGGGGGGCTATACACTCAATTAACAAAAGGGGGAAACAAGAATAGAATTGGGTAGAAAAGCATGATAAATATATTGTATTGTGGAATGACTGGAAGGGTCAGAGACCTCAGATGGATTATGCATTTGATTTGTGGCCCTCAAATGAGTACCAACAGTGGTACATGGCATGTGGGAAACCTTTTTTATTTGGTGGGCGAACGATGCTAGTCCCTCCACACATGCAACGACTAAGGTACCTTTCGTACCGCTTGTCACATCCGCCTCCTGCACCCGAATTGTAGTCAGCACCCGAACTCGAGCAGTCATAATCACAATCTGAGGGTAGTTTTTATCATTCGGACTTGGGAGTTAATGATTATTTTCCAAGCTTGTCAGGCTACGCGTATTAGTCGAAAATTCTCGGTTCTAGTTCACATCAGCCAGATCCGAGATCATCTATAATGTTTGAGACCTTCAACCCATTACCACCCTAGTACTTAATCCCTCTCGGGCAAACCTTTGGGATATACGATTTTTCAAGTATGTTTGACATACCCTAAGGTTTTTCGATGGGTGCTGTGAACAATGATGTTCTGGGTGAGGGTAACAATGGCTGCCGCAAGCATCCTCAACGTCAATGTCGAGCACTACAAAGGTTTACCTCTAGGACGACAGCATCGAATCATCAATTTTAAGGGGTGTAACATTATATTTACTCTATTTTCAAGTTTGTATTAATTTAATTATAGTAAAATTTAGACTTTTATACTTTTTTTTTACTTAATTTTCAAGTTTATATTTATCACAAATATAATTATGATCTTTTTAAAACAATATACATGTCAAAATATAAATATAAAAATTCCATCATAATCATAAAATTTTATTACAAGCGTGAACATGAAGTACATTAATTCATATTCCACCCACTCGCAACGATTTTCCAATATGGTAGGTTCAACGTGGGCATTTATTTCAGTTATGACCAGTTACTCTGCACAGGCCACAAAATTTTTTGTCAGTTTTCTCCCTTATGTCCATTTCATTACGGATCCTAGTGACTTGCGGGTGACCTTTTGGCTTCCTACATAACCTCTTGTCCGGGACAAGCTTGAAAGTCAACGGAGGCACTTCCCATGTCGACAAATCACGCAGGACAGGAAACTCATTTCCCCAAACACGCAATATGTGCTCGAGAGTGTACACCTTATCAATAAATTGTTCAACATTGATTGAGGCGTAGACACAAGCTACAACGATGTGCACACAAGGGTAATGAAGTGACTGGAACTTCCCGCAATCGCACCGTCTATTTGGAGATCAATTCTGTAGGACCTAGGTGGGATACCGAGTCGACACTCAATGGACTCCATAACTCAAAAAGTTTCTAAATATCAAGAATATATTTATATATTTATCGACCTCGATCTCTTACGGTTTGCATCCATTACCTTCCTGACATCTTCGACAAACACTTGTCCTGCCTCCATTTGGTTGACTTGTTTCAGCCCCATTCTTGGCATCAAGTTTGCTAGCCTGTAGAACGTAGCTGAGAAAACATATGAAATTAGAATATGTCGTATTTGCCTCAACACAAAGTTAATCGCTTTCTGCTAGGTTGGTGGTCATATGACCATTTCGAGCATCATCATCAAAACTTTAATGTAACAGCCCAATTTCGGTGAAATCGGAATAGGGGTTTCGAGACCACAAATTCGAGCTAAAAATAAAATTTATTTTTATTTTATTATATGGTCTGTATTATGCTAGACATGTCATGTGAAAATTTTGATAAGAAAATTTTATCGATTAAGTGTTTAATTATGGGAAAGACCAAATCGCATAAAATGCAAAGATTAGATTCTAGTAGCTAAAAGGATCAAATAGCTATGGAATTCAAAACTTAAGGTCCTTATATGATAATTAGACCATTAAAAAAAGTATATAGATATTTTGGTGACTCATCCATGTAAATTTAGAAAAAGGGCAAGGACTAAATTGGAAAGATGAAAAGTTATTAAATGACAATTTAATTAAATGAAAAAGAAAACAATTTCATATCATCTACCCCAAATATTTCCATGGAAACCCTAGGAGAGAGGAAGAATACTTATCAAGCTTATTTGGGTAAGTAATCAAACCCCGTTTTTAGTAATTTTTATATTTTTAAAACCGGGATAGTCCAATCTATTTGGGGGATCAATTTGAAAAGTTATCAAAGTATGAAAAATGGTTCATGGATGTATATGCTGAAAATTAGAAACTTATGGTAGAAAATGAAAGGTTTTTGATAGATAAACAACTTTTACAAAGTGATTTTTGATGAAAACATGATTTAGGGACTAAAATGTAAAGTTGTGAAATTTGATGAAAAATTCTAAAATTTTATGAATATATGTGCTGTAAATTTTGTAATGGGATTTTGGTTAGGTTTGGAATAGGGAGTAAATTGCACAAATTTTATTTTCCGAGCCTAAGGATGAAATGAGAATTTATGGAAAAGTTAAGGGCAAAATGGTAATTTTTCCTAGGATATAAATTGAGTCCAAATTTATATGAGATGTGTGAATTTGATGTTAATTTTACTCATATAGATCCGGATAGACTAAATTCGGAGTTAGAACGAGGAAAAATGTCGGATTAGTAGATGTTCGTACACAAACTTTGTCGAGGTAAGCTCATGTAACTAAATTGTGTTTATTTACATGGTTGCATTGATTGTGTTTATGTAAATTGTATAAATGTCATAAATATGTGAAATGATTACATATCCTGTAATAGCTCGGTTTAGACCCTAGTCGGAATAGTGGTTTCAAGACCACAAATTTGAGTCAAAAAATATTTTAATATTATTTTGTGTGTTTATGGCATGAGATTAGATATCTGTGAAATTTTTGTGTGTTAATTTTATCGTTTAAGTGGTTAATTTGAGAAGAGGACTAAATTGCGTAAAATGCAAAAGTTACATTCTATTTGATAAAGGTGTCTTGCCATGGCTTATTAAATGAAAGGTCCTTATGTTGTAATTAGTCCATTGATAGTGGAGTGGACCTAAATGGCCATAAAATGAATGTTTTTAAATGGTTTAAATTAAGGTTAAAATTGTAAATTGGTTAATATGTTAATATTAATTAAACAAAAATCATTTTATTCATCATATTCCATCTATATTGCAAAAAATGAGAAAAGAAATAGGGTTTTGAATGCTCAAAAACATTCGGCACTTGTGCGGCTTAATTGAGATATGTATTTTGCTCGGTTTTTGATGATTTCTACGTTTTTGTGATTGTTGCTTTAAGTCTTAGCTAGCCCATGCCTAAATTTTGGAATGTGTTGATGATTTTGAAAGTTTCCATTGATGAATGCTTGAGTTTTTGAATGTTTGATGATGAATAATGAAAGCTTGGTGCTTGATATACATGTTTTGTAAAGTGATTTTGAGTAAAAATGCATATTAGGGATTAATTTGTGAAAATATAAAAATGTAGGGTTAAATGTGTGAATAAATAAAAGATATGGGCCGCTAGAGACTATATGAAAATTCAGCTAAGCATGAGAAATGTGAAATTATGTGTATTTTGTAATTTTATGAGATAAGGACTAAAATGTCAAAATGTGAAATTTCAGGGGCTAAAGTGTAAAATGCCCTAATTATATGTTTTTGGATTGAAATGAATAAATGTGTGATTAAATGAGTTAATTTTGAATTCATATAGATCGAGAAAGAAAGGAATCAAATTTAGATCGAGGAAAATCGAAGGTTATAGAGTAATCGATCTAATTCGTCCATTCCGAGTACGAGGTAAGTTCGTACGTGATAAATGAAGTTACTATTATGTTTTTAATGTTTTAATAATGCATAAATTGTATATTTGCGACTACGACTGTGTACGACGACAAGTTTACGATGTTTGACACTTAGTGTACGTTTCGAGATAGCTTCAGCTATATACAACACTTAGTGTGCGAATTGAAATAGCTTTGGTTTTATGTGGCACTAAATGTATGATACCAAGATAGCTTTGGTTCAATGTGATGGCACTAAGTGTGTGATATCGTTATAGCTTCGACTAAACATTTATGCACTAAGTGTGTGAGTTCTTAAAGCATTGAAAGATTTTCGAATGATTTAACGTATTGAACAAAGAGGTGAGGATGAAATAAATAAATACAGGAAAGTACAGGTACATACAATACATATGTGGTAGTTGATACTATGTGTATGAAGCTTGATGAAATGGTATATACATGATAAATGGTTATGGATTAGAACTAAATGAAGAGATAAGAACTATTAAGTGTTTATTAGTTGATGATTTGGATAATATGAATTGTTGAGCATTTTTGGTATGAACTTACTAAGCTATGAAGCTTACTGTGTGTTATTTGTCTGTGTTTTATAGATTATTGAAGCTAGTGTGGACTTGGGGATCATCGGGAATACGTCATCACACTATCGATTATCTCATTAGTATTTTTGGTAACCTTGTATATATGGTATATGGCATGTATAGGCTAGTGATATTTTGATATATTTTGAGTCATGATGTTAGCTATAGATTTGGCTTGTAAATTTGGTATGTATAGCCATTAAAGTTGGCTTGAATTAAGTTTTTGGTAAGTTATATGATGTATTTAATGCTTATGTGATGGATTAGTTATGGGATTTTGAAATGGTAAGTTTTATGGCATATAATAGGTGTTAAGATGACGATGAAATGCATTTAGAAGTTATGCAATCTAGATGATTTTAGTATATTGAAATGACATGTTTTGGTTATGGAATTGAGTAATTGAGATGGTTATGTATAAATGACATGATATGTGCACATATTGGTTGGTTTTTGGTTGTTTATAAATGTCTTGAAATGGTACTATTTAGGTTGATTGATATGTATGAGAAAAGGGTGGCAAAATTGGCTTTTCAAATGGCCTATTTTTGTCCACATGGGTAGAGACACGGGCATGTGTCTCAGCCGTGTGCGACACACTGTCATGTTACACGGCCGTGTGACCCTTGGGGTAGTCCTACAATTTAAAGTCAGTCTCGAGCATGGCTTAGACACACGGACGTGTCTGGTAGCCGTGTGAGGCACACAACCTTTGCACATAGATGTGTGTGGCCATTTCGAAGGGTACACGGGCTAGACACACGAGCGTGTGGCTAGTCGTGTGACCCAAGTCAGTTTCGACCACGGCCAAGACACACGAACATGTATCCGGCCGTGTGGTACAAGTCAGTATATATGCCCTGTTTTCACACGGCCTGCGCCATGGGCATGTCGAGTGGCCGTGTGCCTGTTCACATGGGTGTGTGACCTATGATTTCATGTAATTTTTTTTAAGTGTTTGGAAATTTTTATATGTGATCGGTTTAGTCCCGAACCACTCTTAAGCATGTTTTAAGGTCTTGTAAGGCCTCGTAAGGGACATTGTGAATGAATTTTGTTTATGATTCTATAAATGTATGTGAATGAGATGTATTGTCCGGTAATGCCTTGCAACCCTATTTCAGCGTCAGATACGAGTTGGGGGTGTTACATTTAATTGGTATCAGAGCTACGTTTTAGTCAATTCTAGGACTAACGTAGCGAGTGAGAGTCTAGCTATACATGCCATATATATGAATTGTGATAGTGTGATGATTCCTGATTGTTAAAATGTGTTTTGATATAGCAAATAGATCTCGAACGAGCCATAGCTGATGATGTGGAAAGTAATGCACCCACTCCTACTCAAAGGGTAGCGCTGGTCGATTCTAGGCCTATTTCTAGTAGTCAAGGAGGAGAGGCTAAGCAAGCCTTCTTCCAAATGATGAGTGAGCGGTTCACAAAATTCGTACGAATGAATCCGGCTACTCAACAACCTCCACCCCGCCTATTCCTCGACAAGTCCCAATTGTACCATAAGTGATAGATCCGGTTTGATTGAGTAAGACACCAGTGGATAAGAAACGTAAACACGGGGCCGAAGAGTTTCAGGCTACAGTTGATGATGATGCTGAGGTGGCTGAGTTCTGGCTAGAGAACACGATCAGAGTATTTGATGAATTGTCCTGTACTCCAGAAGAATGTATCAAATGCGTAGTATCTTTACTTAGAGATAATGCATATCACTGGTGGAAAACATTGACATCAGTAGTTCCTAGAGAACGGTTACCTGTGAATTCTTTCAGACTGAGTTTTGGAAAAAGTACATAAGCCAGAGCTTCCTCGATCAGAAACATAAAGAGTTTCTAGAATTGAAACAGGGCCGAATGACTGTCACTGAGTATGAAAGATAATTATAGTTAAGCAAATATGCTCGGTAATATGTGTCTACTGAGGAGATCATGTGTAAAAGATTTGTTGACGGGTTGAATGAAGATATAAAGCTGTTAGTTGGGATACTTGAACTGAAAGAATTTGTAGTATTGGTTGAGAGGGCTTGTAAAGCCGAAGATCTCAACAAAGAAAAGAGAAAATTTGATTCAGAGGCAAGAGATTCGAGGAAGAGATCGATAAATAAATTTTATCATTCTTCATCGAAAAAATCTAGAGACTATTTTAATCGATCGACAGCTTTTGGGGGATATCTAAATAGAGATCATGAAAAGCAATATACCAACCCTAAAGCTCAAGTCACATCGGTATCGAGTGTTGGTAACGTAAAAGATGTGAAGCCTGAGTGTCAACAATGTGGAAGGCGACATTTTGTAGATTGTTGCGGGAAAAGTAATAACAGAACTTGTTACAGTTGTGGTTCATGAGATCACTTTATTAAAGATTGTCTAGGGTTAGCTGAAAAAGATAACGCTTAGAACACGAGACTGAGTAATACTGCAACTAGAGGTAGACTACCCGAAAACACAAGTAATGTGTGTGGTGGTAGAGGTGTGACATGAGACACTACTGCAAGATCTGATGCCAGAGTACCTGCACGAGCCTACGCTATTCACGCTCGCGAAGAAGCGTCATCTCCAGATGTTATCACTAGTACTTTTACTCTCTATGATACTAAAGTTATTGCATTGATAGATCCAAGATCAACTCATTCATATGTATGTGTGAATTTAGTATCTAGTAAGACTTTGCCTGTAGAGTCTACTAAATTTGTAATTAGAGTATCGAACCCCTTAGGCAAGTGTGTGTTGGTTGATAAAGTGTGCAAGAATTGTCCATTGATGATTAAGGATAGTTGTTTCCCAGCCAATTTGATGTTGTTGCCATTTTATGAGTTTGATATAATTCTGGGTATGGATTGGCTAATGTTGCATGATGCTATTGTGAATTGCAAAAGAAAGACGATTGATTTGAGATGTCAGAATAATGAGATTATTCGAATTGAGTCAGATGATCTAAATGGTTTGCCAGCAGTGATTTCTTCGATGTTAACTCAGAAATATGTGATAAAGGGTTTTGAAGCTTATTTTGCTTATGTGCTTGATACGAAAGTGACTGAAAAGAAAATTAAATTAGTGCCAGTTGTATGTGAGTATACAGATGTGTTCCCTAAAGAGTTACTGGGTTTGCCACTGATTCGAGAGGTTGAGTTTGGTATTGAGTTAATGCCAGGTACAACGCCAATATCAATAGCTCCATACAGAATGGTTCCAATTGAGTTAAAAGAATTAAAAGCTATGTTGCAAGAATTAACTGATAGAGGATTTGCACGACCGAGCTTTTCGCCTTGGGGTGCTCTTGTATTATTTGTGAAAAAGAAAGATGGCACGATGAGAATGTGTATTGACTACAGACAGTTGAATAAAGTGACAATTAAGAACAAATGCCCTTTACCAAGAATTGATGATTTGTTTGATCAATTGAAAGGAGCTTCAGTGTTTTCAAAGATAGATTTGAGATCGGGTTATTGCCAGTTGAGAATTAAAGACTCCGATGTGCCAAAGACTGCTTTTAGAACAAGGTATGGTCATTATGAATTTTTAGTTATGCCTTTTGGACTAACGAATGCACCTGCTATCTTTATGGATTTAATGAACTAGATTTTTATATCGTATCTAGATCGATTTGTTGTTGTATTCATAGATGATGATTTATTCAAAAAATGAAATTGAGCATGCCGAGCATTTGAGAATTGTATTGCAGACTCTGAGAGACAAGCAGTTATATGCAAAGTTCAGTAAATGTGAATTTTGGTTGAGTGAAGTTGGTTTTCTGGGGCATATTGTGTCAGCATCGGGTATTCGAGTTGATCCGAGCAAGATTTCTGCAATAATAGATTGGAAGCCTCCGAGAAATGTATCTGAAGTCCGCAGTTTTCTGGGACTAGCTGGTTACTATAGGCGATTTGTGACAGACTTTTCGAGGATTGCGACTATGTTGACGAGATTTGTAATAGTCCGATTTAGAACCTAATCGGAACGGTGGTTTCGAGACCACGAATCTGAGTCAGAGGAATATTTAAATATTATTTTTTTGTTTATTATATGTGAATTTGCTTGTGTGAAAGTTTCGTATGAAAATTTGATTGTTTGTGTGCTTAATTAAATAAAAGGGCTTAATCGCGTAAATTAAAAACTTGATAGTTAAAAGCATAAGGGCCAAATTTTTAATGGCTTTGTAAGTTGAAACATTTATGTTGCAAATAAACCTTTAAATTATGTGGTTGCCGAATGTGTCCATATTAAGTATGTTTTATTATTAGTTTTGAAAGGTTAAATATGTAAAATAATAATTTATATACATGTTACCATAAAACATAAAATAAACATAAGTTTTCATATTATTTCTTGGCGACCGAAACAATAAAAAGAAAAGAAAGAAAGAAAGTTTAGGTATTCGGCAACTTTGAAGCTTGATTGAGGTATGGACTTTGTTCGATTTTTGATAATTTTTACGTTTTTGAGATCGTTGCTTCGAATACTACCCGACCCATGCTTGAATTTTTGATTTTGATGAATATTTTGAGTTATGCCCTTGATGAATATTTGTATTTTTTGATGTTTGATGATGAAATATCAAAAATATGTTTTAGATTAACATGTTTTGTATTGGAGTTTTTGATGATTTTGAGTTATTAGGACTAAATTGTAAAAATAATAAATTAAAGGACTAAAATGCAAAATAAATGAAATATATGGACTAGTATGAGTATGAGGAAGATTCAGCTTAACTATGATGTGGTGAGATTTTGTGTGTTTTGTGTTTTATGCAATTAGGACTAATTTGTAAAAGTATGAAAAATCATGGGTAAAATGGTAATTTTCCCATTTATGTGTTGTTGGATTAAATTGAATGAAATTGTGTTTAAATGAGGTTAATTTGAAATTATATAGATCAAGAACAAAATAAATCGGACTTGGATCGGGGAAAAGCAAAAATAATTGAATAGTTGATTTTTAATGTCCGTCGATATCCGAGGTAAGTCTTTAAGCAATTAAACATTATTTATTTCGAACATAGAATGTTTTACTATGATGATTCGAATTTTATAGTTTATTAGTATAATAGTCGAATGCGATTTATCATTGAATAAATGTGGTTGAGTTTTATTCGACTAAGTTAAAACTTCTAAAAGTTTGCATGAATTACATGGAATATTTGGACGATTTGATATATGAACTGTTATGGAATGATTTTATAATTGTGATATTCGGGCTTTGAGCCTAGCAGCAAGCCTTGTGTTGGTGACTTTGATCGGGCTTCGTGCCTAGCAGGCTTTGTACCGGTGAATAAATATCAGACCTTGGGTCTAGCAGGCCTTGTGCTGGTGTGTGATTCAGGCTTATGCCTAGCAAGTTTTATACCGGTGATTTATTTCAAGTTTATGTCTATAAGACTTCACATTGATGTGGAAATTGAGCAAGTAAGTTGATCTAAATGACTTCTATAATCGACCACATAGGTATGTACATGTGAAGTTATATTGAACTTGTATATTTGGTTACATGTGAGCTTATATTGACCTTGTATATTCGGTTACATGTGAGCTTATATTGAACTTGTATATTCAGTTACATGTGAGGTTATATTGAATTTATATATTCGGTCACATGTGAAGTTTTATTGAACTTGAACATTAGGTTACATGTGATGATATATTGAACTTATATATTTGGCCATATGAGATAATATAATGAACCTTGTGTATTTGGCCATATAGGCAAGTATTATGAGATGATATATTGGATTTTGTATATTTGGTTATATAGGTAAGTATTTATGTGGTGTTATAAAGTATTTATGTGGTGTTATAATTGACCTTGAACATTCGGCCAAGGTAACTTGTTTGAGTTAAAGTATATCTTTAATAGTACAATTCGGCTTGTATGAAATGTTTTAATTATTCATTTGAATTGTTTAAATTTCTTAAGGCTTACTAAGCTAAGTTAGCTTACTCAGTGTATTTTTGTTACTCTGTTTTATAGATTTTGGTTGTAAGTTACGAGCTCGGGGATCGTAATCGAAGTCATCCACACTATCATCAACCTTCGGTATTTTTAAAAGTCTATTTTCGAACTTATGGCATGTATAGGCTAATATGTATTTTATTCGACTTAGATATGTATAACTTGAGCCACGCGAAAATGGCTTAATTTCCATGATAATTTCAGTCATATTTTGGTTATGGTTTGAGCTCACTTTTAGTTTTGATGTTATATATTATACATGAATGGTCTATGTGATAAATGTTGTATGTTTGAAAATGGTTTAATAATGTTAGTGAATTTAGAAGTGGTTGATGTAATGATCATTATATGTATAAAATTTTATGGCATAATTAATTGTATCGGTTAAGGTTTTGCTTAGGTAAAATATATTTGAATGATGCGTTTAGAAAATATAAATTATAGGATGTTTATACATGTTTCCATGTGCGGTTGTATATTTGTTTGTGATGAAATAAAGTTGTAAGGAAAATGATGATAGGTATGTGCCTATTCGATTAATGAGATAAAAATTGACCAAATGAATAGTAACTTTTGTCAATTACTATTAAAATAATTATATGTGAATTTGCTAAAGAAAAATCATGAGTTTTATGCATTTACGTTAAGATAGATTATGGAAGTGCATAATTGTTAAAGATGATGTTGGCTTATTATATGAGTTGGTTCAAATGTGTTTATACTTAAAAGTATATTATATTTGGCTTGTGTAATGATTTGTATTATGCATTCTGATTTTTTTAAGATATGTTTAAAGTTATATCAGTTGTATAATTCGTATAATGCTAAAATGATGTGTAAAATTTGTGAATGTTTGAAAAAGCAAAATTATTATGTTTTCCGTTAGTTAATGCCTCGTAACCCTAATTCGGTGACAGATACAGGTTAGGGGTGTTACATTTTATTGGTATCAGAACTACGGTTTAGTCAATTCTAGGACTAACGTAGTGTGTGTGAATCTAGCTATACATGCCATAATATATATATTGAAATAGTATGATGACTTCTGACATTTAAAAATGTGTTTTCATATAGTAATGGATCGCGACAGAGTTGTAGCCAATGATGTCGAGAGTGTAGCGCCTGTTCTCGTGTAAGGGACAGCGCTAGTTGAATCTCGACCTATCTTGAGTAGCCATGAGGGGGAGGCTAAGCAAGCCTCCTATCAAATGATGAACAATTGGTTTACTCAGTATATCCGGACTAATCTGGCTGTACAACAACCTCCACCCCCGAATAATCCATCTTCGATACCTGAGGTACCCCCGATGATTGATTCAATGAGATTTAATAGGCATCCTATTGATAAAATCAGAAAACATGGGGCCGAAGAGTTTAAAGCTAATGATGATGATGACGCTGAGCGGGCTGAGTTGTGGCTCGATAATACTGTAATAGCCCAAATTTGCCGGCCCATAAATAAATAAATAAATAAGTAAAAAAAACAAAACAAAAAACTTATTAAATAATAAAGTCCATTTATAGTCCATTTATAAAACCCAGTTACATTTATAGCCCAAGACCCGATTAGCCCAGATACCTAAAACTACCCAGTGCCCAATTATACCCAAGCTCATATTATAGACCAAATGCTGCCTAAAATACACAGGGCCCAAGTGGCCCAATCTGTTAATGGGAGACAGAAGGCCTAGGGTTTCAGAAACCCTAGGCGCCGCAAGCACTCCAACCGTCACTCTCCAATCGATGCCTCCATTAGTGCTATGATTCCAGGCCCTGTATCGCGCCGTGATCGGTGCGCGAATCAACGCCAGTGTGCCATTATTAGTGCCCGATCATCGCTAGTCTCCTCGTCGTCACCTGCAAAAAGAGACAGAAGAACACATCAAACAAGGCAAGAAATCGAATAGGGAATAAACCAAACTTGTAAAAAGAGGCTATAAAAGTCGAATCATTTCACTGTAACAAGGACTGATTTTTATAGATACAAAAACTATACACATATATACACAGAAGAAAGAAATAAGAAGCAGTTGTTTACTTTAAAAAGGTGATTTTGTTATTTTTTTCTTCTCTGTTCAACGCATATAAATCATTTTTTTAAAAAAAATGGTTAAGTTTAAAAGGAAGAAGGGATTACTTGTGATTCGCCGAGAGGAACGAAGGTTTTTAGCCTTCCAACCACCGTGTACGGCGGCGCGTACAGCGCGTGCCCACTTGCAGTCCAGTGGCCGGAGGCCGGGGCCGGAAGCCTCCCCTTTTCTCCTCTTTCAGAGGATTTCAAAGTTTTTTTTTTTAAAAAAACTAATTACAAAATGAATTTTGGGTTAAGTTTTGACATATATAGCACTGCAAAAACGGTGTCGTTTTGGCTTAGTTCAATAAGCACTAAAACGACAAGGTTTCAATAGAGGATACGCGCGTTGACCCGATGACCCGAGAGGATCCGCGTGTTTTTGATAAATGGGAAAATTGCACAATCGATCCTTCTATTTTTTTAAAATTTATGATTTCATTTTATTTTTATTTTAAATTGGCCCTAACCTTTTATATTTAATTCAATTTAGTCCCGATGGCCATTAAAATCTATTTTGGAGAACGACGTCGTTTTTAGGGATTAGGGCTAATTGCCCAGTGAGTCCATCAGATTTTAATGTGTATTTCAATTAGGCCCAATTTTTATTTATTTATTTGTAATTAGCCCTAATTTTTAATAAAATTCGATTTTAGTCTTTTTTTATATATATTTAATTTATTTTAAAATACTATATGTATTATTTATTTTTATAAACATTAGTTATATATAAAAATAATGTATATTATTTTTATTTGTATATTATATTATTATATACGTTTCTTATAAATTTTTATTATATATACATTTTACTTTATATATTATTTATTTTACTATATTTATATATGTAAATTATTATATATTATTATATTATTTTTATCATTAACTATTTATTATAATTAACATTTTTTAAATTATTATTGAAAATTACATTTTTATATATCATTATCATAAGTTTAGTATGTAATATTCTAAAATTTTAACATGAAATTTTGTTCCTAATTAACATATTAATATTTTATAAATATATATTAAGTATTTAAGTTATTAAATTTATATATTGACCATTGTTTCTTAAATTTTTTTTATTATTATTTATATATCGTTAAATTTTATTAATATTTTTTTACTTCGTTTATTATTATGACCAATTGAACTTGATTGAAGAAAAGAGGCTAAGGGCTATTCGTCATGGTCAGATGTATCAGAAGCGAATGATGTGAGCTTATGACAAGAAAGTTCATCCAAGAGAATTTCACAAAGGGGACCTGGTGCTGAAAAAGATCCTTCCCATATAGAAAGACTTTAGAGGAAAATGGATACCGAATTGGGAAGGGCCGTATGTTGTAAAGAAGGCTTTCTCTAGAGGTGCTCTGATTTTAACAGAAATGGATGAGAAAAGTTTACCCAATCTAGTGAATTCAGACTTAGTCAAGAAGTACTTTGTCTAAAGAAAAGGGAAAACAAAGTAAAAACCTACAAAGGGCGCTTTGAGATTTCTAAAAAAAATAAAAATAAAAATAAATAGAGAGGCCAGGGTGAAAACCCGTAAAGGGCGCCTTGAGACCAAAGGGGTTTTGAGTTGAAAACCCGAAAGGGCTGCTCAAATATTTGAGAAACGTACGGGGACTTTGCTATACCGGATTTGACAAGATATGGAGTGTGTTACATACCGGGGCATCAACAAAGTACTTTGGATCTTCTAAACACATGTTAAACTCAAATTAGTCTTTATGGAATTTGTGTATAGAAGCTCAAACTGTGATATGTTGGACATCGAATTTTTGTTCTGATTACTATCTCTAGATTCTTTTTCTTCTCAAAGATATGTTTTCAGATTAATTTCTTGTTGTACTCTGATGATTTATCTAATTATTCTCAAGATCAGATTATTTGTCTTCTAAAGTATGTTGTATTGAAATAATGATTGATGAACTAAATATTTTTACAAATGAAGTTTTGTATATTACTCTGGGAATTGCTAGAAAATATGAGAAACTAAAACAGAATAATTGTTTGAAGAATTCCCATGAGTAAAGGTCGAAGGTACTCAAGGAAATTTCTTTTTCAATCCAAAGGATGATTGGACAATTCAAACTATTCAATCGTAGAAGAGGATCGCCTTCAGTAGGTCGTAACATTTGGAGAATGGTATAATAGGACCAATTTGATTCAAAACACATGAGCAGAGTATGATTGATACTTAGAGTAAAAGTAGAACTTTGATGGATGAACGAGTAAAGACGTCCAAAATAGGAATCATTTTCATAACATTTTGCATAATTAGGAGCATTTGATTCATCTCGAGCATGGCATCTTAAATCATTGGGCATGATTACATATGCATTTTACAGGTTAAATCCTTTAAGGGACAATGAAGATCATCGATAGCAGATTTGGCATCTCTGTATTGTCAGAGAGTAGATCGAAGATAGCAGATTTGGTATCTCTGTATTGTCAGAGAACAGATCAAAGATAGCAGATTTGGCATCTCCGTATTGTCAGAGAGCAGATTGAAGATAGCAGATTTGGCATCTCTGTATTGTCAGAGAGTAGATCGAAGATAGGAGATCTGTATTGTCAGAGAGCAGATCGAAGATGGCAGATTTGACATCTTTGTATTGTCAGAGAGCAGATCAAAGATAGTAGATTTGACATCTCTGTATTGTCAGAGAGTAGATCGAAGATAGCAGATTTAGCATCTCTGTATTGTCAGAGAGCAGATCGAAGATAGCAGATTTGGCATCTCTGTATTGTCAGAGAGCAGATTGAAGATAGCAGATTTGACATCTCTGTATTGTCAAAGAGCAGATCGAAGATAGCAGATTTGGCATCTCTGTATTGTCAGAGAGCAGATCAAAGATAGCAGATTTGACATCTCTGTATTGTCAGAGAGCAGATCGAAGATAGCAGATTTGACATCTCTGTATTGTCAGAGAGCAGATCGAAGTTAGCAGATTTGGCATCTCTGTATTGTTAGAGAGCAAATCGAAGATAACAGATTTTGCATCTCTGTATTGATAGAGAGCAGATCAAAGATAGCAGATTTGGCGTCTCTGTATTGACGGAGAGCAGATCGAAGATAGCAAATTTGGCGTCTCTATATTGACAGAGAGCAGACGAAGATAGCAGATTTGCCGTCTTTGTATTGACAGAGAGCAGATCGAAGATAGCAGATCTGACATTTGTATGTTTACATCAAAGCAGATTGAAGATGACAGATTTGGCCTCTCTGTATTAAGCAAGGAGAGGATCAAAGCTTTCAGCATGGCGTTCCTGAGTTTGCAGGGAGCAAGTTGAGGATAGTAGATTTAACATTCTTGAGTTATAGTGAAGCAGTTGGAAGTCATCAGAATACCTTTGAGAAGATAAGGATTAAGATTTTGAGACTTGGCCAGGCCAGGAAAATTTGGTCCTTTTACAATCTTTGCTCTATTCCTGTTACACAATAATAAGCAAAGAGGGGCAGCTGTAATAGCCCAAATTTGCCGGCCCATAAATAAATAAATAAATAAGTAAAAACAAAAAACAAAAAACAAAAAAACTTATTAAATAATAAAGTCCATTTACAAAACCCAGTTACATTTATAGTCCAAGACCCGATTAGCCCAGATACCTAAAACTACCCAGTGCCCAATTACATCTAAGCCCGTATTATAGACCAAATGCTGCCCAAAATACACAGGGCCCAAGTGGCCCAATCTGTTAACGGGAGACAGAAGGCCTAGGGTTTCAGAAACCCTAGGCGCCGCAAGCACTCCAACCGTCACTCTCCAATCGACGCCTCCATCAGTGCCGTGATTCCAGGCCCTGTATCGCGCCGTGATTGGTGCGCAAATCAACGCCAGTGTGCCATTATCAGTGCCCGATCATCGCTAGTCTCCTCGTCGTCACCTGCAAAAAGAGAAAGAAGAACACAACAAACAAGGCAAGAAATCGAATAGGGAATAAACCAAACTTGGAAATAGAGGCTATAAAAGCCGAATCATTTCACTGTAACAAGGAGCGATTTTTACAGATACAAAAAATATACACATATATACATAGAAGAAAGAAATAAGAAGCAGTTGTTTACTTTAAAAAGGTGATTATGTTATATTTTTTCTTCTCTGTTCAACGCATATAAATCATTTTTTTTAAAAACGGTTAAGTTTAAAAGGGAGAAGGGATTACCTGCGATTCGCCGAGAGGAACGAAGGTTTTTAGCCTTCCAACCACCGTGTACGGCGGCGCGTACAGCGCATGGGCGCTTGCAGTCTGGTGGCCGGAGGCCGGAGGCCAGGGCCAGAAGGCTCCCCTTTTCTCCTCTTTCAGAGGATTTCAAAGTGTTTTTTTAAAAAAAAAACTTATTACAAAATGAATTTTGGGTTAAGTTTTGACATATATAGCACTACAAAAACGGTGTCGTTTTGGCTTAGTTCAATAAGCACTAAAATGACACCGTTTCAATAAAGGATCCGCGCGTTGACCCGATGACCCGGGAGGATCCGCATGTTTTTGATAAATGGGCAAATTGCCCAATCGATCCTTCCGTTTTTTTTTAAATTTATGATTTCATTTTATTTTTATTGTAAATTAGTCGTAACCTTTTATATTTAATTCAATTTAGTCCCGATGGCCATTAAAATCTATTCTGGAGAACGACGTCGTTTTTAGGGATTAGAGCTAATTGCCCAGTGAGTCCCTCAAATTTTAATGTGTATTTAAATTAGGCCCAAATTTTTTTTTATTTGTAATTAGCCCTAATTTTTAATAAAATTCGATTTTAGTCTTTTTTTATATATATTTAATTTATATTAAAATACTATATGTATTATTTATTTTTATAAACATTAGTTATATATAAAAATAATGTATATTATTTTTATTTATATATTATATTATTATATACGTTTCTTATAAATTTTTATTATATATACATTTTACTTTATATATTATTTATTTTACTATATTTATATATGTAAATTATTATATATTATTATATTATTTTTATCATTAACTATTTATTATAATTAAATTATTTTAAATTATTATTGAAAATTACATTTTTATATATCATTATCAAAAGTTTAGTATGTAATATTCTAAAATTTTAACATGAAATTTTGTTCCTATTTAACATATTAATATTTTATAAATATATATTAAGTATTTAAGTTATTAAATTTATATATTGACCATTGTTTCTTAAATTTTTTTATTTATTTATATATCGTTAAATATTTTTTTTACTTCGTTTATTCTTTTTTGAATTGAATTTAGATTTTATCCTTCAATATATAATTTGTTTGTTTATTTTAGTATCCTTTATGTAATTATCATTTTAATATAATAATCTTATCTCATAAATTATTTGTTATTATTTATTGTTTTTACACATTTGCATGAAAATTGATTATTTATGGCATTATTCCAAGTTGTGTTTGCATGAAATGTTATTGCACACATATTATATAACTGGTATTGTTCTATTCATTATTCGCTATGTTGTATTTTGCATGGAATGATAATGCATGAATGTGTATGTTATTTACAATTACATATGCGTAAAATGATAATGTATATTGTGTGATTTACGTCATTATTTATTTTTTCTCTATACTACATTTGCGTGAAATGTTGAAGCGTATATCATATAGCTTAGTTTATTTAATATTAATCTTTTGTAATATGTTAAATATATCGTTGCTTTAAAAATTATTTCATTCGATCCAAAGGAATTAAAAAATAAGGCAATGTTTTTGGCACTAGGGAATTTGGAAAATAGTGCCATAACACGCTGGGTTACGATTTCCCGTTTGTCTAAATACCCAAAATATCCTTCTAAATAAGTTTTGAAAATCTCAAAATGATTTCAGTTACGAAAGTTTAAGAGTATCGTGTCCAAACTTGCTGGATGTGATGTTTATATTCATTGAAGTGAAAGGATCTTGATTTTTAAACTCAAATTATTACAGTTTTAAAAGAGATCATATTTCTAAATTCTTTCAAACTTTTGACATTAAGACAAAACTATTCAATTTGGTACCAATTTTGGGCGTTGCGAGAGTGCTAACCCTTCCTCGTACGTAACCGACTCCCGAGCCCGTTTTCTCATAATTTCGTAGACTAAAATGTTTTATAAAGAGATCCAATCACACTTTAAAAGGTTGGTGGCGATTCCCGTTTTCAAAATACCCTTCGCCTTTTAAAAAGAGGTTTCGACAGCTTGGCGACTCCACTGGGGAATTATAAGAGAGTCAAGCCAAGAAATTGATTTTTTGTGTCTTAATGTCAAAAGTTTGGAATTTTAAAATATTGATCATTTTACATGTGTTTGCTGCATATGTTGTTACTTTAATTTCGCACATTGCATTTGCATGATCGTTGTGGTCATATCTTTAAGTGGGAGTGAGAAGCTACGCTTTCGTGAGGTTTTCACCTCCGTATGAGCTAGTGGTTTGCTTCCGGGATACTGTACCTATGTCTTCGTGAGATTTTCATCTCCACATGGCCATAGGGAAATGTGTCCCCCTGAACTGAACTTGGTCTATATGAGCCTATAATGGGTGAGGACCGAGGAATCTGCTGGTTCAGGTACCCTCGATTTAGAACTGAAACTCATATAGTGAACTTTAAGCGCTTACCCTAAGGATTATGGTGATAGCTTTTAGTAAATTACCCTTATAAGTGTTTGTTTGTTATACTTTTATATGATACTAATTTATTTTGTTTTGCTATCATTGCATGTCATTCAACATTCAAAGGTATTGATTCACGGTTTGATTTCTGGGTTAGAAAGTTTTGTAATGGGGAACGAATATCCTGATAAAGTGGATGACAATACCTCTGTCTGTACCTGGTCAGAGAAAACCCAGTTAGAGAAAGGAGATAGTATTACTGAGGGGTATACCTCAGATTTATGGGACTTCTCTCGTATTAATTCAACACAGAATGAGTTTCAAGAGTTGAGAGACATTTGGGCTCAATGGGATGACGAGGCTAAGCAGCTTTTCTATCAGAATTATGGAGATCTTCCTTATTTGCTAGACATCAAGGTGGATAAGCATCTGTTTCGAGCTATGGTACAGTTCTGGAACCTTGCTTATAGTTGTTTTACATTTGGAGAGGTAGACTTAGTACCTACTTTGGAGGAGTATACGACCTTGCTTCGCTGTCCAAAAATTCAAGGTAACAAAGCTTATGTTAGGGCTGCTAATCCCCCAACTTTCATGAAGAAATTAATGATGATTACAGGGGTGAGTGAACAGTGGGCCGCATCTCGAATCCAACAAAAGGGTGACAGCAAATGCATTCTGTGGGCAAGCTTGAGGGATTTGATATTGGCACACCCAGATGTGAAAAAGAAGGTTGATGTCCTGGCTTTAAGTATGTATAGATTGATGATTTTCCCAAAGGCTATGGGGCACATAGATGAGGTAGTTGCAGATTTATTCGATCGAATTAGTAAGCAGAACACGCTTGTGCCTGCAATCCTAGCCGAGACGTTTAGATCCTTGAGTGCATGTCGGAGAGCTGGTGAAGGTAGATTCATTGGATGTGCACAATTGTTGTTAGTTTGGTTCAACAATCACTTTTGGAAGGTTGATAAGGTTCCTTGCCGGGTGTTCTTTAAACACTATTCTCCACTAAAGGAAGCAGCAGCTACACCAAGGAGGGATGACATTACAGAGGAAAGGTGGATAGAAATACTTCAGAACCTCCGAGAAGAAGATGTTATGTGGAAAACCCCTTGGATGACCCCTAGCGAAATTCTTTATCGGTGCGGAAGCTTTGATTGGGTACCTCTACCTGGAATTTGGGGAGTTGTTGGTTATACACCATTACTTGTCCTAAGGCAATACAAGGTGGAGCAGTTTATACCGGCAACACAAGGGCTAGCTCAGAGTGACTTCTCATATAAAAGGGATCACTATAAGAAGAAGATGCGAGAAATTTTCGCAGCTTGGAAGAAGGTTTGCTGCGTAAAGATTCTGACTAAAGGTCCAACGTCAACTCTTGAATACAAAGGGTGGCTTGGTAAGAGGGTCAATGATAACATCCTTAGACCGAGTTTGGAGGCTGCTCGATCAATAGAGGAGAATTTACGAGTGATTCCATCAGAGTTAGAGGTCATAAAGTAAGAGTTCGAAATGAAGAGTTTGGAGCTTGGAAGAAAGATAGAGAAGCTCGAGGAGGAAAAGATGTACTTAAGTTTAGACGTTGACGTTCAGAAAATCGAGGTCAAAAAAGTAAGGAAAGAAAATAGGAAGATTGAGGAAGACTGAAATGATTTAAAGACACAGTATAAGAAGACACAACTATCATTGAAGAGAGTTGGATTGGGGAAGTCTTCAGAGCAGTGGCAACAAGAGGTTCAAGAAGAAAGAGCCAAAGCCGAGTATTGGGAGGAGAAGTTCCAAGAGATGCAGTCGTGTAATTAGGCCCTAGAGAAGGAGAATCAATGATTAAAAACTAAGGTAACTGAGCTGGGACGATCCCTTCATCATCACCGAAGTCGTAACTCTACGGTCGAGTTAAAGGCAAGCCTGGATAAGATCGAGGAAATGAAGCACAATATTGGAGGGTTGGAAGTAGCACTACATGACTGTGAGCTACGAATTGAGTAGCTTGAGGCAAGAGAAGAACATTGGAAGGGAGAGCTTCACCATTTTCAAGATCAAGTCAGAGATAGGGACTACCTCATTGGAGAAGCTATAGCACAGATTCGAGAGGTTGCTGATCATTTGCAAGACCTGGCGGCGCAAGCTAATGTGTTAAGTACAAAGTATGAGTTAGTATCAGATAGAGGTCTAGAGTTAGCTTTGTTATTGAATAGGGTTAAAACTTTGGGCCTGAGAGCAAAGTTTTACTTGTAATCCGTTTTGTGTAAAGATTTTTGTTTCTTAAATAACATTTTCTAAAAGAAATTGAATCAGAATCGATGTCTTTTTACATTCATGCATTTGCATCTCATCACATCATATGCATCCAAATTTAGAGAAAGACCCTAATTAGTTAAAATTATTAGGGAGAAAGAGAGAGTGAGAGAAAGAAAATCTGAAAGCAACACATCCTTATGGTACACGCGCTAAGTCAAAGAATATGGATCAAAGACTTGAGCAGATTCAGAAAGAAATGCAAGAGCAATTGTAGGAGCAATTAGCAAAAATCCAACAAGAGATGAAGGATCAAATGTTGGAAGCTCAAAAGAATATGATGGTTGAGATGGCTCAATTGTTGAGGGGGACAACGGATAAAGGAAAGGCCCCTATGACTACCACTGAAGAGGATAACGAGGGTCATCCTCTTGGTTTTACTCCACCTCATGTGTAGACTCAACCTGAGGCATATCCCCGAGGGCCGTCCATCACAATAAGGCCTCAACAGGAACAAGTCGATATTGGAATACCCATGAACTTTCAAACTGGTTCAGGATTCAACCTTGGAGACAACCCTGCCAATCCAGTTATCCCTGATCTAGATGTAGCTGAGAGGGAAGAGATGAGACTTGAATCATTAAGGAAATTAGAGGAACGTTGCAGATGGTTAGAGGAAAATTTTAAGGCACTAGAAAACGCTGATAATCGTCAGGGAATTTATCAAACTAGTAATGTTTGATCAAATCAGAACAGCACAGTTAGAAGATGAAAAGTTAATGAAGAAGAAAGATATGGTGTAGAATGATATGATAGAAAATTTTAGCATTGATGAACATAATTGTTTGAGATATCATAATTGACTTTGTATTCCAACTACTTTAGAGTTGAAAGAGTTAATACTCCGATAAGCACACATGACAGTTCTTTTGCATTACATCCCGGAGGAATAAAGATGTATCGTGATTTATAGGAACTATATTGCTGGCCAAGTATGAAGAAAGATATAGTGGAATATGTATCTAAATGTTTAACATGCCAATGAGTTAAAGCTGAACATTAGATTTCGACTGGATTACTCCAGCCTATTAATATTCCTGAATAGAAATGTGACTGCATAATGATGGATTTTGTAACCGAGTTACCATTGTTAGCAAGTAAGAAAAATACTATTTGGGTGATTGTTGATCGGCTCACAAAGTCAACTTATTTTATAGCAGTCAAAATGGATTGGTCACTTCAAAAGTTGGTAGAAACTTATATCCGGGAAATTGTGAGACTACATGGTATTCCTGTATCAATAATTTTCGATCTGGATCCATGGTTTACATCGAGGTTCTAGAAACAGTTGCATGAGTTTCTCGGTACTCGACTTCATTTTAGTACAGGTTTTCATCCATAGACTGATGGACAGTCAGAACGAGTCATTTAGATTTTAGAAGACATGCTCCGTGCTTGTATCATTGATTTTGAATCAGGTTGGGAATGTTATTTATCGTTAGCTGATTTTGTATATAATAATAGTTTCTAATCAAGTATTCAAATGGCACCATATGAAACTTTATTTGGTCGGAGATGTCGATCACTAGTGTGTTGGATGGAATTGAATGAAAGGAAAGTGGTTGGTCCAGAGTTGATTTAAAAAATGGAAAGCACTGTTAGAAAGATTCAAGAAAGATTGAAAGCAGCTTTTGATAGGCAAAAATTGTATGCAGATCTGAAATGACGGGATATTGAGTACTCATTTGGAGATAAAGTATTTCTTAAAGTCTCTCCTTGGAAGAAAATTTTGAGATTTGGTCGGAAGGGTAAATTGAGTCCACGATACATTGGACCGTATGAGATTATAGAAAGAATTAGACCAGTAGCATACCGTTTAGCACTGCCTCCTGAATTACAGAAGACTCATGATGTTTTTCATATTTCTATGTTAAGAAGATACCGATCTGATCATTCTCATGTGATTTCAACTGAAGATATAGAGATTCGACCTGATTTATCATATGAAGAAGAACAGGTTAAAATATTGGCACGTGAGGTAAAGGAATTACATAATAAATGAGTTCCCTTAGTGAAAGTGTTATGGAAAAGTCATAATATTGAAGAAGCAACGTGGGAACTAGAGGATACAATGAGATCACAGTACCCCCATCTCTTTTCAGGTAAATTTTGAGAACGAAATTTATTAAAGGGGGGAGAAATAGTGAAAGTGTTATGGAAAAGTCATAATATTAAAGAAGCAACTTGGAAAGTTGAGGAACAATGAGATCACAGTACCCCTATCTCTTTTCAGGTAAATTTTGAGGACGAAATTTATTAAAGGGGGGAGAAATGTAACGACCCAAATTTTAAGGTCATCGAAAAAGTGAGTTTTTGGGTCATTGGTTCTGAAAATTAGATTCGTAAATATTTATTAGAAATATTTACGAAGTTAAGTGAGTGGTTAATTAGATTTTAATTAAGTGAATTAGTTTGAATTAAGGATAATTAGGTATAAGGATTAAATTGAATAAAGTGTGAAAGTCAATTATAAACTATAGAAAAGTCAAGGGATTAAATTAGCAAATACACCAAAAAGAAACAAGTGTATGGTAAAAATATAGTACATGTGTAATATACATGTTTGCACATTTGTAAATACTTATATGTATTTACTTATTATATAAGTAAATAATAATTATTACTAAATATAATATAATAATATAATATAATAATTAAAGTAAATAAAAGAAATAAAAGAAAGAATGAAAACGAAACAGAACAGAGAAAGAAAGAAAGAAAAAATGGAAAGAAAAAGAAAGGAAAAATAGGATTTTGAGGTTTGAAGCTTAAGTGATAAGTCAATTTAATCCCTTTTCTTGTAATTTTAGTGTCTATGGAATCCTAGGAAGAAATACTATTTGAATTATGTTGAAATTTAGAAAGTTATTGAATTTTTAGATATTGATTAAGTTGAATAAATGGAAGAATTAAGTGTTAAAATGATAGAAATTTAAGTTAGAAGTGGGTGAAGGATTGAGTTGTAAATAGAGGTATAAATTTTGCTATAGTAGGGATTAAATTGTTTAAAATTGTAGAGTCGATGATTTATATTGAATATTAAGAGTTGGAACTTGTTTAAAGTAGTTATTAAATGAAAATATTTATGGTGGAAGGACTAAATTGGAATTTAAGAAAAAAGTTACATGGAAAATAGAAAAGTGTGTTATTAAATGATATGTATTGATGATTTTAAATGTTAATTTTTTCGTAGCTAACGTAGCACCGGAAACGTCATCAAAGAAGGGAAAAGAGAAAGTGAGCGAAGATAATGTGTAAACTCGAGAACTACGATTTGTATTTCTATAACCAAACTTAATAGTTATTTTGATATATATTATTGATGTTATGTATGGCTACTGAAATTAAGGTAAGTATTGATATTGTGGTATAGTGTTGACTTATGAGTATTTGAATTGAAATGCCTATTGGTTGATGATGATGAATTGAAAGTGAAATAGAAACCCTATTAACAGTGTCGGGTTAGTCGAATATAGTTGGCATGCCATAGGATTGGAAGTGTTCAGGGATATTCTGACTTTGTGTCGATGAGACACTATAAGTGTCGCCATCGTTATTGTTATTCTTATCTTTGTTCCATTCGTTTCGATGAGGTACTTTGTGTACCACCATCGTTATATTCTTATTCGTTACGGTGTATTCCGCTCGATCGATGAAACACTGTATAATATCCCGGTGTGTGGGTTGGATCCGCGTATCCGTTCAGGTCTGAGTAATGTTAATAGGGGTAAATTACTGTACTGAACACTGAAAGATACTGTTGTTACTATATGTTCTTATTGAATATGATTTTATTGATAAGTGTTACTGTGATATAAGGATAATTGAATGAAAACTTATGAAGTTCTTATTGTTAGAAATTATGGTTAAGTTTTAAATACATGTTAAGTATTGGTTTATAGAAATACCACTGAGTGTATACTTAGCGTACGGTTTGTTTCCGTGCGTAGGTTAGGTACAAAGTGATTAACGTCTCAGCATCCAAGCCAACTCCTGAACTCAAATACTTGGTGATGTATCTTATCCTTAGGAATGGCATGTACCTAGGTTGTTTTAGATGTTATTTTGAATATAAGAGAAGTTAGTGAGGAATGTTAATAGTTACTTAATAGATGTAAAGTGAATGATATAACATGGTTCATTTTGAATTAACTTGAATGGTTCTTAAGTATAAATTTGAAGTTGTTTTATTTAAGGGTTGATAATATACTAATGTTGAATTGTTATATTAGTATAATAAATGTGTATTAGATATGTTTAAATCATGTTTAGGACTAGCTGAAATATTGTATTTAAATTGCTTGTTATTCAAGGTTTGTAGGTTGGTAAACTTGAACTATAAAGTTCATTTTGAGTTCAAACGGCTTGTCACACAGGCGTGTGATCAGACCGTTTGAGACACACGGCTTGCACACGGGTAAGTTGATAGGCCGTGTGTCCCCTGCATCCTTAAATGTGAAGTCAGAATAGTACACAGTCAAAAGACACGGCTGTGTGTCTGGGCCGTGTGAAGGACACGGGTATTAAGCATGGTCGTGTGTCAAAATAAGGTGAAAATGGCCTAAAAATGCTGAAAAATTAGATTACCACGCGGCCTAGTCACATGGGCGTGTGCCTAGGCCGTGTGCTCCTCTGTTACTTAAGAAATTACAAGTCAGATTTGCCCACGGGCTGGCCGCATGGCCATGTCCTAGGCCATACGTATGTGTGCCCTTATTTTCAAGGAAAAATTTCCAAAGTTGCTGGTTTAGTCCCGAACCATTTCCAAAACATATATTTGGCCCCGTAGGCCTATATTAGGGGCTTTAAGGTGAAATTTGAAAAGTTTTGATTTAGATTGCAAATTTATGACTCGGTTTTGTATAAATGCTAGTGTATAAGTCTGGTAATGCCTCGTAACTTTATTTCGGTGACAGTTTGGGGTTAGGGGGCGTTACAGTGAATGTGATTCGCGATAGTTTGAAAGCAACGTCAGATCGTCAGAAATCATATGCAGATTTGAAATGAAAAGATATTGAGTTTCAAATTGGAGAAAAAGTGTTTTTGAATGTCTCACCATGGAAGAAAATACTCCGATTCGGTCGTAAACGTAAATTGAGTCCAAGATTCATTGGGCCGTATGAGATCATCAGCGAGTTGGATCAGTTGCTTATCGGTTAGCATTGTCATTTGAGTTAGAAAAGATACATAATGTATTTCATATATCGATGCTTCAATGATACAGATCCGATACTTTGCATGGTATTTCCCCGACCGAAATTGAGATTTAGTCAGATTTATCATACAGTGAAGAATCAATTCGAATCTTAGCTCGTGAGATCAAAGAACTGAGAAATAAAAGAATTACATTAGTAAAAGTGTTATGGCATCGACACGGAGTTGAAGAGGCCACGTGGGAGCCTTAAGATGCTATGAGAGAGCAATACCCGAACATATACGCTGGTAAGATTTTCGGGGACGAAAATCCTTAAGGGAGGAGAATTGTAATTACCCGGTTTAGACCCTAGTCAAAATAGTAGTTTTAGGACCACAAATCTGAGTCAAAAAAATATTTTAATATTATTTTGTGTGTTTATGGCATGAGATTAGATATTTGTGAAAGTTTGGTGTGTTAATTTTATCGTTTAAGTGGTTAATTTGAGAAAATAACTAAATCGTGTAAAATGCAAAAGTTACATTCTATTTGATAAAGGTGTCTAATTGCCATGGCTTATTAAATGAAAGGTCCTTATGTTGTAATTAGTCCATTGATAGTGGAGATGGACATAAATGGCCATAAAATGAATGTTTTTAAATGGTTTAAATTAAGGTTAAAATTGTAAATTGGTTAATATGTTAATATTAATTAAACAAAAATCATTTTATTCATCATCTTCCACCTATATTGCCAAAAATGAGAAAAGAAATATGGTTTTGAATGCTCAAAAACATTCGGCACTTGTGTGGCTTAATTGAGGTATGTATTTTGCTCGGTTTTTGATGATTTCTATGTTTTTGTGATCGTTGCTTTGAGTACTAACTAGACCATGCCTAAATTTTGGAATGTGTTGATGATTTTGAAAGTTTCCATTGATGAATGCTTGGTTTTTTTGAATGTTTGATGATTAATAATGAAAGCTTGGTGCTTGATATACATGTTTTGTAAAGTGATTTTGAGTAAAAATGCATATTAGGGATTAATTTGTGAAAATATAAAAATGTGGGGTTAAATGTGTGAATAAATTAAAGATATGGGCCGCTAGAGACTGTATGAAAATTCGGCTAAGCATGAGAAATGTGAAATTATGTGTATTTTGTGATTTTATGATATAGGGACTAAAATGTCAAAATGTGAAATTTTAGGGGCTAAAGTGTAAAATGCCCTAATTATATGTTTGTGGATTGAAATGAATAAATGTGTGATTAAATGAGTTAATTTTGAACTCATATAGATCGAGAAAGAAAGGAATCAGATTTAGATTGAGAAAAATTGAAGGTTATAGAGTAATCGATCCGATTCGTCCATTCCGAGTACGAGGTAAGTTTGTACGTGATAAATGAAGTTAAAATTATGTTTTTAATGCTTTAATAATGCATGAATTGTATATTTGCGACTACGATTGTGTACGACAACAAGTCTACGATGTTTGGCACTTAGTGTACATTTCGAGATAGCTTTGGCTAAATATTTATGCACTAAGTGTGCGAGTTCTTAAAGCATTAAAATATTTTCGAACGATTTAACGTATTGAACAAAGAGGTGAGGATGAAATAACTAACTATGAGAAAGTACAAGTATGTAAAATATATATGTGGTAGTTGATACTATGTGTATGAAGCTTGATGAAATGGTATACATATGATAAATGGTTATGGATTAGAATTGAGTGAAGAGATGAGAAATATTAAGTGTTTATTAGTTGATGATTTGGATAATATGAATTGTTGAGTATTTTTGGTACGAAATCACTAAGCTATGAAGCTTAGTGTATGTTATTTATCTGTGTTTTATAGATTATTGAAGCTAGTGCAGACTCGGGGATCGTCAGGAATACGTCATCACACTATCGATTATCTCGTTGGTATTTTTGGTAACCTTGTATATATGGTATATGGCATGTATAGGCTAGTGATATTTTGGTATATTTTGAGTCATGATGTTAGCTATGAGATTTGGCTTGTAAATTTTGTATGTATAGCCATTAAAGTTGGCTTGAATTAAGTGTTTGGTAAGTTATATGATGTATTTAATGCTTATGTGATGGATTGGTTATGGGATTTGGAAATGGTAAGTTTTATGGCATATAATAGGTGTTAAGATGAAGACGAAATGCATTTAGAATTTATGCAATCTAGATGATTTTAGTATATTGAAATGACATGTTTTGGTTATGGAATTGAGTAATTGAGATGGTTATGTATAGATGACATGATATGTGCACATATTGGTTGGTTTTTGGTTGTTTATAAATGTCTTGAAATGGTACTATTTAGGTTGATTTATATGTATAAGAAAAGGGTGGAAAAATTGGCTTTTCAAATGGCTTATTTTTGTCCACACAGGTAGAGACACGGGCGTGTGTCTCAGCCGTGTGCGACACACGGTCATGTTACATGGCCGTGTGACCCCTGGGGTAGTCCTACAATTTAATGTAAGTCTCGTGCATGGCTTAGACACACGGGCGTGTCTGGTGGCCATGTGAGGCACACAGCCTTGGCACATGGACATGTGTGGCCATTTCGAAGGGTACACAGGCTAGACACACAGGCGTGTAGTTGGCCGTGTGACCCAAGTCAGTTTCGTCCACAGCCAAGGCACACGGAATGTCTCCGGCCGTGTGGTACATGTCTGTATGTATGCCCTGTTTTCACACGGCCTGTGCCACGGGCGTGTGACCTTTTCATGTAATTTTTCTAAGTGTTTGGAAATTTTTATATGTGATTGGTTTAGTCCCGAACCACTCTGAAGCATGTTTTAAGGTCCTGTAGGGCCTTGTAAGGGACATTGTGAATGAATTATGTTTATGATTGTATAAATGTATGTGAATGAGATGTATTGTCCGGTAATGCCTTGTAACCCTTTTCCAGAGTCAGATACGGGTTAGGGGTGTTACATATCCGATGAAGCTCGATAAATAAAAATGTTTAAATTAAATGATAATGCCCGTTAGATGATAAAGGATAAACGATGGGAATGTTACTTATATGCTTGAAATGAATGTGGAATGTGTTTATTTGAATTACATGAATGTTGTTGATGTATGAAATAATTACATGCCTATAATGCTTGAGAAAAATGTTTAAATCTCGGTTGAATAAAATGGAAAATCGATGGATATGTGATTTCTCAAAATGAATGAGGTCCTGCATTTGCTGCTAATAGGATTTAACTCAGACAAGTAATTCTAGTGACCTCATTACAGAAAGGATTTAGCCCGGATGGGTAATCCTGATATAAGTCCTCTCGGGCATATGGATTGGATTTAGCCCAGATGGGTAATCCAGATCAAACTCCTTAGAGCATATGACATAAAAAGGATTTAGCCTGGACTGGTAATCCTATTGTATACATGTAGCTCGAGAGTGTACTTTCTAATACAGTACCTTATGGGTACCATTGGACATGAATTGACAGATCCTAATTCGTACACCTCGAATGTATTACCTGCGTATCCATTGATATTCTGAATAAATTCAACGGGTGACAATTTCAGACATGAGAAGATATGAATGATAAAATGAGTTACTACACGTATCTGTCTGAAATACAAGCAAATAATGATACATGAAAAATGGTATATGAAAACATGAGATGATGCATGGACTTTATTTGATGAATATATGTTCATTATTGATTATAGACTTGTACACCTTGAGTGTACTAATCGTGACCTTGATTTTCGAGTAATATGAGTAAAGTTCTGATATGAAATGATTTGAACTCGAAATGAACTATTATGAAATTATACTTGAAATAATAAGATGAATTATGTATGTTGAATGAATACATGTGGAAAGCATATCTGCTTGGAAACTTGATTGTTGTTGAGCCCATGTATGTTCTGATGTTATTATGGAATATATGACTAACAAGGGCAATGAGAATGTGTGTAGGGCTTGAGGTCAAATTGATTGATTATGCCTTACATAGTTACCTCAAAATAGAATGAATGGTAAGTTAAGTACCAAGTTTTACGAACTTACTTTATGCTCACTTAGTTTTATTTCCCTGTTTTAGAGTAAATCGAAAGCTCGTTGGATTGGAAGCTTGGCGGAGATTACTCACACTATCCATCGGTCCACGTTGGTACAATATGGTAAATCAATTATGGTTGTAATGGCATGTATAGGATATAATGGCCATAATGGCATGTAAATGTAAATGATGCTTGTAATGTAGCCATTGGAATGGCTAGTAATGGTTTGTTTTTAATATACTTCTAATGTCAAACTATGGTGTCTACATATATGTTAAGTAGTTGATCAAAATATGTTTAACACATGGATTGAACCAACGTAAAATGGTAAATATGTATGCATGCAATGATATGCCATGTTGAATGATAGAAATTACCTAATTTGAATGCTTGGAATGGTTGGATTGTACTTGATATGTTTTGGTGCAAGAAAATGGTGAATTTGGGTGACAAATGAGGCTAGGAGATGACTTTATTTTGTCCACACGGGTAGACACATAGGCACACACGACTGAGTACATGGGCATGTAGTTAGGCCGTGTGTCCCTTGCACCTTAATTTTAAGAAACAGAATGCTCAGAATTGAGCACACGGGCAGAGACACGGGCGTGTGTCTCAGCTGTGTGTGGTACACGACCTAGAACACGGGCTTTTGTCTTAGCCATGTGAAACCTGCACCTAAATTTTGAAATGAATTAATTGACCACATGGCCTAGCACACGAGCGTATGACATGGTCTTGTGCACAAGTCAGAGAGTTACACGGGGTCAAACACGGCCTGTAGCATAGGCGTGTCCCAGGGTCACACGGGTGTGTCCCATGGACCACACAAGCGTATGAGCCTTGCACCTTGGAAAATTTTTGAAATGTCGCGAAAATTTTTATGAGTTTCCGATTAAGTCTCGACTTGATCCTAATGCTCGTATTGGACCTTGAATATCCAATTAAGGGACGTCTTGAATGATCTCGATAAATGAATAGTAATCTACATAAATTATTCGTAAAATGTTTTGAATGTTTCGATAATACTCCAAAATCTTGTTCTGACGACGGATACCGGTTAGGGATGTTACATTTAATCCTAATGCTACGGCTCCATGGTACCCATCCAAAATGAGTATTCATCTCACCTTACATGTCACCCTCAAGTTTGGTCATCTTTTCCCTAAAAAGGTGTAGCTCTAACTTGTACGCTGTGTATGTATTAAGAAAAGACAAGTAACAGTTTCAAATTAATTTTCTCATATAAATAACATTTAAAACATATGTTGAAACTAAATTTTACCTATTTTTATAACTTGTCTCCACCAGTCTGCATTCTTGTAGTCTCGATGGAAGTTACTCGCAATGTGCCGGATGTAGTGAACAGATCTTCACAGAACACTGGAATGCTTAATTGTAATAATTATTCCCTTTGCTATATAAGATATGATGCAAATATTGTTGTCCCTAACAATATATATCCGAAAGTTTGTCAGGAAGAATTCACATGATTCCATGTTCTCTTTGTCCACGATGGCAAACGCTATCGGGAGCAAGTTTTGGTTCTTGTCTTGAGCAACCGCAATAAGTAGGATTTGCATATATTTTTCATATAACCAAGCCCCATCAACCTGCACAATCGACTTATAGCAAGGAAATGGTCAAACGCATGGGTCGAACATCCATAACATCTGGTGAAAAACTTTTCTTCCTAATTGTAGTTGGTTGTTCGAGCCGTAATAAAGTCGTGTCTACAGCTCAATGACAGTCCTTGACACATACTTACCCATAGAAGCTATCCACCATTGCAGCTTATTGTACAATACATCTCAATCTCCGTATAATTGCTTAATGGCCATCTTTTTAGCTATCCATGCTTTCCAGTATACACTCAATACTGAAATCGTTCTTACATTTCGACAATCAGTATCGAAATAGGAATGGTTGGCATGTTCTTTACCATTGGCATGATACATGTGCAGATAGGTTTGGAATCAAGTTTGAGGTGATCTTGCATCATACGTGTTGAAGTGAATGTGTGAGGCCTAACAAATTTTTTGATCTCCCACATTTGCGAATTTTAGATAAATGCGACTTGTACTCATTAATTGTAGTCTTCTTCCGAACTCCAATAGTCCCCAATATACAATGTCAATTTAGACACAACAACATTGTAGTCAATCGACACATTCATGCTATACTACTTATGTAATAGCCCGATTTTAGGCCTAGTCAGAATAGTGGTTTCGGGACCACAAATTTGACGTAACAAAATTTATTTTTATTATATTTTTATGGTCTAAAAATTCACGGGATGATTTCGTGAAAATTTCGTTCAAAAATTTTGATGTTTGGGCACTCAATTTGGTCAAAAAGACTAAATTGTAAAAAGTGCAAAAGTTGAGTTCTACATGTTAAAGGTGTCCAATTGTCATGAAATTTTAAATTGGAGGTCCTTATATGATAATTATACCGTTGGATAAATTTTTGGACAAAAATGGACATGAAATGGGTGAAATAGAATATTTTTAAGTTAGGGGCATTTTGGCAATCTAGTAATTAAAATGAATTAAAAACAAAATAAAAGCCAAAATTTCTTGTCCATCTTCTTCCTTGGCCGAATATTGCATGGAGAAACCATGGCTAGGGTTTTTCAAGCTTCCAAGCTTGATTGTAAGTCTTTTCTATCCCCGTTTTTAATGTTCTTAACATTTTTGAGATCCTCGTAGCTCGGTTATCTATTTCCACCATTATTTTGAGCTAGAGTTTGTGTTTAAAAATTTACCCATTGATTAAATACTTGTGTTTTGATGTTTGATGGTAGAATATGAATGCTCGGTGTGTAATAAACGACTTTTACTAAGTGATTTTTGGTGAAATTGTCAAAAAGGACTAGTTTGTAAAAAGTTGTAAAATGTGTGTAAGTGTGTGAATAAATGGAAATTCTGGACTGCTATAGTTATTAAAATGGTTCGACTAGGCTTAAAATACAAGGAAATTGAATAAAAATTATTTTACGAGCCAAGGGGCAAAAGAGTAAATATGACAAAGTTTAGGGGCAAAAATGTAAATTTTGCCAAAATATGAATTTAGGCTAATTTGAGTAGCAGGATGAATAAATGAGTTAAATTTGTTTTTATAGATCAAAGGAAAACGAGATTCAGACTTAGAACGGGAGGAAAACAAAGAATATGATGAATAAGTCCTTTTCATCGATTGTGCTACTGAGGTAAGTTTGTATGTAAATAAAATATCATTTTTACTTATGTTATAATATTTTGTTATTATAAGAGAGGTGGTTGCATATTGAATGATCACTTGATATGAATTATGAATTGAAATTGTTTATGGATGAATTGGTAAAATGTTGAAAAGTGAGGAATTTCCCGGTTGGGCCTTTGGAATAGAAAAGATATGAATGATCCATTGTGAGAACACATATGTAGTACTATGTACAGGCTACTATGTGTTTAAATTAGTTTTAGGTCATGTGTTTAGTACTCAGTGCAGGCTACTACGTGTACTAGATGGTTAGGTCACATGTGTAGTACTAAGTGCAGGCTACTATACGTACCCGATAGCTTCGATCACATGTGTGGTACTAAGTGCAGGCCACTATGTGTAAAAGATAGCTTTGGTCACAAGTGCGATACTATGTGAAGGCCATTTTGTGAAGAAGGTAGCTTTGACTATAAGGGTGGTACTATTTGCAGGCCACTGGGCATCCGTTATTATTCTGATGTGTTCAACAGGAAATAACTAGGTGTAATTGAATATGACTATGTGATGAATAAGTGCAAGTTCGTGTGTGTAAACTTATGAGCAACGCGCTCAATATGTGATCAAACTTTGGCAGGATTGATATGGAGTAAGTGTTACAATGAAAGTTATTACAAAGAAAACATGAAAGAGTGAAATTTAGTAATAAAATAGTTTTGGACAACAACAGTTGTGTGACTTTGAAAAATCACAAAAAATGGTGGAATTCGAATTAGAAGTTGAATAAGATATGAAATAAAATATTGAGTCTATTTTCATATAAAGGAAACGGTGTAAGCAAAGAATTTCATATTATGAGATATTTGAATTTTTGTGAGACATTGTCAGAATGATTTCAGAATCCCCTGTTCTAATTTAGGAAAATCATGAAAAATTGTACAAAAATAATTATGGGTTATAATTTATATGCCTAAAATACCTAATAAGTTTATTTTCGAAAGAAACAAATGATAAAATTATACAAATCTTGTACGAAGAGATAATTATTTTTTAGTGAAGAGGGGTCAGAACTGTCGGACAGCGAAACATGGGTGACTTTAAAAAATAAACCGTACTTATTGGCTAGACTAGAAATTTTGAAAATTTTATGGTAAGAATATATATGAGCCTAGTTTCAGGGAAAATTAGCGGATCTTAATTTGGAGCTCCGTAGCTCAAGATATAAATAATTTAGTGACTGTGAACCGAGTAGACAACTTGAGATGAACATGAATAAATAGTGGAACTATGTGCAATTATGATTGTATTATCTTGAGAACATATTGTGAAGATTTATAAAAGCATGTTAATAGATTACTTATCATTTACATACCTACTTACTAAGCGATAACGCTTACCCCGTTCCTTTCCTTTTTCTTATAGTGTCGTAGATGCTAGCTCAAGTTGGAGATCTTCGGAGATTTTATCACACTAACAAGTTTTTGATTGGTATAGTATTAACGATCTTCAAGTATTTTTAAGTCTATGGCATGTATAGGGACTTGATTATGTGTATATGTTATTATGAGTTGGCCTAAAATTGATACGAACCGCCTCGGGATGAGTCGAGTCGTATGTGAAGTGCCCGATCGTCTACGAAGAAGTATCGTTAACTTAGTTTAATAAGTTAGACAGAAGTCGGGTTTGAGAAGAAATGTGTTTGGAGGAAATGGTATAAATGGAATGGCACGAAAATGGTCGAATTTGGTACGTTTTGGGTAAAGAAAGAAATGGGATCAAACAAAGAATGCAAACAAGAACCAACACCGATTTGGTATCGACCCGTTATTTTTATGCACTTTTTAATTTGGTTTGGGTTTGGTAAAGGGAACCTCGACCCAATATCTAACAAGATAGGAACCTCGGTTTAGTTTGGAACGCCACACTACAAGTAGTGATAAGTTCGGAATTGACAAAGAACATGGTTGACACAACTAGAGCGCTAGGAACGCCAATCGAATCTTTGAACGAAATATAAGAAAAGTTTGCCTCACAATTTTGGCAGCATAACGTTGACAAAAGTTTCAAAAGTCCCTTTACATGGAAAATTAACAAGTATTTATAGGCCTAAAATCTAGGTAGGAAATTGGCCTTTCATACTTACAAATTAATTAAAAGAAAATTCTAGAAAAATTAACCCTTAATGTGCATGACTAGATTCGGCTATGGGGATGGTGGATGAATGAACCTTCATGATTAAGAAAAACAAAATGAATGCATGTTGTCCATTGGTCACTTCTAAGGTTCAGCCAACCTTGTTAAATGAAGCAATGTTTGGCCAAAAAAATTAGGAATTAATTAGGATACTCCAATGGCCAACATATGTGTGAAAACTGAATGTTGAAGAGTCTTCCAATGTGAACAAGGTGAACCGAAAAGTCTTGCCATGTGAACATAGGTGTGAAATGAATTAAGGAGATTCATGGGGAAGCTAATCGGCCAAGCTATCTTCATGCACGTGTGGGTATCCTTTGGCCGAATGGTCACCTTGAAAAATGAAGAGATAGCACACCATACATGAATGGAAACATTCATGAACCTTAAAGACATTGATTGTGGTCATACATGCACTTAGCCGAACATGCACCTAGGAGATTCAAGCCCCCCCAAACCGTCCATGCACCTTTCAAAATTCATGTTTCCTTTTAATCTCCATATGTCCATTGTGCTCCTACAAGAAATGTGAACAGAATTAATTCAAGCTAATGTGAACACAAATATCAACATTAAATTCGGTTATGAAAAATTTAATTATCATTAATAAACTCTTTTAAGACATATTTAATAAAACTAATGTGAACTAAATTTAATATGTGGGATATTAATTAGCTAGTTATTGAACTTATTAAATAAAAAGACAATAGTAGTCAAATGCAGTCATGGTGAACTCCACGGGCTGATGTTTAATTCATGAGCTAAACCCGAGCTGGGCTTAGACTCGTGAGCTGATAATGAGCTGGTCCCGAGCTGTGGAACTGGGAATGAGCTGAATCTGAGCTATTGAGTTGGTGTGGAGCTACATAGGAGCTAACTTGAGCTGGAGGTGAGCTCGGTGAGCTGAACTGAATTTGTAGAAGAATTCGGCATGGATTCCTAAAGTTGCCACCAGCTAGTTCGGTAGGTCTAGCATTGACTTCATCCCACATTTGCTTAACTAAAGCTATAATAGCTTCTTTAAATTGTTTTGCACGAGCCCTTGTGATCGGCCCTTGAGGTAGCACCATCGGGTCTCGGCTCGGATCTGACTTATGGGAAAGCGGGATCGTATCATCCTCCCCCTCTTGAAATTGACTTGTCCTCAAGCCAGTATCTACATCAAAAGGAGTCAGGTCAGAGACATTAAAACTAGCACTAACATTGTACTCACCCGGTAAATCAAGCTTATACGAATTTTCATTGATTCGCTCGATGACTTGAAATGGGCCGTATCCTCACGGCAACAACTTAGATCTTCGTTGAGCCGGAAACCTTTCTTTTCTCATGTGCACCCAGACCCAGTCTCCGGGTTCAAATACAACTCGTTTTCGTCCTTTGTTGGCTCGTTGGACATATTGCTCGGCTCGGGATTCAATATTCTTTCGAACTTTCCTATGTAGGTTCTTGACAAATTCAGCCTTTTTCCTTGCATCTGTATGGACAAATTGATCATTAGAAAAAGGTAATAAATCAAGAGGAGTAAGAGGGTTAAATCCATAGACAGTCACAAAAGGAGAAAATTTGGTTGTCGAGTGAACAGAGCGATTATAATCGAACTCGATGTGGGGTAAACATTCTTCCCACGTCTTGAGGTTCTTTCGTACCAACGCTCGCAACAAAGTTGACAAAACTCGGTTTACCACCTCAGTTGGGCCATCCGTTTGGGGATGACAAGTGGTTGAAAACAATAATTTCGTTCCAAGTTTTCCCCATAATGTCCGCCAAAAATGACTCAAGAACTTTGTATCTCGATCGAAAATGATTGTTCTCGGTAATCCATGCAGTCGTACAATTTCCCTAAAAACAAATTAGCAACATGCACAGCGTCATCAGTTTTAGCACAAGAAATAAAATGTGACATTTTAGAGAATCTATCGACTACAACAAAGATTGAGTCCTTCCCTGTCTTAGTTTTCAGCAACCCAAGAATAAAATCCATAGAGACATCGGTCCACGGGGTGTCGAGAATGGGAAGAGGTGTGTATAGTCCATGAGGTTGGACCTTTGACTTAGACCGCTTACAAATTAGACAGCGTTCACAGATCCGCTCCACGTCTCTCCGCATTCGCGGCCAGTAAAAATGTTCATGGAGGGTCGACAATGTCTTGCTTATTCCAAAGTGTCCCATAAGGCCACCACTATACGCCTCCATCACAAGTAACTCTCGAATGGAGCCTTGTGGTATACACAACCTATTTTCTTTGAAAAGAAACCCTTCGTGCCGGAAAAATTTCTCAAAAGAACCATTTTCACAAGCAGCATATATAGTTCCAAAATCTTCATAATTAACATACAACTCTTTCATATGGTAAAAACTAAGTAACTTTGAATCAAGAGTAGTCAATAAGGTATACCTTCGTGACAAAGCATTAGCCACTACATTTTCTTTACCTTTCTTGTATTTGATGACGTAGGGAAATGATTCTAAATACTCGACCCATTTTGCATGTCGTTTATTGAGTTTATGCTGACCCTTAATAAGCTTAACTGCTTCGTGATCGGAGTGAATCACGAACTCCTTCGGTCTTAGGTAGTGCTGCCAAGTTTCAAGGGATTGAATCAAGGCATACATCTCTTTGTCGTATACCGGATAATTGAAGGAACTGCCACTTAGTTTCTCGCTGAAGTACACCACCGGTCTTCCATCTTGGGTCAACACAGCTCCGATCTCTACACCTGAGGTGTCACACTCAATTTCAAATGTTTTAGTAAAATCAGGAAGGGACAATAAAGGAGCTTTCACAAGACATTCTTTAATAAAATTAAATGAACGTTCTTGATCTTCAGACCAGTGAAATGCAGAGTTTTTCTTAATTACACTTGTTAAGGGTGCTGCAATGGTACTGAAATTGGGCACAAATCGACTGTAGAAGCTAGCCAATCCATGGAAGCTTCGAACTTGGTTAATGCTCGTCGGACGCGGCCATTCCTGAATCGCTCGAACTTTTTCTTGATCTACCTCCAAACTATTGGCACTCACAACATATCCTAAAAACACAACTTTATCAGTGCAAAATGAACACTTTTTGAGATTAGCATACAATACCTCTTTTCGTAAAGTTTCCAACACCGCGCGTAAATGGGGTATGTGCTCCTCTAAAGTTTCGCTGTAAACCAAGATATCGTCAAAGTATACAACACAAAATTCACCAATAAATGCACGTAATACATGGTTCATCAATCTCATAGAAGTACTGGGAGCATTTGTAAGGCCGAATGGCATTACCAACCATTCGTACAAACCCAATTTCGTTTTGAAGGCCGTTTTCCATTCATCGCCTTCTTGCATTCGTATTTGATGATAGCCACTTTTAAGATTGATTTTCGTGAAAATTCGGGCACCACTTAATTTGTCAAGCATGTCGTCAAGATGAGGTATCGGGTTTTGATACTTGATAGTGATTTTGTTGATGGCGCGACAATCCACACACATCCACCACGGCCCGTCTTTCTTGGGTACAAGCAGCACCGGTACCGCACAGGGACTTAGGCTCTCTCAGATGTATCCTTTGTCTAGGAGTTCAGTAATTTGCTTTTGAAATTCCTTCGTTTCTTCAGGATTACTCCGATAAGCAGGACGGTTGGGTAGTGCAGCTCCGGGCACTAAATCTATTTCATGTTCGATGCCTCGGATGGGAGGCAGCCCACTCGGTATTTCGTCCGGAAATATGTCTTCAAATTCCTAAATCAAAGACAATACAGAAGCAGGTAAGTTTTCAGGTAATTCATTAGTATTCAACAATGCCTCTTTGTACATAACTACATACATAGGCTGTCTCAAAAACATCGCCCGCCGGATATCGCTAACCCTCGCAAACACACTCATTTTTCCACTTTCTTTTTCCTCTCCACTTTTTACTTGTTTTTGTTTCTTTTCATTTTCTCTCACATTTTTAGCCTTCTCTCTCTCTCGTTTTTCTTAATTTTCTCTTTTGCACTCTTTTCTTTTTCTCTCGCTTGTTCCACTGAAAGTTTAAGTTTTTGTTGATCCCCGTACACTTGCTTCGGAGTGAGGGATGTAAGTGTCACGTTCTTGCCAAGATGTTTGAAGGAGTATCTATTAGTGTAACCGTCATGCATCACCCGTCGATCGAACTGCCATGGTCGTCCAAGAAGTAAGTGGCCCGCGTGCATTGGCACTACATCGCATAATACTTCATTGGAATACTTCCTGATGCTAAAGGACACTAGGACTTGTTTTGTCACTTTGAGTTCCCCGCCATCGTTAAGCCACTGAAGCTTGTAGGGATTCGGGTGCTTGGTGGTTGACAGCCCCAACTTTTCTACCATGAGGGTGCTTGCCACGTTTGTGCAACTCCCTCCATCGATTATGATACTACACACTTTCCCTTGCACTTGACATCTTGAATGAAAAATGTTCTCGCGTTGTTGTTCGCTTTCCACACTTTGGAGACTTAGACTTCGCTTGACGACGAGTAATTCACCTTCAACGGGTTGTTCTAAGTCCTCCTCAACTTTGGAGGTCGATTCAGTCTCATTCTCTTCCTCGTCCTTCGTTTCAATCTCGCCGTCGGCCCTTAACACCATGGTACGTCTATTCGGGCACTGACTCGCTATATGTCCACGACCAAGACACTTGAAGCACTTTATGTCCCTTGAACGGGCGGTGGAACTTTCAGGAGCCTTACCTTTACTTGACTCGGCAATAGGCTTATTCGCCTTAGATATTGTTGAAGATTCCTTCGTTCGATTTGTTGGAAAACCCTTGCTTGTGCTTTGGCCCCACTTAGAAGGATTGGTATTAGGATAGGCTCGGGTGATACCTTTTCGCTTCAACTGCTTCTCCACTTTGATAGCCATATGAACCATGTCCACAACCTCAATGTAATGTTGCAGTTCTACGACATTTGCAATCTCTCGATTAAGTCCAGCTAGAAAGCGAGCCATTGTGGCTTCTCGGTCTTCTTGTACATCGGCACGGATCATAGCCACTTTCATTTCTTTATAATAATCCTCAACACTTTTCGTCCCTTGGGAGAGATTTTGGGGTTTTTGATACAACTCACGATGGTAGTAGGATGGAATGAAACGCCGTCGCATGACCGACTTTATTTCGGTTCAAATGGAAATGGGATGCTCTCCGTTACACCTCCGACTAGTGGTCAACTGATCTCACCATATCATTGCGTAATCTGAAATCTCAATTGCGGCGAGTTTGAATTTCTTATTTTCAGAGTAGTTATAACAATCGAACACTAGTTCGATTTTCTTCTCCCACTCGAGGTATGCCTCGGGATCAGATTTTCCTTGAAAAGGAGAAGAGGAATGGAGAGTTTGATATTCTTCAAGTCATCATCTTCCCGCCTTCGATTTACTTATCTGCGGTTTCGGGGACCTCTCTTTTCTAGGCTTATGTTAGACACGTGATCGCTTTCATCCTCACTATGTTCGTTAACATCGTCATCTTGAGCCTTTGGTTGTCTTTGTCGTTGATTAGGCCGTTCACGCCTTCGCCTAGCAATTTCAAGATATTCTTCGCATTGTCTTTGGGCCTCAACTTGATAGAGTCGATCTTCAAGAGGATTAAGCCTTCGATCAAGTAATCGTTCCATCTCGCGCAAAAGGGCTTGCATTTGTAAATCTGAAACGTTTCTGATTGGTTGTCGTCCTTGCTGTTCTTTCATGTTTTGTCCACTATTTTGGGACATCTATTCGTTTAAAATAACCTCACAATAAATCCTCTCGATTCGCTCAAAAAGAAAGAAGTTGATGACACTCACACTCGTGTTTACACTCTTAGTTTGGCTTTTACCTCCCCTCAAATGCGCTCATGCTCTCTTACCTTTTACCTCTCTTAACTTTTCTCGTAATTTCGTAAGCAGATTCGTTAAGGCCTAGTCCTTGGTCTAGGTGGTCAGCTCAAAAGGGGTTACAAGAGATTGATGTATTCGATTTAGGGTAGGCTGAAAGAATAGGGAATTGGGTTAAAAGTGTGGCGTGTATACGGTTAAGGAGAACAGATTAGAAGATGGGTCGGGAACTATATCAAATCAAAGCTTGATGATCAAATAACAATTAAATTGCATAAACACTTTTTTTCAAATTTTTTTTAACTTGTATAACTTTTTTTAAAAGATTTTACTTACTTTTTTTCACTTGTATATTTCCCGGGATTGATTTCGTCGTACGTACCTCTCGTTTTAGTGGCTCTAATACCAGATGATACGAACCGCCTCGGGATGAGTCGAGTTGTATGTGAAGTGCCCGATCGTCTACGAAGAAGTATCGTTAACTTAGTTTAATAAGTTAGACAGAAGTCGGGTTTGAGAAGAAATGTGTTTGTAGGAAATGGTATAAATGGAATGGCACGAGAATGGTCGGATTTGGTACGTTTTGGGTAAAGAAAGAAATGGGATCAAACAAATAATGCAAACAAGAACCAATACCGATTTGGTATCGACCCGTTATTTATATGCACTTTTTAGTTTGGTTTGGGTTTGGTAAAGGGAACCTCGGCCCACTATCTAACAAGATAGGAACCTCGGTTTAGTTTGGAACGCCACACTACAAGTAGTGATAAGTTCGGAATCGACAAAGAACACAGTTGACGCAACTAGAGCGCTAGGAACGCCAATCGAATCTTTGAACGAAATATAAGAAAAGTTTGCCTCACAATTTTGGCAGCATAACGTTGACAAAAGTTTCAAAAGTCCCTTTACATGGAAAATTAACAAGTATTTATAGGCCTAAAATCTAGGTAGCCGATTGGCCTTTCATACTTACAAATTAATTAAAAGAAAATTCTAGAAAAATTAACCTTTAATGTGCATGACTAGATTCGGCTACGAGGATGGTGGATGAATGAACCTTCATGCTTAAGAAAAACAAAATGAATGCATGTTGTCCATTGGTCACTTGTAAGGTTCGGCCAACCTTGTTAAATGAAGCAATGTTTGGCCAAAAAAGTTAGGAATTAATTAGGATACTCCAAGGGCCAACATATGTGTGAAAACCGAATGTTGAAGAGTCTTCCAATATGAACAAGGTGAACCGAAAAGTCTTGCCATGTGAACATAGGTGTGAAACTAATTAAGGAGATTCATGGGGAAGCTAATCGGCCAAGCTATCTTCATACACGTGTGGGTGTCCTTTGGCCGAATGGTCACCTTGAAAAATGAAGAGATAGCATACCATACATTAATGGAAACATTCATGAACCTTGAAGACATTGATTGTGGTCATACATGCACTTAGCCGAACATGCACCTAGGAGATTCAAGCCCCCCCAAACCGTCCATGCACCTTTCAAAATTCATGTTTCCTTTTAATCTCCATATGTCCATTGTGTTCCTACAAGAAATGTGAACAGAATTAATTCAAGCTAATGTGAGCACAAATATCAACATTAAATTCGGTTGACAAATTTAATTATTATCAATAAACTCTTTTAAGACATATTTAATAAAACTAATGTGAACTAAATTTAATATGTGGGATATTAATTAGCTAGTTATTGAACTTATTAAATAAAAGGACAATAGTAGTCAAATGCAGTCATGGTGAACTCCACGGGCTGATGTTTAATTCATGAGCTAAACCTGAGCTGGGCTTAGACTCGTGAGCTGATAATGAGCTAGTCCCGAGCTGTGGAACTGGGAATGAGCTGAATCTGAGCTATTGAGCTGGTGTGGAGCTACATGGGAGCTAACTTGAGCTGGAGGTGAGCTCGGTGAGCTGAACTGAATTTGTAAAAGAATTCGGCATGGATTCCTAAAGTTGCCACCAGCTAGTTCGGTAGGTCTAGCATTGACTTCATCCCACATTTGCTGAACTAAAGCTATAACAGCTTCTTTAAATTGTTTTGCACGAGCCCTTGTGATCAGCCCTTGAGGTAGCACCATCGGGTCTCGGCTCAGATCTGACTTATGGGAAAGTGGGATCGTATCAAAAATGTTGGCCTATAATATTTGATAGTTCATTTTGTATAAGGCCATTGAGGATGGCTAATATTAGTTAAGTTATATGTTTATGATGTTGTATTTTGTGGATGTGCAAGCTTGCATGACTTGGTTGAATGAGTGTGTGATGATTAATTATGGAAAGTGAAGCATGTGAATGGTTGTGTGAAGAAGACGACCTTGGAAACGGGCGTATACCCCTATTTTAAAGAAATTTCTAATGTTTTCCAAAGTTCACGGTTTAGTCTCGGACCTCTTCCAAAGTATGTATTGGGCCTCTTAGGCCCGTATAAGGGACGATATGCATGTGTATGAATGATTTTAATTTTTTTGAAATTTTATGACTTGGTTTAATACGTTTACAAGAGTATGTGTTTCGGTAATGCCTCATACCCTATTCCGACTTCAAATACAGGTAAGAGGTGTTACATTTAGTGGTATCAGAGCTATGGTTTAGTCGATTCTTGGACTAACGTAGCGTATGCGAGTCTAGCTATACGTGCCATAAGTGAACTATGATAGTGTGATATCTCCTGACTCTGATGAGATTTGTTTGGGTTAAAGCAGGGATGCTTTCCAACTGAGCTACCATCGATAATGCTGAAAAGGGATAAGTAAGTTCGTATAAATTAGTGAATATATTGATCTGGCTGAATTGATCTTTGTGATTTGTGATGATATGTATATGTTAATGGATACAATACTGTAACGCCCCAAAAATTCTGAACTCTTTTTTTTTTTTTTGGTTTTGATAAACAGTGTGCTTAATATTCCTAGTCAAGTGTTATTTATGTGATAATAGGCCTTGGTTAAGTTTTGAGTTCAAACTTTTGGGTGAAGGAAATTATAGTTGAATAATTAAAAGAACCTTGATGGCAAGTAGGCTGGTTTTTAAATAAATGAAGGAGGAATGGGACACAAGGAGCCTTGTGTTGGAGTGGCAAGTAGCGTCACATGTGGGGCTTAGAAGTGGCGTCACATACATGGCAAGGAGGTTTGGGGTTCGAATCCCTCTTTGCTTAAAAGAAGGATTTATTTTTGCTCAATGAATGGCCAATGGTGGCGTTGGATGTGAACTCTGTAGGGAGTGATCATAGGAGAAATTTAAGGAAGGGATTAAGGAGTTATTAGGGAGAAAAGTTAGGAGATGAGGGGTGTAGAGAAGTGGAGCTGAATTGGGAATTTGGGGATAGGAAATTTGGCTATAGTGCATATATAGGTGTCAATTGTAGGGATTTTAGGCTAATGCTGAATTCTTCCTCTCCATGTTACCGAAAACACTTTTCTCTCCAAAGATCTAAAAGCCGAAATCCTTTGTTCTTCATTTATGCCGATTTTTAATTCTTTCTCTACTCAAATTCTCTTTTGATTCACCTTTGGTTTTAAACGATCCCTACTTCTCTTCTTCTTTGTGCCGAATAACCCCTTTTACCATACAAATCTCAAAGGCCGAATACCTCTTTGGCTGAAGACCCTCTGTGCTGCCACTACTCTCTCTACTTCGGTCGATTCTTGTGTAAGTACTTTGCTCTTTTAGTCTGTTTTCCTAGTACCAATTTCTTCTCTCCCTCAATCTTTTCTAAATCAGTTTTGGTAGGGGATTAGTATCGAATCTCGGAGTTCAGATCTCTACCGAATTGCTCCTTAGGCGTTTTGGGGTTTTGGGTAAGTGTTCCTCATTTATTGGTTAAAGTTGGCCGAATGGTCATGGATGATTTAAGAGTAACTTAAGATGATTGCAAGTCACTTGTTGTTTAGGTTTTAATGATTAAGATGGATGTAGATTTAAGAAATACTCGTGATTAGTGATCAAGGAAGGGCTGTTAAGGCTTGTCGTTCATGGTAAGGCAAATGTGAGATTTTCGGTTTGTGGTGATCGTATTTGATAGGTGGGTGATTAATCATTGAGTGACATCGTTTGTAGGTTCGTGGCAAAGGAGATCGCAACACGTTTTAGTACCAAGTGTGTACATACAATGCACACACACAATAGGCCGACAAATCTCGAAATGCTGAAAAGCCGAAAGTTGGCTACAATAGTCTTACGAGTGCGCGAACACTCATAAGGGGGTAAACTGATAGGTTATCAGAGGATCCATGAGCGATTCCATGGACTTGGGCCGTGTTTTGGCCAACTGGGCCAGAATGGGCTAAATGGGTCGATGGGTTGTAGGGCCCATAATAGGCAAAATTGGCATTTGATACTAAGTAATGAAAAATCATGTGATTGCATGACTATAAATATGATTGGGCCTGATGGGCCATATGAATGTGATTGGCGCTGATGGGCCATATGAATGAGATTGGGCCTAGTGGGCCATATGTAGGTAAGTTGACTTGTTTGGGCTTTGCAAGGGGCTTTGGGCCTAGTATCTGATAACTGCTTAAACAAACATAAAACTTAATTAATTAATTAATCGTGACTGTGGACAAGTCATAGGGTTAGAGTGTGGCAATGGGTATATGTATGTCTAGGATTGGATCTAGGGAGAGCTTGGTACTTAAGCGGTCTTAATGACTGACCTCCTCTTCTCTGAAATCCTACCTGGTGCATAGTATCTGTTCATTTTAGCCAACGCAGACTTGTTAACCGGCCAAGGTAAGTAATAAACCCATAATAAAAAAAAATTATCGAAATGCCCCTAAAGGCGAAAAATGACTAAAATACCCCTATGTGTTGAATGGAAGACTCATGTATGTTACATGTGTACCTGCTGCATTCATATGATATTCTGTTTAGGTTGCATATGGGTTGGGAATTATGGAACGGAGGAAGTATATGAGGATTGCATGGTTGCTTGACGACAAAAGAAATTATCGAATTGCCCCTAAGGGCGAAAAATGACTAAAATACCCCTATGTGTTGAATGTAAGACTCATGTATGTTACATGTGTACCTGCTGCATTCATATGATATTCTGTTTAGGTTGGAACGGAGGAAGTATATGAGGATCGAATGGTTGCTTGACGACCGTGGATCCACCGATGGCTATTAAGCCCAATATATGATTAGCAGCTTGCTGCAATGAAGGTAGTACCGCAATCGGGCTACCATTGATGTGTATCATATGGGTAGGTCGATATTTATATCCCCACATGATGTGTACCGGGGGACGGGGTCGGTGTATAGCGGTTGGATTATTGGGATGGGTTGCATAGCATTGCATGTATGATATTATGGTGATTGATGAATGCTTAGTACTCTTTGAGGGTTGTACACACTGAGTTTTCGAAAACTCACCCCCTTCTTTTATTTTTCTCAGGTGATCCTCAGTAGGCGGTTCGACGGTTGGAGGGGCTACGGGGTGGCCAACTAGCAAGATGACTTGGACTTGTTTTCTTAAGACTATAATTTCTAGTATTTAAAGTTATTTCAGTCCGGATTGTAATAAGGCCTATTCGCTAGATATTATTTCATTGTCATTACTACGCTTTGGAAACTAAATACAAACTGAATGTTACTTAAATTTATCTTTGAAGGGTTTTCAATGAAAACAAAGTTTTCAATAAAACACTTTAATGTGACACACTGGATCTGGCCATAATGTCCGGGCCGGGTTTGGGGTGTTACAAATACAATGGATTAACCAAAAGTTAACGAATATGAATAAAATGTTATCGTTCCGATTGAACATTGCATTTTGATAAATCAGAGTGACTTTTTACAGTGAATAAAATGAAAAACTTATTTTGAGATGAGCTTATTACGATTGGTTGATATCTATATGTGATAATGCTAAGTGTGTTACTAAGATATTTGAAAATGTGTTCTTGATTAGTAAAAACCTAGAGATGTTTGAATTAGAGTATATGATATTATGTTGATGTTAAATGCTATATTGTATATGTGTATGTATGAGAGTCAAAACTTTGAAGGCTTTACAATCTTCACCCCTTTACCGGTATAGTGTCATATGCTGAAGTTCACAAGATTTACAATGAATAAGCTTACAAGTGGGGAACTAAAGAGTTCAGTGGTGGAATAATTAATAATGTGATCAGAGATGGGAATGACTTAGCGAGTAAAAATGGTTATGAGAGAGATATCAGATTATTCTAAAGATTATTTGGAATGCACAATGCCATGGTTAGAGAAGAAGTTAATCTCTGCTAATCAACATATTCAGGTATGATGTCTAAAGACTGTACTTACTGGGAATTCTTTTGAATTGATTTCTGTAAATGAATGAAATATTATGGGATTAATAATGATAGAATTAGTCTGAGGAATGATGTTTGAATTGTAAAGATATTTGAGTATGACAACTACAGTTGAGTAATTTATGACTATCTCTTCTGAGTATTCTATGTATTCTTACAATCTTAGAGGTATTTGTGGTTGCATCTTTTCTGATGAAAGCATTGTTGGTCTGATTAATTTATGATTGGTATTCTTCTATCTTCTGTTGGAATCCTATTCTGTTACGTCAGAGATAAAGAGTTGTCGAATGCATGAACAGTGTTTCTTTTCCTCTTGGTTTTCTTTGAGGAATCGTCAGGATCCCTATTATTTCATATAAGTAGTATTCTCAGACATTCAGTATGGTCTTGTGTAACAGCTTGATTTTGGGCTTAGTCAGAATAGTGGTTTCGAGACCACCAATATAAAGTCAAAGAAAGTATATTATTATTATTTTAGAGTTATAACATGATTATATTAGTGCATGAAAAATTTGGTGAAGTAACTTAGCGTTTGTGAGCTTAATTGTGAAAAAGGACTAAATCACATAAAGTGCAAAAGTTTTAATTTGATAGTTAAGGGTGTTAAATTGCCATGTATCTTCAATTGGGGGTCTTTTAAGGGCTAATAGGTCCTTAGAGAGAGGCTTGGCTGGCCACGAGACAAAGAAATTAAATGGTTAAAGTGTTAGGTATTTGATGACCTAATATGTTATAAAATAATACTAAAAAGCTTAGCCTTCATCTTTTTCCTCCATCCTTTCTACTTGACCGAAAATATCATCCATTAGAGGAGTTTTTGAAGCTTGAAATTTCAGCCACTTAGGCTCTCTACAAGTAAGTGATTTTGAGGGCTTTTCTTGAATATTTTTGTACTTTTGAGGTCCTTGTATCTTGAACTTTATAACAAGGGGACTATTTTGCAAAATGGTTGAAAGTATAGGGTTTTTCCATGATAGTAGACATATTGTTTTCTAAAATTTTATGGAATAAAATGAATCATGATTGTGTAATAAACAACTTTTGTGAAGGGATTTCTCAAAAAAAAACCCTAAAAAAGACCATTTTGCATAAGTTGTAAAATAGTTGATAAATGTGAGAAATAATGAGAATTTTGGGTTTCTTCTAGTATGAAAAGTATTTGGCTAGGCTTGATTAATGAGAAAATATGGTAAAAATCAATTTTCAGACTTAGGGGTAAAATGGTCATTTTGTGAAAGTCTAGTGTCAAAATGGTCAATTTGCCCAATTATGAATTTTTCGAGTGTCTAAGATTAGTATGCAGATGAAATGAATAAATTTCTATAATTTCAGATCAAGGATTACAAAATTTGGGCCTAAATCGAGGAAAAGCCAAACAAGTGGACTGAGCCGAGCTAATAGCCACATTTTGAGTAACAAGGTAAGTTGTATGTTAATAACGCAACTATATCTTTATGATGTGAATTGAATTGATATAGAATAAATTGTTTTGATTTTGAATACGAGAATACATGTTGAGAAATTAACATAGTAGAGACTTTCGTTGAACATTTGGAATAAACTTGGATACTGGTACCTTGATATTGGGTGATTGTGTGCTAGTGTAAGACATGTCTGGGACATGCATCAGCCTCGCGATAGACAAGTTAGTGTAAGACCTGTCTGGGACATGGCACCGACACCGATAGACAAGAGCCAGTGTAAGACTTGTTTGGGACATAGCATCAGCCTCGCTATATGAAAGCCAATATAAAACCATGTCTGGTACATGGAATCAGTACCTTAACCCATGTTAGGGCTATTGAGTATCCGGTAGTATTCAAAATGGTTCAACAAAAGGTTTATGATTTATATCGAAATGAGAAAAGCTATGATCATGTGATGAGTGGTACAAGTACCTATTTGAAATGTATGAGATATGGGCTCAATATATGCAATATGAGTTGTATTGGATGGTGATGAGTAAGTTGTACTTACATTTATTTACGGTATTCATGGATAGGCTGTGAAAGGTTATGAGCATATTGCCTTATGATAAGTGGTTTTTGTTTATTTTCATGCAACTTACTAAGCTTTATGCTTACTCCCTCTCCTTTCTATTTTCTTATAGTGCCGCCTAATTAGCTCGAGGATCGACAGACGTCGGAGGCATCGATCACACTATCATCCGAAGCACTTGGTGTAGTTAGATCTTTCATTTTGATTATGGCATGTATAGGACCCTGGCTTTTGAATTTTGTGTCATTATTAATTGGCCAAATGTGTTGGCTTACTTTAGTATTTGATTCATTTTGTATAAGGCTACGGAAAATGGCTAATATTGAAAGTTTATATATGAATGCAAGATAGTCTTTCATGAACATGAAATTGTTGGCATGGTTGAATATAAGAAATGTATATAGGCCTTAGCTATGGTTGTTTGGTTGAGAAATCATATTTAATTAGACTTTGATATGTTGGTTGGCATTAGATTGGGTCTCAGGGTAGCAAAAGGCTTGGTAGATAGCCTTATATTGTCCATACGGGTAGACACACGGGCGTGTGTTTGGGCCATGTGTGACACACGGTCAGCGCCATGGGTGTGTTGTTCGGCCGTGTGTCCCCTACACGTAGAAATTGAAAATCAGTATGCATGGTAGTAAAGACACGGGCAGAGATGTGACCGTGTGTCTCAGACGTGTGGAGGACACGGCCTCTAGCCACGGGCGTGTGCCTTGGCCTTGTGCCTCTTATTAGATGCTGACGTCGAAAACAGACTTCAAGGTTGTTAGACATGGGCTAGGACACGGGCGTGTCATGCCCGTGTGAGGGACACGGGCCATAGACTCGGAAGTGTTTCAGGCCATTTTAAAACCCCTGTAGGTTCAAATTTAGAATTTAATTCACACGGGCATGGGACACAGGCGTGTCCCTAGATACTTAGGCCGTGTGTGTCACACGGGCCATCAGCACGGCCATATTATAATGACCACACGGGCGTGTTGCCTTTCCACACGGTCGTGTGCCCTGCTTCAAGAATCATTTTTTATTAAGTCGATTTAAGAACCTGAGTTGGTTCCAAGTGGTTTCCAATGAATGTTTGAGGCCTCGTAGGCCCGCATTAAGAAGTTTAAACAAAGTTCAAAAAAGTTTTATATTTGATCAAGTCTTGATGACTCAAAAATGATCGTGTACATGTGTTAAAGTTTTGTAATGCCTTGTATGCTATCCCAGGGTAGGGTATGGGTGTGAGGTGTTACATTTAGTGGTATCAGAGTTATGGTTTAATCATTCTAGGACTAACCTAGCGTGAGTACGAGTCTAGCTATACATGCCATAATTGTATATTGATAGTGTGACGACTCTTGACGAGATAAATTATGTTTTTATAGTAAATGGATCCTGACATAGCTACGGCGGATGACGTGTAGAGTAATGCGCCGACTTCTACTAAAGGGATCGTGCCAGTAGATAGTGGGCCCGTGATAATAAGTTAGGGCAGAGGGGCTAGAGAAGTTTGCCTCCATATTATGGACGTGTGGTACTCAGAGTTTATTCGAGCGAATCCGAATACTCCACCTCCTCTACCTCCCCTAATTCCTCAACCCGTTCATATAGCTCCTCAAGGAGCAGAGTTGATTAGGAGAGAGAAACCTCCAGTAGGTAGAATCTATAAACATGGGGCCGAAGAATTTCAGGCAAACATAGATGATGACCTTGAGAGAGCAGAGTTTTGGTTAGAAAATACCATCAGAGTATTCGATGAATTATTGTGCACATCAAAGGAGTGTATGAAGTGCGTAGTGTCACTCTTATGAGATTTAACTTACCAATGGTGGAACACTCTCATGTCAGTCGTACCGAGAGAGCGGATAATGTGAGAATTCTTTCAAGAAGAGTTCCAAAAGAAGTATATTAGCGAAAGCTTTATAGACCCGAAAAGGAAGGAGTTTTTAGAACTAAAGCAAGGCTGTAGGACGGTGACAGAGTACGAGCATGAGTTTGTGAGACTCAGCAAATATGCACGGGAATGCGTATCTATAGAAACCATCATATGCAAGAGGTTTGAAGATGGTTTGAACGAAGATATCCGTCTTTTAGTTGGCATCTTAGAATTGAGGGAATTTGTGGTGCTCGTGGAGAGAGCATGTAAGGCCGAGGAATTGGCCAAAGAGAAGAGAAGAGCTGACATTGAGTCCCAAGACTCAAGGAAAAGATAGATGGGAAAAGTACAACAGACCTCATCTAAGAGATCGAGAGAGTTTCCTACTCGATCGAACGTGTCAGTGGGATTCTCAAATAAGAACAAGAATAAGCAGAATACGGCTTCTAAAGCCCAGACAACTTCTATCGCGTGTGTCGGTAGTGCTCAGCCAAATAGGCCAGAATGTTCGTAATGTGGTAGGCGTCATTTTGGTCAGTGCTGAGGGAACGAGAGGGGTTGCTTCAATTGTGGATCACTAGACCACTTTATCCGAAATTGTTACGAATTAGAAGATAAAGAGAAAAAGTAAGATGTGAGGGTGAATAGTGCTCCTTCAAGGGGTAGACCACATAAGAACCCTGGAAGTGGGGCTAGTAGTAGAGGTGTACCAAGAGATGTTGCAGTGAGGTCTGAGGGCAGAGCGCCTGCAAGGATCTATGCGATACGTGCCCGTGAAGAAGCAGAGTTTCCCGATGTGATCATGGGTACCTTTTCTATCTATGATATACCTGTTGTTGCTTTAATTGATTTGAGGTCTGCTTACTCTTATATTTGTATAGAATTGATACCCCGTATGAACATGCTAGTAGAGTATACCGAATTTGTGATAAAAGTGTCAAACCCTTTAGCAGACATGTGCTAGTTAACCAAGTGTGTAGGAATTGTCCTTTGACAATTAGAGGTCATTGTTTTTCGGCTAACTTGATGTTATTGCCATTTAATGAATTTGATGTAATCCTTGGGATGGATTGGTTGACTTCTCATAGTGTTGAAGTGGATAGTGGAAGAAAAGTTATTGAGTTGAAGTGTGGAAGCGGGGATGTTCTTCGGGTTAAATCGAATAGAACGAACAACCTTCCTGTGGTGATATCATCCGTGTCAGCAGTGAAATATTTGAGAAAAGGGTATGAGGCTTATCTCGATTTTGTGCTGAATACTCAAGTGTTTGAGTCAAAAATTGAATCGGTACTAGTGGTTTGTGAGTTTACAGATGTGTTTCTAGAGGAATTACCCGGATTACCTCCCATGAGGGAAGTTGAATTTGGAATTGAGTTAGTTCCTGGTACGGCACCCATCTCGATTGCTCTGTATAGAATGGCTCCAACGGAGTTGAAGGAATTTAAGGTTCAACTATAAGAATTGACTGATAAGGGTTTTTCGAGATCGAGTTTTTCCCTGTGGGGTGATTCGATACTTTTTGTGAAGAAGAAAGATGGATTGATGAGGTTATGTATAGACTATAGATAGCTCAACAAGGTGACTGTGAAGAACAAGTATCCCTTACCAAGGATCGATGATTTGTTCGATCAGTTGAAGGGAGCCACCATGTTTTCTAAGATTGGCTTAAGGTTTGGCTACTACCAGCTAAGGGTTAAGGAGTAAGACGTGTTGAAAATTGCATTTAGGATGAGGTATGGGCACTATGAGTTTCTTGTTATGCCCTTAGGTCTAACGAATGCCCCTGCGGTGTTTATGGATTTGATGACCCGCATTTTCTAGCCGTATTTGAATAAGTTCGTAGTGGTCTTTATCGATGACATACTGATTTACTCAAGTGATAAGAGTGAGCACGCGGAGCATTTGAGAATGATTTTATAAACTCTGAGAGATAAGCAATTATACGCCAAGTTTAGTAAGAGTGAATTTTAGCTTAAAGAGGTCAGATTCCTAGGACACATTGTGTCAGGAGATGGGATCAGAGTTGACCCGAGTAAAATCTTGGCTATTGTTGAGTGGAAACCGCCAAAGAACGTGACATAGGTTTGAAGCTTTCTGGGTTTAGCTGGGTGCTAGAAAAGATTCGTGAATGAATTCTCTATGATAGCTACTTCGATGATAAGGTTGTTACAAAAGGATGTCGAGTTCGAATGGACAGAGAAGTGCCAACAGAGTTTTGAGAAATTAAAGGCTCTATTTACAGAAGCTCTAGTTCTGGTGCAATCAGAATCAGGGAAAGAATTTTCAGAAGCTCTATTTACGCCTCTTTAAATGGATTGGGATATGAAGAAGGCAAAGTGATAGCTTATGCCTCGAGACAACTAAAGCCACACGAGAAGAATTACCCAACGCACGATTTAGAGTTGGCCACCATTGTGTTTGCATTAAAAATTTAGAGGCACCATTTGTATGGTGAGAGATGTCAGGTGTTCATCGACCACAAAAGTCTCAAGTATTTGATGACTCAGAAAGAGTTGAATCTACGGCAAAGAAGGTGGCTGAGCTGATAAAGGATTATGAGTTGATTATCGACTACCATCCGGGAAAGGTGAATGTAGTCACCGATGCATTGAGTAGAAAACCATTGTTCGCCTTGAGGGCTATGAATGCTTGGTTGTCAGTGACTGATGATGGTTCGGTTCTGGCAGAGTTGAGAGCTAGATCGACGTTTTTGCAAGAGATCTGTGAAGCTCAGAAAGGTGACAAGGATATATAAGCTAAGATGGCTTAGTGTAAGTTAGGTGATGAATCAGATTTCCGGATTAATACTGAAGGCTGCTTGATGTTCCAAGATAGGGTTTGTGTACCCAAAGATAATGAGCTCATTTAGAAGATTTTATGAGAGGCACATAGTGGTTGTTTGTCTATCCACCCGGGTAGTGTGAAAATATATAACGACTTGAAGAAAATGTACTGGTGGTCGGGAATGAAAAGAGACATTTCTGAGTTTGTTTCTAAGTTTCTAGTTTGTCAGCAAGTGAAGGCTGAACACCGGTACCTTTGGGTTTACTTCATCCTATCATGGTCCCTGAGTGGAAATGGGACCGAATAACTATGGACTTTGTGACAAGTTTGCCAGTAACCCCAAGGAAGAAAGATACCGTGTGGATTATGGTTGATCGACTGATGAAGTCAGCTCACTTTATCCTGATACTACAGACTTCTCACTTGATAAGCTAGCTAACTTGTACATTTTCGAAATTGTGAGACTTCATGGAGTGCCCTTGTCGATTATTTCAGACAGAGACCCAAGGTTTACCTCGAGGTTTTGGAAGAATTTACAAGAGGCTTTGGGAACAAAATTGAACTTTAGCACAGCTTTCCATCCGCAAACTGACAGACAGTTGGAGAGAGTAATTCAGATCTTAGAAGATATGTTGCGGTGTTGTATTCTTGAGTTCCACGATAGCTGGAAAAAGTATTTACCGCTCGTGGAATTCGCCTACAATAATAGTTATCGGTCGAGTTTGAAAATGGCACCCTATGAGGCTTTGTATGGGTGTAAGTGTCGAACGCCTTTATATTGGACCGAGTTGAGAAAGAGTTAGATTCACAGGGTTGACTTAGTCAGAGAAACTGAAGAAAAGGTTAAAGTGATTCGTGATTGTATCAAGGCTGCAGCGGATAGACAGAAATCCTATGTAGATTTGAAATGAAAAGAGATCGAATTTCAAGTTGGCGATAAGGTGTTTTTGAAGGTGTCCCTATGGAGGAAAGTCCTCAGATTCAGTAGAAAGGGTAAGTTGATTCCTCGTTTCATAGGATTTCATGAGATTACCGAGAGAGTAGGGCCCGTTGCCTATTGTTTGGCTTTACCTTCAGAATTCGAAAAGATTCACGACGTGTTTCATGTGTCCATGTTACGTTGATATAGATCGGATCCTTCAGCCGGACATGACTTACGACGAAGAGCCAGTTAAGATTTTGGCTTGGAAGGTCAAACAACTGAGGAATAAAAGTATAACACTCGTGAAAGTTTTGTGGCATAGGCATGGAGTCAAGGAAGCCACATGGGAACTCGAGGAGACCATGAGAGATCAATACCCGAACTTATTCACTGGTAAGATTTTAGGGGACGAGAATCCCTAAGCGGGAAAATTGTAACAGCTCGATTTTGGGCTTAGTCAGAACAGTGGTTTCGAGACCACTAATCCAAAGACAGTAGCATGATTATATTAGTGCATGAAAAATTTGGTGAAGTAACTTTAACGTTTATGAGCTTAATTGCGAAAAAGGACTAAATCGCATAAAGTGCAAAAGTTTTAATTTGATAGTTAAGGGTGTTAAATTTCCATGTATCTTAAATTGGGGGTCTTTAAAGGGCAAATAGACCCTTATAGAGAGGCTTGACCGGCCACGAGACAAAGAAATTAAATGGTCAAAGTGTTAGGTATTTGATGACCTAATATGTGATAAAATAATACTAAAAAGCTTAGCCTTCATCTTTTTCCTCCATCCTTTCTTCCTGACCAAAAATATCAGCCATTAGAGGAGTTTTTGAAGCTTGAAATTTCAGCCACGTAGCCTCTCTATAAGTAAGTGATTTTGAGGGCTTTTCTTGAATATTTTTGTACTTTTGAGATCCTTGTATCTTGAACTTTCTAACAAGGGGGCTATTTTGCAGAATGGTTGAAAGTCTAGGGTTTTTCCATGATAGTAGACATGTTGTTTTCTAAATTTTTATGGAATAAAATGAATCATGGTTGTGTAATAAAGAACTTTTGTGAAGGGATTTCTCATGAAAACCCTAAAAAGGACCATTGTGCATAAGTTGTAAAATAGTTGATAAATGTGAGAAATAATGAGAATTTTGGGCTGCTCCTAGTATGAAAAGTATTCGACTAGGCTTGATTAATGAGAAAATATGGTAAAAATCGATTTTCAAACTTAAGGGTAAAATGATTATTTTGTGAAAATCTAGGGTCAAAATAGTCAATTTGCCCAATCATGAATTTTCGAGTGTCTAAGATTAATATGCTGGTGAAATGAATAAATTTCTATCATTTTAGATCAAGAATTACAAAATCTGAGCCTAAATCGGGGAAAAGCCAAACAAGTGGACTAAGCCAAGCTAGTCGCCACATTTTGAGTACCGAGGTAAGTTGTATGTTAATAACGCAACTATATCTTTATGATGTGCAATTGAATTGATATGGCATAAATTGTTTTGATTGTGAATACGAGAATACATATTGAGAAATTAACATAGTAGAGACTTTCGTTGAACATTTGGAATAAACTTGGATACTGGTACCCTAATATTGGGTGATTGTGTGCTAGTGTAAGACATGTCCGAGACATGCATCGCCACAATATGAGAGCCAGTGTAAGACATGGTGTAAGACATGTCTGGGACATGCATCGGGCTTGAGATATTTAAGCCAGTGTAAGGCATGCCTGGGACATGCATCAGCATTGAGACGAGAGCTAGTGTAAGACATGTCTGGGACATGCATCAGCCTTGCGATAGATAAGCAAGTGTAAGACCTGTCTGGGACATGGCGTCAGCTTGTTGTGTGTCAGTGTAAGACCTGTCTGGGACATGGCACCGACACTGATATACAAGAGCCAGTGTAAGACCTGTCTGGGACATGGCATCGACCTCACTATATGAAACCTAGTATAAGACCATGTCTGGGACATGGCATCAGCACCTTAACCCATGTTAGGGCTATTGAGTATCCGGTAGTATTCCAAATGGTTCAGCGAAAAGTTTATGATTTATATCTAAATAAGAAAATATATGATCATGTGAGGAGTGGTACAGGTACCTATTTGAAATGTATGAGATATGGGCTCAATGTATGCAATATGAGTTATATTGGATGGTGATGAGTAAGTTGTACTTACATTTATTTACAGTATTTATGGATAAGCTATGAAAGGTTATGAGCATATTGCCTTATGATAAGTGGTTGTTGTTTATTTTCACGCAACTTACTAAGCTTTATGCTTACTCCCTCTCCTTTTCATTTTCTTATAGTACCGCCTAATTAGCTCGAGGATCTTCGGACGTCGGAGGCATCGATCACACTATCATCTGAAGAACTTGGTATAGTTAGATCTTTCATTTTGATTATGGCATGTATAGGACCCTGACTTTTGAATTTCGTGTCATTGTTAATTGGCCAAATGTGTTGGCTTACTTTAGCATTTGATTCATTTTGTATAAGGCTGTGGAAAATGGCTAATATTGAAAGTTTATATATGAATGCAAGATAGTCTTTCATGAACGTGAAATTGTTGGCATGGTTGAATATAAGAAATGTATATAGGCCTTAGTTATGGTTGTATGGTTGAGAAATCATATATAGTTAGACTTTGATATGTTGGTTGGCATTAGATTGGGTCTCAGGGTGGTAGAAGGCTTGGTAGATAGCCTTATATTGTCCACACGGGTAGACACACGGGCATGTGTCTAGGCCATGTGTGACACATGGTCAGCCCCATGGGTGTGTTGTTCGGCCATGTGTCCTCTACTCATAGAAATTGAAAATCAATATGCATGGTAGTAAAGACACGGCAGAGACACGGCCGTGTGTCTCAACCGTATGGAGGACAAGACCTCTGGCCACGGTCGTGTGCCTTGGCCGTGTGTCCCTTATTAGATGCTAACATCGAAAATAGAATATCAAGGTTGTTAGACACGGGCTAGGACACGGACATGTCATGGCCATGTGAGGGATACGGGCCATAGACACGGGCGTGTGCCTGGCCATGTGAAAACCCCTATAGGTTCGAATTTAGAATTTAATTCAAATGGGTATGAGACATAAGCGTCTCCCTAGATACTTAGGCCGCCTGTGTCACACAAGCCATCAGCTCGGCCATGTTATAATGACCACACGGGCTTGTTGTCTTTCCACACGGGCGTGTGCCCTGTTTCAAGAGTCATTTTTTATTAAGTCAGTTTAAGAACCCAGGTTGGTTCTGAGTGGTTTCCAATAAATGTTTGAGGCCACATAGGCCCGCATTAATAAGATTAAACAAAGTTCAAAAAAGTTTAAATTTGATCAAGTCTTGGTGACTCGAAAATGATTGTGTACATGTGTTAAAGTTTAGTAACGTCTCGTATGCCATCCCAAGGTAGGGTACGGGTGTGAGGTGTTACATCTTGTATCTCGAATTTCACTATCTTGGTTTTCTTATCATCCTGATTGTTTAATTTATCAAGTATGGCTTATCTTTGAAGTCGATATCAGTAAAAGTGTGGATTATGACAGTCAAGTTCAAAATATATACTGATTTTCTTTCCTCGGGTAATTTTGATTATTATCAGTGAGTTCAAGCAAGATGTTATGTTTCGTCTGAGTTAATACAGTTAGTAAATATCTGTGACTGGCATGTTGAAAGAACTATAAAAGATTGCATGTTTGAACTGTCCTAACAACATGAAGAAATGAGTATTTTGTTATGTTATTATTTGATAATCGAAATCGAATTGGTTGTTTTTATCAAAGTGAATTGGTCAGTTGAAATGTGATTTGAGTTACATGTAGTTAAAGCATCCTCAGTTATGGTAATAAATTTTGTGCATTCATGAGTATATCGATGGACAGTCTGAATGAAGGATTGATATTCTAGAAAGTATGATACCAAGATACACCTATTAGATTTGTTCTAATATGATGATGTTATTATGGGTTAAAGTTGTTCTGAATGATATGGTTATCACATTTACGAAAACTCAGATGGACTGTGCATGTTAGCAAAGTTGAAAATAGTTGAAGATAATATTAACCGAAGCTTTGGTTCTGAGTTCAGTTTGAATTGAGTAATGAATTCATGATTTTTCAGTGATGTACCATTGAACAGATTGGAATGTGTTTTATTACTAGAATGTAAAGTGATGGTTCATGTTTTCATACGGTTAATGTCACATGTTCCCTGATTTTAAGAATTAAAGTATCAAATGTCATAGAAAGATCTGAAGTTAAGATAGTGTTAAAGGCTTGAGCTATTGAAAGATCGCGAGCAGTTATTGATTAATCTCTGGGAAAGTAGATACAGTCACAGATTTTATCGGATTGTGATTGATCATTCGTGTCCAGATTTCTTGTTTAACAAACCAGCTGAGTAAGATTTTTCTGGGATTATTTGATTATGAAAAGTATCAATCTCCATTATTTCGGATTTAGATCTGAGGGCTAAATCCCAATTATGGAAAGAGCTACAGGAAACTATGAATACACAGTTGCATCTTGGCACGGTAATACACATGTAAATCGGTGGTAAGTCTGAGAGAGTAATTCAAAACTTTGACGATATACTCTGACACGATGTGTTAAATTTTAAAGGTGACTAGAAAAAGATATGAGGTTGATTTGATTTGTGATTCTGAGAAATTATTGGAAGTGAGTCATGAGAGTTGAAAGCAATTTCTTCTGGTAAGATTTTCGGGGACGAAAATCCCTAAAAGGGGGAGAGTTTTAACAGCCCAATTTTAGGCATGGTCGAAATAGTGGTTTTGGGACCACAAATTTGACATAAGAAAATTTATTTTTATTATATTTTTATGGTCCAAAAATTCACGGGATGATTTCGTGAAAATTTCATTAAAAAATTTTGACGTTTAGGCACTCAATTTGGTCAAAAGGACTAAATTGTAAAAAGTGCAAAAGTTGAGTTCTACATATTAGAGGTGTCCAATTGTTATAAAATTTTAAATTGGAGGTCGTTATATGGTTATTATACCATTGGATAATTTTTTTAACAAAAATGGATGTGAATTGGGTGAAATAGAATATTTTTAAGTTAAAGGCATTTTGGTAATCTAGTAATTAAAATGAGTTAAAAACAAAATAAAAGCCAAAATTTCTTGTCCATCTTCTTCCTTGGCTGAATATTGCATGAAGAAACCATGGCTAGGGTTTTTCAAGCTTCCAAGCTCGATTGTAAGTCTGTTCTAGCCCCGTTTTTAATGTTCTTTACAGTTTTTAGATCCTCGTAGCTCAGTTTAGCTATTTCCACCATTATTTTGAGCTAGGGTTTGTGTCTAAAAATTTACTCAAGGATGACATGTATGTGTTTTGATGTTTAATGGTAGAATATGAATGCTCGGTGTGTAATAAACGACTTTTACTAAGTGATTTTCGGTGAAATTGTCAAAAAAGAATAGTTTGTAAAAAGTTGTAAAATGTGTGTAAGTGTGTGAATAAATGGAAATTATGGACTGCTATAGTTATGAAAATGGTTCGGCTAGGCTTAAAATACAAGGAAATTGAATAAAAAACATTTTACGAGCCTAGGGGAAAAAGTATAAATATGACAAAGTTTAGGGGCAAAAATGTAAAATTTGACAAAATGTGAATTTAGGCTAATTTGACTAGCAGGATGAACAAATGAGTTAAATGTGTTTTTACAGATGAAGGAAAACGAGATTCAGACTGAGAATGGGAGGAAAACAAAGAATATGACGAATAAGTCCTTTTCACCAATTGTGCTACCAAGGTAAGTTTGTATGTAAATAATATATCATTTTTACTTATGTCATAATATTTTGTTATTATATTAGAGGTGGTTGCATATTGAACAATCACTTGATGTAAATTATGAATTGAAATTGATTATGGATGGATTGGTAAAATGTTGAAAAGTGAGGAATTTCCCGGTTGGACCTTTGGAATAGAAAAGATACGAATGATCCGTTGTGAGAACACATGTGTAGTACTATGTATAGGCTACTATGTGTTTAAATTGGTTTTAGATCACGTGTGTAGTACTCAGTGCAGGCTACTACTTGTACCAGATGGTTAGGTCGCATGTGTAGTACTAAGTGCAGGCTACTATGCGTACCCGATAGCTTCGATCACATGCGTGGTACTAAGTGCAGGCCACTATGTGTAAAAGATAACTTTGGTTACAAGTGTGGTACTATGTGAAGGCCACTTTGTGAAGAAGGTAGCTTTGACTACAAGGGTGGTACTATGTGCAGGCCACTGGGCATCCGTTATTATTCCGATGTGTTCAACGGGAACTAACTAGATGTAATTGAATATGACTATGTGATGAATAAGTGTAGGTTCGTGTGTGTAAACTTATGAGCAGCGTGATCGATATGTGATCGAACTTTGGTAAGATTGATATGGAGTAAGTGTTACAATGAAAGTTACTACAAAGAAAACATGAAAGAGTGAAATTTAGTACTAAAACAGTTTTGGACAGCAACAGTTGTGTGACATTGAAAAATTACCAAAAATGGTAGAAATCGAATTAGAAGTTGAATAAGATATGAAATAAAAGCTTATTGAGTATATTTTCATATAAAGGAAACAATGTAAGCAAAAGAATTTCATATTATGAGATATTTCAATTTTTGTGAGACAGAGTCAGAATGATTTTGGAATCCCTTGTTCTGATTTGGATAAATCATTAAAAATTGTAAAAAAAAATAATTATGGGTTATAATTTATATGCTTAAAATACCTAATGAGTATATTTTCGAAAGAAATAAATGGGAACATTATCCATATCTTGTACGAAGAGATAATTAATTTTTAGTGAAGAGGGGTCGGAACCATCGGACAGCGAAACAAGGGTGAATTTAAAGAATAAACTGCACTTATTGGCTGGAACAAAAATTCTGAAAATTTTATGGTAAGAAGATATATGAGCCTAGTTTCAGGGAAAATTAGCGGATCTTAATTTGGAGTTCCGTAGCTCAGGATATAAATAATTTAGTGACTGTGACTTGAGTAGATAGCTTGAGATGAACATGAATAAATAGTGGAACTATGTGCAATTATGATTGTATTATCTTGAGAACATATTGTGAAGATTTATAAAAGCATGTTAATAGACTACTTATCATTTACATACCTACTTACTAAGCGATAATGCTTACCCCCCCTTCCTTTCCTTTTTCCTATAGTGTCACAGATGCTAGCTCAAGTTGGATGTCGTCGGAGATTCTATCACAGTAACAAGTTTTTGATTTGTATAGTATTAATGATCTTCAACTATTTTTAAGTCTTTGGCATGTATAGGGACTTGATTATGTGTATATGGTATTATGAGTTGGCCTAAAATGTTGGTCTATAATATTTGATAGTTCATTTTGTATAAGGCCATTGAGGATGGCTAATATTAGTTAAGTTATATGTTTATGATGTTGTATTTTGTGGATGTGCAAGCTTGCATGACTTGGTTGAATGAGTGTGTGATGATTAATTATGGAAAGTGAAGCATGTGAATGGTTGTGTGAAGAAGACGGCCTTGGACACGGGCGTATACCTCTATTTTCAAGAAATTTCTAATGTTTTCTAAAGTTCACGGTTTAGTCCTGGACCACTTCCAAAGTATGTATTGGGCCTCGTAGGCCCGTATAAGGGATGATATGCATGTGTATGAATGATTTTAATTTGTATAAAATTTTATGACTCGATTTAATACGTTTACAAGTGTATGTGTTTCGGTACTACCTTGTACCCTATTCCGGCGTCAAATACGAGTAAGGGGTGTTACAGCTTAATAGTAAATACGCACTCTTCCTTGGTTGCGAATTTTTGGCCCATGAACAACTCTTTATGTTCGGAATCTACAGCCAATTGGTGAACAAGTAGTACATCGGGGTACTCTAGGAACTCGAACGCATGTGTCGTATCGGGATCTATGTTCGATATGTGTGCCCCAGGATCATTTCGTATCACAATACCTCGACTTGGGTTACCAACTGAAGACATTTTAACATTCCTATCGTCATTCGCACCTTCGTCATCAATATCATCTGAGACATCGTCTAGATTAGAATCACTATAATCTTCAACCTCGTAACCAGAAGAACCATTATTATTATATCCATCATCACCAGCCGCATCGATCTCAATCACCACCGGATATATTTGTAAACGGAGACCCAGATTACGATTCTCAGATGCAAGTGGAACATTAAGATCAATGTTAATATCACATACAGTCGATCGCTTATCAATGTATGCTCTCGGAACCACCGTACACAGATCTTAAACTCCACGTTCCTCACCTAATGGAATGGAATCTTCAGTGGGCTCCAGATCAGCTAACTCAGCAAACAACTGAATCAGATCAGTTTGGCGACCCCGGTCTTGACAATAAAGTGCGATCATTGTCTCAATGTCTTCATTGTCTACAAGTTCCATCTCGGTGAATTTGATGGGATCTGTCGAAACTAGAAATTTGAAGAATAGTCTCAATATCCTTCTCCCAAAACTTCTAACAATTTTTGCACTGATGGTTTCTTTCATATCATCAACCAGGACACTTCTATTAAATCTTATTGCTATTTGTTGGTAACATCCAAATATACATTCAACTGCTATTGTCAAAATTACTCCATCGAAATAAATGCATATGAAAAATTGATTACCCATCTTCAATACTAAACCTGTAAAAATAATTAAATTTCTAAATATTTTATTCCAAAAAAATACTAAAAACAATAAAATTCATATATACTAACCTTATGAATTCTCTTTTCTCTTCTTCTACAATCAATTTTTTTCCTCTTCTATTCTTATATTTAAAAAACGTTAAGAAAACACTGCTTAAATAGGATCAACATTGAGTGCCACCTCTTTCTCACCCTCCACTCCATTAAACTCATATTTTTACACGGTATTACTCGTGTACATGGAGAAAATACTGATGCCGACCATCTCACACCCTCTGTAACACCCTAAACCCGGCCTAGACGTTATGGCCGAATCTGGCGAAGTCACATTGAAGTGTGTTTTTTTTCACACAGTATAATATCCTTGAAAAACCTGTTCTATATTTAACCTCTTTGTGGTCTTAGCGAAGATTTAAGGATATCCTGTTTATTTTCAAAGCTTAAGTCGTTTGACAAAAAGTTAACCATATTAAATTTGTTATTAATTTTAAAATATTATTTCTTGCGGTAGCTTCTAAAAACATGTTGCGTAAGCGTGGTGAGTTGAAAAACATTTATCTTTTTGAAAACCCGAATCCTACTACTAGCAGATATAAATCAAAATAAATAAAACCCAAAACTTAAAGATTAAAAATTATAGAGGCCTTATTACATTAAAAACACCTAAAATAAACTATTTATAATTTAAAACCCTATAAGAAAGTCTGTGCAGTTGTGTGGCCACCTTTGAGTCCCTCGCAGCATCAACCCGCTTAAGCCTGGGGATTACCTGTACAGGTAAACAGATGGGTGAGTTATGAAAAATCAGTGTGTAATCCCATATCAAATAACCAATCAGTGAGTATATACAGTCTGGGCCTAAGCCCAATTCAATAACGATTTAGTTTCAGTTGAGGCCTTAGCCCATTACAGTATCAGTATCAGTGTGGGCTTGAGCCCATCTCAGTGACAGTACAATACAGATATGCAATCAATAGATCCTACCAAACCAGCCTCTACACTCCATCTCCATCCAACCCTACACTCTATATGGGGATAAAATCAACCCACCCATCCCTACACTCCAGGTAGTACCGATTGCGGCACTAAACAGTATTTGCAGCAGAGTTGCCAATACAGTACACTTCCTTCAATCATAATAAACCCATCCCCATGCAGCATGTCATGCATCATGTCATAATATCATACGTGTGAACAATATATATAAAATGGCATGCTCAACATAGTCATACATCTCATAGAGGCATAATAGTTATTTTTTCCATATAGGGGCATTTCGGTCATTTTACCAATTAGGGAGTCTAGGTACACTTACCGACCCAATAGTAGGTCCACAGTCATCTCAGACGCCCGTGCAACCTAACAGTCAAATAGTGAAAATAGGCCCACGCCCATACGCCCGTGTGGCCACATCGCCCAGAAATGGCCTTCGCCATGTAGATTACACAGCCTAACCCAATATTCTCCACACGTTCGGGTGATTTACTCGTGTGAGGCCCACGTGCCCGTGGGGACCACACAGCTCAGTTTGGTCCAAAATGGCCCAAAACGGCCTCGGCCCATGAAATCGCTCATGGCTGGCCTCAACGATTATCCGGCCATGTTTAGCACACTGACTACCACACAAGCGAGCGCACGCTCGTGTAGCGACGACGGTCACTTATTTCGGCTTTTGTCGATTTACGCTTAGGGGCAGTGTTTTTACACACTTGTTCAAAAAAAATGTGCGAAAAGCCCACGAGCACCAAAACCTACATTCAATCAAGACATTCTGTTAATCCTTTGACAAAAGGGTTAACAACCCTTCTTAATACTTATCCCAAAACATTCATTACCACTTGCCTTGATTGAATGAAAATGGTTTAGCCTACTAAAACCGTTGACAAAGACTGATTTCAAGCTCCCTAGCGAAAATCTGCATACAATCGAATTCTATTAATCAATATTGTTCGTACACATCGCTTGAAACAAATGCATACCAACAGACGGATATCACAAAACCAGAGATAGGGAAATGAGCCATTCGGCCAACACCCTATAACCCAAGCCAAAGCACCAGAGTTGAACACGAGATAACTAAGGATCAAGTTACCTTTAATTGAGTGCAGAGAGAGATATGACCCCTTCAATATCAGTGAATAACCCTTCACTTCCCAAAAAGTTCTATCAACCAAAAGTAACTCCACGAACCAGAAAGGGTGAAAGAGATTCGACAATGAAAAGAGAAAGAGATTCAGCTTTAACACTACTAGAAGAGAAACTTGATAACAGCCGGAAGAGGAGAAAGAGACAAGGGAAAGAGTCAATAGAAACCAAGGCCTAAAAGCCGAAAGAATTGAGAAAGGGGAAAGGGGAGTATTCGGCCAAAACAAAAGGGAACAAGGGAGAACCCGAATAATATTCGGCCAAAGTGGAGAGGTAAAGGAGAGAAAGGAGAATTGGTTTGACAAGAGGTTTGTAGGGAAAGCAAAGTCAGAAAATAAAATGAACTTGAAAGGTACTCGAAATCAGCAAACACGAAAGATACCGCCCACACTTTCTAGCACAAATTGGTCTCAAAGAAAGAGAAGAATCCCAAAAGAAATGCCAAAAAAAGAGATGAAGAGAAAAGTACAAAACCCACCCGAATTCTTCCGCAAAGCCGAATTTATTGAGTGCCTAGAATTCCCATTGGGCACCAACTCCCCACAACTTCAAAATCCCTTAAATTTCTCTTAAAATTCCTCCTTAAATCCCTTCAACGGATCACACCTCTCCTAACTACTCAATTCGAATTCCCATCAACCACTTCAGTGTTTCAGTCAACCCACAACACTCCCACGACATAGCAGCAAAATAAAATACCCATTGCACCCACCAGGATTCGATCCTCAGTCCTCTAGCATAGGTAACACACCACTTACCCCTTAGACCAGCAGGTCATTTATGTCATGTTTCACCCATTTTTATTTAAAAGCCTACTGACTAGAGACAAGGGTTTAACTAATTAAAACATAATTTTGCATAAGCCAAGGCTTGAACCCAAGACTTCTCAGACTTTTCCCAGAACACTTAACCACTGAAACAGATACACAGTTGTGTCACAAACATACACAAATAAATACTTAGATTTTGGGGCTTTACAACTCTACTCCATAAAAGAAAATTTCGGCCTCGAAATTTACCTGGTCAAAATAGATGAGGGTATTGTTGTCGCATTGCCTCCTCAGGTTCCCACGTGGCCTCTTCTAGGCTATGATTACGCCAAAGTACCTTAACCAGCAAGATAGAGTTCTTCCTTAACACTTTCACATCATGATCTAAAATCTGGACCGGCTCCTTTTCAAAAGTCAGGTCTGGCCTAACCTCAACCTCCTCAACTGAATAACATGTGTTGGATCAGAGTGATAACATGCATGGAGACGTGGAACACATCATGAATCTGGTCCAACTCTGGAGGTAATTCAAGTTGATAGACAACCGGTCCCACATGATTCAGTATGCAGTAAGGCCCAATGAACCTAGGGCTCAGCTTGCCCTTCCATCCAAATCTCAGTACCTTCTTCCATGGTGAGACCTTGAAGAAAACGAAGTCCCTCACAGAATACTCAATCTCTTTATGCTTCAGATCCGCATACGACTTCTGTCTGTCTGATGCTACCTTCAGTCGATCCAAAATTAGTCTCACTTTATCCTCGGTATCAAAAACTAATTCAGGGCCCAGAACACGCCACTCGCCCAACTCAGTCCAACACGAAAGAGTATGACACCTATGACCATATAATGCCTCGTAAGGTGCCATCTGTATGCTGGACTGATAGCTATTGTTATAAGCAAACTCTGTTAATGGCAAGTAATCTCCCAGCTGCCTCGGAAGTCAATCACACAACTCCTCAACATATCCTCCAGTATCTAAATCACCCTCTCTGACTGACCATCTATCTAAGGATGGAACGTAGTACTGAAGTCCAACCTTGTACCCAAAGCCTCGTGTAACTTCTTCCAAAATTGAGACGTAAAGCGAGGATCCTTATCCGATATTATGGAAACTGATACCTTATGCAGTCTAACTATCTCAGACACATACAGTTTAGCCAGCTTCTGCAGAGAATAATCAATATGAACTGGTATGAAATGGGCAGATTTGGTCAACCAATCCACGATGACCCATACTGAATCCCTCTTAGTAGGCATTAAGGGCAACCTACTAACGAAGTCCATAGTCACCCTTTCCCACTTCTAGAGTGGAATCTTAACTAGCTGAAGCAACCTTGAAGGTAACTGATGTTCAGCCTTAACTTGCTGGCAAGTCAAACATTTACTCACAAAATCAGTAACTTCACGCTGAAGACCTGGGCACCAATGCAACTTACAAAAGTCTTGGTACATCTTATTTCCACCATGATGCATAGCATAAGGACTACTATGCGCCTCTCGCAGTATAGACTGCCTCAAATCAATATCCCTCGGTACGCAGACTCTCCCACGGAAATAGAGTGCCCTTTTACTATTCAATCCAAAATCTGATGTGTTACCACTCTCAATCTGTCAGAATCAAGGACTCATTGACTCATCCTCCAACTGCTTACCCTTAATTTTCTCAATCCACGTCGGTTTGACTTAGAGCTCAGCCAACAAGATACCATCATCAAATAAACTGAGGCAAGCAAACATCACCCTCAGATCAGACATAGCCCTACGGCTTAGTGCGTCGGCCACACATTGGCCTTCCCAGGATGGTATTTGATCATACAGTCATAGTCTTTAGGCAGCTTAATCCATCTACGATGCCTAAGATTTAGCTCCTTCTAAGTGATGAGATATTTGAGGCTCTTGTGATCTGTGTAAATTATACACTTCTCACCGTATAGGTTATGGCTCCAAAGTTTTAGTGCGAATACCACCACAGCCAACTCCAAATCATGCATCAGATAATTTGCCTCATGAGTCTTAAGCTGATGAGAAGCATATGCAACCACCTTACCCTCTTGCATCAACACACATCCCAACCCAACATGTGATACATTGCTGTAAACAGTGAACTCTTTTCCAGACTCTGGCTGTATCAAGATAGGGGCATCAGTTAGAACTTTCTTAAGCTTCTTAAAACTCTCTTGCTATGTATCAGTCCAGTTAAACGACACACCCTTATGCAACAACTCTGTCAGAGGTGCAGCAATCAATGAAAACCCTTCAACAAATCACCGATAATACCCTGCTAGTCTCAGAAAACTGTGGATTTTTTATATAGTCTTAGGCGGCTTCCAATCAAGAACAACCTTAATTTTTTGAGGATCAACCCAAATCCCTTCAGCAAATACCACATGGCCTAGAAATGTTACCTCTCGCAACCAAAATTCACACTTACTGAACTTAGCGTGCAGTTGTTTCTCTCTTAGAATCTGCAGAACCACTCAGAGATGTGCATCATGATCATTTTCAGTTCTCAAATACACCAGAATGTCATTAATAAAAACCACTATGAACCGATTCAGATAGGGCTGGAACACTCAGTTCATCAGATCCATAAAAGCCGCTGGTGCATTTGTTAATCCAAACGTCATCATTAGGAACTCGTAATAACCATAGCGAGTCCTAAACATTGTCTTATACACATCAGTCTCTTTAACCCTCAGTTGATGGTACCCTGATTGGAGATCAATATTAGAGAAAATCGAAGCTTCACAAAACTGGTTGAATAGATCATCAATCCTCGGTAGGGGTACTTATTCTTAATGGTCAATTTATTCAGTTTCCGATAATCGATGCACATGCGCATGCATCTATCTTTCATTTTCAGAAACAAAATCGGTGCTCCCCATAGAGACATACTAGGTCGAATGAACCCTCGATCCAACAACTCTTGAATCTGAGCCTTAAGCTCCACAAGCTCCTTCGATGCCACTCTATAGGGGGTAATGGACACCGGAGTTGTACCAGACAGGAGCTTAATCCCAAACTCAACTTCACGGTTTGGAGGTAACCCAGGCAGCTCATCAGGAAAAACATCTAGAAAATCTTTAACTGTTCTAATATCCTTAGCAAAAGAAACCTTAGAATCTGAAACACCAATGTAGGCTAGATACACCACACAACCCTTACAAACCAATTTCTAAGCCCTTAGTGTAGAAATCACATTTGACAAATAATTTCGACGCTCCCCAATTGCAGCTACCTCGCCACCCTCCGCAGTTTTCAGTACCATTTGTTTGGTAGCACAATCCAAGTTCACTTGATGTTTAACCAGCCAATCCATTCCCAGAATTAAGTCGAATTCTCCAAAAGGAAGTTCCATCAAATTTTCCAGAAGGATAATTCATTGATCCTCTAAAGGTACATCCTTGAATAGTTTATTTACCCTCACTGACTGCCCTAATGGACTCAACACAGTAACCTCACTCATAGTGCTTTCAACCACTATACCCAAAGTCTCAAACACAATACAAGTTATATAGGAATGCATAGATCCAACATTAATCAATGTAGTATAAGGTATATTATGGATAAAGAACATACCCGTGATAACATTTGGGGCATCTCCATTCTCTCGACGACGTGCAGTATAAACCAGAGCTGGCTACCTCGCCTCGGTATGACCAGCACCTCTGCCTGGTGCCCTCTGACCACGGCCCATACCATTTCCACCTCTAGCCTGACCACGGCCTCTTGGTGGTTGTTGAACCCCTCTCAGCAGATGTACAGTACCCATACCAGTAGCTTGCATCTAATCGAGCCTCCGTGGACAATCTCTGATACGATGCTCCAATGATCCGTAACTCAAACATGCCACAATTCTTTTCTAGCACTCGCCCTGATAGCGTCTTCCACAATTAGTACAAGGCTGCGGCCCGGTAGTAGCAATAGGAGGCACTAACTCCGACTGGCCCATCAACTCTCGGCCTTTTTCTTAGGCCTCAGAAATGAACTTGAGGGCTCCGAATCCCTCTTGTTCCTACCTCTTTCCTTCTCATGGTTCTGGTGCTTAGCGCGCTTCACATCCTCGGCGATATTCACCTTATCCACTAATGAAGCGAAATCTCACTCCCTCTGTGGAGCTACCAGAACCCTTAAACTAACCCTGAGGCCATCCTTGAAATGAACACAGTGCTCATATTCAGTTGCCACCATCCAACGTGCATAACGGCTTAGTCGAAAGAATTCAGCCTCATATTCGGCCACTGATTTACCCCATCGTGTCAATTTAGAAACTCCCTCCTCTAGGCATCCACAAAACTAATGCCCACATATTTTCCTTGGAAAGTGGTCTTAAAGAATTCCCAAGTCAACCAATCGGGCTGAGTGCCCTATTTAACTGTAAGCCACCACTGGTAGGCCCCATCTCGTAGCAGTGACATTGCGCCTTTCAGTTTCTGCTCAGGGGTGCAGTCGAGATCATCCATGATCCTCTCGGTGGCTTCAATCCAATACTTAGCCACATTAGGGGCAACTCTAGCAATACCCCTAAAAATCTTAGCTCCGTTGGACCGGAGTCGTTCCGTAACCGACCCACGAACTACTGTAACAGTATTAGGCCCAACAACCCTCTCTAGAATTCTTAACATGGCTTGGGACAGTGTGTCGTCCCCAGCCGCTCAATCATGAGACCGAGTCTCAGTCTCAGGTGAAGCCAGTGCCTCCCTAGCTTCAACGTTAGGAATATGGCCAGATGACGAAGAGCCAGCCCAAGCACCTCCACGGCCTCCACCACGGCCTCTTGTACCCCTTCCATGTGTATCTCTATGCTCATTATCGAATTACACTTTATCTGTATTAACAATTTTATGCATCCGTTTATAGTTCTAGTGTTTATTAATGGATATTTTATGGAAAACAGTATCAGTAATTTAAAGTTTGTTTTCGTGGACTGCAGTCATACTACAGTTTTAGTTTACCCTAAATAGAGTATTTCAGTACCGTCTACTACCTATAATAGTCCTTTATTTCAATTAATCAAACAACAGTTTTAGAAGAATTACAAAATCGGTGCCGGAGACTCGGTGTGCCACACATTCAGTAAAACTTTTCAAGATACTTCAAATCATTTTGAAATAATTCTTTTTGAAATTTAAGTTTTATAAGAAACCCAAATCCACAACTGAGTTTTGCAACCTGGCTTTAATACCACTAAATGTAACACCCCAAACCTGGCCTAGACGTTATGACCGAATCCGGCGATGTCACATTGAAGTGTTTTTTTTCACACAGTATAATATCCTTGAAAAACCCGTTCGATATTTAACCTATTTGTGATCTTAGCGAAGATTTAAGGATATCCCGTTTAGTTTCAAAGCTTAAGTCATTTGACAAAAAGTTAACCATATTAAATTTGTTATTAATTTTAAAACATTATTTCTTGTGGAAGCTTCTAAAAACATGTTGCATAAGCGTGGTGATTTGAAATACATTTATCTTTTTAAAAACTCGCATCCTACTACTAGCAGATTTATATTAAAATAAATAAAACCCAAAACTTAAAAATTAAAAATTATAGAGGCCTTATTACATTAAAAATACCCAAAATAAACTATTTATAATTTAAAACCCAATAAGAAAGTTCGTACAGTTGTGTGGCCACCTTTGAGTCCCTCGTAGCACCGACTCGCCTAAGCTTGGGGATTACCTGTACAGATAAACAGATGGGTGAGTTATGATAACTCAGTGTGTAATCCCATATCAAATAACCAATCAGTGAGTATATATAGTCTGGGCCTAAGCCCAATTTAGTAACGATCGGTTTTGATTGAGGCCTTAGCCCATTCTGATGTCGGTATCACTTTGTGGGCATGAGCCTTTCTCGATGTGATGCGATGCGGATATGCAATCAATAGATCCTACCTAACCAGCCTCTACACTCCATCTCCGTCCAACCCTACACTCCATGTGGGGATAAAATCAACCCACCCATCCTTACACTCTAGGTAGTAATGGTTGCGGCACTAAACAGTATTTGCAGCAGAGCTGCCAATACAGTACACTTCCTCTAATCATAATAAACCGATCCCCATGCAGCATGTCATGCATCATGTCATAATATCATACGTGTAATCAATATATATAAAATGGCATATCAACATAGTCATACATCTCATAGGGGCATAACAGTCATTTTAACATGTTGGGAAATTTCGATCATTTTACCAATTAGGGGGTCTAGGTACATTTATCGACCCAACAGTAGGTCCACAGTGGTCTCAGGTGACCCGTGCAACCTTAAAAGTCAAACAGTGAAAATGGGCCCACGACCCATATTGTGGGCCCATGTGGGCCTACACGCCTGTGTTGCCACATAGCTCAGAAATGGCCTTGGCCATGTAGATTACACAGCCTGGCCCAATATTCTCCATACGTTCTTGTGATTTACCCGTGTGGGGCCCACGTACCCGTGGGGTCCACACAACTCAGTTCGGCCCAAAATGGCCTCGGCTCATGAAATCACTCATGGTCGGCCTCAACGATTATATGCCCATATTTAGGCACACAGACTACCACACAAGCGAGCGCACGCTCGTGTAGCGTCAACGGTCACTTATTTCAGCTTTTGCTGATTTACGCTTAGGAGCAGTGTTTTTACACACCTATTCACGAAAAACGTGCGAAAAGCCCACGAACACCAAAACCTACATTCAATCAAGACATTCCGTTAATCCTTTGGCAAAAGGGTTAACAACCCCTCTTAATACTTATCCCAAAATATTCATTACCAATTGCCTTGATTGAATGAAAATGGTTTAGCCCACTCAAACCGCTGACAAAGACTGATTTCAAGCTCCCTGGTGAAAATCTGCATACAACCAAATTCTATTAATTAATATTGTTCGTACACATCGCTTGAAACAAACGCATACCAATATATGAAAAGCACAAAACTAGAGATAGGGAAATGAGGCATTAGGACAACACCTTATAACCCAAGCCAAAGCACCAGAGTTGAACACGAGATAACTAAGGATCAAGTTACCTTTAATCAAGTGCAGAAAGAGATATGATTGCTTCAATATTAGTGAATAACCCTTCACTTCCCAAAAACTTTCAGCAACCAAAAGGAACTCCACTAACCAGAAAGGGTGAAAGAGATTCGGCAATGAAGAGAGGAAGAGATTCGACTTTAACACTGCTAGAAGAGAAACTTGATAACTGCCGGAAGAGGAGAAAGAGAGAAGGGAAAGAGTCAATAGAAACCAAGGCCGAAAAGCCAAAAGAATTGAGAAAGGGGAAATGGGAGTATTCGGCCAAAGCAAAAGGGAACAAGGGAGAACCCCAACAATATTCGGCCTAAGTGGAGAGGTAGAGGAGAGAAAGGAGAATTGGTTTGACAAGAGGTTTGTAGGGAAAGCAAAGTTAGAAAACAAAATGAACCTGAAATGTACTCGAAATAATCAAACACGAAAGATACCGCCCACACTTCCTAGCACAAATCGGTCTCAAAGAAAGAAAATAACCCTAAAAGAAATGCTAAAAAAAGAGATGAAGAGAAAAGTACAAAACCCACCCGAATTCTTCCACAAAGGTGAATTCATTGAGTGCCTAGAATCCTCACTGGGCACCAACTCCCCACAACTTCAAAATCCTTTAATTTTCTCTTAAAATTCCTCCTCAAATCCCTCCAACCGATCACACCTCCCCCAACTACTCAATTCAAATTCAACCTCAACCACTTCAGTGTTTTAATCAACCTACAACACTCCCACAGCATAGCAGCAAAATAAAACACCAACTGCGCCGACCAGGATTCAAACCTCAATCCTCTAGCTTAGGTAACACGCCACTTACCCCCTAGACCAACAGGCCCTTTCTATCATGTTTCACCCATTTTTATTTAAAAGCCTATGGACTAGAAACAAGGGTTTAACCAATTAAAACAAAATATTGCATAAGCCAAGGCTTGAACCCAAGACTTCTCAGACTTTTCCCAGAACACTTAACCACTGAAACAGATACACAGTTGTGTCACAAACATACAAAAATAAATACTTAGATTTTGGGGCATTACACCCTCCACCCTTAAATTTCTTTTTTAAAAAACACATCATTTTGTAATAATGTTTCAATGATTAACTCAGATAAAATACTAGTGCCTCCTCCTCCATGCCTTCCACCCCATCAAACATACCATTTTGGTAAATAATGATATTGGCATACCATTTTATTATTAATTTAATTGATTTTATATTATTAAATTAAAAAAACCAAAATAATGTTGCTATTTTTCAAAATAGAAAAGAATCACTAAAATGTTTCCAATTTAAAAATTAAATATATTATTGTCTGGGTCCTACAAGAGATCCTATGTGTACCTAAAAGGGCTAAGAAAAAGGTCTTTACTCTCCATCTCTTTCGCAATCTCCTACACAATATAAACTCAGTTTTCCTATGCTCCAATCATCCATATTATCGACAGTTTTTTTTATAAAAATATATAAATGGATGAGAAATAAATTAATTAAGAAGATGGTATGAAAAATTAAAGTAGTTATTGGTGTCGCCTGATTAACTAGCAGCACTACCCTTACTTTTTTCAATCATCACAAGTCAATCATGAGTTTGTAAAAAAAATATTTTTTAGTGGTGTTGTTTTACACATTGATGATATCGGTATAAGTTATTAGAAACTCTATATTTTTTTTTGTATATACTAGGCTAATTTACCTAAATAATATAAAAAAATTAATTTTTGAAATGGGGTGTCAGCAGGATTAATAATGAAAATGGTTTTTTTTTTGGTGGTGCCTTTCTCATAGGAGGCACCACCTATTTTTTTAAAAAAAATTATTTTTTAAAAAATTATTTTATTAGTGGTGCCTTTATCATAGGTGGTACCACTATGTATTATTTTCCCGGGTCTAGTACATGACCCATATAGAAAATGGTATAAGAGGGGTGGCGCCTATCTAGTAGGCCTTACTAGTGACTCCTATCTAATAAGTGCCACTAGTGACTCCTATTTGGTAGGTGCCACTGGTGACTCCTATCTGACTGGCAGCACCACTTGTCAATTTTTCACCTATTTAATCGCATCTGAATATGAGATGAGTAGGAGAATTCTAAAAAAAATTAGCAGAAGAAAAGGAAGAAGATAGGGAGAAAAAAGAAAGAAAGGAGAACAAAAAGAAGGATAATGTATTTTTGTTTATTCTTTTTAAATAGAATGAAAAGTTTTGTTAGTAATTTTGTTATTTGAAAGTTATTTTGTTAGGTTATTAATTTTGTTAGCTTTTGAATGAAAAAGCATATTGTTATACTTTTGGTCTCTTTTTATTCATTAAATTTTTTATGTAAGTAACTTTTTTACTGTTCGAAATTATTTTGAGAATTTTGATTTTTTACTAGATTTAGTATTGAAGATGGAGAATCAATTTTTCGTATGTGTTTATTTCGATGGAGTAATTTTGACAAAAATCGTGGGATGTATATTTGAATGTCGCCAACAAATAGCAATGAGATTTAATAGAAATTTCTTATTTGATGATATGTAGAGAAAGATTAGTGCAAAAATTGATAGATGTTGTGGGAGAAGGATCTCGAAACTTTTCTACAAGTTTTCAATTTCGACGGATCCCATAAAATTCACCGAAATGGAACTTGTAGACGATGAAGACGTGGAGACAATTGTCGCTCTTTATTATAGGAATCGAAGCAACTAAAATGCACCGATTCAGTTATTTAATGAGTTAGTTGGTGTGGAGCCAACTGAAGATCCCACTCCATTAGGTGAAGAACATGGAGCTCAAGAGTCGTGCATAGTGGTTCCGATATCGTACGTCGATAGTCAATTGACTATACATGGGATCAACATCGATCTTAATGCTGCACCCGAGACTGATGTGGTTGGTGATGATGTATACAATAGTAGTGATCCTTCTAATCACAATGTCAATAGTGATAGTGATCCCAATGTGGACGAGGTCCCAGATAATATTAACGACGAAGGCGTGAATGACAATGGAAGTATTAACGTGTCTTCATTCGGGAACCAGATTTGTCAAAATGTGATACACAAAAATCTTGAGGCACACATATCGCAGATGGAACCTGATGCGGCGCATGCAGCTAATTTTTCGAAGTACCCTAAAATACTACCTGTTCACAGGCTAACCGTAGATTTTGATCCTGAGGAGTTGTTCGTGGGATAGAGATTCGAAAGTAAGGAAGAGTGCATATTTGCCATTAAGCGATATAACATAAATATATCAGTGGACTACAAATTCACCGTGTCTAAATTAACATTATATATTCTAGCTCGGGTGCATGAGGTGGATGTGGAAGGGGATGGGAGGGTTGCCCAAGTCATGTCATGTGTAGGGGGACTACCATCGACCGCCCACCAAATAAAAATGGTTTCCCCATCTCAGAGTACCACTATATGTACTTTCACGAGGGCTTTAGATCCAAAGCACGATCCATCTGAGAAACCTACCCTAACCGGTTGTTCCACATTGAAATATATTCATTATACACTTTCACCCAATCATTTCCATGTTTCCATCTTTTGTTAATCCCATATATGTCCCCCAATCGTACTGATAGTGTCGGGATATACAGTATACAACTGAACTGCCGGTGTAACACCCCGAACCCGACCCAGAAGTTAGGCCCAAATCTGTCGTGTCACATTGAAGTGTTTTTCGAAAACCATGTTTTCATTTAAAAACCTTTCTTATTTAAGAGGCTATCTTGAGTAAAATCTTAGTTACATTAGTTTATTTTTTAAAACGTAGTTCATTGAAAAATTATTAGTTTTATTCCCAAAATTATTTTTTTTGGTTGCGGAAGCTAATTTTAAAAGTAACCGATTTACAAAAACGTGATGTTTAAAAGTTAAGTCGCTAAACCATTTCGAAAATGTTGCGAAAACATAGTGTTTGAAAATAGTTATTGTTTTGAAAAACTGTGTCCTGCTTCTAACAGATATTAAACATACTAAATAAATTTCCCAAATAAAAAGTTAAGAAAATAAAGAGGCCTTATTACAACCCAAATCAAAAACCAAAGTGCTTAACTAAATAAACGAAATAGAAAAACATGTGCAGTTGCGACACCGATCCACATAACGCTGGGGATTACCTGCACAGTTAATAAACAGGGTGAGTTTACGAAAACTCAGTGTGTAATCCCCTTACTAGAGTAATGACGGTATATAGAAAGCAGAAGCGATGCAGGCTAGAGCCTTTAACTTGATAACGGTATAGTCGGTTTAGAGCATACGTGGGCCAAGGCCCATTATAATATTATTTGGGTCACAACCCAAAACAGAATCAATTGGGCCTAGCCCATCTCAGTAACAAAACAGAATGTGTGAATGCATGGATGCATGCTATCCCATCCAACCCTGCATTTGCCTCCATCCAACCCTGCACTACCTGTGGGGAATAACTCACCCACGCCATCCCTACACTTACAATGTTAGCACCGGTTGTAGCACTAACCGAAATCGTAGTAAAGCTGCTAGAATATTATAACAGTCTGCTTTTGACCCTAGTCTGAATAGTGGTTTCGAGAAAACATATCCAAGTTAGAAAAATAATTAAATATTATTTTCTGTGCTTATGATGTGTGAATTAGCATGTGTGAAAATCTCGTATAAAAATTTAATTGTTTGTATGCTTAATTTGCAAAAATGAATTAATTGCATAGAATGTAAATGTTGTGTGCTGATTGATAAAGTGGCTATTTGATGTGGCTTTTTAAATATGAAGTCCTTATAATGCAATTGGACCATTGTACTAATGCATGGACAAGTATAGACATTACTAGGTGGATTTTTATATGTTAATAATAAGAGCAAAGTTGGTAAATGGCATATAAGGTTGAATAAAATAAAACAAAGCATGAAAATCGCCATTATCATCTTTTTCATGTCAAAATTGAAGAAAGAAAAGCTAGGTTTTTATGTTTTAACATACGGCCATTGAAGAACTTGATTAAGATATGAATTTTCGTCTGTTTTTAATAATTTCTATGTTTCTATGATCGTTGCTTCGTGTTCTTCAAAACCCATGTCTAAATTTCTATTTCTGTTGAAGATTATGAAAGGTTCCATTGATGATTATATGAGTTTTGTTATGTTTTTATATGGATTATGAAAGATATATGTAAGATTATCATGCTTTGTTCTTGAAATTTTGATGGAACAGAGCTATTTGGGCTAATTTGTGAAAATGAGGTTTTGAAGGACTAAATTATGAATTAAATATGTTATTTGGTCTTGTATGGAAGCTATGTATATTCGGCCAAGCTATAGTCTTAGTGCATATTTCATATTTGTGATTTTGTGAAAAATGGACTAAATTGTCAAAGTGTGAAAATGTAAGGGCTAAAAAAAAAGTGCCCTAAATATGTGTTCATGGATTATTTTGAATGAAATGAACGGTTGAATGGTTGAATTTGAATTGTATCAGATCAAGAACAAAGAAAATTAGACTTAGATCGAGGGAAGTCCAAAATAGTTAAATAGTTGACTCGTTTCCATCCGAAATCTGTACAAGGTAAGTCAAATTACAATTACGTGTTAAATTGACTAAATTCTGCACATATAAACTATAATCTATATTGGACGGCTGTGAGAGCCTGATGAATGAATTCCGAGTAAATTTTGATAATATGTTAGTATCTGAAAGGCTCTGTATGTTCTAAAGGAACGTTGACATCGATCTGAGATATCGTGTAAGACCGTGTTTGGGATATAGGCTTCGATTTGAGATTTACGTGTAAGATCATGTCTGGGATATCGGCATCGTATCTGATTTCGTGTAAGACCCTATCTGGGATAGAGGCATCGATATTGAATTACATATAAGACCACGTCCGGGACGTCGGTATTGTACCCGTTATGAGTATCTATATCGTTTCTGAACCGTCTAATGATAGAGTATGAGATATGGGAATGAATATATGAAATGTATAATCTATACAGGTACGTTTGTATCGTACTAAATTTTTTAATATGAAAGACTTTGTTTCTGTGAAATAATGAATGCAAAGTGTGTATGGAATTTGGAAATGAAGCATGACATATATGCGAGCAAATGAGCATGGTTAGGCTTATGAACTATTCTGTGAAATGGCTATGAATTCTTACTGTTGATTTGTATTTTTTTATGCTTTAGTATTTAGACCAATTGTATTTGGCTTACTAAGCTTTTTGTAGTTTACTCTGTGTGAAATCTGTCTGTTTTACAGTTATCGTAGCTACTGAAGGCTCAAGGATAGTCGAGGATTGTCATGACACTATCGAATTCATTTTGGAATTTTTAAAAGTGAAAATTTTTGAAGTATGGCATGAATAGGCTAGAATGTCTATGTATTTAAGCTTTGATATGTATATATGTTAGGCCATAAGAGTTGGCTAGCAAATAGTATATTTGTGCTTTGTTTTGGTAAATGGTTTGTTATGCCAAATTGTGTATGCTTGTAATGGTTATATGACCTTATATATGGTGGTTATTTTTAAATATGCCAAGTTGAAAAAATGGTAAGTTTAAGAATGAGTTAGAAGGTGCTAGAAATGAGCTAAGAAATGAGCATTTTGGCATGTTGTAAGAAGGTTTTTTTTATGTGTTTTGGTATGGATTTGAATAGGTTATTGAATGATGATGATTTAGTTATAATGAAGCATGTTTTGAGCATGGAATTGGCTGAAAATTTTGGTATAAATGTTGCTTAATATTGCTAGTAGGAATGACCCAAAAAGGGGTGCCAAGTTGGCTTAAACCAAGCCTGCATTGTGCCACACGATCAGGGACTACGGGTGTGCCTTGTAGCCGTGTATGCAAAGCAGTAACCTCTTAACATCATACAGTTAAGACACACGGGTGTGTTATATGGCCGTGGGATTAAGTTAGTAGCCAGCTAAGTATCACAAAGCCGTGTCTGTTGGCCGTGTGTAAAAGTCAATATATATACTCTATTTTGGCACAGTTGGATCACATGGGCGTGTCTGTTACCCATGTGAGGCACACGACCTAGTCACACGGACGTGTGACCTCAACAGAATTGAAATTTTTTTTGAGTTCTGAAATTTATGAATGTGTTCGGTTTAGTCTCGACTATCCTTAAAAGTATGTTTTAGGTCTCATAGACCATCATAAGGGATGGATTGTTGATGATTGCTTATGTATTAATGTTATGTGATATCTGTAATGCTGAATTGGTCTGAAATGTTCTTTCTGTCTAGCAATTCCCCTTACCTATTCCTGCGACGGTTACAGGATAGAGGAGTTGCATTTTGTTGGTATCAGAGCTATGGTTTAGTCAGTTCTAAGACTACCATAGCATATGTGAGTCTAGCTATTCATGCCATATTTATGTACTTTGATAGTATAGTGAATCCTGACATTGAAATGTGCTTTTATATAGCAAATGAATCCCGATAGAGCTGTAGCTGACGATGTTGAAAGCACTGCGCTTGCTCCCGTGCAAGAGACGGTGCAAGCTGATTCTCAACCTGCTACAAGTAGCAGTGATGATGAGGCTAAACAAGCCTTCTATCAGATGATGAATGATTGGTTCACCCAATATATTCGAACCAATTCGGCTATACAACAACCTCCACCCCCGGTTAATCCTTCTCAAATTCCTGTTATGCCATCAGTGAATCCGGTTCAGTTAAGTAGACCACCAGTTGATAAGATTAGAAAGTATGGGGCTGTAGAGTTCCGAGCTACAATGAATGATGATACTGAAAGAGCCAAATTCTGGTTAAAGAATACAATACGAGTGTTTGATGAATTGTCTCTGAATCCTGAGGAATGTGTAAAATGTGTCGTTTCACTACTGAGAGATACGGCGTACCATTGGTGGAGAACTTTAATATCTGTGGTTCTGAGTGAACGGGTTACTTGGGATTTCTTTCAAGCTAAATTTCAGAAGAAATACATTAGTCAGAGATTCATTGATCAGAAACGTAAAGAGTTTCTCAAGCATAAACAAGGTCATATGTCTGTTACTGAATACGAACGTGAATTTGTGAGATTGAGCCAGTATGCTCAGGAATGTGTATCAAATGAAGCAATAATGTGCAAAAGGTTTGAAGATGGACTAAATAAAGATATCTGTCTGTTAGTTGGGATTTTGGAGATTAAAGAAAAGGTAGTGCTCGTTGAGCGAGCTTGTAAAGCTGAAGAATTAAGTAAAGAGAAAAGAAAAGTTGATTCTAAAGCTAGAGATATTAGAAAGAGATCTTCGAGTAGATCATTTAATTCTGTGTCAAAGAAATTTTGAGATGATCGTAGCTGTTCAAAGGCTGATGTAGGACATTCGAATCGAGATCGAGCTAGATCGTATTTGAATTTCAGAGCTCCTGCTACTTCTGTTGCAAGTGTCAGGAATGTCTGATCTGAGAAACCTGAATGTAAATACTATGGGAAAAGACATCCGAGAAATTGTAGATTGAATGACCGAGTTTGTTGCCGATGTGGATCTCTGGACCATTTTGTAAGAGATTGTTCTAAACCTGCTGAGCAAGAGAATATACAGAATCCAAGATTGAGCAACACATCAGCTAGAGGTAAACCTTCCAGAAATACGGGAAATGCAAGTGGTGGTCAAATAGCTACTAGGGCTACTGCTATTAGATCTGAGGCCAGAGCACCTGCCAGAGCCTATGCTATCCGAGCTCGTGAGGAAGCCTTGTCTCCAGACATGATTACTGGTACTTTTACTCTTTATGATACTTCGTGATTGCATTGATAGACCCTGGATCAACGCATTCTTATATCTGTATGAATTTAGTGCACAGTAAGTCTTTGCCTGTAGAGTCTACTGAATTCGTAATTAGAGTACCAAACCCCTTAGGCAAAAGTGTCTTGGTTGATCAAGTCTGCAAGAATTTCCTGTTATTGATTTGAGATATCTATTTTCCTACTGATCTGATGCTTTTGCCTTTCAATGAATTTGATATAATTCTGGGAATGAACCGGTTAACTTTGCATGATGCTATTGTTAATTGCAAAAGAAAATTCATTGATTTAAGGTGTAAGATTGATGAGATAATTCGAATTGAGTCTAGTGATCTGAATGGACTACCAGTTGTGATATCTAAAAGGAAAGCACGAAAATATGTGAAGAAAGGTTGTGAAGCCTACTTAGTTTATGTGTTAGACTCGAAAGTGTATTATAAGAAAGTTGAATTAGTGTCTGTTGTCTGTGAATTCTCTGATGTGTTTCCTGAAGAACTACCAGGTTTGCCTCTGATTCGAGAAGTCGAGTTTGGCATTGAATTAGTACCTAGTACTACTCCGATTTTGATAGCTCCGTATAGAATGACTCTGACCGAGTTAAAGGAATTAAAATCTTAGTTACAAGAATTGACTAATCGAGGATTTGCTAGACTGAGTTTTTCACCATGGGGTGCTCCTGTTCTGTTTGTGAAAAAGAAAGATGGTACAATGAGAATGTGTATTGATTACCGTCAGCTTAACAAAGTGACTATGAAGAACAAATATCCTTTTCCCAGAATTGATGACTTATTCGATCAGTTGAAAGGTGCTACTATGTTTTCAAAAATAGATTTGAGATCAGGCTATTATTAGTTACGAGTAAAAGACTTAGATATTCCGAAGACTACTTTCAGAACAAGATACGACCACTATGAATTTTTAGTTATGCCTTTCGGATTGACTAATGACCTGCTATCTTTATGGATTTGATTAATAGAATTTTCACACCGTATTTAGATCAATTTGTTGTGGTATTCATTGATGATATATTGATTTATCCACGTGATGAATCTGAACATGCCGAGTATTTGAGAATAGTGCTACAGACTCTGTGAGATAAACAGTTGTATGCAAAGTTCAGTAAATGTGAGTTCTAGTTACAAGAAGTTGGTTTTCTAGACCACATTGTGTCAGCATCGGGTATCCGAGTTGATCCGAGCAAAATTTCAGCTATTCTGGATTGGAAACCTCCGAGGAATGTATCTGAAGTCCGTAGTTTTCTGGGACTTTCTGGTTACTATAGAATATTCGTAAAAGGTTTCTCAATGATTGCGACTCTATTGACAAAATTACTCAAGAAAGATGCGAAGTTTGAGTGGTTTGAAAAGTGTCAAAACAGTTTTGATCGGTTAAAAGCTCTGTTAACTGAAGCTCCGGTACTTGTGCAACCTGAATCAAGTAAAGAATTTGTGATTTATAGTGATGCTTCATTGATTGGTCTTGGATGTGTTCTAATGCAAGAAGGAAAAGTTATAACTTTTGCCTCGAGACAACTAAAGCACCATGAAAAGAACTATCCGACTCACGACCTCGAGTTAGCTGCTATTCTACTTGCCTTGAAGATCTGGCGTCACTATCTGTTTAGTGAGAAATGTCACGTGTTTTCTAATCATAAAACTCTGAAGTATTTAATGACGCAAAAAGATTTAAATCTACGACAAAGAAGATGGTTAGAACTGCTAAAAGACTACGAACTTGTGATTGATTATCATCCGAGAAAAGCAAATGTTGTTGTCGATGCCTTAAGTCAAAAATCGTTGTTTTCTTTGTATGAAATGAATGTTCATTTGATTTTTTCTGATGATGGTTCAGTTTTAGCTAAATTAAAAGCGAGACCTTTGTTCTTATAGCAGATTATCAAAGCTCAGAAGGTTGATAATAAATTAATAGCAAAACGAGCTCAGTGTGATTTTGAATTCTGAGTTGATGTTGATGATTATTTGAGATACAGAAATAGACTTTGTGTTTCGAGAAATCCGGAGTTAATTCAGACGATTTTGAGTGAAGCTCACAGTAATTCTTTATCTGTACATCCAAGTAGTACTAAAATATATAATGATCTGAAGCAGTATTATTGGTGGTCCAGAATGAAAGGAGATATCTCTGATTTTGTTTCTAAATGTTTGAACTGTCAGCAAGTTAAAGTTGAACATCAGGTGTCATCTGGGTTATTACAACCGATTATGATTCTGGAATAGAAATGGGATCGAGTGACCATGGATTTTGTTTCGGGTTTACCCCTATCTTTGATAAAGAAAGACGCAATTTGGGTTGTAGTTGATCGTTTGACGAAATCAGCTCATTTTATTCCGATTCGATTTGACTACTCACTCGATAAATTAGCTAAGTTATATATTTCTGATATGGTGAGACTGCATGGTGTGCCATTGTCGATAGTGTCAGATAGAGACCTGAGATTTACATCGCGATTTTGGAAGAAATTGCAAGATGCTATGGGTATTAAATTGCATTTTAGCACTGCTTTTCATCCGCAAACAGATGGTCAATCTAAACGGATTATTCAGAGATGTTGCATTCTTGAGTTTGAAGGTACGTGGGAACAATATCTACCTTTGATTGAATTCGCTTATAATAATAGTTTTCAATCGAGTATTAAAATGGCACTGTACAAAGCCTTATACGATAGAAAGTGTAGAACTCCGTTATATTGGTATGAGCTTAGTGAGAATAAGATTTACGGTATTGATCTGATAAAAGAAACAGAACAAAAAGTGAAAGTAATCCGAGATAGTCTGAAAGCTACCTCTGATAATTAGAAATCTTATGCGGATTTATAACGAAAAGATATCGAATTTGAGATTGGTGATAAAGTATTTTTGAAAGTATCTCCATGAAAGAAACTGTTCCGATTTGGTAAGAAAGGCAAGTTGAGTCCGAGGTTCATCGGACCGTATGAAATCATCGAGCGAGTTGGGCCGGTTGCTTATAGATTGAGGCTACCATCTGAGTTAGAAAATATTCACAATGTGTTTCATGTATCGATGCTTCGATGATACAGATCTGATCCTTCGCATGTAATTTCACCGTCTAAGATTGAAATTCAGCCTAAAATGACTTACGAAGAAAAGCCGATCCGAATCTTAGCTCGAGAGGTTAAAGAGTTGCGAAATAAGAAAATTCTGTTAGTAAAAGTAATGTGGCATCGACATGGCATTGAAGAGGCCACGTGGGAACCTAAAGATTCAATGAGACAATAATATCCAAATCTGTTTAAGGTAAGATTTTCGGGGACAAAAATCCCAAAGGGGGGAGAATTGTAACAGTCCGGTTTTGACCCTAGTCAAAATAGTGGTTTCGAGACCACATATCTGAGCTAGAAAAATAATTAAATATTATTTTCCGTGCTTATGATGTGTGAATTAGCATGTGTGAAAATCTCGTATAAAAATTTAATTGTTTGTGTGCTTAATTTGAAAAAAGGAATTAATTGCATAGAATGTAAATCTGTGTGCTGATTGATAAAGTGCCTATTTGATGTTGCTTTTTAAGTATGAAGCCCTTATGATGCAATTGGACCATTGTACTAATGCATGGACAAGTATAGACATTAGTAGGTGGATTTTTATATGTTAATAATAAGGGAAAAGTTGGTAAATGGCATATAAGGTTGAATAAAATAAAACAAAGCATGAAAATCGCCATTATCATCTTGTTCATACCAAAATTGAAGAAAGAAAAGCTAGGTTTTTATGTTTTAACATTCGGCCATTGAAGAACTTGATTAAGGTATGAATTTTTATCTGTTTTTGATAATTTCTACGTTTCTGTGATCCTTGCTTCGTGTTCTTCAAAACCCATGTCTAAATTTTTGTTTCTGTTGAAGATTATGAAAGGTTCCATTGATGATTATATGAGTTTTGTAATGTTTTTATATGGATTATGAAAGATATATGTAAGATTATCATGCTTTGTTCTTGAATTTTTTATGGAATAGAGCTATTTGGGCTAATTTGTAAAAATGAGGTTTTGAAGGACTAAATTGTGAATTAAATATGTTATTTGGGCTTGTATGGAAGCTATGTATATTTGGCCAAGCTATAGTCTTAGTGAATTTTACATATTTGTGATTTTGTGAAAAATGGACTAAATTGTCAAAGTGTGAAAATGTAAGGGCTAAAAATGCAAAGTGCCCTAAATATGTGTTCATGGATTATTTTGAATAAAATGAATGATTGAATAGTTAAATTTGACTTGTATTAGATCAAGAACAAAGAAAATCAGACTTAGATCGAGGGAAGTCCAAAATAGTAGAATAGTCGACTCGTTTCCGTCCGAAATCCGTACGAGGTAAGTCAAATTACAATTACGTGTTAAATTGACTAAATTCTGCACATACAAACTATAATCTGTATTAGACGACTGTGAGAGCCTGATGAATGAATTCCAAGTAAATTTCGATAATATGTTAGTATCTAAAAAGCTCTGTATGTTCTAAAGGAATGTTGACATCGATCTGAGATATCGTGTAAGATCATGTCTAGGACACAGGCCTCGATTTGTGATTTACGTGTAAGACCATATTTGGGACATCGGCATCGTATCTGATTTCGTGTAAGACCCTGTCTAGGACAGAGGCATCGATATTGAATTACATATAAGACCACGTCCGGGACATTGGCATTGTACCCGTTATGAGTATCTGTATCGTTTCTGAACCATCTGATGATAGAGTATGAGATATGGGAATGAATATATGAAATGTATAATCTATACAGGTACGTTTGTATCGTATTAAATTTTTTAATATGAAAGACTCTGTTTCTGAGAAATAATGAATGCGAAGTGTGTATGGAATTTGGAAATGAAGCATGATATATATGCGAGCAAATGAGCATGGTTAGGCTTATGAACTATTCTGTGAAATGGCTATGAATTCTTACTGTTGATTTGTATTTTTTATGCTTTAGTATTTAGACCAATTGTATTTGGCTTACTAAGCTTTTTGTAGCTTACTCTGTGTGATTTCTGTCTGTTTTGCAGTTATCGTAGCTACTGAAGGCTCAGGGTAATCGAGGATTGTCACCACACTATCGAATTCATTTTGGTATTTTTAAAAGTGTAAATTTTTGAAGTATGGCATGAATAGGCTAGAATGTCTATGTATTTAAGCTTTGATATGTACATATGTTATGCCATGAGAGTTGGCTAGCAAATGGTATATTTGTGCTTAATTTTGGTAAATGGTTTGTGATGCCAAATTATATATGCTTGTAATGGTTATATGACCTTATATGTGGTGGTTATTTTGAAATATGCCAAGTTGAAGAAATGGTAAGTTTAAGCATGAGTTAGAAGGTGCTAGAAATGAGCTAGGAAATGAGCATTTTGGCATGCTGTTGTAATAAGGTTTTCTTTTAATGTGTTTTGGTATGGATTTGAATAGGAATGATGATGATTTAGTTATAATGAAGCATGTTTTGAGCATGGAATTGGCTAAAAATTTTGGTATAAATGTTGTTTAATACTGCTTGTAGGAATGACCCAAAATGTGGTGGCAAGTTGGCTTAAACCAAGCCTGCATTGTGCCACACGGTCAGGGAACACGGGCGTGCCTTGTGGCCATGTATGCAAAGCAATAACCTCTTAAGATCACACGGTTATGACACACGGGTTTGTCATATGGCCGTGGGCTTAAGTCAGTAGCCAGCTAAGTATCACACGGCCATGGCACACAGCTGTGTCTGTTGGCCGTGTGTAAAAGTCAGTATATATACTCTGTTGTGGCACGGTTGGATCACATGGGCATGTCTGTTGCCCATGTGAGGCACACGGCCTGGTCATACGGGCGTGTGACCTCAACAGAATTGAAAAATTTTCTGAGTTCTAAAATTTATGAATGTGTTCGGTTTAGGCTCGACTGTACTTAAAAGTATGTTTTAGGTCTCATAGACCATTATAAGGGATGAATTGTTGATAATTGCTTATGCATTAATGTTATGTGATATCTGTAATTCTAAATCAGCCTGAAATGTTCTGTCTGTCTGGTAATGCCCCTTACCTATTCCAGCGACGGTTACAGGATAGGGGTGTTACAAATATATACGGCTTTAAGCCTTCAGTAGTAGTCTTATAATTGGCATAAAGCCATCGGTAAATATGATCAACATAGAGTCATCAATAAGTATGTTAGGCACATAGCTATAGGTAAATACGTTTGGCATAAAGCCATAGTCAAGATGGCACAGAGCCATTTTTAGGTTGGCACAGAGCCATAATCAGATTACGCGGCTTTAAGCAGTCCATCGGTCCACAGTGGTCTTGTGTGACTCGTGCGACCTTAACAGATCAATACCGAATCCACAGTCGTCTCGTGTGACCCGTGCGATCCTATCAGAGCAGTACTTCCTCTATATCAATGTCCCAACCCTATGCAATATGTCGTGTATGTCATGCTCAATCATCACACGTGTATGCAGAATGGCCATACTCAGTAACAATCTTTTATACATATATTAAAAGCATATCAGTTTTACAACCACAGTCAAGTCAGTTAAAATACAGTCATACAATCACAGTCAATTAGTCAAATTCATTGTCTAAGTCGATCATTTACCCACAAGGGAAAATAGTCATTTTACCCTACAGGGGTATTTCGGTAATTTAACAATCCGAGGGTATTTCAGTGATTTTACAAACTGGGGTATTTCGGTGATTTTACAAACTTGGGGTATTTCGGTAATTTTAAATAGTTTGGCCTAAACACGCTTATCGGTCCATCCGAAGGTTTACAGTCGCCCCGAGCGACTTTTACAACCCTAATTGTCCTATCGGTGAAAATGGGCCCAAGGTCCATTATTCGGCCCAAATAGGCCCATACGCTCGTGCGGCCCAATTAGCCTAGAATTAGCCATGGCTATACATACTACACAGCCCAGTCCAAAATTTGTCACTTATCGAGGATTTTATCCATGTGGGGCCCACGAGTCGATTGGGCCCACACGACCCACTTTAGTCCATCGAGGCCCAAAATGGCCTATGCCATGTGCGTGACATGACAAGCCCCACTATTTTCCACCTAACAGTCAGATTTACACAAGCAGCCTCATGGGCTCATCGGGCTTATTCGGCCCATTATGGCCTAAGCCCATGAGTTCGTTTATGGCGGCCTTCCTTGTCGTATGCCCACGTTCCGTGAGCTCGATTCTCCACATGAGCAATCGCATGCTCTTGTGGCATTATACGCCATATTTTCGGCTTTTCAGCATTTGCCAAACTACAATCTACTTAAAGCGAAATAGCCACACTTTCGGCTTTTCAGCCGATCATCAACAGGGCACAAAGTTACACACATATTTACAGCCTTTACGCCTATTACCGCTTACAAAGTACGGATACACACTTTTTTGTGATGAGTGAGCAAATCCCACGATGCTAAACCTAGATTCAATCATAGCCCCACGTTAGTCTTTTAATCGCTAAAATTAACACCCTTACATAGAACCTAATTCCAAAATGGTACTAGTTGCCTACCTTGAATAGCAACCAGTTCCTCTCTTTAGCCACCGATCAAAACCACCTTCCAAAACTTGACAAAATCTGTATACCATTACCACCTTGTTAATTAAGACTGTGAATGACAAAGATTAGAACAAAAAGAACAACAACTTACCACTACTTGGGAGTATTTGGCCTCCTAATGTACACTCTAGGATTTGAGTCCCACGAAAAACAGTCACACTCCTATCAGAAATGGTGGATGAAGATAGTGTTAAGGAGGAAGCTTATATCGACAAAGAGAGAAAGAGGGAGAAGACTAGCCGTGAACCCAAACAAAATTAATTACCTTACTCAAGTGTAGAGGGATTCAACTCTAAACAGAAAAACAATCGGCTAGCCAAGAAAAACCGAATGAGTGGCGAGAGAGAGGAGGCAAGTGCTATTCGGTTAAACCACAGAGAAGGAAAATGCAATTGAGAGAAGGAAGAAAATAGGAGAAGAGACCAAAAGCTATTCGGTCACGCAAAACAAATGAGAGAGGGTGAGGGTGGAGAGGTTCAGTTCAGAAATGAAAGAAAAGAATAGCCACAAACACGTAAGAACAACTCCTATATTCGGCCTTTCAATTCTATACTAAAACGGCAAAGAGGTAGAAAGGTTGCACAAATGGTAAAATTCCAGAATATGCACGGCATTACAGAGAAAAGAGGAAAAACTGAAAACAAAGAAAACCCGAAATGGCACAAAAAAATTCAGCACTCTGGGAAAAAGGTCCTATGATCGAATTTGCACAATGGGAAGTCCCATATTCGGCCAACTACTAACTCTCCCCTCAACCCCCCATAATCCACTCCTACAATCTCTCAACCCCCCCCGATTTGAATCACTTTCAAACTCCTCCAAGCCCATATCCCATAAATCTCTCCCCCAAGACCAATTCCACAACCACTTGAGCAGAATTCTATTCCAACACAACCATTGGGCGGCACAGCTACAAAATAAATAATCTATAGCTCACTTCAAGTCTCGAACCTTTGACCTCCTTGCCATACTCCTAACGCCACCTTGCCACTAGACCACATGCATTTTTGTGTCATAATTTAAACCAAAATATTAATAAGACCTTCCAGCTAACGCCAAGTTCAATTTAAGGAAAACTAAGATTTTTGCTAAAGCTTAGATTTGAACTCAAGACCTCCCAAAACACTCCCAATCATTCCTAAAGCACATAGCCAGTAAAGCAAACATGCAATTAGTGAAATTTTCTCACACAACTAAAATCCAATTCCTCCAATACACGAAGCCCAATTCTTCTAGGCCCAAAATTCGGGGCGTTACAGCCGGAGTACTCGATTACCATGATACCACTCCACTATCTGGAAATTGATAACGGGTGCGCTAATGCACCATAGGTTTGAGTGGACGTGGGCAGACGAGGGAATAACCGCTATAAATTCTGGAATAGAATACGACATCCAAATGAACTGTACAGATAATAACATAGTTATATTAACGCGGGTCGAGTGAGATAAAATAATAAAATTAAGTTGATATTGGAAAAACTTACCCCCTCTCCAGCATGATTCTTGATCATCAAACAGTATATCTGAACACTGTATAACCTTCCGATACCAGAATTAGTGCTCCATCTACGAAAACTAATTGTTAGAATAATAATCAGAAAAAAAGTCAACTAATTGTTATAATGAGTAAAAATTTATCACCTATTAATGAGTGGAAATACATATGATTGGTGACTAATCGATGCCAAGAATGGCATCCGGTAATCCGCCCACGATTGTAACAATATGAGGCATTCGACATGAGTACACCCTCTATAAGGTGCATAATGTAAACTCGAACGGCGTGCATCACCTCCCATTCACTGTCAGTACTCGGCAAGTGCTCGAAATTGGCCTCTAGCCATGAAAACTTCAAACCCATAAATTTTCCCTCTCTAGGCGAGCGTCCAAGTAAGTCATAGCAAAGGGCGGTCGGCCTAGAGATCGAACTTACTCCCATGACTGCATTCCCGTCAATGGGGAGCCCGAGCTGTAGTGCAACATCCTGTAGAATGATGGTGCACTCTCCGTACGACAAATGAAATGTGTGGGTCTCCGGATGTCATCACTCGACTAAAGCGGATATTAAGTCGTATCGCAGATCAATGCCTCTGATCCGAATCCGACTAACTCTAAGTATGGCATTAGGTGTTCATCTGGCAGAAACCACACTACTAACATGGTCCCTCAATGCGTGGTAAGGGCCTTGACATTATTAAATTAGCAAAATAGTTAATACAATATAATTTAGTTATGCAAATGACGTGAATATCAAATAACAATTTCATTACCATCTCATTAATAGTACTTGATATGTGATTATCATTATTAATCAAAGAACCTATTTTTTTACAAATATGCAATTAAAAAAATGAATTCATTTAATTTGTTGCAAAAAACACAATAAATAATTTGGAATTTGAGAAACAGAAACAATAAATATCTCATAATTTCACATATTTTACCTAAAATAAAAAAAATTTATGTTACTTTACAATAATAATATAATTAAAATAAATATAAACTATGTAAACATAAAAAAAATACGAATAAAAAAATAGAAACATACCTATTTAGTTTCTTTCAAACAACCTATAAAGTTATATAAAAACAAATTTAATCAACATTTCAATAAATTAAAAATATTCAAATAAATAAAAATAAAATAAAATTACATTATAAAAAATTTTTTACATTACTAAAAAATCACAAAATACTAAACTAAACAATAACAATTTTTAACCTAATCATAAATTACTAACAAAATAACTATAAATTTTTTTTAAAAAAAATAAAAGCTTACATTACTAAAAAATTACAAAACACTAAACTAAACTCTAACCTAATCATAAATTACTAAAAAAATAACTATAAAATTATTTTTAAGAAAATTTACATTACTAAAAAAATCACAAACTACTAAACTAAACACTAACAATTTTATAACCTAATCATAAATCACTAATAAAATAACTATAATTTTTTTAAAATTATATTACTAAAAAATCACAAAATTCTAAACTGAACACTAACAATTTATAACCTAATCATAAATTACTAACAAAATAAATAACAAAATAATTTTACATTAATAAAAAATCACAAAATACTAAACTAAACAAAACAATTTATAACATAATCCTAAATTACTAACAAATAATTTTAAAATATTTATAAAAAAATTACATTCATAAAAAAATTAAACCATAAACACTAGACACAAACAATTTATAGATAATAATTAATAACAAAAAAATTTCACAACATATTAACTAAACTCTTTAAATTTAAAAAAAAAAAATTTACTAAAATAATACATACCTTTTTTCTTTCTTTCTTTCTTCTTCTTTTTTTCTTCTCCTTTCTCTCCTTTCTTTCCCTCTTTTTTTCTTCACTCCCGCACCCTTCAGCTTAAGGGGGACCATGCTTATAAGGTCCCCTATTTCAATTTTTTTTCCTTTTGAAGGGACTAAACACTACTTAGAAGCAGTGTGTAGGGGCATGCAAAGGGGCATGCAGGGGGTCCGGCGCAGGGGGAACCGACGCAGGGTGATAGGACTGGGAAGCACCAATACTGCCTATTTGATAGGCACGACTGGTGTCGCCAGTCTAGGTGGCGTCACACGGCGATCATGGATATTTTGACCCATTGACTGTATTTTGACCCGCTTTATATATATTTTAAATAATAAAATAATAATATTTTTAAAAAAATTAAAATTTATTAAAAAATAGGTGGTGCCGCCTATAAAAAAGGCATCACCTAAAAAGCATACCATTTTCATTATTAATCTTGCTAACACCCCATTTCATAAAATTAATTTTTTATATTATTTAGGTAAATTAACCTATATACTACAAGAAAAAAGTATATAAAAAATATTTTTATAAAAAAATATTTTTTTATAAATGTTTTTTTATAGCTTAACGAGATCACTCTAAGTTATTTAGAAAAGAAATTGACAGATACAAAAATAGTTGCTAGAAAAAAAGAAAGAAAGAAGTGAAAAGTGGGCTAATTTACACAAATAATATAAAAAATAATTTCTGAAATGGCCTGTCAGTGGGATTAATAACCAAAATTGTATGTTTTTTGAGTGCTACCTTTCTCATAGGCAACACGCACCACCTATTTGTTTAATAAATTTTTTTTAAAAAATATAATTTTTATTTTTATTTTTAAAAGAAAATATATATCGGGTCAAAATACGATCAACAGGTCAAAATACTCATGACGTCGTATGACGCCACCTAAACTGGCAGCACCAGTCGTGCCTATCAGATAGGCGACACTGGTGCTGACCAGTCCCATCACCCTACGCCGAACGCCTCAACCCCCCGCCCGCTGCATCCTTTTGCCCCTTGCTGTGCAAACTACTTAGAAGTAGTGTTTAGTCCCTTCAAAAGGGAGAAAAAGTTTGAAATGAGGGACTTTATAAGCGTGGTTCCCCTTAATATGAAGGTGCGAGAGTGGGGAAAAAAAGAGGGAAAGAAAGGAGAGAAAGGAGAAGAAAAAAAGAAGAAAGAAAGAAAGAAAGAAAATATATATATATATATATTATTTTAGTAAATAACTTTTTTTAATTTAAAGAGTTTAATTAATATGTTGTGAAATTTTTTGTTATTAATTATTATCTATAAATTGTTTGTGTTTAGTGTTTATGGTTTAATGTTTTTTATGAATGCAATTTTTCTATAATTATTTTAAAATTATTTTGTTAGTAATTTAGGATTATATTATAAATTGTTGTGTTTAGTTTAGTGTTTTGTGAAATTTTATTAATGTAAAATTATTTTGTTAATTATTTTTTTAGTAATTTGTGGGTAGGTTATAATTTGTGAGTGTTTAGTTCTGTGTTTTGTGATTTTTTAGTAATGTGATTTTAAAAAAAATAATTTTATAGTTATTTTGTTAGTAATTTATGATTAGGCTATAAATTGTTAGTGTTTAGTTTAGTGTTTTGTGATTTTTTTTATTAATGTAAATTTTTTATAATGTAATTTTATTTAATTTTTATTTATTTGACAATTTTTATTGATTTATTGAAATGTTGATTAAATTTGTTGTTATATAATTTTATAGATTATTTGAAAGAAACTAAACAGGTATGTTTCTATTATTTTTTTTATTCATATGTTTTTTTATGTTTAGATAGTTTATATTTATTTTAATTATATTGTTATTGTAAACTAACATAAATTTTTTTATTGTAGGTAAAATATGAGAAATTATGAGATATTTACTGTGGTTTTTTGTTTCTCAAATTCTAAATTATTTAATGTGTTTTTGCAACAAATTAAATGTATTCATTTTTTTAATTGCAGATTTGCAGCAAATGGGTTCTTTGATTAATAATGATAATCACATATCAAGTACTATTAATGAGATGGTAATGAAATTGTTATTTGATACTCACGTCATTTGCGGAATTAAATTAGATTGCATTAACTATTTTGCTAATTTAATAATGTCAGGGCCCGTACCGCACATTGAGGAGTCGTGTTAATAGTGTAAGGTTTTTGCCAAATGAACGCCTAATGCCATACTTGGAGTTAGCCGAATTTGGATCAGCGACATTGATCCGAACCTTTGACCTGCGATACGACTTAATTTTCGCTTTAGTCGAGCGATGGTGTCTCGAGACCCACACATTTCATTTGTCGTGCGAGGAGTGCACCATCACTCTACAGGATGTTGCACTGCAATTTAGGCTCCCCGTCGACGGGAATGCAGTCACGGGTGTAAGTTCGATCTTTAGGCCGGCCGCCCTTTACTATGACTTACTTGGACGCTCGCTCAATGAGGAAAAATTTTAGTCACCAACCTAGCTTTTCTCCAACCAATATCATCCCTAAAACTGAAAGTGATTCTAGATTTAAGCTGGTCAATTTCTTTTCCTCCTTTATTTGATACTGACATAAAAAATCTCTCGACAAGGTATTGTATATTTGCATTTTTAAAAGACCCATTCATCATGACTTCAATGGGCAGCAACTCATCCCAGATGATTATCCCCGCCTTGTGAGCTAAATATTAGCTATGCTAAAATTAGCTTCGCTGTGCTAGTTAGAGTTGTATATAGCTCCAATGTTAGCCCTAGCTACATTGCGAGCAATGTTTGTGTATGTATAATATGTATAATCACTCCATGTGATATTCAGAAAAAAAAAACCACCTCGAGTTTAATGGTCAGCATCCTTCGTCAACTTATATATTCTTAGTGAACAGTATATATAGGTACGTTTTTAGCGAGCTATAAAGTAGTATATATATGTTCTTAGTGAGCAATATATACATTTTTAGCAAATAGCAGTAGAGTTGATGCTAAGAACAGACAAGTTGGAGAAGATAGTGGCCAAATGGTATTGGACAGTTCGCCTCGCTTAGAGAAAGGCAAAGAGCAATTGTAGGGGTGCTTGAATTATGGCGGTGGATGAATTGGGTATTGAGGAAAATGTTAAAAAATCAATTTAAAAAATAATGTTTTTAAATAAAACAAAAGTTTAAAAATTTTCTTAAAATCGAACCTTTTGATGTTTATAGGAATAAATACTTAATTAAAATTATATATGTGCTTTGTACGAGGCGATTAAGTCAATCTGGCTTTCATCTGAAACACATTCTTTACGATTCTCAAGCTACAATATGCTTTGGATATGAGCTCAAACAACACAAACCAAACACATAAAATGAAAATTTTTATTAACTTTCAATAAGAAAGTTTTTTTTTTTGAAAAATTTAAGACTGGACTTTGTATTGAAAAATAAATAAACATACATAGTATAAACCCAAAAAGAAATAGAATACCCAATAAACAGCTAAAAAAATGGTCCAAATCTAAAGTGGCCCAAAAACTAAAAAAAAATATCTAGATATTTTTCGAATAGTCTAGAATTATTAATTAATGCGCCTAATTAATGCCCAGTCAGAAAATACTGAAAACCGTCTTGTCATCTGAGTATCATTTCAAATTTTTCCTTTTGACGGTTCAGTTTTTGGGAAAGTTTGTTCTTTCAAAAAATTGATTCTTCTGCTTTTCTTTACTTTCCTCTCATTTCTCTTCTTCCCCCTCCATTCTCAATCTGGTTCTCGTCTCCAGTCAATCTTGATACGATCCGCCTCGGGGTGAGTCGAGTCGTATGCGAGTTTGCCCGATCGTCTACGAAGAAGTATCATTCGATTTGTTCAAAGGATGTTTTAAGTGAATAATGACAGAAGCTATTTAAAAAAGGGTTCAAATATGGGTTTATGGTTATGAAGTTTATGTAGGTTCGGTTATAGAAAAATAATAAAAGATGGAAATAAATATAGTAATTGGATAACCAACAACAGATGTGAAGTGTTGTTGGTTCAATTATGATGAAACAAAAAAATGGAATGGAATGGAATGAAAATAATCTCAAAAACAAACATGAACCAATATTAGAAAATATCGACCCAAATGCTTATAAGTTTTCAAGGTGGTTGGATGGAGAATAGGAGAACCTCGACCCGCTACTTAGCAAAGTAGGAACTTTGGTATAAGGGTGAATGCCACACTATTTGATAGTGATAAGTTCGGGATAAAGAAGAAGGCAGGTTGACACCACTAGTAACCTAGATAAGTTCTTCAACGAAATATGAGAGGAAGAAATCTCACAAATTTCATATAAGTTCAATAATGTTTTAAACTAAGCAAAAAGATCCCTTTACAAAGGCTGATTTCACCTATTTATAGTGCTAAAATAGACTATCTGAATGGTCACAAACATTCAACTTATTGTGCCAATTAAAAGCTGAAATTAAACTCAAGTCTTTTCACATTCTTGAGCCAAATAACTCCATCCTTGAATTCACTTTAATTCAGCTGAATGAATGACTTTAAGTGCTTGAAAAATTACTCTTAAGTTAGCCCATTGGTTAACCGAATGGACACCATCTTCTTAATCAGCTTCTTAATGATGTTTGAATGCTTGAAAAAACCTTTGAAATGGCAAAAACGGCTGGTAGTGGAAAGGTTGCTGCCAAAATTAATTTGGATAGTTAAATGCTCCTTAAACCTCCTTTAAATAATGTATAAATCTTTTTTATAACAACCCTCTTGCTTTGTAACCAAAAATAACTTGGAAAGCCTCTTTATTTAATTTGTAACAGCCTTTATTTGTAACTGTTATGACTTGAAAAGACTCCTCCAATAAACACAATAAAATAAGCTTATTAAACACATGTAAACACTTTAAATGAACTATAACATATGCATCAATTATTCCAGCAACTAGTTTAATTAAAGAAGCAACTATTAAATAAAGTTCAACAAAAACTCAATTAATTAAGCTAAGATGAGTTGAATTAATGTCCAACAACTCATTTATTAAACTAAGATGCTTAAATGCATGGTTTAAAATGCAAACTAGATGAACAAATGAATTACTTAATGCATGACTTAATTAAATGCAGAACACATAATGCAAGTCATAATTAAAATATGAAGATCAATAATGCATGGCATTAACTAAAGATACATTTAATTAAACAAAACATAATTAAAAACAAAAGTAACTAAAATAAATAAATCAAGTCCTTAACTAATTAACTAACTTAGTTAAAATGAATTAACTAATTTATTCCTGCTTAATAAAACGCAAGAATTAAAATTTAAAGATGAGCTCAAACGAGTTTATTTGAGCTGAATTAGCTCGTTGAATGAGCACACAAACTCATTGAGCCGGATCAAACTCAAATGAGCTGAATTTAAACTGGACGGAGCTCGTGGAGTTGGAAACGAACTGGGATCAGCTTGATAGCAATGCAAGGCTCGACTAAGGAGACTTAACTGACGGGGTTCGCTCGGCGCACTCGCACTATTCCCCCTATTTTAGGCGACTTGTCCTCAAGTCGGGCTATTCATCTATTGGAAAATATTTCCTCTGGTTCGGCTTTCCTCAATCGAGTGGGATGGAAGATATCACACAAACCTGGAAATGGTTTATCAATGGACAAGAAAGTACATCACCATCATAGATAAGTAACAAAGGGTTAAGACAACAAAAACCTAAAGATAAATCAAATGCTAAGCAAAAAAAAACTGATTTTATTTTGCCAAAATGACTTATCAATTTTGACAATGACAAGTGCAAAGTATTCAATTCCAAATAGCTCAGATAGAATGTAGTCCAAAGATCATATGGCAATAATCTCAATTGGGCAAAGCAAACATACTTCAATTTATTGAAAAGTTTCGTTATTCCATCAATGCAAACATGTGGATTCAAATGGATAAAAGGGTACTTAGTCATGAATATTTGCAAAAAGTTAAGCATACTAATCCACATCCAAAACTTTTCAATATGTTTATTCAAAAATAGAAATTCATGTGATTGTACATGTAAGGTGTACCATGGCCAACATCTTTCAATCATTTGCTTATTATCATGATTTGTGTTAACATTATGTCCATTGTCACAATCCAACACAAACGAATCAATACTAGGCCAAAAACTACAATCAAACACATCATGATTCAAATAATTTCCAAACATCCAATCAACAAAATTTTCATCTTCATTTGAATGAAGCAAAGGTATTTGAAAATTTTCAGAGACTTTACCTTGACGGCCTTTAGGAGAGAGAGTCTTATGAACAGTTTTACCTTTTTCAATCATAACAAATCTTCTCTTCTCAGAAATGTAATTTAAAACAAACCTTTTACTTCGATCAATTTGAATGGACAATGAAGAACCACGACATCTCATGCTTCTCGAAGGATGGAATTCACAAAAATGAGAGGGGTTAGTATTAAAGAAAATAATGGGCTTAAATGGAAAAGATAAATCATAATTGGAATTTAATTCAAGTCCCATAGCATAAGTAGACCTTACCTTGTCAAAATGAAACAAAACCTTTATGTGTGGCCAAGCAAAGTGATTAGAGAACAAATCAAAATTGGAAACCAAATCATCGAATTTCATTTCCTTAAAAAAAGTTCAAACATCAAGCAAACATAAGTTGAATGCAAAAGATCCAAGATACTTAAATGTTCCATAAAACAAATCTACGTAACATATGCCAGGCTTGAACACACGTACTTGATCATGAATTCCAACAGGCAACATGTTAGAAGAAAAAAATAATCAACTCACCACATGACTGAAATTCCACTCGAGCAATCAAAGAAGTGGTGAACATACAACTTTTGAAACGTCCGAGTCCATCACATGATTCAAACCTTACTCGATCAATCAGGAATGTAGAGTTGGCAAAACCAGGCAGACCAAAAAGCAAAGACTTATGCTTCAAGAATCTCAATCGGGAATGCAAATCAAGACATGGAGAGTTCGCACAAAAATTTAAGGATTTAACTTAAAGATAAAAATCAATAGGATGAAATGTTTCATGCAGAAACCTATCGCAAATCAACTGATCAGACATGTTTAAATAGAAAGGTTTAACACTTGAATTCAAAGATTTTATGCATTCAAAAACGTCAAAACTTTTAAGTGAAAAACTTTTATCACAAATATTTGCAATTTGCAAAGGCTAAACCAATCCAAAAGTATCAACAAAATTTCCATTATAAGACATGTCATAGGAAATGCTTTTCATGGAACTTTTTGAAACAAGGGCATTAACTCCAAAAGATAGATAATGACTAGCCAAATCAAAAGATGCAAGTCTTTCAAGAAGTAAGTCATCAAAATCTTTATGAGAAACTTTGAAATCACACGGCCTTGATTCGATACACTAGGAATCCTTACCTTCCTTACCTTTGATCACAGGTGTGTGGTTGTCATTCACATACTTACCTTTCTCAAAAAACCGAAAACATTTCTCATTTGGAAGGTAGTGAAGCTAGAATTCGTTGTACAAGACTTTAGGAACCTGAAAAGTTACATCACAAAAAGATCGAATAGGTGGGTTAGTGGAAACAATCCTTGCTTGCTCACTTTCTTTTTCACTTGTTTCTTTTTTCTCGAAATCTCTTATTTCTTTTTCCTCAATCTATTTTTCCACTCGTTGTTCTTATTCAACTTCTTTTTCTCTCTCAAACTCTTTTTCATTCTCTTTTTTAATTTCTTTTTCAATCTCATTTTCACTCTCCTTTTGTTCTTTTTCTTTTTCATCGGCTTTTTTAATGACTTTCTCAAGCTCTTTCAAGAATCTCTCATTTTCTCTTTTACTCGTCTGTTGCCTCTCTTTTATTTCTTATTCTTTTTCTTCTTTTGCTTTTCTCTTTTTCTTTTTACAAGAAGATACAAAAGAATCATGAAAACAATTATTTTCTTCAAAAGAAGGAAAATTATTTGCATAAGAATCTTGATCAATGCTTTGTGAAAAATACTCCGAGTAGGATTGCTTTGAAGATCAGAAAGAGGTATGCCCATCTCTTCGGATGTCATCTTGGACGGGTTCAAAATCGAGGTCAGACTCTAGTCGTCTTGAATTCCTTGACGAAAATAAATCTCGATTGAAATTTGTTGGTCTCGAAGTCGATGACGAATAGGAATCACAATGGAAATCTTTTGTCGAATGATCATTGAATGTATGTCTTCGTGATATTCTTGATTCCACTTTTTGACTTGAAGACATTCATTCCCGTTGGTCTCTTTTCTTCACACGGTCTAAACTCTCGTGCAATGTATCGAATTTAGAATTCACCATTCTTCGCATTTCTTGCACCAAATATTGGAACTCTGATTCAGTAAATTCTTCGCGAGACATCTTTGATTGCTGAAAGGAAATTTGTTAAGCAAAAAAAAAATTAAATTCCTCACAACAAAATCCTCACAATTTCACTGGAAAAGAAAAATTAATGGTTTGCACTCACGCTCGTGTTTACACTCGATCGGCTTTTACCTCTGCTCGAATAGTCTCACATGCTCATGCCTTTTACCTCTCAAACTTTCTTTCGTAATTTCATATTTGGACTCGCCAAGGTCTTATCGTAGGCTTAGGGGTCAATTTCAAATGGTTTAACAAAGGATTATGATGAGGGATTAAGGGTTGGCTGGAAGATGGAAATGGTTTTGTAGTGCAGCGTTGGGGTAGGGGGTGAATGGTAGAAAACGAACGTACCTGATCGGGATGACAAGAAAAGTATCAATACAAAGAGAATAAAATTTAACACTTTTGTTTTATAATTTCAAAAAAAAAATTCAAATTTTTTTTGAACTCTTTTTTTTTTCACTAAATGAAATACAATGAACAAAATGAAATATAGCTTGCAATTTTTTTTCTTACTTACAAACTAACTTCCGGTGATGCTACGAACGTCAGTACTCTTCATTTTAATAGCTCTGATACCAAATGATACGATCCGCCTCGGGGTGAGTTGAGTCGTATGCGAGTTTACCCGATTGTCTACGAAGAAGTATCGTTTGGTTTGTTCAAAGGATGTTTTAAGTGAATAATGGCAGAAGCTATGTAAAAGGGTTCAAAGATGGGTTTATGGTTTTAAAGTTTATGTAGGTCCGGTTATAGAAAAATAATAAAAGATGGAAATAAATATTGTAATTGGATAACCAACAACAGATGTTAAGTGAATTGGTGGTTCGATTATGATGAAACAAAAAGATGGAAGGGAATGGAATGAAAATGATCTAAAAAAAAAACACGAACCAATATTAGAAAATATCGACCCAAATGCTTATAAGTTTTCAAGGTGGTTGGATGGAGAATAGGAGAACCTCGACCTGCTACTTAGCGAAGTAGGAACCTTAGTATAAGGGTAAACGCCACACTATTTGATAGTGATAAGTTCGGGATAAAGAAGAAGGCAGGTTGACGCCACTAGTAACCTAGATAAGCCAACGAGTTCTTCAACGAAATATGAGAGGAAGAAATCTCACAAATTTCATATAAGTTCAATAATGTTTTAAACTAAGAAAAAAGATCCCTTTACAAAGGCTGATTTCACCTATTTATAGTGCTAAAATAGGCTATCTGAATGGTCACAAACATTCAACTTATTGTTCCAATTAAAAGTTGAAATTAAACTCAAGTCTTTTCATATTCTTGAACCAAATAATTCCATCCTTGAATTCACTTTAATTCAGCTGAATGAATGACTTTAAGTGCTTGAAAAATGACTCTTGAGTTAGCCTTTGGTCAGCTGAATGGACACCATCTTCTTAATCAGCTTCTTAATGATGTTTGAATGCATGAAAAAACCTTTGAAATGGCAAAAACGGCTGGTAGTGGAAAGGTTGCTGCCAAAATTAATTTGGATGATTAAATGCTCCTTAAACCTCCTTTAAATGATGTATAAACCTTCTTTATAACAGCCCTCTTGCTTTGTAACCGAAAATAACATGGAAAGCCTCTTTATTTAATTTGTAACAGCCTTTATTTGCAACTGTTATGACTTGAAAAGACTCCTACAATAAACACAATAAAATAATCTTATTAAACACATGTAAACACTTATTAAACATAACAAACATTAATACTTAACTTAAGTAAATGAACTATAACATATGCATCAATTATTCCAGCAACAAGTTTAATTAAAGAAGCAATTATTAAATAAAGTTCAACAAAAACTCAATTAATTAAACTAAGATGTGTTGATGTCCAGCAACTCATTTATTAAACTAAGATGCTTAAATGCATGGTTTAAAATGCAAACTAAATGAACAAATGAATTACTTAAAGCATGAGTTAATTAAATGTAGAACACATAATGCAAGTCATAATTAAAATATGAAGATCAATAATGCATGACATTAACTAAAGATGCACTTAATTAAACCAAAAATAATTAAAGACTAAAGTAACTAAAATAAATAAATCAAGTCCTTAACTAATTAACTAACTTATTTAAAATGAATTAACTAATTTATTTCGACTTAATAAAACGTAAGAATTAAAATTTAAAGATGAGCTCAAACGAGCTTATTTGAGCAGAATTAGCTCGTTGAATGAGCACACGAACTCATTGACCTGGATCAAACTCAAATGAGCTGAATTTGAACTGGACGGAGCTCGTGGAGCTGGTAACGAACTGGGATCAGCTTTCCAGCAATGCAAGGCTCGACTAAGGAGACTTGACTGACGGGGTTCACTGGGCGCGCTCGCATCAAATCCTTTGTTGATTTTCAGCATACCCTGGGACCCTTATTTCTAGGTACATCTCTTCCTTTCTTTTTAGAGTTTCCATTTGTAGATCTTAGTATATGTTTGAATATGAAACTTCTAGATCTGTTTAGTTTCTGTTGAACATCGTATATATATTCTCCAATATGTGAACGATCTTGACTTTTTGTTGCACATTTCTTGATTATTGTAAGGGAGTCTCCTTCGATTATAACTTTCGGCCATTCCTGTTCCACTCCTACTTGGACCGCTTGTAACACCCCAGACCCGGCCCAGACGTTATGGCCAGATCTGATGTGTCACATGGACTTACGACTTAGTATGCATTCGATGGTTTAAGTAATTAGGGTGGTCTTTGTAAAAACAACAATTGAATGAAAAATCGGTTTATCAATCTTTAGGCTATCCATTTGTCGTGCTTGTTGAGTCTTGAAAACGTTCATTAATTTTGAAAACCCATGTGACCTAACACTAGCTTGATTTCGACATAGTATAAATATAATCAGAAAATAAAAACCATAGCGGAAAGAGAAATTTATATAGCGGCCTTATTACAACTTAAAAGCCAAAATTAAATCAGAATATATAAAAAAAAATAAAAATAAACTAACTTAGAAAAACCAACTTTGCAGATGATGTGGCCACTCCGAATCCCTCACAGCTCCAAGCCCACTATGGTTGGGGATTTCCTGCAGAGATGAAAGTAAAGGGTGAGTTTGGTAAACTCAGTGTGTAACATAACCCAACCATAGCCCAAAACAGATCAAACCTCAGAGTCAGACTTATCTGGGCCTTGGCCCAGTACAGAAATCAGAATAAAACTCATAGGCCCATAGCAGATATAGAACAAATATATCATGAATGCAGAAATCCCAACCCAGAGCCATCCATAACACCCCCGTACCAGCCTTACACCATGTGGGGAGACTACTCGACCCACCCAACCACTACACACCATAGAAATTGCAGCGAGGCTGCCAGATATTGTGACGAAGTCACCAGATACAGATATTGTCGCGAGGCCACCAGAACAAATATATATATATTTATATAAGTGGCGGCCACGGATTGCAAATGAGGTGCGGATATTGTGTGAAGTCACCGAATATATATGTGGCGAGGCCACGGATTGCAACGAGGTCGCGTAACGCTTCCTCCATCAATATAAACCCATGTCCCATGCAATGTAATAATATGTCATGGCATACGAACACAGAAACCAGAACATCATGCTTTTTAGATAAAATAAAATATCCCTAGGGTAAAATCATAATTTTGCATGCATAAGGGTATTTGATAATTATTACCTATTGTTATTGTTTCATGCTCATTCTAACGTTTACCAAGTAATCGTAAGTACTTACCTCATCTTTTTACCAAAGTGGTCCTGTTGGCCCATTGGCCCGTTTTCGGCCCATTAAGCCCAAAAATACCGTTGTGCAGTACTAAAAATGCACACTGCACTCTAATCATCCAAATGCACCATATTCATTAACAACTTTTCACGAGCGCCATGACGTCGCATGAAGTTCACAAAATACCAACATTTCGGTATTTCGGCTTTTACCGATTCAGTTTAAGGGAGGGTGTCGTTTACACACCTGGTTGATGACGATTGATAATGAGATTTCCCACGCGATAATCCTACGATCGATCACTAACACATTAGACTTACGAATTAACGATAACTACCATAAGTCCACGTCAATTAACCCAATCATCACACAACTTAGTCATTTACGCACGAGGGCAAAATAGTCATTTTACCCTCCAGAGGTAAATCGGTAATCCTACCCTACAAGGGTATTTTAGTAATTCTACAACTTATCCACTTGGGCCTATGGACCCATTGGGACTACATGGCCCATTTCAGCCCATCGCGGCCCGAAATAGCTGTCCTACTGCTAGAGTAGTGAGAAATACACACCTGTTAGGAGACTGCAGTTAATCCGCGCTCCCACACTCTTAGCTGACGCCTAACCCAAACAAGCACGCCACCAAGCGAAAGGGATCAACCAAGAAGGGTATGCCAACTCTCCTCATGGTTTGCTCTATTTAAAGCCAGCTCTCCATCTACTCTTATGTTAGCTTCCCGATGTGGAATCCCTCTATCATCAGAGTTTAAAACCAACACCAACTCTTGCCGACCCAACATAGCAGAATAATCAACTTTTGCGTGCAAAGGGATTCGAACCAAAGTCCTCTCACATGCTAAATCATCCCACCACCACTAGGCCATCAACTCATTTGTGTCATAAGTCCAACACATTAAACTTTAAAGCGCACCTACTTGCTTCCAGATTTATTGAAAAGAAAAACCAAAATAAATTGCAAGAGCCAAGACTTGAATCTTGGACCCCTTGCTTCCTCTATGGCGTCACTTCCTTGTCCCCTAAGTGGCGCTACCTTGCCACTACACGACACTCCTTTTTGTGTCATTTTTTACCCCTTTACTCTTAAAAGCCCAAATGCCAATTGCATCACTTGTTCTTAAAATCAAAATTCTGAAGACTACTATGGATTTAACTTAAGTTTGGGCCTTCCAAAGGCCCACTAACCTACTAAAATATATATTTTAACCAACCAGAACACACAAATTTTTTTATTTTATTTTTTTAAAAAAAACACAGAAACACAGAAAACCCGAAAATTGGGCGTTACAACTCTACCCTCCTTAAAGAAATTTCGTCCTCAAAATTTTACGTGAACCAAACAGATGAGGATATTGTTGACGCATCGCCACTTCTGGCTCCCAAGTAGCTTCCTCTCTGCCATGATTACGCCACAGCACCTTTACTAGCGGAACTGATTTCCTCCTCAAAATCTTAACATCTCGATCCAAAATCTGCACAGGCTCCTCCTCAAAAGTCAAGTCTATTTGAACCTCGATCTCTGCAACCGACACAACATGAGTAGGGTCAGAATGATACCGCCTTAACATGGAGACGTGGAAGACATCATGAATCCTATCCAACTCTAGAGGTAGATCCAACTGATAAGCCACTGGACCCACTCGCTTAAGAATCCGATAAGGCCCAATGAACCGCTGACTTAACTTGCCTTTCCTCCCAAACCTTAATATTTTCTTCCAAGGTGAAACCTTCAAGAAGACCATATCACCCACAGCGTACTCAATTGCCTTGCGCTTCAAATCTACATATGACTTCTGTCTATCAGATGCTTCCTTCAACCAGTTTCTAATCAACCTGACCTTATCTTCAGTATCTACCACCAATTCAGGTCGACGAACCTGTCGTTTACCCAACTCAGTCCAACAACTAAGTGTACGACATCTACGCCCATACAGTGCCTCATAAGGAGCCATTCGAATACTTGCCTAATAACTGTTGTTGTATGCAAATTCTGCTAATGATAAGTAATCCTCCCAACTGCCTCGAAAGTCGATAACGCATCCCCTCAACATATCTTCCAGAATCTGAAAAACCCTTTCCGACTGACCATCAGTCTGAGGATGAAAGGCTGTACTAAAGTTCAACCGCGTACCCAACGCCTCATGCAACTTTTGCCAAAACTGAGATGTGAATATCTCGATCAGAGATAATCGACACTGGCACTCCGTGAAGTCGTACTATTTCTGCCACATATAATTTGGCTAACTTCTGAAGTGAATAATCAGTACGGACAGGTATAAAATGAGTAAATTTGGTCAACCTATCCACAGTTACCCAAATCGAGTCCTTCCACGGTGTCAAGGGTAACCCACTCACAAAATCTATGGTTACCCTCTCCCACTTCCAAAATGGTACTTTCACTAGCTGCAAAAGTCCAGAAGGTAATTGATGTTCAGCTTTCACTTGTTGACAAGTCAGACATCTTCCCACAAATTCCGTTACCTCTCGCTTCAATCTAGGCCACCAATACAACTCATTTAAGTCTCGATACATTTTATTCCCTCCAAGATGCATAGCACACAGACCTCCATGAGCTTTTTTCAGAATTGCTTGCCTCAAGTCAGAGTCCTTCGGAATACAAACTCTACCTCGGTAACACAGAATCCCCTCACTATTCAGTCCAAACTCAGAAGTATCCCCATTCTTAACCTGCTGGAATCGAGAAACCAGGGACTCATCCCTTGACTATTTTTCCTTAATCTCATTCACCCAGGTCGGCCTAACTTGTAGCTCTGCTAATAGACTACCGTCGTCATACAGACTCAAACGAGCAAACATGGCTCTCAGATTAGATACAGTTCTACGACTTAGGGTATTAGCCACCACATTAGCTTTGCCTGAGTGATACTCAATCGTGCAGTCATAATCCTTAAGCAACTCTATCCATCTCCACTGCCTAAGGTTCAGCTCCTTCTGAGTCAGCAAGTACTTAAGACTCTTATGATCTATGTATATAATACACCTTTCTCCGTACAGGTAATGTCTCCAAATCTTAAGCGCAAAGATTACCGCTGCCAACTCCAGATCATGAGTATGATAGTTAACTTCATGTGGTTTAAGCTATCGCGATGCATAAGCAACCACTTTACCCTCTTGCATCAGCACACAGCCCAACCCTACATGTGATGCATCACTGCATACGGTAAAATCTTTTCCAGACTCCGGCTGAATCAGTACAGATGCCTCGATCAAAACTTTCTTTAGCTTCTCAAAAGATTCCTGTTGTTTTTCAGTCCAAACAGACGGTACTCCCTTCCTCATAAGCTTTGTCAAAGGCGCTGCCATCACAGAAAATCCTTCCATAAACCTTCTATAGTACCCAGCTAAACCCAGAAAACTTCGAATTTCTGACACTGACCTTGGGGGCTTCCATTCCAGAATCGCTTCAATCTTTCGAGGGTCCACCTTGATCCCTTCAGCAGAGACAACATTCCCCAAGAAAGTTACCTCTCTCAACCAGAACTCACACTTACTAAATTTCGCATAAAGCTCCTTCTCCTCAAAGACTTGCAAAGACAATACGAAGATGCTCATCATGCTTCTCCTCAGTTTCAGAATAAACTAAAATATCATCGATAAAGACGACCACGAATCGATCCAAGTATGGCTGGAACATTCGATTCATTAGATCCATAAATGTCGCAGGTGCGTTCGTCAACCCAAATGGCATAACCAAGAACTCATAGTGACCATACCGAGTTCTGAATGCCGTCTTGTAAATATCCACCTCCTTAACCCTCAACTGATGATACCCAGATTGAAGGTCAATCTTGGAAAATACTGAAGCTCCTCTAAGTTGGTCGAATAAATCATCGATTCTCGGCAGTGGGTACTTGTTCTTAATCGTCAGTTTGTTCAACTACCGATAATCGATGCACATCCGCATTGACCCATCTTTCTTCTTAACAAACAACACTGGTGCTCCCAACGGAGACACACTTGGTCTAATGAAGCCTCTATCCAATAACTCTTGAATTTGGGCTTTTAACTCCACAAACTCCTTCGGTGCCATCCTATAAGGTGCAATGGACACCGGTGCCGTTCCAGGCATCAAGTTGATTCCAAACTCAACCTCTCGGTTCGGGGGCAAACCCGGAAGCTCCTCTGGAAAAATATCTTGAAAATCCTTGACAGTTCTAACTTTAACCCCCTATCAGACCCTCAGTTTTCGATTGGCTTACAAATGCCAAATAAGCCTCACATCCCTTTCGAATCCACTTCTCAGCTCTCAATGCCGACACCACATTAGACAGATAATCCCTACGCTCGCCTATCACCAAAATCTCCTCATCTTTTGTGGTCTTTAACATCATTCGCTTAGTAGCACAATCCAATGTAGCCTTATGCTTAACAAGCCAATCCATTCCCAAAATGAGATCGAGTTCTCCGAAAGGTAGCTCCATCAGATCTCCAGAGAAAACTTTTCCTTGAATTTCTATAGGCACATCTCTATACAGTTTATCTACCCTAACCGAGTGACCCAAAGGACTTAGTACAGATACCCTACTCACGGTCACCTCAGAGCGCACACACCAATGACGGATATAGCACATGCAACATACGAATGGGTAGATCCAACATCTATCAACGCAAAGATATGGCATACTAGAAATCAAAAACGCATTCATTATGACATCAGGTGCATCACCCTCCTCTCGGCGACGAGCTGCATACACCAACGCTGGCTAACGAGCCTCAGCAAAACCAGTACCCCTTCCAGGCACTCCTCTTCCTTGACCATTTCCATTACCACCTCTGCATTGCCCACATCCTCTCGGAAACTGTAGTCCACCCTTAACTGGTTGAGCGACCCTCTGCTCTAAAAATTGAACCTGATCTGGTTCCTGGGGACAGTCTTTAACCCTATGCTCCATAGATCCGCATCGAAAATAAGCACCAGAACATTTTTGACACTCGCCCATATGTATCTTTCCACAACTCCTACAACCTTACGGTCTAACAGCATTCATCGGTACTGCTCGAACTGGCTCCATTACCCTTCTCTCTTAACATTCCTGTTCATACCACCTGAAAGTCCTGAATCTCTCCTAAAACGGTTCCGATCTTTCTCACGATTCTGTCTTTCTATACGCTTCACTTCCTCAGCTATCTTAGCTTTCTCCACTAAAGCAATGGGTTACGCCCTCTGCTGGAGCAATCAAGCACCCTAAGTTCATCTCTCAGACCATCCTCGAAGCGTACGCTACGCTCATACTCTGTAGCGACAATTCCAGAAGCATACCGGCTCAGTCTCAGAAACTCAGACTCATACTCAGCCACTGACTTACTTCTTTGAACCAGGTTCAGAAATTCTTTCCGGCGAGCGTCCACGTAACTAGCCCCAATATACTTTCCTTTGAAGGTTGTCTTAAACAGCTCCCAAGTTACACTGTCAGCAGGAGTTCCATCTCTTATCGTGAGCCACCACTGATAAGCCTCATCTCTGAGTAACGATATGGCTCCCTTCAGCTTCTGCACCACAGAGCAGTCCAGATCATCCATAATCCGCTCTGTGGCTTCTAACCAATACTCAGCCACATTCGGAGCTATACCAGATATGCCCCTAAATATCTCTGCTCCATTGGCCTGAAGCCGCTCAGAAATAAACCCCTGAATTATGTTTCCTGTACTTGCCCCAGCAACCCTTTCCAAAACTCAAAGCATCGCCTGGGACAGAGCATCGTCCCCGGCACCTCGATCATGGGACTCTACCTCTGTTGTTGGTGGTACCGGTGCATCTGCTACTGGCACATGTCCTGGAGACGAAGATTCAGCTTGAGCATTATCTCGACTACGTCCACGGCCTCTTCCACGAGCTGCTCGTGTACTCATTTCGTATTATCTGATTAAGAATTTTATGAATCAGTTTATTATTCTAGTGTTTATTATAGATGTCTTATTAATAACAGTAATTTAGATTTTGAGTTTGTTTTCTTTCGCGGTAGCCTAGCTACAGTCTCAGTCTACTTATCAGAGTTTCTATAGTTCTAGTGTTACCCTAACTAAAGTACCATGATAAGGTTTTATACAAGCATATAACAGATACTTCAGAAACAATCAGAGAGGCTCAGAAAACTTACAGGCTTGGGCCGGAAATTCGGTGTGCCACCTTCTAAAAAACAAATTTTAGAAAACTGATTTTAATCTTTAAAATCGTCTATTTGTAAAGAGAAAATATTGGAAACATTCTCGAAAACAATTTATAATCAAGTTCCTAAAAAAATGATTTTCGAAAACCTTTATTCAATGTTTCTTTAAAACTCCCATTTTTAGACCCGTTCCACAGTCGAGTTGTTGTAACTTGGCTCTGATACCACTAAATGTAACACCTCAGACCCACCCAAATGTTATGGCCAGATCTGACGTGTCACATAGACTTACGACTTAGTATGCATTCGATGGTTTAAGTGATTAGGGTGGTCTTTGTAAAAACAACAATTGAATGAAAAGTCGGTTTATCAATATTTAGGCTATCCATTTTTCGTGCTTGTTGAGTCTTGAAAATGTTCATTAATTTTGAAAACCCGCGCAGCCTAACACTAGCAGTTTTGACATCGTATAAATATAATCAGAAAATAAAAACCATAGCGAAAAGAGAAATTTATATAGCGGCCTTATTACAACTTAAAAGCCAAAATTAAATCAGAATATATAAAAAAATAAAAATAAACTAACTTAGAAAAACCAAATTTGCAAATGATGTGGCCACTCAAGAATCCTCACACTCCAAGCCCACTATGGTTGGGGATTTCTGCAGAGATGAAAGTATAGGGTGAGTTTGGTAACTCGATTGTGTAACATAACCCAACCATAGCCCAAAGCAGATCAAACCTCAGAGCGGACTTATTCGGGCCTTGGCCCGACATGTAAATCGAATGAAACTCATAGACCCATAGCAGATCTGAACAAATATATCATGAATGCGAAATCCCAACCTAGAGCCATCCATAACACCCTGCATCCGCCTTTACACCATGTGGGAGACTACTCGACCCACCCAACAGACTACACACCACGTAAATTGCGGTGAGGTGCGGATATTGTGACGAAGTCACCAGATACAGATATTGTGGCGAGGCCACTAGAACAGATATATATTTATATATGTGGCGAAGCCACCAGATTGCATCGAGGCTGCTAGATATTGTGACGAAGTCACGGTATCGAATATATGTGGCGAGGTTACACGATTGCAATGAGGTCGCGAACACTTCCTCCATCAATATAAACCAATGTCCCATGCAACAGAATAATATGTCATGGCATACGAACACAGAAACAGAACATCATGCTTTTCAGATAAAATAAAATATCCATAGGGGTAAAATCGTAATTTTGCATGCATAAGGGTATTTCAGTAATTATTACCTATTGCTAGGGGTTTCATGCTCATTCTAACGTTTACCAAGTAATCAGAAGTACTTACCTCGTCTTTTTACCAAAGTGGGCCTGTTGGCCCATTGGCCCGTTTTCGGCCCATTAAGCCCAAAAATACCATTGTGCACGAAAATGAGCACTCTGCACTCTAATCATCCAAATGCACCATATTCATTAACAACTTTTTCACGCGCCGTGACGTCATGAAGTTCACAAAATACCAACGTTTCGGTATTTCGGCTTTTACCGATTCAGTTTAAGGGAGGGTGTCGTTTACACACCTGGTTGATGACGATTGATGACGATATTTCCCACACGATAATCCTACGATCGGTCACTAACATATTAGACTTATGAATTAACGATAACTACCATAAGTCCACGTCAATTAACCCAATCATCACACAAGTTAGTCATTTACGCACGAGGGTAAAATGAGGGGTAAATCGGTAGTCCTACCCTACAGGGGTATTTTAGTAATTCTACAACTTATCCACTTGGGCCTATGGACCCATTGGGACTACATGGCCCATTTCAGCCCATCGCGGCCCGAAATAGCCGTCCTACTGCTAGAGTAGTGAGAAATACACACCTGTTAAGAGACTGCAGTTAATCCGCGCTCCCACACTCTTAGCTGACGCCCAACCCAAATGAGCACGCCACCAAACGAAAGGGATCAACCAAGAAGGGTATGCCAACTCTCCTCATGGTTTGCTCTATTTAAAGCTAGTTCTCCATATACTCTTATGTTAGCTTCCCGATGTGGGATTCCTCTATCATCAGAGTTTAAAACCAACACCAACTCTTGTCGTCCCAACATAGCAAAATAATCAACTTTTGCGTGCAAAGGGATTCGAACCAAAGTCCTCTCACATGCTAAATCATGCCACCACCACTATGCCATCAACTCATTTGTGTCATAAGTCCAACACATTAAACTTTAAAGCGCACCTACTTGCTTCCAGATTTATTGAAAAGAAAAACCAAAATAAATTACAAGAGCCAAGACTTGAATCTTGGACCCCTTGCTTCCTCTATGGTGTCACTTCCTTGTCCCCTAAGTGGCGCTACCTTGCCACTACACCACACTCCTTTTTGTGTCATTTTTTACCCCTTTACTCTTAAAAGCCCAAATGCCAATTGCATCACTTGTTCTTAAAATCAAAATTCTGAAGACTACTATGGATTTAACTTAAGTTTGGGCCTTCCAAAGGCCCACTAACCTACTAAAATATATATTTTAACCAACCAGAACACACAAAATTTTTTTTAAAAAAGTACAGAAACACAGAAAACCCGAAAATTGGGCGTTACACCGCTTTCCTACACAAGATTGCTTTAGCTGCAAATGCAAAAGTTACCCCGTGATGGATCTTTAAGCAGGAAAGTAAGACAACTCCTTCTTCGTTTCTAACAACAATCTCTGAGGTATATTGGTGGTGATCCGCATCATATGCACCATCAAAATTATTTTTTTACGAACTCACTAGGTGGGTAACTCCATCTTCTTATCTTCTTCCCCTTTACTGGATTTCTCATTTCTAAACCATTTAGTTCAGCCATATAGTTGTTGATGAAACCTGCTATTTCCTGACCTGTACTATTTTTCTACTCATGTATTCTTCTGTTTCTATCTCCTCAGATAGCCCAAAGTCCACAACAGAAAAGGCGGCTCTAGTATGAAGTAAGCTGATCAGAGATTCAGGTAATCCACTGTAAAAAATCCATGTTAGGATCTAGAATAATATTCTAAATTTTTAATAGTGTCCAAACTTCCACTGTGACAGGACACTCGTGAAAATATGGTCGATTGTTTCAGCTCTTTCTCCACATCGGGGCTAGCTTGTACTACGGACAAGCTTTCAGTGCTGCATATTAACCCTCATAGGCAAATAGTTCCATGAAATTCTCCATATTGTAACCTTGATTTTATTTGGTAGATTTAGGAGCCAGAGTTTTTTGTAAAAATTCCTGTAGTCAGTTTGTAAAGCGTAAGCTCTAGGAATTTCATCAAAAGTTTATAATAGTTTATAGACACTGCGGACCGAAAACTCATCTCCCAGACAAGAAAATCATCGTGAGGTGTGTGCGCTAAAGGTATCTGGAGGATTTTTCCAGCATCTTCCTTTGAAAAGGTATTGTTTATAAGTTCTCTTTTCCATGTTCTCTCATTACTGTCGATCAACTCACTAACCTTGACATCATGTATAGAACTAACAACTGAAGATAATTTAAAATTAACAGCATCTGGAATCCAAGCATCAGCATTGATAGAAATACTTGTACCTGTACCAACCCTCCAACTTATTCCTTTTTCCAAAATACCCTTCACTGCCCATATGCTTTTCCATATATAAGAACTGGTTTTCCCCAATCGAGAATTTAAAAAATGTTCATTCGAGAAATATTTTACTTTAAAGACTCACATAACCAAAGAATCCTAATTAGTAATAATCCTCCACCCTTGCTTAGCTAGTAATGAAATATTGAATTACGCCAGATTTCTAAAGCCCATTCCCCCTCCTCTTTTGATCAACACATAAATTTCCATTGACTCCAGTGTATCCCTTTCCTTCCCTATCCTTTTTGCCACCAGAATTTAGCAAAAATATTTTTTAACTCCCCACATAACGATTTTGGTAGGAGAAAACATGACATAGCATAAGTGGGAATTGCTTGAAGAACAAATTTTATAAAGACCTCCTTTCCCCTTTGTGACAATAACCTTGTACTCCAACTTTCAATTCCCAACTTAACTTTATCTTTGAGATTCTAAAAAGCTTACTTCTTTCGCTTGCCTACAACATTAGGGAGTCCTAGATATTTTTCCATATTTGTGGAGCATCTCACATCTAGTAAACTCGAGATTTATTCTTTGTCTCTTTATGTTGTATTTGAGCTATAGAAAATTGTTGATTTGTTAAAATTCACGCATTGACCTGAACACTGTTCATATTCTTTCAAAATTTCTTTTAAAATTCTTGCCCCTCTATTTGTCGCTTCACTAAATAGTATACAGTCATCTGCAAATAGCAAGTGCGATATTTCTGGTCTTCTTCTACTAGCCCTCACTCCCTTCATCAATCCCTCAGCTATTGCCATTTTTATTAAAGAAGAGAGTCCCTCACTACATATTAGAAAAAGAAAATTGCTAAACGGGTCACCCTGACAAAGCCCTCTAGTTGGCTTAAAAACATTTCCTCTTCTCCCACTGATATTCACTGTATAAGAGACTGTAAAGATGCATTTCATGATTAATGTCACCCATTCCATTGCAAATCCTAAAGAATAACTTCCTTTAGAAAAGCCCACTCAACTCTATCATAAGCCTTGCTCATATCTAGTTTTACTGCCATAAGCCCTTTTTTCCCAGTCCGTTTTTCACGTAACGTATATAAGAGTTCATAGGCTACAAGCACATTGTCAGTAATTAACCTTCTGGGAATGAAAGCACATTGAGCCTTGTCAATACATTTTCCAATGACTTTCTGAAGACGATTTGCAATTTTTTTGCCACAATTTTGTATAAAACTGTGCATAAGCTGATAGGTATGATATTAACAAGACTTTAGGGTTTGTTAATTTTGGATAAGTACAATATTTGTAAGGTTTAGAGAGTCAAAATCCCTTCCATCTTTTAGAATTCCCAAGAAAAAAATTTCAACATCTTTACCTACAATGTGCCAGAATCTTTGAAAAAATAAAGCCAAAAATCCATTACAACTTGGTGCTTTAGTGGGCCCCATTCCTTTCAAAGCTGAAAATACTTCTTCTACCGTAAATGGTACTAGTAAATCTGTATTGATATCAAATGAAATATTAGTATTAATTCCCTTTAGAAGGTGGAATAAATTTCCAATTCTCTTTGATGAAAATAAATTCTGGAAGTAATTTGAAGCGGCCTCATTAATCGCTGATTCAACAGAAATTTCCCTCCCTTCGTCAGATTCCAGCCTAGTGATAGTGTTAATTCGTCTACGAACTAAGGCATATTTGTGAAAAAAGGCAAAATTTTTATCTCCTAATTGAAGCCAGTTGGTTCGTGCCCTCTGTTCCCAGTACATTTCATCTTTATCAATCTCCATATTAAGTTGAATTCTAGTATCAATCAGCTTTACCATTGTGTCATCATCCTTATTGCTAGCTAGTAGATCTTCAAGTTCCTTTGTGAGCTTATTCTTTAACCCATCTCAACCCTTCTTTATTGAGCTTGCGCACCATATCAAGCTTATCTGCAGCCTTTCAAGCTTTTCAACAATAGATCGATTTGATGACTCCCATAATTTTATAATCTCTCATTCAATAGATTCCTCCATGGTCCACCATGCCTCGAATTTGAATCTTGGAATCCCCTTATAACTCTTCTCATTATTAGTACTAATAAGTAGGGGATAGTGATATGAAATCGAATGTGTTAAATGATGAATAATTCCTTTTGGGAAAAGATGCATCCACTTTTCATTCGCCATGCCCCTATCCAGTAGCTCATTAATATTTGTTTCTGGTAGATTCCCTCTCTCCCATGTAAACCAAACCCTAGAATACCCTACGTCCATTAATTGACATTCTTTTAAAACTTCGCAGAAAGCTTCCATTCTTTTCTCCTCCCTCGGTTGACCTCTACTATTTTTAAAAGAATACATTATTTCATTAAAATCACCACATACCAGCCATAGGTGGTTTTGATCCTGACTATAATTTCTTAACAATTTCCACAAGACACTTCTTATTAACATAAGGTGAACCGTAAAACCTTGTAAATCTCCACTCTTCATTGATATTGTCCTCTTTTATCATCACATCAATATGGCTTTTTGAGAAATTTTTTAGACAAACCATAATACCTGCATTCCATGCCATAAAAATTCTACCTTTAGAACCTTTTTCTCCTACATCAATCACATTTTCAAAACCACATCTCCTCCTAAAATTTTCCATGCGCCTTTCATCTATTTTGGTCTCTATAAGGAAGACCATTTGGGGTTTATGTTGCTTCATCAAATACCGAAGCTTTCTCACTGCCCGTGGACTCCCCAATCTACGGACGTTCTAGTAAATGGTTTTCATTGTGCCCGGTCAGCTTGCCATTTGGCAGCCGCCTATCTATTTTGGTTGGTAATACAACCTTGCTTAAGAATTTCTACCGACAAAATTATGCCTCTTTCGATATGAGAGTCTTGGCCGTCGAACTTCATTCTTTTTGCTTCCTCTTTATAGGATTTTCCTTTGTCGTCGTCTTTAATTTCTATATCCTCCAATTTTCTTTTTCTCAATATACTCTCTCCATTACAAATATCCATCTCTCTTACTGCCTCAATTCTTTTCCAACTCGATTTCTTGGCTAGTTTCAAAATTCCTGTGTAATTATTATTTTCCCCATTCGCTTTTTCTACCACAACTATCTCTTCCTCCTGTATCATCATTGCTTTCTCTGTTTCTGTAAATTGTGAACTATCTTGGATTCTTTGGGCCATGTCACTTTTATCCTTCTCTTGAAAATTTAACTCAGGGATCTTCTCTATATCACCTGTATATGAACATTGAGCCTGCATCTTCTTTGAAAGGGCATTAAACTTTAAACTCTCCCTTCCAATAAAATTTACTTCTACTTTTAATGCTAGAGAATAAAGAAACAGAACGTTGGTAATTTTTCATATTTAAAAGGGATCCAAGACTTACTTTGATTTTCAGTTGAGACGAAAATACCTATGCACAAGGGTTTTTGCACATCTAACTGAACTTTAAGCCGATAGAATTCACCATTAATTGTAGATCTCAGAACGCCTCCAAAAGTAACCCCAATAGCATGCATTAAATCTTTTTTTTATCAAATTCTGGTAAACATGGTCCAATTTTAATCCAAAACAAGGAAAAATTAAGCCAAATATACATTCTTTCCATTGGTTTATTCAACCGATCAAAGAGTACTAAATTTTTCCGAAACAACCATGGCTGCCCCTCTATAACTATCTCCAAATCTTCTTCACTTTCAAAAACTATCAAGAATAAGTTTTGCCCTGCCAGTTGGATCTCGAATTTTTTTCGTTTTTCATATACTTTTCATCTGTGCCCTAAAACTATCTGGGTTATAGGATTTCTTTGTCCATGTAGTGTAGAGTAGGGTTGGCTTTTTTCTTGTTACCATCATCGAGCTTTTAACCGATAACTGAATGAGTTCCTCTATCAAAAGGGAGATCTCCTCTCCTGAAAAATCATCGTCGCCACCACTTTCCTTCATCCCAAGCCGTAGAAAAAATTGTTTTCGCTAGGATGCTAAGGAAAGCACTCTTGGCTAGGGTTTTATTATTCTCTAATACTTTCAATAAGAAATTTAATTCACTCTATAATAAAAAAAAACTATGCATTTTATAAAAAAATTTATTCTATAAAAAAAATTTTACTATTTTTTAATAGAATAACAACACTAATAATGAGTGTGAATAATTCAACACAAATTTCCTATTTATAGAGAATAAATAAAAGATTTATTATCAAATATTATCTAATTAAATAATAATATTTTAAAAGAAAATACAACTTCTACTCTAAATAGAAGTGTTACTGTAATAGCCCGTCTTTAGGTTGAATAGGAACAGTGGTTTCGGGACCATAAATCTGAATTCAAAATATTTATTTATTATTTTAATAAGGTTTACAGCATGATAGATTAATTATGTGAAATTTTCGTAAATGAATTTTACCGTTTAAATGCTTAATTCGGTAAAAAGGACTAAATCGCGTAACGCGTAAAAGTTGAGTTCTATTGTTTAAAAGTATTAAATAGCTATGGTTTATTAATATGAAAGTCCTTATTATGTAATTAGTCCATTTATAATGTAAGTGGACATTCTTGGACATTGTTTAAATGATGTTTAAGTTATATTAACAAGGTTATAATGGTAATTTATGTATTAAGTTAATAATAATAATAAAACAAAATCAAAATCATATTATTTCCTTCATCTTCATTGCCTAATTTGAGAAACAAAATAAGGTTTTTGAAGCTTCCATGGTTTTGACACATTCTTGGCTAGATTAAGGTACGATTTTAGCTCGATTTTTAATGATTTCTACGTTTTTGAGCTCGTTGAAGCTTAATCTAGCTAGCCCATACCTTCGTTTTTGAAATTGTTATAGATTTTAAATGATGCCATGGTTGAATACTTGAATTCTTGATGTCTAATGATAGATTATGGAAGCTTGGTGATAGTTTTACAAGTTTTATAAAGTGATTTTTGATAAAAATGTCAAATAGGGATTAAATTGTGAAAATGTAAAATGTGGTAGTTAAAAGTATGAAATAATGAAAGATTTGGGTTGCTAGTAGTATATAGGAAATTCGGCTATCATGGGTTATGGCCTTATTATGTAATTTTGCATTTTTATGTGTTAAGGACTAAATTGCAAAGAAGTTAAAAGTTTAGGGGTAAACTTGTAATTTAGCCAAAATGAATGTTTTAGGCTAAATTGAATTGAATGAAAGTTTAAATGAGTTAATTTGATATTATATAGATCAAGATAAACAAATACTAAAACTAGATCAGGGAAAAAGAAAGGTTGGCGAATAGACGATAGTTTTCATCCGAGCAACTCAAGGTAAGTTCGTATAATTAGAATCAAACTTTTATATACTTGTAATTATTGAAATGAATATGTATAATGGAAATATTTGAAGTATAAATTCCTTATTGATATAATGTATTTGTTATTGAGCGCTGTTTGAACTGTATGAATTCACTAGATACGAGTAACATGTTACTGGGATTACCGTTTTGGTCGAGCTCCTGCATTTGTTGCGGACTCACCACAGCTCATAAGAGCTTACCGATATATCAACTCATAAGAACTTATTATTTTTAGCTTATTGGAGCCTATAGTTTTAGCTCGTATGAGCTTACTGTACAGCTTAATAGAGCTTACCGTTTCAACTCAATAGAGCTTACTGTTCATCAGCTCAGGAGGAGCTTACCGATCATGGCTCGAAAGAGCATATATGATGATGAATTGACGAATTAATGACATTGTTCACTCGATCATCCTTTGAAGTTCTAATAGGTTCATCAGGCCTAAATAATGTTATACGGACGAGTTACAGTTTATAAATGTTACTAATGTTATATATGATATATGAATTTGGAATGATGCTAAGCATTGTATTAATGGATGGTTTTATGTATTTTTACAATGACTAACATGTGATGGATACTTGTGATTAGGTGTTGGTTAATTGAATTGTTGGTATTTTAATGTTGCTTTGATTATATATAGATGGTAAGTTTTATTCTAAATTATACGGGCTTACTTAGCTATAAAGCTTACTTTGTTTCTTTTTTCATGTTTTATAGAGGCTTGATAGCTCGCTCGTTCCGGACAAGTCGAAGTTGCACATCACACTATCCAATTTACGATTGGTACTTTTGAACTTGTGGATTTGTAAATATGGCATGTATAGGCCAGTTTAAAGAATGATAGTTATGCTACTTGATATCATGACTTTGGTATATTTATGTGTATAAGTAAGCCATGTGATTTGGCTTATTTTTGGTATTATGTTTTGGTTGAATTAAGTGTTTAATTATGGTATGTTTTGGCAAAGTATTGATGGAATGAAATTATGCAAATGAAGGCTTGATATGTTGATGTTAAATGAATAGATTATGCATGTTGTTAAATAGGTATTTGGTTATGTAATTGGTAGATTTGATATGGCTTATAATGTGTATCAAAATGATTCTTTTGGCTGTCTATTAAGCTATAAAAATATGGTCAAATATGCTTATAAATGCTTGTGTTTATAGGGTGGCAAAATGGCTTTGCAAATAGCCTATTTTTGTCCACACGGGCAGGGACACAGGAGTGTGTCTCAACCGTGTGTGACACACGGTCATGTAGCACAATCGTGTGTCCCCTGGAGTACCCTTTCGAATTAAAGTCAGTATACTCTACAGGTTTGACACAGCCTAGACACACGGGCGTGTTTACTGGCTGTGTGTGGTACACGGGCTGGCACATGGGCGTGTGGACGGCCGTGTGACCCAAGTTAGTAACCTCCCTAATTTTCCTACGGCCTGGCACGTGGGCGTGTCCTTGGCCATGTGGTGCAAGTTAGTATGTATGCCTTATTTTCACACGGCCTGTGACACGGGCGTGTGACATTTGAAATGTTGAAATTTTTCTAAGTTTCTAAAGTTTTAAATATGTTATCAATTTAGTCCCGAATACATGATTAAAGTTTTTTATGCTTGATTTAGGTAAATATTGAATACAAATGAGTTGATAATTGATAAATAATTGTTCTGATTTGAGTTACAAGTCCAGTAATGCCTCTTAACCTATTTCGACGATGATTACGGGTTAGGGTGTTACAGTTACAACGATATGCACTAGAGAATACAAAGGTTTGTCGCCCCTTATATGTAACAAGGCTTAATTGGGCCCTTCATGCATTAGATCTAGTTATATATGTTATATGAACTTTTATTCAACCAAATATTCATTTTCTATTTCTCAAAATATTATTTATTTAATCAATTAATTTTATAACTAACTTACTTTGTCAATTATTTTCTCAACCAAATTCTAATTTCGTTAAAGTAAAGACAAGTTACCTTATTAAAATCTATGAGAAAATATTTTTAATTGTCTGATTCAACAAATTCATGATGACTAATTAATTTCATTCTTACATTGAACTTCAATTATTTAATTACAATTAGTGGAACAAAAAAAATGTGCAAGTGTACACAGTGAGGATTATTCTATATGTTTGATATCTGTGGGGATTCACACTAAGTTGCAAAACTCTTTTCTGTAAAGGTACTCCCCAACATTAGCGGATTGGTGTATCAGAGGACTCGACAGTGGCCACACTTAATAACTTTAGACTGTTTTCATTGGTTTTCCAATTTTGGATGACTAGTTTATTTGGGGTTTTGTTGTAATTTTTGGAATTTGGAATTTTTGGCTTTTAATTTTGGCTTTTGAACTGTTGGTGTTTTTATTATTGATAAGCACAATTTAAATCCGATTTTCTCTAAAGCAAACAGTTTTCCTAAAATAGAAGATTTTCTAAAGCTTCCGCGATAAAGAGATGTGTTTTAAAGCAATCAGTGAGAACACATTTTTTGGACTAAGTAAAAGATAATAACTGAAACAGTTTTAATGTATCGATGCATTTTCAAAAACACTCTCATGTGACAATGCCAGATTTGGCCATAACGTCCAGACCGGGTTTGAGGTGTTACATTTAGTGGTATCAGAGTCAGGTTACAAAACTTAGCTGTAGATTTGGGTTTTAAAGATTGGTTTTAAAGAAATTATTTGTAAATAATTTGAAATATTTTTAAATAAGTATGTGGTACATCGAGTCTCCAGTGCCAATCCTGTAAGTTCTTAAAAATCAGTTTAGAATTGTCTGAAAGTTTGATTAGAATATACTGAAACTATTTTAGGTAGTATATTACACTGGAAACACTCTAAGTAGGGTAAACTGAAAACTATAGTGAGACTACTACTCGCAATAACCGACTTTGAATATTTTGATATTGTGCTGCATAAAATATTTGTTAATAAAATACTGGAACTGTTAACTAATGCATAAAACTATTAATACAGATAAATTTTGAAATTTATGATGAGCACATTTGGTACTCGTAGATGGGATACTAGAGGTCATGGTAGGGGCCATAGAGGGGCTCGAGCTAAGTCCTTGGCATTTGATACTATCCTGAATCTGGATACTAGTGAGACACTGGTATCACCTACGATAGAGATTGGGTCTGGGACTCATGATCGTGCGCTGGGGACGATGCACTGTCCCAAGCCATGCTACGGATTTTAGAGAAGGTCACTGGGCCTAACACTGGATCTGGGGATCGTGGGTCAGTTACGAAACGACTTCGGTCCAATGGGGCTGAGTTATTTAGAGGGCTCACTGGAGTCGCCCTTAACGTGGCCGAGTATTAGATGGAGGCCACAGAGAGAATTATGGACAACTTGGATTTTACTACTGAGCAGAAGCTTAAGAGGGTTGTTTCTCTACTTCGCGACGAAGCATATCAGTGGTGGTTGACCGTTAAGGAGGGCACCTAGCCCGACCGATTGACATGGGATCTCTTTAAGACTGCCTTCTAGGGCAAGTACATGGGGGCCAGTTATATTGATGCCAGGAGACGGGAGTTCCTAAATCTAACGTAGGGAGACCGATCAGTGGTCGAATATAAGGCCGAATTTCTAAGACTAAGCAGTTATGCGCGAGGCATGGTGTCGTCTAAATATAAGAGATGTGTCTGGTTTGAGGACGGCCTTAGGGATAACTTGAGGGTGCTGATAGCTCCGTAAAGGAAGCGTGAGTTTGTTGTTTTAGTTAAGAAGGCCAGGATTACTGAGGATGTTAAGTGCACGGAGTGCCAGAACAAGGATCGCGAGAGGGGTAAGAACAAGAGGGATTCAGAGCCCTCGAGTTCTGGGTGAGGCTTAAGAAAAAGGCCAGATCTGATGGGCTCATGAGAGTTGGGCCTCCTGTTGCACCTACTGCGGTGGCGCTATGTGGACACTGTGGTAGACGCCATCCGGGCGAGTGTTGGAGGACTACTAGGGCGTGCTTGAGATGTGGGTCGACTGAGCACCGTGTTTGAGATTGTCCGTTGAGAATTGATCAGATGCAAGCTTCGGGTCCTGGTACTGTACAGCCACTGAGAGTAGTTCAACAACCATCTAGGGGCCAAGGTTAGGCCAGGGGTGGTAACGGTATAGGCCGAGGACAGAAGGCACCAGGTAGAGGTACTGAACCGACTAAGGTGAGTTAGCCTGCTTTGGTTTATGCTACTCATCGCCGTGTGGATCGAGATGCTTCGGACGTCATTACGGGTACGTTTTTAATATTTAATGTACCTAATTTGGCATTGATAGACATAGGCTCTACGCACTCATACGTAGCTAGTACTGTGTCTGAAACCTTGGGGATTCCAGTTGAGAGTACTTCTAGTGAGGTAACTGTGGTGAGTACATTAGGGAAATCAGGTCGAGTGAGTAAACTATTTAGAGATGTCTCGTTAGAGGTTCAAGGGACAGTATTTCTGGGTGATTTGATGGAGTTCCATTTGGGGAGTTCGACTTGATTCTGGGAATAGACTGGCTGGTTAAACATGGGGTGAGTCTGCATTGTGTGACGAAAAGGGTTGTCTTGATGACCGAGGAGAACAGTGAGGTAGTGGTAATTGGGGAACGAAGAGACTACCTGACTAATGTTATCTCCGCTTTGGTAGCAAAAAAGTTGGTTCAGAAAGGGTGTAAGGCATTCTTGGCCTATGTTAGTATTTATGATTCTAGGGACTCTCCGGTTAGGAATATCAGAACAATGAAGGATTTTCCAGATGTGTTTCCTGAAGAGCTACCAGGGTTACCTCCGAGCTGTGAGGTGGAGTTTGGGATTGAGTTGATTCCTAGCACAGCTCAGGTGTCTATCGCCCCTTACCGAATGGCACCGAAAGAGCTGGCAGAACTTAAGGCTTAGATTCAAGAACTGTTAGACCGTGGGTTCATTCTTCCCAGTGTGTCTCCATGGAGAGCACCTGTTCTGTTTTTAAAGAAGAAAGATGGGACAATGAGGATGTACATCGATTATCGACAGCTGAACAAGCTAGCAATTAAGAATAAGTACCCACTTCTGAGGATTGATGATTTATTCGACCAGTTTAGAGGGGCTTCTATGTTCTTTAAGATTGACTTGCATTCTAGGTATCATTAGTTGAGGGTAAAGAAGGACGACATCCATAAGACAACATTTAAGACTCGATATGGACATTACGAGTTCCTAGTTATGCCCTTTGGGTTGACTAATGCACTTACGACATTTATGAACTTGATGAACAGTGTGTTCCAGCCTTATTTGAACCAATTTGTGGTGGTATTTATCGACAACATTTTGGTGTATTCTAAGTTTGAGGATGAGCACGATGAGCATCTCAAAGTGGTTTTAAAGATTCTTTGTGAGAAACAGTTATATGCAAAGTTCAGCAAGTGTGAGTTCTGGCTTCGGAAAGTGACATTTCTAGGACATGTAGTTTTTGCTAAGGGGATACAGTCGATGCTCGTAAGATTGAAGCATTTTTAGATTGGAAACAGTCGAAAAATTTGTTTCAAATCCGCAGCATTCTAGGGCTGGCAGGATACTACCGACGTTTCGTAGAAGGGTTCTCTTTAATTACAACTCCGATGACTAAACTGTTGCGAAAGGGAGTTCCTTTCGTATGGACTAATGCATAATAGGAGAGCTTTGATAAGCTCAAGACTATTTTAACTCAGGCTCTTGTTCTGGTTTAGCCTGAGCTCGGTAAAGACTTCGTGGTGTATAGTGATACGTCGCATGTGGGTCTGGGTTGTATCCTAATACAAAACGAAAAGGTGGTTGCTTATGTGTCTCGACAGCTCAAGACTCATGAGGCTAATTACCTGACACACGATTTGGGGTTGGCAAAAGTAGTCTTCGCTCTAAAAATCTAGAGGCACTATTTGTATGGGGAGAAGTGTACTATCTACACTAATCACAAGAGTCTCAAATATCTCCTCACTCAGAAGGAGTGAAACCTTAGGCAGTGTAGATGGGTTGAACTACTTAAGGATTATGACTGGACTATCGTGTACCATCCTGGTAAGGCCAATGTGGTGTCTGATGCCTTAAGCCGTAGGGCTATGGCCGATCTGAGAGCGATGTTCGCTCGACTGATTCTTTTCAATGATGGGAGTCAACTAGCTGAACATTAAGTGAAACCGACATGGATTGATCAGATCAGAGATAAACAGATGGGGGACAAGTCTCTAGAGTTGCATTTTCGTCATATGGAGAGTGGTGTTACTATGGATTTTGGGATTAATAAGGATGGGGTATTGTGTTTCTGCGATTGAATTTGTGTACCGAATGATAAGGATTTGAAACAGTCGATTCTGAGGGAAGCGCATAGTAGCCCTTATGCTATACATCCCGGCAGAAATAAAATGTATCGAGATTTGTGAGATGTATACTGGTGGTCAGGGTTGAAGCGTGAGGTTACTGACTTCGTTGCCCATTGTTTGACTTGTCAACAGGTTAAGGCTGAACACTAGTTACCTTCGAGTTTACTGCAGTCAGTTAAGATACCGATCTGGAAATGGGAGCAAGTAATGATGGGTTTCGTTAGTGGGTTGCCACTAACACCCACTAAGAAGGATTCTGTATGGGTCATCATGCATCGATTGACCAAGTCTGCTCACTTCATTCCGGTCAGGACGGAATTCTCTCTATAAAAATTGGCTAAGCTCTACATATTAGAAATAATGAGACTTCATGGCGTACCCGTGTCGATCATCTCTGATAGGGATCCATATTTCACGTCCCGATTTTGGAAGAAGCTTCATGAGGCTCTAGGTTCAAGGTTAGACTTCAGTACTACTTTCCATCCTCAGACAGATGGTCAATTAGAGAGGGTGATTCAGATACTAGAGGACATGTTGAGGGGCTATATTATTGATTTCCGAGGCAGTTGGGAGGAGTACTTGCCTTTAGCAGAGTTCGCTTCCAATAATAGCTACCAGTGTAGTATACAAATGGCACCTTATGAGGCAATGTATTGTTGTAAGTGCCGCACTCCCTTATGCTGGACTGAGTTGGATGAGCGACATATTCTGGGTCCAGAGATGGTTTTTGAGACTGAGGATAAGGTCCGTTTGATTCGAGATCGACTGAAAGCAGCTTCTGATAGGCAGAAGTCATATGTGGATCTAAAGGGTTGAGAGATAAAGTATTCTGTAGGAGACTACGTTTTCCTCAAGGTCTCACCATGAAAAAAGGTACTGAGGTTCGATCGTAAGGGAAAGCTGAGCCCTTGGTTTATTGGGTTGTACCACATTCTGAGACAAATGGGACCAGTCTCTTATCAGTTGGAACTGCCTTCGAAGTTGGATCACATTCATAATGTTTTCCATGTCTCGGTGTTGAGACGTTACAGTTCTGATCCCATGCATTTTATTCCTATAGAAGAAATTGAGGTTCGGTCAGATCTGACCTTTGAGGAAGAGCCGGTTCAGGTTCTGGATCACGATGTAAAGGTTCTAAGGAGGAAATCTATTCCACTAGTTAGGGTTCTATGGCGTAATCATAGCATTGAGAAGGCTACGTGAGAGCCTGAGGATGCGATGCGTTAGTAGTATCCTCACCTTTTCTGATCAGGTAAAATTTTGAGTCTGAAATTTTCTTTTAGGGGGTAGAATTATAACACCCCAAAAATATATGTATATGTTTCTGCGTTAATTTGACACAATTGTGTATCTACTTCAGTGGTTAAGTGTTCTGGGTAGGTGTGTGAGGTCCTAAGTTCAAGCCTGACGTGGGCAAATTTTGGCATATTTTTATGAATAAAGCCCGATCCTTGGTTAATAGGTTTATAAATAATTGTTAGTAAAAGTGTATCAAAATGGACTTGTTGGTTTGGTGGTTAAGATGTGTGTTGGTGTGTTGGAGGTCTGGGGTTCGAATCTCTACTATAGCAATGGTATTATTTTTGCTACAAAATCTCGGCTAGAGTTTGTCTTTGACCAAATATCTGAGTAGTGGGTAGTTGGTGGAGAGAATTAAGGGGAAATAGATTGGAGGTTAACAATTTGGTTGAATGCTACTTTCTTTTTAGAAAATTTGGCTACCCTCTCCCTTTCCTCTCTTTTTACTGCCGATTTCCCTCCCTTTTACTCCTTGTGCTGCTGAAATTCCTTTGTTTCCCTCCCTTGTTCGACATTACATTCTTCCTTGCTTGCAATCGTCCTACTTTTTCACTGTTAGAGAGCGTGTCAAGTCACTCGTAAAGCTAGTATCTATGGTTCGTCGAGTTGATTTGAAGTGGTTAACGTTCTGGTAGTGGTGCTGGTGTTCTCAGGATTCTGTAAATAGCAAATTCGAATCGGATGTGTACGCGAAACCACAGAAAAAGAGAAACGACAAAAGCTAAAAAATGAATCTGTCGACGCCACACCGGCGTATGGTCACCCGTGTGATAGGCCGCGTGACGGTACATGGGTGTGTGATGGACGAGTCAGGCCATGCGCGCAAGACACGGGTGCATGACACGATCGTGTGATGGCCGGAGAGGCCGTATGCGACACACAGGCTCGACCTATTGGGTGTGTAGGCCACATAGGCGTGTGGGATTCTGGGCCAGGGCATGTGATCCACACATCCAAGGCCAATTTGGGTCGTATGGGCCACACGAGCATGTGAGCCCACACGAGCAGGCAACATGGGCGTGTGAGCCCAATTTTTTGAAATAATCTGTATGGTTGCACAGGTCGCTGGTCACCCAAGTCGACTATGACCTACCATAGGGTCGGTAAGCATTACTTAGACCCCTGATTTTATGATATGACTATGAAATGTATGTATTAAGCATGTTACTATTAACATGTGTATCTGACCGATTGTGTGATCTGTTAAGTTGCATTATAGCATGTCATATTGGTATTTTGCATTGCATCGGGGATTGGGTTGATATTTCGGAGGAAGTATCTGAAAGGCTTTAAGTTTGTTATCTAGCAGCTCAGTTGCATTCTTCCATTTATGTGCCGCATTTCGGTACAGTATGGTGTGTAGGGTTGGGTGGGTTGATGATATCCCCACATGGTGTGTAGGGTTAGACGGAGATGGTGTGTAGAGGCTGGTGGATAGGATTCTAATATTCTGTTCTGCATCTGTATCTGATTGGGCTAAAGCCCTAATTTATATCTGATTTTGCATCTAAATGGGCTAAGGCCCGAACTAATTCTGTAAAGGGCTCCGGCCCCAAACTATCTATTTCTAACTTCTGATGATTATTCTGTATGTTTGATATCTGTGGGATTCACACTGATTTGTGAAACTCACTCTTTTCTATTTAATCTGTCCAGGTACTCCCCAGCATTAGCGGATCGTTGTATTAGAGGACTCGACGGTGGCTACACGTAATAACTTTAGACTGCTTTCATTGGTTTTTCTAATTTTGGATTACTTGTTTATTTGGGGTTTTGTTGTAATTTATGGACTTTGGACTTTTTGGCTTTTAATTTCGGCTTTTGAACTGTTGGTGTTTTTATTACTGATAAGCACGATTTAAATCTGGTTTTCTTTAAAGCAACAGTTTTCCTAAAATAGAAGATTTTCTAAAGCTTCCGCGATAAAGAGATGTGTTTTAAAGCAAATCAGTGAGAACACATTTTTTGGACTAAGTAAAAGATAATAACTGAAACGATTTTAATGTATATATGCATTTTCAAAAACACTCTCATGTGACAATGTCAGATTTAGCCATAACGTCTAGGCCAGGTTTAAGGTGTTACATTATCTCATTGTCAATATTTTGTCTTCTTAATTATTAATATGATCATTGTCAACAAATGACTGTGATAAATTGCTTATTCGAGAACAAGAAACCTGTGGCCACGTTCCATATTTATCAATCCATACAATGCCAATGAGAGGATATCATTAACTCTTTAATTGAGCTATGAATTCCACTGTTACTAGTAAAGCCATGCCATACAGAAGTCATGTACCCAACATACCAACTATGGGCTCGATCATCTTTAGATTGAGATGACCCAATGGTTAGTCATGAAATGTGAAAGCTTTAAAGTTAGTTGGAGGTCCTAAGTTCAATAAATTAACTTTTACAAATTCCTTTTTTTTATATATATATTGGCATCCAAGCTTAGTAAACCTAGGTATAAACATGTTCTTATCAAAATAGTCAGCCTTTTAACTCATTTTCTTCTACCTTAGTCGTCCCTAACCTCTCCCTCTCGTCATCTTTATTTTTCCCCTTTTTCCTCCATTGTTGTCGTCACCTACACCTCCTCTTTTATCATATTCTTATTCTTATTTTTGCATCAAGATTGTGCACCATCTCCTTTAATATATTGCTACAATTTTTCCTTAATTAAATCAACCCCAAATCTGAAATTTTGAATTCCAAGATCGATCCCAAACATCGCCTAAAAAGTGACATTGTCGTTTCTCTTGACTAGCTTGTGTAAGGTCTCTTCTCTCTTTAATTTCTTAATTAATCTTGTCCATTAAAAACCTAAATTTCCAGATCTGGAATTTATGGGTTTTTAAAGGTATTTTTCCATTTTTTAATTGTAACATCCTGTTTTCGGTAAAATTAAAATAGTGGTTTTGGGACCACAAATTCGATTCCAGAAAGGAAATTTATTTTAATATTATTTTATGATTAAAGTATGATAATAATGTCGTATGAAAATTTCATAAAGAAATTTTACTGATTATATGTTTAATTTGATAAAGGACCAAATTGCACAAAGTGCAATAGTTGAGTTCTAATAGCTAAAGGGATTAAATTGTAACACCCCTCGCCCGTATCCAATGCCGGGACAGGGTTTGAGGTGTTACTGAACTTAAACTCATCCAATATTAGAAAATCGGGCCATCAAATTTTGATCAATCTAAAACTTTTTATTTCAAAGGCAATTTGTCCCTTGATTGGGCTTACGAGGCCCAAAACATATGTTCAAGGTGGTTTGGGGCCAAACCGAGGGCTCAAGAAAAACTTAGAAAATTCATGCTTTAAGGCCACACACGCCCGTGTGGGTATAAGGCACATGCCCGTGTGGGTATAGGGCACACGCCCGTGTGCCAGGGAGACGCCCGTGTCCCACTCCCGTGTGGCACATTTAATTCCACAATTTTTCATAAAATAGGTGCATACATCACACGGCTTGGACACACACCCTTGTCCTTTGCTCGTGTCCTCCCACACGGCCACGACACGCCTGTGGCGTAACCCGTGTGCAATAACCTGAGTATTTTGTTTCTGATGTCAGCATTATACGACCATGGCACACGCTCGTGTACTAGGCCGTGCCCTCCACACAGTTGAGACACACGGCCGTGTCTCTTCCCGTGTGATAAATACCATGCATTCTGACTTGAAATTTCTAAGTGCAGGGGACAGACAGCCTTCTCATACGCCCATGGGGCTGTTTGTGTGTCACATACGGCCTAGACACACGCTTGTGTGTCTACCCATGTGGACAATATGAGGCTATTTACCAAGCCTCATTGCCACCCTAGTATGCCCATTTTCATATCAATACCCACCAATACCAAATCAAGCATGATAGACATTCATTTAACCATGAAGATGCATCTATTATAGGCTCAAAATTAATATTACCCTAATTCAAGGCTTAATGTAAAATGTGGAAACTATTTCAAGCCAACACATTTGGCCAATTCTCAAAGACACAAAATAATAAGGTCTAGCCTTATACATGCCATAATCCAAAAATATAAATCCAACTATACCGAGTATTATGGTTGATAGTGTGATCGATATCTCTGACTTCAAGGGATACTTGAGCTAATTAAGTGGCACTGAAAGAAAAAGGAAAGAAAAGAGAGTAAGCATAAAGCTTAGTAAGTTGCATATAACAAATATACAACAACAATTTCACCATTAGTCATCATGCTCATGGCTCAAAGGTAAGCATAAACTTGACTTACTCATTACCGTCTACTCAAGTCACATTTTCTAATTTGAGCTCATTACTCATGCATACCGAATAGGTACCAGTACCACTCACAACATTATTATACTTTCCTTATTAAATCACTTTCGTAACCTTTAAATTTTAACCTTTCGGAATACTACCAGATATTCTATCAGCCTCAAACATGGGATAAGTTGCCGATGCCATGTCCTAGACACAGTCTTACACTAGCTATCATCTTCGAGGCCGATGCCATGTCCCAGACATGGTATTATACTAGCTCTCGTATATACGTACTGATGCATGTCCCAGACATGTCTTACACTAGCACAAATCTTAGCTGATGCATGTCCCAGACACGTCTTACACTGGCTATCATCGTCGAGGCCGATGCATGTCCCAGACATGTCTTACACTGGCACTCATCTCTGCACCGATGCCATGTCCCAGACATGGTTTTACACTCGCACTCATAATGTGGTCGATGCATGTCCCAGACATGTCTTACATTGGCACACAAGTAATCCGAATGTTAAGGCAAGAATATCCGGTTTGTTTCCTAGGGTTCCAATGGGGTCTTTCTACTATCTCAATTATTACTATGCATTCTCAATTCACAATCTGGCAATTCATTCTTTATCAATTTATTGAAAATTTGAAAATATGTATTAACAATGTAGTTATATTATTTACATACAACTTACCTCGGTTTACAAAATGTACTCGACTAGTCGATTTAGTCGATTTGCTTGGCTTTCCCTCGGTTTAGGCTCGGATTTGGTAAAACTTTATCTATAATAAAAAAATACCCTTATTTAATCACTAAATACAATTATGAATTCATAAATTCACTTCTTTGGTAAAATGACCATTTTGCCCCTAGACCTTGGCAAAATAACCATTTTGCTCCTATGCTTGAAATTCAATTTTTATCGAATTTCTTTATTTCTTAAGGCTAGCTGAACCTCTTTGACTCTTATAGAAACTCCAAATTCTCACTATTTCACACATTTATCACCTATTTTGCAACTTAAGCGGAATAGTCCCTTTAGGTGTTTTCATGCAACACCCTTCACAAAAGTTGTTTATAACACAACTAGGACTCATATTCTTCCATAAAAACTCAAAAAAATATCATAAATTCATTCATGGAAAAACTCTAAACTCTTAATCATTTTGCAAAATAGACCTCTCATTTGAAAGCTCATGCTTCAAGGGTCTCAAAAATGCAAAAATCTCCAACAAAGGGTATGGAAATCACTTACTTGTGAGTGCTTTAAGTTGCTTAAAATTTTAAGCTCTTAAAAACCCCCTTAAATTTTTGATTTTCGGTAGATAAAGAAGCTAAAAAAGGGATGATATCATCCTTCCTTGATTTATTTCTATTTTAGTCAAAATAAGCCACCTGACTCACCAAATATAAAAGTTTTGTCCCCCCTTTGACTCAATGGCCGGCCAAGCACCCTAAAATGGGTCTAATTGCCCTTTAAAGACTTCAAATTTTAATTCTCTAGCTATATAACACATTTGGGTACTAAATGCAACTTTTTCCTTTTATGCGATTTAGTCCTTTTTCGCAATTGAGCTCTCAAACATTAAAATTAACTTACAAAAATTTTCATGCACTAATGAAATCTCACTATAACCTCATAATAATAAAAATAAATTTTCTAACTTTGGATTTGTGGTCCCAAGGCCACTGTTCCGACAAGGCCCTAAATCGGGCTATTACATAAATAGCTATGGAATTCAAATTTTGATATCCTTAAATGGTAAATATACCATTAAAAATGATTAGTTGTTAAGGATGATGATTCATCCATGGAAAATAAAATAAATAAAAGGATGAAATTGGATAGTGAAATAATAAAAGATGATAAATGATAAAAATAAAAATAAAAATATCATCATATATATCATCTTTCCCATGGAAACCCTAACCATGGAAACCTAAGCTCAAGCCAACTTATTTTGCTTGATTAGGTAAGTATTCTTGCCCATTTTTAATGATTTTTATATTTTCGAGATCGTAATAGCTTAATTTAGCTATCTCGGGGATTAATTTGTAAAGATATCAAAGTACTAGGGTTTTTCCATGGATGAGTATACTGAAATTTTGAAATTTATGATAGAAAATGAAAGGTTGTTGATAGATAAACAACTTTTATAAAGTGAATTTTGATGAAATTATAATTTTAGGACTAAATTGTATAGTTGTAAAATTCCTAGAAAAATTTTGAATTTTATGAAATACAAGGGCTGTAAATTTTCTGAGCCTAGGGACAAAATCGTCATTGATTAAAACTGTAGGGGCAAAATGATAATTTTTCCTAAGATATGAATTGGACTGAATTGAGTAAAAATTGTATTAAATTGATGTTAAATTTACTCGTATAAATCCGGATAGATCAAATTCAGAGTTAGAACGAGGAAAAGAGAAAGTGTCGGATTAGTAGATTTTATGTACACGAACATTTGTTGAGGTAAATTCATGTAACTTAATTATGTATATTAATATGTTTGAATTGAATGTTGTATTTGTATGAATCGTATAAATGTTTAATGTATGAATTTAATCAGATGCTCGTTATTGTTTGATAAATGATAAGTCTCGTTTGAATAATGAAATGCGATGGATACAGTATTTTCTCATATTGATTATAGTCCTGCATATGTTGCGAACATTATAGTTCGAACGAGCATCTTGTTAAAAGCCTTCTCGAGCGTTCTTGTTACATGGTTCCTACGAGCATCCTGATCGGTAGTGACCCTACATGTGTTGCGCACTATCGCAGCTCTTTGTGAGCGTCCAGTTACATGATTCGATCAGTTGTGATCCTGCACATGATGTGGACACAAACACAGCTCTTAATAAGCGTCCTGTTATACTTCGCTTGAACTTCCTGTTAAATAGCTATCCGAAGCTCCCTTATAATAACTCTTCGGAGTTACCTGTTAAGCTCAATGAGCTTCCTGTTCTAAACTCTTATGAGTTTCCTGTTTAGCCCGGATGAGCTTTCTGATACAAGGCTTACATGAGCATCGTGTTATATAGCTCAAGAGTGTACTTCATGATTATGTGCCATTATGGGTACCCCTGAATATGAATTGATGGTTTCCAATTTGTACACTTCGAGTGTACTACCTGTGTATCCATCGATATTTTAAATAAATTCAATGGTAAAATCCTGACATGATAAAATATGAACACAAAATGAATTATTACATGTATCTGCTTGAAATACGTGAAAATGATGATACATGATATATGAAAGTATGGGATGGTGATATATGAACATGGAACTTGTTTGATGAATATGTTCATCTAATATTATAGATTTGTACACTTTGAGTGTATTTTCCTGGGTTTCCATTGATATTTTAATTGATTTAATGAACAAAATCTTGACATAAAATAATCTGAACTTTAGACGAAATATTATGAAAATGTACTTGAAATACATGGGTATGATTTGTATATGTTATATGAATTCATGATGTGGAAAGCATATGTATATGGGAATTTGGTTATTACTGAGCCCGTACATGTTTCTTAATGTTTATATGAGATAGTATGATTTCGAAACAAACTATTACACGTATGTACATGAAGTACATGGAAATGACATTACTTGATATAATGATGCATGAATTGGTTGTTACATGAATGTGGATCATGCTTGATGACTTTGTTTGTCCATGATTAAGGACTATTATATGTGATTACTTAGCTAACATGATGAGGATATGTGTTTAGGTCTTGTAATAAAATTGGTTGATAGTGTCTTGCATGTTTATTTTGAATATAAATATATGATAAGTTATTTACCATGTTATACGAACTTACTAAGCATTTCATGCTTGCTCTATGTTATTTTCCCTTGTTCTTTAGTAATTCGGAAGCTCATTAGAATAGAAACATCGATAAAGATCACTCACACTATCCATCGGCCCATCTTGGTATATATGGTAAATTAATTATGGTTATAATGGCATGTATAGGTTAATTAGCCAATGTTGACATGTAAATGTTTGGGTTATAACTAGCATTGGAGTGGCTTGTGATGAACATGTTTTGATATGTATAAATGAGGCTATAACATGTTTGGTGTATGCTTAAATGATTGATTGATAGAAAATTAATTCTAACATATTTGGTAAAATATGCATATAGGTGAATTCAAAAAGTTAAGTAAGTTTATATATTTAATTATATGATGGTAAAGTGTCATTTGAGGTGTTTAAGAGCACATTAGTTGTATGTGATGATATGTCATGCATGAGACTTGGTTTTGACTTGAATTAATTATTTTAAAATGGCTTATGAATATGTTTATATATTGGTGTAAGAGGGAGAAAAATTGAGTGAGAAATGTGGCTAGGAAAATAGCCTAGTTTTTTCCACACGGGCAAAGACACGGGTGTGGATCTCAGTCATGTGTGACACACGGCCTAGCACACTGGCGTGTGATCTGACCGCCGACATCATTAAAATGTCAAAACAGAATGCTCAGAATTGATCACACAGCCTAGCACACGGGCGTGTGTCTTGGCCGTGTGACCCCTTCACCTACACATGGTTTAGCACATGGGTGTGTGACCTGACCGTGTGACCCAAGTCAGAGAGTTACATGGCCTGAAACACAGGCATGTCCCAAGTCAGAGAGTTATACTATTTTAAAATGTTATAGACTGATTAAATGAAGGAATTTAAAAAATTATTAGCTACTGATTTTCTAGTATATTATGGAATTAGGTGCTGACCCAAATGCCCCGAATCAACCATAATGCTGAAGAACGATCGTACGTACGGTTGCATCCATACAACGTAAGGAATCGAACTAGTTGAATTCATAAAATAATTATTAATTCAAAAATTGTTTTGAACCGATAAGTGGGTAATTGGGAGTTGGTTAAGTGGTAAATTGATTGAATTTATACTGAATTTTGGTTTAGGATCATATAAAGGTTTATTAAGGAAAATTGGAAGATTAACTAGGTGCTGGGAGAAAGTGAAAAATAAGGTGTGGGTCCTAAACTTGTAAAATTTGTTTGACAATGATAAATGTTATCTTATATTTGATAAATTAGCTTGCTGATTGGTTTGGCATAGTAACCAAGATATTAGCTTTGCAAGTGGGCGAACCAGGTACGTTCGAGCCTTAAAAGATTGATGTGTTGGCAAAATTGCTAGTTTGACTGTATGAATATGTAATTGAGATTGTTATGAGAATGTTTGATTAAGTGGTATGAAATGTTGAGATATTAGGTTTGTGCATGATTTAAATGCATGAAATATTTACTATGATATATATATACGTGAGGTTACTATTGGTGCACAATGAAATTCGTAAAGTACGTGAATTGAACGATATTAATAGATACCATCTTAATGGTAATTTGAAAATTGGAACACTGCTTCCTTTTTCTAAAAGTATGTGATTATTGAGGACATGTTGGACATGTCGTATAAATGTGAAAAGTATTGAAATATAATTAAGTATGAATTTGTATGACATATTGCATGTGCATTAGGATGAGATTTTGTGGTTGATGGAGGAGTTCCGTGGAATACCGGCGGCATATTACATTCGCATATATTTGTAGTCAGTGCACTACATTTGGAGTACCGAGGGGATTGACGATTATATCGCATTATTTATCTGGCAGTTTCACTACATTATTGATTATTGGTGGTTTTACCATATCGAGCATTGCTCACATATGTTGGAGTTTGGCAGACGGGTTCTGAGGAACTCGTGCTGTGTAGCGGATGGTATGGGTAGGATCTCATATGTGCATTTTTCATGATCATGTGCATTTGGAATTATTATTGACAATGTTTGATTGTACTATTGGCACCTCTATGAAATTTCCTGTATGAATGCTTAATACTCGTTTAGTCTCACACCGAGCTTGTTAAGCTCACCCCATTATCTCAACTTCTCAGGTAATAATCAAACTTAGGATCCGAATTGGCATGCGGACGTACGGTGGAATTTTGACATTACTTTTTCATATTATTTTAATTTAATCATTTTTTGGTTATTTTATTATTATTATTCAGTTTTGGATTGTAAAGTTTTTTTAAACTGTGGTTTGGGGCTGTTCGAGATTTTTGGGGTTTTCATGCATGCATGACATGCATGTTTGGTATAGATACACAGTTTTTATAAATATGTTGAAATGGACTATGCATGATGTATGGCTAAATTAATAATTTGACTAGTAAGATAACAAAATGTTTTTGCAAAGGCAACACCGTTAGTAAGGTTTTACAAAAACTCACCTAATTAGCTAATTTGACCTAAGCATGGTTGGACTAAGTAAACGGAAGTTTGCCAAACCTAACAATAGAAACCACGATTTTATAAAAAGGAGTACTTGAAGGTTTTTAACTATCGTTAGGGCAGGACCGACACTAAGGTGTCCAATGTGGCCTTTCCGATTCGACCATAACATCTAGGTCGTGTTTGGGAGGTTACATGAGAAGTTTTAAGCTTTTTATTCACTACTTCAGTTTGAAGCATCGAGTAGTTATTTGGTTTGATAAAGTAGAGATTTGTTTTCCATCCATCCATTATAGATTAAAGAGCAATTTTTTTGTGAATAGCAACCCTTTTATTGAATGTCACGGTATAACCGTCATAAAATAAACATGCTACAAAAATTAAATTCCTCTTAAAATGAGGTACATAAAACACGTTCTTTAAAAAAATCTTCCTAAATTTATCAAAGTGTAAAATTACTTCTCCCACTACTTCGATTGAAACATAACTCCCATCTCTGGACCACAATGAGAGGCTCCTATCACGTAGACTTCTCGTTTCGTTGTACCCCTATAAAGAAACACACACATGGTTAGTGGCTCTAAAATCAATAACTCAATTGTCAATTGATTCTTCCACTAAATAATTACAACCAAATTTCTAGGAATTCAAATCTTTGGAAAAATTACTTTATCATAAATAATAAAATAATAACATAGATTCATTCATATATATATCCCTAAACATACTGATAATTACAAGAATGTCACATCTTATAAAAAATTAATCACATATAAAAAAGGGAGAAAATTTTGATATTGGTTTAAACTATAAACATAGCATAACTAGGATCTAATACCAATCGTTGGAAAAAAAAATACGATTAGAAAATGGTTTTCTTGCAAAGTAAAAAAATAAAATTTTGAAAATTGATTCAGTATGTGATATTTATAGCAATAAATTTTTCTCCTAAAATTGCACTTGTGTCTTAGGCTAGATGGATCCTAGACATTCCCAGCTTTCAATCGAATGAGATTTTTTGCTTATCTCATACCACAAACTGTTTCAAGTGTGGGCTTAAACACTTTCGAATCAAACACATAACCAGAAATATTTCCTTTACTTTCTGTAGAAAAGTAAATCTCTCTCTTATAGAAATCGGTGGAATTGTTATTCCCGTAAAATGTAATTTATACTTAGAAATAAATTTTTACTCTTTTCGGGCAGAATAACAATATCTCAAAGTTGTATAGAACTTCTTGTATTTATAACCTTACCAGTTTCATCTATTTATGAGAAGAGGAAATGACACCCTAGTTGAATTGGTAGAATACATTTAATACCTATTCAATAGAAAAAATTCCCCTAGTTGAACTAGGAGAGAGAGGGGAAGCAACCCAAGCTAAAATACTAGGGTTTGTCCTCCCCTTGTATTCAATATGAGGGGTTTTGTTCTTATCCTGTACTAGGTCCAATTATATGTGTTTTTTGGAGTTTTAACTCAGCACTTTATAATTCAATCCAACCAAATACATGTTTTTCTATTTCCAAAAATAAACATTATAAATTAATTTAAATGAATTAATCTTCTAATTATATAATTTTCTCAACCTGGTTCTAATTCCATTAAAATCATGGCAACTTTACCGTAAAAAATATATGAGAAAACATATTTAATTTATCTACATTCAACAGTTTCACAATAACCAATTAATTTCATTTCAAATTTGGACTTAATTATTTATTTAATTAATTAAATAATAATTCAAAAAACATAAATTAAGTTCCAGATCGTTTCCATACTTAATGAGAAACCACATTCATTTTCGAATGTAACACATTTATCTAACATTATCATTTCTATCCATTTTTCTTCATTTGGTTCAATATGCAATTCATTTACGGTTTCAACGAGATAAGGAAGGGACCGATTGGACATATATGATTAGGGCTCAAATGATTTATAATTGAGTTCCAGTTTTTCACCTATTAATTATAAGCGCATTTAGTCATGAAGTCATTCCACTATAGTATCGTAATTGAGCTCTCCCTAATGACATACCATTACAAAGGCAACTTGATTAGTGCTCGTCCAATGACCTTGTCATAAGTGTGTTACCTTCATAGGATATCCTTAATCTTTTTGGGATAAATCCGCTCTTCCAATTTGATCATATTTTATCTTATGGTAACCATTACATATTCCTTCATGAAAAGTCAATTACTATCAGATAGTAATTAAGACATTCATCACAAAGATGAACGACCCATGGACACATTTACTTTTCATCAATCATGTAATGTCCATGAGAGGATATCATTTACCCATGTCTTGGATTATAAATTCTATTATTGTGAATGATGCTACATACTGTAGAAGTCATATACCCAACGTATCATCTTTTGGTTCCATATCTATTCGAACTCATGCTTTTACTTAAATCAAATTATATGAGTCACGCATACATAGTCCAACATCCACTCAAGATTAAGGTATTCGACATTATGAATGTCACAAGTGAATAAATACATAAATGGATTCATGATCTATTCTTCTTGGGTTTTGTCCAATGTACTATCAGTCCATTCAGTCACATCTATGTCTCTATCTTTTGGGAGTCATCTGCTCTGATGCCCAAGACAAAACATCTCCCCAATTGGACTTGATAGACGACATATTAGTCTTTCAATCGATTTGCTCATTTCTGATTAGATTGAAAACATAATTAGGCTTTGTCTCGGGCATCAGAGTAGATGACTCCCAAAACATAGAGATATAGATTTGATCACTAGATTTGTAGTACATCAAACAGAACCCAAGAAGAATATATCTTGAATTCGTTTATGGATTTATTCACTTGTGACATTTATAGTGTGACATATCTCAATCTTAAGTGGATGATGGATTATGTATGCATGACTCGTATACTTTGATGTAAGTAAAAGCCTGACTTCAAATAGATATGGAACCGAAAGTTGGTGCATTAAGTATACAACTTATGCAATATGTAACATCATTCACAATAATGGAATTAATAGCCCAAGGCATGGGTAAATGATATCCTTTCATTAGCATTACATGATAGATGAAAAGTAAATGTGGCCACAAGTCGTTTTTCTTTGTGATCAATAACTTAATTACTATTTGATAGCAATTAACATTTCATGAAGATATAATTATTGGAAAAAATTTGGTTTGAAAACAATTTTCTTGCATAGTGGACAATTAAAATTTTGAAAGCCGGCCCGTTTGTGATATTTATAATAATAAACTCTAACCGAATTCATACATATGTTTTCGACTTAACGGACATTCATTTTTCCTGGCTTTCAACGAAACGATCTTCTCTGCTATTCTCGTACCACAAAGTGGTTCAAGTGTGGGCTCAAACCAATTGAATCGAAACACAAAACTAGAAAAAGTTTTCTCTCTTTTATTTGAGGTGAAAATGGAAATTCTCTCTTCTTTAATAGAAACCAGTAGAATTGTTATTTCGAAAAAAATATATTTAATAGTTGAGAATAAATTCTTTCTATTTCTTGGTAGAGCAACAATCTCTCAAAGTTGTGTTTTATGTCCTACTGGTGCTATCTATTTACAAGAAGAGAAGGTAGAACCCTTATTAAGTTGTATTGCATTATTTCAAATTGAAAAACAACTTCCAACTTAGAGTAGGAGTGGGGTGGACAGTACACCTTTGTATTCCTACTAGGGTTGTCGCCCTATTCATGTTATATGAGGGGTTTAGGGCCACTCTGATAGCTCGATATATCAAATCAAAATTGCTAAGAAGGGTTGAATTGGCTTCTAAAAATTTGGTGGAAGCAAAGAGAGAAAATTGAAAGATGAACATGATAATTTAGAGTGGTTCGACCCCAATTGCCTATTCCACCACCTTTGCTTTCCACAACTAAGGATTTTCTGAAATTCACTGATTTGATAACCCTTGAGGATAAGGTTTAACCTTACAATTTCCTTAATATTTCTACCCTAAAAGTTAAGACACAAACCCTCTCAAGGAAATACAAATAAGTAAACAAAAAAATAATCATTCCAAGATAAAGTGTTTGCAAATTAAGCTTAAATACAATGAAATACACTTGAGCAAAAGAATAAAAGTAAAGCTCACAAGCGTATGTAAGAAGAATATGGAAATAGTAAGCTCAAAGGTTGTTTAATTGATGAGTTTAGCTTGAAAGTGCTTTCTAGTTTGTTGTAGGAACTTTAGAAGTTGGTATTTATACCCCCTAATTTATTTCCAACCGTTAAGGTTGTTAGTGTCATGAATAGAGCCGTTGGGGATGTAAAAAATAGAGCATTTAATTCACTTGCAACACCGAGTATCGATACAATATAAAAGGCTATCGATATTTTTACAATAAATGCTAAATTCAGTGATCGTTGGAGATTTGTTATCGATAAGAAAAGAAATTTTATCGAAACTTATAAAATTTGAATTGATACTTTGTAAGTTTTGTGCGAAATAGAGTACTATTTTGGTACCATTTTTAAGACGGGGTATCGTTATCGAAGAAAATACTGATACTTCACCAAAAGGTATCGATACATAATTAGGTTTGTAAAAAATAGAATGTCATTTTGGTGTCGCTTTTAAAAAGGGTATCGATAATTCATAAAATATCGATCCTTGGCCAAAAAGGTATTGAAACTTTTTGGCCTGAAGCAATTTTGACTTGCTTGAAAATTATTTTGACTTGATAAAATGATAAAACACTTTCTTACTTAGTCAAAATTATTTTAACTTGATTTTAAAATTGTTTCAAAATTTTCTAAGAGTTCAAAGTTTTTATCTCTTAGACTTCAATACTAAACAAATCATTTTTTCAACTTGGTTCAATTTTAAATTTTATTTAAAAACATTTCAATTTGTTATATCAAAGCATTTTATCAAATAAAGCTTGGTTTACCACTCTCTCACATAGGGTCCAATTACGAGTACTTCCTGGGCCTTTTGACCTAGTACTCTGTAATGTTATCGATACTTTGTAAGTTTTGTGAGAAACAAAATACTATTTTGGTATCGTTTTTAAGATAGGGTATCGATATTTAAGAAAATAATGATACTTTACAAAAGGTATCAATACTTAATTGGGTTTGTGAAAAATAGAATGTCATTTTGGTATCGCTTTTAAAAAAGGTATCGATAATTCATAAAATATCGATACTGGGCCAAAAAGGTATCGATACTTTTTGGCCTGGAGCAATTTTGACTTGTTTGAAAATTATTTTGGCTTGATTGTAACACCCCTAACACGTATCCGTCGCTGGACTAGGGTTAAAGGCGTTACCGAACAAATCTAAACATCTCGCATTGATTTCCCAAACATCATAACATCAAAGTCACACATCATTAAAAAGTCCCATACAAAGGTCAATGAGACCTTAAACATGCTTTAAAAAGGGGTCAGGACTAAATCAAATGCATACAAAATTTTTCAACACTTAAACATTTTTCAAAGTTATACAGGTCACACGCCTGTGTGAACAGGCCTTGTGCCTCACACGGTATTAGACACGTTCGTGTGTCTAGGCCGTGGCAAAACAGGGCATACATACTGAATTCACCACACGGCCACAAGACACACCCGTGTGCCTTTGCTATGAATGAAACTGACTTGGGTCACACGACTGACCACACGCCCGTGTGTCTAGCCTGTGTACCCTTCAAAATGGCCACACACGCCCATGTATCAAGGCTGTGTGCCCCACACGGCCACCAGACACGCCTGTGAGTCTAGGTCGTGCTCGAAACTGACTTGATTAACTAAATTACAACAGACATACGATCGAGACACAAGCCTGTGTGCTCAACCGTGTGGGGTGAAATTAGGTTTGGTTTAAGCCACATTTTCCCACCTATCTCAAGCACACCAAAACCACAACATTTTTACATCATTTACATACATTTAAAGGAAACCAAATCAAACATTTCATGCATATTGCATAACATCCAAATACCATCCAATTCACTACTCAATTCCACAACCTAAATATACCAAAATCATTAAAACTCACATAAGTTTCAAAAGTATAATCTCATCATCTTATCACCTATTTCATACCACAAAACTTGCCAATTCAACATTCCATATTCAAACCATCACATGAACATTATATACATCATATGGTTTACCTATCAAACACATTATTTAGGCCAACTTAAATGGCCATACATACTAACATTTATAAGCCAAATCTCATGGCTAATATTCACAACACAAAAAATACCAAAATGACTTTAGCCTATACATGCCATATACCATATATACAACTCTCAAAATAGTACCAAAATAGATGTCCGATAGTGTGATTGATGTCGCTGAAGATCCCCAGATCTGAGCTAGCTTTGTAACACTGTAAAATAGAGAATGTTTCACACAGTAAGCTTTAAAGCTTAGTAAGTTCGTACCATAAATAATCAACAGTTTATAATATATGTGACATCAACTAATAAATACTTAATAATTCATAATTCATCTGTCAATTCTATTCTATCTCATTTATTGTGTTCATAAGAATTCATCAAGTTTCATACACACAGTATCATCTACCACCTAGGTATTGAACATACTTGAACCTTCCCGTATTTATTCATTTCATTTTCCTCTCCTGTTCAAATACATTAATTCATTCAGAAGTCTTTCCATGCCTTAAGAATTCGTACACTTAGTGCATTAGTGATTTGCTGAAGCTTTAACAATCTCGCACACTTAGTACAATTTCAATAAACCGAAGCTATCTTGGTATCGCACACTTAATGCGTCATATAGTTGAAGCTATTCCTACTCGCATACTTAGTGCAATTTGTAACTGAAGCTATTTCGAACCGCACACTCAGTGCCGATCAAAGTCGAGTATCATCTTGCTCAAACCATAATCAAATATTTATATAATTTATGCATTATCATAGAATTAAAACATAACTATAATATCATTTATCACGTACGAACTTACCTCGTACTCGAAATTAAGGATTCGGATCGTTTACTCGATAATCTTTGATTTTCCTCGATCTAAATCCGAATTCCTCTTTTCTTGATCTATATGTAATCAAAATTAACCCCTTTAATCACCAACACATTCAATTTAATACACAAACACATCTTTGGGCATTTTTGCACTTTAGCCCCTAAAATTACACATTTTGACATTTTAGTCCTTATTACACAAAACACCAAATATATAAAATTCATTGAAACCATGCCTTAGCCGAATTTTCTATGGTCCCTACCAGCCCATATTTATCATTTATTTCACATTTTAGTCCCTCAATTTCTCATTTTCACAATTCAGTCCAAAATACTCAAATTCATTAAATATCCCAATACAAAACATAGTAATCTAACACATATCTTTCATTTACTATCACCAAACTTCATAAAAATCACATTATCAACAACTGCTCAACTCAAAATCATCAACAATTTCCAAAATTCATACATAGGCATGATAGTATACAGAGCAACGATCACAAAAACGTAAAAATTATCAAAAATCAAGTCAAAATCGTACCTTAATCAAGTAATCAAAGTGCCAAACCCTAGCAAGCTTATTTTCTCTTCTTTTTTTTAGCAAGCTTATTTTCTCTTCTTTTTTTTCTTAGTGTTTTCGGCAAAGGTGATGAATATATCGCAAAAATCATATTTTTTTATTAATATAAACATAATAGTCATTTTGCAATATTAACCTTAATGAAATAACATTTTAAACATGTAATGGTTGTCCAACAATATCCATTATCATTTAAAATGGTTTAATTACCATCTAAGGCCTTCATATTAAAAATCCAAAGCAATTTGACACTTTTTTCATATAGAATACAAGTTTTGCATTTTATGCGATTTAGTCCTTTTCTCAAATTAACCACTTAAACGATAAAATCATCACATCAAACTTTCACAAATATCTAATCTCATGACATAAACGCACAAAATAATATTAAAATATTTTTCTGACTCGAATTTGTGCTCCCGAAACTACGTTTTGACTAGGGTCTAAATCGGGCTATTACATTGATATAATAATAATAACAAATTCTTACATACTCAAAATTATTTTAACTTGATTTTAAAATTGTTTCAAAATTTTCTAAAAGTTCAAAGTAGATATTGTAAATGGAAAAATATATAGGATTTTTCCTATGCCATTTATCACCTTTTTACTTAAAATTGTTGTAAAACCTAAGTAATTGTTTAATAAATTAATGAAATATGTGAAAATATGAAATTAGGTCATAGAAATTATTACTAAAATGTGATTTTATGTTTTATTATATAGTTTTCATGCAATAAATGGCTTATTTTATATTAATTTGAATATATTATATTTTTTAAGACATAAAGTGGGCCATGCATGATTAAATTAAATAATAAAATATAAAGTTATATTTAATAATTCATTTTAAAATATTTCATTAATAATTTGGGTTTTTAAATTGGATAAGTTTTATTCTTCGGTCCTCTAACTGGTTGATTTATTCTGGACAGGTCTGATAGCTTTGCTGGATCACAAAACCGTCCAAATTAGGGACCAATTCAACCCAAAATTCTACTGCACATGGCTATCCATAAACCACTTTTTGGTTTAATTGCACAAGGTTCTTGAAGAGTTGAAGAAATTAGAGATTTACCTGAAGATTTGCACTTAACCGAGTCTCAGTCCTGAGTTGTTGTGGCACTCAAATTGACCAAAAATCAAGCAAAAATCAGCTCAACTTCCTCAATTTATGGCCGACCACCCATGGAAGATGCTTCAAAAGATGAAAACTCCTATTTTTAGTAAACTATCCCCCTCTCATCACTTAAGACCTCATTCCCACATTTCTACTCATCCCTCATCATCCATCATTCTCTCCTCTCTAAATTCTCTTAGCATTCTTCTTTTCTCCCCAGGCCTATCATCATCTTTCCATAAAGATTTTAGCATTTGAGCCTCTTAAAGAACCCTTGGTTGCCCACCTTGGAGAGCCATTAGCAAAGGAGAGAAGCAAAGGAACGAAAGAGCCTCGTTAGTCAGAGTCTTGGGTGACAGCCACTCTGAATTAGGTTTCATCTTTCTTTTCTTTAATTTAATTTAAAGATGTTTGTTATGTGTTCTTTGTTCTTGTTTACAACAATGTTAGCTTAATTTTATTTAAGCTAGGATGATTGCTTTGATTAAATAATATTTATTAGATTCATGCTTATAATGTTTGTGCCTCAATCGATCATGTTTTCAATTAAAATCAAGTATGTATTTCATTCATTCGTGATTGAAATGCACCTAAATTAGCTGAGCGATCCTAACCAGACAACAGCTAGTGGGCGCATAATTGAAATGTGCATGCTCAATTTATATCCTAACCCGATTAAATTGTAGGTTGCATAACAACCCTAACCAGGCTTTGTTATCTGCATTGTTTTTAGATTTGTGTGATTAAACTGTTTCAAACCTAACACGTGCCTGTTACCTCGCACGAATACTAAGAAATCGTTAGTAAATAAGGATTAGTATAATGCGTATTTACTAAGTAAAGGATTCTGAAAGGACCTAACGTGATTTCCAAACTCATGAAAGATCGAGTTGCCATGGAATGTTTTTCCGAATATTATTAAGCATGTTGATAATAAATTGAGTTTAATTAAAGTAATTGTCCTAGTTTATTTGTGTTATAATTGTTGCAAATTGTGTTTAATTTTGCTAAAATATATTTCATTCAAATAGTTTGCATACTTAGGTTAATTTGCATTAGGAATCATTGCATTTAGTCTAATATATTTTAATCATCACTTCTCAACTAAATTGTGTTTTAATTTACCAAATTGTTAATGTAATTTTACAAATAAAGTGACTTAGCACAAATACAATCCATGTGGAGATGATAACTCGATACTTACTTATTACTTGATAACGATTGTGCAAACTTGAACAAACCTACGCATTACAAGTTTTTGTCGCCGTTGCCAGGGATTGTCAACCGTTGCCATAGTCATTTCTTTCGTGAAATTATTTATTTTCAATTTGATTTATTTCTAACATTACTAACTTATTCTTTTTAATTTTATGGTTTTCTTTTCAGGTTTTTATGAGCATAGATCGAATTATCAATTTACTCCCTGTAATCCCTGAAGTTGAGTGAACTTTCAAACAAAGAAGACGTGAACGAATAGCTCAAAGACAAGTCGAGATGGACCTTGGAAATCAGAATCAAGACCAAGGTAATGAAATCGATCATGTACAAAATCCTATCCTCATTGCCGATGATAGGGATCAATGCATTTGACAATATGTTGTGCCACTTTTCAGTAAGTTAAACGCAGGAATTAGAAGGCCAGATATTGAGGCAACCCAATTTGAATTGAAACCAGTGATGTTTCAAATGCTCCAAACAGTGGGCCAATTCACAGAAAATCCACATCTCCACCTTCGATTGTTTATGGAGGTAAGTGATTCATTCAAGATAGTCGGAGTGACTGAAGATGTGCTCAGGTTGAAGTTGTTTCGGTACTCGTTGCAAGATCAAGCACGAGCATGGCTCAATTCATTGCCACCAAGTTTCATATCTACATGGCAAGAATTAGTATAGAGATTTTTGGTTAAGTATTTCTTGCCTAGCAAAAATGCTAAGTTGAGGAACAATATCACAACCTTCCAACAATTGGATGACGAGTCTTTGTATGACGCTTGGGAGCGATTCAAGGAGTTACTGCGTAAGTGTCCTCCTCATGAGATTCCTTATTGTATCCAGTTGGAGACATTCTATAATGGTCTTAATGCACATACAAGATTGATGGTAGATGCTTCTGCGAATGGTGAAATTTTGTCTAAGTCTTATAATGAGGCTAATGAGATCATCGAGAGGATCGCGAGTAATAACTATTAATGACCAACAAATCAAACAGCTTCAGGAAGACGTGTAGCTAGAGTTCATGAAGTTGACATCCTCACTTCATTATCAGCTCAGGTATCGTCTATTTCCTCTATGTTAAAATAGTTTACTGCTAATAGTGCTAATAATTTTGCAGCTCAACCACCAAGTCCATACGAAGTAGTTTCCTGTGTGTACTATGGGAAAGGTTATTTGTTGGAGATTTGTCCATCAAATCCTGAGTCAATGTACTATGTGAGGAATCAATACCAAAATAAGAGTGGACAAGGACCCCATTCCAACTTCTATAATCCTTCATGGCGCAATCATCCTAATTTTTCGTGGAGCAACCAAGGAAATGGACCAAACCACAACTTATTGCAGCATAGACTCAACCAATCTCAAGGGTTTAATCAGCAAGCTCCAAAACCTCCTCAAGCTGAGACATCAAACAGTTTGGAGAACTTGTTGAAAGCGTACATGGCAAAGAATGACGCGTTGATCCGAAGCCAAGCAGCAACACTGAAAAATTTGGAAAACCAAATGGGTCAGATAGCTACAAAGCTTCGTAATAGACCGCAAGGAACCTTGCTGCGCGATACTGAGAATCCAAGAAATTTGGGTAAAGAACATATCAAGGTAGTGGCATTGCGAAGTGGTAAAATTCTGGAACCCTAATTAATTGATGTCGAAGATAAGCCCGTTGAGAAGAATCAACTAGCTTTAAAAATTCCTATACCAAAGGAATCAGAATCTGCAAAGACTGACAAGGTAAATCCTAACTTAGTAAATTCAGATATTTTAACATCTTCGTTGGATGCAAATTTACCTACTCAAAAAAGTTGTCTGGTTTAACCGAAAGTTCCATCACCTTCATATTTACAAAGATTACAACAACTAAGCAGAAACACGAGGTGCAATTCAAGAAGATTTTAGATGTTCTGAAGCAGTTACACATCAATATTCCGTTCGTGGAGGCTTTAGAACAAATGCCAAATTATGTGAAGTTTATGAAGGATATACTGTCCAAGAGGAAACAACTTAGTGAGTATGAGACTATTGCCTTGACAAAGGAGTGCAGTGCGTTCCTACAGAACAAACTGCCACCGAAATTGAAAGACCTAGGAAGCTTTACTATACACTATAACATTAGTGAATCTTACTGTGGTAAAGCTTTGTGTGATTTAGGAGCAAGTATCAACTTGATGCCTAAGTCTATTTTCAAGATGTTAGGGATAGGAGAAGTAAGACCTACAACTGTGACGCTTCAGCTCTCAAATTGATCTTTAGCATATCCCAAGGGAAAGATCGAGGATGTTTTGGTAAGAGCCGATAAATTTATTTTTCCTGTTGATTTCATTGTATTAGATTTTGAAGCAGATAAGGAAGTGTCGATCATCCTTGGGAGACCTTTCTTAGCCACGGGAAGAACATTGATTGATGTGCAAAAAGTTGAACTCACCGTGCGAGTTCAAGATGATCAGGTAACCTTTAACATTCTTAAAGCGATGAAATTTCTCGATCTGGCAGAAGTGTGTTCAGTTATGGAAGAGATAGAAACCTTGGTTTCTATGGCAAGCAATTTTGAAGAAGATCCATTAGAGAGAACCTTAGATCTTGACCCTTTAGAGGATAGAGAAGGTGAAGAAAACATGGCTTTGATGGAAGCCAATCTGAGAAATTTTATTCAACTTACACGGTTTGAACCATTGGAGTTGGAAGTTAGAGAATTTGTGCAACCCAAGTTGTCAATCGAAGAACCATCTAAACTTGAACTAAAGGTACTTCATTCTCATTTGAAATACATTTATTTAGGTGATTGTTCTACTTTGCCTGTGATTATTTCAGCAGAACTGACAAAAGATCAAGATGAGAAACTAATTGCTGTTCTAAAGAAATTTAAGAAAGCAATTGGTTGGACCATAGCTGATATTCGAGTTATAAGCCCTTCATTTTGCATGCATAAAATTATTTTAGAAGAAGGTGAAAGAGCTCGAATTGATGGGAAAAAGAGGCTCAATCCTATTATGAAAGAAGTTGTAAGAAAGGAAGTGATCAAATGGTTAGATGTAGGAATCATCTATCCTATTTTAGATAGTTCATGGGTAAGTCCGATATAGTGTGTGCAAAGAAAGGTGGAATCATGATTGTGGAAAATTAGCGTAACGAGTTAATTCTAACGAGAACTGTTACCGGTTGGAGAATCTATATTGATTACAAAAAATTGAATAAAGTCATTTGGAAGGACCATTTTCCATTGCCTTTTATGGATCAGACGTTAGATCGACTGGCAGGTACCAAAGTTACAGTATTTACTGACCATGCGGTCATTAAATACCTACTCACGAAGAAAGATGCAAAATCAAGGCTAATTCATTGGATACTATTACCTCAAGAATTTGACCTTGAGATCCAAGATAGAAAAGGTGTCGAAAATCAAATAGTTGATCACCTGTCGAGGTTGGAACAAGATGAGGTAACTTGATCATGTGTGCCTATCAACGAGAATTTCCCAAATGAGCACTTATTTGAGGTAAGTCGAATTCATGAAACATCTTGCATTGCTGATTTTGCTAATTATCTTGCATGTGGAATAATTCCTCAAGAAATGACATACCAACAAAGGAAAAAATTCCTTCATGATAGTCGGTATTATTTTTTGGAGGATCCGTTTTTGTTTCAATAATGTGCAGTTAATATAATCCGAAAGTGTGTAGCTGAAAGTGAGATTGCTGAAATCTTGTATCCTTACCATTCATCTTCAAGTGGGGGACACTTTGGTAGATCACGTACTACAGCAAAGATTTTACAAGCACGTTTCTTTTGGCCTACGCTATTTAAAGATGCTTATGCTTAAATGAAGAACTGTGATAAATACCAAAGGACAGAAAATATATCAATAAGGAATGAGATGCCCTTGACAAACATTTTGGAAATTGAATTATTCGATGTATAGGGCATTGACTTATTAGGCCCGTTTCCTTCTTCATATGGGAACAAATACATCTCAGTTGCTATGGACTATGTATCCAAGTGGGTTGAAGCTGAAGCATACTCTACAAATGATGCTAAGGTAGTCATGCGATTCCTACATAAGCACGTGTTTACACGATTTGGGACACCAAGAGCTATTATTAGTGATGAAGGTTCTTGCTTTGTGAACAAATGGTTTAATGGTTGCTTGAAAAATATGATGTGAAGCACAAGATTGCTATTGCCTATCACCCCCAGTCCAATGGGCAAGTTGAGAGAGTGAACCATGAAATCAAAGGTATCCTTAAAAAGGTAGTATTCCCTAGCAGAAAAGATTGGTCTCGAAGGCTCGATGATGCATTATGGGCCTTTCGAACTACATTTAAGACACCGTTAGGAATGACTTCTTATCAGTTAATTTTTGGAAAGGTATGTCATTTGCCATTAGAGTTGGAGAATAGAGCTCACTAGGCTTTGAAGCAATTGAACTTTGATCTTAAGCAAGCTGGTGAGAGAAGGATGTTACAACTTGATGAGTTGGAAAAACTGAGGTTGTTTTCCTATGAGAATGCCAAAATGTGTAAACAAAGATCAAAGAGATGACATGATAGTCATATACAACTTCGCGAGTTTAAAGAAGGTTAGAAGGTTTTGTTATTTAATTCAAGGTTGAAGTTATTTCCTGGGAAGCTTAAATCCTGATGGAAAGGACCCTATACCATATACCAAGTGTATCCTTATGGAGCTATTGAATTATATGAAAATTACGGAGGTACGTTTAAAGTTAATGGTCAACATCTCAAACATTACTGGGATGGTGAAGTTGAGCGAGTTGAATCCTCATTCAAATTAACAGACCCTTGATTTTTCATGAACTCATTTTGTAAATAAATAAATAATTAGAACTTATTTTCTTAGCTTATTATATTTAATTAATTTTGTCTAAGGAGATTGGAACTTAAGCGAGACCGCTGTGACCTTTCCAACCTTTCTTGGGAATTAATTTAATGTAATTTGTTAAGAAGAAATTTTCTAATTAAGATTTAAAATTTTTAAGTCTCATTTGTTTTGTTTAAATTTTAAAAAGGGGTCAAATTTAGTCGAGTACTAATCAGTTTTTTTTCTTGAGACAAGACAGTTTGAGTTTGAGGCCCAAGATAGTAGCATAAAGGAGGGAAAAATCCATACCTATTGCTGCCACTCCCATTACTTACCGCCCAAGTAACAATTTAGCTACATGTTGCCCTAATTTTTCCCTATATAAACCTCTCTTCATTCTACTATTTTTCATATTCCTTAAAGCAATTTGCTTATACCCTAAAAATCCCTAAATCTCCATTTTGGGCCATCAACCTCAAATCTCGAAAGAATCCCTAGTTCTCTACCCTTTTTGCTGAAATCACCTATTGTCACCGCAAGAAGATTGCCGAAGCACCATCCTTGCCATTGCACGATTTTTGCCGTAGCAAGTCTTAACCACCTTGCTAATTTCTTTCTTTTTCCCTTTGTGTAGAAACTTTTTTGAAATCTTCGGGAAAAGATAGCATGTCTCGCAAAAGAACCAAATCTTCAAAGGCTACTCTTGAAAACCTAATTTTGATCGATGAATATGTGAAAGAGAGATTTGACTCAATTTTCAACCATCAACCTATGATGCCGGAAAAAGGCTTTAACCTGAAGAGTAATGATTTGATGGTTGTTCCTGTGCCAGTTAGAAAGATAATCAATGCTCTTAAGTGGGAATGATTTTGTGATGCTCGTTCACTTTGCGATGATGAATTAGTTCGAGAATTCTATGCAAGTTTGATGACACAAGATGCTACTGAGGTCATCGTTCGAAAGAAAAAGGTATCTCTTACTTCTAAGTCCATCAATGATTTGTTTAACTTACCTGATGTTGAAGAAGATGAGTACTACCCTATGATAGACAATATCAATTGGGATTTTCTTCAACAAGTGCTTGATGTTGTGACAAATCCAGGATCCCAATGGATTATAAGAAAGTATGGGAGCCATTCTTGCCAAAGGGAATACCTAAAACCAGTAGCAAAGGTGTGGTTTTATTTTGTTTGCTACAGTTTTATGCCTGTCTCACATAATTCCACCATCTCGATGGAACGGATGCTCCTGTTATATGCAATATTGACAAAAAAGTCCATTAATGTTGGGAAAATTATCCTCAAGGAGATTCACGATTGTGCTAAAAAGAAGGCAAGAAGTGCTTATTTCCCATTATTAATCACTTCACTTTGCTTAAGGGCCCGTGTTAAAACACAAGCAAATCTGAAGGGGCGATATGTTCAAGGGTGCATTTCAACTTATGATCTTAAAAGGGTAGTAAAAAGGGTGCATGAGCTGAATCAAGGCAAGCAAGAAGAGCCAACTGAGTCGGATATCGAAGAGTCAACAAATGAAACTGAGACTGAAGCTAATTCAGTTACAGACACTGAAGAAGAAGCATCTAACAACGAAACAAACAGTGTTGAATCAGTTGAAGGATCTGAAAACCTTGAACCAAGGGTTGAGCCAGAAGAAGAACCAATCAAGCTAAATGTTGAACCTGAATCTGCAACTCCTATGTCGACCTCTGCAAGTGCTTCAAAGAAATCGGAGTTGTCAATTTTAATGGATATGTGCAAGTTCATGCACAATCAGCAACAAACTTACTGGAAATATGCAAAAAATTAGAGATGACTCAATTTGAAATTCTTTTAAGAATACCTCTAATACTTTTGTTCTTGAGTTCCCAGATGCTATCTTTGAGACATGGATAGAAGATACTGACGATGCAATCGAAGATAGAGCTGAAAAGAACAAAGGGAATGAGTCAAGAAAATAAAAGGGGGGACTCTTGTCTTATTATTTATTTATTTTTACGTCCTTAGGAATTTACTTCTTTCATAATTAGGATTTAATTTCTGCAGAATAAAACATAGCAAGCATGAATAAACTTAACACTTCTTTAGAAAGAAAAAGACTAAGTGATGTGGTAATGGGAATGAACATGTCTAGGATTGGGTTATTAGGAAAGACTTGATATTTATGCAGTCTTAATGACTCACCTCTTTTTCTTTACAACCCTATCTGGTGTTCAGTTTTCATTTATTACTTTGTTCTTGCAATGAGAACATTGCTTCTTTTTAAAGGGGGTAAGGCAAATAAATTGCTCAAACTTTTAAAAAAAATTTTCAAGTATGTTTCAATCATTTCTTTCATAAGTATGTTTTAATAAATGAATGTTTAGAGATATTTTTTTAATAAGATAGTTTGTATGCAAGTATGAATGATGATTTTATCTGAGTGAAAGTATGTTATCATGAAGAATGGAATGCTTTTATGAACTTAGCCTTAGTAATGTTTGCCATGAAAACTTAGTTTCTTTTGAGATTAGACATGCATGAAGGTTTATATCTTTAGAATTGACTTAGTAACTTTCTTGAGGCGAAATCCTAGGGGACATAAAAATCTAAAATGATATAGGCATTATTTCTTTGGATCGTTTGAGCCTTTTCAAGCAAACCCTATGATATTTGACCCTTGAAACTGAAATTTTGAGCTTGAAGGCCTGTTTATTGCAATGAACCTACATTAAAAGCCACATTACTGTCTTTTAAAGTTATCCTAATTTTGTGCACCTATCTTAACTAAAGTTGTCTTGGTAATCAACATTTGAGGAAGTTTTCATAAAGATGTATGTGCTCATGCTGAAAAAAAAGCGAAAAAAAGTTTGCTCAGTCTCCAAAAAGGAAAAATGTATGAGCTTGAGTTCGAAATAAGTTTGGGGTGTTCCAAAGGTACACTTAAAGAAAAAGGTTGTATTATGAGAAAACCAAGACAAATTTAAAGGTTAAGAAATTTAAAACCAAAATGTCCCATCTCTTAAAATCCCTACCTTTAACCAAGCCCTATTACAACCTTATAAAAGACCTATTGATTTGATGATTATGTCACCTACATTAGTGGAGAGGAAGTCCTAAGTTCAACATATGAAGATCATAAATAAGCCTTGTGATTGTTTGCTTGATTGATAGGAAATTATGTTGAATGAAGAATGTTATCTATGACTGTGACATACATGCAAACTATGATTCATGTGGCATATTTTGAAGCTTAGTATAATCTTAAGGAATGTTGCATATGAATTACTTGTTAATAAAAAAGATTGATGAGCAAGAAGTTATTAATACATTATTATGAGACAAAGATTGATGCTACTTACACAATTTGCAATTTTTCCGTAGCAAGACCTTTTGCTGTGCATGAACATTACTCGGGACGAGCAATGATTTAAGTTTGGGGGTGTGTAAACAAAAAAATATATAGGATTTTTCCTATGTCATTTATTACCTTTTTACTTAAAATTGTTGTTAAACCTAAGTAATTATTTAATAAATAAATGAAATATGTGAAAATATGAAATTGGGACATAAAAATTATTAAAATGTGATTTTATGCTTTATTATATAGTTTTCATGCAATAAATGGCGTATTTTATATTAATTTGAATATATTATATTTTTTAAGACATAAAGTGGGCCATGCATGCTTAAATTAAATAATAAAGTATAAAATTATATTTAATAATTCATTTTAAAATATTTCATTAATAATTTGGGTTTTAAATTAATTAATTAAATTGGATAAATTTTATTCTTTGGTCCCCTAACTGGTTGATTTATTCTGGACAGGTCTGATAGCTTTGCCGGATCACAAAACCGTCTAAATTGGGAACTAAGTCAACCCAAAATTCGACTGTACATAGCTGTCCATAAACCACTTTGTATTTTCATTGCACAAAATCCTTGAAGAGTTAAAGAAATTAGAGATTTACCTTAAGATTTGCACTTGACCGAGTCTCAGTCCTGAGTTGTTGTGGCACTCAAATTGACCAAAAAACAAGCAAAAATCAGCTCAACTTCCTCTATTTATGGCCGACCACCCATGGAAGATGCTTCAAAAGATGAAAACTCTTATTTTTAGTAAACTATCCCCCTCTCCTCATCTATAAATAAGACCTCATTCTCACATTTCTACTCATCCCTCATCATTCATCATTCTCTCCTCTCTAAATTCTCTTAGCATTCTTCTTTTCTCCCTACGCCTATCATCATCTTTTCATAAAGATTTTAGCATTTGAGCCTATTAAAAAACCCTTGGTCGGCGACCTTGAAGAGCCATTAGCAAAGGAGCGAAGCAAAGGAACAAAGGAGCCTCGTCAGTCAGTGTCTTGGGTGACAGCCACTCTGAATTGGGTTTAATCTTTCTTTTCTTTAATTTAATTTAAAGATGTTTGCTATGTGTTCTTTGTTCTTGTTTACAACAATGTTAGCTTAATTTTATTTAAGCTAGGATGATTGCTTTGATTAAATAATATTTATTAGATTTATGCTTATAATGTTTGTGCCTCAATCGATCATGTTTTCAATTAAAATCAAGTATGTATTTCGTTCATACGTGATTGAAATGCACCTGAATTAGCTGAGCGATCCTAACCAGACAACTTAAATGTATGAGTATGAAATGAATAACTTAAATCTACTCTACTCACCACTAGGGAAAAAGGAGTTGAAGGGAAACAAGCTAAGAGAGATGTCATATGTGCTTCCAAAGTTGATAGTGTAACACCCCTTACCCATATTCGACGCCAGAATAGGGTACGAGGCATTACCGGACTTAAACATAAGAAAACATACAAAACAGTGACGTAAATTTCCATCCAAATTTAAAACTTTTCATAAACATTCATATTGTCCCTATAATGAACCTACAAGGCCCAAAACATACATTGGAAGCGGTTTGGGACTAAATCGAGAACCTTGAAAATTTTCACAACACTTAGAAAATTTTTCATGTTTCAAGTGTCACACACCCATATGGCTTGGGACATGCCCGTGTGGGTAGGCAGTGTGGTCACACACGCCCGTGTCCCTAACTCGTGTAACTCTCTGTTTGTCATCCATGAACAAATTGAAGTCACACGACCAAGGCACACGTCCGTGTGCTTAGGCCGTGTGGTCGATTTAATTTTCATAATTTTTTATAAAATAGGTGTAGACTTCACATGGCAAGGGCACACACCCATGTTCCCACACAGCTGAGACACACGTCTGTGTGCTCAATACTGAGCATTCTGTTTTGCAACAATTAAGGTGCAGGGGACACACAGCTGAAACACACGCCCATGGAGTAAGCCGTGTGTCACACAAGGCCTAGACATACACCCGTGTGTCTACCCATGTAGACAAAAATAAGGCTATTTTTCAAGCCATATTGTCACCCTTCCATGCACAAACCTATACAACAAAACATAGTACCATTCCAAGTATATACATTCAACAAAATCAGCCACAACCAAGACATCAATACTACATTCACATGCTATCATTGATCATACAAAAACATCACATATATCTCAACTCAAATCATGCAATTTCCCATGTCCATGAAAACATCATTACATGCATATTTATATATACTTACCAATATTAGCCAACACCATATGGCCATTTACAAAATAAATTATCAACCAATATAGGCCAACACATTAGGTCAATTCAATTATGACACAAACAAAATGATCAAGTCCCTATACATGCCATAACTTAAAATATTGAAATCATTGGTACTTAAAATGTTAAGTTGATAGTGTGACTAGATCTCCGACAATCTCCGATCCCCTAGCTGGCTTGGTGACACTATAAGACAAGAGAAAATAAAGGGAGTAAGCTATAATGCTTAGTAAGTTCCCATGCAAATAATAAGCATTATAGACTCACATTTAACATACAATTAACTTGAAGTAAATTAACATAAATGTCATTATACGTCTCATAATCAAACTTTCTCAATCACAACCTTACCGAGGGATTCATCACATATCGAGCTCATTAAAAATGAGTTTTATGTACATACCTGTACCAATTTACAACATACCATAGTCTTTCACAACTTTGATATTCTCATTGCATTTCCCATTAAACCAATTGGAATACTAAAGGATACTCCTGTATCTCGCACACATAGTACTATACCAATGCCATATCTCAGATATGGTCTTACATGGGATCTTGTATCGATGTCAATAGCCCAGCTATGGTCTTACACGAAATCTCATATTGATGCCATATCCCAGATATGGTCTTACACGAAGTCTCATAATGATGCCATATCCCAAATATGGTCTTACACATAGTCTCGGCAACCCTAATGTCATGATATTTGTATCTATCTATTCCTCAGTTCAATCGGGATTTCACAATTATCGTAACTTTGTCGAACACACTCAATGGTAAATCCTCATTCATACAATAGTAAAGCATTTAAAATATAATTAAAGCAATGCATTATTTACATAAGAACTTGCCTCAATACAAAAATAGTAGGAAATGGACCTAATCGTCAAATACTTTGTTTTTCCCTAATCTAGGTCTGAACCTCATTTCTCTTGATCTATAATAGAATATTTAACTCATTTATTAATCATATTACTCATTTTAGTCCAAAACTTACATTATGGAAAAATTACATTTTTGCCCCTAAACTTTGACATATTTACATTTTAGTCCCTAGGCTAAAAAAATGAAATCTATTCAATTTCATCAAGACCCAAGCCTAGCCGAACCTCTTTCATGCATATAATAGCTCAAATTTTCCATTTAATCACACTTTTATACCCATTTTGAAATCTTTTTACAAATAGGTCCTTTTGACATTTTCATCAAAAATCACCGAGCAAAAGTTTTTTATCTAACATTAAACTTGCGTAATCTACAATTAGACATCAAAATACACAAATACTCTTCATGGGTAAAATTTTAGACTTTGATTTTGTTTCATATTAGTTCTTGAAATAGCTAGATTAGGTTACAAGAATCTCAAAAACATAAAAAATCATTAAAAACGGGGCTAGAACAGACTTACAATCGAGCTTGGAAGATGAACAAACCCTAGCTATGGTTCCCCTAGAGAATTTCGGCCATCGAAAGAAGATGGACAAAAATTGGCTTTTAATTTGATTTTTAATTCATTTATTAGCCAAATGACCAAAATGTCCCTAACTTAAAACATGGAATTTCTCTTACCTCATGTCCATTTTTGTTCACTAACTTAACAAATGGTCTAATTACCATCTAAGGACCTTCAATTTAAAATTTCATACCAATTAGACACCTCTAGCATGTAGAACTCAACTTTTTCACTTTTTACAATTTAGTCCTTTTTGTTAAATTGACTGCCCAAACATTAAAATTTTCGAATGAAATTTTCACAAAATCATTCGCTAAAACTGTAGACCATGAAAATGTAATAAAAACGCTAAAACTCTAGACCATGAAAATGTAATAAAAACAAGTTTTTCTATGTCAGATTCATGGTCCTGAAACCACTGTTCCGACTAGACCCAAAATCGGGTTGTTACAACTCTCCCCCTTTAGGGATTTTCGTCCCCGAAAACCTTACCAGAAAATAGGTTTGGGTACTATTTTCTCATAGCCTCCTCGGGTTCCCACGTAGTCTCTTCAACCCTATGTCATTTCCATAACACTTCCACTAGGGCTATACTCTTATTTCTTAACTTTTTAACCTCTCGAGCTAAGATCTTGATCGGTTCTTCACCATACGTCATATTCGGTCGAATCTCAATCTTTGATGAAGAAATCACATGTGAAGGATCAGAACGATATCGTTGCAACATCGACACATGAAACACATTATGAATCCTTTCCAATTCTGTCGATAAAGCTAACCGGTATGCTACTGGCCCTATTCTTTCAATAACCTCATTGGCCCAATGAAACGTGGACTCAACTTGCCTTTACGACCAAATCTCATAATCTTCTTCCACAGTGATACTTTCAAAAATACTTTATCACCAACCTAAAAGTCAATGTCTTTTCTTTTCAAATCCGCATACGACTTCTGTCGATCTAAAGCTACTTTCAAGCAATCACGGATTACCCTTATTTTTTCTTCGGTTTCCCTAACCAAGTCAACCCCGTGAATCTGTTTCTCACTAAACTTAGTCCAATACAAAGGTGTTTGGCATTTATGGCCATATAATGCCTCATAAGGCGTCATCTTTATACTCGATTGAAAACTGTTGTTATAGGCAAATTCAACCAATTGCAGATATTTTTCCTAGCTACCTTCGAATTCTAAAACACAACATCGGAGCATACCTTCGAGAATTTGAATCGTTCTTTAGGACTGACCATCAGTTTGCGGATGAATCAACTTTGTACCCAAAGCCTCTTGTAACTTCATCTAAAATCTTGAAGTGAACCTCGGGTTTCTATCCGAGATAATAGACATAGGCATTCCGTACAATCTCACAATCTCCAAAATGTACAATTCGACTAACTTATCAAGTGAATAATTAGTACGTACCAATATAAAATGAGCCGATTTCATCAATCTATCAACAACGACCCAAACTGCATCTTTCTTTTTTGGAGTTAAAGGCAAACTCGTTACGAAGTCCATCGTAATTCTATCCCATTCCACGTGGGCACCATCACTAGCTAAAGCAAACTCGAAGGCACTTGGTGTTCAGCTTTCACTTGTTGACAAATCAAACATCTCGAAACAAACTCTAAAATGTCTTGTTTCATACCAGACCACCAATACAATTTCTTCAAATCACTATACATTTTCGTACTACCCAGATGCACAGATAAATAACCATTATGTGCTTCATGAAGAATTTTCTAAATAAGTTCATCATTTTTTGGTACACAAATTATGTCTTGAAACATCAAATAATCATCAGATCCGATATGAAAATCTGAATCACTAACCGATTCACAATGAGCTCTTTTGGCTTGCAGTTCACTGTCACATTTCTGAGCTTCACAAATTTGTTGAAGAAGTAATGGTCTAGCTCTCAACTCGGCTAGAATCGAACCATTATCGAAAAAAGTCAACCGTGTATTCATTTCTCTCAAAGCAAACAAAGTCATTCTACTCAACGCATCTACGACTACGTTTGCCGTACCCAGGTGGTAATCAATGACTAGCTCATAATCTTTCAATAACTCAAGCCATCTCCATTGCTGCAAGTTTAAATCTTTCTGAGTCTTCAAGTATTTTAAACTCTTATGATCAGAAAAGACATGACATTTCTCACCGTACAAATGACGTCTCCAAATTTTTTAAGCAAACACAATGGCAACTAATTCTAAATCATGCGTCAGATAATTCTTCTCGTGTGGTTTCAACTGTCTCGAGGCATAAGCTATCACTTTTCCCTCTTGCATCAACATAAATCCTAATCCATTCAGTGATGTGTCACTATAAATCACAAATTCTTTTCCCGGCTCAGGTTGTACTAAAATCGGTGACCCAGTCAATAATGCTTTCAACTTCTCAAAACTTTACTGACATTTTTCAGACCATTCAAATTTAACATCTTTTTGCAACAACTTGGTCATAGGAGTAGCATTCATCGAAAATCCTTAAACAAATCATCGGTAATAACCGACTAAGCCCAAAAAGCTTCTAACTTCAGATACATTTCTCGACGGTTTCCAATCGACAATAGCTGAAATCTTACTTGGATCAACTCGAATACCATCACCTGAAACTCTATGTCCAAAAAATTTGACTTTTCGAAGCCAAAACTCACTTTTCCTGAATTTAGCAAACAACTGCTTATCTCTCAAAGTCTATAATACAGTCCTGAAGTGCTCGGCATACTTGGACTCGTCTCGAGAATAAATCAGAATGTCATTAATAAATGCAACCACAAACTTGTCCAAATACGATTGAAAAATTCTATTCATCAAGTCCATAAAGACAACAGGTGCATTTGTTAATCCAAAAGGCATAATAAGGAATTCATAGTGTCCATACCTTGTTCTGAAAGTGGTTTTCGGCACATCTGCCTCTTTAACTCTCAATTGATAGTAACCGGATCTTAAATCAATCTTTGAGAATATTGTTGCTCCTCTCAACTGATTGAACAAGTCATTTATCCTCGGAAAAGGATACTTGTTCTTTATAGTCACCTTGTTGAGCTATCTGTAATCGGTACAAAGTCTCATAGACCCGTCTGTCTTCTTTACAAATAACACTAGAGCACCCCATAGAGAATAATTCGGTCTCGCAAAACCTTTATCCGTCAACTCTTGCAACTGAGCTTTTAATTCTTTCAATTCAGTTAGAGCCATTCTATACGGAGCAATAGATATCGGCAAGGTCCTTGGTACTAAATCAATACCAAACTCAACTTCTCAAACCAGCGGTAACCCAGGCAACTCTTTCGGGAACACATTCGAATATTCACAAACTATCGACACTGATTCAATTTTCAATTCAGACACTTTTGTATCACCCGCATAAGCAAGATACGCTTCACACCCTTTTCTTACATATCTTTGGGTAGACATCGAACAAATCACAACAGGTAACTCACCCGACTCATCTGAATCAATTTGAAGAATTTCACCATTTTCACATTTCAGTTCAATAATCTTTCTTTTACAGTTCACTACGACATCATGCAGTGTCAACCAATCCATACCCAAAATAAAATCAAATTCATCAAATGGAAACAACATTAAATCAGCTGAAAAACAGTGACCTCAAATCATCAAGGGACAATTCTTGCAAACTCTATCAACTAATACATGTTTGCCTAAGGGGTTTGACACTCTAACCACAAATTCAATAAACTCAACAGGCAAGATCTTATTAGTTACCAATTTCACACAAACATAAGAATGGGTCGATCTAGGATTAATCGATGCAACTACATTAGGATCATAGAGAGAAAAAGTACCAATGATAACATCGGGAGATGTCCCTTCTTCGTGAGCACGGATGGCATAGGCTCTAGCAAGTGCTCGAGCTTCGGATCTCATAGCTAAATCCTTTGTCACACCTTACTACTAGCTCTATTTCTAGTATCCCTTGGTGGCCTACCCCTATTAGTAGTATTACTCGGCCTCACGCTCTAAAATTTTTCTTTTTGACCTATTTTAGGGCAATCTCGGATAAAATGCTCCTGAGAACCACACTTTAAACAAGCCTGGCCATTCATTCTACACTCACCAGGATGACGTCTGCCACAATGCTAACATTCAGGTCTATTAGGCCTCACATTACCCACACTTGCCATTGAATTGGCTTGAGATTTAAAACTCGAGTATTGCTTCTCGCGGTCTCTCTAAGAATACCCAGCTGATGCATTCGAACGAGAGTACATTTCTTTAGATTTCTTTGAATGAGATGGAAATGATTTACTCATCTTTCTTTTCCTCGAATCTTTAGCTTCACATTTAGCTTTCCTTTTTTCTTTATTCAACTCTTCAGCCTTACAGGCTCGCTCGACCAATACCATAAATTCCTTCAGTTCTAAGATCCCAACTAACACAAGAATATCCTAATTCAATCCATCCTCAAACCTCTTGCACATAATAGCCTCAGTGGAAACACACTCTCCATCGTATTTCCTAAGCTTGACAAATTCTCGCTCATTGTCGGTCACTGAGATACGACCCTATTTCAATTCAAGAAATTCCTTACGTTTCTGACCGATGAATCGCTGACTAATATATTTCTTTCGGAACTCCTCTTGAAATAATTCCTATGCAACCCTCTCTCTTGGTACCACCGATACTAGTGTATTCCACTAGTGGTATGCAGAATTTCTCAAAAGTGAGATGGCACACTTTAAACACTCATTCGGTGTGCAGGACAACTTATCAAATACTCTGATGGAGTTTTTGAGCCAAAACTCGGCTCTCTCAAGATCATCATCCACATTACATCTGAAATCCATAGCTCCATGCTTTCAGATCTTATCAACTAGGGGCTTATTCATTACCTTGTGAGGCTACCGGAACCGGTCGAGGACTAGGTGGGGGTGGAGGAGGTTGAGCATTCAGGTTTGTTTGAACAAACTCCGTATACCACTCATTCGTCATGTAGAGAAAGGCTTCCCTACCCCTTTCTCCTTGACCAACCGTTGAGGGTCTACTATCAGACGGCGCTGCCCCTTGAGCAAGAGCCGGCGCATTACTTTCAACGTTATCAACCTCAGCTCGATTGGGATCCATTGACTATATGAAAACACAATTTAAAATTTTCAAGAGTCATCACACTATCACAGTTCATTTATAGCATGTATAGCTAGACTCTTACACACGCTATGTTAGTCTAAAAATCGAATAAATTGTAACTCTGATACCACTAAATGTAACACCCCTTACTCGTATTCGATGCCAGAACAGGGTACGAGACATTACCTGACATAAACATAAACAAACATACAAAACCAAGACGTAAATTTCCATCCAAATTTAAAACTTTTCATAAACATTGATATTGTCCCTATAACGAACCTACGAGGCCCAAAGCATGCATTTGAAGCGGTTCGGGACTAAACTGAGAACTTTGGAAAATTTCACAACACTTAGAAAATTTTTCATGTTTTAAGAGTCACACGCCCGTGTGGCTTAGGACACGCCCGTGTGGGCAGGCCGTGTGGTCACACACGCTCGTGTCCCTAACCTATGTAACTTTGTGTTTGTCATCCATGAACAAATTAAAGTCACACGGCCAACGTACACGCCCATGTACTTAGGCCATGTAGTCGATTTAATTTTCATAATTTCTCATAAAATAGGTGCAAACCTCACACGGCTAAGGCAAACACCCGTGTTCGAGGCCGTGTCGTCCACTTGGTTGAGACAAACGCCCGTGTGCTCAATACTGAGCATTCTGTTTTGCAACAATTAAGGTGCAGGGGACACACAGCTGAAACACACGCCCATGGAGTAAGCCGTGTGTCACACAAGGCCTAGACATACACCCGTGTGTCTACCCATGTAGACAAAAATAAGGCTATTTTTCAAGCCATATTGTCACCCTTCCATGCACAAACCTATACAACAAAACATAGTACCATTCCAAGTATATACATTCAACAAAATCAGCCACAACCAAGACATCAATACTACATTCACATGCTATCATTGATCATACACAAACATCAAATATATCTCAACTCAAATCATGCAATTTCCCACATCCATGAAAACATCATCACATGCATATTTATATATACTTAAACCAATATTAGCCAACACCATATGGCCATTTACAAAATAAATTATCAACCAATATAGGCCAACACATTAGGGATTCATCACATATCGAGCTCATTAAACATGAGTTTTATGTACATTCCTATACCAATTCACAACATACCATAGTCCTTCACAACTTTGATATTCTCGTTGCATTTCCCATTGAACCAATTGGAATACTAAAGGATACTCAGTTATCTCGCACACATAGTACTATACCAATGCCATATCCCAGATATGGTCTTACATGGGATCTCGTATTGATGCTAAAAACCCAGCTATAGTCTTACGCGAAATCTCATATCGATGCCATACCCCAAATATGGTTTTACATGAAGCCTCATAATGATTTCATATCCCAAATATGGTCTTACACATAGTCTCGGTAACCCTAATGTCATGACATTTGTATCTTATCTATTCCTAAGGTTCAATCGGGATTTCACAATTGTCGTAACTTTGTCGAACACGCTCAATGGTCAATCATCATTCATACAATAGTAAAGCATTTAAAATATAATTAAAGTAATGCATTATTTACATAAGAACTTACCTTGGTGCAAAAATAGTAGGAAATGGACCTAATCATCAAATACATTATTTTTCCCCCGATCTAGGTCCGAACCTCATTTCTCTTAATCTATAATAGCAAATTTAACTTAGTTATTAATCATATTACTCATTTTAGTCCAAAACTTACATTATGGAAAATTACATTTTTGCCCCTAAACTTTGACATATTTACATTTAGTCCCTAGGCTAAAAAAATGAAATCTATTCAATTTCATCAAGACCCAAGCCTAGCCGAACCTCTTTCATGCGTATAATAGCTCACATTTTCCATTTAATCACACTTTTATACCCATTTTGAAATCTTTTTACAAATAGGTCCTTTTCACATTTTCATCAAAAATCACCTAGCAAAAGTTGTTTATCTAACATTAATCTTGCATAATCTACCATTAGACATCAAAATACACAAATACTCTTCATGAGTAAAATTTTAGACTTTGATTTTGTTTCAAATTAGTCCTTGAAATAACTAGATTAGGTTACAAGAATCTCGAAAACATAAAAAAATCATTAAAAACAGGGCTAGAACGGACTTACAATCGAGCTTGGAAGATGAACAAACCCTAGCTAAGGTTCCCCTTGAGAATTTCAGCCATCGGAAGAAGATGGACAAAAATTAGCTTTTAATTTGATTTTTAATTCATTTATTAGCCAAATGACCAAAATGTCCCTAACTTGAAACATAGAATTTCTCTTCCCTCACGTCCATTTTTGTCCACTAACTTAAAAACTGGTCTAATTACCATCTAAGGACCTTCAATTTAAAATTTCATAATAATTAGACACCTCTAGCATGTAGAACTCAACTTTTGCACTTTTCATAATTTAGTCCTTTTTGCTATATTGAGTGCCCAAATGTTAAAATTTTTGAACAAAATTTTTAAGAAATCATTTCGTAAAACTGTAGACCATGAAAATGTAATAAAAACAAGTTTTTCTTTGTCAGATTCATGGTCCCGAAACCACTGTTCCGACTAGGCCCAAAATCAGGCTGTTATAAATAGGCAAGAGTTGACATCTTCCCTAAGACTTCGAACACCATTGCTCAATGAATGGATAGTATCGAGGATGGCACTGTTAACCTTGAAAGAGGGTTGAGCAGTATGTGAAGAAAAAGCCAGTGGAGGAGCACACTCGGGTGAAGGAACATGTTCAAGCGCATCTTCATCATTGTCATCATTGGCAGTCGGGTTACCTTCCTTGATCCACTCACCGAAGTTGGCATCGTAGTGATAGTCGGCATGGTGAAGTGCCCCGTAACTTATAGGGTGATCGGACATATGGAAGAGTCTCTGATGGTGCTAATTCCTAACTAGGTAAAGATATATGACAAATACTTGCCATGAGAAAGTGTGATATATGTATTCGGTCCCCTCCCAATAGCCTTAGTACTGTTATTAAACATGATAAGAGCAAGGCCAAGATGCCTATTATTTTGGACAAGATTGAGCCACCAATAATCAGTGTTTCAAAGCTTGGCATGTTTCATAATAGAACATTAGTTCCAAGTTAGGAAAAATGGAAAGCTCGATTATATAAGGAAAGTTTAGATGCTAATCCGGATTGAATGAAAAAAGCTTGATTAAAAGGGCCATTTTCATTAGAGTTACCCCGGAAAGCAAGTGTAACAAATCGCGAAACTCTTCAATAGTAATGCGAATGGAAGTGTTCATTAAAAAAGAGGTGATAGCAACAACGAGATCACCAGACTTGTCATGTTTGAGCTTAACATTAGAAAAAAATGCTCGAACAATGTTATAAAATGTCGGTGAAGAAATTTTAAAAAAATCCATCCAACCCCATTCTTGGAAAATAGATAGATAAATAAATTTTATTGATTCAAGCATACCAACATCTATCTTTCTTGACTCCCAAACCTATTTTGAAGCAAATTTTTCATTAAAACGAGATCGAGAGTTTGAGGATTGAAAACACTCACTCAAAGAGGACTCTACAGTCCTAGATGGGTTAGAAGATGATGCATCAATTCTAGGCTTTTTCTTAGGGGCCAATCTAACTAATTAGGCACTTAGAGACACTAAAAATCAAAAGAAAACTCTTTGGGGAATTTTAACAAACACTTGGTGGGCAAGGGTTTTGGGTAAAAGTTTTAAGAAAATTTTTAGAAATAGGTAACCTCCTATAATAAAACACAAAATATGGTGTTCAAAACATCCCAACAAACTATCAACAGTAATTATTTCAACCTACATTTTATAAAATCAAGAAGTTGAAGGATTTAGGTTTTTACCTCAAAAATGTTGAAATAGGGAAAATTTCCAAGCAATGTTGAACAAATCTTGAGGAAAAAATGTTTGAAGGTGTTGAAATGTCAAGATTTGTAAAAAAAAATGAAGAAATTTTGGGAAGGAATTGAAAAGGCTTCGATGGAGAGAAAAAATAGGTTTTCAAATTGTGTTTTAAAACAATTGCAAGTACCTTTAAAACCAACAAGGTATCGATAATTTTTTATGAGTATCGATATTTTTAAATTCGTATCGATAACAAATTGGGATTTTGTTTTCCAAGTGTAGTGAAAACTGTAAAACTGAGATTTTTTTAGTCTTTAGATGTTCTAAGGGTCCTAAAATGACTCTAAGATCATCCTTAAATATTTCATTTGCATGGAAATTCCAAATGTAAGCATAATACATATAATTCATAAAGAAAACTTAGATTTTTAAAGAAAATGACTAAATTTGCAAGAAAATGACTAATTCAATAAGCATAAAAATATCACATGAGCAATTCATGCTAGATAAATAAGGTCAAAATAGATTAAATATCTACATAAAATCCCCCTATCTTTATGCATACAAAAGTCATGAAATCTTTACTCAATAAGCTTTATGCAACAAAATTAATCAAATAGCATAGAAAAATTCAACACAAAGTCAAGGAAAGGGGGTTAAGCCTCGTGCTCTCCTAACTGTCCAAAATCTCTCTTTTTCTAATGGTTTTGTAAAAATGTCAGCTAATTGGTTTAAGGTGTCTATATACTTTAGAACTATTTCACCATTTTGGACATGGTCTCTTATGAAATTATGTCTAATTTCTGTAACACCCCAAACTCGGCCTGGACGTTATGGCCGAATCTGACGATGTCACATTGAAGTGTTTTTCGTAAAATGTAATATCGTTTGAAAAACCCGTTCCTTATTTAACCTCTTTATTTGATTTAGGGTTTATTTTAATATGTTTGTTCAAGAATGGGAGTCGTTTGTTAAAAAGTAAATCATATTAAAATGTCTTTATTATTATTTTAATTTTAAAACATTAGTATATGCGGAAGCTTTTCAAAATAGGTTTCGAAATCGTGATGTCTTTGAAAAAAAAACAGTTATCTTTTTGAAAACCCACGTCTTTTTCCTACAGCTAGCAATTAAATATCAAAACAAGTAAAAATCTCAATTTAAAAGTTAAAAATTTAGAGAGGCCTTATTACATTAAAAAAAAAAAGCCAAAAGAAAAATACTTATAATTTAAAATCCAATAAGAGAGTTTTTGCAGTTGTGTGGCCACCTTCGAGTCCCTCGCAACACTGACCCACCTAAGACTCGGGATTACCTACGCAGATAAACAGGAGGGTGAGTTTACGAAAACTCAGTGTGTAATCCCTTATCAGACAATCAGTCACTCATACGGTGAGAAAATATAGTGTGGACCTAAACCCATTTCAGTAACTGTTCAATTTCAGTTAAGGCCTTAGCCCATTACAGTATCAGTAGCAGTTTGGGCCGAAGCCCATTTTAGTGACAGTACAGTATAGATATGCAAACAATAGATCCTACCCAACTAGCCTCTACACTCCATTTCCGTCCAACCCTACACTCCATGTGGGGAAATAATGAACCCATTCATCCCTACACTCCAAAATAGTATCGGTTGCAGCACTAAACAAAATTTTGCAGCAGAGTTGCCAATATAGTACACTTCCTCCAATCATAATAAAATCCAACCCCATGCAACCCATCATACATCATGACATAATGTCATACATGTACTCAATATGTTTAGAATGGCATGCTTAAATACAATAACAGTCATTTTACCACGTAGGGACATAACGGTCATTTTATCAATTTGGGGTCTAGTTAAACTTATCGATCAAACAGTAGGTCCACAGTCGTCTCAGGCGACCCGTGCAACCTTAACAGTCAAATAGTGATAATGGGCTCACACGTCCGTATGGCCCATATAGCCTAGAAATGGCGTTGGCCGTGTGGACTACACAGCCTAGCCCAATACTCTCCACACGTCCGTGCAGTTTACTCATGAGGGCCTACATGCTTGTGGGGCCCACACAGCCCAGTTCGGCCCTAAATGGCCCAAAATAGCCTCGGCCCATGAAATCGCTCATGGCTGACCTTAATGATCAAATGCCCATGTTAGCCACACGGACCACCACACAAGCGAGCGCACGCCCGTGTAGTATCGTCGTTTGCTCATTTCGACTTTTGCTGATTTCCATAGATTAGATAGTGCTTAAACACACACCTGATGTGATTCAAAGTTAACCGCGTTCCAAATACCCTTATACCTGAATTCAGTCAAAAAGACATTTACCCAGTTGCTTAGTTCATATAACAAATGGAACTTAACGGAGTTCCTAAGCGATCACGATAGTTACTTCTCCTTACCAAAAGCCAATCGAAATCATACCCTTGATTCCTAGAAGGCACACCAATGAACTTTGATCTCCATCTACACGAAAGTCATAACCCCTTTATTAACCTGTACTTGGATAAAAACAATCTTGACTAAACCATACTTACCAACACAGAGTATAATTCGGTGATGCAGTGAACTAAGACCTAAGAGGAGGATTGAACTAAAAAATATCTAGAGGGGGTAACGGCAATAAGAGGAAGAGAAGAGAAAATCTGAAAGAAGGAGAAGTAGAGCAAAGAATTACCTATCCTTGTTCAACCAATGCTAGCCTGCTGAAGGAAAAGAAGAAGAACCGAGGAAGGAAAATTGGCAGAACAACAAGCAAAGCGGGAAGAGGAATTGCCCAAAACTGAAAGACGAGAGAGAGGAGAAGAGGAATATTCGACCAAAACACAAGAGTATTCGGTCAAACAAAGATGAGATGAAGAGAGGGGGAAATAGAGGGAGTATTCGGCCAAAGCTTGAGAGAGGGAGAAGACCAGAGAATTAGTGAAAACAAAACAGATTAAGGGAGGGGAGAGAATGAAGATTCGAAAAAAGTAAAAAAAAAATAGAAAGGAAGGCTGCTAGAGGAGTAGAGGAAGAGGGCACTATAGTGAAGAGCAAAAATAATTTAGGCCAACATAAAAAGTACCTAAATGTTCAGTAGCAATATTCGGCTACCAATACAAAGAGTGAAAAGAACCCAAAAGCACTTGTTAGCAACCGAAAATGAGGGGAGCAATACTAACCCCAAAGCCGAATTCTGAGTGACTAGTATACCAATTCGGCACTAACTCTCCCACACTTCAAATTCTCCTAACTTTCTCCCCAAATCCCTCCTCAAATCACTCTAATTGATCACTATCCACATCCCAACATTCCCTTCTAAAATCCCTTCATCTTAATCTCCTTAACCACCAATTCAACCCCACTCAACTTAGCAGTGTTTCGATTAACCTCCATTACCTACACGGCAAGGGCAGCAAAATAAAACACTCCCTTGAGCAAAGCAGGACTCGAACTCAAGCCCTTCAGTAACAGTAACATGCCACTATCCCTTAGACCAGCAGGTCCATTCTGTTATGTTTTACTCACTTTTATTTAAAAGGCCTACTGACTAGAGACAGGGTTTATTCATTAAAAACAAAAAAAATTCATAAGCCAAGGCTTTAACCCAAGACTTCTCAGCCACTTCCCAAGACACTTAACCACTGAAGCAGACAAGCATTTGTGTACCACAATATACAAAATTAAATACTTAGAATTTGAGGCATTACAATTTCAAAGTGTTTAGTCCTAGGATGAGATTTTTACTGAAATAAATAACACTAGTATTGTCAGACATGATAGGGATGGTATCTATATCAATTCCATACTCCTTAAGTTGTTGTTTCATCCATAAAACTTAAGCGCAATAACTACTGGCAAAAATATATTATGCTTCGGTGATGGACAAGGCAACACTATTTTTTTCTTTGAAAACCATGATATTAGCATGTTGCCTAGGAATGGACCAGTACCAGAGGTGCTCTTTCTATTTAATTTATAACCTCCAAAATTCGTATCTGAGAATGCATGCAAGCTAAAGGATGAGTTTCTAGGATACCAAAGGCTTAAATTTGGAGTGTCTCAAAGGTATCTAAAGATTCTCTTAAGGGCTTGTAACTGTAATTCCTTAGGATAAGATTGATATCTAGAACACAAGCATACACTAAATATAATGTCGGGTCTACTTGCGATAAGATAAAGCAATAAACCAATCATTCACCAATATAATTTTAAATCAACACATTTACCTTCCTCATCTTTATCAAGCTTGGTAGAAGGGTTCATAGGAGTAGCTTCTGGTTTGAGAGTGTCCATCACAAACTTCTTGAGCATTTCCTTTGTGTACTTTGCTTTATTAATAAAGATGTCATCCTTTCTTTGATTGATTTTAAGTCCTAAAAATAAATTTAGTTCTCTCATCATGCTCATTTCAAACTCACCTTGCATTAGCTTATAAAATTCTTGACAAAAAAGATTATGAGTAGAACCAAAAATAATATCACCAACATAAATTTGAACTACTAATAAATTTGTGTCTTTTCTTTTAATAAAAAGTGTTGTGTCAAACTTCTCTTTACAAAAACATTTTTTCAATAAGAAAATTTGATAATTTTTTATACCAAGCTCTAGGAGATTGCTTCAAACCATATAAAGCTTTTGAAAGTTTGAAAATATAGTTTGGAAATTTTGGATCTTCAAAATTGGGTGGTTGTTCAACGTACCCTTCTTCATTTATAAAATTATTTAGAAAAGCACTTTTTACATCCATGTGATATAATTTGAAATCATTAAATCATGTAAAAGTTAAAAGCATTCTAATGGCTTCCATCCTAGCTATGGGAGCATAACTTTTATCATAATATATTCCTTCCTCTTAAGTTCAATAATAAGTCTAGCCTTGTTCCTCACTATATTACCACTCTCATCTAGCGTGTTCCTAAAAACCCATTTAGTACCTATAGTAGATTTATCTCTAGGTCATCAACTAGGGTCCATACTTTACTTCTTTCAAATTGATTTAACTTTTCTTACATACATAATATCCAAAATTCATCATTTAATGATTCTTTGATATTTTTAGGCTCAATGCATGAGATAAATGCAGCATACTTACAAATATTTCTAAGAGAAGATATAGTAATTACTCTTTGGGATGGATCCCCCAAAACCATACCATCCTTCACATGGTTGAACTCTCTTGGATGAGTGATTTCCCTTCCTCAATTGAAAGTTCTTTTAGAGAATCTTGTGTTTGTTCTTAAAATTTTTCATTTGGTGATTGATCCTCTTTATCATTGTTATTAAAGGATTATGCATCATCATCATTAACACAAGAGTCCTTTCTAGGAGAAGGATTAGATTCATAAAAAATAACATGTATAGACTCTTCTACTACTAAAGTTCTTTTGTTAAAGACTCGATAAGCTTTAGAACTTAAAGAATAGCCAAGAAAAATTCCTTCATCACTTTTTGCATTAAATTTACCAAGATTATCTTTGTCATTGTTTAAAGCAAAACATTTGCATCCAAAGGAATGAAAATAGCTAATGTTAAGCTTTTTATTTTTGAAAAGTTTATATAGAGTTTTCTTTAAAATAGGCCTAATCATTACTCTATTTACAACATAGCAAGCGGTGTTTGTGGCTTCCACCCAAAAATATTTTGGTAAATTATTTTCACAAAGCATAGTTCTAGCCATTTCCTCTAGAGTTTTATTTTTCCTCTCAACAACTTTATTTTGTTGAGGGGTTAGAGGTGCAGAAAATTATGGCTAATTCCATTTGAGTTGCAAAAAATTTCAAAACTAAGACTTTGAAATTCAGTTCCATGGTCACTTCTAACACTAGTGATAGAGTAACCTTTTCATTTTGGTTCATTTTTTAAAACGTGATTAATTTTCTAAAGCTTCATCTTTAGTACTTAAGAAAATAACCCAAGTAAATCTAGAATAGTCATCAACAAGCACAAAAGCATATTATTTTCCACCGAAGCTAGTTGTCCTAATAGGACCAAATAAGTCTATGTGAAATAGTTGAAGAGCTCTACTAGTTGATACATCATTAATAGGTTTAAAGGAAATTCTCTTATGTTTACCCTTAACACATGCATCACAAACTTTATCCAAATCAAAATTAATTTTAGAAAATCCTCTTACTAAGTCATTTTTAGCTAGTTTATGCAATATGTTCATGCTAGAATGTCCCAGTTTTCTATGCCATAACAAAGAACTATTTTTATTTTTAGCAACAATGAATAAATTAGAATTATGCAAATCATTTAAATGCACCATATAGATGTTTTCTGTCCTATGTCCTACAAGCACAATCTTATTAGAAGCAATGTTAATAACTTTACAACCTTTAGACTCAAAAATGACATTGAAACCTTTATAACATAATTGACTAATACTTAGAAGATTATACTTAATACTATTAACATATAAGACCTTCTCAATAATAATTGAAGAGTTTTTACTAAAAGAGTCTATTCCTTCAATTTTTCTTGTGGAGTTGTCATCGAATGTAACTTCTCTTCCACTTTTTTGGATTCAAATTGATAAAGTGACTCTTGTCACCGGTCATATGTCTTGAGCATCCACTATCAAGGTACCACAAGTTTTTCCTTAAAAAGTCCACCTCAAAGCAATGCTCCTTTTATTACAAACATAGAATTAAACTTTGATTTTTGGTACCCAAATTCTTTTGGGTCCATAAACTTTAGTTCCTATAATTTTAGGCCCTTTAGGTATCCATTTTGAAATCAAGTTCATGTCTTGAGAAGTTATGAGTCCTTTAGGGGCCCATACACTTTTATAATTTTTCTTTTGTAAAAATTTTGGGGATATCTATGTTTATAGAAATTAAAACTATTTTTAACAAAGTTTTGTTTTGAATTTTCTCTTTTTTTCAAAAACTTTGCTAGAGTAAGATTTTTCACTATTAAACAACTTAAGTTGCTTTTCATGATCATCATGAACTTTAGAAAGTAAATTATGCAAATATGAATTATTTTTCTTAAACTCATTAATAATTTATTGCATTTTGTTTACTTTCTCTTCAAGTTCATGATTGGATTTGGAAAGCAAGTCATTTTCATTTTTCAACTTTGAAATATTTTTTTATGTTTTGAATTCATGACTTCAAATTCCAAACCCAATTCATCATAGGCATCTTGCAACTCATCAAAAGAATAAAAATTTGAAATAGATGAGTTAGAAGTTACCCTAGAATCATTGATGGTCATGAGACATAAGTTGGATACTTCTTAATTTTCTTCATCGGATGAATCCTCATCACTCCAAGTAGTAACATTTGCCTTGTGTTTTTGTTTGTTAGACTTCTTCTTCTTCTATTGAGGACAATCAAACTTGATATGTCCTAGTTTCTTGCACTCATAACAAATGATAGGATCTTTCTCCTTAGTTGATTCAATTTTGAGTCCTTCCTTCTTTTGGAATTGTTTACATTTGTTGGACCTCATAAACCTCTTGAATTTTTTTGCAAACATAGTCATCTCTTCATCCTCATCCACATCTTCATTTGAATTACCTTATCCTATTATGGACTTGAGGGCAATGTCAGCCTTCTTCTTATCCATATTTTCTTCTTCAACCCCTTCTTTAATTCTCATCTCATAAGTAAGTAATGAACCAATAAGCTCATATAAAGAGAATGTTTCCAAGTTTATTACTTCTTCTATGGGGGTCACTTTAGCCTCTCATGCCTTTGGCAAGCTTCGAAGTATTTTCCTCATAACTTCTTCATTGGGATAAGTCTTCCCATATGATTTGAGCCCATTGATGATAATTCTAAACCGATCTGACATAGCCCTGATGTCTTTCTCGGGTTCCATCTTGAATGTTTCATAGTTGAGTGTGAGAATTCCCACCTTAGACTTTTAAACTTGACTTGTACCCTCATGAGTGACTTCTAACTTGTCCTAAACTTTCTTCGTATTGGAACACGAATACAGTCTACTATATTCTTCCGGACCAAGTGCACAAAATAAAGTGTGCATGGCCTTGGAAATAAGTTGAATGCTCCTTTTATCCTCTTCATTCCACTCCTTCTTACTTTTTGGCACCGAGAGCTCTTATTTTTTCTTTAGAGGTATGGATGGACCATCCATGATGATATCCCATATGGTAAGATCATTGGCTTGTATAAATAGCATCATTCTTGTCTTCCAATAAGAGTAGTTTGCACCATTAATGTAAGGAGGCTTGGAGACGAATTGTGATTCTCCAAGAAAAATTGAACTGGATGTAGAAGTCATCTTTTGTGGTTTGATTTGCTTAAAGTTGAGCTACTTCAAGGATCTCCTCTTTGGTTGTTAAATCGTCTAAAAGAGATAAGCTCTGATATTAATTGATAGCTTGATATATCAAACTGAAATCGCCAAAAGAGGCTGAATCAGCTTATAAAAATTTGGTGGAAGAAAAGGGAGAAAATTGAAAGATGAACATGATAATTTAGAGTAGTTCGGCCCCAATTGCCTACTCCACTACCTTAGCATTCCACAACTAAGGTGTAACACCCCTTGCCCGTATCCAGCACCGGAACAGGGATTGAGGTGTTACCGGACTTAAACTCAACCAACTATATAAAATCGGGCCGTAAAATTTTGATCAATTTAAAACTTTTCATTTCACATGCATACTATCCCTTATACGAGCTTTAGAGGCCCTAAACATGTATTCGAGGTATTTCGGAACCAAACCGAGAACTTAAGAAAACTCAACAAAAATTCATACTTTAAGGCTCCACACGCCCATGTGAATATAGGGCACACGCCCGTGTGGCTTGGGACACGCCCAGGTCCCTTGCCCGTGTGGCCAATTTATTTGCAAAATTTTTCATAAATCAAGTGCAGACTTCACACGGCCTAGACACACGCCCGTGATCATGGCCTGTGTCCCTCACACGGCCTCAACATGCCGGTGTTTAAAGTCCATGTCCAAAAACCTGGTATTCTATTTCTGACGTCAGCATACCCAAAATGTCACACGGCCAAATGCACACGCCCGTGTGCCTACCCGTGTGGGCAAAATGAGGCTATTTACCAAGCCTATTTGCTGCCCTTACTTACGCAACCTACACAATAATATCCAAAACCTATACCAAACTATATCAACAACCAAATCAGCCTCAATAGACCATATCTCATTTAATCATAAGACCTTATACAAAATAAATCAAATATTAGATTAAGCCAACATGCTTGGCCAATCAACCATAACACAAGACTCAAAAACTTAAGTCCTATACATGCCATAATAAAAATAGAAGATTTCAACTATACCGAGAGGCTTCAAAATATTAGTGTGACTAGCTTTCCTGACGTGACTAGTAATCCTCGATCTACTTTGATGGCACTATAAGAAAGGAAAGGAAAGAGGGTAAGCTTGGGAGCCTAGTAAGTACATATAGGTACATAAAGTGTGAGTAAATCATATACTAATGATGACATATCATACTTCAAAATAAAAATGTAAATCACTTAAAGTTTTTTATCCTATTCTTCACTTTGTTCACAAATGCTCGTTATGTCCCATCACATGCTCAGCTCAAATCCTAAATACAGTGTACATACCTTATCGAGGTCTTATTAATTAAGCTTTCGAGTTACCTGTTGAACGCTCGGGATACTTACAGATACACGAGGAGTTTATACCCAAGTGCCTTATAAGTCTAGTAGTCAAAATTAGCACGCACTATGAAATGCTCTCATTTGTGCTACTCACGGGCCTTTTTATTGAGTCAGTGCCCGGACCCCATAGTGTCATAATGTACTGTACGCTCATTGAGCTACTCACGGGTCTGTACATTAGGTCAGCACTCGGACCTACGCTACATATTTCATTCATCTCATGAACTCAGACATTTCTCATGAGTTCAGACCATTCCTATTCTCATGGTAACCCTTTTTTTGTATCTGATACTAAATCTAGGATTCAACGGGGTTTCTTATATAACCGGGTAGCATTTCACTTGCTCACAATGTACTTTATTCTCATAACGCACCACTTACACTATCATGGTAATATATGCCATTCGATCACATGAATACTATAGACCAATTACACACATATATATATCATTCCATATACTTCAAAATAAACTTTAATAACACATTATTTACATATATACTTACCTCGATACAAAATGTTGAAAACGAGTTCAATCTTCGTATACTTTGTTCTTACCCCGATCAAGACCCGAATCACGTTTCTCTGGATCTATATTAACAAAATTATTTCATTCTATTAGCACAACAATCTAAACACTCGACAACGCATAATTGGGCAAAATACCCATTTTGCCCCTAGAATTTCACAAAATGACCATTTTACCCTTAGGTCTGGAAATCGATTTTATCGAATTTCCTCATATCTTAAGCATAGCCGCATACATTTTATAACTATAAGCAGCCCAAATTCTCATTATTTCACTCATTTATGATTTATTTTACAACTTATGCAAAATGGTCCTTTTAGGTATTTTCAAGTTAACACATATCACAAAAATTGTTTCTAACATACCCAAGACTCATATTCTTCCAAAAAAATTCAGAAAACACCCTAAATGTTATCATGGAAAAACCCTAAAATTTCCACCATTTTGCAAGATAGCCCTCTCTTTTGAAAGCTTATGTTTCAAAAGTCTTAAAAATGTAGAAATCATTAACAAAGAACATAAAAATCACTTACTTCTGAGTCAACTAAATGGCTAAAAATTTTTGAGCTTCAAACCCCCTTTCATGGCTGATATTTTCGGTGGAAAGAGATGAGAAGAAAAGAATTTTACAACTTTTTTCTATTTTATTTCTTTTTAGTCAAAATAAGCCACCTAACACACCAAACCTCAAAATTTTGTCTCCTCTAGGACTCTATGGCCGGCCAAGTACTCTTAAAAGTGTAATGCCCCCTTACCCGAGACCGTTGCCGGAGTCGAGTATGAGACATTACTAAACTTATTTTAGCACTTAAACAAGTTCAAACAATTTTCATAGTAAACTATCCATCTGTATCACAGTCACTAAAAAATCATATCTCGAGTTACAAAACTTGAAATCCAATTCCGTAAATTTTCCCTGAATCTAGACTCATATATATACTTACTAATTTTTTTCTAAAATTTTTGGCTGGGTCAATTAGTACAGTTTATTAGTTAAAGCATCCCTTATTTCAGGGATCGGCTACTCTGACCCCTGTGCACTACGAATCAAATTTCTTTCTGTACAGAAATCCAATAACCATTCCGTTTGTTTTACTTACAAATATACTCAATAAAGAATCCATACATATAAATTATGAGTCCTAATTATTTTTACACAATTTATGGTGAATTACTAAAGTCATAACAGGGGATCCAGAAATAGCTCTGACCCTGTTTCACCAAAACGTAAATATCTCATAAAATAAAACTATTTTATCTATTTTGTTTCTTCCACATGAAAATAGATTCATTAAGCTTCAATTACATATTTTATTTATCATCTAATTCTATCTCTACTATTTTTAGTGATTTTTCAAACTCACGTCACTGCTACTGTGTGATTCTGTTTTATAACCAATTTCACCATTTTATGGTTTTCCATGGATTATGAAATACATTAAGCATACATAACACTAAATATAAATTTTGATTAGTCATTCCAATAGCTAATCATCAACAAACATTTCCACATCACTCATTCACCATATAATAAGATTATATACACAAAAGGATCATAATGCTATACATGCCATATTCCCAAGATAAGTAAGCCACTATACCAAGGTGGTTCGTTGATAGTGTGAACGTGTCTCCGACCATCCCGATCTCTATCCGGCTTGTCAAAACTACAAGGAAAGGACGAGAGGGAGTAAGCATAAATGCTTAGTAAGTTCACATGTAAATAGCAAGTAACATAACTATGCAATAATACAAAATCCACATTTGCATAATATCACCAAAACATTCATATCATATTTCTCATTCATGATCCTACCATATTATTGTTATATTGAAGTCTCAACCCGAGGGTTAGGTACATACCTGTACAAAGTATCCGTTCCACAACACTTACCAACTAGTCACTTTCATCTCGAGAATTTCTCCATTTCACTAGAACTTTACCCCTTGAACACATTGGAATATAATTCGGATACACGAAATCAAGCTACCATAATTTCACCCATAATGAACTCGGAATGCAACTCAACGTGCTCGGGTCTTCGCATCCAAAATGAACTCAAAACACAACTCAACGAGTTCGGATGCTTGCATCTATAAGTGAACAAGAAACGCAACTCAACGAGTTCGGATGCCTCATAATTCTCACAAACTCGGAACGCAACTCAACGAGGTCGGATCTCAATTTCCTAGTGACATGTCACTTGTATCCTAATCTATTCCTAATGTTCAAACGGGATTTTTCTCGATCATACTCCTTTGCCATTTTCCACGAAATGTCAAAATCGATATTTCGATGGTAGTTCATACTTATCAAGTAATTCACATGATTACATATTTTTCAACAATAACCAAAAAACATAACATTTCATGACAATAAGCATCATATCATATAAACAACATTAAATTGCTTAAAACGACAATTATGTTACCCTATTTACTCATGAACTTACCTCGGTACAAAATGTATAAAGGTTGCAATTTAACTCGAAATCTTTTCTTTTCCCCGATCAAGGTCGATTCCATGTCTTTCTTGATCTAAAATAACACATTTAGCTTATTTAATACTCATATTTATCAAAATAGTCCTTAACTCTAACTTTGGAAAAATTACAATTTTGCCCCTAAACTTTTGCATATTTACACTTTTTCCCAAAGCTCGGAAATTAAACTTCTTCCTATTTTCTTATGTTTTATGACATGCTGATCATTTTTTTCTTCTACAGGAACATCAAATTCACACTCTATCATGTATTTATGAACATTAGGTATTTTTACCGATTACGTCATTTTAGTCGTTTTTACGTAAAATCACTCAGAAAAAGTTGTTTAACACAATCTCAAGCTTCATATTCTACCATAAAACATCAAAATAAACACATTTCACCTATGGATATTTTTCCAAATATAAACCCTAGGTTAAATTATTGCTAGGATAAGCTAACTCAAGTTATCGGAACTCCAAAAACATAAAGAACATTAAAAACGGGGCTAGAATTGACTTACTATTGAGCTTAGAAGTTGAAGAAACCCTAGATATGGTAGCAAGTAGAATTTGGCAACAACATGAAGAAGATGAATGGATTTTTGGCTTGATTTTTCCCATTTTAATTCATTAAAATCCAAATGACCAAAATGCCCTTCCTTACTAAACTTTCAAAATTTCCATCCATGTCCAATTTTTGTCCAAAAACTTAGAAATTGGTCAAATTGCTATTTAAGGTCTCTTAATTAATATTCCAAAGCAATTTCATACTAAAAACTTTTAGAGTGCAAGTTTTGCAACTTATTCAATTTGGTCCCTAATTTCAAATTAAGCATTTTATGCATAGAATTTCTTCACGAAACTTTCACACAAGCATGCAATCATATCATAGACCTTAAAATAGTTATAAAATAATTATTTCTATCTCGAATTTGTGGTCCCAAAACCACTATTTCGATTAGGCCCTAATTCGGGATATCACAAAAAGGGTCTAATTACCCGTAAAATACCTTAAATTTAAGTCTCATAGCAATTTAACACCCTTAGCTATCAATCCAAAATTTTTGTACTTTATGCGATTTAGTCCTTTCTCGCAATTGGGCTCACAATTGTTAAAATTAATGCATCAAAATTGTTATACACTCATATAAACATGCTATAACCTCAAAATAATATTTAAAACTATTTCTTGGTCTCGGATTTGTGGTCCTGAGACCACTGTTCTGACTAGGCCCTAAATCAGGCTATTACATTTCTCCCCCTTTAGGGATTTTCGTCCTCGAAAATCTTACCGGCAAAAAGGTTTGGATATTGGCTTTTCATGATTTCTTCGGGCTCCCATGTGGCCTCTTCAACCCCATGTCTCTGCCATAACACTTTCACAAGGGGAATGTTCTTATTTCTTAATTGCTTAATTTCTCGAGCTAGAATCTCAACTAGTTCGTCACCGTACGACACATCCGATCTAATTTCCACCTCCGCCGGAGAAATCATATGTGAAGGGTTAGAGCAGTATCGGTGTAGCATGGACACATGAAACACATCATGGATCTTTTCCAACTCAGATGGCAAGTTTAACCGATAGGCTACCAGCCCAATTCTTTCAATCACCTCATAAGGTCAGATAAAACGCGAACTCAATTTACCCTTTTTACCAAATCTGAGAACCTTTTTCCAAGGAGATACTTTCAAAAATACCTTATCACCGACTTGCAACTCGATTTCTTTTCGTTTCAAATCCACGTAGGATTTCTGTCTATCCGAATTGGCCTTTAAGTAATCACGAATCACCTTAACTTTTTCTTCGGTCTCCTTGACTAAGTCGATCCCATGAATTTGGTTTTCTCTGAGCTCGGTCCAATACAAGGTCATTCGACACTTACGCCCATATAACACTTCATAAGGTGCCATCTTCAAACTCGACTAAAAACTGTTATACGCAAACTCTACTAGCGGTAGGTACTTTTCCCAACTATTCTGGAACTCTAATATACAGCATCGGAGCATGTCTTCCAAAATCTGAATTACTCTCTCAGACAGGCCATCGATTTGCAGATGGAAAGCCGTACTAAAACTTAACTTAGTCCCCAAGGCTTCTTGCAACTTCTTCCAAAACCTTGAGTAAACCTCGGGTCTCTATCCGAAACGATCGACAAGGGTACTCCATGAAGTCTCACAATCTCTGAAATGTACAAGTCGACTAGCTTGTCAAGTGAAAAATCCGTACGTACTGGGATAAAGTGAGACAACTTAGTCAGTCAATCAACTACGACCCATATAGCATCTTTCTTTCTTAGGGTCAATGGCAATCCCGTTACAAAGTCCATAGTGATCCGATCACATTTCCACTCTGGGACGATGATAGGCTACAGTAAACCCGAAGGTACTTGGTGCTCGGCTTTTACTTGTTGACATATCAGACATTTGGATATAAACTTCTAAATGTCTCTTTTCATCCTCGGCCACCAATACATTTTCTTCAAATCGTTGTATATTTTCGTACTCCCGGGGTGCACTGACAAACAACCACTATGCGCCTCACCTAAAATCTTCCGAATCAACTCGGTATCTTTAGGAACATAAATCCTCTCTCGGTATCTTTAGGAACATAAATCCTCTCCGAATCAAGCAGCCCTCGGAACCAATTCGATAATCCGATTCAACTCCCAATTCACATTAAGTTCTCTTAGCCGACAATTCACTGTCATTCATCTGGGATTCACGAATTTCTTGAAGAAACGTCGGTCTAGCTTTTAACTCTGCTATAACTGACCCATCCTCAGATAAAACCAACTAGGCATTCATCACTCTCAAAGCAACTAAGGACTTTCTACTTAATACGTCGGCGACCACGTTCGCCTTTTCTGGGTGGTAGTCGATAATTAATTCATAATCCTTTAACAGTTCTAACCATTTCCGCTTTCTTAGATTTAAATCTTTCTGAGTCATCAAGTACTTAAGACTTTTGTGATCGGTGTATACGTAACATTTTTCCCCGAACAAATAATGTCGCCAAATCTTCAGGGTAAATACTACAGCTGCCAACTCTAGATCATGTGTCGGATAGTTCTTCTCGTGAGGTTTCAGTTGTCATGAGGCATAGGCTACAACTTTTCCTTCTTGCATAAGTACACATCCCAACCCGTTTAAAGAAGCATCGCTGAAAATCACAAACTCTTTTCCTGATTCGGGTTGAACTAGTACAGGAGCCTCAGTTAACAACATCTTCAACTATTCGAAACTCTGCTGGTATAAATTCGACAATTCAAACTTAATATCTTTCTGCAACAACTTCTTCATGGGTGTAGCAATCATAGAAAAGTCTTTTACAAACCGCCTATAATAACTCGCCAAGCCTAAAAAGCTTCTAACTTCGGTCACATTTTTTAGGGGTTTCCATTCGACAAAAGCAGAAGCCTTGCTGAAATCAACTCTAATGCCATCACTCGAGACAATGTGACCCAAAAAGCTAACTTCTTGAAGCCAAAACTCACTTTTACTAAACTTGGCATACAACTGGTTGTCTCGCAGAGTTTGCAGAATAATTCTCAGATGTTCAGCATGTTCTTCCTTATCTCTAAGAGAGATCAAGATATCATCGATAAATACGACAACAAATTTATCTAAATATGCCCGAAATATCCTATTCATTAAATCCATAAACACAGCGGGGGAATTCGTTATGTTGATGAGAAACTCATAATGGCCATACCGAGTCCTAAAAGTAGTTTTAGGCACATCTGCCTCTTTCACTCGTAGTTGGTAGTAGCCAATCTCAAGTCTATCTTAGAAAACCATGCTGCTCCTTTTAGTTGATCAAACAAGTCGTCAATTCGTGGCAACGGGTATTTGTTCTTGATAGTTCTCTTATTTAATTGTCGGTAATCTATAGACAACCACATAGATCCATCTTTCTTTTTCACAAATAATACCGGAGCGCCCCACGGTGAAAAATTTGATCTCACGAAACCCTTATCGGTTAATTCCTGCAACTGTAACTTTAGTTCCTTCAGCTCGGTCGGGGCCATCCAATACGGAGCAATCGAAACAGGCGCGATCCCTGGCATTAATTCTATACCGAACTCCACTTCTCGAATTGGAGGTAACCCAGATATCTCTTCTGAAAATACATCCACATATTTGCATACAACTGGTACTGACTCCACTTCCAGTTCAGACTCCTTCGTACTCATTATAAGAGCCAAATAAGCTCCACATCTTTTCCTCAAGTACCTCTGAGCAGACATCGAGGATATTACCATAGGCGAGTTCCCTGGCTCATCTGATTCAACCCAGAGGTTTTCACCATTTCCACATTTCAATTTAATGACTTTTTCTCTACAGTTTACCACAGCATCATGGAGTGTCAACCAGTCCATACCCAATATGACATCAAACTCGTCGAATGGTAATAGCATTAAATCAATCGGAAAACAATGACCTTTAACTACTAAGGGACATTTCTTGCATACTTTATCGACTATCACATGTTTGCCTAATGGGTCTGACACCTTAGTCATGAACTCTGTAGACTCAACAGGCATATTCATGCTAAACACTAATTTCATACACACATACGAATGAGTAGAACCAGGGTCAATCAAAACAGTAACAGTATTATCATGAAAGGAGAATATACCGATGATCACATCGGGAGATGATGCATCTTCACGTGCACGTATGGCATATGTTCTAGCCGGAGCCCTAACTTCAGATCTTATTGTAGAGTCTCTCGTCACATTCTTACTGTTAGCCCCAGTTCCAACATTCTTTTGGGGTTTTCCTCTCGAATTGGCACCACTTGGCCTTGCACCATGAGATTTTTCTTTCTCCTTTATCTCGGGGCAATCCTTGATGAAGTGGTCTTAAGAACCACATCGGAAATAGGATCCGTCATTCATCCTACACTTGCCGAAATGGTTTCTACCACAGTGTTGGCACTCTGGCCTAGAAGATCTGGCATTACCTACACTGGCCACCGACGTAGCCCGAGACTTAAAGTCTGAATCTTGCTTCTTACGATCCCAATATGAGTTTCCAGTTGATGCATGAGAATGAGAGTAGACGTTTCTAGATTTCTTAAACTGAGAGGGAAACGACTTGCTCACATGCCTCTTCTTTACATCTCTAGCCTCAGCCTCGGTTTTTTTCTTTTCCTTGATAAACTCCTCGGCTTTACAAGCCCGATCAACTAGCACTACAAACTCTTTCAACTCAAGGACACCCACTGATAGTCTAATATCCTCATTAAGAACGTCCTCAAACCTCCGACACATCTTCGCCTCGGAGGATATATACTCCCAAGCATACTTACTAATTCTGACGAACTCTATTTTGTATTCAGTAATCGTCATGCGGCCTTGCTTCATTTCAAGGAATTCTTTACACTTTTGGTCCATGAATCTCTCACTAATTTATTTCTTCTGGAACTCCTCTTGGAAGAATTCTCATGTAACTCTTTTGTGAGGTACCACTGAGACTAACGTCTTCCACCAGTGGCATGCTAAGTCCCTCAATAAGGATATTGCACACTTCAAGCATTCCTCATGAGTGCAAGATAGTTCATTGAATACCCTGATGGTATTTTCAAGCCAAAATTTTGCTCTTTCAGGATCGTCGTCATTATTAGCACGGAACTCCTCGGCTCCCTGCTTCTGTATCCTATCCACTGGAGGTCTATTTCGCCTCTCAAGGTCTACACCTTGGGGTGCTATAGGAACAGGTCAAGGAATAGGTGGGGGTGGAGCATCCGGGTTCGCTCAGACGAATTCTGTGTACCACTCATTCATCATGTGGAGAAAGGCCTCTCGAGCCCCTTCTCCTCCTCCCTGACTAACTATGGGAGGTCGATTATCAGATGGCACCACCCCTTCAGCAGGAGCTGGTGCGTTACTTTCTACATCGTCCGCTATGGTTCGATCGGGATCCATTACTATATGAAAACACAATTTAAAAGGTCAGGAGTCATCACACTATCACAATTCATCTATGGCATGTATAGTTAAATTCATACATACTCTAGGTTAGTCCGAGAACTGATAAAACTGTAGCTCTGATACCACTAAATATAACACCCCTTACCCGTATCCAGCGTCAGAACAGGGTTTGATGTGTTACCAGACTTAAACTCAACCAACTATATAAAATCAGGCCGTAAAATTTTGATCAATTTAAAACTTTTCGTTTCACATGCCTACTGTCCTTTATACGAGCTTTAGAGGCCCCAAACATACATTCGGGGTATTTCAAAACCAAACCGAGAACTTAAGAAAACTAAAAAAAAATCATGCTTTAAGGCTCCACACGCCCATGTGGCTTGGGACATGCCTGGGTCCCTTGCCCGTATGGCCAATTTATTTCCAAAATTTTTACGGGCTGGACACATGCCCGTGTCCCTCACACGGCCTCCACACGCCCGTGTTTAAAGCCCGTGTGCAAAAACTTGGTATTCTATTTCTGACGTCAGCATACCCAAAATGTCACACGGCCAAAGGCACACACCTGTGTGCCTACCCGTGTGGGCAAAATGAGGCTATTTACCAAGCCTATTCGCCGCCCTTACTTACGCAACTTACACAATAATATCCAAAACCTATACCAAACTATATCAACAACCAAATCAGCCTCAATAGACCATATCTCATTTAATCACAAGACCTTGTACAAAATAAATCAAGTATTAGATTAAGCCAACATGTTTGGCCAATCAACCATAACACAAGACTCAAAAACTTAAGTCCTATACATGCCATAATCAAAATAGAAAATTTCAACTATACCGAGAGGCTTCAAAATATTAGTGTGACTGGCTTTCCCGACGTGACTAGTAATTCTCGATCTACTTTGATGGCACTATAAGAAAGGAAAGGAAAGAGGGTAAGCTTGGGAGCCTAGTAAGTACATATAGGCAAATAAAGTGTGAGTAAATCATATACTAATGATGACATATCATACTTCAAAATAAAAATGTAAAATCACTTAAAGTTCTTTATCCTATTCTTCACTTTGTTCACAAATGCTCGTTACGTCCCATCACATGCTCAGCTCAAATCCTAAATACAGTGTACATACCTTATCGAGGTCTCATTAATTAAGCTTTCGAGTTACCCGTTGAACGCTTGGGATACTTACGGATACATAAGGAGTTTATACCCAAGTGCCTTATAAGTCTAGTAGTCAAAATTAGCACGCACTATGAAATGCTCTCATTTGTGCTACTCACTGGCCTTTTTATTGAGTCATTGCCTGAACCCCATAGTGTCATCATGTAATGTACGCTCATTGAGCTTCTCACGGGTCTACACATTAGGTCAGCACCCAGACCCACGCTACGTATTTCATTCATCTCATGAACTCAGACATTTCTCGTGAGTTCAGACCATTCCTATTCTCATAGTAACCCCTTTTTTGTATCCGATACTAAATCTAGGATTCAACGGGGTTTCTTATATAATTGGGTAGCATTTCACTTGCTCACAATGTACTTTATTCTCATAACGCACCATTTACACTATCATGGTAATAGATGTCATTCAATCACATGAATACTATAAACCAATTACACACATATATATATCATTCCATATATTTCAAAATAAACTTTAATAACACATTATTTACATATGTACTTACCTCGATACAAAATGATGAAAACGAGTTCAATCTTCGTATACTTTGTTCTTACCCCGATCAAGACCCGAATCACGTTTCTCTGGATCTATATTAACAAAATTCTTTCATTCTATTAGCACAACAATCTAAACACTCGACAACGCATAATTGGGCAAAATACCCATTTCGCCCCTAGAATTTCATAAAATGATAATTTTACCCCTAGGTCCGGAAATTAATTTTTATCGAATTTCCTCATATTTTAAGCATAGCCGAATACATTTTATAACTATAAGCAGCCCAAATTCTTGTTATTTCACTCATTTATGATTTATTTTACAACTTATGCAAAATGGTCCTTTTAGGTGTTTTCAAGTTAACACCTTTCACAAAAATTGTTTCTAACATACCCAAGACTCATATTCTTCCATAAAATTTCAGAACACACCCTAAATGTTATCATGGAAAAACCCTAAGCTTTTCACCATTTTGCAAGATAGTCCTCTCTTTTGAAAGCTTATGTTTCAAGGGTCTTAAAAATGTAGAAATCATTAAAAAAGAACATAAAAATCACTTACCTGTGAGTCAACTAAATGGCTGAAAATTTTTTAGCTTCAAACCCCTTTTCATGGCTGATATTTTCAGTGGAAAGAGATGAGAAGAAAAGAATTTTACAACTTTTTCTATTTTATTTCTTTTTAGTCAAAATAAGCCACCTAACACACCAAACCTCAAAATTTTGTCTCCTCTAGGACTCTATGGCCGGCCAAGTACTCTTAAAAGGGTCTAATTGCCCTTAAAATACCTTAAATTTAAGTCTCATGGCAATTTAACACCCTTAGCTATCAATCCAAAATTTTTGTATTTTATGCGATTTAGTCCTTTCTCGCAATTGGGCTCATAATTGTTAAAATTAATGCATCAAAATTGTTATACACTCATATAAACATGCTATGACCTCAAAATAATATTTAAAATTATTTCTTGGTCTAAAATTTGTGGTCTCGATACCACTGTTCTGACTAGGCCTTAAATCGGGCTGTTACATAAGGATTTTCCCAAATTCACTAATTTGATAACTTTTGAGGACAAGGTTTAACCTTAAAACTTCCTTAATATTTCTACCCTAAAGCTTAAGACACAAACCCTCTCAAGGAAATACAAATAAGCAAACAAAAAAAAATTCCTTCCAAGATAAAGTGTTTGCAAATTAAGTTCAAATACAATGAAATACACTTAAGCAAAAGAATAAAAGTAAAGCTCACAAGTGTATGTAAGAAGAATATGGAAATAGTAAGCTCAACGGTTGTTTGATTGATACTTTTAGCTTGAAAGTGTTTTCTAGTTGTTATAGGAACTTTAGATGTTGGTATTTATACCCCCTAATTGATTTCCAACCGTTGAGGTTGTTGGTATCATGAATAAAGCTGTTGGCGATGTAAAAACCGGAGTATTTAATTCACCTGCAACACTGAGTATCGATACCATATAAACGGCTATCAATATTATTTGTAATAAATGCTAAATTCAATGACCGTTAGCGATTTGCTATCGATACCAAAAGAAATTTTATCAAAACTTATAACTAGGTATCAATACTGAATCGATACTTTGTAAGTTTTGTGAGAAACATAATACCATTTTGGTACCATTTTTAATACAGGGTATTGATATTTAAGAAAATATTGATACTTCACCAAAAGGTATCGATACTTAACTGGTTTTGTGAAAAATAAAATGTCATTTTGGTATCACTTTTAAGAAGGGTATCGATAATTCATAAAATATCGATAACGGGCCAAAAAGGTATCAATACTTTTTAGCCTGAAGTAATTTTGACTTGTTTGAAAATTATTTTGACTTGATAAAATGATAAAACACTTTCTCACTTAGTCAAAATTATTTTAACTTATTTTAAAATTGTTTCAAAACTTTCTAAGAGTTCAAAGTTTTGATCTCTTAGACTTCAATATTAAACAAATCATTTTGTCAAGTTAGTTTAATTTTAACTTTTATTTCAAAACATTTCAATTTGTTATATCAAAACATTTTATCAAAGAAAGCTTGGTTTAACACTCTCTCACATAGGGTCTAATTACGAGTACTTCCTAGGCCTTTTGACCTAATACTCTATAATGTGATCCAATCCAATTATGTTTTTCTATTTCTTAAAATAAACCTTAATATTTTTTATTAAACAATTTTTTCATCCCTATTTTACCCTTGGTAAAATTTTAACGATTTTACCCCCGGTACAATTTTGAGAAAATATGTTTAATATTTCACAAATCAACTTGTTCACTGTGACCGAATGGTTTGTTTCATTTTCGGGCTTTAAAACAGCTCAAAAACATAAACTCATTCTTCCTATCATTTTTAAGTAATCTATATAGAATTACAAATGAATCATTTCCATTTCCATTTTGGAAACCTATATTCATTTCCAACTGATTCCATTTTTTCATTTTGGAAAAAACCATAATCATTTCTGAATGTTTCCCATTTCTCTTTTCTAATTCATTCTATTCATTTCTATTCAAACACACAATGTATTCCTGGTTTCAACGAGCTAGCAGAAGGACTGATTGGACATATGTAATTAGGGCTCAAATGATTTATAATTAAGTTTCAACTTTTCAACTATTAATTGTAAACTCATTTAGTCACGAAGTCATTTCACTATAGTATCGTGACTGAGCTCTCCCTAAAGGCATACCATTACAAAAGCAACTACTCAGTGCTTGTTTAATGACATTGTCATAAGTGTGTTACCCTCGTAAGATGTCCTTAATCTCTTTGGGATAATACCCATTATCCCAATATGATTCTATTTTATCTCATTGTAACTATTACATCTTCTTTCATGAAATGTCAATTACTATCGAATAGTTATTAAGTCATTCATCACAAAGACGAAAGACCCAAGACCATGTTTACTTTTCATCAACCATGTAATGCCAATGAGAGAATATCATTTAGCCATGTATCAGGCCATGAATTCCACTGTTGTGAATGACATTACATACTGCAGAAGTCGTACAACCAACACACCATCTTTCAGTTCCTTATCTATTCAAACTCAGATTTTTACTTACACCAAAGTGTACAAGTCACACATATATAGTCCTCTATCCACTTAAGATTTAGGTATGTCATACTATGAACATCATAAGTGTAACACCCGTAACCCGTATCTATCACTGGACTAGGGTTACGAGGCATTACCAAACATAACGGAACATTTCACAATCATTTCACAATCAAAAGTCATACACCGTCAAATCATAGTCAAATATCAAAACTAATTCGTACAAGTTTCATAACTTCAAAGTTCGAACCATATAGCAACCATTTCTATACCATTCGATTACCCAAGTCATAACTCAACCATAATTCATTTCATATACATAGCATATAACAAGACATCTATATCTTTAGCTAAATACAACCATAACAGTTTGAAATCTTTATACATGCACATATTAAACCAATTTGGCCTTATATCAAAGTTGGATATTCATTTGCACATAAAACATTAGGTAACTATATAACATAACCAACTATACTTTAAACATTATCAAACCATTTTTAAATACAAGTACTAAATCTTAGCATTTTAAACATTATAACATTATATGCATTTTACCAAATCAAATTGAATCATTTCTTTATCACGATGTCAAGTCATACCATACCTAATTCACAATCTAACTAATATAATCAACCACACATATAAACCGCATATTTAAGCCGAATTTTACTGTTACATATATATATCACATTTATGATTACTCACTGAACCAAAAATTTAAATAGACAACTATTCATTATCAAATTTAGCCTCACTAGGTTCTAACATTTTCATCATCCAAATTCAAAGATAAACATGTTATTTCATATTGTATTACTTTATTTTCAAGCCAAAATAAACCATTAGTACCTATCTATCATATACCAAAAATATTTAACCACAAATATTTCACATTTCAACTCAAATATTAAACCTAACAATCTAATCTTTCATTACCAAACCTCAAACAAAACATATCAATCTCAATAATAATGTAAGTATTCAAATAATTTCATGATTTAAATCACCTAGGCTGAATCACAATATAAACTAAAACCATCATCTATATTTACAATTTAGGTTAATACAAATGAATCAAAATGACCTTTATATATATTTGGCTATAAATTTATCAACTACTCCATTACCAATGCCAAATCTCAAGACTAACCAAATATGCAAATCATACCATATACCAAACTTATTAAATGAGCTAATTATAAGTTGTTCATATCATTACCCAAATCAAGACATAAAACCAAACACCATTCAAATATGCCATATAGCATATTTACCAAAATGAGCTTAAACCATGATTAAATATAACCGAACATAAGCATAATGATCAAGCCATTTTCACATGGCTATATTTATATACACTTTCAAAATCAACCAAAAAAGTGCTAGCCAATACATGCCATAGGTTCGAAATTCAAACTATTTAAAACACCGAAATAACAATCGATAGTGTGACGGATTACCTTGACGATCCCTGAGCTCGTAACTAGCTTCCAAAATCTATAAAACACCAAATGAACACACACAGTAAGCTTAAATAGCTTAGTAAGTCATAAGAAATTAAATCAATTCAATGACACTCATCATTCAAGTTAATTAAACCGAACCATACTAACCATAACCACATATAGAATTATTAAGCTTACAACTACATATATCAATACATATACTTTAGCATTATTTTCCACTTGGCCGAATACACATATATTCATATACATATTTAACTCTCATTTTCATAATGCGCATTTCATATATTCATATAAAGTATATACTTATCTTTCTACTCAATCATTTAACTTAGTACATACCTATCCTTTTAGCTCGATTTCACATTCGATCTTAACTCGATATTGTCCATTGAACCATTCGAAATTAATAAGGATACTCGGATAGTTGAAAAGCTCGTACAAATCCAACGCCCCAGATATGGTCTTACATGTAATCACATATCGATGCCACTATCCCAGACAAGGTCTTACACGAACACATATATGATGTCGATGTCCCAAACATGGTCTTACATGCAAATCACATATAGATGCCAACGTCCCAAACATGGTCTTACATGAAATCACATATCAGAATCCTATGTCATGACATATGTATCCTAACTATTCCTAAGGTTCGTACAGGACTTTTGGACGTCGTAAATCGATTGATTTAGGCTTATAAATACTTTTCCATACTTAAACAAATTCGGCTTGAACATATATATATACAAGCAATAGTTAGATTCAGCACAAATATAATATATATACAATTGAATTTAACGACATGTATTTACTTATGAACTTACCTCGTATGAAGACGAACAGACTAGGTCGACTATTCAACAACTTTAGATTTCCCCCGATCCAAATCTGATTTTCTCTTTTCTTGATCTAAATTAATATAAATTAAACTTATTAAATCAAATATTCAATTAAATTCATCCAAAAACACATAAATGGGCTAATTACACTTTTACCCTAACATTGCACATTTTTTACAATTTAGTCCCTATTTCACAAAACACAAAATATTCAAAATTTGACTGCACCCATGTTAGGCCGAATTTAGCCCTAGTCCATATAAGCCCATATGTTTCATTCATTTCACATTTTGACCCCTAAATTTACAAAATTCACAATTTAATCCTAAATAGGCATTTTTACTAAAAATCACTTAATTAAACTTGATAATCTAACAGCATATATTTATTTTTCATCATCAAACAAAAAAAATCATCATGCTATCAACAATGGAAAATCATGAATACATCATAAAATTCAAAAATTCAAGCATGGGCAAGCTAGTACTCAAAGCAACAATCTCAAAAACGTAAAAATTATCAAAAATCGAACAAAATCCTTACCTTAATTGAGCAAAATGAGTGCCAAACCTAAAGCCACATTCAAAGTTTTCTTTTCTTCTCAACTTTCGGCAATTAGAAAGATGAACATGCAAAAATTTTACTTATGTTTTATTATATTAACATATTACTAATTTACAAAACTAACCTTTATAATTTAATAAGTAAACCATATATTATAAACACAAAACCGTCCATGCTACCCTTTAATGGATTAATTTCCTTTTAAGGACCCCACATTATAAAAACAATAACAATTCGGCACTTACACAATTAGCTAGCCATTTTACATTTTACGCGATTAAGTCCTTTTAATTAAATCGAACACTCATACGATAAAATTAAATCACAAAAATTTCACACATATAAATTAGCATGCTGTAGACACCAAAAATAATATTAAAATATTTTTTTGTCTCGGATTTGGGGTCCTCAAATCACTGTTCTGAATAGGGTCTAAATCGGGCTATTACAATAAGCAAATAAATCTATAAATAGATTTAGCATACATTCTACTTGGGTCCAGTTCGATGTACTATTAGAATAGTTAGTCACATCTATGTCTCTATCTTCTAGGAGTCATCCGCTCTAATGCCTAAAACAATGTATCTCCCCAATTGGATTTGATAGACAACATATTGGTCTTTCAATTAGTTTGCTCATTTTCGATTAGACTAAGGATATGTTTAGGTTCATCTACTAATACAAGTTGTCTTAAAAACGAATTTATCCACACGAACTAAGATGTATTTGATTTTCCCTTTAGGTTAAGCCAAGGATCGATCTGCTAGTTGGAATGTCACTGCAATAGGTTTCATATGACTAATTCCCAACTTTTTGAAAGTAGATAGTGGCATTAGGTTGATGCTAGCTTTCAAGTCACATAAAGCCTTGCCCAAATAATGGTTGCCAATTGAACCTAGGATAGTAAAGCTCCCAAGATCTTTTATTTTGGGGGGCAACTTATTTTTCAAAACAGCACTACAGCCTTCTATAAGTGCAATAGTTTTAATATCACTAAGCTCTTTCTTCTTGGACAAGAGCTCCTTCATAAATTTCCCATAATTCGAAATTTGCACAAAAGCGTCTACTAAAGGAATATTGACCTGAAGTTGCTTTAGTGTGTTCAGGAACTGTTGGTATTGCTTATCCTGCTCATTCTCCCTGAATCTTTTGTGGAAAAGTTAAAGGTGGAGATACATCTGATTGAGCCAACACTTTTAATTGCAACGACAATTTCGAGGGTCAGACATTATTCATATGAGTGACAATTTGTGGAACTTATTTGTTTGGTACATTGACAGGCTCTTCAGATTAAACCTTCTCACCAGGAATCACTTCACTAATATCTTGAAGTGTTACAGTACAGTCCATAGTCGCCTCGCCAGTTTGTTTACCACTCCTAAGAGTGATAACCTTGCAGTGTTCTTTCCCCCTTCGATTGGGATTTTTCGTGTCACTAGGTAGTGTGTCGAGTGGTCAAGTATTCAGATTTGAAGTAAGTTGTCCTAATTATGCCTCCAACACCCGAATAGAAGATGAATTCCCTTGCACAATAGCTTCTGTGCGAGAAATATGCTCCCTCATTAAAGCCTTAAGAGCTGCTAACGGGTCAGAAGGAGAAGCTTGCATATACTATTATTGTCTATGTCCTTGAGCATGCTGATTCGGCATTGAAGAGTGTTGTGGCTGCATCTGATTCTGGTATGGATGTACCTGAATTTGTTGTGGATTTATCTGAGTGTGTTGATTGTAGTTTTGTTGTTCTTGATTGTAATTCCTTTGTCTTGGATTACAATTGCCTCGAGTATATATATTCCCATATCGGAATGTTGCAGCTTTTTGTCCAGCAGTCTGAATTTCCAAAGATTGTTGATTGCATGCAAAATTATTATAAGAGTTGCCATAAGAATTGTTGCGGATGTTACTGACATAAAAGGCATTCTCTGTATGTTGTGGACAATCTTCATAGCTATGGTTGTCATTGCAAATCTCACAACAAAAGGTAGGAACATCAACTCGTTGGGCGACTTGTATAGGTGCAACATCACTAGTCCCTTGTATATGTTTTATCATATTTCCAAGAGAAAAAACTTGTGCACTAAGTGTAGATATTGCATCCAATTCAATAACTCTCGGAGTAGCTTTTACTTATAGGATATTGATAATCATTATGAGCAATTCTCTCAAGAATTCCAACAGCATCATTATAAGTACAATCTAACAAAGGACCATTGGCTGATACATCAAAAAGATTTCTCCTGTGTGAATTCAGCCCATTATAGAAAATTTCAATTTGTGTTTCCTATCAAATGTGCATGGGGCAACATCGAAGCAAAGATTTATAACATTCCTATGTAGTGTAAAGATTCTCATCATTCAGTTGATGATAACCTGTAATATGATTTCGGAAACGAGCATTCATTGTCAGCGGTTTAAAGCGCAAAACAAACTGTGTTGCTAGTGCAATCCAAAAAGTAATTGATCTGGTAAGTAGCCCAAAGAACCAAGTACGAGCTCTTCCCTGCATGGAATAAGGAAATAATTGCATCTTTAAAGCATCATCAGGAACGCCTTATTGACTAAAGGAAGCACAAATAAATAAAAATTATTTAAGTTGTTCTCGTGCATCTTCATATGGCAGTCCAACATATTTCCCATTAGAATTCAACATTTGAAACATTACTGGCTTGAGTTTAAAATTCCCAGCTTGGATTGTTGGCCTAACAACTCCCGATTGTAAGTCATCTAAGATAGGTACTATAAAGTCTCGTATAGTCTTGTTTTGTTATTAGTTAAACATTAAAAAACCAATGACCAACATTTGCTTCTATTTTTCTTTGTGTGCAAAAACCATGTGAGGAAATTATACAAAATATTAATGTAATTCATGAATAATTTTATTAATCAATCTTTACAAAAAATTATAAGTGTGCTTAGACGAAAATACTACACTTAGGGCACCAAATCCAACTGTAATGGTTACCATGAGATAAAATAGGATCATATTGGAATAGCAGATTTATTCCAAAGAGATTGAGGATATCCTATGATGGTAAAACACTTATGAAAAGGTCATTAGATGAGCACTAATCGAATAACTTTCGTAATGGTATGTCATTAGGGAGAGCTCATTCACGATGTTATAGTGGACTAACTTCATGATTAAATGAGTTTAAAATCAATAAGGGATAAGGTGGAACTAATTATAAATCATTTGAGCCTCAATCACATATGTTCGATCGATCTTTTCACTAGCTCATTGAAACCATAAATGAATTGCATGATGAATCAAATGAATATAAATGGATAAAAATGATAATGTTAGAGAAATGGGTTATATTTAGAAATGAATTTGGTTTCTCACATAGTATTAAAATGACTTGATAATAAATTTAAGTTTTTCGAATTGTTATTTACGTACTATGATAGTAACATCTACCACCCTACTGACTTGTTGGCGAGTTAGAGTATGGACGCATACTAACATTAAAATATTTGTCTATTGGTGGCATCTAAGGATTTAAATACAGGGTATCTTCAAGTGATGAAAGAGTTCACCTAAGGAAGAGTATGCTCTAGAGTTTTGGCTAAGCATGAAGAGCCTACCAAGTGTATGATAAAGTGATAGGAGACTTAACTATCTTTAAGACCATGCCATACGCGAGTCACCACCAAGGTATCATACGCTCGGTTTACATGAGCACTGTTCAAGTTGGTTTTTGTAATGGGTTTAGTCAATAGTCAATTGGATTGATATGATCTTCCCCATGAATAGTAGAACAGCATTTTAAATTTTCATCGGATTTTTTTTACCTACCCCTTGAATTGGTAGGGAATCGGGGGGTCAATAGTACATATATAAAGTAAATGGGGGACATTCCAGATGGTTTTTCTTTCTGCTCGTCATTCTGGTTCTTCTTTCTATCCTAAATGTTCTCTTTTTCTTTGTTAAGCTAAAACTAAGACTTCATTCAATCTATAGATGATTCAACTTTCTGGTAAGTCTTATAGCTTTATATGTTACAATTGTTAAAGAGTAAGCATGTTAAAAGATGTAAAAACAGTAGGGTTGAGTGGAAGGCCCTGCATGGGGGTCGCATGTAGTTGAAACATTAGTAAACTATCTATAAATGGGGATTCTAATGAAAACTTCATAATCTTTTAAACAAACAGTTGTTGATTTTGGATTGGGAAGGACAGTTGAAACGGAAGCTCCAGGTTGAAATAAAGGTAGGTCTTTGGTGAGTCTCTAGACCCAACTCCTGTACATTATTTATGATGATTCTTTGTATGGTTGATTTCCATGTAGTTATGCATATCTTCTTGAGCAGTTGATGTGTGTGTGTGTGTTTCCCCTGAAGCATTTGTATGTATGTAATGAAGTATACAATGTGCTGCATGAATATGACGATGTGTGGTAAGCATGCATGAGAAATTATGTGTTGGGAAGTATTCTGTTATGGGTATGAGTGAAATCTATGTTAACGTGTTCATTATGTGAATTGAATGATGCTGACAAAGATGGCTGGTGATAAGGGGGTTCGAACGGAGTGTCTGTAACAACTCATTTTTTAATGGTGTCAAAAATAGTAGTTTCGGGGCCACAAATCTGACAAGTGAGTCTTTAAATATTATTATTTAATATTTACAAGCCAAATATAGCAATATATCAAATTTTTATTTTAATTTTTTTAATAAGTGAACAAATAGTTAGGTACAAGTGATTTGTCCCTAAAGTCAAGTGGTTTTGGAAAATGAGATTTGAGGACCTCATTTCCGTAGACTGAGCCTGTAGATATTTTTTTAAAACATTTTCAGAGTTACAATATAAGTATATTAAAATTTGGTCTAGAAATTTTAGTGATTTGATTGTTAATTAAAAAAAAGGACTAAATCGTAAAAGATGCAAAACTTAATCACTATTGATTATTATGGGTTAATTGAGCACAGAAACATATTTGAATGGCTTTATATGGTAATTTATCCATAATTATTAGATAGTGGACGGTTTACATGATATGTTTCATGAAATTTTATTAAATAGTAAAGGGCAAACTTGTAATTACATAATTAAATTAAATTAAAACATTAATTAAAAGATGAACAGAGCTATTTGTTTCTCATCTGTTTGGGGAGAAGGCCAAAACTCCATGGAAGCTTAAAACAAGCTTTCGACCAAGGTTTATTTCACATGCATGGTATGTATTTTTCACCCGTTTTTCATGAATTTTATATTTTTGTGATCATTTTAGCTTAATCTAGCTAACTTGGGGACTAATTCATAAAATTTTAAACATTTTAAATTATTCCATTGATGATTTTAAAGTGTTCGTGAATTTTTTGGTAGATTATTAAGCTTGGTTGATAAATAAGACTATTTTGTAAAGTGGTTTTTAGTAATTTTAATGTTTAAGGATTTAATTGTGAAAATAGTCGAATTACATGGACTTATTTTGAAAATTTGATAAATTTGGGATGATTAGGGACTATATAAAAATTGGCTAGTATGGGTTTTGTGTGATTAAATTGTAAGTTTCAAGTTTAGGGACTAAATTGCAAAAAGGATAAAACGTTAGGGGTAATTTTGTAAATTTACAATGATAAGGGTTATAAGCGTAAATTTAATTATTTTATATGTTTGAATGAATTAATTGAACAAAAATTATTATTTAGATTAAAAAATGACCTAATCAGATTTGAATCATGGAAAAGCTAAAGTCACGAAACAGGCATTGACTTTGTCTCTACAACCATTTTTGTTTAGGTGAGTTTGTAAATTAAATTAAATTAAATGAGTTGTTGTTTTGGTAATTATAAGATATGATAATCGAGTTCGTTGGTTGAAATACGAGTAAGACCATAGTTGAAAGATGCTATGGCATCACGAATCAAACGAGTAAGACCATAGTTGAAAGACACTATGGCATTATACCAAAAATGAATAAGACCATAGTTGAAAGACACTATGGCACTATACCGGAAATAAATAAGACCATAGTTGAAAGACACTATGGCACTATACTGGAATCGAAGAAGACCATAGTTGAAAGATACTATGGCATCATGTCGGAAATAAATAAGACCGTGGCTGAAAGACGCTATGATATCTTTGTACAATTGTTTATCAGGTAATATGTATCGCATGATAAATGTGTTATATATTATGAACATGAGATGGATGATTGTATTGCAATTGTTAATTATGAGCATTATATGACATGATATGATTTAAGTTCTTATATGAGTAAAATGGAAAGAATATATGCATTAGCTATATGGAATTAAACATTGAAAGGAGAAACTGAACATGGAACATTAAAATGGAATGTGATTTACCATTTGAATATGAGTTGAGAAGAATTGATTTGTAAATACGTTATTTGAAAGTTTTTGCTATAGTATACTCAAGTTTCATGTATATATGTGAACTCACTAACTTGTGAGATTTATCCTGTATATAGAAAATGAATGAATTCATAAGCTTGCTAATGAAATTATGCATGAATTGTACAAAATGGTTCAAATTAGGTAAGTTTAAGTTTCTCTTATATATGAGTTTACTAAGCTTTGATTTGTTTATGTCTATTGTTTTATTTCTTTGTAAATCATCGGAAAGCTCGATCGATTGGAATCAAGTTAGAGCATATTTACACTATCTATCCTTGATCACATTAGAAGATTTGGTCATTTTGATTATTGGGTTATAAATGGCATGTACTAGGAGCTTTTAAGTTATTTTGTTTATAAAAATGTTGTCTATAAGTTGGATTGAGTAAGTTTTGTGGTAGTATATATATATGATTTGCATCTTTGGTCTAAATTTGTGTTTAGAAGTGCTTTTAGTTAATTGATAATTGTTTTATGTGATTAGTTTAAGTTATGGAAAATGATTGTGAAAAAAATGGATGAATTAGTATATCTTTAAGGTAATAACTTGTAACTTTTGAGTGTGTGTCTGTTTGGATGTTTAAATTGTGGTACCAATGAGGGTACATTAGTTAAGTATATAGGTTGAATGTTATGATGTAATTTTGGTAGGTTTGAATATGAATTAAATACATGGTAATGATTGCAAATGGTTTGGCTTGGTACTTTAGAAATGGTGTTTGAATGTGGCTTGGATTTGAGGTTTTTCATGTACACACGGTTGTGCATTAATTTTAAGTGCGGGTTATTCCATACGGCATCAGGCTGTTACACGACCTGGCAACACAGCAGTGTGACCCTACATGAACTGAACACAGTTTGGCACACAATCAGTGATACGATCATGTGTGACCTTGAGTTACACGGTTTGGCCACATAGCCATGTCCTTGAGCCACACGACCTGGCCACATGGTTGTGTGACCCCTATTTTTAATTTTTTTAATTTTTTTCTTTTATTTCAAATTAGCCACTGATTGTTTCTAAACTGATTTTTAGGTCTCGTGAGCTCGATATAAGACCCCGTAAATGTATATATGCTATGAATGATATGTAATTTTGATTATATGATATTTAAATTAAATAATAAATGATTTAATATTGCTAATTGTTCTGAAATGTGTCGTAATACTTTGTAACCCTAATTTGACGATACAAACGGGTTAGGGGTGTTACAATGTCGGGAAAATATGTGATGTGATAATAGACCTCATGGTGGTGCTTTGATGATGTCCACCGAGACAGTAAACACGAAGGCCAATATGGCGAAAATGTAGTCCGTTAAGACCGTAAACACAAGGTCCGTTAAGACAATAAACACAAAAAAAGTCTAGTGTGGTAGATATATGGAAAGACCATGGCCATGGTATATTCTAAATATGGTGGATGAGTCTCATTTGTCTACTAGGGACTTTGTATGTCCGAAGGGCGATGACGGAAAATCCTCAGGTGATGCTGAGTTTAGGCAAATCCATATCGTGAAACATGATAGTTTTATGTGGTGCCTTGGTGGCAAACCAAACTCAGCCTTTGTGGCAAAATTACCTGTAAAGCCTTTGTGACAAATTATTCGAGAAGCCTTAGTGGTGAAGTTATCTGGGATGCCCTTGTGGTGAGTCATCTAGAAAGTCTGTATGGTGAATTCTGTAACGCCTAAGTGGGAAGTTAGTAGTCTGCCTTTTTTATGAGATCTGGATATGACTTTGAGGCATTTTTTGAAAGAGTTCTTGACAATGTATTCAACTTATGAATCTGCTATAGTAACCCGTTAGGATGGAGAGCTTGGCATATCCGTAAGTATAGGTGGTGTAAATGCCCACCAAACTTAGAAGATTTCATAGTATGTATCGAAGTCATATGAGATCTATTGGATGATCTAAAATATGGAATATATTAGACCATGTTCGTCTATATAGATCGACTTGAAGTTACAATATGACTGGGTTCTTACATCCTACCAGAGCCAATATAAGAATCCGCCAAGAGTAGTATCTGTATGATTATCATTCTAAAGAATGTATCCAACTTCTATCTTCAAAGAGATTGACGAATAGGACCTACAAAAGGTGTGGAGTCTGTGACCCTCCAATCGAGCAAAATGTGTATAAGGGGGCCTGGTGCAGAGGATGGCGTATAGTTATCCATTAGGAATCAGAAAAGTATACGACATAGGCTGAATGGAAGTTCAAAACCTTCAAGCCGAGGAATTCAACAATGAGGTTCAAAGGTAATATTGGGTGAGACTTATTAAGTTCCGTTGAACTTACGAGCAATTATTTGTAATGCAGGATTCTAGAAATTAAACCAGAACGTCAGGAGAGATCAAGTCAGGAATGTGCCTAAGAGATAGTTCAAAGAGCAATATTATGCATACAGAGGGGCACTCGTAGGAATATGGCGAATATTACTCTATGCCATGATTAAGTCAGTTTTAACAAGTTTTAAGTTGTAATGTCTTATACTACTATTGAGAATTTGTTGTATTTAATAAACATCTCCTTCAAAATCTTTGGACTTAGGAAAGAAAATATAAATAAATAAGAAGTATGTTCAATATGGTTTTTGCCCATTGAAAAATTTTGTTAAGTATGGTGGCATCCTATATCCAAGTCCGGTAAGTCAAGTCAAGTATAGGGTGCTACAATTTACTTAAATAATTGAAGTTCGACAATGGAATTAAATTAATTGATCATTATGAAATCTATTAAACGTGTAAATTAAATACATTTTCTCATAGATTCTTTTACAAAAAAGTTATTATAATTTTAACAGAATTAGAATTGGATTAAGAAAATTATTTAATAGAAAATTAATTAATTTAATAAATAATGTCTATTTTGAGAAGTAGAAAAACATGTAATGGGTTGGATTAAATTATAAAGTGTTGGGTTAAAAGTCCAAGTACATATAATTGGACCAAATACAGGAGAGGCCCAAATCTCCATCATAATACATATAAAAGGAAACACACCCAATTAGTCGCCTATCTCTCCTAGTTCAACTAGGGGATTGGTTTTTTTCTATTAAATATACATTAAATGCATTCTACTAATTCAATTAGAGTTTCACTTCTTTTCCTTATAAATAGATGACATCAATAAGGCTAAAAATAGAATATGTTACATACAACTTTTGAGATATTGTTATATTACCTGAAAATAGTGAGAATTTATTTCTAAGTATAAATTCTATTTTTTGAGAATAACGATTCTACCAATTTCTATAAGAGAGAAAGCTTTACTGTCCTACTGAAAGTAAAGAAAATATTTCCTGGTTTTGTGTTTAACTCAAAAGTGTTCAAGCCCACACTCGAAGTAGTTTGTGGTACGAGAATAGCGGAGAAGGTCATTCGGTTGAAAGCCGAGAGTGACAAGGATCCTTCTAGCCCAAAGTACAAGTGCAATTTCAGGAAAAAAATTATTACTGTAAGTATCACAAATTGGCTTGTTTTTCAAAATTTTATTTTTTTACTATGTAAGAAAATCATTTTCAAACTAGATTTTTTCCAACAGACTTATGATTGGCTTGGCAAAGACATAAGGGCCCTTTTAGAGTTTTGGAGCGAGTAAGTCGAAGGGCTTACAAACCACAGTTGGTAGCAATACTCAAGGTTAACCTAGTGTTCAATATGGGCAAGTAAGAGCGGTGGGCTCTTGTGAACAAGATGTACAAGAGAGAAATATAGTTTGAGTTAGGCAACGACGGAGACATAAGCTGAGACAAATGTTTTGAGGGGCAAAACTAACCGAAAGAGAGACTAGTTGGGAATCGAACGAGGTATTGAAACAGTTCCAAGATGAGTCAAACTAGTGCCATTTCGAGGACGTGATGAGGGCATTGCGAGAATGGGTAGGGAGAATGTCACAAGTCATAGATTAAAGCCCGTGAAAAATGCCCATAAAGCATCTAATGGAGGACAACTGATTAAACGAGGCTTATTGACCCACTTGAATTGGCCCAATTTGTGGAATACATGGATAATCCCATCTACTTGAAGCCTTGGTGGCCCAGTGAAACACTCTAGTTAAACTAGAGTTACCATGGTGAATATTATAAATCCTAAAGGATAAGATTATATAGAATTTAAATCCCTTAGGACTCTTATCTTGTAAATAGGAACTAATCTCAATCATTGATGTAAGTCAAATTGTACCGTTGGATCTAGGGAAGCTCAACTATAAATAGAACCCTTCTCTTTATTTGTAATCATCCCATTGTATCACATTCTTGAGTTAAAGAATATTTTTGAGAGCATGTACTCAAAAACTTGGTGTGCTTAGTTTTCTTGTGGCTTTTGTGTTTGATTTGAGTTCCTTTGCCTTTTGAGTTTGCTTCCTCTATACTTCGGTATCTTAGAGAATTTCTGTAAGAAATCTCATCTTTCGAGAGATAGGCTGACTTAGGCGAACTAGAAGTAAAGAAATCACCTAAGGTCACATGGTTTGCCAGACTTAATTTCTAGCCTCGTGACATTAGAAAGGTCTAGTTAATACCATTAAATCCTGAGTTAGTAATTACATAGATTGAACAATTGAATGAGAGATAATGAGAGATAATTGATTAATTAGATTAGGTGAAGTTAGAGTTTCAAGTCTTTAAAATTGATTGAGAAACATGGGAAATTTTGTTATTTTAGTATAATAAAATCTTCATAATTTGCTTAAGTTTAATTAATAGTAATTAGAATTTATTTTATTGACATGGATTAGATAAAAACTGAATTGTTGGTACTTAGCAACTTAGAATTTGGTCATTCTGGGAACAATATCTTCTTATCACTTTGTTACTTGATCGACATGTACACTTGCCTTACGAATTTTCAATCATCATTTATAAAAATATTTAAAATATATATTAAAAATGAAATGCTCGATAAGGTTCTATCACTAAGCTTGAATTCGGCTTGAATTGCTCAAGCTTGAGCTTGACTTGATAACTATTATATCGAGTTCAAATTTTTTGAGTCAAACTCAAATAGATTGCAAACACCAATGTCTCATTTATACTTCTACTTTAGGGTGAATTGTAATGAAATAGGAAAACAATATGGTTTAAGGAGGTAAAAAGAAATAGGCTTATTGGTAAATAATGCCCTTAGTGGAAAATAAAAAAAATCAATTAAGCCCTCAACAAAATTTAGCAGCCAATTGAGCCCTTAAAGGATGAAATATTAATCAATCAAGCCTTTCCGTTAACGTTGACTAGGTTTGATCGTTAAGTCTCACTGGAGTGGTTGACAAACCAATCGGAAGGTGACACATGGTAGCCACGTGTACATCATGCTGACATGACATTTTATCATATCAACAAATATTTTTTAAAAATAAATATTTTAAAAAATACATCTAGGATGTACTTGGACAAATAATTGTCCAGATTCATTTAGATGGCAACACGTGACTGCTACGTGTCTTTTGATTGGTCTATCAAACACATCAGCGAATCTTAATGGTTAAACATGGTCAACATTAACAGATGAGTTTGATTGATTAGTTTTTCATCCTTTAATGGCTCGATTGGATGCTAAATTTTGTTGCGGGCTTCATTAATTTTTTTATTTTTCACTGAGGACTTTTTACCAATAAATCGAAGAAATATAATGTAAATAAATAGAATGATAGTTGTAACTTAGGTAATTTATACCAAAAGTTTGGGTTACTCGATGCATGGTTGTTGATTATCAATTTAGTCATGTTAGTGTGTTGATCTTCTTAATGTGTCTAATGACGAGTTTGCTGGTCTTGCAACCTTGATTGCTCATGATCCTTTCTAGCAAGCTTGTTGAATCTTTGTTATTAAGAACTAGATTAATTAAATGTTCTAGGCCTTGTGAACTATTTTTTTTTAGGGATAATCTTTTAGTATCGGATATAACCTAATACATGAGCCAGTATAAATAGTTTAAAAGTGTATTTTGATAAATGTTGTTTGAATTGGATTGATCTATGAGATCGAGAATCAATTGAGATATTGAATTGATAGGAGAAAAATAAGTTGACTCGCGAACTAATTAACTGGCAACTAAATCAATTTTTATAATTTTTAATAATTTATTTACTTTTAATCATCAAATCTAATTGAATCGATTGAACTGAAATTTATTTTCAATTCCATAAACATTAATTTAAAATTTTCAAAATACATTTAAAAGTCACAAAGCAAATAAAAAATATCACTATTTAGGAGTACTAAGAAAACAATTATGTAAATGATGTCACGAGCGTGATCAAATAAAATGTAAAATCATAAGGTAAAGATTTTAAATAAATAGTTATTATTATCCATCTAAATTCAACAAGCAAAATAAATAAATAAATAAAAGAAAACAAGCATGGCGGCTACGTGTATGATGGGTCTTGACTAAGTAGCTTGTAGATGGAGAATATGAAAATAAAATTGGATAAACTATTTTTCGTTTTTTTTTTTTTTTGTTTCCCCTTCTCGCCCGCCCGCTAGCCGAAACGGTCCAGCAGAAAGAACAGGGACTATGTGGGACCCACATTTCCCTATCGCTCTTATCTCATACACCACCACCTGTCCTTTTCTATCAAAGTTTCTCCACGTGGCACTCATCAAACGGCTTCAAAGTCTCCACACTCCCCCTCACTTCTTCTACTTGTTTCCCCTGCTTTCTTGCTCTTTCAGTTTCACTTCCTCCTCCTCCTCCTTCTTCCATTTCTATTTCTCTGCAAGTGTTTTGCCTTTTTTCGCTCTGATTATGACCTGATGATTATATCTCTCTTTCTAAGGTCTCCTTTTTCTTTTCTTTTTTTTTTTTGTGAATATGATCGTTATTCGGTACTGTAGTCTTTATTTCTTAGGATCTTTTTTCCGTCCTTTCTTTGGTTGATTCCTCAAGAGGAAAAAAAAAGTTAAAAGTTCTTTTATTTTATTTTGCTAAAGCACCAGAATTCAACTATCCTTAGCTCTTCGCTCCTTAAATTGCGAATTTTTATGAGGAAGTTTTTTTTTTTATCTTTTGACGTGTTACATTGATAACCTTTTCTCTTCTTTTTTTTTTTTTTTTTTGTAAAAAAAACTTTTGTTGATGATAGAGTAGACAGGTAAATGTGGTGTAAAAAGTAAAAACACTTCCTGATCATCGTTTCATATGATCTTTTTATTTTTTTTAAATGTTTAGTTGCATTTATTAATTTTATTTTATGGTTTAATGAGGGAGGTTATGCGTTGTCCTTTAAATGGGGTTTTGAATACTTATTCTCGGGGTTTGTAATTTATGTATGTTGGCTTTTTCGGGATGCAAGTTAAGAATTAGATGCAGCTTAATTTGTTATTTAAACACTTAAACGTTCTGTTTCTTAAGCTCTGTTTTTTCCCCTTTAATTACTGTATTTATTTTGACTTAATGCTCACGATGAGATATCCCTTAAACTATTCAAAGTTCGATTTCAGGAACTTCTCTGTAACTGTTGCTTTCGATGGCTCTGATTTTGATTTTTTTTTCTTTTTTTATGAATCTATAGCCGTTTCTGTTTACCAACGAGAATTTTGCATTCACAATGCTCGGGATGAGTACTGCTAGCTTTGATTTATACATAAGTCCTATGTCACTTATGCGAGATAATGGTTTTGTTGGTCTTTTGGTTTTGCATTCATTGTACACTTTAAAGAGCTGACTCTCTGATGCTGTTGCTTCTGTTCAGTTGTGTTGTAAGGTGAAGCAGCGTTTAGACTTCAGAGTTCAGACCATGTTTGATGGTTCTAAAATGGGGAGTAAATTGGTTTTTCTTCTTGCTTCATGATATTTATTGATAATTTATTAGACTATTAGTCTAATGGGGGGAGTGTGTTCAAGGAAAAGAGACCAACAGGTCGTCGAAGATGGAATGAGAAGAGGAGTGTCTGGAAGGTACGGAAAAAGTGGTAGTTCAAAGTGGCTTCTAACCTCCTTTTCTCGGCCCATGGTGGTTCACCAGCCTGGATTGGCCAATTGCCAGTCTCTCATGGAATTATGCATCGATAAAATATGCGAAGTATGTCTTATCACATTGGTATCTGGCATGTCCTTTAGGGGATTTTTTTTCTTTTTTTTTCTTAAAAGTATATTCTTTTCCTATCACAGGACATCAACCAGTATAGTTCATTCACAATGCTGCCAAAGGATATAAGTCAACAAATTTTCAACAAGTTGGTTTTATCTCATCTTCTTACTGATGTTTTTCTTCAAAAGTTTCGTGATTGTGCTCTAGAGGTGAGTTTTCCCTAAATGGTTAAAAATGGAGCACCTTTATTTTTTTATGTCTTCACAGAGAATGAAATTTACCTGATTTTCATCGTGTTGACAGGATGTTTGGTTGGGTGAATATCCCGGAGTGCAGGATAGTTGGATGGATGTCATCTCTTCACAAGGGACATCTTTACTTTCTGTTGATCTTTCTGGTTCTGATGTGACAGATATTGGCTTGGGTCTCCTAAAAGAGTGCTCGAGTCTCCAAGCCTTAACTTTTAACCACTGTGAAAATATTTCAGAAATTGGACTGAAGCATATTAGCGGTAATGTTCTATTTCTTTCTTGGTATAGATGTTACCGTAGGCCAGTTTCTGGCATTTTTCTAGATTCTAGCTTGACAAGATACTTGTAAAGAATTACAAGTCTTCTGTAAGTAAAGATAAAATATGTTTTTCCTTTTATTTATTTTCTGTAGTGGACCAATGATACTGAAAAGTTGGGGCAGATTCTATTTCAAGGTTTTTCTTTTGCTATTTTGTGCTGTTTCTTATTTAAATTCATATTTCATAGGGGAACAAAAAAAACCTAAAATAAAGATGGCATGCTTCCAATATAACATGTTTGGAAACCGTGAAGTATGAAGTATCTATTAAATGTGTTGTAAAAATTAAAAAAATCCCATAAAACTCTTAAGTGATCGTGGTTAGAGAAATTTTATTCCCATATAATCTATTTTATTAATAGTACAATAAAATTTTGCATAATAGTGTCGTTCTGTGGTTAGGATATCTATGTAATAGTTCTTTGGATTGGCATGCTGTTTGACATTGTTTTTGTGCTGATCACGGGCATTATGTTCCTTGAACTTTTAGGTCTAACGAACTTGACATCCTTGAGTTTTAAAAAGAGTGCTGCAATTACAGCTGAAGGAATGTGTGCCTTTTCCAGCTTAATAAACTTGGAAAAGTTGGACCTGGAGAGGTGCACAGGGATTCATGGTGGATTTGTACACATTAAAGGTTTGTTTTGAATGAATCCTTGTGAGACCTTAGAATGCTTGTGTTATACTGAATTGTTTGCACCTCCAAAAGTGTGCAGTTTGTAACAATTAACCTCTTCTGAACTCTATTTCATGTATTTTGTAATTGATATTTTTATTTTATTTTCTTTCATGCAATTGCATAAACAATTTAGTATATTCTGATCATGCAATTCTGAGAACAACATGAGAAAATGGAAATACAATATATATCATATATAGGGATGAAAGTGTGTGGGCTGGCAGATAAGCTAAACCAGGATCCAATCTCATATTGCATTTAAATATGACCTTTATGCATTCTAGAATGGAGAGTCAACCAGTTTTATGAATTACACAATTTTTAGTTGGAGTTCCTATGTTAGCTGGTTAGTGCAACTCTCTTCCAGAAATTCTTCCCTCTGAAGCTGTCATTTTTTTTACTTTTTTCAGGTTTGTCCAAACTTGAATCTCTTAATATCAGATGCTGTAAATGTATCACAGACTTGGACTTGAAGGCTATTTCAGGTAATTTGGACATTATTTTTAGCTAATAGAGGGTGGTACTTTTTCTCACAACAATAAGTCAAGTTGACATGTAAGCTTATCATTGCATTCTGATGGTTTTGCCACTGTATTTTCTATTATTATTTCTTAATTTTGTTTACAGTCAAGTAAGATTTAGCATGTATAATTGACAACGCACCAACTCAAATAAGGGCAGTAGATTCGAGATTTTTTGGGGGGGTATGGCTTTACATTTCCCTTTTATTTCAGGGCTTAATAATTTGAAGGAGTTGCAAATATCAAATAGTAACATTACAGATTTTGGGCTGTCTTATTTGAGAGGTATTTAACTACCTGCTCTTTTGCATAGTGGTGGACTAACAGAACATATTGTCTGTGCTATGTAGAAGGATAGGACTCCTCTTTGTTTTATCTTAATTGTTCTTGGATCATTTCCTAATACATCTGTTACATGATTAATACATCTTACCTGTCCATGGCAGGTTTGCACAAACTTGTTATGTTGAATCTAGAAGGATGTAATGTTACTGCTGGATGTTTGGATTCCATCTCAGGTACAGTTTCTCGTTACGGAGCTTCCATTGATACTATAATAGTACAGTTACTAGCTGCTATACATTGAACAAGGTTGTGGCTACAGATTTAGTGATATGTGGTTCATGTGGGAAATCGGTTAGTTGATGTACTGTCTTAATAGTTGGGAGAGAGGTGGATAAGGATAGAGTCTCTACCATTATCATGCATAGAAGATCAAACTTCATCATAGTGCAACAAACAATGAGTCATTAACAAGTTCATGGAGTTTGAGTGATTGCTGAATTTCCTGAAACTATAATAATTTTCATGTTTTATGCAACCATCTCTCAAGTTTTTTCCTCCCTATGAAGCGGGGACTGGGATTGTAATATGTTATTCAACTTGATACCAGAGAACATATAACATGTTCAGTTAATTATAAAAAGTACTTATTCTATGTGCAGCTCTTGTTGCTTTGGCATTCTTAAATCTAGGAAGATGTGGCCTAACTGATGATGGATGTGACAAGTTTTCTGGTGAGTTGTATTTGATTTCTTTCAATGTTTTGATTCTTGAATCAACACATAGAACTACGTTGCTAAGTATAGTTGGAATGTTAACGTTATTTACTACTAATTTGCAGGACTTGAGAGTTTGAAGGTATTGAACCTGGCATTTAACAATATAACAGATGCATGCTTAGTGCACCTAAAAGGTTCTCTCTCCCTCCCTCCCTCCCTCATTTAACTCTTGCTGGGAGTGGACCATTTGTATTCTTCTTTTCCTTGAACAATAATTAGAGTTTTTTCGAGTTAATGATTTTTCTAGGTTAGTGAATTGCATGTTACTTGCCATAAAATATGGGAATTGAAACCTTCATATTGTTAAAGGTGTGGCTTTTGATTTGGCACTAGACTTATTCAGGCAAAACTTTTGATTGAACTATAATGATGGTATTCACGAACTGCTATCTTATGCTTTCTATTTTGACAATTACAATGATTGAAATAACATAACCTGTGGTCCAAAAGTGAACAATTTCCATTGCAAACCATATAACTGCTATGCCTACCCTATGTACTCATCCTGGTTTGCATTTCACGTCATTATTGTTGATTGAATTTGAATTAACTGAACTATTGTTCTTTTGGCTCATTTTACATTTGATTTTGGCGACCTTTGTATTTGAAGTGGTGTTAAGTTTGTTTAATTTGGTATATCTTTTCTTTCCAGGATTAACAAATTTGGAGAGCCTGAATTTAGATTCATGTAAAATTGGGGATGAGGGCCTTGCTAATTTAACAGGTTCATATGACATGCTTCATTTTCCTGCTAGTTGAACTGTTATGTTGGGAGGGTCTCCCTTTGCTTTGAAAATTTTCATGACTGAGTTCATCTTGTGCTTTTATTTTCAGGCCTTTCACTCCTCAAAAGTCTAGAGTTGTCCGATACTGAAGTCGGAAGCAGTGGACTGCGACACCTGTCTGGTTAATAATCTCTCTCTTATAATCTTACACCTGTGTGACACTACTGGTTCTAAAATCTTGCTATTAGCTATGAATATGATTTAGAGTTTCAGTAATACATTTATTGAAACATATCTTCTTGTGAGGTTTGTTCTCATAAATAACATTGTTTGCAGATTCCATTAAGATGGCTTTCTTAATTGTCCTGTCCTTTCTATTGAGTTAATATGTTCTTTTATACAATTGAAGTGACTAATTTACGTGGATTCCCTTTATGTGTATTCCTTCATTATATGGTGATAATTTGAAGATGTGAGAGATGTTTAATATTTCCATTTTGGTCCATTCATAAGTGCATTTATGCCTTGCACATTGACACTGACGAGGCTGAATTTATATCAATGAATAGAATTTATTACAGATTTCAGGACAATGATATTTTCTATGGCGTTGGCTTTGTCAATGATCTAACGAAAAGCTTTAACATTATGGTTGTGATGTTTTAAATAACCTATTTTGATCCTTACCCAGTTCTGAATGGTCTTATTTATAAAGCTAGATGTCCTTGGCTTCACTATTTTCTGAAATATTCATTGCATTAGAATGTTAAATGCATGATGCTGACTTGGTTCTGCTTTATTAGGATTGACTCATCTGGAGACCTTGAATCTGTCATTCACTTTAGTGACTGATAGTGGTCTAAAAAAGTTGTCTGGATTGACTGCTCTTAAGTCACTTAATCTGGATGCTCGCCAAATTACAGATGCTGGGCTGTCGGCTTTGACAAGTTAGTATTTTCACTTATGTCTTAGATTATTATTCTAACTTTGTGTCTCTTAAGTTTGGTCGCATTCTCACGTGCAACTATTTAAGGCTTTCTGAAATTAGATTTTGCGTCTTCGGTTGAAGCAGAGGTCTTTTGCTGGTCCTTTTGTTGTGAAGGGATTTGGAGTTACTTTTTCCCTTGATTTTTATGTTTTACTAGGGGTGGCTGCTATGAAATGTACGATGTCTACACTCTTTTCTTTTCTTAGACTATGACAAGATAGCCAGGTGTGGAGTCAAAACTTCTCTGCTATGAACGGGATCCTTATATGTGAGAAATATCACCTCAGATTAATAAATCTTTGAAAGTAAATAAATAATAACACTTCAAAAGATTTTTGAAGGCAACTCTGATAATTCATTACTATATTACTTGGAATTGAATAAACAGTAACTTCAAACTTTCCGTGGACTAAAGTTATTCTTTTCAGTGTTATGGTGGAAATTTTCTTACACTATTTTTGTCTCTGGCTCTTGGTGTATAATTGTGCTATTATATTGAAGCCAGTTTAATAGTTTATTGACCATTTAGGCCTGGTGTATCCTTCTCATATTAAGAATGTCGTATCAATTTGCTGCACCAAGATGTCTGTACTGACATATTCATATTCCTAAAGCCAAGTCAAAGTGGCTCCAAATTGCTGATCTCTCTCTTTAAATACTTCTCTCTCTTCCCATTATGTAATGTTTTAAGGATGCATATAAGTCGTCAATTTGTTCGTATAATTATTATTTTGTTGATGCAGGTTTGACTGGACTGGTGCATCTAGATCTTTTTGGGGCTAGGATTTCAGACACTGGAACAAATTATTTGCGATGTATGTAAACATTTTTGCCATGCCTTAAGTAATTAATAATTGCAAGTTGTGTGATGATTGTGGTTTCCTAGATGTTCTCGCTTTTGCTTATTTAGGAAACTTGTTTTTATGTTTGGTGGTTTGTTTTCTATTCTCATGGCTTCTTGCAGATTGGATATAAAAATTGGACATACTTGAGAAAGTTCAGGGGTAACTTTGAGAAATATAAGGTCCTTTAGTAGATAAACTGAGGTGTATCCAATGACAGTGTTCTTATGATTGCTGTAAATAAACCTAAACCGAGTTAAATGAAATCTCAATTTAATTGTAAACTTTTATCAACAGTTTTGTTTTATGTGATCCAGTTTTGCGTGTTCAATATTCTTACACAACCTTTTTTCATGCGAGACAGGCTTTAAGAACCTCCAGTCCCTTGAAATATGTGGAGGGGGTTTGACTGATGCTGGTGTGAAAAATATCAAAGATCTCCCCTCCTTAACGCTACTGAACCTTTCACAAAACTGCAACCTGACAAACAAATCCTTGGAGTTGATTTCAGGTATGTTGTGCCTTACTTTTTCCTCCTCTAGGCTTGTGGTAGTGTTTAGTGTTTTGTCTTCTTTCCCCTAATTGTTAGAACAAACATTACTGTGCTTGTACAGAAACTGATACAGTGATGTATAAAAGATGGTAGTTTATCTCTAGTGTCAGATTATCTCATCTAGCATTAGTCCCACACTCCCACTTGGCATTCTGCAACAGAATCAGTAATTCGCAGCATTTTTGCTGCTGTCTAGTAACTTATGACTAGTTGGCCAGGAAGTATGTCTAAAGTATAAATGTATATGATGGAGACAATTGCTGAATTGAGAGCTTATTTGGGTACACTGCTAATAGTTGCTCCTGAATATGAAAATCTTGTAGTCAGTTATTGTTTTCTATGAACCCTCACTGAGCCCTTGTCATGGATTTTGCATTTTGTGTTGCAAATGCAGGACTGAATGCATTGGTGTCGTTGAATGTTTCAAATTCCAACATAACTAATGATGGTTTGCCGTATCTAAAGCCTCTGAAGAATTTACGGTCACTGTCTTTGGAGTCCTGCAAGGTAACTGCGGCTGAAATTAAGAAGCTTCAGTCGACTGCCCTCCCCAACCTGGTTAGCTTTCGACCAGAATAAATGCTTGGGGACAACTGCAACATATGCTGTAATTGTAAATAGCTGCTATCAGCTGGGGATAGCTTTCTCAACAGCTAAATAAGTGTATATTGAAACGTGAAAAGCTGCTTTCTAATGGGATGAAGGGACAATTGTGCTAATTTTATGGACTGAAGTGATTGTAAATGTGTGGTTGCTGAATTTGGCATTTCCTCTTTTCTTGTTTTGAAAAAACAAAATTAAAAGATTTGTCAATAGAAATTTCTTGTTTATGGTACACGTTGCCTTTCGAGTTTCTTTCTGAAGATTTGAAACTGAAGACAAATAATGAGGGGAGGGGTAAGTATGAGATTCCATCTATTCGGGTAATAGAGCTGTTCAGGAGTCTTACTTGTTCAAGTTGTTTAAAGGTGGGACTTTGTAAATTTAGTTAGGGGTAAATTTGAGTAAATTATGGTTTTGATTCACTACTGTCATAACTATTAAGAGCATAGTAGTGAAATAAAAACCAGATTTCAAGTAACAAAAGAGTTCACCCAGGTCCAATTAGAACTACATGTTTGAATATCAAAGAGTAGACGCAAAAGCTGAAAATAAGTTCACAATCCTTGCTATTCCAAAAATAAATAAATAAAAATTCACAATCCTTAAATCCCTTAAAGAAATACAAGCACCAAATCTAGGATCATCATCAACCGAACACAAAGCTCGTCTTCCTTAATGACCACTGCCTATGCTTGAAACCAGAATAAGATACATGCAGCTAGTAATAACAAATCAATCAGGTAACTATTGCAACTAATGAATTCAGCATGTTTTTTCCTACTTGTTTTGATGGGAGAAGCTGATGAAGACCAAAGCAGAAAGCATAAAAAAAACATCGGATCCCTGCTCTCATGCTTCAACTCCTCCCCAACACATGTATTTGATGTACATTGAACCTATTTCTTCAAAATCACATCACACAACTTTCAGCAATCCAATAGTCTCTCCATTGAATCTGAAAGTTCAAGACTGATACTTGATGTAAAAGATAATGGCAAGAAAACCTGCACAAAGGATGCTCCTATGTTATTCACGGCAATGAATGGTTTAAATAAATTGCATACAATTTTCTGAAAACATGTAATTGGATGTCACAAACCAGTTTAGCGAACATATCTAAAGTGAAATTTTGAAGTGCATAATATGAATTGCAAAAGATTTCGTGACATGGTCAATTGCTTTTTGTACTAAAGAAAGAATCAGCTTACCTAACTTTAATGCAGTACTTCATATCACTTCAGATAATATGAAGCACTTAAAAATGGTCTTTTGACCAAACGTTCTCCTGTAAATCCCAATCAAAACAGTATGGAACTTATGCATGCTCCAGTGCATGATAAATTTTGGAAACTCGCCGTCTAAGTAATGGTTCTAGTCGCCATGATGGAATCTTGCTCTGCCACTTTTTAGCTTCATACATCTCATTCCATGCCTGTATTATCTCGTCAATCTTAAACCCTAAACCTGCAAGTGATAGAAAGGTAAGTTAGTGCTTTTCAAGGGGTAAGCAGATGTCCAGTTGATGACACAAAGTTATGAATTGCTAACCATAGGTTACCTTCCAAAGCAATGTTATTTGAACAGTGGTTCTTTACCATAACAGCTACATCAGTGGGAGAAGCTCCAGCATGCTCAAACTTCTCAATAGCAACCTCCAAACATTCATGCCAGACAGGTAGCCCTAGTTTAAATTCCATGTTCGAACGTTCGTAAAGTATGGTGCCCCATAAAATGTTTATCTGAGCACTCATGTTGATTGCCTGCTCTGCTGCTTCATCTGCTGTTATATCTTTCAGTAAACCATCCAATCCCATTTTCTTCAACTGCTTTTGTTCATCCTTCAAATCAGAAAGCTCATGCAGGCGCTGCTGTTCTAACTCTTCCCACATCTGCATACCCCTCTCCATATTTTCCTCGGCATTGTTATAAAGGTGCAGAACCACCTCAGAAGGCCATGTTTCCAGATCAACATTGTTGCCAATTGCATAATACCAAGAAAGTTTTGCCTGCTCAAACTGTTGTTGTGCTAGAGCTAGATGAGCTTCATAGAAATCTGGCTTGATTCTCAGTGCTTCCTCATATCTCTTACCAGCTTTGCTATACTCTAATTGTGCATAATCATAGGTTGTTTTGATCTGCTTAAGTACAGATTCTCTCGAACCATCTTCAGTGAAGTATACCCTCTTCCTTGCCCTGGACATGTGAACATTTCCCCAGTTGAACAATGCTAATGCTGTCATCTCTTGGAATTTCTCAGCTGCCATGTCGAAAAGATCCTGTGCCTCTTCACTTGTAACTATGTCCTCCATGGCCTCAGAATATTGCTTCATACCAAGCTCATGGAGATTCAAGTATGCGTCTAAATCAAACCCAACATAGTTCTTGAATAGTTGAGCAAACTCAATTATCCAGTCATCGATGCAACACGATTCTTTTCTGGTTTCCACAACTTTTCTGGCATGGCCATTTTCAGTTGCCTTACCTTGTTTGATGTCAAGAATGTGAACTTCCTCATGCTTAAATCTCTCGAAGAGTGGATCCTGCTCAGGATTGACTTCTACAACATACAGCCTCACAGAACCCTGGGATTCTGCTGATATTTCAGCCAATTTCAACTCTTCATCACTGGTGATTGTGACTAAATCACCTTCTTCATCTCTGTATTTGACAAGAACTGCTCTCAAACTAGGAAATCGGTCATGAATTACTTCCCTTAGTTGTAGAAGGCTGCAATTAAGTGGTAACTGAGCGCATCTTATATCTTCACCCAAAATCAACTTGACAGTCTTCTTTGGTTCTTCCGCTTTACTGCTAATTTTCTCCTCTATAACCAGTTTATCCTCAGCCTTCTTTTCCTCTACATTTCCATCAACCTCCTTCTCCTCAATTTGATCCGCAGCCTTGTTATCTTTAGCTTTACTGATCTTCTTCTTGTTCTTCTTCTCGGTTTTCTCTTCGACAACTTCCGGAATTTGTGAATTCCTTGGAGGTTCAACAGATTCTTCAGCTTTACTGATCTTTTTCTTGTTCTTCTTCTCTGTTTTCTCTTGGACAACTTCCGAAATTAATGAACCCCTTGGAGGTTCAACAGATTCTTTAGCTTTGCTGATCTTCTTCTTGGTTTTCTCTTTGACAACTTTCGGAGTTTTCGAAGTACTTGGAGGTTCAACGGATTCTAGAGGCAATTCAACAGGTAAACCTTCTTTCTCAAGTGAGCTTCTTACCCTTTCTGAAATCTCTAATGCCATGACATTATTAGGCTCCATGTTAAGAACTGTATTAACATCTCTGAAAGCTAATTCCAGCCTATTCAAAGATTCGTAACACCTGGCTCTCTTTACAAGTGCCTTGCTATACTTGGGAGTAACCTCTAATGCCAAATCACACTCATGGATAGCCTTGGGGTACTCACTCAATCCCATCTGCATATAACATGCAGCAATATTAGTCCTAAGATGGCATACATCTATGTGATTATTTGGAAGCAATTTGAGAGCCTTCTCATATGTCAACATTGCTCCTTCATGATCCCTTTTCTGAAACAGTTTGTTCCCCTCTTCTTTCAGTTCTTGAGACATGGCAATGAAAACTGCCGTGTCTGAATCATATGATTTCGAACTCTTGTCTCCAACTTTCTTTTGCTTCACATTATTATCCCCTGTTTGCTTCTTGTGCTTTCTACTATGTTTCCCCATTGCAAATCCAACCCCAACTATATTACGTGACTCAATCCAGAAACCCTGACTAAGAAAACAAATCCCTACCCTGGTTCTGAACTAACTTCTTAAACAAGTTTAAAAAAGCTCAACCCCAGTAGCTAAAACCACAAGCAACCTCCCACCACCAAAAAGACCTTAAAACACTTAAAACTTTTTACAACTTTTAATATGAATAAAGATTCAAAAACCAGTTCAAATACAGCAGATACGACAAGCACACCAAAACAAAAGCTCTTAGACACCTAAAAAGAACTAAAACCCAGATACCAAAATGGGAATAGAAAAAAAGATATATTATCTTTACCACCTCAAAACTAGAAGCTGTCAGCCCTTAACGAAGTATTAAGAAATCCCAGTTGAGAGAGGAACAGAATAATAGGCACGCTCAGTTTCAGCTAAAAAGATAAACCTTGATGCAAAACCAAAAATAAAGAAGGAAATTTGAAGGCAAGGAATTATTTATGTGGGGGAAATGAGGTGTGAAATTTTCCTGGAAAATTGAAAAAGATAATGTTTTTGTGAGAAAATGGAATATGTGTGTGTTGCAGGGAGAATACGGAAGAAAAGAAAAACGTTTTCTGTTTTATATTTTAGTGTAGCTTTTTTTTTTTTTTACAACGTGAATTTCAGCTTAACGTGAACGCCACAAAAAGCTTTCTTTGTGTTTTTTTTTTTTTTTTTTGGTTTTCCTCCTTTCTATTTCATACGCAAATTGCTTTAAGTTTTTTTTTTTAATTTAAGAAAAAATAAAAAGGACCCATTTTCCAAGAGATTCCAGGTTCCTTGGTTACGTTTGATAAAACGGCCAAAGGCAGAGATTTGTTTTTTTGACTATTGCCACCTTCATTTGTCATTAGAGAATAAACTTGTCAGCTTCTTTAGATTTTGCCACTTCCAATCCAAATAATTATAAAAATCTAATTATATTTATTTAGTAATAGCTTAATAAATTTGGTTTGAAGTTTTATAAATTTTAATCCTAAAGGTTGAATCGTTGATATATGGGGGAAAAATATACATAACAATTTTTAAAAATTATTTGTGAAATAAATAAATAAATATTAAAGCAATAAAGAAGAATAGTAAAACACGTGGCAAAGGTTCAGAATTCCTTAGCTTGAAAGTTGAAGGGCAGGTTGGAAGAAGTCATGTTTAAAATCTCAATTTTTATGCAGAAAATGGGAATAAAATAATAAGGATGATAAAATAGAAATGTTTGTCTTGTAATTTCAACCGCATATATAAATAATAAATAAAACGCCTCAAGTGTGGTGGGTCTGAAGCAACTTCCAAAGCAAGTTGGAGTGCAAACGGTAACGGCAAGACAAGTGTTGTTGGAAAGTGGTAAGAAAGATTCCTACAGAAACGTGATGTTGACTATTTACTTTTGTTAGGAGTCACCGCCACAATCCCAATGTCCTCCACCCTCCGTCTCTACGCAACTCTGAAAATATCAATTTTTTTCCTTCAATGATAAAAAAATTCCTTATTGTAAATCCTTGATATTATCTTTTTCATTCAAGCTCACATCATGGTGTCCATTGATGCTCATGATGTGATAGCTAATGCTATGGACATAATAAATTAATGATATGGTAACAAAAGTAGTGTTATATATTAGTAATTATCAATTCGAGCCCTATTAGGTATACGAGTCTTCGATCCATGATTTGAATAGGTTCCACCCAAAGATTAAGTGCGAAGCGAGTCACGAGAAGACAGCAAGGCAAGCTCGCGGGCCCTACTCGCAAAGCAAGCTCAAAGACTCAGTTTGCAAGGCAAAGCCAAGGACCCAGCTCGTAACACAAGGCCATAGACCTAATTCGTAAGGACTTACATGCTCCGCAGGCCACCCAGACACGTGTTCAGCAAGTACAAAGCTCGCTCAGAATGTTAGTCCCAGGAACAAAAAGGATCGCGTGTTCCATAAACACGTGCCCAGCAAACTTGGAGTTCACAAAGAATGTTAGTACTAAGGACAAAAAATGTCAATACTAGAGATAGCGGAGTCAAGACAAAATAGTGTGGTCCTATCATGAGGTATAATAGCATCTGTAGCAACATGTATAAATACCCGAATACTCCTATCAATAACATACAAGAAAATATTACTTAATAATTGGTGCGGTGAGCATGGACGAACTTCTGATCATCAGATTTTTTTTCAAGTTTGATTAAGTTTTCTTCAATTTTCGAAGCAAATGGCTCACCAAAGTGAAAATTTCCCTCTCAACTATTCATCAGGATAGGCTGGAGCAATAGGTTCTAATGACCAGCACAATGAAATAGACTTATTCACCGGATGGTTCGCCGATAGACCAGAAAACCTCGACAACACAATTTATTCAGGAGCTTCTAGTCCTTTAGACTTGAATACCTCTACCAGTCAGGGGTTGTCACTTCCTCTCAACAAAGAGGCACCCCCATAGCAGTTCTTTGCCCTTCAGAAGCAAATGAGACTTATGAGAGAGTAGATGGTCGTTCAGGAGGTGCGATTTGAACAACAATAAGCTGTTCAGCATGAGCTGCTGAAGTAGAACGAGGAGCTGCGAAGGAAGGTGCATTCTGATAACTCTAGTTTCCAGGACAATGTAAACACATAGAACGAGGCCCTAGGCAACCAGGCTAAAGAATGGTAGAACGAGATGGATGAGTTGTGAAGAGACGTACGAGTGTTACACTCTGAATCGTAAGACAGGGATTAACTGTTCTGCTCCAACAACCCACTGACCTACCACGTGACTTCAAGGTCTCGAAAGACATGTTTGAAGGAATAAGGGACCCGCGAGTTCATTTGATGCAGTACATTGACTACATGAATGTACTGGGAGCATCAGATGCAGCAAAATGCAAAGTCTCTTCCATAGCAATTAAGGGGAGCGCCAAAGATTGGTACTTGTCTCTTCCGCAAGGTTCGGTTCAAAACTTCTCGCAATTGGGATAGATGTTCATAGGCAGATTCAAGGCCTACAGAAAAATTATGAATACGCTTATGGGACTCATGTCTGTGAAACAAATGGAGGGCTAGTCCCTTCAAAATTATGTAAAAAGGTTCTATGCAATGACCCTAAACACGAATAACTTGGAGGACCAGTGGGTCGTATACACCTTTATCATGGGGGTACAAAATGACCATGTACAATACTCCTTTACAAATAACAGACTGCAGAGTCTGATTGACCTTTACGAGCGAACTCACAAGTTCGCAAAAGCAAAGGAGATCAAACAAGCATCGCGTGCCACCTTTTAGAGGGAAGATAGACAATCTAGAAACAATGAGGGACATTGTAGTAGGCAAGGCCCCCTAACCAATCATTGCGAGTAAGGAGCGACAGGCTGCAAAGGAACCAGCCCCAAAGTGATACACTCAGAGCTCTCTGGAGACCTCAACAAGACAACGCTAGAAGATATGCTCCTCATAGAAGGTTCGTAACTTACACCCATTTAAATGCCACCTGTACCTACATCCTCAACCAAGTCAGAAACCTTGGCATCTTACCTAAGCCACCTCCGATGAGGAGCATCGAGAGAAAGATGAACTCGAGAGACCGATGTGCTTACCACAATGACATAAGGCATAAAATCGAAGATTGTTTCACATTAAAAGACGCTATAGAAGAAGCAATTTGAAATAGAGAGCTCACAGAATTCGTAAAACCGAGTGGCCCCCAACAGGGTCAGAGCTCGCACAACGGTCCGATGGGTAAACAAAAGGTTAGAAGCACCTAATTATAGGCACAAACGAAGATTAGGCATACTCCAATATGAAGAAGATGGCGCACATGAGAAATGTGATGTCCGTTAGTGCTCCTAAGATGTAACAAAAATAGGAAAAATGAAATGTTGAATTTGGCAATAATGACGAGGAACTAGTCCGAGATGAGGAAGGAAACGATCTAATGGTGGTTTTAACAATAATTGTGGGTTTCGAGGTCAAAAGAATACTCGTAGACAATAGGAGCACGGTGGAAGTGTTATCTTGGGATGCATATTAAAAGATAGGACTAAAGAAATAGGCACCATCCAAGGCTAGTCCATTGTATGATTTTGCAAACCATCCCGTTGAGGTAAAATGATCAATCACATTACCAATCAACTTAGAAAAGAAGATGGCGAGCAGACAACCACAGAATCTGTTCAATTTCACGTGGTAGATCACCCAATGGTATACACTGCCATCTTCAGAAAACCGATAATGAGATGACAAAGATGGTGATTGCAACGTTCTGTATGAAATTTAAGTTTTCGAAAAAGACTAGAGTTGGATTCCTATGATCTGATCAGTGAACTATGAGACAATATCATATGTTGTTTGTTAAGCAAGCAAGAGAACCTATAGCTGAAGGACAAAGTTCGCAGTGGGCTAAATTGGTGAACCAAGTTCTTGATTTAGATAGTTTGGACGTGAGAGATGAGCATAAGAGCAAAAAGCCCGAGGCTGCAGAACATACTGAGACTTTACAGCTATTTTGTGATAACGAGGAAAGAACTGTAAAAGTTTCATCAGCTATCAAAGAAGAAAAAAAGAATATGTTGATCTAATGTTTGAGAAAAAACTCAGATGTTTTTGTCTGGTCCGCATTAGACATGCTAGGTGTAGACCCCCAAGTAATTGTGCACAAGTTGAACGTGCTCCCGGAGGCGAAGCTGGCAAAGCAGAAGAGAAGAAAGTTCACGCCACAAGTGGTAGATGCAATGAGACAGGAAGTAGCTAAGTTACTATCAACAAGATTCATCAAAGAGGTGGAATACCTAGATTGGGTTTCGAATGTAGTAATGGTGAAGAAGGCAAACGACAAATGGAGAATATGTATTGACTTCACCAACCTTAACAAAGCATGCCCTAAGGATAGTTTTTCAATACCATCAATTGAACGATTAGTGTATACCTTTGTAGGCTACATGTTCATGAGTTTTATGGGCACTTTCTTGAGATACAACCAAATTCTGTTAGATTGGGGTGACCAAGAAAAGACAGCCTTCATCATCAAGGAAGGACTTTTTTGCTATCAGGTCATGCCATTTGGCCTCAAGAATACGGGAGCAACCTATCAGAGATTCGTAAATAGGATATTTAAACACCAGATATGTTGCGGGCTCGAGGTCTACGTGAATGACATGTTAGTAAAGAGTGAGTCAATGGAGAAACATGTGTGAAGTCTATTAGAGACATTCGTAGTCCTAAGAGCTCACAACATAAAGTTAAACCCTGAGAAATGCGCCTTTAGAGTGCGAGCTGGTAGGTTTTTGAGCTTCATGATCTCAAAATGAGGGATAGAGGTGAACCTAGAAAAAATCCAAGCTATCATGGAAATGTCTCTTCCACGAACCATAAAAGACATACAATGCCTCACAGGCATAGTGGTGGCACTCAACAGATTCATTTCTAGAGTGGCAGAAGAATGGTAGACAAGTCCATCTCCTTCTTCAAAGCTTTGATGATCTCTTTCTCATGGACTTAAGAATGTCGGGCAACCTTCAAGAAATTGAAACTGTACCTTACCTCCCCTCCACTTTTGAAATCACCCCAGGTAGGAGAAAACTTTTACCTATATTTGGCTACCTTAGAAGATACAATCGCTGTAGTGTTGGTTAAGTCAGAGGGTGTCCACCAATTCCCAGTGTACTATACCAACAAGGTACTCCAAAATGAAAAAATGAGATACTCAAAAACTGAAAAATGTATCTATGCTCTAATAATTATAGCTTGCAAATTACGCTCGTACTTCCAAGCTCATCCAGTCGTTGTGGTTACCAATTAGCCCATGAAGAAAAGTGTTGTCCAAGGCGGACACTTCAGAAAGGGTCATAAAATGGAGTATTGAACTTGTTAAATTCAGAATAGACTTTGCCCTGTGAACAGCAATAAAAGGACAGGTGCTAGTTGACTTGATAGTGGAGTGTTCCTTTGAAAGAACTGAGGACGCAATAGGTAATGTGGGTTACAAATTGAAATGTTGAATAGTAATTATCCTATAAAAATTGTATGTTGTATGAACATTGATGAAAGTTAATAGCTTGATTAGTTATATTTTATGAGGACTCATAACATCCTATCAATTCCACAGGTTATACTTTATGATGAAGCACCATGTATTATGTATTTTATACTAAAATTATTTTTTCACTTGTTGTTCGACGTTTAGTAGTTAACCTACCTCTAGAAAGTGTACATGCAAACTGATAATTAAAAAAATTGGCTAATTTATGTCGATAGTTCTGCAGCCAAAATAGGATCAAGAGTAAGTGTACTCATAATCAACCCTAGTGGCAATGAATGGCAGTACAGATTGTCATTTGGGTTCTAAACATCCAATAACATCACCAAATATGAAACCCTAGTATCGGGACTACAATTAACACACTAGCTAAGAGCAAAAGACCTAATTGTCCACATAGATTTACAGTTGGTGGCAAAACAAGTGAACGACGAATACGATGTAAAAGAAGTGATGTTAAAAAATATCATACAATGGTAGGATAGTTGCTTGTAGGGTTTGATAAAGCTCAAATTAAACAGCTCTCGAGAAGTGACAACGCATGTGCTGATGCTTTGTCCAAATTAGCATCATTTGTTGTCATCGAAAAAAGAGGGAAAATCCTACTCGAGGATAGAGAGACCCCGGGCTATGACATACTGTAAGTGTTATGTGTAGATCAGGCAGAGACCTAGATGACACCAATAAATCGCACCCTCAAAGGTGAACCAGACAACCAAGACAAGAAGGAGCTCTCAAAACTATAACGTAAAGCAGCGAGGTATATCATCATTACAAATTAAAAATATTTGCCAAATTCCCAATATATGATTCAGATATTTAAATGTCACGAACCCATCTGACTACATGATGAATTAAGACAACATATTTTATCCTACATTTGATAGGTACACCCTTTTAGAGGGTGTACTATATAAAAAGAGATTTTCACATCCACTACTGCGATGTTCATCACCACTTGAGGCTGAATATGTAATGCAAGAAATCCACTAGGAGATTTGTGATGATCACTTAAGGGGTAGGCTACTTACCCCAAAAAATCTTTAAACAAGGATATTACTGGCCTGTAGTCCAGAAAAACATGCACCAACTGGTTCGCATGTGTGATTCCTACCAAAGAAATGCCAAAGTCCAGCGACAACCAGCAGGGCCCCTTCAAGTCATGTCAGGTCCTTGGCCATTTGCAACTTAGGGGGTTGATATCCTTTGTAACACCCCAAACCCGGCACAGACGTTATGGCTGAATCTGGTGTGTCACATTGAAGTGTTTTAGCGAAAATCGTGTTTTCATTGAAAACCCTTCTTAAAATAAAAGAAACCTTAATTAACTTAAAAAAAACACACCTTTCAGTTGCAAAAACCTTGTTGAAACATTTGATTTAAGAGAACTTATCATTTAAAAATTTAATTGCGGAAACGTAGAAAACATACTATAATTTAGAAAACCCATGTTCAACTTCTTGTAATTACATTGAAAATAATAATAATTCAAGTAATAATAACACAATGAAAACCTTATTACAATCTGGTCTAGAACATACTTAAAAAGAAGTAAAAACTTAAATGCTTGAAAAAACCCAAGTCCAAATCATCTTGCTAGTCGCCACCGAGAGTCTTCTAAACATCGAACCTTCTCTTGAGCATCACTGAAAATAAAATAAAAGAGGGGGTGAGTTTTCACAAACTCAGTGTGTACAACCCTTGACAAAAACAAGCATTCAAAAAAAAATCATTCATCAATCATGCAATGCAATCCCATCCAAATTATCCATTCGCTACACACCGACTCCGTCCCCCGTCACACCATGTGGGGATATAAATATCGACCCACCCAACCCACACACCATGGTAGCCCGGTTGCGGAACTACCTTTATTTACATATTGGGCTTTAAAAGCCGTCTGTGGATCCACGATTATCAAGCAACCATGCGATCCTCATATATTTCCTCCGTTCCATAATTCTCAACCCATATGCAACCTAAGCAGAATATCATATGTATGCATGTCACATCCACAAAACTTACATTCAACACCTAGGGGTATTTTGGTCATTTTCGCCCTTAAGGACATTTCGGTAATTTTCCCTTAATTACGGTTTTCACTTATCTTGGCCCGTTAACAAGTCCCTTGAGCTAAGATGAACGAATACTATGCACCAGATAGGATTCTAGAGAAGAGGAGGTGGGTCATTAAGACCGTTTAAGTACCAAGCTCTTCCTAGATCCAATCCTAGACATGCATATACTCGTTGCCACACTTTAACCCTTTGACTTGTCCACGGTCACAATATATTAATTAAGTCTTATGTGGATATCATATACTAGGCCCAAAACCCCTTACAAGGCCCAAACAATTTCACATACCTGTATCTGGCCCATTAAGCCCAATCATATTCATATGGCCCATTAGGCCTAAATCACTTGTATATGGCCCATTAGGCCCAAATCACATTTATATAGCCCGTTAGGCCTAGTCACATTCATATTCATGCTCACATACAAACTTTCTATCACATAGCATCAATTATCAATTTTTGCCTATTATGGGCCCAACAACCCATCGGACGCATTTAGCCCATTTCGGCCCATTTGGCCAGATCACAACCCAAATCCACGGAATCACCTGTAAGCCTCAGGCAACCTATCGGTTTCCCATTACGAGTTTTCGCGCACTCGCAAAACTACCACAGCCAAACTTTCAGCTTTTCGGCATTTCAGCTTTTCAACTTTTCAGCTTTTCGGCTTTTGCCGAATCATTATGTGTGTGCAGTGTATGTACACACCTGGTAAGCAAGCGTGATGCGATCTCCTTAGCCCAAACCTACAATCGATATCACCCTTCAATTAATCGCATGCTTAATACTTATTTACTCAAAAACTGAAACCTCACCTTAACCTTACATTGAGCCCAATCCTTAATCGTTTTTTCCTTGATCACGTATTTCCTAGATCTGCACAAATCTTAACTATTAAAACCTGAATAATAGGTGACTCATAACCAACACAAGTCTACTTACTACAACTATGATCATTCGGCCACATTAGCCAATGGGAGAAGAATACTTACCAAAATCGCAACACCTTAAGGAGCAATTCTGCAGAGAGCTAAAAACCAAGATCCGATACTAATTCCCTACCAAATTTGATTAGAAAGAGTGAGGGACAATAATCGATACTAAACAAAGAAAACCGATTGGAAGAGAAACAGTTACACTAGCTTCGGTCAAAAAGTATTCGGCCCTTAGAAGATTCAGTTTTTCGGCTTTTCAAACTAAGTATGGTGAATAAGGTTTATTTGGTACAGATTAAAGAAGAAGAGTAGTAGAAGAAATCGGCAAAGAAGATTGTGTAGAGGAGAATAGAAATCGGCAGAAAGAAAAGAAAGTAAAATAGAGGGTTTTCGGCTTTTTGGATCTTGAAGAGAAAAGGGTTTCTGGCACAAAGTGAAAGGAAATTTGTCATTAACTTTTCAACCCTCCCATTCGGCACCTATTTATAGCCCTATAGCCAAATTCTTCAAGCCCAAGTTCCCAATTCAGCTCCACTTACTCCTCACTTCTCATCTCCTTGTTTTTCTCCCTGATAACCCCTTGATCCTTTCCTTAATTTTCTCTTTCAAACACTCCCCTTGGAGTCCATCTTCACGCCACTTCCATCCTTCTAGAAGGCCAAAATTAAATTCTAAAAATACTAAGTTAGGATTCGAACCTTGGACCCCCTTGCTAGCTACTAATTCCACCTCACTACACCTTATGTGGCATCACTTAGCCACTCCACCACAGGCTCTTTTTGTGTCCAATTGTTTCTTCATTTATTCAAAAGCCCAACTACTAGCCAACCCTGATTCTTTTAATAATTAAATTATAATTTCTTCTACCCCTTAATTCGAACTCAACCTTAGCTAAGACCTACTAAAATTATTGCTTGGATAAGAATATTAAACACAATTTTCATCAAAATCGAAAATAAAAAAATTTAGGATTTCGAGATTTCGGGATTTTTGGATTTCGAGATTTTTGGGGCGTTACATCCTTGGCTCGTTTCCTGTAGCCACGGGATAAAAGAAGTTTATAGTGGTGGATATGGACTACTTCACCAAATAGATTGAAGATGAAGTATTAACAACTATAACAAAGAAACAGATAGAGTCTTTCCTGTGGAAATCGATTGTTTGCAGGTTTGAGATACCTCACATGATCATTATAGACAATAGTACGTAGTTCTAAGAAAAGTTCAAAAAATTCTACGTTGACCTCTAGATAGCTCTAGCTTAAAGCTCAGTGAAAATGCCACAATTCTAACAACCCTCAAGAAAAAAATTGGCAAGGCCAAGGACACTTGGTTAGAAGAATTGTTTGGAATCTTATGGGCCTTGCAAACTATGCCCTATACTACAATAAGAGAAATATATTTTTGTTTACGGTGCAAAAGTTGTAATCATTGTAGAGATCTGTTTGAGGTCGCACAAAACACAACACTTCAATAATGAAGCTAATCTGGATGCCATCAGGCTCAATCTTGACTTGATTGACGAACTTAGAGAAACAACTGAAATTAGAAACACAACGCATGCCCAACAAGTAGCTCGCTACTACAATTCGAAGGTAAAAAATAAGTAGTTGCAAGTTGGTGATCGTGCCTTAAGAAATACTGAAGTTAGTCTACCTGCCTCACAACAAGAAAAAATGACTCCAAATTGGGAGGGGCCATACAAAGTTATAGAAAAAATAGGTTACGGAGTAATAAGCTAGCGAGAATAGACGGCACGACTATACCGTGAACTTGGAATGTTCGACATATAAAAAAGTATCATGTTTAAATCCTTACCCTGTGAATGAAGAATCTTTCCCCAATGACATTTATGTCATATTAAGGATCGTAGGATAAAAACCGCAGCCTCCAACATAGTTAGTGAGAGCAAAGCTTCCAACTGTCTTATTATGGCTTACAGGTGAAGAGCCACAGCCTCCAACACTGTTAGCGAGAGCAAAGCTCCCAGCTGTCATATTAAGGCTCGTAGGTGAAGAGTCACAGCCTTCAACATAGTTAGCGAGAGAAAAGCTCTCAGCTATTATATTAAGAGTCGTAGGATAAAAATTATAGCCTCCGATACAGTTAGCGAGAGTAAAGTTCCCAATTGTCATATTAAGGCTCGCAGGATAAAAATCGCAGCCTCCAATATAACTAGCGAGTGCAAAGCTCCCAGCTATCATGTTAAAACTCGTAGAATAAAAACCACAACCTCCAACACAATTAGCGAAAGCAAAGCTCCCAGGAATCATACTAAGGCTCATAGGATAAAAACCGTAGCCTCCAATACAGTTAGTGAGAGTAAAACTCCCAACTGTCATATTAAGGCTCGTAGGATAAAAGCTGTAGCCTCCAACATAGTTAACGAGAGCAAAGTTCCCAACTGCCATACTAAGGCTCATAGGATAAAGATCGCAGCCTCCAACACAGTTTACGAGAGTTAAAAACTCCTAGCTATGTTACCTTTCAAAATTTTCTTAAGTATAAAACAGCTCACGGATTCACATCCCTAGCTATGTTATCTTTCAAAATTTTCACAAAAATAAAATTGCTCGTGGATAACAATCTTAGTTAACAACCTTACTAAGTCTCAAAATAGCTCGCAGCTGGTAATTTTCAAAGGTTTTTACTTAAAGCCTTTATAATAACGATATAGTTATGCGATAAATATGATGAGCTCGCAAAAGACACAATGGCAACGACTATCAAAAGTAGATTTCTTTAAATGCACATTTTCATTTCATGAAAAACCAAACAACAACAAATACAAGTTGACTAAGATATATTATTCCCATCTACTCCATTAGTGCATTGGTCTGCATTATTAAAAGGGGCAACGTTGTCGTTCGCAGCAAAGAGGGCCACGTCCTCATTCCCAGCTGGGTCCTCTCCTCTAAGTAAAAGTATGGAGAATTCTTCCAGGTGGACACAAATGAGTCTCACGTATCATCTAAAGGAAAAAAACATGTTGAAACCCAACCCATTCATGTTTACCTTGTCAAGAGCAGTAAAAGGGCTATCAACAAATTTAGCGTGTATTAATATGTTCATTTTCAGATTCGAAATAGAATTTAAGACAATTTCAGCTATTTTCTCTTTGAACTTTTCCAGGGCCTTAGACTGCTTCTACAAAGTGGCTTCCACTTGGTCCTAGCACTTTCTAATTGTTTTCTCGAGAGTGGTTGTGTATTTCACAGTAATCCTTTTTACTTCAGCCTCCAAAATCAATAGACCCTCAGTGAAAAGCCTTTGAAGCTAGGCCACAGCTTCGTCGGTGGGGAAGTCCGCTAGAACGAACACATATCCTGACTCGACGAAGACCACTTGATTGGGAACCCAAATTCCTTGGCAAGTCTGCTACGAACTTTGACATACTTCCTCCGGTTCAGATGAAGGTTGGAACATTGGGTCACAATAACAGCCTTTAACTTTTTGCTATGAGAGAAGTAATTGAACCCCGATGAGTTCTCTATATTATGACTCTTCAACTAATATAGATGCTGAAAAATGGTGAGCAAAGGAACCTTACCACGCTGGGAGCATTCGATGAAGTACGTCATGGCAATCCACCAAGAAAAGCCTGAGAGTTGGCCAAGTGCAATCTTGTAGTCCTTGAGCAAACTACAGAAGAAATGGTGCAGTAGCAAGTGGAATCCAGCCTCTAGTGCGTGAATCGGAAGAAGGAATGTAATATTCTGAATTAGGGCCTAATCGGAATAGTGGTTTCGTGATCACAAATCCAAGATAGAAATAATTATTTTATAATTATTTTGAGGTTTATGATATGATTGCATGATTGTGTGAAAATTTCGTGACGAAATTCTATGCATAAAGTGCTTAAGTTGAAATTAGGGACTAAATCGAATAATATGTAAAACTTGTATTCTAGAAGTTTTTAGTATGAAATTACTTTGGAATATTAATGAGGAGGTCTTAAATAGCAATTTTACCAATTTCTAAAATTTTGGACAAAAATGGGCTTGTACATGAAAATTTTCAAAGAAAAGTATTAAGGGTATTTTGGTCATTTGGTAATTAGAAGATTAAAAAAAGGAAAAAGATGGCAAAATATGTCCATCTTCTTCATTAGGACGAAAATTAAAGGGTTCTCCATAGCTAGGGTTTGTTTCAAGCTTCCAAGCTCCATAGTAAGTGATTCCAAGCCCCGTTTTTAATGTTCTTTACATTTTTGAAGTCTCGGTAACTTAATTTAGCTTATGCTAACAATAATTTAACCTAGGGTTCATATTTGGAAAAATACCCATAGGTGAAATTTGTGTACTTTGGTGTTTTATGATAGAATATGAGGTTTTAAATTATGCTAGACAACTTGTGCTACTCGGTTTTAAGTGAAAACGAGAAAAATGGCTTAATCGGTAAAAATACCTAATAGTTATAAGTACATGTTAGAATGATAATTTGATGTTGCCATAGAAGGGAAAAATGATCAGCATGTCATAAAACATAAGAAAATGGGATGAAGTTTAATTCCCGAGCCTAGGGGCAAAAGTGTAATTTTGCAAAAGTTTAGGGGCAAAATGGTAATTTTGTCAAAGTTCGTATTTGGGGCTGTTTTGATGAATGTATGTATTAAATAAGATTAATTTGGCATTATAGATCAAGAGAAACAAGATTCAAGTCGTGATCGAGGGAAAAACAAAGTTTACGAGGAATAGGCTTGATTGCTAATATTTTGTATCGAGGTAAGTTCATGTGTAAGTGTAGTAACATAATTGTCATTTTAAGTAATTTAATGTTATTTATGTGATATGATGATTAATATCATGAAATACTATGTTTTATGGTTATTATTGAATAATATGTAAATTATGATTTGCTACCGAGTATCGGTTTCGATGTTCCGTGGAAGACGGTAAAGATGTGTAATCGAGGAAAAAGCCCGTTTGAACCTTGGGAATAGATTAGAATACAAGTGACATGTCACTAGGATGGTTGGGCATCCGAACTCGTTGAGTTGAGTACGAGTTCACTTATGGATGCAAATGTCCAAACTCGTTGAGTTGAGTCCGAGTTCGTGAGATGTAACTAGGCATCCGAGCTCGTTGAGTTGAGTCCGAGTTCACTTATGGATGCGAACGCCCGAGCTTGTTGAGTTGAGTCCGAGTTCGCTTATGGGCGGGTTACATGGTAGCTTGGCTACATATGTGGCACTTATGTACAAACTTTCCGTGTATTCGAATTATATTCCGATGTGTTCAACGGGTGAATCTTAAGAGAATAAGGAGAATGCCTAAAACGAAGGTGACATGTTGGTAAGTGTGGTAAATGAGAAAATTTGACAGGTATGTACTTAAATCTTCTGGTTGAGAATTTGGTATGATGAAATCGCAGCATGATATTAAATGCAAATGTAACATGAATGTCTTGGTGTTGTTTATGCAAATGATGTTTTTATGTGGAATTGCATGATTATGTTACTTACTATTTGCATGTGAACTTACTAAGCATTTATGCTTACTCCTTCCTTTTCCTTCATTGTAGTTTTAACAAACCGGCTTGAGAATTGGGATAGATCGAAGACTCGTTCACACTATCCGAAGGTCTGAATTGGTAAAATGGCTTGTGTATCTTGAATGTGACATGTATGGCAAAATACTCACTTTGTGTAAATGATCTTATGATATGGTTATGCTTTGGCAATAAAAGAGTTTGTGAATGATTAGCCATTGGAATGGCCAATCTAAATCATAATTGATACCATGTATGTTTAAAATGCTATTTAGTCCATGAAAATTTATAGTAAAGTAAAATTTGCTATAAAACAGAATATTGCTGCAGCAATGATGTGAATTTGAAAAATCACTAAAAATACTAGAAATGGACTTAAATGATGAATAAGTTATAGAATTGAATCTTAATGAGTCTATTTTCATGTGGAAGAAACAAAATAGGTAAAAGAGTTTTATTTTATAATATATTTATATTTTTGTGAAATAGGGCCAGAGCAATTTCTGAATCCCCTGTTCTGACTTTGGAAATTCACCATAAATTGTATAAAAATAATTAGAATTCATGCTTTATATTTACAGGTTTCTTATAGAGTCTAGTTTTAATAAAAAGAAATGAAATAGTCATTGAAACTCTGTACAGGGAGATATCTGATTCGTAATATACAGAGTTTAGAGCAGTCATACCCTGAAACAGGGGAGAATTTAACTAATAAACTGTACTAATTGGCCCAACCAAAAATTCTATAAAACAATTAGTAAATAGATATATGAGTCTAGTTTCAGGGAAAATTTACGGAATTAGATTTTGAGTTTCGAAACTCGAGATATGAATTTTTAAGCGACTGTGACGCAGTTAGCCAGCTTGTCTGGAATTTTTAAAATAAATTGTTTGAGTTGTTTAATTAATGAATTAAGCCCATTAACACCTCGTGCTCGACTCCGGCGACGGTCTTAGGTACGGGGGCGTTACAAGAAAACTATCTTCAGAGGTTTTGCACAGTCAGTGTGACCCCTCTAAAATGGAGAACTTGTACGTGAAATTGGGAAGTTTTATTCCCCAAACACTTAGAACTTTTTACAGTTCCTCCTGCTTAGTGGTGCAGGGATAAAGTTTGTCCGTCACTAGAATCAGAGACAATCGTTCTCACAGTGGATAGGCTGGGAAGAAAGTGAAAATTTAAAAAGTAAGAATGTTTGAAATTACCTTTGTTTCAGGTTGTTGGAAAGGCTAGACGTGAAAGATTTAGGGTTTTGAAGGCTCCCCTTTTAAAGAAGGGTTTCTCATCCCGCTATTAGACGATTCATATAACCAAGAAAAATCAACGATCCAGATGCGAGCAGATGGGAACTGTTCAACTTTCAACGGTTAGATACATACACTCGAAACTCATTAGAATGATCAATATGCATCATTGCTCGCAAACGTACCCAACAAGCTGCATTAAAAACTTAACATGATGGACCAAAGGCCGTCATTTTATAGCACCCCTTAGGCCCATTAAAAGGGGGAGTAGATTGTTATACATCAATAATCATCAACCCGAGCCCTACTAGGGATCCGGGTCTTCGACCCATGACCCAGATAGGTCCCATCAGAAGACTAAGTATGAAGTGAGCCACGAGAGGATAACAAGGCAAGCTTGCAAACCCTACTCGTAGAGCGAGCTCACAAACTTAGCTCACAAGACAAAGCTAATGACCCAACTCGCAGGGACCTAAGGAGCTCGCAGGAAAGAGTGGCGTGTTCTGCAGGCCACCCAAACACATGTTCAGCAGGTACGGAGCTCGCCTAGAGTTTTAGTCCTAGGAACAGAAAAGACAGCGTGCTCCATAGACACGTGCCCAGCAAACCTAAAGTTCGTAGAGAATGTCAGTACTAGGATAGAAAATGTCAGTATTAAAGGTAGTGGAGTCAAGACAAAATAGTGGGGGCCTTATCATGAGCTATAATAGCATCTGTAACAACATATATAAATACCCGAACACTCTCATCAATAACTTACGAGAAAATATTACTCAACAAGTAAAAAATTGATGACACTTAATCACATTGTATATTATACATTCTTTTTTAGTCACATCCAAATTGTTTTAATAATTTTATGTTTTTATAATTTCAAAAAAGGACTTTGATATTTTTAGAAAAAAAATTGAAGGTATTTTAATTTCTTTTAGATTTTTTGAATTAAAATCCATAATAAAAGTAGTTTTTAGTACAAGAATATAAAAATTTATATAAAAAAAACTATAATTGCTTGTAAATTTGAATGAAATGATTAGGACCAATCATCCCATTTTGAAAATTGTAGCGGCTTAAACATTATTTGCTATTATAATTTTTAAGTTAATTGATATATTTATAATTTGTTATATTTGTATATAAAATAAACTATATTAAATGTCAGTAAGCTTTGATCAATTCTTTAAAAAAATTTACCACTAAATATTAGAAATTTATAAAAATATCACTAACATTATTTTGTTATTATAAAAATATCACTTAACCGTTTACTATCATTTTTTGGTAATATGTGCCTGACGTGACACGTAAAATTTACCACTTGTTTAAAAAATTATTTTTTAATATTAAAATATTTATTGTATTTTTTTATTTCTTTTTTTTTCCTCCTTTCCCCTCTCTCTTCTTCATATTATTATTATTATTATTATTATTATTATTATTATTATTATTATTATTATTATTATTATTATTATTATTATTATTATTATTTCCCTTCCCAACAAACCTAGCAGCCACCGATTCCACCACCGTTGGTGGCTTCCCTGAACACCAAACCTGTTGATGGATCTCCCAAGGCTTTCCCCAAAACACCCTTTTTTCCATCGTCAAAGCCTTTGTTGCTGGTGTGATATTGTCCATTGGTTTTATCAATGTTCTTCCCAACACCACTGAAAACTTAACATTTCCATGTCTTAGTGAAAATCCTTGGGATAAGTTTTTGTTTGTTGGGCTGTTGTTTATGGCTGCTGAGATTGGTACATTGATGGTTGAAGAGAAAACAGGGGAAAACGAAAATCATCTTCATCATGGCCAAGCTTATGGTTCTGTTTCTATGCCTGAGCATTCGGATTCAACTCAGTTTCTTAGAGACCAATTTTGTTTTATGAATCATATATATTATTGTTTTATGAAAAAATATATTGCAATTTTGGTTTTTTTTTATTGTTTTCAATATTTTCTGTAACTGACTCAATTGTAATATGAATTCGAAATTGCAATGTGAAAATCGATATATGTGGCCTATGTGATCCAACCGTACCAAAACAGAGTATATATACTGACTTTTACACACGGCCAATAGACATGGCCGTGTGCCATCGCCGTGTGATATTTAGCTGCTACTGACTTAAGCCCACGGCCATATGACACGCCCGTGTGTCATATCCGTGTGATCTTAAAAGGTTACTGCTTTGCATACACGGCCACAAGGTACACCCGTGTCCCTGACCGTGTGGCACAATGCAGGCTTGGTTTAAGCCAACTTGTCACCCCTTTTTGGGTCATTCCTACAGGCAATATTAAACAACATTTATACCAAAATTTTCAGCCAATTCTATGCTCAAAACATACTTCATTATAACTAAATCATCATCATTCAATAACCTATTCAAATCCATTCCAAAACACATTAAAAATCTTATTACAATAACATATCAAATTGCTCATTTCATAGCTCACTTATGACACCTTGTATCTCATGCTTAAACTTATCATTTCCTCAACTTGGCATATTCCAAAATGACCACCACATACAAGGCTATATAACCATTACAAGCATACACAATTTGACATCACAAACCATTTACCAAAACTAATCACAAACATACCATTTGTTAGCCAACTCTCATGGCATAACATATATACATTTCAAAGCTTAAATACATAGACATTCTAGCCTATACAAGCCATACTTAAATATATTTACACTTTCAAAAGTACCAAAATAGTTCGATAGTATAGTGACAATCCTTGACTATTCCCGAGCCTTCAATAGCTACGATAACTAGTACGGATTTTGGACAGAAACGAGTTGACTATTCAACTATTTTGGACTTCCCTCGATCTAAGCCTAATTTTATTTGTTCTTGATCTTAATCAACCAAATCAATGACCGAACCCTAGGATGGTCTACTTCTTTCTATTTTCTTTGATTTTCGGCAACATGTTTTTGTTTTATTATAATATACATTAATATGCATTTTACCATTTTAACCTTATTATAATCATTAAAAATTCACCAACTACATGTCCATAATTGTCCACCATTAACATTAATGGTATATTTGACATGCAAGGACTCTTATTTTAAAACCTTATTATAATCATTAAAAATTCACCAACTACATGTCCATAATTGTCCACCATTAACATTAATGGTATATTTGACATGCAAGGACTCTTATTTTAAAAGCCAAGGCCAATTAACCCCATTAACAATTAGCATGCAACTGTTGCATTTTACGCGATTTAGTCCTTTATCAAAATTAAGCACAGAAACAGACGAATTAAATCATAGAAATTTCAGAGATATACATTCACATATCACAGACACAGAAAATAATATTAAAATATTTTTTGGGCTCAGATTTGTGGTCTCGAAACCACTGTTCCGACTAGGGTCTAAACCGGACTGTTACAATTCTCCCCCCTTAGGAATTTTTGTCCCCGAAAATTTTACCGTTAAACAGATTCGGATATTGTTGTTTCATAGCATCTTCAGACTCCCACGTGGCTTCTTCAACATCGTGTCAATGCCACATCACTTTAACTAATAGAATTTTCTTATTTCGCAACTCTTTAACGCGATAACATTAGTGACATCTTTGTAAGTTTTAAAAGTTCAGTAACAAAAATAAAAAAAAATTAATCAAAGTTCAGTGGTATCTAGTGTAATTTACCCTATTTATCATTTATATATTTTAAATATATTTATAATTTATAATTATTTTTTCTTTTTTATATTTTTTTCCAAGGACCATGTCATCTGCCTAATTAACTCAAAGTTAACAGTGTTGGGCGTTAAAACGGAAAAGATAACTTGAAAAACTTAATTAATTGTTAGTTTTTAGTTTTTGAAAGCAATTGTTAGTTTTTATTAATATTTCAAATTAGTGATATTTTCGACCAACTGTTTAATTAATTATTCATTTATGTTATAAGGAACTTTTTTATCATTAAAGTTTTTTTAAATAAAAAGAAACTTATATGATAATTAAGAATAGAAAAGCAAAACAACAATTCAAGGCTTTAGAATCAAATTATTTAATTACCTTATTTATAGTATTTTCTTCAACTTAATTATAGTGATTTATTAATATAACTGTTGGTCTTCTCCTAAATAAATTTGAAATACTATAAATAGAAATAGAAATATTTATAATGAAAATTTAATATACATTATTTAAAATTAAATATATGTCTTTTTTAATTGAAAAATGTAACTATACAGTTAACAACATATTAAAGATTTTCTAAATACTAGATTAGGGTGTCGTCGTCAAATTATTAAATTACCTTAATACCATATTTACAATTTCACGTAAAATAGAAAAAAAAAATTTAGATTAGAATATTTCATTTATAAAAGATTGAAGCTATTAAAAAAGATTAAATTAGAAAGAATATTCATGTAGATGTAGTAATCTTTCATCAATTTTATTATAAAGTTGGTTTACATAGTTTCTACAAATATCATATTTTTAATCAATTAATTCAACATGCCTACAGTAAATCTCTTCATTCATTTTATTTTCAGATTTACGCTAATATCTTGGAATTTTAAGAGTACAAAATTATGTACATATATTTATAAAATTGAATGTGATTATGGTAACACCATTAATTTTTTAACGAAAGGAAACATGCAAGTCAAAAATTAAGGTCTTGACCATGTTTATATAATATTTTTTTCCGCCTTTTATGCAAAGAGATGATAATAATGTAACGTCCCCTTACCCGAGCCGTTGCCGGAGTTGAGTATGAGAAATTACTAAACTTATTTTAGCATTTAAACAAGTTCAAACAATTCTCGTAGTAAACTGTCTATCTGCGTTACAGTCGTTAAAAAAATTATATCTCGAGTTACGAAACTTGAAATCCAATTCTGTAAATTTTCCCTAAAACTAGACTCATATATCTACTTACTAATTTTTTTCTAAAATTTTTGGCTGGGTCAATTAGTACAATTTATTAGTTAAAGTCTCCCCTGTTTCAGGGTTCGGCTACTCTGACCCCTGTGCACTACAAATCAAATTTCTTCCTGTAAAGAAATCCAATGACTATGCCGTTTATTTCACTTAAAAATAGACTCAATAAGGAATCCATAAATATAAAGTGTGGGCTCTAATTATTTTTACATAATTTATGGTGAATTTATCAAGTCAGAACAGGGGATCCAGAATTGCTCTGACCCTGTTTCACCAAAACGTAAATATCTCATAAAATACAACTCTTTTAGATGTTTTGTTTCTTTCACATGAAAATAGATTCATTAATATTCAATTCATATTTTATTCATCATCTAATTCTATCTCTACTATTTTTAGTGATTTTTCAAACTCACGTCACTGCTGCTGTGTGATTCTGTTTTATAACCAATTTCACCATTTTATGGTTTTCCGTGGATTAGGAAATACATTAAGCATACATAACACTAAATATAAGTTTTGATTAGCCATTCCAATAGCTAATCATCAACAAACATTTTCACATCAGTCAGTCACCATATAATAAGATTATATACACAAAAGGATCATAATGCTATACATGCCATATTCTCAAAATATGCAAGCCACTATACCGAGGTGGTTCGTTGATAGTGTGAACGTGTCTCCGACCATCCCGATCTCTATCCGGCTTGTCAAAACTACAAGGAAAGGAAGGGAGGGAGTAAGCATAAATGCTTAATAAGTTCACATGTAAATAGCAAGTAACATAACCATGCAATAATACAAAATCCACATTTGCATAATATCACCAAAACATTCATATCATATTTCTCATTCATGATCCTACCACATTATTGTTATATTGAAGTCTCAACCCGAGGGTTAAGTACATACCTGTACAAAGTATCCGTTCCACAACACTCACTTTCATCTCGAGAATTTCTCCATTTCACTAGAACTTTACCCGTTGAACACATCGGAATATAATTTGGATACACGAAATCAAGCTATCATAATTTCACCCATAATGAACTCGGAACGCAACTCAACGAGTTCGGATGCCTCATAATTCTTACGAACTCGAAACGCAACTCAACGAGTTCGGATCTCAATTTCCTAGTGACATGTCACTTGTATCCTAATCTATTCCTAATGTTCAAACGGGATTTTCCTCAATCATACTCCTTTGCCATTTTCCACGAAATGTCGAAATCAATACTTCGATGGTAGTTCATACTTATCAAGTAATTCACATAATTACATATTTTTCAACAATAACCACAAAACATAACATTTCATGACAATAAGCATCATATCATATAAACAACATTAAATTGCTTAAAACGACAATTATGTTACCTTATTTACTCATGAACTTACCTCGGTACAAAATGTATAAAGGTTGCAATTTAAATCGAAATCTTTTCTTTTCCCCGATCAAGGTAGATTCCATGTCTTTCTTGATCTAAAATAACACATTTAGCTGATTTAATACTCATATTTATCAAAATAGTCCTTAAATCAAACTTTGACAAAATTACAAATTTGCCCCTAAACTTTTGCATATTTACACTTTTTCCCCAAAGCTCGAAAATTAAACTTCTTCCTATTTTCTTATGTTTTATGGCATGCTGATAATTTTCCCTTCTATAGCAACATCAAATTCACACTCTATCATGTATTTATGAACATTAGGTATTTTTACCGATTATGTCATTTTAGTCGTTTTTACGTAAAATCACTTAGCAAAAGTTGTTTAACACAATCTCAAACTTCATATTCTACCATAAAACATCAAAATTCATGCATATCATTCATGGGTAAATTTTTAAATATAAACCGTAGCTCAAAATATTGTTAGAAATAAGTAAACCGAGCTACGAGAATTTTAAAAATGTAAAGAACATTAAAAACGGGGCTAGAATTGACTTACTATTGAGCTTAGAAGCTGAAGAAACCCTAGCTATGGTACCAAGTAAAATTCGGCAGCAACATGAAGAAGATGAATGGATTTTTGCTTGATTTTTCCCATTTTAATTCATTAAAATCCAAATGACCAAAATTCCCTTCCTTACTAAACTTTTAAAATTTCCATCCATGTCCAATTTTTGTCCAAAAACTTAGAAATTGGTCAAATTGCTATTTAAGGTCTCTTAATTAATATTCCAAAGCAATTTCATACTAAAAACTTCTAGAATGCAAGTTTTGCAACTTATTCAATTTGGTCCCTAATTTCAAATTAAGCACTTTATGCATAGAATTTCTTCACAAAAATTTCACACAATCATGAAATCATATCATAGACCTCAAAATAGTTATAAAATAATTATTTCTATCTCGAATTTGTGGTCCCGAAACCACTATTCCGATTAGGCCCTAATTCGAGATATCACAAATAAGCCCCCAAAACTTGATTAAACTAGACTGTGAAATGTTGTAAAATGCTTAGGGAAAATTCTAAATATTTCTTTATTATTCGGATTTGTAGGCAGAAGTGAATGAAAGTTACATTAGAAAACGCATGTAATAATCACACCTTTCGTAACATTTGTTCTTTTTTAACATTAAACTATTTAACACATGTTCACACATTTTTTTGGTTTATTTGCTTCATAAATTCTTTAAATATTAATAGTTTCGCAATTTAATTTATCTTCCAAATTTATTTATTAACTTTTTAAAAAAATTTATGATATTAGTCCCTATTAAATTGTAATTGTTACATTTAGTTAAAAAAAATAACTACTTATTAGTAATTATGAATTTAAATAAAATTTTTAAAATATTTATTAAATTGAATATTGATCAAATATTTATTTTTAATCATTTAATTAGACTAATGTTAACAAATTTTAAAATTATTTAAAAGTTAATAAATTAATAAAATTTAATAGATATGTACAACAAATAGGATAAGAAACTAGTTCTTTATATATTCTTATTTTTTAGTAATTTTATTTCTTTATTATTATTTATTATTCTCTATTAATTCCTTTTTTTCTTTTACTAGAATCACACATATATATATATATATATCATATCTTGCTATTTTTGGTTCTTAATTAATATATTTTAAAGATTTTTCTTTTTAAAGATTTTTTTTTCATTTATTTAAATATAATTAATAATCTTCTTTTGGTTATGTTTATTTTTGGAAAATCTACAACTATGACTAACTCATAACTACATGTTGTTTTGATTCTTCTATATCTATTAATTGTCAAATTATTTCTTGGTAAGATAACATAAATAATGAAAAGAACATTTAATTATGGTTGTAGATGATACCCTAGATGTTTGGGTTTGAGGTCTTAATTTTTTTTCTTAGAGTGAGAGAAGAAGGGGGTTGTTAAAAGAAGAAATTATAAAAATTAGTTTTATGTTATTTTTGAAGTTAATAATTAGTACCATGTATATTTTAAATATTGATGTTTTTTTATGTGGGGTTTATTTTATTTATTTGGTTTAATTATTTATCTACAATATATATAAAAACATGACTTTGAATTTTTTTTGAACTGAGAATAATACTTTTTATTTTTTATCCTATTACTAAATTCACATTTAAAAAAAGTTGAAGTAAAATACAAATTGTGATAATTATACATTTAAAAATAATTATAATTTATTAGAAGTTAAAGTTATGAGAATTACATATTTAAAAATAATTATAATTTAATTTACAATTATTAATTAAAAATGTTGTACTAATTTTAAAATAAAGTTATTATTGAATAGAAATTTAAGCATAAAATATAGAATTTTTTTTAAATATAATTATTAGTTAAAAATTTGATGTAAAATATAAATTGTGCTAATTTTATTTTAAAAAAGTTGTGCTAATTTTATTAATATAAAATAGAGTTATTACTTAATAGAGTTCTAAGCATCTTAATTATCATTTAAGTGATATCAGAGTTAATTATTTTTTTTACTTGGTTAGAATTAATTATGTTTATTAGTTATTATTTTAAATAATGTTACTTTGCATTAATTACATAAAGTAAAACCATATTATATGTTGAATATGTTAAAAATGTTTTAATTAAGATTTCAAAATTTTCTATTTTAATATTTGAATTGATAAGTTAATATATTTTAATTATTTCCAATAATTTGAATAAAAATATTATTTTACATTAATTTTTATAATTAAAAATATAATATTTTGAAGAATATATATTAAATATTAAATGTATAAAATCACGTGCTATACATGTGACATATATTTAAAAAATTATCAACAACATATTAAAAATTATTTAATTTTAATTTTAAACCATGCATTTAAAAAATTAAAATAAAATTATAGTCATTTAAAATTTAAATGAAATGATTTGTTTAGAGAGGTGTACATAACCCTATTTAAAACATCATTTAAATTCAAATCTTAGTAGTGAGATATTAATAATCACATTATTAAATTTTAAAACAATTTTTGAATAAAAATAATTGTTTAATTAAATTATAAAAAAAATTAAAAGAAGAAAGAAGAAACCCCGGCGCGTAGTTTTTTCTTTTCCGAAAGTCAAACTACATTTCATTATTATTATTATTATTATGGGTGTGGATCTTCATTGTTAGTGTCAGTTACTAATTTAATTTGGTGGGACGATTGATGACAAAACTTGCTATTCTTCCTTTCGGCTTTTCCCTCACATTTGCTCCATTCAACTTTCATATTTCATTTGTTCTCTACTTTATCTTTTCATCTTATAATAATATTAAATAATTAATTAATTAATTAGTTAATTAATGGATTACTGTATTAAAAAAAAAAAAAGAAGAAGATTACAAGTAGGACTGAAAGAAATTGAAGAACGGAATTTATTGTTGTGTCTTTACCTTTACGGTGTTATAAAATAATATTTCAACTTTTTCCCTTGTATAAAACTATATTTATTTCAATGAATTTAACTCAAACACACTTATTAACTCATATCTTTTCTATTTAAACCCAACTTAATTATTTTTCACAATTTCAACATGTCTTTTCTTTGAATATTCTCTTCTTTTCTGGGTAAATTATATAGTTGGTCATCTAATTTTTATAAATTTTTATTTTAGGTATTGAAAACAAAAGGTTTGTAATATAGTTATTATTGTTACATATTTTTATCATTTTTGTTTTATCCTTTTAGTTACTTGCCGTTAAATTGTCATTACATTCACTTATTTTAGTCACTCAACTTTAGTAAATTTTCATCTGGGTGACTCATATTATCTTTTAAATTTCTTTTATTTTTTTTAAGAATTAAATATCTTTAGTAAGTTTTTACATGGGAAAATTTGAGTTAGAAAAGTTATTTTATCTTTTTAATTTCCTTTATTTTTCATTTTAAAAAAAATTAATTTCAAATTCTTTCCCATGAAAAGGAAGGAAAAAAACCATCTTTTTATCTTTTTAATTTCCTTTATTTTTTTAGAATTAATTTTAGTCTTTATAAGAAAAACCTGAGTTGTTACATGAAATTGAGTTACAAGTGGAAAATTTAGTTTCATCTCAATAACTAAATAAGTCAAATCATTGTAAAAACTCAGGTTTTTTTTTTTGAAAAATTAATTTAAGAAAACAAGTGATCAAAATGAAAATTTACTAATGTTACTAAAATGTGTATGTAATGGTAAATTAACGTCAAGTAACTAAAATGATAAAAGCATGTAAGGAAAGTAACTAAAATGATGAAAGTATGTAAGGATAGTGCCCATATTACAAACTTTTTATTTTTGATGCCCAAAATGAAAATTTATAAAAGTTAAGCAACCAACCACATAGTTTACTATTTTCTTTCCCTTCATCTTTTTAATATATTTTTTTGGTGAAAAGATAAAAAAAAATTGAAAAAGTTACATCAACATAAAACTAACTTCCCAAAGGAGAAGCCTCAATACCTGTAGTCCTTCTCTCCTTTCTTGTACTAGTTTAGCGATTTCACCTGTAACATCTCAAAATAGGGCTTAAGAGTTTGGGGTTTGGCAAGCAGGGGTTGCTAGTGGGCTTGGCGAGCTACGACTGTTGGCTTAGGTCAAGAGTGAAAGTAGGGTATTGACGGTAAAAAAAAAAAATTAAGAGTAGCCAATGGGTAGTTATACCAAAGGTAGAAAGTCAACTTATTTTCCTATTCACAACACCACCCATGCACGTAAATCTTTCCTATGTCTACTAGGGCAAGCTAAGATCATCAAAACACCTAGTGCCTATAAATTAAGCTCTTTTCATTGAAATTTCATATTCCTTTGAACGAAAAAAATCTTTCAAAATTCTTCATCGATTACTTCTTTCTCTTGTTTCTACGAAATCAAGAACCTAGAACTTAGCTCTTAAAATTTATGGTAAAACTCTATTTATCTATTGAAAGTAATTTTAAAACTTTTAAGAAGGTTCGCAATGAAAGAGGCTAGGTTCGCTAAAAGACTAGTATGTGCGAACCTAGATTCGCTTGCGTTTATGTATTAGTTTTAATGTGCTTCGTCTATTAGTAACTTGTGTATATTTATGAAGTTACGAACCTAACAGAGTTATTTACAAGTAAATATAATGGAAAAGCAAAGCTTGTTTAAAGCTTTCAACAAACTGGTGAGTGTTTTGGGATCGCCACATGTAAGTGCGAACCATAGTGTTAATTAGGACTTAGGGCTTAATCCTAAGTTTCGGGAGTAAGTCTTCTCTAAACTCTATTTTGTGATTGTGTTTAGTTATGTGTTTTCATAAACAGTGATATGTGAGCTCTATAATGCGAGCTAGATATGAATAGTGTTTTGCGAGCTCTATGTTTAAGTAAATGCTTTGACACTATAGTCTTTTGCAACCGTTGGATATAATGGCATGCTATAGGATTGTGAGTATTCACCTATGTGTTTTGTGATTTGGGCGAGAGGCCCTAGGACAGGTTAGGAGAAATAAGGTAACAATAAGCCAAGCTTCACTCAATGAGACATGCTGGTGTTATGGAAGTGTTAGCTTAGCACTACACTTATGGGATATGACAGACTCTTTGAGTCAAAGTGAGGAGTCATAAAGAGCTCCATTTATCCAACAAAAAAGAATGTGTGAATAAGATTGTGTTTTCCAAAATACTATGTTTTACTGTTTTAAGTTAACTAACAACAAGTATCCGTAAACCAGGCTTCACATAGATATGGTGAACCCAGTTCGTAGAACAGTAACCTTGATAAAGCTCACGTCTAACTTATGTTTTTGTCGTGCTATGCAGTTTTTTCTGTACATTCACTGAGCTTGCAAGAACTCGCACACTCATTTCTAAACACTGCAGATAGCTAGATCACATAGTGTGTAGTGGCGAAGCGAAGGATCCAGGCGAGGCATAAACACTAAATAGGTGATACAAACGAACTCTAGACTTAAAGGAAATGTGGGACTCCGCTTGGTCATCGAAATATCTTTCTCTATGTTGACTTTGCTGATTGTTCTAAGACTTAGGCTCCGTTTGTTTGACTGAAAATGGTCTCTGGAAAATAATTTTTGGAAAATGAATTACTTTTCTAGAAAAGTTAATATTTTCTGGTGTTTGGATGAATCTATGTAAAATATTTTCTGTTGTTTAGCAGATTCCTTAAAAATATTTCAGGAAAATAGTTTTAAATGAAACAAACATACATTTGAGAATTTATTATTTTTTCATTGTTTAATTGAGTTTATTTTATATCTATTAAATTTATATTTTACATTGTTTTTACATATATTGTAACAATTTATTTATAAATACATCAAATTAAATATATTAATAATCATAAATTGAAAACAACCATAGCGAATAGATGATTCCTAATTGTGTTATAAAAAAACAAAAAAAAAACAAAGATTAAATAATAATAAATTAGCTTTTAAACCACAATTAATATTACAAATTAGTAGTATACCACATGATGACTACAATATTTTCTAAGTGCATAACTAGTATTACACCACATGATAATTACAAATTAAGAATATTATCTAAATACATAATTAGTAGTACACCACATGATAATTACAATATTGTGTAAGTGCATAACTAGTATTACACCATATAATTAGTACTACACCACATTAAAGCATATATATCTTCAACCTTGAGAAAATTTTTGAAGTCTATGATTCGTACTTTTGACTAAGAAAGTTTTGGCCTCGGATTCACGACTCACGAGATAATCAAACACACTACAAAGGAAGTCATCATCAAATCCTTCCACCTCCATCGACATCACTTCTTCGTAAAGATGTGGTGTTTTATCCGCAGTAAATTGTTCCAATGCATTTGCAATCTTGCCAAGTTGTTCACCCACAAATTTAATTTTTTCATCAACGACACTTTCTTGAACATTTTCTCTTTTACATTTAGATGTGCCAGATGAAGATACATTTGTTCTCACCTCAACCTCCTCATTGTCATAGTCTATAGGCAATGAATCTTGGTTACTATCATCCAAGTCTATGTCAGCAAATGTTCTAGCAAAACTCTCTATTGCCATATCTTTGCCAACAACCAAAGCCATTTCATCATAATGATAAATGCTTTTATTCAAAAATGGTTCATACTTCTTGTGTGCTTGTTGGATATTATACAAATTTGGATAACAAGTAAATAATATAATGCTAAGATATATTTAACATATATATAAATATATTATCATGACTTCCGCATCATATGTCGATCTACCACATGTAATCATTTTCATGTTATCATCCCATCCAAAACCACTTTTGGCTCGAATTTTTCATATTATTTGCCATTGATTTTTTCCAGTCCTCAAATGATTTTCCACATGCTTAGAATCACATTGAACTTGGAATTTTTCAGAAATAGCTATAGCTACTCGATTAATAGAAACTGCTTTGAAAGTGTTAGAAAGCTTATTTCCTTTCTGGGCCACCTCTACTAGAATTTCGAGAAAAAGATGTTCCATTGGTTTTGTCCACTTGAATTGCTTGGTTGTCCATTCTTTGTTGCCCTGACCCATTCTACATTAATAATTTTCATTGTTAATCATTTCAATATCCAACAAGCTTAAAACATAATAAATTCAATATCCAACAACTTTAAAACATAATAATTTCAAAATCCAACAAACTAATTTCAATATATTGATCCAACCAACATTAAAAAAAATAAAGTTTTTAATGCTAAAACATACATAACATAGAAACAATAACCTTAAGCCCTAAACCTACCTAAAATTTCTAGCCATATAATCAGTCCACATAGTTTGTGCAATTTCCTCTCTCTTAACAGACCATTCTCTTGCTTTTTCTCTTTCTTGTCACTCTGTAAGAGTTGGTATTATCAAATCAATCTCAAGCTCCTCATATAATCCTTGATTAAGTAAATCACTAGGATCAACTCCCATTATATGATTATGAATGATACAACAAGCCAAAGCTATATCTACTTGAGTTTGAAAATTCCAAAATGGTTCAGTATCTAACTGTAACACCCCAAACCCGGCCCAGACGTTATGGCCGAATCCAGCGAGTAACACTGAAGCGTCACTGTAAAAGTCATGTTTTATCAAAAATCTTTCTTAGCGTTTAAAGAGTATCTTCGTTATAACTTAAAGTGAATAGAAGCTGTGCACCAGGTAGGATGCCAGTAAAAGAGGAGGTAAGTCTATTAGACTGCTTAAGTACCAAGCTCTCCACGGATTCACTCCTAGACATGCACATAACCATTGCCACACTTTAACTGAGTGGTTGTTCAGGAAAACCATTTCGTTTTAAACCATTTGAAAACACTTATTAATTTTGAAAACGTTTTCGTTTAGGAAGGTTTGTCTTGTTTTGTGATATTTTGAAATCAGGTAATTTCTTTTTATCTTTTTTCAAAACGCGCCCTAGAGCTATTCGATTTCAAACATTTAAAACAATATCACGCCTAAGCTAACAATTATACTAAAGCAATTAAAAATAATTTAAGCGGCCTTATTACAACTTAAACCCAAAATAATTAAAGTAAATAATAACTAATCAAGTCATAAGAAGAAAACCGAGCTTCCAAAACATGTGGCCACTCCGAATCCCTTACAGCTCCAAGTCCACTATGGTTGGGGGTTACCTGCATGGATAAAATTAGGGGTGAGTTTGGAAAACTCAGTGTGTAAAATAACCCAACCATAGTCCAAATCAGTACAAACCACACAAACAGATTAATTTGGGCCTTAGCCCTATACAAAATTCAGAATGAAGCCCATAGGCCCATAACAGATACAGAACAAAAATATCATGTATGCAGAAAACCCAACCTATATCCATCCGTATACACCCTCGTACCAACCTTACACCATGTGGGGAGACAACTAGACCCATCCATCTGCTACACACCACAGAATTTGCAAAGCATGGTCGCTGAGCGAATATTGTGACAGAGTCACAGATATCTGATTTTGTGGCGAGCCCACGAACATATATTTGTGGCAGTACCACCAGAAACAGATAATTGTGGCAAAGCCACCAGAACGCTTCCTCCATCAAAATAACCCTTATCCCATGCAACAAATATACATGTCATGGCATATCGCAAAATGTAATTAGAATATCATGCAATTCGGTCAAAATCAACCCTAGGGGTATAACGGTCATTTTGCACCTAGGGATATAATGGTAATTTTCATACTTAGGGGTATTTAGTGAATTTACTATTTCAGGGTTTTCAGGTATATTACAACCATCAACGTTTTAACAGAAACACTTACCGATCGTTTTTACCGAATTAGGCCCGTTAGCCCATTAACCCATTTTCGGCCCATTAAGCCCAAATATACCGAAGTGCACAAAATTGCGTACTCTACAATCTTACTGCTTGATATTACCAAGATTAACAAACAAACTATCTCACGAGCGCTCGCACGCTCGCAAGTTCACAAAATATCGGCTTTTCGACATTTCGACTTTTCGGCTTTTGTCGATCTAGTCTATGAGTGCGTGTCGTTTACACACCTGATTTGCGACAACTGCTACCAAAATCTCCCACGATATCCTTTGCCAAAACTAGTGACTAGATTTAGATCTAGTCGTTCCACTTGTCCAAGCCTTCAATCAGCAGCCTCTATATCACACAGGTTCTTTCAACCAAAACGATTCCACTTCAGTTTCCACTCAGATCTGATGCAGAGCTAGCTCTTAAGCACTAGCAGAAATCGAACCTTAGAGATCTAAAGATTTGGCTATATGTCCCTAAAACTATGGTGTTTTCGGCTTTTGGACTCTGAAGAGGAAGATGATTTGGTATAGTGGTTTTGTAGTGATATTGTCGACAGGGGTTGGGGTTTAGACGATGTGAAAATCGGCCAAAAGAGATGAAGAAAATAGAAGGATTTTGGCTAGAAAAAATTGGCATAAGAAACAACTTTCGGGATTTCAGCTTTTGTATAAAAGAGATGAAAAGAAGTTTTATGAAGAAGAGGAAATAATCAGTAATGGATGAGAGAGTTGAGGGTTTTTGGCTCTCGAAAGATAGAATAAAGAGGGTAAAAGATTCGGCCAAGAGGAACAATCGGCTTCCAAGGAAATTCAGGTTTCGACTTTTAAGGGTAATAGGCTATCTTTAAACGAGAGAAAAGATGAGTAAAAAGAGAAGAGAAGAGTAGAAGAAAATAGGTTCGGTTCTTGATGAAGAAGAGATGAACAAGAAGGAAACAAATCATAAAAGCCCAAAATTAAAAGAACAATTTCGGCACAATTTCTTCCTGACTTAAATTCCATGTTTTGCTCCTTAATTTCAGCCACCACCAATTTAAATCCCATCCAAATTCCTTGCACCATCAGTAGTAGTCCACCGCTTGACTGACTCAAGCCACTGCTAGGAGAGTTTCGGTCAAACTCTAACTCTCCCCCACATGAGCAGCAAAATTGGTCCTTCGCACGCACAGCAGCTCGAACTCTAGACCTCATCCTATCCCTGCGCTTCACATCCTGCTGCTGGCCACTGCACCAAGCTTCTTTCTTTACTAATATAGGGTTAGAATTAATCTTAATCTATTCCTGCTAAAACCTCGGTTACTTGCAAAATAAAAAGAAAATTTCGCCTTCTATACATCTCGAACCTGCGACCTTCTAAACACACACATACGTTGCTTGCCACTGCACCGAAGTTCCTCTCCTGATATAATCTACTCACAATTAATTTTAAGGCTTGTCTGCTGCAGTCTCGATTCGTTTAAAAATAAAACAAAAACATCGCTACTTACCAAACTCGAACCCCTACCCTTGAGCTACACTACCCGTACCTTATCACTACGCCACTTGCTCGATTGTGTCATCTTTCCTCCTGAGGTAATTATAAGGCCTCCTTGTGGCAATCCCTGGTTGTTAAAAAAAATCAACATTTGCGCATATTGGGAATTGAACCCCAGCTTCCCTTCCTGCTGCCTAGCGTCTCTAACCACTGGGCCAGGCACTTCCTTTATGCCTAATTTCTGCCCAACTTATTTTTAAGGCCTTATGCCCAGATTTCCTTAAGAGGCAAAATTTAAGAATTTTGCTAAAGCTATGGGCCGAGCCCCGGACTTTTTTTTTCCACACAATAAACCATTCGTAATTTTTTTAATTACTAACTAAACATACTAAATAATAATAATAATAATTAAAACATCTAAATTATTCGGGCCGTCTTCTACCCGAACCTAGACTCAAGGCACAATACTTTTAGGCCCAAAAATCGGGGCGTTACAACTCTACTCCCCTTAAAGAAATTTCGTCCTCGAAATTTCAAACTATCAATTAACTGTATTACTCAAGTCAAACCACTATGCTTTCACTGTGCACTCTGATTTTAAAAAAAATAATTCTTAGTAAGACCCAGAACATCTAGTTACCAAAGTAAAGAAACATTTATCAAGCACGCATACAACTCGTAACACACACTTAAATAGAATAAGCTTGGCAATCCTGAGCTCGATGCTCCATCGATCTGCATCTGAAACAGGCTCCTGTCTTCCTATGGCATTCGCCCGGATGAAGCCCGTTGCAGTTCTTGCAGGTTAGAAAGTTTGGTCGTGTCTTAACATGTTTCACAGAATGAGGCTTGATCTTCTGAGAACTAGAATCTTTCCTCTTCTTACACTCCAAGCACCCTGCTTGAAGCGTTTCCCTAATTTTCTTAACCTTGATCTCCAATACCTCTTCTACCACTTTCCTTACTATCTCGGCCAATGCCTCGGTACCAAGCTTGAGTTACTGCTACCCGAAGTTGGCAGACTTTGCTTACCCTCAGAATCCATGTCCATGCTCTACATTACCGGCATACGTATCAAATAACTACCAAGGCTCGATTCAATAATTTTAATACTTATTCATATGTTTTATGCATATATAGTATTTTAAAGTTTCTATTTTCACAGAATCATAGCCTAGCTACAGTCTCAGTATTCTAGGGTTTTTCTTTTTAGTATTGCCCTAGCTATAGTGTCATGATATGGTCACAGTTCTATCTACAGTAATATCTTAATACAGTGTAGTATGAGTATCAAAAATACTTACAGACTTGGTGCCGGGGATTCAGTGTGCCACCTTCTTCAGAAATCAGAAATTCAAATTTATTCTTTGTGCACTTTGAAAACAAAATTTAAAAGAATTTTATAACATTCCCACAAAATCGATTTCAGTGTTTTTCCATGGAACTAGATTTTAAAATTTTTTCTGAAAAACATTCAGACCCGATCCACAGCCGAGTTGTTGCAACCGGGCTCTGATACCACTAAATGTAACACTCCAAACCCGACCTAGACGTTATGGCCGAATCCAGCGTCACACTGAAGCGTCACTGTAAAAGTCATGTTTTATCAAAAATCTTTCTTAGCGTTTAAAGAGTATCTTCGTTATAGCTTAAAGTGAATAGAAGTTGTACACCAGGTAGGATGCCAGTAAAAGAGGAAGTGAGTCTATTAGACTGCTTAAGTACCAAGCTCTCCACGGATCCACTCCTAGACATGCACACAACCATTGCCACACTTTAACTGAGTGGTTGTTCAGGAAAACCATTTCGTTTTAAACCATTTGAAAACACTTATTAATTTTGAGAACGTTTTCGTTTAGGAAGGTTTGTCTTGTTTTGTGATATTTTGAAATCAGGTAATTTCTTTTTATCTTTTTTCAAAACGCGCCCTAGAGCTATTCGATTTCAAACATTTAAAACAATATCACGCCTAAGCTAACAATCATACTAAAGCAATTAAAAATAATTTAAGCGGCCTTATTACAACTTAAACCCAAAATAATTAAAGTAAATAATAACTAATCAAGTCATAAGAAGAAAACTGAGCTTGCAAAACATGTGGCCACTCCGAATCCCTCATAGCTCCAAGTCCACTATGGTTGGGGTTTACCTACATGGATAAAATTAGGGGTGAGTTTGGAAAACTCAGTGTGTAAAATAATCCAACCATAGTCCAGATCAGTACAAACCACATAAACAGATTAAGTTGGGCCTTAGCCCTATACAAAATTCAGAATGAAGCCTATAGGCCCATAACAGATACAGAACAGAAATATCATGTATGCAGAAAACCCAACCCATATCCATTCGTATACACCTCCGTACCAACCTTACACCATGTGGGGAGACAACTCGACCCACCCATCTGCTACACACCACAGAATTTGCAGCATGGCTGCCAGAACAGATATTGTGATAGAGTTACCAGATACAGATATTGTGGCAGAGCCACCAGAACAGATATTTGTGGCAGTGCCACCAGAAACAGATAATTGTGGCAAAGCCACCAGAACGCTTCCTCCATCAAAATAACCCTTATCCCATGCAACAAATATACATTTCATGGCATATCGCAAACAGAATTATAATATCATGCAATTCGGTCAAAATCAACCCTAGAGGTATAACAGTCATTTTGCACCTAGGGATATAATGGTAATTTTCATACTTAGGGGTATTTAGTGAATTTACTATTTTAGGGTTTTCATGTATATTACAACCATCAACGTTTTAACAAAAACACTTACCGAGCGTTTTTATCGAATTGGGCTTGTTAGCCCATTAACCCGTTTTCGGCCCATTAAGTCCAAATATACCGAAGTGCACGAAATTGCGTACTCTACAATCTTACTGCTCGACATTACCAGGATTAACAAATAAACTATCTCACGAGCGCTCGCACACTCGTAAGTTCACAAAATGCCGGCTTTTCGGCATTTCAGCTTTTCGACTTTTGCCAATCTAGTCTATGAGTGGGTGTCGTTTACACACCTGATTTGCGACAACTACTACCGAAATCTCCCACGATATCCTTTGCCAAAACTAGTGACTAGATTTAGATCTAGTCGTTCCACTTGTCCAAGCCTTCAATCAGCAGCCTCTATATCACACAAGTTCTTTCAACCAAAACGATTCGACTTCAGTTTCCACTCAGATCTGATGCAGAGCTAGCCCTTAAGCACTAGCAGAAATTGAACCTTAGAGATCTAAAGATTTAGCTTAGAGATCTAAAGATTCGGCTATATATCCCTAAAACTATGGTGTTTTTGGCTTTTGGACTGTGAAGAGGAAGATGATTTGGTACAGTGGTTTTGCAGTGATATTGCCGACAGGGGTTGGGGTTTAGAGGATGTGAAAATCGACCAAAAGAGATGAAGAAAATAGAAGGATTTTGGCTAGAAGAAATCGGCACAAGAAACAAATTTCAGGATTTCGGCTTTTATATAAAAGAGATGAAAAGAAGCTTTATGAAGAAGAGGAAATAATCGGTAATGGATGAGAGAGTTGAGGGTTTTCGGCTCTTGAAAGATTGGAATAAAGAGGGTAAAAGATTCGGCCAAGAGGAACAATCGGCTTCCAAGAAAATTCAGGTTTCGGCTTTTAAGGGTAATAGGCTATCTTTAAACGAGAGAAAAGATGAATAAAAAGAGAAGAGAAGAGTAGAAGAAAATAGGTTCGGTTCTTGATGAAGAACCAATATAAATCCCATCAAAATTCCATGGACCATCTGCAGCAGTCCACCGCTTGACCGACTCAAGCCACTGCTAGGAGAGTTTCGGTCAAACTCTAACTCTCTCCCACGTGAGCAGCAAAATTGGTTATTCGCGCTGCATGCTGACTCAAACTCGGACCTCATCACGTCCTGCGCTTCACATCCTGCTGCTGGCCACTGCATCAAGCTTATTTCTTTACTAATATAGGGTCACAATTAATCTTAATCTATTCCTGCTGAAGCCTCGGTTACTTGCGAAATAAAAAGGAAATTTCGCCTACTATACATCTCGAACCTGCGACCTTCTAAACACACACATACACTGCTTGCCACTGCACCGAAGTTCCTCTCATGATATAATCTACTCACAATTAATTTTAAGGCTTGTCTGCTGCAGTCCCGATTCATTTAAAAATAAAACAAAAACATCGCTACTTACCAGACTCGAACCCCTACCCTTCAGCTACACTACCCCTACCTTACCACCACGCCACTTGCTCGATTGTGTCATCTTTCCTCCTGAGGTAATTATAAGGCCTTCCTTACCACCACGCCACTGGGCCAAGCACTTCCTTTATGCCCAATTTCTGCCCAACTTATTTTCCAGGCCTTATGCCCAGATTGCCTTAAGCTATGGGTCGAGCCCTAGACTTTTTTTTTCCACATGATTAACCCTTCGTAATTTTTTTAATTACTAACTAAACATACTAAATAATAATAATAATAATAATAATAATAATAATAATAATAATAATAATTAAAACATCCAAATTATTCGGGCCGTCTTCTACCCGAACCCAGACTCAAGGCCCAATACTTTTAGGCCCAAGATTCGGGGCGTTACACTAACACACGAAACTGTTTCTTCAAAATCCAAAAAACAAGTTCAATAGCAATTCGCAATGATGAATGATGAAGATTAAAAAGCTCCTTTGCGTTTTCTGGCCCCTAATCATTGAACTCTTTTAAATGATATCGGACGCCATGATATGAGGTAATATATCCATTTTGGATGCCATATCCAGCATCAGCAAGATAATATTTACCTACAATTTTACAAAACATAATTATTACTAATAAATTATGAGCTTACTTGAACTATTTGATATTTAATGTTAATTCTTACCTTCCAGAATTCTTAATCCTCCTGGGCGTGAAAGTGCATGTAATATCCTGATTTTTGGGCCTAGTCGGAATAGTGGTTTTGTGACCACAAAATCTGAGATAGAAATAATTATTTTATAATTATTTTGATGTTTATGATATGATTGCAAGATTGTGTGAAAATTTCGTGATGAAATCCTATGCCTAAAGTGCTTAAATTGAAATTAGGGACTAAATTGAATAATTTGCAAAACTTGCATTCTAGAAGTTTCTAGTATGAAATTGTTTTGAAATATTAATTAGGAGGTCTTAAATAGAAATTTTACCAATTTCTAAGTTTATGGACAAAAATTGGACATGGATGAAATTTTTGAAAAGTTTAGTAGTAAGGGCATTTTGGTCATTTAGGGGTAAAATGAATTAAAATACAAAATTAAAAGCCAATTTTGCTCATCTTCAACCCCATGGCCGAATATAGAAAGAAGAAACCATGGCTAGGGTTTTTCAAGCTTCCAAACTCGATTTTAAGTCCATTCTAGCCCCGTTTTTCAAGTTCTTTACGTTTTTGGAGTCCCGGTAGCTCGATTTAGCTTATGCTAGAAATAATTTAACCTAGGGTTCATATTTGGAAAAATACCCATAGGTGAAATTTGTGTATTTTAGTGTTTTATGATAGAATATGAGGTTTTAAATTATGTTAGACAACTTGTGCTACTCAGTTTTAAGTGAAAACGAGCAAAAAGGGCTTAATCGGTAAAAATACTTAATAGTCATAAGTACATGTTAGAGTGAGATTTTGATGTTGCCATAGAAGGGAAAAATGATCAGAATGTCATAAAACATAAGAAAATAGGCTGAAGTTTAATTTACGAGCTTTGGGGCAAAAGTGTAAATATGCAAAAGTTTAGGGGCAAAATTGTAATTTTTCCAAAATATGATTTTGGGTCAATTTGAATAATGTGAGTCCTAATTAGACTATATTTTAAATGATAAAGCAAGGAAAACTGAAATTCAGGCTAAAATGGAGAAAATACCAAGTTGTGGACGAAATGGTAAAAGTAGCCATTTTCGTATACTAGGTAAGTTCATATGTAAATGTTGGTAACATAGTTATTATTTTAAATGTTTTTATGTTATTTAAATGATATGATAATTATTATGAAATATTATACTCGTGATAATTGTTTGGTAATATGTCAAATTATGTGATATACTTGGAAAATGTGAAATACTACCGAGTATCGGTATCGGTATTCGTAGAAGATGGTTGAGACACATGATTGGGAAAAAGGTCCCGTTGAACCTTAGGAATGGATTAGGATACAAGTGACATGTCTTTGAGATATTTGGGCATCCGAACTCGTTGAGTTGAGTCCGAGTTCACTTATGGATGCGAATGTCAGAACTCGTTGAGTTGAGTCCGAGTTCGTGAAATGTAACTAGGCATCCGAGCTCGTTGAGTTGAGTCCGAGTTCACTTATGGATGCGAACGCCCGAGCTCATTGAGTTGAGTCAGGAGTTCGCTTATGGGCGGGTTACATAATAGCTTGGCTACATATGTGGCACTTATGTGCAAACTTTCCATGTATCTGAATTATATTAGATGTGTTCAGCGGGTAAAGTTCTACTCAAATGGAGGAATACTCAAGATGAAAGGGACGTATTGGTAAGTTTTGTGAAATGGATACTTTGAGCATGTGTATGTACTTAACCCTCGGGTTGAAAAATCGATATAACAACAATATGGTAAGATGATAAATGAAAATATGATATGAATGTCTTGGTGATGATTATGCAAATGATGTTTTATGTTTGCTTATATGGTTATGTTACTTGCTATTTGCATGTGAACTTACTAAGCATTTATGCTTACTCCTCCTTTTCATTCCTTATAGTGTTGACAAGCCATTTCGGAAATCGGGAACGGTCGAAGGCACGCTCACACTATCCGTATACCATCTTGGCATAATAGCTTGTATATTTTGAGTATGACATGTATAGCATTATAATCATTTTGTATATATGGTCTTATGATATGGTTATTGAGTAGTATAAAAATGCTTGGTAATGATTAGCCATTGGAATGGCTAATTATGATCATATTTGGTGTTATGTATGTTAAATTGCTAGTTAATCCATGGAACCCATGAAATAGGTAAAATTTACCATAAAATAGATTGACAATGATAGTGAGCGTGAATTTGAAAAATCATTAAAAATAGTAGAGATATAATTAGATGATGAATAAAACATGGAATTGAAGAATTATGAGTCTATTTTCATATGGAAGAAAAAGAAAGCAGTATATGAGTTATATTTTATGAGATGTTTAAATTTTTATGAAACAGGGCAGAGCAATTTCTCGGATCCCTGTTCGACTTTGAAAATTTACCATAAATTGTATAAAAATAATTAGAAGTCATAATTTATATGTACTGATTTCTTATTGAGCCTAGTTTTAAGAGAAACAAACTTAATAGTCATTGAAATTGCATGCAGAGAGATATCTCGATTAAGTAATACACAGAGGTTAGAGCGGTCGAACCACGAAAGCAGGGGAGACTTTAACTAATAAAGCTGTACTAATTGGCCTATCCAAAAATTCTAGAAAAAATTAGTAAATAGATATATGAGTCTAGTTTCAGGAAAAATTTACGAATTTGATTTTGAGTTTGAGAACTCGAGATATGAATTTTTAAGCGACTATGACGTGTGATTAGCTTGACTTTGCGGAATTTCTAAAATTAAATTGTTTGAGCTGTTTAAGCAATGAATTAAGTCTAGTAACACCTCGTGCTCGACTCCGGCGACGGTCTCGAGTACGGGACGTTACAGTGCACCACTTAAAATACAAGAATCATGAGCACTATCTTCTCAACCAGCTAGAATATAGGAAAATTTCAAATCAAATGTAATGACAACCAATACATTTTGTGTTGTCTCCCTTTTACAACTACAGAATCTTCCTTGAATGCTATGTGGAACGGATTCACGAACATGAGTTCCATCTAATGCTCCAATACAATATTTAAAATAAGGATAAAACCTTGGATTGTTTTTGTTTATTTCATTAGGAGTAGACTTATTAGGTAATCTAATAACTAGTTTATACAATTTCAAAATAGCTTTCAATACAACCCTAAAATAACGATGAATTGTCTCAATTGATCTATAATATTTAGATCCAATCACTCGAAACCTTACATTATGACCAATTATATGTAAAAATATAACTACTTGCTCCCTAATATTTACCTTTTTTGTTAATTGTAACAAATTGTTCCTACTAAGAATATCACACAAATTAAAAAAGACAATCGGTCTCATCCTTATTACATCAATACAATGTTGGTCACCACTATATAAAATACTATTAATATAATTTTCTCTTTCATAATCTCTATTCACAGAAGGGTGAGAAGCGATTTCCTTCCTAGTTTTTAAATTTCTAATCCAAAGAGCCTCAAAAGCTAAAACTAAAGCCACGACCCCAACAATTGCATTTTGATCTTGATTATGATCCATCTATAAAAAATAATGCCACACAAATATTTGATCACTACAAAAAAAATTCAAGCTTGTCATAAGATCAAATGACAAACAAACAAACAAACAAAAGATATATATGAAAAAAAGTAATATATATCAATAACATTATATAAGTAATTTAATTTTTTAAGTTACATTAAGTAATATATTCCAAAACTAACATTTAATAATTGATTTTATATGTGGTAGTAGAAAGATATTTTTCTTTTGTGGAGGAGAAACATAACGAGATAACAGATGCAAAATATTCCTATTATATTTCAATGAAAGTGACCCACATTACTCTCCACTTCATAACTATGGCCACTGTTGGACGAATTAGGATACAAATTAAATCTACCTCCATTAGTTTTAGAAATCGATTTTCCCAGCATTTATTAAGGAAACTTTTTGATTCAAATTTCCTCAAAAATAGGAGGACACCATAGGTATTTTTTTGTCAAAATTATGTATACTTGAAAATATTCATTACGAATCTCATTCGAATTTGATTAAAAATAAAAGTTGAGTCTGTTGTTTCATTGACTCTTAACATTTTATTAAATAGAGTTATTACCATATGACAAGCAACTGCATCATCTATGATCTACCACATATATAATTAATAAGAAAGAACTGATTTTAGATCAAGAAACATGTTTCATCTTGTAGAAGAAACAAATTATTTGAAGCAAGAGTAGCAGTAACAGGACGACATGCAAATCTATTCAAATAATTTAATGTTGTCCTAACTCTCAACTAGTCTCAAAGAGCCAACCAACAAGCATAAAGAAGCATGTTTTTTCTTAATTCCATGAGTCCGTGACATTTGGAATAACTATTGGTACTAAAATCATATTCATGTCACTACTAAAATTGCACTAAGGATTGACAGATTCGTGTTCAAGAAGATCTAATCATTCAATGGCTACTGAAAGAAAAAGCTACATGGAGATAATTCAAAATAGATTAATATAATACCAGGCTTAAACATACACTTGCCATTTACTAAATGAATAAGAAAACATACTGTTGTCCTTGTAATCTTTAGTATATAGACATTATGGAGCAATCATTGGTCTGATATAACAGATAATAATATCACCAGCAACAAACTTTCTAAAGCTCTAATACAATTGCAAATATTGGATTGTAGATTATAAAACAATCCTTAAACTACCGACAGTTTGATATGTTTCATTAAACTTGATGCATTTGGGACCAAAATATAACAATAACTTTGTTATAAATCAATGTTGCAACCAAGAATTCCATAATATGTAGTTTAATTAGTGCACGATCTATATCTATATAAATCCTAACTTATAATCCCCAAATGTACTTGTAGTGACAGCATTCAAACTACACCAAAACCAAACTCAAAACATAAAAACACTGAAAAAGAAAAATGCATGAGTCCGTTACCTGCAGTTTGTGCTCTGTGGTTGACCGATATAGGAGAGATGTGCAGAAAAGAGTAATATTTATGTTACATGTTTCATTCATATATATAGATGCATTAACATCAAATGACGATTTAATTGTCGTGTTTATAGGTCGTGTTTAAGAACCACAAAACAAACACAAAAAACAACAACCTAGTTTCTCAACATAACATAGGTTTTTATTTCTTCCTTCCTTCCTTTCTTCAAAAAAACTTTTATTTCTTTTAGTTATTTTTGACAATATATATATATATATATATATATATATATAAAAGATAGGTAGAGGAAAAGTGGAGTTGAAGAGGATTGAAAACAAGATAAATCGACAAGTCACATTTGCAAAACGAAGAAATGATTTATAAAAAAAGCTTATGAACTTTGTGTTTTGATTTCATTTTACCAAGTTTCAAAGAACCCTAAAATAGATGGTGTGTTTTTGTAAGATGCAGTCAATAAGTCCCCTTAAATTCTTAAATCCAAAGATAATATATTTAAGTACAAATTCAATGAGATAAATCTCTTTTCCCACAATCATGCATTACAAATCTGCCATTAGAAGAGAACTAGCATAACAAGTAAGACCCCCTCGGCCCAAATCTTGGAAGCTGATAGATCTAGCAAACCTAAGACCCAAATCTATTCATACAGAGGCATTTTGCTTGACACCTTTGCAACAAATTAACAAGATCCTTCAATATAAAACATACATGAGCAAAAACAATAGAGAAATGAAACAATAGTTAAAACTTCTAATTTTTTTTTAAAAGCTTAAGACTTTGTCATTCAAAACAAGATTTTGATCATCCAAATTTCACCCAAGAAGAATAGAACAATAAAGAGAAAAAAGGAGGAGAGGCATACCCAAGAACAGATCTTAATCATATAAAACAATAAAGAGAGAAAAGGAGAACAGAACCTGTTGATAACAAGCACACCCAAGATGAGAAGGAGAGGCTGACGCTGATGGATGGGGAGGAAAGGATAAAGACTGCTCTGTGATGATGGTGCGGGAATGGAAAATGTCTTACATAAATAAAATTTGTAAGACATTTTAAGTAAAAAAGGGGACATTTTCTCGTGTTTTTGAAAAATTTTCTATCAAACAAACACGATAAAAGAAGGAAAATATTTTCCAAAAAATCAACTACAGACAAACAAACGGAGCCTTGGCTTTTTATTCTTTTCAATTATTTCAAGCTCGTGAACTAATGAAACTATATATATACTTGAATGTTAAGTAAGTTAATTTCTTGTCGGTATGAATATAATTTGAAACCATGTTTGATGTTTTCTTAAATTACAATTTCATGTCTAAAGTATTTAATTTCTAATCAGAGTGTTCGCTGTAAGTTAGAATATGAAATAATCAAAACTGACTAATTTATATAGTGTTCGCCAAAGTTGTTGCGAAGTGAAAAAGTTGTCGAACTGTGCAAGGTGCGAACTATAGCATTTAACGAATTGTTACTTGCAAACCCTTACTAATTTACGATATGCGAAATAGGAGGGGCCCTGTAACACCCCTATCCCGTAACCATTGCCGGAATAGGTAAGGGGCATTACCAGACAGACAGAACATTACAGATCAATACAGAATCACAGTTATTACATAATATTAATGCATAAACAATCATCATCAAATTAACAATTCATCCCTTATGGAGGTCTCCAAGACCTAAGACATACTTTTAAGGACAATCGGGACTAAATCGAACACATTCATAAATTTCAGAACTCAGAAAATTTTTCAATTCTATTGAGGTCACACATTCATGTGATCCAGCCGTGCCAAAACAGAGTATATATATACTGACTTTTACACACGTCCAACAAACATGGCCATGTGCCATGGCCGTGTGATACTTAGCTAGCTACTGACTTGAGCCCACGGCCATATGACACGCCCATGTGTCTTAACCGTGTGATCTTAAGAGGTTACTGCTTTGCATGTACGGCCACAAGGCACGCCCGTGGTCCCTGACCGTGTGGCACAATGCAGGCTTGGTTTAAGCCAACTTGCCACCCCTTTTGGGTCATTCCTACAAGCAATATTAAACAACATTTATACCAAACTTTTCAAGCAATTTCATGCTTAAAACATGCTTCATTATAACTAAATCATCATCATTCAATAACCTATTCAAATTTATATCAAAACACATTAAAATCTTATTACAACAACATGCCAAAAATGCTTATTTCATAGCTCACTTATGATACTTTCTAACTCATGCTTAAACTTAACATTTCCTCAACTTGGCATATTTCAAAATGACCACCACATACAAGGCTATATAACCATTACAAGCATACACAATTTGGCATCACAATCCATTTACCAAAATTATGAACAAACATATCATTTGCTAGTCAACTCTCATGGCATAACATATTTACATGTCAAAGCTTAAATACATAAACATTCTAGCCTATACATGCCATACTTAAAAAATTTACACTTTCAAAAGTACCAAAATGAGTTTGATAGTGTGGTGACAATCCTCGACTATCCCCGAGCCTTTAGTAGCTACGATAACTGTAAAATAGATAGAAATCACACAGAGTAAGCTACAAAGAGCTTAGTAAGCCAAAAACAATTGGTCTAAATACTAAAGCATATAAAGTACAAATCAACAGTAAGAATTCATAGCCATTTCACAGAATAGTTCATAAGCCTAACCAAGCTCATTTGCTCGCATACATGTCATGCTTCATTTCCAAATTCCATATACACTTCACATTCATTATTTCACAGAAACAGAGTCTTTCATATTAAGAAATTTAGTACGATACAAACGTACCTGTATAGATTATACATTTCATATATTCATTCCCATATCTCATACTCTATCATCAGACGGTTCAAAAATGATACAGATACTCATAAACGGGTACAATGCCGACACCCTGGACGTGGTCTTATATGTAATTCAATATCAATGCCTCTGTCCCAGACAGGGTCTTACACGAAATCAGATACGATGCCGATGTCCCAAACATGGTCTTACACTTAAATCTCAAATTGAGGCCTGTGTCCCAGACACGATCTTACACGATATCTCAGATCGATGTCAACGTTCCTTTAGAAACATATAGAGCTTTTCAGATACTAACATATTATCGGAATTTACTCGGAATTCATTCATCGGGCTCTTACAGCCGTCCAATACAGATTATAGTTTGTATGTGCAGAATATAGTCAATTTAACACGTAATGGTAATTTGACTTACCTTGTACAGATTTCGGACAGAAACGAGTCGACTATTCAACTATTTTGGACTTCCCTCGATCTAAGTCCGATTTTCTTTATTCTTGATCTAATACAATTCAAATTCAACCATTCAATTATTCATTTCATTCAAAATAATCCATGAACACATTTTTAGGGCACTTTTCATTTTAGCCCTTACATTTTCACACTTTGACAATTTAGTCGGGCACTTTGCATTTTAGCCCTTACATTTTCACACTTTGACAATTTAGTCTATTTTTCATAAAATCACAAATATGCAAAATTCACCAAAACTATAGCTTGGACGAATATACATAGCTTCCATACAAGCCCAAATAACATATCTAATTCACAATTTAGTCCTTCAAAACCTCATTTTCATAAATTAGCCCAAATAGCTCTATTCCATAAAAAATTCAAGAACAAAACATGATAATCTCACATATATCTTTCATAATCCATATAAAAACATTACAAATCTCATTTGATTATCAATGGCACACTTCATAATCTTCAACAGAAACAGAAATTCAGACATGGGTTTTGAAGAACACGAAGCGACAATTACAGAAAGGTAGAATTATCAAAAACTGAACAGATTCCATACCTCAATCTAGGTACAAAAGTGCCGAATGTACAAAAGCTTCAAACCCTACTTCTTTTTGCTGATTTTCGGCTATCATGCATGATAAAATGGCTTCCTTTCATTTTATTTTATTAATCATAACATTAAAAATTAGTTTACCATTTTACCTTTAATAAATTAACATAAAATTTTACCTAACACATGTCTTTTTATGACAAAATGCACTATCAATGGTCAAATTGACATGCAAGTGCTTCACACTTTCTTTTTATAGCAATTTAATTCCTTTGACAATTAGCATGCAACTTTTGCATTTTACGCGATTTAGTCCTTTATCATAATTAAGCATAGAAATAGACAAATTAAATCACATAAACTTCGCAGATATAAATTCACATATTACAAACACAGAAAATAATATTAAAATATTTTTCAGAATCGATTACGTGGTCTCAAAACCACAGTTTCGACTAGGGTCTAAACTGGACTGTTATAGGCCCTACGATATAAGTTCATAGAATCTAAATACAAAGGGATCGTTCGTGAGACCTACCTTATTTAAGGAGACTTATTCCGTGAAGACTAGAATCTATGAGTTGTGTAATTAGCGAGCCCTAGAACTAAGTTACTGTGTGTTAACAACCTTCTGCATGTTTACGTGTATGCATGAGTTCTCTTTTTGTTTACATGTCTTACTACTGCAACATGCGAACCCTTTTGCCTGTGAAAGCGAAGTATTGTAAGTTAAAATATTAGAGCTTGCATGTTTTTATTGTTTACATGGTATGATGGTGTGTTGGAGGTTGGTTAAAGATGAAACGGGGAGTCACTCTAGTGGTTAATGTAACATTTTGGGTTTGAATAGGACTGTCTTGGTCGGGTTTGGGGTGTTACACCATCGCTTCCTTGTTATATTCCCTAAGAATATGTCGAATGATCCAATATTCTATTAGGAACCTGAAACATTAGGAATTTGGTCTTGAATTTCATTGATTGCCTTCATGCTATTTGTCTGAATTAGAATGCTATCATAATTTTGTTCCAAAAGAAGCTCTAAACCATCTTTGATACCCCATAACTCAGCCTCAGTAATAGAACAAAAACCCAAATACCTGTTAAAACCAAGGATCCACCTTTCATTTCGATCCCGCACTACTCCTCCAGCTGCAACAAATCCTCTATCCACATTGACCACACCATCTATTCTTAAGCAGATTGAAATTTTCGCAAAGAAAAAAATGGGAAATTTTAGGTTGCAATTCAACCTTTGTTACCTTATTACTACATGAGACATACTGTTTGGCCCAGTTGTAAGAAACTTTAATAATTTCAGTTGCACTCCATGAAATACTTTGGAACGTGAGAAGGTTACTATTTTTCGAAATACCCAACATAATGAGTCCAAATTATCAATCAACATCTCCCAAATATAACTGTTGAGAATTTTATAAATTTACTAGCCACTCCAGAAGTCCACCTAAATAAAACCGAGATAGCTTATCTGCTGGAATTATGTGTTCCTAGATACCTCTAGCTGTCGGGAAATCCCTTAAAACATGTAGCACATCTTCAAATTCATGATGAAAAAACCCACAAGAACTATCATGACTCAATCACCTTTTTCACTTTTTCCGCATTAGTAATAAGTCGGTGCTGAAAAGCAAGCCAAATGAAGTATATAATCCTCTAAGGACCTTGAAATTTCCATGGAAATTGCCAAACTATTTCTTTTGGGTTCCATGACTCTTTCTGAATCTTCCCATATGCACTCTTGAGTATGACGACTCTTATTGTTGTACCACCCCATATGACTCTATCCGATCCAACTGTTGGACTTGGTGGGGGAATCGCCATAATCCTACAAATGACCTCATCTGGAAGAAAAAGTAAAAAAAGATTAAGATTCCAATATCCTTCCTCAGTGACCATATCCTTAAGAAAGTAATCCGACGCCAAATTACAATAAGATGAAATATGATTGCAAAGGGGACCAAGTAGGGATCCATAGGTCCCTCCAGCATTTAATATTTCTTTGATCCAAAGTTTCAAGAAATCCATTCTTGATTCCATATTTTGTTCAAAGAGTATGAACCTAAAGAGCATTAGAAATTGAGACTATTAAATCCAAGTTTCATCATAAAGGCTGTATTATGATCCTTTAATCACCTTAAGCTTAAACCACCATTGGCCCAAGGCTGACACACAGACTCCTAATTGACCAACACCATTTTCTTTCCCTTACTAGAAGATCCCCAAATGAACTGTCTAACCAAACATTCAATTTCCTCATATATACCTTTAGGAATCATCATAGATTGCATGAAATAGCTGGGAATAGTTAAAATGACTGATTGAGCAAGTGTGGCCCTTCCAACTAACGAAATTTATTTCGCATCCAACTGTTTAACTTACTCTTAACTTGTCCGAAACAAACTGTAGTGTATTATTAGTAACCTGTTCATGAAATAGGGTTATCCCTAAGTAAGAGGTCATGTTATACACTCTATGAAAGTAAAAAATATTGCTAAGTGTCTCAGATAATTCCTCATTAATCAGATAATTCCTCATTAACCCATTTAGAGAAGTAAATAGTTGTCTTTCGAGCATTGGATCTATGCCCTGAGAACTCACAAAATCTATCCAATATATCTTCCAGAATCTGAACTTGTTGAGCATTGGCCTGTCTAAATAATATGAGGTCATTTGCAGAAAAAATATGAGATAAAATTGGACCCGAACTAGATAATCTAATAGGATTCCACTATTTAGAGTCTATAGATGATCATATGCTATGTCCAAGCCACTCTATACAAATGAAAAATAGATACGGGGATGGAGGGTAGCCTTTACAGACACCTTTAGCTGACTTGAATTTCTTTAAGGCGATATCATTCTAGAGAATTTGAATACCTGCAGCCTACAAAGATGCCTTGATAAACTCCCATCGAACCTGATCATATGCCTTCTACAAATCTATTTTGGTAGCCAACCATCTTTTATTCTTTTGTCTACTCTTCATCGAGTGAATTACCTCGTACACAATGATGATATTATTTGTGAAATTCATACTGGCTATAAAGTCGACTTGTTCTTGAGCAATTAACTTTGGGAATCAAACTTTGAATCGATTAGTAATGACCTTCATAACAAACTTGTAAAGAACCAAGCACAAACTAATTGGCCGAAACTAATACGAAACTCGCCTCGACGATGATTCGAGTCATTAAGATTGCCCAATTGTAAAATTAAGTAAGAATAGGTTGTTTGCAAACCAAGCTTGAAATTAAGAAAGATAGGCTGAAACAATGTGATTTTGAAATGATTAAGGGAACAAAGAAATGGATTCGGCTAAGGCTAAAGTTTGAACCAACACAATAAGCTATGTTGACCTGAAACCTATGGTAGCACTTATGTAACACCTCTTACCCATACCCGAGACTGGGATAGGGTACAAGGTGTTATCGGAAAAATATACGAACATTTGACTAAAATACGGGCCATAAAATTTCATTTTAAACCAATTTCATCATTTTATCCCTTATATAGGCTTACGAGGCCCAAAACATACATTGGGAGTAGTCTGGGACTGAACCGAGAACATAAGAGAAACTTGAGAAAATTTCTGTGTTTGGCCTCACACGCCCGTATGGAGGCACACCACATGCCCGTGTGCTTGGGACACACCCGTGTCCCTAGCCCGTGTGGAATTCTAGATTTTTATTTTTCTAGTTCAGGGTGCAGTGGTTTTCACACGGCTTAGACACACGCCCGTGTCCTTGGCCCGTGTCCTTCACACGGCCTAGACACGCCCATGTTGTCACCTGTGTCCGAAAACCTGGACATTCTATTTATGATGTCATCAATCATTTAGGAGCACACAGCCAAAGCACATGCCCGTGTGTAGGTCGTCTACTTCACACGGTTGAGGCACACGGCCGTGTCTCCAACCCGTGTGGTTACTACAAAGCATGCAGCATGAAAAATTTGGGATGCAGGGGACACACGGCTAAACAACATGCCCGTGTGGGTTGCCCGTGTGTCACACACGGTCTAGACACCTACTCGTGTGTCTATCCATGTGGACCGTTTAGAGTCTATTTTCCAAGCCCTTGGTCACCCAAGACTTCTTTTGCACTCCAACATGCATATCATCCTACTATCCAACACAAACCATAAGCACTTGCACAATTCGGCATACATTCGATGAAATAACTACATGAAAGCATCTCAATTACTTATATGGACCAAAACACTTGGCCATATACAAAATAATCATACCAAATGGGGAACTATTACCTTGGGCTAGCCACATGACACATATACAAACTAACAATCACCTATACATGCCATGACTCAAAATAATCAAATGTATTATACCCAAAGTTTAGTTGATAGTGTGACCCGAGCTTCGACATTCCCGATCCTTTGAGCTAGCTTGACGAATCTAAAAGGAATGGAAAAAGGGAAGGGTAAGCTAATAAGCTTAGTAAGTACACATACAAATAAAGTAAATCTTAATTAGGCCTTAGAACATTATTTATGTCTTTATTGCTATTTCATACCTTTCATCAAAACATATGATCTAAATTTTCAGGCATAATACACAAGGACAAGCATTCCCATTAATCATCATAATCATAGGAGTACACAAGTTTAAACACATACCTTTGCTTCCTTGCCCACACATATACTTTACTCAACTTACATTCGAACTTCGCGTACATTACTCGTTGAACATTTGGAATAATGGACAGGATACTCAGATACGAACGCACCGAAGTGCCATAACCATAACATAGCACGCCTCTCAACAGGACTACATAAGAGTACCCGGACCTAGCATGCATCATATACCCACGCCTCTCAACAGGGCTACATAAGCTCCCGAACCTAGCGTGTATCACATAATTACATGCCTCTCAACGGGGCTACACAAGCTCCCGGACCTAGCATGTATCAAATGAGCTTCGTACATACATGGCTATCCTAGTGACATGTCACTTGTATCCCTACTTATTCCTAAGTTCAAACGGGATTTTCGAACTTTCGTTTCTTTGTCGAACATTCTCGGAATGTTGGCCTCATAACTTACATAATCATATATAATTGCTAACATGGAAACACTTGTAACATAAGCATAATTCATCAAAACATATTATAACAAAGTAACCAAATAACATATTATTTATCTAGATGTTATTTAAACATTTAAAATATCAATTAAGGGATTTATTTATACATGCACTTACCTCGGTACAAAATATTCGAAATAGTGCCTAAGCCTCGTTCACTTTGTTCTTGCCTTTATCAAAATTCAGCTCTCGTCTTTCTTGATCTATAATAGCAAATTTAACTCATTAACCTCATACATTACTCAAATCGACCCCAAATTCATGCTTTGGTTAAATTACCATTTTACCCCTAAACTTTTACTTATTCACAAATTAGTCCCTAGGCTCGTATGATGAAATGCAAGTGATTTCTTGGTTACCCAAGCCTAGCCGAATACTTCTTGTACTTATAGCAGCCCATATTTTTCTTCATTTCACACTTTCTACTTATTTTTATAATCTTTACAAATAAACTTAGTACACAATAAGTAGTTGTATTAAATTAACTCATTAAACTTACAAAAATTTCTACTTACAAATTACACCCTAAGTTCATTTAACTCATTAAAGTTACAAAAATTTCCATAAAAATTTAGAATTTGGGCAAATTGCTCTTTAAGACCTTGTAATTCATATCCCTAAACAATTTCATACAAATTACACCTAAAACCCAAAATTTGCATCTTATTTAATTTAGTCCTTATTTTCTAATTGGATACTTTATTCTTAAAATTTCCTCATGAAACTTTACCACATGTATATTCTTATATTTTAAACCTCATGATAATCATAATTTAAATATTTTAACGTCAGATTTATGGTCTCAAAACCATTATTCCGACTAGGCCATATTTCGGGATGTTACAACTTAGGTTGTAAAATAATGGAAATAGTAAGGATAAATATAAGAACCTTGACCCACTATTTATAAAAGATAAGAACCGTAGGTATAGGTGAACGCCACACTTATGAAAGTGATAAGTTCAAAAGAAAGACGAAATTGACACCACAAGAGTTGTCTTGATAAGTCAATTCAATCCAAAAAGAACTATGAGAGTTGAACACTTACAAAGTAATACAATATTCATAAAATGATCACAAAAAGTCCTTACAAAGTGAAATGAGCTAAGTATTTATAGTTCATTACATAAGCTAGTCAAATGGACACTAGGTGAGCTGAATGGACAGCTTGTGTTCAGCTTAATAGAGACGAAATTACTTGGAAGATTCCTTGAACGTTCCTTGTAGTTTCCTAGGTCACTTAGCTTAGCTTGAAAGGTATGATGAGCTGAATGAATACTCTAGGTTCGGCCAAGAGGGAAGAACAAGCTTTAATGTGCTACTTTGATTAGCTAAACAGTCTTGGGCTATTAAAAATACTTGGACACCTCAATAGTCAAGCAATGGTTCAACCGAATGTGGTGAAAATAATTGTGGCTGATGGTGTACACGATGGGACAGCTTGGGAAGAGGAATCAGCAACAATCTTGGCTCTTGATGTTTCAGGAAAAGTTGCTTAGAGAAATTCAAAACAACAGCTTTAATTCAGCTCATTGTCCATTGATCTCCACGAATAGTCACTTGGAAAAGATTAATCAGCAGCTCACTTTGATGCCGTTCCTTGAACTTGAGCTTGCTGAATCAACTGCTATGAATCACCTACAAACATCCATAAATTCGGCTAAGGACACATTCAAACCTCATTTAAATTGTCTAAACTTAGGACACAATAAGTAGTTGTATTAACTAGAACAAATTAAATTAACTTAAGACATAATAAATGGCTGAACTAATTAGAACATATTAATTAACTTAGGACATATTAATTGTTGAAAGTAATTAAGACATACTAAATAGACTCAAGACACATTAAATACTTAAACTAAAAATAACTAAACATTATTAATGTTTGTTCTAGCAACTAATTAGCTTGGAAATGAAAACTAAAATTCAGCTTTGAGTAAGTTGCATGGGATGCTTGTTGAGCTGATCCATGAATGGTCGATTAGTCCCGCAACCTCTTCTTCCCAAGCTTGATCGATATAACTTGAGATAGCTTCTTGGAACTTTTTAGTTCGGGATTGAGTGATGGGACCCAAAGGCAACTCAATAGATTTGGCAGCTAGCTCCTTAGCTATGCTCGCATCATTCCCCCTCTTCAAGGCGATTTGTCCCCAAATCGTCACCTACATTAAAAAGGGATAAATCAGCAACGTTAGAGCTACCGCTAACTCCATACTCACCCGGAAGATCTAACTTATAAGAATTTTGGTTGATCCTTTCTAAGACTTGAAAAGGAACATCTCCCCTCGATAGTAGCTTATATCTCCTTTGTTTGGGAAATCTTTCCTTGCACATATGGATCCAAACCCAATCATCGGGTTCGAATATGACTCGTTTGTGTCCCTTGTTTGCCTTATGACCATATTGCTCGGTCCTCCTCTCAATATTCTCTTTAACTCTTTGGTGAAGTTGTTTCAAAAATTTAGCCTTTCGGTTGCCATCTACATGTACTAGTTGGTTAGAAGGCAAAGGAACTAAATCTAAAGGAGTTAAAGGATTGAAACCGTATACTACTTTGAAAGGAGAATGCTTAGTAGCTGAATGAACAGATCGATTGTAAATAAATTTGATGTGTGGCAAGCATTCCTCCCATGCCTTCAAGTTTTTCCTAATGATGGCCCACAATAAGGTCGATAAGACCCGGTTGACTACCTCCGTTTAACCATTTGTTTGGGGGTGGCAAGTTGTGGAAAACAAAAGCTTGGTGCCGAGCTTACCCAGCAAGGTTCTCCAAAAATGGCTAAGAAACTTAGCATCTCGATTGGAGACGATGGTCCACGACACTCCATGCAACCGAGCGATTTCCTTGAAAAACAAATTAGCAATATTTAAAACATCGTCAGCCTTATGGCATGCAATGAAATGAGCTATTTTAGAAAATCTATCTACAACGACAAAGATAGAGTCTTTTACACTTTTGGTTCTAGGAAGCCCTAGAACAAAATCCATAAAGATATCTACCCATAGTTCTTTGGAAATTGGTAATAAGGTATACAAACCGTGTGGCTTGATTCGTGACTTAGCTTTCTTACAAGAAATACATCATTCACACTTCTTCATTATGTCGCGCTTCATCTTAGGCCATTAAAAATGTTCTTGAAGTATAGCCAAATTTTTGGCTACGTCAAAGTGGCCCATAAGTCCTCCACTGTGTGCTTCATTATTGAGCACTTCTCGAACAGAACCATGGGGTATGCAGAATTTACCTTTGCGAAGTAGGTGGCCATCTTGTTGATAATACCTTTCATGAACACCTTGTATACAAGACTTATATATCTCACCAAAATCAACATCAATTTTATAAAGATCTTTCAAATATTCAAACCCAAGCAATTTAGAATCTAATTGATTAATGAGTGCATACCTCCATCAAAACACGTCAGCAACGATATTTTCTTTAACTTTCTTATATTTGATTACGTAGGGAAAAGATTCTAAGAACTCCATTTAGCATTGCGCTTGTTCAACTTGTGTTGTCCCTTAAGGTACTTAAAGGCTCCATGATCCGTATGTATAACAAATTCTTTAGGCCATAGATAGTGCTGCCATGTCTCCAAACCCTGAATCAAGGCATGCATCTCGTTATCATATATAAGATAATTAAGAGTAGCCCCGTTAAGTTTCTCACTGAAATACGCAACGAGCCATCCATCTTGAGTCAAGACCGCTCCGATTCCTATCCCTGAAGCGTCAAACTCAATTTCGAAAGTTTTGTTAAAATCAGACAGAGACAACAAAGGAGTGTTAGTCAAACATTCCTTGGTTTTATTAAAAGAAATTTCTTGTTCATCAGTCCAATTGAATGGATAATTTTTCTTTATAATACCTGTTAAGGGGGCAGCTAAGGTACTAAAATTTGGTACAAACCTCTTATAAAAACTTGCTAGTCCATGGAAGCTCCTTACTTGTCTAATGTTCATAGGACGTGGCCAATCTTGAATCGCTTTGATTTTCTCTTGATTGATTTCGAGTCTATCAACACTCACCACAAATCCTAAAAATAAAACTTTATTAGTACAAAAAAGAGCATTTCTTAAAATTAGCAAAGAGAACTTCCTTATGTAAAACTTCCAACATAGCACGCAAATGTTGAACGTGGTCTTCCAAAGATTTGTTGTATATTAAAATATCATCAAAGTAAACCACGCAAAACTTACCAATGAAAGCACGCAATACATGGTTCATTAAACGCATAAATATGCTAGGAGCGTTAGTAAGACCGAATGACATTACTAGCCATTCATACAAACTGTATTTTGTTTTGAAGGCGGTCTTCCACTCATTTCCCTCCCGCAAGCGAATCTGGTTATAGCCACTCTTTAAGTCAATTTTTGAGAATAGTTGGGCTCCACTTAGCTCGTTGAGCATGTCACTGAGTCGAGGGATGGGGTGCCTATACTTGATGGTGATCTTGTTGATGGCGCGGTAATCGCCACACATGCGCCACGAGCCATCCTTTTTTGGCACTAGTAAAATGGGCACTGTACATGGGCTCATGCTTTCTCGGATGTAGCCTTTCTCCATCAAGTCAATAACTTGTCTTTGCAACTCTTTAGTCTCTTCGGGGTTGCTCCAATAGGCTGGCCAATTCGGGATCGTTGCTCCAAGCACGAAATTGATTTGATGCTCAATGCCTCGAATAAGAGGCAAACCACTCGGCACTTCCTCCGAGAATACATCTTCGAATTCTTGAAGTAAGAAAACAACAGAATAGGGTATATTTCATCAAGCTGGTTAGTTTCAAAAAGGAATTCTTTGTACATGAGTACAAGGAAGGGCTGTCTCATCAAAAGCAACTTCTGCACTTCTCTTTTCCTTGTAAAGACACTCATTTTTCCATTCTTACTCTCTTTTTGTTTTTCTTTTTCCACTTGAGTTTTTAAATGATTTTTCTCACTTTTTCCTCTCACTTTTTTTTTTTACTTTCTTATCTTTTTCTTTTTCATTCTTTTTTCTTGTTCTTTTTCTTTTGATTTTTCTACAGATTGTTTCATCTTGATTTGATCTTTATACACTTGTTTTGGGGTGAGGGGTGCTAAAGTTACATTCTTTCCTAAGTGTTTAAATGTGTATCAGTTTGTATATTTGTCGTGGATTACACGTTGGTCAAATTGCCAATGACACCCTAAAAGAAAATATCTTGCATGCATTGGCACCACATCACACACCACCTCATCTTGGTATTTACCAATTGAAAATGCCACTACAGCTTGCTTAGTTACTTTGAGTTCGACACCATCATTAAGCCATTGCAATATGTAGGGGTTCGGATGTTTAGTCGTGGCTAAACAAAGTTTTTCCGCTAGCATGCTGCTTGTGACGTTGGTGCAACTTCCTCTATCAATTATCATGCTGCAGACGTGGCAACGAGCGTGGAAGATGTTTTCCCGTTGCTGCTCGTCTTCAGCACTTTAAATGCTTAAACTTCTTTTGACAACAAGAATCTCACCCTCAATGGGATATTCTAGTTCTTCTTATTCGTCAGCGGGGTTTTCAGGCTCTTCCTCCCTTTCCTTTTCAAACTCAATTTCGCCGTTTGGCCTAACCACCATAACTCAACGATTGGGTCTTTGATTGGCTTTGTGTCCCCTTCTTTGGATCTTAAAACATTTTATATCCCTAGATCGATTAGGGATTGGTAGTTCTTACCTTTACTTGTCTCACCACTTGGTTGATTGGGCTTGGTAGCTAGAACGGGCTCTTTGGAAGGAATAGGGGCTTTGTTAGTTCCTTGACTCCACTTAGTTGTTGAGGGAGTGGAATAAGGACGATTGAATCCCTTCTGTTTTAATTACTTTTCTACCTTAATAGCCATATGGACCATATCCATCACTTCGACATAGTGTTTTACTTCCACTATGTTGGTGATGTCGCGGTTCAAACTAGCGAGAAATCTAGCCATTGTTGCTTCACGATCTTCCTCGATGTCGGATCAGATCATGGCCACTTCCATTTCTTTATAGTAATCCTCGACACTCTGGTTGCCTTGGGTAAGGTTTTGCAATTGTTGGTACAAGTCTTAGTGATAGTAAGATGGAATAAAGTGTTTCCTCATATCTGCCTTCATCTCGACCCACGTCGAGATGGGTCTCTCCCCGTTCCTCCTACGACTTGTCACAAGTTAATCCCACCATACAATAGTGTAACCCAAGAATTCTATGGTCGCAAGCTTCACTTTCTTGCTCTCTGAGTAATTATGACACTCGAAGATAAGTTCAATTTCTTCTCCCACTCCAAGTACGCCTCGAGGTCATTTTTCTCTTGGAATGGGGGTATGGCCATCTTGATGTTCTTAAGACTATCATCGACTCGATCTCTTTCTCTTGGAGGACGATTCCATTGGCCTTGTCACCTTCCACTTTGAGTCGAAGCTTGGTCACTCTGCACATCACTTAGATCGTAAGGGTCATCTTTGTTGAACCTTACACATCCTCGCTCCCTTCTCGGATTTTGAGAAGCTCTTTCTTGCTAGCCTCGTTCTTCAACACGGTCAAAGTTTTCTTGGATGGGTTCGAGCTTTCTACCGAACATGCATTCCATTTCATGCATAAGAGCTTAGAGTGTTAAGTCAAGCACTCCTCCATTAACAACATTTCGAACGGGACGTATAACACCACTATAACAGGTCGTTTTTAGGTCAAATCAGAACAGTGGTTTTGGGACCATAAATCCAAAGTCAAAATATTTATTTTATTATTTTATTAAATTTTAAAGCATGATAGAATTATTATGTGAAAGTTTCGTAAAGAAATTTTACCGTTTAAATGCTTAATTCGGTAAAAAAGACTAAATCGCGTAACGCGTAAAAGTTGAGTTCTATTGTTTAAAAGTATTAAATAGCTATGATTTATTAACATGGAAGCCCTTATTATGTAATTAGTCCATTTATAATGCAAGTGGACAATCTTGGACATAGATTATATGATATATTAATGTTTTCTAATAAGGTTATTATGGTAATTTAGTTATTAAAGGTTAATAAAATAAAACAAAACCAAAAATCATTTTATTTCATACATCTTTAGCTAAAAATTGGAAGAAGAAGAAATAAAAAAAAGGGTTTTACATTCTGCAAGCATAAATTCTTCAATTAAGTATGTAATTTGATCCATTTTTTAGTTCTAATAGGTTCAACGGGCCTAAATACTGTTTATACAATTAAGTTACGGGTTATAAGTGTTATTGATGTTATATGTATGATATGTGAATTTGGAATGATACAAGTATTGTATTAATGGATGGTTTCATGTATTTGTAAAATGACTAACATGTGATGTATATTTGTGATAAGGTGTTACTTAATTGAATTGTTGGCCTTTTTAATGTTGCTTTGATTATGTTTAAATGGTAAGTTTAATTTTGCATTATACGGGCTTACTAAGCTATAAAAGTTTAATTCTGTATTATACGGGCTTACTAAGCTATAAAGCTTACTCTGTTTCTTTTTCTATGTTTTATAGAGGCTCATTACTCGCTTGTTTTGGACAAGTCGGAGTTGCACATCACACTATCCAATTTTTTGATTGGTACTTTTGATCTTGTGGATATATGTAAATATGACATGTATAGGCTAATTTGAAAAATGTTAGTTATGTTACTTGATATCATGACTTTGGTATATTTTTTTGTATATGTAAGCCATGTGATTTGGCTTATTTTGATGTTATGTTTTGGTTGAATTGAAGTGTTCAATTATGGTGTGTTTTGACAAGGAATGATGGAATGAAATTATGCAAGTGAAGTCTTGATATGTAGATGTTAAATGTATGGATTATGCATGTTGTTAAATGGTTATTTGGATATGTAATTGGTAAGTTTTGATATGGCTTATAATGTGTATTGAAATGGTTATTTTGGCTGCCTATTGAACTGTAAAAATGTGGTCAATTATACTTGAGAATGCTTGTGTATATAGGGTGGAAAATGACTTTGCAAATAGCCTATTTTTATCCATACAGACACACGCTCGTGTGTGACACACGGTCATGTTGCACGGCCGTGTGTCCCCTGGTGTGAAAATGAAATTGAAGTCAGTATGCTCCACACGGCCTCACATACAGGCGTGTGATCGGCCGTATGGTACAAGTCAGTATAGCCTACAATTTTGGCACGGCCTGATACACGGGCGTGTGTGGCCATTTCGAAAGGCGCACGGGCTGGACACACAGGCGTGTGGTTGGCCGTGTGACCCAAGTCAGTATCCTCTCCAGTTTTCACACGGCCTGGCATACGGGCGTGTCCTTGGCCGTGTGATACAAATCAGTATGTATGCCCTGTTTTCACACGATCTAAGACACGGGCGTGTCTGTTGGCCGTGTGAGGCACACGGCTTGTTCACGCGGACGTGTGAGACTTGAAATGTGAAAAATTTTCTAAGTTTCCAAAATTTATATATGTTTTCAATTTAGTCCCGAATACATGATTTAAGCTTTGTATACTTGATTTAAGTATAAATATTGAATGTGAATGAATGATATTAACTGAAATAAGATGTTATTTGATTTATGATTGCTCTGAATTAAATTACAAGTCTGGTAATACCTCTTAACCTATTCCAACGATGGTTACGAGTTAGGGGTGTTACAACCACTATCCATTGGATTCCTTTTCGGACTCCTTGACATGTATTTAATCATACAACAGATCTCACAATTTCTCTCACAAAGAAATTTCACACTTTTTTTTTTGGCTTTTATACACTATTAGTCTTACCGCACTCTTGCCTTTTTCCACTCAAGTTCGCCTCTCTAAGTTCTCAATGGACTAATTAGACTTAACAACAATCGTTGTGGAATCAATTTGCAAAATTGATGTTCGGTTTTGGGGTAGTAATTGATGTTAGGACAAATGGTAGGCTAGAAACAAAGTGAGGGGTTTCAAGTGTGGTCGAAATTGGTAAAATGGTAAAAAATAAAACCGGGTAGAAAACTTTATATAGCTAGCTTTTCTCCTTTTTTTTGTATATTTTCGTATCCTTTTTTTTAATATTTTCGAATTTTTTTCACTTTAAATATATATTCTTTCTTTTTTTTTTTCACAATTTTTTTTGAATTTTTTTGTTTTTTTAACTAATCATAACCCGAGAATACTAAGAGCGTAAATACTTACTTAATCTTCACCAGCTTTGATACCAAATGATACGAAACTCGCCTCAGTGATGATTCGAGTCATTTAGATTGCCCGATCGTAAAATTAAGAATAGGTTGTTTTCAGAACTACCTTGTTTCAGCCTATCTTTCTTAATTTCAAGCTTGGTTTGCAAACAACCTATTCTTACTTAATTTTACGATCGGGCAATCTAAACGACTCGAATCATCACCGACGCGAGTTTCATATCAGAAACTGTGAAAAATTCTCAGGATTCTGGACCCTGGAATTAGGAATATTAGGCATTATTCAAATCCAGATCAATAATATTCCTAGAAAACAACCCTCAACCCATTCATACACAAACCTACCTAATTGCTCCCATTGATTTTGAAAGAATAAGGCATGAAACCCATCACTACCTGGAGCTTCCATAGGGGCCATATTGAACATCGCTTTATTAATTTCCTTATCTATGACCGGCTACCCCAAAAACTAAACCTCTGAATCCTCAAGTTTAGGAAATGAACTTGGGGGGAAGACCTCTTATCGGACGTAGTTGTTGACCATAAAGCTTTTGAAAAAACTTAACCGCTTCATGCTAAAAATCATTTTCATTAAAAATTTAATTGCTCTTATCATTTTTCAAAGCATTAATCCTATTACAATGCGTTCTTTGTAAAGTGTACTTACGAAAATACTTGGTGTTACGGTCTCCCAAATACAACCAATCACATCTAGCCGTCTACTTTCAAAGAAGTTCCCCATGGTGTAAAATGACTTCCAACTCTTCACGCACCTTTATTACTAATTGAAAAAGATGATCCGAATGTACCTGATCCAACTCCCGTTGAATGCTCACTAGCCTCTGAGTCAACATTTTTTTCGAATGCCAATGTGTCTGAATACATCCTTATTCCAAACCCTGATACTAGTAGTGAAACAAGCAAGGGATTCCACCATATTACCATTGAAATCCAATTTTCCTTAACAAAATCTGGGAACTTTGGATGACTCAACAAAATCTGGGAATTTTGGATGCTCGATCCAACCCACCATGTAACACCCCTAACCCATATCCAATTGCCGGATTAAGGTTAACAGGTATTACCAAACTAAACATTTAATTATCACATTCATATAGTCATTAAACACAATCCAAAATCAAGCTGAAAACTATACAAACATTCAAGATCATATGCCATATTCGTATGGCTAAATATTTACATTTACAAAATATCGTTCTCAACAGTCTAACCTATACATGCCACATCAACTCCAAAATATAATAGTACCAAAATGACAAAATTAAAGCATGAAACTTTCACACATGCATTTACACATACAATAAGCATAGAATATAATGGTTAATTATTTTTATGACTCGGTTTTGTGGTCCCGAAACCACTTTCCGACTAGGGTCAAATTAGGGCTGTCACAACTCTCCCCCACATAAGGAATTTTCGTCCCCGAAAATCTTACCAGTGAATAAGTTAGGATATCGATCTTTCATAGAGTCTTCAAGTTCCTAAGTAGCTTCTTCAACTCCATGCTTAAGCCACAGTACGTTTACTAATGATATTTTCTTATTTCGTAGTTCTTTTACTTCATGAGCCAAAATACAAACCGGTTCTTCTTCGTAACTCAAATCAGATTGAATCTCAACTTCAGATGGATTATATGCGATGGATCGGATCTATAACATCGAAGCATCGAAATATGAAAAACGTTGTGAATCTTTTCAAGCTCAGGGGGTAAAATCAATCTGTATGCAACCGGCCCAACTCGTTCGGATATTTCATACGGCCTGATGAACCTCAGACTCAATTTGCCCTTACGGCCAAATCTGAGCACCTTTTTCCAAGGTGAAACTTTAAGAAACACTTTGTCTTCGACCTGATATTCAATGTCTTTTCGTTTTAAATCCGCATACGACTTCTGACGATCTGAAGCTGCTTCCAGACTTTCACGGATCACTTTTACTTTCTGCTCAGCATCTTTAATCAAATCAACCCCGAAGATTTTACTTTCGCTAAGCTCGGTCGAAAACAATGGTGTACGGCATTTACGACCGTACAAAGCCTCGTAAGGGGTCATCTTAATGGTTGATTGAAAACTATTGTTGTAAGTGAATTCAATCAAAGGCAAATACCGTTCCCATGAACCACTAAACTCGAGGATTCAACATCTCAACATATCCTCAAGTATCTGAATTATCCGCTCGGATTGACCATCGGTCTGGGGATGAAAAGCGGTGCTAAAATGCAACTTAGTACCCAATGCTTCTTGCAATTTCTTCCAAAATCGCGATGTGAATCTTGGGTCTCTATCTGACACAATTGAAATGGGTACCCCGTGTAATCTGACAATCTGAGAAACATACAACTCGGCTAGCTTATCAAGTGAGAAATCCGTATGTACAGGAATGAAATGAGCTGATTTAGTCAATGTATCTACAACAACCCATATCGCATCTTTCTTGCTCGGTGACAAAGGTAACCCAGACACAAAATCCATCGTGACTCGATCCCACTTCCACTCGGGTATCATGATCGGCTGAAGTAAACTCGAAGGCACTTGATGTTCCGCTTTCACTTGTTGACATATCAAACATTTCGAGACAAAGTCAGAAATGTCTCGTTTCATACCATGCCACCAAAACTGACGTTTCAAATCGTTATACATTTTCGTACTACCCGGGTGAACTGATATTTGGCTACTATGAGCCTCGCTCAAAATCATCGAAATAAGTTCTAAATTTTTTGGAACACAGAATCGACTTCTGAACCTCAAACAATCATTATCGTCAATTTGGAACTCTGAATCCATATTCGAAACACATTCAGCTCGTTTAGCAACCAATTCATCATCGACTTTCTGAGTTTCACATATTTGATGAATCAATAACGGTTTGGATTTTAATTCTGCTACTAACACATTATCGGATGAAATGGACAAGTGTACATTCATCGCTCGCAAAGCAAACAGTGACTTGCGACTTAAAGCATCGGCAACCACGTTAGCCTTTCCCGGGTGATAGTCAATGACAAGCTCGTAATCTTTCAACAATTCAAGCCAACGTCTTTGTCTCATATTCAAATCTCTTTGAGTCATCAAATATTTGAGGCTTTTGTGATCTGAATATATATGACACCTCTCTCCAAATAAGTAGTGTCGCCATATTTTCAAAGCAAATACAATGGTAGCTAATTCGAGATCATGGGTCGGATAGTTTTTCTCATGTGGCTTCAATTGCCTCGAAGCATAAGCTACAACTCGAACTTCTTGCATCAATACACAACCCAGCCCATGTAAGGACGCATCACTGTAAATGACAAACTCTTTACCGGATTCAGGCTGCACTAACACTGGAGCTTCAGTCAAATAGGTTTTCAGTTGGTCGAAACTTTTCTGGCACTTTTCTGACCATTCGAACTTAACATCTTTCTGAAGTAGCTTCGTCATTGGTGTGGCTATCATCGAGAAACCCTTTACAAACCGTCTGTAGTAGCCAGCAAGTCCCAAAAAGCTCCAAACTTCAGTAACATTTCTAGGAGGCTTCCAATCAAGTATGGCTGATATTTTACTCAGATCAACACGAATACCCAATGCGGATACCACATGCCCCAAAAAGCTAACTTCTCTCAACCAGAACTCACATTTACTGAACTTAGCATATAACTGCTTGTCACGTAAAATCTGCAACACTAATCTCAGGTGCTCGGCATGTTCGGTTTCATCTCGCGAATAGATCAAAATGTCGTCTATAAACACACTACAAACCGGTCTAAATACTATCTGAAGATCCGATTCATCAAGTCCATAAATACCGCAGGGGCATTAGTGAGCCCAAACGGCATCACTAAGAACTCGTAGTGACCGTATCTCGTTCTGAAGGCAGTTTTAGGCACATCTGAGTCTCGAACTCGCAACTGATAATAACCCGATCTCAAATCTATCTTTAAAAACACTGAGGCTCCTTTCAGCTGATCAAACAAATCATCAATACGCGGTAATGGATATTTGTTCTTTATTGTCACTTTACTTAATTGACGACAGTCGATGCACATTCTTATAGTTCCGTCTTTCTTTTTCACAAACAATACTGGTGTACCCCAAGGTGTGAAACTCGGTCGAGCAAAACCTCTATCCGTCAACTCTTGCAACTAAGCTTTCAATTCCTTCAATTCGGTTGGTTCCATACGATACGGAGCTATCGAAATTGGTGTAGTCCCAGGTACAAGTTCAATGCCAAACTCTACCTCTCGAATAGGTGGTAATCCCGGTAACTCCTTAGGGAAAACATCTAAATATTCACAAACCACTGGCACTGATTCAAGTTTCTTTTCTGACTCTTTACTATCAAGTACATACGCAAGATATGCTTCACACCCCTTTTTTACATATTTCTGAGCCAACATCGAGGATACTACTACTGGTAACCCGTTCAAATCAGTAGACTCAACTCGGATTATCTCATCATTTGCACATCTCAAATCAATAGTTTTTCTTTTGCAATTCACAACTGCATCATGTACGGTCAACCAATCCATACCGAGAATAACATCAAATTCATCAAACGGTAAAAGCATGAAATCGGCTGGAAAATAGGAACCTCGGATTATCAGGGGGCATTTCCTGCACACTTTGTCGACTAGCACATATCGACCCAAGGGATTCGACACTCGAATCACGAACTCAATAGACTCAACAGGTAGAGTCTTACCGGATGCTAAAGTCTCACATACATATGAATGAGTAGAACCAGGGTCAATCAATGCAATCACATCAGTATCAAAAAGAGTGAAAGTACCGGTAATAACATCAGGCGAAGAAGCATCCTCGCGTGCGCGTATAGCATAAGCTCTAGCAGGGGTACGAGCCTCGGATCTGGTCGTAGCATCTCTAGATCCTCTCTGACCGCCGCTAGCATTTCCCGTGTTTCTAGGTGGTCTACCTCGTGCTGTAGTAGTACTCGGTTTCCCACTCTGATTCACATTCTGCTCAGACAATATCGGGTAGTCCTTGATAAAGTGGTCAGCTGATCCACACTTATAACAGGAGCGGTCATGAAATCTACAACTCCCCGAATGCCATTTTCCACAAAACTTGCACTCGGTCCTGTCCTGATGATCATTTCCAACACTGGCAACTGAAGTGGCTCGCGTACTCACAGGGGGTCTATCACAGTCTCGTCTGGAGAAGCCCGAAGTGTTCTTAGATCGGCCTGAATCATCTCGAAATTTCTTCGATGACTGCTGAAAGGGCTTTCCCGAAGATCTTTTACGGAACTCTCTAGCTCCATCTTCAGCTTTTCTTTTCTCTTTACTGAGCTCTTCGGCTTTGCAAGCTCGCTCAACAAGTACTACAAACTCTCTGATTTCAAGAATGCCAACAAACAGTTTTATATCTTTGTTCAATACATCTTCAAAACGTTTACACATAATAGCTTCTGAAGAAACACATTCTCGGGCATACCGGCTAAGTTTCACAAATTTTCGTTCATAATCAGTAACTGACATGGAACCCTGTTTAAGTTCAAAAAATTCCTTCCGTTTCTGATCGATGAATCTCTGGCTGATATACTTTTTTCGGAACTCGGTTTGGAAGAACTCCCAAGTCACTCGCTCGCTGGGCACAATAGAAACCAATGTATTCCACCAATAGTAGGCAGAATCACGTAGCAAAGATATAACACATTTTAGGCATTCATCGGGTGTGCAAGACAGTTCATCGAACACTCGAATAGTATTGTCCAACCAAAATCCAGCTTGCTCAGCATCATCACAGTCTGTAGCTTTAAATTCAGTAGCCCCTGCTTTCGAATTCTGTCAACCGGGGGCTTATTCAACCTCATCTGATCAATTACCGGAGGTATCGTAGGTGCAGGGGGTGTATTATTCGAGAGTGGGGGTTGTGGAGCGGCCGTATTAGTTTGAATGTATTGGTTGAACCAATCATTCATCACATTATAAAAGGTTTGTCTTGCCTCGTCATTTTGATTGCTCGCAATAGGTTGAGAGTCCACCGGCGCTGTCCCGTGCACGGGAGCAAGCGCTACACTCTCGATATCATCAGCTATCGCTTGATCGGGATCGGGATCCATTACTATACGAAAACACATTTTTAACTGTCAGAAATCCTCACACTATCGTATTATCACATAATGGCATGTATGGCTAGACTCATATACACTACGTTAGTCCTAGAATCGACTAAACCGTAGCTCTGATACCAATTAAATGTAACACCCCTAACCCATATCCAATCGCCGGATTAAGGTTAACAGGTATTACCAAACTAAACATTTAATTATCACATTCATATAGTCATTAAACACAATCCAAAATCAAGCTGAAAACTATACAAACATTCAAGATCATATGCCATATTCGTATGGCTAAATATTTACATTTACAAAATATCGTTCTCAACCGTCTAACCTATACATGCCACATCAACTCCAAAATATAATAGTACCAAAATGATCGATAGTGTGATGAACTGCTGACGATCCCCGAGTCGATGGCCAAAATCAACAATCTATAAAACAGAGAAATAAGGAACAGAGTAAGCTTTCAAGGCTTAGTAAGTTTTAAGCAATTCAAACAATTAAAACTTGTCATTTAAAACGAGTATTTAGTATCACAAAACAAATATTCTAATTACAAATCACTTGGCCGAATATACACAAGTACACCAATTAAAAAGCCTACTGGCCGAATATATATATGTATATAAATATATAAATACACCAAGAAATTTCAGCACATACTTTACTTTACTTTATAGCTCATACAATTAATTTAAGTCACATACTTTCATGTAATGACAGACATCGACCGAATAGGTCATGCTCTTATTCATAGATATAATAATCATTCACACACATATATCATTCTTTGATACTAATAATTCACTTTAAAAAAAATCAATTCACATACGAGTACCTAATACGTACCTGAATATCATAATGTATCATACATAATCAATAGTAGTTTACCTCGAACTTTTGAATTCATAATCTTACTCGAATCACTGATGTTAAGCCTGCTAGGTTTAAAACCCGAATCTAGTCACCAGCACAAAACCTGCGGGACTTTAAGTTCAGATATAATACCAGCACTAGGCCTGCGGGACTTTAACCCGGATATAATACCAGCACGAAGCCTGTAGGATTTAACTCGAATATATTACCAGCACGAAGCCTGCGAGATTTAACCTGGATATAATACCAGCATGAAGCCTGCGGGTCTTTAAGCCCGGATACACATCAAATATCATGCATATTTAATCATATATTAACACATCTCATTCAACATATCACATTAGTAGTCATTTGCTACATTCGGATATAAGCTCCATATGAACACCATCATTTACATTTCGGTTCAAAAGTCATACATAAATATTACATATCCATTTCATCATTCAAGCTTAACCCATAGTGACCATTCGACTATAAGTCATATACATAAATTATTTATCACACAACTTAATTCAAGTAGAACCAAAAGGTCACAGTTCATCTAATATATATACATATCAAAGCATCATCAATTATATACTAAAGGTGACTACTCAAAACTTACCTCGGATATACTTGAACGGTTGCGGAAAGGCTACTCAATTACTTTCTCTTTTCCCCTATCCAACTTTGATCCTATTTGCTCTTGAGCTTAAATTCAAAAATTTTAAACTAGTCATTATTCGACTATTCAAGCATTACTTCAGGAATATAATATATATATTCGACTTTCACACATATAGATCATAGTAAGTTTATAAGAAAACATTAAGCAACTCATTAACAATTTTTTTTTATCAATGTTTACCACAAAATCACAAATTCACAATAAGCTATCTTCCGAGCAACAGATCACTAAATTATTTATAAGCGAGCTACTGAAACTCCAAATCAAGCTGCCGTAAAATTTCCCTGAAAATAGACTCATATATCTTTTATCCATAAAATTTTCAGAATTTTTAGTTTGGCCAATCAATACCAGATTTTTCTTAAAGTTTCCCCTGTTTAACTGTTTGACTAATCTGACCACCCTTTACTACGAATCAAATTTCTAATTGTACAGAAGTCAAAATATGTTCTCGTTGATTTCATTTGAAACTAGAGACCCATTCTCGAGCATACTTACTCAATCTCACAAATTCTCTTTCATACTCAGTTACAGTCATACAGCCCTGTTTCAATTATAGAAATTCTTTACGCTTTTGATCAATAAAAAGTTGACTTGTATACTTTTTCCTGAACTTGGTGTAAAAGAATTCCCACGTGACCCGTTCTTTTGGTACAACAAATATCAATGTATTCCACCATTGATAAGCTGTATCTCTCAGAAGAGACACATCATATTTAACACACTCAGATGGTGTACAAGACAAATCATCAAAAACTCAGACTGTATTCTCAAGCCAAAACTCAGCTTTCTCAGGATCATCATCAACTGTAGCTCTAAACTCTTCAGCCCCATACTTTCGAATTTTATCAACAGGTGGTTTGCTTAAACATACGGGTTCTAAAACTTGAGAAGCTATCGGAATCGATTGGGGAATAGTTGGGGGTAGAGGTTATTGAGCAGCTGGATTTGTTCGGACAAACTCAGAAAACCACTCATTCATCATTTGTAATAGGCTTCCTTGGCCTCTCCTCCCTAACCCTCAGATACGGGTGTCGAACCAGAAGGCGCTACTCCGTGAACAGAGGCTGGCACATTACTTTTTACATCATCGGAGTTTGCTCGATTGGAATCCATTACTATATGAAAGCATGATTTAAAATTGTCAGGAAATATCACACTATCACAGGTTAAATATGGCATGTATAGTTAAACTCACACACGCTACGTTAGTTCTAGAATCGACTAAACCTTAACTCTGGTACCAACAAGTGTAACATCTTTAACCCATATCTGTCACCGGAATAGGGTTACGGAACATTACCAGACTTATCTCTTAAACAATTATACATTTCATATTTATTTCTCATGTCCAAACAAAATTCATTCAAATTCATTCACATAGTCCCTAAAACTAGCCCTCGAGGCTCAAATTAAACATTAGAAGTGGTTCGGGATTAAATCGAATACTTAAGAAATTTTTAAAAAAACATGGAAAATTTTCAAAGTGTAGGGGACAAACGCCCGTGTGGCTAGGCCGTGTGTCTCACATGGCCAAGAGACACGCCCGTGTCATAGGTCGTGTGGATGTTCGAAATGGGATCACATGGCCGTGTCCTAACCCGTGTTTGACCCTGTGTAGCTCACTGACTTGGGTCACACGGCCAGACCATATGCCCGTGTTTTAGACTGTGAACCCTTCGAAATGGCCTCACAAACCCGTGTGCCAGGCCGTGTGAAAATATAAGGGTATACTAACTTGTGCCACACAACCAAGCCATATGCTAGTGTGCTAGGTCGTTTGAAGCTACTGGCTTGGTTTCTAAATAAGTATCAGGAGGCACTAGGCCATGTCACTTGACCGTGTGTCACAGACGGCTGAGACACACGTCTATGTCTCTGTCCGTGTGGACAAAAATAGGCCATTTTCCAAGCCTTATTTCTCACCCAAAGTGGCACCAACCTACACATACTAAATAGCATATGACCATATCACCAATACGCATTCAAACCAATCTCAACCAAGTCCAAATCATGTCATACTAATACCAACAACCATAATACTCATAAACATCACAATTTACCATTTAAAAACATACCAATATCACTTTCAAGAATTCACCTAAATGGTCAATTTCATATATGCACTATTTTGCCTAAAACTTAGCATGCTAATACATTCTCATTTTCAACCATTTGCTACTTAAAATACCAATTCACAACAATGCATTCACATAGCAATTATAAACAACATATCAAACGACCATTTACACATATTTACAAATCAAAGTATATACCATTGTCAAGACATATCAATGGCTAAAACATAACAAAACATATAGGCTTTCATTAACCAATTAAACTATACATGCCATATAACCAAAATACATTAAGTCCAAAAGTACCAAAATAAGAGTCTGATAGCGTGATGCAATCTCTGACAACTTCCAAAACGAGTAAGCTTCCGAATCACTATAAAACACAGAAAAATAAAAAAAAGTAAGAAATTAAGATTAGTAAGTTCGTATAACTGCAAATAATACTTACCAATCAACAACAATTAAGCAAGTAACTTAAATCATAATGTAATTCAATTTAGTGTCATTAGCTTAACATATAACCACCAACAAGTTAATTATGAAATCACAAATCTCATAGATTCAACTTCCACATGATTCACTTACATAACTGTACTGGTTCATATCGAACTCATATACTCTCGTAATACCACTATGCTCATTGAACCATTTGAAATAATATCGGATACTCAGGTATCTCGCACACTAAGTGCTAATACATGGTCGAAACCATCTTTATCTCATATCTCATATATATATATATGCTCACTCTCGAGCTATCACCAGGTTTGGTCACACAAGCTGGCGTTAAGACATAGCTACACGGTGCTGCTCACACAAGCTGACGAGTAACTACAACACATGCCAGAAAACTCAGCCACTGATAGGATGTACATGACTAGTACCCAAAACATGTTTACCCCTAATGACATGTCATTTGTATCCTATCTATTCCTAAGGTTCAACCAGGATCCATACAATTTCTGATATCTCATCGAGAATTTTAATATTGTGTTATCATCCCAATTACATTAATTAAGCATGTAAACACATATAATTTAAAACCTATTAATATACAAACTTACCTCGAATTAATACAGAGAAAATCGAGCGATCAATTTACTACTTTATTTTTTCCTGATCTAATTTTGAACGTGGCTTTTCTCGATCTATATAATTAAATTTAACCACTTTAATATTTGTTCTAATCAATTCAATCCAATTTCATATTATGGAAAAATTACCATTTTGCCCCTAAACATTTGACTACTTTACAATTTAGTCGTTAGCTCATAAAAATGCAAATTCATGCAATTAAACCCACACCCATGCTAGCCGAATTATATATAGACCCATAGTAGCCCATACATTTCATTATTTCACACATTTACCACATAATTTTCACACATTTACCACATAATTTTCACATTTCTCAATTTAATCCCTATTTGACATTTTCAACCAAAATCATTTTACAAAACTTGTTTATCTAAAGAAAACCATTCATTTTCTATCATCAAACATCAAAATATATACCCATTCTTCAATGTTAAAGCCCTAATACTCTACCAGTTTCGTAAATTAGTCCCTGGGCTAGCTAGGTTAAGCTATAGCGACTCCAAAAACATAGAAATAATTAAAAACCGAGCAAAATTGCACTTACATGCACCAAGTTTAGCTTAGCCGAATCTAACAAGCTTCCATGGAGGTTTCTAAGCTTAAAATTTTGGTGGATGGATGCATTTAAGAAGACAACACTTTTGTTTTCATTATTTTACTTAGTTTATTTATTAAATCACATTTTTAACCTTTAATATTAACCTTTGGAAACACATATATCATGTTCATGAAAGTCCAGTCACTTCATAAATGGTAAAATTATCATATAAGGACCTCCACTTTAAATTTCTATAGCCATTAGACACTTTTGGTTAATAGAACTCAACTTTTACACTTTACGCGATTTAGTCCTTTTTATCAAATTAAGCATACAAATGGTAAAATTTCTTAACGAAATTTTTATGCAATCATACTATCATGCTTTAGACATCAAAATAATAATAAATTAATTATTTTCACTTCATATTTGTGGTCTCAAAACCGCTGTTTTGGTTTCACTAAAAACGGACTATTGCAGTTATAACATGTGATTTGTGGTTATGATAATTGTTGTGAATGTGTAAATGTGTACATGTTATGTATATGTTAAATGCTAAGTGGCAATGTTTTTCTAAAGATGCAAATATGTAGTGATAGTGCACGGATAATCGGTAAGTGATATGTGTTTGATTTCAGATATTTTGGCCTTGTGATCTTGAAACCTTTGGATATAGTTGGCATGCCATAGGATTGTGAGTACTCACCTATATGTACAGTTGTTTTGGGCATTGAGGCCTTGGGACATGTTGGAGGGATAAGGGAATGTGAGCTAAGCTCCATTCAACGGGACATGTGAGGGGAAATAAGGAGTGTGTTAGCTTATGCTTCACTTTTGGGACATGTTTGACTCTATGAGTCTATGTGGTGTGTTAGAGATCCATTTATCGGATGAGTGATGATAGAGCTCACTTTTATGTTTTATAGCTCAAGTGTCAAATTATCTTAAAGTGTATATATGTGTAATATGATGTATGCCTAAATAGAATGGCGTTGCTATCCAATTTATTTATAAACATGTTTTTTAGTATTGTGATATATGCTTAAATGTTATGTGACTATATGAGTATTGTGATATATGCTTAAATGTTGTGTGATTATATGAGTATTGTGATATATTCTTAAATGTTATGTGATTATATGTGTAATGTGATATATGCTTAAAAGTGAATATGATTACCATGTAAACGAACTAGTAATAATGTACGAGTAAGTATAATATAACACTAGAGTTGGATCTATTAAGGTTGTGCTATATGGTTGTTTCTTTGAGGCTTGATGAATTATTTGCATGGCAATTGTTCTAGGCATTCACTGAGCTTGTTAAGCTCACCCATTCCCTTTTTAAATGTAACAACCCAGTTTTAGTGGTGTTAGAAACAATGGTTTTAAGACCATGAATCCGATAAGTGAGTTATTATTTTAACATTTATCTAATGTTTATAAGGTTAATTTAAAGTAGTATTAAATTTTTGTTAAGAAATTTTAAAGTTTAAATGGTTAATTGAATAAAAAGGACTAAATTGTAAATGTTGTAAAAGTGGGTTTCTATTAGTTAAAAGAGCTAAATGGCTATGGAAACGAAAACTAATGAACTTAGATGGTAATTATACCATAATTAAGTTAATGGATAGTTATGGACATGGGTTAGTTGAGAACTTTTAATTATAAGAAGGGTAAAAAGGTAAATTAGGAAATAAAAGAAAAATAAAGAAAATAAAATACAGAAGAAAGTTATCATCTTTGTTTCCTCTTCATCCCAAAACCAAAATTTCCATTAAAGGGGAGGAAGCTTTGGTTTTTAAAGTCTTTTTGCATGGTATTAATTTGAGTCTCATTTTTAGTGATTTTTATGTTTTTGAGCTCGTTTTACCTTAAACTACTTAGCCCAGGGGTTAAATTGCAAAAATGTTAGAAGTTGAGGTACTAGATAGGATTATTTTTTTAATGTGTTTTGGTGTTAATTGATAGATTATTACTCTTGGTTGTTAAACAAACATGTTTTGTTAAAGGATTTTTAGTAAATTTAGGGTTTAAAGACTTATTCAAGAAAATAGTAAAATTTCATCGTAACATTATGAAATGATGATTTAAGTGGGTTGATATGAGTCCCTAAGAAATTCGGCTAGCTTGTATGGAGGGTTAAAATAGTTAAATTTCAAGTTACGAGCTTAAGGACTAAATTTTAAAAAAGTTAAAATAGGTGGGGTAATTTTATAATTTCATGATAATGTGAATTCTTGATTGAATTGAATACTTGAAATTATTTGAAGTACTTAAATTGAATGAAATTATCCATTTAGATCAAGATAAATAACAACCAGACTTAAATCAAGGAAAAGCTAAAGCTTTGGACTAGACTGCAATTTGGTTATTGCAACCATAGTTGTTGAGGTAAGTTCATATAAATTATAATCTTATTAATGATAGTTTGATTGATTATCGATTATATTGTGTTTGTTATAAACTAACTTGAAAATGCATGTATATCAATGCTTTGAGTAATTGACGGATAAGTAATCCCGTTTAAACCTTAAGAATTCTTAGGATATGAATGACATGTCATTATGGATTTCATGTTTCGGATGCTGGTATTTAATGTCCTACCGATGGCTGAGGTCCTGTATTTGTGTGAGGGATTTCATCGTGTTCCCGAGTACCCAGTGTAATTCTAGATGGTTCAAGGGGTAAGCAAAGGTTAATTGCAAGGTATGTGTACATTTGGAAAATGGTTCATAATCTTATGTAAAGGTTAATGTGATAGATGATGTTTACATTAAAATCTACTTATGATATGGTTGAACTTATATGTACCATGTATGAACTTACTAATTTGTGAGTTTGCAGATGCTTATGGGATTGTATTTAAGCTTATGAGTATGGTAAAGATGTTACGCACATTTTATAAATTGAGCTTATGAATGGTAAGTTATGTTTGAGTTTATACGAGCTTACTAAGCACTAGTTTCTTACGTAGTTATTTTCCTTTGTTTCGTAGACTTTTGGAAGCTTGACCAGTTGGAAGCTTGTTGGAGATCTATCACACTATCTTGCAATTATCTCGGTAGTTTTTGAGTTATTGTTTTCCAATGTTATAAATGGCATGTATAGGACCTTTTTATAATGGTAGTCCTTGAATGTATTAATGGTCAATTTGGTTTGTGTTCTTTTGGAATTTATGTTTTGTTTGATGGACTTTTAGTGCCTTGACAAGTTTAAGTCATTATGACCACTTTTAAGTACTTGTAATATATGGTCCTTTTGGTATGCTTATGATGATATATGAATGGTTATAATTGATGTCATTTGGTAGTTAAAAGAAGTAGGTTTTGTGCTTGAAATGTGGTTATGTTGCTTTGTTTTGATTGGTGATGTTTTGGTATAAATGTGGTGCTTTTGAATGGCATATTAGTTAGGTGAAATAGGTTGATTGAATTGGTATGTTTATATGTGTTTGAAAGGTATTTAATTCTTTTGAATGTGTGCACAAATGGAATGGTTGATTAGGTATGTTTTGGTCTTGAAATGGCTTGTTTTAGGGTCAAATTATGGAGCACACAATCTGTCACACAGCTGTGTGTCACTTGTTATTTTTGGTTTAAATTTCACACGACCTAAGACATGGCCGTGTGTATCAAGTCAGTGAGTTATATGGCTTGCCACACGGTCGTGTGGCACAAGTTAGAGAGTTACACAGTTCGGTACACGACCTGCGACACGACTGTGTGACCTAACTCAGTGACTTGCACGGTTTAAGACACGGGCTAGGACACAATCGTGTGTCCCTTTGTTTGATTGTTACAAGGCCTGGGCAATATCACACGGCTTGGCCACACGACCGTGTGACCCTTATTTTCAAAATTTTCCCAAATTTTTTGATTTGTTTCGATTTAGTCCCAGATCATTTCTAAACTAATTTTAGGGCCTCGAAGGCCCAATTTAAGTCCCAAATGTACATATATACTAAGGTTATAATGAGTTTTAGGTAATTGTTGTTAAATGACATTATTGATATATTTTGATATTAATTGTTCGGATTTGCATGGTAATTCTTCGTAACCTTAATTCAGTGATAGAGGCGATCGAGAGATGTTATATTAGTGGTATCAGAGCTACAATTTAGTCGATCCTCAGACTGAACGCAGCATGTATAGAGTTAGAAATACATGCCATTATATAACCTGTGATTGTGTGATATCTCCTAACTCAAATCAAATTACATTTTCATATAGATAAAGGATGTCATCTAATTGAGCTAATTCTGATGAGGGTGAAAGTAATGTTGAAGCCTCTGTTTATGGAGCAGCTAGTAATGGGCCCATATCTGAGGGCCGGGGGAGTGAGGCAAAAGAAGCCTTCTTCTAGATGATGTGTGAATGGTTTTCTGAACTCGCTAGAACGAACCCTATGGCTCAACGACTTCCACCCCCTCCCGTACCCCAACTTTTCCCCTCTACTCTTAAGGTTTGGGGCAGAAGAATTTTGTAAGTATGGGGCAAAAGAATTTCATGGAAAAGCTGAAGACGACCCTAAAAAATTTGAGTTTTGGTTAAAAAATACTGTGAGAGTTTTTGATTAACTGTATTGTTCTTCGGTTGAATATTTAAAATGTGCTGTATCTCTGTTAAAAGATTTAGTGTGTTAGTGGTGGAATACTTTGATTACTATGGTACCAAGGGACCATGTAAATTGGTATTTCTTTCAAACAGAGTTTAGAAATAAATATGTTAGTCAGCAGATCTTGACAAAATGCAGAAAGAGTTTCTTAAGTTAAAATAGGGTCATATGATTGCAGTTGAATATGAAAGAGAGTTCGTGTGACTTAGCAAGTATGCTCGAGAATGTATTCCAATAGAAGCTGTTATGTGCATTTGATTTGAAGATGGTTTAAATGAAGACATCAAATTGTTAGTAGGAATTTTGGAATTGAAAGAATTTGTGGTATTGGTGGATCGAGCGTATAGGGCTGAAGAACTTAGTAAAGCTAAAAGAAAGGTAGATTTTGAGACTCATGACATTGGTAAATGACCAATGGGAAAATCATTTTCATCTCCATCAAAGAAATCAAAAGAATTTCAAAGTTGTACATCAGCTTCAGTTGAACTTTCGAGAAGAGAAAAAAGGGAAGCAACATTCAAGTTCGATACCTCAAGCTACTTCTGTAGCGAGTGTGGGGAGTGTTCGAAATAATAAACCTGAATGCTTACATTGCAATTGTAAGATCTCGTTTTCAGTGAAATCGAAATAGTGGTTTTAAGACCACAAATCCAATGAGTAAATATTTATTTTATTATTATTTTAATGTCTATAGTATGTTAGTAAGTTCGTCTAAAATTTTCATTAAGAAATTTTGACGTTTGTATACTTAATTAAGTGAAAAAGACTAATTCGTAAAAGATGCAAAAATAAAGTTCTATCAGTTAAAGGTATCTATTAGCTATGAAATTAATTTGCAAAAGGATTTATATGGTAATTATACCATTATTACTAGTGAACATTGATGGACATAAAATTAAGTGAATCTAAGGTTAATTAATAAGGTTAATTATGTAATTTAATAAATAAGTTAAAGAAAAATAATGAAAACAAAAGATGTCATCTTGTTTGTCCATCCTATCCACTGAAAATAAGAGAGAAAAACTCCATTGAAGGAGCTTGAGCATTCGGCTAGGGATATCTATTGCATGTAAGTGTAATTTCATCCTGTTTTTAACGATTTTTATGTTTTTGGGATCGTTATAGCTTAATCTAGCTAGCCCAGGGACTAATTTGCAAAACTGTTAAAGGATTAAGGTTTTTCCATGAGCATGTTTGCATGATTCTTAAAGTTTAATGAAATATTATGAGTCCTTATTGTTAAATAAACAAGTTTTGTTAAGTGATTTTTGATGAAATTATCATTTAAGGACTTATTTGTAAAAGTAGTAAAGTACTAAGATAAATTTGTGAAATGTTGATTTTTGTGAGGTTGTATAATCCCCTAGGTATTTTGGCTAGCATGAAATGTGGATTAAATTGCATAAATTTCAATTTATGAGCTTAAGGACTAATTTGTAAAGAAGTTAAAACATTAGAGGCAAAAGTGTAAATTTGCAAAAGTATGAATTTTGGACTAAATTGAATAGTAAGATTATTAAATGAATTGAATTTACTTATTTAGATTAAGATAAACCTCGTACGGATCTAGATCAAGGAAAAGCTAAAGCCTCGGATTAGTGATCTTGTTCTTGCGTCTTTGTAATCGAGGTATGTTTGTATGTTTAATTAACGTTGTAATGTTATTTTTATATTTATGAATTGTGCTATATATCATATACTGAAATTATGAGAATCCAATGATGTTTTGATGATTATCAAGTCCCGTTTGAACCTTAGGTGTAACGCCCCTTACCTTTATTCAACACCTGAACAGGATACGAGGCATTACCAGACTTACAAAGCGAGCAAACATACAATTCCAGGTCATAAATTTTCATCCAGATTAAAACCATTTGCATTCAATCATAAAGTCCCTAATACGAGCCTAAGAGGCCCGAAACATGCTGCGAAAGTGGTTCGGGACTAAACTGAGCACTTAGGAAATTTTTACAAAACTTAGAAAACTTTTGCTATGAATAGGGGTCACACGCCCATATGGCTTGGGACACGCCCGTGTGGGCAAGCCGTGTGGTCACACACGCCTGTGTCCCTAACCCATGTAACTTTCTGTTTTGCAATGTATGAACAAATTGATGTCACAAGGCCAAGCCACACGCCCGTGTGCCAGGCTGTGTGGTAAATTATATTTTCATAAAATAAGTGTAGACTTCACACGGTCGTGACACACACCCGTGCCTGAGGCCGTATCCTTCACGGTTGAGACACACACCCGTGTCTCTACCCATTTGCTCAATCCTGAGCATTTTGTTTCTCAAAATTAAGATGCAGGGGACACATGGCCAGAACACATGTTCATGGGGCAGACACACTGTGTGGACAAAATAAAGGCTATTTACCAAGCCATTTGTCACCCTCTTTTACACCTACACATACACAAGTTCAATGGCATAATCCATGGCATGTTTAAGCAACCAAAACATCCATAAACAAGGTTAAATCATATCATTCATTACCAACACTTAACATATTTACTATAGCATAATTTACCAAATCAATTCATACCAAACTCATATTCACAAGTATCAACATGAATACTTTCATCATGTATAATTCTACTTAGTTTTCCTTGCACACCCAAGAACCCATCTCATCCATTTCACAACAAGTCATTTAACCATAATGAACATATAGTAACCCATTACAAAGCACAAAAACAAGAAGGCATTAACACATATACTTATATAAATGGGCTTACAACCATTTTAGCCAAAATAAGCCAATTACATGGCTAAATACCAAATCACATTAAATAAATATAAGCCAATACATTTGGCCAAATCAAATGACACATATAACAAAAAGATCAAGTCCCTAAACATGCCATACTCTCAAAATGTTTTAAAATCATCGGTACCCAAAGGACAGTTTGATAGTGTGATGCGACTTCCGATGATCTCCAATCTTGAGCTAGCTTGGTAACACTATAAAACATTGAAAATAAAACAGAATAAGCTATATAGCTTAGTAAGCTCGTATGAAGAAATAAGCAACCTTACCATACATTAATCATGCAAGTAATATAACATAAGATAACATAATTTACCATAATCTCATGATCGTAATTCACTTCCATCACAACTTACCTTGAATTCATCATTTCACGAATTAATAATCATAAGCTTCGAGTACGTACCTGTACCATCTCGTAACAAATTTACACTTATTCTCATCTTTGACATACTCGTGAACCACTCGGAATAATAATGTTAGATACCTGGGAATCTTGCACACTAAGTGACATATATGTAGCCAATGCTACCTCAATATCATATCGCATAATTGCTCGTTCTCGAGCTAATCAATGGGCCTGCTCACACAAGCTGTCAGTCAAGACGTAGCTACTCGGTGCTGCTCACACAAGCTGTCAAGTAACCGCAACATATGTCGGTATACTCAGCCACTGGAAGGACATACGAGACCAACACATGGTAACCCTGGTGACATGTCACCTGTATCCTAATCTATTCCTAAAGTTCAAACGGGATTTCTTGCTTATCGAACTATCGTTGAACTTGTCCATAGAGTTAAACTTGTCCACACAATCAATCATACAGTTCATGCAATATTAAAGCATTTAAATACAATATATTAAAGCTTATTTAACATACGAACTTACCTCGGTTACAAAAATGACCAAAGAGAGCTATTAGTCAATTACTTTGTTTTTCCCTTGATCTTGACCCGAACTTCATTTTTCTTGATCTATAATACCAAATTTAACTTATTTAATTATCACATTGTTCAATTCAGCCCCAAAACACACTATGGTAAAATTTACATTTTTGCCCCTAATTTTTCAACATTTTATATTTTAGTCCCTAGCCTCGTAAAATGAATTTCATTCAATTTCATCACAACCCAAGCCTAGCTGAGCCTTACTAGTACTCATAACAGCCCACATTTTTCATTTATTCACACTTATCTACACATTTTATATACTTTTACAAATAAGTCCCTATTTGATGTTTTTACCGAAAATCACTTTGTAAAAGTCATTTAACACACAATAAACATGCATATTCTACCATTAAACATCCAAATACACACATATTCAACATGGGTAAAATTTTAGATTTTAATCCTTCTTCAAATTAGTCCTTGGAAAGGCTAGATTAGGTTGAGACAACTTCAAAAACATAAAAATCATGAAAAACAAGGCAAGAATGGACTTACAGTCGAGCTTGAAAGTGGCCAAAACCCTAGCTATTGACTCCCTTAAATTTTTGGCATAGGAGGATGAAATTGGGAAGATGGACATCTTTTTATTTGATTTATTTTGTCTTTATTTACCAAATGACTAAAATACCCTTCAGTTAAAACTTTGAAATTTATCTAACCATGTCCATTTTTGTCCATACTAAAATATAATGGTCTAATTACCATTTAAGGACCTCTAATTTAAGAATTCATAGCAAATAGGCACTTTTAACATAGAGAACTCAAGTTTTACACCTATTGCAATTTAGTCCTTCTAGCCAAATTGGACACTCAATCGATGAAATTTCTTAACGAAACTTTCACACAATCATTCAATCATACTGTGGACCTTAAAGAAATAATAAAATAAATATTTCTACTTTGGATGTATGGTCCCGAAACCACTGTTCCAGTTTGACCCCAAATGGGCTGTTACTTTAGGAATATATAGGATACAAATGACATGTCATTAGGGTTACCATGTTTTGGGTGCTGGTTTTGAATGTCCTACTGATGGCTGAGTTCTGACATTTGTTACGGATGCTCGTCAGCTTGTGTTAGCAGTATCGTGTAGCTTACATTCTGAACGTTAGCTTGTGTGAGCAAACCCATTTTATGGCTTGAGTGAGAAACAATGTAAAGGAAAAGGAATGGTTTCAACCATATGTTTAGCACACTTTGTGTGAGCTTTCTCTCGTATTTGATATTATTCTAAGTGGTTTAACGGGCATGAAAGGGAAGGAATGACAAGTGTTCCAATGGTTATGTTATCTATGGAAAGGTATGGAATGATCTATGAATGTATATCTATGTTAATGGAAAGTATGAATCCAATGGCATTATTTTCATGTGAATTTACCTTACCATGTCATAATTCAAGTGAGTTATGTGTTAATGCACTAACAATTGTTGTTGATGAAGCTTAGGCTTGTGCCAAGCTATTGGTTGGATTATATCATGTTTAATTTTAAAGTTATGCATTGAAATGGTAAGTTATGTTCATGTTTACGTAGTTTTATTTCCCATGTTTTATAGATTATTGAAAGCTCGTGGAGACCTATCATGTAATAGCTTGGTTTTAGCTAAATTGGAACAGTGGTTTTAGAACCCCAAATCCGATGACAAAAAATTATTTTAATATTATTTTTGGTATTTACAACATGTTATTTGATATGTGTGAAAATTTTGTGAGCTAATTTTATCGATTGGTTGGTTAATTTGATAAAAAGGATTAAATCGCGTAAAATTTAAAAGTTGCATTCTACTTGTTAAAGGTGTTTAATTGCTATGATTTAATAAATCAAAGGTCCTTATAATTTTATTAGTCCATGATTAGTGTAAGTGGACAATTATGGCCATCCATTATATGTTTTTATATGTTTATAACAAAGGTTATTATGGTAAAATCAGTAATTAAGTTATAATGTAATAAAACAAAGCCAAAATTCATTTCATTCATCTTTTTAGCAACCAAAAATAGAAAAGAAAAAAAGCATTTGAATCTTTCTAAGGTTCGGCACACTCCTAGCTTGATTAAGGTACGATTTTAGCTCGATTTTTGATGATTTCTATGTTTTTGTAATCGTTGTAGCTCAATCTAGCTAGCCCGTACTTTTAATTTCAAAACTGTTAAGGATTTTGAGAGTTTCCATTGTTCAATCTATGTGTTCTTTGATGTTTAGTGTTGATATATGAAAGCTTGATGGTAGTTTTACATGTTTTGTTCAGTGATTTTTGATGAAAATGCATAATAGGGATTAAATTGTAAAATTTGAAAATTGTGTGGTTGAAATGTGAAATAAATGAAAGTTTTGGGCTACTAGGGACCTATATATAATTTGGCCAAGCATGGATTTTGTTGAATTGTGTGAATTTTGTGTATATTTGAAATAGGGACTAAATTGATTAAATGCGAAAGTTTTGGGGCTAAGGTGTAAAAATACCCAAATGTGTATTTTTTTGATTAATTGAATGAGTAGATGAATAAATAAGTTAAATTTGAATTCATATAGATCAAGAAAAAAAGAATTTGGATTTAGATCGGGAGAAAAGCAAGGTTATCAAATAGTCGACCCGATCCGTCAATTCTAAATATGAGGTAAGTTCGTATGTGATGATTACATTATAAATATATGTTAAAATGCTTTAATGTTGCATAAATTGTTAAAACGGGATTATGGATAATGTATGAATTGTGAAAACGACTCTATGAATGCATTCGATGATAGAAACAAAAAGTGTGAAATCCCGGTTGAACCTTAAGAATAGTTTTGGATATTATGGACATGTTAGTAAGTGATACGTTGAGTTGGCTTCGGGCCATGATATTAGCACTTTGGGTGCATATTTTACCGATTTGGCTTTGGGCCATGCATATAGGATGATTTGGCTTCGGGCCATGCATATTGGATGATTTGGCTTCGGGCCAAGATAATAGTTCTTCGGACAAGTTACCTTGATTTGGCTACTGGCCATGGTATAGGTACTTATCGTATTAGACTCCTGAGTATCTGATTTCTATTCTGAATGGTTCAACGGATAAATGAATGATGTGGTTGAGAAAGAGGTTAGTACGAGGAGATACAGGTATGTGCAGAACCTATTCCAGTATTAAATAGTGAAAGTTTGATGAGTTTGTATTTGATCATGTTTTGAGACATGAGAAAGGTTTGTAGTTAATGTGTATATGGTTTTGTCATGTGTAATTGGTTGATTTGCATTTATTCGATGAACTAAGTTATTCACATACGAGCTTACTAAGGTATGAAGCTTACTTCTTATTATTTTTCTATATTTTATAGTGAATCAAGGCTAACTCAGATTCGGGAGTCGTCGGGAACATCATCGCACTATCAAACATCTAAGTTGTTACTTTTGGATTATACATTTATGGTATATGGCATGTATAGGCTAGATGTGGTATTTTGGTTGTGATTATAGCCATGAGATTTGGCTTGTAAATGATGTTAATATTGATATGTGTTTGGCTATTAAAAATGGTTGTTAGTGACTTTTGTAAGATGTTTATAATGCCTTGTGAGATGGTTTGTTTTGGTATATATTTGAGTAAGTGAAATGGTTGTATTTGTATAGCATGAATTGTGCATGAATTGGGATTGATTTTGGCTGCCCTTTGTGTATGAAAATTGTACATTTTGCCTTGTGTAGGTACATTGAGGTTGGGGTGGCAAATTGGCCTTGCAAATGGCCTATTTTTGTCCACACGGGTATAGACACGGGTATGTGTCTTAGCTGTGTGAGACATACGGTCATGGTATACGGCCGTGTGTCCCCTAATGATGTTTAGAAATCAAGTCGTTGAGTTACACGGCCTAGACACATGAGCGTGTCCTCGGCCGTGTGGCCAAGTCAGTATACCCTCAAGTTTTCAAAAGGCCTGGCACACGGGCGTGTCCTTGGCCGTGTGATACAAGTCAGTATGTATGCCCTGTTTCCACATGGCCTGAGACACGGGCGCGTCTGGAGCCGTGTGCCTATTCACACAGGTGTGTGACCTCTGTATGGTTGAAATTTTTTAAGTTTCCAAAATTTTCATATGTTATCAGTTTAGTCCTGAACCACTTTTAAAGCATATTTAGGGCCTCGTAGGCCCTTATAAGGGACATTGTGTTTGTGATTAAATGGTATTTGAGTATGAATGCATAAATGTATGAGTTATGTATGTTAAATGATGTGTATTGATCGGTAATACCTCGTAACCCTACTCCGGTGATGGATACGGGTTAGGGGCATTACATATCACACTATCTAATAATTATATCGATAGATTTTGATGTTTCGGTCGAGGTTATAATGGCATTTATAGGTGGACGTATGTTTAATGGTTAATTGATGTTTAGGGCTTGTAAATGTTATTTTGAATTTGTAGTACTTTTGGTACTTTTGAAATCTTGTGGTTGGGTGTTAATATGGCCGAGTTGATGCATGATTTTATAACCAAAGTGGTAAGTGATGGTATGTTTGCAATGTGGTAAGTTATGGTATGTTTTGATATGGAATTGAGCTAGATGTGTATAGATGAGTTATGGTTAATCATGCATAAGTTTAGGTATATTTGCTTGATTGTGATTGAGGTGCCTACATGGCATATTGGTTGGATGGATTAATGGCCTATTGATTTAGTCTTATTATGCATGCTTTGTTATGTTTTGGTGCCTTGATTATGTGTATATTGCTTGCAGGTACATATTTGAAATGGGTAAAGGAAATGGCTTGATTTTGGCCAATTTCTTGTCCACATGGCCTAAGACACGGGCGTGTGTCTCAGCCGTGTGTGACACATGGCCATGCGACATGGCCATTTGTCCTATGTAGGTTTTAAAGTTTGTAAGTCAAGCAGTTACACGACCTGACACATGGGTGTGTGAGGCCGTTTTAAATGTTACACAGCCTGACACACGGGCGTGTGGCTTGGCCATGCAACCCAAGTTAAAGAGTTACATGAACACAAGAACGGGCTAGGACACGACTGTGTGTCCCTATTTCAATTGTTACATGGCCTAAGACACGGGCGAGTGTCTCAGCTGGGTGAATCACACGGCCGTGTAACCCTTGTAGTTTATCCTCAATGTTTTGAATGTTTTTGATTTAGTCCCATATCATTTCTAATGTGTTTCTAAGGCCTCGAGGGCTCGATTAAGGGACAATATGCATGTATATGATTGGATTATGCTGTGTTTATATCAATGTTTAGAAATGTATGTTTTTATGTTACAGTTCCCGTAACCCTATTTTGACGACAAATACGGGTGAAGTGTGTTACAGCAATAGATGACATTTCAAAGCGTGTATATTGAGAGATGGATCGTGCTTCAAATGCAATTCCTATGATCATTTTCTTTAAGACTATCCAGAAAGGTCTGATAGAAAGAAAGCTTAGAACATTCGGTCGAGGCTACGAGAGGAAGGCCATCTAGAACCAGTGGTAATGCGGGAAATAGTAGAAGTGGAATAAAAGATTCTACAGTTAAATCTGAGGCTTAGGCGCTAGCTAGGGCCTATGCAATTCGAGCTTGTGAGGAAGCTTCAACACCTAATGTAATTACCGGTACATTTTCTATCTTTAATACTAATGTTAATGCTTTGATTGACTTGGGGTCAACGCAGTCATATATATACACAACTTTAGTTTCAGATAAGAAAATAACTTATGAGTCAACTGAATTTGTGATCAAAGTAACGAATCCTTTAGGTCAGTATGTGTGAGTTGATAAAGTTTGTAAAAACTATTCTCTGATGATTTAGGATTGCAACTTTCTGGCTGATTTGATGTTATTACCATTTGATGAGTTTGATATGATTCTTGGCATGGATTGGTTGAATCTTCATGATGCTGTTGTGAATTGTAGACGAAAGTAAATTTTATTGAAATGTCAAAATGGTGAAGTAATCTGGATTGAATAAGATAGATTTGATAGTTCAGCTAATATCGTTTCAACTATGTCAGGTCATAAATGTGTTAGGAAGGGTTGTGAAGCATATTTAGCTTATATATTTGATTCTAGGGCTTCAGAATTGAAATTAGAATCAATTCTAACTATTTGTGAGTTCTTGGATGTGATTCCAAAAAAGTTACCATGGTTACCGCTAGTCAGAGAGGTTGAATTTGCTATTGAGTTAGTACTAGGAACTTCTTTGATATCGATAGCTCCGTATAGAATGACACCTAAAGAATTGAAAGAGTTGAAAGCACAGTTGCAGGAATTGATAGACAGAGGGTTTGTTCAGCCTAGTTTTTCTAATTGGGGTGCACCTGTATTGTTTGTTAAGAAAAAGGATGTAACATCCTAAAATAGGGATTAGTCGGAACAATGGTTTTGAAACCACAAATCTGAGGTCAAAAAATTATTTTAATATTATTTTCTGTGTTATAGCATGATTATATGAGTGCATGAAAATTTTGGTGAATTAATTTTAGCATTTGTGAGCTTAATTACGAAAAAAGACTAAATTGCATAAAGGGCAAAAGTTTTGTTTTACAACCCAAACATGTTAAATAGCTAGAGAACCAAAATTGGAGGTCTTTAAAGTGCAAATAGGCCATTTGGGGAGTGATGGCCGGCCATAGGGACAAGGAAATTTGAAAAGTCAACTTTTGGTGGCATTAGGTGACGTGTTTTGGTAATAAAATAAAATAAAGAAAAAGTTGCCATCTTTTTCATTTCTTCTTCTTCTTCCATCGAAAATGGCAGCAAACATGGGGATTTTGAGAGCTTAAATTTTCAGCTACTTAGTTCCCTTGCAAGTAAGTGATTTTGATGGTTATTTTTTATGATTTTTGTATTTTTGAAACCCTTGTAACTTAATATAGCTAATGGGGGGATTATTTTACAAAATGGTTGAAAGTCTAGGGTTTTGCTATGTGAATATTTATGTTGTTTGCTGAATTTTTATGGAAGAAAATAAGTCATGGTTGTGTAATAAACAACTTTTGTGAAAGAATTTTCATGAAAAACACCTAAATGGACCATTTTTGTAAAGGTTGATAAAAAGGTGATAAGTATGTGAAATGAATGAAATTGTGGGCTGCTATAAGCCTAAAATAAATTTGGCTAGGCTTGATTAATGAAGAAATTTGATAAAAACCGATTTAAGAGCCTAGAGGTAAAATCGTAATTTTTGTAAAAGTCTAAGGGCAAAATGGTCGTTTTGCCAAAGTATAAATTATGGAATGTATTGGTTAATGTGATGATTAAAGTAGTGAATTTTATCATTTTAGATCAAGGAATCGAGATTCGAGCTGAAATCAGAAAGTACGAGGTTATGGACAAAAATGACGTAATTAGCCAAAATTGCATTCGAGGTAAGTCCGTGTGATTAAATAAGCATGGCCTCCTTGTTATTGTTAATATACTTGAAATCTATCTTACTATGATTGTATTGAATTTTATGTTGATGATATTGTATATGAGAAAGTGATGCCAAATGTTAATAACATTTATGTGATGATTGAATGCATTGGAAATTTGATGGAATATGATATTCCCTTGAAACGAGTAAGTTGTGCGTAAATATTATAGCTTTATTGTTATTATGCACTGAATAGTTAATTTTGCATGAAATGTTTGAATGTGGCTATGAGAAATGTATGATGAGACTTAACGTTATAGACTCCCGGCTGAACTTTGAGAATAGATTCGATATTCATGCCATGACATTTGGGTGACATGTGTGCTAGTGTAAGACATGTCTGGGACATGCATCTGTAGCATTATGAGAGCTAGTGTAAGACCATGTTTGGGACATGGCATTGGCCTCGAGATATGAAAGCTAGTGTAAGACCATGTCTGGGACATGACATCGGTGTGATATGATGCACCATTATGTATTTTTACTGTAATATCCCGAATTAGGGCCTAATCGGAATAGTGGTTTCGTGACCACAAAATCTGAGATAGAAATAATTATTTTATAATTATTTTGATGTTTATGTTATGATTGCATGATTGTGTGAAAATTTCGTGATGAAATCCTATGCCTAAAGTGCTTAAATTGAAATTAGGGACTAAATCGAATAATTTGCAAAACTTGCATTCTAGAAGTTTCTAGTATGAAATTGTTTTGAAATATTAATTAGGAGGTATTAAATAGCAATTTTACCAATTTCTAAGTTTATGGACAAAAATTGGACATGGATGGAATTTTTGGAAAGTTTAGTAGTAAGGGCATTTTGGTCATTTAGGGGTAAAATGAATTAAAATACAAAATTAAAAGCCAATTTTGCTCATCTTCAACCCCATGGCCGAATATAGCAAGGAGAAACTATGGCTAGGGTTTTTCAAGCTTCCAAGCTCAATTGTAAGTCCATTCTAGCCCCGTTTTTCAAGTTCTTTACGTTTCTGGAGTCCCGGTAGCTCGATTTAGCTTATGCTAGCAATAATTTAACCTAGGGTTCATATTTGGAAAAATACCCATAGGTGAAATTTGTGTATTTTGGTGTTTTATGATATAATATGAGGTTTTAAATTATGTTAGACAGCTTGTGCTACTCGGTTTTAAGTGAAAACGAGCAAAAGGGCTTAATCGGTAAAAATACCTAATAGTCATAAGTACATGTTAGAGTGAGAATTTGATGTTGCCATAGAAGGGAAAAATGATCAGCATGTCATAAAACATAAGAAAATAGGCTGAAGTTTAATTTACGAGCTTTGGGGCAAAAGTGTAAATATGCAAAACTTTAGGGGCAAAATTGTAATTTTTCCAAAATATGATTTTGGGTCAATTTGAATAATGTGAGTCCTAATTAGACTATATTTTAAATGATAGAGCAAGGAAAATTGAAATTCGGGCTAAAATGGGGAAATTACCAAGTTGTGGACGAAATGGTAAAAGTAGCCATTTTCGCATACTAGGTAAGTTCATATGTAAATGTTGGTAACATAGTTATTATTTTAAATATTTTTATATTATTTAAATGATATGATAATTATTATGAAATATTATACTCGTGATAATTGTTTGATAATATGTCAAATTATGTGATATACTTGGAAAATGTGAAATACTACCGAGTATCGGTATCGGTATTCCGTAGAAGATGGTTGAGACACATGATTGGGAAAAAGGTCCCGTTGAACCTTAGGAATGGATTAGGATACAAGTGACATGTCACTGGGATATTTGAGCATCCAAACTCGTTGAGTTGAGTCCGAGTTCACTTATGGATGCAAATGTCCAAGCTCGTTGAGTTGAGTCCGAGTTCGTGAAATGTAACTAGGCATCCGAGCTCGTTGAGTTGAGTCCGAGTTCACTTATGGATGCGAACGCCCGAGCTCATTGAGTTGAGTCCGAGTTCGCTTATGGGCGGGTTACATAGTAGCTTGGCTACATATGTAGCACTTATGTGCAAACTTTCCATGTATCCGAATTATATTCCGATGTGTTCAACGGGTAAAGTTCTACTCAAATGGAGGAATACTCAAGATGAAAGGGACGTATTGGTAAGTGTTGTGAAATGGATACTTAGAACAGGTATGTACTTAACCCTCGGGTTGAAAAATCGATATAACAACAATATGGTAAGATGATAAATGAAAATATGATATGAATGTCTTGGTGATGATTATGCAAATGATGTTTTATGTTTGCTTATATGGTTATGTTACTTGCTATTTGCATGTGAACTTACTAAGCATTTATGCTTACTCCCTCCTTTTCATTCCTTGTAGTGTTCACAAGCCAGCTCGAAAATCGGGAACGGTCGGAGGCACGCTCACACGATCCGTATACCATCTTGGCATAATGGCTTGTATATTTTGAGTATGGCATGTATGGCATTATAATCATTTTGTATATATGATCTTATGATATGGTTATTGAGTAGTATAAAAATGCTTGGTAATGATTAGCCATTGGAATGGCTAATTATGATCATATTTGGTGTTATGTATGTCAAATTGCTAGTTAATCCATGGAAACCATGAAATAGGTAAAATTTACCATAAAATAGATTCAGACAGCAGTAGTGACGTGAATTTGAAAAATCATTAAAAATAGTAGAGATATAATTAGATGATGAATAAAATATGGAATTGAATAATTATGAGTCTATTTTCATATGGAAGAAACGAAACAGGTATATGAGTTATATTTTATGAGATGTTTAAATTTTTGTGAAACAGGGCCAGAGCGATTTCTGGATCCCCTGTTCTGATTTTAGAAATTCACCATAAATTGTATAAAAATAATTAGAAGTCATAATTTATATGTATAGATTTATTATTGAGTCTAGTTTTATGAGAAACAAACTTCATAGTCATTGAAATTCTGTACAGAGAGATATCTGATTCGTAATACACAGAGGTCAGAGCAGTCGAACCCTGAAATAGGGGAGACTTCAACTAATAAACTGTACTAATTGGCCAAGCCAAAAATTCTAGAAAAAAATTAGTAAATATATATATGAGTCTAGTTTCAGAGAAAATTTATGGAATTGAATTTTGAATTTTATAACTCGAGATATGAATTTTTAAGCGACTGTGATGCAGTTAGCCAGCTTGTCTGGAAATTTTAAAAATAAATTGTTTGAGCTGTTTAAGTAATGAATTAAGTCTGTTAACACCTCGTATTCGACTCCAGCGACGGTCTCGAGTACGGGGCGTTACATTTACCATGATGTTTAAAATGGTTTGTAAATGTGTTATAAGCTTAGTTACTATTATTTTACACTAAACAATTTTGGGACAGCTGCAGTAGTCCAACTTGAAAAATACACCAAAAAATAGTGGAAAGAGGGTTAAAGGTTGAATGAAATATGGAATTAAAGCTAATCGAGTCTAGTTTCTTATAAAGGAAATGGTGTAAGCAAATGAATTTCATATTATGAGATATTTGAATTTGTGTGAAACAGAGTTAGAACGACTTCGAAATCCCTTGTTCTGATTTGAGAAAATCATTGAAAATTGTACAAAAATAGTTATGGGTTATAATTTATATGCTTAGAATTCTTAATGAGTCTATTTTCAAGTGGAATAGACGGGAACATCATCTGAGTCCTGTATTATGAGATAATTAATTTTAGTGAAGAGGGGTCGGAACTGTCAGACACGGGTAAGGGGTGTTACAAAGGACGGGTCAATACGATTGTCTATTGATTACCGACAGCTTAATAATGTCATGATAAAAAAAATATCCATTGCCACGTATCGTTGATTTGTTTGTTCAATTGAAAGGCAGGACAATGTTTTCAAAGATTGATCTCTGTTTTGGATATTATCAACTACGGGTTAAAGATTCTGCTGTGCCGAATGTTACTTTTAGGACCAAGTATAGACATTATGAATTTTTTGTTATGCCATTTGGCTTAACAAATGCAACTGCTCTGTTTATGGATTTGACGAACAGAATATTTTGACCGTATCTACCATTTGGCTTAACAAATGGTCGTACTCATTGATGATATTTTGATTTATTCCCGAGATAAAATTGAGCATGCACAACATTTGAGAATAATTTTGCAGACTTTGCACGAGAAATAGTTATTTGCTAAATTTAGCAAATGCGAATTTTGGTTGCGTATTAGGGTGGGTCCGAGTAAAATATCAGCTATTGTAGATTGGAAGACTCCTAGAAATGTCTTAAAGATCAAAAGTTTCTTGGGTTTAACTAGGTATTATCAGAGATTTGTAAAATGCTTTTCGATGATTTCTACACCGTTGATGAAGCTACTTTAGAAAGATATCAAGTTTGAATTTTCTGAAAAGTGTCAGCAAAGTTTTGATCAGTTGAAAGTATTATTGATCAAAGCCCCTGTGTTGATTCAGCCAGAGTCCGGTAAGGAATTTGTGATCTATAGTGATGCTTCATTGAATGGTTTAGGTTGTGTCTTGATGCAAGAAGGCAAAGTGGTAGCTATTCTGTTTGCTTTAAAAATCTAGCGACACTATTTGTACGGAGAAAAATGTCATATCTTCACGGATCACAAAAACCTGAAATATTTGATATCACAAAAAAATTACATTTGAGACAATGTAGATGGTTGGAGCAGCTAAAAGATTATGATTTGATCATTCAGGAAAAGTTAATGTTTTAGTTGATGCTTTAAGTAAAAAATATTTATTTGCTTTGTGAGCTTTGAATACTCGATTGATGATGTTTCCATTGTAGCAGAATTAAAAGCTAGATCGACATTTCTGCAATAGATTTGTGAAGCTCAGAAAAATGAATTCGAGTTGATTGCTAAATGAGAATAGATTGAAAAGACGTCTAATTCAGAATTTCATGTTAGTTCTGATGGTAGGTTATATTTACGAAAGAGAATTTGTGTTCCAAGAAATTCTAATATTATACAAAAGATTTTACAGGAAGCTCAAAGCAGTAATTATTTGATTCACCCTGGTGGTAACAAAATGTACAGTGATCTGAAACAAATGTATTGTTGGCCAAGTATGAAACGAGAAATTCCAGAGTTTGTATCAAAATGTTCGATTTGTCAGCAAGTCAAAGTCAAGCATCAGGTACCTTTTGGACTGCTATAGCCTATTATAATTCCAGAATGGAAATGGGAACGAGTTACTATAGATTTTGTATCATGGTTACCCTTGTCTCCGCAGAAGAAACATGCTATTTGGGTTATTGTTGATCATTTGACTAAATAAAAAATTTCATTCTAGTACATACGAATTATTCACTTGAAAAGTTGGCAAAATTATACATTTCTGAGATTGTTAGACTACATGGTGTACCAATGTCTATTATCTCTGATAGAGATCCACGGTTTACTTCTAGATTTTGGATTAAATTACATGAAGCTCTGGGAACTCGACTACATTTTAATACAACATTTCATCCACAGATCAATGGTCAATCTGAGTGAGTGATACAAATACTCGAGGATATGTTCTATTGTTGCATTTCAGAGTTTGAGGGTAGCTGAGAGAGTTTTATTTCGTTGGTTGAGTTTGCTTATAATAATAGCTATATAACACCCCTATCCTGTAACCGTCGCCGGAATAGGACGAGACGTTACCAGAAATTAGGAATCGGATCAGAACAGTAAAAATTTTGAACCTTTTCTTAAATAAAAGATCATTTATTTATGTAACTAATAGACACAAGCAAAGATCGAATTTAAAACTTATAAAAGTAAACTTCCATAAGATGCCATATTCGCATGGCTTATATACAATAGTCAAAATATCATTCTACTTATAGTCTATCCTATACATGCCATAAGCTAAGTCCAAATCACATGATTACCACAATAGTAGATAGTGTGACGAAGTGCTGACGATCCCCGAGTTGATAGTAAAAGTCAACGATCTACAAAAATAAATAGAGAAACATAAGATTCAAAGTAAGCTTTCATAAGCTTAGTAAGTCTTAAGCAATTTAAACAGTTGAACTTAAAAACAAACCAAATGTTCAAAATCACATAACACTTTCTGAGTACAATACTATTTGGCTGATTATGCACAAACACATATCATATTACTCCGTTTGTACTCAAACTCATATAAACATAGTATTTACAAGCTTCTGGATTAACTTTAATTCTTTCAATTTTCACTAGTGTATCATTTCTTACCCACACTTACTTCCAACATTCATAGTTAAATGGCATATCGAAAACTATCTTGTAACTTTGCATAATAACTTAATGCACACATATACAAATATACATATGAATTTACAACATCTTTTCATATGCTTCTCATTACACATTCTTAATTCCCGTCAGATCAATCTCACATATATAATATATATATCACATACCCGAATCACTTAATGTGTAATATGAGTTCAATTTATCATCTTAGCATAGGATCTCGTAGTCATATACTTTATCAAATTCACTAGCACTTGGCCTGCGAGGTATAAAACCCGAACATAACACTAGCACGAAGCCTACGGGACTTTAAACCTGGATACAATCTCAGCATAATTTATTTTATATACTTTTTACTAACTTTGGCCTCATCAAATATCTAATAATACACACTTTTCACAATTGGTCATTCGGCCACATTATATACACATAAACATATGTACATTTCACACTTGCCCATTCGGTCACACCATATACACAAGCACATATATAAGATAATGCTTTTATCATTACTTGCTAATACATTATATACTTTGCTTTCATTTAAATAACCACTCAGCCATATTACATTTCTAAGTAACCATTCGGCCTCACTATACAAATAAGATAGCACACATTTTCATAAAGGCCATTCGGATAACTTGCACACATTTAATATTAGCCATTTCGACCTCACCACATATACATATCTTGTACATCAATTTCATCATATCAAAATCGACTAGGTATACTAGTCATTCATGGCTTATAGCCTCATTTTAATATGGATTCGGTACTTTGATTACCAATATTTAATCAAACATGTTCTTAATTACAATTATTTAACATTTTAATTTACATTCGGCAATGACATGTTCATCTCCAATAATTCAATACTTATAAACTTATAATTTCATAAATTTTAACATCAAAGATCCATCTAACACTCATATATCATTTCCTAACGTCACAATTCAAAATTCACATATGGTTTTAATCAATATCTTATAAGCAACTCAAACAGTTTTATCAATGTTTACAACATAATCACAAATTCACTACAAGCTGTCTTCCTAAGCAATAGTCATTAAATTATTTGTAACTGGAGCTACGAAACTCCAAATCAAGTACCGTTAATTTTCCCTAGAAATAGACTCATCAAGCTTTAATTACATAATTTATTCAGTCTCTAGCTCAACTCCAACAATTTATGGTGATTTTCTAAAATCACATTATTGTTGTTGTCCCAAGCAGATCTATTACAATTTACTCTTAAATTTCCAAAAGTTTAAACACTTAAGAACTTACTAAGATCTCAATTTCCCTTCTTCAATTTCCTAATCACATTAGTAGTTTCACTTACTTTGTAATATTAATCTACAATTCATCTCATAATTCATTCGGTAATTTTATCACATAATTTATTAAAATACCATTTCCTTATATTGATTTCAAATACATTCAAGAATTTAAAGCATAATTTCATAGCCAAATGTAATCACTAATCGGCATTTACAAGAAATTCATAGTATTTTATTCACATCTTAACTCATGATGCTTTCGGTTATTCCATCTTATCTCATGTATTCAAAATACCATTCACACATATTAGTTCATAAGACATTTGGCTATCACACATAGTCCTCACTAAATTCATACTCATTCTATTTACCATTACTTAACCGAAACACAGAGATCATATATCATTCTCTAAAACTCTTTTAGCATATACCTCATTTCCATGCACAATTCAATCGAGTAAGTTAGCCATTTTCGGCTCATATTATGAACATTATTAATCATTCAAAAATATATATATTTATATATCACATATACTAAAACTTTATTCTATATTCATTTAATTTTTAAACACATAAATTCAACTTAATCATTTAAGAGCTTACCTCAAAAGTTATCGTACGGCTATATCGACTACACGACTACCTTCGTTTTTTTCCTCGATCTGAGTTTTTCCCCTTAAGCTCTTGATGCTCAATCAACAATTTTAACTCTTGGTTGTTAAACAAACATGTTTTGTTAAAGAATTTTTAGTGAATTTAGGGTTTAAAGACTTCTTCAAGAAAATAGTAAAATTTCATGGTAACATTATAAAATGATGATTTAAGTGGGTTGATATGAGTCCCTAAGAAATTCGGCTAGCTTGTATGGAAGGTTAAAATAGTTAAATTTCAAGTTATGAGCTTAGAGACTAAATTGTAAAAAAAGTTAAAATAGGAGGGTAATTCTATAATTTCATGTAATGTGAATTCTTGATTGAATTCAATACTTGAAATTATTTGAAGTACTTAATTGAATGAAATTTTCTATTTGGATCAAGGTAAATAACAACCGGATTTAAAACAGGGAAAAGCTAAAGCTTTGGACTAGACTGCAATTTGGTTATTGCAACCATAGTTGTTGAGGTAAGTTCGTATAAATTATAATCTTATTAATGAAAGTTTGATTGATTATCAGTTATATTGTGTTTGCTATAAATTGACATGAAAATGCATGTATATTGATGCTTTGAGTAATTCACGAATAAGTAATCCCATTTGAACCTTAAGAGTCTTAGGATACGAATGACATGTTATTAGGGATTTCATGTTTCGGGTGTTGGTCTTGAATGTCTTACCAATGGCTGAGGTCTTGCATTTGTTGCAGATTCTCCACAGCTCCTGTGAGCAGCATCGTATAACTAACATTCTAACCCATAGCTCATGTGAGTTGGCCCATTTCACAGCTCGTGTGAGCACTATTGAAAAGGAAAGGTTACGGTTATATGGAAAGACACACTATGTGTGAGCGTTCTCGAGTATCCAATGTAATTTTAGACTGTTTAATGGGTAAGCAATGGTTAATGGCAAGGTATGTGTAATTTTGGATAATGGTTCATAATCTTACGTAAAGGTTAATTTGATAGATGATGTGTACATGAAAATCTACTTATGATATGGTTGAACTTATATGTACCATGTATGAACTTATGAATTTGTGAATTTGGTGATGCTTATAGGATTGTATTTAAGCTTATGAGTATAGTAAAGATGTTATGCACATTTTATAAATTGAGCTTATGAATGGTAAGTTATGTTTGAGTTTATACGAACTTACTAAGCACTAGTTGCTTACGTAGTTATTTTCCTTTGTTTCACAGATTATCGGAAGCTCGATCGATTGGAAGCTTATCGAAGATCTATTACACTATCCAGCAACCATCTCGGTAGTTTTTGAGTTATTTTTGGCCAAGGTTATAAATGGCATGTATAGAAACTTTTTATAATGGTAGACCATGAATGTATTAATGGTCAATTTGGTTTGTGTATGCTTTTGGAATTTATGTTTTGTTTCATGGACTTTTAGTGCCTTAACAAGTTTAAGTCATTATGACCACTTTTAAGTACTTGTAATATATGGTATTTTTGGTATGTTTATGATGATATGTGAATGGTTATAATTGATGTCATTTGGTAGTTAAAAGAAGTAGGTTTTGTGCTTGAAATGTGGCTATGTTGCTTTGTTTTGATTAATGATGTTTTGGTATAAATGTGATGTCTTTGAATGGCATATTGGTTAGGTGAAATAGGTGGATTGAAATGGTAAGTTTATATGTGTTTGAAAGGTATTTTAGTCTCTTGAATGTGTGCACAAATGGAATGGTTGATTAGGTATGTTTTGGTCTTTAAATGGATTGTTTTAGGGTCAAATTATGGAGCACATGAGCTGTCACACAACCGTGTGTCACTTGTTAATTTTGGTGTAAATTTCACACGGCCTAAGATACGACCTTGTGTATCAAGTCAGTGAGTTACACAGCCTGCGACACGACCATGTAACCTAACTCAGTGAGTTACACAATTTAAGACATGGGCAGGGACACAATCGTGTGTCCCTTTTTTCAATTGTTACATGGTCTGGCCAACGTCACATGGCCTGGCCATGTAACACCCCTAACTCGCATCCGTTACCGGAACAAGGTTACAGAGCATTACCGGAGTTTACAGAGTAATTTCATATAATTCATGTCATTTACTTTTCATATCTGAAACTAATTATATAGTCCATTGAATGGACCCTCGAGGCCTAATTTAAACATTAGAATCAGGTTGGGACTAAATCAGGATCTCAGAGAATTTTTCGTGAAATTTAAATTTTTTTCTTTAATATAGGGGTCACACGCCTATGTGAGTAGGTCGTGTAGTTCACACGGCCAAGAGACATGCCCATGTCTTAGGCCGTGTAGGAATTTGATGTGAGACACACGGTCATGTCTGGAACGACGAAAATGTGCAAGTGTACACAATTGCAACAAGTAATAAAGTGACAAGTAAATGTCGAGTTATTGTACCTACAGGGACTGTGAAAAGAATTATTTATGAATGCTATTTAAAACACTTTGGTGAAGAAAAAATATTTTGTTTGAAGAAGGTGATTAAAAACTAAGATTTTAAACTAAGTAAACTAAATAAATAAATCTCAAATGCACGATTTCAAAATACGATTCTAATCAAGATGACTTAATTGTGTTAGATTAATTACATTTCATAACTTAGAATTATTAAACTCATGCTTATATTGTTACGAATAAATTCACAGCAACTCGGTAATTTGCTAACTTATGAACATACTCACCTACCAAAATTCATTCATTTCTTGACTATATCCCTATGTCAATTCAACCGATTAAACAAATCTTAATAGGTAAATATTTTATTGCACATGCATACTTATTAAATTGAAATAATCTCTTAAACATATCCCTATGTCATTCAAACAATTAACTCAATTTAATAAGCACATAAAAGACTATGTGAGGTAACAAAGTAGCCTTACCTTGAAACAGTTTAATCACAATAATCTTGCAAGTTATGCAAGGCAAATGTATCGTCAGATACCGTTGCTAATTTAACCTCCAGCTACCTTAGATGATTAAACATACTCTGATTAAGTACTGTGTCCATTAATTACAATTTCAATCTGTTTAAATAATTAATTCCTCAGTTACCTAACATAATGCAAGAATAACGTAGTCATGATTTTACTTAATCAAGCATCTTACTGAGGCCTATAACAACATAAACACAATTTTAACAATTTAAGAAGATGAAATGCAATCAACCTAGCACAAATTAAATTCAAGATAAATTGATTAAATTAACCATTCCAACAACATAAATATTCATAAATATGTTCATCATAACAACAACAAAAATTAAAGAGATAGGGAACAAGAATCAAATCGGGTGTTTTTTCGTGGCTTGACTAGTTTACTCCGTTCTTCCTTTTCCGTTGCCCTCATCGACCAAGGCTGCTATGAACACTTAATTGTTGCTCCAAATGGTTGATGAATGCCCCTTTTCCAAGAGGAGAAATCGACAAGAGAGCTAGAGAATTTGGAATGGAAAAGAAGAGAGAAAGTGGAGAGAAGAGAGAAAAGATGTGAATGCTTGAGGTGTGTTGAATGATCAGCCAAGAGGGGTTTTTATAGCTGAAGATGGCTGCTAAAATTAGCTAAAAATAGCAACCAAAGAGCCATCCCTTGGCAGGCCACACATGTGGCAAGGTTGATGGTTTCAACTTTGCTAAATTTGGCTTGGGGCATATTTACAAAGCCACCTATTGTGGAGGGGTTTGAATGCAACTTGAACAAGTCTTCAAGGGCCTCTTTGCAAGCTTAAATAATCAGCTAATAAGCTAATTTGGGTCAGCTCTTTGGACGGTTTTTTGGGCTGTCCGTTTCTTGGTCGGTTCAGTTCACTCGGTTCAGTTCAACTAGACCACTTTTTTCATAATTAATTAATAATAATTTATTAACCCAAATTAAATTGGATATAAATTAAAATTAATTATATTATGAATTAATACATATAATTTTGGACCGTCTTAGGCTGAAATTTAGTTCGCCTCAATACTTTAAATTGCTTATCAGTTTTGTGCTTCTAGCAATGTCTACCGAGCTATTTTTCGCCCTTTGTGCAAATCTATCAAAAAAAAAACCAAAATTCATCAAAATTAATTATAAAATTAACTAAAATTCAACATGTTCATATTTTAAGTGCACTTTAATTATTTTATAAAAATTAATTATTTTTCGACAAGAATTTTATCGAAACTGCATGATTTTAAGTTAAAAATGGTATGTAAAAATGTGTAAATTTCTAAAAACCAAGAGTTCTTTCCATAGGGTCCTAGAAAAAGCAGTAACTGCTGTAGCTTGGGATGGAGGGGAGTGGTGGCGACGATAGGGAGAGTAACAACGAGATCTCCTTATTGGTAGAAGAGCTCATTCAATTATCTGTCAAAAGTTTAATGGTGGTTCGGAATGTAAAACCTACTTTGATCAGGTTACCATGGACAAAAAAATCCTACAATCTAGAGAGTTTTAGGGCTCAAATGAAGAGTATATGGAAGACAAGGAAAAGATTTGAAATCTAGTTGGCAGGACAGAATCTCTTCTTAATTGTTTTTTATTCTGAAGAAGATTTGGAGACAGTTATGGAAGGGCGACCGTGGTTGTTTCGCAAACATCTTATTTTGTTTGAGCGATTAAATGAACCAGTTGAAAAAAGTCAATTTCAGTTAAACTCGTCACCGTTCTGGATCAAAATAGGTTCGTGTTCTCTCGAATTTGATAAAAAAGATCTACTGCATGCCATTGGTGTTACTTTTGGAGGATTAATCAAATCTGAAATCAGTGGTGAGGTATGTCGATTAAGAATTAATCTGGATGTCCAAAAACCCCTTAGAAGAGGAATTTTTGTTACTAGTGATAGTAATTTTAAATCATGGGTTTCTTTTAAATATGAGAAGTTACCGCTCTTTTGATTTGGATGCGGAAGAATGGGGCATGGCCTTACTAATTGCACTGTGTTAAGTCTTGTGGAAAAAGATAATGTCAGAGATGATCCTCCTTTTTCTATAGCATTAAAAGCTGAATCAAATGCATTTGGGAAAGAGAGTATGAAATTAAATGCTTTTTCAAAAAATATAGGAGTTCAATACTTTTATACAGAAAGCACAGCTCAACCTACAAATGATGGTTTTGGGGGAAATATAGGAGAAGGGAACATTATGAAAGGAAAGCGTCAAGAAGGACTTCAACTGCTAAGTATGGAGGGCTTACTAAATAAACAAGAGGCAGACTCTGATATGATTACGAAGGGTGAATTGAATGAAAGGAGTAGAAAGCTGGGGAAAGTTTCAACAGTAGCTGAAAAGTCTAGCTGGAAAAGAAAACCAATAGCGAGGTGACAGATATTAGAAAGGAGGAAAGCATTATGGGAAAGAGGAAGAGTCCAGAAGTTGATGTTGGAAAAAATAGTACAGATTTATCACACGAAGACGGAGCAAAAAGATTGAAATATGAATAAGTAGTGAATCGAGAAGAAGTTCCAGTGGATGCAATGATTGAAAACTCAGAACACATTTTTGCCTCAAACAATTATAGATCGGCGGCTGCCAAAAGGCAAACTGACCGGGCATAATGAAAAGCATAAGTTGGAATGTCCGAGGATTGGGGAATCCACGGGCAATACAGAGGCTGCGACATTTGTTAAAGCAGCATAATCCCTAAATGGTCTTCTTAATAGAGAGAAAAATTGATAAAAATCGCATAGAAAAGGCTAGGAGGAGTTGTGGTTTTATGAATGGAATCGACATTTAAGTTGAAGGTTCAAAGGGTGGACCGTGTCTAGCATGGAAAGGAGATATTACAGTTATTTTGAAAAGTTTATCCAAGTGGCATATTGATGTAATAATAAAAGAGGGTGGTGTCCAAGAAGATTGGAGGTTTAGGGGGTTTTATGTCTCTCCTTACTCAAATAATAAAAGTATTTCATGGGACTTGCTAAGGAAATTGGGCCAAGAACAAGATCATCCATGGATAGTATGTGGTGACTTTAATGAAATTATGTATTCTTTCGAAAAAAGTGGAGGAACTCAAAGGGAGCAAGGGAGAATAGGGGCCTTTAGGGAGGTTCTAGAGGAATGCCAACTAGTGGATATTGGATACTCAGGGATTTGGTTCACTTGGAAAGGGGGCAATCTGCCGGAGACAAACATCAAGAAGAGACTGGACAGAAGAGTTGCAAATGAAAATTGGATGACTTTGTTCCCGATGGGCAGTATTCAACATCTACCATATTATACATCAGATCATTGTCCATTACTTTCAAACACAAAAAGTGATGTTGTGTATACTAGGAGTCTTAAATTCAAATTTGAGGCATGGTGGACCTTAGAGGAATCTCTTGAATAAGAAATTAAGGTTGCATGGGAAACATCAAATGGCACCCTAACAGAGAAACTGGAGAAGTTACAATTTCGATTGCAGAGCTGGGCAAGTCCTATCAAAAGGAAGAGGGAAGGAATAAAAAGAAAGCTATCTAAAGATCTTGAAATTTTGCTAGAGAAAGAAAGGGATGATGAAACGATGGCAAAGATCATTGATACAAAAATCCATCTTAATATGGAGATTGATAAAGATGAAATGTACTAGGAACAAAGGGCAAGAGTAAATTGGCTTCGGCTTGGGGATAAGAATTCAGGTTTTTTTCACAAGTGTACAACAGCCCGCTAGCGAACCAACACAATAACTAGGCTAGAATCAGACGAAGGAAGGTAGATTACAGACGGTACAGAGATTTGTGAGGTAGCCACTATGTTCTTTCAAAGGCTATTTATGACAAATGGAGTTGAGGATTCATCGCATATGTTAACGGGTATTGTTAATAAAATTTCTCATGAGCATAATATAGTTCTATTATCTCCTTTCACAGCAGAAGAAGTCCAGATAGCTTTGAAAGGAATGGGGCCCACTGAAGCACCAGGTCCTGATGGCTTCCCAACATTATTGTTTTAGAAATACTAGCATATCATTGGTAAGGATGTCGAAACTTTCTGTTTAGGTATCCTAAAAAATGATCAGAATTTTGAATCCATTAATAAGACAGATATTGTGCTCATCCCAAAGGTTCTAAGCCCCACTAAATTAGTTAACTTTAGGCCTATTAGCTTATGCACGGTCATTTATAAAATTGTGGCAAAAATAATAACAAACTGCCTTCAAGGAGTCATTCGAAGTTGCATCGATATTGTCCAAAGTGCATTTGTCCTAGGACAACTTATTTCTGATAATGTGCTCCTAGCATATGAAATCTTACATACGTTCCGATAGAAACGCACAAGGAAAAAAAGCTATATGGCAGTGAAGCTAGACATGAGTAAAGCCTATGATAGAGTTGAATGGGATTTCCTAAAGGCAGTTATGCTACAGATGAGATTTACAAGAGAATGGGTTGGATTGATTATGAAATGCATTACTACAGCTACTTATGCTGTTAATATAAATGGAATGAGTGGGAGAACCTTTCAACCTTCTAAGGGGCTTCGTCAAGGAGATCCACTTAGTCCGTTCCTTTTTCTAATTTATAGCGAGGGGCTTTCTTCACTGATGAAATTAGCAATGGGGGAGGGTTTGATAAAAGGTGCTAAGGCAAGTTGAATAGGGCCAAAAATCTTACATTTACCTTTTACAGATGATTGCACTTTATTTGGTGAAGCAACAATTAGGGGTGTGACGATTCTGAAAGAAATACTTAAGGAATATAAATGCTGCTCAGGCCAATGTGTGAATTTTAGTAAATCAACAATTTTCTACAGCTCAAATACAATTGGAGATAGAAAAGGTGAAATTTCATCTCTACTAGGAGTTAGAAGTTCAACAAATATTGAAAAGTACTTGGGACTACCTAATGTTGTCAGAAGAAGGAAAAAAGAGTCTTTTCAAAATCTAAAAGAAAGGGTCTCTATGAGAATAGAAGGTTAGAGTACAAGGTTTTTATTTTAAGGGGGAAAGGAGGTCTTTATTAAATCAGTACTCCAGGCTATACCAACCTATGCTATGACTTGCTTTCTCCTACCAAATTCATTATGTGGGGAGTTGGAGAACATTTTTGCTAAGTTCTGGTGGCAAAAAAGCCATGGGAAGAGAGGGATTCATTAGTGCCAATGGCAGCATTTGTGTCATGCCAAAGAAGAAGGCGGAATGGGGTTCAGAAGTATGGCTAAATTTAATATAGCTCTCTTAGCAAAACAGGGTTGGAGGATTATAACTAATCCAGAATCATTAGTAGCGAAAGTACTTAAAGTGAAATATTTTCCGAAAGTTGACTTTTTGAACTTGCATTTAGGGAATAATTGTTCATACGTATGGCGGAGTCTATGGGCGACAAAGAGTGTATTGACAGATGGAATTTACTGGAAGGTCGGGACGGGTATGAGCATATCAATTTTTAAAGATAATTGGATTCCAGATTCCAGAAATGTTAGATTATCTTCTGTTGTGGTAAATTCGCGTGATTATAAGGTTGCTGAATTAATCAAAAATTACGAAAGGAAATGGAACAGAAAGTTGATTGTTAATACCTTCCCAAAAGAAGCAGCAGGTAAGATTCTTAGTATTCCTTTGGCAAAAGAACCTCATGATGACTTTCGGGCTTGGAGCAGTGAACCTTCGGGAGAATTTTCGATTCGAAGCGCCTACAAACTATTACAAGTTTGGATCCTAGAGCTTACGCTTTGCAAACCAACTACAAGGAATTCTACAAAAACCTATGGAGCCTAGATCTACCACATAAAATTTTAATCACCATTTGGAAAATTTCATGGAATTATCTGCCTACTCGAGTGAACATGCAAAACAGTGGAAACACCCACCTGGGTAGTTAATAAAAATAAACTTCGACGGAGCATTTGACGAGCGTAATCAACAGTCGGCCTCTAGGATAGTAGCCAAAAAATAGAAAAGGACTTGTTCTCCTTTCATGCACAAAGTTTCATCATAGAGTACCTTCAGGCTTCGCTGCCGAAGCGTTAGCTTGTAGGAAAGCAACCAGGATAGGTCTCGACATGCAAGGGAAGAAAATCATTATTGAAGGTGATTCTTTATCTATTATTAAAAAATGTAAAGCTAAAGGGGGAGATAAATCGAAGATAGGGGCCTATATACATGATATCCATTAGTTAAAATCCATATCTGGTAATATCAGGTTTGAATATACCCCTAGATCAGCAAATGGTCTAGCCCACATATTAGCAAAAGAATCTTTAAGAAGGAAGGAATAAGTTTACCTGGTCAAAAGCGTGCCCACTTATGCTGAAAACTAGAGGAAAAATGACATAGAGAGAGAGCCGGATTGAAGAAGAAAGGAAATGGAATTTAGGGGGAGTTTCAAATGGATAGATCAATAGTCTCGGTGGTAAATGCTCTCCTTGAAATTCGATAACGCCATTAAACTTGAATTGAAAGAAATGACGGAAACAACAGGCGTTAGAGGTCTCTGATTGGGCATTAGTACTGCCGTAATAAATGATATTCTAGAATTCTCTTTTATTTTATTTAGGCAGGTTTTTATTTCTTTTAGGTAGATATTTTGTTTTCCCAGGTTGATGTTTTGGCCCCTTAGTTTGGTATGGCTTTTATTCCTCTGGACTTTGAATATGTTTATTATATAAGCCTAATCTGATTCTTTGCTTCAAAAAAATGTGTAAATTTCCGTGTTTCTAGTGTCCCAGCCCGTGTCCTTACTCGTGTAACTCTCTGACTTGTGCCACATGGCCAGCCACACGTCCGTGTGCTAGGCCATGTGGTCAATTTAATTTTTGAAAATTAAGTGTAGGATTCACACGACCAAGACACCCACCCATGATCTAGGCCGTGTAGCATACACAGCTAAGACACACGCCCGTGACTCTACCCGTGTGCCAAATTCTAAGCATTCTATTTCTCAAATTTAAGATGCAGGAGATACAAAGTCAAACCACATGCCCATGTGTCAGTACGTGTGTCACACATGGTCAAGACACACGCCCGTGTGTCTACCCGTGTGGACAAAATAATGTCATTTCTTAGCCTTATTTCTCAGCCAAATTTAACCTTTGACCTACAACAATATTTGCATATATTTGCCAACCAATTCAAGTTATATAAATCAAGCTAACATCAATAACATGTATGAAATAACATCATATACATTCTTATGATCAAGCTTATCTTTTAGTAAAGACTTATATTTTACCTTAATTCAATCTAACCAACCACATACATATATGTTAAACATGATATATATAATCACATATCAATATACCAAAACAAACCATCATTAGCCATTCCAATGGCTAAATTACAAACAACCATATACTTGTCGACATTGGCTAAGTTAACCTATACATGCCATTATATCAAAATAAGATTACTTTTTATACCAAAACAAACTGGAAGATAGTATTCTCTGACCGTTCTCCAACCTTAAAAAGCTTTCGAGCATTATAAAAAAGAGAAAATAAAATTGAGTAAGCATTTAATGCTTAGTAAGTTCGTATAACGAGAATTAAACTTACCAATCGTATTCATTAAAATAAGTATATAATAACATGCTTCCCAACAAATTGCCAATTTTCCTAATCACATAAACTCAAGTAAGTAAGTTAGTAACATAATTCATTTATGCATCAATTAAACATGGATGAGCTCATCATGTTACATTTTCAGGTATTTCAGGAACACTCAAGATATTATTCATTTAATCTCAAAATTTCCCATTTCAGGGATTTATCTGTTGAATCATTGAAATTTCTATGGATACTCATCTCAGGTTGTACACACAAGGTGTACAAAATAGTAAGCTGTCAACTCATAATCAGGGGTACCCATTAGAGCACTTAATCAGGGAGCACACTTTCGAGCCACATATTCGGATGCTTAGATGAGCCATGTAACAAGACACTTATTCGGGCTAAACATGAAACTCATAAGAGTTTTACTCAGAGAGCTCATAGAGTTTAACATATAACTTTGGAGAGTTAATATCAGGAAGTACTGGATAAGGTAACAAGGAGATCAAGCGAGCCATGTTTGTAACACCCTCTACCCGTATCCGTCATCGGAATAGAGTACGAGGCATTATCGAGAAGCACAAAACACTTACAGATAATTTAAATACATTTTCATAATAATTTGTTTCGATTTAATACTATTTCATATTTAAGCTTTATTCACCAAAGTATTTGAAATATCATCTTTATGCAAATAGCACACATGAGGTACATAATTCCATAATTATGAATGAACACATTTATCAAACATATTCCATGTTTTTATATATATCATAGTTTCATATTTCCATGTATCAATTACCATCACTTCCTCGTATTTCAGACAAATACGTGTAACAATTCATAAATATTCAATTTATTAACTCTTCCTACCAATCACGATTTAAAATGCCAAATCACTTATTTAGCCCAATTTCAATATTCACTAAAATCTGTCATATAAATTTGGATGTACTTATTCATCAATAAATTCCATGTACAGATATCATCATCTCATACTTCCACATACATTTACTTTCCACATTTATGAATTCAAATAGCATATACAAGACATACCAATGTATTTCAAGTACGTTTTCATGATATTTCATTTCGAACTCATATTATTTTATACTAGAAGTTCTCTCATTAACTCATTTGGAATACCAATTCATACGGATAATACACTCAAGGTGTAGAAATATATAATCACAAATGAACTCATTCATCAACCAAGTTTTATGCTCATGTCTCATCAACTCGTATTTTCTTATGTCACATAATTCCATGTAATACTTAGCAAACTTCTTCAAATTAGTGAACATCTTACGGAATTGGTCTGCACCGGTATGCACTGAATTTCATTGATAATCACTGATGCCATAGCATAGCTATGGTCTTTTCACTACAATGCCATAGCTCAGCTATGGTCTTACATCTTATACACATATCACACAGATGCCATGTGCCAGATATGGTCTTACACAAAAATCACTTGTCACTTGTAGTCGAAGCTACCACTATTCACTAATCAGGTAGCCGGAGCTACCATTTTTCACTGATCAAGTAGCCGATGATCAGGTAGCTGAAGCTACCACTTTTCACTAATCAGGTAGCCGAAGCTATCACTTATCACTTTCACTTGTTCTTGATCAGATAAGTGTAGCCGGAGCTATCACTTATCACTTTCACTTGTCCTTGATTAGATAAGTGTAGCCGAAGCTACCACTTATCACTTGTTGCCATGGTCCAACCATGGTCTTTTCCTTCAATTCATCTTGTCACTGAACTGAAAAGCTCAATTTGATCATTTATTCAATTTTCATGCTTTTACATTATTCACGATTTTATCATCAATACATATGAAATAACACATCATGAAATTCATAAAATTAACAAATGATCACTAAAATTTAGCCATATAAACTCAGAAGTTCAATTTTTGTATTATAACGATAATCATAATTTCATAATAAATATTCAAAATAAAACATTATATCATTTCTAATTCAACTCTTATCGATTAAAATTGGGCATGTGATCAATTTATATACGAGTCATTCATATATATATATGTATATTTTTCCTCCTCCTCCTCTCCATCCACATCCTTAGTATAAATAACACACTTGTAAGTAACATTATCCATAATTTTCACTATTTACTTATGTGAATATTCAAGCTATTCATCCGTGTCATAGTCACTAAATAATTTTTATCTTGAGCTACAGAACTCAAAATTAATATCCATAAATCTTTCCAGAAACTAGACTCATATGTATTCTTACCATAAAAATTTCATAATTTTTGATTGGGCCAATTAATACAGTTTATTCATTTAAGTCTCCTCTGTTCTGCTGTCTAATAGTTCCGACCCTTCTTCACTAAAAATTAATTATCTCTCCGTACAGGATTCAAATGATGTTTCCGTTTGTTTCTCTTGAAAATAGACTCATTCAGAATTCTAAACATATAAATTTAAGCCCATAATTATTTTTATCCAATTTTTGATGATTTTACAAAATAAGAACAGGGGAACCCGAAATCATTCTGACCTTGTCTAAAAAAATTTATCATATCTCATGATTTACAATTCCATTGCTTACATAATTTCTTCTATAAGAAACTAGACTCAATAAAATTTAATTTCATATTTTATTCATCCTCTAATTCCATTTATACAGTTTTTGGTGATTTTTCAAAGTTAGACTACTGCTACTGTCCAAAACAGTTTTAGTGCAAAATGTTGATTTCCATTTTGCCTCAAATTTCACAATTCATACAATTCAGTCCTTGCTCAATTAACCCCTCAATTAAGATAATTTTATCAATTAATACTTTTTTCTAGACATTATAAGTTATTTCATAACTATTGAAATTCAGAATTTCCACATAAAACTCTAACTTCAAACTCTTTTACAGTTAGGTCCCAAACATTCACTTTCTATTCAATTCTTTCAATAAAATCAGCATATAAACAATTTAAAGCTCTAATTCCATACCAAATCATCATATACTTCCAGCACATATTCATAGCAACTTTCAATTTCTTTCATAGAATCAAAAACTAATGAATTCAACAAGTAGACCTAGTTGTAAAAGTCACAAAAACACAAAAATTTCAAGAAATAATCAAGAATTGAACTTACTTGAAGTGAAAATATGAAAAAACAACTTAAGGGGACCCTTCCATGGCATTTTTTCTGATGAGAATGCAGAAAAATAAAGAGAAATCTAGATAATTTCACTTTAGTCCTAGCTTTATTAAGTAAATTTTGCAATTTTCCAATTTTGCCCTTAATTCTCCTTATTTTCTTGTTGATTTCATGCCCTTGTCGTCCAGCCCAAATAGACCTTGGGTCTATTTGCCTTTAAACCCTCTTTCTTTTATCATTTAAGCTATTTAATCATTTCCCACAATTTTGCATTTGATACAATTTAGTCCTTTTTGTTCAATTAACTATCAAAACTTTAAAATTTCTCGACGAAACTTTAATACTAACTTATTAACACTCCATAAATATTTATAAAAATATTTATGGCTTGATTTAAAATTCTCGAGGTCTCGATACCTCGTTTTTAATTCTAATTATTTTAATATTTATTTTTAGTACACTATTCACTATTTCAAAATTTTTTCTAACTTCACATTTAACTTATACTCACTAAATTAATAATATTTCCTACTCATTTGTCGAATTTAGTGATTCGAATCACTGTTCCGACACCACTAAAAATTAGGCCGTTACAATGTTAGAAAGCCCATAAGAGCTTATATCAGGACGCTCACATAAAGCTGGGTTTGTGTCCGCATTTATGTTGGATCACAACCGATCGAATCATGTAACAAGACGCTCAAACAGAGTTGGGGTAGTGCTCAACACATGCATAATCACTACCGATTAGGATCCTCGCAAGAACTATTTATCAGGATGCCTGAGAGTGCTAAAACATGATTGCTCGTCTGAGCTATATTCTGTCTGCACATATGCAGGACCATATTCATTATGGGAAATCACATATATCCATCGAATTTCATTATTCAAAAGGAACTTAACATTTTCCGGACTTGTTTGAATATGTGATTATTTCATTTATTTATAACATTTATATAATTCATACAATCACATACCACACTCATTTCAAGCATGAAAATAAACACAATTTGGTTACACGAACTTACCTCGACACTTGTTTGTGTATGAAAATCTACTAATCTGATACTTTTTCTTTTTTTCTATCTAGCTTCGAATTTGAGATGCCCGGATCTATATAAATGAATTTAATCATCACTTTATCACATTTCATATTCAATTGGATTCAATTTACTCTCTAGGCAAAATTACCATTTTGCCTCTAAACTTTTCACAAATTCCAATTTCGTCCCTAGGCTCGGAAGATGAAATTCATGCAATTTAATCCTTATTCCAAGCCTAACCAAAATTTTCATATAACATTTACAACACTTTTATTTCACAAAATTCAAAAAATTTTCGTGGGTTTTACCACTTTTCAATTTAGTCCCTGAATCATGATTTCATCAAAATTCTCTTTATAAAAGTTGTTTATCTATCAACAACCTTTCATTTTCTACCATAAATTTTAAGTTTTCAGCATATTCATCCATGTAAAAACTTTGTTACTTTGATAAATTTTCAAATTAATCCCCAAAATAGATAGATTAGACTATCCCGATCTCAAAAATATAAAAATTACTAAAAACAGGAAAAGAAAACATACCTAATTAAGCTTGATTAGTTTCATTTCTCTCTCCTAGGGTTTCTATAGAATTTGGGTTGAAGATGATAATAGTATGATGATATTTCTTTTTAAATTATTAATCATCCATTAATTTTTTTATTTCCAATTTTATCCTTAGCCTTTTTTAAATTTTCATGGATGAATCACCAAAAATATCTACTAACTTTTCTTTAATCGTCTAATTACCATATAAGGACCTCAAGTTTTGAATTCCATAGCTAATTGATCCTTTTAGCTACTAGAACTCAACTTTTGCATTTTATGCAATTTGGTCCTTTCCATAATTAAACCCATAATCGGTAAAATTTTATTATCAGAATTTTCATATAACATTCCTATCTTAATATGGACTATGCAATAATATTAAAATAAATTTTCTTTCTGACTCAAATTTGTGGTCTTGAAACCACTTCTAACACCCCTAACCCGTATCTGTTTCGGAGCAGGGTTTCAGAGTATTACTAGAACATTCATAACATTTTTCAATTAATTTACGTAAATTACTATTCATTTACCAAGATCATACATATCGTCCCTTATATGGACCCTCGGGGCCAAAAAAGAGTGTTGGAATCAAATCGGGACTAAATCGAGAACTCAGGGAATTTTTTACGAAATTCTAAAAATTTTCCTAGGTGCAGGGCTCACACGCCCGTGTGGTCTAGGGACACGCTCGTGTGGTTAGGCTATGTACTACACACGCCCGTGTCCCTAACCCGTGTAACTCTCTGACTTTTAAATCATGAAGAAATTGAAGTCACACGGCCAAGTCACATGCCCATGTGCTAGACCGTGTGGCAAATTTTTATTTTCAAAATTTAGGTGCAGTTTTTACACTATCGTGTAACACGCCCATGTCCAAGGCCTTGTCAACCATACGACTGAGACACACGCCCGTGTCTCAACTCGGATACCCAATTCTAAGCATTCTATTTCTCATTTTTAAGAGGCAGGGGACATACGGCCGGACCACATGCCCATGGGACAAGCCATGTGTCACACATGCCCGTGTGTCTGCCAGTGTGAACAAAATAAGGCCATTTCCTAGCCTCATTTGTCACCCAAAACTTACCATTTTCGTGCACTAAAACTCACAAGCATATATCCACCAATCCAACATTATATTCACAAGAAATTTAACATCAATCATATAGTATTATCTCATGCATCAATAGATATAAACTTACTCATGTCATAAACTCATATGCTAACACAATTTAATCAAACCAACTCATAATAAGCACTTATGTGATTATCAAAATATCACTTTAAAATAGCCAAACTTAGACCATCATTAGCCACTCCAATGGCTAGGTTACAAGACAACCATTACAAGCCATCATTGTAACGCCCCAAAATTGGGCCTAGAAGTATTGGGCCTTGAGCATGGGAGCGGTTAAGAGACTGCTCATAAATATTTTAGTTAAGCAAGAAAGTGACACAAATTTCATGTTTTCTTTGTTGGCTAAGTGATTTGGGTGTGTTCGAGAGTGTTTAAGAAGCCTGGGTTCAAGTCTGGGCTTTTGTAAAAATTTTAGATTTTCCCCTTAAGTGAACCTTGGCTTTAGCTTGTAGGCCTTATAAATATTTGTGGGTAAAATGTGTCACAAAAAGAGCCTTGTGGCTTGGTGGAAAGTGATGTGTTGAGCAATTGAGAGGGCTTGGGTTTGAATCCCATAACAAGTAAGGAATGTTTATTTTGTTAATAGGGCGGCAAGTGTTTGAATTGGATACAAACTGTGCTGAGGTGGTTGTGGAAGTAGTCAAAGAGAGGAAATCAAGGAATTTGAAAAGGGTGGTTATGGATATGGGGGAGAGTTAGGTGGAGAGAATCATGGATTTCAAATTTGGAGAGTTTGAAGTCGATTGGGGGAAATTGAATATGCAAATTCGCCTAAGGAGTCTATTGTGTGCATTTTTTCGGCAATTTGAGAGTGTATAAGTGCCGAATTCTCTTTTTAGCATTTCGAGTTGTTTTTTCCTTTTTTTTTTGTGTTTTTGGTTTCTTTCTCTTCTAAAAGTAGAATCTAGTATCTCTCTCTCCCCAATTTTAGTTCACCATTCAGCCGAACTTTGCCTTTCTTCTTTTTCCTTTTCTCAACAATTCTTCTATTGTTCCTAAGGTTTGATTAAGCTGACTTCAACTTCTTCTTTACCCTTTTACTTTTTCTCTTTTTTTTAAGATAGTCGAATACTTCTCCCTTCTCATTACCTTGGGTTTGCGTCTGTTTAGGCATCTAAGCTCTGACAAGTGACCGACTGTTTCTTCGTTCTATCGTTTCTATCAATTGATCTTAGGTAAGTATTTCTTGCTTCTTGACTTCGTTCTCGATTCTTTTTATATCGTTTTTCTCTAATGAAGCCGAATGATTCGGTTTAGGGCTACTAACTATTTGACCCTTCTCATGTGGTTGGGTTCTCAAATGTTCGTAGGCGTTCAAATCCCTCTTTCAGCATTCAATCGGTAACTGGTGTAAGTGGGATTATTTTGGCCTAATGTTCATTAGCCTTGTGTTTATTCGCTCGGTGCTAATGGATTCTTTTGGTTAACTCAGCTTCTCGGCAGAAAAGGGTGCAGCTGTCATTTGGTTAGCATAATAGACAGAACTATAGTCATCAAGGGTGAGTGGTTGATCGCACGTGGGTTAATCTACTTCTCGCAAAACAGGTGTGTAACCGTATGCCTTGTTTTGATAATCGGCTGAAAAGCTGAAAATGTGTGTGTTGTTTACTCTGCTATGACTGTAGATCGACAAAATGCTGAAAAGTCAGAAATATGGCGTATGATGCCACACGAGCATGCGATCGTGCGTGTGGTGAACCGAGCTCACAAAACATGGGCGTACGACGAGGAAGGTCACCATGAGCGAATTCGTGGGCTTAGGCCGTAGTGGGCCACTTGGGCCACGAAATGGGTCGAATAGGCCTAATGGGCACATGGGCCCACTTGTGTCAAATCAGCTATTAGGTGGAATATTATTGGGCTTGTCATGTCGCGTACATAACATAAGCCGTTCTGGGCCACGTTAGGTCGGACTGAGCTGTATAGGCCTAATGGGCTTGTGGGCCCACACAGATAAAATGTATGTTATGTAGTAAGTTTTGGACTGGGCTACGTCATTCGTACAATCGTGAATAGTTTTGGGTTAAATGGGTCGTATGGGCCCAATGGGCTCGTGGGCTGCGTGGGTAAATTTCACTATTAAGCGGGAAGTAGATGGACTTGTCATGTCGCGCACATGACTTAGGTTGTTTTGGGCCTCGATGGGCCGAAATGGGCCGTGTGGTCCCAATGGGCTCGTGGGCCCATGTGGATAAAATTTGTGAAAAGTGACTATTAATAAACCGGGCTATGGTGTACACATAGCCGTATCTAAATTTGGGCTAAATGGGCTACACGAGCGTGTGGGCCCACTTGGGCCAAGTATTGGGCTTTAGGTCCACTTGCACTATTTTGTCTGTTTAGGTTATTTAGGTCGCTCGAGGTGACTGTAGACCCTCAGTTGGGTCTTTAAGACCCCTAATTTGTGAAATTACCGTAATGCCCCTGTAGGGAAAATGACCTTAATTCCCTTGTAGGGTAAAATGACCGTAATGCCCCTGTAGGGTAAAATGATCGTAATACCCCTGTAGGGTAAAATGAGGTTATGCCCTAATGTTTCATATGATTGATGTGTTTATGATTTACATATATGATTGTACTAAGTATGACTTTGCGTACACGTAATATTTATGACATGACATACTGCATGGGGTTGGGATTTTGATGTGGAAGAAGTATTGTACTGGTGACTATGTCACATTCACTATTACTGGTGGCTATGCCATAATTCATCGATCTTTCGTGGCTTTGTCACATTTATCGCATTCGCGCGGCTATGCTGCATTATTATTACTGGTAGCTTTGCTGCGATATTGGTGTGCTGGTTGGATTTGGGTGGGATGCATAATTGCATTACACTGTAATGATACTGTATTGGGCTTAGGCTCACACTGTTACTGTATAGGGCTAAGGCCCAGACTGTACTGTTGTTGTGTAGGGCTAGGGCCTAGACTGTACTGGTACTGTATATGGCTAAAGCCCAAGCTGTTTTGCATATTCTGATTTTTGTTGTCTGTTAGGGGATTACACACTGAGTTTTCATAAAATCACCCTTTCTTTTTAACTGTACAGGTAATCCCCAGCCTTAGATGATTTGGTGCTACGAGGGAATTGGAGGTGGCCACACGACTGCCGTGTCTTGTATTTGACTTTATTTAATTTAAATTTCACTTTTGGGTTTTTTAAATTTTGTAATAAGGTCATTTGTGGGTTTAATTTTTAATTGGGCTTTGGAATATATATTTTTCAAACTGCTAGTCTAGGTAAAAATGAGTTTTTAAAACAATTATTGTTTTCTAAAACATGCTTTTTAAACTGCATCGACTTAAAAAGCTTCCGCTTCTTTAAATTAATTTAATATAACACTAATGGTTAATAAGGTAAACATTTTGACGAGAACTTTTGTTAAATGATAATAAAAAGATTTTAATTCAGTAACGAATTTTTACCGAAAAGATCAATTTTTGAAAAACACTTCGATGTGACACGCCTGATTCGGCCATAACGTCTAGGCCGGGTTTGGGGTGTTACAATCATTGGCCAACTAAGCTTATACATGCCGTTATACCAAAATGAGATTTCTATTTATACCAAAATGAGATAATGGATAGTGTGATGACTACTCCGACCGGCTTCCAACTTTTGTGAGCTTTGAGCACTATAAAACAGGGAAAAATAAACTGAGTAAGCATTTTATGCTTAGTAAGTCCGTATAACAGGAAATAAACTTACCGGTCTTATTTATTAACACAAGCACACATAAATACATATTCCATCAATTTTGGGTAAGTTACCTAAACACATACACTTATTGAAACAAGTTAGTCGCATAATCTTATATGAATATCAAGTAAACATAGATGAGCTCATCACATTATAAGCTTCCATTAATTTCACCTTTCCACTCCTTAAAAGTCTTTTCCGTCGAGCTATTGAAATCTCAATGGATGTTCAAGTAATATACACATGTTGTACATTTTACCGTAGGATTACCAGTCCAGGCTAAATCCTATCCGTAGCATATGCTCTAAAGAGCTTAATATGAATTACCCGTCCAAGCTAAATCTAATTTATAACCTAACTCAAGAGGGCTTACATTAGAATTACCCGTCCGGGCTAAATTTTATTTGCAACATATGCACTATTATTTTCAACCCATCAAAATTCAACATTCGACTGGAACACGATAATTTGTTCGTATTACACAATTTAAAACTATTTCATTATGTATATACATCATCTCACACATAACAACATAATCATACAATTCAATTGAAGCATATTAACATACATTTTTAAGTTACACGAACTTACCTTGAAAATGGTTCCTTTTTGAATCTTAACTAATTCGAAACCTTTTGCTTTCCTCGATCTAGTTCTGTAGTTGGTCTTTCCGGATCTATATGGATAAATTTAACTATTAATCTATCACATTTCATATACATTGGCATTCTATTGCATCCTAGGTAAAATTACCATTTTGCCCCTATTCTTTGCAAAAATTCTAATTTTGTCCCTAGGCTCGAAAAATGAAATTCATGAAATTTAACCCTCTTTCCAAGCCTAGCCGAAATTTATAAACAACATTTACAACACACATTTTTCACAAATTTCAGAATTTTCTATGGCTTTTTACCATTTTTCATTTTAGTCCCTAAATTAAATTTTCATCAAAATATGCTTTGTAAAAGTTGTTTATCTATGAATAACTTTTCATTTTCTACCATAAATTTCTAATTTTCAGCATATTTATCCATGACCCAAATTTCATACCTTGATAACTTTTCAAATTAATCCCCTAAATAGAGAGGTTAGACTATCCCGGTTTCAAAAATATAAAAATCATTAAAAACGAGACTTGATTTCATACATTTTCAAGCTTGGTAAGTTGTCTTCCTCTCTCCTAAGGCTTCCATAGAAATTTTGGGGAAGATGATATGAAATTAGATGAATATTTCTTTTTATTTAATTTCCATCTTTTAATTTTAGTGGTTTCCAATTTAGTCCCTTGCCTTTTCTATTTTTTGCATGGATGAGTCATTAAAATATCTACTAACTACCCTTCAATGGTCTAATTACCATATAAGGACCTTAAGTTTTGAATTCCATAGCTATTTGATACATATAGCTACTAGAATCCAACTTTTGCATTTTATGCAATTTAGTCTTTTACCTAATTAACCACACAATCGATAACATTTTCGTATCAAAATTTTCATGTGACCTTCCTATCATGATGCCAACCATAAAATAAGATAAAATAATTTTTATTTTTAACTCGATTTATGGTCTCGAAACCACTGTTTCGACCTCATCGAAATTGGGCTGTTACACCACCGTTCCGATTTTACTGAAAATGGGTTGTTACAGGCCACACGGCCGTGTGACCCATATTTTTAATTTTTTCCAAAATTTTCTGATTTGTTTTGATTTAGTCCCGAATGGTTTCTAAACTAATTTTAAAGCCTCGAAGGCTCGATTTAAGGCCCAAATGTACATATATGCTAAGGTTATAATGAGTTTTAGGTAATCGTTGTTAAATGATCTTATTGATATGCTTTGATATTAATTGTTCGGATTTGCATGGTACTACTCTCTAACCCTAATTCGATGACAGAGGTTGTAACACCCTTCACTCGTATTCAATGCCAGAATAGGGTTACAGAGTATTACCAAACTTACACACATTTAAACATACTTTTCACATTTATTTCATTAAATCAAACAATCGTCATTCAATATCAATCAATTTTTCTATAACACGAGCCTAAGCCCTAAACAATATTTGGGAGTGGTTCAGAACTAAATCGATAACTTATAATTTTTTTATGAAACTAAGAAAATTTTTCCCCAAAACAGGGGACACACGCCTGTGTGACCAGGCCGTGTTTCTCACACGGCCACCAGACACATCCGTGTCATAGGCCATGTAGACATTTGAAATGGAAGCACATGGCCGTGTCCCAGCCCGTGTCCGACCCCGTGTAACTCTCTAAATTGGGTCGTACGACTAACACACACGGCCGTGTGGCTAGCCCGTGTGCCCTAAAAATGGCCACACACGCCCGTGTGCTAGGCCGTGCCAAACCTACAGGGTATACTGACTTATGCCATACGGCCAAGTCACACGCCCGTGTGTGATGCCGTGTGGAGCATAATAACTTGATTTCTAAAACCACACCAGGGGACACACGGCCGTGTAACATAATCGTGTGCCACACACGGCTGAGACACACGCCCGTGTGGACAAAAATAAGCTATTTATCAAGCCTATTTGCCACCCAAATTTGAATTTACCTACAAGTCATCAATTTGCACCATCTCAAAACATAAATAGGCATTTAAACCAGCCAATTCAAACATGGATCATGCATATTCTATACTACATTTCTCAATACACACAAGTAGTCAAATAGACCAATTCATTTATACCAAAATCTCACAACCTTAAATCATCAATATAGCTACTCAAAAACATGCATTCTTTACTTTGGTTGACTAGGAACTAACATTACCAATATCAACATTCAACCATTTAACAATTTCCATATCAACCATATATGCACATATATGCACATAACCAAATCCACCAACTTAAACCATCACTCTTGGCCATATTTACAAACCAAAACATATTTCATTACAAGTTATTACTAATAACCAGAATCACTATCAATCCATAATCAAAATGAATCAAAATACCTATACATGCCATATACTTAAAAGACCAAAGTTTAAAGGCACCAAGTGATAGGTAGATAGTGTGATACGATCTCCGACGATCCCCGAATCCAAGCTAGCTCGATAACACTATAAAACACAAGAAAAATAAACAAAGTAAGATATAAAGTTAGTAAGCTCATATGAAATAAACTTAATACAATCTCACAAATATATTTCAATAAATTGAATAAAACAACATAAAGCTTATTAACAAACAAACCTTTCGTATGCTCATTCACAAACTATATAATTTCATCCTCATATCTTTGATTCAATGCCAAAATGGTTTATACACATACCTGTACCATTCCGTACAAATCTCATACACATTCTCATCTTACATTTACCCGCTGAAGCATTCAGAATAGAATTCAGATACTCAAGGATCTCTCACGATAAGTACCTATACCATAGCCCGTAGCCAAATCAAGGTAACTTATCTCTGAAGTTTTGATATCATGGCCTGAAGCCAAAATAAGCCGATATGCATGGCTTGAAGCCAAATCGGCTTATCTCACACCCAAAGTGCTATATCATGGCCCCGAGGCCAACTCAAAGTATTCCTAATGACATGTCACTAGCATCCTAAACTATTCCTAAGGTTCAACCGGGCTTCCAACTATCGAATCATCGTCGAATCATTTTCAAACTTGTCCGAAGTCACATAATCATAATTTATGCTATATCAAAGCATATAAAATACATTTGAAATGAAATTATAAACATTCAAACTTACCTTAGATGATAAAATGGTGACTCAAGTCGATTAGTCGATAACTTTATCTTTTCCCCGATCCAAGTCTGTATTTCTCCTTTCTTGATTTAAATATATTTAAAATTAACTTATTTAATCATATGTTCATTCAATTTAGTCCAAAACACAATTTAAAACACATTTACACTTTTACCCCACATATTTCACATTTTTCACAATTTAGTCCTTATTTCATAAAATCACAAATTAATAAAATTCATAGTAGACCCATGCTAGCCGAATTACTATTATACCCCTAGAAGCTCATATTTTCCATTTATTTCACTTTTTAACCACTAACTTTACACATTTCACAATTTAATCCCTATTTTGCATTTTCACTAAAAATCACTTAACAAAACTTGTTAAACTATCAACAACTATTCAAAATATATCATCAACATCAAAATAATCATGTATTCATCAATAGAATCATTTAAAATCTTTAAAAAAATTTCAAATTAGTCCCTGGGCTAGCTAGACCTAGCTGCAATGATCTAAAAAACATAGAAATCATTAAAAACGAGACAAAAATCATACCTTAATTGAAGAGATTAAGGTTGACAAATTTTGAAGACAAAAATGGATTCTTTCTCTCTATGTTTTGGTTGAATATGGTGAAAAGATGATGATAAATTGTTTTTTATTTAAATTTAACTTAAATTAACCAATTTACTAAATTAACCTTTAATAACTTTAATAATCACATAAATACCAAGCCACCAACTTCCACTAACTCCATATTGGGCTAATTAATACTTAAGGACCTTTAATTTAGGTTTCTATAGCTATTAAACACCTTTAGCTAATAGAACAACACTTTTACATTTTACGCGATTTAGTCCTTTTTCTCAAATTGACCATTTAAATGATAAAATTTCTTAACGAAATTTCCTCACAATCATCATGCCATGTTATAAACATTAAAATAATAAAATAATAAATATTTTGACTTTAGATTTGTGATTCCAAAACCACTGTTCCAATTTGACCAAAAAACGAGTTGTTACAGAGGTGGGTTAAGGGTGTTACATTAAACCATTACAGATTAGTTGTGTATCGGTGTGAGCGGTGTGGTTCCGAGGGATGACCCAATAAAGTTCATTTTCACTTTTTCGTAGGTTTTTATTGTTTATTCAGTTATGTTTTTTGAATAAGGAAATGTGGTAGACTTTATGCTAGAATTTGACATGATAATTGGGATGTTTCCATGACTCAATTGCTCTTAGGATTTTGAGTTTTGATTCGTATTATGTTAATCATTTCTCAGACTTAATTGTGGTGGTTGAAACTATTATTATGGTGTTTTGACAATTATTTGATGTTGTGATAGTAACATGATGAATTAATACAAGTTGGAATGAGTTATGTGCTTATGTACGCTATATTTTTCTGGTATGAAGCAAATGTATAGAATCATTTGTTAAAAATGATACCCCTGTGATTTTGAAATATGCAGGAAGTTAGAATCGTAAATTAGTATCGATACCATACCACGAGTATCGTTATTTGGGGTAAAATTACTGGTACTTTTCGAAAGGTACCAATAATTTCTAGAATTTTATTTTTGGGTGAGAAACTGAATGCTGTTTTAATATCGATTTTACAAGCAGTATCGACACTATTTAAGTGAAATATCAATACCCATGTTCCAGTATCGTTACCTACGTACTTGATTGGAAAATTTTGTAAAATGAATCTTATGCATGTTTAAATATTATTACAAGACCTTCTGATGTATGTTTAGCATGTAATAGTGATAATATGAAAGACATTTCTTTTAAAATGAGCTTTTATTTGTTGGGCATGACATGAGAAGGTGGTGTGGCATCCTAATATTCGGGCTTGGTGATTGGGCCGGTCCAGGGTGTTTCAACTTCAAACTCAATAATGACACATTTCAAAATGTTTAATAATTTTACGAATTAACCCCCGGGTTAGCTAGATAAAGCTACAACATTCACAAAAACATAAAAATCATTTAAAACAGGAATCAAACACATACCATGCATGAAGAATGAAGCTTGGTCGAATGTTCCTTAAGCTAAAAATGGTAGTTTCAGTTTTGCCAAGAAGAAATGAAGAAGATGATGATTAATTATGCTTTTGTTTTGTTTTAATTTTTACTTAATTATTAATTTACAACTTTACCCTTTAAAAAGTAGTTTAATTTTATACTATAACACTCCAAAATCGTTCGCTAACTACCTATATGGTATATCTACCATTTAAGTCCATCAACTCACATTTCTATAGCCACTTAACACCTTTAGCTAATAGAAACTAACTTTTGCAACTTTTACGAATTAGTCCTTTTTACTTACTTAACTATCTAAACGTTAAAATTTTCTAACCAAATTTTAATAAGATCTTGTAATAATTCTATAAATAATAAAATATTGACTCACTAGTTAGAATTGTGGTCTACAACTCTCCCCCTTAAATTAATTTTTATCCCTAAAAATCTTACTAGAAAATAGGTTCGGGTATTACAATTTCATAGCTTCTTCCGGTTCCAAGGTAGCTTCCTCAATTCCGTGATGATGCCGAAGAACCTCAACCAAAGCTATACATTTTTTTTCTCAATTCTTTGATTTCCCGAGCTAGAACCTTAATTGGTTCCTCACTATTCGACATATTAGGTTGTAACTCCAAATCAATTGATGAAATCACATGCAATGGATTAGATTTGTACCATCTCAACCTCAACACATGGAAAACATTGTGAATTTTTTCAAGTTTTGATGGTAAAGCTAAACAATAAGCTATCAGCCCAATTCTTTCGATAACTTCATACAGACCAATAAATTGAGGACTAAGTTTTCCCTTTTGACCAAAACAGAGAACTTTCTTCTAGGGTAACGCCTTCAAAAGCACATTATCGCCAACCTGGAACTCAATGTCTTTTCTTTTTAAATTGGCATATGACTTTTGATGATCAGAAGCAACTTCCAAACAATCTCGTATCACTTTTAATTTTTCTTTAGTTTCATGAATTAGGTCGATACCCGAAAGCTTTTTCTCACTGAACTTGGTCTAGTATAAAGGAGTTCTACATTTTAGACCATACAAAGCTTCATAAGGAGTCATTTTAATACTTGACTTGTAACTATTGTTATAAGAAAATTCAACTAATAGAAGAAATTTTTCCCAGTTACCTTTGAAATCAAGAATACAACATCGAATTATATCCTCGAGTATCTAAATTACTCTTTCAGATTGGCTATCGGTTTATGGATGAAACGCTATATTGAAAGTTAATTTGGTGCCCAAAGCTTCATGTAGCTTACCCTAGAATCTAAAGGTGAATCATGGATCGCAGTTAGAAATAATCGACAACGTCTATAATGCCCCAAAAATTTAGGGTCTGTGATTTTGCATGCTTTGACGCAAATTGCATGTTTTCTTTATTGGCTAGGTGATTTGGGTACGCTTGGGTATGTTAGAGAAGTTGTGGTTCAAGTTTGAGCCTTGGCAAAATTTTTAGTTTTGTTCTTAAGTGAGACTGGTTGTTAGCAGTTAGGACTTATGTTTAAGTGTGTAAGAATTTATGTCACAAAGGAGTCTGGTGGCTTGGTGGCAAGTGGCATGTTGGGGCAGTTGGGAGAGCTTTGGTTCGAATCCCTTGGCAACCAAGGGACATTTATTTTGTTAGCAGAGGCTGGCTAGAGTTGTGTGGGACTTGAACTCTGGTGATGGAGAGTTTGAATGGATTATAGAGGTTGTTTGGAGGATATCAAGGAGGGATAAGGGGAGAAAATCTTGGAGATTTTCAAGGATTTCGAAATTGAAAGGAGTTGTAGCTGAATAAGGGTGCTTGAGAGTGCAAATTCGGCCAAGGGGGTTTGAGAGTGCTTTTTTCGGCAATTGGTGTGTGAGTATAGGTGCCAAATTCCTTTTTTCCATTTGGGGGTTTGTTCTTTTTGACATTTTTGGTACCATTCTCTCTTGTCTGATCTCTTTTTGTGCCTTTCGAGATTTAAGCCTAATTTCCTTGTTTTCTTTCTTTCTTTTGATTCCACCTTGTGCCGAATGTCATGACTTGCTCCTCTCTTTTCTTCTAAGTCTTTGACCGAATTCTTCCTTCCTCTAATCTTCATTTCTCTTTTCTCTTCGTTATACTCTGCTTTGGCCAAACTTCACCTCTCCCCTCACCCATTCGTTTGCTTGGTCGAATATCTCTTTGATTTTTCTCCATTCTCCCTCTTACTCATAATTGCATTTTCCTTCTCAGAATCTTGATCAAATCTCTCTTGCCTCCTATCCATTTCGGCTCATTTAGGCTTTTCTCTGTGTTAGCTGAATGCTTTTTTGCCTAGCCGAGTCTCTCCCTATTGGATCAAGGTAATTAAGTTATGCCACTTCTCCTTCTTTTTGCTCTACTATATTAGTTTCCCCTCTAATCCCTTTCTTTTTATCGATGATTGTTAAGGGTACGTTCGTGGCATCGTGTGCTCGATTGTAGTTTGTGTTGAGATAGGCTGAATACTATTACTCTCCTCTCTTAGTCCCTATTTTGGTAAGTAGTTCACTTGACTAAGTGGTTTATGTTTAAGGTTGTAACTAAGTGGACTTTAATGCAGATTGTGGCCTATAAGTGAGTAATCGTGGATTAAGGGTGGTTTGAACCCTACTTGTGCTATCAAGGTAAGCGGGATATTATGTTGGGAGTTAGGAGATATTATGAGTGTGGTTAATCCAAATAACTGGAATTTGACTGTGGATTATTATGTTGGATTTAGGTTCGGCATGTGGTGATTACCATTTTCCTCTCCAAAAAGGTGTGTAATCACACCCCTGTTGAACTGCGAATCGACGAAAGCTGAAAAGCTGAAAAGTCAAAACTTCGGCATGTGAGGCTTATGAGCACGCAATCACTCATGGGGTAAACCCGAGCCCACAAATCAAGGACGATAGACTGTAGAGGCTGCCACGAGTGTTTTCATGAGCTTAGGCTGTTATGGGCCTCGTAGGGACAAGATAGGCTGTGTGAGCCCAATAGGCTAATGGGCCCACACGGACAAAGTATACGATAAGTGAGCAAATAATGGTGTGGACTATTGGGTTCGCATAGCCGTGACTGAAAGTGGGGCTATTTGGGCCACACGAGCGTGTGGGCTCACTTGAGCTGAGTAATTGGCCTTAGGCCCATTTACACTGTTTTGGCCATACAAGTTATCTGAGTCGTGTGAGACAACTGTAGACCTTTTAAAGGGTCGTTATCTGTACCGAGACCTGAAATTAGTTAAATGACCAAAATACCCCTGAGGGGTAAAATTACTATTTTACCCCTAATGGGTGGAAATGACCATTATACCTTAGAGGTAGGTTGATTGATGAGTGTATGGTATATGCATTACTGTATCTGAGTATGAAACCTTGCATACACGAAATATTATGACATGACATTCCGTATTGGGGTTGGGATTCGGATTCAGAGGAAGTACTATACTAGTGGCTTTGCCACGTTTTACCGTTCTCGTGGCTTTGCCACGTATTCTAATATTAGTGGCTATGCCAAGTTTATTGTTACTAGCAGTTTTGCTGTGTTATTGTTAGTAGCTTCGCTACGATATTGGTGTGCTAGCTGGGTGGGTCGATTTAATCCCCACATGGTGAGTTGGTTGGTACGGGTGGTGATTTGGTTGGATTGGGTTGGGTTGCATGTCTGAATTGTAATTATACTGTTTTGGGCATAGGCCCACACTGCATCTTTGATAGGGCTTAGCCGAGATCTGCATTGTTATTGAATAGGGCTCGTGCCCGGACCATTCTGTAGATGCATTGCCATCGCTTGTTTGGTAGGGGATTACAAATTGAGTTTTCCTAAACTCACCCTTCTTTTAAACTGTGCAGGTAATCCCCAGCCTTAAGCAATTTGGAGCTGCGAGGGACTCAGTGGTGGCCACACGTCCGCAAATTGTTGTTAATGACTCAATTTATTCAAGCTTTCATATTCGAGTTTAAATTATGTAATAAGGCCATTTGGGGAATTTCTTTTTAACTTTATTGAGCTTATGATATCGTATTTAAATACTAGAGTAGGAACATCGAGTTTTCAAAATAACAACATTTTCAAATAAAAACCTGCATTTTAACCTTAAGGTTTTCAACTAGAGAAGCTTCTGCGGTTTTACTTGGGGTAGGTAATCAAAGATAACAAACGTTTTGATAAGTCAATTTCAGATGTGACACGGCATTTTATTCAGGCATTAAAAACTAAATAGGTTTAACTTATAAACCTTCGCAAAGCACTCAGATGTGACACACCAGATTCGGCCATAACGTCTAGGCTGGGTTTGGAGTGTTACAACGTCACACCATGTAATCTGACGATTTCAGAAACATATAATTCTACCAATTTCTCAAGTGAAAATTCAGTGCACAAAGGAATGAAATGTGAAAATTTAGTTAAACGGTCGACAACAACTCAAATTACATTTTTTTTTCTTGGTGATAAAAATAACCTTGACTCAACATCCATGATAACTCGTTCCCATTTCTATTCCGGAATCATAACTAGCTATAGCAACTTCAAAGGTACCTGATGCTCGGTTTTAACTTGCTAAAAAATCAAACTTTTTGATACAAATTCTGAGATCTCACGTTTCATACCTGGCCACTAGTACAATTATTTCAAATCACCATACATTTTATTGCTACCAGGGTGAATCGAGTAACTGCTGCTGTGAGCTTCTTGCAAAATCTCTCGTTTCACTTTGAAATTCTTCGAAATGAACAATCTGTTTCGAAAATACAAGCTATCATCAATACCAATATGAAATTTTGTATCTGGTAGTTTTCGACTTGTTCGTGTTTAGCAACCAACTCAAGATATTTTTTATGCCTTTCAAATCTGCTATAAAAATATCAGTTTAGCCTTTAGTTCAGCCAAAATTGACCCATCATCAACGAATGTCAGACGAGCATTCAAAGCTTTCAATGTAGTCAATGATTTTCGACTCAGAGCATCTACAACAACATAAGTTTTTCCTGGTGATAGTTGATAATAAAATTGTAGTCTTTTAACAACTCTAACCATCTACTTTGTCACAAATTCGATTCTTTCTAGGACATCAAATATTTCAAGCTTTTATGATCGGTGAAAATGTGACACTTTTCTCCGTATAAATAATGTCGCCAAATCTTCAAGGCAAACACGATACTTGCAAGCTCCAAATCATGTGTTGGATAATTTTTCTCGTGCAATTTTAGCTGTTAGGAAGCATAGGATAAAACTTTTCCTTCTTACATAAAGACACAACCTAAACCGCTGAATGAAGCATTACTACATAACACAAATTCTTTATTGGAGTCTAGTTGATTTAACACATGGTCTTTGGTTAACATCACATTCAGTTCATCAAAACTCTGTTGACATTTATCAGACCAGACAAACTTAACGTCTTTTTGTAACATTTTCATCAATGGTAATGCGATTATTAAGAAACCTTTGACAAAATGCCTATAATATCCAGCCAAACCCAGAGAACTTCTTACTTCTGTGATATTTCTCGGGGGTTTCCAACTCAGTATAGCTGAAATCATACTAGGATCAACTCGTATGCCATTTGTCGATACCATGTGACCCAAAAATCCAACTTCTCAAAGCCAGAACTCGTATTTATTGAATTTCACAAGTAACTGTTTCTCACGCAAGGTTTGTAGCACAATGCTCAAATCCTAGGCATGCTCAATCTCATCTCTAGAGTAAATTAGTATATCATCAATGAAAACAACAACAAACTTGTCTAAATACGACTGAAAAATTATGTTCATCAGATCCATAAATGTAGTTTAAGCATTTGTTAAACCAATGACATAACTAAAAATTCATAGTGTCCGTACTTGGTTTGAAAATTTGTTTTCAGTACATCAGAATCTTTAACTCGAAAATGATAATATCTAGAACGAAGGTTGATTTTTTAAAACACTATCGCACCTTTCAGCTGATCAAATAAATCGTCAATGAGAGGAAATGAGTATTTGTTTTTAATCGTAACTTTATTCAGTTGTCGATAATCAATACACAAATGCATTGACCCTTCTTTTTTCTTAACAAACAACACAGACGCACCCTAGGGAGATACTCGGTCGAACAAACCCTTTATCTAAAAATTCTTACATCTATGCTTTTAGTTCTTTTCATTTAGTCGGGGCCATTCTATAAGGAGCGATCAATATCGGAGAAGTTCCTAGCACTAACTCAATAGTAAACTCAACCTCTCTAATTGGTGGTAACCTTGACAACTCTTCCAAAAATACAGCAGTAAAATCGCAAACAGTAGGAACTAATTGGACCTTAGATTCTAAAACTTGAGAATTTAAAATATATGCCAAATACACCTCACACCCTTTTCTTACAAGTTTTTGAGCTGACAAAGTAGAAATAATGTTGGCGATAATGTTTATTTTGTCTGATTCAACACTGATTAATTTTCCATTCTAACATTTCAAATTGATATGTTTTCATCTACAATTTAAAACTACATCATGCAACGTCAATTAGTCCATGTCGAGAATAACGTTAAATACATTAAATGGCAAGAACATCAAATCAGCTGGAAAGTCACAATCTCCAACTTTCAATGGACAATTCCTACAAATCTTATCAACTAACACATACTGACCTAGTGGATTAGTTACATTGACCATAAATTCAGTTGACTTTATTGGTATTTTCTTATCTATTACTAGTATAGTATAGATATATGAGTGAGTTGGCCCTAGGTCAATCAAAACGTAAACAGTATCATCAAAGAGAGAAAATGTACCAACAATGATATTAGGTGCTGAAGCATCTTTGTGAGCTTGAATTGGATAAGCCCTAGCAGGAGTTCGTGCCTCAGATCGTATTGTAGTGTCTTTTGTTCCACTTCTGCTGACTCTGGCATTTCCACTATTTTTAGGTGGTCTACCTTTAGAAAGTGCAACCCCTGATCATACAGTCTGAGCTTTGTCCCTATCTGATATTTTTGGATAATCTCTAAGGAAATTTTCTACCGAGCCACATTTGAAACAAGATCCTTCCTTCAATTGGCACTCCCTAAAATGCTTCCTACTATAATATTGGCAATCAGGCTTGTTGGAGTTTCGAACACTGCCAACACTGGCTATAGAGGTAGCCTAAGGTCTTGAAATACTTTGCTTTCCACAATCTTTTCCAAAAAAATCCTAATGGAGCTGAAAATTGACTGTGAGATTCTTTTACTTTCTTCGTAAGAGAGGAGAATGTTTTTCTCGATTGTTGTTTACCCATGTCTCTAACTTCCGAATAAACTTTTTTCTTCAGTTTACTAATATGTCCTTTATTTTCTAAGCTCCATCAACTAATACCACGAACTCTTTCAACGCAAGTCCCGACGAATAACTGGATCTCTTCATTCAATCCCTCCTCAAAGCAAGTACACATTGCGAATTCTTTTGGAATTAATTCAGGAGCATACTTACTAAGCTGAATAGATTCTCTCTCATATTCAGCTACAGTTCCGTGGTGTTGTTTCAACTCAAGAAACTCTTTTCTTTTTTTATCAAGATACCTCTGACTTGTAACACTCGTAACCCGTATTCGTCGCCAAAATAGGGTTACAAGGCATTACCATATATTACTCATCAATCAAATACATTTATGCAATCATTATCGTAAACTATTCACAAACATTCATATTGTCCCTTACAAGGTAATATGAAACCTTAAAACATGTATAAGAGTGGTTCGGGATTAAACCAATCACATATGAAAGCTTTCAGACACTTAGAAAAATTATGCAATCATATGTCACATGCCCGTGTGAACAGGCCGTGTGACTCACATGGTTATCAAACACGCCCGTGTGCTTTAGCAGTGGTCGAAACTGACTTGGGTCACACGGCTATCCACACGCTCGTGTGTCTAGCCCGTGTACCCTTCGAAATGGCCACACACGCCCATATGTCAAGGCTGTGTGCCTCACACAGCCACCAGACATGCTTGTGTGTATAGGCCATGCTCAAGACTAACTTTAATTGTAGGACTGCCCCAGGGGACACACGACCGTGTAACATGACCGTGTGTCACACACGGATGAGACACACACCCGTGTCTCTACCCGTGTGGACAAAAATGGCCCATTTGCAAAGTCAATTTGCCACCCTAATCTCAAGCACACATATCAACCAAAATAGCACCATTTTCTCACACTTATAGACAACTAAACATAACAATTCATACACAATCATACCATCCATACATTACCATTTCAACCATTTAATTCCACAACCAAAACATAACATTTCAACATATCAAAATCATTAAGTATGCATAATTCTCAAATGCATTTTATTAACATGATATTACCTAATTCATGTCATAAAACTTATCATATTAAAACTAACAAAAAAGACATTATAAACCTCATATAATTAACTTGCCAAGCACATAACTTAGGCCAACTTATAAGGCTAAAAACATAACAACATTTCCAACCAAAAATAAGCCAAATCTCATGGCTGTAATCCTAACACAAAACATATCATTTACTCACTAGCCTATACATGCCATATACCATATATATACAAAGGCCCCAAAAGTACCAACAATTAGTCGATAGTGTGATGATGGTTTCCAATAATCCCTGATGTCTGAGCTAGCTTCGATTATTTATAAGACATGGAAAGAACACATAAAGTAAGCTTTAAAAGCTTAGTAAGCCATATACAAATAAACATATCAATATCACAATTATAAACCAATTCATTCATATGAATCATGGCATAACACAAAAGCAAGTTCATAATTTTCATTTAGCTCAATTGTTCATAATCACTTACTTATAAGTACATCACATTTCCATGTAGCTCATATATCAAAAGATCATATTCATACTCACCTTTCATTGCCAAATTCCATATACAGTTCATACGTACCTGAATCGGATATACATTCACATAGTTATTCATTTCTTGGGATTCCCGTTGAATCGTTCGAAATCAATAAGGATATCTAGATAGCTCAAAAAGCTCGTACAATGTCAACATCCCAGACTTAATAAGACACTAATAGCCTAATTTCATGCATTTGTTCTATTACTAATACATTAATATCACATTTACGTATTTACCCTTAATGAAATAATATAAAAGCTTTTTAATGGTTGTCCATAAAAGTCCATTAACCATGTTAATGATCAATTTTCTTAATAAGGACCCCACACTTAATAAAACACTTCAATTCGGCACTTAATCAAATAGAAGGACAATTTTGCATTTTTTACAATTTAGTTCTTCTTACAAATTAAGCACACAAATGATTGAATTTTCATACAAAACTTTCATACATGCTTAACCACATACTATAAATAGGGAAAATAATATTAAAATATTTTTTGACTCAAATTTGTGGTCTCGAAACCACTATTCCAACTAAGGTCTAAACCGGGCTGTTACACGAATGACATATTTTTTATGAATTCGGCCTAGAAAAAGTCCTAACTCAACCGATCCTTTAATACAATAGCTGATAATGTGTTCCACCACTAATATGCTTCTTTCAATAACAAGACAACACACTTTAGATAGTCGTTAGGAGAACATGACAATTCATCTAATACCCTTAAGTTATTTTCTAATTAGTATTCGACTTTTTCTAGATCATCTTCGACTTTTTCACGAAATTCTTAAGCCCCATATTTATGAATTTGTCGACAAGAGGCTTGTAAGCTCGTACTTGTTCTAAACCTTAAGGATTAAGAGGTATAGGTTGAGGTACAAGAGGGAGCAGAGGTTGTTAAGCCATGGATTTGTTCTCATAAAATTTGTAAATTATTCAAATATCATGGGAAGAACGCTCCACGGGTTTCACTAAAAAATGGACGCACTATAAACAGCCTCATGTACCAAGGCTTATACATTGCTCTTAACTTTATCAGAAATAGGTCAGTTGGATTCGTATGGCATCTTTTATCTATATGAAAAATAGAATAAATTTGATTTAGGAGGTATCGCATTATCACAAGTTATAAAATGACATGTATTTCTAAACTTTATACATGCTACGTTCAGTTTGAGAATCGGTTAAACTATAGCTCTGATACCATTAAATGTAACACCCCTAACCCATCTCCGTCACTGAATTAGGGTTACAAAATCTTACGACAATTAATGAATTTAATAATAATCAAAACAATTCAAAAATAAATTTAAATATCAAATATTCATAACTAATCATTATCCATAGCATATATATGAATATGTGATTTAAATTGAGCTTAAATAACCCTAAAATTAGTTTGAAAACAAATAGAGACTAATTTGAAACAAAACAAAAAATGTGGAAAAACTGAAAACAGGGGTCACACAGCCGTGTGGTCAAATCGTGTAACAACCTGAGCCTATGTAACTTAGGGTCACGCGGTTGTGTCACCTGGCTGTGTAGCAACTTGAGACCATGTGGAAAATACTGCACCAAAAATCAAATAAGCCACATGGTCGTGTGGAGTGACCGTGTGTGGCACATGGTCGTGTGCACCTAAAATAACTTTTAAATAAGCCAATTCATCAACCATTTCTTAGGTACCAAGCCAAACCATTTCCAACCATTTTCACACATTCAAAACACATTCAAACATGCCTAAAACGTACCAAAATATTCAACCTATGTGCCTAACCAATATGCCATCATTGCCACTACAAATCAAACACCAATCTAAATTCACATTCAATAAACACAAGTTCCTACCTTATAAACATGTCAAACAATCCAATTCATCCATTTCATTCACATCCATTTTACCATACCTCAAACCACTTTCATAAAGTATAAATCAAATGATCAAAAGCATTTATATAGTCATACGTGAGCCATAATACCAAATATATATACACAACAACAAGTCTTACTTAAACCAAAATTATAAATAACTTCATCATAGGAAAAAAAACGTAAAGACTCCTAGTACATATAATTTATAACCGAAACAAAATGATTAAAATTATACCAAGTCAAGGAACGGATTGTGTGCGCTCCGACTTGAACTTCCAACTGACCTTAACTCTGATAACCTATAAAGAATGAAATACAACGGACATAAGCTATCAATTCTCAGTAAGTTTGTATTTAACGTAAACTCAAACTTACCGAATAGGATTAAACACAATTGATGCATAAAATTCATTAAAAAACTCGTAAGCTTATTTGTCTCCTATGTACACCACACACCTCACAAGGTTAGTGAGTTCACAAATATGAAACTTATAACCATACCGTACCATATAACATTCAAAAATAGCATATATAACTCAATTGTCTCATTTTCTTTCAACAACTCATATTATCATTTCAAGAATTCATTTCATAAATCTATTTCCATATAACCATTTCGTATAACTCATTCATATATCCTTTTATACTTATGGTCCTGCTCACAGAGGTGTTGGTTAGAATGTTAAGTTACACGATGTAGCTCACACGATGCTGCTCACACGAGCTGTGGAGAATCCGCAACAAATGCATGACCTTAGCCATTGATAGAACATCCAAGACCAGCATCCGAAACTGTAATAATCCTAATGATATGTCATTTGTATGCTAATCACTCACAAGGTTCAAACGAGCCATGTTTCATATCCAAATCATAAAATTATTTACACTTTATTTTATCACAAATACTTATCTATGTAATTTCCCATTTTCAATCATAAGCTTCAATTTAACTAATATTATAACTTAATCCAAATCACTGATTATCATATAACAATCATTTAAAACCCTACATAACAAAAATATGAATCAACATTTCACCCAAAATAGCAATTAATAAGTTTAATCAAAATACAAACTTACCTAAACAAAAATGGTTACTAATACGATGCCGACGACTATTCCGCTAACTTAGCTTTTCCACGGTTTGAGTCCGATTAATTTGTTTCTTGATCTAAATAATAATTTTCTTTCAATTAATCTATTCAAACAACTTCAATAATCAAACTTATGCTTATCAGCCATTTTTTGACAATTTAAAAAATTTACCCCTAAACTTCACACTTTATACAGTTTAGTTCCTAAACCCGAAACTTTCAAATTGAGTACATTTAATCCTTATTCATGCTAGACAAATTTATCTTAGTCCCTAAACAACCTATAATTATCATAATTTCACAATAATTCCATGAAGTTTTGCTGTTTTAACTATTTAGTCCTTAAACATTAAAATAACTAAAAATTACTTTACAAAATAATCATATTTAACTGTCACGCTTATAAATCTACCATTAAACTTCAAAAACACTTCAAACTCAACAATGACACATTTCAAAATGTTTAACATTTTTACGAATTAACCCTCAAGTTAGCTAGATTAAGCTACAACGATCACAAAAATATAAAAATCATTAAAAACAAGAATCAACCACATACCATGCATGAAGAGCAAAGTTTGGTCGAATGTTCCTTAAGCTAAAAATGTTAGTTTTAGTTTTTCCAAGAATAAATGAAGAAGATGATGATTAATTATGTAACACCCCTAACCCGTATCCGTCGCCGGATTAGGGTTACGAAGAATTACCGATCAAAACACAATTCAGAACAAACAGTCCTTACAAATCATACACCTTGTAATATAATTTCCTTTATAAAAGTTATTTTTTGAAAATAAAATAATAACCAACCTTTTATTCATAAAAGTCAAATTCATATATTTGAATCACATATTCTAATACACAATCATGCTTTTTCGAACATTCTCTTATACGAACTATGTTTCAATATTTATCCATTTCCATACCATTTGCTTACTCAAAAATTTGAAACTAAGCTATCAAATATCAAAACCAAATTGTACATGTTTCATAATTACAAAATTCGAAGCATATAATCACCACCTTAATAGTAATCGAATACATTATGGCTAAGCATATTTCATTACATATACAAGTGCATATATCACATCATCCCTTTGTACATATCCATTTCATAAGCTAAATATCATTTATATCATTTATTGGGTATTCAAGTATGTGCCAATATCAAATACTACTAAATGAATGAATATAGCTTTTGGACATTATAATTTCATGCGCATTTTTACCATAACCTCAATAACTATTTATAAACTCAATTTCCAAGCCAAACCTATCAAATTTCATATGCTGTACAGCATATTAAAATTTATGTATACACAAATAATTCATTTTCCATCTATACGCCTAGCAAATCAACCTAAAATAATACCCATTTCACTATAGCAAAATTTACCAATTTGAGCCCAAATAATAATTCAAACTTATCCATTTTTAACATACAAAATTTTTATGTTCAAATCTCGTATATCTAACCATTCAAATAAATAACCATTTAGACATCAATTTCAACCTCAATAAGTCATAACATTTCCATCACCCACATTTTAAGCTAACATGCTATCTCAAAACTTAATATCATAACAATTATGTCAATTTTGTCTATTTAAGTGGCCATCTAGCATACTCAAAATATAATCATCAATTTCCATCATGAACTGTACCTAAAAACACAACCACTCAAGCATAATATAGGTATAAACTTTGTCGTCGCAAACCGAATCAACAAAACCAATACTCAATTAAATATATATACATATAAACATTGCCCGTTGAATAATTCGAAATTAAATAGGATACTCGGATAGTCGCACATATCGTACAATGCCAACGTCTCAGACGTGGTCTAACATGTAATTACATATCAATGCCACTGTCCCAGACAGGGACTTTCTCGTAAACACATATAGGAATCACATATCGATGCCAACGTATTAAACTTGGTCTTACTCGCACACACATATCGCACAATGCCAACGTCCCAGACGTGGTCTTACATATAATCACATATTGATGCCATTGTCCCAGACAGGGTCTTACACGAATCAACTATGATGCCGATGTCCCAGACATGGTCTTACACGAAATCTCTAATCGATGCCAATGTCCCAAACACGGTCTTACACGATATCTCAAATCGATGCCAAAGTCCCAGACGTGGTCTTACACGAAATCATATCTCGGAATCCTATGCCATGACATATGTATTCTCTACTATTCCTAGGGTTCATACGAGGATTTTCGGATGTCATCACGTTATCGAAACTTTTTGTATTCATATATTCTACTTCTCAAACAATTCAATATCATAATAACATATATATATATATATATATATATAACTTATTCACAATACATACATTTGCATTACCATTCGGCATATACATATATTTAATCACAAATCAATTCAGCACATATAATACATATACATTTCAATTTAACAACATTTATTTACTTATGACTTACCTCGTAAGGACACGAACGGACCGAAACGACTAATCGATAACTTTTAATTTTCTCGAACCAAATCCAATTTCCACTTTTAGTGATCTAATTCAATACAAATTTAACTCACTTATTCCATAATTCTTTCAATTTCATCTAAGAACACATAAATGGGTATTTTGCATCTTAACCCCTAACATTTCACATTTTTACAATTTAGTCCCTAATTCAAAACAACACAAATTATTCAAAAATTCATTATGGCCATGCTTAGCCGAACATTTATAGTACTCATCCAAGTCCACAGATTTCATTTATTTCATATTTTGACCCTTCAATTTATAAATTTATCAATTTAGTCCTTAATACACATTTTTATAAAAAAATCACTTAATTAAACATGAAAATCAAGCATCAAGGATTTATTCTTCATCATCAAACAACAATTTCATCATATTATCAACAATGGCAAATCTCAAATTCATCATCAATTTCGAAAATTAGGGCATGGGATAGGTAGAAGACAAAGCAACGATCTCAAAAACATAAAAATTATCAAAAACTGAGCAAAACACATACCTAATTCAAGCTTCAAGAGTGCCGAATATTCAAAGCTTTATCCATGGCTTCTTTCTTCGAACATTAGGCCAAGTCAATTAAAAGATGAACATGCAACATTTTCTGTAACACCCCAAACCTGGCTCGAACGTTATGGCCGAATCTGGCGCATCACATTGTAGTGTTTTAGCGAAAATAGTGTTTTCATTGAAAAACCTTCTTAAAATAAAAGAAACCTTAATTAACTTATAAAAACTCTTTTTATTTTTCAATCACGAAAACCTGTTTAAAACATATGATTTTATGAAAACCTGTCATTTTAAAATTCTGTTGCGGAAGCGTAGAAAAACATATTATGATTTAGCAAACCCATGTTCAACATTTCGTAATTACAACGCATGAAAATAAAAACCCAAATAATAACAAAATGGTTACAATCTGGCCGGAAAAGTACTTAATAATATTGACACTTGTATGCTTTGAAGAAAAAACACATCCATGTTGCCTTGCTAGCTAGTCATCCATCGTCCCTCCAAACATCGAACCTTCTACTGAGCATCACCTGAAAATAAAATAAAAGAGGGGGTGAGTTTTCGCAAACTCAGTGTGTACAACCCTCGACGAGAACAAACATTCAATAAACACCATACATCACATGCAATGCAATCCCATCCCAATAATCCATCCGCTACACACGAGCTCTGTCCCTTGTCACACCATGTGGGGATATAAATATCAACCCACCCATCCGTCACATCTATGGTAGCCCTGTTGCGGAACTACCTACATTTACACATTGGGATTAAAAGCCGTCGGTGGATCCACGATTGTCAAACAACCATGCAATCCTCATATACTTCCTCCATTCCATGATTCCCAACCCCTATGAAACCTAAGTAGAATATCATATGTATGCATGTCACATCCATAAAACTTACATTCAACACCTAGGGGTATTTTGGTCATTTTCGCCCTTAGGGGCATTTCGATAATTTTTTCTTTCTTTACAGTTTTCACTTACATTGGCCCGTTAACAAATCTCGTGAGCTAAGATGAACGAATACTATGCACCAGGTAGGATTCCAGAGAAGAGGAGGTGAGTCATTAAGACTGCTTAAGTACCAAGCTCTCCCTAGATCCAATCCTAGACATGCATATACCCGTTGCCACACCTTAACCCTTTGACTTGTCCACAGTTACAATTAATTAATTAAGTTTTATGTAGTCATCATATACTAGGCCCAAAACCCCTTACAAAGCCCAGTCAAATCTACATACCTGGATATGGCCAACTAGGCCCAATCACATTCATATGGCCTATTAGGCCCAAATCACCTATATATGGCCCATTAGGCCCAAATCACATTATACACATGCTCACATACGAATTTCTATCACATAGCATAAATTATAAATTTTTTGCCTATTATGGGCCCAACAGCCTGTCAGGCCCATTAAACCTATTCTAGCTCAGTTGGCCAATTCACAGCCCAAGTCCATGGAATCGCCCATGGGCCTTAAACAACCTATCAGTTTCCTCCTCAGGAGTGTTCGCACACTCGCAAGACTACCGTAGCCCAACTTTTGGCTTTTCGGCATTTCAGCTTTTTAGCTTTTCGGCTTTTCGGCATTTCGATTTTTACCGATTCATTGTGTGTGTGCAATGTATGTACACACCTGGTAAGCAAGCGTTCTGCGATTCCCTTAGTCACCAACCCACAAATGACATCACCCTTCAATTAACCACATGCTTAATACATATCTTTACTAAAACTGAAACCTCACCTTAACCTTACCTTGCATGATAAGTATAACAGTCCCTTCTTAAATCACTAACCACAATCAACTCCTAGATCTGCATCAATCTTAACTATTAGAAACTAGAATAATAGGTGACTCGTATCCAACATAAGTCCCCTTCCCTTAACTCTGACTATTCAGCTAACTAAGATTAAGAGTACTTACTAAAGCCCCTTACCTGAAGAGCAAATCAACAGGGATCCAAAACTGAGATTCGATACCTATTCCTACCCAAAACTGATTAAAAGAAGTGAGGAACAATAATCGATACTTTAGCAAAAATCACTTGGAAGAGTAAACACTTACACTAGATTCGGTCAAAGAGTATTCGGCCAAGAAAGTTTCTGCCCTTTGTGATTTTGTATGGCAAAAGAGAGTTATTCGGCTCCAAGGAAAAAGAAACAAAAGTCGGCAATGAAGTAGAGAAAGAATGGAAATCGACACAAGAAAAGAAAGAAAGAAGTAAAGCTTTTTGGCTTTTAGGATATTGAAGAGAAAAGGGTTTCTGGTAACAAGGTGAAAAAGATTTCGGCATTAACCTGGAAACCTTGCATTTGACACCTATTTATAGCCCTTATAGCCGAATTCCTCATGGCTAAATTCCCCATTCGGCTCTATCACTTCCCCCTTCTCATCTCCTTGTTTTTCTCCCTTATAACTCCCCAATATATTTCCTAACTTTTCTCTTCTGAACACTCCCCTTGGAGTCCATCTTCACGCCACTTCCAATCTTCTAGAAGGCCAAAATTAAACTTCTAAAAATACTAAGCTAGGATTCAAACCTTGGATCTCCTTGCTAGCCACTAACACCACCTCCCTACACTCTAAGTGGCGTCACTTAGCCACTCCTCCATTTGGCTTTTTGATGCCCTTTTTCCCTTATATTTTTTTTAAAGTCCAACTGCTTGCCATCAGGGTTCCTTTAATAATTATAATATAATTCCTTCTACCCCTAGATTTGAACTCAACCATTGACCCAGACCTACCATTGCATAATTAACACTTAACCTGAATTGCTAAGCACAAAAAGAAATATTCGAGATTTCGGGATTTTTGGGGCATTACATTTTCTTTATGTTTTATTTTATTATACTTTATTATACAATTATCATATTAACCTTTATAAAATAATTAGAAAACTATATAATGGTTGTCTTTTACCGTCCATCCCATTATCAAATGGCTAAATTTCATTTTAAGGACTTCATAATTAATTAATCAAAGCAAATAAGCACTTTAACAAATAGCTAGCCATTTTACATTTTACGTGATTAAGTCCTTTTATTAAATCGAACACTCAAATGATAAAATTAAATCATGAAAATTTCACACATATAAATTAACATACTGTAGACCCCAAAAATAATATTAAAATATTTTTTTGACTCATATTTGTGGTCTCAAAACCACTGTTCCGAATAAGGTCTAAACCGGGCTGTTACAAATTAGGCTTTTGTTTTGTTTTACTTTTTACTTAATTATTAATTTACAACTTTACCCTTTAAAAATTAGTTTAATTTCATACTATAACACTCCAAAACTGTCCACTAATTGCATATGTGGAATATTTACCATTTAAGTCCATCAATTCACATTTATATAGCCAGTTAACACCTTTAGCTAATAGAAACTAACTTTTGCACCTTTTATGAATTAATCCTTTTTACTTAATTAACTATCTAAACGTTAAAATTTTCTAACCAAATTTTAATAAGATCTTGTAATAATCCTATAAATAATAAATAAATAATAAAATATTGACTCACTTTTCAAAATTGTGGTCCCAAAACCACAATTTTCGACACCATTGAAAATGGGTTTTTATAGTTTAATTTTTCCCTAGGCCTAATGGCTTTCATTCTGTCAACTCCTTTAAAATATTCCTTATTCATCCTAGGTGGCCCACTATCAACCTTGTTTTTCCCTTTTAATTTCCCCTTTTGAGATTTTCTAAAAACTCACCTTTTTGAAAAATAGTTGGCAATTTCCCTTCTTTAGCCATTTCATTATCTGCTTCTTCATCATCAAGGCTGGATAGCGCCCTAAATCTATATCCTGCCAAATCCATACCTAGATTTCTAAGACGTTGATTTCTATTTTCTCTTGTATGTTTTTGATTCTTTTGCTTAACCAACATCCACGGCCTGAATGCCTTTGCCCGCTCCACCGTTGACTCACCTGTTGTTTGTGTCTCAGGTGAAACTTCATTCTCACCTAGTCTATTTGAATCACCAACGAAAGTAGAGCACGATTAACCAGTGGTGCACATGCGAATTAAAACAAATTGTTTTGAAAACTATTTTGAAATGTAGGCCTTAACTACAAGTGGACAATGTTAGTTGTAATATTTATTATTTTAATGGAACACAAAGTATTCCAAGAGGTCGAACCCAAAAGAGATAGCAATTGAGTAATAATTATTACGCACTCTAGAGTCTAAGTAGCTACTGGTACAATTTTATAGTATGGCAAATTATGATAAGAAAATGTTGCAAGGAAATTAAATACTCTACCCTAAGACTAAATTGTAAAGATTGCAAAACTACGAAATTAACCAAGAAAATGCTAACGGTGGTCAGTTGACTTTGATGTGGGTTACCGATTTTTGAATAAGGGACTTCAATCTCTTAAATTACTAAAGTGGCTCAATTTTATCTCTCGATCTCAACTTTTCCAAATTAGATAAATTAGTCCAATTTATCTCTCGATCTCACTGGGTAATCCAGGACTAATGAATTGGTTCAGAACAAGATTACCTCTCGTTATCACTTGTCTAAATGTTTCCTTAGGGTCGCCAGTCCTAGGTTTTTAGGTTCATTCAAATTAATCCAATTTATTATGATTTGGTCCTTCATCCAAAAGTCGATTCACCACATCTCCATCAACCAACCCCCTTAGAGGTTTAGCCACTCATGCTGAAAATATAATTAACAACTATGTAAATGAAAAGCAAAGAAGCCATGAAAGTAAAACTTAAAAAATATAAAAGTTAAGATATTTATGTAAGAAAGCTTAAAGAACATGAAACCAAAAGCATTCAATAAGAAAATCTAAAGCTATAAACATAAAAATGAACAAACTTTAAAAGATTTAAAGTAAAAGAAACTAAATTACATTAAACTAAATTCGAAAATGTCTTACAACCACAGTACAAGGATTTAAAATGTAAATAAACCTAAGCTACATTGATAACTAACTTAACTACTAGTAAGAACAACTAAAAAAGAAAGAAAAAGTGTTGGGAAATGTAAAATCTATAGCTAAAGAAATGAAAATAAAAAAACCCTAGAAAAGGAAGAAGAAAAGCTAAGAGAAAACCTAGAGAAACTAAAGCTAAAAACTAAAGTAATGTGTGTCTCCTCTCTCCTCAACCAAAATTGGTTGTTTTAGGCTGATGGCTGATGAAATTTCATTGGCAAAAATTCCACTACACGGGCATTGTGTGATTGGTGCATCGGGTGGACAAAGACTATCATTTTTGTCCAATTTTGTCCCCTCATGATATTGGTATCACAATACCCAAGAAGAGGATATCGCGATACCCTAGTCAGTTTTAAACTTGGGGGTCTTTTCAAAGGGTGGATACTGCAATACCATTGAAGGGTGGTTTCCAATCTTCAAGCTTGTTGGAGGTGCCATGATTCCAAGGTTTGGATATTGTGATTGTAACACCCCTAACCCGTATCCGTCGCCGAATTAGGGTTACGAGGTATTACCAGACAAAAACACAAATTAAAACGATCATATACACATACTTGAATTTCAATAGTCAATTTCATCTCTATTGCCACATAGCTGAATATACTTTTAATTTAAACTTATAATACATACAAATAAATAGACTTCATTACACTTTAGTTACATACTATAACCAAACACAAATGGATTACACGAAATGTACTACTTATAATCATTTGATAAAAATCATATCATATACATTCTCATTCACACATAACTGAAACACATCATTAAACTTCATATAAATATCATGTGTCATAATATTCATTTCACTTATCAATGTTAACAAACCTTAATAACATATAATACTTAATTGTAAATATACAATACCTTATTTATAACATAAACATACAAGAGAACATATAATGACCTAAATTAATCACATTTTTCGAACCACATATAAAGCATATTGATAAAATTATATAACATATTCTACTTGACTCTACTTAGCCAATTCATTACATTAATTTTCATGACTTATGCACATATAAATATATGTACTCATTCAAATATATATATATAAATATATATACATATCAATACACAAATTTTACAAAATCATATAGAAAATATATTAAAATAGCTCCAACCATGTTCGGTTAATACAAGATATCTTTTAACACCAAAACATTTATAAACCTTAACTAGGAAAATTACCAAATTCATTTATATACTTTATTTTCATATAAATCACATTCAAAACAATCAAAAATACCTATGCATATATTGTGGCTAATTCATTCATATCACATCCAAAATTCTTTAACCAACTTCAATGCACAAATACATATCATAAATACTAGTTATCCAAAGCATATAGCATTTTAACCAAAAAAAAATGAAATTGAACCATAATCAAGAAAAGTCAAATTCGAGCTTAGGAGTCAAGCCATATTCGCATGGCTTAAATTATACATATCCAAGATCAAACAAAATACATATTAGCCTATACATGCCATAAGTTCGAAAATAGACTTTTAAAAGTACCGAAGGTTGACGATAGTGTGATATATCGAAGGTTTCGGGACCACAAATCTGAGAGAGAAATAATTATTTTATAATTATTTTTAGACCTATGATATGATTGCATGATTGTGTGAAAATTTTCTGAAGAAATTCTATGCATAAAGTGCTTAATTCGAAATTAGGGACTAAATTGAATAAGTTGCAAAACTTGCATTCTAGAAGTTTTTAGTATGAAATTGCTTTGGAATATTAATTAGGAGGTCTTAAATATAATTTAATCAATTTCTAAAATTTTGGACAAAAATGGGCTTGTACATGAAAAATTACAAAGAAAGGCATTAAGGGCATTTTTGTCATTTGGTAAATATAGTCATTAAAAAGGGAAAAATAACACAAAATAGACTCATCTTCTCCATAAGGGGCTGCCGAAATCTTCTCTTCACCATATCTAGGGTTTCAACATTTTCAAGCCTTGATTGTAAGTGATTTCAAGTCCCGTTTTTAATGTTCTTTACGTTTTTGGAGTCTCGATAACTTGATTAAGCTTATTCTAGCAATAATTTAACCTAGGGTTTATATTTGGAAAAATACCCATAGTTGAAATGTGTTTATTTTTATGTTTTATGGTAGAATATGAAGCTTTAAATTGTGTTAAATGACTTTTACTAAGCGATTTTACGTGAAAACGAGTAAAACGACATAATCGGTAAAAATACCTAATGTTCATAAGTATATGTTAGAGTGAGAATTTGATGTTGACATAGAAGGGAAAAATGATCAGCATGTCATAAAACATAATAAAATAGGATGAAGTTTAATTTCCGAGCCTTGGGGAAAAAGTGTAAATATGTAAAAGTTTAGGGGCAAAAATGTAATTTTTCCCAATTTTGAGTCAAGGACTGTTTTAATAAATGTGACTATTAAATAAGCTAAATTTGTTATTATAGATCAAGAGAAACAATATTCAAGTCGTGATCAAGGGAAAAATAAAGTTTCCGAGGAATAGGCTTGATTTCTAACATTTTGTACTGAGGTAAGTTCATGTGTAAATGTAGTAACATAATTGTCATTTTAAGTAATTTAATAATATTTATATGATATGATGGTTATCATGAAATATTATGCTTTTTGGTTATTATTGAGTAATATTCAAATTATGTGTGCTACTTGATAAATATGAATTGTTACCGAGATCGGTTTCGATATTCCGTGGAAGATGGCAAAGATGTGTAATCGGGGAAAAGCCCGTTTGAACCTTGGGAATATATTAGAATAGAAGTGACATGTCACTAGGATATTTGAGTTTCGAACTCGTTGATTTGAGTCCGAGTTCACTTATGGATGTGAACGCCTGAGCTCGTTGAGTTGAGTCCGAGTTCACTTATGGGTGGGTTACATGATAGCTTGGCTACATAATTTTCGCAGGCTATTGAGTTTGTCTAGATGCGGGTATGACACTTATGTGCATGAAATCCGTGTATTCGAATTATATTCCGATGTGTTCAACGGGTGAATCTTAAGTGAATAAGGAGAATGCCTAAATGGAAGGTGACATGTTGGTAAGTGTGGTGAATGAGAAAATTTGACAGGTATGTGTTTAAACCCTCGGGTTGAGAACTTGGTATGATGAAATTGTGGTAAGATAGTAAATGCATATGTAACATGAATGTTTTGATGATATTTATGCAAATGATGTTTGTGTTGAATTGTATGATTATGTTACTTGCTATTTGCATGTGAACTTACTAAGCATTTATGCTTACTCCCTCCTTTCCATTCTTTGTAGTTTTGACAAGCCAGTTTGGAAATCTGGTCGAAGACTCGTTCACACTATCCGAGGACTATTTTAGTATAGTGGCTTGTATACTTTGAGTATGGCATGTATAGCATTATAATCATTTTGTATATATAATCTTGTTATATGTCTATTGAGTGGCAAAGAAATGCTTGGAAAAGATTAGCCATTGGATTGGCTAGTCAAAGATCATATTTGGTGTTATGTATGCTAAATGTGCTATCTAATCCATGGAAATTCATAATAAGGTGAAATTTGCTATAAAATAGTATCATACAGCCGCAATGACGTGAATTTGAAAATTACTAAAAATAGAATAGATAGAATTAGGTGGTGAGTAAAATATGAATTTGAATCTTATTATGTATATTTTCATATGGAACAAACAAAAGAGGTAAATGAGTTGTATTTCATGAGATATCTAGGTTTTGGTGGAATAGGGTCAGAGCGATATCTGAATCCTCTGTTCTAACTTTATAAATTCACTAAAAATTGTACAAAAATAATTAGGAGTCATAATTTATATGTACAGATTCCTTATTGAGTCTAATTTTAATATAAATAAACTCCATAGTCATCTAAATTCTGTACAGAGAGAAAAGTGATTCGTAGTTAATAGAGGTCAGAGTAGTCAAACACTGAAATAGGGGAAACTTTAACTAATAAACTGTACAAATTGGTCTAACCAAAAATTATAGAAAAAAATTAGTAAATAGATATATGAGTCTAGTTTCATTGAAAATTTACGGATTTTGTTTTCAATTTTTTTAACTCGATATATGAATTTTTTAGCGACTGTGACGCTGGTGGGCAGTTTATTACAAAAGGTAAAATAAATTGTATTAAATTGTTTAAGTGATAATTTAAGTCTGTTAACGCCTACGGCGATGGTCTCGGGTAAGGGGGTGTTACATTTGGTGGTATCAAAGCTACGTTTTAGTCGGTTCTCGGGCTAACGTGGCGTATGTATAGTTTTTGCTATACATGCCAAATATATGTATTATGATAGTGTGACAACTCCTGAACTTTAAAATGATTTTTTTATATAGTAAATGGATCCCGATCCAGCTGTGGCTAATGATGTAGAGAGCAATACGCCAGCTCCTACTGAAGGGGCGGTGCCGACTAAAAGTCGACCTCCTACTATTGGTCAAGGAGGAGGAGAATAGGCTCGGGAAGCCTTTCTCCAGATGATGAATGCATGGTACATCGAGTTCGTTCGTACGAACCCGAATGCTCAACCTCCCCCACCTCCCCTGATTCCTCAACCTGTACCCCCGATGCCTCAAGGTATGGGTCTGATGAAATTTCATAGAACTCCAGTTGACAGAATTCGCAAGCAAGGAGCTGAAGAGTTCAAGGAAAATGTTGATGATGATGCCGAGAAAGCAGAATTTTGGCTTGAGAATTCTATTCGGGTATTTGATGAATTGTATTGTACACTTGAAAAATGCTTGAAATGTGATATATCTTTGTTGAGAGATTCAGCTTATTATTGGTGGAAGACATTGATTTCAGTGGTACTGAAAGAGAAAATGACTTGGGAGTTCTTTCAAGAAGAATTTCGGAAGAAATACATCAGTGAAAGATTTGTTGAACAGAAGCGTAAAGAGTTTCTCAGTTGAAACAAGGCAACATGATAGTTACTGAGTATGAAAGGGAGTTCGTTCGGTTGAGTAAGTATGCTAGAGAATATATTCCTTCAGAGGTTAAAATGTGCAAACGATTTGAAGGACTCAATGAAGATATCAAAGTATTTGTGGGAATTCTTGAGTTGAAAGAGTTCGTAGTACTTGTTGGTCGAGCTTACAAGGCTGAAGAACTAATTAAAGAAAAGAGAAAGGCAGAGACTGAGACTAGAAATTTGAAGAAAAGACCGATGAGCAGTGCATTCCCACCGCAATCTAAAAAGTCTAGAGATATGTATTCTCGTTCTCATGTTTTGGCCAAACATTCGTATGGGAATCGTAAGAAGCAAAATGTGGGTTTTAAATCTCAAACTACTTCTGTGGCTAGTGTGGGAAATTCGAGATTTGTTAGACTCGAGTGCCAACGATGTGGTAGAAGACACCTTGGTCCATGTAGAACTAACGAATGTTACCAGTGTGGTTCTCTAGATAATTTTATTAGAGACTGTCTAGAGAGAATTGAGAAAGAAAAATTTCAGAGTGCAAAACCTAGTGGTGCAGTTTTGAGAGGAAGATCTTCAAGGAATGCTGGGAATGAGGCAAGCAGCAAGAATGTAGTCAGAGATTCAGCGTTTAAATCTAAAGCTAGAGCTCCGGCTAGAACTTATGCCATAAGGGTGTATGAAGATGCTTCATCTCCCGATGTGATTATCGGTATTTTCTCTCTTCATGGTGTTAATGTTATTGCTTTGATTGACCCCGCTCTACTCATTCATATGTGTGCGTGAAATTGGTGTTTAATATGAGTATACCTGTTGAGTCTACGAAATTTATGATTAAAGTGTCAAATTCGTTAGGCAAATGTGTTATAGTTGATAAAGTATGTAAGAAATGTCCTTTGATGATTTGAGATCTGGATACTACCAGCTGCAAGTAAAAGAGTGAGATGTGCTTAAAACTGCTTTTAGAACAAGGTACGGCCATTATGAATTTTTAGTTATACCATTCGATTTGACAAATGCTCCTGTTGTGTTTATGGACTTAATGAATCGCATATTTCGGCCATACTTGGACAAGTTTGTTGTGGTATTTATTGATGATATCTTAATTTATTCAAAAGATGAGACAGAGCATGCTGAGCACTTGAGGGTAGTTTTACAAACTTTGAGAGATAAGCAGTTGTATGCCAAGTTTAGTAAGAGTGAGTTTTGGCTTCAAGAAGTAGGATTTTTGGGTCATATTGTTTCAGGTGATGGTATGCAGGTTGATCCCAGTAAAATTTCGGCTATTGTTGATTGGAAACCGCCAAAGAACGTAACTGGGGTTAGAAGTTTCTTGGGTCTAGCTGGTTATTATCGACGGTTTGTAAATGGATTTTCTATAATTGCTACTCCTATGACCAGACTACTTCAAAAGGATGTTAAATTTGAGTGGACAGAAGAATGTCAATAGAGCTTTGAGAAATTGAAAAAGTTACTAACTGAAGCACCAGTGTTGGTACAACCCGAGTCAGGTAAAGAATTTGTAGTGTATAGTGATGCTTCTCTAAATGGCTTGGGATGTGTACTTATGCAAGAAGGAAAAGTTGTGGCATATGCTTCGAGGCAGTTGAAACCTCATGAAAGAAATTATCCGACTCATGATTTGGAACTGGCTGCTGTAGTGTTTGCTTTGAAGATTTGGCGACATTATCTGTATGGTGAAAAGTGTCGAGTATATACCGACCACAAAAGTCTTAAGTACTTGATGTTACAAAAAAACTTGAATTTGAGACAATGGAGATGGTTAGAATTATTGAAAGATTACGAGCTTGTGATTGACTACCATCTGGGGAAAGAGAATGTGGTTGCCGATACCTTAAGTAGAAAATCGTTATTTGGTTTGAGAGCTATGAATACTCAGTTGACGGTGTCTGACGATGGTTCGATTCTAACAGAGCTGAGAGCAAGACCAATGTTTTTACAATAGATTTGTGAAGATTAAAAAAGTGACAAAGATTTACAAGCTAAGAGGAAGTAATGTGAGGCTTATACAGGATCAGACTTCAGAATCAATTTTGACGGTTGCTTGATGTTTAAAGATCGAATTTGTGTACCGAAAAATAATGAGTTGATTCAAAAGATCTTGTACGAAGCACATAGTGGTTGTTTGTCAATTCACCCGGGCAATACAAAAATGTATAATGACTTGAAGAAAATGTATTGGTGGAATGGAATGAAAAGAGATATCTCCGAGTTTGTATCAAAATGCTTAATTTGTTAATAAGTAAAAGCTGAACACCAAGTGTCTTCGGGATTACTTCAGCCTATCATGGTTCCTGAGTGGAAGTGTAATCAAATTACTATGGATTTTGTATCAGGGTTGCCGTTAACTCCGAGGAAGAAAGATGCCATCTGGGTAATAGTTGACAGATTGAGTAAATCGGCTCATTTTATTCTGGTATGTACTAATTATTCTCTTAATAAGTTGGCTGAATTGTATATTAGTGAGATTGTTAGACTTCACGAAATACCTTTGTCAATTATTTCGGATAGAGATCCGAGATTTACATTGCGGTTTTGGAAAAAGTTACAAGAGGCATTAGGTACGAAGTTAAATTTCAGCATTGCCTTCCATCCACAGACTGATGGACAATCAGAGATAGTAATTCAAATTCTTGAAGACATGCTCAGATGTTGTGTATTGGAATTCCAAGGTAGTTGGGAAAGATACTTACCGTTGGTAGAAATTGCCTACAATAATAGTTATCAGACGAGTTTAAAGATGACACCTTATGAAGCATTGTACGGTCGTAAGTGTCGAAAGCCATTGTATTGGACTGAACTCAAAGAAAATCAGATTTACGGAGTTGATCTAATTAAAGAAACCGAAGAAAAAGTGAAAGTGATTCGAGATTGCTTGAAAGCTGCTTCAGATAGACAGAAATCCTACGCGGATTTGAAATGAAAAGAAATCGAGTTTCAAGTTGGCGATAAGGTATTTTTAAAAGTGTCTCCATGGAAGAAAGTTCTTAGATTTGGTAGGAAAGGTAAGTTAAGCCAGCGTTTTATCAGACCGTATGAGATAATTGAAAGAGTCAGACCGGTAGCATATCGGTTAGCATTACCACCTGAATTAGAGAAGTTTCATGATGTGTTCCACGTATCTATGTTACGTCAGTATCGTTTAGATCCTTCACATGTAATTTCACCGACAGAAATTGAGCTACAACCGAATATGACTTACAATGAAGAATCAATTAATATTTTAACTCGAGAGGTCAAGCAACTAAGAAATAAAAGTATCGCTCTCGTGAAAGTATTATGGAAAAAGCATGGATTAGAAGAGGCTACATGGGAGCCCGAGGACACTATAAGGAATCAATACCCACACCTGTTTACTGGTAAGATTTTCGGGGACGAAAATCCCTAAAGGGGGGAGAGTTGTGATATCCCGAATTAGGGCCTAATTGGAATAGTGGTTTCGGGACCACAAATCCGAGATAAAAATAAATATTTTATAATTATTTTTAGACCTATGATATGATTGCATGATTGTGTGAAAATTTCGTGAAGAAATTCTATGCATAAAATGCTTAATTTGAAATTAGGGACTAAATTAAATAAGTTGCAAAGCTTGCATTCTAGAAATTTTTAGTATGAAATTGCTTTGAAATATTAATTAGGAGGTATTAAATAGCAATTTAACCAATTTCTAAAATTTTAGACAAAAATGGGCTTGTACATGAAAAATTACAAAGAAAGGCATTAAGGGCATTTTTGTCATTTGGTAAATATAGTCATTAAAAAGGGAAAAATAACACAAAATAGACTCATCTTCTCCATAAGGGGCTGTCGAAATTTCTTGTCACCATAGCTAGGGTTTCAACATTTTCAAGCCTTGATTGTAAGTGATTTCAAGTCTCGTTTTTAATGTTCTTTATATTTTTGGAGTCCCGATAACTTGATTAAGCTTATTCTAGCAATAATTTAGCCTAGGGTTTATATTTGGAAAAATACCCATAGGTGAAATGTGTTTATTTTTATGTTTTATGGTAGAATATGAAGCTTGAAATTGTGTTAAATGACTTTTGCTAAGCGATTTTACATGAAAACGAGTAAAACGACATAATCGGTAAAAATATCTAATGTTCATAAGTATATGTTAAGGTGAGAATTTGATGTTACCATAGAAGGGAAAAATGATCATCATATCATAAAACATTAGAAAATAGGATGAAGTTTAATTTTCGAACCTTGGGGAAAAAGTGTAAATATGTAAAAGTTTAGGAGCAAAAATATAATTTTTCCCCATTTTGAGTTAATGACTACTTTAATAAATGTGAGTGTTAAATAAGCTAAATTTGTTATTATAGATCAAGAGAAATGAGATTCAAGTCAAAATAAAGTTTCCGAGGAATAGGCTCGATTTCTAACATTTTGTACTGAGGTAAGTTCATGTGTAAATGTAGTAACATAATTGTCATTTTAAGTAATTTAATAATATTTATATGATATGATGATTATCATGAAATATTATGCTTTGTGGTTATTATTGAGTAACATTCAAATTATGTGTGTTACTTGATAAATATGAATTGCTACCGAGTATCGGTTTCGATATTTCGTGGAAGACGGCAAATATGTGTAATCGAGGAAAAGCCTATTTGAACCTTGGGAATAGATTAGAATACAAGTGACATGTCACTAGGATATTTGAGTTCCGAACACGTTGAGTTGAGTCCGAGTTCACTTATGGATGCGAACGCCTGAGCTCGTTGAGTTGAGTCCGAGTTCACTTATGGGCGGGTTACATGGTAGCTTGGCTACATAGTTTCTACAAGCTATTGAGTTTGTCTAGCTGCGGGTATGACACTTATGTGCATGAAATCCGTGTATTCGAATTATATTCCGATGTGTTCAACGGGTGAATCTTAAGTGAATAAGGAGAATGCCTAAATGGAAGGTGACATGTTGGTAAGTGTGGTGAATGAGAAAAATTGACAAGTATGTACTTAGACCCTCGGGTTGAGAACTTGGTATGATGAAATTGTGGTAAGATAGTAAATGCATATGTAACATGAATGTTTTGATGATATTTATGCAAATGATGTTTGTGTTGAATTGTATGATTATGTTACTTTCTATTTGCATGTGAACTTACTAAGCATTTATGCTTACTCCCTCCTTTCCGTTCTTTGTAGTTTTGACAAGCCAGTTCAGAAATCAGGAATGGTCGAAGACTCGTTCACACTATCCGAGGACTATTTTAGTATAGTGGCTTGTATACTTTGAGTATGGCATGTATAGCATTATAATCATTTTGTGTATATAATCTTGTGATATGTCTATTGAGTGGCAAGGAAATGCTTGAAAAAGATTAGCCATTGGAATGGCTAGTCAAAGATCATATTTGGTGTTATGTATGCTTAATGTGCTATCTAATCCATGGAAATTCATAATAAGGTGAAATTTGCTATAAAACAGTATCATACAGCAGCAATGATGTGAATTTGAAAAATCACTAAAAATAGTAGAGATAGAATTAGATGGTGAATAAAATATTAATTTGAAGATTATTATGTCTATTTTCATATGGAAGAAACAAAACATGTAAATGAGTTGTATTTCATGAGATATCTGAGTTTTGGTGGAACAGGGTCAGAGCGATATCTGAATCCCCTGTTTTGACTTTAGAAATTCACTAAAAATTGTACAAAAATAATTAGGAGTCATAATTTATATGTACAGATTCCTTATTGAGTCTACTTTTGATAGAAACAACGGCATAGACATATAAATTCTGTATAGAAAGAAAAGTGATTCGTAGTTAACAGAGGTCAGAGTAGTCGAACACTGAAATAGGGGAAACTTTAACTAATAAAATGTACTAATTGGCCTGACCAAAAATTCTAGAAAAAAATTTGTAAATAGATATATGAGTCTATTTTCAGGGAAAGTTTAAGGATTTGGATTTTTAGTTTCGTAACTCGAGATATGAATTTTTTAGCGACTGTGATGCAGGTGGGCAGTTTATTACAAAAGGTAAAATAAATTGTCTTAAATTGTTTAAGTGATAGTTTAAGTCTGTTAACGCCTCATGCTCGACTCCGGCGACGGTCTCGGGTAAGGGGGTGTTACAGATAGTGTGGATAACTTCGATGACAATCCCCGATCTCTTAAGTTACAATCAAAATCTATAAAACAGAATAACAAAAACACACAGAGTAAGCTAACTTAGCTTAGTAATCATTAAGCAAATTAAACAACTCAAATGAATAATCAAAATATTTCAAACAAGCCGAATTGTATCATTAATGTTATACTTTGACACAAATAAGTTACCTTGGCCGAATGTTAATATTTCTCATTTAGCATAATATTATTCAACTTTTCATTCCCAAAATAACACAATCTAATTTATGCTTACATTCAAATATAACATCACATATATATACACAACTATTTGGCTGAATATTCAAGGTCAATTATAACACCAAATAAATACTTACCTATATAACCGAATATACAAATTCAATATATAAATATCATCTCATAAATACTTACTTGTATGGCCAAATACAAAAGGTTCATTATATCATCACATATGGCCGAATATACAAGTTCAATAAAACATTACATGTAGCCAAATATACAAGGTCATTTAGATCAACTTACTTGCTCAATTTCCACATCAATGTGAAGTCTTACAGACATAGGCTTGAAAATAAATCACCGGCGTAAAACCTGCTAGGCATAAGCCTGAATCACACACTGGCACAAGGCCTGCTAGACTCAAGGTCTGATTCTTATTTATTCACCGGCAATAAGCCTGCTAGGCACAAAGCCAGATCAAATTCACCAGCACAAGGCTTGCTAGGCTCAAAGCCCAAATATCACTATTATAATATCATTCCATAAACATTTCATATATCGAATCGTCTAAATATGCCATGCAGTTCATACAAACTTTCAGAGGTTTTAACTCATTCGAATAAAACTCAACCACATGACTTCAATGTTAAACCACATTTGGCTACCCTATTATACAACTATAAAATTCGAATCATCATAGTAAATCATTTTATATTCGAAATAAATGATGTTTAATTGCTTAAAAAATTACCTCGGATATCGACGAACGTTATAAATCGGCTATTCGACTATTTTGCTTTTCCCCGATTCAAGTCCGATTTCTTTTGTTCTTGATATATATAATTTCAAATTAACCTCATTTAAACACAATTTCATTCAATTGAATCCAACAACACATAAATGAGCAAATTATCATTTTACCCCTGATATTTTATACTTTTACAAATTAGTCCTAATTGTATAAAACACAAAATACACAAAATCTCACCACATCATAGTTAGGCTGAATCTTCCTCATACTAGTCCATATATTTCATTTATTTTTCATTTTAGTCCTTCAATTTATTATTTTTGCAATTTAGTCCTAATAACTCAAAATCATCAAAAACTCCAATACAAAACATGTTAATCTAAAACATATTTTTGATGTTTCATCATCAAACATCACAAAACACAAATATTCATCAATGGCATAACTCAAAATATTCACCGAAATAAAAAATTCAAGCATGGGTTGGGTAGTATTCGAAACAACGATCTCAAAAACGTAAAAATTATCAAAAATTGAACGAAAACTAACCTTTAATCAAGCTTCCAAAGTGTTGAATGCTTGAAACTTTCTAAAGCTTTATTTTTCTTTTAGTTTCAGTCAAAATGAACTAAAATGCATGGCTATATTATGTTTGTTTTATTTAATATACATAATATTCCATAATTTACTTTAATAACCTTTACAATCAAATAATAAACCATAATTTAATAAGGCTACAACCGTCCAAGGCATAATATCATGGGCAATTTGCAACATAAACACCCCATATTAAAAAGCCACTAACAATTCAGCCTTTGTGATTTAAACTATCAAGTTTTCAATTTACGCGATTAAGTCCTTTTATCAAATTAAGCACACAAACAATCAAATTTTCGTACGAAACTTTCACACATGCAAATTCACATATAATAAACACGGAAAATAATATTTAAATATTTTTTTACTCAGATTTGTGGTCTCGAAACCACTGTTTCGATTAGGGTCTAAATCGGACTGTTACAGTGATACCTTTTCTTTTAGTGTTGTTTTCGCTCATTTTCAACCTCCAACACATCCTTACACCACTCAACCATAGGTTAGGGCCCCTAATGGTACTATCGGCCAAATTGGGTCACAAAATGAGTAAAAACTATATATTTACACTTATTAACTTAAAATCTAAAAATTAAGAAAAACTACCAAAAAAACATTTCTTTGCTTGAGAATAAGCTCTTTAAGTATATTGGGAAAGCCTAATTTGCCGTATCAAATTATGGCAAATCAAACTCCCCCACACTTGAATCTTTTCTTATCCTTAAGCAAACATACCAAACATGCAAAAGAAAAGAAAACTCTTAGACTAAATCAGACAATTAAGTCACATAACGGTAAAACATCGAACTCGTATGAGAACTATCTCACATGCAACTTAAGAGTGATATCTAGTTAACTTGTTTATTCCTAATGCAAACATAGTTAGTTCACTAAGTTAAAATGTTCATAGATGTAGATGCAATGGAAATGAACATATGTACAAATGTTATCCATCAAAATAAATTATGCAGATCACTCATATATATTTAAAAAGAATTAGTCATGTTCATTCAAACAAATGCAAGTTATTTACGAATTATTATGTTGGTGGCTTATTCGGGTCCCAAAGGTCATCCAGGCTTGTACCATTTTGAGGCTTAGGACGGTTTAGAATTCAAACAATAGATAATTAAAATGGGTTCAAGTACTAGAAATGATTAAGCACATGACATTGTCCCCTATTCGCCCCCAATTAATTTGGACACTCACCTCCTTATTCCTGTTTCTCTTGCCTACCTTCTTTCTCCCAAAATAATAGAAGGTATTACACAATATTAGTACATACAAAATTTTGTATTTGTGAACTAAAAGATTTTCATTTTCGAGCTTAATTTGATTTAGCTCTCTTTTTCTTTATTTTGCACTTTTTCGTTCACCATTTTTTTAACGTACTAATTTGCGTAATCTCTTCGTTTTTCCTTTTCTCACACAAAGCCACCATGATTTCTCTACCTATCTCTCAATGTCCATGGCCTAACGTCAATTACATAGTGCATTTTAAAGAATAAGACCGAGAAAGATTATGTAACACCCCTAACCCGTATCCGTCGCCAGACTAGGGTAACGAGGCATTACAGAACATAAGTACAATTCCGAATATTCTCATGTTAACACAGTTCATATTCATATATATACAGGTATGTCATTAAATCAACTAATTAAAATATTTAAATAATTAAAACAAAATTTACAAATAATGTACTATTTTGAACTGAACAAAAACCACATTAATCTTTTACTTATTCAACTGCACAAAATTTACCTATACAAACTTATTGATTTCGGTTAATTAACAAGCCACATAATCGAGCATATTTTTATTTTATAACCAAAACATATGTTCAAAGAATATTATATACATATATATCTAAAAGTCATGCACTTATACATATCATTGCCACGCCATGAACAAAAGCATACCAAAATTATACATTAATAGAACCCACAAAACCATATACACATAATCACTCAATTTGATCGACTTATATTCGGCATTTGTACATTATAACATGTACAATCAATTTTTATAATCGTAATTAAAGTACTAACATATACACTATACAACTTTCATTTAACATCAAATATATCATTTATACATCACACTAAAACTCATAGAATTCCTATGGTTTAATATTGCTCAAATCACTATTTAATTGGTCATTTATTATTGTTTCACTTACAAACCATATTAAACAAAACAATCTCAATAAGTAATCATTATTTAATTTCATTAACCATACTTATTTATTTAATCATTAAAACACTTTAAGTACACATACATTTACCATGCAAACCAAACCAACATAATCAATTCATATTCGAACATACACGCACATCATTAACATTTTTAAACCGTTAATAACCAAAACCAAGTTTCATTCATTAAAACATAACATAACCTATATCATGCGCATCTAAATATACCCTAAACAAGCTTATTCCAAATCATATAATACATAACTCAAACAATACTTATTTAAATCACATATCATTTAAACCAAAATGAACTCCATCCATAAGCAAACTTAACCAAAATCAAACATGGAAATTTAGCCATTTTCGTATGGCCTTAAACAAACCGTAGTCAACATTTCAAAAGTATATTCCAGCCTATACATGCCATAATTCGAGTTCAGCTATTAAGTACCGAAACAGTGGATAGTGTAATGAACTTTGCTGACGATCTCCGAGCTTGTAACTTGAATCTAAAATCTATAAAATAGAGTAAACATGAACATACAGAGTAAGCTATTATAGCTTAGTAAGTCATAAGCAAATAAACATCTTAATGATATAGTCAACTCGATTAAGGCTAATTCAAATTTCATTATCATTATCAAACTTAACCTCAAATCTACAAATAAAATAAATAACACATTTTCATACATAAAATCTACCTTGGCCGAATACTTATTTACTCAATTTGACTTAATATTATTCAATTTTCAAAGCCAAAATGGTTGAATATAATTAAACATGCACATGCACATCTATATATGCTCAAGAGCCATAATATAACATCATGAACATATACCATTTATATGGCCGAATATTCATGATCACAAATATGCACATATACAAGAATTAATCCTTCAATATTCATGCCATTTATTTACAAGGCCGAATACACATACCAAATTCACATGTAATATTCATTTGTTTCACACATAATTAGCAATAAGTATCAAGCTACTTATTTACCTTATCTCAAATAAACATCAAGCTAATTCATACATGATCATTTAGCTCGTTAAACGTATTTAATAAACACATCAGCGTAAAGTCTTTTAAGCAAAAACTTATAATAATTCACCGGCATAAAGCATGCTAGGCCTAAGCCTGAATCACACACAGGCACAAGGCCTGCTAGACTCAAAGTCTGATTTTATACACCGGCAATAAGCCTGCTAGGCATTAGGCCCGATTAAACTCACAAGCACAAAGCTTGCTAGGCTCAAAGCCCGAATATCATTATTAGTAAGCTGTCTCATAAACAATTCATATATTGAACATTTCAGACATTTCATATAGTTCATACTGATTTTCAAATATTATATCTCAATCGAATAAAACTCAAATACGTTATTTTTATGCTTTATCACATTCGGCTATCTCCACTATAAGTCCTTGAATTCCAAATCAACATATTAAACTAAGTTACATTCAAAATTAATAATTTTTAATTGCTTAAAAACTTACCTCAGATGATGAAAAATCAGTACGGATCGGCTAGTCGACAACTTTATTTTTCCCTAGATCTAAATTCGATTTTCTCTTTTCTTGATCTAAACATATTCAAATTAAACTCATTCAAACATATTTTCATTCAATTTAGTCCAAAAACACATAAACAGACAAATTATCATTTTACCCCTGACATTTACACTTTTTACAATTTAGTCCCTATTGCACAAAACACAAAATATACAAAATTTCAAGACACTCATGTTTGGCTGAATCTTACCCATTACCATACAAGTCCATATATTTCATTTATTTCACATTTTACTCCCTCAAATTATTATTTTTGCAATTTAGTCCTAATTACTCAAATTCATCAAAAACTCCAATGCAAAACATGTTAATCTAAAACATATCTTTCATTTTTCATCATCAAACAACAAAAATCACAAGCTACCAACAATGGAAAAACTCAAAATATTCATCAAAATAAAAAATTAAAGCATGGGTCTTGAAGATTACTAAGCAACATCTCAAAAACTTAAAAATTATAAAAAACCGAGCTAGTTTCATACCTTGATTGAACTCCAACAATGGCTGAATGCCCTAGATCTCTTTTCTTTCTTATTTTTTTTTTAGTTTCGGTCAAACAAATAATATGAACACCATGGCTTTAATTTTATGTTTTATAATATATTAACTTATTAATCAAATTACATATTTAACCTTAATGATTTAATAACAAAACCATATATTATATGTCATTACCGCCCATTACTTATTATCATGGACTAATTGCACATTAAATACCACAACTTACAAAGACAAACACAATTCAGCCCTTACACATTAAACCATTAAATTTTCATTTTACGCGATTAAGTTCTTTATTTAATCGAACGCTCAAACGATAAAATTAAATCACAAAAATTTCACAGATATAAATTCACACAAAATAAACACAAAAAATAATTTTTAAATATTTTTTTGACTTGGATTCATGGTCTCGAAACCACCATTCCGATTAGGGTCTAAATCGGGCTGTTACAGATTGAGTGCTAGACTCGTTTAGGTTCAAGGCTTTGATATTAAGGTTACAAAGAAAGGGAACTTGAGGCTCAAAATATGGGAACTAGAGGTACATAGCAAAAGGTAAGCTTTTAGGCTCTAGGCTAGTTCAAATAATGCCTAAGGTATTTCTCAAATCAATCACCCAACACCAATTCTTTCAAGAAACATCTATTTAAACGAACAATTAACAATTCAAATTATTTATCTACAAGGATTCGTATACTTTATTAATCATATGGTACACTTTATACATTTTTCATTTAGGTTGTTACCTCTAGTCTATTAGCTCGGCCTATGAACAAGTCTAATCTTTCCTACCATGTACATTTATGGAAAGAAAATTTATATTTTCTATTTTTTTTACCTCTTTAATTTTTCATCTTTCCAGTTATCTTTCCACTCTACCAAGCAAAGCCTTAGTCTCAAAACTTGGGAAATTTTCCCAACTTGGTCCAAAAAACTTTTTCTCCGCATTTATTTTAGAATTAGGGTTGTAAATGAATAGAGCGTTCAATGAACAGTTCGATTTTTGTTCGTTTATGTTAGTTTATTAAGCTAAATAAATGAACATGAACAAGATTTTGAAGCTTGTTTATTAAACGAACCAAATACAAACAAAGCTTATTTAGTTCATTTATGTTCATGAACTAGCTCGTTTAAAGTTCGTTTAATAAATCATTTAAAACTAGTTTATTGTTCCATTAGTATTTTTTTTTCATTTATAATATAATTATTAATATTAATATTTGACTACTTTATATCTAGATAATATATATGTGCATGTGTTTATTTATCATTTGTTTGTTTATTTATTATTTATTAACATTGTTCGTAAACATGTTCAATTATATGTTCATAAAGATGTTCGTTTAATATTCGTGAACATGTTCGATTAAGTTAAACGAACATGTTTGTGAATATTAAACAAATGAACATGAATACACATAATTTTAAATAAACGAACATAAAGAAAAAAAATTAAAATTCTTAACGAACACAAATTGAACACGAAAAACTTAAAAATAAACAAATGAACATAAACAAAGGTTTGTTCGTTTAAGTTCGGTTCATTTACAGCCCTACCCAAAATTTAAAAACTTTCCTGAATTTGATATGCATTAAGGTATAACACTCTATATTGTGCCATGCCATCACTTGAAAAATTAAATATATATAATTTACATAAAAATTATTAATTTTTTTAAAATTATAAAAATTCAAGTGATGACGTGACATAATTTTAGAGTGCCATGTCATCATGCATTAATGGAATCCAAATTTAGGGACCAAATTGAAAAAAAACTGATAAGTTTCAAGATTAATATGAACCAAAAAAGTTTAGAGATAAAAGTTAAAAAAATTACCTAGTTAAAGGACTAAAGGTTATATTATCCCTTAAAACACTTCACCTTGTATTAGGAGATGGGATAATTTCGGGGCTTAGGTCCATAAACATGTTGAAGGCTTACGCTTTTAAACACAAACAAAACGAAGCCCATCTCCGCCACTGTCACAGCTTTGCATGACGTGGCTACATCTCATTGGTCAACCTGCGTAGACTTGAGTCATCTTCAACAGCACTGGATACATCTTTTTCCTTTTACCTATTCTTAGCAGGCACAAAACAAATTATTATTCAATATTTTTGTTTTTTTTTTAAAAAGAGAAAAAGGAAAATATAGTAGAAGGCAATATGAGATTATTTGTTAGTTTGGTAGCAGTTTTATGTATCTTGTGCAGCAATGTCTTAGCCGATCAGATTTTCCCATCTCATGTAGGTAAGCCGATGTTTCATAGTTTTTTCCCCTTTTGTGTTTATTAGTCTTAATTTTGTGTGTGTGTTTTTAAATTGTGGGTTTTCTTTGAGTTGAGCCCATGAGGTGGACTTAAAATATCTATTCCCAGTGATTTTATTGTTTTAGATGAATGAATGTTTCCTATATTATTTATAAGACATACTACTTGTTTATTGTTAATTAGTAGTATATGGTTGTTCATAGGTTCCTCTTTTATTCACAATTGGAGAACGATTTGTCCGTAAAGAAATTGATGACTAAGTCATTAGTAGTGCTTGAGTACTGAAATTAGCACCAAAGGCAGGAAGGAGCTTTATTACAGCTACATCCCTTGTTGGTTAGAGAAGGGGGTTTTGTGGTTTTGGAATTTGATTCAATTAAGTATTGTGATCAAATGGGAGATACCAGTGGTTCTTCCGTAGCCTAGAATTGATGCCTACTTTACTTCTAGGGCTTCTTGCAAGACAATATGATGAATATTTTTATGATCTGAGTAAAGTGGTTTCAGCATCAGTAGTGTTTTATACTTTTTCACAACTAGAAAGAGTTTGCAGTTGAATTTAGTTTTTTACTTGTGAATGCCAACTACTTTTGAAAGTGAGCATTTATTCATGAGAGCAAAGTTATGCTAGATGCTGATTGTTTGATAAATTTGGATATTATGGATCATTGCTGACCTACATGGTGAACCACAAGTTGCTTATGTTCTTATACCTTTGTGGCTTTGGGTCAATTGAATGGTTATTGGTTCTTAAATAAAGATGGGTGAACTTTAGAAACAAATGAAACCGGAGAATGAAATAAAGAAGAAGAAAAACTAGAATGCATGGTCTTCAGTCACCACAAGTGCCATTAGAAAGAGCTATTAATTGTTGCAACCAAGTCCGTCTTTGTGCGTGATTCTATAATATACAGAGTTTCCATCTAACTATTGCAACTGATTCATTGGCAATGTCATAGTATTCTTTCTTTCTTTTTTAGTATTTGGAATATTGGTTCTACTGGGATCAAGTTTTTCTTGCTTTCTGATGCTTTTCTAATACTTAACTGATAAACAGCTGGCACACTTGGCCGAAGCTCCCGTGAACCAAAATACAAGATTGAGTTCCATTCTGAAGACTCTCCCTACCATCCCGTAAGTAAGACTAGAATTTTAAACAGTTTTGCTCATCAAGCCTTGGTTTAAAGCATCATCTGGATGTTAACTTGGGCTTTATCATGTTGAACATCCAACCTAAAACCTACTGGCAATAGGTGGAGGGGTCCAATTTTAATATAAGACCATAGGGAACATAATCTTTAATGACTTAACCAACTATATTTTCACCACTGCATATTTCCTTGAGCAAGTAAAATTTATAAATGGTAATATGTAAAAATTCTGAAAATTATTTACATGTGTCCTTCTTAATGTAAGCATGAACTTTTTTATTTTAAAGTTTTCTACATAACATGCTCTTATTATTTACAGCTTATTAGTGGGTTCAAATAAACTAGTATACATTTTGTCTAGCAACATACTTCAGCATACTGTTTCATACTGTGTTTTCAAATGCTTAAGAAAGTTTGTATTTTGAAATTGGAGAGAGCACGTAATCTTGGCATGCAACTTGGTGCTGTTTCTATAAAAGAGGGTTATTAATGGTAATAAGACGAATGAAAATCTTGGCATAATCTTGTCATAATTTTCCATGTGCATATAAGTTCAGTGGGCTGGTTTTCCTTTGATGTGAACCTATCAAGTTCCATTTTTAGTGATCTACTATTACAATGCCTGGAACATTTCGCAGGATGATGATCAGGAGTCTGTTTTTATGCCTAATAAAGATGGAAAGAATTTTTTATGTTTCTTGCCTAAGGTGGAGAAAACCAAGACTCTAAAGCCAGTTACTCAGCAGAACGTTAGTAGCATGATTGTGGAATCTGAGAAACAGGTTAAACTGAAGACGCCTGATGAGCTGCTGGAAGTACTGAAAGATCGATGCTTTATCAGAGTGAGCACCTGGTTACTACACGCTGTCTGGTGAATTGATGATGCTGTCATCAGAGATTAATGCAAAGAATTAAAAAGCCTTTGTTCTTTCTTGAAGTTGCGTGCTGCTTATTTCATATCTGCCTCTAGTGCTTATGTTGTCAGCTATTTTCTATGCAGCAAGAGGGTTGGTGGTCTTATGAATTTTGCTATCAAAATCGGTTACGGCAAATACATGTGGAAGAGGATAAGGTAGATTTTTTTATTGAATTTAAGGTGCTCATATTTACATTAAACTTGGTTTTTTTAACTAGTATGAGAGTTCTGTCTGTGATATATCCTTCAGTGATGCAGAATATCATTATTTTCTGAAATGAATTACTAAAAATATAACAAAAAAGGTTCAATGAGCAGAACCTTATGGATACTCAGCTGATGGTTTTGGGTTCTGAATATGGTGCTTGCACCATCTATTTGATCCGAGTAGCAATTTATACGATAGGTGGTAGTAATATAATAATAGTTATAAATGCAGATGCAGCAGCGTCTTTTGCTATCATAAAAATTAATTTTGAGTATTCCTACTATGTCCTGTTCATTACCTTAATGAATACAGTGAGATTCCAAAGAAGATTTTATTAATTTCTTGTGCACATTTTCTATCATTTTTGGATTATTGCAGGTGGTTCAGGAATTTGTCTTGGGTGTATATGATGAAGAGGCCACTGCTGCCTTCAACCAGAATCTCTCTGACATATCTGCATTAAAAGATCCTCGCTCAAAAGATGCATCACAAAGGTGAGGCCTCAAATGGTTTAAAATTTTAGGTTATCCTGTAGTTTTTCATCTTTATTTCTTATTTATAACAATAGGAGGTTTCAAGTGGTGAAAAGTAATTAGTGAAGGAAAGAAAAGAAAAAGATTACTAATAAATAATAATGATCCTGCGTCTCATACAGGTATCATGCTCATCAGTATACGAATGGAACCCAATGTGATCTTACTAATCAGCCACGAGAAACTGAGGTATGAAGCAATAAAATTACAGGATTGTGATATGGTTTTTAGATATCCTTTGGAGGGAAAAGGCCCATGATATTGTTTTTAGATTCATTCTCATTGCTTTCCTTCTTACTGTTTGTAGGTGAGATTTGTCTGCTCGGAGCCAAGAGCAATGATTAGTTCAATTACAGAGTTATCCACGTGCAAGTATGCACTTACTATTCAAAGCCCTATGCTATGCAAACACCTGTGAGTTTCTCTCTATCTCTCTCTCTTCTCTGAATGCTATGGTTAGAACTACTGGTTCTAGTTACTCACAGCTGATTGTGCCTTTTGGAAAGATCAGTGATCTACTGTTACAGGAAATTGTATGTAAATAGAACATGACCGAATGCTTCTTGTTATCCTTTCTTCTCAGTATGAAATAGCGATCTAGTCACCACAACAAAACCAAACATTGGACCATTAATTGAAATGGCCAATGAGCAAGTGTCCTGAGATGCTTACCAAGAATGCTGGATAGGTATAGTGTAGGCCTGTTGAGAGAAAAAGAAACCCAGTTTAGTACATGCATACCACTTTCTGATTGTATAACAGAGGGGTGTAAACTTTACCAGCTGCCACTTCGGTCTTGGGAACTTTCAGTTTTACCAGTTGATCTATACTAGTTAGTCATACTTACAAACAACATGAAAAATATTGAAGTATTGATAAACTGTCAAATTGTTATCCATAAATTTCTAGTTAGCTCTGTTTGTTGCAGTCAAGAAATTCTTTCATTCCAACATAAGAAAAAGGGCTGTTTCATAATGTGTATAATGCCGCCATTTATTTATTTAAATAAAAGATTCTCGTACTATCCTTGAGTTTTTTTAGGTTATTCCAAGAAGAGAGACCGGTGTGGCACACCATTAACTGCAATGTGCTTCCCAAGGATACCAAGGTTGAGGAGGACCCGCATATTACTATGATCATGGACTCGGAAGACTGTTTGTTGCAGTCAAGAAATTCTTTCATTCCAACATAAGAAAAAGGGCTGTTTCATAATGTGTATAATGCCGCCATTTATTTATTTAAATAAAAGATTCTCGTACTATCCTTGAGTTTTTTTAGGTTATTCCAAGAAGAGAGACCGGTGTGGCACACCATTAACTGCAATGTGCTTCCCAAGGATACCAAGGTTGAGGAGGACCCGCATATTACTATGATCATGGACTCGGAAGACCAATCTAGTAATTTTGATTCAAGCCAATGAATGTTGTCGATCTTCATACACTTTTTAGTCGTACATTTTGCAGTGTTATTTAACCCTCGTCAAAGTATTACAGTATCAACTTAAAGGATTTCTAATACCCACTTTAATTTTTTCCCTGCTCAAATTACATTCTTTATTGAGAAAAGTCATCCTAAATTGTCTGGACGATGAATTCTTTGAAAGAAAATAGAGGAAAAACAGTAACATCTTTGGATAATGCAGTGGACTGAAACAATTACTGCATTGGCGACAAATCTCTAAGCTTAACACAAGGTTTTCTTATTTATGGGTTAAAAGCAGTTGTTCACTTTTATCACTCCCTATTTTATTTTCTTTTATCACTTTGATTATTTATTTATTTATTTATTTTTATTTATTTTATAAATGCTTAAGACTATCCATAATTTTTTTCAACCTTTAAATAAGAGGATAAAGATAATTTTTTACACTTGAATTGAGGTTCTAATATTGTCAATGCTAACCAAATTAATATTCAACCAATTTATCACTTTAATATTGTAATTTGTCAATTGTATACCCGTTAGTTCATTGACCAATGGCATATCCATTAGTTCATTGACCGATGAAACAAGCATTGATGTAAAATAATTTTAAAATATCAATATAATTTAGAAAAAAAGTTAAATATATATATTTTTAAAACAGAAGATTTTTTTTTGAAAAATTATAAATAAACTGAAAATTATAAGGTAAAATTTAAAAATGCATAAAATTTAAAATTAGAAAAAAGTTAAAAAAATTCCTGGAAATACCAGAAATTTTTCCCCAAATTTTATTATAAAATCTCAAAATATAACAAGCTGTTTTTTTTTAAAAAAAATTGAAAAATGTAAAAAAACTTTAAAAAAATAGAAATTTTTTTAAAAAAATCTCAATTAAAAAAATGAAGATGACAATTTCTCCAAAATTATAAAACTTTTTTTTTTTGAAGATTATAATAAAGTAGTTTAAAAAACATAAAATTCATGGAAAAAATGCAACATCTATGTTGAGGCAAGTTGTGGAGAAGCATTTTGAGTAGCACTCGGTAGTGCAGAGGCGAATCTAGCGGGCCCTAAAATGAAAAATTGCTATTTAGGCCTTCTAATTTTTTTTAAACTTTGAATTAGTAAAGGTAAAATTACACTTTGGCCCCCCTAAAATTATAAAAATTCAATTTAATCCTTTAAAAATTACAAAGATATAGACTATAAAAAATTAAATTTTCATTCGACCCCCCTTAAATTGTTCTGGCTTCACCCCTGCGGCAGTGGCAATTACCATCTATCCCTGTGACAGTTCAACAACACTTGTTATATTTGATGTTGGCAATTTATTGAAACAAAATCTTTAAGCCATTAAGTATGTTGATATTTTGAAGATATAGAAGCCCAACTATGAAAACCAATTCGTTGCATTGTGAAGATTGAATTGGATTCGGTTAAACAATTAGAACCCTTTGATTATGGAGAATTGTTCGGGATCAAATTGAAGGTTACCTTGAAGACTAAATCTCCATCAAATCATGTTTTATTGAACTATAGTAGTATATTACTGTTGCTATATTGTAGTTTTTGATTTTAAGGGGTTGCATTGTATTTAATCACTATTACATTAACAAGCCTAAAAACATATATATTACTAGACTTGTTTAGGTTATTTATGAGAGCATATTGAGTGCACTTCATTTCTTCATTTCTTCATTGAGGAACTAATTATGTGATTGCCATTAAAGTGTAAACAATTTGTGTTTATGGTTTAAATTCTCAGAGAGAGAATTTAGATGTGAGTCTTTTAGTCTTTAGGTACAAAGTTGAGGTCTCTATACTAGGGTGTAATAGAGTGTCATTTACTTATTGTATAGCGGATTAAAGATAGTAGAATTACTCACAGAGCTAGGTTTCGTAGATGTAGGGAAATCGAATTGTGTAAACAAACATTTGTATTCTTTGTTATTTTGTTTACATATTTTTCACAATGCCAAGTGCTAATGGCCACCGCATTCGGACACTTCCATTCAATTGAAGCAGTTCAAGCAATTAACAACTTTAAGTCCCAACTGTCACAACCAAATTTTAGATATTTAATTATGGTATTGATGAACCTAAGTAAGTTGGTAAATCGACTAATAGAATTTATTATATTATATTTTTATTTTACAAGTGGTCCGGCTAACTATCTTAGTTAGAAGCCATCTATAATGTTCAATTTATGTGAAACAAGCTACTGGGCTTAAGGGAGAATAGGAAGATCATATTTGGTAATAATAATTTGGAAGTGGAGGTTGGTGGGTGCATGTATCACAGACTTAGATTTATGCTCAACCCATGACACATGGATGAGGATTGGTGGCCGGTTATAGATTAGACTTTAGCAAATTTTATTTGTTTTTCCTTAAGGTGGAAAAGAGGGAAAGAGGGGGTTTTCATTTTTATTTCCTTTTGGCAATTTTTTTTTGCTCTTTCGAGGTGGGGTTGGGGGTGGAGGTGTGTTAGCATCGGCTGCATGTGGGCTAAAGACACAAATCTAGCTTGTTTAGGAGTTGTTTCTTTCAAGAATTTCACTAGGGAGCTTACGTGAGTGGTGGTAACAGCTTTGGAGACTTCATTTTTGGTGAGTTTCTTGAGATCCTTATACTTTTTAGGTTGGTATGCTTACATGGAAGTGGAGGTTTGATTGTTAGGGTGCTGAATTGAGTTTCAAACTTGATGTTTGCATGACAATTAAACACGTTTAAAGACAAAAACATTGGTTATGAAACATTGTCAAGTTTTAGGACAAAATGTATGATTTATATGTGTTTTAAGGTTAATTAAGGATAGAATTCTTTTGTTGGGTAGGTTGTCCAAATTCTGGACAAATTAATTGTAATAACCAGTTTTATGTGAAATCGAAACAGTGGTTTTGGGATCATAAATCTGACGATTGAATTATTATTTTATTATTATTTTAATGTCTATGAGAATATATTAAGATCATGCTAAAATTTCGTTAAGAAATTTTGATGTTTACATAGTTAATTAAGTAAAAAAGACTAAATTGTAAAAGATGCAAAAGTTGAGTTCTGTTAGTAAAAAAGGGTTAAATTACTATGAAATCTTAAACTAAAGGACTTGAATGGTAAATAGACCATTTATATGGGATAGTGGATGTGCACGACATGGTATTAATGTAATTATGATAGTTTTAAAGGTTAAAATAGCAATTAAACAAATTAAAATTAAACTAAATGAAACAAAAATTGTTTCATCTTTCTCATTTCACTCCACCACCAAAATAGTGAAGAAAAAACACCATTTTTGGTGCTTTGAAGATTCATCTAGCATTGTTCTTGCATGTTGTCATTTTTTAGGTTAGTTTTAATGAATTTTATATTTTTGAGATTATTTTAGCTTAATCTAGCTAGCCCAGGGGTCAACTTGTAAAACTATTAAAGGTTGAAGGACTTGCCATGAATTTTTTTGATTGAGTTTTGATATTAAATGATAGATTATGAATCTTTGTTGAAAAATAAACAAGTTTTGTTAAATGATTTTTGATGAAATTTGAAATTAAGGATTAAATTATTAAAAGTTTAAATTCTAGGGTTTTATTGTGAAATAATGGTAAATATGAGTTGTTTCAAGGTCCCTTACATGTTTGGTTAACATGGAATTAGACTAAATCGATTCTCGATTGATCCTTAGAAGTTCGTAGGATACAAATGACATGTCATTAGAGATTTCATGTTTCAGGTGCTGGTCTTGAATGTCCTACCGATGGCTGAGGTCCTGCATTTGTTGCGAATACTCCTCAACTCGTGTGAACAGCATAGTGTAGCTTACATTCTGACCCACAGCTCGTGTGAGCAAGCCCATTTCACAGCTCGTGTGAGCAATGATGTAAAGGAAAGGTTAGGATTATATGTAAAGGCACACTTTGTGTGAGCTTTCCCGTGTATCCGATGAAATTCTAGATGGTTCAACAGGTAAGAAAAGGGATTGAAAAGGTAAGTATTCAAACGAAATCAAGCATGATCTTATGGAAAGAATGCATGAAGTAATTGATGTATTACATATGGAAAATAACTTATGCTATGGTTGATTCATTTGAGTTATGTACAAGTGTGCTAACTTGTGTATTGTTGATGATGTTTAGGCTTAAACGAAGCTTGTGGTTTGGGTTATACTATGCTTATACTTTATGTTATGTAACTGAAATGGTAAGTTAAGTTTTGTTTTCTATGAACTTGCTAAGCATCAATTGCTTACGCAGTTTCTTTCCTATGTTTCATAGATTATCAGAAGCTCGATCGGTTTGGAAGCTCGTCGGAGATCTATCACACTATCCAGCATAAATATTAAAAGTTTTTGACTATTTTGGCCAAAGTTATAATGGAATGTATTGGGTGAATTGTAAAGACATTTTACTTAATGCTTAATTGGTGAATAGGCATGAATAAGTTGTATAAGTTAACTTTCTTGCTACCATTTGATGCGTTGTAACATCTCGATTTTAGGTCTAGTTGGAACAGTGGTTTAAATACCACAAATTCGACGCAGTAAAATTTATTTTTATTATATTTTTATGGTCTACAGTTTTATGGAACTATTCTGTGAAAATCTTGTTTGAAAATTTTGACGTTTGGGCACTCAATTTAGTTTTAAGGACAAAATTATACAAAGTGCAAAACTTGAATTTTGGATGTTAAAGGTGTCCAATTTCTATGAGATTTTAAATTGGAGGTCCTTATATGATAATTAGACCATTTTGTATTTAGGAAAAAAAATTAAAGAAAGGCTTCAAGGGCATTTTGGTTATTTGATAAATAAAAGAATAAAAAAGGAAAATCAAGTCAAAATTTGGTGTCCATCTTCTCTCCTTGGCCGAAATTCTCAAGACACCATAGCTAGGGTTTTCTTCAACTTTCAAGATTGATTATAAGTGCACCTTAGCCCCGTTTTTAATGCTCTTTACGTTTTTTTTAAGTCATATTCACCCAATCTTTTCATTTCTACCACTATTTTGAAGTAGATTTCATGTTTAAAAATTTACCCCTGTGTGACATGCATGTATTTTAATGTTTGATGGAAGATATGGTATGTTTAAGGTATAATAAACAACTTTTACCAGGTGATTTTTTATGGAAATGCATAAAAGGATGTATTTGCAAAAAGTTGAAAAAGGGTAGTAAAAATCTGATTTATTGGAAAATATGGGTTGATATGAGCATGTATATGGTTTGTATAGGCTTGGGTTACCAAGAAATTGAACACATTTCATTTTACGAGCCTAGAGACTAAAATGTAAAATGTCAAAAAGTTAGGGACAAAATGGTAATTTTATCTAGGATGCAAATTAATGTAAATGTATGTGTAAAACGATGAATTGATAGTCAAATTTACTCATATAGACCCGGAACAACTGATTACAGAACTAGATTGAGGAAAACGAAAGGTCTCGGAATAAGTAAGTTCGAATATGAACCATTCTCAAGGTAAGTTCGTATAATTTAATTTGGTATGTTATTATGTTTTAATTGAATTGTGTGATCGAGATAAGATATACGTAACAATATACACTATGAAATAACCATAAGATGGAAGACATGAATAAAATCTCATTGTCCTAGTTGAGCATTGTATTTCGATGGATTATAATAATTTCCTTGAATTGAAAAAAAATGATGTAGAAATGATTTAGTTCGGACGGGTAATCCTGAGCTACACTCTCTTGAGAAAATGTTATGAAATAGATTTAGCCCGGATTGGTAATCCATAGTAGGCTCATTAGAGCTAACGTTATCGAAAGGATTTAGCCTGGACTGGTAATCCTTAATAAGCTCTTGAGAGCGGATGCTAAAGATGGGATTTAGCCTGGACTGGTAATCCTGTTATGTAAATACAGGTTGAGAGTGTGCTCTATGAATATGTGCTCAAGGAGCACTCTGAATGTAAATTGACAGACGATTGACAAGTATACCTCGAGTATACTACCCAAGTCCCCATCGAGATTTACATTAGTTCAATGAAAAGAAATCTTGAAAAATGAAAATTGTGAAATAATATGAAAGTTTATATTATAGTGAGCTCATCTATGTTGGTTTGAATACTTCATGATGTGTATGACTAACTTGTTTAATGAGTGATTGTATTTAGGTAACTTGTCAAATTTATTGATGGAATGAATACGTATGTATGCTTATTTGAATAGTTATGACCGATAAGTTTTCTTTCTATTATGTGAACTTACTAAGCATGAAAATGCTTACCCCATTTTACTTTTCCTTGTTTTATAGTGCTTGTAAAGCTTGCGAAAGTTGGAGGATTCGGTCGGAGCAAGATTACACTATCCAAAAATCTCCTTTTGGTATAGCTAAATGATTCATTTTGGTATAATGGCATGTATAAGCTACTTGGCATAGATTAAGGCTTATAAGTAATATTTTGTGACTTAGCCATTGGAATGTCTTAGGATGTTCAAGTAGTGCATGTATGATGTTAATGTATGTCCAGATTCTTAAGTTTCAAGTATGGTTGGTGATACATTTTGTAAATGGCCATTGAAATTGGCTAAATTGGTTTAAGTTTATATGCATATGAAGATGCCTTTCATGGATATGGAAATTGCATGGTATGAGTTAATAAGTATGTAAATGATGTGTGAATCCCTTGGTTGTGGCTGAATTGGTTGTATGTTTATACTTGGAACGGAATTACTTGTTGTTGGGTAGGTTGTGCATGGAAGGGTGGCAAAAAAGCTTGGTAAATAGCCTTATTTTTGTCCACCCGGTAGACACACGGGCATGTGTGACACATGGCTTGCGCCATAGGCATGTGTTCTAGCAGTGTGTCCCCTGCACCTTAATTGTTGCAAAACAGAATGCTCAGTATCGAGCACACGGGCAGAGACACTAGCGTGTGTCTCAGCCGTGTGGACAACACGGCCATGAACATGGGCGTGTACCCTAGTCGTGTGAAGTCTGCACCTATTTTATTAAAAATGATGAAAGTTTATTCGACTACATGACCTAAGTACACGGGCATGTGCCTTGGCCGTATGACTTCAATTTATTAATGATGTCATAAATAGAGAGTTACACGGGTTAGGGACACGGGCTTGTGTGGCCACATGGGCGTGTCCCAAGCCACACGGGCATGTGACCCCTGTTTTGGTGAAAATTTTTATAAGTGTTGTACAATTTTCTAAAGTTTTCGGTTTAGTTCCCAACCACTTTCAATGTATGTTTTGAGCCTCATAGGCTCGTTTTAAGGACGAAATGGTTGTTTATGAAAAGTTTTAATTTTGAGTGGAAATTAGTGTCTTGAATTTGAATGTTTTTTAAGTTTAAGTCCGGTAATGCCTCGTACCCTGTTCTGATGTCGAATACGGGTAAGGGGTGTTATATTTAGTGGTATCAGAGCTACGATTTAGTCGATTGTCAGAATAATGTAGCCATTATGATTTTAGCTATACATGCCATTATATAAATTGTGATAGTGTGATAACTCCTGACCACTTTTGAATGTATTTTCATATAGTAAATGTCTTCCAACTAAGCTTGAGATGAGTCTGAAAAAGCTGAGGGCACTGCTCAAGCTTCTGTACAACGAGCCACAACTACTAGTAGTAGTGGGAAACCTGTGTCAGAGGGTTGAGAAGAGGCAAAAGCAGCCTTCTTCGAAATGATGGATGGATGGTTTAGAGAATACATGAGAACAAACCCCATTATCCCACGACCTCCCCCACCTATCCTACAACCTGATTATGAGATGCCGTGAGGTGTTGAGCCCGAAAGGATCAGAAAAGCTCCAATTGATAAAATAAGAAAATATGGAGCAGAAGAGTTCAGAGCTATTACTGATGATGATTCAGAAAAAGCCTAGTTTTGGTTAGAGAATACCATTCGAGTTTTCGAGGAATTGTCATGTACTCCCGTAGAATGCTTGAAATGTGTGATATCTTTACTGAAAGACACAGCATACTATTGGTGGAAAATTATATCCTCAGTTGTACCGAGGGAAAATGCCACGTGGGAATTCTTTCAAGAGGAGTTACGAAAGAAGTATATCAGCCAAATGTTCTTAGATCAGAAAAGAAAAGAATTTCTAGAGCTCAAACAGGGAGATAGGACCGTGTTAGAATATGAACGAGAGTTTGTTTAGTTGAGCCAGTATGCCAAGGAATGGGTTCAAACCGAAGTTGAGATGTGCAAATGCTTTGAGGAATGACTGAACAAAGACATTAAACTACTGATTGGGATTCTCAAAATAAGAGAGTTTGCTGTGCTAGCTGATCTGGCCAAGAAGGCTGAGGGTTTAAGTATAGAAAAAAAGCAAGCCGAAAGGGAAACCCGGGTTCTGAGTAAAAGATTCATGAGTAAGTCACAACCCTCTACTTCAAGGAAATCAAGAAGTTATCATGAGCATTTTACCTCATCAATGGGACATATAAGAAAGGAGAGAAGTTTCAAACACTGTAAATTGAGGACTTCGTCTCCCTCAGTAGCTAGTATAGGGAGTGTTGGAAACCCAAAGCCACAGTGTAATGGATGTAATAAATTGCATTATGGTGAATACCAGATGAAAAGTGGGGCATGTTTCAGGTGTGTTTCACTTGATCACTTTCTTAAGGAATACCCAGAAAGAGATGAGAAGGATACTGAACAGACTTCTATATCGACCAACCTCACCTTGAGGGGTAGACTGTAACATCCTGATTTTTGGGTTTTTTTTCGTGATTCTCGAGATTTTGGTCAAGTTTTAAAAATTTGGTATTTGGTTGTGAAATCCATAATTGGAGTATGTAAGTGGGCTAATGGAAGGCCCATGCGATGGCCAAAACCTAGTAGAATTTTTGAATTTTGGATTTAAGAAGTTAGAGGCTTTGGATAGGTGGTTTTATTAAAAATTGTGGGTAAATGTATCACAAGAGAGTCTTTGGAAGAGTGGCTAAGTGACGCCACTAGGGTGCTAAGAAGGTGGCGTGTAAGTGGTTGGGAGAAACCTGGGTTCGATTCCCTGTGATGGCAAATGTGGTGTTATTTTTATGCTTTGAGCATGCAAGAGTTGTAGCCGAATGAAACTCTGTGGAAGAGAGTTTGAATCAGTCAAACGCATGGATTAAGGAGGGATAAGGGGAGATATTTTAGGGATTTAAGAGGGAGATAGAGTTAGCCGAATAGAAGGGATTAGAGAGGGGATTTTGGCAGAGGGGTATTAGGTTAGTATTTTCGGCATTAGGGACTTAGGTTGTGCCGTTTTCTTCTTTAGGATTAGTCTTTTCTTTTCTTTTTCTTTTCCAGCTGAATCTACCACCCTTCCATTCATCTTTCCTTCCTTTTCTTTTTCTAAAACCAGCCCACTACTCCCTTCTGTTCATCTACTTCTTTCTTTACCTCCACTTCTGCCGACAAGCTGCAAAAGCCGAACCTGTGAAGCTTGGTGGTATCGATTCTTTATTGACTAGCAACCTTCTTTTTCCCTTCACTTTTTGGGGTGGCCAATCCCTTTATATTTTAGGCTTTAAACGGATTCAGACTGTGGTAAGTATTCGTACTCTAAATCAATTTCAATAGTAATTGTTGACAAAAGCCAAAACCCCTATAGTTTAGGGAGGTGGCCGATTGTAGGTATAGGCCTTATTGGGCCTTTTCCTTTGATCTTTTATGGTTTGTATAGTGGAGGAGCAGCAAGGTGTGGGGTGTCGATTTGGATTAGCTGGGATCATCGGAGTGACTAAATTTAGTCATCAATTTCGGCAAAGGTATGAACCCTAGGCCATGGTGGATGGTGGCCGAATATGTAAGAGATGATAATAGATAGTTTTCAATTTGGTTTAACTATTAACATGATCTAATCTATAGGCGGTTGATTAAAGGAGAAATCACGTAGGAGATCTCGTCAAGGAATATCGCAAATCAGGTGTGTAACGAACCCTCTTTCGTAGCTTAAATCGATAAATGCCGAAAAGTCGAAATGCTGGAATTCTTGCATTTTGAGGACTTGTGAGCATACAAACACTCATTGGTTAGTTAGATTCGCTAAGTTGATGATCGGGATTGTTGGAATAGGTAAGAGCACGAGTTTCGGCATCACAGTAAGTTGGGCCTCGAGGGGCTGAAATCGGGCCCAATGGGCTTCCGGGCCCATTTGGGTAAATTTTGGTAGAAAGAGGAATCCTGTTAAATTGCCCGTTAAGACTATTAATATTGCTATGGAATATAGGCTAAATGGGCCTAGATGACCAAATCGGCTAAGTAGGGCCCATTAAGGGTTTTTGGCCCAATAACTCGATTTCGCTAAGAATGGGCTAGAATCGCTGTCAAAACACTCAAAATTGTTAGTAACTGATAATGAACATGGAAAACCCTAATATTTGGTAAAATTACGAAATTACCCTTATAATATGGAAATGACTGTTTTGCCCTTAGGTATAAAGGACCATTATACCCTTAAGGTTTAATTATGAATTTGATGCATGAGATTTTGATATACATGTTTTGACATGATATTCACATGATATGTATGATATGCACATGATGTATTAATTTATGCATGGGTTGTGTTTTATATGGATGGAGGAAGTGCAAAAGGGCTTTGCCCTAGTTTACCGAAAAGGGCTTTGCCCTAGTTTATCAAAAAGGGCTTTGCCCCAATTATTAAAAGAGGCTAGGCCTCCAGTTATAAGATAAAACAGCTATGCTGCCAGTGGAGAGTTTGGTTGGGTGGGTTGAGTTATTCCCCACATGGAGAGCTTGGTTGGTACGGGTGGAGAGTAGCGGTTGGTGGGTTGAGTAGTTGATACGAGCACACCCCGCGAACTTCATCGAAGAAGTCTTTCAAGCCGAGCATTGACATGTTGGCAAGCTGATCCCAGCTTGTTTCCAGCTCTACAAGCTCCGTCCAGCTCAATCCAGCTTATTCGAGCTTAATTCAACTTGCCTAAGCTAAACCGAGCTCACTCCTAGCTCATATTCAGCTCACAAGCTAAACCTTAGCTCAACTTCAGCTTAGGAGTTTAGCCTCAGCTCAACTTTAGCTCACGAGCTAAAGCTTAGCTCATTTTAGTTTAAACTCGGTTTTGTCTTTAATACATTAAATAAAAATTTGCACATATTCATTTAAGCATTAAACTTGTCTTATATTAATATTTGTTATTAATATGTCATTGTCATTATATAAATTGATTATGTTCACATAGTCGAATTAATGCATGACATTAATGTGTTCACATCATGCCGAATTTATGAGTTTTCATGAGATGTCTTAACGACTTGTTTATTTCATGTAGGTACATCCCTTTGGACGGTACAATGTATGGATGAAGAAACATCTCTTTTGGGAATTCTACACTCATGAATGAAAAAGTATTAAATGCTGGTGCATGTACGGCTAGATGCAATGTTTCTACAAATTCATGCATGTGTCGAATGCATGTATGGACATTAAAGGCTAGTCCATGAATGGATCAAATGCATGGGATGATAAAATGCATGAATGGCTTAAGTGCATGTATGGTGGCTATCTCCTAACTTTCCAAGGCACTTATTCGGCCAAGAAGTAGCTGCCAACTAATTCTATGTTGACCATAGAGCTCCTTGAACATGTTCACACTTTGAATTGACCTATAGGCTACTACACATGCATGGATGGGTTCAAGAACGTCCAAGGGAAGGAATTAACTCAATAATTCAACACATTGATTGAATTAAGTGCATGCACAAAGGGGAGAACGAATTTACTAGGTTCATGCTGCCATTTATGAACCTACATGCCATTAAAGTGTTTAATTATGAAGATACATGTTCCATACAAGTGCATGAACGTCCCAAGGAGATGAATGCAACCTTTTGGTGCACATACAAGTCACTTGAAGCCTTTCTTTATGACTAAGCATTCATGCACAAACCAAGGGGAAGAAAGTGTCCATTCGGCTAGTGCATGAATCTGTGAATTTATGAACTATTTTAATACATTAGTGTGAACATTTTTATTATTGTGTGAACACCTAGATGCTGAATTTGAATGGTCATCTATGTGCCTATAAATATTTGTTTTCTTTCATTTGTAAGGGACTTTTGCCAAACTTGTTAATGAACATTGTTCTTGTGAGGTTGCTTCCTCTCATATCTCGTACAAGTTTCGAAGACTTATCTAGTTTGTGCTAGTGGCGTCTACCGATCTTGTTGAACTTATCACCAATCTTGGTGAACTTATCACCAATCTTGGTGTGGCGTTCACCTATCCTTCTATCCATCTTTTCACCTTAACAATATAGGAATTGGGGTGACACTTTTTAGTGTTGAATCATTCCTGACGTTGAGTTCATTTTTTCTATTCCCCATCTTTCAACTTTCCTTCTTGTTAACCAAACCGAGCCATCTATCCAACATCCTTTCTTGTTTTCCTTAGCCGAACCTATCACTACCCTTTTGCATAACTTTTGAAAACTTTCCGCTATCCAAACCTATCCATTCACTTCTATTTCTAAAATTCGAGGTACGAACGACTCTCTCAAACTACGATCGGGCAACTACGTGAATTCGACTCGTCTACCTAGGCCCGATCACATCATTTGGTATCAGAGCTTGTAAATCGAGAGGCGCCGACGTTCGTATCAAGATCAAACTAGGTTCGTAGTAAAAAAATTCGAAAAAAAATTAAGTTATATTTTCGTTTTATCTTTGTAAAAGTGATATGTTGAAGTTGTAAAAAAAAAAGGGTACGAAAATTATTAAAAAAAAGAGAAAAAAAAGTTGAAGTGATCAAGTTCTTCTTTTGTTTATATTTTGACCCGATCGACAAAGTGTTCTTTTCATCAACTTTGCACCCCATTTCCAAAACGCCACACTACACCAAAGAAAAATTTTCTTTTAGCTTACCCATAACCTATACATCTTATCCCTTGTAACTGATTTTGAAGCCGACCCCAAAGCACCAAGACGAGTCAAGAGAAACAAAATACGAGGTTACGAGAGTAAGCTTGAGTGGTAAAAGGCTAAAGTGTGTGAGAACATTTGAGAGTTTGAAAAAGCCTAAAAACGAGTGCAAACACGAGTGCAGTGTTCATCAATATTTCTTTGCGAGTGAAATAGTGAGATTTGTGGTGAGGTACTTGATTTTTTTATTTTGTTTTGTGATCTAACATTTTCTTTTCAGCAACAAAAATCATGTCACCTTGAAGAGTTCATAGAATCGGAATACCAATACTTGGTACAAGAAATGCGAAAAATGATGGAGTCCAACACTAAGAACATACACGAGAGATTAAATCATTTGGAAAAACAAGATCAAAGTGATAGAGTTTCTTCGAGTCGAAAAATGGAGACAAGAACCCCACGGAGATATAGCCCCGACTACTACTTGAGAAAAAGTTCCTATCGTGATTCCTTTTCACCATCTACTTCGAGACAAAGAGATTCATACTATGACTCATATTCATCAGCGAATTCGAGAAGTGACTTCGATTGAAAGTCCTTTTCATTAAGAAATTTGAGAAGACGAGAAGCCTATTATGATTTTGATTCGTTCCAAGATGGCATTCGGAGAGAAAGACATACTCCTACTAGATCATCAACGAAATCTTACTCGGAGTATTCTTCACGAAGTTTTGATTGTGAATCATATGCAAATAGTTCTTCATCTTTTGGACAAGATTTGTATTCTCATCGTTCTTTTGTACATTCTTGTAAAGAGAAAACAAAGAAAAGAAAAGAAAAAGCAAAAGAAGAAAAAGAAAACGAAATAAAAAGAAAAGAGAGGCAAAAGGCAAGTAAGAGAGAAAATGAGCGAATCTTGAGAGAACTTGAAAAAGCCTTTGAAAAAGCCTTTGAAAAGCAAAAAGAAAATGAAAAAGAAAATGAGATTGAAAAAGAGAATGAAAAGAAATTTGAGAGAGAAAAAGAAGTTGAAAAAGAAATTGAAAAAGAGATTAAAGAGAAAGAAATTGAAATAAAAGAAACGAGTGATTCAGAAGAAAAAGAATCGAGTGGGAAAACAAGTGAGCAAGTGAGGATTATTTCTACTAACCCACATGTTCGATCTTCTTGTGAATTAACTTTTCAGGTTCCTAGAGGTTTGTGCAACCAATTCCATCTACATTACCTTCCAAATGAGTGGTGTTTTAGGTTGTTCGAAAAAGGTGAGTTCGCGAATAACAACCACCCACTTGCGATCGAAGGTAAGGAAGGTAAGGATTCTTTGTTTATCGAATCAAAGTCACCTGATTTGGTTAATTATTGTTCACATATTAATGTTAACGATGTTGTTTCAAAAGATGCCATGAAGATTCCGTCTTATGACATGTTTTATAACGATAACTCTGTTGATTCTGTTGGATTGGTTCATCCTGTGCAAATTATGAATGTGTGTGATAACAGTTTTTCACGTTTTGATTTGTTTGATTATAAAAATTCTTTATTTGGCATCCATGTTAAAAGATCTTCACATGATATGTGCAATTTTGTTCTTCATGAACAATCTTTGAGTTTTTGTGCGAAATTTTCATGTAGTGATTTGCATTCCCGATTGATACTCTTGAAGCATGAACCTTTGCATATTGGTATGCTCGGTTTTGTCAATTTGACATGTATGTTTAAACTAGTGAAATATAATTCGTGTGGTGAGTTGATTATATCTTCTTCTAATATGTTGCTTGTTGGAATTCCTAATCAAGTTCGTGTGTTCACGCCTGATATTTGCTACATGAATTCATTTTATGGAAACATTAAGCACTTTGCATCATTTGCATTCAAATTATGTTTGCTTGATGTTCAAACTTTTGATAAGAAGGTGAAATTCAATGATTTGGGTTTCAATTTTGATTCGTTTACTAATCACCTTGTTTGGCCACATCTGAAATTTTCGTTCCATTTTGAGAAGGTAAGATCGACTTATGCTTTGGGACTTGAATCAAATTTCAACGATGATTTATTTTTTTCTTTTCAGTCCATACCTCCTATTGAAACTAACCTTTTACATTTTTGTGAATGTAACCATTTAAAAAGCACGAGCTGTCATGGTGCTTCGTCACCAACACAAGTTGATCGAGGTAAAAGGTTTGTTTTACATTATCTGTCCGAAGAGAGAAGATTTATCTTGTTTGAAAAAGGTAAAACCGATCCTAAATTTTCTTCTCTTCAAGATCGACAAGGTAAAGTTTATGAAAATTTTCAAATACCTTTACTCTATTCGAATGTTGTTGAAAATCTTTTTGATGGTTTGATGTTTGGAAATTGTTTGTACCTTGTTGTGATTGATTGTTGTCTTTGGCCTAGTAGTGATCCGTTTGTGTTGGAAAGTGAGTACACAAATCATGTTGTTAATAAGCGAAAGAGTGATTTAGTTTCCAATTGGCCATGGTACACTTTGCGTGTACATTCCCATGAATTGTTATTTTTGAATAAACTTATTGAAATGTTTTGGATGAGGAATAATGTGTTTAAGTGCCTACCATCGTTTACAACCAATTATCCCTTGATCCAACTTAGTCTTCATATTTGCAACGATGGTCTACGAAACTCTTTGATAAATTTACGTATGCTTGCTTTGTCCAATTGAGATTTTTGGCATATGTTCGATTGAATGAATTTTTTATGAACTATCGAACATATTTGAATCTGACTCCTTTGAGTTTCTTTTTATTGGCTGTGGTAAGAATTTTTTAGGTTTGTGTGACATCTTCCATCCCATTTGACAGAGGAAAACCATGCATGAGTCAAAGTTCACCCATGGACAAATGGCTCGACTTGAGGACAAGTCGCCTAAAAGAGGGGGGAATGATACGAGCACACCCCGCGAACTTCATCGAACAAGTCTTTCAAGCCGAGCATTGACATGTTGGCAAGCTGATCCCAGCTTGTTTCCAGCTGTACGAGCTCCGTCCAGCTCAAATTCAGCTTATTCGAGCTTAATCCAACTTGCCTAAGCTAAACCGAGCTCACTCCTAGCTCATATTCAGCTCACGAGCTAAACCTTAGCTCAACTTCAGCTTAGGAGTTTAGCCTCAGCTCAACTTTAGCTCACGAGCTAAAGCTTAGCTCATTTTAGTTTAAACTCGGTTTTGTCTTTAATACATTAAATAAAAATTTACACATATTCATTTAAGCATTAAACTTGTCTTATATTAATATTTGTTATTAATATGTCATTGTCATTATATAAATTGATTATGTTCACATAGCCGAATTAATGCATGACATTAATGTGTTCACATCATGCCGAATTTATGAGTGTTCATGAGATGTCTTAATGACTTGTTTATTTCATGTAGGTACATCCTTTTGGATAGTACAATGTATGGATGAAGAAACATCTCTTTTGGGAATTCCACACTCATGAATGAAAAAGTATTAAATGCTGGTGCATGTACGGCTAGATGCAATGTTTCTACAAATTCATGCATGTGTCGAATGCATGTATGGACATTAAAGGCTAGTCCATGAATGGATCAAATGCATGGGATGATAGAATGCATGAATGGCTTAAGTGCATGTATGGTGGCTGTCTCCTAACTTTCCAAGGCACTTATTCGGCCAAGAAGTAGCTGCCAACTAATTCTATGTTGACCATAAAGCTCCTTGAACATGTTCACACTTTGAATTGACCTATAGGCTACTACACATGCATGGATGGGTTCAAGAACGTCCAAGGGAAGGAATTAACTCAATGATTCAACACATTGATTGAATTAAGTGCATGCACAAAGGGGAGAACGAATTTACTAGGTTCATGCTGCCATTTATGAACCTACATGCCATTAAAGTGTTTAATTATGAAGATACATGTTCCATACAAGTGCATGAACGTCCCAAGGAGATGAATGCAACCTTTTGGTGCAAATACAAGTCACTTGAAGCCTTTCTTTATGACTAAGCATTCATGCACAAACCAAGGGGGAAGAAAGTGTCCATTCAGCTAGTACATGAATCTGCCGTATTTATGAACTATTTTAATACATTAGTGTGAACGTTTTTATTATTGTGTGAACACCTAGATGCCGAATTTGAATGGTCATCTATGTGCCTATAAATATTTTTTTTCTTTCATTTGTAAGGGACTTTTTCCAAACTTGTTAATGAACATTGTTCTTGTGAGGTTGCTTCCTCTCATATCTCGTACAAGTTTCGAAGACTTATCTAGTTTGTGCTAGTGGCGTCTACTGATCTTGTTGAACTTATCACCAATCTTGGTGTGGCGTTCACCTATCCTTCTATCCATCTTTCACCTTAACAATATAGGAATCGGGGTGACACTTTTTAGTGTTGAATCATTCCTGACGTTGAGTTCATTTTTTCCATTCCCTATCTTTCAACTTTCCTTCTTGTTAACCAAACCGAGCCATCTATCCAACATCCTTTCTTGTTTTCCTTAGCCGAACCTATCACTACCCTTTTGCATAACTTTTGAAAACTTTCCGCTATCCAATCCTATCCATTCACTTCTTTTTCTAAAATTCGAGGTACGAACGACTCTCTCGAACTACGATCGGGCAACTACATGAATTTGACTCATCTACCTGGGCCGGATCACATCAGTAGTCTCCCCAAATGGCTTGCATTCATCCTTTGATATTACATGTGATATTGAAATGGGCCTTTGGGCTATACTAGTTCTGTAAAAGGCTTCGCCCAAGAATAGATTAAACAAAAGGCTTTGGTGATATGTCGATATTAATTTGGGCTCTGAAAGGGGCTTGTTGCACACTGAGTTTCGAAACTCACCCCCTTCCTTAACCTTACAGGTGAGCCTTGATGTGGGGACTTGGAGCCAGAGGGGATTTAGAGTGGCCACGAAGATCGCTTTTGGACATTAAAATAAGTAACTGGTTTTCTTTAGTTTATCTTATTTATTATTTATTTTTGGGTTGTAATAAGGCCACTTTAACTTTATTTTCTTCTCTTTTCTAGGATTATTTTATTTTTAATAACTTTAAACTGGTTGATGATAACTCAAATGGGCTAGACTTAGGGCGCGTTTTCAAAACGATACACGTTTTCAAAATAATACAACATCACGATTAATTGGTTTATCAAAGGTGTCCACTCAATAAATTTCAACTCGTTATAACCAAGTGTGGCAATGGTTGTAGGCATGTCTAGGATTAGATCCAATCGAAGAGTTTGGTACTTAAGCAGCCTTCATGGCTCACCTCTTCTGTTTTGGATACCTACCTGGTGCACAGCTTCCATTCACTTGGTTAAGCCTTTTCAAAAAGATGGTTTATTAAAGCACTAAAACAAAACGTGGATTTTTAACTTCAATGTGACACATCGGATTCGGCCATAACATCTGGGCCGGGTTTGGGGTGTTACATTTAGTGGTATCAGAACCAAGTTGCAACAACTCGGCTGTGAGTTTTTAAAGGAATTAACATCAAGAATTTCAAAACAAAGGTATTTTAAATCAAATTTTAGGAAATTTTCTATTTCCTGTGACCAAACACAAGGGTTTTTTTTAAGGGTTTTGAGAAAGAAGTGGCACACTGAATCCCCGGCACCAAGTTTGTAAGTATACTCTCTTTTTTACGTTATGTGATATTGATATGATGCTGAGACCCTTCTATGATACTTTAGATAGGGTAGAGTTGTAAAATGGTAGGAATGAGACTGTAGCTAGGCTACGATATTGCAAAAACAATTCTTGAACTGCTATATTTCCATAAGACATCTCGTAGTAAACAATTGAACATTAAACTAATGTCATAAAATTCGTAATCAGATAACTCGATATAAGTACAAGAGAAACTCGAGGACGGGGACGCGGACGTGATCGCGGTAGGGTGCAAGCAGAATCTTCATCCTCAGGGCATAGGCCAGCTAAGGAGGCATTCGTGCCACAAGAAACTGAGACTGGGTCATATGATCGGGCTGCGGGGGACGATGCTCTGTCCCAAGCAATGTTAAGGGTTTTAGAAAGAGTTGCTGGAGCTAGCATTGGGACAGTAAATAGGGGATCCATCTCGGAGTGACTCCGGGCCAATGGAGCAGAAGTTTTTAGGGGCGTATCTGGAGTAGCCCCAAATGTGGCTAAATATTGGCTAGAAGCAATAAAGCAGATTATGGACGATTTAGATTGCTCTGTGGAGCAAAAGCTAAAGGGGGCTGTGTCGTTGCTACGAGACGAGGCATACCGGTGGTGGATTACCGTAAGGGACAGTACCTCGATTGAACGAGTAACCTGGGAATTGTTCAAGACTGCTTTTAAGGGGAGGTATGTTGAAGCTAGTTATGTGGATGCCCGTCGAAAGGAATTTTTGAATCTGACTCAGGGTAATAAGACTGTTGCGGAATATGAGGCGAAATTCTTGAGGCTGAGTCGATACACCAGCGGGATAGTTGCGACCGAATATGAGCACAGTGTTTGATTCGAGGATGGCCTCCGCGATGAGCTTAGGATACTGATAGCTCCACAGAGGGAGCGTGATTTCACTGCGTTAGTAGAAAAGGCTAAGATAGCTGAGGAAGTAAAGCAAATTGAACGACAGAATCGTGAGAAGGATCGACCCAGATTTAGGAGGGATTCTGGACCCCAAGTGTTACAAATAGGAATGTTAAAAGAGCTAGAATGGAGGAACTGGTTCGGGTAGTTCCAGTGAATACTTTTAGACCGTAGGCTTGCAGGGACTGTGGCAGGGTGCATATGGGGGAGTGCTGGAAACGAACTAGAGTATGTTTTCGATGTGGGTCAAAGGAACATAAGTTCAGAGAGTGTCCTCGGAGAGCAGCTCAGGATCAAACTGCGGAGCTAAGAGGTGTCTAACCGCAGTGAGGAGGACCACCACCACAGAGAGGCCGTGGGCAGGGTAGAGGTGGAAATGGTAATGGACAAGGACGTGGGGCACTGGTAGAAGTCTTTGGACATCATGAAGCTCGTCGGCCGGTGTTGATTTATCTTTGTACGGTGTCGTGAGGAGGGTGACGCTCCTGATGTTATAACCGGTACGTTCTTCATTCATAGCAAGCCTTACACTGTTTTAATTGATGTGGGTTCCACTCACTCGTATGTTGCCTGTAATGTATCTGGGGCATTGGGTGTGTTTTCTGAGGAGACTGTGAGTGGGGTATTACTGATAAGTCCTTTGGGACACTCGGTTAAGGTAGATAAACTATTTAGGAGGTGCCTTTGGAGACACAAGATAAGATTTTTGAGGAGATTTAATGGAGCCGCCATTTGGGGATTTTGATCTTATCTTGGGAATGGGTCAAGCTAACTAAGCATAGGCGACGTTGGATTGTCTTGCTAAGAGAATGGTACTAAGAAGCGCCAAGGATGAAGAGATAATGGTTATAGGGGAGCGAAGGAACTACTTGTCCAATGTTGTCTCGGCTTTAAGAAGTAGAAGTTGATTCAGAAAGGTTGTGAGGCGTTCTTGGCATTTGTAAGTCAACCTGAACCTGAGGGAATAACTGTGGAGTCGATTAGGACCATTAAAGAATTTCAAGATGTATTTTCGGAGGAACTTTCGGGACTACCTCTGAGCAGAGAAGTCGAGTTCGGAATCGACTTGTTACCTAGAACAGCTCCAGTGTCCATTGCGCCTTATAGGATGGCACCAAAGGAGTTGGTAGAATTGAAAGCTCAGATTCAGGAACTGTTGGATAGAGGGTTTATTAGACCAAGTGTTTCCCCGTGGGGCGCACCAGTGCTATTCGTAAAGAAGAAAGATGGGACCATGCGGATGTGCATTGACTATCGGCAGTTGAACAAACTGACGATCAAAAATAAGTATCTTCTGCCAAGAATCGACGATCTGTTTGACCAACTAAGAGGAGCCTCAGTATTTTCTAAGATTGACCTTCGGTCAGGATATCATCAGTTGAGAGTCAAAGAAGTGGATATTCATAAGACGACATTCAGGACTCGATATGGTCATTACGAGTTTCTGGTTATGCCTTTTGGTTTGACTAATGCACCGGTAGCTTTCATGGATTTAATGAATCGGGTGTTTCAGCCATACTTGGATCGGTTCGTAGTTGTTTTTATCGATGATATCTTGGTGTATTCGGAAACGGAAGAGAAGCATGATGAGCATATCCGTATTGTGTTGCAAGTGCTAAGGGAAAAGCAACTTTATGCAAAGTTTAGTAAGTGTGAGTTTTGGCTGAAGGAAGTCACTTTCTTGGGACATGTTGTGTCTGCTGAGGGGATCAAGGTGGACCCTCGAATCTGGGATGGAAGCCACCGAGGTCAGTAACAGAAATTCGAAGTTTTCTGGGGTTGGCAGGTTATTATCGAAGATTTGTGGAAGGATTTTCAGTGTTAGCAGCACCGTTAACTAAACTTATAAGGAAGGGAGCACCTTTTGTTTAGAAGAATAAGCAGCAAGAGGCTTTTGAGAAGCTGAAGAAGGTTCTGACTGAGGCACCAGTGTTGATTCAGCCAGAGTCTGGTAAGGATTTCACGGTGTATAGCGATGCGTCACATGTAGGTTTGGGCTGCGTGTTGATACAAGAGGGTAAAGTGGTCGCTTATGCTTCACGACAACTTAAGCCTTATGAGGTAAACTATCCTACTCATTACTTGGAGTTGGCAGCGGTGATTTTTGCGCTTAAAATATGGAGGCACTACTTGTATGGAGAGAGATGCATTATCTATACGGATCATAAGAGTCTTAAGTACTTGCTGACTCAAAAGGAGCTGAATCTTAGACAGCGAAGGTGGATAGAGCTGCTAAAGGACTATGACTGCTCGATTGAGTACCATCCAGGTAAGGCAAATGTCGTGGCTGATGCGCTAAGTCGAAGGACTGTGGCAGAATTGAAGGCAATGTTTGCTCGTTTAAGTTTGTATGACGATGGAAGCTTATTGGCAGAGTTGCAAGTGAGACCGACTTGGGTGGAGCAGATTAAGAAGCAACAGTTGGTGGATGAGTCATTGGTTTCTCGGTTTCAGCAAGTTGAGAAGGGGGAAAATTCAGATTTTGGGTTAAATAATGATGGGGTTCTTTGTTTTCGAGGAAGAATTTGTGTGCCGAAGGACTCTGACTTGAGATTGATGATTTTGAGGGAGGCACATAGTGGATCATGTGCTATGCATCCAGGAGGGAATAAGTTGTATCGAGACTTGCGAGAGCTATATTGGTGGCTTGGGCTTAAGCGAGAAGTGACCGAATTTGTGGGAAAATGTTTGACGTGTCAACAAGTAAAGGCCGAGCATCAAGCGCCTTCGAGATTGTTCTGACCCAAGAAAGATACCACTTTGGAAGTGGGAAAGGGTAACTATGGATTTTGTAAGTGGGTTGCCGTTGATACCTTCCAAGAAGGATTCAGTTTGAGTAATTGTGGATAGGCTTACGAAATCTGCCCATTTTATACCGGTCCGAACCGATTACTCACTTCAGAAGCTGGCCAAGTTGTATGTGGCGGAGATAGTGCGGTTGCATGGGGTGGTAGTATCGATAATTTCTGACCGAGACCCAAGGTTTACATCTCGGTTTTGGCAGAAATTGCATGAGGCGTTGGGAACGCGATTGGATTTCAGTACGGCTTTTCATCCTCAGTCAGATGGGCAGTCTGAGAGGGTCATTCAGATTCTAGAAGACATGTTGAGAGGTTGTGTTATTGAATTTAGGGGCAGTTGGGAGGATTACTTTCCATTGGCGGAGTTTGCGTATAACAACAGTTACCAAGCAAGTATTCAGATGGCTCCTTATGAGGCACTATATGGGCGAAGGTGTCGTTCGCTTACTTGTTAGGCAGAGTTGGGGGAAAGGCAAGTACTTGGGCCAGAGTTAGTGGCGGATACTGAAGACAAGGTTAGGATGATCAGGAATCGGTTGAAGGAGGCAGCAGATCGACAAAAGTCTTATGCGGATCTAAAGCGTAAGGACATTGAATATGCGGTTGGGGACATGGTCTTTTTGAAAGTTTCGCCTTGGAAGAAGATATTGAATTTGGTAAGAAGGGTAAGCTGAGTCCACGATTTATTGGACCTTATCGAATTATTAAGTGAATAGGACTGGTGGCTTATCAGCTAGAGTTACCTCCAGAGCTGGATCACATTCACGACATTTTTCATGTGTCCATGCTAAGGCGATATCGTTCTGACCCAACTCATATCGTGCCAGTTGTAGAAATCGAAGTACAGTCGGATTTGACCTTTAAAGAAGAGCCTGTGCAGATATTTGATCACGACGTCAATGTACTTAGAAGGAAGTCAGTCCCATTAGTGAAGGTACTTTGGAGAAACCATGGCAAAGAAGAAGCTACCTGGGAGACTGAGGAGGCAATGCGTCAGCAGTACCCTCAACTGTTTGGATCAGGTAAAATTTCAAGGCCGAAATTTCTTTAAAGAGGGTAGAGTTGTAACATCCTGATTTTCGGGTTTTTTCGTGATTCTCGAGATTTTGGTTAAGTTTTAAAAATTTGGTATTTGGTTGTGAAATCCATAATTGGAGTGTGTAAGTGGGCTAATGGAAGGCCCACGCGATGGCCAAAACCCAGTAGAATTTTTTAATTTTGGATTTAAGAAGTTAGGGGCTTTGGATAGGTGGTTTTATTAAAAATTGTGGGTAAAATGTATTACAAGAGAGCCTCTGGTAGAGTGGCTAAGTGGCGCCACTAAGGTGCTAAGAAGGTGGCGTGTAAGTGGTTGGGGGAAACCTGGGTTCGATTCCCTGTGATGGCAAATGTGTTGTTATTTTTATGCTTTGAGCATGCAAGAGTTGTAGCCGAATGGAACTCTGTGGGAGAGAGTTTGAATCAGTCAAACACATGGATTAATTAGGGATAAGGGGAGAGATTTTAGGGATTTGAGAGGGAGATAGAGTTAGCCGAATAGAGGGGATTAGAGAGGGGATTTCGACAGAGGGGTATTAGGTTAGTATTTTCGGCATTAGGGACTTAGGTTGTGCCGTTTTCTTCTTTAGGATTAGTCTTTTCTTTTCTTTTTCTTTTCCAGCCGAATCTACCACCCTTCCATTCATCTTTCCTTCCTTTTCTTTTTCTAAAACCAGCCCATTACTCCCTTTTGTTCATCTACTTCTTTCTTTACCTCCACTTCTGCAGAAAAGCCGCAAAAGTCGAACCTGTGAAGCTTGGTGGTGCCGATTCTTTATTGACCAGCAACCTTCTTTTTCCCTTCACTTTTTGGGGTGGCCAATCCCTTTATCTTTTAGGCTTTAAACGGATTTAGACTGTGGTAAGTATTCGTACTCTAAATCGATTTCAATAGTAATTGTTGACAAAAGCCGAAACCCCTATAGTTTAGGGAGGTGGCTGATTGTAGGTATAGGCCTTATTGAGCTTCTTCCTTTGATCTTTTAGCAGCAAGGCGTGGGGTGTTGATTTGGATTAGCTGGGATCATCGAAGTGACTAAATTTAGTCATCAATTTCGGCAAAGGTATGAACCCTAGGGCCATGGTGGATGGTGGCCGAATATGTAAGAGATGATAAGAGATAGTTTTCAATTTGGTTTAACTATTAACATGATCTAATTTATAGGCGGTTGATTAAAGGAGAAATCGCGTAGGAGATCTCGTCAAGGAATATCGCAAATCAGGTGTGTAACGAACCCTCTTTCGTAGCTTAAATCGATAAATGCCGAAAAGCTGAAATGCTGGAATTCTGGCATTTCGAGGACTTGTGAGCATGCGAACGCTCATTGGTTAGTTAGATTCGCTAAGTTGATGATCGGGATCGTTAGAACAGGTAAGAGCACAATTTTCGGCATCACGGTAAGTTGGGCCTCGAGGGGCTGAAATCGGGCCTAATGGGCTTTCAGGCCCATTTGGGCAAATTTTGGTAGAAAGAGGAATCCTGTTAAATTGCGCGTTAAGACTGTTAATATTGCTATGGAATATAGGCTATCGGCTAAGTAGGGCCCATTAAGGGTTTTTGGCCCAATAACTCGGTTTCGCTAAGAATGGGCTAGAATCGCTGTCAAAACACTCGAAATTGTTAGTAACTGATAATGAACATGAAAAACCCTAATATTTGGTAAAATTACGAAATTACCCTTATAATATGGAAATGACTATTTTGCCCCTAGGTATAAAGAACCATTATACCCTTAGGGTTTAATTATGAATTTGATGCATGAGATTTTGATATACATATTTTGACATGATATGCACATGATATGTATGATATGCACATGATGTATTCATTTATGCATGGGTTGGGTTTTATATGGATGGAGGAAGTGCAAAAGGGCTTTGCCCCAATTTACCGAAAAGGGCTTTGCCCCAGTTTATCAAAAAGGGCTTTGCCCCAGTTATTAAAAGAGGCTAGGCCTTGATTATAAGATAAAGCGGCTATCTTTGCCAGTGGAGAGAGTTTGGTTGGGTGGGTTGAGTTATTCCCGACATGGAGAGCTTGGTTGGTACGGGTGGAGAGTAGCGGTTGGTGGGTTGAGTAGTCTCCCCAAATGGGCTTGCATTCATCCTTTGATATTACATGTGATATTGAAATGGGCCTTTGGGCCATACCGTTTCTGAAAAAGGCTTGGCCCAATGATATGATTTATGAAAAGGCTTGGCCTAGTGCGTTAAACAAAAGGCTTTGCCCGGTAGATATGATATTAATTTGGGCTCTGAAAAGGGCTTGTTGCACACTCGAGTTTCCAAACTCACCCCTTCCTTAACCTTGCAGGTGAGCCTTGATGTGGGGACTTGGAGTAGGAGGAGGATTGAGAGTGGCCACGAAGATCGCTTTTGGACATTAAAATAAGTAACTGGTTTTCTTTAGTTTATCTTATTTATTATTTATTTTTGGGTTGTAATAAGGCCACTTTAACTTTATTTTCTTCTCTTTTCTAGGATTATTTTATTTTTAATAACTTTAAACTGGTTGATGATAACTCAAATGGGCTAGACTTAGGGAGCATTTTCAAAATGTTACATGTTTTCAAAATAATACAACATCACGATTAATTGGTTTATCAAAGGTGTCCACTCAATAAATTTCAACTCGTTATAACCAAGTGTGGCAATGGTTGTGGGCATGTCTAGGATTGGATCCAATCGAAGAGCTTGGTACTTAAGCAGCCTTTATGGCTCACCTCCTCTGTTTTGGATACCTACCTGGTGCACAGCTTCCATTCACTTGGTTAAGCCTTTTCAAAAAGACGGTTTATTAAAGCACTAAAACAAAACGTGGATTTTTAACTTCAATGTGACACATCGAATTCGGCCATAACATCTGGGCCGGGTCTGGGGTGTTACATAGACTTTCACAACACCCAGAGAATGTCAGCGGTAGTTGTGGTACTGCAAAGGATTCAACAGCCAGACCTGAGGCACGAGCTCTAGCAAGGAGATATGGAATACGTGCAAGGGAAGAGGCCTCGACACCTGATGTTATCACCGGTACTTTTCCTCTCTATGATACTAATGTAGTCGTATTGATTGATCCTGGACCAACCCATTCTTATATTTGCATGAAGTTAGTATCTAGTAAGGATTTACCTATTGAGTCTACTGAATATGTCATTAAAGTGTCGAACCATTTAGGCAAATATGTTTTGGTTGATAGAGTTTGCAAGAATTGTCCTTTGACAATTCGAGGTTACTGTTTTCAGACTAAATTAATGTCGTTGCCATTTGATGAGTTTTATGTTATATTGAGTATGGGTTGGTTGACACTACATGATACAATAAGAAATTGTAGACAAAAAAATATTGAAATGAAATATGAAAATGGTGAAATTCTTCGGGTTGAATCAGATGAGGCAGATACACTACCTATTGTGATTTCTTCTATGTTGGCTCAGAAATGCATGAGAAAAAGGTGTGAAGCCTATCTTGCTTATATGTTGAACACTGAGAAGTTTAAATTGAAAATTGAATCAGTGCCGGTAGTATGTGAATATTCAAATGTATTTCCAGAGGAATTGCCAGGGTTACCTCCGATTAGAGAAATTGAGTTTGGTATTGAATTAGTCCTTGGTACCTCGCCAATATCAATTGCTTCGTATAGGATAGCCCTAACTGAATTGAAAGAATTGAAAGTTTTGTTGCAAGGATTGACAGATTAAGGTTTTGCTAGACCGAGTTATTCTCCCTGGGGTGCACCTGTATTATTTGTAAAGAAGAAAGACGGCTCTATGAGACTGTGCATCGATTACCGATAGCTCAACAAAGTGATCATAAAGAACAAGTATCCATTACCGAGATTTGATGACTTGTTTGATCAGTTGAAAGGGGAAATAATGTTTTCAAAGATAGGTTTGAGATCGAGTTATTATCAGTTGAAAGTTAAGGAGTCGGATGTACCAAAGACCGCTTTCAGAACAAGGTACGGGCATTATGAATTCCTTGTTATGCCTTTTGGACTGACAAGTGCTCTTGTAGTTTTTATGGACTTGATGAACCATATTTTCAAATCATACCTAGATAAGTTTGTGGTCGTGTTTATTGATGATATCCTGATTTATTCTCGAGATGAATCCGAGCACGCTGAGCATTTGAGAACTGTTCTACAGATTTTGAGAGAAAAACAGTTATATGCTAAGTTTAGTAAAAGTGAGTTTTGGCTTAGAGAAGTTGGATTTTTGGGACATATCATTTCAGGCGATGGTATTCGGGTCGATCCCAGTAAGATTTTAGCAATAGTTGAGTGGAAACCACCGAAGATGTATCCGAGGTTAGAAGCTTTTTGGGCTTAGCCGGTTACTACCGTCGATTTGTCAAAGGCTTTTTGATAATTGCTACTTCTATGATGAGATTATTGCAAAAAGATGTCAAGTTTGAGTGGTCCGAAAAATGTCAGCAAAGTTTTGAAAAATTAAAAACCTCATTGACTGAGGCACCGATTTTAGTGCAACCCGAGCCGGGAAAGAAATTCGTGATTTATAGCGATGCGTCATTGATTGGTCTTGGATGTGTGTTAATGCAAGAGGGCAAAGTGATAGCTTATGCCTTGAGATAGTTGAAGCCACATGAAAAGAATTATCCGACACATGATTTGGAACTAGCCGCCATATTTTTTGCCTTGAAAATTTGGAGACATCATATGTACGGTGAGAAATGCCATGTTTTTACTGATCACAAGAGTTTAAAATATTTGATGACTCAAAAAGACTTAAATTTGTGGTAACGACGATGGCTTGAGTTACTGAAGGACTATGAGTTGGTGATTGATTATCACCGGGTAAGGCAAATGTAGTCGCAGATGCCCTGAGTAGGAAATCCTTGTTTACCTTAAGAGCCATGAATACGAGGATGACCTTATCGAATGATGGTTTAATTCTAGCTGAGTTGAGAGCTAGACCAACATTTCTTTAACAGATTTTTGAGGCTCAGAAGCGCGATGGTGAATTGCAAGCTAAGATAGCTCAGTGTGAATCAGGCAATGACTCAAATTTTTGTATCGGCTCTGATGGTTGTTTGATGTTCCGAGATAGGATTCGTGTACCGAAAGGTGACAAACTAATTCAGAAAATTCTTCAAGAGGCACACAGTGGTTGTTTATCTGTTCATTCAGGTAGTACGAAAATGTATAATAACTTGAAGAAAATGTATTGGTGGTCGGGTATGAAAAGAGATATCGCCAAGTTTGTTTCGAAATGTTTGGTTTGCCAACAAGTGAAAGTTGAACACCAAGTACCTCTAGGTCTGCTTCAGCCAGTGATGGTTCCTGAATGGAAATGGGACAGAATTACAATGGACTTTGTAACGGTTTACCTTTGACCTCAAAAAAGAAAGATGTCGTATGGGTCGTTGTTGATTGATTAACAAAGTCGGCTCATTTTATACCGGTACGTACTGACTACTCGCTTGATAAGTTAGCTGAATTGTACATTGCTGAGATTTTGCGATTGCACGGGGTGCCTATATCGATTATTTGGGATAGAGATCCGAGATTCACTTCGCGATTTTGAAAGAAATTGCAAGAAGCCTTAGGTACGAAGTTAAATTTTAGTACCACGTTCCATCCACAAACCGACGGTCAATCTGAAAGAGTAATTCAGATTCTTGAGGACATGCTCCGATATTGTGTTCTAGAGTTTCAAGGTAGTTGGGAGAAATATCTATCGTCGGTTTAATTTGCCCACAACAATAATTTTCAATCAAGCATAAAGATGGCACTGTATGAAGCGTTATATGGCCGTAAGTGCTGAACTCCTCTATATTGGACAGAGCTCAGCAAGAAACAAATTCACGGGGTTGACTTAGTTAGAGAAACTAAAGAAAAAGGTGAAAGTAATTCGTGATTGTTTGAAAGCAGCTTCGGATAGACAAAAGTCATACGCGAATTTGAAAAGAAAAGAAATTGAGTTTCAAATTGGGGATAAAGTATTCTTGAAAGTATCTCCATGGAAGAAAGTTCTCAGATTTGACCGGAAATGCAAGTTGAGTCCATGCTTTATTGGGCCGTATGAGGTGATTGAAAAAATTGGGCCAGTAGTGTATCGATTGGCTTTACTGATGGAGTTCGAAAAGATTCATAATGTGTTTCATGTGTCTATGTCGCGGCGGTATCGATATGACCCTTCACATGTGATTTCTTGGACAGAGATTGAGATTCGACCGGATATAGGGTATGGTGAGAAACTGATCAAAATTTTAGCTCAGGAAGTGAAACATTTGAGAAATAAAAGTATAGCCCTAGTGAAAGTCTTGTGGCAAAGACACAGAGTCGAGGAAGCAATGTGGGAACTTGAGGAGGCTATGAGAAAACAGTACCCAAACCTCTTTTCTGGTAAGATTTTCAGAGATGAAAATCCCTAAGGGGGGAGAGTTGTAACATTTCGATTTTCTGCCAAGGTTATAATGGCATGTATTGAGTGAATTGTAAAGCCATTTTACTTAATGCTTAATTGGTGAATAGGCATGAATAAGTTGTATAAGTTAACTTCCTTGCTACCATTTGATGCGTTGTAACATCTAGATTTTAGGTCTAGTCGGAACAGTGGTTTCAAGACCACAAATTTGATGCAGTAAATTTTATTTTTATTATATTTTTATGGTTTAAAGTTTTATGGAACTATTCTGTGAAAATCTTGTTTGAAAATTTCGACGTTTGGGCACTCAATTTAATTTTAAGGACTAAATTATAAAAAGTGCAAAACTTGAATTCTAGATGGTAAAGGTGTCCAATTGATATGAGATTTTAAATTGGAGGTCCTTATATGATAATTAGACCATTTGTTAAGTTAGTGGGAAAAAATAGACATGCTTAGGAAAATTTTTAATGAAAGGCTTCAAGGGCATTTTGGTCATTTGGTAAATAAAAGAATAAAAAAGGAAAATCAAGTCAAAATTTGGTGTCCATCTTCTCTCCTTGGCCGAAATTGTCAAGACACCATAGCTAAGGTTTTCTTCAACTTTCAAGCTTGACTGTAAGTGCACCCTGGCCCCGTTTTTAATGCTCTTCACATTTTTGAAGTTGTATTCACCCGATCTTTCCATTTCTACCATTATTTTGAAGGAGGGTTCATGTTTAAAAATTTACCATGTGTGACATACATGTATTTTGATGTTTGATGGAAGATATGGTATTTTTATGGTATAATAAACAACTTTTAGTAGGTGATTTTTGATGGAAATGCATAAAAGGACCTATTTTTAAAAAGTTATAAATTGGGTAGTAAAAATCTGATATAATGGAAAATGTGGGCTGATATGAGCATTTATATGGTTCGGCTAGGCTTGGGTTACCAAGAAATTGAACACATTTCATTTTACGAGCTTAGGGACTAAAATGTAAAATGTCAAAAAGTTAGGGACAATATGATAATTTTTTCTAGGATGCTAATTAATGTAAATGTATGTGTAAAATGATGAATTGATAGTCGAATTTGCTCATATAGACCTGGAACAATCGATTACGGAACTAGATCAAGGAAAATAAAAGGTCTCGAAATAGTTGAGTTCGAATACGAACCATTCTCAAGGTAAGTTCGTGTAATTTAATTTGGTATGTTATTATGTTTTAATTGAATTGTGTGATTGAGATAATATATATGTAACAATATACACTATGAAATAACCATAAGATGGAAGACATGAATAAAATGTCATTGTCCCAGTTGAGCATTGTATTTCGATGGATTATAATAATTTCCTTGAACTGAACAAAAATAATGTAGAAAGGATTTAGCCTAGACGGCTAATCCTGAGCTACACTCTCTTGAGCAAATGTTATGAAATGGATTTAGCCTAGACGGGAAATCCATAGTAGGCTCATTAGAGCTGATGTTATCGAAAGGATTTAGCCTGGACTGGTAATCCTGAATAAGCTTTTGAGCGCGAATGCTAAAGACGGGATTTAGCCTGGACTGGTAATCCTGTTATATAAATATGGCTTGAGAGTTTGGTCTATTAATATGTGCTCAAGGAACACTCTGGATGTAAATTGACAGACGATTGACAAGTATACCTCGAGTATACTACCCGAGTCTCCATCAAGATTTACAATAGTTCAATTAAAAGAAATCTTGAAAAATGAAAATTGTGAAAGAAATGAAAGTTTATATTATGGTGAGCTCATCTATGTTGGTTTGAATACTTCATGATGTGTATAACTAACTTGTTTAATGAGTGATTGTATTTAGGTAACTTGTTAAATTTATTGATGGAATGAATGCGTATGTATGCTTATTTGAATAGTTATGATCGATAAGTTTTCTTTTTGTTACGCGAACTTACTAAGCATGAAAATGCTTACCTCATTTTACTTTTACTTGTTTTATAGTGCTCATAAAGCTTGCGAAGGTTGGAGGATTCGGTCGGAGCAAGATCACACTATCCACAAATCTCTTTTTGGTATAGCTAAATGATTCATTTTGGTATAATGGCATGTATAAGCTACTCTGCATAGATGAAGGCTTGTAAGTAATATTTTGTGACTTAGCCATTGGAATGGCTAAGGACGTTCAAGTGGTACATGTATGATGCTAATGTATGTCCAAATTCTTAAGTGTCTAGTATGGTTGACGATACATTTTGTAAATGGCCATTTAAATTGGCTACATTGGTTTAAGTTTATATGTATATGAAGATGCCTTTCATGGATATGGAAATTGCATGGTATGAGTTATTAATTATGTAAATGATGTGTGGATCCCTTGGTTGTGGTTGAATTGGTTGTATGTTTATACTTGGAATGGTATTACATGTTGTTGGGTAGGTTGTGCATGGAATGGTGGCAAAAAGGCTTGGTAATTAGCCTTATTTTTGTCCACACAGGTAGACACACGGGCGTGTGCTAGGCCGTGTGTGACATAGGCTTGCCCTATGGGCGTGTGTTCCGGCCGTCTGTCCCCTGCACCTTAATTGTTGCAAAATAGAATGCTCAGTATTGAGCACATAGGCAGAGACACAGGCGTGTGTCTCAGCCGTGTGGACGACACAGCCATGAACACAGGCGTATGCCTTGGCCGTGAGAAGTCTGCACCTATTTTATGAAAAATTATGAAAATTTATTTGACTACATGGCTTAAACACAAGGGCGTGTGCCTTGGCCTTGTGACTTCAATTTATTGATGACGTCATAGACAAAGAGTTACACGGGATAGGGATACGGGTGTGAGTGACCACACGGCTTGCCGACATGGGCGTGTCCCAAGCCACACGGGTATGTGATCCTTGTTTTGGTGAAAAATTTTATAAGCGTTGTACAATTTTCTAAAGTTCTTGGTTTAGTCCTGAACCACTTTCAGTGTATGTTTTGAGCCTCATATGCTCATTGTAAGGACGAAATGATTGTCTATGAAAAGTATTAAATTTGAGTGGAAATTCGTCTCTTGGTTTTGAATGGTTGTTTAAGTTTAAGTCCAGTAATGCCTCGTACTCTGTTCCAATGTCAAATACGGGTAAGGGGTGTTACATGCCTTGCTAGATTATGTCATATTGGCTATCTTATGATGCATGTTTTGAAAGGCTTATATAGGCAAGGGGTGTTACATGCCTTGCTAGATTGTGTCATATTGGCTATCTTATGATGCATGTTTTGGAAGGCTCATATGCTATGTTTTGTATTGGTATGTTTATGGTCAAGTTTTGGTATGTTTGGAAAATATGAAACTAGAATTTGATGTTTGAAATTTGGTAAAATTGATATGTTTAGGTAAATGATGATGAATGCATTTGAGGTGCCTTTGAATGGAATATTGGTTAGTTGAAAAATCTATCTGTGTTTAGATGATGTTTTGGTGTAATGAAAGTGTGCATATTTGGTTTAAACATTTATGTATGAAATGGTATTGTAATGGCTTGATCTAAGGTGAATTTTTGGTCTAGACGTCGTGAAACACGTGTGTGTGTGGCACACGGCCTAACGATATGGTCGTGTGTCATCTGACAGTTCCTTTGTATGCAAGTCAGTAAGTTACATGGCCTAACACACGGCCTGGCACACGGGTGTGTGGGGTAACTCAGAGAGTTACATGGCCTGGCACACGGGCGTGTGACACAGGTGTGTGACCTTACTTCGAGAGTTGCACGGGTGAGGGCACGGGATAGGACACGGCCTGAGATATGGGCGTGTGTCTCAGCCGTGTGAGGCACACAGCCTGGCCACATGACCGTGTGACCCCTTTTTTTTAATATTTGTGACTTTTTCCCAGACTTTTGAAATGATTTCAAATTGGTTCTGAATCGTTTCTAAGGTATTTTTTGGGCTTTGAGGGCTCGATTTAGGGATGGTATGTATGTATGTGATGGGTTTATTATTTGTTTATGTTATTGAATGAAGTTAAGTTTAACTGTTTTTGATTGTATGGTAATGGTCTATAACCCTAATTTGGTGACGGATACGGGTTAGGAGTGTTACATTTAGTGGTATTAGAGCTATAGTTTAGTTAGTTATTGAAATTAACATTGCATGTATGGAGTCTAGAAATATATGCCATTATATAACCTGTGATAGTGTGATAGCTCCTAACTCAAATTAAATTACATTTTCATATAGATAAAATGTCATCCAATCGAGTCGATTCCGATGAAGTTGAAAGTATCACGCAAGCCTCCGTTCACAGAGTAGCTTCTTGTGGTAGTAAGCCTGTGTCTAAGGGTTGGGGAGGAGAGGCTAAAGAAGCCTTTTTCCAGACGATGTCCGAATAATTTTCTGAGTTTGTGAGAATGAACCCATGGCTCAACGACCTCCACCCCCACCCGCACCTTAATCGATCCCTTAGTTCCTCAGGGTTTGGATCAAATATGTACAAGTAAGCTTCAAGTTGATAAAATTCGAAAATATAGGGCTAAAGAGTTTTGTGGTATAGCCAAAGACAATATAGAGATAACAGAGTTTTGGTTAGAAAACACGGTGAGGGTTTTCGATGAATTATCTTGTACACTAGTTGAATGCTTGAAATGTGCTATTTCTTTATTGAAAAACTCGACTTAGTGGTGTAACACATTGACTTCGGTATGACCGAGAGGTTGTGTAAATTGGGAATTCTTCCAAACAGAGTTCAGAAAGAAATATGTTAGTAAGAGGTTCCTCGACAAAAAAATGTAAAGAATTTCTGGAGTTAAAAATAGGGTCGTATGTTAGTGGCTAAGTACGAGAGAATTTGTATGACTCAGCAAATAAGCTCAAGAATGCATACCATCTATAGCTGTCATGTGCACACAGTTCGAAGATGGTCTAAATGAAGATATTAAGTTGCTAGTCAGGATTCTTGAGCTGAAAGAATTCATAGTTCTGGTTGATAGAGCACACAAGGCCGAGGAGATTAGTAAAGAGAAAAGAAAAGAAGATTCTAAGGCTCACGATACGAGAACTCGACCTATGGAAAATCATTCTCGTCTCCATCGAAGAAATTAAAGGAATTCCATAGTCATTCATTAGCTTCGGTGGGTTATTCTGGAATAGATAAAGGAAAGCATCATTCGATCTCAAAACCTTAGGCTACATCTGTAGCTAGTGTGGGTAGTGTCAGAAGGTGAATGCAAGTTGAAAGATGGGTCGTGTTTTAAATGTGGTTCGTATAATCAATTTCTCAAAGATTGCCCAGAAAGGTCTGATAAAGAAAAGGCTTAGAATACTCGTTCAAGTAATACTGTTGCGAGAGGGAGACCACCCTGTAACACTGGAAATGTGGGTAGCAGCCGAGGTGGAACAAAAGATACTGCTGTTATATCTGAGGCACGTGTACCAGCTAGGGCTTACGTGATTTGTGCTCAAGAGGAAGCTTCGGCAGTTAATGTGATCACTTGTACATTTTCTATCTTTGATACTAATGTTAATGCTTTGATTGACCTAGGTTCAACACACTCATATGTATGCACAACTTTAGTGTCGGATAAGAAAATACCTTTTGAGTCTACTGAATTTATGGTTAAAGGAACGAACCCTCTAGGCCAGTATGTATTAATTGATAAAGTCTGTAGGAACTATCCTTTGATGATTCAGGGTTGCAACTTTCTGGTTGATTTGATGTTATTACCCTTTGATGAATTGATGTGATTCTGGGTATGGACTGGGCAACTCTGCATGATGTTGTTTTGAACTGTAGACGAAAACATATTGTGTTAAAATGTTAGAATGATGAAAGGATTTGAGTTGAATTAGATAGATTGGATCGTACATCTAATGTTATCTCAACTATGACAACACAGAAATATGTTAGAAAAGGCTATGAAGCGTATCTCACTTATATATTTGATTCCAGGGTTTTGGAATTGAAGTTAGAATCGATTTTGATTGTATGTGAGTTTATAGATGTGTTTCCAGAAGAATTACCAGGGTTACCACCGATTAGAGAGGTTGAGTTTGCTATTGAATTAGTGTCGAGAACATCTCCGATATCGATAGCTTTGTATAGAATGACACCTACAGAGTTGAAAGAGTTGAAAACACAGTTGCAAGATTTGACTGATAGGGTCTTTGCTAGGCCCAACTTTTCTCATTGGGGTGCTCCTATTTTATTTGTTAAGAAAAAAGACAGGTTTATGTGATTGTGTATTGATTACCGACAGCTCAATAAAGTCACAATGAAGAACAAGTATCATTTACCACGTATAGATGATTTGTTTGATCAGTTGAAAGGTGCGACAGTGTTTTCAAACATCGACCTTCATTCTGGATATTATCAGCTACGGGTTAAAGACTCGGATGTGCTGAAGACTTCTTTTAGAACCATGTACGTACATTATGAATTTCTTGTTATGCCATTTGGTTTGACCAATGCACCTACTGTGTTTATTGTGACAGCCTGATTTAGACCCTATTCAGAACGATAGTTTCGGGACCAAAAATTTGAGTCAGAAAAATATTTAAAAATTATTTTCAGTGTTTATTATGTGTGAATTTATATGTGTGAAATTTTCGTGACTTAATTTTGTCGTTTAGGTGCCCGATTAAATAAAAGGGCTTAATCGCGTAAAATGAAAATTTGATGGTTTAATGTGTGATGACCAAATTGAATGTGTCTTTATAATTTGAAGCATTTATGTTGCAATTATGCCATTGAATAAGTAATGGACAGTAAGAACCATGAATTATAATGGTTTTATATTTTAATATAAAGGTTAAAAATGTAATTTGGTTAATAAATTATATTATTATAAAACATAAATTAAAAGCCATAGCTTATATTTCTTCTTCCATGACCGAATATCAAATAAGAAAGAAAAGAATAAAGTTTCAAAGGTTCGGCCACCTTCCAAGCTTGATTCAAGGTTCGTTTTTACTTAGTTTTTGCTAATTTTTACGTTTTTGAGATCGTCGCTTCGAGTACTAGTAAACCCATGCTTGAATTTTTTATTTTGGTGAATATTTTGAGTTATGCCATTGTTGAAAGCTTGTGATTTTTGTTGTTTGATGATGAAATATGAAATATATGTTTTGGATTAACATGTTTTGTATTGGAGTTTTTGATGATTTTGAGTAATTAGGACTAAATTGCAAAAATAATAAATTGAGGGACTAAAATGCAAAATAAATGAAATATATGGATTTGTATGAACATTAGGAACATTCAGCCTAACATAGGTGTAGTGAAATTTTGCATATTTTGTGTTTTGTGCAATAGGGACTAAATTGTAAAAAGTGTAAAATGTTAGGGGTAAAATGGTAATTTTCTTATTTATGTGTTTTTGGACTAAATTCAATGAAAATATGTTTGAATGAGTTTAGTTTGAATATGTTTAGATCAAGAACCAAATAAATCGGATTTGGATTGGGGGAAAACTAAAGTTGTCGACTAGTCGTCCTGTTCTGTTTTACATCGTTTGAGGTAAGTTTATAAGCAAATAGATGTACCTAATTATAATTAAATGTAAATTATACTTGCTAAAATGAAATATGTGATTTTATATATGCAATAGCTGAATGTGAGTAAGCTTGGTTACTATATTTTCGAATTCACTTCGACCGAGTTACGACGTTCGAAAGCCCCGTATGAACCTTAGGAATAGCTAGGATACATATGTCATGACATAATATTCCGATATATGATGTGTGAGTAAGACCATGGCATCGATATATGTGTGTGAGTAAGACCACATTTTATACGTTGGCATCGATATGTGACTCTGATATATGTGTGCGAGTAAGACCTTGTCTGGGACAGTGGCATCGATATGTGATTACATGTGAGACCACGTCTGGGACGTTGGTATTGTATGATATGTGTGATTATCCGAGTGTCCTATCCAATTCTGAATGGTTCATCGGGCAACGATAAGTTGTGAATGAATATATGAAACGAATTGAATGACCAAGTATGAATTAGTTTGTTACCTATTTGAAACAAGGTAAGTAAGTAACCTAATATGTAACATCCTAAAATAGGGCCTAGTCGAAATACTAGTTTCGAGACCACAAATTCGATATTGAAATATTTATTTTATGATTATTTAAGGTCTAGAATATGAGAATATGCATATGTTAAAGTTTCATGAAGAAATTCTTTGAGTAAGGTGTCCAATTGGAAAATAAGGACCAAATTAAATAAATTTCAAAACTTGGACTCTAGAAGCAATTTGTATGAAATTGCTTTAGATTATAAATTAGAAGGTCTTGAAGAGAAATTTGCCTAATTTCTAAGTTTTTGGACAAAAATGGGCTTGTATGGATGAAATTTCAAAGAAAGGGCTTAAAGGCATTTTGGTCATTTGGCAATTTAATGAAATAAAATTGGAAAAAGAAGGCAAAAATCAGCCATTCTTCTTCCTTGTCCAGCCGAAATTCTCAAGTCACCATAGCTAGGGTTTTCAACATTTTCAAGCTCAATAATAAGTGCTCCCAAGCCCCGTTTTTAATGTTCTTCGTATTTTTAAAATCCCGGTAGCTTACTCTCTCTATATCTACCCATATTTCATGCTAGAGTTCATGTTTAGAAATTTACCCATCCATGAGTTACTTGTATTTTGATGGTTTATGTAATATCCCGAATTAGGGCCTAATCGGAATAGTTGTTTCGTGACCACAAATTCGAGATAGAAATAATTATTTTATAATTATTTTGATGTTTATGATATGATTGCATGATTGTGTGAAAATTTCGTGACGAAATTCTGTGCATAAAGTGCTTAAGTTGAAATTAGGGACCAAATCGAATAACTTGTAAAACTTGCATTCTAGAAGTTTTTAGTATGAAATTACTTTGAAATATTAATGAGGAGGTCTTAAATAGAAATTTGACCAATTTCTAAAATTTTGGACAAAAATGGGCTTGTACATGAAAATTTTCAAAGAAAGGTATTAAGGGTATTTTGGTCATTTACATATTAAATGAAATAAAATGAGAAAAATAACACAAAATAGTCATCTTCTCCATATAGTTGCTGCCGAATTTTTCTCTCTCCATAGCTAGGGTTTCTTCAACTTTTAAGCCTTGATTGTAAGTGATTTCTATCCCCGTTTTTAATGTTCTTTACGTTTTTGGAATCCCGGTAGCTCGATTTAGCTTATGCTAGCAATAATTTAACCTAGGGTTTATATTTGGAAAAATACCCATAGGTGAAATTTGTGTATTTTGGTGTTTTATGATAGAATATGAGGTTTTAAATTATGTCAGACAACTTGTACTACTCGGTTTTAAGCGAAAACGAGTAAAAGGGCTTAATCGGTAAAAATACCTAATAGTCATAAGTACATGTTAGAGTGTGAAATTGATGCTGCCATAGAAGGGAAAAATGATCAGCATGTCATAAAACATAAGAAAAATAGGATGAAGTTTAATTCCCGAGCCTAGGGGCAAAAGTGTAATTATGCAAAAGTTTAGGGGCAAAAATGTAATTTTGCCAAAGTTCGTATTAAATGCTGTTTTGATGAATGTATGTATTAAATAAGATTAATTTGGCATTATAGATCAAGAGAAATGAGATTCAAGTCGCGATCGAGGGATAAACAAAGTTTACGAAGAATAGGCTCGATTGCTAATAATTTTATACTGAGGTAAGTTCATGTGTAAATGTAGTAACATAATTTTCATTTTAAGTAATTTAATGTTATTTATGTGATATGATGAATAATATCATGAAATATTATGCTTTATGGTTATTATTGAATAATATGTAAATTATGATTTGCTACCGAGTATCGATTTCGATGTTCCGTGGAAGACGGCAAAGTTGTGTAATCGAGGAAAAAGCCCATTTGAACCTTGGGAATAGATTAGAATACAAGTGACACGTCACTAAGATAGTTGGGCATCTGAACTCGTTGAGTTGAGTCTGAGTTCACTTATGGACGCAAATGTCCGAACTCGTTGAGTTGAGTCCGAGTTCGTGAGATGTAACTAGGCATCCGAACTCGTTGAGTTGAGTCCAAGTTCACTTAAGGATGCGAACGCTCGAGCTCGTTGAGTTGAGTCCGAGTTCGCTTATGGGCGGGTTACATGGTAGCTTGGCTACATATGTGGCACTTATGTGCAAACTTTCCGTGTATTCGAGTTATATTCCGATGTGTTCAACAGGTGGATCTTAAGACAATAAGGAGAATGCCTAAAATGAAGGTGACATGTTGGTAAGTGTGGTAAATGAGAAAATTTGACAGGTATGTGCTTAAACCCTTGGGTTGAAAACTTGGTAAGATGAAATCGTAGAAAGATATTAAATGTAAATGATGTTTTATGTGGGATTGTGATTATGTTACTTGCTATTTGCATGTGAACTTACTAAGCATTTATGCTTCCTCCCTCCTTTTCTTTCATTGTAGTTTTGACAAGCCGGCTTGAGAATCGGGATAGGTCGAAGACTCGTTCACACTATCCGAAGGCTTAAATCGGTAAAATGGCTTGTATATTTTGAATGTGGATGTATGGCAAAATACTCACTTTGTGTAATTGATCTTATGATATGGCTATGGTTTGGCAAGAAAAGGGTTTGTAAATGATTAGCCATTGGAATGGCCAATCTAAGTCATATTTGATGTTATGTATGTTTAAAATGATATTTAGTCCATGAAAATCCTTAGTAAAGTGAAATTTGCCATAAAACAGAATATGAAGTGATGATGTAAATTTGAAAAATCACTAAAAATAGTAGAAATGGAATTAAATGATTAGTAAGTTATAAAATTTAAGCTTAATGAGTTTATTTTCATATGGATTGAACAAAACAGGTATATGAATTATAATTTATGAGACAATTGAATTTTTGTGAAACAGGGCTAGAGTGATTTCTGGATCCCCTATTCTGACTTTAGAAATTCACCATAAATTGTATAAAAATAATTAGAAGTTATACTTTATATGTACAGATTTCTTATTGAGTCTAGTTTTAATAGAAACAAACTTCATAGTCATTGAAATTCTGTACAGAGAGATATCTGATTCGTAATACATAGAGGTCAGAGCAGTCGAACCTTGAATCAGGGGAGACTTTAACTAATAAACTGTACTAATTGGCCCAGCCAAAAATTCTAGAAAAAAATTAGTAAATAGATATATGAGTCTAGTTTTAGGGAAAATTTGACGATGGCATGAAAATACATGAAAAGTATCTTTAATAATGACATGTTAATAAATGTCCCGGTTGAGGTTAAAAAGGAAGTTCGGTGGATAAACCATGACTTACATGTTACTTGAGATTCTGCATGTGTTGCAGAAAGGATTTAAACTAGACGAGTAATCCAATGATCTCAAATATAAAAAGGATCTAGCCCGGACGAGTGTTCCTTGAGTGATCGAGCCTCCCGAAGAATATGTGTGTATTGTGGATTTAGCCTGGACGGGTAATCCAATTAGGGTCTGAATTTAGCCTGGACTGGTAATTCAGATCCGAGCTCATTAAGGGTGTTTGTTGCTATAAGGGATTTAGCCTGGACTGGTAATCCTGACATCACCTTATGAGTTTACGATACGGGGGATTTAGCCTAGACTGGTAATCCCGCCATAAAATGTGAGGTTCACGGGAGTGCATACCTGAAATGATCATTCTTATGAGTTGACGGTAAATGGATAATCCATCGAGATTTCCTAGAAACCCAACGGGATTAATATGATGTGTATAAATGAAATGTTGAATGATGAGCTCGTCTAAGACAAATTTCATGGTGCATTATTATTGTGGCTAACTTGTTGATTGAGTGCATGTGATAGGGAAACCATTTCATTCTTGTTGGTTCTATTGCTTAATATGGTTGTATGCTATTAATCGGTAAGTTTACTTTCCAATTATTCTGGCTTACTAAGCATGTAAATGCTTACCCCTCTCTTTTCCCTGTCTTACAGAGCTCGAGGACTCGTATAGATCGGAAGACGGTTGGAGAGTCAACATACTATCAACTAGTCCAGCTTTGGTATATAGACACTTTTATTTTGTTCAATGGCATGTATAGGGCTCTTGGTTTATTTTGTTAGATATGTCATTTGATTCGCCAAAATGGAGGCATGAAAAGATATACCGATCTTTTGTATATGGGTATGGGAATTGGCTCATTTTGAAGTAGGCTATGACCTACAAATCTATGCATGCTTTTGTTTGCATGGGATGGCTTGACCATAATTGGCAATGAGTTATAATAATGAGCCAATTTTAAAAGGGTTAACGAGACATGGAAATCCTTAAAACTAAGGAAATAACCTAGCATGTGTTAAACTGATGATACGAGGTTTACATGCAATGAGGTTTATTAAGGTTATTTGTAAATGTACAATCATGTCTTGCTTTGTATTTTGGTAACCTTTAAGTATAAGTGATGTAGAGGGTGACCAAAAGCTTGGAAAATAGCCTAATAGGGTCCACACGGGCGTGTGTCTAGGCTGTGTGTGACACACAGACATGGGCGTATGGTATGGTCGTGTGTCCCCGGTACCTAAAATTTTAAGTCAGAATGCATGGTAATAAACACACGGGTGAAGAACACGGGCGTGTCCCATATCACACGAGCATGTATCTTGCCCGTGTGCCCTTAAATGCATGATAACATCATAAACAAAATGCTCGAGTTTTTGGACACGGGCGGCCACACGGGCGTGTCTAGGCCGTGTGAAGGACATGGGCCAGGGACACGGGCATGTGCTCGGCCGTGTGAAAACCCCTGTAGGTTCGAAATGAAAAATAATTTTCATAAATTCAACACGGGTAGGGGACACGAGCGTGTCCCAAAGCACACGAGCGTGTGAGGCTTTACCTAGAAAATTTTTCATGAACTTTCGCAAGTTCTTGGTTTATCCTGGGCCTTTTTCGACATATGTTTAGGGTCTCGAAAGCCCATAATAGGGACAATAAGATGTTATTTGATTGGTTTTATATTGGGATGAAATTTTATAATCCGTATTTTCTGAAAATGTTCATGTACATGTCTAGTAATGCCTCATCTCTAGTCCCGGTCTCTGGTACGGGTAAGGGGTGTTACATGATATTTGTTATAAATCATGTGTGATGCAAATGAAGAATATATGTGAATATGGTATGTGTATTCAGTCTTGTGAATAAATAATTTGGGTATTATTGAGATGATTCTTAATTATGTGCACATATGATTAAGTATATATGGCCACATAACTAGTATAAGTATATGAAGTTATATTTCGATATATGAGCTTATGTACCATAGTGTATGTGGACTAGGTTTTATAATGACTATTTGGCTCTAAAATCAAATGATAAATTGTTAATTTAACCATACGAGCATTCGGCCAAGGTAACCCTTATGTATGAAAAAGATATTTTGCTTATATATAAGTATATGTATTCAGTCATATGATATAAATATCTATGTGATTATTATCCTTTGACTTATGAATTTATGTATATAAGTGTATATGCATTAGTTATGATAAAGATGTTTTGACTCAAAAATTGAATTATAGTTTGTCAAAATATGTAAATGTTCATTCGGCCATAAATAATCTATATGTGAAAGTACATATAAAACACATGAAATTGTAAGCTTAAGATTTAAAGTAAATATGATAGTAATATTTGGTTTTGCTTAAACGATTTGATTATGTCATTTAAATGTTTACTTGCTTATGACTTACTAAGCCATGAAAGCTTACTCTGTGTGTGTTCATGTTTACCTCTGTTTTATAGATTTTGGGTTCAAGTTACTAGCTCGAGAATTGTCAGAGAAGCTTATCACACTATCGATTATCTTCGATATTTTATGAGCTGGATTCTTGAACCTATGGCATGTATAAGCTGGATTATGTTTTAAAATGTTGGATTTTGGTTATGTATAATCTAAGCCATGCGAAAATGGCTTAACTTTTATGTTTGAATTTGGTTATGTTGAGTATGGTTTATGCTCACCTTGGTTATGAAGTTACGTGCTATGAATGCTTGATATGTATGTTAGGTACTATATGCCTTGAAAATGGTTGATGGATTAGGATGTACATGTGGTTGGGTCGGTTAAAGTTATGAATGGATAAGAGTATATGTGAATTCAGTGTTATGTTTGATTTAGGTGTTAATATGTGAATTGGCATTAAATAATAAATGGTTATGTCCGAATATGATAGGAATTTATTATAATATGTCTTGTTTTGTGGATGGTTTAGTAATTAGGCTTAATAATGGAAAGTGTTGATGATATATATATATATGTGTGTGTGTGTGATTGAATGAGTATTAGTCAATTTGTTTCGGTTTGTAATGGAAATGTAAATGCATATACATTATGTTTAAATGATTGATAAGGTAGGTATGATTGATGAAGATAAATAATGAATATTTATTAGGTATGTTTTGTTAGTTAAATGGATAGTTAACAAGAGACAAATTTTATATTTGTATTCAAAATGTCAATGGTAAATTTCTAACTTAAGTTTGAATGGTGGAATTGGTATGACTTTTATAATTTACCTTGATAGCAGAATATGGTAGGTAAATGAATCGAACATGTATTTGTAATTTTGTTATGAAATAAGCATATTGATTATGGTATGTCTGATTTGAATCCATGATAGTTATACATATTATTTGGCTTATATAATAAGTGATGTTATCATGTAAAAATTTGGTCTTGACAGTTTTAGCATTGGACATAAGTATGTTATGTGTACTAGGTCGAATATGTTTCACTATCAATATATGAAAACGACACAAAGATGATGTGGTTAAATACGTACAAGATTTTATTGTCTATTGAAATATATTTGATCATTTTGTGATATATGATAGTGCCGCATATGCTAATGGACAAAATGTCATGTGATATGTTTTATTTGGTTAAATATGCGCATATTAAGAACTAAGAAGTTAAATGTTTGATTTTTATTTAGGTATTCGATTATCATTAGAGTGATGAACATATGATTTGCATATGCAATATGATTTATAATGCATATTTAATATTTTATTAATTATATGTTTTATATAAATATGATTATGACTTGTGTTAATATAAGAATGTTCGGAACTGTGTTTTTGTTCAGTAATGTCTCGTAACCCCATTCTAGCGACAGTTACGAGTTAGGGGCATTACATTTATGGACTTGATGAACAGAATATTCATACCGTACTTAGATAGATTTGTTGTGTTCATTGATGACATTCTGATCTATTCCGAGATGAGATAGATCATGCCCAGCATTTGAGAATTATTATGCAAACTTTACGCGAAAAAAAGTTGTTCACTAAGCTTAGCAAATATGAGTTCTGGCTTCAAGAAGTTGGATTCTTGGGACACGTAGTGTTGACAAAAGATTTTAGAGTTGATTCGAGTAAAATCTCAGCTATAGTGGACTGGAAACCTCTGAGAAATGTGTCAGAGGTCAAAAGTTTTTTGGGTTTAGCTAGATATTATAGAAGATTTGTCAAGGGATTTTCGATGATTGCTATGCCATTGATGAAACTGCTACAAAAAGATGTCAAGTTCGAATGGTCTGAGAATTGTCGGTAAAGTTTTAGCCAGTTGAAAGCATTGTTAACCGAGGCACCTGTGTTGGTTTACTTAGAGTCTGGTAAGGAATTTGTAAGTTATAGTGATGCGTCATTGAATGGTTTAGGCTGTGTTTTGATGCAAGAACTAAAGGTGATAGTATATGCTTCCCGATAGTTGAAACCGCACGGAAAGAATTATCTGACTCACAATTTAAAGCTTGTAGCTATCGTATTTGCTTTAAAGATTTGGCGATACGATCTGTATGATGAAAAATGTCATATTTTCATGGATCAAAAAAGCCCGAAGTATTTGATGTCACAAAAAGATTTGAATTTAAGATAGCGTAGATGACTTGAGTTGTTGAAAGATTATAATTTGATCATTGATTATCATTCAGGAAAGGCTAATGTCCTTATTGATGCTTTGAGTAAAAAATCTCTGTATGTTTTGCAAGTTTTGAACACACGGTTGACGTTAATTGATGATGGTTCGATTTTAGTTGAATGAGAAGCTAGATCGACGTTTTTGCAACGACAGTTTGAGTGACGATAATTTGATTGCTAAATGGAAACAGATTGAGTCGACATCTAATATAGATTTTCATGTTGGTTCAAACAACAATTTGTATTTCAGAAATCACATATGTGTTATGAACAATTCTGATCTCATTCAGAAGATTTTACGAGAAGCTCATAGCAATACCTTATCGATTCATCTTGGTAGCAATAAAATGTACGGTGATTTGAAATAGATGTACTGGTGGCCAGGTATGAAATGGGAAATTTCAGAGTTTCTATCAAAATGCTTAATCTATCAACAGGTTAAAGCCGAACATCAGGTACCTTTTAGTTTATTACAACCTGTGATGATTTTTGAGTGGAAATGGGAACGTGTTACGATGGATTTTGTTTCGGGATTACCTCTATCTTTGGGAAAGAAAGATATTGTATGGGTTATTGTAGATCGTTTGACAAAATTCACGCATTTCATTCCTCTGCGTCTGGATTTTTCACTTGAGAAGCTAGCAGAATTTTATATTTCTAAGATTGCTAAATTGCATGGTGTGTCAGTTTCTATTATTTCTGACAGGGATCCACGATTTATGTCTCGATTCCGGAGTAAGTTACATGAAGCTCTGGGTACTCAACTGTATTTTAGTACAATGTTTCATCCACAAATCAATGGTCAGTCTAACTGAGTAATTCAGATACTCAAAGATATGCTACAATGTTGTGTTTTAGAGTTTGAAGGTAATTGGGAGAAATTTCTGTTGTTGGTTGAATTTTTGTACAATAACAGTTATCAGACGAGCATTAAAATGGCAGCGTATGAAGCTTCGTATGGTTGGAAATGTCGAACACCGTTATATTGGACTGAGATAAGCGAGACAAAGTTATTCGGTGTTGATTTGATTCAAGAAACTGAAGAAAAAGTCAAAGTAATACGTGACAGTTAGAAAGTAGCTTTGGATCGACAGAAATCTTAAGTAGATTTAAAAAGAAAAGATATAGAGTTTCAAGTCAGCAACAAGGTATTTCTAAGAATATCACCTTGGAGGAATGTTCTCCGATTTGGTCGAAAAGGGAAACTTACTCCGCTATTAATCGAACCATATGAGATCATTGAGAGGATTGGGCCAGTAGCTTATCGATTGGCTTTAGTGTTAGAGCTAGAAAAGATTCATAAAGTATTTCATGTATCAATGTTACAACGGTATCGATCAGACCCTTCACACGTGATTTCACCTGTAGATGTTGAGATTTAGCCAGATATGATGTACAATGAAGAATCGATCAGAATTCTAGCTTGGGAAGTTAACGAATTGAGAAGTAAAAGTATAGCTTCAATTAAAGTTCTTTGGCAATGACACAGAATAGAGGAGGCATCCTAAGAACCGAAAGAAGCTATGAAAATACAATACCCACACATATTCTTTGGTAAGATTTTTGAGGATGAAAATTCCTTTAGGGGAGAGTTATAACAACCCCTTTTTAGTGATATCAGAATAGTGGTTTCAGGACCACAAATTGGACGAGTAAATTATTATTTTAATGTCTACGAGAATATATTAAGGTTGTGTTAAAGTTTTGTTAAGAAATTTTGGTGTTTACATAGTTAATTAAGTAAAAAGAACTAAATCGTAAAATTTGTAAAAGTTGAGTTCTATTAATAAAAAGGATTAAATGACTATGAAATCTTAAACTAGATGACTTTAGTGGTAAATAGACCATTTATATGGGATAGTGGATGTGCATGGCAGGTATTAATGTAATTATGATAGTTTTTAAAGGTTAAAGTGGTAATTAAACAAATTAAAATTAAACTAAATGAAACAAAAATTGTTTCATCTTTCTCATTTCACTCCACCACCGAAATAGTAAAGAAAAAAAACCATTTTTGGTGCTTTGAAGATTCGTCTAGCATTGTTCTTGCATGTTGCCTTTTTTGAGGTTAGTTTTTGATGAATTTTATGTTTTTGAGATCGTTTGAGCTTATCTAGCTAGCCTGGGGATCAATTTGTAAAACTATTAAAGGTTGAGTGACTTTCCATGAATGTTTTTGATTGGGTTTTGATGTTAAATGATAGATTATGAATCTTTGTTGAAAAATAAACAAGTTTTGTTAAATGATTTTTGATGAAATTTGGAATTAAGGATTAAATTGTTAAAAGCTTAAATTCTAGGGTTTTATTGTGAAATGATGGTAAATATGAGTTGTTTCAAGGTCCCTTACATGTTTGGTTAACATGGAGTTAGACTAATATGGTTAGATTTTAAGTTATAAGCTTAAAGACTAAATTGTGAAAAAATTAAAATATTAGGGGCAAAATTGTATTTTTTTATAAATATGAAATATGGATTAATTTGAATACTATAAGTATTAAATGGATTGAAATTGTCTGTTTAGATCAAGATAAACCACGTACTGACCTAGATCGAGGCAAAGCAAAAGCTTCGGATTAACTTGATTTAACTTCTCCGCCTTAGTTATTGAGGTAAGTTCGTATGAACGACTATTATATTCATGTTATTTAAATGTATGTTATTGTGTTATTCATAATGTAATTGAATGATGTATAAAAAAATCAATGCTATGATGGTTATCGAGTCTCGGTTGAACCTTAGAAATTAGTAGGATACAAATGACATGTCATTAGGGATTTCATGTTTTGGGTGTTGGTCTTGAATGTCCTACCGAGGATGAGGTCTTACATTTGTTGCGAATACTCCATAGCTCGTGTGAGCAGCATCGTGTAGCTTACATTTCAACCACAGCTCGTGTGAGCAGGCCTATTTCACAGCTCTTGTGAGCAATGATGTAAAGGAAAGGTTATGCTTATATATAAAGGCACACTTTGCGTGAGTTTTCCCGTGTATCCGATGAAATTCTAGATGATTCAACAGGCAAGAAAAAGGATTGAAAAGGTAAGTATTCAAATGTAATCAAGCATGATGTTATGGAAAGAATGCATGAAGTAATTGATGTATTACATATGGAAAATAACTTATGCTATGGTTGATTCATTTGAGTTATGTGCAAGTGTGCTAACTTGTGTATTGATGATGATGTATAGGCTTTTGCCAAGTTGTGGTTTGGGTTATATTATGCTTATACTCTATGTTATGTATGAAATTGTATTGTAATGGCTTCGTCTTAGGTGAATTTTAGGTCCATACGGCCTGAGACACAGGCGTGTGACTCAGCCGTGTGTGGCACACGGCCTGGCGACATGGTCGTGTGTCATCTAAGAGTTCCTTTTTATGCAAGTTCGTGACTTACACGGCCTAGCACATGGGCATGTGGGGAAACTCAAAGAGTGACACGACATGGCACTCGGGCGTGTGGCATGGCGGTGTGACCCTGCTCCGAGAGTTACACCAGTGAGAAAACCGGCTGGGACACGACTGTGTGTCCCTAGTTTGAAGGTTACAGTGCCTAAGACACGGGCGTGTGTCTCAGCCGTGTGACCTCTGTTTCTAAATTTTTGTGACTTTTTCTTAGACTTTTCAAATGATTTCAAATTGGTCTCAAATCGTTTCTAAGGTATTTTTTAGGCCTCGAGGGCTCGATTTAGGAACGGTATGTGTGTACATGACGGGCTTATGATTTGTTTATGTTATTGAATGAAGTTAAGTTTAAATGTTTCTAATTGTATGGTAATACTCCATAACCCTAATCTGGCGATAGATACAGGTTAGGGGTGTTACATTAATGGTATACGACATGCCATTAAGGGCTGTTAAAGTTGTTGAGTGTTTTTTGTCAATCTCCCTCTCAGGTAGTAGTATATGTATATTTGTATGAGATGAATATTGTTCATTGACATGACGTACTAGCTAGGTAAACGTCATGCATATAGACACGTATTCTCCTCTAGACTAAACACGTGTTCATAGGGTCTTATGTGAACCCGACCTGTACGTGTTGCCCCGTGGGAAAGTGAGCTCGACCTGCGAGCCTGGCCTACAAGCTTATTTCAATATGACCCAAATCCATTAGGGCTTTGGGCCAGTGACGGTAATTATCCTAACAATTGGTCCCCCATCTAGTTGAAAGAAGAGTCATAAATGACTGGTTGAAATTCGATTTGGTTAAAATAGGGGTGATATAAATAATGCTTATTGAGTATGTTGTATATTTCATAGTAGGTGATCGCCTCTGAACGTACTAATGTCCAGAGTGTGAATACTGCTACAAAATATATAGGATTGAGGCGGTGTTTGCAAGTATACAGGTCAGGTTGTAATATAGTTACAACAAAGTAGGTAAGTACTCCGAGGATTGTACCCAAGGGATTGCAGTTTGGAGAAAACTACTATCAAGCCAATTATTGGAAATAATTACTAATCTACTTGATTCATGAATTAGTAGTGTTAATATAAAAGCAAGATGATGATAATACTAATAAACTAAATTAAATCTAAATCTATTCCTAAGTTCATGTATCGACTTCTCTTATCCCTTGTTTTAACTACGCGAGTTCCTTTAGCCTAGATTCAATTGTTTTACCTAATTAATTATTGATGTAGGGTTCTAATCAATCAATAAGTCGATACCCTAATAGGATCTTTTGATACGTCCATTAGAATAGTGAGTCAGCAAGAACTTATCTTCCAACCTCACAATCCAAATCGATTCGAGGTTAAGGTGTTCACGGATAGGCCATACCAATTTTGGGTTAATTCTCAGCTAAATGACTTCCTAGGGTTGTTAAGCCTAGGGTTTAAGTTCTTTTTCTCCCAAATAATTGATCCACTAAGAAACTCTATCCTTCAATCAATTGATAAGATTAAAGAAGTTGAAACATACGAGATATGCATAAAACACAAATTGATTCTAATATGTACACAAACATTCAATTAAACAATGTTAAAGAAATGGATATAAAGAATAGAATAAAGGAAAATAGATGCTCATGGATTTATCGATAAAAGCATGCTCCGGAACAATCTCCACTTATGAGAGTCTCACTTTGAAATAGGATCTTTCGATTACAAGAACATAAAATACCCTAAATAGAAACTAAGAATGAAATAAAAACCCGAAGTATATTTTTTGTCTCCCTCTAATTGTGTGTTTAAACTAATTACAATGGCCTTTATATAGGCTAAATACGAAGGTGTAAAATCCATTATTAGCAACAAATGTACTAACCTTCATCTCAATCGTTGTAAATATATACGAGTCAAGCACAAGCTTAATGGCGCTTTTGATTTCCCTACTCAGTGGTCGCTGCCAGACAAGACATACGTACAAGAAGGTGAGATATCATATCGAAAGAAGGCTGGGGACAATTTTATCGACTTTGTCAGAGTGGTGTTCTTGAATTAGAAGAAATATTAACTTTTAGAAATGTTTTTCAGTATTGCTTGTTAAATTTGAGCCCCGATGGATGGAGGCAAGCTGATGCGAATGCTGAGGCAGACACCATCAATCTTGTTCCTACACAGTTCACATGGTCTAACGAGGCAACTGATGAGTTGGCAACTGATGAGACGAGCTTAGGAATTATTTTAATTCTTTTTGTAAACAAAAGCCTTGTTCATGGTCTTCGCAATCTTCAACAAATACCGAGTGTGATGCGAACCCACTTATGCTAGCTTCTAGTGCTGATATATGAATTGTTGGTGATGTAGGCACAACTCGAGGTATTGAAGATAGTTCTGAGGAATCCAACAACTTATCAAGAGAAATTAACGAATACATGAATGTACGGTCATATATGCAAAGTGTGTGAGGTTGACCTTTTGGTGTCATTATCGAAGATGATAATGTAGGCCACAGAAAGAAACATAAAATTACTACTGGGGCTACTAACATCATTTTAGGTAGCAAGGATGAAGGTAGTCCACGAGAACTCCTTCAAAAGAGAAGAGGGGATCGCACTGAAGTTCTTAATAATGCTGCTCTTATTTTTGTAGCCCCTGTTCTAAGTTCATCTCCTTCTACTTCTCCTATTAATTGTCCAACACCACTAAGGACAATTATCAATAGTACTTTTGGATTTACAATTGATCATGGCTCCCTGGTGGTTCTATGAAATTCAATATTCCTGGTAGTGGTATGGGGACTATGTTCCCTTGGTGCGATCAGCTTAGTTTGAATAAGTTTCCCTTCAATCCTAGCAAAGTAATGAAGCAATGAAATTTTCTCTTGCCTGAGCAGATAAAAGGGCTTTTCTATCCAGATGAATCATCTGCAAATGTCAAGAAACCTTCACTGCAAGAATTGATAGTCTCTTTGCAAGTGTTGCTAAATAAAGCTTGCGTTGTTAGCTTGGGCCTTCTTGAGGGTATGAACAAGGAAAAATTATGAGAAGGGAAAATGATAATATGTATTAGTCTACTAAGAGTGCACTAGTATAGACACGTGAGCATTATTCTACTTTGGTTGAGGAGAATAGAAGATTATTAGCAGAGAACCAAAGGCTAGGTGATCGACTTGCTATTGCTGAAAAGGAGGTGGAGAAATTACATGGAGTGGTCTCTAGTGAGTGAGAAGATAAGCTAGCATTGGAAACTGGCTTAAGGAAAATGGATGGGAAGCACAAAATTGTTGTGGCTAACTTGACGAAAATCCATGAGGTGGCTATGGAGAAATACAATAGGGAAACCATGTAGAGCTTACAAGAATACTTTCCAGATTTGAAAGCTAACTTTTTGCTACATGCTCAAATAGTTGGTGGGGTGGTCCTTTTGACGCTCGAGAAGTGAACTTTGATGCCCTTAGCGAGCTAACTGGTGGCCATTTAGACTTCTATGTCTACTTCCCCTCTATAACAACCTTGGAAGAATTTGCATCAAAGTAGAAAAACTCACCAAATTTTTTCCTCCTTGTGGTCCTGTTGAAACAAGCTTTGCTCTAAAGATACCATTGGTGCCAATGTTGCTCCCATGCACGAAAGCCAAAGCCATAAATGTGAGGAGCATGATGGGGAAGAGGATGAGATATTACCTGACCCATTAAATAAAAAATCATGAATTGAATGTCCTTATTGTATTTTTCTTTGTTTCAATCAATTAAGTACTTCTAGACTTCAATTTAATCCATAATTCATATTTATGCAAAATTATGAATTTGTCCCTAATATTTTCACTTTTCACAATTTAGTCATTAAGCTCATAACTTGAAATTTAACCATTTTAACCAAAATCCAATTTAACCAATGTTACAAAGAACCTTGAAACAAACCATTATTACCAATATTTCTCAACAAAACCCATGGATTTATACTTTTTAACAATTTAATCCCTATTTCCAAAATTCATCAAAAATCACTTAACAAAACATGTTTATTTTACAACAAAGATTCTATCAACTAACATCAAAAGACATTCAAAAACATTCATGGCAAGTCCCTTAATGTTTAATAGTTTTGCAAATTAACCCTCGGCCTGGCTAGATTAAGCTAAAATGAACTCAAAAACATAAAAATCATTAAAAACGGGGCTTGAAAACCTACCATGCATAATGAAATCAAAGCCAAAGCTCTACCCCTCTTCAATGGTGAAATTAGGCCAAACTAAAGAGAAATGGGGAAGATGATGATATCATTTTTTTCATAGTTTATTTTCACTTTATCTACCAATTTACCATTTTATCGTTAATAATAATCAAAATTTTCAATAAAACCTATCCACATTTGTCCACTAACATTAAGGATGGAATAATTACTATCTTAGTCCACTATGTTTCTTTTTCATAGCCATTTAGCCCTTTTAACTAATAGGATTCAACTTTTACACTTTTTACGATTTAGTCCTTTTCACCTAATTAACCATTTAAACTCTAAAATTTCTTAACAAAACTTTTACACGACCTTAATATAATCCCGTAGGCATTAAATAAATAATAAAATAATAATTTACTCATTAAAATTATGGTCTCGAAACCACTGTTTCTGAAACCATTGAAAACGAGCTATTACAACTCTCCTCCTAAAGGAATTTTCGTCCAAAAAAATCTTACCTGAGAGTAGATTCGAATACTATGAACTCATCAATTCTTCTGTCTCCCACGTAGCCCCTTGAACTCCATGATGATTCCACAAGACTTTAACCAATGGTACTCTTTTGCTTTGGAGTTCATTTACCTCACGTGCGAAAATCTTGATTGGTTCTTCAGAATATGATAGATTAGGCTGAATCTCCACTTCATAGAGAGCAATTATATGTGAAGGATCCAATCTAATCGCCTCAACATCGAAACATGAAAAACATTATGAATCTTTTCAAGTTCCAGGGGTAGAGCTAATCTCTACAGGACCGACTCTTTCAATGATTTCATACGACCCGATAAGCCTCAGGCTCAACTTTCCCTTTTTGACGAAACGAAGCATCTTCTTCCATGGTGAAAATTTTAAGAATACTCGATCCCTAACAACAAACTCTATGTCTTTCCGTTTCAGATTAGCATATGACTTCTGATGATTCGATGCTGCCTTTAAACAATCCTGTATTACACAGACTTTGTCTTAAGTCTCACAAATCAAGTCTGTGCCAACTAGCTTGGATTCACTCAACACTGACCAATACAATGGTGTTCTACATTTTCTTCCATATAGGCCCTCAAATGGTGTCATTTTAATACTGGATTGATAATAGTTATTATACACAAACTCTACCTGTGGTAAATACCTCTCCCAGCTACCTTCGAACTTAAGAACACAACAACATAACATATCTTCCAAAATTTGAATTACCCGTTCTGTTTGCCCATATGTCTACGGGTGATACGTTATACTGAAATTAAGTTTAGTACCAAGAGGCTCATGAAGATTACCCTAAAATCTTGAGGTGAATCTCAAATATTTGTCTAAAATGATTGACGATGGCACACCATGCAATCTGACAATCTCAGATACGTACAACACTACTAATTTCTAATCACTATATACTAGAATAAAATGAGCTGATTTTGTTAGTTTGTCACTTAAAACCCAGATAGAGTCCTTTTTCCTTAGTGTCATAGGCAAACCTGATACAAAATCCATCGTAACCCTCTCCCATTTCCATTCAAGAATAGTGGCAGGTTGTAATAATCCTAACGGTACTTGATGTTCAGCTTTTACCTGTTGACAAACTAGACATTTAGTGACAAATTAAAAAATCTCATGTATCATACTTGGCCACCAATACATTTTCTTCAAGTTATTAAACATCTTTGTAATACCTAGATGAATGAAGTATGTCTTGCTATGAGCTTCTGATAAAATATCTCATTTAACTCAGAACTATTTGGAACACATAGCTGGTTACAAAAATACATCATACCATTATCACTTATAGTGAATCCCGCAGTCGAATCATTCTGGATCAGCTCTCGTTTGGCTACTAACTTTGGGTCATCATTTTGCAAATCCTGAATTTGTTGAAGAAATAATGGTTTATCCCTGAACTCAGCTATAATAGAACCATCACCCTTCAAGGATTAATGTGCATTCATTGCCCTTAAAGCAAACAATTATTTACGAATTAAATCATCTGCAACTACATTTGTCTTCCTAGGATGGTAATCAATCACAAGGTCATAATCTTTCAATTGCTCTAACCACCGTTGCTGTCTCAGATTCATTTCCTTTTGTGTCATTAAATACTCTAGACTCTTATAATCTGTAAATATATGACACTTTTCACCATAGAGGTAATGGAGCCAAATTTTTAGAGCAAAAACAATAACAACCAACTCTAATTCATGTGTCGAGTAATTCCTCTCATGAGGTTTCAACTGACAAGAAGCATAAGCTATTAATTTTCCAGCTTACATTAGTACACATCCCAATCCATTAAATGAAGCATCATTGTAAACAACAAATTCTTTCACAGATTCAGGTTGTGTTAAAACTTGAGCTTCTATCGACATTCTTTTTAACTGATCAAAACTCTGCAGGCACTCACCTGACCAAATAAACTAAACATTCTTTTGCAGTAACTTGGTCATAGATGAGGCTACTATAGAAAAGTTTTTAACAAAACGACGATAGTAACCTGCCAGTCCCAAAAAATTATGTACCTTAGAAACATTCCTTGGAGCTTTCCAATTTATAACGGTAGAGATCTTACTCGGATCCATACGTATACCTTCTGTGGAAACCACGTGGCCAAGGAATCCAACTTTCCGTAGCCAAAACTCACATTTACTGAATTTTGCATACAACTGTTTCTCATGCATGGTATGCAGTACTGTTCTCAAATGTTGAGCATGTTCGATTTCTGTTTTGGAGTAGATAAGTATATCATCAAGAAACACAACAACAAATCTATCTAACTGAGGCTGAAAAAACCTGTTCATCAAACCATGAATGCCGCTGGGGCATTAGTCAACCCAAAAGGCATTACTAAAATTCATAGTGTCCATATCGTGTCTGAAAGGCAGTCTTCAGTACATTACAATCTTTTACCCGCATCTGGTAATATCTAGATCTGAGAGATCTATCTTTGAAAATACTATTGCATCTTTCAATTGATCAAAAAATTCTTCAATACGAGGCAATAGATTTTTTTCTTTACCTTTACCTTGTTCAACTATCGGTAGTCTATACATAATCTCATCAAACCATCTTTCTTTTTCACAAATAGTACTGGAGCTCCCCAAGGAGATATACTTGGTCAAATGAAACATCTGTCTAGTAATTCTTGCAACTGTGTTGTAACACTCTTAACCTGTATCCGTCACCAGAATAGGGTTACGAAGCATTACCGGACTTATTTCTAAAACACTCACAAATTTCACATTCAATTCTCAAAAACCAAACAAAAGCCATTCAAATACAATAATATAATCCCTAATACGAGCCCTCGAGGCCTAAAACAAGCATTAGAACTAGTTCGGGACTAAATTGAATATTTAATAAATTTTTAGAAAAACAGAGAAAATTTTCAAAGTGCAGGGGACACACACCTATGTGGACACTCGACCAAGAGACACGCCTATGTCACAGGCCATGTGGACATTCGAAATGGGATCACATGGCCGTGTCCCAGCCCATGTCTGACCCCGTGAAACTCTCTGACTTGGGTCACACGGCCAACCGCATGCCCGTGTGACTAGCCCGTGTGACTAACCCGTGTACCCTTCGAAATGGCCTCGCACACTTGTTTGCCAGGCTGTGTGCTAGGCTATGTGAAAACTGGAGGGTATATTGACTTATACCATACGGCCAAGTCACAGACCTGTGTGCTAAGCTGTTTGAAGCTATTGACTTGATTTCTATATAAGTACCAGGGACACATGGCTGAGACACACGCCCGTGTCTCTGCCCATGTGGACAAATATAGACCATTTTCCAAGCCTTATTTCTCACCCAAAATGGCACCAACCTACACATACCAAAAATCATATGACTATATCTTCAACAGGCATTCAAACCATCTAAACCAAGTCCAAATCATGCAATATCAATACCAACAACCACAAGGCTCATAGGCATCACAATTAACCATTCAAAAACATACCAATATGCCTTTAAAGTATACCTAAATCATCAAACTCACTTATTAGACTTTATGCCTAAATTTGTAGCACCCCTAACCCTATCCGTCATCGAAACAGGGTTTCATAGCATTACTAGAACTTTCAGAATATTTTACAAATAATTTATGTAAATTACTTTTTATTAATCGAGATCATTCAAAACGTCCCTTAATTGGACCCTCGAGGCCCAATATGAACATTAGGATCGAGTTGGGACTTAATTGGGAACGCTAAAATTTTTTTGTGACATTTTAAAAATTTTCCAAGTTACAGGGCTCACATGCCCATGTGGTCCAAGGGACATGCCCGTGCTGCAGCCCGTGTTTGACCCCGTGTAACTCTCTGACTTGTGGACACAGCCATGCCACATGCCCATGTGCTGGGCCATGTGGTTAATTAATTCAATTCGAAATTAGGTGCAAGTTTCACACGGCCAAGACACACGCCCGTGTTCTAGGCTGTGAAGCACAAATGGCTGAGACACACGTTCGTGTGCTCAATTTTGAGCATTCTGTTTCTCAAAACTAAGGTACTAGGGACAAACGGCCTAACCACATGCCCATGTTATAAGGCCGTGTGTCACACAAGGTCTAGACACATGCCCGTGTGTCTACCCGTGTAGACAAAATAAAGCCATTTCTAGCTTCATTTCTCACCTAAAATCACATCCATGACTTGCCCTTGAAACACACAGCCAATACCAACCATTCCAAGCATTCAAATTAAACAAATGCTATCATTCATGATGGCATACCATTACATGCATACATGTTCATAATCTTGCCTTAGTTTAGTCCGTATGTTAGACAAAGTTTGATCAACTACTTAACACATATGTAGCTATCATAGTATGACATTACAAATATATCAAAACAAACCATTACTAGCCATTCTAATGACTAGATTACAAGCATCATTTACATTTACATGCCAATATGGCCAATGTAACATATACATGCCATTACGACTATAATTGATTTACCATAATATACCGACATGGGTCGATAGATAGTGTGAGTGATCTCCGTCGAGCTTCCAATCGAACGAGCTTTCAGTTTACTCTAAAACAGAGAAATAAAACTAAGTAAGCATAAAATACTTAGTAAGTTAGTATAACACGGTACTTAAATTACCATTCATTCTATTTTGAGGTAACTATGTAAGGCATAATGAATCAATTTGACCTCAAGCCCTACACATTCTCATTGCCCTTGTTAGTCATATATTCCATAATAACATCAAATCATATATGGGATCAACAACAATCAAGTTTCCAAGTAGATATGCTTTCCACAACATGTACTCATTCAACATGCATAATTCATCTCATTATTTCAAGTATAATTTCATAATAGATCATTTCGAGTTTAGATAATTTCATATAAGAAATTTACTCATATTACTCGGAATATCAAGGTCATGACTAGCACACTCAAGGTGTACAAGTCTACAATCAAGAATGAATGTTTTCATATATCATTTGTCATGTATTATCATTTACTTGTATTTTAGACGGATACATGTAATAACTCATTTCATCATTCATAACTTCTCATCTCTGGAATTATCACCCGTTGAATTTATTCGAAATATCAATGGATATGAAGGTAATACACTCGAGGTGTACAAATCAGGATCCATCAAATCATGTCCAATGATACCCATAAGGTACTATATCAGAGAGTACACTCTCGAACCACACATGTATTCAACAGGATTACCAGTCCATGCTAAATCGTTTTTATGGCATATGCTATAAGGAGCTTGATCTGGATTACCCATCCGGGCTAAATCCAATCTATAACATATGCTCGAGAGGACTTCTATCAGGATTACCCGTACGGGCTAAATCCTTTCTGTAATGAGGTCAATAGGATTACTCGTTCAAGCTAAATCTCGTCAGCAACAAATGTATGACCTCATTCATTTCGAGAAATCACATATCCAATAGTTTTCCATTTTATTCAACTGGGATTTAAACATTTTTCTCAAGCATTATCGGGCATGTGATTATTTCAGACATCCACAACATTCATATAATTCAAATAAACACATTCCACAATCATTTCAAGCATATAAGTAACATTCTCATCGTTTAACCTTTATCATCTATTGAGCATTATCATTGATCGAGCACTTTCATTTATCGGGTTATAACGAGTATGTGATCATTTCAAATATTTATGGAATTTATACAATTCACAAACACAACATTAAATTCAAGCATAAAAACATATACAATTTAGTTACACGAACTTACCTCGACAATGTTTGTGTACGTAAAATCCACTAATCCAACATTTTCCTCTTTCCTCGTTCTAGCTCCGAATTTGGTCTATCCGGATCTATACGAGTAAATTTGACATCAATTTACAATATTTCACATTCAAGTGGACTTAATTATCATCCTAGGCAAAATTACCATTTTGACCTAACTTTTCCATAAATTCACATTTCGTCCTTAGGCTCGGAAAATAAAATTTGTGCAATTTACTCCCCATTCCAAGCCTAACCAAAATCCCATTACAAAATTTACAGCACATGTATTCATAAAAATTCAACATTTTTCTTTAATTTCACAACTTTACATTTTAGTCCCTAAATCATGTTTTCATCAAAAATCACTTTGTAAAAGTTGTTTATCTATCAACAACCTTTCATTTTCTACCATAAATTTCTAATTTTCAGCATATACATGCATGACCCATTTTTCATACTTTGATAACTTCTCAAATTGATCCCCCCAAATAGATAGATTAAGCTATCCTGGTTTCAAAAATATCAAAAATACTAAAAACAAGACAAGGAAACTTACTCAATTTAGCCATGAAAGTTTCTTCTCTCTCTCCTAAGGTTTCCATGTAATATTTTGGGGAAGAAGATGATAAAAATTATTTTTATTTCTATTTAATAATTTATCATCTTTTAATAATTTTGATTTCCAATTTAGTTCGTAGCCTTTTTCTAATTTTCCATGGATGAATCATCCAAAAATATCTACTAACTTTTAATTAATGGTCTAATTACCATATAAGGACCTCAAGTTTTGAATTCCATAGCTATTTAATCCTTATAGCTACTAGAATTCAACTTTTGCATTTTATGCGATTTGGTCCTTTTCGTAATTAAGCACATAATCGATAAAATTTTCTTTTCAAAATTTTTACATGACATTTCTAACATAATACGGACCATATAATAAAGTAAAAATAAATTTTATTTTCGGCTCAGATTTGTGTTCCTAAACCACTATTCCAATTTCACCGAAATTTGGGCTGTTACAAAATCAACATACATACTACATTTCAAATTCAACCATTTGGTACTCAAAATACCAATACACAATTAAGGCATTTCCAAGACAATCCAAACACATACCAAAATGAAAATAACCACATATATACATACATAACTAACATATGCCAAATCAAGTCATATAAAATGACTAATTACATAATCCAAAACTTATAGGCTTCTAATAGCCAAATGACCTATATATGCCATATAACCAAAATAAATAAAGCTCAAAAGTACCAAAACAACGGCTGGATAGTGTGATGAGATCTCCGATAACTTCCAATCCGAGCAAGCTTCGAAATCACTATAAAACATGAAAAAGTAAACCAAGTAACCTATTAAGTTTAGTAAGCTCGTATGGCTAACAAGTACATCTTACCATTCATTCATAATTTAAGTAAATAACATAACATAATGCAACTTAATTTGAATCCAAAAGCCTAACACATATTCAAGCAAAAGGTTAGACATGAATTCACAAATCTTATAGCTTCAATGCTTATATAACTCATGAACATACCTGTACCGGTACATATCAATCTCTTACTCTTTCATATCATCATATACTCGTTGAACCATTTGGAATACTATCGGATACTCGGGAATCTTGCACACTAAGTGCCAATACATTGTCAAAGCCATCTTAATCTCATATCTCGTATAAATGCTCACTCTCGAGCTATCATTAGGTCTACTCACACAAGCTGACGGTCAAGACATAGCTACACGGTGCTACTCACATAAGCTGACAGTAACCACAACACATTCCGAAAAACTCAGCCACCAGTAGAACGTACAGGACCACCACCCAAAACACGGTAACCCCTAATGACATGTCATTTGTATTCTATCTATTCTTAAGGTTCAACTGGAATTTATACATTGTTGAATACTTGTCGACAATTTCTGTGGTGATGTATAATCTCAATTACAACAATTAAGCATTTAAACACATATATAATTTAGTGCTTATTAAACATACGAACTTACCTCAATCATAAAAATGACGAAATAGGACTGACTAGTCCGATACTTTATCTTTCTCTCAATCTAGATTCGTACGTTACTTTTCTTGATCTATATAATTAAATTTAACTTACTTAAATATCATTCTATTCAATTTAATCCAAAATTCATATTATGGTAAAATTATTATTTTGCCCCTAAACTTTTGACTTCTTTACAATTTAGTCCTTAGCTCATAAAAATGTAAATTCATGCAATTTAATCCACACCCATGCTATCTGAATCTCATGCAAGCTTATAGCAGCCCACACATTTCATTAATTCACACATGTCACCATAAATTTTACACATTTTACAAATAAATCCCTAATTGACATTTCTAACAAAAATCACTTTACAAAAGTTGTTTATTTAACAACAACCATTCATTTTATATCATCAAACTTCAAAACACATACATATTTAACAATGGTGAAACCCTAATACTTTAACAGTTTCACAAATTAGTCCCTGGGCTAGCTAGATTAAGCTACAGTGATTCCAAAAACATAGAAATCATTAAAAACGAGATAAAAATCACTTACCAATTGGAATTTGAAGCTTGGCCGAATCTTAGCTCTATTTTCTCCAAGAAGAATCGGTTTTTGGGTGTGTTTTGTAGAAGATGAACATAATAAAATTGTTTTGTTTTATTCATATATCATTTAATTACCCATTTACTTAATTAACTTTTATAATTAATTCAAATTTAAAAATTGCCAAGCCATTATCATCCATGAACATATTAATGGTTTATTTACCTTATAAGGACATCTAATTTAAAGTTCCATAACTATTTAATACTTTAAACTATTAGAACTCAACTTTTGTACTTTGCGCGATTTAGTCCTTTTTATCGAATTAAGCATGCAAATGATAAAATTTCTTAACAAAATTTTTATACAATCATACTATCATATTGTAGACCCCAAAATAAAAATAAAATAAATATTTTGACCTCAAATTTGTGGTCTCAAAACCACTATTCCGATTTCACTAAAAATCAATTGTTACAACTCTCCCCCTAAGGAATTTTTGTCCCCGAAAATCTTACCAGAAAATAGGTTAGGGTACTGTTTCCTCATAGCTTCTTCGAGTTCCCACGTAGCCTCTTCAACACCGTGACGCTGCCAAAGAACCTTCATTAAAGCTATGCTTTTGTTTCTTAACTCTTTAGTCTTTCGAGCCAAAATTCTGATCGGTTCTTTGCTATATGACATATCGGGTTGAATTTCAATCTCTGCCAGAGAAATTATGTGTGATGGATCTGATCTATACTATCTTAACATTGATACATGAAATAAATTATGGATCTTTTCAAGTTCTGACAGTGAAGCTAGTTGATATACTACTGGCCTTATTCTTTCGATAATCTCGTACGGTCTAATAAATCGCGGACTCAATTTTCCTTTGCGACCAAATTGAAGAATTTCTTCTATGGTGGACCTTTCAAAAAATCTTTGTCGCTGATTTGAAATTCAATATCTTTACGTTTCAAATCTGTATATGATTTCTGTCGATCTGAAATTGCTTTCAAACTGTCGCGAATTACTTTCACTTTCTCTTAAGTCTCTCTAATCAAATTAACCCCGTGATTCTTTTTCTCACTAAGGTCGGTCCAATAAAATGGACTTCGACATTTACGACCATATAAATCTTTATACGGAGCCATCTTTATGCTCTACCGATAACTATTATTATATGCAAATTCAACCAATGGTAAATATTTTTCCCAGTTTCCTTCAAACTCTAAAACACAACAACGAAGCATATCTTCGAGAATTTGAATCACTCTCTCGGATTGACCATCTGTTTGCGGATGAAATGAAATACTAAAATGCAGTCATGTACCCAAAGCATCTTGCAATTTCTTCCAAAATTGTGACATAAATTGAGGATCTATATCCGAAATAATAGAAACTGGCACTCCATGTAATCTAATAATCTCTGAAATGTACAATTCAACTAATCTATTAAGTGAAAAGTCTATACATACTGGAATGAAATGTGAAGATTTTGTCAAACGATCAACAACAACCCAAATAACATCATTCTTTTTCAAAGATAGAGGTAACCCCGATACAAAGTCCATCATAACTCTATCAGTAACACCCTCACCCATATTCAACACCGATGTAACGCCCCAAAAATCTCAAACTTTTTTTCAGTTTTGATAAAAAGTGTGCTTAATATTCCTAGTCAAGTGTTATTTATGTGATAATAGGCCTCGGTTAAGTTTTGAGTTTGAACTTTGGGGTGAAGGAAATTATAGTTTAATAATTAAAAGAACCTTGTTGGAAAGTAGTTTGGTTTTTAAATAAATGAAGGAGGAATTGGACACAAGGAGCCTTGTGTTGAAGTAGCAAGTAGCATCACCTGTGGGGCTTAGAGGTGGCGTCACATGCATGGCAAGGAGGTTTGGGGTTCGAATCCCTCCTTGCTCAAAAGAAGGATTTGTTTTTGCTCAATGAATGGCCAATGGTGGCGTTGGATGTGAACTCTGAAGGGAGTCATCAGAGGAGAAATTTAAGGAAGGGATTAAGGAGTTATCAGGGAGAAAAGCTAGGAGATGAGGGGTGAAGAGAAGTGGACCCAAATTGGGAATTTGGGGATAGGTAAATTCGGCTATAGTATATATAGGTACCGATTTTGGGGATTCTAGGGTAATGCCAAAATTGCTTCTCTTCCTTTAGCCGAATTTCTCATTTTTGTGTTGCCAAAACACTTTTTCTCTCTAAGTGCTTAGAAGCCGAATTCCTTGATCCTTGCTTACCGATTTTCCATTCTTTTTTTCTTTTTATTTGTGCCGAATAACCCCTTTCACCATACAAATCTCAAAAGCCGAATACCTCTTTGGCTGAAGATCCTCTGTGCCGCCACTACTCCCTCTACTTCGACTGATTCTTGTGTAAGTGCTTTGCTCTTTTAGTCGATTTTCCTAGTCCCGATTTCTTCTCTCCCTGACTCTTTCTAAATCGGTTTGGTAGGGGATTAGTATCGAATCTCAGAATTTAGATCCCTGTCGATTTGCTCCTTAGGCATTTTGGGGTTTTGGGTAAGTATTTCTCTTTTATTGGTTAAGGTTAACCGAATGGTCATGAATGATTTAAGAGTGACTTAAGATGATTGTGAGTCACTTGTTGTTTAGTTACTAATGATAAAGATTGATGTAGATTTAAGAAATACCCGTGATTAGTGATCAAGGAAGAACTGTTAAGGCTTTTCGTTCGAGGTAAGGCAAAGGTGAGATTTTCAGTTTTTGGTGATCGTATTTAATAAGTGTGTGATTAATCATTGAGTGACATCATTTGTAGGTTTGTGGCTAAGGAGATCACAGCACATTTTAGTACCAGGTGTGTACATACACTACACACACAGAGTAGACCGGTAAATCCCAAAATGCCGAAAAGCCGAAAAGTCGAAATGCTAAAAAGCCGAAAGTTTGGCTACGGTAGTCTTACGAGTGCGCGAACACTCATAAGGGGGGACTGATACGTTATCAAAAGCCCCATGAGCAATCTCATGGTCTTGGGCCATGTTTCGACCAACCGGGCCAGAATGGGCTAGATGGGCCTGATTGGTTGTGGTCCCATGATAGGCATAATTGACGATTTGATGCCAAGTGTTGTAATAGTCATGTTGGTTGCATGGCCTGGAATTGATTTGGGCCTGATGGGCCATATGAATGTGATTGGGCCTGATAGGCCAAATGAATGAGATTGGGCCTGATGGGCCAAATAGATAGGTGTGGATCTGTTAGTGTTTAGTAAGGGGTTGTGGACCTAGTTTTTGGGTAACTACTCAATTAGACATAAAGCTTAAATAATTAATTAATTGTGACTGTGGACAAGTCATAAGGTTAAGGTGTGGCAATGGGTATATGCATGTCTAGGATTGGATCTAGGGAGAGCTTGGTACTTAAGCGGTCTTATTGACCCACCTCCTCTTCTCTGGAATCCTACCTGGTGCATAGTATCTGTTCACTTTAGCTAACGAGGACTTGTTAATGGGCCAAGGTAAGTAATGAACCCATCATAAAGAGAAAGTACCGAAATGCCCCTAAGGGCGAAAATGACTAAAATCTATGTGTTGAATGTAAGATTTATGGATGTTACATGTATATCTGCTGCATTCATATGATATTCTGTTTAGATTGTATATGGGTTGGGAATTTTGGAACGGAGGAAGTATATGAGGATCGCTTGGTTGCTTGACGACCAGGGATCCACCGATGGCTTTTTAAGCCCAATATATGATTAGTAGCTTTACTGTAATGTTAGGTAGTATCGCAACCGGCCTACCATTGGAGTGTACCGGATGGGTGGGTCGATATTTATATCCCCACATAGAGTGTATCGGGGGATGGAGATGGTGTGTAGCGGTTGGATGAGTAGGGTTCGTGCATATTTGATTGCTTTACATCTGTGCTGATATTGAATTGGGCTCAGGCCCAAAAATATTTGCTATTGAATGCTTTTCTTTTTGCCGAGGGGTGTAACACTCCTTACCCGAGACCATCGCTGGAGTTGAGCACGAAACTTTACTGGACTTAGCTTACTAATTCGGGGCATAAAAATTTGCTTTTAAAATTAATTTAGTTTTATTCATTCAATATGTCCTTAAAAAGGGTCCTCGAGACCCTAAAACGTGTAATTGAAACGGTTCGGGAACAAACCGAAAACAATAAAAATTTTCCAATCACTTAAAGAAATCAAAATAATTTATTTCATCTTTCTTAAATAAACTGTCCATCTGCGTCATAGTCACTAAATAAATGATAACTCGAGTTACGAAACTTAAAATTCAAATCTGTAAATTTTCTCTAAAACTAGACTCATATTCTTCTTACTAATTTTTTTTCAGAATTTTTGGCCTAGTCAATTAGTACAGTTTATTAGTTAAAGTTTTCCCTATTTCAGTGTTTGGCTGCTCTGACCTCTGTTGACAACAAATTAATTTTCTCTCTGTACAAAATTCAAATAACCATGCCGTTTATTTCTATTAAAAGTAGACTCTATAAGGAATCTATACGTATAAAGTATAACTCATAATTATTTTTTTTACAATTTGTAGTGAATTTCTAAATTCAGAATAGGGGGTTCAGAAATCACTCTAACCCTGTCTAACCAAAATTTAAATATCTCATAAAATACAACTCATTTATTTACTCTGTTTCTTTCATATGAAAATAGACTCAATAAGATTTAATTATATATCACATTCACTATCTAAATCCATTTCAACTATTTTTAGTGAATCATTACTGCTATCCGATACTGTTTTAAAGCTAATTTCACCTTTTTCATGATTTCCATGGAATAACTAGCATTTAGGCATACATAACACCAAACATGTCCTTGATTAGCCATTCCAATAGCTAATCATTTTCAAGCATTTACATACCGTTCATTATCTATATCATAAGATCATACACACAAAATGGCTACGATGCTATACATGTCATACTCAAAATGAAACGTCTAGCTATACCAAAATAATCCTTATGATAGTGTGCCCGGACCTCTGACGTACTTTACAATCCCCGAGGTAGCTTGAAAAAAATATAAAAAGGAGGAAAATAAAGGGGGCAAGCATAAAGCTTAGTAAGTTTGCATGCAAATAAATAACAACATTCATAAGAATTATTTTACTACTTGGCATGATACTACTTAATGCACCTTCATTAATTGTCATAGACATATGTTAAACTTCTTCACTTGCTCACTTACTTAAATACTTACTTACTTAATCAAATTTATTAATACATTTTACTTACCTTTTTCCTTATCAAGCATACATGAACATTATATACTTACCTTTGCTCTTCTAGCATGAACTTGTCTTACCTTTTTAGTATAACTCCTCTTACCTTACCTTACCTTGATATTCTCTTTAAATTTTCCCGTTGAACCACTTGGAATAGTAAGGATACACGGGTACCTTACCATTTCCATGAGTTGTCATGGTCTTACGTGGTATCCTTTTGAAACTTGCCATTGCCATGTCTCAACATGGTCTTACATGGTATCCTTGCCTTTTGAACTCACCAATGCCATGCCTTGGCATGGTCTTACATGGGACCATTGCCTTATAGTAACTTATCAATGCCATGTCTTGACATGGTCTTACATGATTTCCTTGCCTTAGAAACCTTACCAATTTCCATGCCTTGGCATGGTCTTACATGGTATCCTTAAACCCTAATGTCATGACATTTGTACCCTACACATTCCTAAGGTTCAACCGAGACTTTCTAAAATTACTTCTCTGTCAATTCATGCTTGAGTATTCTTTGAATAATTTCATAAAATAAATATACGCATGCTGGAAATTAATAGCATTAACATAAAATGATAGAATATTGCATTTATTTACCGCAAACTTACCTCGAAACAAAATATGATCAACTATATCGATTTAGTCCACCATCTTTTTCTTTCCCTGATCTAACTCTGGATTTCGTTCTTTTTGATATATAATAACAAATTTAGCTTATTTAATACTCACATTTATTAAAATAGTCCTTGACTCAAACTTTGGTAAAATTATATTTTTGCCCCTAAACTTTTACATATTTACACTTTTTCCCCAAGGCTCGGAATTAAACTTCATCCTATATTCTTATGTTTTAAGACATGCTGATCATTTTTCCCTTCTATGGAACCATCAAATTCTCACTCTAACATGTACTTATGAACATTAGGTATTTTTACCGATTATGTCGTTTTACTCGTTTTCACGTAAAATCGCTTAGCAAAAGTTGTTTAACACAATTTCAAGCTCCATATTCTACCATAAAACATCAAACACATTTCACCTATGGGTATTTTTCTAAATACAAACCCTAGGTTAAATTATTGCTAGAATAGCTTTATCAAGTTACCGGGACTCCAAAAATGTAAGGAACATTAAAAACAGGGCTAAAACAGACTTACAATCGAGTTTGGTAGCTTGAAAAACCCTAGCTATGTCTTCCTCTTGTGAAATTCGGCCAAGGGGCTGAATATGGACAAAAATTGGCTTTTAATTTTGTTTTTAATTCATTTTAATAACTTAATGACCAAAATGCCCTTAATTAAAAACTATGGTGTTTTATCTTCCTTTAGGTATTTTTGTCCAAACTAGTATAATGGTCTAATTACTACCCAATGACCTCCACTTTAAAGACCCATTACTCACAAGTAATTAGTACCTTTGTGAACTAGAACACACATTTTACAACTTTTTCAATTTAGTCCTAAATATCAAATTGGACCCTCTATCGATAAAATTTATAAACGAAATTTTCACACAATCATGAAATCATGCCATAGACCTTAAAATGATAATAAAATAAAATTTTATACCTTGAATTTGTGGTTTTGCAACCACGATTCCGCTTTCGGGATGTTACATTTCTCCCCCTTTAAGGATTTTCGTCCCCAAAAATCTTACCTGTGAAGAGATTTGGGTACTATTTTCATATAGCCTCTTCGGGCTCCCATGTAGTCTCGTCTACCCCATGTCTATTCCATAATACTTTCACAAGTGTAATACTTTTGTTCCTTAATTGCTTTACCTCTCGAGCTAGAATCTTTACTGGTTCTTCACCGTAAGTCATGTCTGGCTGAATCTCAACCTCTGTCTGAGAAATCACATGTGTCAGATCTGAACAATAATGACGTAGCATAGACACATGAAATACATCATGAATCTTCTCTAACTCAATCGGCAAAGCTAACCGATATGCTAATGGTTCGACTCTCTCAATCACTTCAAACGGTCCAATAAAACGTGGACTTAGTTTGCCTTTCTTGCGAAATTTGAGAACTTTCTTCCACGGGGATACTTTCAAAAACACTTTGTCACCAACTTGACACTCAATCTCTTTTCTCTTCAAATCTGCATAAGACTTCTATCTGTCTGAAGTTGCTTTCAAGCAATCCTGATGACTTTTATTTTATTTTCTATTTCTTTAACTAGATCAACCCCGTAAATCTGATTTTCCTTAAGCTCTGTCCAATACAAAGGTGTGCGACATTTATGTCCATACAAAGCTTCATAAGGTGCCATCTTCAAACTCGACTGATAACTATTATTGTAGGTAAACTCTACTAATGGTAAGTACTTTTCCCAACTACCTTGAAATTCCAGTACATAGTATCTAAGCATATCTTCAAGTACCTAAAATAACTCTCTCTGACTGACCGTCGGTCTGAGGATGGAAAGCTGTACTAAAACTCAACTTTGTGCCCAAAGCTTCCTGCAACTTCTTCCAAAATCGTGAAGTAAATCTCAGATCTCTATCTGAAATGATCGATAATGGTACCCAGTGTAGTCTAACTATCTCTGAAATATACAACTCGACCAACTTGTCAAGTGAATAATCCATACGAACTGGGATAAAATGTGCCGACTTCGTAACTTATCAATCACAACCCATACTGCATCTTTCTTTCTCAGTGTCAATAGTAATCCTGTCACAAAATCCATAGTAACTCGGTCCCATTTCCACTCAGGGACTAGCACAGGCAGCAATAAACCTAAAGGTACCTAATGTTCGGCCTTTACTTGCTGACAGATCAAGTATCTAGAAACAAACTCTGAAATGTCTCTTTTCATTCCTACCCACTAGTACATTTTCTTCAAATCATTATACATCTTTGTACTACCTGGATGAATAGACAAAGAACTACTATGTGCTTCCTGTAAGATCTTTCGAATAAGCTCATCATTCTTCGGTACACATACCCTGTCTCTGAACATCAAACAACTATCAAAACTGATCTGAAAATCTGACTCTATATCCGACTCACACTGAGCTCTTTTGGCTAGCAACTCACTGTCATTTTTCTGAGCTTCACAGATTTCTTCAAGAAACATCGATTTAGTTGTCAACTCAGCTAAGATAAAACCATCATCTGATAAGGCTAGACTAGTGTTCAAAGCTCTTAATGTAAACAAAGATTTCTTACTCAAAGCATCAGCAACAATGTTTGCCTTACCTGGGTGATAATAGACCACTAGCTCATAATCTTTAATCAACTCTAGCCATCTTCTTTGCCTTAAATTCAAATCTTTTTGGGTCATCAAATATTTCAAACTTTTGTGATCAGTGAATATTCGACACTTCTCACCATACAAATGATGTCTCCTGATCTTCAGCGCAAAAATAATGGCAGCTAGCTCTAAATCATGTGTCGGATAGTTCTTCTCATGTGGCTTTAGCTGTCTAGAGGCATAAGCAATTACCTTTCCTTCCTGCATAAGAACACAACCAAGTCCATTCAAGGACGCATCACTGTAAATCACAAACTCCTTACCTGGTTCTGGTCGTACTAAAATAGGAGCTTCAGTCAACAATGCCTTTAACTTGTCAAAACTCTGTTGACACTTCTCAGTCCATTCAAACTTGAAATCCTTTCGCAGCAATCTTGTCAGTGGGGTAGCTATCATGGAAAATCCCTTTACAAATCATCTATAATATCCGGTAAGACTAAGAAAACTTCTAACTTCTGACACATTCCTAGGAAGCTTCCAATCAACAATAGTTGAAATCTTGCTCGGATCAACCCTGATACCTTCACCTGAGACAATATGTCCAAGAAAACCAACTTCTCGTAACCAGAAATCACTTTTGATGAACTTGGCATACAACTGATTATCTCACAGAATCTGTAAAACTATCCTCAAATGCTCTGCATGCTCAGTCTCATCATGAGAATAAATCAAGATATCATCAATGAACACAACTACAAACTTATCCAAGTACGATTTGAAAATTTGATTCATTAAGTCCATGAAAATGGCAGGAGCATTAGTTAAGCCAAATGGCATCACAAGAAACTCATAATGACCATACCTAGTCCGGAAAGCAGTCTTCGAGACATCTGACTCTTTAACTCGCAACTGGTAGTATCCAGATCTCAAATCTATCTTGGAGAACATAGTGGCTCCTTTCAATTGATCAAAAAAATCATCAATTCTAGGCAGTGGATACTTGTTCTTTACTGTTACCTTGTTAAGCTGCCTATAATCTATGCACAATCTCATCGATCCGTCTTTCTTTTTCACAAATAGCACTGGTGCACCCCATGGTGAACTAGTAGGTTTTGCAAAGCCTTTATCTGTTAATTCCTGCAACTGAGCTTTCAATTCTTTCAATTCCAACGGGGCCATTCTATAAGGAGAAATAGAAATGGGTGTGGTACCTAGAATCAACTCAATACCAAACTCAACTTCTCTAATAGGAGGCGAACCTGGTAGCTCTTCCGAAAACACATCGAGAAACTCATATACCACAGGTACTGATTCAATTTTCAATTCTATATTTTTAGTGTTCAACACAAAAGCAAGAAGCTTCATACCCTTTTCTCAAACATTTCTGAGTAAACATAACATAAATCATGGCAAATGAACTATCTGACACTTCTGAATCAACCCGAAGAATTTCACCATTTTCACATTTCAACTCAATGAATTTCTTTCCACAATTCACTATCACATCATGTGTAGTCAACTAATCCATACCAAGAATCACATCAAACTCATCAAATGGCAATAGCATGAGATCGGCCAAAAAACAGTAGCCTCTAATCATCAAAGGGTAATTTTTACATACTTTATCTAATAATACATGCTTGCCTAATGGATTCGATACTTTAATCACAAATTCTATAGATTCTATAGGCATATTCATACTATGCATCAATTTCATACAAACATATGGATGGGTTGAACTCGGATCAATCAAAGCAATAACTCTAGTATCATGGAGAGAAAATGTACCCGTAATCCCATCGGGGGAGGATGCCTCTTCGTGAGCACGGATAGCATAGGTCCTCGTAGGTGCTCTTACATCTGGCCTCACTGCTGAATCTCTAGATGCACCTCTATTACTTGCCCTAGCTCCTGGATTTCTCAATAGTCTGCCTCTGACAGGAGCGTTGCCTAGTATTACACTCAGTATTGCGGCCCTTTTAATCATCTCAGGACACTCCCAAATAAAATGGTCTAGTGCACCACATCGGAAACAACCTGTCTCAGTTGCTCGACACTGACCTGGGTGAAGTCGACCACATCGGGGACACTTTGGTCTATTAGGCTGAACACTACCAACACTTGCAATCGAAGTGATCTAAGCTTTCGGACTCATAAATCTTCTGCCTCTATTTTGGGTAGAATATCCAGCTGGAAAATTAGATCTAGTGGAGAACTCTCTAGGCCTCTTGGGTGTAGACTGAAATAACTTGCTCATTAGTCTTTTCTTCATGTCTTGCGTCTCAATTTCAACTTTTCCCTTTCTTTTTAACAGCTCCTCTGCCTTACAGGCTCTCTCAACTAGGACAACAAACTCTTTTATTTCTAGGACACCAACTGACAATCGGATATCATCATTAAGCCCTTTCTCAAATCTTTTGCACATAATAGTCTCTGTTGACACACACTCTTGAGCATAATTGCTGAGTCTGACAAACTCGCGCTCATATTCAGTCACTGTCATATTGCCCTGTTTCAACTCTAGAAACTCTTTTCTTTTTTGGTCAACAAACCTCTGACTGATGTACTTTTTACGAAATTCCTCCTGAAAGAAATCCCAAGTGACTCTCTCTTTCGGTACAACTGATACAAGTGTCTTTCACCAATGGTAGGCCGAATCTCTAAGAATTGATACAACACATTTCATACATTCCTCAGGTGTGCAGGATAATTCATCAAAAACTCTGATAGTATTCTCGAGCCAAAATTCTACCTTTTCTGCATCATCATCTTTTGTAGCTCGAAACTCTTCGGCTCCTTGTTTTCTGATTTTATCAACTGGAGGTTTATCTCTTATAACCGTACCTATAACTGGGGGAGCTACATGGGTGGTCTGATGATCATGAGGGGGTGGAGGTCTAATAGCAGGATTTGTACAAATGAACTCGACAAACCATTCATTCATAGCTTGGAAGAAGGCTTCTCGAGCCCCTCCTCCCTGACTAACTATAATGGGCCTTTCAGTACTATCTGGTGGCACCGTCCCTCCTGTGAGAGCCGGCGTCTTACTCTTTACATCATCTGCACCAGCTTGTTTGGGATCCATAACTATAAAAGAAAACATTTTAAAATCGTTAGGAGTTATCACACTATCAACATATAAGTATGGCTTGTATAGGTACACTCTTACTCATACTAAATATTCTGAGAACCGAATAAACCTTTGCTCTGATACTAATAAATGTAACACCCCTTACCTGAGACCGTCGCCAGAGTCAAGCACGAGGCGTTACCAGACTTAGCTTACTAATTCGGGGCATAAAAAATTGCTTTTAAAATTAATTTAGTTTCATTCATTCAATATGTCCTTAAAAAGGGTCCTTGAGACCCTAAAACATGTAATTGAAACGGTTCGAGAACAAACCGGAATCAATAAAAATTTTTAGATCACTTAAACAAATCAAAACAATTTATTTCATCTTTCTTAAATAAACTGTCTATCTGTGTCATAGTCACTAAATAAATCCTAACTCGAGTTACAAAACTCGAAATTCAAATCCGTAATTTTTTTCTGAAACTAGACTCATATTCTTCTTACTAATTTTTTTTCAAAATTTTTGGTCTGGCTAATTAGTACAGTTTATTAGTTAAAGTTTCCCCTATTTCAGTGTTTGTCTGCTTTGACCTCTGTTGACTACAAATTAATTTTCTCCCTGTACAGAATTCAAATAACCATGTTGTTTATTTATCTTAAAAGTAGACTCAATAATGAATCTATACATATAAAGTATAACTCATAATTATTTTTGTACAATTTTTAGTGAATTTCTAAATTCAGAACAGGGGATTCAGAAATCACTCTGACCCTATCTCACTAAAATTTAAATATCTCATAAAATATAAGTCCTTTATTTACTTTGTTTATTTCATATGAAAATAGACTCAATAATATTTAATTATATATCTCATTCACTATATAAATCCATTTCTACTATTTTTAGTGATTTTCTAAATTCACATCATTACTGCTGTCCGATACTGTTTAAAGCTAATTTCACCTTTTTCATGATTTCCATGGAATAACTAGCATTTAGGCATACATAACACCAAACACATCCTTGATTAGCCATTCCAATAGTTAATCATTATCAAGCATTTACATATCATTCATTCGCCATATCATAAGATCATACACACAAAATGGCTACGATGCTATACATGCCATACTCAAAATGAAACGTCTAGCTATACCAAAATAATCCTTGTGATAGTTTTCTCGGACCTCCGACGTACTTTACAATCCCCGATTTAGCTTGAAAAAACTATAAAAAGAAGGAAAATAAAGGGGGTAAGCATTAATCTTAGTAAGTTTGCATGCAAAATAAATAACAACATTCATAAGAATTATTTTACTACTTGGCATGATACTACTTAATGCACCTTCATTAATTGTCATAGACATATTTTAAACTTCTTCACTTGCTCACTTAATTAAATACTTACTTACTTAATAAAATTTATTAATACATTTTACTTACCTTTTTCCTTATCAAGCATACATGAACATTATATACTTACCTTTGCTCTTCTAGCATGAACTTGTCTTACCTTTTTAGTATAACTTGTCTTACCTTACCTTACTTGATATTCTCTTTAAATTTTCCCGTTGAACCACTTGGAATACTAAGGATACACGGGTACCTTACCATTTCCATGAGTTGTCATAGTCTTACGTGGTATCCTTTTAAAACTTACCATTGCCATGTCTCGACATGGTCTTACATGGTATCCTTGCCTTTTGAACTCACCAATGCCATGCCTTTGCATGGTCTTACATGAGACCTTTGCCTTATAGTAACTTATCAATGCCATGTCTTGACATGGTCTTACATGATTTCCTTGCCTTAGAGACCTTACCGATTGCCATGCCTTGGCATGGTCTTACATGGTATCCTTAAACCCTAATGTCATGACATTTGTATCCTACAAGTTCCTAAGGTTCAACTGGACTTTCTGAAATTACTTCTCCGTCAATTCATACTTGAGTCTTCTTTGAATAATTTCATAAAATTAATATACACATGCTGGAAATTAACAACATTAACATAAAATGATAGAATATTGTATTTATTCACTGCAAACTTACCTCGAAACAAAATACGATCAATTATATTGATTTAGTCCACTATCTTTTTCTTTCCCCGGTCTAACTCTAGATTTCATTCTTCTTGATCTATAATAACAAATTTAGCTTATTTAATACTCACATTTATTAAAATAGTCCTTGACTCAAACTTTGGCAAAATTAAATTTTTGTCCTTAAACTTTTACATATTTACACTTTTACCCCAAGGCTCAGAATTAAACTTCATCCTATTTTCTTATGTTTTAAGACATGCTGATCATCTTTCCCTTCTATGGCAACATCAAATTCTCACTCTAACATGTACTTATGAACATTAGGTATTTTTACCGATTATGTCATTTTACTCGTTTTCACATAAAATCGTTTAGCAAAAGTTGTTTAACACAATTTCAAGCTCCATATTATACCATAAAACATCAAAATAAACACATTCACCTATGGGTATTTTTCCAAATATAAACCCTAGGTTAAATTATTGATAGAATAAGCTTAATCAAGTTACCGAGACTCTAAAAACATAAAGAACATTAAAAACGGGGTTAAAATGGACTTACAATCGAGCTTGGAAGCTTTAAAAACCCTAGCTATGTCTTCCTAATGTGAAATTCGGCCAAGGGGTTGAAGATAGACAAAAATTGGCTTTTAATTTTGTTTTTAATTCATTTTAAAAACTAAATGACCAAAATGCCCTTAATTAAAAACTATGATGTTTTATCTTCCTTTAGGTATTTTTGTCCAAACTAGTATAATGGTCTAATTACTATCCAAGGACCTCCACTTTAAAAACCCATTACTCACAAGTACTTAGTACCTTTGTGAACTAGAACACACATTTTACAACTTTTGCAATTTAGTCCTAAATATCAAATTGGACCATCTATCGATAAAATTTATAAACGAAATTTTCACACAATCATGAAATCATGCCATAGACCTTAAAATGATAATAAAATAAATTTTTCTACCTCAAATTTGTGGTTTCACAACCACTATTCCATTTAGGCCCTATTTCGGGATGTTACAAGGGGTGTACACACTGAGTTTTCGAAAACTCACCCCCCTCTTTTATTTTTCCCAAGTGATCCTCAGTAAGTGGTTCAAAGGTTGGAGGGACTCTAAGGTGGCCAGCTAGCAGGACGACTTGGACTTGTTTTCTTAAGCCTATAATTTCTAGTATTTCAAGTTATTGCAGTCTGGATTGTAATAAGGCCTATTCGCTAGATATTATGTCAAACTAGGATTATTATTTTTATGCTTTCTACTTGCTAGATGTAGAACATGGTTTTCCTAAACCATAACTATTTTTAAATACTATGTTTCCGCAACTAAATTTTTAAATAACAAGTTTTCATAGATCATCTGTCTTAAATAAAGCTTTCGTAACTAAAAAGAGATTTTCCAAAGTAATTATTATCATACAAGAAGGAATAGTTTTTTTTTAAATACACCTCGCTTTGGAAGCAACAAATACAAGTTGGGATTTTACTCAAGGTTTTTATTTTAAAGAAGGGTTTTTCAATGAAAACAAGGTATTCGATAAAACACTTCAATGTGACACGCTGGATCCGGCCATAACGTTTGGGCTGGGTTTGGGTGTTACAGCCGAAATAAGGTTATGGAGCATTACCGAACTTATTTAGCAAATAACCATAAATTTCATATACATTTTTGAATTTCAAATAAACATTATTCAAAATCATTCACATTGTTACTAATACGAGCCTACGAGGCCCCTAAACATGCATTCGGGGTGGTTCAGAACTAAACCGATAGCTTATGAAATTTCTGGAAAATTTAGAAAATTTTACAAAATACAGGGGACACATGCCCGTGTGGTCCGGTCATGTGGACATTCGAAATGGGATCACATGGTTGTGTCCCAGCCCATGCTCGACCCCCTGTAACTCTTTGACTTGGGTCATACGGCCAACCACACGTTCATGTGACCAGCCCATATGCCCTTCGAAATGGCCGTACACGCCCGTAGGCCAGGCTGTGAGCTAGGCCGTGCCAAACCTGTGGGGTATATTGACTTATGCCACACAGCCAAGTCACACGCCCGTGTGCTAGGCCGTGTGAAGCATACTGACTTGATTTTTACTTCAAAACTAGGGGACACACGGCCGTATAACTTGACCGTGTGTCAAACACGGCTGAGACACACGTCCGTGTGGACAAAAATAGCCTATTTACCAAGCCATCTTGTCACCCAAATTTGCATACACCTACATCAAACCAAATGGCACCAAACATGACATAAATAGGCATTCATCCAATCTCAAATAGCTTAATTCATGCCATTTCAATACCAACAGTACAAGGTACACAAATACTACAATGTGACATTCAATTTCATACAAAACTCATAATCCCAAATCATCAATAAGACCACATTCATTTAAGCATCATCTTACCTAAAATCACAAACATACCGATCTCAATTTATCAAACATATGATACACAAATAACCAATTCACAAACTTCCTTTCAGCATAAGCATTTATATTGCAATTACCATATGCATAATAAAGGCCATTTGCATATATATACATGACCAAATCAACCAAAGTAAGCCAACTCTTTTGGTTATATACTAAACTAAACATTAAACATTTACAAGTCAATCCAAATGGCTAAATTCATTTCAAACATATACCAAAATGACCAAAGCTCTTATACATGCCATATAACCAAAAACATAGATTTAAAAGTACCAAACTGAAAGCTTGATAGTGTGATGAGGTCTCCGATGATTCCCAAATCTGAGCTAGCTTCGATTTCACCATAAAATATGGAATAATAAACAATCTAAGCTATAAAACTTAGTAAGCTCGTATGAAATAATAACCAAAGCTCACCATTCAATTACCATTCAAAAATATGTACATAACATGCTATAAAACATTTAATCACAATGTTAACATGTATTCAATTACATAATAAATCAAGATCTCATAAATTTCATAGTTTCAATACTCGTATAGTTTCCATACATACCTGTATTGATACGTATCTATTTCTCACCGTTTCATAACTTTTATATACCCGTTGAACCATTTGGAATACTATTAGATACTCGTGAATCTCGCACACTAAATGCCACATATATAGCCAAAGCTATCTCTATCTCATATCACATATAATGCTCACTCTCGAGCTATCAACGGATCTACTCACACAAGCTGAAGGCCATGATGAAACTACACAGTGCTGCTCACACAAGCTGACAAGTATTTGCAACACATGCTGGATAAATCGGCCACTGGTAGGACGTACGGACCAGCATCTAGATCACACAATCCCTAATGACATGTCATTCGTATCCTAATCTATTCCAAAGGTTCAACCGAGATTTCTCATTGCCGAACCGCCATTGAACATATCTGTAATGTTGTATAAACAATATATTCAATATTAAAGTATTTAAAACACAATTATAATAATGCTTATTAACATACGAACTTACCTTATTTGCTAAAATGACGAAACATATCAACTAGTCCAAAACCTTATTTTTCCCCCAATCTAAATCCGAATTTCACTTTTCTTGATCTATATGTAATCAAATTTAACTAATTCAATCATCATTCTATTCAATTTAGCCCAAAATACACATTAAGGCAACTTTACACTTTTGCCTTTAATATTTCAACATTTTTACAATTTATTCTTTATCTCATAAAAATACAAATTCATGCAATTCAACCTATACGCATGCTAACCAAATTTCAATTAAGTCCCCAGCAACCAATATTTTTATTTATTTCACAATTTAACCACAAAATTTCAACATTTCTTAATTAAATCCCTAAATGACAATTTTGTCAAAAATCACTTTACAAATGTTATTTATCTAACAACAAGCTTACATTTTCTATCATCAAACATCAAAATACACATAGATTCATCAATGGTAAAACCCTAAACCTTTAACAGTTTTGCAAATTAGTCCCTAGGCTAGCTAGATTAAGCTGTAATGATCTCAAAAACATAGAAATCATTAAAAACGAGACAAAAACGAACTTATAATTAAACTATGAAGTGACCGGAACCCTAAAAAGCTTCGATGGAGGTTTTTCTCTTGTATTTTCGGTGGATAAAGATGAATTGAAAGATGAAAACAAATGTTTTCTTTATTTTTACTTATCTTATTTCATAAATTACTAAATTAACCTTAATAATAAACCATTAAAATCACCTAATTAATGGCCATATTTGTCCACTCATAATAAAAATGGTCCAATTACAACATAAGGACCTCCGCTTTAAGGTTTTATAGATATTAGACACCTTTAGCTAATAGAACTCAAGTTTTACACTTTACGCGATTTAATCCTTTTTATCAAATTAAACACTCAAACAATAAAATTTCATAACGAAAATTTCACACAATCATACTATCATGCTGTAGACATTAAAATAATAAAATAATTATTTCAACCTTAGATTTGTGGTCCTGAAACCACTGTTTTGATTTAACTAAAAATGAGCTATCACACTATCCCGTTTCCACTCAAGTATCATTACTGGTTGTAGAAATCCCGAAACCAAGCATCTTGACACAAATTCTGAAATGTCTTGTTTCATACCTGACCACCAATACAACTGTTTCAAATCATTGTACATCTTAGTACTCCTCGGATGAACAGATAAGCAACCACTGTGTGCTTCGTGTAAAATTTTCTATATTAGTTCGGAATTCCTCGGCACACAAATTCTACCATGGAATAGCAAACAATCATTAAATCCAATCTAATACTCTGAATCATTAATCGACTCACATTGTACTCTTTTAACTTGTAATTCATTGTCACATTTTTGAGCTTCGCAGATTTGCTGGAGAAACATTAGTTTAACTTTTAACTCAGCTAAAATCGAACCATCATTAGATATTGTCAATTGTGTGTTCATTGCTCTCAAAGTGAACAAAGAGTTTCTACTTAGAGCATCGGCGACTACATTCTCTTTCCCCAGATGATAATCAATCACTAACTCATAGTCTTTCAATAATTCAAGCCATCTTCGTTGTCACAAATTCAAATCTTTCTGAGACATTAGATACTTCAAACTCTTGTGATCAGTAAAGATATGACATTTTTCACTGAACAAATGATGTCGCCAAATTTTCAATACGAAAACAATAGTGGCCAACTCTAAGTCGTGTGTCAGGTAATTCTTTTCATGCTGTTTTAACTATCTGGAAGCATAAGCTATCACTTTGCCTTGTTGCACTAAAACAGATCCCAAACCGTTCAATGATGCATCATTGAAAATCACAAATTCTTTACCTAACTCAGGCTGAATTAAAACTGGTGCTTCGGTTAATAGTGCTTTCAACTGATCAAAACTCTGTTGACGTTTTTCGGACCACTCAAACTGTACATCTTTCTATAACAATCGAGTCATCGGTGAAGCAATCATCGAGAACCCTTTTACAAAATGTCGATAATAGCCAACTAATCCCAAAAACCTTCTGACCTCGGATACATTTCTTGGTGGTTTTCATTCAACAACTTCTGAAATCTTGCTCGGATCAACTCTGATGCCTTCTACCAAAACAATGTGTCCAAAAAATCTAACTTCTCAGAGCCAAAACCATTTACTGAATTTAGCTAACAATTTTTTATCTCGCAAAGTCTGTAATACAATTCTCAAATGCTCGGCATGTTCAGATTCGTCTCGAGAATAAATCAGAATGTCATCAATGAATACAACTACAAATCTGTCTAAATACGGTCTGAAATTTCTATTCATCAAATCCATAAAAACTGTAGAAGCATTAGTAAACCCAAATGGCATAACAAGAAATTCATAATGCCTGTACCTAGTTCTGAACATAGTTTTCAGTACATCCGAATCTTTAACCTACAACTAATAATAACCAGATCCTGGATCAATCTTAGAAAATACTGTTGCTCCTTTTAATTGATCAAACAAATCATCGATTCGTGGCAATGGATACTTATTCTTAATCGTAACCTTGTTAAGTTGACGATAGTCGATACACAATCTCATCGATCCATCTTTCTTTTTGACGAACATAAATGGTGCACCCCAGGGAAAAAAAACTAGGTCGTGCAAATCCTCTATCTGTTAACTCTTGCAACTAAGATTTCAACTCTTTTAACTTTGTAGGAGCCAATCTATATGGAGCTATCAATATCGGTAATGCTCTTGGTACTAACTCAATAGCAAACTCGACCTCTCTGATCGGTGGCAATTCTGATAATTCTTTTGGAAACACATCTGGATATTCACAAAACACTGGCACTGATTCAATCTTCGATTCAGACACTTTTGTATCAAGTACATGCAAAAGGTAAACATGCTAGCATCGTCGATATCATAACAGGTAACCCATTCGAATCATCGGATTCAATACAAAGAATTTCACTATTCTGACATTTCAACTCAATAGTCTTTCATCTACAGTTCACAATAGCATCATGCAGAGTCAACCAATCCATACCCAAAATCACATCAATTTCATCAAACGGTAAAAACATCAAATCAGCTAGAAAATAGTAACCCGAGTCATCAAAGGACAATTCTTGCAAGCTTTATCAACTAAGACATACTGACCTAAGGGGCTTGATACTTTAATCAAGAATTCAGTGGACTCAACAGGTAAACTCTTACTAGATAGTAAATTCATACAGACATATGAATGAGTCAATCCAGGATCAATCAAAGCAATTGCATCAGTGTCATAAAGAGAAAATGTACTGGTGATAACATTTGGTGTTGGTGTATCTTTGCGAGCGCAAATAGCATAAGCTTTGGCTGGAGCTCGAGCCTTGGATCTCACAGTAAAATCCCTTGTTGCACCTTTGCTACAATTCACATTTCCAGGATTTCTAGGTGGTCTCCCTCTGGCAGTTGTATTACTCGGCCTGGTAGTCAAAAATTTATCTTTCTTAGGTAACTCAGGATAATCACGAATAAAATGATCTCGCGAGCCACATCTGAAACAGGCTTTACTATTCATCCAACAATCTCCAAAATGTCATCTTCCACATTGTTGACACTTAGGTTTGTTGGTTTTGACACTACCAACACTCGATAATGAAGTGGCTTGAGCTTTCAGATTCATGTGTTGCTTTCCACAACTCTATTGGAATACACCACTGAAGCAGTCGAAGGGTTAAAAGAATCCTTTGATTTCTTTGAAGAAGAATGATAGTGTTTACTCATCGTCCTCTTTCTCGAGTCTCTAGCCTCAAAATCGGCTATTCTCTTTTCTTTGCTAAGCTTATCGGCTTTGCAAGCTCTATCGACTAACACAACAAATTCTTTCAGTTCAAGAATCTAGACTAGAAGCTTAGTGTCTTTGTTCAACCCGTCTTCAAATTGTTTACACATAATTTCTTCAGTGGAAACACATTCTCGAGCATATTTACTCAGTCTTACGAATTCTCTTTCATATTCTATTACATTCATACGACCCTATTTCAATTCTAGAAATTATTTGCACTTTTGATCAAGAAATCGCTGACTTATATATTTCTTTGTGAACTAAGTTTGAAAGAATTCCTATGTGATCCATTCTCTCGGCACCACAGATGTTAAAGTGTTCCACCACTAGTATGCAGTATCTCTCAAATGACACAGCACATTTAACACATTCTGCTGGCATAAAAGATAGTTCATCAAAAACTGAAATTGTATTCTCAAGCCAAAACTCAGCTCTCTCAGGATCGTCATCAACTGTAGCTCTAAACTCTTTAGCCACATACTTTCAAATTTTATCAACTGGTGGCTTACTTATACGCAAATTTTCCAAATCTTGAGGAGTTATAGGAATAGGTCAGGGAATAGGTGGGGGAGGAGGTTGCTGAGTAGCCAGATTCATTCAGACAAACTCAGAAAATCACTTATTCATCATTTGGAAGAAGGCTTCCTTTGCCTTTCCTCCCCAACCCTCAGATACATGTCTCAATTCAAACAGCTCTGCTCATGAATAGAGGTTGGCGCATGACTTTCTACATCATCAGAAACTGCTTGATTGGGATCCATAGCTATATGAAAACATGATTTAAAAATGTTAGGAGATATCACACTATCACAAGTTAAATATGGCATGTATAGCTAGACTTACACACACTATATCAGTCCGAGAATTGACTAAACTGTAGATCTGATATCAATAAATGTAACACCTCTAACCCATATCTATCGCCTAAATAGGGTTATGAAGCATTACCGAACTTATTTCTGTAACACTTATACATTTCACATTCAATTCTCAAAAACCAAACAAAAGTCATTCAAGTACAATCATATAGTCCCTAATACAAGCCCTTGTGGCCTAAAACAAGCATTAGAAGTGGTTCGGGACTAAATCAAATACTTAATAAATTTTTAGAAAAACATAGAAAATTTTCAAAGTGCAGGGGACACACGATCGTGTGGCTAGGCTGTGTTTCTCACACGGCCAACAGACACGCCCGTGTCACAGGCCATGTGAACATTTGAAATGGGATCACATGGCCATGTCCCAGCCCATGTCTGATCCCGTGTAACTCTTGAGTTGGGTTACACGGCCAACCACATGCCCGTGTGGCTAGCCCATGTACCCTTCGAAATGGCCTCACACGCCCGTGTGCCAGGCCGTGTGCTAGGCCGTGTGAAAACTTGAGGGTATACTAACTTAGGCCACATAGCCAAGTCACACTCTCATGTGTAAATCCATGTAAAGCTACTGACTGGATTTCTATATAAGTACTAGGAGACACACGACCGTTGTAACACCCCTCACCCTTATTCATTGCCAGAATAGGGTTATGGAGCATTACCGGACTTATTACAGAGATAAACATACATTTCTCATACATTTTTTTCATTTCAAATACAAGCCATTCATAATCAATCACATTTTCCCTAATACGAGCCTACGAGGCCCAAATCATGCATTAGAAGTGGTTCAGGACTAAACCGATATCTCAAGAAATTTTTGAAACACTTAGAAAATTTTACAAAATATAGGGGACAAATGCCCATGTGGTTTGACTATGTATATCACACGGCTAAAGACACACTCGTGTCACAGGCCATGTGGAAATTCGAAATTGGATCACAAGGCCATGTCCTAGCCCGTGTCCGACTCCGTGTAACTCCCTGACTTGGGTTATGCAGCCAACCATATGTCCGTGTGACTATCCCGTGTGCCCTTCAAAATGGCCACACACGCTCGTGTTCCATGCCGTGTGCTAGGCCATGCCAAACCTGTAGGGTATACTAACTTATGCCACACGGCCAAGTCACAGGCCCGTGTGCTGGGTCGTGTGGAGCATAATGAATTGATTTCTAATTAAACACCGGGACACACGGCCGTGTCACCTGGCCATGTGTTACAAACGACTAAGACACACGCCCATGTCCCTGCTCGTGTGGACAAAAATAGGCTATTTACCAAGCCATCTTTCTCAGCCAAATTGCATTCACCTACACCAACCAAAAGGCATACAACATGGCATAAATAGGCAATCAAACCAATCTCAACCAAGCCTAATTCATGAAGATACACTAGTATCATAATAAGCCATTCAATTTCATACCGAAATTCACATTCTCAAATCATCAATATGGTCACTTTCAATTATGCATCACTTTACCTAAAACCGCAAACATACAAATATCAAATTCAACCATTTGATACATTCAAATATGAATTCACAACAAGCATTTGTATAGCAATTATTGTAACATCCCAAACCTGGCCTGGACCTTATTGTCGAATCTGGTGTGTCACAACAAAGTGCTTTTCAGAAATAAGACTTGTCGTTAAGAAACTGAACTTAAGTTATAACCCTTTTTGTTTTTAATGCTTGAGAAAATTTGGCAAGTTAAGTTGTTACTAATTGAAATCAATTTGTCAAAACAATTTCCATATTTATAACCGTTGATTCCTTAAGCTGAATAAAATCGCGGAAGCTTTTAAAATCCTTGAAGTTTAAAATGCGTGTTTCCCTTGAAAACAATTATTATTTTGAAAACTTATTTTTTCCTAAACTAGCAGTTTGGTATAATAAATCAAAAGCCCAATTAAAACTTAAACCCACAATGGCCTTATTACATAATCCAAAAACACAATATGAAATTTAAAATAAATAAAGTCAAGATGCAGATCCACTGCAATCGTGTGGCCACCTCTGAGTCCCTCGTGGCTCCAAATAGTCTAAGGCTGGGTATTACCTGCACAATTAGATAGAAAGGGTGAGTTTGTGAAAACTCAGTGTGTAATCCCTTATAATACAAACAACCAGACATACAATATGCGGAAACAGACTGGGCTTGAGCCCAACACAGAAACAGTATCAAGTGGGCCTTAGTCCATTAACAGAATCAGGTGGGCCTAAGCCCAATACAGAATCAGTATCAGATGTAGATATGCAGACAAATTCCCAGCCCAATCCAACCAACACACCTCCTGTACCAACCAACACACCATGTGGGGATAAAATTGACCCACCTAGCCAACATACCAAGCTTAGCACTAGTTGCGGCACTAAGTCAACAAAACGGCTAAAGGCCATAAATATCGTAGCAACGCTGCCAGTTAATAGAACAACTATAAGCCATAAGTACCATAGAAAGGCTGAAAGCCTTGTACAGAACGGCTACAAGCCGTACACTTCCTCCGCCAATAATAACCCAACCCCATGTAGTATGTCATGTCATAAATATTACGTGTATGCAAAGTCATACTCAGTACAATCATATATGAAAATCATGAGCACATCATCATACGGAACATAAGGCATAATTGTCATTCTACCATACAGGGGTATTACGGTCATTTTACCCTATAGGGGCATTATAGTCATTTTACACCACAAGGGTATTTCGGTAATTTTACCAATATTGGGGTCTCGATACTTATTACGACCTCCTATAAGGTCATTCATTGCTTTGAGTGACTCAGATAATCTACACGGCCAAAATAGTGTCTATGGCCCCAAAACCCGTTATTGGGCCCAAGTGGCCCACACGCTCGTGTGGCCCATTTAGTCCAGATTCACGTACAACATCGTGAGCCTCATAAACCAACCTATCAATATTCACTTGTCGAGGATTTTAGCCATGTGGGCCCACAAGCCCATTGGGCCCACGCGACCCATTGAGGCCCATAATAGCCCCAGTCCATGAAAACGCGCGTGGTTGCCTTTACAGTCTATCGCCCATGATTTGTAGGCTCGGTTTACCCCACGAGTGATTGCACGCTCGCGAGGCCTCAAATGCTGACGTTTTGACTTTTCAACTTTTGCTAATACACAGCAAAGAGAGGTGTGATTACACACCTGTTTAGCGAAATGCACGATGAATCCTACGTATACCGAACCTACGCTCATCAAGACCTTTAGTTAATTAATTGACGATTCGACTTAACCACATCATAACATTTTACCCAAAACACACCATTTTACCTTGATTGTAAGAGGGTGGCTTAATTCGCTAAGGTCGCTAACCCACAATTGATCGCACGCTTTGATGAGAATTTGAGTTCCAAGCAGATCCTGATAGTTAGTAACAACTACTATCCCATTAACACAAAAACAACATTCGGCTTAACCCCAGACAATGAGAAAGCATGTTACCTAAATTTGAATACTTGAGGGAAAAAGGCTGTGGTTGCTTCAAAACCACTTATACACCACTACACCTTGAAGAACCCTAGAAATAAGGAAGGAATCATCAATTGATACCCGAAGAACAAAAGGAAAAGCATTCAACTAAAAATGAATGGAAGGAAGCATTACCTCAACCCTTATCGATTGTCAGAGAATCCTATAAAACCGCAACAGTGCAACACTAGAAGAACAGAGAAGTATTCGACCAATCCCCAAATAGTAAAGTAACCAAAATTGATTAGCCACAAAGATAAAGGGTATTCGACCTAAAAAGAAAAGAGTATGTCAAAAGGAAACAGACGAAAAGAATGGGGCAGAAAGATGAAGAGAGGATTCGACTAGCAAAGAAACCAAGAGAAAGCCAAATAGCGAGGGGGAGTGAAGCAGCATTCGGTCAAGAATGAAATAAAAGTAGAAGGGGGATGTTAGGTTCGGCCAAGCACCAAAATAAAAACCAATGTAGTTCAACTATGGTTGTGAGAGACAAAAAACAAAGTTCAGTCAACCAAAAACCAAAATACCAATTCGGTACAAAATGCCCAAAGCCGAAATTGCACAGAGAAAAGCGCCCCCAACCTCTCCAATACCGAAAATGTATACAAAGGGACCTCTAACCGAATTTGCATACCCCGAACCCCCCAATCAGCTACAACTCCTCCCCAATCTCAAACTCCTTGAAAATCTCCTTGATTCTCTCCCCTTATCCCTCCTTGATATCCTCCACAACCAATCCCAAGACCAATTCAAACTCTCCATCACCAGAGTTCAAATCCAACATTAACTCTTGCCGTCCCCAGATAGAAAAATAATTACTCTTTGCTTGCCATGGGATTCGAACCCTTGCTCTCACAATAATCATGCCACACCACCACCACTAGGCCACAAGCTCATTTGTGTCATCAATCAGTCGTAATAAAATATAAGCCCTACATACCAATGTCCAGATTCACTTAAGAGCAAAAATTAAAATAAATTGCGAGAGCCAAGACTTGAACCCAGGCTCCCTTACAACCTTAATGACGCCCCAACCACTAGACCACATGCTTCCTTGTGATAAATTTTAACCACTAATATTTATAAAGCCTACAAGCTAAAGCCAAGGTTCACTTAAGGGAAAAACTAAAATTTTGCTAAAGCCTATGTAACAACCCAAACCCAGCCTAGACGTTATGGCCGAATCTGGCACATCACATTGAAGTGTTTTAGTGAAAACCTTGTTTTCATTGAAAACCCATCCTTAAGATATGAAACCTTAGTTAACTTATGAAAACACTCTTTTTAGTTGCGAAAGCTTTGTTTAAAACATTTGATTTAAGAAAGTTTATCAATTAAAAGTTTGGTTGCGGAAACATAGTACATAAAAACTATGGTTTAGAAAATTCCTGTTCAACTTCTCGCAATTACAACGCATAAGAATAATAATCCAAATAATAATAATAAGGGGAGGCCTTATTGCAATCCAATCTAAAATCACTTAATAAATCAAGAACTAAATGCTTTTACAACAACCAAGTCCAAGTTGTCTTGCTAGCTGGCCACCCAGAGTCCCTCCAGACATCGAACCTCCTATTGAGCATTACTTGAGAAAAAAATAAAAGAGGGGGTGAGTTTTCGCAAACTCAGTGTGTACACCCTCGTCAAGCAGCAAGCATTCATCAATCATCATAAAATCACACATGCAATGTAGTGCAATGCAACCCACCCCAATAATCCATCCGCTACACTTCAGTTCCATCCCTCGGTACACTTCATGTGGGGATATAAATATCGACCCACCCATCCGATACGCTTCAATGGTAGCCCGGTTACGGAACTACCTTCATTGCAGCAAGCTACTAATCATATAATGGGCTTAAAAAGCCTTTGGTGGATCCACGATCATCAAGCGATCCTCATCTACTTCTTCTGTTCCAAAATTCCCAACCCAGATGCATTCTAAGCAGAATATCGTGTTTATGCAGTATGTAGTTTGCAGTTATACTGAAACAGACATAAATCTCACCTTCATCACATAGGGGTATTTTGGTCATTTTCGCCCTTAAGGGCATTTCGGTAAATTTCATTTATTACAGGTTTTTACTTACCTTGGCCCGTTAACAAATCCCGTGAGCGAAGATGAACAAGCATTATGCACCAGATAGGATTCCAGAGAAGCATTATGCTTCTTTCATTAAGGCCGCTTAAGTACCAAGCTCTCCGTAGATCCAATCCTAGACATGCATATACACGTTGCCACACCTTAACCCTATGACTTATCCAAGGTCGAAATTAATTTGTTTAGTTAATTAAGTTTTATGCAATCATCATATATTAGGCCCAAAACCCCTACCTACATACATATGGCCCATTAGGCCCAATCTCATTCATACCCAATTCATATTCATATGGCCCATCAAGCCCAATTCACATTCATATTCATGCCCGCATACAATTTTTCATCACATATCATCAATTATCAATATTACCCATTATGGGTCCAACAGCCCATTGGCCCATTAAGCCTATTCTGGCCTGGTTGGCCAGCTCACAGCCCAAGTCCATGGAATCGCACATAGGCCTTAGAAACCTATCAGTTTCCCCCTTACGAGTGTTCGCGCACTCGCAAGTCTGCAGTAGCCAAACTTTCAGCTTTTCGGCATTTCGGCTTTCCGGCATTTTGGCCTTTGCTGATCTGCTTGTGTGTGCAGTGTATGTACACACCTAGTAATAGAGCGTGCTGCGATTTCCCTTAGTCACAAACCTACAAACGATATCACCCTTTAATTAATCGTATGCTTAATACATATTTTACCCAAAACCGAAACCTCACCTTAACCTTACCTTGAACACCAATCCCTAATAGCTTTTCCTTGATCACGTACTCCCTAGATCTGCATTGATCTTACTCATTAAAACCAAATACTAGGGGACTCGCATCCAACATAATTCACCCCCTTATCTCACTTTAAGACCATTCGGCCAACCTTAGCCAACAAGAGGGGAATACTTACCAAAACCGCAAAACACCTTAGGAGCAATTTCGGTAGAGAGCTAAGATCTGAGATCCGATACTAATTCCCTACCACAGTTGATTAGGAAGAGTGAGGAAAGAACAATGTAATAGATTCTTAGCAAAGCTGATTGGGAGAATAACACTTACACTAGATTTGACCGAAGTAGAAGGAGTAATAATTGCACCAAGGGTATTCGGCCAAAGAGTATTCGACTTTCAAGTTTAGTATGGTGAATAAGGTTTATTTGGCACAGATTAAATAAGAAGAGTAGCAGAAAAATAGAAAATCGACACAAGAAAAGAAAGAAAGAAGCAAAGGTTTTCGGGTTTTTGGATCTTGAAGAGAAAAGGGTTTCTGATAACAAAGTGAGATATATTTCGGCATTAGCCTGGCAACCTTGCATTCGGCACCTACTTATAGCCCCTATAGCCGAATTTTCTGACCCTCAATTCCCCATTCGGCTCCATCACTTCACCCTTCTCATCTCTACGTTTTTCTCCCTGATAACCCCTTGATCCTTTCCTCAATTTTCTCTTCTAAACACTCCCCTTAGAGTCTATCTTCATGCCACTTCCAATCTTCTAGAAGGACAAAATTAAACTTCTAAAAATACTAAGCTAGGATTCGAACCTTGGATCTCCTTGCTAGCCACTAACGCCACCTCCCTACACTCTAAGTGGCGTCATTTAACCACTCCTTCACAAGGCTTTTTGATGCCATTTTCCCCTATTTTTATTTAAAATCCTAACTACTCCCAACCCTGGTTCTTTTGATAATTAAATTAAAATTTCTCCACCATAAAACTCGAACCCAGAACTTCTCCAACATACCTAGACACTCCAAATTCCTTAAAATCTTATATCCAACATGTCATTTGTCATTTTCTTGCTCACTTAAAAAATTTATGAGACCCAAAGCCCAAAGCCCAATTCATCTAGGCCCAAAATTCGGGGCGTTACAACTCTACCCCTTAAAAGAAATTTTGTCCTCGAAATTTTACCTAATTCAAATAGTTGAGGATATTGGCGTCGCATTGCTTCTTCAGGTTCCCAAGTAGCCTCCTCAGCCTTGTGATTCCGCAAAGCACTTTGACTAATGGAACGGACTTCCTTCTCAGTTCTTTGACATCTCGACCAATTTTTTGTATGGGCTCTTCCTCAAAAGTTAGGTCTGGCCTGACCTCGATCTCTTCAATCGCCACAACATGTGAAGGATCCGAGCAATATCACCTTAGCATGGAAACATGAAACAGGTCATGGACTTGGCTTAGTTTAGGAGGTAACTCTAGCTGGTAAGCGACTGGCCCAATCCGCCTTACAACCCGATATGGCCCAATGAACCTTGGGCTCAGCTTTCCCTTTCGTCCAAACCTTAATACCTTCTTCTAAGGAGAGACCTTAAGAAAAACTAAGTCCCACACTGCATACTCTATCTCCTGTCGTTTAAGGTCAGCATATGATTTCTGCCTATCCGAGGCCTCCTTCAACCGATCCCGAATCAACTTCACCTTATCCTTAGTATCTGCTACTAACTCAGGGCCCAAAACTCTTCGTTCACCCAACTCTATCCAACATGCTAGAGTTCGACACCTTTGTCCATACAGTGCTTCATACGGAGCCATCCCAATGCTTGCTTGATAGCTATTATTGTATGTGAATTCGACTAACGGCAAAAAGTCCTCCCAACTACCTCAGAACTCAATCACACATCCCCTCAACATATCTTCTAATACTTGGATCACCCTTTCTGACTGTCCATCAGTTTGAGGGTGGAATTCCGTATTGAAGTTCAACCTAGTACCCAGCGCCTCTTGCAGCTTGTTCCAAAATCGCGAAGTGAAACGTGGGTCCCTATCTGATATTATGGATACTAGCACTCCATACAATCTTAAAATCTCCACCACATACAACCTAGCCAGCTTTTGTAACGAGTAATTAGTGCGAACCAGTACAAAATGGGAAGACTTGGTTAACCGATCCACTATAACCCATATCGAGTCTTTCTTAGTAGGTGTCAAGGGTAGCCCACCAACAAAGTCCATAGTGATTCTTTCCCACTTCTAGAGTGGAATCCTCACTGGCTGAAGCAATCCTGAAGGCAACTGATGTTCCGCCTTCACCTTTTGACAAACCAAGCATTTTCCTACAAACTCCATAACCTCACGCTTAAGTCCAGGCCACTAATAAAGCTCACGCAAATTCTGATACCGACTTGGGTGTTTTCCAGTCTAACACCACTTCAATTTTCTGGGGATTCATCTTAATCCCCTCGGTTAACACCACATGTCCTAGAAAAGTAACCTCCCTTAGCCAGAATTCACACTTACTGAATTTGGCATACTACTGCTTCTCCCTCAAAGTCTGCAACACACTCCTTAAGTGTGCATCATGCTCATCCTCATCTTTTGAGTACACCAAATTGTCATCTATAAAGACTACCACGAACTGATCCAGGTAGGGTTGGAAAACACGATTCATGAGATCCATGAAAGCGGCAGGTGCATTCGTCAGCCTAAATGGCATCACTAAGAACTCGTAATGCCCATAACGAGTTCTGAAAGCTGTCTTATTAACATCCGCCTCCTTAATTCTTAATTGGTGATACCCCAAACGCAGATCAATCTTTGAGAAAATAGACACTCCCCTAAACTGATCAGAAAGATCATTGATTCTCGACAGAGGTACTTATTTTTAATAGTTAACTTGTTTAACTACCGATAGTCGATGCACATTCGCAACGACCTATCCTTCTTCTTCACGAATAACACCAATACTCCCCATGGAGACACACTTGGTCGTATGAATCCTCGATCCAACAATTCCTGAATCTGTGCCTTAAGTTCCACCAACTCCTTTGGCGCCATCTGATAAGGAGTGATAGACATCGGAGCCGTACCAAGTAACAACTCGATTCCAAATTCTACTTCCCTGCTGGGTGGCAACCCAGACAGCTCCTCCGAAAATTCCCTAACTGTTCTCAACTCCTTAACAACAAGGCTCTTAGCCTCCGTATTACTAATATAAGCCAAATAGGCTTCGCATCCCTTTCGTACTAACTTCTCAGCCTTCAATGCCAAAATCACATTCGACAGGTAATTCCAGCGTTCACCAATCACCACTACTACCTTATCCTCCACCGTTCATAACACCATTCGCTTTGTAACGCAATCCAAGGTGGCTCGGTGCTTCACCAGCCAATCCATACCTAAGATTAAGTCAAATTCGCTAAACGACAGCTCCATCAAATTTGCTGAAAAGGTAATTCCTTGGACTACTAAGGGTACCTTCCTAAACAACATATTCACTCCTACTGACTGCCCTAACGGACTGATCACAGTCATCTCATTCGCAGTAGTTTCAAACATATCACCCAAAGATTCAGTCCTATTGCATGCAATATATGAATGCATCGATCTAATATCAATCAATGCTGTGTAAGGTAACACATATATAAAGAACATACCCGTTATCATATCTGGGGCATCCCCGTCTTCTCGGCTACGAGCAGCATAAACCAAAGCTAGCTGTCTAGCCTCAACAGGGCCTGCATTTTTGCCTGGTGCTCCACGTCTACGCCTATTGCCGTTACCGCCCCTGGCCTGCCCACGACCTCTTGGCAGCAGCTGACCACCTCTTGGTGGCTGAGCACCATCTTGGCCCACTACTGGCACTCGACCTAGCATTTGGGGGCAATCCTTGATCCTATGCTCCATAGACCCACAAGCGAAACAAGCTCCCATCCTCTTCCAACACTCGCCTCTATGGCTTCTCCCACAATCAGTACAAGGTGGCACCCCCGGATTAATAGCAGGGGGCCCTGCTCTAACTGGCCCATTATTTCTTTCCAACACCCGTAGTCTCAGCCTCCCTCTTATTCCTAACCCTTTTTTTTCATGATTTAAGCGCTCAGCGCGCTTTACCTCCTCCGCTATCTTTGCTTTCTCTACCAACTCTGAGAAAACTCACTCCCTTTGTGGAGCTATCGACACCCTAAGGCTATCTCTAAGTCCATCCTCAAACCTAATGCAATGCTCATATTCTGTTGCCACCATTACTCTTGCATACCTACTAAAGCGTAGAAACTCCGCTTCATACTCCACTGCCGATTTGTTTCCTTAGGTCAAGTTCAGGAACTCCTTCGTTCTAGCATCCACATAGCTTGCACCCACATATTTCCCTTGGAATGCAGCTTTGAAAAACTCCCAAGTAACCCGCTCTGGTTGGGTGCCCTTTTTCACCGTCAACCACAACTGGTAGGCTTCTTCCCTAAACAGTGACACTGCCTCTTTAAGCTTTTGTTTAGATGAGTAGTCCAAATCCTCCATTATTTTTTCAGTGGCCTTCAACCAATATTCCGCCACGTTAGGAGCCACGCCAGCCAGCCCTTAAAGATCTCAGCCCTATTCGAACGAAGTCACTTCGGAATGGACCCCCGATTTCCAGTGCCATTATTGGGCCTAGCGACCCTTTCCAAAACCCTTAGCATTGTCTACGACAATGCATCTTCTCTCGCGGCCCGATCATACGGTCCATTCCCAGCCACAGGTGAGGCCGGAGCCTCTTCTACTCCAATATTGGGCATATGGCCCGATGCTAATGATTCAGCCCTAACACTTTCGCGGCCTCAGCCATGGCCTCTTATACCTCTTCTAACACTCATCGTCAATTTGCGTATTATCTGGATAATAAATTTTTATGAAGTTTTAGTTAGTTTAATAATTAATCCGATGTTTTATGGAAATATTTAAAGAGAAGATTGTTTTTGAAAATCCTCTACAGTTTCTAGATCCTACGGGCTCCAGTTCTATTCTAACAAAATCATCTAAAGTAGCCATCTATCTATCTACTGTATAACAATTTAAAAAAGCTTAAGAACAGAAGAACTTACTTGGTTCGACGTTAGAGGCTCAGTGCGCCGCTCAGTAAGATTTCCTCTTTCTCCAAAACATTGTGATCCAATAAATATATTTTTTTAAAATAAAAAAAGAAACCAAATAATAATAAAGCCCACTTCACTGCCCGAGTTTTGTAACCTCGGCTCTAATACCACTAAATGTAACACCTCAAATCTGGCCCAGACGTTATGGCCGAATTTGACGCATCACATTGAAGTGTTTTAGCGAAAACCTTATTTTCATTGAAAACCCTTCCTTAAGATATGAAACCTTAATTAACTTATGAAAACACTCTTTTCAGTTGCAAAAGCTTTGTTTAAAACATTTGATTTAAAAAAGTTTATCAATTAAAAGTTTGGTTGTAGAAACGTAGTATATAAAAACTATGGTTTAATAAATTCCTGTTCAACTTCTCACAATTACAACGCATAAGAATAATAATCCAAATAATAATAAAAATGGGAGGCCTTATTGCAATCCAGTCTAAAATCACTTAATAAATCAGGAACTAAATACTTTTACAACAACCAAGTCCAAGTTGTCTTGCCAGCTGGCTACCCAGAGTCCCTCTAGACATCGAACCTTCTATTGAGAATTAACTAAGAAAAAAATAAAAGAGGGGGTGAGTTTTTGCAAACTCAGTGTGTACACCCTCGTCAAGCAGCAAGCATTCATCAATCATCATAAAATCACGCATGCAATGCAGTGTAATGCAACCCACCCCAATAATCCATCCACTACACTTCAGCTCCATCCCCCGATACACTTCATGTGGGGATATAAATATCAACCTACCCAACCGGTACACTTCAATGGTAGCCCGGTTACGGAACTACCTTCATTGCAGCAAGCTGCTAATCATGTAATGGGCTTAAAAAGCCTTCGGTGGATCCACGGTCGTCAAGCAACCATGTGATCCTCATATACTTCCTCCGTTCTAAAATTCCCAACCCAGATGCATCTTAAGCAGAATATCATGTTTATGCAGTAAGCAGGCAGCAATTATACTCAAAACATACATAAATCTTACCTTAATCACATAGGGGTATTTTGGTCATTTTCGCCCTTAGGGGCATTTCGATAAATTTCGTTTGTTACAGGTTTTTACTTACCTTGGCCCGTTAACAAATCCTGTGAGCTAAGATGAACAAGCACTATGCACCAGATAGGATTCCAGAGAAGAAGAAGTGGGTCATTAAGACCGCTTAAGTACTAAGCTCTCCCTAGATCCAATCCTAGACATGCATATACACGTTGCCACACCTTAACCCTATGACTTGTCCACGGTTGCAATTAATTATTTAGTTAATTAAGTTTTATGTAATCATTATATACTAGGCCTAAAACCCCTACATACATACATACATATGGCCCACTAGGCCCAATCTCATTCATATGGCCCGTCAGGCCCAATTCATATTCATATGGCCCATCAAGCCCAATTCATATTCATATGGCCCATCAGGCCCAATTCACATTCATATGGCCCATCAGGCCCAATTCACATTCATATTCATGCTCGCATACAATTTTTCATCACATATCATCAATTATCAATATTACCCATTATAGGTCCAATAGCCCATTGGCCCATTAAGCCTATTATGACCCGGTTGGCCAGCTCACAGCCCAAGTCTAAGGAATTGCCCATGGGCCTCAGACAACCTATCAGTTTCCCCCTTACAAGTGTTCATGCACTCGCAAGTCTGCAGTAGCCAAACTTTCGGCTTTTCGGCATTTCGGCTTTCTGCCATTTCGGCTTTTGTCGATCTGCTTGTGTGTACAGTGTATGTACACACCTGGTAATAGAGCGTGCTGTGATTTCCCTTAGTTGCAAACCTACAAACGATATCACCCTTCAATTAATCGTATACTTAATACAGATTTTACCCAAAACTGAAACCTCACCTTAACTTTACCTTGAACACCAATCCCTAATAGCTTTTCCTTGATCACATACTCCCTAGATCTGCATTAATCTTACTCATTAAAACCAAATACTAGGGGACTCGCATCCAACGTAATTCACCCCCTTATCTCACTTTAAGACCATTCAGCCAACCTTAGCCAACAAGAGGGGAATACTTACCAAAACAGCAAAACACCTTGGGAGCAATTTCGACAGAGAGCTAAGATCTGAGATCTGGTACTAATTCCCTACCACAGTTGATTAGAAAGAGTGAAGAAATAATAGCGTAATAGATTCTTAGCAAAATTGATTGGGAGAACAACACTTACACTAGATTTGATCGAAGTAGAAGAAGTAGTAATTACACCAAGGGTATTCGGCCAAAGAGTATTCGGCTTTCAAGCTTAGTATTGTGAGTAAGATTTATTTGACACAAATTAAAGAAGAAGAGTAGTAGAAAAATAGAAAATCGGCACAAGAAAAGAAAGAAAGAAGCAAAGGTTTTCGGGTTTTTGGATCTTGAAGAGAAAAGGGTTTCTGATAATAAAGTGAGAGATATTTCGGCATTAGCTTGACAACCTTGCATTCGATACCTACTTATAGCCCCTATAGCCGAATTGCCTGACCCTAAATTCCCCATTCGGCTCCATCACTTCCCCCTTCTCATCTCCTCGTTTTCTCCCTGATAACCCCTTTATCCTTTCTTCAATTTTCTCTTCTGAACACTCCCCCTGGAGTTCATCTTCACGCCACTTCCAATCTTCTAGAAGGCCAAAATTAAACTTCTAAAAATACTAAGCTAGGATTTGAACCTTGGATTTCCTTGCTAGCCACTAACGCCACCTCTCTACGCTCTAAGTGGCGTCACTTAACCACTCATTCACAAGGCTTTTTTATGCCATTTTCCCCTATTTTTATTTAAAATCCCAACTACTCCCAACCCTGGTTCTTTTAATAATTAAATTAAAATTCCTCCACCATAAAAATCGAACCCAGAACTTTTCCAACATACCTAGACACTCTAAATTCCTTAAACCCTTATAGCCAACATGTCATTTGTCATTTTCTTACTCACTTAAAAAATTTATGAGACCCAAAGCCTAAAGCCCAATTCATCTAGGCCCAAAATTTGGGGCGTTACAGCCTAGATTTGAACCCAGGACTTCTGAAACATCCCCAAACACACCCAATTCACTTAACCACCACACAAAACATACAATTTGTATCACTTTCTTGCTCAAATAAAATATTTATAAGCCGCCTACTAATAGTTCCCACGGTCAAAGCCTAATACTTTTAGGCCCAGATTCTGGGGCGTTACAATTATACACAACATATCAAAAGACCTTTTTCACTTTTATACATACATCACCGAACATGCCATAATAAGCCAAATCACATTGCTATACATAAAATAAACCATTCATCATTTACAAGCCAACTCAAATGGCTAATTTCATTACCAATATATATACCAAAAGGACCATAACTCCTATACATGCCATATAACCAAATACATAAGTTCAAAGGTACCAAAGTGAAATCTTGATAGTGTGATGAGATATCTGATGACTCCCAAATCTGAGCAAGCTTTGATAATCACCATAAAACATGGAAAAGTAAGCTATAAAGCTTAGTAAGCTCATATAGTTAATAAGTAAAACTCACCATTCATTCACCAATTCAAGTAGTATGAACATAATATGCTACAAAATCATTAAATCATAAGGTTAACATATATTCAATCACATAAGTAATCATAAACTCACAACTTTCATAGATTCAATACTCATATAGTTTTCGTACATACCTGTACTGATACATATCTATTTCTCACTTTTTTATATCTTTGATATACCTGTTGAACCATTTGGAATAATATCAGATACTCGGGAATCTCACACCCTAAGTGCCAATAAATAATCAAAGCTATCTCAATCTCATATCTCATATAATCCTCACTGTCGAGCTATCAATGGGTTTGCTTACACAAGCTGATGGTCATGATGTAGCTACACGGTGCTGCTCGATCTCGCAACGAGTATGGAAACAACTTCAACCTCAGTGCGTCCTCAATCACACCGGCTCTCTTGAATAAATCACTCACCTCCATAAACAATCGAAGGTGGAGATGTGGATCTTCCGTGGGCATACCACTGAATTGGCCCACCGTTTGTATCATTTGAAACGTCACTGGTTTTAATTCAAATTGAGTTGCCTTAATATATGGCCTTCTAATTCCTAGATTTAATTCATTGAAAAGTGGCACAGCATATTATTTGATGCATCGATCACTATCATCGGCAATGAGGATGGGATTTCGTGCATGATCGTCTTCATTACCTTAGTCTTGATTCTGATTTCGAAGGTCCATCTTGACTTGTCTTTGAGCTGTTCGTTCACGTCATCTTTGTTTGAAAATTCACTCAATTTTAGGGTCTACAGGGAGTAAATCGATAATCCAATCTATGCTCATAAACACCTGAAAAGAAAATCACAAAATAAAAAAGAATATGTTAGTAATGTTAGAAATAAACCAAATTGGAAGTAAATAATTTCATAAAAAAATGACTATGGGAACCGCTAACAATCCCCGGCAACGGCGCCAAAAACTTGTAACGCGTAGGTTTGTACAAGTGTACACAGTCATTATCAACTAATAAGTAAGTATCGAGTTATTGTCTCCACAGAGATTTTATTTGTGTTAAATCACTTAATTATAAAATTATACGATCAACTTGGTAAATAAAAACACAATATGGTTGAGAAGTGATGATTAAAATTGAATATATTAAACTAAATGCAATGATCCCTAATGCAAATTATTAATGCAATCATCCCTAATGCAAATTATCCTAAATTTGCAAACTATATGAATGAAATAGATTTCAGCAAAATTAAACACAATTTGCAACAATTATAAGATAAATAAACTAGGACAGTTACTTTAATTAAACTCAATTTATTATCAACATGCTTAATAACATTTGGAAAAACATTCCATGGCAACTCGATCTTTCATGAGTTTGGAAACCACTTTAGGTCCTTTCAGAATCCTTTACTTAGTAAATACGCATTTTACTAATCCTTATTTACTAAGGGTTTCTTAGCATTCGTGTGAGGTAACAAGGACGTGTTAGGTTTGAAATAGTTTAATCACACAAATCTAAAAACTATGCAGATAACGGAGCTTGGTTAGAGTTGTTATGCAACCTGCAATTTAATTGGGTTAGTATCTAAATTGAGGATGCACATTTCAATTATATGTCCACTAGTCGTCCTTTGGTTAGGATCGCTCATCTAATTCAGGTGTATTTCAATCACGTATGAACGAAATACAGACTTGATTTTAATTGAAAACATGATGATTGAGGCACAAACATTATAAGCATGAATCAAATAAATATTATTTAATCAAAGCAATCATCCTGGCTTAAATAAAATTAAGCTAAAATTGTTGTAAAAAAAAACAAATAACACATAGCAAACATTTTTAGATTAAATTAAAGAAAAGAATGATTAAACCCAAATCAAAGTGGCTGTCACCCAAGACGCTGATTGATGAGGCTCCTTTAGTTCTTCACTTTCCTCCTTTACTGATGGCTCTCCAAGGTGGCCGACCAAGGGCTCTTTAAGAGGATTTAATTACTAAAATCTCTATAAAGAGATGATGCTAGGCGTGGGAAATGTAAAATGCTAAGAGAATTGAGAGAGAAGAGAGAATGATGATGGATGAGGGATGATGAATGAGGAAATGAAGGGGTCTTATTTATAGATGAAGAGAGGTGGGTAGTTTGCTAAAAATAGTTGGGTTTAGTCTCTTCAAAGTTGTTCCATGAGTGGCCGGCCACAATTAGTGGAATTTGAGCTGATTTTTGCTTGAGTTTTAAGCAATTTAAATGCCATAATAACTCAGGAATAAGACTCGTTCAAATGTAAATCTTCGGTAAAATCTCTAAGTTCTTCAACAATGCAAGGACCTTGTGTAATTAAACCAAAAAGTAGTTTAAATGGACAGCCATGTGTAGCCGAATTTGGGTTGATTTGGTCTTCAATTTGGACATTTTTTGTAATCCAACGAAGCTATCAGACTTGTCCAAAATAAATCAATAAGTTAAAAGACTAAAGAATAAAATTTATCTAATTTAAATAATTAATTACAACTGAAATTATTAAGGAAATATCTAAAATGATTTATTAAATATAAATTTATATTTTATTATTTAATTTATTATGCATGAAAACTATATAATAAAGCATAAAATCACATTTTAATAATTTCTATGTCCTAATTTCATATTTTCACATATTTCGTTAATTTATTAAACAATTACTTAGTTTTAACAATGAATTTAAGTAAAAAGGTGATGAATTACATAGGAAAAATCCTATATAATTTTTAGTTTACAGTACATCTTACCATTCATTCATAATTAAAGTAAATAATATAGCATAATGCAACTTAATTTGAATCCAAAAGCCTAACACATATTCAATCAAAAGGGTAGACATGAATTCACAAATCTTATAGCTTCAATGCTTATACAACTCATGAACTTACCTGTACTGGTACATATCAATCTCCTACTCTTTCATATCATCAATATACCTATTGAACCATTTGGAGTACTATCGGATACTTAGGAATCTTGCACACTAAGTGCCAATACATGGTCGAAGCCATCTTAAACTCATATCTCGTATAAATGCTCACTCTCGAGCTATCACTGGGTTTTCTCACACAAGCTGACGGTCGAGACATAGCTACACAGTGCTGCTCACACAAGCTGACGAGTAACTGCAACACATGCCGAAAAACTCAGCCACTGGTAGAACATATTGGACCAATACCCAAAACATGGTAATATCTAATGACATGTCATTTGTATCCTATTTATTCCTAAGGTTCAATCGGGATTTATACATTGTTGAATACTCGTCGATAACTTCTGCGGTGTCGTATCATCTCAATGGAAACAATTTAGTGCTTATTAAACATACAAACTTACCTTGATCACATAGCATTTAAACACATATACAATTTAGTGCTTATTAAACATACAAACTTACCTTGATCACAAAAACGACGAAATAGGATTGACTAGTCCGATACTTTATCTTTCCCTCGATCTAGATCTGTACGTTGCTTTTCTTAATCTATATAATCAAATTTAACTTATTTAAAATCCAAAAATCATATTATGGAAAAATTACTATTTTCCCATAAACTTTTGACTTCTTTACAATTTAGTCCCTAGCTCATAAAAATGCAAATTCATGCAATTTAATCCACACCCATGCTAGCCGAATTTCATACAAGCTTATAGCAACCCACACATTTCATTAATTCAAACATTTCACCATAAATTTTACACATTTTACAAATAAATCCCTAATTGACATTTCCAACAAAAATCACTTTATAAAAGTTGTTTATTTAACAACAACCATTCATTTTCTATCATAAAACTTCAAAATACATACACATTTAACAATGGTGAAACCCTAATACTTTAACAGTTTCACAAATTAGTCCCTGGGCTAGCTAGATTAAGATACAACAATTCCAAAAACATAGAAATCATTAAAAATAGGACAAAAATCACTTCCCAATTGGACTTTGAAGCTTGGCTGAACCCTAGCTCTTTTTTCTCCAAGAAGAATCGGTTTTTGGGTGTGTTTTGAAGAAGATGAACATAATAAAATTGTTTTGTTTTATTCATATGTCATTTAATTACCCATTTACTTAATTAACCTTTATAATTAATTAAAATTTCAAAATTTCCAAGCCATTATCATCCATTAACATATTAATGGGTTAATTATCTTATAAGGACATCTACTTTAAAGTTCCATAGCTATTTAATACATTTAACTATTAGAACTCAACTTTTGTACTTTATGCGATTTAGTCCTTTTTATGGAATTAAGCATACAAACAATAAAATTTCTTAACGAAATTTGTATACAATCATACTATCATGCTGTAGACCCCAGAATAATAATAAAATAAATATTTTGACCTCAAATTTGTGATCCAAAAACTACTATTTTGATTTCACTGAAAATGGGTTGTTACATGTGCTTTATGTTTTTTTAACTCAGTCGATGCTATTCTATACGGTAGAATCGATATCGGTGCAGTCCTGTGTATGTAACAGCCTGATTTAGACCCTAGTAGGAACGGTGGTTTTGGTACCATGAATCTGAGTTAGAAAAATATTTAAATGTTATTTTCCGTGTTTATTATATGTGATTTGCATGTGTGAAAGTTTCATATAAAAATTTGATCATTTGTGTGCTTAATTTAATAAAAGGAGTTAATCGCGTAAAATGAAAATTTGATGGTTTAATGTGTGATGACCAAATTGAATGTGTCTTTATAATTTGAAGTATTTATGTTGCAATTATGCCATTGAATAAATGTTTGGACAGTATGGCATGCATTATTAAGTTGTAATATTAAACTATTAAGGTTATTTTGGTAAAAGAATAATAAAATGTTATTATAATAAAACATAAAATTTAAAAGACATGCATAATGTTCATACTCTTGACTGAATGTAAAAATAAAAGAGAAAGAAAAATATTTTCAAGGGTTCGGCCAAAGCTAAGCTTGATTAAGGTATGTAACTAGCTCAGTTTTTGATGATTTTTACGTTTTTGAGATCGTTGCTTCGAATACTATCCGACCCATGCTAGAATTTCTAATTTTGATGAATGTTTTGAGTTATTAAATTGATGAATATTTGTGTTTTATGATATTTGATGATGAAATATTAAATATATGTTTTAGATTAACATGTTTTGTATTGGAGTTTTTGATAATTTTGAGTAATTAGGACTAAATTGAAAAAATAATAATTTGAGGGACTAAAATGTCAAATAAATGAAATATATGGACTAGTATGAGTATAAGGAAAATTTAGCCTAACTATGTTATTGTGAGATTTTGCATATTTTGTGTTTTATGCAATAGGACTAAATTGTGAACAATGTGAAATATTAGGGGTAAAAGTGTAATTTGCCCATTTGTGTGTTTTTGGATGAATTTGGTTGAATATTTGATTTAAAAAGTTTAATTTATATTAATTTAGATCAAGAAAAGAGAAAATCAGATTTAGATCGAGGGAAAACTAAAGTTGTCGACTAGTTGATCCGTACTGGTTTTTCATCGTCCGAGGTAAGTTTATAAGCGAATAGATATCATTAATTCTAATTATGTATGAATTAATATGCTGATTTGGAATTCATAAATTTATAGTAGAGTTAGTCGAATATGATTAAGCATGGAATCAATGTATTTGAGTTTAATTCGACTGAGTTATAACATTTGAAAGTTCGTATGAACTATATGAAATATCTGGAGTTTTTGATATATGAATTGTTTATGAGATAGCTTTGTAATAGTGATATTCGGGCTTTGAGCCTAGCAAGCCTTGTGCTAGTGAATTAAATCGGGCTTATGCCTAGCAGGCTTATTGCCAGTGTATAAAATCAGACTTTGAGTCTAGCAGGCCTTGTGCCAGTGTGTGATACAGGCTCAGGCCTAGCAGGCTTTATGCCAATGAATTATTATAAGTTTATGCCTAAGAGACTTTATGCTGATGCAGTAATTGAATACGTTAAACGAGCTAAATGATCAGGTATGAGTTAGCTTGTTGTTTACTTGAGATAAGATAAATAAGTAACTTGATATTTGTTACTAATTATGTGTGATACAAATGAAGATTATATGTGAAGTTGGCATGTGTATTCGACTTTGTAAATAAATGGTATGAATAATAAAGAATTGATTCTTGATTATGTATATATATGCGATCATGTATATTCGGCCATATAAGTGGTATATGTACAGGATGTTATATTATTGTTCTTGAGCTTATATAAATGCGTATGTGTATGTTTGATTATATTCAGACATTTTGGCTTTGAGAGTTGAATAATATTAGGTCAAATTGATTAAATGAGCTTTTGGCCAAGGTAGATTTTGTGTATGAAAATGTGTTATTTATCTCATTTGTAGATTTGAGGTTAAGCTTGATAATGATTATGAAATTAGGATTAGTTTAAAATGAGTTGACTATATCATTGGGATGTTTATTTGCTTATGACTTACTAAGATTCTATAGCTTACTTTGTGTTTTCATGTTCATTTTGTTTTATAGATTTTGGATTCAAGTTACAAGCTCAGGGATTGTCAGCAAAGTCTATCACACTATCGACCGTCTTCGGTATTTTATAAGTTGCATTTTGGAATTATGGCATGTATAGGCTGGAATGTGTTTTGGAATGCTGTATTTTGGTTTATGTATAAAGGCCATTTGAAAATGGCTTAATCTCTATGCTCGAGTATGTTTTGGTTAAACAATGGTTTGAGTCTATTTTAGTTATTATGCCTTATACCTTGGATGATTAGAACTTGTGTTGTGTGTGTGCATATCGAGATTGGTTGATAAATGACATGGTCATAATACATGTATAAATATGTTTGCTCAACTTGGACACGGTTTATATTAGGAAAAGTTATATATGAAATTTAGGTTATTATGTTAGATTAACATGCTATAAATGAGTTGGTATTAAAGGGTATATTGAATGACCGAATATGATGGGAGATATATTGTATGTTTCTTTTAAATATGGTTCATGGAATTTGTGTCTTGAATATATATATCCATGATCGATGATTAAATTATCTTTGAAAAGTATATTTTATATCATGCTTTGGTATTAAAGTGTATTTGGCTATATTTTCATATGACTAGAACTTATTTTGGTATATATGTATTATTTAATATGCTTGTTTTTGGAGAATGGTATACAAATTTCGGTTAGCATTGAAATGAAATGATTATGAAATACATATAATGGTGAGTAGGTATTAGTTGTTTTAATTCGGTTATAAAAGTAATGTATGAGTACACATAAATATACGCATATGTCATGATTATTTATGTAGTGAATTGTTTAAGTAGAGCCAAGTTGAGTATGTTAATTCAACTTATTCATGTATTACCTTTCTGGTTCGGCAAATGTGATAAAGATAAGTCATTATATATTTTCTTATATGCTTATGTTATAATTGTGGAGTAAAATAATTGTGGTTAAGTAATGTATATGCTTATGTTATAATTGTGGAATAAAATAATTATGGTTAAGTAATGTATGTTATAATGTTAGGTAATGTTTGATAAATGAAATGGACATTGAGATATATGTTATTTATATGAAGCTTGATGATGTGCGACTTTATAAATTTGAGTTGGTGAATATAAATTTTCAAGTTGATAGATCCATTTATTTAGAAACTATTAGTATGCTTTGAATGTTGAGTTTACATATTCCATTTGAATATGAGATGAATTGTATTGAGCTGTGTTATGTCTGGTAATACCTTAAAACCCCAATCCGACGATGGATACGAGTTAGTGGTATTAGATCAATAGCAAATTCAACTTCCTACTCTGGCGGCAATCCCAGTAGCTTTTTCAGAAATACGCCTGAGAATTCACATATTATCGATACTTCTGGAGTTTAGAATGTAAGCTAATAACGCATTACAACCTTTCCATACTAGTTTCCGTACTTATATTGCCGAGATCAAACTCAAAATACCATCGTTTTTATCAAATCTAAAAGAAATTATAATCTAAAAGAAATTATCTTACCATCGGGACATCTCAAATCAACTCTTTTTCGTCGACAATTAATCACATCATCATGTAGATTCAACCAGTCCATTCCCAAAATGACGTCAAACTCATTAAAAGGTAGAAGCATTAAATCGGTGGGAAAGTTGTAACCTTGAATTTTCAGTGAACATTGCTTGCATACTAAGTCAACTATAACACTATGACCTAAAGGGTTCGTGAATTTGACGGTACAATTAGTAGACTCAATAGGTACATTCTTTTCCACTAACTTAGTGCATATATATGAGTGTGTTGACCCTGGGTCAATTAATGCATATACACAAACATTAAAAGGAGAAAAGGTACCAGCAATGACGTTAGGAGTCGAGGCCTCTTCTCGTGCCCGGATAGCATAGGTTTTGGAAGGAGCTCTAGCTTCAGGTCTATTCAACTTGTCTTTAGCTCCACTTCAATTAACTCCAGCCGAATTACTATTTCCAGGTTGTCGACCTCGTGCAAGAGTAGTCATAGATTTTGCATTTTGATCTTTATTAGGCTCATTTCAGTCCGGGCAGTCCCTTTTAAAGTGATTAGGGGATCCACATATAAAGCATGTCTCGTCATTAACTCTGCATACTCCAATATTAAATCGACTGCATTGTATGCACTTTGTCCTGTTGGTATTTCACACACTGCCCATACTAACCACTGAAGGAGTTGGAGCTTTCTTGCTACTCTACTTCGAACGATCCCTTCCCTGTAACTCTGATGGTTTTGATAATCTATCATTGGATTCCCTTAGCTTATCTTACGGAGAACTAGAGAAAGTTTTAGATCCAATGCGTTTGCTAAAGTTGCGGGTTTTTGCCTCATTTCATCTTTTGCTAGCACAAATTTCTTCCATCTTTTGGGCTCGGTCAGATAGAACCACAAACTCACGAAACTCCATGACTCCAACTAATGTATTTATTTCATCATTTAATCCATCTTCAAAACGTACACATATGTCTTCTTCTGAAGGTACAATCTCACGAGTATATTTACTAAGTTGTACAAATTGTCTCTCATACTCGGCCACGGTTCTATTCCCTTGTTTTAGTTTAAGAAATTGTTTCTTATTTCACTCTAGATATCGTTTGGTAATATACTTCTTATGAAAATCTAATTTAAAGATATCCCAGTGGACTATTTCCTTCGGTACCACTGACGTTAACGTGGACCACCACTAAAATGCCTCTTCTTTTAACAACGATCCCGTGCACCGTAAATAATCCTCGGGAGAACACATCATTTCATCAAGCACCCATTGAGTATGCTCTAACCAATACTCAGCCTTGGTTGGATCATCACCCACATTACCATAAAATTCCATGGCACCACATTTTCTAACTTTATCGATAGTAATTCTCGAAACATTTTGTTGAGTTGAACTTTAAGGATGTAGGGAACTAGTTTGTTGAGCTATTGAATTTACCTTTAAATATGTCTCATACATATCGTGCATCATGTGGAGAAAAGCATTCTGTGCCAGATCTCCCCCTTCTAATCTGGGCTCATTTCGAGTACTACCCTCATCAATTGCTGGAATAAAACTTTCTACCTCGTCGAAATCTGCTCAATTGGATCCAGATGACATCCTTATCTATATGAAAATTTCAAAAATAATCAAAAACCATCACACTATCATAAGTTAAAAAGTGGCACGTACTTCTGGACTCAATACATGCTATGTTTAGTCTGAAAACTAAATAAACCATAGCTTTGATACCACTAAATGTAACATTCCTAACCTATTTTTGTCGTCGAATTAGGGTTACAGAGCATTACCGTACCATTCGAAAAACATTTAACCTTAATACATCTCAATAAAATAATTAAACATTACTCAAGTAAATCACATTAAAATACAATCAAACATTAGCATTTTTTTCCCTAAAACAAAGCCTTCGAGGCCCTAAAAATAACATAGAAGCAATTCGGGACTAATTTGAAACAAAATAGAATACTTGGGAAAAAGTTGAAAAATTGGAAAATAAGGGTCACACAGCTGTGTTCCAGCCCATGTCCTCACCCGTGTAACTCACTGAGTTGTCCCACACACCAATGCACCAAGCCGTGTGCTAGGTCGTGTCACTCTCTGAGTTGCCACACACGCTCGTGTGTCAAGCCGTGTAATTCACTGACTTGAAACACTAAGAGATTTCAAATGGCACACGGTCGTGTCACCAGGCCATGTGTGTCGCACGCCTTGTACGTCACATGCCCATGTGACAACTCGTGTCCTAGTCTTTGTGATCCATAATTTGACCCTAAATTCAAGCCATTTTAGACCAAAATCATACCTAAACATCTATACCATTTTGGCATACATTCAAGGAATCTAAACATCATTCAAATACTCCTAAACATGCCATTTCAAACATTATATATATAAGCATCAATTATCATATTTAGAAGTATAAACACCAAAATATCAAGGCTATCATACAAACTTCCAATTGACTATTTATAACATCTAATTCCACCACAAAATATCATAGTCTTATAAGACTCTTCCTATTACATGCCACTTAAAACAAACTTCAAAACAAGTACAAAATGACTACCAAGGTACAAATGATAGTGTGTGAGCTTCCAAGTTGATCCAATCGATGCTACGATTCTAGGAGTCCTACAAAAATCAAATTTAAACAAATAAACACAAAGAAGCTTAGTAAGTTTGATATACTATCAATTACGAAAGTTTCAAGGGACATTAACATTTACTACACCTGCATCAAGCCTGCTAGGCACTAAGCCTGAATAACACCAGTAGTAAGCCTGCTAAGCACTAAGCTTGATAAACACTAGCACAAAGCCTGCTAGGCATTAAGCCCGATAATCCCTCAATTTGGATATACATTATAGTTCAACATTTAATAATAATTTGAAATAGAACTAAAAGATTAAATCATTAACAAGAAATTGAATATAACTATGCATATACATAAAACGAACTTATTGGACTAGTTTGCAGTAATCGCAAAAACACAGGAACTACTCCACAATCTTTTCTTTTCCATGATCGTCAACACGCTTGTGATCTAAAACAACAGTTTCATTCAATTAAGTACTTCTAAACTTCAATTTAATCCATAATCATATTTATGCAAAATTGCTAAATTGCCCCTAACATTTTAACTTTTCACAATTTAGTCCTTAAGCTCATAACTTGAAAATCCAATTTAACCAATGTTACAAAGAACCTTGAAACAAACCATTATACCAATATTTTTCAACAAAACCCATGGAGTTATACTTTTAATAATTTAATCCCTATTTCCTAAATTCATCAAAAATCACTTAACAAAACATGTTTATTTTACAACAAAGATTAATAATCTATCAACTAACGTCAAAACACATTCAAAAACATCCATGGAAAGTCCCTCAACCTTTAATAGTTTCACAAATTAACTCTTGGGATAGCTAGATTAAGCTAAAACAAACTCAAAAACATAAAAATCATTAAAAAAGGGGCTTGAAAACCTACCATGCATAATGAAATCAAAACCGAAGCTCTCCCCCTATTCAATGGTGAAATTCAGCCAAACTAAAGAGAAATAAAGAAGATGATAGCATTTTTTTCATAGTTTATTTTCACTTTATTTACCAATTTACCATTTTACCCTTAATAATAATCAAAATTTTTAGTAAAACCTATCCACATTTATCTATTAACATTAAAGATGGAATAATTACTATCTTAGTCCATTATCTTTCCTTTCCATAGCCATTTAGCCCTTTTATCTAATAGGATTCAACTTTTACACTTTTTATGATTTAGTCATTTTCACCTAATTAACCATTTAAACTCCAAAATTTCTTAACAAAACTTTTAAACGGCCTTAATATAATCCCGTAGGCATTAAATAAATAATAAAATAATAATTTACTCGTCAGGATTGTGGTCCCGAAACTACTATTTTCGAAACCACTAAAAACAGGCTATTACACTCTATTACCAACAACACACACATATATATACGATACAAACATATTAAATACCAAACAAAATAAGTATCATATGAACTTACCTAACCAAAAAGGGAACAAATACAACACCAAGGATTGTTCTGCAGTTTTTTCCTTTCTCGCATTTATCGATCGATTGTTCCATTTATTGATCTATATAATAATTTAATTCATTAATCAACTCCAAATACCTTTTAATGTTTGAATATGCATCTGACCCTTTAATAACACTTTACAACATTCTCAAACTTTTATATCTTATTTAATTTAGTCCCTAAAACCAAAATTATCATACCTTTTATATTCAAGCTTTATTTTTCATTCCATTTTCAATTTCATCCTTATATCAATCTCTATAATAAAAATTTATAAAAATTCCATGTTAAAATTGGCATTATTTCATTTTAGTCCCTAAACTTTAAAACTAACAAAACCACATTACAAAATAGTCCTACTTAGTATCAAAGTTCAACATGCAACCATTTATCACTAAGAACTTAAAAAATCATTAATGGTAACTTTTCAAAACTTTAGCAGTTTCATGAAATAGTCCCTAGGTTAGCTAAATCAGGCTCCCGGGATTCTAAAAACCTAAAAATTAAAACGGATTAAAAATGGCTTACCAATTTTGAAGAAAAGCTTGGCCAAAAGATTTGGCTTTCTTTTCAATGGAGAAACGGTGATGAAGGGTTGAAGATGATAAAAAAAAAAAGTGGTCATTAAGCTTATTTTATGTTTTAATACCTTTTAACCTAATTTAATAATAAAATAACATATAATTTGCTAAAAACCCATGCATTTTATTGTCCATTATAATTAGACAGTGGCTATTTTCCCTTTAAACCCTTGTACTATCACTTTTAAAGCCCTTTAACTAATAAAAAATCTACAACGAATAAGTTTTACGGTTTTTATTATTTAGTTTTTGTACCTTAATAATCCACTCAATCAACCAAACTATCGAACCAAAAATTAATATAATACTATAATAGACTAGTTAATATTTACTGACTCGATCATTGAAAAATAGGATTTTGAAACCATTTTCTCCGGTACTAATAAAAATGGGTTGTTATAGGTCTATTACTATAAAAATAACAAAATGGCTTGGTTTTAAGAAAATTTTTAAACTTTCATTGTACCAGTAATAGTTGTTTTCTTAATCGATTTTTCCAACACATTCATCTATTCCTAATGGCATGAACTAAGATCACCTCTCAAGAAGAATATGAAAATGCTTAGTAAGATCAGTTGGCTCTGGGAAAAGGACCATATGATCCTCATTTTGAAACTTAGAGAGATACTAGTGCAGTGGAGGTGGAAGTGCTTACTAACGGTGGCGCATCAAAAGCACAAAATCAATAAATAGAAGAGAAATGGGGAGAAGTAGAACCCTTTACTCAACAAGCCATGGCTAATATAGATGAAATTTTAGCCAATCCACCTATTCTTGAACATCAGTCCATGCCAGAGGATAGAATCGAAGCATTGATTGAAGCGATAGCTTCACAAGGTGATGTTGCTTTAACAATTAATGAGAATCTTATGAATATTATTGCTAACATTGAATCTACTCCCTCTATTAGCCCTACTAATAAACTTGTGTTTGTTATTATTATTGTTTAACCTACTATTACTACTCTTAAAATTGGTAATGTGTCAAGTGATTCAAATGTTGGATCTTCACCTGATGAAGTTATGGGTATTAAAGTGGCACTCTTAGTACCCATGTCTACTACCACTTCCACCATTGCAAGAATAAGGACACGTTCCGTGGTGAACAAGGGACTGAAGAAGGCTTTGGCATAGGTCAAAAGAGTCAAAAAGGGAAAGGCTCAAGTTTCCCCTTAAAGCTTTTTAGAAAAAAAAAGAAAGTTGTTGAAGAGAGTCCTATTGATGACTCTATTGACTCAATTGATGAGTCTAATTTTGCATCTAACCCCAGCTTTGAAGAAGATGTTCCTTTAAAGGAAATTGTTGCAACCAAGGATTGGTTCCTAGAGGCCAAATGTTCTAATAATGACCCAACATAGACACAAGAAAATAAATAAAATTTGAGTTCCCTCAATGTCGGCTGACGTTGTAGCTAAAGCAAAAGTAGAAGAGGATACCTTGTTGGAGGAAAAAGACCTAAGCTCCCTCCCTCCTAATTGTTCTAGCCACTATATGGCTCTAATGATAAAGGGTATCATAGAGGAGAAAATTGATGATGCAATATTTGATGAGCATGGGATTGATACCATCCTCTTTACATATTAGCAATTCCATAACTTATATTAACTTCTTAGCATTACAATTCTTCTATTATTTTCTTCTTCCTCCTCTCCATTCCACATCTTATATGTACATGTATATATATGAGAATCTTTGGCATCAGTCTAGCATGCCTATATGTAATATTAATTATTCTTTCACTAATTATACATATACTCTTAACAAGGTTGTTTACTTGAGTAGTAGTAACTAAATTATTTATATCATGGCCTACAAAATTCGAAATTAAAACCTTCTTTCTTTTTTTGAAACTAAACTCAATGAACTTTTTGCCACAAGAATTTCAAAAATTTCACATAATCCAAGTAATACAATGTTTTTCTTCATTTCTTCTTCTATTCTGTAACACCCCTTACTTGTGTCCGATGCCAAGGCAGGATACGAGGCATTACCGAACTTAAACATAACCAATCATACAAAATTGGGCCATAAAATTTCATTTAATTTAAAACCATTCAAAAACATGCATATCGTCCCTTATACGGGCCCACGAGGCCCAAAACATGCATTGAAAGTGGTTCGGGACTAAACTAGAAACTTTGGAAAACTCAAAAAAATTTCATCAAAACAGGGGGCACACGCTAGTGTCCTCAGCCAGTGTAACTCTCTATTTATGACGTCATGCACAATTTGGGGTCGCACGACCAAGTCACACACCAGTGTCCTTGGGTCGTGCCCTTCACCTGGCTGAGACACATAGCTGTGTCTCTACCCGTTTGGCCAAGAAAACGGCTATTTACCAAGCCATTTGCCACCCTGATTTGCACACTCACATACACACTTTCAATGGCACTTAACATGACACAATTAAGCTGCCAACACAACCATAATCAAGGCTTAAACATATCAAAACAATTATTTACTGTTCATAACAAAACTGTTCACTTGAGTCATAGTCACTAAATTATTTATATCTTGAGCTAAAGAATTATAAATTAAGATCTGCTTGGTTTTTCTGAAACTAGACTCAAATATCTTTCTAACATAAAATTTTCAAAATTTATGGTTAAGTCAATAAGTACAGTTAATTCTTCAAATTCATCCTTGTTCTGCTGTTTGATAGTTTCGACCTTTCTTCACTAAAAATTAATTATATCTTAGTACGGGATTCATATTATGTTTCCATTTGTTTCTATTGAAAATATAATCATTAAGAATTTAAATATATAAATTTTAACCCCCAAGTATTTTTATACAATTTTTAATGATTTTCCAAATTCAGAACAGGGGAACCAGAAATCATTCTGACATTGCCTCACAAAAATTCAAATTTCTCATAAAATGAAATTCTTATGCTTACATTGTTTCTTCTATGTAAAACTAGACTCAATAGGATTTAATTTAATATTTTATTCAATCTCTAATTTGATTTCCATGATTTTTGGTGATTTTTCAAAGTTATACTACTGATGCTGTCCAAAATTGTTTTAATGCTAATTTTACTCTTTCATGATTTCTTTGTATTAACTTTCATTTAGACATACAGAACACCTTCAACATAACAACTTCCCACACGTATCATCTAGTCTAATTTCATTAACATACCATTATAAACCACATCACACAATGACATTGGCATAGGCATATGAGTTATTAATATGCTTGCAACCCATTAACCAATTTATGTGGCTACATATCAAATCAAATCCTTAGTCATTACAAGCCAATACATTTGGCCATATTATAATGACACATACACAAATGATTAAGTCCCTATACATGCCATAGACTCAAAGGCTTGCATTCATTTACCCAACATGATGGCTTGATAGTGTGATAGCATCTCCGGTGATCTCCAAATCGAGCTAGCATACAACCCTATAAGATATGAGAAAGGAAGGGAAGTAAGCTACAAAGCTTAGTAAGTTCGCATGAAAATAATGAACGATTCATGTTAATAATACACCATGCTTGACAATATAAGCACAAGTTCATATAAAATAGCTATAAATCTCAAGAATTGTAATATAACCAATTCGCATGTTTATTCTTTTTGATTTATTGACATAAATTAATACAAATTTACTTTAGTTTAACAACCATAACCTCTTCATTGTAATATGTTTCATAATTAGCAAACCATTTCAAACATCATAGTAATAGTACACATTACTTATGTGTATTCATGTTTTCATGCATATGGCTTAGCACATTTCAAATTGTCTAAACTCTTTCTCCCCATACTTTCTTAACCATTTTAATAAATAATTATGTCAATATTTCCCTTTTCCCATAACCAATAAATCACAATTCAGACTACAACCATTTACTATCTCACCAATCGATTTGGCCCTAAAGCCTTACACATGTTCGTCAACCGAATCTACCATGAGTTTACCCATCATAAACATAAACACTTAATTACAAGATTTCATAAATATTTTTAATAGACATTAATAGCAATCTTTCCTTCATTTCATATTCAATGAGTCATAATCAAAGAAAATAAAACATTTCACATCTCAATTCCATTTGGCCTAAAAACCCTTTTTTCATAGTATCAATCAACCTTACCATGTATTTATTCATCATACACATAAACCAATAGTCACATGTTTATCTTAAAGTCACTTTCATAGTGATCATGATTTCATAATATCAAGAAGTTAGTACTTATTAACTTTACGTACATACTTGTATGAACTTGTAACATAACCATTTACTTTCTCATCTTTGGCATAATCTTTGAATTACTCGTTGAACCACTTGGAATACTGTGGGATAAATGAAATACATTTGCACATAAGTGTCACATATGTAGCCAGTGCTACCTCATATCACATATCACACAATGCTCATTCTCGAGCTAATCACGGGCCTGCTCACAAAAAGCTGACAGTCAGGATATAGCTACTCTAGCTGCTCACATAATCTAATAGGTATCCGCAACACATGTCGGAATACCTAGCCACCAGTAGGACGTACATGACTAGCACCTGGATCACGTAGTCACATATACATATAATCTCATGAACTCATAATCACAAAGTTCCTAGTGACACGTCACATTGTATCCTAAGTTATCCCTAAGGTTCAATAGGGATTTTGAGGTACCAAATCTTCGTCGAAGAGTCATCATTAATCAAATCCATAGAGATAAATATACATTTCATGCAATATCAAGCATTTAATACATAATAGCATAATGTTGAATTATTTACACACGAACTTACCTCGATACCAAAAATGGTGAAAAAGACCTAACCATCAAATACTTGTGTTTTCCTCGTTCTAAGCCCGAATCTCATTTTCTTGATCTATAATATCAAATTTAGCTCACTTATTAGTCACATTACTCATTGTGACCTAAAAATCAAATTATGGAAAAATTACATTTTTGCCCCTAGGCTCGCAAAATGAAATCTATTCAATTTTTTTAACATACAAGCCTAGCGGAATCATTTTCATAACTATAAAAGCCCACAATTTCCATTAAAACACACTTTTACTACATATTTTATAACTTTTACAATTTAGTCCTTTTAGGCATTTTCACCGAAAACCACTTAGTAAAAGTTGTTTCTCTAACCATAAATATGCATTTTCTACCATTAAACACAAAAATACACACATATTCATCATGTTTCAAAACCCTAGACTTTAACCATATCTCAAATTAGTTGTAGAAATAGATAAATCTTGTTATGAGGATTTGAAAAACGTAAAAATCATTAAAAACAGGGCTAGAACGGACTTACGATCGAGCTTGAAAGCTTGAAAAACCCTAGCCATGGTTTCCTCTTGCAAATTTCGGCCAAGGAGGAAAATGGACAAATTTTTGGGTTTTTATTTTGTTTATTAAGTCATTTAATTACTAAATGACCAAAATACCCCTAACTTAAAAATATTCTATTTCACCTATTTTATGTCAATTTTTGTCCAACAAATTATCCAATGGTATAATTACCTTTTAAGGACCTCCAATTTAAAATTTCATAGCAATTAGACACATCTAGCTTCTAGAACTCAAGTTTTGCACTTTTTACGATTTAGCCCTTTTGACCAAATTGAGTGCCCAAACGTTTCATGAAATCATTCTGTGAAACTGTAGTCCATAAAAATATAATAAAAAATAAATTTTTTATTGTATCAAATTTGTGGTCCCAAAACCACTATTCCGACTAGGCCCAAAATTGGGTTGTTACATATTCTACTGCTATTCAATTCTGACCCTTCTCCATTAAAAGTTATTTATCTTTTAGTACATGATACATATAGTGCTTACATTTGTTTCTACTGAATCTATACCCATTACTCTTTTAGAAATATGAATTTCATCTCATACATATTTTTGTACAATTTTTAATGATTTTTCAAAGTTAGAACAAGGGAACTTGAAATCAATCTGACCTTGTCTCACTTAAATTTAGTTATATAAAAATATAAAATTCCATTTCTTACATCGATTCTTCTATATAAAACTAGACTCAATAGACTTTAATTTCATATTTAGTTCAATCTCTAACTCAATTTTTATAACAACTCAACTTTTGTCATTGTTGAAAAATGTGGTTTTGGAACCGCATTTATGTAAACCGAGTCTGTAAGGATGAAATAGGAAGATTCTCAAAGTTAGTATGAAAATATATCCAAGATCGGTTGTAACGCCCCAAAAGTATTAAGTCTTAATTTGTTTTCTTGTGTGTGCTGCTTAAGTATGTGTTTATTCTGATGGTTAAGTGTCTTGAGGGGTGCTAGAGAAGTCCTGAGTTTGAGCTTGGGCTTGTACAAAATTTTTCTTTTTATCTTGATTAAACCCTATGTGTTGGTGGTTAGAGTCTTAAATAAATTTAGGAGTATGTCACAAAAAGCCTTGTAGTTTGGTGGCAAGTTGCGTGGTCACTTTTGCAAGGAGACCTGGGTTCGAGTATTGGTATGCACAAGGAGGTTAATATTTTGCTGCTCTCGCAAGGCAGGTGGTAGAGTTTGGTCGAAACTCTGGGAGTGGGGTGGTTGTGTGAGAGTGGATAGCCGAATTGGTGGAGTGAATCGTGGAAGTGGGTGAGGTAGTTATCAGTTTGAAATGGTGAAGAGGAAAAATAGGAGGAAATCAAGGAAAATGAGAGTTGATGTGTTAGTAGTGGGTGAATGTGGGAGTCCTATTGTTGCTAGTTCGGTTTTGGCTAGGGAGTTGCCGAATTAAGGGTTGTGGTTGCCATTTTGTTAGTTTTTGGGTCTTTTGATAACTTTTGTGGTTTTTTCCTCTTTTCGATTTTTGCATATTATGGATTTCTTTTGGGTGTTTGAGGGAAGTGTATTGCGTTGTGAAAGTATTTCTCGGTATTCTTAGTTTGTATTTTCCTTCTTCTCCCTCTCATCTCGTCTCTAGTGGCTGCCTTACTTGGCCGATTCTTCTATTTTCTTTCCTTGGGATCATTCGGCTTTTACTTCTAGGACCAATCGACCCTCTTCTTCCATCTCAAGCCTTGGCTAAATATTGTAGGGGTTTTTGTGGGTTCAAATGACATTACTTTCTTCCTCTCCCCTTTTGGTCTTTTGGTTGTCGAATACTGTACCCTTGGTACCCAAAACCGAATTCTTCGATGTGCTACTATTTTCTGACAATCGATGAGTTCTCTATTCTTCTTTTTTTTCTTCTCTTTCAACATTTATTGAGCCTTTCCTCTATCGTTCTAGTGGAGCTGAACATTCATCTCTTATGGCCGAATCTTACCTCCTTTCTCTTGTGGTGGTTCTTTTGGTTTCTAGAGTTCTTCAAGGAGTGAAGGTGTGTGCAAGGGATAACTACAGCATTCGAAATTTCGCCCTCATCTGTCGGTTGAAGGTAACTCTGTTTGTGGTTACTATGCTTAGAATGGGGATATGTTGACTTGCATTCTTGGGTGTAGGCCGAATGCTCATTGCCCATATTAATGGATTTCTCTAATAATGCAAGTTTCGGTGGCAAGCGTGTGAGCAATCTTAGTTAAGTGGTTTAAGAGATCTAAGTCATTCTTGTTCAATCAAGGCAAGTGTTATGTTTAGTCGGGATTGTATTAAGGAAGGTCTTTTACTCTGTGGAAAAATGGTTAATAGAATACCTTGGTTGAATGTAGGATTTGGGTGCGTGGAGGCTGTTCACACATTTCGCAACCAGGTGTGTAATCATACTGCTTCCATCATTGAACAGCAAAAGTTGGAAAACAATTACCACCATTATCACGCGGGGTTACGATCACCCGTGTGGTCGTCTAGATGCATAAATGCAAGCATATGACTGTAGAGACCGCCACGAGCGATCTCGTGAGTGTAGGTCGCTTTGGGCCATATTGGGCCAGAATGGGCCGTGTGAGCCCCAGGGCTCGTGGGCCCTGCACAGGCTAACAGCACGAATGTGTGGGAACTATTGGGCCGGCCGTGTGAGTACGCAGCCAAGGCCATTATTTGGGGCTCAATGGACCACATGAGTGTGTCGGCCCACATGGGTCGTATGGTGGGCTTGGGCCCATTTGTGCTGTTTAACTATTAAGGATGGACGGGTCGCACGAGACGACTGTGGACCTACTGTAAGGTTAGTAGGTGTACCTAAACCATAATTTGCAAAATGACTATTTTACCCTTATGAGGTAAATGACCAAAATACCCCTATGTGATGTTTGACTGTTTGAGCATGCCATTCTTATCGTATGTACATTTATATTATGTTGCATTACATGGGGTGGGATATACATATTGTATTGGAGGAAGTGTACTGAAAGGCTATAAGCCTATTACTGGCAGCTCTGCTGCAAATACTGTTAGTGCCAAAATCGGTACTTTATTCTAGAGTGTAGGGATGGGTGGGTCGATTTATTCCTCACATGGAGTGTAGGGCTAGACGGAGTGGAGTGTAGATGATGGTTGGGTAGGTTTTCTTTGTGCATTACTGTAACACCCCTATCCCGTAAACATTGCCGGAATAGGTAAGGGGCATTACCAGATAGACAGAACATTACAGATCAATACAGAATCACAGTTATCACATAATATTAATGCATAAGCAATCATCATCAAATTAACAACTCATCTCTTATGGAGGTCTCCAAGACCTAAGACATACTTTTAAGGACAATCGGGACTAAACCGAACACATTCATAAATTTTAGAACTTAGAAAAGTTTTCAATTTTGTTGAGGTCACACGCCCGTGTGACTAGGCTGTGTGCCTTACACGAGCACTAGACACACCCATGTGATCCAGTCGTGCCAAAACAGAGTATATATACTAACTTTTACATACGGCCAACAGACACGGCTGTGTGCCATGGCCGTGTGATACTTAGCTAGCTACTGACTTGAGCCCACGGCCATATGACATGCCCATATGTCTTAACCATGTGATCTTAAGAGGTTACTGCTTTGCATACATGACCACAAGGCACGCCCGTGGTCCCTGACCATGTGGCACAATGCAGGCTTATTTAAGCCAACTTGCCACCCCTTTTTTGGGTCATTCCTACAAGCAATATTAAACAACACTTATACCAAAATTTTCAGCCAATTCCATGCTCAAAACATGCTTCATTATAACTAAATCATCATCATTCAATAACCTATTCAAATCCATACCAAAACACATTAAAATTCTTATTATAACAACATGCCAAAATGCTCATTTCGTAGCTCACTTATGGCACCTTCTAACTCATGCTTAAACTTACCATTTCCTCAACTTGGAATATTTCAAAATGACCACCACATACAAGGCTATAATACACAATTTGGCATCCCAATCCATTTACCAAAATTATGCACAAACATATCATTTGCTAGCCAACTCTCATGGTATAACATATTTACATATCAAAGCTTAAATACATAGACATTCTAGCCTATACATGCCATACTTCAAAAATTTACACTTTCAGAAGTACCAAAATGAGTTTGATAGTGTGGTGACAATCCTCGACTATCCCCGAGTCTTCAGTAGCTACGATAACTGTAAAACAGATAGAAATCACACAGAATAAGCTATAAAAAGCTTAGTAAGTCAAATACAATTGGTCTAAATACTAAAGCATATAAAGTACAAATCAACAGTAAAAACTCATAGCCATTTCACAGAATATTTCATAAGCCTAACCATGCTCATTTGCTCGCATACATGTCATGCTTCATTTCCAAATTCCATACACACTTCGCATTCATTATTTCACAGAAACAGAGTCTTTAAAATTCATAAATTTAGTATGATACAAACGTACCTATATAGTTATACATTTCATATATTCATTCCCAATCTCATACTCTATCATCAGATGGTTTAGAAACGATATAGATACCCATAAACGGGTACAATGCCGATGTCCTGGACGTGATCTTATATGTAATTCAATATTGATGCCTCTGTCCCATACAGGGTCTTACATGAAGCCAGATACGATGCCAATGTCCTAGACATGGTCTTACACATAAATCTCAAATCGAGGCCTGTGTCCCAGACACGGTCTTACACGATATCTCAGATTGATGTCAACGTTCCTTTAGAAACATAAAGAGCTTTTCAGATACAAACATATTATCGAATTTACTCAGAATTCATTCATCAGGCTCTCACAACCGTCCAATACAGATTATAACTAGTATATATACAATATTCAATTGATTTAACACATAATTGTATTTTGACTTACCTCGTACAGATTTCGGACGAAAACGAGTCGACTATTCAACTATTTTGGACTTCCCTCAATCTAAGTCCGATTTTCTTTGTTCTTGATCTAATACAATTCAAATTCAACCATTCAATCATTCATTTCATTCAAAATAATCCATGAACACATTTTTAGGGCACTTTGCATTTTAGCCCTTACATTTTTACACTTTGACAATTTAGTCCATTTTTCACAAAATCACAAATATGCAAAATTCACCAAGACTATAGTTTGGCCTAATATACATAGCTTCTATACAAGCCCAAATAACATATTTAATTTAAAATTTAGTCCTTCAAAACCTCATTTTCACAAATTAGCCCAAACAGCTCTATTCCATCAAAAACTCAACAACAAAGCATGATAATCTTACATATATCTTTCATAATCCATATAAAAACATTACAAAACTCATATAATCATCAATGGCACATTTCATAATCTTCAACAGAAATAGAAATTCAGACATGGGTTTTGAAGAACATGAAGCAACGATCACAGAAACGTAGAAATTATCAAAAACCGAGTAAAACTCATACCTTAATCAAGTTCTTCAATGGCCAAATGTTAAAACATAAAAACCTAGCTTTTCTTTCTTTAATTTCGGCATGGACAAGATGATAATGGCCATTTTCATGCTTTGTTTTATTTTATTCAACATTATATGCCATTTACCAATTTTGCCCTTATTATTAACATATAAAAATCCACCTACTAATGTCCATAAATTTCACATGCAAGGACCCTCACTTAAATAAGCCACATCAAATAAATACTTATCAACCAGTACACAGCTTATACATTTTACGCAATTAGGTCCTTTTTGCAAATTAAGCACACAAACAATTAAATTTTCACACGAGACTTTCACACATATAAATCCACTTATAATAGACATGGAAAATAATATTAAAATATTTTTTTGACTCGGATATGTGGTCCCGAAACTAGTATTCTGACTAGGGTCAAAATTGGACTGTTACAATTACTGATATTATACTGTAATGGGCTATGGCCCACACTAATATTGCCATTGATATTGGCTTAAGCCCAGACTGTTCAGATACTGTATGTTTGATTGCTCTTTAGCTAGGGATTACACACTGAGTTTCATACTCACCCTGTTTATAACTTGGTTATGAATTTTAGTAAGAGTATTTTAATTTGAGGTATTTTGTGTAATAAAGTCGTTTTAAGTTTTTATTTGGGGATTTTATTTATATCTGTTAGCCGTAGGATGCGAGTTTTGTAATAAAAAAAAAAGGTTTTCAACCATTAAGCTACGTAACCAATTTTAAAAGCTTTCGCAACGTCAAAGTTTTAAGTAATATAAAAACCTGATATGAAACATGTTTTACTAAATGAACCTATACTTTGGCAAACAGATTAAACAAACTGGTTTTACAAAAGAATTATAAACGTGACTATTTACGCAAACGAGTTTTTCTACTTAAGCTGCGAGTTTTCAAAACCCACTTCAATGAGACATCACAGATTTGACTTTAATGTCTAGGCCGAGTTTGGGGTGTTACATTTAGTGGTATCAGAGTCAAGTTACAAAACTCGACTGTGGATTTGGGTTTCTCCTAAAAATGTAAACTTCAAAAGAATTGTTTCACATAGTGGAAAATATCTTGTGGTGTTGTTTTAAAAGGTGTGGTTTATCGAGTTCTCCGATGCCGATTTTGTAAGTCCTTTAAAACTACTGTTCTAACTGAAATACTGAGACTGTCATAGATAATAGACTGTACTAAAACCTTTATTAGGGTACCTAAAACTGTAGTAGGACTTCGATCTGCGAGAACAACAACTCTGAAATATTGATGTATTTTTCATAAAACATTTGTTAACAAACACTGGAACTATAAAACTGATGCATAAAACTGTTAATATAGATAATATGCAAATCGATTATGAGTACTGAGGTAACTATAGAAGAGGTACTAGAGGTCGCAGCGGAGGCCGGGGAGGTGCTCGGGATAGGTCTTTGACATCGGGCCATATGCCTAACGTTGAGGCAAGAGAGGCACCGGCTTCATCAGTGACTGAGACTGGGACGCATGAATGTGAAGTTGGGGATGACACACTGTCCCAAGCTATGCTACGTATTCTGGAGAGGGTCGCTAGGCCTAATAATGGTACTGTGGGCCGTGGGTCGGTAACAGAGTGACTCAGGTGTAATGGAGCTAAGATCTTTAGGGGTATCGCTGGGGTTGCTCCTAATGTGGCTGAATATTGGATAGAGACCACAAAGAGGATAATGGATGACCTTGACTACACCCCAGAGCAGAAACTGAAAGGTGCGGTGTCATTATTAAGGGATGAAGCCTATCAGTGGTGGCTTACAGTGAAAGAGGGTACTCAGCCCGATCGATTAACAAGGGAGTTTTTCAAGAATGCATTTCAAGGAAAGTATGTGGGTGCTAGCAGAAGAGAGTTTCTGAATCTGATTCAGGGGGATAAGTCTATAGCCGAATATGAGTCAGAATTCTTGCGATTGAGCCGTTATGTGCGAGGCATGATGGCCACGGAGTATGAGCGCCGTGTTCATTTCGAGGATGATCTCAAGGATAATTTGTGAGTTTTGATAGCTCTACAGAGGGAGCGAGATTTTGCAGTTTTAGTAGAGAAGGCAAAGATCACTAAGGATGTGAAGCGTGTTGAGTGCCAGAATCGTGAGAAGAATAAGAGAAGAAACAAGAGGGTTTGGGAGTCCTCAGGTTCAGCTTTGAGACCTAGAAAGAAGGCCAGAGTTGATAGACCAGTTAGAGTTGGGCCCCCTGTTGCTACTTTTGGGTCGTAGCCTTGTACAGTTTATGGAAAACACCATCAGGGCGAGTGTTGGGTACAGAAAGGGGCATGTTTTAGGTATGGATCTATGGAGCACCGTATTAAGGATTATCCGCAGAGGCCAGGTCAGATGCAAGCTACTGGTTTATGCTGCACGTCGTCGAGAGGACGGAGATGCCCCAGATGTTATTATGGGTACGTTCTTTATTCATCATGTACCTTACACTGCATTGATTGATGTTGGTTCTACGCACTCATATATAACATGCTCTGTGTCTGAGACTTTGGGTATGATGTGTGAAAATACTGCGAGTGAGATTTCTGTAATTAGTCCCCTAGGGCAGTCAGTGAGAGTGAGCAAAATGTTTAAAGAAGTACCCTTAAAGGTTCAAGGAAAGATCTTTTTAGCCGACTTGATGGAACTTCCTTTTGGAGAATTCGACGTAATTTTGGGCATGGACTGGCTGGTTAAGCATCAGGTAAATTTGGATTGTGCTACAAAGTGGATGATTCTAAGAACTGAAATGGGTGATGAGGTAATTATAATTGGGGAGTGTCGGAATTATCTATCAAATGTGATTTCTGCACTTAGGGCTGAGAAGCTGGTGCGTAAAGGTTGTGAGGCGTATCTAGCCTATGTCAGTGCTTCGAGTTCTGAGGTTTTGTCTATTAAAGATATCAAAATAGTTAAGGATTTTTCAGATGTTTTTCCCGATGAGTTACCGGGGTTACCTCCTAATTGCGAAGTTGAGTTTGGGATAGAGCTCTTGCTTGGTACAGCTCTGGTGTCTATTGCCCCTTATAGAACGGCACCGAAGGCGCTCGTAGAGCTTAAGGCTCAAATTCAGGAGTTATTGGATCGAAGGTTCATCCGCCTGAGTGTGTCTCCGGGGGGAGCACCGGTGTTGTTCCTGAAGAAGGATGGAACCATGCACATGTGCATCGACTATCAACAACTGAACAAATTGACTATTAAGAATAAGTACCCCTTACCGAGGATAGACGATCTATTTGACTAGTTTCGAGGAGCTTCAGTTTTCTGTAAGATTGATCTTTGATTCAAGTACCATAAACTGAGGGTCAAGGAGACTAATGTCTACAAGACATCATTTAGGACTCGTTACAGTCATTACGAGTTTCTTGTGATGTCGTTTGGGTTGACGAATGTACCAGTAACTTTTATGGGTTTGATGAACTGGGTGTTCCAACCCTATCTGGATCGGTTCGTTGTCGTGTTTATAGATGACATTCTGGTATATTCGAAGACTGAGGAGGAGCATGATGCACATCTTCGGGTTGTTTTCCAAACTTTGAGGGAAAATCAATTGTATGCTAAATTTAACAAGTGTGAATTCTAGCTACGTGAGGTAACTTTTCTGGGTCACGTGGTATCTGTTGAGGGGATTGAGGTTGATCCTCGAAAAATAGAAGTGGTTCTGGATTGGAAGCAACCTAAGTCGGTATCTAAGATTCGAAGCTTTTTAGGTCTAGCAGGGTATTATAGACAGTTTGTTGAGGGGTTTTCACTGATTGTTGCGCCTCTAACTAAGTTGTTGCGTAAAGGGGTACCGTTTAACTGGACTTGTAAATAGCAGGGAAGTTTTGAGAAACTTAAAAAGGTTCTAACTGAGGCTCTTGTCTTGATACAGCCAAAATCTGGGAAAGAATTCACTATCTACAGTGATGCATCACATGTTGGTTTGGGATGCATGTTGATGTAGGAGGGTAAGGTAGTGGCTTATGCGTCTCGTCAGCTTAAGACGCATGAAGCAAACTATCCGATGCATGACTTGGAGTTGGCTGTGGTGGTATTCATACTGAAGATTTAGAATCATCTTCACAGATTACAAGAGCCTCAATTATCTCCTCACTCAGAAGGAGTTGAACCTTAGGCAATGTATATGGATAGAGTTGCTTAAGGATTATAACTAATCGATCGAATACCATCCTGGCAAGGCTAATGTGGTAGCTGATGCACTGAGTCGTAGGGCTGTTACTGACTTGAGGGTGATGTTTGCCCATCTCAAGTTGCTCGATGATGGTAGTCTAGTGGCCGAGCTTCAAATTAAACTAAGTTGGTTTGAGCAAATTAAAGTTAAGCAGTTGGAGGATGAGTCACTAGGTTTACGATTCCGACAGATAGAGGATTGGGAGAGCTCAGATTTTGGGCTGAATAGCGAAGGAGTACTGTGTTTCCGTGGGAGAGTCTGTGTACCGAAAGATGCTGATTTGAGGCAGTCTATACTGCAAGAGGCGCATAGTAGTCCTTACGCTATGCATCCTGACAGGAATAAGATGTACCGAGACCTTTGGGAATTGTATTGGTGGCCAAGGCTTAAACGAGAAGTCACTGAGTTTGTGAGTAAGTGCCTGACTTGTCAGCAGGTTAAGGCAGAGCACCAGTTGCCTTCAAGGTTGCTTCAGCCAGTTAAGATTCCATTGTGGAAGTGGGAGAGAGTGGCTATGGATTTTGTTAGTGGGTTGCCCTTAACGCCTACTAAAAAAGGATTCAATATGGGTTATCATAGATCGATTAACGAAATCTGCCCACTTCATACCTGTTCGTACTGATTATTCATTGTAGAAGTTGGCTAATTTGTATGTACCTGAAAATGTGAGACTGCATGGGGTACTGATAAAGATCCTCGCTTTACGTCTCCATTCTAGAAGAAGTTGCATGAGGCACTGGGTACAAGGTTTGACTTCAGTACTGCGTTTCATCCTCAGACAGATGGTCAGTCAGAGAGGGTGATACAGGTACTGGAGGACATCTTGAGAAGTTGTATGATTGACTTCCGGGGCAGTTGGGAGGATTTCTTACCGTTGGCGGAGTTTGTATATAACTATAGTTACTAGTCTAGCATACAAATGGCACCTTATGAGGCATTATATGGTCATAGATGTCGTACTCCTTGTTGGAATGAGTAGGGTGAACAGCGTATTTTGGGCCCTGAGATGATTTCTGATACTGAGGACATGGTGAGGTTGATTCAGGATAGCCTTAAGGGAGCTTCGGACAAACAGAAGTCTTATGTGCATTTAAAACGTAAGGAGATTGAATTTTCGGTGGGGGACTGGGTGTTTCTTAAGGTCTCGCCATTGAAAAAGGTACTGAGGTTTGGTCGAAAGGGCAAGCAAAGCGCTAGGTTCATTGGGCCTTATCGTATATTGAAGCGTGTGGGACCGGTTGCCTATCAGCTTAAATTACCCTTAGAGTTGGATCAGATTCATAGCGTGTTCCACATTTCTATGTTAAGATGGTATCGTTCCGATCTGACGCACATTATTTCAACTGAGGAGGTGGAGGTTAGACCGGATCTGACCTTTAAGGAAGACCCGATTCAGATTTTGGACCGCGATGTGAAAGTTCTTAGGAAGAAGGCAATTCCACTGGTTAAGGTGCTATGGCGTAATCACAGTTCTGAGGAGGCTACGTGGGAACCCGAGGAGGCGACACGATAGCAATACCCTCACCTATTTTAAGCAGGTAAATTTCGAGGTTGAAATTTTTTCTAGGGGGTAGAGTTGTAACGCCCCAAAAGTATTAGGTCTTAATTTGTTTTCTTGTGTGCGCTGCTTAAGTATTTGTTTATTCTGATGGTTGAGTATCCTGAGAGGTACTAGAGAAGTCCTGAGTTCGAGCTTGGGCTTCTACAAAATTTTTCTTTTTGTCTTGATTAAACCCTGTGTTTTAGTGGTGAGAGTCTTAAATAAATTTAGGAGTATGTGACAAAAAGCCTTGTAGCTTGGTGGCAAGCAAAAAGCCTTGTAGCTTGGTGGCAAGTGGCATGGTCAGTTTTACAAAGAGACCTGGGTTCGAATATTGGTATGTGTAAGGAGGTTAATATTTTGCTGCTCTCGTAAGGCAGGTGGTGGAGTTTGGCGTAAACTCTGGGAGTGGGGTGGTTGTGTGAGAGTGGATAGTCAAATTGGTGGAGTGAATCGTGGAAGTGGGTTAGGGAGTTATCAGTTTGAATTGGTGAAGAGGAAAAATAGGAGGAAATTAAGGAAGTGGGGAGTTGGGGTATTAGTAGTGTGCGAATGTGGGAGTCCTCTTGTTGCTAGTTCGATTTTTGCTAGGGGGTTGCCGAATTAAGGGTTGTGGTTGCCATTTTGTTAGTTTTTGGGTCTTTTGATAACTTTTGTGGCATTTTCCTCTTTTCAGTTTTTGCATATTGTGGTTTTCTTTCGGGTGTTTGAGGGAAGTGTGTTGTATTGTGAAAGTATTTCTCGTTATTCGTATTTTTTATTTTCCTTTTTCTCCCTCTTATCTTGTCTCTAGTGGCTGCCCTGCTTGGCCGATTCTTCTCTTTTCTTTCCTTGGGATCATTTGGCTTTTACTTTTAGGACCAATCGACCCTCTTCTTCCATCTCAAGCCTTAGCCGAATATTGTAGGGTTTTTTGGGTTCTTCTGACGTTACTTTATTCCTCTCCCCTTTTGGTCTTTTGGTTGCTGAATACTGTACCTTGGTACCCAAAGCCGAACACTTCATCTCTTCTTATCTTTGCTTTTCTTCGATATGTTGCTATTTTCTGACAATCAGTGAGTTCTCTATTCTTCTTGTTTCTCTTCTCTTTCAACATTTATTGAGCCTTTCCTCTATCGTTCTAGTGGAGCCGAACATTCATCTCTTATGGCCGAATCTTACCTCCTTTCTCTTGTGGTGGTTCTTTTGGTTTCTAGAGTTCTTCAAGGAGTGAAGGTGTGTGCAAGGGATAACTACAGCATTCGAAATCTCCCCTTCATCTGTCGATTGAAGGTAACTCTATTTGTGGTTACTGTGCTTAGAATGGGGATACGTTGACTTGCATTCCTGGGTGTAGGCCGAATGCTCCTTCCCCATATTAATGGATTTCTCGAACAGTGCAGGCTTCAGTGGCAAACGTGTGAGCAATCTTAGTTAAGCGGTTTAAGAGATCTAAGCCGTTCTTGCTCAATCAAGGCAAGTGTTATGTTTAGTCAGGATTGTATTAAGGAAGGTCTTTTACTCTGTGGACAAATGGTTAATAGAATACCTTGGTTGAATGTAGGATTTGGGTGCGTGGAGGATGTTCACACATTTCGCATCCTGGTGTGTAATCACACTGCTTCCATCATTGAATGACAAAAGCTAAAAAACAATTACCACCGTTATCACGCGAGCGTGCGATCACCAGTGTGGTCGTCTAGATGTGAGCATATAACTGTAGAGACCACCACGAGCGATCTCATGAGTGTAGGAAACTTTTGTGCCACATTAGGTCGGAATGGGCCGTGTGCGCCCTACGGGCTCATGGGCTCCACATGAATGTGTGGGAACTATTGGGCCGGCCGTGTTAAGTACATAGCCAAGGCCATTATTTGGGGCTCAATGGGCCATACGAGCGTGTGGGCCCACATGGGCCTTATGGTGGGCTTGGGCCCATTTGTGCTATTTAACTGTTAGGGGTGGCACGGGTCACACGAGATGACTGTGGACCTACTGTAGGGTCAGTAGGTGTACCTAAATCGTAATTTGCAAAATGACTATTTTACCCTTATGAGGTAAATGACCAAAATACCCCTATGTGATGTTTGATTATTTGAGCATGCCATTCTTATCGTATGTTCATTTATATTACGTTGCATTTCATGGGGTAGGATATACATATTGTATTGGAGGAAGTGTACTGAAAGGCTATAACCCTATTACTGGCAGCTCTGTTGCAAATATTGTTAGTGCCGAAACCGATACTTTATTCTGGAGTGTAGGGATGGGTGGGTCAATTTATTCCCCACATGGAGTGTAGGGCTGGACGGAGTGGAGTGTAGAGGATGGTTGGGTAGGTTTTCTTTGAGCATTACTGATATTATACTGTAATGGGCTAAGGCACACACTGATATTGCCACTGATATGGGCTTAAGCCTAGACTGTTCAGATACTGTATGTTTCACTACTCTTTAGCTAGGGATTACACACTGAGTTTCATACTCATCCTTTTCTACTTAACTGTGCAGGTAATCCTTAGACGGATCGGTGTTGCGAGAACTTTGGTGATGGCCACACCACTGTTTATAACTTGGTTATGAATTTTAGTATGATTAATTTAATTTGAGGTATTTTGTGTAATAAGGACGTTTTAAGTTTTTATTTGGGGATTTTGTTTCTATCTGTTAGCCGTAGGATGCGGGTTTTGTAAAAACAAAAGAAAAAGGTTTTCAACCATCAAGCTACGTAACCGATTTTAAAAGATTCCACAATGTCAAAGTTTTAAGTAATATAAAAACCTGGTACGAAACATGTTTTACTAAACGAACCTATACTTTGACAAACGGATTAGATAAACTGGTTTTACAAAAGAATTACAAACGCGGCTATTTACACGAACGAGTTTTTCTACTTAAGCTGCAAGTTTTCAAAACCCACTTCAATGTGATATCACAGATTCGACTATAATGTCTAGGTCGAGTTTGGGGTGTTACATCGGTTAAATAATTTAATAGAGAAAATCATTAATTAAAACTCAAGGACTAAATTGTAAAAGTCCAATCACTATTGAGTTTTAATTCAAAAATTGCTTGGGGATTTAGTTAGCAATAATCCAACGGACCAAAATGATTATCAAACCATTGTTCTTATATAAGTGGGAAGTGATGATGAATTCATTAATTATAATTAATATATATGCCTTAAGTTAATAATTAGTTAAGACTAACTAAGTTTAATTAAACCTTAAACTAATTATAAATAATGTTTAAGTGGATGGAAAGATAAAAATATCATCTTCCTTAAACTTCCACCGTCCACCATTGATGAGAAAAGAAAGAAACTTCAAACTTATTCCATACATCCGACTATTCAATTTGCATAGGAAATTAAGCTAAACCTTTAATACTTTTATAGAATCATGATGATGGGTGTAACACCTCTTACCCGTATTCAACGCTCGAACAGGATACGAGGCATTATCGGGCTTACAAAGCAAGAAAACAAAACATGTTTTTTAAGTGGTTTTGGGACTAAACTGATAACTCAGGGAATTTTTATAAAACATAGAATTTTTTTACTATAAATAGGTGTCACACGCCCTTGTGGTTTGGGACACGCCAGTTTGGGCAGGCCGTGTGGTCACACAACCTCGTTTCCCTAACCCGTGTAACTTTTTGTTTTGTAAAGCATGAACAAATTGAATTCACATGGCCAAGTCACACGCCCATGTTCTAGGCCGTGTGGTTAATTTAATTTTCATAAAATAGGTGTAGACTTCACACGGTCAGGACACACGCCCGTGCTTGAGGCTGTGTCCCTCACACAGTTGAGACATAAGCTTATGTCTTTGCTTGTGTGCTCAATTCTGAGCACTCTGTTTCTCAAAATTAAGGTGCAGGGGACATACGGCCGAAATACATGTCCATGGGATAGACCGTGTGGACAAAATAAAGGCTATTTACCAAGCCATTTGTCACCCTCATTTACACCTACACACACAAGTTCAATGGCATAAATCATGGTATACTTAGGCAACCAAAACATCCATAATTAAGGTTAGAACATATCATTTCATTATCACACATAACATACTTACAACATCATATTCTACCAAGACAAATCATGCCAAATTCACATTCACATGTACCAACAAAAATACTTTTATCATGTATAATTCTTCTTAGATTTCCTAGCATACCAATGAGCCAATCTCAACCATTCAACAACAAAACCATTAAGTCACATTCAACCATTCACCAATCATTTATATACTACATAATAAAGGAGATATTTACACATGTATGAATATACTTAAGCTCACAACCAATTTAATCAAAAAGAGCCAATTTGCATGGCCAAATACCAAATCAAGCCTTTGACAATTACAAGCCAATACATTTGGCTAAAATCATGATGACACATATAAAAAGATGACAAAGTCCCTATACATGCTATATATTCAAAATGTTTAAGATCATCGATACCCAAAATGACAGTTTGATAGTGTAATGCGATCTCTGACGACCTCCAATCTGAGCTAGCTTGGTGATACTATAAAACATGGAAAGTAAAACGAAGTAAGCTATAAAGCTTAGTAAGCTCGTATGAAAGAAATAAGCAAGACTTACCATACATTTAACATTCAAGTAATATAATATAAGGCGATGTAATTTACCATAACCACATAACCATAATTCGTTCCATCACAAACTTACCTTGAATTCATCATTTCACGAATTTAATAATCATAAGTTTTAAGCACATACCTGTACCAACTCGTAATGGTTTCATACTTATTCTATTCCTTGACATGCCCAATAAACCACTTTGAATAATAATGTCGGATACTCGGGAAAGCTTACACACAAGGTGTCACATATGTGGCCATTGGTACCTCTATCTCATAACACATATATGCTCACTCTCGAGCCATCAACGAGCCTGCTCACACAAGCTGTAAGTCAAGATGTAGCTACACGGTGCTGCTCACACAAGCTGTCAAGTAACCGCAACATATGCCGGTATACTCAGCCACCGGTAGGACGTACAGGACCAGCACCCGAATCACATAACATAAAACCCTAGTGACATGTCACATGTATCCTAATCTATTCATAAGGTTCAATTGAGATTTCTCAATTGCCAAAATATCGCCAAATGTGTCCGTAAAGTCGATTTCACAATTCTTGCATAAATTGAAGCATTTAAAATACAATTTTAACAAAGCTTATTAACATACGAACTTACCTCGGTTCCAAAAATGACAAAAGGATCTATTTGTCAATTAATTTGTGTTTCCCCCGATCTACACTAGAACTTTGTTTTTCTTGATCTATAATACCACATTTAACTTATTTAATCATCAATCTATTCAATTTAGTCCAAAATCACATTATGGAAAATTAAATTTTTGCCCTTAACATTTCAACATTTTACAATTTAGTCCCTAGGCTCGTAAAATGAATTTCTTTCAATTTCATCACAACCCAAGCCTAACCGAATATTATTAGTACTCATATCAGCCTACATTTTTCATTTATAAACACTTTTCTACTCATTTTATAACTTTTTACAAATAAATCCCTATTTTACGTTTTTACCAAAAATCACTTTACAAATGTTGTTTGACTAACAACAAACATGCATTTTATTCCATCAAACATCAAAATACAAACATATTCAACATGGGTAAAATTTTAGACTTTAACTTTCTTTCAAATTAGTCTTTGAAATAGCTAAATCATGTTACAACAATCTCAAAAATATAAAAATCCTTAAAAACGAGACAAGAATGGACTTACAATCTAGCTTGGAAGCTTGGCCAAACCCTAGCTATGTCTTCCTTTGCAATTTTCAGCTATGGGGGACTAAATTGAAGAAGATAGACACTTTTATTTGTTAATTTTGTCTATCATGTTATAGACCTTAAAGAAATAATAAAAATAAATATTTCTACTTCGAATTTGTGGTCCTAAAACCCCTGTTTTGATTTGACCCAAAAACAGGCTGTTACAATGGGAGCTTGTTTAGCTAGCCCATGTATCAATTTCTTCAATTGTTAAATATTTAATAAGTTCTCATTAGTATGAATTTGATTTGACGATATTGGAAGGTAGTAAGCTTAGATTATGATAAGGATTATGTTAGAAATTAAGTTAAACTTGTTAGAAAACTTTGTGACATTAGGGACTAAATTGAATAAATTGAAAACTTTGATGAAATTATGCAATAGGTAAAAAGTATAAGGTCCCTAATCAAATAATGTGAAATGATATTTTAATCCGATGTTAGATATGGAAAAGTATGAGTATCTTGGATATAGAGACTAAAATGAATACAATGCAAAATATGTTAGCTACGTATTTTACTGTGATTGGTATGTGAACTATGCAACACCTTATTCCTGACCCGATTGCTGGATCCGATTTATGATATGTCACCTATAATGCCAAAATAAAAACGATGCTAGTTCAACATTCAATGATCCAAACTATACAAACAAATACACATTACAACTTCCAAGACATTATATAATTGAATCTATATCATGGATGAGCTTACAAAAGCTCTTGTAATATTTTGATGATGAATGAGGGACTAAAACATAAAATTAAAAAAATTGAGGTAATGTCGCGATTTCAACATAGGTGAGTCGCGACCTTAAGGGCAAGAAGTGGATATCGTGACTTCAAAAGGGAATGTTGCAACTTTGAGGATAGCGGGCTCCACGCCATGACCTTAGCAGGTGTAACAGCCCGATTTTGAGGCTAGTCGAAACAGTGGTTTCAGGACCACAAATCTAGCATAGAAAAAATCCATTTTATTATATTTTTATGGTCTACAGTCTTATGAAACTATTCTATGAAAATCTTGTTCGAAAATTTTGATGTTTGTGCACTCGATTTAGTCAAAAAGACTAAATCGTAAAAAGTGCAAAAGTTGAGTTCTACTTGTTAAAGGTGTCCAATTGCTATGAGATTTTAAGTTAGAGGTCCTTAGTTGGTAATTAGACCATTAGAAAAGTTGGTGGACAAGAATGGACATGAATAGGTAAAATTTCAAAGTTATGCATTAAGGGCATTTTGGTCATTTGGTAAATAAAAGAATAAAAAGGGAAAATCAAGTCAAATTTGGTGTCCATCTTCTTCACCTTGGAAAAATTTTTCAAGGAGTCCATAGCAAGGGTTTTGTCATTTTTCAAGCTTGATTGTAAGTACACCCTAGCCCCATTTTTAATGCTCTTTACATTTTTGAAGTCCTCGTAACCCGATTTACCTATTTCTACCATTATTTTGAAGTAGGGTTCATGTTAAAAAATTTACCCATGTGTGTCATGCATGTATTTTGATGTTTCATGAAAGATATTTTATGTTTAAGGTGTGATAAACAATTTTTACTAAGTGATTTTTAGTGAAAATGCATAAAAAGGACTTATTTGTAAAATTTGTAAAAATGGGTAGTAGAAAAGTGATTTGATGAAAAATGTGGGCTGTTATGAACATGATTTAGGTTTGTCCGGGCTTAGGTAACATAGAAAATGGATACATTTCATTTTACTAGCCTAAGGACTAATTTGTAAATATGTTAATATTTAGGGGCAAAAATGTAATTTTTCCATACGTTGATTTTTGGACAGAATTGAGTAATTTGACAATTAAATAACATAAATTTGCTATTATAGATCAAGAAAAACGAAGTTTCAGACCTTGATCGGGGGAAGAACAAGGTGATTGACGATTAGGTCCATTTCCTACCATTTTGTACCGAGGTAAGTTTGTTTGCAAATAATGCAATGTTATATTATGTATTTAATGCTTAATATTGCATAAATTGTATGATTTTTTCCATGGAAATATTCAATGAAGTTCGACGATGAGAAAATCCCGGTTGAACCTTAGGAATAGTTTAGGATACAAGTGACATGTCACTAGGATACCATGTGTTATGTGATCTATGTGAATCCAGGTGCTGGTCATGTACATCCTACTGGTGGGTGGGTAGTTCGACATGTGTTACGGATACCTGTCAGCTTGTGTGAGCAACCCGTGTAGCTACGTCTTGATTGACAGCTTGTGTGAGCAATCCCGTGATTAGCTCGTGTGCGAGCCTTATGTGTGATGAGATTTGAGGTAGCATTGGCTACATATGTGGCACTTATGTGGAAAACTTTTCGTGTATCTGATAGTAATCTAAGTGTTCAACGAGTAATCTGAAGAGTATGTCAATGATGACAAAGTATGTGACTATGTTACAAGTTGGTACAAGTATGTATGTAAAACTCATGAGTATGAACTTTATGAGATGAACACTTGGTAAGAATGCTAATGAGTAAGTTATGCTTAAGATATATGTTGATATTTATGTTAACTTATGCTGAGTATTTATATGGTTAATGAATGATTTATGTTGCTTATTATTTGCATGCTTAGTTATATGGTTAAAAGTAATTCAAAATTGTTTAAAAGCTGCTTCCGATAGAAGAAATAATGCGCATATTTGAATAGAAAAGAGATTGAGTTTCAAGTTAGGGATAAAGTGTTTTTTAAAGTATCTCAGTGGAAGAAGATTCTCAAATTTGGCTGTAAAGGCAAGTTGAGTCCACGTTTTATTGAGCCGTATGAAATTATTGAACGAATAGGGCCAGTGGCATATCGGTTAGCGTTACCAAAAGAATTGGAGAAGATTCATAATGTGTTTCATGTGTCGATGTTGAGACGATATCGTTTCGATCCTTCACATGTGATTTTTCCGATGGAGATTGAGATTCGACCAGATATGACGTATGGTGAAGAACCAATTAAAATCTTAGCTCGAGAAGTTAAACAGTTGAGAAATAAAAGCATAGCCCTTGTGAAAGTTTTGTGGCAAATACACAGTATTGAAGAAGCTACGTGGAAACCTCAGGAGGCTATAAGAAAATAGTACCCAACCTCTTTTCTGGTAAGATTTTCAGGGACAAAAATCCCTAAAGCGGGAAGAGTTGTAACGGCCCGATTTTGAGGCTAGTCGAAACAGTGGTTTCAGGACCACAAATCTGGCATAGAAAAAATCCATTTTTATTATATTTTTATGGTCTACAGTCTTATGAAACTATTCTATGAAAATATTGTTCGAAAATTTTGATGTTTGTGCACTCGATTTAGTCAAAAAGACTAAATCGTAAAAAGTGCAAAAGTTGAGTTCTACTTGTTAAAGGTGTCCAATTCTATGAGATTTTAAGTTTGAGGTCCTTAGTTGGTAATTAGACCATTAGATAAGTTGGTGGACAAAAATGGACATGAATAGGTAAAATTTCAAAGTTACGCATTAAGGGCATTTTGGTCATTTGGTAAATAAAAGAATAAAAAGGGAAAATCAAGTCAAATTTGGTGTCCATCTTCTTCACCTGGGAAAAATTTTTCAAGGAGTCCATAGCTAGGGTTTTGTCATTTTTCAAGCTTGATTGTAAGTACATCCTAGCCCCATTTTTAATGCTCTTTACATTTTTGAAGTCCTCGTAACCCGATTTACCTATTTCTACCATTATTTTGAAGTAGGATTCATGTTAAAAAATTTACCCATGTGTGTCATGCATGTATTTTGATGTTTCATGAAAGATATTGTATGTTTAAGGTGTGATAAATAACTTTTACTAAGTGATTTTTAGTGAAAAAGCATAAAAAGGACTTATTTGTAAAATTTGTAAAAGTGGGTAGTAGAAATGTGATTTGATGAAAAATGTGGGCTGTTATGAACATGATTTAGGTTTGGCCGGGCTTAGGTAACATAGAAAATGGATACATTTCATTTTACAAGCCTAAGGACTAATTTGTAAATATGTTAATATTTAGGGGCAAAAATGTAATTTTTCCATAAGTTGATTTTTGGACAGAATTGAGTAATTTGATAATTAAATAACATAAATTTGCTATTATAGATCAAGAAAAACGAAGTTTCAGACCTTGATCGGGGGAAGAACAAGGTTATTGACGATTAGGATCATTTCCTACCATTTTGTACCGAGGTAAGTTTGTTTGTAAATAATGCAATGTTATATTATATATTTAATGCTTAATATTCCATAAATTGTATGATTTTTTCTATGGAAATATTCAATGAAGTTCGACGATGAGAAAATCCCGGTTGAACCTTAGGAATAGTTTAGGATACAAGTGACATGTCACTAGGATACCATGTGTTATGTGATATATGTGAATCCGGGTGCTGGTCATGTACATCCTATTGGTGGGTGGGTAGTTCGACATGTGTTACGGATACCTGTCAGCTTGTGTAAGCAACCCGTGTAGCTACGTCTTGATTGACAGCTTGTGTGAGCAAGCCCGTGATTAGCTCGTGTGCGAGCCTTATGTGTTATGAGATTTGAGGTAGCATTGGCTACATATGTGGCACTTATGTGGAAAACTTTTCGTGTATCTGATAGTAATCTAAGTGTTCAACGAGTAATCTGAAGAGTATGTCAATGATGACAAAGTATGTGACTATGTTACAAGTTGGTACAAGTATGTATGTAAAACTCATGAGTATGAACTTTATGAGATGAACTCTTGGTAAGAATGCTAATGAGTAAGTTATGCTTAAGATATATGTTGATATTTATGTTAACTTATGCTGAGTACTTATATGGTTAATGAATGATTTATGTTGCTTATTATTTGCATGCTTAGTTATATGGTTAAAAGTAATTCAAAATTGTTTAAAAGCTGCTTCCGATAGAAGAAATCATACGCATATTTGAAAAGAAAAGAGATTGAGTTTCAAGTTGGGGATAAAGTGTGTTTTAAAGTATCTCTGTGGAAGACGATTCTCAAATTTGGCTATAAAGGCAAGTTGAGTCCACGTTTTATTGAGCCGTACGAAATTATTGAACGAATAGGGCCAGTGGCATATCGGTTAGCTTTACCGACAGAATTGGAGAAGATTCATAATGTGTTTCATGTGTCGATGTTGAGACGATATCGTTTCGATCCTTCACATGTGATTTTTCCGATGGAGATTGAGATTCGACCAGATATAACGTATCGTGAAGAACCAATTAATCTTAGCTCGAGAAGTTAAACAGTTGAGAAATAAAAGTATAGCCCTTGTGAAAGTTTTATGGCAAATACACAGTATTGAAGAAGCTACGTGGAAACCTGAGGAGGCTATAAGAAAATAGTACCCAACCTCTTTTCTGGTAAGATTTTCAGGGACAAAAATCCTTAAAGCGGGAAGAGTTGTAACAGCCCGATTTTGAGGCTAGTCGAAACAGTGGTTTCAGGACCACAAATCTGGCATAGAAAAAAAATCCATTTTTATTATATTTTTATGGTCTACAGTCTTGTGAAACTATTCTATGAAAATCTTGTTCGAAAATTTTGATGTTTGTGCACTCGATTTAGTCAAAAAGACTAAATCGTAAAAAGTGCAAAAGTTGAGTTCTACTTGTTAAAGGTGTCCAATTGCTATGAGATTTTAAGTTTGACGTCCTTAGTTGGTAATTAGACCATTAGATAAGTTGGTGGACAAAAATGGACATGAATAGGTAAATTTTCAAAGTTATGCATTAAGGGCATTTTGGTCATTTGGTAAATAAAAGAATAAAAAGGGAAAATCAAGTCAAATTTGGTGTCCATCTTCTTCACCTTGGAAAAATTTTTCAAGGAGTCCATAGCTAGGTTTTTGTCATTTTTCAAGCTTGATTGTAAGTACATCCTAGCCCCATTTTTAATGCTCTTTACATTTTTGAAGTCCTCGTAACCCAAATTACCTATTTCTACAATTATTTTGAAGTAGGATTCATGTTAAAAAATTTACCCATGTGTGTCATGCATGTATTTTGATGTTTCATGAAAGATATTGTAAGTTTAAGGTGTGATAAACAACTTTTACTAAGTGATTTTTAGTGAAAATGCATAAAAAGGACTTATTTGTAAAATTTGTAAAAGTGGGTAGTAGAAATGTGATTTGATGAAAAATGTGGGCTGTTATGAACATGATTTAGGTTTAGCCGGGCTTAGGTAACATAGAAAATGGATACATTTCATTTTAGTAGCCTAAGGACTAATTTGTACATATGTTAATATTTAGGGGCAAAAATGTAATTTTTCCATAAGTTGATTTTTGGACAGAATTGAGTCATTTGATAATTAAATAACATAAATTTGCTATTATAGATCAAGAAAAACGAAGTTTCAGACCTTGATCGGGGGAAGAACAAGGTGATTGACAATTAGGTCCATTTCCTACCATTTTGTACCGAGGTAAGTTTGTTTGTAAATAATGCAATGTTATATTATGTATTTAATGCTTAATATTGCATAAATTGTATGATTTTTTTTTTATGGAAATATTCAATGAAGTTCGACGATGAGAAAATCCCGGTTGAACCTTAGGAATAGTTTAGGATACAAGTGACATGTCACTAGGATACCATGTGTTATGTGATCTATGTGAATCCGGGTGCTGGTCATGTACATCCTACTGGTGGGTGGGTAGTTCGACATGTGTTACGGATACCTGTCAGCTTGTGTGAGCAACCCGTGTAGCTACGTCTTGATTGACAGCTTGTGTGAGCAATCCCGTGATTAGCTCGTGTGCGAGCCTTATGTGTGATGAGATTTGAGGTAGCATTGGCTACATATGTGGCACTTATGTGGAAAACTTTTCGTGTATCTGATAGTAATCTAAGTGTTCAACGATTAATCTGAAGAGTATGTCAATGATGACAAAGTATGTGACTATGTTACAAGTTGGTACAAGTATGTATGTAAAACTCATGAGTATGAACTTTATGAGATGAACTCTTGGTAAGAATGCTAATGAGTAAGTTATGCTTAAGATATACGTTGATATTTATGTTAACTTATGCTGAGTATTTATATGGTTAATGAATGATTTATGTTGCTTATTATTTGCATGCTTAGTTATATGGTTAAAAGTAATTCAAAATTGTTTAAAAGCTGCTTCCGATAGAAGAAATCATACGCATATTTGAAAAGAAAAGAGATTGAGTTTCAAGTTGGGGATAAAGTGTTTTTTAAAGTATCTCTGTGGAAGAAGATTCTCAAATTTGGCTGTAAAGGCAAGTTGAGTCCACGTTTTATTGAGCCGTATGAAATTATTGAACGAATAGGGCCAGTGGCATATCGGTTAGCTTTACCGATAGAATTGGAGAAGATTCATAATGTGTTTCATGTGTCGATGTTGAGAAGATATCGTTTCGATCCTTCACATGTGATTTTTCCGATGGAGATTGAGATTCCACCAGATATGACGTATGGTGAAGAACCAATTAAAATCTTAGCTCGAGAAGTTAAACAGTTGAGAAATAAAAGTATAGCCCTTGTGAAAGTTTTGTGGCAAATACACAGTATTGAAGAAGCTACGTGGAAACCTGAGGAGGCTATAAGAAAATAGTACCCAACCTCTTTTCTGGTAAGATTTTCAGGGACAAAAATCCCTAAAGCGGGAAGAGTTGTAATAGCCCAAATTTGAGGCTAGGCGAAATAGTGGTTTTGGGATCAAAAATTTGACATAGAAAAATAATCCATTTTTATTATATTTTAATGGTCTACAGTCTTATGGAACTATTCTGTTAAAATCTTGTTCGAAAATTTTGATGTTTGGGCATTCGCTTTAGTCAAAAGAACTAAATTGTAAAAAGTGCAAAAGTTGAGTTCTACTTGTTAAAGGTGTCCAATTGCTATGAGATTTTAAGTTAGAGATCCTTAGTTGGTAATTAGACCATTAAATAAGTTAGTGGACAAAAATGGATATGAATAGGTAAAATTTCAAAGTTATGTATTAAAGGCATTTTGGACATTTGGTAAATAAAAGAATAAAAAGGGAAAATCAAGTCAAAATTGGTGTCCATCTTCTTCACCCTGGCCGAAATTTTCAAGGAGTCCATAGCTAGGGTTTTGTCATCTTTCAATCTTGATTGTAAGTACATCCTATCCCCGTTTTTAATGCTCTTTACATTTTTAAAGTCCTCGTAACCCGATTTACCTATTTCTACCATTATTTTGAAGTAGGGTTCATGATTAAAAATTTACTCATGTGTGTCATGCATGTATTTTGATGTTTCATGGAAGATATTGTATGTTTAAGGTGTGATAAACAACTTTTACTAAGTGATTTTTAGTGAAAATGCATAAAAAGGACTTATTTGTAAAAGTTGTGAAAATGAGTAGTAGAAATGTGATTAGATGAAAAATATGGGCTATTATTAACATGGTTTAGGGTCGTCTAGGCTTGGGTAACAAAAAATGGATACATTTCATTTTACGAGCCTAAGGACTAATTTGTAAATATGTCAAAGTTTAAGGGGAAAAATGTAATTTTGCCATAAATTATTTTTGGACAGAATTGAGTAATGTTATAATTAAATAAGATAAATTTGCTATTATAGATCAAGAAAAACGAAGTTCAGACCTTGATCGGTGGAAGAACAAGGTTATTGACGATTAGATCCATTTCCTACCCTTTTGTCCCGAGGTAAGTTTATGTGTAAATAATGGAATGTTATATTATGTATTTAATGCTTAATACTGCATAAATTGTATGATTGTTTCTATAGAAATATTCAACGAAGTTCGACGATAAGAAAATCCTTGTTGAACCTTAGGAATAGTTTAGGATACAAGTGACATGTCACTAGGATACCATGTGTTATGTGATCTATGTGAATCCGGGTGCTGGTCATGTACGTCCTACTGGTGGCTGGGTAGTCCGGCATGTGCTGCAGATACCTGACAACTTGTGTGAGCGGCCCATGTAGCTACGTCTTAACTGATAGCTTGTGTGAGCAGGCCCGTGATTAGCTCGTGTGCGAGCCTTATGTGTTATGAGATTTGAGGTAGCATTAGCAACATATGTGGCACTTATGTGCAAAACTTTCTGTGTATCCGATAGTATTCCAAGTGTTCAATGTGTAATTCGAAGAGTATGTCAATGATGACACGAGTTGGTATAGGTATGTATGTAAAACTCATGAGTATGGACTTTAGTATGAGATGAACTCTTGGTAAAAATGCTAATGAGTAAGTTATGCCTAAGATACATGTTGATATTTATGTTAACTTATGCTGAGGAGTTTTATGGTTAATGAATGATTTATGTTGCTTATTATTCACATGCAAACTTACAACGATTTAAAAGCTTACTCCCTTCTTCTTTCCATTCCTTATAGTGTCGCCAAGCTAGCTCGAAGATCAAGAACATCGGAGCTCGATTCACACTATCAAACGATTATTTTGGGTATACTTGGTTTCAATATTTTTGAGTATGGCATGTATAAGGACTTGGTCATTTTGTTACATGTCATATTGGTTTAGCCAAATGTGTTGGCATTGTAATGGTTAATGATTCATTTTGTATATGGCCATTGGAAGTTGGCTAGTACTATTCTTATTGGTCATTGGTATGCTTATGTGATGATGCTTATCATGAAGATGAAATTGCCATGAATGGAAAAGAAAGAATGTGATGATTATGCATGATAGTTGTTAGTATGTGCAAATGATGTATTGATATCTTGTTTGTTATTGATTTGGTTGTATGTATATGCTTGAATTGGTGTTTCTTGTTGTTGTGTAGGTTGGTGCAAGTAAGGGTGGCAAAATGGCTTGGTAAATAGCCTTCTTTTGTCCACACGGGTAGAGACATGGTCGTGTGTCTCGGTCGTGTGAAGGACACGGCCTAAGGACATGGGTGTGTGTCCAGGGCATGTGAAGTTTGCACCTATTTTATGAAAAATTTTGAAAATTTAATTCGCCACATGGCCTATCACACAGGCGTGTGATTTGGCCGTGTGACTTCAATTTGTTGATGATGTCATAAATAGAGAGTTACACGGGTTAGGGACACGGTCGTGTATGACCACATGGCCTACCCACATGGGCGTGTTCCAAGCCACACGGGCATGTGACCCTTGTTTTGATGAAAAATTTTCTAAGTCTTGGGAAGTTTTCTAAAGTTCCTAATTTAGTCCCGAATCACTCCTAATGCATGTTTTGGGCCTTGTAGGCTCGTTTAAGGGACGATATGAATGTTTTCAAAAAGTTTTAAATTTGAGTGGAAATTCATGTCTCGATTTTGAATGTTTGTTTGAGTTTAAGTCCTGTAATGCCTCGTACCCTGTTCCAGTGTCGAACAAGAGTAAGGGGTGTTACAACAGGGGAGAACTGTGATGTTGATGATGATGGGTTTAGTGTCATGACTTCAGCAGGGCAAGTCGTGACATTACAAGCAGTGGCTGAGGCTTAATGTCATGACACCAACATAAGAGGGTCGTGATGTAACACTCCTTACCCGTATCCGATGCCGGGACAGGGTTCGAGGTGTTACCGGACTTAAACATTCACAAACATACAAAACTAGGTCACCAAATTTCACCCAAAATTAAAAATTTTCAAACACATGCACATCGTCCCTTATACAGGCCTTCGAGGCCTAAAACATACATTGAGGCGGTTTGGGAAAAAACCAAAAACATTCAATAAACTTTGGGCAACTTAATAAATTTTCATGCTTTGGAGAGTCACACGCCCGTGTGTGTTGAACCATGTGGTCACACACGCTTGTGTGGCTTGGAACACGCCCGTGTCCTCAGCTCGTTTAACTCTCTATTTGTGACTTCGACAAAACAGTTTAAACCACACAGCCAGGTCACACACTCGTGTCCTCCACACGGCTAAGACACACAGCCATGTCTCTACTCGTATAGCCAACACTTAGGCTATTTTCTAAGCCTTTTGTTGCCCTTAATCTCTTTCATACTTAAACATATCATAAGCACGTGTTATAACATCAATTCAATGGTCAATCATTATTTAATAAAACCTAATTAAAGTATTTGCATGTTGTCATACATGTGTTTTTCAATTTCTCATGTTACACCAAGATAGACATTCCAACTCACATTCAATAGCCATGGCTACTTCGTATGGTCCTAAGGCATTCATTATACACATATGCCATACACTTCCCATTCATAGTAATCAAGCAAAATCACATAACCACATCATAAGATATTAACACATAACATAGGTAAATAGGCTTACAAGCCATAATCATTATAAACCACATCTCATGTCTATATTCATTGAATCAATATAAGTCAACATCTTGGCCAAAACATTAGAACACATATCAGTTATTAAGTCCCTATACATGCCACTCACTTGAAGACATTAAAATTCATCAATTCTCCAAAGGAGGTAACTTGATAGTGTGAAGTTGCCTCCGACGATCTCTAACCTCGAGCTAACCTGTTAACACTAAAGAAGTGGAAAGGACGGAGTAAGATTAAAGCTTAGTAAGTCAATATGAAAATAATAAGCAAATTGTAAACATGATTCCATGGGAATATAATCATAATTACACTTTTACTTATTTTCTGGTCATGTTGTTTTCTTGAGTCATAGTTACTAATTTATTTATATCTGGAGCTACAGAACTCAAAATTAAGATTTGTAAATTTCCCTTGAAACTAAACTCACATATATTCTTACCATAAAATTTTCATAATTTTTGGTTTATCCAATTAGCACAGTTTATTCATTGAAGTTACCCTTGTTTCACTATCTGACAGTTCCAACCTCTCTTCACTAAAAATTATTTATCTCATAGTACAGATCTCAGATGTTGTCTCTGTTAATTCTTGAAAATAGGCTCATTAAGGATTTTAAGCATGCAAATTATGACCATAATTATTTTTTTTACAATTTTTAATGATTTTATCAAGTCAGAAAAGGGGATTTCAAAATCATTGTAACCCTGTCTCACAAAAATCCAATTATCACTGAATATAAAGTTATTTTGCTTTCACTATTTATTTTATGAGAAAATAGACTCATTAAGCTTTAATTTCATATCTTATTCAACCTATAATTAAATTTCTAACATTTTTGGTGATTTTTTAAAGTTTCACAACTGCTACTGTCCAAAACTGTTTTATTACAAAATTTCACTTTTGCATAATTTCACTTACTCCATTCTATCTTACCAAAAGATTTTCTTAGCTATTGAGCACATTGCTCACAACTTTTCACATCGATATACCTACACTTATTCATCACATAGTCATGTACATATGTATTTTCACTTAGTATATTTCCTCGTTGAACTCATCGGAATAATAACAAATACACGGTGGCCTGCACATATTACCACCCTTATAATCGAAGCTCTCTGGTACGCATAGTAGCCTGCTCTTAGTACTACACATGCGACCTAACAATCTGGTATACGTAGTAGCTTGCACTTAGTACTACATATATGACCAAACAATCTGGTACACATAGTAGCCTGCACTTAGTACTACACACGTGATCGAAGTTAATGGGTACGCATAGTAGCTTGCACTTAGTACTACACACGTGACTCACAACAGATCATTTGCATCCCTTCTATCCTAAAGGTTCAATCGGGAAATTCTTCATTTTTCAACATTCTACTAACTCGTTCTTAGTCAATTCTGATTCGTAGTTTACATCAATTGATCATTCTATAGGCAGCCACTTCTCATATAATAACAAAAGATAATAACATAAAAATAATCGAAATATTATTTACATATAAACTTACTCATTTCATTAAGACATCCCGTACCATCAAATTTTCATCATAATCCATCGTCACATAACATGTAGTCGACATTTTAACTGCCGATTTCTATACAGGGTACATCACATTATTATTCACAATATCATTAACATAAAATTCAACACAATTAAAGCATGATAGATTCATGTATAACAACGATAACGTAAATAACATGCTTATTAATTCACATGAACTTACCTCGAATACAAAAATGAGCATTTTCACCATTTTTGTCCATAACTTGGTATTTTCCCGATTTTTGACTGAATTTCAATTTTCCTTGACCTATCATTTCAAATATAGCCTATTTAGGACTCACATTATTCAAATTGACCCAAAAATTATATTTTGGAAAATTTACAATTTTACCCCTAAACTTTGCCAAAATTACACTTTTGCCCCTAGGCTCGAAAAATGATTTTTATTCAATTTCCTTACTCTTTAGGCCTAGTCAAACCAGTTTCATAACTGAAGCAAACTCTAATTCTCATCATAACACCCTTTTATACCCTTTTTACAACTTATGCAAAACGGTCCTTTCGGACGTTTTCATCAAAAATCGCTTACAAAAGTCGTTTATTTAACTCCCAACATTCATTTTCTTCCATTATACCTCAAAATACAAGCATGTCACTCATGGGTAAATTTTTAAACATTAACCCTAACTCAAATTAATGGTAGAAATAGGTAGAACATGTTACTAGGACTTCAAAAATGCATAGAACGTTAAAAACGGAGCTCAGAATCGCTTACTATTGAGCTTGGAAGCTTGGCCAAACCCTAACCATGGCTGCTCTCGGTACATTCGGCTGAAGCAAGAAGAAAGGGACACATTTGGGTTTTAAAATTTGTCTTTTAATTCATTTTACCCCTAAATGACCAAAATACCCTTTTTACTATTCTTTCAAATTTTACCCAACCAAGGCCATTTTTGTCCAAAATTTTAGGACTTGGTCAATTTTCTCTTTAAGGACCTCTAATTAATAATCTAATTCAATTTCATGCAAATTGCTTCTAGAACACAAGTTTTACAAATTATTTGATTTGGTCCCTAAGGTCCAATTAAGCATCTTTCACATAAAATTTCCTTATGAAATTTTCACACAAGCATAGAAATACATCAATGACCTTATAATAATCATAAAATAAATATTTCTATATCGGATTTATGGTTTCGAAACCACTATTCTGACTAGGCCATAATTCAGGATGTTACATGTGACCATGAAGACAAATTCTCTAAAATTTTCCATTTTTCTCCTTAAACCTACCAAATATTAGTCTCTATTGATCTAAAGGGTGCAAAACTCAATACCAAATATAGAGGCATTACTTCAAATACCAAATTATCAACCATTCAACTCATTACCCTATCCAATAAGCCTAGACACAAGAGGCTCCTAAGGCTTTTGAAAACAAAAAAATAAATAAATAACATTATAAACATGACAAATAACAAAGCATTTTCTAACTTTATCCTAACAAAATCAACATTGATACTCATTTACATAAGATTGACCACTACTTATGAGGGACACCCTATATACATGCCATAATATTTTATATAAAATAAGTATACTCTTCACATTTTGTGGATAGTGTGGCATACACACCAAGCTGGCTTCTTGAATTTCGATAGCCATGGATATACAAATAAAGAAACAATGATAGTGTAACGCCCCAAAAACCCTTAAGTTTATTTTTCTATGTTTGTGTTGCATAAATATATGCTTGCTTCAGTGGTTAAGTATCCTGAGAAGTGCCTGACAAGTTTTGAGTTCAAGCCTCGGCTTATGCAAAAATTTTGTTTTAATGGATAAACCATGTCTCTAGTCAGTAGGCTTTTTAAATAAATATGGGTAAAACATGACAGAATGGACCTACTGGTCTAAGGGATATGTGGTGTGTTGTTGTTGCTTAAGGACTGAGGTTCGAGTCCTGGTGGGTGAAGTAGAGTGTTTTATTTTGCTACTGTACCGTTGGAGTGTTGTGGTTTGATCGAAACACTAAAGTGTTTGAGGGGAATTAGAATTAGGGGTTGACGGAGGAACGGTCAGTTGGAGTGATTTGTGGAGGGATTTGAGGAGGAAATCATGGGGAGTTGAGGTGAGAGGAAGTGGTGTGCCAAATTTGAACTTTAGCCACTCAAAGAATTTTGGCTGAGGTAAGTTATCCCTCCAACTTTCGATTTCTGACCATTTGTTTTCATTTTTGGTGGTCGAGTTGTGCTAGGGGTTCTTGTTGGTATCTCATGTTTTGTTTTTTTGTTTCGACTTGGTTTTTCCCTGCCCTTCCTTTCGTTTACCAATTCCCTATTCTTTCCCTACTCTCCTTTCAAGTGTACCTCCTTTTTTACCTTTGGCCGAATACTATAGAAGACCATTCGGGAATTCTCGTGTTTTTGTTTCTTTTCTTTGGCCGAATAGTCATCCTTTCCTTTTCTCAATCAGTTTCCCTCTTGACTGGTTACTTCTTCTTCTCCTCTCTCAAGCTTTGACTGAATACTCTCCCTCTCTTTTCTTTCCCTCGATTCTCTTCTCCTTACATCTTTTGTTAGCCGAATACTCCATTTCTCCCCCTCCTGTTCTTTTGGTTTTGCCATTGTCATTTGATCAATCGGTTTGAGTGTACGATTGCTTTCGTTCTTCTTCTCTCTCTTTACTACACTAGTCCTATATCTAATATCTTCTTTTACTGCTGATTTGCTAGGAGTGCAGTGGTGCGAGCCTTTGCTTCTATTGTTCTGTGTGCTTGCGGCTCTCGGGTTGAGTGTAGGCTGATTGCTTTTGTCCCCTATTCTCGGTTTTACACCTTTGGTAAGTTGTTATGCGCTTGGTTCAGACTATGTGCGTGTATAATGATAATTAATAAGATTTGGTTGGAATGCAGGTTATCTTTAAAGGGCTTGTAATCACTCTCTTGTTACGGGTAAAGGGTGCAAGCCTAAATCGATCAACTAAGGCAAGTGGTAACCTATCTTTCGGATAAATATTATAAGAAGGGTGTTAACCCTATCGTGTAGATACTAACGGTGTGCTATGATTGAATCTAGGTTGCAATGCTCAAGAGGGGTGCACATTTTCGTAAACAAGGTGTTTAGAACACTACCCCTAATCGTAAATCGGCAAAAGCCGAAATAAGTCACCGTCAATCTACACGAGCGTGCGCTCGCTTGTGTGGTAGTCCGTATGCCTAAACATAAGCGTATGATCGTTGAGGCCGGCCATGAGCGATTATGGGCCGAGGACGTTTTAGGCCATATTGGATCGAACTGAGTCGTGTGGGCCCCATAGGCACGTGGGCCCTACACGAGTAAACTACACAAACGTGTGGAGAATATTAAGCCGAATTGTGTAATCTACACGGCCTAGGCCATTTCTGGGCTATGTGTGTAACGCCCTGATTTTTAGGCCTAGGAGTAATGGGCCTTGAGTCTAGGTTCGGGTAGAAGACGGCCCGAACAATTTGGATGTTTTAATTATTATTATTATTATTATTATTATTATTTAGTATGTAATTAAATAAATTACGAAGGGTTATGGTGTGGGAAAAAGGCCCAAGAGTAAATTTAATTCGAGGCAATTCCTGAATTTTTAATTTTGGAGAAAGAGGGTTCTGGCGATATAGGCTTTTAATATTAAGTTGGTAAATTATGATACAAATAAGGCCTTGGTAAAGTGGCAAGGTGGCACCACTAGGTTCTTAAAAAAATGGCGCCTAGGGAGGAATTAAAGGTCCAGGGTTCAAGTTGCAAGGTAGGCATACTGCTATTTTTTAATTTTAGGCATGTGCCGGGCATGTGATCACTTAAGTGAATTTCGGCAAGGGACTTAGGGAGTTTGGGTCGATTGTTTTAGTTGATATTAGGGTTAGGTTCTTTTCTTTTTCTGTCTTGGAGAATTAGGGATAGCCACCTGAAAGCTTTCACTGTCATTCATCCTTTCTTAGTTCTCACAAAAGCCGAAAACACAAATTCCTTCTCCTTGGTGCCGAGTTCTTCTTCCTCTCTTTTTCCTCCATTTTATTTCTTCTTTTTTGCTTTTTCTTCGAGCCGAAACCTTACTCACCTCCTCTATTGAACCCATCCTCCACAAAACCTTCATAGCCGATCGCCATAAAAGTCGAAATCTCGAAAACTCACTTCTTGTGCCGATTTCTCCAAGCCAAAATCCTTCAGTTATTTTTGTTCCTTTTGATTAACTTTCATCTTCTCTAAACCCTTAGTATCTGTCGGCAACATTACTTCAAAGTTATAGCCTCAAATCGTCATCTTCTTTATCACTTAAAAAGCCGAAGTACCATAGATTTAGGGACTTATAGCCGAAACTTCAGATCTCCTGGATTCGAGTTCTACTATCGCTTAGAGGATAGATCTGCATCAAATCTACATAAAAATCAAAGAGCAATAAGTGGTAAGTGCTCATCACCTCAGATCTAATCTTATTTTACAATTTAGAAAAAGCTGAAGTCCCTAAAATCTAGGGAGGCTGTCGATTTGGGCATAGGGCTTTAAGGTTATTTAACTGACAATTTCTTTTGGTGATTAGTGTCTTCTAGAGGTTGGATCGAAGGCTTGGATCTTTGGAACAACTAGACTTAGATCTAGTCATCTGTTTTCGGCAAAAAGGTAAGATTCTAAAGGCTTTAGGGGCATGGTTCGAATATGGTAGGTGAATATTGGGATTGGTTATTATGGTTTGCAATCTAAGAATTGTGGTAATCAATTGTAGGACATCGTAAGGGATCTCAGGGGCAGTCGTCGCGAAACAGGTGTGTATCGAACACCCTCTCATAGTTCAATTCGGCAAAAGCTGAAATGCCGAAATTTCGGCATTTCGTGGGCTTGTGAGTGTGCGAGTGCTCACAAGACGTTTAGAAATCATTTGATCTGAAATCGCAAAGTGGTAAGTTAGTCGTGTGTGAAATTTCGTGCACTTCAGTAATTGGGCCTCGATAGGCTAAACTGGGCCCAATGGGATTACGGGCCCATACGGGTAAAATAATAAAAAAAAATAGGCAATAAGTTTGTTCTGTTAGACTGTAGAATCAAAACTGCTTAAACCGGTAAATTGGTCATAAAACTTGAATTAAATGGGCTTAAATTGCTAGTGGACACTGTAGGGCCCATTAGGGGTTTTAGGGCCCAATGGTTAAAATTGTGAAATTGAGATAAATAAATTATTGTGATGACAAATGGGCTAGTAAGGACCGTATTATTCATGAGAACCCTTAAAACGGATAAAATTACTAAAATACCTTTATAAGTGGAAAATTTACAGATTTACCCCTAGGAGTAAAATTACTGATATACCCCTAGGGTTAAGATTGACCTGAATGCATGTTCGACTGTTACTATTTACTGCATGCCATGTTATTATTATCTGATGCATGGGACTGGGTTATTGATAGAGGAAGTACTGAAAGTGGCTTGTCCACGTACTGGAGGCTTTGCCTCAACTTATCGATATCCGAGCAAAGCAATGCCGCAAAGCGTGGAGTGTAGGGCTAGGTGGGTTGAGCTATTCCCCACATGGAGTGTAGGGCTGGTACGGGTGGAGTGTAGCGGTTGGTCATAGGCTCGGTTGGGCTTGCATACACGAATATGTCTGTTCTGTTCTGGAATGGGCCTATTGGCTATACTGTTATCTAAAAAGGGGCTAAGGCCCAATTTACTGTATTCTGAAAAGGGCTTCGGCCCAGTACTCACTGTTATCAGAATAGGGCTTAGGCCCAATGGGCTTGAGCTGACTTGGGCTTTGGATGGGTTTTCCATACACACTGAGTTTCCCAAACTCACCCCCTTTCTCTTCCATCCTTGCAAGTGAGCCCTAGTTGGTGGACTTGGAGCTGGGCGGGATTCAGAGTGACCACGAAGATTAAATTCCTGGTTTTTAAATAAGTATCAATTAGCTTCCTTTTAAATTTCGCATTTATTTTTGATTATTTCTATTTTGGTTAAAGTTGTAAGAAGGCCGCTCTATTATTTTTATTTTGGGTTTTTAAATTACTTAAATCATTTTCAACTCGGGATTCACATCACTTAAATTGATTCCTTAAAATTTGTTTGCTCTAGGGCGTGTTTTATAAAAGTTACTTATTTTCAAAATATCACGATAACCGAGCAAAGCTTTCACAACGTAAATGTTTTCAAGGGAAATAAATATTTTAAATAGACTTGAACTTAATTTGTTGTTCGTGGAAAAGTAATAAGCTTAAAGTGTGGCAATGGATGTGTGCATGTTTAGGATTGGATCATGGAAGAGCTAGGTATTTAAGCAGTCTAATTGATTCACCTCCTCTTTTCTTGAATCCTACCTGGTGCATAGTATCCATTCGCTTTAAGCCATAACAAAGAAGGTTTGATTTTTTCGATACTTAACTGTTTTTAAAATAACATGTTTCTGCCACTACAAAGGGTTACAAGTTTAAACAGTAAAAGTTTCTAAACATCAAGAAGGGTTTTCAATGAAAACATGGTTTTCGAAAAACACTTCAATGTGACACACCAGACTTGGCCATAATGTCTGGGCTAGGTTTGCCGTTGCAGTTCTTGTAGGTTGGAAAGTTTGGTCGTGTCTTAACATGTTTCACAGAACGAGGCTCGATCTTCTGAGAACTAGAATCCTTCCTCTTCTTACACTCCAAGCACCCTACTTGAAGCGTTTCCCTAATTTCTTTAACCCTGGTCTCTAATACCTCTTCTACCACTTTCTTTACTATCTCGGCCAATGCCTCGGTACCAAGCTCCGAGTTACTGCTACCTGAAGTTGGCAGACTTTGCTTACCCTCAGAATCCATATCAATACTCTACATTACCAGTACATATATCAAATAACTACAAGGATCTCAAAATTTTACTATTCATTCATATGTCTTATGCAGAGATAGTATTTTAGAGTTTTTGTTCTTTATAGAATCATAGCCTAGCTACAGTCTCAATCTTTTTGGATTTTTAGTTCCTATTGCCTCAGTCTCTATAGTTTCAGTATCAACCTAGCTCTGATTATCATAGTAAAGTCTCAATCCTATCTCTGAAGAGTTTTAGTACAAGACTGAGTATTTAAGGAGAAAGTACTTACAGACTTGGTGTCGGGGATTCAGTATGTCACCTTGTCAGATTTCAGACAAACTCAAAAGATTTAGGCTATTATAAAATCCATTTCTCAAACATTTGATTTAAAGAAAACAAGTTTGGAAATTATCTCCTTTAAACAGAAAATTTGTTTTCAAAAGTCTGATTTTTCCAAAAATACCTTCTTTGGGCTTAAAGTTTTGAAAACCTTTTTGGACCCGATCCACGGCCCAGTTGTTGCAACCGGGCGTCATCTAGGTGAATGCCATAGGAAGACAGGAGCATGCTTTAGATGTGGGTCCAAGAAGCATCGAGCTCGGGATTGCCAAGCTTATTCTATTTAAGTGCGTGTTACGAATTGTATGCGTGCTTGATAAATGTTTCTTTACTTTGGTAATTAGATGTTCTGGGTCATACTAAGAATTATATATATTTTTTTAAATTTTAAATTAAATTAGAGTGTGCAGCGGAAGCACAGTGGTTTGACTTATGTAATATGGTTAGTTGGTAGTTTGAAATTTCGAGGACAAAATTTCTTTAAGGGGAGTAGAATTGTAACGTCTCGATTTTTGGGCCTAGGAGTAATGGGCATTGAGTCTAGGTTCGAGTAGAAGACGACCCGAACAATTTGGATGTTTTAATTATTATTAATATTATTATTATTATTTAGTATGTAATTAAATAAATTACGAAGGGTTATGGTGTGGGAAAAAAGGCCCAAGAGTAAATTTAATTCGAGGCAATTCCTGAATTTTTAATTTTGGAGAAAGAGGGTTCTGGAGATATGAGCTTTTAAAATTGAGGTGGTATATGATACAAATAAGGCCTTGGTAAAGTGGCAAGGTGGCACCACTAGGTTCCTAAAAATATGGCGCCTGGGAAGGAATTAAAGGTCTAGGGTTCAAGTTGCAAGGTAGGCATACTGTTACTTTTTAATTTTAAGCATGTGCCGGGCATGTGATCACTTAAGTGAATTTCGGCAAGGGCCTTACGGAGGTTGGGCCGATTGTTTTAGTTGATATTAGGGTTAGGTTCTTTTCTTTTTCTATCTTGGAGAATTAGGGTTAGCCACCTGAAAGCTTTCACTGTCATTCATCCTTTCTGAGTTCTCACAAAAGCCGAAAACGCAAATTCCTTCTCCTTGGTGCCGAGTTCTTCTTCCTCTCTTTTTCCTCCATTTTCTTTCTTCCTTTTTGCTTTTTATTCTAGCTAAAACCTTCTGATCACCTTACTCACCTCCTCTATTGATCCCATCCTCCACAAAACCTTCATAGCTGATCGCCATGAAAGCCGAAATCCCGAAAACTCACTTCTTGTGCCGATTTCTCAAGCCAAAATCCTTCAGTTATTTTTGTTCCTTTTGATTAAATTTCATCTTCTCTAAACCCTTAGTATCTATCGGCAACATTACTTCAAAGTTATAGCCTCAAATCGTCATCTTCTTTATCACTTAAAAAGCCGAAGTACCATAGGTTTAGGGACTTATAGCTAAACTTCAGATCTCCTGGATTCGAGTTCTACTAACGTTTAGAGGATAGATCTACATCAGATCTGAATAGAAATCAAAGAGGAATAAGTGGTAAGTGCTCATCACCTCAGATCTAATCTTATTTTACAATTTAAAAAAAGCTGAAGTCCCTAAAATCTAGGGAGGCTGTCGATTTGGGCATAGGGCTTTAAGGGTATTTAACTGATGATTTATTTTGGTGATTAGTGTCTTCTAGAGGTTGGATCGAAGGCTTGGATCTTTGGAACAACTAGACTTAGATCTAGTCATCTATTTTCGGCAAAAAGGTAAGATTCTAAAGGCTTTAGGGGCATGGTTCGAATATGGTAGGTGAATATTGGGATTGGTAATTATGGTTTGCAATCTAAGAATTGTGGTAATAAATTGTAGGACATCGTAAGGGATATCAGGGGCAGTCGTCACGAAACAGGTGTGTATCAAACACCCTCTCATAGTTCAATTCGGCAAAAGCCGAAATGCCAAAATTCTGGCATTTCGTGGGCTTCTGAGTGTGCGAGTGCTCACAAGATGTTTAGAAATCATTTGATCTGAAATCGCAAAATGGTAAGTTATTCATGTGTGAAATTTCGTGCACTTCGGTAATTGGGCCTCGATAGGCTAAAACTGGGCCCAATGGGCATACGGGCCCATACGGGTAAAATAATAAAAAAAATAGGCAATAAGTTTGTTCTGTTAGACTGTAGAATCAAAACTGCTTAAACCGGTAAACTGGTCAAAAAACTTGAATTAAATGGGCTTAAATTGCTAGTGGACACTGTAGGGCCCATTAGGGCTTTTAAGGCCCATTGGCTAAAATTGTGAAATTGAGATAAATAAATTACTGTGATGACAAATGGGCTAGTAAGGACCGTATTATTCATGAGAACCCTTAAAACGGATAAAATTACTGAAATACCTTATAGGTGGAAAATTTACAGATTTACCCCTAGGACTAAAATTATTAATATACCCCTAGGGTTAAGGTTGACTTGAATGCATGTTCGACTGTTACTATTTACTGCATGCCATGTTATTATTATCTGATGCATGGGACTGGGTTATTGATGGAGGAAGTATTGAAAGTGGCTTGTCCACGTACTGGAGGCTTTGCCTCAACTTACTGATATCTGAGCAGCAATGCTGCAACTGTGGAGTGTAGGGCTGGGTGGGTTGAGCTATTCCCCACATGGAGTGTAGGGCTGGTACGGGTGGAGTGTAGCGGTTGGTCATAGGCTCGGTTGGGCTTGCATACACGAGTATGCCTGTTCTATTCTGGAATGGGCCTATGGCCCACACTGTTATCTAAAAAGAGGCTAAGGCCCAGTTTACTGTATTCTGAAAAGGGCTTCGGCCCAATACTCACTGTTATCGGAATAGGGCTTAGGCCCAATGGGCTTGAGCTGACTTGGGCTCTGGATGGGTTTTCCATAGACACTGAGTTTCCCAAACTCACTCCCTTTCTCTTCCATCCTTGCAGGTGAGCCCTAGTTGGTGGACTTGGAGCTGGGCGGAATTCAGAGTGGCCACAAAGATTAAATTCCTGGTTTTTAAATAAGTTTCAATTAGCTTCCTTTTAAATTTCGCATTTATTTTTGATTATTTCTATTTTGGTTAAAGTTGTAATAAGGCCGCTCTATTATTTTTATTTTGGGTTTTTAAATTACTTAAATCGTTTTCAACTTGGGATTCATATCACTTAAATTGATTCCTTAAAATTTGTTAGCTCTAGGGCGCGTTTTATAAAAGTTACTTATTTTTAAAATATCACGATAACCGAGCAAAGCTTCCGCAACGTAAATGTTTTCGAGGGAAATAAATATTTTAAATAGACTTGAACTTAATTTGTTGTTCGTGGACAAGTAATAAGCTTAAAGTGTGGTAATGGATGTGTGCATGTCTAGGATTGGATCATGGAAGAGCTAGGTATTTAAGCAGTCTAATTGATTCACCTCCTCTTTTCTTGAATCCTACCTGGTGCGTAGTATCCATTCGCTTTAAGCCATAACAAAGAAGGTTTGATTTTTTCGATACTTAACTGTTTTTAAAATAACATGTTCCTGCCACTACAAAGGGTTACAAGTTTAAACAGTAAAAGTTTCTAAACATCAAGAAGGGTTTTCAATGAAAACATGGTTTTCGAAAAACACTTCAATGTGACACACCAGACTTGGCCATAATGTCTGGGCTTGGTTTGCCGTTGTAGTTCTTGCAGGTTGGAAAGTTTGGTCGTGTCTTAACATGTTTCACAGAATGAGGCTCGATCTTCTGAGAATTAGAATCCTTCCTCTTCTTACACTCCAAGCACCCTACTTGAAGCGTTTCCCTAATTTCTTTAACATTGGTCTCCAATACCTCTTCTACCACTTTCCTTACTATCTCGGCCAATGCCTCGGTACCAAGCTCCGAGTTACTGCTACCTAAAGTTGGCAGACTTTGCTTACCCTCAGAATCCATATCAATACTCTATATTACCAGTACATATATCAAATAACTACAAAGATCTCAAAATTTTACTATTCATTCATATGTCTTATGCAGAGATAGTATTTTAGAGTTTTTGTTCTTTATAGAATCATAGCCTAGCTACAGTCTCAATCTTTTTGGGTTTTTAGCTCCTATTGCCTCAGTCTCTATGGTTTCAGTATCAACCTAGCTACAATATCATAGTAAAGTCTCAATCCTATCTATAGTAAGGTTTTAGTACAGTGCAGTATTTAAGGAGAAAGTACTTACAGACTTGGTGTCAGGGATTCAGTGTGTCACCTTATCAGATTTCAAACAAACTCAAAAGATTTAGGCCTTTTTAAAATCCATTTCTCAAACATTTGATTTAAAGAAAACAAGTTTGGAAATTATCTCCTTTAAACAGAAAATTTGTTTTCAAAAGTCAGATTTTTCCAAAAATACCCTCTTTGGGCTTAAAGTTTTGAAAACCCTTTTGGACCCGATCCACGGCCGAGTTGTTGCAACCGGGCATCATCCAGGTGAATGCCATAGGAAGACAGGAGCATGCTTTAGATGTGGGTCCAAGGAGCATTGAGCTCGGGATTTCCAAGCTTATTCTATTTAAGTGTGTGTTACGAATTGTATTCGTGCTTGATAAATGTTTCTTTACTTTGGTAATTAGATGTTCTGGGTCGTACTAAGAATTATATATTTTTTTTAAATTTTAAATTAAATTAGAGTGAGCAACGGAAGCACAGTGGTTTGACTTAAGTAATATGGTTAGTTGGTAGTTTTAAATTTCGAGGACGAAATTTCTTTAAGGGGAGTAGAGTTGTAACGCCTCGATTTTTGGGCCTAGGAGCAATGGGCATTAAGTCTAGGTTCGGGTAGAAGACGGCCCGAACAATTTGAATGTTTTAATTATTATTATTATTATTATTATTATTATTATTATTTAGTATGTAATTAAATAAATTACGAAGGGTTATGGTGTGGGAAAAAGGCCCAAGAGTAAATTTAATTCAAGGCAATTCCTGAATTTTTAATTTTGGAGAAAGAGGGTTCTGAAGATATGGGCTTTTAAAATTGAGGTGGTAAATTATGATACAAATAAGGCCTTGGTAAAGTGGCAAGGTGGCACCACTAGGTTCCTAAAAAAATGGTGCCTGGGAAGGAATTAAAGGTCCAGGGTTCAAGTTGCAAGGTAGGCATACTGTTACTTTTTAATTTTAGGCATGTGCCGGGCATGTGATCACTTAAGTGAATTTCGGCAAGGGCCTTACGGAGGTTGGGCCGATTGTTTTAGTTGATATTAGGGTTAGGTTCTTTTCTTTTTCTGTCTTGGAGAATTAGGGTTAGCCACCTGAAAGCTTTCACTGTCATTCATCCTTTCTGAGTTCTCACAAAAGCCGAAAACGCAAATTTCTTCTCCTTGGTGCCGAGTTCTTCTTCCTCTCTTTTTCCTCCATTTTCTTTCTTCCTTTTTGCTTTTTATTCTAGCTGAAACCTTCTGATCACCTTACTCACCTCCTCTATTGATCCCATCCTCCACAAAACCTTCATAGCTGATCGCCATGAAAGCCGAAATCCCGAAAACTCACTTCTTGTGCCGATTTCTCCAAGCCAAAATCCTTCAGTTATTTTTGTTCCTTTTGATTAACTTTCATCTTCTCTAAACCCTTAGTATCTGTCGGCAGCATTACTTCAAAATTATAGCCTCAAATCGTCATCTTCTTTATCACTTAAAAAGCCGAAGTACCATAGATTTAGGTACTTATAGCCGAAACTTCAGATCTCCTGGATTGGAGTTCTACTATCGTTTAGAGGATAGATCTGCATCAGATCTGCGTAGAAACCAAAGAGGAATAAGTGGTAAGTGCTCATCACCTTAGATCTAATCTTATTTTATAATTTAGAAAAAGCTGAAGTCCCTAAAATCTAGGGAGGTTGTCGATTTGGGCATAAGGCTTTAAGGGTATTTAACCGACGATTTCTTTTGGTGATTAGTGTCTTCTAGAGGTTGGATCGAAGGCTTGGATTGTAATATCCCGAATTAGGGCTTAATCGGAATAGTGGTTTCGTGGCCACAAATCCGAGATAGAAATAATTATTTTATAATTATTTTGAGGTTTATGATATGATTGCATGATTGTGTGAAAATTTCATGACAAAATTCTATGCATAAAGTGCTTAAGTTGAAATTAGAGACTAAATCGAATAATTTGCAAAACTTACATTCTAGAAGTTTTTAGTATGAAATTACTTTGGAATATTAATGAGGAGGTCTTAAATAGAAATTTGACCAATTTCTAAAATTTTGGACAAAAATGGGCTTGTACATGAAAATTTTCAAAGAAAGGTATTAAGGGTATTTTGGTCATTTGGTAATTAAAAGATTAAAAAAAGGAAAAAGATGGCAAAATATATCCATCTTCTTTATTAGGATGAAAATTAAAGGGTTCTTCATAGCTAGGGTTTGTTTCAAGCTTCCAAGCTCCTAGTAAGTGATTCCAATCCCCGTTTTTAATGTTCTTTACGTTTTTGGAGTCCCGGTAACTTGATTTAGCTTATGCTAGCAATAATTCAACCTTGGGTTCATATTTGGAAAAATACCCATAGGTGAAATTTGTGTATTTTGGTGTTTTATGATAGAATATGAGGTTTTAAATTATGCTAGACAACTTGTGCTACTCGATTTTAAGTGAAAACGAGAAAAAGGGCTTAATCGGTAAAAATACCTAATAGTCATAAGTACATGTTAGAGTGTGAAATTGATGCTACCATAGAAGGGAAAAATGATCAGAATGACATAAAACATAAGAAAATGGGGTGAAGTTTAATTCCCGAGCCTAGGGGCAAAAGTGTAATTTTGCAAAAGTTTAGGGGCAAAATGGTAATTTTGTCAAAGTTCGTATTTGAGTCCGAGTTCGCTTATAGGCGGGTTACATGGTAGCTTGGCTACATATGTGGCACTTATGTACAAACTTTCCGTGTATTCGAATTATATTCCGATGTGTTCAACAGGAGAATCTTAAGAGAATAAGGAGAATGCCTAAAACGAAGGTGACATGTTGGTAAGTGTGGTAAATGAGAAAATTTGACAGGTATGTGCTTAAATCTTCGGGTTGAGAACTTGGTATGATGAAATCGTAGCATGACATTAAATGCAAATGTAACATGAATGTCTTGGTGTTGTTTATGCAAATGATGTTTTTATGTGGAATTGCATGATTATGTTACTTACTATTTGCATGTGAACTTACTAAGCATTTATGCTTACTCCTTCCTATTTGCATGATTATGCTTACTATTTGACAAATCGGCTTGAGAATCGGGATAGGTCGAAGACTCGTTCACACTATCTGAAGGCCTAAATCGGTAAAATGGCTTGTATATTTTGAATATGGCATGTATGGCAAAATATTCACTTTGTGTAATTGATCTTATGATATGGCTATGGTTTGGCAAGAAAAGGGTTTGTAAATGATTAGTCATTGAAATGACCAATCTAAGTCATATTTGATGTTATGTATGTTTAAAATGATATTTAGTCCATGAAAATCCTTAGTAAAGTGAAATTTGCCATAAAATAGAGAATCGACAGCATGAGTGATGTAAATTTGAAAAATCACTAAAAATAGTAGAAATGAAATTAAATGATGAGTAAGTTATGAAATTGAAGCTTAATGAGTCTATTTTGATATGGATTGAACAAAACAGGTATATGAATTATAATTTATGAGACATTTGAATTTTTGTGAAACAGGGCCAGAGTGATTTTTGGATCCCCTGTTCTAACTTTGGAAATTCACCATAAATTTTATAAAAATAATTAGAATACATTATTTATATTTACAGATTTATTATTGAGTCTAGTTTTAAGAGAAATAAACTTCATAGACATTGAAATTCTGTACAGAGAGATATCTGATTCGTAATACACAGAGATCAGAGCAGTCAAACCCTGAAACAGGGGAGACTTTAACTAATAAACTGTACCAATTGGCCTAGAAAAAAATTAATAAAAAAAATATGTAAATAGATATATGACTCTAGTTTTAGGGAAAATTTACGAAATTTGATTTTGAGTTTCGTAACTCGAGATATGAATTTTTAAGCAACTGTGACGCAGATTGCTAGCTTGACTAGAAATTTTAAAAATAAATCATTTGAGCTGTTTAAGCAATGAATCAAGTCTGTTAACACCTCGTGTTCGACTCCGGCAATGGTCTCGGGCATAGGGTGTTACATTTGGTGGTATCAGAGTAGGTTTAGTCGTTTCTCGGACTAATATGTTGTATGTACGGGTTTTGATATACATGCCAGATATATATTGTGATAGTGTGACGACTTCTGACCTTTTAAATGATTTTTTTTATAGTAAATGGATCCCGATCCAGCTGTGGCTGATGATGTAGAGAGTAATGTACCAGCTCCAACTGAACGGGCGGTGCCAACTGAAAATCCACCTCCTACTGTTGGTCAAGGAGGAGGAGAAGGGGCTCGAGAATCCTTTCTCCAGATGATGAGTGCCTGGTATACTGAGTTCGTTCGTACGAACCCGAATGTACAACCTCCCCCACCTCCCCCGATTCCTCAACCTGTACCCTTGATGCCTCAAGGTATGGATCTGGTGAAATTTCACAGAACTCTAGTTGACAGAATCCGCAAACAAGGGGCCGAAGAATTCAGGGCAAATGTTGATGATGATGCCAAGAAAGCAGAGTTTTGGCGTGGGAATTCTATTCGGGTATTTGATGAATTGTCTTGTACACCTGAGGAATGCTTGAAATGTGTTATATCATTGTTGAGGGATTCAGCCTATCATTGGTGGAAGACATTGATTTCAGTGGTGCCGAAAGAGAAAGTGACTTGGGAGTTCTTTCAAGAAGAATTTCGGAAGAAATACATCAGTGAAAGATTTGTTGATCAGAAGCTAAAGAGTTTCTTGAGTTGAAGCAGGGCAACATGACAGTTACTGAATACGAAAGGGCGTTCGTCAGGTTGAGTAAGTATGCTAGAGAATATGTTCCTACAGAGGCTAAAATGTGCAGACAATTTGAAGACGGACTTAATGAAGATATCAAAGTATTTGTTGGGATTCTTGAATTAAAAGAAATGGTAGTACTTGTTGATCGAGCTTGCAAGGCTGAAGAACTACTAAAAGAGAAGAAAAAAGTAGAGGCTAAGACTAGAAGTTGGAAGAAATGATCGACGAGCAGTTCATTTTCACAGCAATCAAGAAAATCTAGAAATATGAATCCTCGTTTTCAGGTTTCAGCCAGACAATCATATGGAAATTCTAAGAAGCAAAATGTGGGTCTTAAATCTCAGACTACTTCCGTGGCTAGTGTGGGGAAATCGAGATTTGTTAAGCCCGAGTGTCAACGGTGTGGTAAAAATCATTTTGGCCCATGTAGAGTGAATGAATGTTTTCGGTGTGGTTCTCCGGATCATTTTATTAGAGACTGCCCAGAGAGAGTTGAGAAAGAAAAATTTCAGAGTGTAAAAGCTAGTGGTGCAGACTCGAGGGGAAGATATTAAAGAAAAGTTGGAAATGAAGCAAGCAGCAAAAATGTAGTCAGAGATTCAGCAGCTAAACCTGAAGCAAGGGCTCCAGCTAGGACTTTTGCCATAAAGGCACGTGAAGATGCTTCATCACCCGACATGATTACTGGTATATTTTCTCTTTATGATGTTAATGTTACTGCTTTGATTGATCCCGATTCTACTCATTCATATGTGTTCATGAAATTGGTGTTTAGTATGAATATACATGTTGAGTACACATAATTTATGATTAGAGTGTCGAATCCATTTGGCAAATGTGTGATAGTTGATAAAGTATGCAAGAAATGTCCTTTAATGATTCGAGGTCATTACTTTTTGGCCGACTTGATGTTGTTGCCGTTTGATGAATTTGATGTTATTTTGGGTATGGATTAGTTGACATTGCATGATGCTATAGTAAATTGCAAAGAAAAGGTTATAGAATTAAAGTGTGAAAGTAGTAAAATTCTACGGGTTGAACCAGGCAAATCAGAGGCACTATCTAGTGTGATTTCTTCGATGTAGGCTCAGAGATATTTGAGGAAGGGTTATAAAGCTTATTTGGCGTATGTAATTAATACAAAAGAAATTGAAAAGAAAGTTGAATCAGTGCCGATTGTGTGTAAGTTCACGGATATATTTCCAAAAGAGTTGTCGGGTTTGCCTCCAGTCAGGGAAGTAGAATTTGGTATTGAGTTGATACCGGGAACAGCTCCGATCTTGATTGCTCCGTATACTTGGCACCAGCAGAGTTGAAGGAATTAAAGTCGCAGTTGCAAGAGTTGACTAATAAAGGCTTTGTGAGACCGAGTTTTTCACCTTTGGGTGCTCCCGTGTTATTTGTGAAAAAGAAAGATGGTTCTATGAGATTGTGTATTGACTATCGGCAATTAAACAAGCTGACAATCAAGAACAAGTATCCGTTGCTGAGAATTGATGATTTATTTGATCAGCTAAAAGGAGCAACATGGTTTTCCAAGATTGATTTGAGATCTGGGTATTACCAGCTGCGAGTAAAAGAGTCGATGTGCCTAAAACTGCTTTTAGAACAAGGTACGGTCATTATGAATTTTTGGTCATGCCATTCGAATTAACAAATGCTCCTACTGTGTTTATGGATTTGATGAATCGTATATTTCGACCATACTTGGACAAATTTGTTGTGGTGTTTATTGATGATATCTTAATTTATTCAAAAGATGAGACAGAGCATGCTGAGCATTTGAGGATAGTTTTGCAAACTTTAAGAGATAAGCAGTTATATGCCAAGTTTAGTAAAAGTGAATTTTGGCTTCGGGAAGTTAGATTTTTGGGTCATATTGTTTCAGGTGATGGTATACGGGTTGATCCTAGTAAAATTTCAGCCATTGTTGATTGGAAACCACCGAAAAATGTAACTGAGGTTAGAAGTTTCTTGGGGCTAGCTGGGTATTATCGGCGGTTTGTAAATGGATTTTCTATAATTGCTGCTCCTATGACTAGATTACTCCGAAAAGATGTTAAGTTTGAGTGGACGGAAGAATGTCAATGAGTTTTGAAGAATTGAAAAAGTTATTAATCAAGCATCGGTGTTGGTACAACCCGAATCAGGTAAAGAATTTGTGGTGTATAGTGATGCTTCTCGAAATGGCTTAGGATGTGTACTTATGCAAGAAGGAAAAGTGGTGTCTTATGCTTCGAGGCAGTTAAAATCTCACGAAAGAAATTATCTGACTCATGATTTGGAATTGGCTGCTATAGTATTTGCTTTGAAGATTTGGCGACATTATCTGTATGGTGAAAAATGCCGAGTATATACCGACCATAAAAGTCTTAAGTACTTGATGTCACAAAAAGACTTGAATTTGAGACAGTGAAGATGGTTGGAGTTATTGAAAGATTACGAGCTTGTTATTGATTACCATCCGGGAAAAGTAAATGTGGTTGCCGATGCTTTGAGCAGAAAGTTGCTATTTGCTTTGATAGCTATGAATACTCAGTTAAAGGTATCAGATGATGGTTCAATTTTAGTGGAGTTAAGAGCAAGACCGATGTTTTTACAAGAGCTTTGTGAAGCTCAGAAAAGCGATGAAGATTTGCAAGCCAAGAGAAAACGGTGTGAAGCTGATACGGGGTCAGATTTCAAAATCGATTCTGATGGTTGCTTGATGTTTAAAAACTGGATTTGTGTACCGAAAAATAATGAGTTGATTCAAAAGATTTTGCATGAAGCACATAATGGTTGTTTGGCAGTTCACCCAAGCAGTACGAAAATGTATAATGACTTGAAGAAAATGTATTGGTGGAATGGAATGAAAAGAGATATCTCCGAGTTTGTATCAAAGTGCTTAGTTTGTCAACAAGTGAAAGCTGAACATCAAGTACCTTCGGGACTACTCCAGCCTATCATGGTTATTGAATGGAAATGGGATCAAATTACTATGGATTTTGTATCAGGGTTACCATTAACTCTGGGGAAGAAAGATGTGATCTGGATAATAGTTGACAGACTAACTAAATCGGCTCATTTTATTCCGGTACGTACGGATTATTCTCTTAATAAGTTGGCTGAATTGTATATCAGTGAGATTGTTAGACTTCACGGAATACCTTTGTCAATCATTTCGGATAGAGATCCGAGATTTACTTCGCAGTTTTGGAAAAAGTTGCAAGAGGCATTAGGTACGAAGTTAAATTTCAGCACTACCTTTCATCCACAAACTGATGGACAATCAGAGAGAGTGATTCAGATTCTTGAAGACATGCTCAGAGGTTGTGTATTGGAATTTCAAGGTAGTTCGGAAAGATACTTACCGTTGGTAGAATTTGCTTATAATAATAGTTATCAGACGAGTTTGAAGATGGCACCTTATGAAGCATTGTATGGTCGTAAATATCGGATGCCATTGTATTGGACTAAACTCAAGGAAAATCAGATTTATGGAGTTGATCTAATAAAAGAAGACTCGATTAAGATTTTAGCTCGAGAGGTCAAGCAACTAAGAAATAGAAGTGTCGCTCTTGTGAAAGTATTGTGGCAAAAGCACGGGGTAGAAGAGACTACATGGGAACCTGAGAAAACTATGCGAAATCAATACCCACACCTGTTTACCAATTTCTAAAATTTTGGACAAAAATGGGCTTGTACATGAAAGTTTTCAAAGAAAGGTATTAAGGGTATTTTGGTCATTTGGTAATTAAAAGATTAAAAAAAGGAAAAAGATGGAAAAATATGTCCATCTTCTTCATTAGGACGAAAATTAAAGGGTTCTCCATAGCTAGGGTTTGTTTCAAGCTTCCAAGCTCCATAGTAAGTGATTCCAAGCCCCGTTTTTAATGTTCTTTACGTTTTTGGAGTCCCGGTAACATGATTTAGCTTATGCTAGCAATAATTCAACCTAGGGTTCATATTTGGAAAAATACCCATAGGTGAAATTTGTGTATTTTGGTGTTTTATGATAGAATATGAGGTTTTAAATTATGCTAGACAACTTGTGCTACTCGGTTTTAAGTGAAAACGAGAAAAATGGCTTAATCGGTAAAAATACCTAATAGTCATAAGTACATGTTAGAGTGTGAAATTGATGCTGTCATAGAAGGGAAAAATGATCAGCATGTCATAAAACATAAGAAAATGGGATGAAGTTTAATTCCCGAGCCTAGGGGCAAAAGTGTAATTTTGCAAAAGTTTAGGGGCAAAATGGTAATTTTTCCAAAGTTCGTATTTGGGGCTGTTTTGATGAATGTATGTATTAAATAAGATTAATTTGGCATTATAGATCAAGAGAAATGAGATTCAAGTCCTGATCGAGGGAAAAACAAAGTTTACAAGGAATAGGCTTGATTGCTAATATTTTGTATTGAGGTAAGTTCATGTGTAAATGAAGTAACATAATTGTCATTTTAAGTAATTTAATGTTATTTATGTGATATGATGATTAATATCATGAAATATTATGCTTTATGGTTATTATTGAATTATATGTAAATTATGATTTGCTACTGAGTATCGGTTTCGATGTTCCGTGGAAGACGGCAAAGATGTGTAATCGAGGAAAAAGCCCGTTTGAATCTTGAGAATAGATTAGAATACAAGTGACATGTCACTAGGATGGTTGAGTATCCGAACTCGTTGAGTTGAGTCTGAGTTCACTTATGGATGCAAATGTCCGAACTCGTTGAGTTGAGTCCGAGTTCGTGAGATGTAACTAGGCATCCGAGCTCGTTGAGTTGAGTCCGAGTTCACTTATGGATGCGAAGGCCTGAGCTCATTGAGTTGAGTCCGAGTTCGCTTATGGGCGGGTTACATGGTAGCTTGGCTACATATGTGGCACTTATGTACAAACTTTCCGTGTATTCGAATTATATTCCGATGTGTTCAACGGGTGAATCTTAAGAGAATAAGGAGAATGCCTAAAACGAAGGTGACATGTTGGTAAGTGTGGTAAATGAGAAAATTTGACAGGTATGTGCTTAAATCTTCAGGTTGAGAACTTGGTATGATAAAATCGTAGAATGATATTAAATGCAAATGTAACATGAATGTTTTGGTGTTGTTTATGCAAATGATGTTTTTATGTGGAATTGCATGATTATGTTACTTACTATTTGCATGTGAACTTACTAAACATTTATGCTTACTATTTGCATGTGAACTTACTAAGCATTTATGCTTACTCCTTCCTTTTCCTTCATTGTAGTTTTGACAAACCGGCTTGAGAATCCGGATAGGTCGAAGACTCGTTCACACTATCTGAAGGCCTAAATCGGTAAAATGGCTTGTATATTTTGAATGTGGCATGGATGGCAAAATATTCACTTTGTGTAATTGATCTTATGATATGGCTATGGTTTGGCAAGAAAAGGGTTTGTAAATGATTAGCCATTGAAATGACCAATCTAAGTCATATTTGATGTTATGTATGTTTAAAATGATATTTAGTCCATGAAAATCCTTAGTAAAGTGAAATTTGCCATAAAACAGAATCTGACAGCAGCAGTGATGTAAATTTGAAAAATCACTAAAAATATTAGAAATGGAATTAAATGATGAGTAAGTTATGAAATTGAATCTTAATGAGTCTATTTTCATATGGATTGAACAAAACAGGTATATGAATTATAATTTATGAGACATTTGAATTTTTGTGAAACAGGGCCAGAGTAATTTCTGGATCCCCTGTTCTAAAATTGGAAATTCACCATAAATTTTATAAAAATAATTAGAATACATGATTTATATTTAAAGATTTATTATTGAGTCTAGTTTTAAGAGAAACAAACTTCATAGTCATTGAAATTCTGTACAGAGAGATATCTGATTCGAAATACACAGAGGTCAGAGCAGTCGAACCCTGAAACAGGGGATACTTTAACTAATAAACTGTACTAATTGGACCAGAAAAAAATTATAGAAAAAAATTAGTAAATATATATATGAATCTAGTTTTAGGGAAAATTTAGGGAATTGGATTTTGAGTTTTGGAACTCGAGATATGAATTTTTAAGCGACTGTGATGCAGATTGCTAGCTTGACTAGAAATTTTAAAAATAAATTGTTTGAGCTGTTTAAGTAATGAATCAAGTCTGTTAACATCTCGTGTTCGACTCCAGAAACGGTCTCAGGTACGGGGCGCTACATGGATCTTTGGAACAACTAGTCATCGGTTTTCAGCAAAAAGGTAAGATTCTAAAGGCTTTAGGGGCATGGTTCGAATATGGTAGGTGAATATTGGGATTGGTTATTGTGGTTTGCAATCTAAGAATTGTGGTAATCAATTGTAGGACATCGTAAGGGTTCTCAAGGGCAGTCGTCGCGAAACAGGTGTGTATCGAACACCCTCTCATAGTTCAATTCGGCAAAAGCCGAAATGCCGAAATCCCGGCATATCGTGGGCTTGTGAGTGTGCGAGTGCTCACAAAACGTTTAGAAATCATTTGATCTGAAATCGTAAAGTGGTAAGTTAGTCGTGTGTGAAATTTCATGCACTTCGGTAATTGGGCCTCGATAGGCTAAAACTGGGCCCAATGGGCTTACGGGCCCATACGGGTAAAATAATAAAAAAAAAGGCAATAAGTATGTTCTGTTAGATCAGAGAACCAAAATCGCTAAACCGTAAACTGGTCATAAAACATGAATTAAATGGGCTTAAATTGCTAGTGGACACTGTAGGGCCCATTAGGGGTTTTAGGGCCCAATGGCTAAAATTGTGAAATTGAGATAAATAAATTACTGTGATGACAAATAGGCTAGTAAGGACCGTATTATTCATGAGAACCCTTAAAACGGATAAAATTACTGAAATACCTTATAGGTGGAAAATTTACAGATTTACCCCTAGGACTAAAATTACTGATATACCCCTAGGGTTAAGGTTGACTGAATGCATGTTCGATTACTATTTCGCATGCATGCCATGTTATTATTATCGATGCATGGGGACCGGGTTATTGATGGAGGAAGTACTGAAAGTGGCTTGTCCACGTACTGGAAGCTTTGCCTCAACTTACTGATATCTGAGCAGCAATGCTGCAACTGTGGAGTGTAGGGCTGGGTGGGTTAAGCTATTCCACACATGGAGTGTAGGGCTGGTACGGGTGGAATGTAGCGGTTGGTCATAGGCTGGGTTGGGCTTGCATACACGAATATGTCTGTTCTATTTTAGAATGGGCCTATGGGCCATACTGTTATCTAAAAAGGGGCTAAGGCCCAGTTTACTGTATTCTGAAAAGGGCTTCGACCCAGTACTCACTGTTATCGGAATAGGGCTTAGGCCCAATGGGCTTGAGCTGACTTGGGCTTTGGATGGGTTTTCCATACACACTGAGTTTCCCAAACTCACCCCCTTTCTCTTCCATCCTTGCAGGTGAGCCCTAGTTGGTGGACTTGGAGCTGGGCGGGATTTAGAGTGGCTACGAAGATTAAATTCCTGGTTTTTAAATAAGTTTCAATTAGCTTCCTTTTAAATTTCACATTTATTTTTGATTATTTCTATTTTGGTTAAAGTTGTAATAAGGCCGCTCCATTATTTTTATTTTGGGTTTTTAAATTACTTAAATCGTTTTCAACTTGGGATTCACATCACTTAAATTGATTCCTTAAAATTTGTTAGCTCTAGGGCATGTTTTATAAAAGTTACTTATTTTCAAACTATCACGATAACCGAGCAAAACTTCCGCAACGTAAATGTTTTCAAGGGAAATAAATATTTTAAATAGACTTGAACTTAATTTGTTGTTCGTGGACAAGTAATAAGCTTAAAGTGTGGCAATGGATGTGTGCATGTCTAGGATTGGATCATGGAAGAGCTAGGTATTTAAGGAGTCTAATTGATTCACCTCCTCTTTTCTTGAATCCTACCTGGAGCGTCGTATCCATTCGCTTTAAGCCATATCAAAGAAGGTTTGATTTTTTCGATACTTAACTGTTTTTAAAATAACATGTTCCTGCCACTACAAAGGGTTACAAGTTTAAACAGTAAAAGTTTCTAAACATCAAGAAAGGTTTTCAATGAAAACATGGTTTTCGAAAAATAGTTCAATGTGACACACCAGACTTGGCCATAATGTCTGGGCCGGGTTTGGGGTGTTACAATGTGGGCCACACGGGCGTGTGGGCTCACATGGGCCGCAATAAGGACTGTGGGCCCATTTTCACTATTTGACAGTTAAGGTTGCACGGGTCGCCTGAGACGACTGTGGACCTACTGTTGGGTCGGTAAATGTACCTAGACCTCCTAATTGATAAAATAATTAAAATGCCCCTACATGGTAAAATGACTGATATGCCCCTATGAGATGTATGATTATGTTTGAGCATGCCATTTTATATATATATTGATCACATGTATGATATTATGACATGATTCATGATATGTTGCATGGGGATGTGATTTATTGTGATTGGAGGAAGTGTATTGTAGTGGTAGCTCTGCTACAAATACTGATTAGTGCGACAACCGGTACTACTTGGAGTGTAGGGATGGGTGGGTTGATTTTATCCCCCCATGGAGTGTAGGGTTGGACGGAGATGGAGTGTAGAGGCTGGATGGGTAGGATTTATTGATTGGATATCTCAGATCACATCGAGATGGGCTCAGCCCACACCGATACTTATCTTTGTAATGGGCTAAGGCCCCGATCAAACCGATCTATGGTCGAATTAGGCTTAGGCCTGCGGTGTATATGCTCTCTGATTGATTATCTGATATGGGATTACACACTGAGTTTTCATAACTCACCCATCTATTTATCTGTACAGGTAATCCCCAGGCTTAGGCGGGTCGGTGCTACGAGGGACTCGAAGGTGGCCACACAATTGCACGGACTTTCTTATTGGGTTTTAAATTATAAATAGTTTTATTTTGGGTGTTTTTAATGTAATAAGGCCTCTATAATTTTTAATCTTTAATTTTGGGGTTTTATTTATTTTAATTTATATCTGCTAGTAGTAGGATACGAGTTTTCAAAAGATAAAAGTTTTTCCAAATCACCACGTTTACGCAACATGTTTTTAGAAGCTTTCGCAAGAAATAATGTTTTAAAATTAATAACAAATTTAATATGGGTAACTTTTTGTCAAACGATTGAGCTTTGAAAATAAACGAGATATCCTTAAATCTTCGCTAAGATCACAAAGAGGTTAAATTTAGAACGGGTTTTTCAATGTTATTATACTTTGCGAAAAACACTTCATCGTGACATTGCCAGATTCGTCCATAACGTCTAGGCCAGGTTTGGGGTGTTACATTTAGTGGTATCAAAGTCAGGTTGCAAAACTCGACTGTGGATTTCGGTTTCTTATAAAACTTAAATTTCAAAAAGAACTGTTTCAAAATGATTTAAAGTATCTTGAAAAGTTTTACTGAATGTGTGGTACACCGAGTCTCCTGTGCCGGTTCTGTAACAGTCCGATTTTAACCCTAGTCAGAATAGTGGTTTTGTTACCACATATCTGAGTCAGAAAAATATTTTAATATTATTTTTCCTTGCTTATTACAAGTGAATTGACATGTGTGAAAGTCTTGTGTGAAAATTTAATCGTTTATGTGTTTAATTTTGAAAAAGGACCAAATCGCGTTAAAAGTGAAAGCTGTGTGCTAGTTGTTAAAAGTGCTTATGTGATATGTCTTATTTAAGTGTGGTTCCTTGCATGTTTATTATACCATTAATGTTAATGGTGGACAATTATGGACATGTTAGGTCAATTTTAATGATTTATAACTAAAGGGTAATATGGTCATTAGCATATTAAACATATGTTAAATAAAACATAACATAAAATAATGGCCATTTTATCATTTTCATGGCCGAATGAAGCTAGGAAAAGAACTAAAATAGGGTTTTGATATTCGGCACTTGTAATCCTTGATTGAGGTATGTTTTTGTTTCAGTTTTTGATAATATCTACGTTTTTGTGATCGTTGTTTAATATAATATCGAACCCATGCTTCAATTTCTGATTTTGGTGATGATTTTGAAATATTCCATGGATGAATTCATGAGTTTTGTGTTGTTAAATGGTGAAATATGAAAACTTGATGTTGGATTTTCATGTTTTGTCTTTGGATTTTTGATGAATTTGAGAAATTTGGGCTAAATTGTAAAAATGTTATTTTGAGGGACTAAAATGTGAAATAAATGAAATGTGAGGACTAGTATGAGTACTAGAAGAATTCGACTAAGCTTGTGTATATGCAAATTATGTGTATTTTGTGATTTTGTGAAATAGAGACTAAAGTGTCGGAATGTGAAAATATAGGGGCTAATTTGTAAAATTGCCCTAAATATGTGTTTATGGATTAAATTAAATTATTTGGTGAATAAAAGGGTTAATTTTGAATACATATAGATTAAGAAAGGAAGAATTCAGATTTAGATCGAGGGAAGTCAAGGGTTATTGAGTAGATAATTCAAATCGACAATTCCGAGTACGAGGTAAGTTTGTACATGATAAATGATGTTAAAGTTAGGTTTTAATGCGATTACAATTCATAAATTGTATGGATATTTGATTACAGTTTGAGTACATGATATTCGACTATGCTTAGCACTAAGTGTGTGGTTTAATATATATATAGCTTCAGCTACAAATGGCACTAAGTGTGCGAGTTGGAATAGCTTCGGCTATATAAGGCACTAAGTGTGCGATACCAACTTAGCTTCAGCTAATTGAAATGGCACTAAGTGTGCGGAATCATTTTAGCTTCGGCTAACCTTTACAGCACTAAGTGTGCGAATGTTAAAGTATGAATAATTTATAGAGAGTCTTGAAATACTCAAATAAGAGGTGAGAATGAAAGTGAATGAGTATGAAGATCCAGGTATGTATGATACCTAGTGGTAGATGATATTATCTAAGTGAAGTTCATTGAATGGTTATGAACATATGGATTGAGGTTGTATATATTTGATAGATGATTTGAGAATTATTAAATACTTATATGTTGATATTTTATGTTTTATATACTGTTGATAATAATAGTACGAGCTTACTAAGCTTTTGGAAAGCTTACTTTGTGTGTGTTTGTGTTGTTTTATAGATATCGAAGCTACTGCAAGCTCGAGGATCGTCAAGGATCATCACCACACTATCAAACCTTAATTCGGTACTTTTGAAAATACATATTTTTGAAGTATGGCATGTATAGACTAGTAGTTATGGAATGGTGTTTTGTGTTGGATATGCTTAGCCATGTGATTTGGCTAAATTACTCTTGAACTAGTAGTTGATAATGGTTTATGGTATGTGATGTTATTATGCAATTGTGGTATGTTTCGATGGACAAAAGAAATGGTAGGTGTTGGTAAGTTTTGGTAGATTTTAGTATGAGATTGAATGATGCATGGAAGGGAATGTTTGATATGCTTTGGACAAATGTTTTGACATAGATTAGTAAAGCTTACAAGTATGAATTTGGTGAATATTATATAATATGATTAGGTTATGCTTTGGTGTTGAAATTGGCTGAAATGGTGATAAAATTATGCTTGTTTTTTCTGCTTGTAGGTTAAACCAATTGGGGTGGAAAATTGGTTATTTTAATGGCCTGTTTCTGTTCACACGGGCAGAGACACGGGCGTGTGCCGTAGCCGTGTATGACACACAGCCATGTTGCACGGTCGTGTGTCACCCTGGGTACCCTTCAGTTGTAAGTCAGGCTCACACACGGGCTAGACACACGTGCGTGTGGTCTGGCTGTGTGACCTTTATTGGTATGATGACATCACAAACAGAATGTAACACCCCAAAACCAGCCCAGACATTATGGCCGAATCTGGTGCGTCACATTGAAGTGTTTTAGCGAAAAACCTTGTTTTCATTGAAAACCCTTCCTTAAAATATGAGACCTTGATAAACTTATAAAACTCTCTTTTCAATTGCAAAAGCTTGTTTAAAACATATGATTGATGAAAACCTGTCATTTTCAAATTTAGTTGCGGAAATGTAGAAAAACATACTATGATTTAGGAAACTCATGTTCAACTTCTCGTAATTACAACGCATAAAAATATTAATCCAAATAATAATAAAAAGGGAAGGCCTTATTACAATCCAGTCTGAAAATTTCTTGATAAACTAAAAAATTATATGCTTTTAAAAGGAAAACAAGTCCAAGTTGTCCTGCTAGCTGGCCACCCAGAGTCCCTCCAAACATCAAACCTTCTACTGAGCATCACCTGAGAAAAATAAAAGAGGGGGTGAGTTTTCGCAAACTCAATGTGTACTACCCTCAACAAACATAAAGCAAACATCAACCACCATAAAATCATACATGTAATGCAATGTAGTGCAATCCCACCCCAATAATCCAACCGCTACACATGAACTCCGTCCCTCGATACACATCATGTGGGGATATAAATATCGACCCATCCAACTGATACACATCAATGGTAGCCCGGTTGCAGAACTACCTTTGTTCATATATTGGGCTTAAAAGCCGTCGGTGGATCCATGATTGTCAAGCAACCATGCGATCCTCATATACTTCCTCTGTTCCATAATTCCCAACCCAGATGCAACCTAAGCAGAATATCGTATGTATGCAGCAGATATACATGCAACATCCATAAAACTTATATTCAACACATAGGGGTATTTTGGTTATTTTTGCCCTTAGGGGCATATCGATAATTTTTCCTTTATTACGGGGTTTTACTTACATTGGCCCGTTAACAAATCACATGAACTAAGATTAACGAATACAATGCACCAGGTAGGATTCCGAAGAAGAGGATGTGTGTCATTAAGACCACTTAAGTACCAAGCTCTCCCTAGATCCAATCCTAGACATGCATATACTCGTTGCCACACCTTAACCCTATGACTTGTCCACGGTCTCATTTAATTAATTAATTTTTATGCAGTCATCATAAACTAGGCCTAAAACCCCTTACAAAGCCCAGACAAATCCACATACCTGTATATGGCCTAGTAGGCCCAATCATATTTATATGGCCCATTAGGCCCAAATCACATTTATAGTCATGCTCACATTCGAATTTTTCATCACATAGCATCAATTATCAATTTTCGCCTATTATGCCCAATAGCCCATCGGCTCATTAAGCCCATTCTGGCCCGGTTGGCCAATTCACAGCCCAAGTCCATGGAATCACCCATGGGGCCTCAGATAACCTATCGGTTTCCCCCTCACGAGTGTTCACGCACTCGCAAGTCTGTTGTAGCCAAACTTTCGACTTTTCAGTATTTCGGCATTTCAAGATTTGCCGATTAATTGTGTGTGTGCAGTGTATGTACACACCTGGTAAGAAAGCATGCTGCGATCTTCCTAGCCATGAACCTACAATCGATATCACTCAAGAATTAATCTCACATACTTATCGAATACTTTACCAAAAGCCGAAATCTCACCTTAACCTTACCTAAAATGCCAAGCCTTAATAGCTTTCCCTTGATCTCTAACCACAAGTACTTTTCATATATGCATTAACCTTTATCATTAAAAACATAATGGGCGACTTGTATCCAACATATGTCACCCTTTTCTACTAAAGCCTATTCGGCCAACCCTTACTAAGTGAAGAACACTTACCAAAGTCTCACACCTGAGGAGCAAATCGGCAGGGATCCAAAAGACTGGGATTCGATACTAATCCTACCAAAACCGATTAGAACAAGTGAGGAATAGAGTAATTGATACTTAGCAAAACTGATTGGAAGAACAAAGCACTTACAACAGGACAAACCGATTAGAAATAGTAGTGGCGACACCAAGGGTATTCGGCCCTTGCGATTTGTATGGAAAAAAGAGGGTTACTCAGCTCCAAGGGAAAAGAAAAGAAGAAGTCGGCTAGACTGAAAGTGAATAAAAAAGATTTGAGTAAAGGAAGAATGTAAAATCGGCATAGGAACACAAAAGAAGAACAAGGGATTTTCAGCTTTTGGATCTTGGAGAGAAAAAGAAAAAAAAGGTTTCTGGCAACAAGGTGAAGGAGATTTCGGTATTAGCCTGGAAACCCTACATTCAGCACCTATATATAGCCTCTATAGCCGAATTTTCCATGCCCAAATTCCCAATTCGGCTCCACCTCTTCTTTACTCCTCATCTCCTAGTTTTTCTCTCTGATAACCCCTTAATCCCCTCCTCAAATTTCTCCTCTTATCACTCTCTACAGATTTCATTCCAATGCCACCTCTGTCCAATTCTTAAGCAAAAATAAATCCCTCTTTTGAGCAATGTGGGATTCGAACCCCATACCCCGTTGCCTTGCCTTGCATGTGACACCACTTGCCACTCTACCACAAGGCTTTCTTGTGTCCAATTCTTCCTTCATTTATTCAAAAGCCCACTTACTTGCCATCAAGGTTCTTTTAATTATTAACCCATAAACTTTTTTACCCTTAGGTTCGACTCAAACCTTAACCGAGACCTACTATCATATAATTAACACTTAACCGGGAATACTAAGCACACTCTTTATTAGAACCGATGAAAAAAAAGAAAATTTAGGATTTCAGGATTTTTGGGGCGTTACATAGAATACCCCCTATCTTTGGCATGGCCTAGCACACGGCCAAGACACGGGCGTGTGCATAGCACACGAGCTGGACACACGAGCGTGTGGTCTAACCATGTGAGCAAGTCAGTAGTTATGCCCTGTTTTGCCACGATTTTGACACACGGGCATGTCTTGACCGTATGAGGCACACGGCCTGTTCACACGAGCGTGTGACCTTTTTAAAAGTTGAAAATTTTTATAAGTTAAGAAACTTTTATTTGTTATCAATTTGGTCCCGAATGCATGATTAAGCATTGTATACTCAATTCTATGTGAATATTGAATGTGAATGAATAACTTCTATTAGTAATGACATGATATTTGATGTGTGGTGGTTCTAACTTAAGTTATGAGTCCGGTAATGTCTCTTAACCTATTCTGGCAATGGTTACGGGTTAGGGGTGTTATATTTTATTGGTATCAGAGCTATGGTTTAGTCGGTTCTAGGACTACCATAGCTTTTGTGAGTCTAACTATACATGTCATATTTATGAACTGCGATAGTGTGATGAATCCTGACATTGAAATGTGCTTTTATATAGCAATGGATCCTGATAGAGCTGTAGCAAACGATGTTGAAAGTAATGTGCCTGCTCCCGTGCAAGGGACGGTGCAAGCTAATTCTCGGCCGGCTACGAGTAGCCGTGATGGTGAGGCTAAACAAGCCTTCTATCAGATGATGAATGATTGGTTCACCCAATATATTAGAACCAATCCGGTTGTACAACAACCTCCACCTCCAGTTAATTCTCCTCAAACTCCTATTATCCACCAGTAAATCTAATACAGTTGAGTAAACCACCAGTTGATAAGATTAGAAAACACGGGGCTGAAGAGTTCCGAGCTACAATAAGTAATGATGCTAAAAAAGTTGATTTTTGGTTAGAGAACACAATAAGAGTGTTTGATGAGTCATTTTTGAGTCCTGAGAAATGTATAAAATGTGTTGTTTCTCTTTTGAGAGATATAGCTTATCATTGGTGGAAGACTCTGACATTCGTGGTTCCGAGTGAATGAGTTACCTGGGATTTCTTTCAAGCTGAATTCCAGAAGAAATATATCAGTCAAAGATTCATTAATCAAAAATGCAAAGAGTTTCTTAAACTTAAACAAAGTTGAATGTCTGTCACGGAATACAAGCGAAAATTTGTAAGGCTGAGTTAATATGCTCGTGAATGCGTATCTACGGAAGCAATAATGTGTAAGAGATTTGAAGACATCTTGAATAAAGATATTCGTTTGCTAATTGGAATCCTGGAAATCAAAGAATTCGTAGTGCTTGTTGAACAATCATGTAAAGCTAAAGATTTTGGAAAAGAGAAAAGAAAGGCTGATTTTAAAGCTAGAGAGGTACGAAAGAGATCAGCAGGCAAATCATTTCAATCTGGATCCAAGAAGTTTAGAGATGATAGCAGTCGTTCAAAGGATATTATGGGACATTCGAACAGAGATCGTGTTAGATCGCAATCAAATTTCAAATCTTCAGCCACGTCTATTGCTACTGTTGATAATGCAAAGAATGAAAGGCCTGAATGCGATCAATGTGGAAGACGACACTTCAGTGAATGCTAGGGAAAAAGTATTAACCGAGCTTGTTATAGTTGTGGTTCAAGAAATCATTTTATAAAAGATTGCCCAGATTTAGCTGAAAGAGATAATGTTCAGAATCCAAGGCAGAGTGATAATGTTTCTAGAGGTAGACCTCCTAGAAATTTGGGAAATGTAAGCAGTAGTCAGAGAGGAACGAAAGACACAGCTATGAGATTTGATGCTCGTGCACCTGCCAGAGCCTATGCTATCAGAGCTAGCGAGGAAGCTTCATCGCCAGATGTGATTACGGGTACATTTACTCTCTATGATACTTCTGTGATTGCTTTGATAGATCCTGGATCAACACATTCATATATATGCATGAACTTAGTGATCAGTAAGACTTTGCCTGTAAAGTCTACTGAATTTGTAATTAGAGTTTCGAACCCCCTAGATAGATGTGTTCTGGTTGATAAAGTCTGCAAGAAATGTCCATTAATGTTTCGAGATAATTATTTTCCGGCTGATCTGATGTTATTGCCTTTTGATGATTTTGATATAATTCTTGGTATGGATTGGTTAACTTTGCATGATGCTGTAGTGAATTACAAATGGAAAACTATTGATTTGAGATGCAAGAATGATAAAATAGTTAAAATTAAATCTAGTGATTTGAATGGATTATCTGCTGTGATATCTTCAATGAAAGCTTTGAGTATTGTGAGAAAGGGTTGTAAAGCTTATTTTGAATATGTGATTGATTCAAGAGTATCAGAAAAGAAAGTTGAATCTGTGCTTGTTTGTGAGTTCCCTGATGTGTTCCCTAAATAACTTCCAAGATTACCTTCGGTTAGAGAGGTAGAGTTTGGCATTGAATTGGTACCTCGTACTACTCCGATTTCAATAGCTCCATATAGAATGGCCCCAACTGAACTGAAAGAATTAAAGTCTCAATTGCAAGAGTTGACCAATCGAGGATTTGCTAGACTGAGTTTCTCACCTTGGGGTACTCCAGTTCTATTTGTGAAAATGAAAGACAGTACGATGAGAATGTGTATTGACTATCGTCAGTTGAATAAAGTGACTATCAAGAACAAATATCCCCTATCTCAAATTGATGATTGGTTTGATCAGTTGAAAGGAGCAGTTGTGTTTTCAAAAATAGATTTAAGATCAGGCTATTATCAGTTGCGAGTGAAAGACTCAGATATTTCGAAAACTACTTTCAGAACAAGGTACGGTCAATAGGAATTCTTAGTTATGCCTTTCGGATTGACTAATGCACATGCTATTTTCATGGATTTGATGAATAGAATTTTCAGACCGTATTTAGATCAATTTGTTGTGGTATTCATTGATGACATATTGATTTATTCACGTGATGAATCTGAACATGCCGAGCATTTAAGGATAGTATTACAGATTTTGAGAGGTAAACAGTTGTATGCAAAAATTAGTAAATGTGAGTTCTGGTTGTGAGAAGTTGGTTTCCTGGGTCATATTGTATCAGCTTCTGGTATTCGAGTTGATCCGAGTAAAATTTCTGCTATTTTGGATTGGAAACCTCCGAGGAATATATCTTAAGTCCGTAGTTTTCTAAGACTTGCGGGTTATTATAGAAGATTCGTGAAAGGTTTTTCGATGATCGCAACTCTGTTAACAGAACTACTTCAGAAAGACGTGAAGTTTGGGTGGTCTGAAAAGTGTCAGAGCAGCTTTGATCAGTTGAAAGCTTTGTTGACTGAAGCTCCGGTATTAGTACAACCTGAATCGGGTAAAGAATTTATGATTTACAGTGATGCTTCATTAATTGGTTTGGGATGTGTTCTAATGCAAGAAGGAAAGGTTATTGCCTATGCTTCGAGACAGTTGAAGCCGCACGAAAAGAACTATCCGATGCATGATCTTGAATTAACTGCGATTGTGTTTGCTCTAAATATTTGGCGCCATTACTTGTTCAGTGAAAAGTGTCATGTATACTCTGATCATAAGAGTTTGAAGTATTTGATGACTTAAAAAGATTTGAATTTGTGACAAAGAAGATGGCTTGAATTACTAAAAGATTACGAACTTGTGATTGATTATCATCCAGGAAAAGCAAATGTTGTTGCTGATGCTTTAAGTAGAAAACCGTTGTTTGCTTTGCATGCAATGAATACTCATTTGGTGATTCAGTTTTAGCTGAATTAAAAACGAGACATTTGTTTTTACAGTAGATTATTGAAGCTCAGAAGATTGATAATGAGATTTTAGTTAAACGAGCTCAATGTGATGTAGAGTTTGATTCAGAATTCAGAGTTGATAAAGATGATTGCTTGAGATTTCGAGATCAAATTTGTATTTCGAGAAATCCAGAGTTAATTCAAATGATTCTAAGTGAAGCTCACAGTAGTCGCTTATTTGTGCATTCGGGTAGTACGAAAATGTATAATGATTTGAAACAGTATTATTGGTGGTCTGGAATGAAATAGCATTATTGAGGCAGCCAACTCTGGTTTATGCTGCACGTCACCGAGAGGATGGTGATGCCCCAAACGTTATCACAGGTACGTTTTTTATCTATAATGTACCTTATACTACATTAATAAACATAGGATCTACTTATTCTTATATAGCTTGTAATGTGTTTAAGACCTTGGATATCTTGGTTGAGAGTACTGCAAGTGAGGTTACTGTGTTGAGTCCATTGGGGTAGTCTGTAAGGGTAGATAAATTGTTCAAAGATGTTCCATTGGAGATTTAAGGAGTTATCTTTTTAGTGGATTTGATGGAACTTCCTTTTGGAGAATTTGACTTAATTCTGGGAATGGATTGGCTGGTGAAACATCGGGCAAACTTGGACTGTGCTGCTAAACGGATGGTACTGAGAACTGCAGAGGAGGACGAGGTAGTTGTAATTGGAGAGCGTCGAAATTACTTGTCAAATGTGATATCTGCATTAAGGGCCGAGAAATTGGTTCGTAAGGGTTGTGAGGCATATCTAGCTTACATCGGTGTTTTAAATCCTGAGGTTTCTTCTGTTAAGGATATCAGAACAGTTAAAGTTTTTCTAGATGTTTTTTCTGATGAGCTGCCTGGCTTACCTCCAAACTATGAAGTTGAGTTTGGGATTGAGCTCCTGCCTGGTACAACTCCGATGTCCATCGACCTTGTGGAGCTTAAGGCTCAGATTAAAAATTTATTAGATCGTAGGTTCATCTGACCTAGGGTTTCTCCATAGGGAACACCGATTTTGTTTATGAAAAAGAAGGATGGATCCATACGCATGTGCATCTATCATCGACAACTGAATAAATTGACCATTAAGAATAAGTACCCCCTATTAAGGATTGATGATCTATTTGACCAGTTTCGTAGAGCTTCGATTTTCTCTAAGATTGATCTCCGATCAGGGTACCATCAATTGAGGGTTAAAGCAACTAATGTGTATAACATAGCGTTTAGGACTCGCTATGGTCATTACAAGTTCCTAGTGATGCTATTTGGCTTGGCGAATACACCAGCGACTTTTATGGATTTGATGAACCGAGTGTTCTAGCCCTGTTTGGATCAGTTTGTAGTGGTTTTTATTGATGACATTCTAGTGTATTCGAAAACTGAAGATGATCATGATGCACATCTTTGAGTGGTTCTACAGATTCTGAGGGAGAAAAAATTATACGCCAAGTTCAGTAAGTGTGAATTCTGGTTGCGAGAGGTAACATTTATGGGTCATGTGGTATCTGCTGAAGGGATTAGGGTTGATCCTCGAAAATTTGAAGCTGTTTTGGATTGGAAGCCGCCTAAGACTGTATCAGAAATCTGCAGTTTTCTAGGACTAACAGGGTATTACCGGCGATTTGTTGAAGGGTTTTCATTGATTGCTGCACCTCTGATGAAGTTTTTGCGTAAGGGTGTGTCGCTTAGCTGGAATGATGCACAACAAGAGAGTTTTGAGAAGCTTAAGAAAGTTCTGACTAAGGCCCCTATCTTGATACAACCAGAGTCTAGGAAAGAGTTCATTGTTTACAGCGATGCATCACAAGTTGGGTTGGGATGTGTGTTGATGCAAGAGGGTAGGGTGGTTGCATATGCGTCTCATCAGCTTAAGACTCATGAAGAGAATTATCTGACACATGATTTGGAGTTGGCTGCGGTGGTATTCACACTAAAATTTGGAGGCATTACCTATACGGTGAGAAGTGTCTCATTTACACAGATCACAAGAGCCTCAAGTATCTCCTCACTCAGAAGGAGCTAAATCTTAGGTAGCCTAGATGGATTGAACTACTTAAAGACTATGACTGTATGATCAAATACCATCCTGGGAAGGCCAATGTGGTGGCTGACGCACTGAGCCGTAGGGCTATGACTGATCTAAGGGCAATGTTTGCTCGCCTCAGTTTATTTGATGATGGTAACTTGTTGGCCGAGCTCAAAGTTAAACCGACGTGGATTGAGCAGATTAAGGGGAAGCAGATGGAGGATGAGTCACTAGGTCCTCGATTTCGATAGATTGAGAGTTGTAACACATCAGATTTTGGATTGAATAGTGAAGGGGTGCTCTGTTTCCGTGGGAAAGTCTGCGTACTGAAGGATACTAATTTGAGGCAGTCTATACTGCGAGAGGTGCATAGTAGTCCTTATGCTATGCATCCTGGTGAAAATAAGATGTACCGAGACCTTCGTGAGTTGTATTGGTGGCCAAGTCTTAAGCGTGAAGTTACTGATTTTGTGAGTAAATGTCTGACTTGCCAGCAAGTTAAGGCTGAACATCAGTTACCTTCTAGGTTGCTTCAGCCAGTTAAGATTCCACTTTGGAAGTGGGAGAGAGTGACTATGGTTTCGTTAGTGGCTGCCCTTAACGCCTACTAAGAAGGATTCAGTATGGGTCATCGTGGATCGGTTGACCAAATCTGCCCATTTCATACCAGCTCGTACTGATTATTCTTAGCATAAGCTGGTTAAACTATATGTGTCTAAGATAGTAAGACTGCATGGGGTACCAGTTTCCACAATATCGGATAAGGATCCTCGCTTCATGTCTCGATTTTTGAGGAAGTTGCACGAAGCTCTGGGTACAAGATTAGACTTCAGTACTGCGTTCCATCCTCAGCAGATAGTCAGTCAGAGAGGGTGATTCAGATACTGGAGGACATGTTAAAGAGTTGTGTGATTGATTTTTGAGGCACTTGGGAGGGCTACTTGCCGCTAGCAGAGTTTGCTTATAACAATAGTTATCATCTAGCATATGGATGGCACCATACGAGGCATTATATGGTCATAGGTGTCGTACTCCTTCGTGTTGGACTGAGTTGGGCGAGCGCCATGTTCTGGGCCCTGAATTAGTTTCTGATATCGAGGATAAAGTTAGACTAATTCGGGGTCGATTGAAGGTGACATTAGACAGACAAAAGTCGTATGCGGATCTGAAGCGTAAAGAGATTGAGTATTTTGTGCGGGACTTCATTTTTCTTAAGGTCTAACCATGGAAGAAGGTACTGAGATTTGGACGAAAGGGCAAGTTGAGCCCTAGGTTCATTGGGCCTTACCGCATACTGAAACGTATGGGACCGGTTGCCTATCAGTTAGAGATACCTTTAGAGTTGGACCGGATTCAAGATGTGTTCCACATCTCTATGTTGAGGCACTACCGCTCTGATCCTACGCATGTTATTTCATTTGAAGAGATTGAGGTTAGACCAGATCTAACGTTTGAGGAACAACCGGTTCAAATATTAGATCACGATGTGAAGGTGTTCAGGAGGAAGTCTATCCCACTAGTTATGGTTCTTTGGCGTAATCACAGCTTTGAGGAGGCCACGTGGGAATCCGAGAAGGCGATGTGACAATAATACCCTCATCTGTTCTGATCAGGTAAATTTCGAGACTGAAATTTTCTTTTAGGGGGTAGAGTTGTAATGCCCCAAAAACCCTTAAGTTTTTTTTGTATGTTTGTGTTGTGTAAATATATGCTTGCTTCAGTGGTTAAGTGTCCTGAGAAGTGTCTGAGAAGTCCTTAGTTCAAGCCTTGGCTTATGCAAAAATTTTGTTTTAATGGATAAACCCTGTCTCTAGTCAGTAAGCTTTTTAAATAAACATGGGTAAAACATGACAGAATGGGCCTACTGGTCTAAGGGATAGGTGGCGTGTTGTTGTTGCCTAAGGACTAAGGTTCGAGTCCTGGTGGGCGCAATGGAGTGTTTTATTTTGCTGTTGTGCCATGGGAGTGTTGTGGTTAGACCGAAACACTGAAGTGTTTGAGGGGAATTGGAATTAGGGGTTGAGCGAGGAGTGGTCGGTTGGAGTGATTTGTGGAGGGATTTGAGAAGGAAATCATGGGGAGTTGAGGTGAGAGCAAGTGGTGTGTAGAATTTGAACTTTAGACACTCAAAGAATTTTAGCTGAGGTAGGTTATCCCTCCAACTTTCGATTTTTGACCATTTTGTTTTAATTTTTGGTGGCCGAGTTCTGCGAGGGGTTCTTGTTGGTATCTCACATTTTTGTTTTTTTTTTGTTTTGACTTGGTTTTTCCCTGCCCTTCTTTTCATTTACCAATTCCCTATTCTTCCCCTACTCTCCTTTCAAGTGTACCTCCATTTTTACCTTTGGTCGAATATTACAGAAGACCTCTCGGGTATTCTCGTGTTTTTGTTTCTTTACTTTGGCCGAATAGTCATCCTTCCTTTTTCTCAATCGGTTTCCCTCTTGACCGATTACTTTTTCTTCTCCTCTCTCAAGCTTTGACTGAATACTCTCCCTCTCTTTTCTTTATCTCGATTCTCTTCTCCTTACATCTTTTCTGTTAGTCGAATACTCCATTTCTCCAACTCTTGTTCTTTCGGTTTCAGCATTGTCATTTGATCAATCGGTTTGAGTGTACGATTGCTTTCGCTCTTCTTCTCTCTCTGCCGCACTAGTCCAATATCTAACATCTTCTTTTAGTGTCGATTTGCTAGGAGTGTAGTGGTGCGAGCCTTTGCCTCTATTGTTCTGTGTGCTTGCGGCTCTCAGGTTGAGTGTAGGCCAATTGCTTCTGTCCCCTATTCTCAGTTTTACACCTTTGGTAAGTTGTTATGTGCTTGGTTCAGACTATGTGCATGTATAATGATAGTTAATAAGTTTCGGTTGGAATACAGGTTATCTTTAAAGGGATTGTAATCACTCTCTTGTGATGGGTAAACGGTGCAAGCCTAAATCGGTCGACTAAGGCAAGTGGTAACCTATCTTTTAGATAAATATTATAAGAAGGGTCGTTAACCCTATCGTGTAGAGACTAACGATGTGCTATGATTGAATCTAGGTTGCAGTGCTCAAGAAGGGTGCACATTTTCGTAAACAAGCTGTGTAAAACACTACCCCTAATTGTAAATCGGCAAAAGCCAAAATAAGTGACCGTCAATGCTACACGGGCGTGCGCTCCCTCGTGTGGTAGTTCATATGCCTAAACAAGGGCGTATGATCGTTGAGGACGACCCATGTTAGGTTGAACTGAGCCGTGTGGGCCCACGTACACGGGTAAACTACACGAAAATGTGCAGAATATTAAGCCAACCTGTGTAATCCATACGGCCAAGGTCATTTCTGGGCTATGTGGGCCACACGGGCATGTGGGCTCACATGGGCCTTAATATGGGTCGCAGGCCCATTTTCACTGTTTGACTGTTAAGGTTACATAGGTCGCCCAAGATGACTGTGGACCTACTGTTGGGTCGGCAAGTGTACCTAGACCCCCTAGTTGATAAAATAACTGAAATGCCCCTACATGATAAAATGACTGATATGCCCCTATGAGATGTATGATTATGTTTGAGCATGTCATTTTATATATATACTAATCACATGTATGATATTATGACATGATGCATGATATGTTGCATGAGGATGGGATTTATTGTGATTGGAGGAAGTGTATTGTACTGGCAGCTTTGCTGCAAATACTGATTAGTGCCACAACCGGTACTACTTGGGGTGTAGGGATGGGTGGGTTGATTTTATCCCTATATGGAGTGTAGGGTTGAACGGAGATGGAATGTAGAGGCTGGTTGGGTAGGACTTATTGATTGCGTATCTGTACTGTACTGTACTGTTACTGAGATGGGCTCAGGCCCACACTGATACTTGTACTGTAATGGGCTAAGGCCCTTACTGAAACTGAACTATGACTGAATTGGGCTTAAGCCTAGACTATATATGCTCTCTGATTGATTATCTGATATGGGATTACACACTGAGTTTTCATAACTCACCCATCTGTTTATTTGTACAGGTAATCCCTAGGCTTAGGCGGGTCGATGCTGCTAGGGACTCGAAGGTGGCCACACAATTGCACGGACTTTCTTATTGGGTTTTAAATTATAAATAGTTTTGTTTTGGGTGTTTTTAATGTAATAAGGCCTCTATAATTTTTAATCTTTAATTTTTGGGGTTTTATTTATTTTTATTTATATCTGCTAGTAGTAGGATGCGATTTTTCAAAAGATAAATGTTTTTCGAAATCACCACGTTTATGCAAGATCTTTTTAGAAGCTTCCGCAAGAAATAATGTTTTAAAATTAATAAAAAAATTTAATATGGGTAACTTTTTGTCAAACGACTGAGCTTTGAAAATAAACAAGATATCCTTAAATCTTCGCTAAGATCACAAAGAGGTTAAATATAGAAAGGTTTTTCAATGTTATTATACTTTGCAAAAAACACTTCATCGTGACATCGCCAGATTCGGCCATAACGTCTAGGCCGAGTTTGGGGTGTTACAGATAGGTAAGCATTCAATGCTTTGTAAGTTCAAATGGAATTTACTATACTTACCTTGGTCATAGGTAAGCATGTTAAATACCAATTGAACTAGGTGACCACGCTTCGGTGTGCGTGCCACAAGGCTATGAATAAGCACAAATAAAAGTATAAATATAACGATGTACTACAAGTGTGACAGGTCAGTTATAATATTTATAAGTGTTACAATGGAACACTTTGAGTATTCCAAGGATTGAACCCAAGAGATTGCCAAATTGGTAATTTTTTTATCAAGTTAATTAAAAGTTAAGAAATTACTAATCTAACCGAATGGGAAATTATTACTGCAAATTCAAATATAAATTGTTTATAAACTAAATTTGTAACAGCCCAAATTTCGGTAAAATCGGAATAGTGGTCTTGAGACCACAAATCCTAACCGAAAAATAAAATTTATTTTATTTTATTTTATGGTTCGTATTATTATAGACATGTCATGTGAAAATTTTGATAAGAAAATTTTACCGATTATATGCTTAATTACGAGAAGGACCAAATCGCATAAAATGCAAAAGTTGGATTCTAATAGCTAGAAGGATCAAATAGCTATGAAATTCAAAACTTAAGGTCCTTATATGGTAATTATCCCACTAAAAAGTATGTAGATATTTTGGTATGACTCATCCTTGGAAAATTTAAAAAAAGGGTAGGGACTAAATTGGAATTCAATTTAATTAATTAATTAAAAATATGATAAAAGAATTATCATCTTATTTTTCTCATCTTCTTCTCCAAATAATACATGGAAACCTTAGGAGAGAGAGAAGAAACTTTCATGGCCAAATTGGGTAAGTATTCAAGCCCCGTTTTTAGTATTTTTGATATTTTTGAAACCAGGATAGCCTAATCTCTCTATTTGAGGGATTATTTGAAAAGTTATCAAGGTATGAAAAATGGGTCATGGATGTATATGATGGAAATTAGAAATTTATGGTAGAAAATGAAAGATTATTGAAAGATGAACAACTTTTACAACGTGATTTTTGATAAAAATATGACTTGGGGACAAATGAAAAGTTGTAAAATTTGATGAAAAATTCTAAAATTTTATGAATACATGTGCTATAAAATTTGTAATGGGGCTTTGGTTAGGCTTGAAATATGGAGTAATTTGCACAAGTTTCATTTTCCGGGCTAAGGGACGAAATTGGAATTTATGGAAAAGATAGGGGCAAAATGGTAATTTTGCCTAGGTTGTAAATTGAGTCCACATGAATTTGAAATGTAATAAATTGATGTTAAATTTACTCGTATAGATTCAGATAGACCGAATTCGGAGCTAGAACAAGGAAAAGAGGAAAGGTCGGGTTAGTAGATTTTTTGTACACGAACAATCGTCGAGGTAAGTTCGTGTAACTAAATTGTGTTTATTTACAAGCTTGAATTGACTGTGTTTATGTAAATTGTATAAATGTTATAAATATGAGAAAATGATTACATATCCGATCAAGCTCGATAAATGAAAATGTTTGAATTAAATGATAATGCCCGATAGATGTTAAAGGATAAACGATGAGAATGTTATTTATATGCTTGAAATGAATGTGGAATGTGTTTATTTGAATTATATGAATGTTGTGGATGTATGAAATAATCACATGCCCAATAATGCTTGAAAAATGTTTGAATCCTGGTTGAATAAAATGGAAATTCGATGGATATGTGATTTCCTAAAATGAATGAGGTCCTGCATTTGTTGCTGATGGGATTTAGCTCGGACGAGTAATCCTATTGACCTTATCATAGAAAAGGATTTAGCCCAGATGGGTAGTCCTGATTTGAGTCCTCTTGAGCACATGTTATAAATTGAATTTAGCCTGGACGGGTAATCCAGATCAAGCTCTTTAGAGCATATTTCATAAAAAGGATTTAGCCTGGACTGGTAATCCCATTGTATACATGTGTGGCTCGAGAGTGTACTATCTAATATAATACCTTATGGGTACCATTGAATATGAATTGACGAATCCTGATTTGTACACCACGAGTGTACTACCTGTGTATCCATCGATATTTTAGATAAATTCAACGGGTAAAAGTTCTTGACATGAGAAGATATGAATAAGAAATGAGTTATTGCACATATCAGCCTGAAATACATGAAAATGATGATACGTGATAATTTATATATGGTAATATGAAATGACGGTATCGTATGTGGAATTTATTATGTACATCCTTGATTATAGACTTATACACCTTGAGTGTACTAATTGTGACCTTGATATTCTGATTAATATGAGTGAAGTTCTGATATGAAATGGTGTAAACTCGAGATGAATTAGTATGAAATTATACTTGCAATAATGAGATAAATTATGCATGTTGAATGAATACATGTTGTGGAAAGCATATGTGCTTGGAATCTTGATTGTTGTTGAGCCCATATATGTTTTGATGTTATTATTGTAATGCCCCAAAATTCTTATTTTTGTTTCTGTTAAAATGTGACAATTGTGTATCTACTTCAGTGGTTAAGTGTTCTGGGTGTGTGTGTGAGGTCCCAAGTTCAAGCCCTATCTTTGGCAAATTTTGATATTTTTCTGACTTAAGCCTTATTCTTGTTCAGCAGGCTTATAATAAATTAATTGTAGAAACATATCAGAATGGGCTTGTTGGTCTGGTGGTTAGGAGGAGCGTTGGTTCGTTAGAGGTTCTGGGTTCGAATCCCTGCGCGAGCAAGGGAGTTTTATTTTTGTTCGGCTCTGTCTAGGAGTTCTAGTGGTAGTAGGATTCTGAGTAGTGGGTGGTTGAGGATGAGTGATTAGTGGGGATTAATCAAAATTAGTTTTTATCTTTTGTTTCAAAAGAAAAAAATCTTGTTTTTCTCTCCTACCGAAATTCTGCTCAGAATTTTTGACGTTCTTTCTTTCCCTTTGCCATTTTTCTTCTTTTTCTTTTTCAAACACAATATTTTTTTCTTTTTTTTTAATCGTTTTGGCAAAAATCGTGTGTTCTTATCACGGGAGTTTGGATTGTACTTCTCATTGGTAAGTGGCAGTAAGTTCTGCTGAGAAGGAAGCCTTTGTCTACTATTTTAAGCCTTGTCAAATCCTCTGTTAATTTTGTTCTTGTGTTTTAACAGCAACAAATCTAGTGAATAGGGGTTTCTCTCGTGTGGAGTCGTGATCGAATCGTCAAGGTAAGTGAGTAAGTTTTGGATTTTAGTATTGGTTTCGTAGTTTTGTTTAGTCGCTAATTAAGTCTGACTCTAAGCATTGGGTTGTCGATTTTTAGGTTTTGGAAGGCTCGGGAGTGTTTTCACTGTGAAACAGTACCAAGTGTGTACCAAAAACACAAAAAAATGGGATTCAACGAAAGCCGAAAAAGCCCACTGTCGATGCCACACGGGCGTGTGGTCGCCCATGCGGTAGGCCAGGTGCGACAACATGACCGTGTGATCAACGAAGGCCAGGCCTTGTCCAAGACACGGCCGTGTGATGGCCGGGGTGTAGCTGTGTGGGCCACATGGGCTAAACTGAATTAGGCGTGTGGGCCACACGAGCGTGTGAACCAACACAGGTAGTCCAATCGGGCATGTGGGATTTGGGTCAGGTCGTGTGATCCACACGGGCTAAGGCCAATCTGGGCGTGCGGGCCATACGGGCAAATCACTTGGGCATGTGGGCCCATTTAGCTAAAATGTTTCCTAGGGTTGCATGGGTCGCCCAAGTCGACTGTGAACCTACTGTAGGGTCGGTAAGCGTTACTTAGACCCTAAATTGTGTGATTTAAGCATACAATGTATGTATTGAGCATGTTAAATTTATGCATGTTTAGTGATCTGTATGTATGACTGATAACTGAATAATAGCATGTAAGCATGTATTTCTGTATATCTGCATTGAGCATGTTTAGTTGCATCTGCATTGAGGTGGGATGATTGATTAGTGGAGGAAGTGTACTGAAAGGCTTTTATGCCTATTATCTGGAAGCTCAGCTGCAATATTACTAATATGTGCCACATTCGATATGACTTGGTTTGTAGGGCTGGGGGAGTGTTTTAAACCCCATATGGTGTGTAAGTGTAACACCCCTCACCCATATCCGTCGCCGGATTAGGGTTAAAGGCGTTACCAGACAAATCGGAACATTTTATGAATACTTCACATCCATAATCCACAATCATAGTCAAACATTACCATAGAGACCCTTATATAGGTCATCGAGACCTTAAGCATGCAATAGAAAGGGGTCGGGACTAAACTGAGCTCATACAAAATTTTTTGAAACTTAAACATTTTTCGAAGTTGTACAAGTCACACGCCCATGTGAACAGGCCGTGTGCCTCACACGGCTTTAGACACGCTCATGTGTGTAGGCTGTGTCAAAACAAGGCATACATACTGACTTGTTCACACGGCCACAAGACACGTCCGTGTGTGCGACCGTGTGGTCTACCCAGGCTCATTTCAAAATGGCCCTTGAGCAACACGGTTGAGACACACGCCCGTGTCTCTGCCTGTGTGGGCAAAAATAGGCCATTTACAAGGCCAATTTGCCACCCATTAAGAGTCCTCCCTACAAGCATCAAAACCACAACATTTTATACCAAATTCTCAACCATTTCACAACCAAATCATACACCATTCATACCATTACATTATCAACAAATTCCATTCTCAATTCACCAACCAACTCATATCTAAATCATACTAAAGCATATTTTCAATACTTCAACTTACATCATTCAATCTCATTTCCAAAACTTACCATTTTCTCAAATAAACATATACCAATACTTACCAAAATGAACAATTTCTATAGCCTTTCAAAACTCATCATATTGATCATATTGCATCACATATTTCATACCAAGAACTCACTCATATACACAACCATAACCAAGCCAAATCACATGGCTATATAGATATACATTACAAAACATAATCAAAATACTTCTAGCCTATACATGCCATACTTTAATATTCATATTTTCAAAAAGTACCAAAAAGAAGTTTGATAGTGCGGTGATGATCCTCGACGATCTTCGAGCTCTCGATAGCTACGATATCTATAAAAAAATTAAAACACACACAAAGTAAGCTTTCAAAAGCTTAGTAAGCCATATACAAATAAACTTAACAAATAACATCAATTCATTCATATAATTTAAGGCAAAATACATTCACTTAGCCATATATCTCTTATGTTTCTTTTGAACATAATTCAAAATACATTCACTTAGCCATATATCTCTTATGTTTCTTTTGAACATAATTCACATATACATATCATAACTTAATCTCATAAAAACTCATACTTATATCATATATTCACCAAGATACATATACTTACCTTTCATTCTCAAACATGGTATACAATTCAAACATACTTGAGTCGGATACAAATTCACATAGTCATCTATTTTCTCAGAATGCCCATTGAACTGTTCTAAATCATAAGGATACACGGATAGCTCGAAAAGCTTGTACAATGCCAACATCCCAGACATGGTCTTACATGTAATCAAATATCGATGCCATTGTCCCAGACAGGGTCTTACACGAAATCAAATATGATGCCAACGTCCCAGACGTGGACTTACACGTAAATCATAAGTTGATGCCAACATCCCAGACGTGGTCTTACACGATAACACATATCAGATGCTATGTCATGACATATGTATTCGATATATCATAAGAAAGGGGGAAAACTGAAGCTCCCCTGAATATTGGATGAGATCGCCATAATGGTAAAAGGGGAATTGTAGGCAAATCTAAATGTAGTGCATGATTCCAAACAAGCTAATAAGAAAATAAACACAGATAGTGAAGAAGATTAAAAGGTTACAACTCAATTAGAAACAACCATAAAAAAATAAAAATAAGAATATAGTTCAAAAGATAAAAAATGAAATAAGTCTAAGAAAATAAAAATAAAAATAAATAAAAATAAACATAAACATAAAAACAAAAGAAAAAGAAAAAGAAAACTAAAAAGAAAACAAATAAACTCAATGGTGGCATACTTGCCTGATTGCGTCCATACTATGCTTATAGTATGAGCAGTTTTTGAAATTGTCAATATAATGGAATGACTAGAGCCGAAAGCTTTTTTCATCTTTTATGATTTTCCATTTTTTATTCACGATTTATACTCAGTAAATCATTCATTTTAATCGCCACTCTATTCGATATAGAAATAATTTAGATAAATTCAATATATTATATAAATATTTATTAGAAATAAATAGATATTATAAAAAGAAACTAGAATATATTATTAATACAAAGTATAAGATCTGTGATTGGTTTACCATAAACATAAAAAAAGGGAGTTAACCTTCATTTTTTCCACTTTCATTCATTGATTCACTCATTATTACGATGAGACAGGCATCTTCCTATCTCACACTAACCCAGTAAATTAACAAAAAGTAAATCGGGAATTTTTGGAAGAGGCAGTAAGAAGTTATCGAAAATTATGTGTGTGTGTTTTTTTTTCTAAAAATTGGGTTCGGTGGACAAAACAAATCCCTTCATCACATGTTTCGATAAAATATATTGGATCTATGTCGAATTGCTATGGTACATGTATTAATCAAATAAATGAATTTCGTTCTTTTCTGATAAGCCAATTATGATTGGCCTTGAAACAATTCATTGCATTGATTTATCAAACACAATACCAATAAAACCATTTTACCCTCTACACGTTAAGTAACTTAGAATTCTCATTTCTGAGAGCTACTAACCACTATGAATCTACTACATATACTTATATATATATATAAATATATCTTATGTGCCTACTGATTCATTCATTAATTGAATCGAACTGCCCTTTTAACTCAGTGGTAGAGTAACGCCATGGTAAGGCGTAAGTCATCAGTTCAAATCCGATAAGGGGATTTTGACTTTTATTTTCATAAAACTCCTATGAAATGGTAGTATTCATATTGAAACATAGGGATGTTGTTTTTATTGGTAATAAAAACCCAACTGTATATGTATAATAATTAATTTTTGTATAATTTAACTCTAATAAGTTATTATTCTAATGAGTTAGAGTAGAGTAATTCTAAAGGAAAGTTGAAATTATAATGAATAATGATAAGCCGTCTCTTGAAGCAGCAAATATATATTTATATTTTTTTTATTTTGAATTAGATTCTTCCAATCCATTGTAAAGAATTGTAAAGATTAGAAATCAACAAAAGAAAAAGTAAGTGGATATAACCCATTGAGTCATGACTATATCCACTATTCTAATATTAAAATTTGATAGAGATGAAATTGGAACAGCCGATTTCTTTTTATTTCATATGTATTTGGACTCCACAAGAATCTGTCGATGTTTCCGATTCAATCTTCTTGTTCCTAGGAATAAATTAATATTCTATTCCTTTCGAGATAAAGAGAAACGTTTATTTCAAGTTACAACCTAAGAGCCTTTTTCAACATCTTATCTTTCTTTGATTCCAGAACACAACAAGATCCATTTCTATCTATATATTCTATCTATTCTATAATATATAGAAACCTAAATCAAATCATGTCTTCACATATCAAATATTTCCATATCGATACATATGACACTTTTGTTCTACCAATGTGATAGAGAGTGAGTGCAAAAAAGAAACTTTCATTTTGAGTCTCCTATTATTTAATTTAATATTATTAAATATTGTATTATATTGAAAAATAGGAGCTTCAAATCTTTTTCTATTTACTTTATGTATATCAGAAAAAGATTCGCAGTGGATTTCTCGACTCGTGAAATGAAAAAATAGCCTCTAGAGTTTTTTTTGTTTTATATTCATCTGAAGGAAATATGAGAAAGAAAACAATAAATAAATGTGTGCTGAAGAGGATATATAGAGGTGCTAACAGATCTGCTACAATGTCGTGTCAATACTGTCGAACCTCTTAAAGCAGTGCTGCTTGAAACGAGTGAACCACTCAAAAAGGTCCTCTAAGGTAGCAGCAAAAGAAACAGGATAGTGACTCGAAGGTGGATGATGAGGTGGATCCTCATGATGGAAGGGGACATCATTAGTAAAGTCTTTGGGTTCATCCTGAGAGTCAGAACGAAATAATCAGTATTGAGGAGGATCCACTCCATGAAGCCGCTCAATCATCCTTATACGGCTTATGCTCGATAATCCCTATAGGGACATCTGGCCGATTAGTGTAAGCGAGGAGGACTACTTTGGTGTGTCATGGAGACCAAAGTGGCATGCGAGTCTAGTCACATAAGGGCCTAAACAGATAGGACCCTTCCTGGTGCACTCTGTTTGATGGCGAAAGGTGAAAGCAATGAAGTAAGTTAAATTGAAAATACGCCACATGGCAATGCTCCAAAGGAAATAAGCATCGGTGGTACCGATGACTCCGGTCCTCTCTTTCCTAGCGGTCAATGTGTGAGCCAAGATGGCATGAATATAGCATAAGGCCAGAGGAAGAGAAGTCGCCTTTGATTGACCTAGGTCATAAGGCACCATGCTCATCGTAAGGTTGATCCAGTAAAGAGATGGCAAGTAGTGGATGTGCCGATATAATCAAAAGAAGTCCTCGGCACTCTTGAACTCGGCAGTGTAGAGTCCTAAGGCAACTCCGAACTCTAGGACACTCATATGTGTGTCGTACCACTGAGTCTGAAAGTGATGGTGCCCTACTCGTCATGGGCCGTCATTAGCTACTGTAGAATAAATATAGAACAGAACTCCAAATTCAACTCTATGTATGTGGGCTCGATGATGGAAAAGAGCAGGTCTCACGGGGCTATAGCAATGATGGCGTGCACGCTATCTGCTAACTGGACCTACTCCAATCGGCCCAATCAATACATTGGCCTAAACTTAACGGCCTTAGTCGAAGAAGCTGATATAAGTCCTCCTAGGGACCCTGTGAAAATCAGAGATAGGGGTAGGGTAAGTCTATGAAAAGGCCTGAGGAAGAGGTCGTGCCTGGCGTCTTCCACTTTTTCGAAGTGGGAAAGGCGACCTTAGATTTACTCTGAGAGTTCGTCATGGTGTGCCTAAAAATAAAAGAATGCAATAGTAGAAAAAACAATAAATAAAGCATCATGAAATACGCAAACAGAGGGTCAACAAATCAAAATCCAAGCAGTCAAAATAGAAATCTACTCCTAAAATAGTATGTACGAATACCTAACCATTCAAAAACCATATACTTAAAACTATTATGAATCAAAGTAGAAATAATAAAAACAATAATAAAGGAAAAATAAATAAAATAAACTACAGGAGAAATTAAAAGACAAATAATCAACTTAATCAGAATAATAGTAACAAATAGTAATAAGAATAAGAATAATTAACCTAAACAGACTATCCCAACTAAAATTAAAGGTGATAATAAGAATAATAATAGAAAACCAATATAATTAAATATAACAGGAAGCATAATGCTAAAACAAGATTAAAAATAATAAGAATAATATAACTAAAAAGCATGAATAAGGTAAAATAAAAATAAAATTTAAGCATAATAATACTAAAACAAAGAAATAATAAGAACAATAATAAGGAGAAAACAGAGGAAGAAAATGAAAATAAATAAAAAAATAAAATAATAATAATTAAATAAATAAAAATGAAATAAAATAAAGAAAAGGTTAAGGGCAAACGGTGAGGTTCGAGAGACGGTAGCAGTGTACGTGTCCGTGTGAATAGGTACGGTTGTGCGACGTAGGAGAGAAGAAGGGGAAGAGGAGGGGGAAGAGATGGGGTTCGGGTTGTGGGAAGGGGGCAATTGGTGGGAGGAAAGGGTTGCGATGGGTGTGTGGTGTGGATGTGGGGGTTGAAAGGAAGGTGGGGCGTGCCTCGAAGGGGGCGAATGTGGAGGTGTAATGGGGTGGTTTGGTTCGATCATGTATGGGTGTTCGATGGGAGACAGGTCGGGGTAGCTAGCTCGACGAAGAGAGGAACTATAGTCGGAATGAGGGAAGAAAGTGGAAGCGATGGCTAGGATTAAAGATTGAGAAAGATGACAAACCAAAAATAAAAGGGGATTAGGGTTTAAATGGGTGACACGGTCGTGTAAGGGTCTGTGTTGGGCCACACTGACATGTCACATGCCTGTGTGGGGCGTTTCTAGCACATGTGCATTATTAAATGCAAGCCAAGTCTTCACATGGCCTAGGACATGCCCATGTGTCCAGCCTCATGGCTGTATGCCAGGTTGTGTGTGTTCTTCTTCACTTCTCCCACACCCTTGTGGCATCCCACAAGCCCGTGTGGCTTGTCCATGTCTCTAGCCCGTGTAACTCTCTAACTTAATTTAAAATTAAAAAAATTGATCCACACAGCTAAGGACATGCCCGTGTAACTCACTGTCGAATTGCCCATTGTGCACATGGCTTGGGACACGCCCGTGTTTCAAGGCCATGTGGGTTAAAAACTTCTTTTTAATTTTGAAAATTAATTATTTTTAAAAATAACATGAAATAAAATTAAGAGAATTAGCAGAGTGTTAACACTTGGGTTGCCTCCCGAGAAGTGCTTATTTAGATTCTAAGCTCGACTTGCCATGTGCGCACAGTTACGGAGGTCCGCGGAGCAGAAGATCCACTTTCTCGCTATCAAATATTTTACCAAGATAAGGTTTGAGTCGAGTATTGTTTTGTAACGCTCCAAAACCCAGCCTAGAAGTTTAGATTGAATCCTGGAGGTTACATTGATCACCGAGATGATATGAAACAATTTTACAAAACGAGTTGTTAACATTTTATACGAACACAGTTTACTAAAATCGAACTAAATTGTTTACCCCTTTTAGGATTCATAATAGAGAATTCAAGTTACGTCAAAAGCATTTGGAATTAAAGTTCCGCAATTTCTAGAGTTCAAAAGAAAAACTATTTACGAAAATCAAAAATTAGATTGTACCACAGTCCTTATAGATGTTTACAGTCCAAAATAGTTCACAAATTTAAAAAAAATTGAAAAGTCATTTTATTAACCCGGCTTAAAACGTATCACTCCAAGACCTCTAGCATGCCAAGTCTAGCTACAGAAAACAAGGGTACCTGAAAAGGGAGAACTAAAGGGGGTGAGCTACAAAAGCTCAGTGTGAGTCGGAAACACAACTAAAAGATGAAAATCAAAGTGACACGACTCAAACCTCAGATCATAAGTAAGTAAGCAGAATACACAACCACAGAAGCAGACACATTCAACGATATCTCAGTACTCGCATAATCAGATATGTATATATATAGGTTCAGTCAACTAACTAGATACGTATGCAAGCAACAAGTAATAAAAACCCACCCATCTAGCCAAATGCCTTTCCGAGCCCCATGCACACCACATATGAGCTATTTAGTCCCCTCAACCATGCACACCACATAGAACCTCGAAAGGCCCATCCAACCCTACACACCACGTACGTGGACTGAGCCACTCAAATGTTAATATACAGTAGAGCTGACATATATGTCATACTATGCAATAAACTGCTATACAAACGTATTGTAGTTGAAACTTTCAAAATAGATTAGACTCCCTTCTCTTTGCAACCAAACCCAAAAAGATTGATGCAAATGCAAAAATGCACACTGTTTGTAAACAGTCATACAAAAATAGAATACAAAATCAGAAATAGAATACGGAATCAGAAATAGAATACAGAATCAATTATAACATAACATCAATTACCACTCAAACGAATCATTTAGTTAGAGCTATGATTGCAAATAACACACAAGTCTAGGCCAAAACAGAGTCCCGACCACCCTTACTAAGACCTAGCCAAGGGTCGAAACACACAATAACACAATCAGATTAAAAATAGACATTGTACAAAAATTTGCAAAATAGGGCCACATGGCCGTGTGTCCTGGCTGTCTGGAAGTGCCTAGGCCGTGTGGGAGTCAACACACCTATGTAGAGGGGTACACGTCAGTGTGAAATGAGACACACGACTGCGTGAAGATAACACACGCCCGTGAGTCCAGGGAACATGGCCGTGTGGATAGACTGTGTAACTCTCTATCCATTTGTGCTAAGATAAGGTGTAGGGCAGACATGGCCATGTGTCTAGAACACATGCCCATGTGAAATTCGACTAAAAATTCCCAAATCAGCCACACGGCCATGTGGTCAAGTCGTGTGGCACCAAAATCGCCCCAAAAACCCTAATTCTTAATTCTATACGACTGTGTGAATCACCCGTGTGTGGTACATGCCTATGTTGCCACCCATGTAGTCACAAAACCACCTTAAAACGACCAAAAAATCACTTTAAAATGTCTCTAATTACTACGAGTTCGGAAACACACTTTAAAATAGATTCTCAAGCACTAGAACCCGACCGATTCACCTCCTTAACACAATTCTGAAAACTCGTTTACACAAACATACCAACACTATCATCATACCAAACTAACATAAATGAATAACCCAAAATTTCCCTACAAAAATCAAAGAACACTACTTAACTCTGCTCAATTCCCTGAACTACCCGAACACCAAACAACGAAGTCCAATGGAACCCAACAATTCCAAACAAAAATTAAAGAGGAGAATTCAATGGCAGAGAAAACATCAAATTTTTTAAATCCCAAAGAAGAGTAAAGAAGAGAAAAAAAACTGACATGAGAAAGTGGGAGAGAAAATCAAAGAACATGAAACATACTTAGGAAGTTTTAGAAATCTATCCTATTTATCCAAAAATAAAAATAAAATAAATAAAATAAGTATTTTAAAGTAAAAAAAAATAAAACAAAACAAAATTTATTTCCCCAAATCACACACATGAGGACTCGAACCCAGGTCCCAAAGGTACTACACAACCAATCACCAGACTAGTAGGCCTATTCTGACACTAAAATGTAGAAACTAACCTAATTTTTTGATCTACTCATTGACCCTTACTACAATCCTTAAACCTTCTAACCCCAAAATCTGGGGTGTTACAACTCACCTCTCCTAAAAAAAATTCGTCCACGAAATTTCCCATTAACAGAACAGTGGTCTAACACAAGTTACACCACTACGCTCCCATTGCACACTCTAATTTCAAAGCACTACATACTAGACTTTAAAATCTCACACACACATTCTCCAAGAGTGGGACTTGAACCCAAGACCTCAAACACACAATCCGAACACTTAGCCACGAAGCAAATACATATTTGTAACCATCACACACGCAATTATTATGTCATAATCAGGAAGTCGAAATATTCTCAACCATTATTGAACCAACGATAACACACCACCATACCTGTGTCAATGTCGTTGAGGACACTCCCTAACTCGATACTCTATGGATCCGCATCTGGGGCATGCTCCCGCATTTTTCCAACAATTGTCCGGATGATGCTTCTTACAATGCCCACAAGGCAGAACATCCGCGCTACCACTTAAACCTTTAACATTACTGCTATTGACACTCAATTGCATTCTTCCACGCTTCACAGACAGAGGCTCCAACCTCGAAGGACTACAATCTCTTTTCTTCCCACAATCGACGCACCTACCCTGAACCATCTCTCTATTCCTTTCTATGGTAGCCTCGAACACCTTCTTTGGAACCTCTCTCACTACCCTAGTCAATGCCTCAATACCACCCTCCGGGTTATCACTACCCGAAGATGGCAGAGTCACATTGACCACTGGTTCCTAAACAGGCACACGCTCCGGAGAAATAGACGACTCCTTGAGAGTGTCACCAAATTCATCCTTACGATCAAGCTTAACGCAAGAATCCATAACAATCTTCGAACTAATCACTTAATAGGTCTACAACACCCAAATTACAGAACTGATCTTACAATTTCCTAAATTTCGCACGGACCAGCATCGGAGTCTCGAACATTTCATTTTCAAAAAAGCTTTTTCCAAAACACCAATCATTTTAAAAAACTATGGTACAGTTTATAAATATATATATTTTTAAAATAATCTCGCGCGCACACGGATACGTAACATACAGGCTGAGTTTTTAAAAACATGGCTCTGGAACCACTAAATGTAACATCCCAAAACCTGACCTAGAAGGTTAGACCGAATCCTGAAGGTTACATTGATCACCGAGGTGATCTGAAACAATTTTACAAAATGAGTTTTTAACATCCTATATGAACACAGTTTGCTAAAATCGAACTAAACAGTTTAGGCCTTTTAGGATTCATAACAGAGAATTCAAGTTACATCGAAAGCGTTCAGAATTAAAGTTCTGCAATTTCTAGGATTCAAAACAAAAACTATTTACGAAAATCCAAAATTAGATTGTACCATAGTCCTTATAGATGTTTACAGTCCAAAACAGTTCACAAATTTAAAAAAATTGAAAAGTCATTTTATTAACCCGGCTTAAAACATATCACTCTGAGACCTCCGGCATGCCAAGTACAGCTACAGAAAATGAGGGTACCTGAAAAGGGGGAAACTAAAGGGGTGAGCTACATGAGCTCAGTGTGACTTAGAAACACAACTAAAAGACAAAAACCAAAGCGACAAGACTCAAACCTCAGATCATAAATAAGTAAGCAGAATACATAACCACAAAAGCAAACACATATTTATCAATATCTCAGTACTCGCATAATTGGCCATGTATAAATATATGTTAATCAACTAACTAGATGCGTATGGATACAAGTAATAAAAACCCATGAATTCAGCCAAATTCCTCTCTGACCACCATGCACACCATATATGATCTATTTATGCCCATGCAACCATGCACACAACATAGGACCTTGAAAGGCCTATCCAGTCGTACACACCACGTATGTAGACTGAGCCACTCAAATATTAATATATAGTAGAGCTGACATATATGTCGTACTATGCGATAAATCGCTATACAAACATATTGCAGCTAAGACTACCAAAATAGATCAGACTCCTTTCCCTTGGCAACCAAACCCAAAAAAGATTGATGCAAATGCAAAATGCACATCGTTTGTAAATAGTCATACAAAAACAGAATCGAGAATAAAAATTGCATACATTTAATTGCCCAGAATCAGAATCAATTATAACATAACATTAATTAACACTCAAACGCATTGTTTAGTTAGAGCTATGATTGCGAATAACATACAAGTCTAGGCCGAAACAGAGTCCCGACCACCTTTACTAAGGACCTAGCCAAGGGTCAAAACACATAGTAACACAATCAGATCGAAAATAGACACAGTACAAAAATTGGCGAAATAGGGCTACACACCGGTATGGAAATGCCTAGGTTGTGTGGGGGTCAACACGCCCATGGGGAAGGGCATACACACGTGTTAAATAAGACACACAGTCGTGTAGAGATGACACATGCCCGTGTTTCTGGGAAACATGGCCGTGTGGACAGCCCGTGTAATTGTAACGCCCCGAATTCTGGGCCTAAAAGTATTGGGCCTTGAGCGTGGGAACTGTTAGTACGCGGCTTATAAATATTTTAGTTGAGCAAGATAGTGACTCAAATTGCATGTCTGGTGAGGTGGTTAAGTGAATTGGGTGTGTTTGGGGATGTCTAAGAAATCTTGGGTTCAAATCTAGGCTTTAGCAAAATTTTAGTTTTTCCTTGAAGTAAATATTGGCTTTAGCTTGTAGCCCTTATAAATATTAGTGGTTAAAATTTATCACAAGGAAGCATGTGGTCTAGTGGTTGTGGCATCATTATGGTGGAAAGGGGATCTTTAGTTCGATTCCCATGATTTGCAAAGTACATTTATTTTATTCCCATGAGGTGAGAGAGGTAGAGTTAGATTAAAATTCTTCTGAGGTGGTTGTGGAATTGGTCAAGGGGAGAAAATCAAGGGATATGATAATGGTTTTTATGGACATGGAAGAGAATTGGGTGAAGAAAATCAAGGAATTTCAAACTTGGAGAGTGTTGTAGCCGAATAGGGAAACTAGTGTGTGCAAATTTGGCTAAGGGGTCCCTTTGTGTACATTTTCAGCAATTGGAGAGTTTTGGGAGTTGTTCACTTTTGCAATTTCAGTTTTGGGGCATTTAGTACCGAATTGGTAACTTTCTTTTCTCCTTTCGCAAGTGTATCCAAATCCAAGTGTGACCATTTGGGCAGTTTTGTGTAACTCTTTCCTTCTCTATTACCTTTCAAGTGCATTCGCTTGGCTCTTGCTCGCAGTATTATCTTCCTTGGTATGTTGTTCTTTGATTAGCCGAACCTTTATTCTATTACCTTTCTTCTCCTCTCAATATCCCTTTTGGTTCTTGGCTGAATATAGTATTCCTCCGCCTCTATACTTCGTTTCCTTGGGTTTTCTCCTAACCAATTGATTTACTTTCCTTTTCTTAACCTTTTATCAGTTTTCCTGCTTTATGGTGTTGGCCATTTACTTTTGTGTCTGCTATTAGTGTTGTGGTTACGGTCTTGCAAGGTTCTAAAAAATCAATAGAGTTCCAATGGAGTGAAGAAGCATTAGTATTTTGGTAGCAATTGACCTCTCTCCCACTAAGGTAAATGCGATGCCTTATTTTACCTTGGGGCTTAGGCCGAATGTGATCTGTTTCTCCTTAAGTGATAGTAAGTGGGTGTTAACCCTTGTTGCCAAGAGATTAATTAAATACCATGAATGATGTAGGTTGTTACTCGAAGGATTTTCTCAAAGTTTGCAATCAGGTGTGTATCACACCCTCTTTATTGAAAATCGGTAAAAGTCGAAAAGTCAAAACTTCGGCATTTGAGGCCTCACGAGTGTACGATCGCTCGTGTGGTAAACCAAGCCCATAGATCAGGGGTGATATACTGTAGAGGCCACCACGAGCGTGCTCATGTTACTTGGGCTGTTCTTGGCCTCGACGGGCCAAAATGGGTCGTGTTGGCCCCACACGGATAAAATTTGCGGTAAGTGACAAATAATGAACTGCACTATGGTGTTTGCATAGTCGTGACTGAAATTAGGCTAAATGGGCCACACGAGCGTGTGGGCCCACTTGGGCCGAGTTTTGGGCCTTGGGCCCATCTACACCATTTTGACCATCTAAGTTACCTGTGTCGCTTGAGGTGACGGCAGATCATCTATGAGGTCGTAACCTGTACTGGGACCCCAAAATTAGTAAAATAAATGCCCCTAAAGGGTAAAATGATTGTTTTGCCCCTCGAGGGTAAATGACTGATTTTTCTGTTATTTGTATGACTGATTTTGTGCAAGACATTCTGCATACATGACATACTGATTGGGACTGGGGTATTATTCTGGAGGAAGAAACCGTATTGGTGGCTGTGCCACATATTCTGATATTAGCAATTTTGTTGCGACTCTAGTTAGTGCCGCAATCGGTGCTAACACTGTAAGTGTCGAGATGGCGTGGGTGATTTATTCCCCACAAGTAGTGCAGGGTTGGACGGAGGCAAGTACAGGGTTGGATGGGTTATCATGCATTATTCATATAGGTTTGAATTTGAAATGAGCTAGGCCCAACTGATTTTGGTTCTGATATGGGCTAGGCCCATTTGATACTGTGATGGGTTGAGACCCAAATGTTAATGAATCTGGCTTTGGCCCACATATATTCTGAATTGGATTGTTTTGTTACTAAATAAGGCTCAAGCCCAGACTGGTTCTAAATTCTATTTTTGACTGACTTTTTGGATGCTAGGAGATTACACATTGAATTTTTGTAAACTCAACTCGTTTTTAACTGTGCAGGTAATTCCCATCATTAGAAGGATCAGTGCTGCAAGGGACTCGGAGATGGCTTTTGTTATCTACTACATTTATTTGCTTCTCAGTACTTTAATTTCGGTTTGGTTTGTAATAAGGCCTCTCTTGTTTTTTTTAAAACTTTGGGATTTTATTTATTATGTTTGATATTTGTTAGAAGTAGATTGCAGTTTTCCAAAACATTAACTGTTTTCAAAACACTACGTTTTCGTAACTTAACTTTTAAACATCATGTTTTCGTAAATCGACTATTTTAAATTAAGGTTCCACAACAAACACCATTTTAAATAAGAGTAACTTTCCAGTGAACCACGTTTTGCAAAATAAACCAACATAAACTGAGGTTTTCATAAGAAATAAAATGGCCAGAGGTTTTAAATAGTAAGAAGGGTTTTCAAAGAAAACATGGTTTTCGAAAAACACTTCAATGTGACACGCCAAATTCGGCCATAGCGTCTAGGTCGAGTTTGGGGTGTTTCATTTTGTGGTAATTGGGTTTTAAAATGAAATTTTTGAAAGAACTGTTTCAAAAGATTTGGAGTATTTGAACTATTTTACTAGATGTTTCCTGAAAGGGTGGTTCACCGAGTCTCCGGTGTCAAATCCATAAGTTTTTTGAATACTGTTGTCTGCTTTTAAACTATTATACAATTGGAAACACTGTGATTACTTTAGAAATTTGACCATACTACTCTAGTTAGAGTAAACTATGAAATCGTAGGAAACTAAGACTGTAGTGAGTCTATGAATGCGAAAACAAACTCTAAACTTATGCTTCCCATAAAACATCTATTTAATTACTAGAACTATGAGTTAATCTGCATAAAATTTTTAATTCAGATAATATGCAAATCGATTATGAGCACCAGAGGTACTCGTGGAAGGGGTACAAGAGCCCGCGGCAAAGGCCGTGAAAGTGTTGAGGCTGGGTCATCGTCATCAGGCCACATGCCTAATGTTGAAGGTAGGGAAGCACCGGTTTCACCTGTAACTGAAACTGGATTTCACGATCAAGCAGCTGGGGATGATGCACTATCTCAAGCTATGTTGCAGATTCTGGAAAGGGTCGCTGGGCCCAATAATGGTACTGCGAGCCGTGTGTCGATTACAGAACGACTTTGGTTGAATGGAGCTAAGACTTTTAGAGGTATTGCTGGAGTAGCCGCTAATGTGGCAAAATATCGGATTGAGGCCACAGAAAGGATAATGGATGACCTCAACTGTACATTGGAGCAGAAGCTAAAAGGTCCAGTGTCTTTACTGCGAGACGAAGCCTATTAGTGGTGGCTTACAGTGAAAGGGGGTACTCAGCCTGACCAGTTAACTTGGGATTTCTTCAAGTCTGCATATCAAGAAAAGTATGTAGGCGCTAGTTACGTGGATGCCTGAAGAAGGGAGTTTCTGAACTTAACTCAAAGGGATAAATCTGTAGCAAAATACGAGGCAGAGTTCTTACGACTTAGCTGCTATACTCGTGGAATGGTGGCAACAGAATATGAGCGTTGTGTTTGTTTTGAGGACGGCACCAAAGATAGTCTTTAGGTTTTGATAGCTCTGCAGAGGGAGCGAGATTTTGCTGCATTAGTGGAAAAGGCGAAGATCGCCGAAGAGGTGAAGTGCGTGGAGTGCCAGAACCGTGAGAATGAAAGAAGAGGAAGTAAAAGGGATTCAAAGCCCTCAGGTTCATTTGGTAGGTCCAAGAAAAAGGCCAGAGTTGATGGGCCAGTCCAAGTTGGGGCCCCTGTTGCTGTTACTGGATCACAGTCTTGTGCAGATTATAGGAGAAGTGATCTTGGCGAGTGCTGGAAAAAGACTGGAGCCTGTTTAAGGTGCAGATCAATGGAGCACTGTTTCAAAGAATGTTCTTAGAGACCGAATTTTGTACGAGCTACTGGTATGGGTAATGTACAGCTGTAAAGGGATGATCAGCAGCCACCGAAAGGCTGTGGTAATGGAATGGGTTGTGGTTGTGGAGCATCATTCAGGGGTATGGGTTATGCAGAGGCGAGGTTGTCAGCTTTGGTCTACGCAGCACGTTGTCTAGAGGACGGAGACGCTCTGAATGCGAATACTGGTACGTACTTTACCCATAGTGTACTATTTATTTAATGTGGAATCAGAGTGTGCAGCGCGAGCGTAATGTTGTAATCCGTGTTGTACGACTATTTTAACAGTTGGATATTTGGGGACGAAATTTCTTTAAGGATAGGTGAGTTGTAACGCCTCGAATTCTGGGCCTAGAAGTATTGGACCTTGAGCATGGGAACAATTAGTAGGCGTGTAACGCCCCTTTACCCGAGACCGTCGCCGGAGTCGAGTATGAGGAGTTACTAGACTTAATTTAACATTTTAAGAACTTTGGATCATTTGTTTCTACATTCATAGCTTTCTAGTTACTTGCGTCACAGTTACAAGAAAAATCATATCTCGAGTTACGAAACTCAAAATCAAGATCCGTAAATTTTCCATGAATCTAGACTCATATAATTATTTACTAATTTTTTTATAGAATTTTTGGTTGGGCCAATTAGTACGGTTTATTAGTTAAAGTTACCCCTATTTCAGGACTTGAATGGACTGACCTCTATTTACTACGAACCATATTTCTCTCTGTACAAAATTCATATTACTATGAGATTTGTTACTCCAAAAACTAGACTCAATAAGGATTCCAAGAATATAAAATAAACCACCTAATTATATCTGTACAATTTATTGTGAATTTCTAAAGTTGGAACAGGGGATCCAGAAATTGCTCTGGCCCTATTTCACTAAAATTCAAATATCTTCTAATGTATAATTCCTTTACCTGTTTAGTTTATTTTATGTGAAACTAGACATATTAGGCTTAAATTTCATATTTAATACATCACCAAATTCGATTTCTATGATTTTTAGTAAATTTTCAAACTCACATCAGTGTTGCTGCAATGTTCTATTTATGGCAAATTTCATCCTTTTTATGAGTTTTCATGAACTAGATAACCTATTAACCTTCCATGACATCAAACATAATCTAAACTAACCATTTCCATGTCTTATCATTATCAAGCATTTTCTCAACCAATCCATCATCATATCATAAGATCATTTACACAAAATAGGTATATTGCTATACATGCCATACTTAAATTTTACAAGCCATTTACCAAAAAGTCCTCCAGATAATGTGATCGAGCCTTTGACCTATCCTGATTCTTGAGCTGGCTTGTCCAAAACTACAATGAATAAGAAGGAGGGAGTAAGCATAAATGCTTAGTAAGTTCATATGCAAATAACAAATAACATAACAAAGCAATTATACCAAACAACATTAGCATGGTATCATCAAAACATATATCACATTTCTAATCATTATTCATCATCTTACTACCTTATCGTTGTTGTATTAATGCTCAACCCGAGGGATAAGTACATACCTGTCCAAAGTATCCATTTCACAACACTTACTAATACGTCCCTTTTCATCTCGAGTATTCCTCCATTTGAGTAGAACTTTACCCGTTGAACACATCGGAATATAATTCGGATACATGGATAATTTGCACATAAGTGCCACATATGCAATCAAGAAATCATGTAACCCGCCCCTAAGTGAACTCTGACTCAACTCAACGAGCTCGGGCATTCGCATCCATAAGTGAACTCGGACTCAACTCAACGAGCTCGGATGCCTAGTTACATCTCACGAACTCGGACTCAACTCAACGAGTTCGGACATTCGCATCCATAAGTGAACTCGGACTCAACTCAACGAGTTCGGATGCTCAACCATCCTAGTGACATGTCACTTGTATCCTAATCTATTCCTAAGGTTCAAACGGGATTTTCCTCGAACACATATCCTTGCCATCTTCCGTAGAATGCCGAAACCAATACTCGGTAACAATTTATATTTAACAAGTAGCTGACATAATTTACATTTTATTCGAAAATAACCACAAAGCATATATTTCATGATAAAAATCAGCATATCATATAATTTACATCAATAACTTAAAAATAACAATTATGCTACATTATTTACACATGAACTTACCTTGGTACCAAAATATAAAGATTTTGCAATTTAGTCCACAATCTTTTCTTTTCCTCAATTGGGGTCGATTCCACGTCTTTCTTGATCTAAAATAACACAATTAGCTTATTTAATACTCACATTATCAAATTAATCCTTAATTCAAATTTTGGCAAAATTATAATTTTACCCCTAAACTTTTGCATATTTACACTTTTGCCCCTAGGCTCAGGATTAAACTTTATTCCTTATTCTTATGTTTTATAACATGCTGATCACATTTCTCTTCTATGGCAACATCAAATTCTCACTCTAACATGTACTTATGACTGTTAGGTATTTTTTACCGATTAAGTCCTTTTACTCGTTTTCACTCAAAACCGAGTAGCACAAGTTGTCTAGCATAATTGAAAACCTCATATTCTATCATAAAACACCAAAATACACAAATTTCACCTATTGGTATTTTTCCAAATATGAACTCTAGGTTAAATTATTGCTAGCATAAGCTAAATCAAGTTACCGGGATTCCAAAAACGTAAAGAACATTAAAAACGGGGCTTGGAATCACTTATTATGGAGCTTGGAAGCTTGAAACAACCCCTAGCTATGGAGAACCCTTTAAGGAAGAAGATGGACATATTTTGCCATCTTTTTCCTTTTTTTACTCTTTTAATTACCAAATGACCAAAATACCCTTAATACCTTTCTTTGAAAATTTTCATGTACAAGCCCATTTTTGTCCAAAATTTTAGAAATTGGTCAAATTGCTATTTAAGACCTCCTCATTAATATTCCAAAGTAATTTCATACTAAAAACTTCTAGAATGCAAGTTTTGCAACTTATTTGATTTAGTCCCTAATTTCAACTTAAGCACTTTATGCATAGAATTTCGTCATGAAATTTTCACACAATCATGCAATCATATCATAAACATCAAAATAATTATAAAATAATTATTTCTATCTCGAATTTGTGGTCACGAAACCACTATTCTGATTAGGCCCTAATTCGGGATATTACAAGGCGGCTTATAAATATTTTAGTTTAGCAAGAAAGTGACTCAAATTGCATGTTTGGTGTGGTGGTTAAGTGAATTGGGTGTGTTTGGGGATGTCTGAGAAGTCCTGGGTTCAAATCTAGGCTTTAGCAAAATTTTACTTTTTCCCCTTAAGTAAACCTTGGCTTTAGCTTGTAGCCCTTATAATTTTTAGTGGTTAAAATTTATCACAAGGAAGCATGTGGTCTAGTGGTTGTGGCATCATTATGGTGGAAAGGGGATCTTCAGTTCGAATCCCATGATTTGCAAGGTACATTTATCTTATTCCCATGAGGTGAGAGAGGTAGACTTGGATTAAAACTCTCCTGAGGTGGTTGTGGAATTGGTCAAGGGGAGAAAATCACAGGATTTGGTAATGGTTTTTATGGACATGGAAGAAAATGGGGTGGATAAAATCAAGGAATTTCAAACTTGGAGAGTGTTGTAGCCGAATAGGGAAACTAGTGTGTGCAAATTCGGCTAAGGGGTCCCTTTGTGTGCATTTTCGACAATTGGAGAGTTTTGGGAGTTGTTCGCTTTGTGTAATTTCGATTTTGGGGTATTCAGTGCCAAATTGGTACCCTTCTTTTCTCCTTTTGCAAGTGTAGTTGAATCCAAGTGTGACCATTTGGGCAATTTTGTGTAACTCTTTACTTCTCTATTACCTTTCAAGTGCATTCGCTTGAACGATTTCTTCTTCCTCTTGCTCACAATGTTATCTACATTGGTATGTTGTTCCTTAATTAGCCGAACCTTTATTTCTCTTTTCTCACAATCAAGTCGACTACATTCTTCAATTACCTTTCTTCTCCTCTTAATATCCCTTTTGGTTCTTGGCCGAATATAGTTTTCCTCTGGCCCTATACTACGTTTCCTTGGGTTTTCTCCTAACCAACTGATTTACTTTTCTTTTCTTAACCATCTATCGATTTTCCTGCTTTATGGTGTTGGTCGTTTGCTTTTATTTCTACTATTGGTGTTGTGGTTGCGATCTTGCAAGGTTCTGACAAATCAATAGAGTTCTAGTGGAGTGAAGAAGTGCTGGTGTTTGGGTAGCAACCGAACCTCTCTCCCACTAAGGTAAATGCGATGCCTTATTTTACCTTGGGGCTTAGGCAGAATGTAATATATTTCTCCTTAAGTGATAGTAAGTGGGTGTTGACCCTTGTTGCCAAGAGATTAATTAAATACCATGAATGATGTAGGTTGTTGCTCGAAGGATTTTCGCAAAGTTTGTAATCAGGTGTGTATTTACACCCCTCATTATTGAAAATCGACAAAAGCTGAAACTTTGTAATTTGAGCCCTCACGAGCGTGTGGTAGCTCGTGTGGTAAACCAAGCCCACAGTTCAAGCAATAGACTGTAGAGGCCACCACGAGCGTTCTCGTGTACTTGGGTTGTTCTGGGCCTCGACAGGCCAAAATAGGTCGTGTGGGCCCAATGGGCTCGTGGGCCCCATACGGATAAAATCTACGGTAAGTGAGAAATAATGAACTGTGCTATAGTGTTCGCATAGCCATGACTGAAATTGGGCTAAATGAGCCACACGAGCGTGTGGGCCCACTTGGGCCGAGTTATGGGCCTTGGGCCCATCTACATTATTTTTACCATCTAGGTTACCTGTGTCGCTCGAGGCGACGGTAGATCATCTATGAGGTCATAACTTGTACTGGGACCCCAAAATTAGTAAAATGACCAAAATACCCCTAAAAGATAAAATGACTATTTTTCCCCTCGAGGATAAATGATTGATTTGTCTGTGATTTGTATGACTGATTTTGTGCATGACATTCTGCATTCATGAGTTACTGCTTTTGATTGGGGTATTTTTATAGAGGAAGAAATCGTATCGGTTGCTATGCCATATATTCTGATATTTGCAGCTTTGCTACGACTCTAGTTAGTGTTGCAACCGGTGCTAATATTGTAAGTGTAGGGATGGCGTGGGTGGTTTATTCCCCACAGGTAGTGTCAGGTTGGACGGAGGCAAGTGCAGGGTTGGATGGGTTATCATGCATTATTCATATGGGTTTGAATTTGAAACAGGCTAGGCCCAACTGATATTGGTTCTGATAGGCCCAATTGATACTGTGAAATGTTAATGAATCGGGCTTTGGCCATCATATATTCTGAATTAGACTATTTTGTTACTGAATAGGGCTCAAGCCCAGATTGGTTCTAAATTCTATTTTTGACTAATGATTTGGATGCTAGGGGATTACACACTGAGTTTTCGTAAACTCAACCCGTTTTTAACCATGCAGGTAATCCCTAACATTAGAAGGATTGGTGCTGCAACGGACTGGAATATGGCTACACAGCTGCTTTTATTATCTACTACGTTTATTTACTTCTCAGTACTTTAATTTCGGTTTGGTTTGTAATAAGGCCTCTCTAGTTTTTATTTTAAACTTTGGGATTTTATTTATTATGTTTGATATTTGTTAGAAGTAGATCACGGTTTTCCAAAACATTAATTGTTTTCCAAAACATTAACTATTTTCAAAACACTACGTTTTCGTAACTTAACTTTTAAACATCATGTTTTTGTAAATAGACTATTTTAAATTAACCTTCCACAACAAACACCGTTTTAAATAGGAATAATTTTCCAGTGAACCACATTTTGCAAAAAATACCAACGTAAACTGAGGTTTTCACAAGGAATAAAATGGCTCAAGGTTTTAAATAGTAAGAAGGGTTTTCAAAGAAAACATGGTTTTCGAAAAACACTTCAATGTGACACGCCAGATTCGGCCATAACGTCTAGGTCGGGTTTGGGGTGTTTCATTTAGTGGTATCAGAGTCAAGGTGTAAAACTCGGCTGTAGATTGGGTTTTAAAATGGAATTTCTGAAAGAACTATTTCAAAAGATTTGGAGTATTTGAACTATTTTACTGGATGTTTCCTGAAAGTGTGGTTCACCGAGTCTCCGGCGCCGAATCCGTAAGTTTTCTGAATATTGTTGTCTGCTTTGAAACTATTATAAAATAGGAAACACTTTGATTACTTTAGAAATTTGACCATACTGCTCTAGTTAGAGTAAATTGTAAAACCGTAGGAAACTAAGACTGTAGTGAGCCTATGAATGCGAAAACAAACTCTAAAATTCTGCTTCCCATAAAACATATGTTTAATTACTAGAACTATGAGTTAATCTGCATAAAATTTTTAATTCAGATAATACGCAAATCGATTATGAGCACCAGAGGTACTCGTGGAAGGGGTACAAGAGGCCACGGCATAGGCCGTGGAAGTGCTAGGGCTGGGTCATCATCATTGGGCCACATGCCTAATGCTGAAGGTAGGGAAGCACCAGCTTCACCTGTAACTGCAACTGGATTTCACGATCGAGCAGCTAGAGATGATGCACTGTCTCAAGCAATGTTGCGAATTCTAGAAAGGGTCGCTAGGCCTAATAATGGTACTGCAGGCCGTGGGTCGATTACAAAATGACTTTGGTCGAATGGAGTTGAGACTTTTAGAGGTATTTCTAGAGTAGCCGCTAAGCTGAATATTGGATTGAGGCCACAAAAAGGATAATGGATGACCTCGACTGTACCTTGGAGTAGACGCTAAAAGGTGCAGTGTCTTTATTGCAAGACGAAGCCTATCAGTGGTGGCTTACAGTGAAAGAGGGTACTCAGCCTGATCGGTTAACTTGGGATTTCTTCAAGTCTGCATATCAAGGAAAGTATGTAAGCGCTAGTTAAGTGGATGCCCGAAGAAGGGAGTTTCTGAGCTTAACTCAAGGGGATAAATCTGTGGTAGAATACGAGACGGAGTTCTTACGACTTAGCCGCTATACTTGTGGAATTGTAGCAACAGAATATGAGTGTTGTATTCATTTCGAGGACGGCCTCAGAGATAGTCTTTGGGTTTTGATTGCTCCGCAGAGGGAGTGAGATTTTGCTGTGTTAGTGGAAAAGGCGAAGATCACCAAGGAGGTGAAGCGTATGGAGCACCAGAATTGTGTGAAGAAAAGAGGCGAAAGTAAGAAGGATTCAGAGCCCTCAGGTTCATTTGGTAGGTCTAAGAAAAAGGCCAGAGTTGATGGGCCTGTCCAAGTCGGGGCCCCTGTTGCTGTTATTGGATCACAGCCTTGTGCAGATTGTGGGAGAAGTCATCTTGGCGAGTGCTGGAAAAAGACTGGAGCTTGTTTAAGGTACGGATCGATGGAGCATCATTTCAAAGAGTGTCTTCCGAGGCTAGATTTTGCGCGAGCTATTGGTATGTGTAATGTACAGCCGTCGAGGGGTGATCAGCAGCCATTGAAAGGTCATGGTAAAGGAATGGGCCATGGTCATGGAGCATCAGGAAGGGGTATGGGTTGTGCAGAGACGAGGCAGCCAACTTTGGTTTGTGCAGCACGTCGTCTAGAGGACGGAGATGCTCTAAATGCGAATATTGGTACGTACTTTACCCATAGTGTACTATTCATTTAATTTGGAATCAGAGTGCGCAGCGGGAGCGTAGCATTGTAATCCGTGTTGTGCAACTATTTTAATAGTTGGAAATTTCAGGGACGGAATTTCTTTAAGGAGGGGTGAGTTGTAACGCCCCGAATTCTGGGCCTAGAAGTATTGGGCCTTGTGCGTGGGAACTGTTAGTATGAGGCTTATAAATATTTTAGTTGAGCAAGAAAGTGACTCAAATTGCATGTTTGGTGTGGTGGTTAAGTGAATTGGGTGTGTTTGGGGATGTCTAAGAAGTCCTGGGTTCAAATCTAGGCTTTAGCAAAATTTTAGTTTTTCCCTTAAGTGAACCTTGGCTTTAGCTTGTAGCCCTTATAATTATTAGTGGTTAAAATTTATCACAAGGAAGCATGTGGTCTAGTGGTTGTGGCGTCATTATAGTGGAAAAGGGATCTTGAGTTCGAATCCCATGATTTGCAAGGTACATTTATTTTATTCCCGTGAGGTGAGAGAGGTAGAGTTGGATTAAAACTCTCCTAAGGTGGTTGCGGAATTGGTCAAGGGGAGAAAATCAAGGGATATAATAATGATTGTTATGGACATGGAAGAGAATGGGGTGGAGAAAATCAAGGAATTTCAAACTTGGAGAGTGTTGTAGCCAAATAGGGAAACTAGTTTGTGCAAATTCGGCTAAGGGGTCCCTTTATGTGCATTTTCGGCAATTGGAGAGTTTTGGGAGTTGTTCTCTTTGTTCAATTTCAGTTTTGGGGCATTTACTGCCGAATTGGTACCTTTCTTTTCTCCTTTTTCAAGTGTAGTCGAATCCAAGTGTGACCATTTGGGCAGTTTTGTGTAACTCTTTACTTCTCTATTACCTTTCAAGTGCATTCGCTTGAACGATTTCTTCTTCCTCTTGCTCACAGTATTATCTTCCTTGGTATGTTGTTCCTTGATTAGCCGAACCTTTATTTCTCTTTTCTCACAATCAAATCGACTACATTCTTCAATTACCTTTCTTCTCCTCTCAATATCCCTTTTGGGTTCTTAGCCGAATATAGTTTTTCTCTAGCCCTATACTTCGTTTCCTTGGGTTTTCTCCTAACCAATTGATTCACTTTCCTTTTCTTAACCTTCTATCAATTTTCCTGCTTTGTGGTGTTGGTCGTTTGCTTTTGTGTCTGCTATTGGTGTTGTGGTTACGGTCTTGCAAGGTTCTGACAAATCAATAGAGTTCCAGTGGAGTGAAGAAGTGCTGGTGTTTGGGTAGCAATCGAACCTCTCTCCCGCTAAGGTAAATGCGATGCCTTATTTTACCTTGGGGTTTAGACCGAATGTGATTTGTTTCTCCTTAAGTGATAGTAACTGGGTGTTGACCCTTGTTGCCAAGAGATTAATTAAATACCATGAATGATGTAGGTTGTTGCTCGAAGGATTTTCACAAAGTTTGCAATCAGGTGTGTATTTACATCCCTCTTTATTGAAAATTGGCAAAAGCCAAAAAGCTGAAACTTCGACGTTTGAGGCCTCACGAGCGTACGATCGCTCGTGCGGTAAACCAAGTCCACAGATCAGGGGCGATAGACTGTAGAGGCCACCACGAGCGTTCTCGTGTACTTGGGCTATTCTGGGCCTCGACGAGTCGAAATGGGCCATGTGGGCCCAATGGGCTCGTGAGCCCCACCCGGATAAAATCTCCGGTAAGTGACAAATAATGCACTAGGCTATGGTGTTTGCATAGCCGTGTCTAAAATTGGGCTAAATGGGCCGCACAAGCATGTGGGCCCACTTGGGCCGAGTTATAGGCCTTGGGCCCATTTACACCGTTTTGACCATCTAGGTTACCTGAGTCACTCAAGGCGATAGCAGACCATCTGTGAGGTCGTAATCTATACTAGAACTTGTTTTCGAGCAAATTAGTGTATTTTTCATAGTTTAGCATAGTTTTTAGTTTTTCTATTTAATAAATGTTTAATGTGTTTTTGTACCAATTTTGAGACCCAAATTGACCAAATGTGCCATTTGGACCCTAATGATCGATTGAGTGTTGTAATAACTCAATGGTGGCCCAATTTTAAGCAAAAATATCACCAATGAGGGGGTATCGCGATATCGAAGACTAGGTATCACGATACCCTCAATAGTCTAGAAATAAAGAGAAGAATGAAGACCACCTACAATGGTATCGCGATATTCTCCTCGGGTATCACGATATCCAACCTTCAAGGAAACTCCCCATTTTTGAAACCGCCAATAATATCACAATACCCAGACTATGGTATCGCGATATCCCAATCATAAGGGGACAAAAATTTACATTAGGGGTAGTCCTTGTCCAACTAAAGCACCAATAAAAAATACACATTAAGGGGCATTTGGTCAAGAAAAATGGGTTAGAATAGGTGTTATAATGAGCAAAAATTTGGCTAAAGAAAGAGAGGATGCATTAGGCACAAATTTTAATCACCTTTTTAGTTTTTCTTTCATTTTCTAGGGTTTTAGTTCTTCTCCTCTATAGCTATAGATTTAATTTCCTGCTATTTTCTTTGTGTTAATTTACATTATTAGTCTTAGTTAAGTTACTTAACAATGTAGCTTAGTTTATTTACATGTTTAATACCTTAACTTTGCTTGTAATGACATTTTCATCTCTAGTTTAATGTTTTTTCAGTTTGTTTTCTTTTCACCTTTTAAAAATCTCAATTTTATTGTTCTTGTTCATTCATCTTATTATTTGTTGTTTTTCCTTTAAGTCTTTCAAATTAAAAACCCAAGCTTTAATTTTTTTATTGAGTTTTATGTTCGTGGCTTTCATGGTTGTTTCTTTGATGTTTGTTAGCTTAAATATGGTAATGGGTAACTAAACCCTATGGGGGTTGGTTGATGGATATGTGGGCAACTTAATTTTTGGGTTAGGGACTAAATTGTAATAGATTGGACTAAATTGAATAAACCTAAAAACTTAGGATTAATGCCCCTAAGGGAAAACCAAGATAAGTGAGGCTGAGAGGTAACCTTATTGAGCACTAATTCTTTAGTTCCGAGTTAGTTGAGTGAGATAGAGAGATAAATCAGACTAACTTGTCTAATTTGACAAAATTGAGACTGAGAGGTAAAATGGAGCTACTTTAGTATTCTAAACAACTAAGATCCCAAATTTAATGATTAATGAACCACATCGAAGTCAACCAACCATCGTTCGTTATTGATTGGATAGTTTTAGTCCTCTTGTTGATTAGTTATCTAATTAGTTTAATTAAACCCGAGCAATACTGAACCAAACTTGAACAGGGAAGGAAAATAACATGCTAAGGCCATTACCCTTAGATCTGGAGCGCTAGTTAAGGACCTTATAAGACTGTTGAGTGGAGAGGAGGTAGTAGAGAAGGAAGAGAGCATTTGCACTCCTAGTGCTGGAAATGGGGTGGGAGAGAAAGTGGAAGATGAAATTGAACCCTAAACAATCTGTCACAGGATAGGCTTATTGTACCATTGAGTCAAGTACCCATACCGTTTTTGACCCGTCTTGAGGAAAGAAAGAAAGAGAGTAAAAAATTTCTAAGTTTCCTTAACATGTTTAAGGCGTTGAATGATAATCTCCTATTGTTAGAGCTCCTAGAGAAAATGTTTAAATGTGTTAAGTTCCTTAAGGAATTCATGTCTAAGAGGAGAAAGATCGAGAAAGGAGAGCAAATCGCTCTTCACACCAAGTGTAGTGCAGTTGTGTCCAAAAAATTTCCCCCAAAACTTAAAGGCCCGAGCAACTTCACAATCCCTATAGAAATATGAGATGTAACACCCCTTACCCATATTCAATGCCAGAACAGGATATGAGGCATTACCAGACTTACATTACAAGCAAACATACAATTCCGAGTCATGAATTTTTGACCAAATTAAAACCAATTGTATTCAATCGTGAAGACCCTAATACGAGCCTACGAGGCCCAAAACATGCTTTGGAAGTGGTTCAGGAGTAAACTGAGCACTTAGGAAAGTTTTACAAAACTTAGAAAGTTTTTGCTATGAACAGGGGTCACACTCCCATGTGGTTTGGAACACGCCCGTGTGGGCAAGCCGTGTGGTAACACACGCCCGTGTCCTTAACCCATGTAACGCTCTTTTTTGCAAAGTATGAACAAATTGAGGTCACACGGCCAAGTCACACGGTCGGAACAGTGGTTTTGGGACCACAAATCTAATGAGGAAAATTTCAATTTTATTATATTTTTATGGTCTACGATTTCACAGAATCATTTCATGAAAATTTCGTTCGAAATTTTTAACGTTTGGGCACTCAATTTGGTCAAAAGGACTAAATTATAAAAATTCCAAAAGTTGAGTTCTACATGTTAGAAGTGTCTAATTGTTATGATTTTTTAAATTAAAGGTCCTTAAATGGTAATTAGACCATTTTGAAGTTTTTGGACAAAAATGGACATGGTATGATAGGTTTTTAAAAGTTTTTCATTAAGGGCATTTTAGTAAATTGGTAATTAAATGAATTAAAAAGCCAAAAATAAGCCAAATTTGCTCATCTTCTTCCTCATGGCCGAATGTCTCATGAAAAACACCATGGATAGGGTTTTCAAGCTTTCCAAGCTCATTTGTAAGTGATCTCAAACCCCGTTTTTAATGTTCTTTACATTTTTGAAGTCCTGGTAACATGATCTACTCATTTCTACCATTATTTTGAGCTAGGATTTATGTTTAAAAATTTACCCATGAGTAATATGCATGCATTTTTATGTATAATGGTAGAAAATGAGTGTTTGGTGTTAGATAAACAACTTTTGCTAAGCGATTTTACGTGAAAACGAGTAAAACGTCATAATCGGTAAAAATACCTAATGTTCATAAGTACATGTTAGAGTGAGAGTTTGATGTTTCCATAGAAGGGAAAAATGATCAGACTGCCATAAAACATAAAAAAATATGATGAAGTTTAATTTTCGAACCTTGGGACAAAAGTGCAAATATGCAACAAATTTGTAAAAATATGATTTTTAGACCCATATGAATAGTGTGACTAATTAGTAGGCTAAATCTGATATTATAGATTAAGAAAATCAAGATTCAGGCTTAAATCGGGAAAATACAAGGTTATGGACTAAAATGGTAAATTGTCGTTTCTAGATCAGAGGTAAGTTCGTGTGTTAATAATAATGCAATACCATGCATGAATTGTAATTCTCTATTGATATGACATAAATTGTATGATTTAATATTTTTAGGAGAAGTTGATGGATGGTGTGTATGATATGGAAAAATGTAATGCTTGTTGTGTCATGTGAAATTGAATGGTAAATTATTGTTACATGAATTGAGTGTTAAATTACTATTACATGGGTTGTATGAATTGCTACACGGCTGTACTTGACGAGATTTCGACGAGTAAGTTTGAATAACTTAAGTAAACTACTAATATGCCTAAATGCATGATTCAAGAGTGTATGGTAGTTGCATTTAATGATGGCATGAAAATACATGAAATGTACTCTTTAATAAGGACATGATTATAAATGTCCCGGTTGAGGTTGAAAATGAAGTTCGATGGATAAACCATGAATCATATATGATTTGAGATCTTGCATGTGTTATAGAAAGGATTTAGCCCTGACGGCTAATCTGTTGATCTCAAAGATAGAAAGGATCTAGCCCAGACGGGTGTTCCTTGAATGATCGAGCCTCCTGAAGAATATATGTGCATTAAGGATTTAGCCCGGACGAGTAATCTGATTAGGGCCTGAATTTAGCCTGGACTAGTAATTTAGATCCGAGCTCACTGAGGGTGTTTTCGCTACAAGGGATTTAGCCTGGATTGGTAATCCTGACATCACCTTATGAGTTTACGATACAGGGGATTTAGCCTGGACAGATAATCTCACCTTAAGATGTGAGGTTCGCAGGAGTGCATACCTGAAATGATCATTCTTATGAATTGACAGTTAATGGATAATCCGTTGAGATTCCTAGAAACTCAACGGGATTCACATGAGATATATGTACAAGTGAAAAGATGTATGATGAGCTCTTTTAAGACAAATTTACATGGTGTATTGTCATGAGACAAATTTGATGATTGAGTGCATGTGATAGGGAATTATCCTATACTTGGAATGTTTGACTAAGTGTGCCCATGAGAAATAATAACTTTTATATTGAGTTCCATTGTGAAAAATGAGTAAGGGATCCATGAAATGGTAAGTTCATGATAGTTGGAAATGATCTTATGATAGTGATCATTATATTGTACCAAACCAGATTTGGATAGCAACATTGGTCTGAATTTGAAAATCCACTAAAAATAGTGTAAATTGATTTAGAAGATTAATAAAATATGAAATTAAACATTAATGAGTCTGGTTTCACATAAAGGAAATGGTGAAAGCAAAAGAATTTTGTATCATGAGATATTTGAATTCTTGTGAGATAGAGTCGGAGTGATTCCAGACTCCCCTATCTCAAATTTGGAAAATAACTAGAAATTGTAAAAAAATAATTTTTAGTTAAAATTCATATGAATTAAAACCTTAATGAGTCTAATTTCATGATAAAGAGACGGGAACATTATCCAAGTCTCGTACTAGGAGATAAATAAATTTTACTGAAGAAAAGGTTGAAGCTGTCAAACAGTGAAATAGGGGAGACTTTGAATAATAAACTGTACTTATTGGCTAGACCAAAAATTCTGAAAATTTTATTATAATAAGAGATATGAGTCTAGTTTCTGGTAGAATTAACAGATCTTAATTTTGAGTTCCTTAGCTCCATATATAAATAATTTAATGACCACGACTCAGAAAAATAGCTTAGCTAGAATTTGAATAAATAGAAAGAATATGAAAATAGCATGTTATCTCATTGCTTATTATTTTCATGCGAGCTTACTAAGCGAAAAGCTTACTCTCTCCTTTCCATTTCTTTTACTTTTGTCAGGTTAGCTCGGGGTTGGAGATCGTCGGAGGCAGCATCACACTATCGAGCCATTATCCTTGGAGTATTGGCATGTGTATGTTAAATGTTTTCATGTGAGTGGCATGTATAGGGACTTAGTTTTTATATGATGACTATTATTGTGATTAACCAAAGATATTGGCTTATATTAATTGTTGATTATAGCCATGAGATGTGGCTTATAATGATTTTGGCTTGTAAGCCTATTTATTCATGATATGTGTTAATGTCTTGCGATGTAGCTAGACTAGTTTATCATGAGTAGGTGGAACTAATGCATAATAATGAGCTAATGATGAATGCCATTGAAATCGTGTATGTGTGTGCATGTAAAGATGACAAAAAGGGTTGGAAATTAGCCTAAGTCTTGACCACATGGGTAGAGAGACGGTCGTGTGTCTCAGCTGTGCGGATGACACGGCCTCTGGCCCCGGGCATCTGCCTTGGCCGTGTGCCCTTAAACGGTTGCTGACAACACAAATAGAGAGTTATACGGGCTAAGGACACGGGCGTGTCCCAAGCCACACGGACGTGTGCGACCACATGGCCTAACCTACACGGGCATGTGACTCTCCCAAGCATGAAAATTGGTTAAGTTGCCCAAAGATTTCCAAAGTTCTCGGTTTAGTCCCAAACCACCCTGATGTATATTATAGGCTTCGGAGGCCTGTATAAGGGAAAATATGCATGTGTTTGAAAAGTTTTAATTTTGGGCGAAATTTTGTGACCCGGTTTTGTATGTTTGTGAATGTTTAAGTCCGGTAACACCTCGAGCCCTGTCCCGGCGTTGGATACAGGTGATGGGTGTTACATTTAGTGGTAACAGAGTTATGGTTTAGTCGGTTCTCGGACTAACCTAGCATATATATGAGAGTTCAGCTATACATGCCTCCGATCCGTGATAGTGTGATGTCTCCCAGCGTGTATGAGAGCCATTTTGTTTAAACAAAGGTACTCTCCAACCGAGCTACACTGACCATGTTGAATGTGATGCTAAAATATTCGAGTATAGTCATGACGAACTGAAACTTGGAAAGGTACGAATGAGGATTCATGAAATGTGTACATGGTGAAATGAGCTTATCTATGATTAATAGATAATTCTATGATGTAAACGGTCTATTTGCTTGAGTGAATGCATGTGTTTAGATAACTTACCAAAGATATAGATGGAATGAATATTCACGTATGCTTATATGAAAAATCGTAGTTGATAAGCTCGTATAGCTTAAGCAAATGTGTTAAATTGCTTGGACTGATTCATATAATTGTAACAATATGTTTAAATGATAGTGTACGAGGTAAAAGTATAGATTGTGATAAGCTTATCTATATTTGTTGGCCCATGTATGATATCATGTGCATGACTTATATGATTAAATGAATAGCTAGGTAAAGTTATCCAGAAAACATGGAATGCATGCATAATTATACTTGACTAAATGAGATAACTGGAAAGTGGGAATTAAATCAATATGAATGTTAGTTACTTGAAATGAATGACATGATTGAGATATAATTGCTACGATGAAAACTGTGTTACTTGTATACGTATATGAAGTTGAGTTAGAGGCCCTATGACCCCTCCCCCTTACCAAAGTGGTGTTTTATAATGGAAATTCCTGAGATTTATGTTGAATGAGTTTCTAGGTGAGAAACCAAAGAGTTCAATGATAGAATGGTTATAAGCATGACTAGAGATTGAGAATGGGTCGATAAGTACAAATATGAGTCAGAAAGATATCGGATTAACCGAAAGATTGTTTAATTTTTACAACATCGCCGCTAGTGAAAATGGTTAATTTTGGTAAAACGATCTATCCTGGTATGATGTCGAGAAATGTATTGATTGAAATTCCCTCATGAACTGGTTTTCTTAGTAAAGGGAATACTATGGAATTTGGGACGGCAGAAATAGTTAAAGGAATAATGTTCGAAAAATGAAATGTCCAAGCATGGTACTTACAGTGAACAGTTTGTGATTGTCTCTACTGAGATATGGTATGAGATTATCTGACACCGAAAATATTATTGGGGCTATCTAATCCCTGATGAATTTTTATATTATGAAAATGTTCCCTGATCTTAACGTTAGACGAATGTGTTGTCAATCTGATTGGGTTATAATCTGCATGGTTCTGTTTTTCTCTGGTATTTTGTTGTATTCCGCCTGTTGGGAATCGATGAGAAATTGTGTATAGTGCCATGATTCTATTTCTACTGATCATTACTCTGATTGATTTTATATATATATGAGAAGCAGATAGTTCCGGCCGTATTTGTTGTCAGTGGTTTGGAATGATGTTATTCTAGATTTCTTTTCTTTGAAAAACCATTACGGTCTTTCATATTTTTATGAGTCTGGTTCTGGGTCTTCTGATGCAGTGCTGTAAATTGGATTTTCTTATCATGGATTTCCTTATTTTGGGCTTCTCCGTTTCAGATTTCTCAATCTTGGGTATTCTGGATATTTTATCTTGTAACTTGTTGATCATGGCTTGCATTTAGCGCATGACCTCCAGCTTGTGATTGATGTATATAAAGAACAAGTATGACTATACCTCTGAATTGATCCTGATAATGTGGTGAAATTTCAAGTCCCAATGTGTATGGTGGATTTCCTTTCTCAAGTAAGTTAATTAAATTTAATGTATTCAATTGAGATATCAGTATTACTTATGCTAATGCATTTGTTATGGTCTTCGGTTGGCATGATGAGTGCGTTTGGAATGATGCTTGTTGAATCGTTCTGTTGACTAGAAGAGAGAATTTCTTGAAATATCAATTACGGATGAATAAGGGTAACTTGATTATTGAATCTGTATGGAATATATGTTTAGAATTTAATTAGATGTTCATGCTTGAGAATAAGATTTTATTTCTTCACAGGTAAAAAGACGAATAGTCTAATTAAGAAGTGTATGTTTCCTAAAAGAATCGAATGCAATAAGAAGATCTGATATTGATAATGTGAAGATAATCTGGGTATTTAAAAATGTTGAAATGATCATTGTTTATCTTTGAGTACAAGTTCTTGAAATGTTGAAAGTTTAAAGATGTATAGCAAGAATCATCAGCATTATTTTTGTCATTTGGGAATTAGAATGGAAATAGAAAAGGTTAATATGGATTTTCTTGTTTGGATCGTTCCTGTCCTTGAAAGAGGAAAGTAATATGTAGTGTTGTTAAACGTTATGAGATGTGCAAATTATGCTGCTATACCCAAATGCCTACTCACCAGATTCATAGGATTCCGTGTCTTTATGAATGTTGGATATCATGGAATTTTAATATCCACTAATCGGATTGAGATCCGGGATTCATAGCATGATTTCTTGGGAAAGCCAGAGGAGGCTTTGAAATGAAAGGTAACTAAGAGTTGAATCGGACTGTGTGGAATTATAAAGAGTAAGAGGCCGAGATGAACTGACTAGTTTCACTATTTGAATCCGAAAAGATTCGGGTGTGAATGTATATGTAATATGATGGTATGGATCAGACTTTTGAGTACATGAGCTTTCTGGTACAGATTAAGTTTCGGTGAAAGTATTGTAAAGTGAATACCACTTTATGATTTTTGTATGTGGAATTTAAAGAGATAGGTAGTAAAACCTTAGCTTGAGTGAAAGTTCTTTGACATCGATTATAGGATTGAGTAATCCAAGTGAAAAACCAAAACCACTTTCCTGGTAAGATTTTCAGGGACGAAAATCCCTAAAGGGGGGAGAAATGTAACATCCTAATTCTGGGCCAAGTCGGAACACTGGTTTCGGGAACAAAAATCCGATGAGAAAAATCTAATTTTTATTATATTTTTATGGTCTACAATTTCACGGAATGATTTCGTGAAAATTTCGTTCGAAAATTTCGACGTTGGGGCACTCAATTTGGTCAAAAGGACTAAATTGTAAAAAGTCCAAAAGTTGAGTTCTACATGTTAGAAGTGTCTAATTGTTATGAGTTTTAAATTAAAGGTCCTTAAATGGTAATTAAACCATTTTGAAGTTTGTGGACAAAAATGGACATGGTATGATAGGTTTTTAAAAGTATTTCATTAAGGGCATTTTAGTAAATTGGTAATTAAATGAATTAAAAAGCCAAAAATAAGCCAAATTTGCTCATCTTCTTCCTCATAGCCGAATATCTCATGAAAAACACTATGGCTAGGGTTTTCAAGCTTTCCAAGCTCATTTGTAAGTGATCTCGAACCCCGTTTTTAATGTTCTTTACATTTTTGAAGTCCCGGTAACATGATCTACTCATTTCTACCATTATTTTGAGCTAGGATATATGTTTAAAAAATTACCCATGAGTAATATGCATGCATTTTGATGTATAATGGTATAAAATGAGTGTTGGGTGTTAGATAAACAACTTTTGCTAAGCGATTTTACGTGAAAACGAGTAAAACGTCATAATCGGTAAAAATACCTAATGTTCATAAGTACATATTAGAGTGAGAATTTGATGTTGCCATAGAAGGGAAAAATGATCAGCATGTCATAAAACAAAATAAAATAGGATGAAGGTTAATTTTCAAGCCTTGGGGCAAAAGTGCAAATATGTAAAAATTTAGGGGTCAAAATCTAAATTTGTAAAAATATGATTTTTAGACCCATATGAATAGTGTGACTAATTAGTAGGCTAAATGTGATATTATATATCAAGGAAATCGAGATTCAGGATTAAATAGGGAAAATACAAGGTTATGGCCTAAAATGGTAAATTGTCGTTTCTGGATCCGAGGTAAGTTTGTGTGTTAATAATAATGCAATAACATGCATAAATTGTAATTCTCTATTGATATGACATAAATTGTATGATTTAATATGTTTAAGAGGAGTTGATGGATGGTGTTTATGATATGGAAAAATGTAATGCTTGTTGTGTCATGTGAAATTGAATGGCAAATTATTGTTACATGAATTGAGTGTTAAATTACTATTACATGGGTTGTATGAATTGTTGCACGATTGTACTTGACGAGATTTTGACAAGTAAGTTCAAATAACTTACGTAAACTACTAATATGCCTAAATGCATGATTCAAGAGTGTATGGTAGTTGCATTTAATGATGGCATGAAAATACATGAAATGTACTCTTTAATAATGAGGTTGAAAAGGAAGTTCGATGGATAAACCATGAATCATATGTGATTTGATATCCTGCATGTGTTGCAGAAAGGATTTAGCCCAGACGGGTAATCTGTTGATCTCAAAGATAGAAAGGATCTAGCCCGAACGGGTGTTCCTTGAATGATCGAGCCTCCCGAAGAATATATGTGCATTAAGGATTTAGTCCGGACAGGTAATCCGATTAAGGTCTGAATTTAGCCTGGACTGGCAATTCAAATCCGAGCTCACTAAGGGTGTTTGTCGCTACAAGGGATTTAGCCTGGACTGGTAATCCTGACATCACCTTATGAGTTTACAATACGGGGGATTTAGCCTGGACTGGCAATCTCGCCGTAAGATGTGAGGTTCGCGGGAGTGCATACCTGAAATGATCATTCTTATGAATTGACAGTTAATGGATAATCCATCGAGATTTCCTAGAAACTCAATGGGATTCACATGAGATATATGTACAAGTGAAAGGATGTATGAGATGAGCTCTTTTAAGACAAATTTACATGGTGCATTGTCATGAGACTAATTTGACGATTGAGTGCATGTGATAGAGAATTATCCTATACTTGGAATGTAGACTAAGTGTGCCCATGAGAAATAATAACTTTTATATTGAGCTCCATTGTTAAAAATGAGTAAGGGATCATTGAAATGGTAAGTTCATGATAGTTGGAAATGATCTTATGATAGTGATCATTATATTGTACCAAACCAGATTTGGACAACAGCATTGGTCCGATTTTGAAAATCCACTAAAAATATTAAAAACTGAGTTAGAAGCTTAATAAAATATGAAATTAAATTTTAATGAGTCTAGTTTCACATAAAGGAAACGGTGAAAGCAAAAGAATTTTGTATCATGAGATATTTGAATTCTTGTGAGACAGATTCGGAGTGATTCCAGACTCCCCTATCTCAAATTTGGAAAATCACTAGAAATTATACAAAAATAATTATGAGTTAAAATTCATATGACTTAAAATATTAATGAGTATACTTTCAGGATAAAGAGACAAGAAAATTATCTGAGACTCGTACTAGGAGATAAATAAATTTTAGTGAAGGAAGGTTGAAGCTGTCAAATAGTGAAACAGGGGATACTTTGAATAATAAACTGTACTTATTGGATGGACCAAAGATTATGAAAATTTTAAGATAAGAATATATATAAGTCTAGTTTCTGGGAAAATTAACGGATATTAATTTCGAGTTCCGTAGCTCCAGATATAAATAATTTAATTACCATGACTTGGGAAAACAGCTTAGCTGGAATTTGAATAAGTAGAAAGAATATGAAAATAGCATGTTATCGCATTGCTTATTATTTTCATGCGAGCTTACTAAGCAAGAAGCTTACTCCCTCATTTCCATTTATTTTAGTTTTGTCAGGTCAGCTCGGGGTTGGAGATCGTCGGAGGCAGCATCACACTATCGAGCCATTATCCTTGGAGAATTAGCATGTATATGCTAAATGTTTTCATGTGAGTGGCATGTACAGGGACTTAGTTTTTCTATGATGACTATTGTTGTGATTAGCCAAAGGTATTGGCTTATATTAATTGTTGATTATATCCATGAGATGTGGTTTATAATGATTTTGGCTTGTAAGCCTATTTATTCATGATATGTGTTAAAGTCTTGTGATGTAGCTAGACTAGTTTATCATGAGTAGGTGGAACTAATGCATAATAATGAGCTAATGATGAATGCCATTGAAATCGTGTATGTTTTGCATGTAAAGATGACAAAAAGGCTTGGAAATTAGCCTAAGTCTTGACCACATGGGTAAAGACACGGCCGTGTGTCCCAGCCATACAGAGGACACGGCCTCTGGCCACGGGCGTGTGCCTTGGCTGTGTGCCCTTAAACGGTTGCTAACATCAGAAATAGAGAGTTACACAGGCTGAGGACACGGGCATGTCCCAAGCCACACAGACGTGTGCGACCACACGGCCTAACCCACACAGGTGTGTGACTCTCCCAAGCATGAAAATTGGTTAAGTTGCCCAAAGATTTCCAAAGTTCTCGGTTTAGTCTCAAACCACCCTGATATATGTTATAGGCTTCGAAGGCCTGTATAAGGGACAATATGCATGTGTTTGAAAAGTTTTAATTTTGGGCGAAATTTGGTGACCCGATTTTGTATGTTTGTGAATGTTTAAGTCTAGTAACGCCTCGAGCCCTGTCTCGGCGTTGGATACGGGTGAGGGGTGTTACTGTGTGGTTAATTAAATTTTCATTAAATATATGCAGACTTCATACGGTCGAGACACACGCCCGTGCTTGAGGCTGTGTCGCTCACACGGCCGAGACACATGCCCGTGCCTCTGCCTGTGTGCTCAATTCTGAGCATTCTATTTCTAAAAATTAAGGTGCAGGGGACACATGGCCGAAACACATGCCCATGGTGCAGACCGTGTGTCACACACGGCCTAGACACATGCCCGTGTGTCTACCCATGTGGACAAAATAAACGCTATTTACCAAGCCATTTGTCACCCTCATTTCCACCTACACACACAAAAGTTCAATGGCATAGATCATGATATACTTAGGCATTCAAACATTCACAAAACAATGGAGAATCATGTCATTTCATTATTCTCACTCAACACATTTTCAACACCAAATCATACTAACTCACATTCTACAAGTTTCAATATGGCTACCAATAACTTGCATAATATTACTTAGTTTTCTTAGCATACCAATGAGCCAATCTTAATCATTCAACAACAAGCCCATTAAGCCACATTCAACCATTTATCAGACAATTATAAACCACATCACACAAAAGATAATTGCAAATGCATGCATATATAAATATATATATCTATAAGCTTACAACCAATTCAACCAAAATAGGCCAAGTTACATGGCCCAACACCATATCAAGCCTTTGACAATTACAAGCCAATACATTTGGCCAAATTCATAATGACACATATAACAAAATGACCAAGTCCTTATACATGCCATATTCTCAAAATGTTAAGATCATCGATACCCAAAATGATAGTTGATAGTGTGATGCGAACTTCGACGATCTCCAATCCAAGCTAGCTTGGTGACACTATAAAATATGGAAATTAAAACAGAGTAAGCTAAATAGCTTAGTAAGCTCCTATGAAAGAAATAAGCAAAACTTACCATACATTGGCATGCAAGTAATATAACATAAGACAATGTAATTTTCCATAATCTCATAATCAAAAATCACTACCATCACAAACTTACCTTAAAATCGTTATATCACGAATTAATAATCATAAGCTTTAAGTACATACCTATACCATCTCAAAATAATTTCATACACATTCTCATCCTTGTCATTCCCAATGAACCACTCGAAATAATAAATTCAGATACTAGGGAAACCTTGCACACAAGGTGCCACATATGTAGCCATTGCTACCTCTATCTCATATCACATATATGCTCGCTCTTGAGCCAACAACGGGCCTGCTCACACAAAGTTGTCAGTCAAGACGTAACTACTCGGTGCTACTCACACAAGCTGTCAAGTAACCACAACATATGTTGGTATACTCAGCCACTGGTAGGACGTACAGGACCAGCACCCGGATCACATAACATAAAACCCTAGTGACATGTCACTTGTATCCTAATCTATTCTTAAGGTTCGATTGGGATTTCTCACTTGCCAAATCGTCATCAAATGTGTCTGTAAGGTCGATTAAACAATTCATGCATAAATTAAAGGATTTAAAATAAATTTAAAGTAAAGCTTATTTAACATACGAACTTACCTTGGTTACAAAAACGGCCAAAAAGATCTATTCGTCAATTACATTATTTTTCCCCGATCTAGACCTGAACTTCGTTTTTCTTGATCTATAATACCATAGTTAACTTATTTAATCGTCACATTATTCAATTCAACCCAAAAACACATTATGGCAAAATTTACATTTTTGCTCCTAATTTTTCAACATTTTACAATTTAGTCCCTAGGCTCGTAAAATAAATTTCATTCAATTTCTTCACAACCCAAGCCTAGCCGAATGTTCTTTGTACTCATAACAGCCCAAATTTTTCATTTATTCACACTTTTCTACACATTTTATAGGCTTTTACAAATAAGTCCCTATTTAACGTTTTATCGAAAATCACTTTACAAAGCATTTTCTACCATCAAACATCAAAATACAAGCATATTCAACATGAGTAAAATTTTAAAATTTAAATTTCTTTCAAATTAGTCCTTGAAATAACTAAATTAAGTAACAACGATCTCAAAATATAAAAATCATTAAAAACGAGACAAGAACGGAATTACAATTGAGCTTGAAAGCTTGGCCAAACCCTAGCTGTGTCTCCTCTTCTAATTTTTGGGTATGGGGATGAAATTGAAGAAGATGACATCTTTTATTTAGTTATTTTGGCTTTATTTACCAATTTACCTATTTACCCCTCACTTAAACTTTGAAATTTTACCTACTCTATGCCCATTTTTGTCCATCCTAATTATAATGGTCTAATTACCATTTGAGGACCTCTAATTTTGAATTTCATAAAAATTTACTACCTTTAGCCTATAGAACTCAAATTTTGTGCCTATTGTAATTTAGTCCTTCTAATCAAATTGAGTACTCAACGATAAAATTTCTTAACGAAATTTTCACACAATTATTCTATCATGCTATAGACCTTAAAGAAATAATAAAATAAATATTTCTACCTCAGATTTGTGTTCCCAAAACTACTATTCTGATTTGACCCAAAAACGAGCTGTTACAACTCTCCCCCTTTAGGGTTTTGCGTCCCCAAAAATCTTACCAGAAAAAAGGTTAGGGTACTGTTTTCTCATAGCTTCCTCGGGTTCCCACATAGCCTCTTCAACTCTGTGTCATTGCCACAAAACTTTCACTAGAGCTATGCTTTCATTTCTCAACTGTTTAACCGCTTGAGCTAACACTTTGATCGGTTCATCACCATATGTCATATCGGGTCGAATCTCAATCTCTGTTGGGGAAATTACATGCGAAGGATCTGATCGGTATCGTTGCAACATTGATACATGAAACACGTTGTGAATTCTTTCCAACTCCGACGGCACAGCTAGTCGATATGCCACTGGCCCTATTCTTTCAATAATCTCATACGGCCCAATGAAATGCGGACTCAACTTGCCTTTGCGACCAAATATAAGAATTTTCTTCCATGGAGACACTTTTAGTAATACATTATCACCAACCTAAAATTTGATATCCTTTCGTTGCAAATCTGCGTACGATTTCTATCGATCCGAAGCTGCTTTCAAACAATTACGAGTTACTTTTACTTTCTCTTCGGTTTCTCTGACCAAATCAACCCCGTGAATCTATTTCTCACTAAGATCAATACAGTACAATGGAGTTTGACACTTGTGGCCACACAATGCTTCATATGGTGCCATCTTTATACAAGATTGATAACTGTTGTTATAAGCAAATTCGACCAACGATATATATCTCTCCCAACTATCTTCGAACTCTAAAACACAACAGCGAAGCATATCTTCGAGAATTTGAATCACTCTCACAGATTGACCATCAATTTGCAGATGGAATGTGGTACTAAAATTCAACTTTGTACCCAACGCTTCTTGCAATTTCCTCCAAAATCGCGACGTGAACCTCGGATCTCTATCTGAAATAATAGAAATAAGTACCCCGTGCAATCTAATAATTTCAGTAATGTACAATTCAGCTAGTTTATCAAGTGAATAATCAATACGTGCCAGAATAAAATGAGTCAATTTCATCAATCTGTCAACAACGACCCATACAGCATCTTTCTTTTTTCTTGAAATAGCTAAATCAAGTTACAACAATCTCAAAAATATAAAATCATTAAAAATGGGACAAGAACAGACTTATAATCGAACTTGAAAGCTTGGCCAAGCCCTAGCTATGTCTCCTCTTCTAATTTTTGGCTATGGATGAAATTGAAGAAGATGACATCTTTTACTTAGTTATTTTAGCTTTATTTACCAATTTACCTATTTACCCTTCACTTAAACTTTGAAATTTTACCTACTCCATGTCGATTTTTGTCCATCCTAAAGTTTAATGGTCTAATTACCATTTGAGGACCTCTAATTTAGAACTTCATAACAATTTACTACTTTTAGCATATAGAACTCAAATTTTGCACCTATTGCAATTTAGTCCTTCTAATCAAATTGAGTACTCAATCGATAAAATTTCTTAACAAATTTTTCACACAATTATTCTTTCATGTTGTAGACTTTAAATAAACAATAAAATAAATATTTCTACTTCATATTTGTTGTCTCGAAACCACTATTTTGATTTGACCCAAAAATGGGTTGTTACATGAGGAGTAAATTTTGGGAAAGCCCTTTGTGATTTAGGGGCTAGTATCAACCTCATGCCATTATCAATCTATCAAAGGTTAAGATTAGGAGACCTTAACGAGACGTCAATCACTTTGTAACTTGTTGATCATTCTTCAATTTGTCCCAAAGGAGTCCTTGAGGATGTATTAGTTAGAGTTAGGAAATTCATCCTCCCAGTGGACTTTATCCTGTTAAACTTTAAAGAAGACCTAGAGATTCCTATCCTACTAGAAAGGCCATTTTTGGCAACCTCTAGGGAGACTATAGATGTTAGAAAAGGGGAGTCGACAATGGAAATAGGTAGAGAGGTCAAAATCTTTAAGTGTTTTGACCCCAAACTTAGTTCTAAGGAGACATCACTCTTTCAAAGGTACGAGTGTCAAGTGATTGAGATGATATCTTGCAGCTAATCTTGCAGTTGTTGTGAAATGGTGTGAACTTGCAGGTTTTAGCTCAATACAGAAAAAGATCCAGAAACGAAAGAAATTCACTAAGCCATGGCAATCCTTGAGTAGCCTCACTCGGGTGATGACAAGAGGTGAATTAAAGTATTGATCACACCACATCAGTACCACTTCGGAGGCATAACCGATCGCCCTAAAGTTAATTTGTATTTTTGTCAAGAAGGCAATTCAAACTAAATTTGTAAATATTTGAATGATCTGATCACGAACTCCATTTGTTTTCCTTGTTTAGTTTAGGTTTAAATTTGAGCATGTATAACTTTTGGACTTGGTAGGGTAGATTTTGAATAATTGGGAGGTTAGATGACAATTTTGTATATTTTTGGGGCACTTTTCCAATGGTATTGCGATATCTAAGGAGGAATATCGCGATACCATTGAAAGTCTAGTGCGGAGGCCAAAAATTTTTCGGATATCACAATATCATTCCCTTGGTATGACGATATCCTTGGTTGTTTCAAAAATAAAAAATTTGGTAAAGTTACACTGGTATTATGATACCCAAAGCAATTTCAAAATAGGGAGTACAAAATTACAGGGGTATCGCGATACGTATATTGAGTTGGGAAAAACACTTGTTTTGTGTATCGCGATCTGCATGTTTTGGCGACTTTTAAGCCTCCAAACACCCATAAACCCCAATCTTTTTCATTTCTTATGCCCTAGACACCCTAAAAACACTACTCCCCCTCTTCATCTTCTCCTCCATTTTCTTTTTTAATCTTCATCTACTCTTCTTATAAATCTGCCTATTTGGTGTTATTTTCTTCTTTTCATTCTTATTTGCAATTTTTCCTTCTCCTTGCCTTGGAACAACGGTGCTACATCACCTCCAACCATTTTGTCATCGCCATCAACACAGTTTTACGATCTAAAATTCCTTTTCTTTTATTTTCTTTAAAATTTTTATTTTTTTATTTTTGTTATTTTCATTTTTTTAGTATTGCATTGTTGATCTAGTTGTTGGTTAGTTGGTTAGTTTATTATTTGTTAAACAGCTTGATCGAATAGTGATGTTAGTAAAATGCTGCCATCGGTGGTGGTTTTGGATTGATTTACAAATAAAGAGGTTGAAAATTATTTTATCCCAACCCAAGGGCGAACGTTAATTCTTGAACATGGTTTCAACCCAACCCTCTTTGTAATGAGATTTGGGACTTAGTTCGTTACCATAGGTTGTTCAATTTTTGTCTAGTCCCAAAATTAATCGTGGTTATCCCTATTGTTCTCAAGTTTTATGAAAATTTAAAAGTTTACAATAGAAACTGCGAATCGGTTCGAGGACTAGAGATTGACATTTCCCCAAGTGCTATTAGCGAGCACTATGGCATTCTATGGTATCAACAAAATGACATTGAAATGATGGATTTAGAATTTTATAAAAATGTCGACATAAACACCCTTCTTGCCTACCAAAAGAAAGGTAGATGGGAATAGAAGCGGGAACAGTAAAAAAATATTTCCATATCATTTTATCAAGCAATAATGTTCCCGTTAGCAAAAATGTGGATGCCATTTATCTCGACCCGTATTAGTCCTGTGCTCAACACTAACACAATTAATATTTTTTGAGCAATTTTTTTGTTGGCTATTTTGTAGTGGAAGCGGGTCTGTCTTGGCATATGGATCAATCGAGAGATGAAGAAGTGTGTTGGGGGAAGCAAAGTCGGCATCTAATTTCCTCATCTTATTACGGATCTATCCTAAGAAGGGGTAAATATGAACCTAACTGAGCAGTTTCACCGCCCTACATGGAGTATTATAGGCTATACCATAATGCTTTCGTTCCATGAGCTACAACGGAAACAAATTCAGGAATGGAATCAGAGGTGCAAGCACAGAATGGAAATGTCTACGACCCTAAAGAAGAAAACCACAAGAAAGAAGGTCGACGAAGGCACACAGTGGCAACATAAGTTGTTCAACGAGGTGCACTACAAAACTCGACTACTTAAGGCGATGAAACCATTTATTGACCGATTTGCGATAAGTCACGGGATAGAGGTGTAAGAGTATGCCCAAAGATCAATCACGAGATGGTTGTAATAACATACTTGATTTATCATGTTTATTGATATAAGGCGTTGCCATTATTATTTCAGTTTCTTTTCTGTGTACATAAATAAACTGTTTTATAATAATGTCCTGAGAATAATATGATTATTCTTAAAAGATCCTTAGTCAAGTATTATTGTTGGCTAGGACAACAATAATGCATTAAGACTAACATGTAGTTGATTGATGATAAAAAGTTGTCATTGATATGGAGTGTCAAAATCAATGCATGAATATGTGTGTTAGAGAACAACATATTGGACTTGTAATATCCTGATTTTGGGCCTAGTCGGAATAGTGGTTGTGACCACAAAATCCGAGATAGAAATAATTATTTTATAATTATTTTGATGTTTATGATATGATTGCATGATTGTGTGAAAATTTCGTGATGAAATCCTATGCCTAAAGTGCTTAAATTGAAATTAGGGACTAAATCGAATAATTTGCAAAACTTGCATTCTAGAAGTTTTTAGTATGAAATTGCTTTGAAATATTAATTAGAAGGTCTTAAATATAATTTGACCAATTTTAAGTCCATGGACAAAATTAGGACATGGAAGGAATTTTTGAAAGTTTAGTAGTAAGGGCATTTTGGTCATTTAGGGGTAAAATGAATTAAAATACAAAATTAAAAGCCAATTTTGCTCATCTTCTTCACCATGGCCGAATATAGCAATGAGAAACCATGGCTAGGGTTTTTCAAGCTTCCAAGCTCGATTGTAAGTCCATTCTAGTCTCGTTTTTCAAGTTCTTTACGTTTTTGGAGTCCCGGTAGCTCGATTTAGCTTATGCTAGTAATAATTTAACCTAGGGTTTATATTTGGAAAAATACCCATAGGTGAAATTTGTGTATTTTAGTGTTTTATGATATAATATGAGGTTTTAAATTATGTTAGATAGCTTGTGCTACTCGGTTTTAAGTGAAAATGAGCAAAAGGGCTTAATCGGTAAAAATAACTAATAGTCATAAGTACATGTTAGAGTGAGAATTTGATGTTGCCATAGAAGGGAAAATGATCAGAATGTCATAAAACATAAGAAAATAGGCTGAAGTTTAATTTACGAGCTTTGGGGCAAAAGTGTAAATATGCAAAAGTTTAGGGGCAAAATTGTAATTTTTCCAAAATATGATTTTGGGTCAATTTGAATAATGTGAGTCCTAATTAGACTATATTTTAAATGATAGAGCAAGGAAAACTGAAATTCGGGCTAAAATGGGGAAAATACCAAGTTGTGGACGAAATGGTAAAAGTAGCCATTTTCGCATACTAGGTAAGTTCATATGTAAATGTTGGTAACATAGTTATTATTTTAAATGTTTTTATATTATTTAAATGATATGATAATTATTATGAAATATTATACTTGTGATAATTGTTTGATAATATGTCAAATTATGTGATATACTTGGAAAATGTGAAATACTACCGAGTATCGGTATCGGTATTCCGTAGAAGATGTTTGAGACACATGATTGGGAAAAAGGTCCCGTTGAACCTTAGGAATGGATTAGGATACAAGTGACATGTCACTGGGATATTTGGGCATCCGAACTCATTGAGTTGAGTCCGAGTTCACTTATGGATGCAAATGTCCGAACTCGTTGAGTTGAGTCCGAGTTCGTGAAATGTAACTAGGCATCCGAGCTCGTTGAGTTAAGTCCGAGTTCACTTATGGATGCGAACGCCCGAGCTCGTTGAGTTGAGTTCGAGTTCGCTTATGGGCGGGTTACATAGTAGCTTGGCTACATATGTGGCACTTATGTGCAAACTTTCCATGTATCCGAATTATATTCCGATGTGTTCAACGGGTAAAGTTCTACTCAAATGGAGGAATACTCAAGATGAAAGGGACGTATTGGTAAGTGTTGTGAAATGGATACTTTGAACAGATATGTACTTAACCCTCGGGTTGAAAAATCGATATAACAACAATATGGTAAGATGATAAATGAAAATATGATATGAATGTCTTGGTGATGATTATACAAATGATGTTTTACGTTTGCTTATATGGTTATGTTACTTGCTATTTGCATGTGAACTTACTAAGCATTTATGCTTACTCCCTCCTTTTCATTCCTTGTAGTGTTGACAAGCCAGCTCGGAAATCGGAACGGTCGAGGCACGCTCACACTATCCGTATACCATCTTGGCATAATGGCTTGTATATTTTGAGTATGGCATGTATAGCATTATAATCATTTTGTATATATGGTCTTATGATATGGTTATTGAGTAGTATAAAAATGTTTGGTAATGATTAGCCATTGGAATGGCTAATTATGATCATATTTGGTGTTATGTATGTCAAATTGCTAGTTAATCCATGGAAACCATGAAATAGGTAAAATTTACCATAAAATAGATTCAGACAGCAGTAGTGACTTGAATTTGAAAAATCATTAAAAATAATAGAGATATAATTAGATGATGAATAAAATATGGAATTGAATAATTATGAGTCTATTTTCATATGGAAGAAATGAAACAGGTATATGAGTTATATTTTATGAGATATTTAAATTTTTGTGAAACAGGGCCATATCGATTTCTGGATCCCCTGTTCTGATTTTGGAAATTCACCATAAATTGTATAAAAATAATTAGAAGTCATACTTTATATGTATAGATTTCTTATTGAGTCTAGTTTTAAGATAAACAAACTTCATAGTCATTAAAATTCTGTACAGAGAGATATCTGATTCATAATACACAGAGGTTAGAGCAGTCGAACCCTGAAACAGGGGAGATTTTAACTAATAAACTGTACTAATTGGCCTAGCCAAAAATTCTAGAAAAAAATTAGTAAATAGATATATGATTCTAGTTTCAGGAAAAATTTACAAAATTTGATTTTGAGTTTCAGAACTCGAGATATGAATTTTTAAGAGACTGTGACGCAGTTAGCCAGCTTGTCTGGAATTTCTAAAATTAAATTGTTTGAGCTGTTTAAGTAATGAATTAAGTCTGTTAACACCTCGTGTTTGACTCCGGCAACGGTCTCGGGTACGGGGCGTTATAGAACTGACCTGCTATGAGTATGTTTCTTGGATTATTATGTAATTGTCACAACATTACTCATAGTGATTAATATGTATATGATCCTCATACTTGAGATCATCATTATCCCAACATCGTGAGTTGTATATTTTGATATAGTCAAACGAACATCGTAACTGGTTGTTCTATAAAGACTGATGTTGGATATACCATAATCTATGTAGAGGGATATGGTTGATCAATAAAGGATAAGTCCCTCCTACATAATGGGAGTAATATCTTAGGCCACTTGATTGAGTGAGACTAGAAATGCATGGCCATGCTCAAATAAGTTGATATGAGATGTCATACTTAAAGTATCAAGAAACATGGGATGGATTATGCAAGTGTGACTATGCAAGTGTGACTTGTGTCCATTCCAAAGGTATAGGACTTAAGGATTAATGCATGAAAGGTTAATCACAAAAGGTTATGTCGAATCATGACTTCTCGTAACTTAGGTAGCAATGATGCATTGCTAGATGCCACTCATTGTTTGTAATAATATCTTAAAGTTCTATTAAATAGTACTACCGATGCCATCTATTTATAGGGAGAGAAGGTAGAACCATTGTTGAATTAGAAAGGTTTATTTCAAATAAAAAAATAAATTTCTACTTAGAGTAGTGGATGGACGGCATCCCATAGTATTCCTACTATGGTTGTAATGGCCCGATTTTAGGGCTAGTCGGAACAGTGGTTTCGGAACCACAAATCTGACATAGAAAAATTTATTTTTATTACATTTTATGGTCTATAGTTTCAAGGAATAACTTCGTGAAAATTTCGTTCGAAAATTTTGACGTTTGGGCACTCAATTTAGTAAAAAGGACTAAATTATAAAAAGTGCAAAAGTTGAGTCTACATGCTAGAGGTGTCCAATTACTATGAGATTTTAAATTGAAGGTCCTTAGATGGTAACTAGACCATTTTACTTTAATTTGGACAAAAATAGACATGGGGTAAGAGAATTTTTGTGTTTTGAGAAAAGAACATTTTGGTCATTTGGTTAATAAAAGAATAAAAAGGGAAAGTAAAGCCAAAATTGTGTCCGTCTTCTTCTACCTTGGCCGAAATTCTCAAGACACCATAGCTAGGGTTTTCTTCAACTTTCAAGCTTGATTGTAAGTACATCCTAGCCCCGTTTTTAATGCTCTTTACGTTTTTGAAGTCGTTATCACCCGATCTTTCTATTTCTACCATTGTTTTGAAGTAGGGTTCATGTTTAAAAATTTACCCATGTGATACATGAACATATTTTGATATTTTATGGAATATATTGTAAGTTTAAGGTGTGATAAATAACTTTTACTAAGTGATATTTAGTGAAAATGTATAAAAAGGACCTATTTGTAAAAAGACGTAAAATGGGTAGTAAAAATCTTATTTGATGAAAAATGTAGGCTGATATGAGCATTTATATGGTTCGAATAGGCTTGGGTAACAAAGAAATTGAATACATTTCATTTTACAAGCCTAGGGACTAATTTGTAAAAATGTGAAACTCTAAGGGCAAAAAGGTAATTTTGTCATAATATGATGTTTGGACTGATTTGAGTAATGTGAATATTAAATAATTTAAATTTTCTATTATAGATCAAGAAAAAGAAAGTTCGGACCTTGATTAGCGAAAGAATAAGGTGTTTGACGATTAGATCCTTTTGTACTATTTTTGTACCGAGGTAAGTTCATATGTAAATAATGCATTATTATTTATGCTTTAATTGTGTTATTATGGTATGAATTGTGATTTACTCTTTGAATGAATTCGACAAAGTTCGACAAGCGAAAAAATCTTGGTTGAACCTTAGGAATAGTTAGGATACAAATGTCATGACATTGGGGTTAGTTGAGATTACGTGTAAGACCATATCTGGGATATGGCATTGATATGAGATTTTGTGTAAGACCATAGCTAGGCTATTGGCATCGATATGAGATCCCATGTAAGACCATATCTGGGATATGGCATTAGTATGATACTATATGTGTGAGATTTCCCGAGTATCCTTTAGTATTTCAAGTGGTTCAACGAGAAACTTAACTGCAAAGTTTAAGTTGTGAAAGATTATGGTAAGTTGCAAGTTTGGTACAGGTATGTACATAAAACTCATGCTTAATGAGCTCGATATGTGATGAACCTACGGTATGGTTTGATTGAGTAGGTTACGATGTTAAGGTATTAATAACATCTATGCTAAGCTTGATTATGAAATTTACAATAACATTTATGTTAATTTACTGCATGTTAAGTATATTTTAAAGTGTGTTTATGATGCCTATTATTTGCATAGGAACTTACTAAGCTTTAAATTTTACTCCCATTTCTTTTTCCCTTGTCTTATAGTATCACCAAGCTAGCTCAGGTGTCGAAGATGGTTGGAGATCCATTCACACTATCAAATTATCATTTTGGGTACTTATGATTACATTATTTTGAGTTATGGCATGTATAGGGACTTGGTCATTTTGTTATGTGTCATATTTGATTTGGCCAAATGTGTTGGCTTATAATGATTGATGATTCATTTTGTAAATGGCCATTGAAATTGGCTAATATTGGTTAAGTACATATGAATATGAATATGTATTTCATGAATGTGGATTTTGCATGGTTTAAGATGATAAGTATGAGATGTTGTATGAGATAGGAAATAGCATGTAATTGATGAGTGGATGACTTGGTTGTGGCTAAATTGGTTGTATGTATATACTTGGATTTGTGTTGCTTGTTGTTATGTAGGTTGGTGCAAGTAAGGGTGGAAAATGGCTTAGTAAATAGCCTAATTTTTGTCCACACGGGTGTGTCTAGGACGTGTGTGACACACGGCTTGCCCCATGGGTGTGTGATCAGGCCGTGTGCCCCCTGCATCTTGAATTTTAGTTTTAAATTGGCCACACGGGCAGAGACACGGTCGTGTGTCTCAGCCATGTGACGGGCACAGCCTAGGGACATGGGCATGTGCCCAAGGCGTGTGAAGTTTGCATCTATTTTATGAAAAATTATGAAATTAAATTGCCCACACGGCCTAAGTACACGGGCGTGTGACTTGGTCGTGTGACTTCAATTTGTTGATGACGTTATAAACAGAGAGTTACATGGGTTAGGGACACAGGCGTGTGTGATCACACGGCCTACCCACATGGGCGTGTCCCAAGCCACACGGGCATGTGACCCCTGTTTTGGTGAAAAAGTTTTCTAAGTGTGGGGAAATTTTCTAAAGTTCTCGGATTAGTTCTGAACCACTCCTAATGCATGTTTTGGGCCTTATAGGCTCGTTTAAGGGATGATATGAATATTTTTGAAAAGTTTTAAATTAGAGTGGAAATTCATGTCTCGATTTTAAATATTTGTTTGAGTTTAAGTTTGATAATGTCTCGTATCCTGTTCCGACATCGGATACGGGGTGTTACAAGGGTTGTCACCCCCTACATGTTCTATAAAGGGATTTTGGGCCTCTCTCATATCGGGTCCAATTACGAGTACTTCTCGAACTTTTCGACCCAGTACTTTGTAACTTAATATAACCTGATTCTGTTTTTCTATTTCCTAAAATAAATTTCAATATTTTATATTAAATAATTTTTTCATCCCAATTTTATCCCAGTAAAATTATGATGATTTTACCCCTGATAAAATTTCTGAGAAAATATATTTAATATTTCACAATTCAACTTGTTCATTATAACCGTATGATTTATTTTCATTTTCGGGATTTGAAATAACTCAAAAACATAAACTCATTCTTCTAATTATTTTTGAGTAATCCATGTAAATTTGCAAATGAACATTTCTCATTTTCATTTCCATTTCCATTTTAAGAAAACTATATTCATTTTCAAATGATTTCATTTCTCCATTTTGAAGAAAACTATAATCATTTTTTAATGTTTTTCTATTTCTCTATTTCACCATTTGTAGTTAATCATCTTTGTTCATTTTGATTCAAACATGCAATTCATTTCTGATTTAAACGAGCTAGCGAAGGGACAGATTGGACATATGTAATCATGGCTCAAATGATTTATAATTTTCAACTTTTCGCCTACTAATTATAAACTCATTTAGTCAAAAAGTCATTCCACTATAGTATTGTGACTGAGATCTCTCTAACGACATACCATTACAAAAGCAACTACTTAGTGCTCGTCCAATGACATTGTCATAAAGTATGTTACTCTTATAGGATCATTGATCTCTTTGAGATAATAGTCGTTCTCCCAATATGATCATATTTTATCTCATAGTAACCATTACATCTCCCTTAATGAAAAGTTAATCACTATCAAATGAGAGGATATCATTTACTTATATCTGAAGTTATGAATTTCATTGTTGTGAATGATGCTACATATTGCTGAAGTCGTACACCCAACGCACCAGCTTTCAGTTTCTTATTTATTCAAACTCAAGTTTTTACTTACATCAAAGGGTACGAGTCACGCATACATAGTTCGTCATTCACTTAGGATTTAGGTATGTCACACTATAAACGTCACAAGTGAATAAATTCATAAACAAATTCAGGATATATTCTTCTTGGGTCCAATTCGATATATTCTTCTTGGGTCCAATTCGATATACTGTTAGTCCAATCAGTAACATCTATGTCTCTATCTTCTAAGAGTCATCTACTCTAATGCTCAAGACAAAGCATCTCCCTAATTGGACTTGATAGACAACATATTAGTCTTTCAATCGATTGTTCATTTTCGACTAGACTAAGAACATGTTTAGGTTCGTCTACTAATACAAGTTGTCTTTCTATATTACGATCCGATCACATAATATCGCTTAATATTAGTTAAATATTAAACAACCATGCTTTGTATTCAAAAACCATACGAGGATAATATAAAAGTATTAATGTACTTTATAAATAATTTTGTTAATCAATCTGTTCAGAAAATTACAAGTATAATTTCTTTTTCGAATTTGAATTTGGACTTCCTTTCTCTTTTTATTTGCTTTTATTATTGGTATTTGTTTGTGTTTTGTCTTCTATACAACCACCCACCTGGAAGTTACACAATATTTTGAAAATATTATTTTATTGAAAAATTAATTTAATAAATATTGTCTATATTGAGAAATAGAAAAAATTATAAAATATTGAAAACAAAAATACAATAAATCTAGGCAGGAGAAAATCGAAAGATCATGAGTACAGGCATATATGCACATAAAAAGAAAATCATGCATGCAACACATTCATGCACATATGTCACTATTTGGGTGTAATTGTGAACTAAAATTAAGGATTCAAATGTGAAATTACAAGCCTTGTAATTGTATGAGGAGCTATTCGGTTTCCTTTCATTCTAGAGCCTAAAACCACTGAAATTATTGGCATTTACTACCTGTACTGAGAGTCCTGTATCAGTGGAGACATCCTATTCACAAATATGTACTAGTAAATGCCCATTCTCATTTTCTCAACACGAAGATAGAGCATCCTTGCTATCTGTTGAGGCCAAAAGAGCTAAATACTCCTGTATTGCTTCACCTTCTTTTGTAACTTCAATGTCATAGTCTGATAACGCATCTGCTTTTCCTATGTCTCTTGCAAGTTCATCTTCCATCTCCACATCCCGTTCTTCGTCTGCAGTTGACAGTCCTTCAACACTATCAGGGTTCAGATTGCTAGCCTCTGAAGCAGGATTCCCGCTGCTGTTAGCATCAAAAGCCTGGAGTGGATCAAATTCTGACAGTAGTCGACTCATCGTTTGCTCCATCGTCTCACCAGCCTGAACAACAGCAACCACTGAACCCAGGAATATATCAGAATATTGCTAGGATAAATACTAGTCAAGTTTATGGGGGATAAACAAGTAATGATTTCAGCAAAACCTTTTTCAAATATAATCCTCTTGAGCACTAGAAAACTTTCACAACTACATCCAAATTAGGCAACAAAGTACTTCAAGTAGATTTTCCAATAAACTGGAGAGATTGCAACATGTATTTACCATGTTGAATCTATAATGTCTTTTACATGAATTCTCAGTTTGCACTACTGATTCTTTTGAGTCATGATATATTTTTCTAAAAAAAAGCTGTTGTTTAATTGTTTCGAATGACTAGTGAGAAAAGCATATCCTTTCTCCTTTCTTCTGGCTTTGGCCATTATTATTATGGAACATAACAGGGTTTAGCTATATATCTCACAAATTTTAAATTTGTTCGCTCACCTCCACCACAAACATGCACACTACATGAAACACACAACCATAGAATCTATATCATAAAGATGGAAAACAAGTATGAAATACCAGAATATCAGTTCAGAACTATTTCATCATTACCTCTAGATCTGTCAAATCCCATAGATACAAGCTCTTCAATTCTGGCATTTACAGCTCGTTGCTCTCTTTTCCTTTTCCTTGACTCAATATCAAGCTGCAGACAAACATAATCAATGATGGCCACAGCCAATAAAATTGGAATAGGAAAACTTCATGCAAAAGCAGTCAACCTGGATGGCAGAATTAGTTTCTGGATTTGTCAGATCATCTAACGCCTTTTGGAAGTCATTCTCATTCCTTCGAAGGGCTTCAGCAGCAAGTTTCTTCTCAAATCTGCCAAATCTTAAAGGTCTTAGCATTTTCAATTTAAAAGAAAAAGGACAAAAAGGAGGGTCACTTGAGGCTAAGATTGTTAAACTTGAACTTTCAAAATACACCAAAATGATAGTCATCATATCACATCAATGAAGATTTAAAAGGACAAACAAGAATACAGGAGTGCCCAGCTCACCCAATAGCCACCAATTCTTTCAATTTCTCAACATTCACTGCCTTCTTCAACAGTGTCACTCCATATTGCTTTAGCTCCCTGAAAACTTGTTACGTTAATTATTTGTACATAAAAGAAAATGACAATCATAAGAGATCTTAAGTATATTATACCCACATGATTTCAGTTCTATGCCGGATATCATCCTCCCGCTTCTGTTTTCTCTTTGCCTTCTCCTCAAAAAGAAAATCAACAGCTCTCCCGATATCTTGGTTGTTCAATCGTAATGCCCTCCTTGCATCACGTTCGTTAAAGCCCATGCTCAGGACATGAGATAAGGCTTCATCAGGCACTTGTAACTGATATTGTCAGAAAAATAAAGATAGGGCTTAATATTGGAGAAGGATGCAACGAAACTATGGTTAAGAAAATAAAAGTGGAAAAAACAAAAGGAAATGGAAACAACAAAATGATGGCTGAATGTGGCAGAAGGAAATAAGAGATGAGCATAACAAACTATTGATGTATGTCATTTTTATTATATTTAACCAATATTTTTCATTATATAATAGTTGCAATAGTACAGCAAGCAATTTGCAAATCCAGTCTTCTAATTCTTGGTTTATAGATGTGCTCCAAGGATAGCTGCATGTATGCTGATAAGAGTATCTATAGGTTATTGAGATGAGAGGAGCTGTAGTGGTCCCTATTGCGCACGGGCGGGGGGGGGGGGGGGGAAGGAATATAGAAGAGCTATGCTGCTTTGGACTGTAATTATAGTGACCTGTGAGAATTTTGCTTGTGCAGATGTCAGTGCCTTTTCAGATTTATCCAACTGACCATTATGATATGCCACCACCCCTTCCAACAATTCCAACCTCATATGTCTACAAAGAAAGTATCCAAAAGAGATTAGCTTAACATCGCAACAAACAGCATTCTCATTCAAGGCCAGAAATATAGAAATTGAGCCACTGAAGCAATTTTCAGAAAGTACTCACAGTGCAAGCTCTGGCTGGCAACCAGCTTGAAGGAGTCGAACACGGGAAAAATCCTTCCCGTGACAACGCTCAAGTCCTTCTCTGGCTTTTTCAAGGCGTATTCCTGCAACTGAAAGCCAACTGATGTCTCGAAGCAAGAAATAGCACCACACCATGTCTATTTGCAGTATCGGTACATTGTCAATAAACTGCAAGCAAGCACATACAGCTAAAGTGTATAGGATATTGAGTTGATTCAAATCTAAAAAACAAGCATGCAATTATTGAAATAACATATGCATGTTTAAGATCATATAAGAATTAACTAAAGGCTAATCAACTTTTAGTTATATCCCTAAACAAAAATCTGAAGCACAGCATGGGTTAAGTTATTCAGAAAAAGAACCTTCTTCAATTCTAAGAAGGAATATCTTACCTCAAGGACCTTGGGATCACAAAGAGAGAAAGCCTCCTACAAGAAAGAATATAGAACTTATATTAATTAATTGTCAAACTCAAAAGAAAAATATTTCACCTATAACCAAATTATTATCTTTGTTAACAAGCTATGTTTCTCGGACTCTTTTCCCTAAATCACACGTCCAGTTACATATCTAGACATGGATGCAGAGATACAACCCTCCAAATATATGGAAAACTTGGAAAGATTTATTATATCCATGTCAAACGCATATTTGTATCTAACACTTATCCCCCAAGTCTGATTAACATAGCTGACAAGAAAGTTTATCAACTGCTAGTCTAAGAATCTAGATTCAAACAAGAAAAAATTAGAACTGTAGAAGCAAATGAGGAAGGATGCTAGAGACTGACCTCGCCCATGGTAAGTACTTCCAGTGCGTCTTTATACAGTTGTCTCGTAAGTAGATTCTTTGCATTTTCATGAAGCATCAGACCCATCATCACTGCCCTGTTTAAAGACCATTCATAACTTACTTTAGTTTAAAAAATGGGGTCAGATGTCTTAATACCCAAGGGAAAAATGACATACCGCTGATCAGTCTCAGTTCCTAATTGTACTTTTTGCCCTCCCTGGTTTTCAAGTTCAATATTGAAGTCTTCAATTGGTAGTGAACCATCTACATGTCTCTTGGAAAGTGCAGTGGCAGCTGCCCTGCCCATAGAGATAACTATGGATTAGTCACTGGTTAATTTGCAAAACGATATGCAATGGTACTTACAAAATAAACAGAAAGGAACTATTATCCAGCCCACCGAATCCTAAAAAGATGATCATTTCATAATGCAGGAAAACTGTAAAACTGTAAAACTGTCGTATCCATTAAAACTTTTCAAAGGTAAGATGGAAGTCTTTGGTTCATCTAAAATGTTGAAAGAGGAAGACGCATTTTTCAAAGTATTCCCCCACTTCGAAAAACAACAGTAGACGCTTGATATCATCTCAACTTAAGGTAAACCATAAAGGACCAACATCTCTCAAAGACTCAAACACTGCAAAATACTAACATTTGACACTATCAATTCAATCATAGACTTCAAAATACAGTAACACAATGATTTTAAGACAGAAAAATACTACAATTCCATCAACTGCATGGAAATACTTATACATCCCAAGAACACAATTCCTTTTGGCATAATAATATATGATTGACAACCCTAAACCCTAAAAGAATGAACGTAATCATAAATTTCTTTATTATAAGAATAAATTTGGTAACTTCGATTAAACCCAGAATTTCAATAAAACCAAGAACCCAATCAACCATTAAAAAGAAAAAGAAAAAAAAAGCACTCAGTTTATACAGAAATATTGAATACTATTAATTAAGCATTTAAAAGAAAACAAAAGGCGAGAGAAAAGGAGAGAGTTGACCAAAAAGACTCACTTGACTCGAGCAAGTCTGCGAGAGCGTTCTTCCTCGGCCATCAATTCTTGCTCCAAGGACTTGCCTTCATCAACGGAGACACGGGTGGCAAGAATCTTAGCATTGTTTCTGATACCCAATTGGGTTAAGTTTTGAGAGCCATCGCCATCTTTCAAAACTTTACCAGCAGATATAAGGTTGATAGAGTCAGGACGTTGGGCATTTGATCGTTTGGCGACCTCTTCCCTCAGCATTGCCACCGTCCAATTCTCCAATTCTAAGTCTATCACCCCTACCCATGTCCCTGCGATCCTCAATTTCGCCATCCCACAATATAATTTTATTTTCTCCCTTGCAAGAAAGGAATAAAAAGTCGAATGTGAGAAAGGGTAAAGACTTCTACTCAAGTAAGGATGGCGCGTCTTATGTGTGTATATATATATAGGTTGTAGGGAAACAGAGTAAAGTTCAAGGTTAACTTGGTGAGCAAGTTCATGAATTTTTATGGTTAAATTCTGCTATTAGTCCCTTGTACTTTACGAGAGTTATAAATTTAGTCCCTATATTTTTTTATCAATTTGATCCTTTTACTTTTCGAATTGATCACTTTTAGTCCTGTACTTTTTAAATTTTGAAGTGTTAGTCGAGCCCCAAACAATATCAATTAAATTTGTTTGGTTAAATTTTATTACTAGTTATGTACTACATGTAAGTTCTAGATTTAATTTATTTTTTCAAATGGATCATTTTAAATTCTTATACTTTTCAAATTTTAAAATTTCAATCTTAACGCAAATGATAATCGTTAATCCATTAAATGATTTTTTAATAAATAATATATAGAAAGAATAAGCTAAAATAACATTATTAATGCACATCAAATTTTAAAAATAGTAGAATTTTACCTAATGAAAATTTTAAATATAAAAAGTGATTAAATACATAACTTTTACAATATACAGTGATTAATAGAAGAATTGAACCTATTTTTAACTCCACTTCTACTTGGGTTTCGAATTGAGTAAAAAATTTTGAGGTAATCAAGTTGACGAGTCATGTTTTCTCATTGTAACTCAAATTAAAATTTTTTCAGTTTGAGTCAAATCGAGGGAAATTGTTCGAGTTAAATTAAAAAATTAAAGATGTCAAAATAAAATATTATTATAATATAGCTAATTTCATGTTAGAGCACATAAATATGAAACCATATATATTTGAAAAAAAGTCAAAGTAAAATAAGATAATAAACTTAAATCGTTAGTTAACTTATTTAGGTCCCAAAAGTATTAATTTAGAAATTTTTAAAATTTTAACTTTATTTATATATTCTTTATATTTTTAAAAATTTGAATAATTTTTTAAAAATATATAAATTTTGGAATTTTTATAAATATTTTGATTTTGATTTTTTTATAATTTTTGTTGAGAGAGAGACTAATTTGTTCATTTTCAAAACTGACAGTGATAAAATAGGTATTTATACTAATCAATTATTTGAATTATTTTAGTTATTCGAATTATAAAATTCAAATCAACTAGAACTCAAATTACTTATTTGAGTTGACTAAAAAAAATCAAATAACCCGATTCGATTAACTCACATCTAGTTACAATTCAAAATTTAACTTATTCAATTAATTTTGGTTTAAAGGTGTAAAAAGCCCTCAAACTTTTTCCAAAAAAGCAATTAAGCCCCTCCTGTTTTTTTACACTTAATTAAGCACTTGAACTTTTAAAATGCATCAAAAAAGCCCTCAAACTTCTTCAAAAAAGAGCAATTAAGTCCCTGCTTTTTTTCACTCAATTGGGTATTTGAACTTTCAAAATATATCAAAAAAACCCTCAAAATTTTTCAAAAAAGCAATTAAGCTCCTGCTCTTATTAAAAATTAGAAAAAAATGATAAAAAATAATAAATTTTGAAAATTATTAAATTTTAATAAAATATAAAATATTTAAAATTTATTAAAAATTAGAAATTTTTTATAAAAATAATAAAAAAAATAAAAATTTGTAAAATTTTATAAAATCATAAAAAATTAACAACCTCTAGTTTTTTTTCAATTAAATCATCATGTGTCACAACACAGTGTGACATGTGGTGAAAAATAAAAATAAAAATAAAAATCAATAAAAATTATAGAAAAAATTATAAAATGCTTCTTTTGGTATGATAATTTTTTATAATTTTTTTACGAAATTTATATTTCTTTACATTTTGTATAATTTTCTTACGACTTTATAAACTTTCATATTTTTATAGTTTTTTTACGATTTTTATAAAATTTTACAATTTTTTATATATTTTTTTATGATTTATATATTTTTCTAATTTTTAATATTTAAATTTTTTATTAAAATTTAATCATTTTCATAGCTTTTATTGATTTTAATTTTTTATAAAAAAATTTCTAATTTTTAATAAAAGCAATAGCTTAATTGCTTTTTTTGAAAAAGTTTGAGGGTCTTTGTGATGCATTTTGAAAGTTCCAGTACACAATTGTGTGCAAAAAAAAAAGTAGGGGCTTAATTGCTTTTTCTAAAAAGGTTTGAGGGCTTTTTGATACATTTTGAAAATTCAAGTACACAAATGAGTGCAAAAAAATATGCAGGGGCTTAATTACTTTTTTTGAAAAAAATTTAGGGTTTTTTGCACTCTTAAGCCTTTAATTTTAATATAACAAAATATTAATATTGGAAAGGTGTTTTGCTTCTACATTTATTTGAGCATGAATACATTATAATTATATGTTCTAATCATATCTGCTAGCCCCTCCCCAACCCATAAATAAGAGAATAATACGTTTCCGCACACTCTAACCCACGTCCTTCTATATAGGCAATAATACCCATATTAATTGAGTTAAGACTCAATCAACAATTATTTATTATTTTAATATATTAAAATTTAACGATAATATTTTAAATTAAAGTCAAAACATAAATTTTAGTTTTAATATTAAAACTTTTTTTAACATTTTATATTTTTAATATAATATGTAATTTGAAATTAAATAATTTTTTATTAATTATAAAGTAAATTCAAATTGAATAAATATAATTAAAAAAATTATCTAATTCAGGAAAACTACCATGAAAGTTCTTGTATTAGGAGATATTTTATTTTGTTTTGTTTACTCAAAAAATGGTAAATTAGTTCTTGTATGTTAGATCAAAGAGTAAATTAATCCTTCTGTTAAAAATTTTATTCATTTCTATTGTTAAAGATTGATCCATATATATTAGCATGAGATACATGTGGCATGCCACGTGTCATTGTTTGATTATTTTGTTAGCCATGACGGTTTTAAATAGTAGAAATTGATGAAATTTTTAATAGAAAAGACTAGCTTACTCGTTGATCTAATGTAAGAGACTAATTTAACCATTTTTTTAATAGAGAAAAAATATACAATTAGACACTTAATACATAGACCTTCATGATTTTTTTATCTTTTGATGAGATTATTATAACAATTTTCAATTTTAAAATATTTTGAGAAGTTAAACAACTATAAAGATTAAATCACCTAATCTATCATAAAAATAATGCGTAATAAATTAAAGATTAAATATAAATAAAAAACTTCAACTTCTTAAAAACAAGTAAAATAAAATTATATTTAAACTAAATTAAAATAATCCGATCTAATTTAGAGAAAAATGCCGAATTTTTTTTGACAAAATAGGCCCTTTTTTTTTTAAAATTAGGGAACTAAGCCAATTTTAGAGAGACTGTATGAAAACGCATCCAGCTTCTGCATAGTTGGCAGGAAAGTGCGCCTAGTTGGGCACGCTTTCCTCCAACGGTAAATTCTCAACGATCAAATTTCAAATTCGGCCAACATTAAAATTATAAACAGTCCATCAGTAACTTTTTTTCCAATATAAACCCAAGTCATTTTTCACTTTTTTCACTCAAATCCAATTCTTTCGATTCTCTTCATTCCCTTTATTCTCTAAATTCTTTTAACATCAGTTCAAAATTTTCCAATAATTTTTTATAAAAATATCTAGTTTTACTTTATTATTTCATAAATTATTCATTTTAATTAATTTTTCACGAATGGCAAGTTCTCTTATTCGTTTCAACGACAAACACATTTTCGCCGTGCAATTGGCAATGGTAAGGAAAAATATTTATTTTTATTAATTTTAATTAAGTTAATTTTAAAGTTTTTAAATTTTTTAAAATTTATAATTTATTTTATTGATATAAATAAGCAGATGATCAGGTTTTGGAGGGGTTCATACACAATCTATCAAAGAGCGTATCCAATGCAATTCATTGTCATTTGCAAGAACTAGGATTCTTACATGTGTCTCATATGCTCAGGGGCTATAAATTGGATCCCACATGTAACACCCCTAACCCGTATCCATCACCGAACTAGGGTTAAGAGGCATTACCAGACATATCGGAACATTACAAAATCATACATCATACATCATCATATCATAGCAATTCATACACAAATAGTCCCTTTTGAAGGTTTACGAAACCTTAAACATGCTTTGGAGAAGGTTCGGGACCAAATCGAACACATACAAAATTTTTTGAAACTTAAATAAATTTTCTAAGTTATAGAGGTCACATGCCCGTGTGAGCAAGCCGTGTGCCTCACACGGCATTAGACACGCCCGTGTGTCTAGACCATGTGAAATCAGGGCATATATACTGACTTAATCACACGGCCACAAGACATACCCATGTGCCTTGGCAGTGGTCGAAACTGACTTGGGTCACACGGCTAGCCACACGCCCATGTGCCTTGGTCGTGCTCAAGACTGACTTAAAATTGTAGGGTACCCCAGGGGACACACGGCCGTGCAACATGACCATGTGTCATACATGGCCGAGACAAACGCCCGTGTCTCTGCCTGTGTGGACAAAAATAGGTCATTGGAAAAGCCAATTTGCCACCCAATTTGGGTCAAACCTACAAGCATCAAACCAAGCACATTTGCACTATAATTTCAGCCAATTTCAATACCAAAACTTACACCAATCATGTCATAACATTAACAACCAATTTCATGTTTAATAGTCATACCAAATTATGCCAAAACATAAGACAAAATCATATCTAAACATTTGTTTCATAACCTCATTTTATTTTCATTCAATCACATGCTATAAATTTACCAAATTCACAAATTTGCACATATCAAAACTTACCAAAATTGACCATTTCATTTAGCCATTCATAAACACATCACATAAGCATAATTTGCATCACATAACATATACCAAAATCAAACCATAAGTTCAACCATAATTAAGCCATATCACATGGCTAAATATACACATCACAAAACATATTAAACTACCTTTAGCCTATACATGCCATACTCCAATATTTACACTTTCAAAATGTACCAAAATAAAGTTTGATAGTGTGGTGATGATCCTCAACGATCCCCGAGCTCTCAGTAGCTTCGATATCTATAAAACAATGCAAACACACACAAAGTAAGCTTTCAAAAGCTTAGTAAGCCATATACAAATAAATTTTAACATTCAAAACATGAAAGCATCATCAAATTACATATACTCCATTGTCAAATACTATCACAAACCACATAATTCATATACATTTCCCATATACTTAATTCATTTACAATATAACATACTTTCTCATACTTATATCACATATCATCACTTGTACATATACTTACCTTTTATTCTCAAACATATTATACATTTCAAACGAACTTGAATCGGATACACATCTCATATATTTATTCGTTTCTCGGAATGCCTGTTGAACCGTTCGAAATCATAAGGATACGCGTATAGCTCAGAAAGCTAGTACAATGCCAACGTCCCAGACGTGGTCTTAAATGTAATCAAATATCGATGCCACTATCCTAGACAGGGTCTTACACGAAATCAAATACGATGCCAACGTCCCAGGCGTGGTCTTACACATAAATCATAAGTCGATGCCAACATCCCAGATGTGGTCTTACACGATAACACATATCGGGTCCTATGTCATGACATATGTATCCTAACTATTCTTATGGTTCGTACAGGGCTTTTTGGACGCCGGAACTTTGTCGATACTTTCTCGGATGTCTCATTTTTCTCAACTCATATATTCATTCATCATAGTTCAATAGCATATAAACATAGTAATTCAATTCAAAACACATTTATTTGTATATAGACTTACCTCGTACGGATTTGGATAGACAGAATCGGCTACTCGACGACTTTCAACTTTCCCCGATCTAATTCCGTTTTTTTAGTTCTTGATCTATATAAATTCAAATTTAACTCTTTTATTCACCAAATCATTCAAATCAATCCACAGACACATATTTAGGGTATTTTACAATTTAGCCCTCACATTTTCACATTTTGACAATTTAATCCTTAATTACAAAAATCACAAAATACACAAAATTTGCATATACCCATGTTAGGCCGAATTCTCATAGTGTTCATATAAGCCCATATGTTTTATTTATTTCACATTTTAGCCCCTTAATTTACAAATTTCATAATTTAGTCCAAATTACTCAAATTCATCAAAAATTCAAATACAAAATATATCAATCCAACACATATCTTTTATTTTCCAACAACTAACATCACAAAGCTCACAATTTCATCAATGGCATATTTCAAAATCATCAACAAAATAAAAAATTGAGACTTTGGCTTGATAGAACACTAAGCAACAATCACAAAAATGTAGAAATTATCAAAAACCGATCAAAAACATACCTTAATCAAAGATTAGAAATGTCGAACCCTAAACAACTCTTTTTCTTTTCTTTTCTTTGATATAATCGGCCATATGCTGGATAATGAACCAAATTTTAAGCTTTTATTTATTTTAATTATCATATTAACTAAATACCAATTTTACCCTTTGTTATAAAACCATTTAATCAATAAACATAAGGCCATTTATGTCAATCCATTAAGCTAATGGTTAAATAACAATATAAGGACCCCACATTTAATAAAACATAGAAAATTAGCACTTTAACAAATAGAAGGCCACTTTTACATTTTACGTGATTAGGTCCTTTTATCAAATTAAGCACACAAATAATTAAATTTTTATACGAAACTTTCACACATGTAAATTCACATATTATATCACAGAAAATTATATTTAAACTTTTTTAGACTCGGATTTATGGTCTTGAAACTACTATTCTGATTAGGGTCTAAATCGGACTGTTACACCACACTTATCAACGCATTGGTAGAAAGGTGGAGACCCGAGACACACATTCTATCTTCCATGTAGTGAGTGCACGAACACACTAGAGGACATGTATTTACAAATGGGCTTACGAATAGATGGGGGAGTTGTTACAAGGCTAGTGATCATTTCTGATAGGGAGGACCTTTACGACGCACTATTAGGGAAGGTGTTGAACAGGTTTCAAGGTGACCAGATATAAATCAAATGGTTGGAAGATAATTTTGGTGAACTTGATAAGTACAAAATTGCCCTTGAAAAAGAACAATATGACCAAGAATTCATCCTAAGGTTAATCGGGGGCCTTCTAATGCCCGATAAATCTCAAAATTTGGTGCACTTAAGGTGGCTACTACATCTGGTCAACTTCAAAGAATGCAGTCAACTTAGTTGGGGATCATCCATGTTGGCGACGTTGACCATACGGCTCGGACTGTCGAATTGGTTCACGGTCAAATTTAGATTCACCAACAACATTCGCTACCTCTTCGTCTGTGCCGGCATCTTCTTCTTTGGCGGCATCTTCATTTGCACCTCCTTAGTAGGGAAGGTTAGGTCGGGTTTGCGCTTTATTTGCACCTCATTGGCTGCCTCCCCATTTAAAGTTCGGATGATCCCTCAAATAGGGATTGTAAGTATTGTAGTAAGAATCTCGACCCCTATTATTTACGTACTTTGCCTCTTCCAGTTGGTTCTCCAAATGTGGCTCTACTCTTGTTTGCTTGACGGGTGTTTCCAAGCGGTTAAGCTTTTCTAGTATTTATTAGAATCAAACATTGTTTCTCTTTTCCTTTACATATTGGTGGCTTGGATTGGTACATGAATCTTTCATTAGGACATATATATGAATTCATGGTCATATCATCAATGATTTTATAAGCTCTTTCATATTTATGGAACATAAGAGATCAGTTGGATGCTCTGTCTAAACTCGATTTAATGTGTCTGTCAACACTATTATAGAATATTTGTATCTAGAGCAATGCTTGTAGTCCGTAATATAGGCATTTCCTTAACATCGTCTTAAAATGCTCTCACGCCTCATACAGGGATTCACTTTCAAATTGTTTAAAATTGACAATTTCTCGCCTCAACTAAATTGTTCGACTAATTGGGAAAAAATTGTAGAGAAATTTTTCTGTTAGATTGTTCCATGGTTGTAATAGAACCTGGTTCTAACGAATCTAACCAATCGGCTACACTATTGCATAGTGAGAACGGGAATAATCGAAGCTGTATAGCGTCTTTGGATACTGTGTTATACTTGAAGGTCTCATATAGTTGAAGGAACCGCTTCAAATGTTGATTCGAATCTTCAACCATGTTCCCTTTTAACTTCAACGTGTTTTGAATCATCTAGATTGTGGTCACCTTTAGCTTGAATTATTTAGGTTGATTGTTGGCTGCTCAATGCTTCCATGCACTACAAGTAAGGGAGGTAGGGCATACTCGCGCAACGTCCGCTAAGCCATTGGGACATCCACCCGATTATTCTTTTGTTGTAACACCCCTAACCTATATCTGTCGCCAGATTAGAATTACGGAGCATTACCGTACAATCAGAAACATTTATACTTAACTTCATTCAATAGTATGAACAATTTATAAACCAATCATATACATACATACCATCCCTAAATCGAGCCCTCGAGGCCCTAAAAAATATCATAGAAATGAATTGGGACCAATTTGAAATCATTTGAAAAGTTTAGGAAAAAGTTATAAAATTTTGGAAACAGGGGTCACACGACTGTGTGCCTCAAACGGCTAAGACACACGCCCGTGTCTCAGGCCATGTAACCTTTAAACTAGCGACACACGAATGTGTCCCAGCCTGTGTAACTCTTTGAGTAAGGTCAAACGCTCGTGTGCCAGGCCATGTAACTCTCTGAGTTGCAACATATGCCCGTATGCCAGGCCGTGTGTTAGGCCGTGTAACTCATTAACTTTCAAACAAATGAACTCTCAGATGACACATGACCGTGTTACCAAGCAGTGTGTCACACGCACATGTCTTGGGTGGTGTGGACCTAAACTTCACCTACAATTAACCATTTCACTACCATATCATACTTAACCCTTCAAACTAATCATGCACACATCGAAAATGACTTGAACATCACCTAAGCACAAATCAAAATACCATTTCAAAGTCCTAACACAACTAACCAATTTGCTATTCAAAGGCACCTCAAATGCATTCATCACCACTTACCTAAACATGCAATAACTTGACCATTACCATACCATTTCAAATATACCATAGAAGTCATTCCAAGCATGCATCATAAGTTTACCAAAATGACATAATCTAGCAAGGTATCAAATGGTACCAACCAAGCTAACTTCCACAACTTATACATACCAAATCATCAACTAAACATTCAACTAAATACCATTACAAATTCACCTATACATGCCATTATAACCTTGGAAAAAACATTCAAAAACTACCGATATTTATGCTGGATAGTGTGATAGATCTCTGACAAGCTTCCAAACAGATCGAGCTTTTGATAATCTATAAAACATAGGAAAGAAACTACGCAAGCAATTATTGCTTAGTAAGCTCATATAACTTAAATACAACTTACCATTTTGTTTGCATAAGTGTAATACCAACTAAACCATAAGCTTCCCATAATTCCTATACAACATCACAAACTTCACAAGTTAGTACATTTGTACATGATTCAAATGAATTCATCCATAACAAGTAACTTACACATGTATTCACATCATTTATATCACCATTTCCTTTTCATAAGTTCATGATACATTTCATTTCCTTTTCATACCTGTTAAACCATCTAGAATTACATTAGATACTCAGGAAAGCTCACACGAAGTGTGCCTTTACATAACTGTAAGCTTTCCTTTACATCATTGCTCACACGTGCTGTGAAATGGTGTAACACCCCTAACCCGTATCCATCGCTGGATTAGGGTTGTAACACCCTAAACTTGGCCCCGACGTTATGGCCGGATCTGACGTGTCACATTGAAGTTTTTAAGAAAACCCATGCCTCTTTCAGCGTCCTTCTTAGTGTTTTAAAAGATAGTCTTTGCTAAGTTAATAAAGTGAATGGAAGCTGTGTACCAGGTAGGTATCCGAAACAGAGGAGGTGAGCCATGAAGGCTGCTTAAGTACCAAGCTCTTGACTGGATCCAATCCTAGACATGCCCACAACTATTGCCACACTTTGGTGCGAGGTTAGGTTTTGGAAAAAACGAGTTGGAATTCATTTAAGTAGATATTTTTGATAAATCGATTAATTGTATCGTTGCGCTATTTTGAAAACAAGTATCATTTTGAAAACGCGCCCTAATTCTAACCCATTTTGGATTATTATCAGTAAAATATAGAGTATAAAATAAAATAATCCCAGAAAGATAATTAAAATGGCCTTATTACAACCCAAAACCAAATAATAATAATTTAAAAAAAACGGTTACTTATTGCAAATTTCAAAAGCGATCATCACGGCCACTCTAAATCCCCTCAGGCTCCAAGTCTCCACATCAAGGCTCACCTGCAAGGTTAAGGAAAAGGGTGAGTTTGGAAACTCAGTGTGCCACAAGTCCCTTTCAGAGCCCAAACTAATATCATCATACTGGGCCTAAGCCCTAATTCAGTCACGACATATACTGGGCCGAAGCCTTTCGTTTAACGGTTACTGGGCCGAAGCCTTTTCATAAATCTTATCACTGGGCCAAAGCCTTTACTGTAATCGGTATGACCCATAGGCCCATTTCAATATCACATGTAATACCAATGAATGTATGCAAGCCCATTTGGGGAGACTACTCAACCCACCATCCGCTACTCTCCACCCGTACCAACCAAGCTCTCCATGTGGGGAATAACTCAACCCACCCAACCAAACTCTCCACTGGCAGCATAGCTGCTTTATCATATAACTGGAGGCCTAGCCTCTTTTAATAACTGGGGCAAAGCCCTCTTTGATAAATTGGGGCAAAGCCCTTTAAGCACTTCCTCCGTTTATATAAAACCCAACCCATGCATATAATGAGTATATCATAGCATATCAAGTGCATCTCATATCATATCATGTGCATATCATGTCATATAATGTATAATAATATCTCATGCATCATATTCATAATTAAACCCTAGGGGGTATAAAGGTCATTTTTACTTAGGGCAAAATAGTTATTTTTCATATTATAAGGGTAATTTCATAATTTTACCAAATATCAGGGTTTTCCATGTTCATTAACAATTACCAATATTTTCAAGTGTTTAAACAATGATCTTTAACCCACTTTATCAAATTCGGGCTTTTGGGCCCAAAACCCCTAATAGGCCCTACGAATGCCGATTTAGCCCACTAAGCCCACTTAACCCAAATTTTACAACAGAACTAACCGTGTTAACATGCAACTTTTCCAAATTTCATTTTCTATCAATTTTACCCAAATGGGCCCGAAAGCCCATTGGGCCCAATTTTAGCCCATTGAGGCCCAACTTACCATAGTGCACAAAATTGCGCTCTTACCTGTTCCATCGACCCAAACATCGATCTTATCGTATTTATCGCATCTATAACCGAACGCAAAATCACAAGTTCCCGAAATGCCAGAATTTTAGCATTTCGACTTTTCAGCGAATATTAATCTAAGCTACTCCGAGGGTTGTTACACACCTGTTTTGTGACGTTTGCTAACAAAGTCTCCCACGACAACCTACAAATAATCACCACCATTCTTAGTTTACAATTCATGCTTATCAAACCCAAAATCCCTTACCATAGTCGGCCAAAGAACCCCTAATAGCCATAGATCACTTACCTTTACAAGGTCCGATGGTTTGATCCAAGTTTATCCAAACCGATACTCCAAGCCTTGCTGCTCCTCCAAAGTTGTCTATTTCACTACAAAAACCATAAAAGTCGAATGAAAAGGGCCCAGTAAGGCCTATACCTCAAATCGATAACCTCCCTAAACTATAGGGGGTTTCGGCTTTTCTTAACATTTACACTCATGAATCGATTTGGAAAAACAGTACTTTACCACGTCTTCCTTCACTGACTTGCTTAGACCCAAAGTAGGCTCAGCCCTCAACCACCTAGCAGCCTTCGAATCCTAGAGGTCTACAGGTTCGGCTATGCCCCTAGAACTAAGGTATTTCGGCCTTTAGGACCAAGAAAAAGAAATGGTGTGGTGGCTTTGTATTGCTATTGCCGTCGGGGACTTTTAGAGTTTAGTGGATAAAGGGATCGATCACAACAAATGAAGAGAAAAGAAGGATGTTGGTCTAAGTGAAATCGGCACAACCAACTTCAAAAGTTTCGGCTCTTGTGGCTATTCGGCAAGGGTGATGAAAAGAAAGGGAGTAGTAGTTTGGTTTTGGCACAGAAGAGAAAGAAAAATGGATGAAAGGAGTGGTGATTTCGGCTAGAAAAAGAAAAGGAAGAAAAGAAATAACCCTAAAATGCTTAAACAAAAGAACTAAAGCCCCTAATGCCGAAATACTAACCTAAAACCCCTAAGCCAATTTCTCCTCCCTAAATTCCCACAATTCGGCCAACACTAAGCCTCTATTCAAATCCCCAAAATCTCTCCCCTTATCACTCCTAAACTCATGCATTTGACTAATTCAAACTTCTCCAACAGAGTTCCATTCGACTTCAAACTCCTGCATGCTCAAGACATAAAAATAACAGCACAATTGCTAGCTTAGTGAATCGAACCTTGGCCTTCCCCCAACTACTTACACGCCACTTTTTTAGCTCCTTAGTGGCGTCACTTAACCACTTTGCTAGGGGCTCTCTTGTGTTACATTTTACCCACATCTTTTAATAAGGCCACCTATCCAATGCCCCTACCTCCTTAAGTCCAAAATTCAAAAATTCTATCGGGTTTTGGCCAACACATGGGCCTGCCATAGGCCCATTTACACACTCCAATTATGAATTTCACAACCAAATTCCAAATTTTAAAATTTTTTTACCAAATTCTCAAAAATTACGAAAATCCCAAAAATCAGGGTGTTACAACTCTACCCTCCTTAATGAAATTTTGGCCTCGAAATTTTACCTGATCCAAATAGTTGAGGGTATTGTTGACGCATCGCCTCCTCTGACTCTCAAGTAGCTTCTTCTTTGCCATGGTTTCTCCAAAGTACCTTCACCAATGGGACTGACTTTCTTTTCAACACCTTGACGTCACGATCAAGTATCTGCACAGGTTCTTCTTCGAAGGTCAAATCCTACTGTACCTCAATTTTTGCAACTGGTACGATATGAGTAGGGTCAGAACGATATCACCTTAGCATGGACACATGAAAGACGTCGTGAATACGATCCAGCTCTGGAGGTAACTCTAGCTGATAAGCCACTGGCCCTATCCGCTTAAGAATCCGATAGGGCCCAATGAACCGTGGACTCTACTTGCCCTTCCTACCAAACCTCAATATCTTCTTCCAAGGTGAAACCTTCAAAAAGACCATGTCCCCTACAGCATACTCAATATCCTTACGCTTCAGATCAGCATAAGACTTTTGTCGATCCGCTGCCTCCTTTAACTGATTCTTGATCACTTTAACTTTGTCTTCAGTATCCGCTACTAACTCCAGTCCAAGTACTTGCCTTTCCCCCAACTCTGCCCACCAAGTAGGTGAACGACACCTTCGCCCATACAGTGCCTCATAAGGAGCCATCTGAATACTTGCTTGGTAACTATTGTTATACGCGAACTCCGCCAATGGTAAGTAATCTTCCCAACTGCCCTAAAGTCGATAACGCAACCCCTCAACATATCTTCTAGAATCTGAATGACCCTCTCTGACTGCCCATCCGACTGAGGGTGAAAAGCCATACTAAAATCCAATCGCATTCCCAATGCCTCATGCAACTTCTGCAAAACCGAGATGTAAACCTTGGGTCTCGGTCAGAAATTATCAATACTGGCACCCCATGCAACCGCACTATCTCTGCCACATACAACTTGGCCAACCTCTGAAGTGAGTAATCGGTTCGGACAGGTATGAAATGGGCAGATTTCGTCAGCCTATCCACAATCACCCAAACTGAGTCCTTCTTGGAAGGTGTCAATGGCAGACCACTCACAAAATCCATGGTTACCCTTTCCCACTTCCAAAGTGGTATCTTCAATGGCTGTAACAATCCTAAAGGCAGTTGATGCTCGGCCTTTACTTGTTGACACGTCAAACATTTTCCCACAAATTTGGTCACTTTTCTCTTAAGACCAGGCCACCAATATAGCTCTCGCAAGTCTCGATACAACTTACTCCCTCCTGGATGCATAGCACAAGGTCCACCATGAGCCTCTCTCAAAATCATCAATCTCAAATCAGAGTCCTTCGGCATACAAATTCTTCCTCGAAAACAAAGAACCCCATCACCATTTAATCCAAAGTCTGAATTCTCCCCCTTCTCAGCTTGCTGAAATCGAGAAACCAGCGACTCATCCACCAACTGCTGCTTCTTAATTTGCTCTACCCAAGTCGGTCTCACTTGTAACTCTGCCAATAAGCTTCCATCGTCATACAAGCTTAAGCGAGCAAACATTGCCTTCAATTCAGCCACAGTCCTTCGACTCAACGCATCAGCCACAACATTTGCCTTACCTGGATGGTACTCAATCGAACAGTCATAGTCCTTTAACAACTCTATCCACCTTCGCTGTCTAAGAGTTAGCTCCTTTTGAGTCAGCAAGTACTTAAAACTCTTATGATCCGTATAGATAATGCATTTCTCCCCATACAAGAAGTGCCTCCATATCTTAAGCGCAAAGATCACCGCTGCCAACTTCAAGCCATGAGTAGGATAGTTTACCTCATGAGGCTTAAGCTGTCGCAAAGCATAAGCGACCACTTTACCCTCTTGCATCAAAACACAACCCAAACCTACATGTGATGCGTCACTATACACAGTGAAATCCTTACCAGACTCTGGCTGAATCAACACTGGTGCCTCAGTCAGAACCTTCTTTAACTTCTCAAAAGCCTCTTGCTGCTTATCTGTCCAAACAAATGGTGCTCCCTTCTTTATAAGTTTCGTTAATGGCGCTGCAACATAGAAAATCCTTCCACAAATCTTCGATAATAACCTGCCAACCCCAAAAAACTTCAGATTTCTATTACTGACCTCGGTGGCTTCCACTCCAGAATCGCCTCAATCTTCTGAGGGTCTACCTTGATCCCCTCAGCAGACACAACATGTCCTAAGAAAGTTACTTCACTCAACCAAAACTCGCACTTATTGAACTTTGCATAGAGTTGCTTTTCCCTTAGCACTTGCAGCGCAATACGAAGATGTTCATCATGCTTCTCTTCCGTTTCCGAGTACACCAAGATATCATCGATAAAAATAACTACGAACTGATCCAAGTACAGCTAAAATACCCGATTCATCAAATCCATGAATGCTGCCGGTGCATTAGTCAAACCAAAGGGCATAACCAGAAACTCGTAATGACCATATCGAGTTCTGAATGCCGTCTTATGAATATCCTCTTCTTTGACTCTCAACTGATGATTTCCTGACCGAAGGTCGATCTTAGAAAATACTGAAGCTCCTCTCAGTTGGTCGAACAGATCGTCGATTCTTGGCAAAGGATACTTGTTCTTGATCGTCAGTTTGTTCAACTACCGATAATCAATACACATCCGCATGGTCTCATCTTTCTTCTTTACAAACAACACTGGTGTGCCCCACGGAGAAACACTTGGTCTTATAAACCCTCTATCTAACAGTTCTTGAATCTGAGCTTTCAATTCCACCAACTTCTTTGGTGCCATCCGATAAGGTGCAATGGACACTGGAGCTGTTCCAGGTAACAAGTCGATTCCGAACTCGACTTCTCTGTTCGGAGGTAGTTCAGGAAGCTCCTCAGGAAAAACATCTTGAAATTCTTTGATGGTCCTGACTGACTCCACAGTCATCCCCTCAGGTTCAGCTTGACTCACAAATTCTAAAAACGCCTCACAACCTTTCCGAATCAACTTCTCAGCCCTTAAAGCCGAGACAACATTGGAGAAATAGTTCCTTCGCTCCCCTATGACCATTATCTCCTCATCCTCGGCAATTCTTAGCACCATTCTCTTAACAGCACAATTCAACGTCGCCCTATGCTTAGTTAGCCAGTCCATTCCCAAAATAAGATCAAATTTCCCAAATGGCAGCTTCATCAAATCTCCTACAAATATCCTATCTTGTGTCTCTAAAGGCACCTCCCTAAAGAGTTTATCTACCTTAACCGAGTGTCCCAAAGGACTTATCACTGATACCCCACTCACAGTCTCCTCAGGAAACACACCCAACATCCCAAATACATTACAGACAACATACGAATGAGTGGAACCAACATCAATCAAAGCAGTGTAAGGCGTGCTATGAGTGAAGAACATACCGGTTATAACATCAGGAGCATCACCCTCCTCACGACACCATGCAGCATAAACCAACATCGGCTATTGAGCTTTAGCATGTCCAGCACCCCTGCCAGGTGCCCCACGTCCTCATCCATTTCTATTACCACCTTTACCTTGCCCACGGCCTCTCTGTGGTGGTGGTCCTCCTCGCAGCGGTTGGACACTTCTTTGCTCTGCAACTTGATCCTGAGCTGCTCTTCGAGGACACTCTCTGAACTTATGTTCCTTTGACCCACATCGAAAACATGCTCTAGTTCGTTTCCAGCACTCCCCCATATGCACTCTGCCACAGTCCCTGCAAGCCTGCGGCCTAAGGGTATTCACCGGAATTACTCGAATCGGTTCCTCCATTCTAGCTCTTTTAACATTTCTATATGCAGCACCCAAGGGTCCAGAATCCCTCCTGAATCTGGGTCGATCCCTCTCACGATTCTGCCGTTCAGTTCATTTTACTTCCTCGGCTATCTTAGCCTTCTCTACCAACGCAGTGAAATCACGCTCCCTCTGTGGAGCTATCAGCACCCTAAGCTCATCGCGGAGGCCATCCTCGAATCGAACAATGCGCTCATATTCGGTTGCAACTATCCCGCTAGCATATCGACTCAGCCTCAAGAATTCTGCCTTATACTCCGCAATAGTCTTATTACCCTGAGCCAAATTCAAAAATTCCTTTCGACGGGCATCCACATAACTAGCTCCAACGTACCTTTCTTTAAAAGCAGTCTTGAACAGTTCCCAGGTTACTCATTCGATTGGGGTACTCTCCCTTACAGTGATCTACCAGTGGTATGCCTCATCTCGTAGCAACGACACGACCCCCTTCAGTTTTTGCTCCACAGAGCAATCTAGGTCATCCATAATCCGCTCTATTGCCTCTAGCCAGTATTCAGCCACATTTGGGGCTACTCCACATACGCCCCTAAAAACCTCTGCTCCGTTAGCCCGGAGTCGTTCAGAGATGGACCCCCTATTCACTATCCCAGTGCTAGTTCTAGCAACCTTTTCCAAAACCCTTAACATCGCTTGGGACAAAGCATCGTCCCCCGTAGCCCGATCATGTGACCCAGTCTCAGTTGCTTGTGGTACGGATGCCTCCTCAGCTGGCCTATGCCCTGAGGATGAAAATTCAGCTTGCACCCTTCCGCGACCACGTCCGCGGCTTCATCCACGAGTTCCTCTTGTACTCATATCGAATTATCTATTTACGAATTTTATGACATTAGTTTAATATTTTAGTTGTTTATTACGAGATATCTTATGGACATATAATGATTCGAGGATTGTTTCGCGTAGCGTCGTAGCCTAGCTCTGATCTCAATCCTACTATTTTACAGCTCTACCCTATCTAAAGTATCATAGTAGGGTCTCAGTTCTATCTATAGCATCATATCAATATCACACGGTGTAACAGAAAGTACACTTACAGACTTGGTGCCGGGGATTCAGTGTGCCACTTCTTTCTCCAAACCATTTAAAGCTTAAAAACATATATTTGGTCACAGAAAATAAGTCAAAAGAGGGTTTCTTTTTTGAAATTCTTAAAAATTGATTAAAAATACCTTTGTTTTGAAATTCTTGATTTTAAACCCGTTTAAAACCCACAGCCGAGTTGTTGCAACCTGGCTCTGATACCACTAAATATAACACCCCAAACTCGACCCAGACGTTATGGCTGGATCCGACGTGTCATATTGAAGTTTTTAAGAAAACCCATGCCTCTTTCAGCTTCCTTCTTAGTGTTTTAAAAGATAGTCTTTGCTAAGTTAATAAAGTGAATGGAAGGCGTGCACGTGTAGGTATTCAAACAGCAGAGGAGGTGAGTCATGAAGGCTACTTAAGTACCAAGCTCTGATTGGATCCAATCCTAGACATGCCCACAACCATTGCCACACTTTGGTACGAGGTTAGGTTTTGGAAAAAAACGAGTTGGAATTCATTTAAGTAGATATTTTTGATAAACCGATTAATTGTATCGTTGCGCTATTTTGAAAACAAGTATCATTTCGAAAACGCACCCTAAGTCTAACCCATTTTGGATTATTATTAGTAAAATATAGAGTATAAAATAAAATAATCCCAGAAAGATAATTAAAATGGCCTTATTACAACCCAAAACCAAATAATAATAATAATTTAAAAAAAAACGGTTACTTATTGCAAAGTTCGAAAGCGATCATCACGGCCACTCTGAATCCCCTCCGCCTCCAAGTCTCCACATCAAGGCTCACCTGCAAGGTTAAGGAAAGGGGTGAGTTTGGAAACTCAGTGTGCCACAACCTCTTTCAGAGCCCAAACTAATATCAGCATACTGGGTCTAAGCCCTAATTCAGTCTCAACATATACTAGGCCGAAGCGTTTTCATAAATCTAATCTCTGGGCCGAAGCATTTACTGTAATCGGTATGGCCTATAGGCCCATTTCAATATCACATGTAATACCAATGAATGTATGCAAGCCCATTTGGGGAGACTACTCAACCCACCATCCGCTACTCTCCACCCGTACCAACCAAGCTCTCCATGTGGGGAATAACTCAACCCACCCAACCAAACTCTCCTTTGGCAAAGATAGTTGCTTTATCATATAACTTGAGGCCTAGCCTCTTTTAATAACTGGGGCAAAGCCCTTTTTGATAAACTGGGGCAAAGCCCTTTAAGCACTTCCTCCGTTTATATAAAACCCAACCCATGCATATAATGAGTATATCATAGCATATCAAGTGCATCTCATATCATATCATGTGCATATCATGTCATATCATGTATAGCAATATCTCATGCATCATATTCATAATTAAACCCTAGGGGGTATAAATGTCATTTTTACTTAGGGCAAAATAGTCATTTTTCATATTATAAGGGTAATTTCATAATTTTACCAAATATCAGGGTTTTCCATGTTCATTAACAATTACCAATATTTTCAAGTGTTTAAACAATGATCTTTAACCCACTTTATGAAATTCGGGCTTTTGGGCCCAAAACCCCTAATGGGCCCTACGAATGCCGATTTAGCCCACTAAGCCCACTTAACCCAAATTTTACAACAGAACTATCCGTGTTAACATGCAACTTTTCCAAATTTCATTTTCTATCAATTTTACCCAAATGGGCCCGAAAGCCCATTGGGCCCAATTCTAGCCCATTGAGGCCCAACTTACCATCGTACACAAAATTGTGCTCTTACCTGTTCCATCGACCCAAACACCGATCTTATCGTATTTATCACATCTATAACCGAACATAAAGTCACAAGTTCCCAAAATGCCAGAATTTTAGCATTTCGGCTTTTCAGCGAATATTAATCTAAGCTACTCTGAGGGTTGTTACACACCTGTTTTGTGATGTTTGCTAACAAAGTCTCCCACGACAACCTACAAATAAACACCACCATTCTTAGTTTACAATTCATGCTTATCAAACCCAAAATCCCTTACCATAGTCGGCCAAAGAACCCCTAATAGCCATAGATCACTTACCTTCACAAGGTTCGATGATTCGATCCAAGTTTATCCAAACAGATACTCCAAGCCTTGCTGCTCCTCCAAAGTTGTCTATTTCACTACAAAAACCATAAAATTCGAATGAAAAGGGCCCAGTGAGGCCTATACCTCAAATCGATAACCTCCCTAAACTATAGGGGGTTTCGGCTTTTCTTAACATTTACACTACTGAATCGATTTGGAAAAATGAGTACTTACCACAGTCTTCCCTTCTGCACTGCTTAGACCCAAAGTAGACTCAGCCCTCAACCACCTAGCAGCCTTTGAATCCTAGAGGTCTACAGGTTCGACTATGCCCCTAGAACTAAGGTATTTCGGTTTTTAGGACTAAGAAAAAGAAATGGTGTGGTGGCTTTGTATTGGTGTTGTCGTCAGGGACTTTTAGAGTTTAGTGGATGAAGGGATCGATCATAACAAATGAAGAGAAAAGAAGGATACTGGTCTAAGTGAAATCGGCACAACCAACTTCAAAAGTTTCGGCTCTTATGGCTATTCGGCAAGGGTGATGAAAAGAAAGGGAGTAGTAGTTTTGTTTTGGCACAGAAGAGAAAGAAAAATGGATGAAAGGAGTGGTGATTTCTGCTAGAGAAGAAAAGGAAGAAAAAAAATAACCCTAAGATGCTTAAACAAAAGAAAATGGCACAACTAAGGCCCCTAATGCCGAAATACTAACCTAAAACCCCTAAGCCAATTTCTCCTCCCTAAATTCCTACAATTCGGCCAACACTAAGCCTCCATTCAAATCCCCAAAATCTCTCCCCTTATCACTCCTAAACTCATGCATTTGACTGATTCAAACTTTCTCCAACAGAGTTCCATTCGACTTCAAACTCCTGCATGCTCAAGACATAAAAATAACAGCACAATTGCCAGCTTAGTGAATCGAACCTTGGCCTTCCCCCAACTACTTACATGCCACTTTTTTAGCTCCTTAGTGGCATCACTTAACCACTTTGCTAGGGGCTCTCTTGTGTCACATTTTACCCACATGTTTTAATAAGGCCACCTATCCAATGCCCCTAACTCCTTAAGTCTAAAATTCAAAAATTCTACCGGGTTTTGGCCAACACATGGGCCTTCCATAGGCCCATTTACACACTCCAATTATGAATTTCACAACCAAATTCCAAATTTTAAAAAATTTTACCAAATTCTCGAAAATTACGAAAATCCCGAAAATCAGGGTGTTACAAGGGTTATGAGGTATTACCGAACCGTACACAGCTTAAGAGAGAGTCAAATGTTACTATTCATGTTTAAGGTAATACAAACTCAATTATACGAATCATATGTACATTTCCTTTATAACATTCAAATGATTTAATTACATCAAATCTTAATACATAACAAATTTCATGCGCATGCCTTAAAACATTCAAACAAAAATATCAAATACATGCTATTATATCTATTTAATTTAATAAATAGAAAACATATTATTTAAATAACTTTACATGTGTGCATGGTAAAAGCCAAACATACCATTACACGGCAATTCACGTCCAAACATATATGCAACCTTAATATTATTACAATATGGCCGAACATAACTTTAAAGTAATATATATATTGCACATTTTAGCATACCACTATGAACCATTAAATGAGTACAGAATACAACCTATAGTACACCCCATTCGCATGCAAATTATCATACATAATTAATATTCACATAACCAAGTACACATGCTCATACCATTAGTGAATACACTTATTTTACTTATGACTATCCGATTATAGATATTTACTTAACATTTCTTTTTACTATTCAAATGGTCATAATTTCAATCATCAAATATATTGACACAAGAATCATACTAATCCATCACATAAAATATGCCATAAAAACACTTCTAAAATAATTTAGTAACATGGCCGAATATACAATATGCTTAACATTACTCTTTTAACGAATCATATAACATCACAAACATATATACTTTATATTAAGTTTATTTACTTGAACTATTCATGATACAAATCATACATTTCTAATATACCAATATTTAATCACAACTAAAATATATATATTTACATATCCATCAACTATGTTTACCTTGATTAAACTAAATCATAAAATTCAACTAAAGCAAAACATATCAATTTGACAAACTTACCATAATAAATGATCATAAGCCATACATATCATTACTTTAAACTATAAACATATACCAAGCACACCACATATATATATATATATATATATATGACATGCATTTTACTTAGCTAATATATTACATATTATAACTCAATAAGCATCCATTATTTATATATGCAAATGTCGAATCATCAATCAAATATATTCATTACCTAAATTCAACATTTAGCCAATTAAACTCGTCAACCCAATTTAACCATTACTATTAAATGCAATACACAATCGAATCATTTTAACCAAAAGTAATATAACAAGCATAATTCATACTTATGAATATACCATGGCCGATTCAATCAAACCACATCCAAATTCACCAATATCGATTTACCAAAACCAAGCACATCAAACATTTTAATCAAGAACATATAAAACCTAACTTAAGCATAATAATCAAGCCATTTTCGCATGGCATTATATACATATAGTTTCAAAATAAACTAACTCCAAGGCTAGCCTATACATGCCATAAGTTCAAGTTCAACTTATAAAAGTACCGAAACAGTCAATAGTAACTAATTTCCAAAATCTATAAAACAGAGGCAAACATAAACACACACAATAAGCTATCATAGCTTAGTAAGTCATAAGCAAATAAACAACTCAATGATATAATTAACTCATTTAAACCAATCCAAAATATACTATCATAATCACATTTAATCTCAAACTTACAATTTCATGTACATTTACTTTCAATTATAAATTTATTCATGGCCGAATGAACATATATATATATATTAACAAAGTATCATTTGATTTCAAAGCCAAAATAGCATTATATAACCAAGTACATTTACACTCATATACATTTACTCATGAAACAACATATAACATCACTTACATATTCATAGCATATGGCCGAATATACTACAAAAATGCACATATGTATACATTAGTAACTTGTATAATTTGCATCATATATCAAATAGCCAACTTACCTTATTTTCAAATAAGTAATCAACTAACTCATACCTGATCGTTTTAGATCATTTTACACATTCAATCACAACTTATCATTGCTCGTCGAACCATTCAGAATTGAATAGGATACTCGGAGAATCACACATATCGTACAATGCCAACGTCCCAGACGTGGTCTTACATGAAATCACATATCGATGCCATTGTCCCAGGCAGGGTCTTACTCGCACACATATATCAGAATCACATATCGATGCCAACGTATTAAACGTGGTCTTACTTGCACACATATATTGATGCCATGGTCTTACTCGCACATCACATATCGGAATCCTATGTCATGACATATGTATCCTAGCTATTCCTAAGGTTCATGTGGGGCTTTCGGACTTCGTATCTCGGTCGAATCAAACTCGTACTCATAGATTCCAAGCTTATACACATTCGGCTTTCACATATATATATTATCACATTATACATTTCAAAATATATAATTTGTATTTAATCAAATAAATAACATTTATTTACTTATAAACTTACCTCGTACGGACTGAAACAACTATTCGATAATTTTCGACTTTCCCCGTTCCAAATCTAATTTCCTCATTTCTTGATCTAATTCAATACAAATTCAACTTATTTAATCATGTATTCAATCAAATTCATATAAAAATACATAAATGGGCTAATTACACTTTTACCCCTGACATTTCACATTTTTCGCAATTTAGTCCCTATTTCACAAAACACAAAATATTAAAAATTTGACCACACCCATGCTTGGCCGAATATTCCTACACTTCATATAAGCCCATATATTTCATTTATTTTACATTTTAGTCCCTCAATTTATTATTTTTGCAATTTAGTCCTAATTACTCAAAATCATCAAAAATTTCAATAAAAAACATATCAATCCAAAACATATCTTTCATATTTCATCAACTAACATCACAAAATTGAAATATTCATCAATGGCATAACTCAAAATATTCATCAAAATTAGAAATTCAAGCATGGGCTTTGTAGATAACATAGCAACGATTCAAAAATGTAAAAATTATCAAAAACTAAGCTAGTTACATACCTTAAAACCATGGCCAAAACTTTCAAACTTTGTTTTTATTTCTTTCTTTTTGATATTTGGTTTTGTAAAAGATGAATGCATGTCATTTTTAGTTTATGTTTTATATTATATAACTTATTTATCATTTTACAATTTTAACCTTTATTAAATAAATGAAAAATCATTATAACATATGGTCATAGCCGTCCATCACATTAAATATGGTATAATTACAACTTAAACACCTCAAATTATAAAGACAACCACAATTCGGCCATTACACATTTAACTATCAAATTTTTATTTTACGTGATTAAGCCCTTTTTATTAAATCGACATCTAAATGGTAAAATTAAAATAAGAAAATTTAACAAATGTAAATTCACGCATAATAAACAAATAAAATAATTTTTAAAAGTTTTTTGACTCAAATTCGTGGTCTCAAAACCACCGTTCTAAATAGGGTCTAAATCGGGCTGTTACAAATGGGCTTGCTCACACGAGCCGTGGGTTAGAATATAACCTACACGATGCTGTTTACATGAGCTATGGAGTATCAGCAAAAAATGTAGGACCTCAACCATTGGTAGGACATTTAAGACCAACACCCGATGTAACACCCCTTACTCGTATTCAATGCTAGAATAGGGTACGAGGCATTACCGGAACACATACGCTTGTAAATGTATTAAATCGAGTCATAAAATTTCCTATAAACTAAAATCATTCATACACATGCATATCGTCCCTTATACAGGCCTACGAGGCCCAATACATACTTTGAAAGTGGTCCGGGACTAAACCGTAAACTTTGGAAAACATTAGAAATTTCTTGAAAATAGGGGTATACGCCCGTGTCCAAGGCCATGTTCTTCATACAACCATTCACATGCTTCGCTTTCCATAATTAATCATCACACACTCATTCAACCATGTAACACCCCAAACCCGGCCCAGAAGTTAGACCCGAACTGGCGTGTCACATTGAAGTGTTTTTCGAAAACCATGTTTTCATTAGAAACCCTTCTTATTTAAAACATAGTACATTGAAAACTTCTTAATTTTATTTCCAAAACTCCTTTTTACTTTGTGGAAGCTAATTCTAAAAGTAACCGATTTACGAAAACATGATGTTTTAAAAGTTAAGTCACGAAAACGTAGTGTTTTGAAAACAGTTATTATTTTGGAAAATTGTGTCCTACTTCTAACAGATATTAGACATACTAAATAAACTTTCCAAATAAAAGGTTAAGGAAATAAAGAGGCCTTATTACAACCCAAATCAAAACCAAAATGCTTAACTAAATAAATGAAATAGAAAACATGTGCAGTTGTGTGGTCATCTCTGAGTCCCTCTGCGACACCGATCCACCTAACACTGGGGATTACCTGCACGATTAATAAACGGGGTGAGTTTATGAAAACTCAGTGTGTAATCCCCTTACTAGAGTAACAGTCAGTATACAGAAACAAAAACAAAAACAGTATGGGCTAGAGCCCGTTAGCAGTAACAGTACAGTCCAGTTCAGAGCATATGTGGGCCAAAGCCTATTACAATGTCGTTTGGGTCACAGCCCATAACAGAATCAATTGGGCCCAGCCTAAACCAATAACAGAACAGAATGTGTGAATGCATGGAGGCATGCTATCCCATCCCAATAATCCAACCGTTACACATCAACTTCGTCCCCCGATACACATCATGTGGGGATATAAATATCGACCACCCATCCGATACACATCAATAGTAGCCCTATTGTGGTATTACCTTTATTAGAACAAAGCTGCTAATCATATATTAGGCTTAAAAAGCCTTCAGTAGAGGTATTATAATTGGCACAAAGCCATCGGTAACTGTATTATGTTTGGCACATAGCCATCAACGACGGTAATATAATCGGCACACAGCCTTGGGTAAATATGATCCACACAGAGTCATCCATAAGTATGTTAGGCACAGAGCCACAGGTAAATACGTTTGGCACAAAGCCATAGCCAAGATGGCACAGAGCCATTTTTAGGTTGGCACAAAGCCACAATCAGAATAATTGGCTTTAAGCCATCGGTAGCTGTTTCATGTTAGGCACATAGCCATCATCGATGGCGATGTCTGATCAACACACAACCTTGGGTAAATATGATCGACACAGAGTCGTCAATAATCATATATTGGGCTTAAAAGCTACCGGTGGATCCACGATTGTCAAGCAACCATGTGATCCTTAATCGATGGATCCACGGTCGTTAAGCAACCATGCGATCCTCAATCGGTGGATCCACGGTTGTCAAACAACCATACGATCCTCAACCGGTGGATCCACGGTCATCAAGCAACCATGCGATCCTCATATACTTCCTCTGTTCCATAATTCCAACCCCATGCAATATGTCGTGTATGTCATGCTCAATCATCACACGTGTACGCAAAATGGCCATGCTTAGTAACAGTCATTTAAACATATATTAAAAACATATCAGTTTTACAACCACAGTCAAGTCAATTAAAACACAATCATATAATCACAATCAATCAGTCAAATTCATAGTCCAAGTCAATCATTTACCCACAAGGGCAAAACATTCATTTTACACTATAAGGGTATTTCAGTAATTTTACACTACAAGGGTAATTCGATAGTTTTACAAACTGGAGGTATTTCAGTAATTTTACAAATTGGGGGTATTTCGGTAATTTTACAAACCAGGGATATTTTGATAAATTTACAAATTAAGGGTATTTTGGTAATTTTATAAATCGGGGGTATTTCGATAATTTTACAAATTGGCGTATTTCGATAATTTTAAAAATTGGCGTATTTCGGTAATTTCACAAATCGGGGGTATTTCGATAATTTTACAAATTGGGGATATTTCGATAATTTTACAAATCGGAGGTATTTCAGTAATTTTACAAACCAGGGGTATTTCGGTAATTTTACAAATCAGGGATGTTTCGGTAATTTTACAAATCGGGGGTATTTCGGTAATTTTACAAACTGAGGGTATTTTAGTAATTTTACAAATTGAGGGTATTTCGATAATTTTACAAATCGAGGGTATTTCGATAATTTTACAAATCGAGGGTATTTCGATAATTTTACAAATCGGGGGTATTAACGACCCAATAGAAGGTCCACCGTCACCTCGAGCGACTTAAGTAACCTAAAAAGACCTAACGGTGCAAATGGGCCTAAGGCCCATTACTCAGCCCAAGTGGGCCCACACGGTAGTGTGGCCCATTTAGCCCAACTACTTCCCACCTAACAATTAGATTTACACAAGTGGGCCCACAGGCCCATTGGGCCAGTCAAGGCCCAGTACACGAGAACTCTCGTGGCGGCCTCTACAATCTATCACCCATAGTTTGTGGGCTCGGTTACCACACGAGCGATTGCAAGCTCGTGAAGCCTCAAATGACGAAGTTTCGACTTTTTGACTTTTGCCGACTTTTAACAAAGAAGGGCGTGAATACACACCTGTTTATGAGAACGCGCCGAAGTCCACGATCACCAACCTTGGCACATCCTGCATTGAGTCTTCCTCCCCAACTCATCTGGTTCGCTTTATTTAAAGCCAGCTTCTCACTAATTCTCATGTTAGCTTCCCGATGTGGGATTGCTTTCAACCATTAGGAAAAATTCCTCATTCTTATGACCACTTCAACCACAGAGTTCCAGTCTAACTCCACCTCCTACACAGCTCAAATAGCAAAACAAATACTCCACTGTGCATCCCAATACTTGAACCTCAGACCTCACAATTACACAACACGTCACCTTGCCACTCCACCACAGGCTCTTTCTATGGTAAAAATGTCCATAATTAACTTTAAAACATATGTGCCAGCGTCCAGATTCACTTAAGAGAAAAACCAAAATGAATTGTAAGAGCCAAGACTTGAACCTAGGCTCCCTTACAACCTTAATGACACCACAACCACTAGACCACATGTTTCCTTGTGTCATTTATTTAACACAATAATTTAAAAGGCCATCCTCCAAGCATCCAGGGTTTTATTCACTTAATACCAAAATTTTTGCTAAAGCCAAGGTTTGAACCCAAGATTTCTTCAACACTTCTCAGGGCCATTAACCACCAAAGTAGACATTTAATTGTGTCATTTCCTTGCACAATTAAATACTTATATACCACTTCCTTACGGACCCATACTCAAGGCCCAATACTTCTAGGCCCAAATTCGGGGTGTTACAAACCAAGTCATGCAAGCTTACACATCCACAAAATACAACATCATAAACATATAACTTAACTAATATTAGCCATCCTCAATGGCCTTATACAAAATGAACTATCAAATATTATAGGCCAACATTTTAGGCCAACTCATAATAATCAAATCCCTATACATGCCACAGACTTAAAAAATACTTGAAGATCGTTAATACTATACCAATCAATAACTTGTTAGTGTGATAGAATCTCTGACGACCTCCAACTCAAGCTAGCATCTGTGACACTATAAGAAAAGGGAAAGGAAGGGGGTAAGCATTATCGCTTAGTAAGTAGGTATGTAAATGATAAGTAATCTATTAACATGATTTTATAAATCTTCACAATATGTTCTCAAGATAATACAATCATAATTGCACATAGTTCCATTATTCATTCATGTTCATCTCAAGTTGTCTACTGAGTCATAGTACTAAATTATTTATATCTTGAGCTACGGAATTCCAAATTAAGATCTACTAACTTTACCTGAAACTAGGCTCATATATATTCTTACCATAAAAATTTTCAGAATTTTTGGTCTAACCAATAAGTACAGTTTATTCTTTAAAGTCACCCCTGTATTGCTGTCCGATAGTTCCAACCCCTCTTCACTAAAAATTAATTACCTCTTCGTACAAGATTTGGATAATGTCCCCATTTGTTTCTTTCAAAAATAGACTCATTAAGGATTCTAAGCATATAAATTATAACCCATAATTATTTTGTACAATTTTTAATGATTTTCCCAAATCAGATCAGGGGATTTCGAAATCATTCTGACTCTGTCTCACAAAAATTCAAATATTTCATAATATGAAATTCTTTTGCTTACATCATTTCCTTTATATGCAAATAGACTCAATAATATTTTATTTCATATCTTATTCAAATTCGAATTTGATTTCCACCATTTTTGGTGATTTTTCAAAATCACACAACTGCTGCTGTCCAAAAATATTTTATTACTAAATTTCACTATTTCATGTTTTATTTGTAGTAACTTTCATTGTAACACTTACTCCATATCAATCTTACCAAAGTTTGATCACATATCGAGCAAATTGCTCATAATTTTACACACACATACCTGCACTTATTCATCACATAGTTATATTCAATTACACATAGTTATTTCCCGTTGAACACATTGGAATAATAACGGATGCCCGGTGGCTTGCACATAATACCACCCTTGTAGTCAAAGCTACCTTTTTCACAAAGTGGCCTTCACATAGTACCACACTTGTGACCAAAGCTATCTTTTACACATAGTGGCCTTCACTTAGTACCACACTTGTAATCGAAGATATCAGTTGCGCATAGTAGCCTGCACTTAGTACTACACATGCGACCTAACCATCTGGTACACCTAGTAGCATGCACTTAGTACTACACACGTGACCTAAAACCATCTTAAACACATAGTAGCCTACACATAGTACTACACATGTGTTCTCACAATAGATCATTAGTATCTTTTCTATTTCAAAGGTCCAACCGGGAAATTCCTCACTTTTTAACATTTTACCAATTCATCCATAATCAATTTCAATTCATAATTTACATCAAATGATCATTTAATATGCAACCATCTCTCATATAAAAACAAAATATTATAACATAATTAAAAATGATATATTATTTACATGCAAACTTACCTCAGTAGCCCAATCGGTGAAAAGGACTTATTCGTCATATTCTTTGTTTTCCTCCCGTTCTAAGTCCGAATCTCGTTTTCCTTGATAATTGAGCTTGGAAGCTTGAAAAACCCTAGCCATGGTTTCCCCTTGTGAAATTCGACCATAGCTTGAAGATGGACACAATTTTGCTTTGATTTTAGTTTTTTAATTCTTTTAATTACTAAATGACCAAAATGCCCCTAACTTAAAAATATTCTATTTCACCTATTTCATGTCCATTTTTGTCCAAAAAATTATCCAATGGTCTAATTTCCATTTAAGAACCTCCAGTTTAAAATTTCATAACAATTGGACACCTCTAGCATGTAGAACTCAACTTTTGCACTTTTTACAATTTAGTCCTTTTGACTAAATTGAGAGGCCAAACGTTAAAATTTTCAAATGAAATTTTCATGAAATCATTTCTTGAAATCATAGACCATAAAAATATAATAAAAATAAATTTTATTATGTCAAATTTGTGGTCCCGAAACCACTGTTTCGACTTGGCCTAAAATCGGGCTGTTACAACTCTTCCCCTTTTAGGGATTTTCATCCCCGAAATTCTTACCAGAAGAAATTGCTTTCAACTCTCATGACTCACTTCCACTAATTTCTCAAAATCACAAATCAAATCAACCTCGTATCTCTTTCTAGTCACCTTTAAACTTTAACACATCATGTCAGAGTATATCGTTAAAGTTTTGAATTACTCTCTCAGACTTACCATCGATTTACAGGTTTATTACCGTGCCAAGATGCAACTACGTATTCATTGTTTCCTGTAGCTCTTTCCATAATTGGGATTTAGCCCTTGGATCTCAATCCAAAATAATGGAGACTGATACTTTGCATAATCGAATAATCCTAGAAAAATCTTACTTGGCTGGTTTGTTAAATAAGAAATCTATATCTGCTTTCCCAGAGATTAATCAATAACTACTCGTGATCTTTCAATAGCTCAAGTCTTTAACACTATCTTAACTTCAGATCTTTCAATGACATTCGATACTTTAATTCTTGAAATTAGGGAACATGTGACATTAACCGTATGAAAACATGAACCATCACTTTACATTCTAGTAATAAAACACATTCCAATCCGTTCAATGGTACGTCATTGAAAAATCATGAACACTTTGATAAAAACAACCAAGTCGATTTCGATTATCAAATAATAACATAACAAAATGCTCCTTTCTTCATGTTGTTAGGACAGTTCAAACATGCAATCTTTCATAGTTCTTTCAACATTCCAGTCATAGATATTTACTAACTGTATTAACTCAGATGAAACATAACATCCTGCTTGAACTCATTGATAATAATCAAAATTACCCGAGGAAAGAAAATCAGTATATAATTTGAACTTGACTGTCATAATCCACACTTTTGCTGATATCGACTTCAAAGATAAGCCATACTTGATAAATTAAACAATAAGGATGATAAGAAAACCAAGATAATGAAATCCGAGATACAAGACCATACTGAATGTCTGAGAATACTACTCATATGAAATAATAGGGATCCTAACGATTCCTCAGAGAAAACCAAAAGGAAAAGAAACACTGTTCATACATTCGTCAACTCTTTATCTCTGACGTAACAGAATATGATACCAATGGAAGATAGAAGAATACCAATCATAAATTAATCAGACCAACAATGCTTTCATCAGAAAAGAAGCAACCATAAATACCTCTAAGAATGTAAGAATACATAGAATACCCAGAAGAGATAGTCATAAATTACTCAACTGTAGCTGTCATACTCAAATATCTTTACAATTCAAACATCATTGCTCAGACTAATTCTATCATTATTAATCCCATAATATTTCATTCATTAACAAAAATCAATTTAGAAGAATTCCCAGTAAGTACAGTCTTTAGACATCATACTTGAATGAGTCAATTAGCCGAGATTAACTTCTTCTCTAACCGTGGCATTGTGCATTCCAAATAATCTTTAGAATAATCTAACATCTCTCTCATAACCGTTTTTACTTGCTAAGTCATTCCCATCTCTGATCACATTATTAATAATTCCACCACTGAACTCTTTAGTTCCCCACTTGTGAGCTTATTCAATGTAAATCTCGTGAACTTCGTCATATGACACTATACCGGTAAGGGGGTGAAGATTGTAAAGCCTTTAAAGTTTTGACTCTCATACATACACATATACAGTATAACATTTAACATTAATATAATATCATATACTCTGATTCATACATCTCTAGGTTTCTACTAATCATGAACACATTTTCAAATGTCTTAGTAACACACTCAGCATTATCACATATAGATATTAACCAATCATAATAAGCTCATCTCAAAATAAGTTTTTCATGTTATTCATTGCAAAAAGTCACTCTGATTTATCGAAATGCAATGTTCAATCGGAACGATAACATTTTATTCATATTCCTCAACTTTTGGTTAATCTATTGTATTGTATCCATTAACACATACATATCATCACAAATCACAAAGATCAATTCAAGCAGATTAATATATTCACTAAGTTATGCGAATTTACTTATCCCCTTTCAACATTATCAATGGTAGCTCGGTTGGAAAGCATCCCTACTTTAACCTAAACAAATCTCATCGGAGTCTGGAGATATCACACTATCATAATTCACTTATGGCATGTATAGCTAGACTCGCATACGCTATGTTAGTCCGAGAATCAACTAAACCATAGCTCTGATACCACTAAATGTAACGCCCCTTACCCGTATTTGACGCCAGAATAGGGTATGAAGCATTACCGGAACACATACACTTGTAAACATATTAAACCGAGTCATAAAATTTCCTATAAACTAAAATCATTCATACACATGCATATCGTCCCTTATATGGGCCTACGAGGCCCAATACATACTTTGGAGGTGGTTCAGGACTAAACCATGAACTTTGGAAAACATTAGAAATTTCTTGAAAATAGGGGTATACGCTCGTGTCCAAGGCCGTGTTCTTCACACAACCATTCACATGCTTCACTTTCCATAATTAATCATCACACACTCATTCAACCAAGTCATGCAAGCTTGCACATCCACAAAATACAACATCATAAACATATAACTTAACTAATATTAGCCATCCTCAATGGCCTTATACAAAATGAACTATCAAATATTATAGGCCAACTCATAATAAGATATACACATAATCAAGTCCCTATACATGCCATAGACTTAAAAATACTTGAAGATCGTTAATACTATACCAATCAATATCTTGTTAGTGTGATAGAATCTCCGACGACCTCCAACTCGAGCTAGCATCTATGACACTATAGGAAAAGGGAAAGGAAGGGGGTAAGCATTATCGATTAGTAAGTAGGTATGTAAATGATAAGTCACACAACTGCTGCTGTCCAAATTTGTTTTATTACTAAATTTCACTATTTCATGTTTTATTTGTAGTAACTTTCATTGTAACACTTACTCCATATCAATCTTACCAAAGTTCGATCACATATCGAGCACATTGCTTATAAGTTTACACACATACCTGCACTTATTCATCACATATTCATATTCAATTACACCTAGTCATTTCCCGTTGAACACATCGGAATAATAACGGATGCCCGATGGCCTGCACATAGTACCACCCTTGTAGTCAAAGCTACCTTCTTCACAAAGTAGCCTTCACATAGTACCACACTTGTGACCAAAGCTATCTTTTACACATAGTGGCCTGCACTTAGTACCACACTTGTGATCGAAGCTATTAGGTATGCATAGTAGCCTACACTTAGTACTACATATGCGACCTAACCATCTGGTACACGTAGTAGCCTGCACTTAGTACTACACACGTGACCTAAAACCATTTTAAACACATAGTAGCCTGCACATAATACTACACACGTGTTCTCACAACGGATCATTCGTATCTTTTCTATTCTGAAGGTCCAACCAGCAAATTCCTCACTTTTCAACATTTTACCAATTCATCCATAATCAATTTCAATTCATAATTTACATCAAGTGCTCATTCAATATGTAACCACCTCTCATATAATAACAAAATATTATAACATAAGTAAAAATGATATATTATTTACATACAAACTTACCTTGGTAGCACAATCGATGAAAAGGACTTATTCGTCATAGTCTTTGCTTTCCTCCAGTTCTAAGTCCGAACCTCATTTTCCTTGATAATCGAGCTTGGAATCATTAAAAACCCTAGCCATGGTTTCCTCTTGTGAAATTCAGCCATAGCTTAAAGACGGACACAATTTTGCTTTGATTTTAGCTTTTTAATTCTTTTAATTACTGAATGACCAAAATGCCCCTAACTTAAAAATATTTTATTTCACCTATTTCATTTCTATTTATGTCCAACAAATTATCCAATGGTCTAATTACCATTTAAGGACCTCCAATTTAAAATTTCATAATAATTGGACACCTCTAGCATGTAGAACTCAACTTTTGTACTTTTTACAATTTAGTCATTTTGACTAAATTAAGTGGCCAAACGTTAAAATTTTCAAATGAAGTTTTCACAATATTATTTCGTGAAATTGTAGACCATAAAAATATAATAAAAATAAATTTTCTTACGTCGAATTTGTGGTCCCCAAACCACTGTTCCAACTAAGCCTAAAATTGGGCTCTTACACCTGAAACAAGAAATCCCTAATGACATGTCATTTGTATCCTACTAATTCCTAAGGTTCAACCAAGATTCGATAATCACTATAGCATTGATTTATTCATGCACCGAGTAATTTACATTATAAACAACATAATAACATACGATTTGAAATAGTATTAATACGATAACCATTTATACAAACTTACCTTGACAACTAGGGGCGTGAAGGTTATATCGAGCTAATCCAAAGCTTTTGCTTTCCCTCGATCAATGTCCGTACATGGTTTATCTTGATCTAAATAGATAATTTCAATCAATTTAATACTTCTAGTATTCAATTTAGTCCACATTTCATATTTATGCAAAATTACCATTTTGCCCCTAACATTTTAACTTTTCATAATTTAGTCCTTAAGCTCATAAATTGAAATCTAATCATTTTAATCCTCCATTCAAGCTAACCGATTTATTAAGGACTTATTTCAACTGAAACAGACCATCATTTCGTAAATTTAACATGAATTTTTACCATTTTTACAAATCATTCCTTAACTTTAAATTTCACCAAAAATCACTTTACAGAACTTGTTTATTTATCAAAAAAGGTTCATAATCTACCATTTAACATCAAGAACCATTCAAGAGAATTAATGGCATAACCCTCAACCTGTTACATTTTTTCAAATTAATCCCTAGGCTAGCTAGATTAAGCTAGAACGATAACAAAAACATAAAAATCATTAAAAATAGGGCTCAGAATCACTTATATGCACACCCTTGAGTAGCCAAACCTAAAAACCCTAACTATGGCTTTTCTTTCTTCAAAATTCGGTGGAAAGAAGATTGAAGAAGATGAATCCTATTTGGTTTTATTTAATTTAGCTTATAATTACACAATTACCTTTTTATCCTTAAATTAACATCAAAATTTCATTAATACCTTGCCATGCACATCCACTATCCCATACAAATGGTCTAATTACCATTTAAGTCCATTTGGTTTCATTTCCATAATCTTTTAGCCACTTTAGCTAATAGAACTCTACTTTTACACTTTTTATAATTTAGTCCTTTTCACTTAATTAATCATGCAAACATTAAAATTTTTTAATGAAATTTTAATACAACCTTATTAATATCCTATAGAAAATAACATAATAATAAAATAAATTTTTTTGTTAGATTTGTGGTCCCGAAACTACTGTTCCAATATCACTAAAAACAGGTTGTTACAACTCTTCCCCCTAAAGGAATTTTCATCCCCGAAAATCTTACTAGAAAATTGGTTAAGGTATTGCACTTTCATAACTTCTTCCGGTTCCCAGGTAGCTTATTCTATTTTGGATTGTTTTTAGAGAACCTTAACCAAAACTATACTTTTATTTCTCAATTCTTTAACTTCCCCAACTAGAATTCTGATTGGTTCTTCACTGTACGTCATATCTGGCTGAATCTTAACATCTATCGGTGATATCACATGTGAAGGATCTAATCAATACTATCATAACATCGATACATGAAATAAGTTATGAATCTTTTCTAACTCTGATGGCAAAACCAACCGATAAACTTCTTGTAACAACCCAGTTTTAGCTAAATCAGAATAGTGGTTTCAGAACCACAAATCCGAGGTCAAAAAATTATTTTAATATTATTTTTTGTGTTTAAAATATGTGAATATGCATGTGTGAAAATTTTGTGAGCTAATTTTATCGTTTTATAGCTCAATTTGAGAAAAAAGGACTTAATCGCGTAAAATGAGAAAAGTTGCATTCCAATTGTTAAAAGTGCTTAATTGCCATGGCTTATTAAATGTGAGGTCCTTATGATGTAATTAGACCATGATTAGTGGAATTTGACATAAATGGCCAACCATTAAATGTTTTGTTAATGTTTTAATTAAGGTTAAAATAGTAATTTGGTTATTAAGGTTAATTTAATTAAAACAAAAGCCAAAATTTAGCTTATTTATTTCTTTCTTGGCTGAATATTAAAAGAAAAGAAATCTTTGGAGAAAATTTAGGGTTCAAAAAGTAATTGGCTTGGTTAAGGTATGATTCTAGCTCGATTTTTGATGATTTTTACGTTTTTGTGATCGTTGCTTTGAGTACTAGCTAGCCCATGCCTTAATTTTTGAAAGTGTTAATGATTTTGAAAGTTCCCATTGATGAATTCATGTGTTCTTGAATGTTTGATGATAGAAAATGAGTATTTTTTGATAGATTATCATGTTTTGTAAAGTGATTTTTAGTGAAATTGCATAAAAGGGACTAATTTGTGAAACGTGTAAAATGTGCGGTTAAATGTGTGAAATATTGATAAATATGGGCTGTTATGGAGCCTATAGATATTCGGCTAGCTTGGGTTTTGTAAATTGTGTAAAATGTCCCAAATTGTGTGTTACATGGGCTGTTATGGAGCCTATAGAAAATGTGAAATTATAGGGGTCAATGTGTAAAATGTCCCAAATTGTGTGTCTTAGCTAAAATTGAATGAGTTTAGGAATAAAAGAGTTAATTTTGAATTTATATAGATCAAGAACAAAAGAAATCAGATTTAGATAGAGGGAAATCGAAAGTTATCGAATAGTCGATCCGGGTCCTCTATTCCGACTACGAGGTATGTTCATATGAAAATAAATATCTTTAGAATTGAATGTGTTTACTTGCCATTGAATTGTTATAAATGTTGAACGAGCACTTACGAGCAAGAATCAACAGAGTTACGATACCCAAAATTCCTGTACGAACCTTAGGAATAGAATAGGATACGAATGTCTTATGGAGATGTGATTACATGTAAGACCATGTCTAGGACATTGGCATTGTATTGAGATTACGTGTAAGACCATGTCTAGGACATTGACATCGTTAATCAATTTCGTGTAAGACCCTATTTGGGACAGTGGCATCGATATATAATAACATGTAAGACCATATCTGGGATATGACATTGTACGAGCTTATGTGATTTCCAAGTATCCTTAATGATTCCAAAGGGTCCAACGGGCAAAGTCAAGTCGAGAAAGAATATGTGAATGAGCTAAGTGACTCAGGTACATATGAGATTCATATAAGAATTGGAAAGAGAAATGGTTGACGAAATTACAGGTGAATTTGAATATGTATTCATTGAGAAAGGTTTGTGTATTTATATGTGTTTACTTGTATTTGGCCTATTGATAGAAATGTTGTGATTCATGTGGTAGATTTATTTGTATATGGCTTAATAAGCTTTTCAAGCTTACTTTTTGTGTTCTTTCCATGTTTTATATATTTTCGAAGCTAGCTCGGACATGAAGGATCATCGAGAACCATGATCACACTATTGATTATTTCGTTGGTACTTTTGAAGCTTTGTATATATGGTATATGGCATGTATAGGCTATTGTTATCTTGGTATGTTTTGAGTTGTAATTATAGCCATAGGATTTGGCTTGTAAATGTTGGATTATGACCATTTAAGTTGGCTTGAATTATATGTTTGATAAATAATATATGTGATGTATATAATGTCTTAAGTGTTTGCTTGTTTTGTAACACCCCAAACTCGGCCTAGACATTATGACCGATTCTAGTGTGTCACATTAAAATGCTTTTTCGAAAAACTTTGTCTTATTAATAAATCTTGCTTGAAAGAGGAAAGCCCCTTTGTTAAATTCTAAAGTCAACTTAATTATTTGTTAACCATTTTAAACCAGCCTTACTTATAAAAACATGTTTGTTGGGGAAGCATTTCAACATTGTTGCGAAAACGTGATGTTATGAAAACAGATATCATTTTGGAAAATCGTGCTCTACTTTTAACAGAAATAAATCATAATAGTTAAAAACCCTCAAATTAAAATCTAGAAAATTAGAGAAAAGGCCCTATTACATCAAAAACCCAAAGAGAAAGTAATTTAAGTAGTGTAAAAGAAAATACGAAAATTTAAAGTTGTTCGTAGTGTGGCCACCTCCGAGTCCTCCCATACGTTGAATCGCCTACTAAGGATTACCTAAAAAATTTAAAAAAGGGGGTGAGTTTACGAAAACTCAGTGTGCACAACCCTCATCGATGCTGTTAAAGGGCTCTAGCCCAGACTGTTTCTGTTTTGGTATACTGATTGTTACTCTAGTAAGGGGATTACACACTGAGTTTTCATAAACTCACCCCGTTTATTAACTGTGCAGGTAATCCCCAGCATTAGGAGGATCGGTGCTATGAGGGACTCGAAGGTGGCCACACAACTGCTATTGTTTTCGATTTTCTTTTAAGTTATCTATTTACAAGTACTTATATTTGATCTGGATTGTAATAAGGCCTCTTTTAATGGTTCTAAATTTAGAATTTTATATATTGTTTTATAACTGCTAGAGTAGAACACGATTTTTCCAAAACAATAATTGTTTTTCAAAATATCACATTTCCACAACTGTTTAAATTAAGATATCGCAACAAATAAAGTTTTAAAGGTAATAATGTTTTACAAGAGAATGACTTTTAATAAACCAACGTAATCTGGGGTTTTCACAAGTTTTAAAATGGTCGAAGGCTTTAAATAGTAAGAAGGGTTTTAAATGAGAACGTGGTTTTCAAAAAATACTTCAATGTGACACGCCAGATTCGGCCATAACGTCTGGGCTGAGTTTGGGGTGTTACATTTAGTGGTATTAGAGCTAAGTTGCAAAACTCGGCTGTGGAATGGGTTTTCAAAATTTTTAATTTCATGAGGTTGTTTTCAAATATGTAAAGTGTTTTGAGGTATGGTTTTGAAAAGTGTGGCACACCGAGTCTCCGGCACCAAATTCGTACGTTTTTGAAACTGTTCTTTGTTTCATTAAAAAGTAGTAGATAGAAACACTGTGGTTTCTTAAATATTAGACTGTATTGCTACGCGTAAAGCTAGAGTTTGTATTTTTCTGTGTATGTTCTGGAAATGCCATACATGTGATATCTATCCGCTCTGATGGATAGAGGGTTTGGTGTGTGCTCGTATTGTTAGGATCAGAGTGCGCAGCAAGAGCGTAGTGTGGTAGGCTAGGTTGTGCGACTATTCTGATAGTTGGAAATTTCAAGGCTGAAATTTCTTAAAGGGGGTTAGAATTGTAACGCCCCGAATTTGGGCCTAGAAGTATTGGGCCTTGAGTATGGGTCTGTAAGGGGGTTGTGTATAAGTATTTATTGTGCAAGGAAATGACACAAGTAAATCTCTGCTCAAGTGGTTAAGGGTCCTGAGAGGAGTTGGAAAAGTCCTGGGTTCAAACCTGGGCTTCAGCAAAAATTTTGGTTTTAAGTGAATAAAACCAGATGAGTTAGTGAGGGGCAAAGTGATTAAGACTCAATGTAGGATGTGCCAAGGTTGGTAATCGTGGACTTCGGCACGTTCTCATAAACAGGTGTGTATTCACGCACTTCTTTGTTGGAAATTGGCAAAAGCCAAAAAGCCGAAACTTCAACATTTGAGGCCTCACGCGTATGATGATCGCTTGTAGGTAAAGCAGAAGCCCACAAACCATGGGCGATGGGTGCAGAGAGGCCAAGACGAGCGCTCGTAGACTTGGGCCTCGATGGGCCCCGTGGGCCGCTTGTGTCAAATCAGCGGCTAGGTGGGATATGGTTGGGATTGTCATGTCGCGAACATGGCATAGGCCGTTTTGGACCACGTTGGGCCAGACTGGGCCGTGTGGGCCCACACAGATAAAATGTATGTTATGTGGTAAGTTTTGGACTAGGCTACGTCGTTTACCGTGAGTAGTTCTGGGTTAAATGAGCCGTATTGGCCCAATGGGCCTATAGGGCCGCGTGGGCAAATTTTGCTGTTAAGCGGGAAGTAGATAGACTTGTCATGTCGCGCACATGACTTAGGTTATTTTTGGCCTTGATGGGCTGAAATGGGCTGTGTGGGTCCAATGGGCTCGTAGGCCCACACGAATAAAATCTGCGGTAAGTAACTACTAATGAATCGGGCTATGGTGTACACATAGCTGTACCTATGTTTGGGCTAAATGGGCCACACGAGGTGTAGGCCCACTTGGGCCGAGTAATGGGCTTTAGGCCCATTTGCACCGTTATATCCGTTTTGGTTACTTAAGTCACTCGAGGTGACGGTGGACCATTTGATGGGTTATAAATACCCCCGATTTGTAAATTTACGAAATATCTCTGGTTTGTAAAATTACCGTAATACCCTTGTAGGGTAAAATGTCTGTTATGCTCTTATATTATGTATGACTGGTTTGCTATATGATTTATATATGACTGTGATTGAGTATGACATCCTGCATTCACATATGATGTTATGACATGACATTCTGGATGGGGATGGGTGATTATTGATGGAGGAAGTGTACGGCTCGTAGCCGTTTTGTACAAGGCTTTTAGCCTTTCTGCGATACTTATGGCTTATAGCTGTTTTGTTAACTGGCAGCGTTGCTGCGATATTTATGGCCTCGAGCCATTCTATCTACGGCGTTGAGCCGTTCTGTTGACTTAGTGTCACAACCGGTGCTAAGCTTGGTGTGTTGGCTGGGTGGGTCGATTTTATCCCCACATGGTGAGTTGGTTGGTACGGGTGGTGAGCTGGTTAAACTGGGCTGGGAATCTGTCTGCATATCTGCATCTGATACTGATTCTATAATGGGATAAAGCCTACCTGACACTGTTTACTAATATGGGCTAGGCCCAAATGGTTCCGTTATGGGCTGAAACCCAAATGATTTGTATTGAGCTTTGGCCACCTATACTCTAAACTAAATTATACTGTTTCTATTAAAGGGCTCAGGCCCAGACTGTTTCTATTTCGGTATATTGACTGTTACTCTAGTAAGGGGATTACACACTGAGTTTTCATAAACTCACCCCGTTTATTAACTGTGCAGGTAATCCCCAGCATTAGGAGGATCGGTGCTGCAAGGGACTCGGAGGTGGCCACACAACTGCTATTGTTTTCGATTTTCTTTTAAGTTATCTATTTACAAGTACTTATATTTGATCTGGGTTGTAATAAGGCCTCTTTTAATTTCTGGTTCTAAATTTGGAATTTTATATATTGTTTTATAACTGCTGGAGTAGAACACGGTTTTTCCAAAATAATAACTGTTTTTCAAAATATCACATTTTCGCAACTGTTTAAATTAAGCTTCCGCAGCAAATAAAGTTTTAAAGGTAATAATGTTTTACAAGAGAATGACTTTTAATAAACCAACGTAAACTGAGGTTTTCACAAGTTTTAAAATGGTCGAAGGTTTTAAATAGTAAGAAGGGTTTTCAATGAGAACATGGTTTTCAAAAAACACTTCAATGTGACACGCCAAATTCGGCCATAATGTTTGGGCCAGCATTGGGGTGTTACATAGTTCATCACTTTCTGCTCCTTTTCTTAAAATCTTTAGTTGTTTGTCACCAGGAATAGTTTACAAAACATAATCCTTCCTTCTATCTACTATATCATGGTCAATTTCCCTTAGCATTGTTTCATTAGTGGCTTTATCATTTTAGAACTTCTTCCTTTCATGCCCATCTTAATCATGATTCTCTTACTCAATGCTCTTCACAAGACAATGTTTGAATTCACTTTCCTTAACTTATCTTTCTTTCACTACCCTTTCTTCTTACCATTCACAAATAGATTCCCTTCATCAAATGATCAAACATAGCCTTTACTCAGGTTTGTTCTTTAATTTTACTTAACCCATACTTTGAACTCACTCACACTCTTGAGCATTCTAACTTCTCTATTCTTGTCTTAAGACCATGCAAGATACACCACAACATTTCATACGAAGCTTGCCACAAAGGAAGCTGATTAGAATATCTCATCGAGGGTATAACATAATATGTCACAGGGGCTTTTCCTTCTGAGTTAGTTACAATTATCATTCCTTCAAAGTTTGTAGTGAATACCATTTCCTTCTCTTAGGGTCTGCCATAGAGACATTTCTTTTAGATGGTTGCCATTAGGGTCATTCTTTAGAGTGCGCCATAAAGGAATTCCCTTCATAGATCTCCACAAAGGTTTCCTTTTCATAGATCGCTATAAAGGCTTCTTTTTTCTAGATCGCCACAAAGATTTCCTTTTTCTAGATCACCAGAAAGACTTCCTTTTTATAAATCACCACAAGGGCTTCCTTTCTATAGATCGCCACAAAGGCTTCCTTTTCATAGATCACCATAAAGGCTTCTTTTTTTGGCGTGTTCACAATATGGATTTGCCTAGACTCACATTTTGTGAGGTTTTCCCTTTATCATCCTAGGTCACGCAGAGAGCCCCCTTTAGGTAATCACCTTCCTCTAGTTCTTTTCCATATGATGCCATAACCCAGCTATGGTCATGGACTCTCTTTCAAGGATTTATATCGGAGATCGTGTTTTTAGTCCTAATGGACCCCTTTAGAAGATTTCGTGAAGATAGACATAGACTTATCATGCTCAGACCCACTCTCATTACAACATTTCAAATAACATACAACTAAGACATATATGCATAATCTAAACATCAATGAACAACCATACTTTACATCGACTTACTTAAACTCCACAAATCTATACCAAGTATGCATATTATTCTCAACAAACATTAGTACGGTCATAGACATACTTCAATAACCAAACACAGGGTCATATACATAGCATATTGTAACCTCAAAGATCACAACATCATCTTTCAGTCACTCTCTTATAGATCTACAAGTACCATCATCATAAAAACAAGAGTCAGCATAGAAGCTTACCTAATTCTCTCCTACTGCAGCTCAAAGCTCCAGGTCTAGACTTCCATCGTGCAATTAGCAACAACTATTGCTACAGAATAAAGAAATTCATCAAGATTTATTCATATACCCATTTTTCATCATTTTTAACACTAGAAATCCCCAATCAGGGTCCTTTCATCATTTATCTTATTGACTTTCCAAGTCTAACAAATTTACTTTTCAAAACACAATATGTAGAGTCATATATCTTACCTCAACATGGTGTAATAATTGGAAAAGATCCAAATCTACAACTTTAGCTTAAGAGAGAGAAAGAAATACTTTGGGTTCCTTTAGATTTAGACAAAAATACTTCTTAAAGAAGGAAGAAAATCACTCTCTATTTTTAGACCTAAATATCTATATATAGAAACCAAGCTCTTATTGGAACCTACCACGTGTTACACACTTTCAAAGCTACCTCTATAAATGGTTTACAATTGTAAATAAAAATCCAATATTTTTATCTTCCTTGTTCATCCATTTTTTCCTTTCCATCTACCTCGTTAGAATGTAACTAGCACAATAACTCAATAGACTGAGTGTACAATACCTTTGGTAGCAATCCCTACTTATAAGTTTCTCAACACACTTACCAAATCTCTTCTTCTTTATAAATTAATACATCTTAAGAGCAACCCTCGCTTAGTAATCCAATACATACTATGCACCTGATCTATACACCAGAACAACAATTGGATGGATAACAATATTCCACTCAGGTTACTTTCGGTTAACCCGCCAAATCTTGAACCCGCCCAAAGCTAGGTGTTATAGGACCATTACCTTAGAAACCCATCCTATGAAAGTCAGGTTCTGGGGTGACAGTGGTTTAAATTTTCATGGGTCGAAGTCTAAGTAGAGGTCCCAGTCAACGGTCATTATGTGACCACGAGTTAAAATATAACTTGGGGGTCAGTGGACGGTCCTTTTGTGGTCACGAGTTTAAGCTTTTTGGATACTTGGAGATAATGCCTTATAAATACCATAGACAAGTTTGAGGTCATAATAATAGGGAAAACCTAAGGGGCTTTTCAATATAATCAGCTTATTATTTTTCCCCATCTCTACCAAAGGCGATGTTTTTAACCTCCATCTTATTCAAAACCCGAGATTGAGTTCAAGACAAGAGGACTCTTAGGGGGACCGACTGTGACAGTGGAAACATCCTCTCCCCTTTTGAGAGTCCTCTTGCATCCAAATTGGTCTCGAGATAAGAATTAAGGTTAAAGATACTACCTTCGATGGAAATGGAGAAAAAATTGCGTTGATTACATTGGAAACCCTTCATTTTTACCTATGATTATGACCTTAATCTTATTTATGGTGTTTATAAGCCACCATGTTTGGGTATCCAAAGGTTTTAAACTCGTGACAGCATAACAACCGTCAACTAGTCCTGAGTTATATTCTGACCTCTGATCGCATAACAACCGTCGACTGGAACCTTTACTTGCACTTTAACCCATGACGATATAAAGCACCAACACCCCAAAAATTGACTTCCATAGGATGAGTTTCTAAGGTAATGGTCCCATCCCAACATGGCATATGAAACATGTGTGCCTCCAAGCGTTATCACATCCTCAGTGCTCAAATCTACCTTTAAGCTTTCATAGTGTTTACCTAAAATCCTTCATGTCACACCCAAATTTTTTAAACAAAACTTGGCCATATTGGATCTGTAACAACCCATTTTCAGTTAAATTGAAACCTTGTTTTGGGACCACAAATCTAACGTGAAAATAGTTATATTATTATTTTAATGTCTACAATATGTTAGTAGTGTCATATAAAAATTTTGTTAAGAATTTTTATTGTTTGCATGCTTAATTTGGTAAAAAGGATTAAATCATAAAAGATGCAAAATTAGAGTTTTATAAGTTAAAAGTACCCTATGGCTGTGAAATTAAACAGTTAAGGGATTTAAATGGTAATTTTACCATTTATAAAGTTATTAGACATTCTTGGACATGAATTAAGTATTTTATAAGTTAATTTATAAGGTTATTTAAGTAAAATGATGAATAAGTTAAGTAATAATAATAAACATCATCTTTTAAAATGTCTCCATCCATCGAAATTGAAGATGAGAAACTCCATTAAAGAAGCTTGAAGTTTCGATCATAGTCTATCCTTGCCTGTAAGTGTAATTTTGTCTCGTTTTTAATGATTTCTATGTCTTTTAAGTTGTTGTATTTTAATCTAGCTAGCTTAGTGACTAATTTGCAAAACTGCTAAAAGGTTAGGGTTTTCCCATGAATGTGTGCATATGATTTTTGATTTTTGATGGAAGAAAATGACATTTGTTGATAAATAAACAACTTTTGTAAAGTGATTTTTGTTGAAAATATTAATTAGGGATTTATTTGTAAAATGTGTAAAATACATGGTGAAATTGTGAAATAATGGTTTTTATAAGTTGTTATGGGTTTATATAGAATTTGGCTAGCATAGTATGTGGATGAAATTACATGAATTTTAATTTACGGGATTAAGGACTAAATTGTAAAGAAGTTAAAATATTAGGGGTAAAAGTGTAAATTTACAAAAGTATGTATTTTGGACTGAATTGAATAGAATGAATATTGAATGGAATGAATTTTCTTATTTAGATCAAATTAAGCCTCGTACGGATCTAGATCGAGGGAAAGATAAAGTATCAGACTAGTCAGTCCTATTTTGTCGTTTTTGTTATCGATGTAAGTTTGTATGTTTAAATAGCATTTTAATATATTTGATTTAAATGCTATTATGTTATTCATCATACCATGTCACGACGAAAATCCAAGAATGTTACAACGGCTATCGAGTCTCATTTGAACCTTAGGAATATATAGGATACAAATGACATGTCATTAAGGTTACCATGTTACGGGTGCTGGTCCTGAATGTTCTACTGATGGCTGAGTTTTGACATTTGTTGCAAATACTAGTCAGCTTGTGTGAGCGGCATTGTGCGGCTACATTCCAACCGTTAGCTTGTGTGAGCATACCCATTTATGGCTCAAGTTAGCATCGATGTAAAGAAAAAGGAAATAAAATGGTTTTAACCATATGTTTATCACACTTTGTGTGAGCTTTCTGTGTATTCGATATTATTCTAAGTGGTTCAACGGGCATCTAAAGGGAAGGAACGATAAGTGTTCTAACGGTTAAGTTAAGAACCTATGGAAATGTATGAATTATTGATGATCAAAGTATGTATAATCATGTTATTGAAATTATGAATTCAAGTATGTTATGTTCATGAAATTTATCTTATCATGAGATGATTTTGCCATGTTATGTGTTTAATCACTAACTTGTGTTGTTGATGATGCTTAGGCTTGTGCCAAGCTATGTTGGATTGATTCGTGTCTATTTTTAAGATTATGAATTAAAATGGTAAGCTATGTTCATGATTTATGAACTTTCTAAGCATTATATGCTTACATTGTTGTTCTTTTGTATGTTTTATAAATTACCAGAAGCTCAATCGGTTCGGAAGCTTGTCAGAGACATATCACACTATCTAGAGATTATATTGGTAGATTTTGATGTTTTAGTCATGGTTATAATGGCATGTATAGGAGAATTGTGTTTGATGAACTAGTTGTTATGTTTGGCATGTATATATGTGGAATTATGGTTGGTAAACTTTTGACATTCTTGATGCTTAAATGGTTAGTGTTGAAACGGTCAAGTGATGGTATATTTTGAATGACCAATTTGGTATGTTTTATTGTGACTTGTTATATGGTCAATTGTGCTAAGGATTGGTATGAAAATAGATAGTTGTGTATGGTTGATTCATGGATAAATATGCTTATGTTTTGGTTGACTTGATGATTTGTGATTGTGATGCCTTTTGGCATATTGGTTGCATGGATAAATGACCTATTGAATTGACCTTATTATGCATGTTTTAGGTATGTTTTAAGGCTAGATTGTATGTGCAAATAGCTTGTAGGTGTGTGCTTAAGTTGGGTGAAAGAAAGGGCTTGAAATTGGCCTATTTTTTGTCCACACAGCCTAAGACACGAGCGTGTGTGACACACGGCCATGTGACACGGCTATGTGTCCCTTGTAGGTTTCATAGGGCTGCAAGTCAGGAAGTTATATGGCTTGGCACACAGGTGTGTGAGGCCATTCCAAGTGTTACACGAGCATGTGGCTTAGCCGTGTGACCTAATTTAGAGAGTTACACAGGCATGAACATAGGTTGGGACACGACCGCATGTCCCTATTTCAAATGTTACACAGCCTGAGACATGGGTGTGTGTCTCAGTCGTATGAGGCATATGACCTGGCCACACAGCCATGTGACCCCTGCAGTGTGAATTTTTCCAACTTTTTCCTTAAGGTTTCATATGTTCTCGATTTAGTCTCGAATCATTTCTAAAGTGTTTCTAAGGCCTCGAGGGCTCGAATAGGGGACGATATGCATGTGTTTGAATGGATTTTTCTATGATTATGAAATGTTTGGAAATGAATGATTTGAGTTACATTTTTACGGTAACGCTCTATAACCCTATTCTAGCGACAGATATGGATTAAGGGTGTTACAGGATTAGAGACCTTGAATTATTTTTTATATTTCATATTAATCCTACGACATCCTTTCTGTATCGAATTGTAAAATTTGAGGGTTGAATTGGTATTAGTGATAATTGTCAAATTTTCTAAGAGACCTGGTGGGAAATAATGGCTTGTTTATAATATTTTATATCAAATTGTGTTAGTGCTTGCATGGAAAGTGATGAGCTGTCAATAAGAGAGTGGCTATATAAGGTAGAAGAAAACCGGTGAACAAAGATTGTTATTTTTCTTCTTCTTTCGAATTCTTCTCAGCTATCATTTTTCTTTCTGGTTGTTTCTGAATAAGAGGAAGAGAAATGAATGAATCACGTTGTATGTTGGTGAAAAATAGCAAATTAGCCTTATCAAGTGTGGAACTCGTGAACTAGAAGGGGAAGAACCAAGTGACAAGGGAATGATTAAGCCGGTGTGGGTGCTATGGCTTTGAGGTAATTGTTGGTAAGTCACTAAAGTCAAATCTTCTTGTTTGTATATTGTATGTTTCCGTGTTGTGATGATTGGGTTATATTCGTTGAGAAGTCACTTGTGTGTTCTGCTGATGATGAAGATGTTGATCTGTTATGGGATTTCTGTTGAAATGTTAATGGGTGTGTTAAGTGTTGTGATACATATGCATGTTTGTTGCAAGCATGAAATCGGTGAATCATCTGCTCGTTTTAATGTGTATTAGTGTTGTAGTGAAATGTTGGTATGCTCTATTTTGTGTCATTGAGCCATATGATTAGTTGTATATGTGAATCTGCTAAATGTTTGGTATATATTAACTTGATGAGAATAAAGTTCATACTATGATGGGAGGTATGTGTTGGTTGATGATGAAAGAATAAAGAGAATTCATGTTCTGCACTTTGTGCCAGATGTTAACTGGCTTTACGAAGGTTCGATTGGAGGGCACGAAGAATGTTTATGCATGTTATTTGGCTTTGCAGATGTTCGGTTGGATTGTACAGAGATATATGTGTACATGTGATAACCCTATGAAGGTTCATCTCCAGTATGAGACTTTACGGAGTCTAAGCCTCTAAGCCTCATGTATGTATGCAAGTCCCATAGCCATGGGTATACACAAGTTAAGACAATATGCTAGACTTGTCCTTATGATTCAAGCTAAGACAATCTGTTGGGCTTGTTCTTATGATTAAAGCTAAGTCAGCCCATTAGACATGTCCTTATGATTCAAGCTAAGATAGTCCACTGGACTAGTTCTTATGATTAAAGCTAAGATAATCCGTTAGACTTGTCCTTATGATTCAAGCTAAGATAGTCTGTTGGACTTGTTTTTATGATTAAAGTTAAGACAGTTCACTAGACTTGTCCTTATAATTCAAGCTAAGATCGTCTGTAGGACTTGTCTCCAAGTTTCCTTGCAAAGGCTATACACAGGACTTTGCTATATGAAAGTCTGCGAGACTATTTGTTCCAGGAATCCATGTGAACGTTCCGCAGGCATGAATTTGCATATAAGATTCTGTATCTATAAATCCACCTATGTGAATTTGTATCTATAAATCTACATATATGAATCCGTACATATGAATCCACATATAAGAATTTGTTTTTATGAATCCACTTATGTGATTCTGCATCTATGAATACGCAGGGACTATTCTTCAAGTAGGAGTCCCCAAGGACTAACCAATGAGTATGAATCCACAAGTTTAAGTTGACCAAGGTATGAGTCCACACGTAAAAGTCCACAAAGTGTGAAATGCAAGAGTCTTCAGAGACTAACAGCTGAGTGTTAGTCCGTAATAGTATTGTAACACCCCTAACCCGTGTCCATCATCGGAACAGGGTTACAGAGCATTACTAAAACATTTAATCACATTTTATAGATAAATCATGCAAGTTACTATTCAAATTCCAAAATCATTCAAAACATCCCTTAAATGTATCCTCGAGGCCCAATACGAGCTTTAGAATCGAGTCGGGACTTAATCAGAACCTCTAAGAATTTTTTAGAAATTATAAAAATTTTTTAAGGTGCAGGGCTCACACGCCCATATGGTCCAAGGGACATGCCTGTGTGACCCTAGAACACGCCCGTGCTAGAGGTCATGTTCGACCCTGTGTAACTCTTTGACTTGTGCACATGGCCATGCCACACGTCCGTGTGCTAGCCCGTGTGGTTAATTAATTCAATTCAAAATTTGCTGTAGGTTTCACATGGCGAAGACACACACCCGTGTTCTAGGCTGAGATACACCCCCATGTCTCTGCCCGTGTGCTTAATTCTGAGCATTCCATTTCTTGAATTTAAGGTGCAAGGGATACACGACCTAACTACATACCCATATACCCGACCGTGTGACACACACAGTCTAGACACATGCCAGTGTGTCTGCCCATGTGGACAAAATAAAGCTATTCCTAGCTTCATTTCTCACCCAAAATCACACCCAGGACCTGCACTTGAATCACACATCCAAAAACCAACCATTTCAAATATTCAAATCAAGTAAATTCCATCATTCATCATGGCATATCCTTTCATGCATACATGTCTACAATCATACATTAGTTCAATCCATGTATTAAACATGATTTGATCAACTACTTAACATATATGTAGCTTCCATAGTTTAACATTAAAAGTATATTAAACAAACCATTATTAGCCATTCCAATGGCTAGATTAGAAGCATCATTTACATTTACATGCCTTTATGGCCAATATAACCTATACATGCCATTGTAACCATAATTGCCTTACCATATTGGACCGACATGGGCCAATGGATAGTGTGAGTGATCTCTGCCAAGCTTTCAATCCAACGAGCTTTTGATTTACTCTAAAATAGGGAAATAAAACTAAGTTAGCATAAAATGATTAGTAAGTTCGTATAACATGGTACTTACCTTACCATTCATTCTATTTTGAGGTAACTATGTAAGGCATAATCAATCAATTTGACCTCAGGCCCTACACACATTATCATTGCCCTTGTTAGTCATATATTCCATAATAACATCCAATCATATATGGGCTCAACAATAATCAAATTTCCAGGCAGGTATGCTTTCCACAACATGTATTCATTCCACATGCATAATTCATCTCATTATTTCAAGTATAATTTCATAATAGTTCATTTCAAGTTTAGATAATTTCACATCAGAACTTTACTCATATTACTCGAAATATCAAGGTCACGATTATTACACTCAAGTTGTACAAGTCTAGAATCAAGGATGTACTTACTCATAAAATAAATTCCATATACAATATCATAATTTCATATTTCCATATATCAATTTTTACGTATCTTTATTTTCATGTATTTCAGGCCGATATGTGAAATAACTCATTTCTTATTCATATCTTCTCATGTCAAGAACTTTTACCCATTGAATTTATCTGAAATATCGATGGATACACAAGCAGTAAACTCATGGTGTACAAATCAAGATTTGTTAATTTATAATCAATGGTACCATAAGGTACTATTTCAGGGAGTACACTCTCGAGCCACACATGTATACAACAGGATAACCAGTCCAAGCTAAATCCTTTTTATGACATATGCTCTAAGGAGCTTGATCTGGATTACTGGTCCTGGCTAAATCCAATCCACAACATATGCTCGAGAGGACTTATATCAGGATTACCCATTGGGCTAAACCCTTTCTATCATGAGATCGATAGGATTACTCGTCCGAGTTAAATCCCGTCTGCAACAAATGCAGGACCTCATTCATTTCGACAAATCACATATCCATCAAATTTTCCATTTATTCAAATGGAATTTAGAAACTTTCAAGCATTATCAAGCACGTGGTCAATCTCATATTTTTATGCATTATACAATTCAAATGTTCACATTTAACTCAAGCATAAAATTAACATTTTTATCATTTATCATTTGTCGGGCATTATAAATGATCGGGCACTTTCATTTATCAGGCTTTAATGAGTATGTGATCATTTCACATATTGATGGGATTTATATAATTAACAAACACAACATTTAATTCAAGCATAAAAATATATACAATTTAGTTACACGAGCTTACCTCGACAAATGTTTGTGTACATAAATCTACTAAGCTGACATTTTCCTCCTTTCCTCATTCTAGCTCCAAATTTGGTCTATCCGGATCTATACGAATAAATTTAACATCAATTTATCATATTTTATATTCAAGTGGACTCAATTTTATCCTAGGAAAATTACCATTTTTCCCCTAAAGTTTCCATAAATTCCCATTTCATCCCTAGGCTCGGAAAATGAAACTTGTGCAATTTACACCCTATTCCAAGCCTAAACAAAATCTTATTACAAAATTTACAGCACATGTATTCATAAAAATTCAGAAATTTTCATCAAATTTCACAACTTTACATTTTAGTCCCTAAATAATATTTTTATCAAAAGTCACTTTGTAAAAGTTGTTTATCTATCAACAATCTTTCATATTCTACCATAAATTTCTAATTTTCAGCATATTCATCCATGACCCAATTTTTATACTTTGAAAACTTTTCAAATTGATCCCCCAAATAGATAAATTAAGTAATCTCGGTTTTAAAAATATCAAAATTACTAAAAACGGACCAAGAAAACTTACCCAATTTGGCCATGAAAGTTTCTTCTCTCTGTAACACCCCAAACCCGGCCAAGACGTTATGGCCGAATCTGGCGCATCACATTGAAATGTTTTAGTGAAAACCGTGTTTTCATTGAAAACCCTTCTTAAAATAAAAGAAACCTTAACTAACTTAAAAACATCTCCTTTCAATTGCTTGATTAAAACATATGATTTTATGAAAACATGTCATTTTAAGGTTTAGTTGCGGAAGCTAGAAAAACATATAATAGTTTAAGAAACCATGTTCAACTTCTTATAATTACATCACATAAAAATAATAATCCAACTACTAACAAAATGGAAGCCCTATTACAATCAGGTCTGAAAAGTACTTAATGAAATAGAAACTTATATGCTTAGAAAAAAAAGCAAGTCCAAATTGTCTTGCTAGCTGGCCACCCAGAGTCCCTCCAAACATCGAACCTTCTATTGAGCATCACTTGAAAATAAAATAAAAGAGGGGGTGAGTTTTCACAAACTCAGTGTGTACAACCCTCGACGAGCAACAAGCATTCAATAAACACCATACATCACATGCAATGCAATCCCATCCCAATAATCCATCCGCTACACACCAGCTCCGTCCCCCGTCACACCATGTGGGGATATAAATATCGACCCACCCATCTGTCACATCTATGGTAGCCCAGTTGCGGAACTACCTGCATTTACACATTGGGCTTAAAAGTCGTCGGTGGATCCACGATTGTCAAGAAACCATGCGATCCTCATATACTTCCTGCGTTCCATGATTCCCAACCCCTATGCAACCTAAGCAGAATATCATATGTATGCATGTCACATCCATAAAACTTACATTCAACACCTAGGGGTATTTTGGTCATTTTTGCCCTTAAAGGCATTTCGGTAATTTTCCCTTAGTTATGGTTTTCACTTACCTTTACCTATTAACAAATCTCGTGAGCTAAGATGAAGAATACTATGCACCAGGTAGGATTCCAGAGAAGAGGAGGTGAGTCTTAAGACCGCGAGGAGGTGAGTCATTAAGACCACTTAAGTACCAAGCTCTCCCTAGATCCAATCCTAGACATGCATATACCCATTGCCATACCTTAACCCTTTGACTTATCCACGGTTGCAATTAATTAATTAAGTTTTATGTAGTCATCATATGCTAGGCCCAAAACCCCTTACAAAGCCCAAACAAATTCATCTACTTGTATCTGGCCCATTGAGCCCAATCATATTCATATGGCTCATTAGGCCCAAATCACCTGTATATGGCCCATTAGGCCCAAATCACATTTATATGGCCCATTAGGCCCAAATCACATTATACACATGCTCACATACGAATTTCTATCACATAGCATCAATTATAAAATTTTGCCTATTATGGTCCCAACAGCCTGTCAGGCCCATTAAGCCTATTCTGGCCTAGTTGGCCAATTCACAGCCCAAGCCCATGGAATCGCCCATGGGGCCTCAGACAACCTATCGGTTTCCTCTTCATGAGTGTTTGCGCACTCGTAAGACTACTGTAGCCCAACTTTCGGCATTTCAGCTTTTCGGTATTTCAACTTTTGCCGATTCATTTTGTGTGTGGTGTGTATGTACACACCCGGTAAGTAAGCGTGCTGCGATTCCCTTAGTCACTAACCTACAAACGATATCACCTTTCAATTAATCGCATGCTTAATACATATCCTTACTAAAATCGAAACCTCACCTTAACCTTACCTTGCACAATCAGCCCCTTTTTAAATCACTAACCACGACCAACTCCTAGATCTGCACCAATATTAACTATTAAAACCAAAATAATAGGTGACTCGTATCCAACACAAGTCCCCTTACCTTAATTATGAACATTCGGCCACCTTAGCCAATGGGAGAGGAATACTTACCAAAATCACAAACACCTAAAGAGCAATTCGGCAGAGAGCTAAGATCCGAGATCCGATACTAATTCCCTACCAAATTTGTTTAGAAAGAGTGAGAGAAGAACAGCGTAATAGATTCATAGCAAAACCGATTGGTGAATAAGATTTATTTGGTACAGATTAAAGAAGAAGAGTAGAAGAAGGAATCGGCTAAGTGAAACAAAGAAAATTGTGTAGAGAAGAATATTGTGAATTCTATAGAACTCTGGTAATAATACCAATCAATACGCAACAGGTTTAATTCTTCTCAATGATCTCATATGACCCATTGAACCACAGAATTAATTTGCCTTTCCTGCCAAACAGGAGAACTTTCTTCCACGGCGAAACTTTCAAAAATATTTTGTTGCCAATCTAAAACTCTATTTTTTTTCCTTTTAGATCCACATTGGATTTCTGACAATCAAATGCTACTTTTAAATTGTCTTAGATCATTTTCATCTTTCTTTGGTTTCAAAGAATCAAACCTACTACATATATCTTTTCTCGCTGAGCTCAGTCCAAAACTATGGAGTTTTGCACTTATAACCATATAAAACCTCATACGGTACAATTTTATACTTAACTATTAACTGTTATAATAAGCAAATTCAACCAGAAGCAAATACTTTTCCTAGTTACCTTCAACTTCAAGTACACAACATCGAAGCACATCTTCCAAATTCTGAATCATATGTTCAAATTGATCATTCGTCTGAAAATGAAATATGGTACAAAAATGTAACCGTATAGCCAGAGTTTCTTGTAACTTGTTTCAGAATCGGAATATGAACTGTAGATCTCTATCAGAAATAACAGAAGCTAGCACATCATATAATCTGACAATCTCAGAAACAGATCATTCAAGCAATCTATCAAGTGTGAAATCCACTCATTCTAGAATAGAATGTGCAGGCTTCGTCAAACAATCGACAATTACTCAAATAGTATCTTTCTTTTTCATAGACAGGGATAATCCTGATATAAAATTAATGGTAAATTTGTCCCATTTCCATTTCGGTATTTTCACTGACTATACCATCTTGAAAGTATCATTCTTATCTTACTGACACATCCAACATTTTAAATATAGATTCAGAAATACCACGTTTCATTCTGAGCTACTTATACATCTTTTTCAAATCATTATGCATTTTATCATTTCCCAGATAAACAGACATAGTACTATTGTGATCATTCATGTAAAATTTTCTATAAAAGTTCCAAATTCTTCAGTACACAAACTGTTTCTGAATGGCAGTCATTTATTAGATCTATTCTAAAATTCTGAATAAGAAATTAATTCACACTGTATTCAATTATCTTACAACTCATTACAACTTTTCTAGGCTTCACAGATCTATTGTAGAAACATCGGTTAAGCTCTATACTCAGCTAAAATTGAGTTATTAACAGACAATAATAATCGGTATCCATGGCTTGTAAAGTATACAAAGATTTTCTACTCAGAACATATGTAACAATATTCGTTCTTTCCAAGTGATATACAATTGTCAGATCATAATCTTTCAACAATTCAAGTCATATACGCTATCACAAAGTGAAATCTTTTTACAATATCAGACACTTCGACTTTTTATAATCAGTGAATAAATGACATTTTTCATGAAACAAGTAATGTTGTCAGATTTCAATACAAAAACAATAGCTGTCAATTCTAGATCATGTATCAAGTAATTCTTTCCATGTGGTTTTTAACTGTTTGAAAGTACATGCTATTACCTTGCCTTATTGCATCAAAACATAATCTAATCCTATTCAATAATACATCTTTGGAATAACAAATTCCTTACTCGATTCAAGCTGAACCAGAATTAATACTCCAGTTAACAGAGCTTCCAACTCATCAAAACTTTACTGATATTTATCAGTCCATTCAAATCTTATCTTTTTTCTATAATGACTAGGTCATCAATGTAACTATTTCAATTATTAACATTGAAGCTTTGAGTTTTTCCAAAACCATAACCATCAGATAGATTTTAAACCATTGTGCAATAATATGACTGACATTTCAGCTATATAGATAAAACAACACTTCAACATCAATAGTGCACCTCAACTTAAAAGAGGGAGAACTGAAAGTGGCCTCAATAATAACCAATGTAGTAATACAATTTCTATAATTTGTGATCTCTATCACCATACATCATGATCAAGTCAATATTTATAACGGTAATAAATGTTATTACCTTCGATCAAAGAATATCTTTCACATATAACCTAGGTTTACATGATAAAGAGATTAATGATATATCAAAGAAAATTCAGTAGAGTAATATCACGTATACTCAGTAGAAACAACTGTGATAAAGATAATATAACTTGCATATTCGCAATTTAGGGCTTCAATCAGTAGAAGTAGAAAATAATATCATATGAACTTTATCATCAAATCTTATATCAATCATGATAAATTAGAAAACCCGAGTATGATAGAGCAATACCGCTCATGAGTCAACCAGACTTTCAGTAATTCAATCTATCATAATTTACTAGCCTATCAATACGATAAATATTGTATCTGTACATGCACAATTTCATATGCCTCTGAGAATAACAGAACATATAGAATACCCAGAAGAGATTGATGCAATATACTCAATTATAACAGCTGTATTCACATATCTTTGCAATTTCATTACTATTCCACTGACTAATAAAGTCATCAATAATCTTACATTATTCAGTTCACCGAAAGAGTCAATTTGGAAGAATTTTCAGCTAATCCATTCTATAATTATCATATATCGATAAGTCGTTTACTCATGAATAACTTCTTCCTTAACAATGACATCACATATTAAGAATAATCCTTAGAAAATCTGATATCTCTTTTAATACCGTCTTTACTTACTAACCCATTCTCATTCTGACTACATCATTAATCATTCAGCCTTTGAACTCTTTAGTTCCACGTTCATGAGCTTAATCTATATAAATCATGTAAATTTCATTGTATAACACTCTACTGGTAAAAGGGTAGAGATGTAAGCCTCAAAATTCAACTTTCATAAATACACACATATCACTTAACATTTATCATTAACATGTCCATTATAAAGCATTTATATCATACCTTTATTGGCCCCCTTTTATCATACGCATCATTTTTACTTGAGCATTACGAGTATCACTTTTAGCATTATTGGAATTAGCTCGGTTGGAAAGCATCATTTTCTATTTTTAAGAAAATTTTCATCAGATTCAGGAGATATAACACTATCATAGGTTATATAATGGCATATATTTCTAGACTCCACATATGCTACATTTAATTCGGGAATCGATTAAACTGTAGCTCAGATACCACTAAATGTAACACCCCTAACCCGTGTCCATCGTCAGAATAGGGTTACGGAGTATTACCGAAACATTCAATCACATTTTACGGATAAATCATGCAAGTTACTATTCAAATTCTGAAATCATTCAAAATGTCCCTTAAATGGACCCTGAAGGCCCAATACGAGCATTAGAATTGAGTCGGGACTTAATCGAAACCTTTAAGAATTTTTTACAAAATTATAAAAATTTTTCAAGGTGCAGGGCTCACACGCCCGTGTGGTCCAAGGGTCACTCCCGTATGACCCTAGAATACACCCGTGTTGAAGGTCGTGTTCGACCCTGTGTAACTCTTTAACTTGTGCACACATCCATGCCACACGCCCGTGTGCTAGCCCGTGTGGTTAATTAATTCAATTCGAAATTAGGTGCAGGTTTCACACGAAAATGACACACACCCGTGTTCTAGGCCGTGTAGAACACACGGCTGAGACACATACCCGTGTCTCTGCCTGTGTGCTCAAATTTGAGCATTCTGTTTCTTGAATTTAAGGTGCAGGGGACACACGGTCTAACTACACGCCCATATACTCGGCCGTGTGTCACACACAGACTAGACACACGCCCGTGTGTCTATCCGTGTGGACAAAATAAAGCCATTCCTAGCTTCATTTCTCACCTAAAATCACACCTATGACCTACACTTGAATCACACATCCAAAGCCAACCATTTCAAGCATTCAAGTCAAGCAAATTCCATCATTCATCATGGCATATCATTTCATGCATACATGTCTACAATCATACCTTAGTTCAATCCATGTATTAAAATTTTTTTGATCAACTACTTAACATATATGTAGCTACCATAGTTTAACATTACAAGTATATTAAACAAACCATTACTAGCCATTCCAATGGCTAGATTACAAGCATCATTTACATTTACATGCCTTTATGGCCAATATAACCTATACATGCCATTGTAACCATAATTACTTTACCATATTGTACCGACATGGGCCGATGGATAGTGTAAGTGATCTCCGCCAAGCTTTCGATTTACTCTAAATAGAGAAATAAAACTAAGTAAGTATAAAATGCTTAGTAAGTTCATATAACATGGTACTTAACTTACCATTCATTCTATTTTGAGGTAACTATATAAGGCATAATCAATCAATTTGACCTCAAGCCCTACACACATTCTCATTGCCCTTGTAGTCATATATTCCATAATAACATCCAACCATATATGGGCTCAACAACAATCAAGTTTCCAAGCAGATATGCTTTCTACAACATGTATTCTTTCCACATGCATAATTCATCTCATTATTTCAAGTATAATTTCATAATAGTTCATTTCGAATTTATATCATTTCATGTCAGAACTTTACTCATATTACTCGAAATATCAAGGTCACGATTAGTACACTCAAGCTGTACAAGTCTAGAATCAAGGATGTATATACTCATCAAATAAATTCCATTTACAATATCATCATTTCATATTTCCATATATCAATTATCACGTATATCATTTTCATGTATTTCAGGCCAATATGTGAAATAACTCATTTCGTATTCATATCCTCTCATGTCAAGAACTATTACCCATCGAATTTATCTAAAATATCGATGGATACACAGATAGTACACTCGTGGTCTACAAATTAGGATTCGTCAATTCATATTCTATGGTACCCATAAGGTACTATTTTAGGGGGTACACTCTTGAGCCACACATGTATACAACAGGGTTACCAGTCCAGGCTAAATCCTTTTTATGACATATGCTCTATGGAGCTTGATCTGGATTATCCGTCCGGGCTAAATCCTTTCTATCATTAGATCGATAGGATTACTTGTCTGAGTTAAATCCCGTTCGCAACAATGCAGGACCTCATTCATTTCGAGAAATCACATATCCATTGAATTTTCCATTTATTCAAACAGAATTTAGCATCTTTCAAGCATTATCAAGCATGTGGTCAATCTCATATTTTTATGCATTTATGCAATTCAAATATTCACATTCAACTCAAGCATAAAATTAACATTTTTATCATTTATCATTTGTCGGGCATTATAATTGATCCAACACTTTCATTTATCAGGCTTTAATGAGTATGTGATCATTTCACATATTTATGGCATTTATATAATTCACAAACACAACATTTAATTCAAGAATAAAAATATATACAATTTAGTTATACGAACTTACCTCGATAAATGTTCATGTACATAAATCTACTAATCCGACATTTTCCTCCTTTCCTTGTTCTAGCTTCGAATTTGGTCTATCCGGATTTATACGAGTAAATTTAACATCAATTTATCATATTTTATATTCAAGTGGACTCAATTTTTATCCTAAGCAAAATTACCATTTTGCCCCTAACTTTTCCATAAATTCCCATTTCGTCCTAAGGCTCGGAAACTTGTGCAATTTACTCCCTATTCCAAGCCTAACCAAAATCCCATTACAAAATTTACAGCACATGTATTCATAAAAATTCAGAAATTTTCATTAAATTTCACAACTTTACATTTTAGTCCCTGAATCACGTTTTCATCAAAAGTCACTTTGTAAAAGTTGTTTATCTATCAACAATCTTTCATTTTCTACCATAAATTTCTAATTTTCAGCATATTCATCCATGATCCAATTTTTATACTTTGATAACTTTTCAAATTGATCCCCCAAATAGATAGATTAAGCTATCCCAATTTTAAAAATATCAAAATTACTAAAAACGGGCCAAGGAAATTTATCCAATTTGGCCATGAAAGTTTCTTCTCTCTCTCCTAGGGCTTCCATGTATTTTTGGGGAAAAAGATGATAAAATAAAATGATATTGCTTTTTTTATCATCTTTTAATTAATTAAATATTTTCACTTTCAGTCCTTGCCCTTTTTCTAAATTTACATGGATGAGTCACCAAAATATCTACATGCTTTTTATTAATGGTCTAATTACCATATAAGCACCTTAAGTTTTGAATTCCATAGCTATTTGATCCTTCTAGCTACAAGAATCCAACTTTTTCATTTTATGCTATTTGATCCTTCCCGTAATTAAACACTTAATCGATATGTGAAAAAAAAATAGAATAAAATAAATAAAATAAAGAACACACAAATTTTACGTGGAAACCCTTTCGGGAAAAAAAACCACGGGCAGAGGAGAAGAAAATTCACTATGTCGAAAAATTTGTATCAATACAAGAGGAATAGACTATGTCTATTTATAGGCTTGTAAAGCCATATTCTAGTAGGATTGAAACACCCTATCCTAATCAATATAAAATAGATGAAGTTTAATAAGGTTTAAAAAACCTTATTCTAAAATAAAATAAAAGAAGTCTAGTTCTATATGGATTTTACTTTTATTTTATTTTCCATCATATTCTATAAGAATTTGGGTCACTTAATTCTAACAATCTCCACCTTGACACAAATTCTCAATGAACAAGTTCTTCATTGCGAACTTTCAATAAACAAGTTCTCCACCTCTTCCATAAAACCCCTTAAGGGTTTAACTCAACAATGAACACCAACCAAGTCTAAGTAATGCTCAAACTTGGTTTTAGGAAGTGACTTAGTCATCATATCTGCAGGATTTTCATGAGTACTAATTTTGCTCACAACAATATCACCACGAGCAATAATATCACGAACAAAATGATACCGAACATCAATGTGTTTTGTTCTCTCATGAAACATTTGATCTTTTGTAAGAAATATAGCACTGATTGTCACAAAATCTTGTGTTTGATTCGAAGGTCTTCATTGAGTTCACTAAATAGTCCCTTCAACCAAATAGCTTCTTTGCAAGCCTCGATGTAATCGCCATGTACTCGCCGGTGGTAGACAAAGCATTGTAGTTTACAAAGTGGCTTTCCAACTAATTGCACAACCTCCGATTGTAAAAAGCGTAACTGTGAGAGATCTTCTTCTATCAAGGTCTCCAAAGCAAAATCAGCATCAACATACCCTATGACTCCATCTTTAGTTCTTCCAAACTGTAAGCAAACATCAGTAGTGCCTCGTAAGTATCTTAAAATCCACCGAATCGCTTTCCAATGTTCTTTTACGGGATTTGCCATGTATCGCTAAATCGATCGATTGCATATGATAAATCTGGACGTGAACAAACCATAGCATACATGAGAGATCCCCTTTGCACTAGAGTATGGAACATGTGACATGTACTCAATCTCATCATCGATTGTGGAGACAAAATCGATGAAAGTCCGAAATGGGCTGCTAAAGGAGTACTAACAGCTTAGCACTCTGCATATTGAACTGCAAAGAACTTTCTCAATGTACCCCTTCCGACTTAGGTACAATTTACTTGATTTTCTATCTCTCGAGAATCTCCATACCAAGTATCTTCTTTGCTTTGGTCCTAAATCTTTCATCTCAAATTCTTTACTTAGTTGGGCTTTGACCTTTCTTATCTCTTCTTTATCTTTTCTTTGCTATCAACATGTCATCAACATAAAAAGTAGATACACAAAAAAGAACCATCACTATTTTTCTTAAAGTAAACACAATTGTCAAAACTACTTCTTTTGAAATCATGAGAAGTCATAAAGAAATCAAACCTCTTGTACCTTTGTCTTGGTGATTGTTTCAAACCGTAAAGGGACTTTTTCAAACAAGCAAACATAGTTCTCTTTTTCAAAGCTGTAAAACCTTATACGGTTGTTGCATGTAAATATCCTCATCAAGTTCTCCATGCAAAAATGCGGTTTTTACATCTAAGCGCTCAAGCTCCAAATCATGCATGGCCACAATACCAAGCAAAGCTCGAATCGAACTATGCTTAACAAGCTGGGGAGAACACATCAGTGAAGTCCACTCCTGGAATTTATTTGTAACCCTTTGCAACAAGCCTTGCTTTATATCGGGTTCTTCAACTCCTGGAGTCCCTTCTTTCTTTTAAATACCCATTTACAACGACGACCTTTTACCTTTAGGAAGTTTCACAAGGTCCCATGTTCTGTTTTTGTGGAGTGATTCCATCTCTTCTTGCATAGCAAACATCCACTTTTCTCGAGCCTTCACAGTAATCGCCGAGAATAATTAGATGGCTCTTGATTCGCATCTATATCTTCAGCTACATTCAAAGCATAAGCAACTAGATCAGCCTCGGCATATTTCTTTGGAGGTTTAATTTCTCTTCTAGTTCTGTTTTTGGCGATAGAGTATTGTGGTGAAGAAGCAACTCTATTTTCAATTTTTGTACTAGCTTGAGGAGTTGACTCTGTATTATCTCGATGCTCTACTTGTTTTTGATTTTCTTTATTGGAAGAGTCTTTAAGAGATAAGTTAGGTAGCATAGCAGTTTCATCAAAAACAACATCTCTACTAATCACAACTTTTCTATTTTCAGGACACCATAACTTATACCCTTTTACACCAGCTTTATAACCAAGAAAAACACATTTAATGGATCTCGGTTCCAATTTTCCATTATCAACATGAGCATATGCAGGACACCCAAAGATCTTTAAATTAGAATAATTAGCGGGATTACGGACCATACCTCTTGTGGAGTCTTTTTCTCAATGGCAGCGGATGGAGATCGGTTGATCAAAAAACATGCGATGAAGCAGCGCTTACGCCCAAAATGACCGGTAAGTTGGCATTTGACAACATACATCGAACCTTCTCCATGATCGTTCTGTTCATTCGTTCTGCAACGCCGTTTTGTTGTGGAGTATGACGAACTGTCAGGTGTCTTATGATTCCTTCTGACTTGCACAATCTATTAAACTCATCAGAACAGAACTCTAAGCCATTGTCTGTGCGGAGGTATTTTATGCATTTTCCCGTCTGCTTTTTCAATCATAATTTTCCAAGACTTAAATGCGGAAAACACATCACTTTTCTGCTTCAGGAAGAACGCCCAAACTTTTCTGGAAAAATCATCAATAAAGGTTAGCATATAATTAGCTCCACCTCTAGAAGGCACTCTAGATGGCCCCCACAGGTCAGAATGAATATACTCCAATGTTCCCTTCGTGTTATGGATTCCTCTAATGAATCGAACTCTCTTTTGTTTTCCAAAAACACAATGCTCACAGAAATTCAGTTTGCAAATTCCTTGCCCATTAAGAAGTCCTCTTTTGCTCAATTCTGCCATGCCATTCTCACTCATATGCCCTAGGCGCATATGCCAAAGTTTAGTAATATCATCATCTGACAAGGACGAGGAAGCGGCAATTTGCATCACGATATGATAGAACCACCGCAAAACATATAACTTGGCAATCTTTCTCTGTCCTTTCATCACAACAAGGGACCCTTTGGAAATCTTTAAAACCCCACTTTCAGCTGTATATCTGTACCCTTTTGAATCAAGAGTACTCAACGAAATTAAATTTCTTTTCAATTCTGGAACATGCCGTACGTCACTAAGTGTTCTGACAACTCCATCAAACATCTTAACTTTAATTGTTCCAACACTGCGATTTTACACGAAGTATTATTTCCCATCAAAACAACACCTTCAGACACGTTTTCGTAAGTTGTAAACCAATCCCGATTGGGACTCATATGGAAGGTGCAGCCTGAATCAAGTATCCACTCCTCGCTTACTTTAGAATCATTGACTGAAGCGACTAGAAGTTCACCATCATTTGTAGTCTTCTACAACATCAGCTTCACCGGAATTTTTTGGTTGTTTTCCCTTTTGATTCGCAGCCTCCCTTTTAATCTTATTTTGTAGCTTATAGCACTCAGATTTAATGTGCCCTTTCTTCTTGCAGAAGTTACAAGTTTTACCTCTGTTTGAAGACTTCGATCTACCCTTAGATTTACCACGAGGATTCCGTTCCTGTGTCCTACCACGATCATCATCAGCATTCCGATCTTGTCTCCCACGAACAATGAGACCCTCTCCCTGAGAGTCGGGTTTAACCACAAGATGCTTCATCTTATCATACGAGGTTAAAGAATCATAAACCTCATCAGCTGTTAGAGACTCACGGCTATATAAAATCGTGTCTCTAAAGGTTGAATAAGGCAGGGGGCAACGAACAAAGTAGAATTAACCCTAGATCTTCCTTATCATCTTTTGAACCTCCATGGCTTCCAAGTTTGAGAGAATTTCTTTAAACAACTTGTTAAGTGTTCGTGTCTGACGACGCCTTCCTCCAAACGATGAGCATAAAAGACGCTGCTTCATATGCAACTTGCTTGTTAGAGTTTTTCGACATACATATTTGTTCTAGCCTCTTCCATAATGCGTGGCAGTTTTCTCTTTCATCACATCTTGCAAAATTTCGTTGGACAAATGCGGATGTAATTGTGTTAATGCCTTTCGATCCTTATGCTTTTTCTCTTCATCTGTTAATGTCGAAGGCATCTTATCTATCCCTAGCGGGGCATCCTCCGAGATCCATCGTGCAAGAAGCGCTTGCATCTTAATTTGCCACAACGCAAATCTAGTGTTGCGATCCAACAGTGAATTTCATATTTCAAAGACGCCATTACCGTGATCGAGATGAATAACCCGGAAGCTCTCGATACCAATTTGTGAAAAAAATAGAATAAAATAAATAAAATAAAGAACACACAAATTTTACGTGGAAACCCTTTGGGGAAAAAAAAACCACAGTGAGAGGAGAAGAAAATTCACTATGTCGAAAAATTTGTATCAATACAAGAGGAATAGACTATGTCTATTTATAGGCTTGTAAAGCCATATTCTAGTAGGATTGAAACACCCTATCCTAATCAATATAAAATAGACGAAGTTTAATAAGGTTTAAAAAACCTTATTCTAAAATAAAATAAAAGAAGTCTAGTTCTATATGGATTTTACTTTTATTTTATTTTCCATCATATTCTATAAGAATTTGGGTCACTTAAAATTTTCTTATAAAAAATTTCACATGACATGTCTATCATAATACGGATCATAAAAATAAATTTTATTTTTCAGGTCGGATTTGTGGTCCCGAGACCACTGTTCCGATTTCATCGAAATTGGGCTGTTACAAGTATTATCTACAAAGATACTCCGCACGTGATTGACTGCCAAAATTGATAACGAGCTATCTTGTATGAAATCAATACAAATTCATAAGTGGAACCATCCTACAAGATATACTAATGCATGAACAATTGAAGTGGATAATCGTGTCAATGTATAAAACGTGACAAATTGGAAGTTGTGCCGATGTGAGTCATGTCAAGAGTGTACCATGAAAACGTGCGATCTGTCCTCGTGCAACTAATGCCAAACATGAGACCAGGCCATTGAAATCATATCATATGATAATATCATGTTTGGGTATGTTATATTAATAACTCACTAAGTTCATTCGAACTTACCTAGCTTCTTGTTACTTTTCAAGTAAAATGGGTTATACGAGACACAGGAGAGAGACAAGGCTAGATTCTGCAGAGCCTATGTGAGTTTGTCCTTCTTAACTATAACATACATATCTTGTGGGCAACCTGTAGGCTAAGCCTTAGGATCAAGGATTATTGTAACTGAAATTCAAGAATAGTATAATTAATTCAACATGGGTTGAAGGTCATAAATTAAGAAAAAAATATTTTAGTAACTATCATTGAATTATTAGAATTTAATGGTTTTCGTTTAGAATTGATCGATTGAAGTCTGTAATTATTCTATATTCTGACTGTAGCATTCTATAGCTCCAACCTAACAATCAGGTCAGGTGAGGTCTATTAAACCCAAACTTTGTAAAAACCCTAAACCATAAAAATCTTTAAACCTGTAAAAACCCTAAAACCTAAAAATTATAAGCCATCAAAACCCTAAAAACAAAAAATAGTAAATTACCAAAAATATTAAAATCTCAAAACCCTAAAACAGCTAAACCTTAGACTTTAGCCTTAAACTAAATCCTAAAAACCACTAAAAACCCTAAAGCTAAAAAAACCCTAAACAAAAAAAATCAATGAAGGAGAGAGAAAAGAAAAGTGTGTCCAGATGGGTGCGCTTTGTAACACCCCTAACCCGTATCCGTCACCGGAATAGGGTTATGAGGTATTACCTGACAAAATAAAACTAGAAATTTACATGCATTTCATTTCATACTTAATATGTTATTCTTATCAAATCACTCAAACCATTAAATTTTAAAATCTTATAGCTAACATAATCTTTTTACAAAACATTTCATATCATTTAACGAACATATATGAAATCACATAATTCATAAGCAAAAATATCATTTATATCATTTTACCACATAAGCATGTGCGCATATCCAAGCTAATATAATTATTTCATTCCATTATTTCATACATAAATCATATAAATCAAACAAATCGAAACACATATCATTTTGACCATATCATAATTGACACAACAAGGATATATCAATTTTTAACCAAATCGAACATTTATGGATCACATAAAATTCATATTATCTTCTTGTTTTACCAATGCACAATTCACTATTCATTTGGTCATTTTTCAATACATTAGTCGAATGTATTCATGCTTAATACATAAGCTTTATTCAATGTATAAATTCATCATTTTTAATCTATCACTTTATAAGCATATAACCTTTCATAGAAATAAATCAATATATATCAACCATAATTTGCACATCAAATCAAATATATTACATTATATCTCATCATATATATATATAATATCAAACCAATATCTCATATACTTATATATATAAATGCCAAATCATGATTAACTTACTAACATGATTCATAACAATTTCTTCACTTATCGTAAGTGTAATATCCCAAATTAGGGCCTAATCGGAATAGTGGTTTCGTGACCAAAAATTCGGGATAAAAATAATTATTTTATAATTATTTTGAGTTTTATGATATGATTGCATGATTGTGTGAAAATTTTGTGAAGAAATTCTATGCATAAAATGCTTAATTTGAAGTTAGGGACTAAATCGAATAAGTTGCAAAACTTGCATTCTAGAAGTTTTTAGCATGAAATTGCTTTGAAATATTAATTAGGAGGTCTTAAATAGAAATTTTACCAATTTTAAGTTCATGGGAAAAATTAGGACATGGAAGGAATTTTTGAAAGTTTAGTAAGGAGGGGCATTTTGGTCATTTGGATATTAAATGAAATAAAATGGGAAAAATAACACAAAATGGTCATCTTCTTCATTTAGTTGCTGCCGAATAGCTAGGGTTTCTTCAACTTTCAAGCTTCATAGTAAGTGATTCTGAGCCCCGTTTTTAATGATTTTTACGTTTTTGAGATCCCGGTAACTCGATAAAGCTTATGCTAGCAATAAATTAACCGAGGGTTTATATTTGGAAAAATACCCATAGGTGAAATTTGTGTATTTTGATGTTTTATGATAGAATATGAGGTTTTAAATTATGTTAGACAACTTGTACTACTCGATTTTAAGCAAAAACGAGTAAAAGGGCTTAATCGATAAAAATACCTAATAGTCACAAGTACATGTTAGAGTGAGAATTTGATGTTACCATAGAAGAGAAAAGTGATCAGCATGTTATAAAACATAAGAATAAGGAATAAAGTTTAATCCCGAGCCTAGGGGCAAAAGTGTAAATATGCAAAAGTTTAGGGGTAAAATTGTAATTTTGCTAAAATTTGAATTAAGGATTAATTTGATAATGTGAGTATTAAATAAGCTAAATGTGTTATTTTAGATCAAGAAAGACGTGGAATCGACCCCAATTGAGGAAAAGAAAAGATTGTGGACTAAATTGCAAAATCTTTGTATTTTGGTACCAAGGTAAGTTCATGTGTAAATAATGTAGCATAATTGTTATTTTTAAGTTATTGATGTTAATTATATGATATGCTGAATTTTATTATGAAATATATGCTTTGTGGTTAATTTCGAATAAAATGCAAATTATGTGAACTACTTGTTAAATATAAATTGTTACCGAGTATTGGCTTCGGCATTCTACGGAAGACAGCAAGGATATGTGTTCGAGGAAAATCCCGTTTGAACCTTAGGAATAGATTAGGATACAAGTGACATGTCACTAGGATGGTTGAGCATTCGAACTCGTTGAGTTGAGTCCGAGTTCACTTATGGATGCGAATGTCTGAACTCGTTGAGTTGAGTCCGAGTTCGTGAAATGTAACTAGGCATCCGAGCTCGTTGAGTTGAGTCCGAGTTCACTTATGGATGCGAACGCCCGAGCTCATTGAGTTGAGTCTGAGTTCGCTTATGGGTGGGTTACATAGTAGCTTGGCTACATACGTGGCACTTATGTACAAGTTATCCATGTATCCAAATTATATTCCAATGTGTTCAACGGGAAAAGTTCTACTCAAATGGAGGAATACTCAAGATGAAAAGAGACGTATTGGTAAGTGTTGTGAAATGGATACTTTGGACAGGTATGTACTTAACCCTCGGGTTGAGTATTGATACAACAACGATAAGGTAGTAAGATGATGAATGATGATTGGAAATGTGATTTATGTTTTGGTGATACCATGCTAATATTGTTTGGTATGATTGCTTTGTTATGTTACTTATTATTTGCATATGAACTTACTAAGCATTTATGCTTACTCCCTCCTTCTTACTCATTGTAGTTTTGGACAAGCCCGCTCAGGAGTCGGGATAGGTCGAAGGCTCGGTCACACTATCTGAAGGACTTTTTGGTAAATGGCTTGTAAAATTTAAGTATGACATGTATAACAATATACCTATTTTGTGTAAATAATCTTACGATATGGTGATGGAATGGTTGAGAAAATGCTTGATAATGATAAGTTATGGAAATGGTTAGTTTAGATTATGTTTGATGTCATGGAAGGTTAATAGAATACCTAGTTCATGAAAACTCATAAAAGGGATGAAATTTTCCATAAACAGAATATTGCAGCAACACTGACGTGAGTTTGAAAATTTACTAAAAATCATAGAAATCGAATTAGGTGATAGATTAAATATTAAATTGAATCTTAGTATGTATAGTTCCACATAAAACAAACTAAATAGGTAAAGGAAGTATATGTTGGGAGATATTTGAATTTTAGTGAAACAGGGCCAGAGTGATTTCTGGATCCCCTATTCCAAATTTAAAAATTCACCATAAATTTTACAGATATAATTAGGTGTTTTATTTTATATTCTCAGAATCCTTATTGAGTCTAGTTTTAGGAGAAACAAACGTCATAGTCATATGAATTTTTTATAGAGAGAAATGTGGTTCGTAGTAAACAGAGGTCAGTCTAATCGAGTCCTGAAACAGGGGTAACTTTAACTAATAAAATGTACTAATTGGACCAACCAAAAATTCTGGAAAAAATTTAGTAAATAGGTATATGAGTCTAGATTTACCAAAAATTTACGGATCTTGATTTTGAGTTTCTTAACTCGAGATATGATTTTTCTTGTAACTATGATGCAAGTAATTAGAAAGCTGTGAATGTAGAAACAAATGATTCAAAGTTCTTAAAATGTTAAATTAAGTTTAGTAACACCTCATACTCGACTCCGGCGACGGTCTCGGGCGTGGGGGCGTTACATTTAGTGGTATCAGAGCAGGTTTAGTTAGTTCTCAGACTACGTGTTGTATGTACGGATTTTGCTATACATGCCATATGTATAAATTGTGGTAGTGTGACGACTTCTAACCTTTTTAAATGATTTTTTTATAGTAAATGGATCCTGATCCAGCTATGGCAGATGAAGTAGAGAGTAATGCGCCGGCTCCGGCTGAAGGAGTAGCGCCGACTGAAAATCCACCTCCTACTATTGGTCAGGGAGGAGGAGAAAGGGATCGGGAAGCCTATCTCCAAATGATGAGTGCATGGTACACTGAGTTCGTTCGTACGAACCCAAATGTACGACCTCCCCCACCTCCCCCAATTCCTCAACCTGTACCCCCGATGCCTCAGGGTGTGGATATGATAAAATTTCACAGAACTCCAGTAGACAGAATTCGTAAACAAGGGGTCGAAGAATTTAAGGCAAATATTGATGATGATGCCGAGAAAGCAGAGTTCTGGCTTGAAAATTCTATCCGGGTATTTGATGAATTATCTTGTACACCTGAAGAATGTTTGAAATGTGCTATATCTTTGTTGAGGGATTCAACCTATAATTGGTGGAAGACTTTGATTTCGGTGGTACCGAAAGAGAGAGTAACCTGGGAATTCTTTCAAGAAGAGTTTCGGAAGAAATATATTAGTGAAAGATTTATTGATCAGAAGCGTAAAGAATTTCTTGAGCTGAAGCAAGGTAATATGACAGTTACAGAATATGAAAGAGAGTTTGTTCGATTAAGTAAGTATGCCAGAGAATATGTCCCTACAGAGGCCAAGATGTGTCGACGATTTGAAGATGGGCTCAACGAAGACATCAAGGTATTTGTTGGAATTCTTGAATTAAAAGAAATGGTAGTACTGGTGGATCGAGCTTGCAAGGCTGAAGAACTACTTAAAGAGAAGAAAAAGGTAGAGGCTGAGACTAGAAATTGGAAGAAAAGACCGATGAGCAGTTTATTTTCACAGCAACCTGGAAAGTCAAGAAATATGAATCCTCGTTCCCAAGTTTCAGCTGGGCAATCATATGGGAATTATAAGAAGCAAAATTTGGGTCATAAGTCCCAGACTACTTCGGCAGCCAGTGTAGGGAACTCGAGATTTGTTAAACTCGAGTGCCAGCGGTGTGGTAGAAATCATTTTGGTCCGTGTAGAGCAAATGAATGTTTTCGATGTGGTTCTCCAGATCATTTTATTAGAGACCGCTACGAGAGAGAGCTGAAAAAGAAAAATTTCAGAATACAAAAACAAGTGGTACGGATTCGAGAGGAAGATATCCAAGAAAAGCTGGGAGTGAAGCAAGCAGTAAGAATGTAGCCAGGGATGCACCAGTTGGACCTGAAGGAAGGCCTCCGGCTAGAACTTATGCTATTAAGGCGCGTGAAGATGCTTCCTCACCTGATGTGATTACCGGTACATTTTCTCTCTATAATGTTAATGTTATTGCTTTAATTGATCTCGGTTCTACTCATTCATATGTGTGCATGAAATTGGTGTCTAGTATGAATATACCTGTTGAGAACACAGAATTTATGATTAGAGTGTCGAATCCGTTAGGCAAATGTGTGATTGTTGATAAAGTATGCAAGAAATGTCCTTTAATGATTCGGGATCATTACTTTCCGGCCGACTTGATGTTGTTGCCGTTTGAAGAGTTTGATGTTATTTTTGGTATGGATTGGTTGACAATGCATGATGCTATAATAAATTGCAAAGAAAAGGTTATAGAATTAAAGTGTGAAAATGGTGAAACTCTGCGGGTTGAATCAGATAAATCAGAGGCATTGCCTAGTGTGATTTCTTCAATGTCGGCTCAAAGATATCTGAGAAAGGGTTATGAAGCTTATTTGGCGTATGTAATTATAACAAAAGAAGTTGAAAAGAAAGTTGAATCAGTGCCGGTTGTGTGTGAATTTGCGGACGTATTTCCAGAAGAATTGTCGGGTTTGCCTCCAGTCAGGGAAGTAGAATTTGGTATTGATTTGATACCGGGAACAACTCCGATTTCGATTGCTCCGTATAGAATGGCACCAATAGAGTTGAAAGAATTAAAGGCGCAATTGCAAGAGTTGACTGATAAAGGCTTTGTGAGACCGAGTTTTTCACCTTGGGGTGCTCCCGTGTTATTTGTAAAAAAGAAGGATGGTTCTATGAGGTTGTGTGTTGATTATCAGCAGTTAAACAAGGTGACAATCAAAAACAAGTATCCGTTGCCAAGAATTGATGATTTGTTTGATCAGCTAAAAGGAGCGACATGGTTTTCAAAGATTGACTTGAGATCTGGGTATTACCAACTGCGGGTAAAAGAGTCGGATGTGCCTAAAACTGCTTTTAGAACAAGGTATAGTCATTATGAATTTTTAGTTATGCTATTCGGGTTGACAAATGCTCCGGCTGTGTTTATGGATTTAATGAATCGCATATTTCGGCCATACTTGGACAAATTTGTTGTGGTGTTTATAGATGATATTTTAATTTATTCAAAAGATGAGACAGAGCATACTGAGCATTTGAGGATAGTTTTGTAAACTTTGAGAGATAAGAAGTTGTATGCTAAGTTTAGTAAAAGTGAATTTTAGCTCCGGGAAGTTGGATTTTTGGGTCATATTGTTTCAGGTGATGGTATACGGGTTGATCCTAGTAAAATTTCAGCCATTGTTGATTGGAAACCACCGAAAAATGTAACTGAAGTTAGAAGTTTCTTGGGGCTAGCTGGGTATTATCGGCGGTTTGTAAATAGATTTTCTATAATTGCTGCTCCGATAACTAGACTACTCCGAAAGGATGTTAAATTTGAATGGACGGAGGAATGTCAACAGAGTATTGAAGAATTGAAAAAGTTATTAACAGAGGCACCAGTGTTAGTACAGCCCGAATCAGGTAAAGAATTTGTGGTGTATAGTGATGCTTCTCTAAATGGTTTGGGGTGTGTGCTCATGCAAGAAGGAAAAGTGGTGGCTTATGCTTCGAGGCTGTAATATCCCGAATTAGGTCCTAATCGGAATAGTGGTTTCGTGACCAAAAATCCGAGGTAGAAATAATTATTTTATAATTATTTTGAGGTTTATGATATGATTGCATGATTGTGTGAAAATTTTGTGAAGAAATTCTATGTATAAAATGTTTAATTTAAAGTTAGGGACTAAATTGAATAAGTTGCAAAACTTGCATTCTAGAAGTTTTTAGTACGAAATTGCTTTGAAATATTAATTAGGAGGTCTTAAATAGCAATTTGACCAATTTCTAAAATTTTGGACAAAAATGGGCTTGTACATGAAAATTTTCAAAGAAAGGTATTAAGGGCATTTTGGTCATTTGGATATTAAATGAAATAAAATGGGAAAAATAACACAAAATGGCCATCTTCCTCATTTAGTTGCTGCCGAATTTCACTCTCACCATAGCTAGGGTTTCTTCAACTTTCAAGCTTCATAGTAAGTGATTCTAAGCCCCGTTTTTAATGATTTTTACGTTTTTGAGATCCCTGTAACTCGATAAAGCTTATGCTAGCAATAACTTAACCTAGGGTTTATATTTGGAAAAATACCCATAGGTGAAATTTGTGTATTTTGATGTTTTATGATAGAATATGAGGTTTTAAATTATGTTAGACAACTTGTACTACTCGATTTTAAGCAAAAACGAGTAAAATGGCTTAATCGGTAAAAATACCTAATAGTCACAAGTACATGTTAGAGTGAGAATTTGATGTTGCCATAGAAGGGAAAAGTGATCAGCATGTTATAAAACATAAGAATAAGGAATAAATTTTAATCCCGAGCCTAGGGGCAAAAGTGTAAATATGCAAAAGTTTAGGGGTAAAATTGTAATTTTGCCAAAATTTGAATTAAGGACTAATTTGATAATGTGAGTATTAAATAAGCTAAATGTGTTATTTTAGATCAAGAAAGACGTGGAATCGACCCCAATCGAGGAAAAGAAAAGATTGTGGACTAAATTGCAAAATCTTTGTATTTTGGTACCAAGGTAAGTTCATGTGTAAATAATGTATCATAATTGTTATTTTTAAGTTATTGATGTCAATTATATGATATGCTGATTTTTATCATGAAATATATGCTTTGTGGTTATTTTTGAATAAAATGTAAACTATGTGAGTTACTTGTAAATTATAAATTGTTACCGAGTATTGATTTCGGCATTCTACGGAAGACGGCAAGGATGTGTATTCGAGGAAAATGCCGTTTGAACCTTAGGAATAGATTAGGATACAAGTGACATGTCACTAGGATGGTTGAGCATCCGAACTCGTTGAGTTGAGTCCGAGTTCACTTATGGATGCGAATGTCCGAACTCGTTGAGTTGAGTCCGAGTTCGTGAGATGTAACTAGGCATCCGAGCTCGTTGAGTTGAGTCCGAGTTCACTTATGGATGCGAACGCCCGAGCTCGTTGAGTTGAGTCCGAGTTCGCTTATGGGCGGGTTACATGATTGCTTGATTGCATATATGGCACTTATGTGCAAGTTATCCATGTATCCGAATTATATTCCGATGTGTTCAACGGGTAAAGTTCCACTCAAATGGAGGAACATACTAGATGAAAAGAGACATATTGGTAAGTGAAGTGAAATGGATATTTTGGACAGGTATGTATTTAACCCTCGGTTTGAGTATTGATACAACGACGATAAGGTAATAAGATGATGAAAAATGATTAGAAATGTGATATATGTTTTGGTGATACCATGCTAATGTTGTTTGGTATGATTGCTTTGTTAAGTTACTTATTATTTGCATATGAACTTACTAAGCATTTATGCTTACTCCCTCCTTCTTACTCATTGTAGTTTTGGACAAGCCAGCTCAGGAGTCGGGATAGGTCGAAGGCTCAATCACACTATCCGGAAGACTTTTTGGTAAATGGCTTGTAAATTTAAGTATGGCATGTATAGCAATATACCTATTTTGTGTAAATAATCTTATGATATGGTGATGGAATGGTTGAGGAAATGCTTGATAATGATAAGTTATGGAAATGGTTAGTTTAGGTTACGTTTGATGTTATGGAAAGCTATTAGGGTACCTAGTTCATGAAAACTCATAAAAAGGGATGAAATTTGCCATGAACAGAACATTGCAGCAACACTGACGTGAGTTTGAAAATTTACTAAAAATCATAGAAATCAAATTAGGTGATGGATTAAATATTAAATTTAATCTTATTATGTCTAGTTTCACATAAAACAAACTAAACAGGTAAAGGAATTATATGTTAGAAGATATTTGAATTTTAGTGAAACAGGGCCAGAGTGATTTCTGGATCCCCTGTTCCAACTTTAAAAATTCACCATAAATTTTACATATATAATTAGGTGTTTTAATTTATATTATTAAAATTCTTATTGAGTCTAGTTTGAGTAGAAACAAACCTCATAGTCATATGAATTTTGTACAGAGAGAAATGTGGTTCGTAGTAAACAGAGGTCAGACCAGTCAAGTCCTGAAACAGGGGTAAATTTAACTAATAAACTGTACTAATTGGCCCAACTAAAAATTCTAGAAAAAAATTAGTAAATAGGTATATGACTCTAGATTCAGGAAAAGTTTACAGATCTTGATTTTGAGTTTTTTAACTTGAGATATGATTTTTCTTGTGACTGTGACGCAAGTAGCTAAAAAGCTGTGAATGTAGAAACAAATAATCTAAAGTTCTTAAAATGTTAAATTAAGCTTAGTAACACCTCATACTCGACTCCGACGACGGTCTCGGGCGTGGGGGCTTTACATTTAGTGGTATCAGAGCAAGTTTAGTCAGTTCTCGGACTACGTGTTGTATGTACAGATTTTGCTATACATGCCATATATATAAATTGTGATAGTGTGACGACTTCTGACCTTTTTAAATGATTGTTTTTTATATAGTAAATGGATCCCGGTCCAGCTGTGGCAGATGAAGTAGAGAGTAATGCGCTAGCTCCGGCTGAAAGAGCAGCGCCGACTGAAAATCCACCTCCTACTGTTGGTCAGGGAGGAGGAGAAAGGGATCGGGAAGCCTTTCTCCAAATGATGAGTGCATGGTACACTGAGTTCGTTCGTACGAACCCAAATGTACGACCTCCCCCACCTCCCCCGATTCCTCAACCACAACCTGTACCCCCGATGCCTCAAGGTATGGATCTGATGAAATTTCATAGAACTCCGGTTGATGAATCCGCAAGCAAGGGGCTGAAGAATTTAAGGCAAATATTGATGATGATGAGAAAGCAGAGTTCGGCTTGAAAATTCTATCCGGTACTTGATGAATTATCTTGTACACTGAAGAATGTTTGAAATGCGCTATATCTTTATTGAGGATTCAGCCTATAATTGGTGGAAGACTTTGATTTGGTGGTACCAAAGAGAGAATAACTGGGAATTCTTTCAAGAAGAGTTTCAAAGAAATATATTAGTGAAAGATTTATTGATCAGAAGCGTAAAGAATTTCTTGAGCTGAAGCAAGGTAATATGACAGTTATAGAATATGAAAGAGAGTTTGTTCAATTAAGTAAGTATGCCAGAGAGTATGTTCCTACAGAGGCCAAGATGTACCGACGATTTGAAGACGGGCTCAACGAAAACATCAAGGTATTTGTTGGAATTCTTGAATTAAAAGAAATGGTAGTCTTGGTTGATCGAGCTTTGCAAGGTGAAGAACTACTTAAAGAGAAGAAAAGGTAGAATTTGAGACTAGAAATTGGAAGAAAAGACCGAGGAGCAGTTCATTCTCACAGCAACCTGGAAAGTCAAGAAATATGAATCCTCGTTCCCAAGCTTCAGCTGGGCAATCATATGGGAATTATAAGAAGAAAAATGTGGGTTCTAAGTCCCAGACTACTTCGGTAGCCAGTGTAGGGAACACGAGATTTATTAAACCCGAATGCCAGTGGTGTGGTAGAAATCATTTTGGTCCGTGCAGAGCAAATGAATGTTTTCGATGTGGTTCTCCAGATCATTTTATTAGAGACTGCCCAGAGAGAGCTGAAAAAGAAAAATTTTAGAATACAAAAACAAGTGGTGCTGATTCGAGAGGAAGATATCCAAGAAAAGCTGGGAGTGAAGCAAGCAGTAAGAATGTAGCCAGGGATGCACCAGTTAGACCTGAAGGAAGGGCTCCAGCTAGAACTTATGCTATTAAAGCGCGCGAAGATGCTTCCTCACCTGATGTGATTACCAGTACATTTTGTCTCTATAATGTTAATGTTATTGCTTTGATTGATCTCGATTCTACTCATTCATATGTGTGCATGAAACTGGTGTCTAGTATGAATATACCTGTTGAGAACACAAAATTTATGATTAGAGTGTCGAATCCATTAGGCAAATGTGTGATTGTTGATAAAGTATGTAAGAAATGTCCTTTAATGATTCGGGATCATTACTTTTCGACCGACTTGATGTTGTTGCCGTTTAATGAGTTTGATGTCATTTTGGGTATGGATTGGTTGACATTGCATGATGCTATAATAAATTGCAAAGAAAAGGTTATAGAATTAAAGTGTGGAAATGGTGAAACTTTGCGGGTTGAATCGAATAAATCAGAGGCATTACCTAGTGTGATTTCTTCAATGTCGGCTCAAAGATATCTGAGAAAGGGTTATGAAGCTTATTTGGCGTATGTAATTAATACAAAAGAAGTTGAAAATAAATTTGAATTAGTGCCGGTTGTGTGTGAATTTGCGGACGTATTTCAAGAAGAATTGTCGGGTTTGCCTCCAGTCAGGGAAGTAGAATTTGGTATTGATTTGATACCGAGAACAACTCCGATCTCGATTGCTCCGTATAGAATGGCACCACAGAGTTGAAAGAATTAAAGTCGTGATTGCAAGAGTTGGTGATAAAGGTTTTGTGAGATCGAGTTTTTCACCTTGGGGTGCTCCCGTGTTATTTGTGAAAAAGAAGGATGGTTTTATGAGGTTGTGTGTTGATTATCGGCAGTTAAACAAGGTGACAATCAAGAACAAGTATCTGTTGCCAAGAATTGATGATTTGTTTGATCAGCTAAAAGGAGCGACATGGTTTTCAAAGATTGACTTGAGATCTGGGTATTACCAACTGCGGGTAAAAGAGTCAGATGTGCCTAAGACTGCTTTTAGAACAAGGTATGGTCGTTATGAATTCTTAGTTATTCCATTCGGGTTGACAAATGCTCCTGCAGTGTTTATGGATTTAATGAATCGCATATTTCGGCCATACTTGGATAAATTTGTTGTGGTGTTTATAGATGATATTTTAATTTATTCAAAAGATGAGACAGAGCATGCTGAACATTTGAGGATAGTTTTGCAAACTTTAAGAAATAAGCAGCTGTATGCTAAGTTTAGTAAAAGTGAATTTTGGCTCCGGGAAGTTGGATTTTTGGGTCATATTGTTTCAGGTGATGGTATACGGGTTGATCCTAGTAAAATTTCAGCCATTGTTGATTGGAAACTACCGAAAAATGTAACCGAAGTTAGAAGTTTCTTAGGGCTAGCTGGGTATTATCGGCGGTTTGTAATTGGATTTTCTATAATTGCTGCTCCTATAACTAGACTACTCCGAAAGGATGTTAAATTTGAATGGACGGAGGAATGTCAACAGAGTTTTGAAGAATTGAAAAAGTTATTAACAGAAGCACCAGTGTTAGTACAGCCCGAATCAGGTAAAGAATTTGTGGTTTATAGTGATGCTTCTCTAAATGGTTTGGGGTGTGTGCTCATGCAAGAAGGAAAAGTAGTGGCTTATGCTTCGAGGCAGTTAAAACCTTATGAGAGGAATTATCCTACTCACGATTTGGAATTGGCTGCGGTGGTGTTTTCTTTGAAAATTTTGCGACATTATTTGTATGGTGAAAAGTGCCGGGTATTTACCGACCATAAAAGTCTTAAGTACTTGATGTCACAAAAAGACTTGAATTTGAGATAGCGAAGATGGTTGGAATTATTGAAAGATTACGAACTTGTTATTGATTATCATCCGGGAAAAGTGAATGTGGTTGCCGATGCTTTGAGCAGAAAGTTGTTGTTTGCTTTGAGAGTTATGAACACTCAGTTGAAAATGTCAGATGATGGTTCGATTCTAGCAGAGTTAAGAGCAAAATCGATGTTTTTACAAGAGATTTCTGAAGCTCAGAAAGATGACCAAGATTTGCAAGCCAAGAGAAAGCAATGTGAAATTGATACAGAGTCAGATTTCAGAATCGGTTCTGATGGGTGCTTAATGTTTTAAGATCAGATTTGTGTAAAAAGAAGAATGAGGAATTGATTCAAAAAAGATCCTCTGGGAAGCACATAGTGGTTGTTTCTCGATTCATCCGGGTAGTACGAAAATGTATAATGACTTGAAGAAAATGTATTGGTGGAATGGAATGAAGAGGGATATATCAGAGTTTGTGTCCAAATGCTTAATTTGTCAACAGGTGAAAGCTGAACACCAAGTGCCTTCGGGATTACTTCAGCCTATTATGGTTCCTGAATGGAAATGGGATCGGATTACTATGGATTTTGTTTCGGGATTGCCATTGACTCCAGGAAAGAAAGATGCCATCTGGGTAATAGTTGATAGATTAACTAAGTCGGCTCATTTTATCCCGGTACGTATGGATTATTCTCTTAACAAGTTGGCTGAACTGTATGTTAGAGAAATTGTTAGACTACATGGAATACCATTGTCGATTATTTCAGATAGAGATCCAAGGTTTACCTCGCGGTTTTGGCAAAAGTTGCAAGACGCGTTAGGTACAAAGTTAAATTTCAGTACTGCTTTTCATCCACAAACTGATGGACAATTAGAGAGAGTAATTCAGATTCTTGAAGATATGCTCAGATGTTGTGTATTGGAATTTCAAGGAAGTTGGGAAAGATATTTACAGTTGGTAGAATTTGCTTACAATAATAGTTATCAGACGAGCTTAAACATGGCACCTTATGAAGCATTGTATGGTCGTAAGTGTCGGACGCCATTGTATTGGACTGAACTCAAGGAAAATCAGATTTATGGAGTTGATCTAATAAAAGAAACCGAAGAAAAGGTGAAGGTAATTCGAGATTGTTTGAAAGCTGCTTCGGATAGACAGAAATCTTATGTAGATTTAAAACGAAAGGACAATGAATTTCAAGTTGGTGATAAAGTATTTTTAAATGTGTCTCCGTGGAAGAAAGTTCTTAGATTTGGATGGAAGGGCAAATTAAATCCGCGTTTTATTGGGCCGTATGAAATAATTGAAAAAGTGGGACCGGTAGCATATCGGCTAGCATTACCACCTGAATTAGAGAAGATTCATGATGTGTTCCACGTATCTATGTTACGTCGGTATCGTTCGGATCCTTCACATGTGGTTTCACCGACAGAAATTGAACTACAACCAAATATGACCTATGAAGAAGAACCGATTAAGATTTTAGCTCGAGAGGTCAAACAACTAAGGAATAAAAATATTGCACTTGTGAAGGTGTTGTGGCAAAAGCATGGAGTAGAAGAAGCCACATGGGAATCCGTAGAAAATATGAGAAATCAATACCCACATCTGTTTACCGGTAAGATTTTCGAGGACGAAAATCCTTAAAGGGGGAGAGTTGTAATATCCCGAATTAGGGCCTAATTGGAATAGTGGTTTCGTGACCACAAATCCGAGATAGAAATAATTATTTTATAATTATTTTGAGGTTTATGATATGATTGCATGATTGTGTGAAAATTTTGTGAAGAAATTCTATGCATAAAATGTTTAATTTAAAGTTAGGGACTAAATTGAATAAGTTGCAAAACTTGCATTCTAGAAGTTTTTTGTACGAAATTGCTTTGAAATATTAATTAGGAGGTATTAAATAGCAATTTGACCGATTTCTAAAATTTTGGACAAAAATGGGCTTGTACATGAAAATTTTCAAAGAAAGGTATTAAGGGCATTTTGGTCATTTGGATATTAAATGAAATAAAATAGGAAAAATAACACAAAATGGTCATCTTCCTCATTTAGTTGCTGCCGAATTTCACTCTCACAATAGCTAGAGTTTCTTCAACTTTCAAGCTTCATAGTAAGTGATTCTAACCCCCGTTTTTAATGATTTTTACGTTTTTGAGATCTCGGTAACTCGATAAAGCTTATGCTAGCAATAATTTATCCTAGGATTTATATTTGGAAAAATACCCATAGGTGAAATTTGTGTATTTTGATGTTTTATGATAGAATATGAGGTTTTAAATTATGTTAGACAACTTGTACTACTCGATTTTAAGCAAAAACGAGTAAAAGGGCTTAATCGGTAAAAATACCTAATAGTCACAAGTACATGTTAGAGTGAGAATTTGATGTTTCCATAGAAGAGAAAAGTGATCAGCATGTTATAAAACATAAGAATAAGGAATAAAGTTTAATCCCGAGCCTAGGGGAAAAAGTGTAAATATGCAAAAGTTTAGGGGTAAAATTGTAATTTTGCTAAAATTTGAATTAAGGATTAATTTGATAATGTGAGTATTAAATAAGCTAAATGTGTTATTTTAGATCAAGAAAGACGTGGAATCGACCCCAATCGAGGAAAAGAAAAGATCGTGGACTAAATTGCAAAATCTTTGTATTTTGGTACCAAGGTAAGTTCATGTGTAAATAATGTAGCATAATTGTTATTTTTAAGTTATTGATGTTAATTATATGATATGCTGAATTTTATTATGAAATATATGCTTTGTGGTTAATTTCGAATAAAATACAAATTATGTGAACTACTTGTTAAATATAAATTGTTACCGAGTATTGGCTTCGGCATTCTACGTAAGACAGCAAGGATATGTGTTCGAGGAAAATCCCGTTTGAACCTTAGGAATAGATTAGGATACAAGTGACATGTCACTAGGATGGTTGAGCATCCGAACTCGTTGAGTTGAGTCCGAGTTCACTTATGGATGCGAATGTCCGAACTTGTTGAGTTGAGTCCGAGTTCGTGAAATGTAACTAGGCATCCGAGCTCGTTGAGTTGAGTCCGAGTTCACTTATGGATGCGAACGCCCGAGCTCGTTGAGTTGAGTCCGAGTTCGCTTATGGGCGGGTTACATAGTAGCTTGGCTACATACGTGGCACTTATGTACAAGTTATCCATGTATCCGAATTATATTCCGATGTGTTCAACGGGAAAAGTTCTTCTCAAATGGAGGAATACTCAAGATGAAAAGAGACGTATTGGTAAGTGTTGTGAAATGGATACTTTGGACAGGTATGTACTTAACCCTCGGGTTGAGTATTGATACAACAACGGTAAGGTAGTAAGATGATGAATGATGATTGGAAATGTGATTTATGTTTTGGTGATACCATGCTAATGTTGTTTGGTATGATTGCTTTGTTATGTTACTTATTATTTGCATATGAACTTACTAAGCATTTATGCTTACTCCCTCCTTCTTACTCATTGTAGTTTTGGACAAGCCAGCTCAGGAGTCGGGATAGGTCGAAGTCTCGGTCACACTATCTGAAGGACTTTTTGGTAAATGGCTTGTAAAATTTAAGTATGGCATGTATAGCAATATACCTATTTTGTGTAAATAATCTTATGATATGGTGATGGAATGGTTGAGAAAATGCTTGATAATGATAAGTTATGGAAATGGTTAGTTTAGATTATGTTTGATGTCATGGAAGGTTAATAGAATACCTAGTTCATGAAAACTCATAAAAGGGATGAAATTTGCCATAAACAGAATATTGCAGCAACACTGACGTGAGTTTGAAAATTTACTAAAAATCATAGAAATCGAATTAGGTGATGGATTAAATATTAAATTGAATCTTAGTATGTCTAGTTTCACATAAAACAAACTAAACAGGTAAAGGAAGTATATGTTGGGAGATATTTGAATTTTAGTAAAACAGGGCCAGAGTGATTTCTAGATCCCCTGTTCCAACTTTAAAAATTAACCATAAATTTTACAGATATAATTAGGTGTTTTATTTTATATTCTCAGAATCCTTATTGAGTATAGTTTCAGGAGAAACAAACCTCATAGTCATATGAATTTTGTACAGAGAGAAATGTGGTTCGTAGTAAACAGAGGTCAGTCCAGTTGAGTCCTGAAACAGGGGTAAATTTAACTAATAAACTGTACTAATTGGCCCAACCAAAAATTCTGGAAAAAATTTAGTAAATAGGTATATGAGTCTAGATTCAGGGAAAATTTATGGATCTTGATTTTGAGTTTTGTAACTCGAGATATGATTTTTCTTGTAACTGTGACGCAAGTAATTAGAAAGCTATGAATTTAGAAACAAATGATTCAAAGTTCTTAAAATGTTAAATTAAGTTTAGTAACACCTCATACTCGACTCCGGCGACCGTCTCGGGCGTGGGGGCGTTACAGTAAGCATATTGAACTCACATTTATCACAAGCCACAGCTGAATTACCTAGTTACCATAATACATAACAAATATAAATAAAACATATTTCACCTATAAATACTAAGCATGGCTAAATCATCAATCAAATATAATTCTATTACCTAAATTCAACATTTAACCGAATCATTAAACAATTGGTAACATATCAAGCATAATTCATACTTTTATACATTCCATAGTCAATTCAACTAAACCAAATAGAATCATCATTTGAGCATAACATACAAACCAAACTTAGCAGACACAAGAACCATGATCAAGATAGCAAATACTTATATATCAAATTAGCCATTATTAAGCCACAACCAATATATATATCCACCAACATGTTTATTTCATTTGAGCTGAATCATAAAAATAAACATATACAAAACATACCAATATGACAAGCTTACCATAATGAATGGTCATAAGCTATACATATCATTACTTTAAACCATAAGCATATACCAAGCACACACTATATATATGACATGCATATTACTTAGCAAAAATATCTATCCGCAAATTTTACATCATACCAAATATGCCATCCACATATACTTTGACATAGCTTTATCATCATTAGCAAATATATCAAACATGATTCACATATAAATATATATATACTTATATATATATAAGCCATAGCCGAAACACCAAAACCAAACATAGCCATCACTTGATCAAAGCAAAGGAATCCAAACTTAACAAAATAATAAGCCATTTTCGCATGGCTCATATTTACAAACCCCAAAGTTAAATATATAAAGTAGCCTATACATGTCATAGGTTTAAATTTAAACTTATAAAAGTACCAAAACAGTCGATAGTGTGATAAACTTCGCTGATGATCCTTGAGCTCGTAACTTGACTCCAAAATCTATAAAACAAAGGCAAACATACACACAGAGTAAGCTATCATAGCTTAGTAAGTCATAAGCAAATAAATAACACAATGACAATATCAACTCAATTTAACCAAATCAATTTATGCTATAATAATCACATTTAATTTCAAGCTTACAATTTCATATACAACATATGCTTTCATATATAAATTTTACCTTGCCTGAATATACATATATCTCTTATCAAAGTAATATTCAAATTCAAAACCATGGTACCATTATATAACTGAATATATATCACTCATAAGCATATACTTTTAAATCAAACTTTAATATCATATACTTATACATAACATGTGGTCGAATATACTTCACAAATACACATATATCTACATAGGTATCATATATAATTTACATCACTTATCAATTAACCAACTTACCTTATTTTCAAATAGGAGATCAACTATCACATACCTGATCATTTTAGCTCGTTTTACACATTCGATCACAACTTATTGTTACCCGTTAAACCATTCAAAATTGTATAATTTACTCGGATAATCATATATATCATACAATGCCAATGTCCCAGACGTAGTCTTACATGTAATCACATATCGAACCCACTGTCCCAGACAGGGTCTTACTCGCACACATATATTGGAGTCACATATCGATGCTAAAGTGTAACATCCAAAACCCGGCCTAGACGTTACGATCGAATTTGACGTGCCACATCGAACAATTCGAGATTGTGAGCTAGAGTTAAAAAAATCTGTTTAGTTTAATTTAGATTATCAAGTCGTTTGTTACCCAGAGTTCTTAATTTTAGATTTTAGCCCCTGCCGTTTTTAGTTGAAAAGTCTTATGAAATTAAAAACACAGGTTAACCTTCGTAAACGTTATTGCTTGAAAACTCGTTGTACCTACTCTAGCAATTTAATCCATGAAAATAAACCCAATAAAAGTTGAAAGTTAAAAGTTTACTAATGGCCATATTACAAAATAAACCCCAAACAAAAACTCTTAAAAAAATAGTTATGTCATAATTTATTATTCTGCGAGCATGTGGCCACCTCTGAGTCCCTTGCAGCTCCAAATCGTCTACAGCTAGGGATTACCTGCACAGTTAAACAGAGGGTGAGTTTATGAAAACTCAGTGTGTAATCCCCTTACCAATCACACAATAAACAATGATTACAATAGTCTGGGCCAAAGCCCTATATAGTAACAGTGCGGTCTGGGCCAAAGCCCTATACAGTAATACATCACAAGTATGCAACTCATCCCAATCCATCCATCACACCTCCCGTACCAACCAACACACCATTTGGGGAATAAATCGACCCATCCAGCCAACACACCTATATTGTAGCGTAGCTGCTAACAGTAACGCAGCAGTGCTGCTAATAGTAATAAACATGGCGTAGCCACTAATATCAAAACACGTGGCAAGGCCACTAGAACAATGAAACGTGGCATAGCCACTAGTATAGTACTTCCTCCAAGTCAAAGTCCCAACCCCAATGTAGAATGACATGTCATAATATTACGTGCATGTAAGGTTTCACACTCAGATACAATCATGCATAATACATACATCCACTATCAATCTACCACTAGGGTATAATGTTCATTTCAATCTCCTAAGGGTAAGTTAATAATTTTACCCCTTGGGGGTATTTCGGTCATTTTATAAATCTTGCGGCCTCGGTATAGATAACGACCCTTATTTGGTCTGTAGTCGTCTCGTTCGACTTAGTTAACCCATATGGCCTAAACAGTGTAATGGGCCCAAGGCCCACTACTCGGCCCAAGTAGGGCCCGCACACTTGTGTGGCCCAAACAGTCCAAATCCAGTCACGTCAATGTGGTCCCCATAATCCAGACCATTACCAATCACTTACCGTAATTTTCTCTATGTGGGGTCCACGAGCCCAATGGGCCCACATAGCCCGTCTCGGCCCAACGAGGCCCATAACGGCCCTGAAGCACAAAAATGCATGTGAAGGCCTCTACAGCCTCTCGCCCATGATATGTGGCCTCGGTTGGCCTCCACGAGCGATCGCACGCTCGCGAGGCCTCAAATGTTGACATTTTGGCTTTTCAACTTTTCGGCTTTTACTGACTCACAACAACACCTTGGTGTGTTTACACAACCGTGGTCAACATTTGGCAGTAACGTAAGGTTTGGTGTACGATTACACACCTATTTAGAGAAGAGATCGTTACACACCACGTGCTTAACCTAAAACCAACATAACAACCCCAAGTTAGTTCTCAATCGTTCGAGTTAATCCCTCCTTTTAGAACTCTTATTTCCCCCCAACAATACTTATTGATTACCTTGATAGAACAAGTAGGGTTCAAACCACCCTTAACCAGCAACCTCTACCTATTGGTGACAATCTGCACAGAAATCCCATCCATTTGGCGACCTTAAAAGTAATAAACTTAAACTAAGTGTACTCCCTACCGAAACGTAAACCAAGAGAGGAGGACAATAGCTTTTGGCCAACCCCAACACCACCTATAATTGAAGCATGCGACGTCACGAACGTTCTCCTGACAGCAATGAAACAAAGAAGAGATTAAAGAGGGAGACCACTATAGAAAGAAAAAGGGAAATGACACCACTGTGAAACCACATTTGACAATCGTATTAGCAAGGCTCCACCATTGTTAGAAACTCGGCAACCCAGAAAAACTCACTTACCTTGATCAAAGTAGGGAAAGATTCAACAAAGAAAAGGATATATTCAGCTAGCACCAAGATAAGCCCGAATAAGATGACAGGGAGAGAGCAAATGATATTCGGTCAAGGCTCTAAGGGAAGAAACTCAACAGAGTAATGGAGAAAGTGTCAGAAAGAAAAGAAGAGAAGGAAAAGAGTTTCAGCACAGGCTAGAGAGTGAACCAAAAGAGTGTATTCGACACAGAGTAAAAAACAAAAGGGAGAAATAGCAGGAAAGAATTTCGGCTTAACCTGGAAGATACCAAAAGAAATCGGCACAAGAGGAAAATGGTAACAAGTGAACAAAATCACAAAACTCGAAATAGACTAAGAGCAATTCGGCACCTATACTGTTCCTAATTGTCGAAAACACACTCCTCAAAACCCCTTAGCTAAATTTGCACCCACAAGCACCCCCATTCGGCTCCAACTCCTTCCAATTCAAATTCCTTGAAATCCTCTAAGATTTTCTCCCCTTATCCCTCCTTGATTTCCTTCACAACAACCTCTGTGACCCATTAAAACTCTCCCCCACCAAAGCTCAAATCCAACACTAACTCTTGCCATCCCAAGCAGCAAAATGATCATCCCTTGCCTGCCATGGGATTCGAACCTTAACCTTTTCAATTGCCAAGTCACACCACAAGCCACTAAGCCACAAGGCTTCCTTGTGACGTCAAACACACACAATTGTTTATAAAACCTAAGTGCCACTATCCAGGTTCTTTGAAAAGAAAACCTAAGTTCTGCCAAGGCCAAACCTCAAACCTAGGCTTCTCAAACACCCCTAAACACACCCAAAACATAAGCCAGTAAAGTAAACATGTAATTTGTCAAACTGAGCTAACTTTCAGACCCTATATTTTCTGGGCGTTACAATTGTACCCCTTTAAAGAAATTTTGGCCTCGGAATTTACCTAGTAAGAATAGATGAGGGTATTGATGACGTATCACCTCTTTTGGCTCCCACGTGGCTTCTTCTACACCGTGGTTGCGCCATAACACCTTGACCAGTGAAACATATTTCTTCCTCAATATTTTAACATCACGCTCCAATATCTGCACTGGCTCCTCCTCGATAGTCAAATCAGGCTTGTCCTCAATTTTTTCAACTGGCACGATGTGCGAGTGGTTAGAACGGTACTGCCTTAGCATTGAGACGTGGAACACATCATGGATTTTATCCAGCTCCGGAGGTAACTCAAGTTGATAAGCAATCGGTCCCACACGCTTAAGTACTCGGTAAGGTCCAATAAATCTAGGGCTAAGCTTGCCCTTCCGCCCAAACCTCAAAATTTTCTTCCACGGTGAAACTTTGAGAAAAACGTAGTCCCCCACAGAGTACTCGATCTTCTTACACTTTAAATTTGCATAAGACTTTTGCATATCAGATGCTTCCTTTAACCGATCTCGAATCAACTTTACCTTGTCCTCTATATCAGAAATTAGCTCCAGCCCCAACACTCGCCGCTTACCCAGCTCAGTCCAACAGGTAGGGGTTCGACACCTACAACCATATAACGCCTCGTATGGGGCCATCTGAATACTAGACTGGTAGCTGTTATTATATGCAAACTCTACTAGCAGCAAATAATCCTCCTAGCTGCCCCTGAAATCATTTACACAACTTCTTAACATGTCTTCTCATATTTGAATTACCCTCTCAGATTGCCTATCAGTCTGAGGGTGGAACGCAGTACTGAAATCCAGTCTTGTGCCCAAAGCCTCGTGTAACTTTTTTCAGAACTGAGATGTGAATCTAGGATCCCTGCTAGAAATGATAGAAATTGATACACAATGCAGTCTCACAATCTCGGCCACATACAATTTGGCCAACTTCTGCAACGAATAATCAGTGTAGACTGGTATAAAATGGGTTAATTTAGTCAATCGGTCTATAAATACCCATATCGAATCCTTCGTAGTTGGCGTCAAAGGTAGCCCACTCACAAAATCCATGGTCACCCTCTCCCACTTCCAGAGTGGAATTTTAACTGGCTGCAATAACCCAAAAGGTAATTGATGCTCAGCCTTCACGTGCTGGCATGTCAAGCACTTACCTACAAACTCAGTAACCTCGTGCTTAAGCCCTGGCCACCAGTACAACTCACAAGGATCCTGATACAACTTATTCCCGCCAGGATGCATAGCATATAGACTACTATGTGCCTCGCGTAGAGTAGATTGTCTTAGATCAGAATCTCTCGGAATACAAACTCTTCCACGGAAACATAACACTCCTTCCCCATTCAACCCAAAATCTGAGGTTTCACCTTTTTCAACCTGTTGAAAACGAGGAACTAGCGACTCATCCAGCAATTGTTTAACCCTAATTTGATCAGTCCATGCCGGTCTCACTTGTACTTCAGCTAACAAGCTACCATCATTGAACAGACTAAGACGAGCAAACATTACCCTCAAGTCAGACACCACCCTACAGCTCAATGCATTAGCTACCACATTAGCTTTACCAAGGTGATATTCGATTGAACAATCATAATCTTTAAGCAACTCTATCCACCTTCGTTGCCTAAGGTTTAACTCCTTCTGAGTAAGGAGGTACTTAAGGCTCTTATGATCCGTAAAAATAGTTGTCTTTTCATCGTACAGATAATGTCTCCAAATCTTAAGTGCGAAAACCACCCTAGCTAATTCCAAATCATGAGTATGATAATTCATCACGTGAGGCTTAAGTTGACGGGACGCATAAGTGACCACCTTTCCTTCTTGCATCAACATACAACCCAACCCAATGTATGACGCATCACTGTAAACAGTAAATTCCTTCAATTTCTCCAAACTCTCTTGTTGTTTATCAGTCCAATTGAATGTTACTCCCTTACACAATAACTTGGTCAAATGCGCAGCAATCAGTGAAAACCTTTCAACAAAGCGTCTGCAATACCCAGCCAAACCCAGGAAACTTCGAATCTCAGATACCGTCCTTGGTGGTTTCCAATCCACCACAGCTTCAATTTTTCGAAAATCCACCCTAATTCCCTCTGCTGACACAACATGACCTAGAAAAGTCACTTCTCGTAGCCAGAACTCGCACTTGCTGAACTTTGCGTAAAGCTACTTTTCTCTTAAAATTTGTAAAACAATTCGAAGATGTGCATCATGATCCTTTTTAGTTCCCGAATACACCAGAATGTCGTCTATAAACACAACTACAAACCGATCCAAATAAGATTGAAATACCCAGTTCATTAAATCCATGAAAGCCGCTGGTGCATTTGTCAAACCAAACGGTATCACCAAAAACTTGTAATGACCATAACAAGTTCTAAATGCGGTCTTATACACGTCAGCCTCCCTAACCTTTAGCTGATGATACCCAGACCGGAGATCTATTTTGTAGAAAATCGTGGCTCCTCGCAGTTGGTTAAACAATTCATCTATCCTTGGTAAAGGATACTTGTTCTTGTTGGTCAGTTTGTTTAATTGACGATAATCAATGCACATGCGTATAAACCCATCCTTCTTCTTCACAAACAGTACCGGTGCTCTCCACGGAGACACAATCGGTCGAATAAACCCTCGGTACAGTAGCTCTTGAATTTGAGCCTTTAACTCCACTAACTCTTTTGGGGCCATCCTATACGGAGCGATGGACACTGGTGCTGTCCCCGGTAGAAGCTCTATACTGAATTTAACCTCACGGTCTGGAGGTAACCCCGAAAGCTCTTCTGAAAATACCTCCAAGAACTCTTTAACAATTCTGACATCCCTAACAGAAGGACCCTTAGTTTCAAAATTACTCACATATGCCAGAAACGCCTCATAACCCTTGCAAACCAAATTCTCGGCCCTTAACACCGAAATCACATTAGACAGATAATCTCTTTGCTCCCCTATCACCGCCACCTCCTCATCTTCTGATGTCTTCAACACCAGCCGCTTAGTAGCACAATCCAACTTCGCACGATGTTTCACTAGCCAATCCATACCCAAAATAATATCAAATTCCCTAAACGGCAACTCCATCAAATTCGTCGGAAAGACCACCTCTTGAACCTCCAAGGGCACATCTCTGAACAACTTATTCATCCTAACTGATTGCCCCAGTGGACTCAACACAGTCATTTCACTAAAAATACTTTCAAATTAAACCCCCAACGTCTCAGATACAATGTATGCAACATACGAGTGCGTGGATCCAATATCAATTAAGGTAATGTATGGTAAATTATAAATAAAAAACATACCGGTAATGACGTCAGGGGCGTTACCATCCTCTCGGGGATGAGCAGCAAAAACCAAGGCTGGTTGTCTCGCCTCAGTGTTACTTGTGCCTCTGCCAGGTGTTCCGCGACCTCGTTCAAACCTATTACCACCTCTTGCCTGACCACGGCCTCTCGGGGGCTGTTGACGACCTCTTACAGGCTAAACATAACCCTGTCCCGTAGCTTGCGTCTGAGTAAGCCCCTGAGTACAGTTCTTAACCTGATGATCCGTAGACCCACATCTATAGCATGCCCCAATTCGCTTCCAACACTCGCCTTGATGAGCTCTGCCACAATCAACGCAAAGCTACGGTCTTGCAACAATAATAAGAACTCCAGATCAGATTGGCCCATCAAACTTGGCCCTCTTAATAGGCTTACCTGAAGAACCCGAGGGTCCAAAATCCCTCTTACCTTTGCCTCTATCTTTTTCACGATTCTGGCGCTCAGAGCTCTTCACATCCTCAGTAACTTTTACTTTCTCAACTAGGGCGGCAAAGTCTCGCTCCCTCTGTGGAGCTATCAGCAGACACAACTCATCCTAGAGCCCATCCCCAAACTGTACATAGTGTTCATACTCGATTGTAACTATCCCGCGAGCATACTGACTCGACCATAAAAACTCTGCCTCATACTCCACCACAGTCTTATTTCCTTGGGTCAAACCCAGAAATTCTTTCCTCCGGGTGTCCACATAACTTGCGCCCATGTACCTCCCTAAAAAGGCTATTTTAAAGGAATCCCATGTCAAACGGTCAGCTTGGGTACCTTTTCTCATAGTGAGCCACCATTGGTAAGCCTCGTCTCGCAGTAAAGACACTGCCTCTTTTAACTTTTGTTCCGCAGTACAGTCGAGGTCATCCATTATCTGCTCCGTAGCCTCTAACCAATATTCTGCCACATTCGAGGCTACACCAGAAACACCCCTGAAGACTTCTACCCCATTAGATCAGAGTCGTTCAAAAATTGACCCTCGGCCCTAGCACTTCTCGGCCTCACCACGACCCCATGTACCCCTTCCACGAGTACCTCTAGTGCTTATATCAAAATACGCTTAAGCTAATTTTAGAAGTTTTATGCTATCGGTTTATAATTCCAGTAATTAATAACAGATATTTTATGATAAAAAATATTTAGAGTTTGTTTCCGCAAATCGAGATCTCACCACCGCTGTCAGTCTTCTACAGTCTCAGTTTGTTTTAACTAAAGAGTTCTAACACAGTACCACTATCCATAATAGTTTATCAAAAGCAGTAAATAATGGTAGAAAACTTACAGATTTGGCACCGGGAACTTGGTGTGCCACACTTCTAGCAACATCACTTCAAACACAAGTCAAATTCCATTGAATTTTTAAAATCAAATTTTAGTAAAACTTTTCAAAATTCCAAATTTTAGAGAAAAATTTTAAGTCACCCATTCCACAACCGAGTTTTGCAACTTGACTCTGATACCACTAAATGTAACACCCCAAACCTGGCCTAGACATTACGAACAAAATTGACATGCCACATCGAATAATTCGAGATTTTGAGCTAGAGTTAAAAAAATCTGTTTAGTTTAATTTAGATTATTAAGTTGTTTGTTACCCAGAGTTCTTAATTTTAGATTTTAGCCCCCGACATTTTTAGTTGAAAAGTCTTATGAAATTAAAAACACAGGTTAACCTTCGTAAACGTTATTGCTTGAAAACCCGTTGTACCTACTCTAGCAATTCAAACAGTGAAAATAAGCCCAATAAAAGTTGAAAGTTAAAATTTTACCAATGGCCATATTACAAAATAAACCCCAAACAAAAACTCTTCAAAAAAATAGTTATGTCATAATTTATTATTCTGCGAGCATGTGGCCACCTCTGAGTCCCTTGCGGCTCCAAATCGTCTATAGCTAGAGATTACCGACACAGTTAAATAGAGGGTGAGTTTACGAAAACTCATTGTGTAATCCCCTTACCAGTCACACAGTAAGCAATGATTACAATAGTCTGGGCCAAGGCCCTATACAGTAACAGTGCGGTCTGGGACAAAGCCCTATACATTAATACATCAAAAGTATGCAACCCATCCCAATCCATCCATCGCACCTGTAACGCCCCCACGCCCGAGACCGTCGCCGGAGTCGAGTATGAGGTGTTACTAAACTTAATTTAACATTTTAAGAACTTTGGATCACTTGTTTCTACATTCACAGCTTTCTAGCTACTCGCGTCACAGTTACAAGAAAAATCATATCTCGAGTTACGAAACTCGAAATCAAGATCTGTAAATTTTCCCTGAATCTAGACTCATATACCTACTTACTAATTTTTTTCTAGAATTTTTGGTTGGGCTAATCAGTACAGTTTATTAGTTAAAGTTACCCCTGTTTCAGGACTTGACTGGTCTAACCTCTGTTTACTACGAACCACATTTCTCTCTATACAAAATTCATACTAGACTCGATAAGGATTCTGAGAATATAAAATACAACACCTAATTATATCTGTACAATTTATGGTGAATTTTTAAAGTTGGAACACGGGATCCAGAAATCACTCTGGCCCTGTTTCACTAAAGTTTAAATATCTTCTAACATATAATTCCTTTACCTGTTTAGTTTGTTTTATGTGAAAATAGACATAATAAGATTCAATTTAATATTTAATCCATCACCTAATTCAATTTCTATGATTTTTAGTAAATTTTCAAACTCACGTCGTTGTTCTTTGTAATGTTCTGTTTATGGCAAATTTCATCCCTTTTATGAGTTTTCATAAACTAGGTATCCTATTAACCTTCCATGATATCAAACATAATCTAAACTAACCATTTCCATAACTTATCATTATCAAGCATTTTCTCAACCATTCCATCACCATATCATAAGATCATTTACACAAAATAGGTATATTGCTATACATGCCATACTTAAATTTTACAAACCATTTACCAAAAAGTCTTCCAGATAGTGTGATCGAGCCTTCGACCTATCCCGACTCCTGAGCTGGCTTGTCTAAAACTACAATGAGTAAGAAGGAGGGAGTAAGCATAAATGCTTAGTAAGTTCATATGCAAATAATAAGTAACATAACAAAGCAATTATACCAAACAACATTAGCATGGTATCACCAAAACATAAATCACATTTCCAATCATCATTCATCATCTTACTACCTTATCATTGTTGTATCAATACTCAACCCGAGGGTTAAGTACATACCTGTCCAAAGTATCCATTTCACAACACTTACCAATACGTCCCTTTTCATCCTGAGTATTCCTCCATTTGAGTAGAACTTTTCCCGTTGAACACATCGGAATATAATTCGGATACATGGATAATTTCCACATAAGTGCTACATATGAAATCAAGCAATCATGTAACCCGCCCATAAGCGAACTCAGACTCAACTCAACGAGCTCGGGCGTTCGCATCCATAAGTGAACTCGGACTCAACTCAACGAGTTCGGATGCCTAGTTACATCTCACGAACTCGGACTCAACTCAACGAGTTCAGACATTCGCATCCATAAGTGAACTCGGACTCAACTCAACGAGTTCAGATGCTCAACCATCCTAGTGACATGTCACTTGTATCCTAATCTATTCCTAAGGTTCAAACGGGATTTTCCTCGAACACATATCCTTGCCGTCTTACGTAGAATGCTGAAACCAATACTCGGTAACAATTTATATTTAACAAGTAGCTCACATAATTTACATTTTATTCGAAATTAACCACAAAGCATATATTTCATGATAAAAATCAGCATATCATATAATTAACATCAATGACTTAAAAATAACAATTATGCTACATTATTTACACATGAACTTACCTTGGTACCAAAATACAAAGATTTTGCAATTTAATCCACAATCTTTTCTTTTCCTCGATTGGGGTCGATTCCACGTCTTTCTTGATCTAAAATAAAACATTTAGCTTATTTAATATTCACATTATCAAATTAATCATTAATTCAAAATTTGGCAAAATTACAATTTTACCCCTAAACTTTTGCATATTTACACTTTTGCCCCTAGGCTCGGGATTAAACTTTATTCCTTATTCTTATGTTTTATAACATGCTGATCACTTTTCCCTTCTATGGCAACATCAAATTCTCACTCTAACATGTACTTGTGACTATTAGGTTTTTTACCGATTAAGCCCTTTTACTCGTTTTTGCTTAAAATCGAGTAGTACAAGTTGTCTAACATAATTTAAAACCTTATATTCTATCATAAAACATCAAAATAAACAAATTTCACCTATGGGTATTTTTCCAAATATAAACCCTAGGTTAAATTATTGCTAGCATAAGCTTTACTGAGTTATCGGGATCTCAAAAACGTAAAAATCATTAAAAACGGGGCTTAGAATCACTTACTATGAAGCTTGAAAGTTGAAGAAACCCTAGATATGGAGAGATGGAGCATTCGGCAGCAACTATGAAGATGATAACTAATTTTGTGTTATTTTTCCCTTTTAATTTCATTTAATACCCAAATGACCAAAATGCCTCTCCTTACTAAACTTTCAAAAATTCCATCCATGTCCTAATTTTGCCCATGAACTTAAAATTGGTAAAATTGCTATTTAAGACCTCCTAATTAATACTTCAAAGAAATTTCATACTAAAAACTTCTAGAATGCAAGTTTTGCAACTTATTCAATTTAGTCCCTAACTTCAAATTAAGCATTTTATGCATAGAATTTCTTCACAAAATTTTCACACAATCATGCAATCATATCATAAACCTCAAAATAATTATAAAATAATTATTTCTATCTCGGATTTGTGGTCACGAAACCACTATTCTGATTAGGCCCTAATTCGGGATATTACAACTCTCCCCCTTTAAGGATTTTCGTCCTCGAAAATTTTACCGGTAAACAGATGTGGGTATTGATTTCTCATATTTTCTTCAGATTCCCATGTAGCTTCTTCTACTCCATGCTTTTGCCACAATACCTTCACAAGTGCAATATTTTTATTCCTTAGTTGTTTGACCTCTCGAGCTAAAATCTTAATCGGTTCTTCTTCCTAGGTCATATCTGGTTGTAGTTCAATTTCTGTCGGTGAAACTACATGTGAAGGATCCGAATGATACCGACGTAACATAGATACGTGGAACACATCATGAATCTTCTCTAATTCAGGTGGTAAAGCTAGCCGATATGTTACCGGTCCAACTTTTTCAATTATTTCATATGGCCCGATAAAACACGGACTTAATTTGCCCTTCCGTCCAAATCTAAGAACTTTCTTCCACGGAGACACCTTTAAAAATACTTTATCACCAACATGAAATTCAATGTCTTTTCGTTTTAAATCTGCATAAGATTTCTGTCTATCTGAAGCAGCTTTCAAACAATCTCGAAATACCTTCACTTTTTCTTCAGTTTCTTTTATTAGATCAACTCCATAAATCTGATTTTCCTTGAGTTCAGTCCAATACAATGGCGTTTGACATTTACGACCATACAATGCTTCATAAGGTGCCATCTTTAAGCTCGTCTGATAACTATTATTGTAAGCAAATTCTACCAACGGTAAATATTTTTCCCAACTTCCTTGAAATTTCAATACACAACATCTGAGCATATCTTCAAGAATCTGAATTACTCTCTCTGATTGTCCATCAGTTTGTGGATGAAAAGCAGTACTGAAATTTAACTTTGTACCTAACGCGTCTTGCAACTTTTGCCAAAACCGCGAGGTAAACCTTGGATCTCTATCTGAAATAATCGACAATGGTATTCCGTGTAGTCTAACAATTTCTCTAATATACAGTTCAGCCAACTTGTTAAGAGAATACTCCATACGTATCGGGATAAAATGAGCCGACTTAGTTAATCTGTCAACTATTACCCAGATGACATCTTTCTTTCCTGGAGTCAATGGCAACCCTAAAACAAAATCCATAGTAATCCGATCCCATTTCCATTCAGGAACCATAATAGGCTGAAGTAATCCCGAAGGCACTTGGTGTTCAACTTTCACCTGTTGACATGTTAAGCATTTGGACACAAACTCTGATATATCCCTTTTCGTTCCATTCCACCAATACATTTTCTTCAAGTCATTATACATTTTCGTACTACCCGGATGAATCGAGAAACAACCACTATGTGCTTCCTGTAGGATCTTTGGGATCAATTCCTCATTCTTCGGTACACAAATCTGATCTTTAAACATTGAGCACCCATCAGAACCGATTTTGAAATCTGACTCTGTATCAACTTCACACTGTTTTCTCTTCGCTTGCAAATCTTGATCATCTTTCTGAGCTTCAGAAATCTCTTGTAAAAACATCGGTTTTGCTCTTAACTCTGCTAGAATCGAACCATCATCTGACATTTTCAACTGAGTGTTCATAACTCTCAAAGCAAACAACAATTTTCTGCTCAAAGCATCGGTAACCACATTCGCTTTTCCCGGATGATAATCAATAACAAACTCGTAATCTTTCAATAACTCCAACCATCTTCGCTGTCTTAAATTCAAGTCTTTTTGTGACATCAAATACTTAAGACTTTTATGGTCGGTATATACCCGGCACTTTTCACCATACAAATAATGTCGCCAAATTTTCAAAGCAAACACCACCGTAGCCAATTCCAAATCGTGAGTAGGATAATTCCTCTCATGAGGTTTTAACTGCCTCGAAGCATAAGCCACCACTTTTCCTTCTTGCATGAGCACACACCCCAAACCATTTAGAGAAGCATCACTATACACTACAAATTATTTACCTGATTCGGGTTGTACTAAACTTAGCATACAGCTGCTTATCTCTCAAAGTTTGCAAAACTATCCTCTAATGCTCAGCATGCTCTGTCTCATCTTTTGAATAAATTAAAATATCATCTATAAACACCACAACAAATTTGTCCAAGTATGGCCAAAATATGCGATTCATTAAATCCATAAACACAGCCGGAGCATTTATCAACCCGAATGGCATAACTAAAAATTCATAATGACCATACCTTGTTCTAAAAGCAGTTTTAGGCACATCCGACTCTTTTACCCGCAGTTGGTAATACCCAGATCTCAAGTCAATCTTTGAAAACCATGTCGCTCCTTTTAGCTGATCAAACAAATCATCAATTCTTGGCAACGGATACTTGTTTTTGATTGTCACCTTGTTTAACTGCCGATAATCAACACACAACCTCATAGAACCATCCTTCTTTTTTACAAATAACACGGGAGCACCCCAAGGTGAAAAACTCGGTCTCACAAAACCTTTATCAGTCAACTCTTGCAACTGCAACTTTAACTCTTTTAACTCTGTTGGTGCCATTCTATATGGAGCAATCGAAATCGGAGTTGTTCCCGGTATCAAATCAATACCAAATTCTACTTCTACTGGTGGTGGCAAAACGACAATTCTTCCGGAAATACGTCGCAAAATTCACACACAACCTAAGATCGATTCAACTTTCTTTTCAACTTCTTTTGTATTAATTACATACGCCAAATAAGCTTCATAACCCTTTCTCAAATATCTTTGAGCTGACATTGAAGAAATCACACTAGGCAATGCCTCTGATTTGTCTGATTCAACCCGCAAAATTTTACCACTTTCACACTTTAATTCTATAACCTTTTCTTTGCAATTTATTTTAGCATCATGCAATGTCAACCAATCCATACCCAAAATAACATCAAACTCATCAAACGGCAACAATATCAAGTCGCCCAGAAAGTAATGACCCCGAATCATTAAAGGACATTTCTTACATACTTTATCAACAATCACACATTTGCCTAACGGATTCGACACTCTAATCATAAATTCTGTGTTCTCAACAGGTATATTCATACTAGACACCAGTTTCATGCACACATATGAATGAGTAGAACCGGGATCAATCAAAGCAATAACATTAACATCATAAAGAGAAAATGTACTGGTAATCACATCAGGTGAGGAAGCATCTTCACGCGCCTTAATAGCATAAGTTCTAGCCGGAGCCCTTCCTTCGGGTCTAACTGCTGCATCTCTGGCTACATTCTTACTGCTTGCTTCACTCCCAGCTTTTCTTGGATATCTTCCTATTGAATCCGCACCACTTGTTTTTGTATTCTGAAATTTTTCTTTTTCAGCTCTCTCTGGGCAGTCTCTAATAAAATGATCTGAAGAACCACATCGAAAATATTCATTTGCTCTGCACGGACCAAAATGATTTCTACCATACAGCTGGCACTCGGGTTTAACAAATCTCGAGTTCCCTACACTGGCTGCCGAAGTAGTCTGGGACTTATGACCCACATTTTGCTTCTTATAATTCCCATATGATTGCCCAGCTGAAACTTGGGAATGAGGATTCATATTTCTTGACTTTCCGGGTTACTGTAAGAATGAACTGCTCATCGGTCTTTTCTTCCAGTTTCTAGTCTCAGCCTCTACCTTTTTCTTCTCTTTAAGTAGTTCTTCAGCCTTGCAAGCTCGATCCACCAGTACTACCATTTCTTTTAATTCAAGAATTCCAACAAATACCTTGATGTCTTCGTTGAGCCCGTCTTCAAATCGTCGGCACATCTTGGCCTCTGTAGGGACATATTCTCTGGCATACTTACTTAATCGAACAAACTCTCTTTCATATTCTGTAACTGTCATATTACCTTGCTTCAGCTCAAGAAATTCTTTACGTTTCTGATCAATAAATCTTTCACTAATACATTTCTTCCGAAACTCTTCTTGAAAGAATTCCTAGGTTACTCTCTCTTTCAGTACCACCGAAATCAAAGTCTTTCACCAATTATAGGCTGAATCCCTCAACAAAGATATAGCACATTTCAAACATTCTTCAGGTGTACAAGATAATTCATCAAATACCCGGATAGAATTTTCAAGCTAGAACTCTGCTTTCTCGGTATCATCATCAATATTTGCCTTAAATTCTTCGGCCCCTTGTTTACAGTTCGTCTCTCTCTGGAGTTCTGTGTGAAATTTTATCATATCCACACCCCGAGGCATCGAAGTACAGTTGAGGAATTGGGGAGGTGGGAGAGGTCGTACATTTGGGTTCGCGTCTGAACGAACTCAGTGTACCATGCACTCATCATTTGGAGAAAGGCTTCCCGATCCCTTTCTCCTCCTCCCGACAACAACAGTAGGAGGTGGATTTTCAGTTGGCGCTGCTCCTTCACCGGAGTGGCGCATTACTCTCTACTTCATCGCGCCACAGCTAGATCGGGATCCATTTACTATAAAAAAAATCATTTAAAAAGGTCAGAAGTCGTCACACTATCACAATTTATACATATGGCATGTATAGCAAAATCCGTACATACAACACGTAGTCTGAGAACTGACTAAACCTGCTCTGATACCACTAAATGTAAGGCCCCCATGCCCGAGACCATCGCCAGAGTCGAGTATGAGGTGTTACTAAACTTAATTTAACATTTTAAGAACTTTGGATCACTTGTTTCTACATTCACAGCTTTCTAGCTACTCGCGTCACAGTTACAAGAAAAATCATATCTCAAGTTACGAAACTCAAAATCAAGATCCGTAAATTTTTCCTGAATCTAGACTCATATACCTACTTACTAATTTTTTTCTAAAATTTTTGGTTGGGCTAATTAGTACAGTTTATTAGTTAAATTTACCCCTATTTCAGGACTTGACTGGTCTGACCTCTGTTTACTACAAACCACATTTCTCTCTCTAAAAAATTCATATAACTATGAGGTTTCTTTATCCTGGAACTAGACTCAATAGGGATTCTGAGAATATAAAATACAACACCTAATTATATCTGTACAATTTATGGTAAATTTTTAAAGTTGGAATAGGGGATCCAGAAATCACTCTGGCCCTGTTTCACTAAAGTTCAAATATCTTCTAACATATAATTTCTTTACCTGTTTAGTTTATTTTATGTGAAACTAGACATAATAAGATTCAATTTAATATTTAATTCATCACCTAATTCAATTTCTATGATTTTTAGTAAATTTTCAAACTCACGTCAGTGTTGCTGTAATGTTCTGTTTATGGCAAATTTCATCCCTTTTATGAGTTTTCATAAACTAGGTATCCTATTAACCTTCCATGATATCAAACATAATCTAAACTAACCATTTCCATAACTTATCATTATCAAGCATTTTCTCAACCATTCCATCACCATATCATAAGATCGTTTACACAAAATAGGCATATTGCTATACATGCCATACTTAAATTTTACAAACCATTTACCAAAAAGTCTTCCAGATAGTGTGATCGAGCCTTCGACCAATCCCGACTCCTGAGCTGGCTTGTCCAAAACTACAATGAGTAAGAAGGAGGGAGTAAGCATAAATGCTTAGTAAGTTCATATGCAAATAATAAGTAACATAACAAAGCAATTATACCAAACAACATTAGCATGGTATCACCAAAACATAAATCACATTTCCAATCATCATTCATCATCTTACTACCTTATTGTTGTTGTATCAATACTCAACCCGAGGGTTAAGTACATACCTGTCCAAAGTATCCATTTCACAACACTTACCAATACGTCCCTTTTCATCCCGAGTTTTCCTCCATTTGAGTAGAACTTTTCCCGTTGAACACATCGGAATATAATTCGGATACATAGATAATTTGCACATAAGTGCTACATATGAAATCAAGCAATCATGTAACCCGCCCATAAGCGAACTCGGACTCAACTCAACGAGCTCAGGCGTTCACATCCATAAGTGAACTCGGACTCAACTCAACGAGTTCGGATGCCTAGTTACATCTCACGAACTTGGACTCAACTCAACGAGTTCGGACATTCGCATCCATAAGTGAACTCGGACTCAACTCAACGAGTTCGGATGCTCAACCATCCTAGTGACATGTCACTTGTATCCTAATCTATTCCTAAGGTTCAAACGAGATTTTCCTCGAACATATATCCTTGCCGTCTTACGTAGAATGCCGAAACCAATACTCGGTAACAATTTATATTTAACAAGTAGCTCACATAATTTACATTTTATTCAAAATTAACCACAAAGCATATATTTCATGATAAAAATCAGCATATCATATAATTAACATCAATGACTTCAAAATAACAATTATGCTACATTATTTACACATGAACTTGCCTTGGTACCAAAATACAAAGATTTTACAATTTAATCCACAATCTTTTCTTTTCCTCGATTGGGGTCGATTCCACGTCTTTCTTGATCTAAAATAACACATTTAGCTTATTTAATATTCACATTATCAAATTAATCCTTAATTCAAATTTTGGCAAAATTACAATTTTACCCCTAAACTTTTGCATATTTACACTTTTGCCCCTAGGCTCGGGACTAAAATTTATTCCTTATTCTTATGTTTTATAACATGCTGATCACTTTTCCCTTCTATGGAAACATCAAATTCTCACTCTAACATGTACTTGTGACTATTAGGTATTTTTACCGATTAAGCCCTTTTACTCGTTTTTGCTTAAAATCGAGTAGTACAAGTTGTCTAACATAATTTAAAACCTCATGTTATATCATAAAACACCAAAATACACAAATTTCACCTATGGGTATTTTTCCAAATATAAATCCTAGGTTAAATTATTGCTAGCATAAGCTTTACCGAGTTATCGGGATCTCAAAAACGTAAAAATCATTAAAAACGGGGCTTAGAATCACTTACTATGAAGCTTGAAAGTTGAAGAAACCCTAGATATGGAGAGATGGAGCATTCGGCAGCAACTATGAAGATGATAACTAATTTTGTGTTATTTTTCCCTGTTAATTTCATTTAATACCCAAATGACCAAAATGCCCCTCCTTACTAAACTTTCAAAAATTCCATCCATGTCCTAATTTAGCCCATGAACTTAAAATTGGTAAAATTGCTATTTAAGACCTCCTAATTAATATTTCAAAGCAATTTCATACTAAAAACTTCTAGAATGCAAGTTTTGCAACTTATTCAATTTAGTCCCTAACTTCAAATTAAGCATTTTATGCATAGAATTTCTTCACAAAATTTTCACACAATCATGCAATCATATCATAAACCTCAAAATAATTATAAAATAATTATTTTTATCTCAGATTTGTGGTCACGAAACCACCATTCCGATTAGGCCCTAATTCGGGATATTACAGTACCTCCCATACCAACCAACACACCATGTGGGGAATAAATCAACCCACCCAGCCAGCACACCTATATCGTAACGTAGCTGCTAACAGTAACGCAGTAGTGCTGCTAATAGTAATAAACATGGCATAACCACTAATATCAGAATACGTGGCAAGGTGACTAGAACAGTGAAACGTTATGGTAAGTGATTGGTAATGGTCTGGATTATGGGGACCATATTGACATGACTGGATTTGGACTATTTGGGCCACACAAGTGTGCGGGTCCCACTTGGGCTGAGTAGTGGCCCACACAGCCCGTCTCGGCCCAACGAGGCCCATAACAGCCCTAAAGCGCAAAAACACATGTGAAGGCCTCTATAGTCTCTTGCCCATGATATGTGGCCTCGGTTCGCCTCCACGAGCGATCGCACGCTCGCAAGGCCTCAAATGTTGAGATTTCGACTTTTCAGTTTTTGCCGACTCACAACAACACCTTGGTGTGTTTACACACCCGTGGTCAACATTTGGCAGTAACGTAAGGTTAGGTGTACGATTACACACTTGTTTGGAGAAAAGATCGTTACATACCACGTGCTTAACCTAAAAGCAACATAACAACCCCAAGTTAGTTCTCAATCATTCGAGTTAATCCTCTCTTTTAGAACTCTTATTTCCCCTCAACAATACTTATTGATTACCTTAATAGAACAAGTAGGGTTCAAACCACCCTTAACCAGCAACCTCCACCTATTGGCGACAATCTGCACCGAAATCCCATCCATTTAGCAACCTTAAAAGTAATAAACTTAAACTAAGTGTCACGCCCCAAAAATATCAAAATCCCAAATTTTTTTTTGGTTCTGATAAAAAAATGTGCTAGGTATTTTCGGTTAAGTAGGTGATAGTAGGTCTTAGATAAGGTTTAAGTTCGAACTTGGGGGGAAAGAAAATTATGCGTTAATAATTAAAAGGGCCTTGTTGGCAAGTAGTTGGGCTTTTAAATAAAGATAGGGGGAAATGGCATTAAAAAGCCTTGTGGAGGAGTGGCTAAGTGACACCACTTAGAGTGTAAGTAGGTGGCATTAGTGGCTAGCAAGGAGATCCAAGGTTCGAATCCTAGATTAGTATTGTTAGAAGTTTAATTTTAGCCTCCTAGAAGATTGGAAGTGGTGTGAAGATAGACTCCAAGGGGAGTGTTCAGAAGAGAAATTTGAGGAAAGGATCAAGGGGTTATCAGGGAGAAAAACGAGGAGATGAGAAGGGTGAAGTGATGGAGCTGAATGGGGAATTGAGGGTCAGGCAATTTGGCTATAGGGGCTATAAATAGGTGCTGAATGCAAGGTTGCCAGTCTAATGCCGAAATCTCTCTCACTTTGTTATCAGAAACGCTTTTCTCTTCAAGATCCAAAAAGCTGAAAACCTTTGCTTCTTTCTTTCTTTTCTTATGCTGTTTTTCTATTCTTCTTCTACTCTTCTTTTTTAATCTGTGTCAAATAAACCTTATTCACCATACTAAGCTTGAAAGCCGAATACTCTGTGGCCGAATACCCTTGGTGCAATTACTACTCCTTCTACTTCGGTCAAATCTAGTGTAAGTGTCGTTCTCCCAATTGGTTTTGCTAAGAATCTATTACACTATTCTTTCCTCACTCTTTCTAATCAACTGTGGTAGGGAATTAGTATCGGATCTCGGATCTTAGCTCTCTGCCGAAATTGCTCCTTAGGTGTTTGCGATTTTGGTAAGTATTCCCCTTCTATTGGCTAAGGTGGCCGAATGTTCATAGTTAAGGTAAGGGGACTTGTGTTGGATACAAGTCACTAATTATTCTGGTTTTAATAGTTAAGATTGGTGCAGATCTAGGAGTTGATCATGGTTAGTGATTTAAGAAGGGGTTGTTATACTTATCGCGCAAGGTAAGGTTAAGTTGAGGTTTCAGTTTTAGTAAAAATATGTATTAAGCACGTGATTAATTGAAGGGTGATATCGTTTGTAGGTTGGTGACTAAGGGAATCGTAGCACGCTTGCTTACCAGGTGTGTACATACACTGCACACACACAATGAATTGGCAAAAGCCAAAATGCCGAAAAGCTGAAAGTTGGGCTACGGTAGTCTTGCAAGTTCGCGAACACTCGTGAGGAGGAAACCAATAGGTTGTCTGAGGGCCATGGGCGATTCCATGAACTTGGGCTGTGATTTAGCCAACTGGGCCAGAATAGGCTTAATGGGCCTAATGGGCTATTGGGCCTATAATAGGCAAAATTGATATTTGATGCTATGTGATGGAAAATTTGAATGTGAGCATGACTATAAATGTGATTTGGGCCTAATGGGCCATATGAATGTAATTTGGGCCTAATGAGCCATATACAGGTGATTTGGGCCTAATGGGCCATATGAATATGATTGGGCCTAGTGGGCCATATACAGGTATGTGAATTTGACTGGGCTTTGTAAAGGGGTTTTGGGCCTAGTATATGATGACTTCATAAAACTTAATTAATTTATCGCGACCGTGGACAAGTCAAAGAGGTTAAGGTGTGGCAACGGGTATATGCATGTCTAGGATTGGATCTAGGGAGAGCTTGGTACTTAAGCGGTCTTAATGACTCACCTCTTCTTCTCTAGAATCCTACCTGGTGCATAGTATTCGTTCATCTTAGCTCATGGGATTTGTTAACGAGCCAAGGTAAGTGAAAATCGTAATAAAGGAAAAATTATCGAAATGCCTCTAAGGGCGAAAATGACCAAAATACCTCTAGGTGTTGAATGTAGGTTTTATGGATGTGACATGCATACATATGATATTCTGCTTAGGTTGCATATAGGTTGGGAATTATGGAACGGAGGAAGGATGTGAGGATCGCATGGTTGCTTAACAATCGTGGATCCACCGACGACTTTTAAGCCCAATGTGTAAATAAAGGTAGTTCCGCAACCGGGCTACCATGGATGTGTCAGTTGGGTGGGTCGATATTTATATCCCCACATGATGTGTCGGGGATGGAGCTGGTGTGTAGCGGATGGATTATTGGGATGGGATTGCTTTACATTGCATTACATGTTTGATGTATGGTGATTGATGAATGCTTGTTACTTGTCGAGGGTTGTACACACTGAGTTTGCGAAAATTCACCCCCTCTTTTATTTTATTTTTAGGTGATGCTCAATAGAAGGTTCGATGTTTGGAGGGACTATGGGTGGTCAGCTAGCAAGACAATTTGGACTTGTTTTTCTTTTTAAGGCATATAAGCTTCTATTTTATTCAGTACTTTTCAAATTAGATTGTAGTAGGGCTTCCATTTTGTTATTACTTGGATTGTTATTTTTATGCGATGTAATTATGAGAAGTTGAACATGGTTTCGTAAACTATAGTATGTTTTTCTACGTTTCCGCAACTAAATTTTACAGCGACAGGTTTTTCATAAAATCATATGTGTCAAACAAGTGGTTGAAAGGAGTTTTTTTCTGTTAATTAAGGTTTCTTTTATTTTAAGAAGGGTTTTCAATGAAAATATGATCTTCGCTAAAACACTTCAATGTGATGCGCCAGATTCGACCATAACATCCGGGCTGAATTCGGGGTGTTACACTAAGTGTACTCCCTACCGAAACATAAACCAAAAGAGGAGGACAACAGCTTTCGACTAACCCCAACACCACCTATAATCGAAGCATGCGACGTCATGAATGTTCTCCTGATAGCAACGAAACCAAGAAGAGATTAAAGAGGCAGATCATTATGGAAAGAAGAAGGGAAACGACACCACTGTGAAACCACATTTGACAATCGTATTAGCAAGGCTCCACCATTGTTAAAAACTCGGCGACCCAGAAGAACTCACTTACCTTGATCAAAGTAGGGAAAGATTCAGCAGAGAAAAGGAGATATTCGGCTAGCACCAAGATAAGCCCGAATGAGATGAGAGGGAGAGAGCAAATGATGTTCGGTCAAGGCTCCAAGGGAAGAAACTCAACAGAGTAGTGGAGAAACGGTCAGAACGAAAAGAGTTTCGGCACAGGCTAGAGAGTGAACCAAAAGAGTGTATTCGACACAGAGTGAAAAATAAAAGGGAGAAATAACAATAAAGAATTTCGGCTTAACCTGGAAGATACCAAAAGAAATCGGCACAAGAGGAAAATTGGTAACAAGAGAACAAAATCACAAAACCCGAAATAGACTAAGAGCAATTTGGCACCTATACTCTTCCTAATTGCCGAAAACACACTCCTCAAAACCCCTTAGCCGAATTTGCACCCACAAGCACCCCCATTCGGCTCCAACTCCTTCCAATTCAAATTCCCTGAAATCCTCCAAGATTTTCTCCCTTTATCCCTCTTTGATTTCCTCCACAACAACCTCTGTGACCCATTAAAACTCTCCCCCACCAGAGTTCAACTCCAACACTAACTCTTGTCGTCCTAAGCAGCAAAATGATCATCCCTTACCTGCCATGGGATTCGAACCCCAGCCTTCCCAGTTGCCAAGTCATGCCACAAGCCACTAAGCCACAAGGCTTCCTTGTGTCGTCAAACACACACAATTGTTTATAAAACCTAAGTGCCACTGTCCAGGTTCTTTTAAAAGAAAACCTAGGTTCTACCAAGGCCCAACCTCGAACCCAGGCTTCTCAAACACCCCTAAACACACCCAAAACATAAGCTAGTAAAGCAAACATGTAATTTTTCAAACCGAGCTAACTTTCACACCCTATATTTTTGGGACATTATACAACGTATTAAACGTGGTCTTACTCGCACACATATATCGAAGTCACATATCGATGCCAACGTATTAAACGTGGTTTTCCTTCCACACATATATCGAAGTCACATATCGATGCCAACGTATTAAACGTGGTCTTACTCGTACACTTATATCGATACCATGGTCTTAATCGCACATCACATATCAGAATCCTATGTCATGGCATATGTATCCTAGCTATTACTAAGGTTCACACGGGGATTTCGGACGTCATAACTCGGTCAGAACAAATTTGCAAATGTAGCACCCTAGCACATACACATTCGACTAACAATATATATACTTCACATAGTTCATTTAAGCATAATAAGCTCGTGTTTATTTAAAGTAATCTACATCTATTTGCTTATAAACTTACCTCGGACAATAGTAATCGGAACGGGACGACTATTCGACAACTTTGGTTTATCCCCAATCCAAATCCGATTTCTTTAGTTCTTGATCTAAGCATATTCAAATTAAAATCATTCAAACATAATTCTATTCAATTTAGTCCAAGAACACATAAATAGGCAAATTATCATTTTACCCCTAACATTTTACACTTTTTACAATTTAGTCCAAATTGCACAAAACACAAAACATGCAAAATTTGCACACACCATGCTTAGGCCGAATGCTACCCATGTTCATACAAGTCCATACATTTCATTTATTTCACATTTTAGTCCTTCAATTTATTATTTTCGCAATTTAGTCGTAATTACTCAAAATCATCAAAAATCCCAATACAAAACAAATTAATCCAAAACATATCATTCATAATTCATCAACTAACATCACAAAACTCAAATATTTATCAATGGCATAACTCAAAATATCCATCAAAATAAAAAATTTAAGCATGGGCTTTGTACATTACACTGCAACGATCTCAAAAACATAAAAATTATAAAAAACTGAAATAGTTACATACCTTGATTAAGCTTAACAATGGCCGAACCTTTGAAAACTTTTTTTCTTTCTCTTTTATTTTGACATTCGGTCATGAAGAAATAAAAAACAAATGCATGATGAATTTTATTATAACATATATTATTATAATAACATTTTATTATTCATTTACTAATATAACCTTAATGATTTAATATAACAAGTTAATAATGCATGCCATTACCGTCCATTCATTTATTCAATGCATAATTGCAACATAAATACTTCAAATTATAAAGACACATTCAATTCGGTCCCTACACATTAAACCATCAAATTTTTATTTTACACGATTAAGCCCTTTTATTAAATCGGGCACTCAAACGACAAATTTAAAACACAAAAATTTCACAGATATTGATTCACATATAATAAACACAGAAAATAATTTTTAAATATTTTTTGATTCAGATTTGTGATCCCAAAAGCACCGTTCTGAATAGGGTCTAAATCGGACTGTTACACGCTTTCCCGCCATCCATGCAAAAAACGCATCTATCTAGACGTGTTTTTACACACTCTTCAAAATCAACCTATTTTCCTAATTAAGAAAAAGGAATTATTTTTCCAAATATTTTTCCTGACATTTTTCACTAAATTAGCCAAGAATCTGGCTTACTAAACACAATAACTAAAATATAATTAATAATAATTAAAAAATATTTAAATGTTGTCAATCCATTACCCTTTTCGATCACCATTGGTTTTTGTTTCACAGCTTGTTTAACTTCTAATGATAAATTTATCTTTTTATGTCAATTGCTTTGTTTTAACTCTATTTCTGCAGAGGTTTAACCTTCTATAAAATTGATTTTTTTTCTTTACTATCTTATTAAAAAATATTGTTTTATATAATAAATAATGAATTACTAGAAAATGCATCATACGCAAATGCTTATGGAAACTATGTATTTAAAACATTAACATTAGTTTAAAAATAATATACAATAAATAATAAAACTTAGGATTTGGAACTAATTAATAATAAATCATGAAATATGTAAGATATTAAAAAGAAAAACAGATTAAACTGTGAGTAAAATAAAATTTAATCACGTAAATACATCTTATTAAGAATGTTAAATGCACTACAATTATTTATCATAGGAGTGAGTGTTCAATTGAATCGTGTCAAATTGAGTGAAAAAATAGAGTTAATCGAGTTCACGAGTCCTATTTTATCATCCTAACTCAATTTGAAAAATTTTCGAATTGAGTCGAGTGAAATGAAATTCGAGTCGAGTCGAGTCGAGTCGAGTCGAATCGAGTGAAATTGTTCGAGTTAAATTTTAAAAATTAAACATGTCAAATAAAAATATTGTTATAGTATAACTAATTCCATGTTAAAGCACATAAATTTGAGACCATATATATTTAAAAATTTTTCAAAGCAAAAAAAAAAAAAAAAGAAAAGAAAAAGAAGAAGATATTTGAGTTATTAAATTTGAATCAATAATTAAGTTCCAAAATTATTATTTTAGATAATTTTTAAAATTTAAAATTTAAAAATAAAAATTTTTATAAATATTTTGAATCTTAAAAATTATTATAAATGTTTTAAAATTATTTTGAATTATTTTGTAATTTTTGTTGAGAGAGAGATCAATTTGCTTATTTTCAAAGTTGAAAGGGACTAAAAGAGTATTTACACCAATCTGTTATTCAAATTATTTGAGTTATTCGAATTGTGAAATTCAACTAAACTCAATTTGAACTCAAATCGAGTTATTCGAGTTGACTCAAATAATTCGATTAACTCGAAATTTGATTTTTTTTTCGATTTTTTCGAATCGAATCAAGTTTTGCTCACCCCTAATTTATCATAATTTTGTCATTAATTTTGAGTTAGTGTCTAGTTGACTTGTGACACCAACTTAACCAATAACATTATCAATAAGAAATTCTATCACATGTGTATACATGTTGAGACTATGTATTTAAAACACAATAGTGTGTTTAAAAATAACATGCAATAAATAATGAAATGCATGGTTTGAAACTAATTAATATACACATGCAAAATGTAAAATAGTATTAAAATCAAAACATATTAAATCATGATTAAAATAAAATTTAAACACTTAAATACATTAGATTAAAAATATTAAATGCACTACAATTGTTTATCGTAGTGTTGTCATCAATCTTTAGTTAGTGTCAAGATAACTTATGACACCAACTCAATCAATAACATTATTAGTACATATACAAATGATGTAGGTAATAACATATGCACAATACGATTAAAATATAAATATTATAGTAAAATAAAATTTTGGTATAGTGGTAGAATGAAATGTTTTATTGACATAAATAGTATGGGTTCAAATCTCATTAAATGTAAATTTTTTATTGTTATTTTTAAATAAAAGACTAAAGTACATTCAAATAATATAATTTATTTTAGTTATGAAATGATATTTTTGTAATTTCTCTAATTGAGTCGGTGCCTAATTGATTCATGACACCAAATTAGTCTGGGCTTAAATAATAGTATAAATTTATAATATTTTACCTCCTTTATAGATTTGTAATATTTCAAACAAAATTTTAATTTTTTATTCCTTTTAATCCATTTTCATCAATACTGGATTGTACTCGTGCGTATCTAACCATACCAATTGGTATAAGATTTCAATATTTTAAACCATTTATATTGTTTTTCTATCTTAATGATTTTTTATGATTATATTAGAAAAATAAAATATAATTATTTAATTAAGTTATTGGATTTAATTAATAAATTAAAATTAAAATTAATATTTAAATATAAATATATTTATAGGTTTGTAGTTGAAGTATATTTGCATGTATATACATATAATAATTAAACAAATATCAATAAATTTCAAACGGTATACTAGCACTGGACCTGATCATGGGTTGAATCATTTAGCTTGGCTCGAAGGCCGGCCCGAAAAGTGGGAGGGTTTAGGAAAAAATATAGGCTCAAAAAATGGGTTTGGACAAAAAGTAAGGCCCATTTTTTAAATGGGTCCGGCCTCAAATAATATTTTTTTGCCTGAGCTTGGCCGACTCGAATTTGCAAAAAAAAAGTTTTTTTATTATTAATTTGCCACTGATTTTTCATTGTTTTGCCATCATTTCATTATTATATTGTTACTATTTTGTTGTTATTGTTTGTATATTGTATAATTCTTGTTTTATTATTAATTTTACTACTATTTTAGAGGTATTTGCTTGCTAAGTTGCACCTATCTTAATGTTATTTAACTATAATTTTTTTCATTTGTTGGGAAATGTTTATTTTAATGTTTTTAGTATATTTTATGTATTATATTTTTTAATTTATTTTTATATAAAAAATAATATAAAAAATTTTACTACGGGCTGGCCGGGCCGGGCTCGAGTTTTAACATTTTTATTCAGGTTGGGCTTAGACAAAATTTTAGGTCTATTTTTTGGGTCAGGCCAGTCCTAAAAAACAGGCCTAAAATTTTTACTTGGCCTGGCCCGACTCGACCCATGATCAGCTCTAACTGGCACACACCAGTATCGATGTTTACTATTACTGTAATAAATATTGTATGTTCACTGGTACAGTATTGACTACTTTAATCGTCAATCATACTAATTATAATTATTATTCTATTAATTACACTTGTTATTATTTATTATGGTGTCCAAACACCTTAATGAAGGTCTAATATTGCATTTAGTCCCTCTAATTTATGGAAATTGAAAACTTAATCCTTTTAGTTTAATTTGTCAAAATTTAATCATCATAGTTCATGAAAATTGAGAAATTAGCCCAATTAGGTAAAGTTGTTAAATCTTCCCATTAAATAGGTAGGAATTAGTAAAAATTAACAATTCAACATATTATTAATAATAAATTAGCAAAAAATAACAGTTGAAATTCACGTATTTACCAATAATTGAATTAACTTCTCAATATTCATAAAATACTAACTTGTCAATTTTGATAAAGTTGAGAGTTTCAATACTTAATTAGACATTAAAAAAAGGTAAAACCCATGCTACTTGAGAACCTAATCTAAAAGTTGTATCGTAATAACGTATATCACTATCTTTTTAACTATCGTAATAAATACATATCTTTATTCTTAGCAATAAACAAATAATTGAAAATTTTAAGAGAGAAAGTTAAAAGAATTTCACCGGAACATTGAGCTTTTGTTTAGATATATCATGAAGTTATTCTAGTTAGATGACTAATCCAGCCAGTCGAAACTAACATCTATAAGTTTTCTAGCAATATAAAAAAAGAAGAAGAAGCTAGATTTGACAAGTGATGTTTTGGGCTAAATTAGATGTAAATGACATTTTTCTAAATTGGTCTTTTAAATATTTTTCTTAAATTAAGAAAATAAGTCGATTTTGGAGAGAGAGTGTGAAAGCGTGTCTAGTTGAGCGTACTTTCACATTTTCCTCGGCCTTTGTTTTATAGTTTTGTTAGAGTTAAGGTTTTTTAAGAATTAGGGTTAGAGTTTTAGGAGTGAAATCGCAAAAGTTTATCGGTATATTTGAGGGGTCAGGGATGCGATAACGCGTCTCATAACACTACATTTCATATATCATACTGGGATAGGACCATTACCTCATAAACCCATCTTGTGGAAGACAGGTTTCGGGGTGACAATACTTGATACGGTCATGGGTCAAAAGTCTAAGTGGAGGTCCCAGTTGGAGGACGTGATGCAGTCACGGGTTTGAATATAACTAGGGCCCAGTTGACAGACGTTATGCGGTCACGAGTTCAAGCTTTTTGGATACCCACAAATGATGCCTTATATATACACCATACATAAGATTGATGCTATAATCATAGAGAAAAACAAAGAGCTTTCCGGTGTAATCAATTTAATTTTTTTCTCTATTTCTAGGAAGTCGATATATTTAACCTTTCATTCTTACCCGAAGACTGACATCGAGGTGGACACAAGAGGGCTCTTAGGCGGGGAGCGAATGGTTCGGCATAGTAGAGGTCAAACACGGGTTGGTACGATAACGATTGTAGTTATTAATAGGTTGTATAATAACGAAAATCATTGTCACCCCGAAAGGATCATCACTTTTACTGCATTGCAGCAACTGCTATCCATCTGAGAGTCTTCTTGTGTCCATGGCGGTGTCGGCCTTTAGATAAGAATGAAGTTTAAAAATACTAGTTGCATGAAAATGGAGAAAAAAATTACGCCGATTATAGCAGGAAGTCCCACAGTTTTTCCCTTTGATTATGCCCTCAAACTTTTGTATGGTATTTATAAGGCAATATCTTCGGCCTGGATAACACTGTCAACTAGCTCCCTCATTCTACTTCGATTCATGACCTCATAACGGCTGTCGTTGAGACCTCTATGTAGACTTTCACCCATGACTGTATAAAGAAAAATAACCCCAGAACCCAAGTACCAAAGGATAGGTTTTGGAGGTAATGGTCCCATCTCGGCAGGATGTATGAAATATGTGCGTCTTGGATTGATATGGCATCTTCGATGAGTCAAGAATACCTTAAACTAGAAATTTTATTAGTGACAGGAATTTTTAACATTAAAGCGGGGAAGAAAATCGAGAGAAAAATATTGTAAGTAGAGGGATGGAGGTAGAGAGAGATAATGTTTTAGGGATGATGGCATTTGGAGGAAGAGCCCCCTTTTATTGGCACAGGTAAGGGGTGAGATTGCAAAGGAAAAAATCCCCGCGGTAAAAAATGTGTCGTAGTCATCAAATATCTTCAAAACATGCTTCAAATCTACCAAAAAATTACCAAGACCAGGGTACTTTTTGGTAGGATTTAGTGGAAATGTTAAGAAAACTCGTCCAGCTGGGCGAGCTTTCCTGCTAACATAGCAAGAAAGCGCGCCTAGCTGGACGAGTTTTCTTAACATTTCCACTAAAGACTGCCAAAAAAGTACCTAATCCTAGGTAAAATCTGAATCACGTTTTGAGGCACTGAATACCCTCTGAAGCACGCATTTGATGAAATTAATTGATATGTGAAATACATTTTCGAGAACCAAAGAGCATTTCATTATTATTCAACGAAAGCGAATCTTTAGAAACAGATTTTGAAGCACTCATTCCCTCTCTCATTATTCTACTTTTCTACTAAAATACCAAAATATTCAGAACTTAGGCACGTAACATATTCATATCAAGCATTGAAGAGTTGAGTTGCGAGTGTCGTTTATATTTCTTTGGATAACCATATGAAGGTTGTTTTTTTGTTCTAAATATCCAACTCGTTTTAAATTGAAATGAGTCAATGAGTGAAACCTGTCATTTACTACGATGGTCAAATTTGTAATATGGAAGTTGGGGTCATATTTACAAGAGCCCAGTCTGTGGAATTGGATTCAAACCATACCATTCAATTCCATGAGCTACAGACTAGAACTAGGAGGAAAGTCAAGGATTCAAGCTGAGGAAGAATTTCAAGCTTGCAAAGTAGATATATTGCATTGGTTGACCCCTTTAAGTATGAGCTATTTGATATGAAAGGTGAGCTCGAGTTGGAGGTAGTCATATCATCGCACTATTCAAGCGCAAATGTTGTAATGAAGTTATATGTCGAGTTTGCCGAGGTTGATGGAGCTGGTCCATCTTCAGCCATTGTTGCGGCTAATGTTGAAACCAAAGCTGAAGTAAAAAGTTCCACTACACAGTTGTGCGGTGGGTTTACTGTTTGCTACAAAGCTCCTACTATGATGTCTCTGAAGCATCAATGGGTAGAAATTCTACAATTTTTGGCATCAATTTAAACTTTGGAAGCCATTTTCAGTCAAGGTATGAGTGTAGCTCGAACCTTGACACCTGGGCATGACATTCAATCAGTGCTTTTGATTTCAACTTCGGTGGATCAAGGTTCCGGGGCAAAAGTACTTATACCAGGGGGCATCAACCTACACCAGTTTGCAGTAGAGATTTTTTGGGCACATGGGGTATATACGAATTGATGACTTACTCCCTACGATTGGGTCTGACGAGGGTAAATCGAACCTTTTGGTTAAAGATGTCAATGAAGTCGCAAATAAGAAAGAAAATGCAATCAAGGAAAAAAGGGGCAATGGATGCAGTTGACGAATCAGATTTAGACCCTGATCCAATTTAGTAGTCCACTCCGAATGGTTTGGAAGTAACACTTTCTTCAAAACTGTAGCAAGTTCCCAACCATTCAGAGTGAAAAATGCTCTGGATCCAGATCTGTAATTCAGGGAATATGAACCTCCGCCCCACATGACCAACACCAACCTCTCCGCTAAGAGTGGTTTAGAGTTTTAGTAGCTACCACAAAGAACACTTGGCCATGCAAGCTCATCGTCAGATTCTAGGTATTGGAAGTTGGAGTGAAATACCCTAACAAAGATTCTTTTCTTGTTGCATTAAAGCGGTATAGCTTCAAAGATGGCGGGAACTATTATGTACAAAATCCCATTCGAAGAAATTTAGAGGAAAGAACATAATGCGCGACGGGAGGTGCAAATGGAAAATTATGGTATATTTTCGGAAGAAGACGAGCTTGTGGATGATAAAAAAAGTATTTCAATTCACATATGTGAAGAATCTAATTGATACTATTGTAACATGGACACGTGAAAAATATTATGAATTCTATCAAGCTCTGGTGGTAATCCCAATCGATATACAACATGTCCGATTCATTCTATAATCTCATGAGGTCCAATGAATCGTGGACTCAGTTTTCCGTACGGCCAAATCAGAGAACTTTCGTCCAAGGTGATATTTTCAAGAATACCTTATCATAGACCTAGAATTCTATCTCTTTTTGTTTAAGATCAACATAAGACTTTTGACGATCAGAGGTTGCTTTCAAACTATCCTGAATTACTTTCACCTTTTCTTCAGTTTCACAGACTAAATCATCCCTGTGTATATTTTTCTCACTGAGTTCTGTCTAGTACAACGTAATTCTACATTTATGACCATACAGAGCCTTGTACGGTGTCATTTTAATGCTGGACTGATAATTATTATTGTATGAAAATTCAACCAAAGGCAAATACTTTTCCAAATTACCTTTGAATTCCATCACACAACACCAAAGCATATCTTCTAAAATCTGTATCACATGTTCTGATTAACCATCAATCTGAAGATGAAACGTAGTACTGAAATGTAACTGCGTACCCAGAGCTTCTTGCAATTTGCTCCAAAATTGAGATGTAAACCAGGGATATCTGTTTGAATTAATAGAAACTGGCACTCCATGTAGTCTAACAATCTCGAAAACATATAATTTAGCCAATCTATCTAGGGAGAAATTCATATATACCGGAATAAAATGTACAGACTTCGTTAAACGGTCAGCTGTTACCCAAATGGCATCTTTCTTTTTCGGGGATAAGGGTAATCTGGATACAAAATTCAGGTTAACTCTTTCTCATTTCCATTCTGGTATTGTAACTGGTTGTAATAATCCCAAAGGCACTTGATGTTTAGCTTTTACTTGCTGACATATCAAACATTTAGATACAAATTTAGAAATATCCCGTGTCAGTCCCGGCCACCAATATATCTTTTTCAAATCATTGTACATTTTGTTACTACCAGGATGAATAGACATTGTACCATTATGAGCTTTATACAAAATCCTCTGTGCAAGTTCTGAATTATTCGGTACACATATTCTACTTCTGAACAATAAGTAGTCATTAGACCCAATCTAAAATTATGAATCAGAATTTTACTCACATTGTACCCGTTTAGCTTGTAATTCATCATCACTCTTTTGAGCTTCACAAATCTGTTGCAGGAATATTGGTTTAGCTTTTAACTTAGCTATGACTGAACCATCATCAGACAAAGATAATTGGGTATTCATTGCTCATAAAGCAAATAGAGATTTCCTACTCAGAGCATCAACAACTACATTAGCCTTTATCGAAAGATAATCTTTTAATAACTCAAGTCACCTGCGCTATCTCAAGTTCAAGTATTTCTGCGTTATCAAATACTTCAAGCTCTTGTGATCCGTAAGTATTGGCATTTTTCACCAAACAACTAATGTCGTCAGATTTTCAATGCAATACAAAAGCTTCTAACTCTAAATCATGTATCGGGTAATTTCTTTCATATGGTTTTAGCTGTCTAGAAGTATAAGCTATTACTTTACCTTTTTGCATCAAGACACATCCTAAATCATTCAAGGATGCATCACTGTAAATCACAAATTCTTTACCCGATTCAGGTTGAACTAGTACTGGTGCTTCGGTTAATAAAGCTTTCAATCTATTAGAATTCTGTTGACATTTATCAGACCACTCGAATTTCACATATTTTTGTAACATACGAGTAGCGGAGAAGCTATCATCGAAAACCCTTTTACAAACCTCCAATAATACTCAGCTAGTCCTAGAAAATTTCTGAATTCAGACACATTTTTCGGTGGTTTCTAGTTAACAATAACTGAAATTTTATTCGGGTTCACTCTGATGCCTTCAACAAATACTATATGTCCAAGGAAACCAACTTCCCGAAGCCAAAATTCACATTTACTGAATTTGGCATATAATTGTTTCTCACATAGAGTTTGCAACACAATTCTCAAATGATTAGCATGTTCATTTTCATCTCGGGAATATACTAAAATATCATCAATAAACACCACCACAAACCTGTCTAGATACGGTTTGAAAATTCTATTCATTAAATCCATGAATACTGCAGGTGCATTAATCAGGCCAAACGACATCACAAGAAACTCATAGTGCCCGTACCTAGTTTTAAAAGCTGTCTTCGGTACATCTGAGTCTTTCACTTGTAACGGATAGTATCCAGAATGGAGATCTATTTTAGAGAACACAGTGGCACCTTTCAGCTAATCAAACAGGTCTTCAATTCGAGGCAATGGATACTTGTTCTTGATTGTGACCTTCTTGAGTTGCCTGTAATCAATACACATTTTTAACGATCCATCTTTCTTCTTTACAAACAGAACCGGTGCACCCCAAGGTGAATGACTAGGTCGAGCAAAGCCCCTATTTGTCAATTGTTGCAATTGTGCTTTCAACTTCTTTAACTCCGTTGGGGCCATTCTATAAGGTGCTATTGATATTGGAGTTGTTCCCAAAACAAGATCTATAAAAGATTCCACTTCTCTAATTGGTGGTAATCTGGGTAACTCTTCTAGAAACGCCTCAAGAAACATAAAAACAACTAACACTAACTTAATCTTTGATTCACATACTTTAGTGTCCAACAATTATGCAAGATAAGAATTATACCCTTTTCTAACATATTTCTATGCTGATATAGCTGAGATTACATTAGATAACCCATCAAGTTTATCAGATTCAACATGAAGTGATTCAACATGAAGTAATTCACCATTTTGACATTTCAACACAATGTATTTTTGTTTACAATTTACCACCTTATCATGTTGACTTAGCCAGTCCATTCCCAAAATTATATCAAATTCATCAAAAGGCAATAGCATCAAATCAGCCGAGAAACAATAATCCTTTACCATCAATGGACAGTTTTTACAAACTTTATCCACCATAACATACTGCCCAAGGGGTTTGAAACTTTAACCACAAATTCAATGAATTCAACAAGTAAATTTTTAACAGACACTAAATTTGTGCATATGTATGAATGTGTAGAACCAGGATCAATCAAAGCAGTAATATCAGTATCAAGAAGAGAAAATGTACCAGTAATGACGTCTGGTACAGAGGCATCCTCTGTTGCACGTATAGCATATGTCCTTGCCTGTGCTCTTACTTCAGATTTAACTATTAAATCTTTCGTAGCACTTCGGCTACCGCTAACATTGCTGGAGTGACGGGGTGGTCTACCTTTTAAACCGAGATTACTTAGCTTCAAGATTAGAACAATATCTTTTTCAAGTCTTTTTGGACAACCTTTAAGATAATGGTCTAAAGAACCACATTTATAGCAAGCTCTACTTCTTATACGACACTCCTTAAAATGAAATTTATTGCAATGTTTGCATTTAGGTTTGGGGTTACCGACACTTCCCACACTTGTTACAGATAGAGATGGAGATCTCGGATTAAATCGTTGAGAGCCTCGTTCTTTTGTTGAATACCCCGACCGGTCAGTACTACAAATTCCCTTAATTCAAGAATTCCAATCAATAGCTTACGTCCTCATTTAATCCTTCTTCAAAATGTTACACATATCAGCCTTAGTCGGAACCCATTCCCTGGCATACTAACTCAATCTAACGAATTCTAGTTCGTACTCAGATACAGTCATATTTCCCTGTTTGAGCTCTAAAAATATCTTCTTTTTCTGATCCATAAATCTCTAACTAAAATGCTTCTTTTTTAATTCTATTTGGAAAAACTCTCATGTAACATTTTCCCTTGGCACAACAGAAACTAGAGTATTCCACCACTGATAAGCTGAATCTTTCAATAGTGATACAACACATTTCAAACACTCAATTGGTGTATATGATAATTTATCTAAAACCCTGATATTATTTTCTAACCAAAATTCAGCCTTTTTCGGATCATCTTCGGCAATAGCCCTAAATTCTTCTACCCCATATTTACGAATTTTATCTACCGGAGGCTTACTAGTTCTAACAGGTTCAGCACATTGTGGCATGTCAGGAATAGGTTGAGGAGCAAGAGGGGGTGATTGTTGTACAACATAATTTTTTCTCAAAAATTTTGTGAACCACTCGTTCATCATTTGAAAGAAGGCTTCTTTTGCCTCATCACTTTAGCCTTTAGATACGACCTTCTACTACTACTAGATGCAGCTCTTTGTACAGGAGCTTGAGCAGTGCTCTGAACCTCCTTGGATTCAGCTCTAGCCTAGTTGGATGACATTACTATGTGAAAAACACATTTAAAATGGTCAGGAGATATCACACTATCACGAATTATATATTGGCATGTATAGCTAAACTCATACTTGCTACATTAGTCCAAGAATTGGCTAAACTGTAGCTCTGATACCAATAAATGTAACAGCCTTAACCCATATCCGTCACCGAAACAGAGTTGCAGAGCATTACCAGAGTTTACAGATCAATTACAGTTAATTTCTATCGTTTACTATTCATTTTGAAAATCAATCACAATGTCATTTATTTGGGTCCTCAAGGCCCAAAATACATTAGTCTGAGAATCGGCTAAACTGTAGCTCTGATACCAATAAATATAACACCCTTAACCGTATTTGTCACTGAAACAAGGTTACGAAGCATTACCAAAGTTTACAGATCAATTACAGTTAATTTCTATCGTTTACTATTCATTTTGAAAATCAATCACAATGTCCCTTATATGGGTCCTCAAGGCCCAAAATACATATTAGAATTGAGTCGAGACTAAATCTGGATAATAGAAATTTTTTTGCAAAATCTCAAATTTTTTCTTAGGTGTAGAGGACACACGTCCGTGTGGCCAGACCATGTGGATCACACGGCCAATGACACACCCATGTCTCAGGCCGTGTGGGCATTCAATGTGAGGCACATGACTGTGTTCCAGCCCGTGTCCTTACCTGTGAAACTCTCTAACTTGGGTCACACAGCCAGCCACACGTCTATGTGCTAGACCGTATGGACAATTAAATTTTTAAAAATTAAGTGCAAAAGTTACACAGCCAGGACACACGCCTATGTGCTATAAAGATAATGATCTCGCTTTCATCTCGGCCACAATCGAACCATCATTATACAAAGCTATTTGAGTGTTCATCGCACGTAGAGCGAATAGGGATATTTGGCTCAAAGTATCAGCAACGACATCAGCCTTTCCAGGATGAGAATCGATCACTAACTTGTAATCTTTTAATAGTTCAAGCCATCTTCGTTGTCATAAGTTTAAATCTTTCTGAGTCATCAAATACTTCAAACTTTTTTGATCAGTATAGATATGTGGCATTTCTTACAAAATAAATAGTGACACCAAATTTTCAACACGAACATAATAGCTGCTAACTCCAAATCGTGCGTCGGATAATTCTTTTCATGCGGTTTTAATTATCTCAAGGCATAAGCTATAACTTTTCTTTCCTGCATCAAAACACAACCCAGACCATTCAACAATGCATCACTGAACACTACGAACTCTTTATCTGATTCAGGCTGAACTAACACTGGTGCCTCTATCAATAAAGCTTTCAACTGATTGAAACTTTTCTAACATTTATCTGACCATTCAAACTTAACATCTTTTTGAAGCAATTTCATCATCAGAGTCACAATCATCGAAAACCCTTTTACAAACCATCTATAATATCCCGCTAATTCTAGAAACCTGTGAACCTTAAATACATTTCTCGGAGACTTCCAATCTATTATTGTAGAAATTTTACTCGGATCGACCCGGATACCATCAGTAGAAACAATATGTCCCAAAAAACTAACCTCTCGTAGCCAAAATTCACATTTGCTGAACTTTGCAAATAACTTCTTATCTCCCACGTATTATCAGGGAGCTCCCCGAAAATCTTACCAGTGAATAGGTTCAGGTATCTTTTTCTCATAGCATCCTCAGACTCCCATGTAGCCTCTTCAACCCCATGTCGATGCCATAATACTTTCGCTAACACTATTCTTTTATTTCTCAACTCTTTGATCTCACGAGCTAAGGTTCTAATATGTTTTTCACTATACAATAAATCTGACTGAATTTAAACCTCTATCGGGGAAATGACATGTGATGGGTCAAATCTGTATCGTCACAGCATTGATACGTGAAATACATTATGTAATTTCTCTAGCTCAGATGGTAAAGATAGTCGATATGCCACTGATCCAACTCGCTCGATAATATCATACAATCCGATGAATCACAGACTCAATTTCCCTTTTCGACCAAACTGCAATATCTTTTTCCACGGTGACACTTTCAAAAACACTTTATCCCCAGTCTGAAACTCAATATCTTTTCGTTTCAAATCTGTGTATGATTTTTGTTGATCTGATGCTGTTTTTAGACTTTCACGAATTACTTTCACTTTTTCTTCAATCTCTCTAATCAGGTCAACCCCATGAATCTTACTTTCGCTGAGCTCCGTCCAGTACAATAGTTTTTGACATTTACGTCTGTATAGAGCATCGTACGGTGCTATTTTAATACTCGATTGAAAGCTATTATTATAAGAAAATTCAATCAATGAAAAATATTTTTCCCACGTATCTTCGAACTCAATAATGCAACAACATAAAATATCCTCGAGTATCTATATAACTCGCTCGGATTGACCATCTATTTACAAGTGAAACGCGGTATTGAAATGTAGCTTTGTACCCAGTACGTCTTGCAGTTTCTTCCAAAATCGTGATGTGAACCTCGGATCTCTATTCAAAACTATAGATAACGGCACTCCACGCAAACGAATAATCTCTGATATATACAACTCAACTAAATTATCAAGTGAGTAATCCATACGTACTGGAATGAAATGAGCTGGTTTCGTCAATCTGTCTACAATGACCCAAAATACATCTTTCTTTCTCGGAGATAAGGGTAAACCTGAAACAAAGTCCATAGTTACTCTATTCCATTTCCACTCAAGAATCATGATAGGCTGTAATAAACCTGACTGCACTTAATGCTCAGCTTTGACTTGCTGACAAATCAAACATTTCGAAATAAATTCTAAAATATCCTGTTTCATACCATGCCACCAATAAAACTATTTTAAATCATTATATATTTTCATACATCCCAGATGAACAGATAAACGACTACTATGTGCTTCATTCAAAATCATCTGAATCAACTATGAATTTCTTGGAACACATATTCGGCCTCTGAATCTTAAACAATCACTAGAATCAACTTGAAACTTTGAATCAGGGTTCGAATCACATTGAGCTCATTTTGCTAACATTTCATTATCGACTTTCTGAGCTTCGCAAATCTTCTGTAAAAATAGTGATCTTGCTATCATCTCGGCCACAATCAAACCATCATGACACAAAGCTATTTGAGTGTTCATCACACGTAAAGCGAATAGGGATTTTCGGCTCAAAGCATCAGCAACAACATTAGCCTTTCCCGAATGATAATTGATCACTAACTTGTAATATTTTAATAGTTCAAGCCATCTTCATTGTCGTAAGTTCAGATCTTTTTGAGTCATCACTTTAGACTTTTATGATCAGTATAGATGTGGCATTTCTTACCAAACAAATAGTGACACCAAATTTTCAGCTCAAAACTAACCTCTCGTAGCCAAAATTTACATTTGTTGAACTTTGCAAATAACTACTTATCTCGCAGAGTCTATAGTACAATTCTCAGATACTCGACATGCTCGGATTCATCATGTGAGTAAATCAAAATGTTATCAATGAATAAAACGACAAATTGGTCTAGGTATGGCCTGAAAATTTGGTTCATTAAGTCGATAAAGACAGTAGGTGCATTCATTAGTCCAAAAGACATAACCAAAAATTCAGAGTGACCATACCTCGTTCTGAATGCAGTTGTAACGCCCCAAAAATGTGGAGTCTTTAATTTTGTATTGTCTGTCACTAGTTGGATGTTTGCTTTAGTGGCTAGGTGATTTGGGTATGTTTGGAGTGTTTGGGAAGTCCTGGGGTCAAGCTCCAGCTTTTACAGAAATTTTAATTTTTGATCTTAAATGATTCTGGTCACTGGCACCTAGGCTTTATGAATACTTGTGTTTGATTGATGACAGGAAAACCAAGGCAAGGGATGATTATTTTGCTACTTGGGACGGCAAGAGTTTGAAGTGGTTTTGAACTCTGTTGTATGAGAGTTTGAACTGGTCTTGGTGTTTGTTGTGGAGGATATCAATGAGGGATAAGGGGAGAGATTCATGGAGATTTCCAAGGAGTTTGAAGTGTGAGAGGATTGTAACCGAAATTAGGAGTATGGGTACCTATTCGGTCATGCCAAGTAGTGCTGAATGGGATTTAGCCATTTTAGTTTCGGCAATTGCTTTTTTTCTTCTTTTGGTTTTGTGCAATTTTGTTAACTGAGGTGTATTTTGACCATTTGGGCTCTTTTTCATTTATCGACATTTTTTCTTCAGGATACATTTTATTGCCTTGCTGAAACCTCTATTCTCAACTTCCTTATTTTTGCTTTTTACTGAATCACACTACTCTTCTTCTCTTTTTCTTCAATCAGGTTGCCTAGCAGAACTTCCTTTCTTTTTCCCCTTCATTTGGCTATTTTGTTTTTATCTAATCTTCACTCTGTCCCCTTCTTTTCTTTCAGTTGCTAGCTTGTGTTGGGACGATTCTCTTCTCATTTTCTCTCCCAATTAGTATTTGTTCCCTAGGCTGAATATCTTACCTTCTATTTCCCTCGTGACTTCTCCTTCTTTGTGTCTAGTGGTTAAGCCGAACACTTCTCATTCTTCTTGTTGGCGGTTCTGGACTATTGCTTTGAATAGTGTAAGTAAATGATAATTATTCTCTATCTTGGTTACATTTATAGCTTAATCTGACACCCCCTCCATTGCAATTTCCTGTGAAAGGCGTGACATTTTCGTGTTGTCTCAGTTATTCTATGTGTTCGACTCTTGTGTGGGTAGGCCGATTACTATTCTAATCTATCCTTAGTTTCTACGTGGTGGTAAGTCTCTGACATTGTGGTTATAGCTATTTTTTGGTTATGATGGGAAATAAGAGTAATTGGTATGTGATGCAGTTTTGTCGAGGACTTGGAAGTTGAGTGGGATCACTAGTTTAAAGGAGTAGTAAACCGTACTTGATCAAGCAAGGTTGGTAACTTGTATCCTTTTGGGGATAAAGGTCTTATGAGGGGGTGTAATCTGAAATTTTAAGGATTTAACTTTTGAACGTGTGTGAATTTAGGTTGGTGTTCGTGAGGATTGTGCTATTTCCGTAAACAGGTGTGTAATTGTACACCCAATTTTACTACTATCAAAATGTTGGATAAGGGTGTGTATGCACACCACCATGTTACTGTGAATTGGCAAAAGTTGAAAAGTTGAAAAGCCGAAACTTCGACATTTGAGGCTTCACAAGCATGCAAACGCTCGTGTGGTAAATTGAGCCTACAAATCATAGGCGATAGACTATGGAGGCCGCCACGGGCGTTCTCGTGGGCTTGGGCCATTATGGACCTCGTTGGGCCGAGATGGGTTGTGGGGCCCAATAAGCCATGGCCTCACACGGGTAAATCTGTGGTAAGTGACAAACACTGGACTGGGCTATGTAGACTGCATAGCCGTAATCTAAATTTGGGCTTAATGGGCCACACGAGCGTGTGGGCCCACTTGGGCCGAGTAATGAGCCTTGGGTCCATTTACACCATTATGGACATTTAGGCCACCTGTGATGCTCAAAGTGACTATAGACCTTCGAAGAGGTCGTTATTTGTATCGAGACCCTAAAATTATCAAAATAACCAAAATACCCCTAGAGGGTAGAATTACTATTTTACCTCTAATGGATGGAAATGACCATTATACCCTAGAGGTAGGTTGATTGATAAGTGTATGATATATGCATGACTGTAACTGAATATGAGACCTTGTATACACGTAATATTTATGGCATGACATTCTGTATTGGGGTTGGGACTCTGATTTGGAGGAAGTACCGTACTAGTGGCTTTGCCACGTTTTTACTGTTCTGGTGGCTTTGCCACGTATTCAGATATTAGGGGATACGCCACGTTTACTGTTATTAGCAGCTTTGCTGCATTACTGTTAGCAGCTCTACTGCGATATTGGTGTGTTGGCTGGGTGAGTCGATTTAATCCTCACATGGTGTGTTGGTTGGTACGGGTGGTGTGTTGGTTGGATTGGGATGGGTTGCATACCTGCACTATACTAATACTGTTTTGGGCTTAGGCTCATACTATCACTGTATAGGGCTAAGGCCCAGACTGTACTGTTTTATTGTTTGACTGATAGGGGATTACACTCTGAGTTTTTATAAACTCACCCTTTCTTTTAACTGTGTAGGTAATCCCCAACCTTAGACAATTTGGAGCTGCGAGGGCCTTGAGGTTGCCACACGATCGCAGATGATTTGATTATGACTTAATTTATTCAAAGATTTCATATTTGGTTTTTAATTATGTAATAAGGCCATTTGGAGGATTTTTAACTGTTTTTAGGCTTTTGATTTCGTATTTTAAACTGTTAGAGTAGGAACATCTAGTTATCAAAGTAATGACGGTTTCAAAGAAAAACATGCATTTTTAACCTTAAGGTTTTCAACTAGAGAAGCTTCTACGATTTTAATCGGGCTAAGAAATCAATGACATCAAACATTTTGATAAGTTAATTTCAATGTAATAACGAAAATTACCGTGTTTTCTCAAGCAATAAAAACTAAATGGGTTTTAACTTAAAAACGGGTTTTCACCAACAAGTTCAAGTTTTTGAAGGCACTTCGATGTGATACGACAGATTCGATCGTAACGTCTAGGCTAGGTTTGGGGTGTTACATTTAGTGATATCAGAGCCAGGTTTGCAAAAATCTGCTGTGGAATAGGTTTTGAAAATTTGATTCCTTTTAAATGTTATGATTGGAATGTGGCATACCGAGTCTCCGACACCAAATCTGTACGTTTTCTGACACTGTTTATTATTATAGACTAAAATGTATTATTTAGGAACTGTTATATGTAGTAAGGCTACACTGAAACTTTTTAGTTAGAGTAAACTGAGGCTATAGAAGACTGAAAACTGTAGTAAGATTTTGTTCTACGGAAATAAACCCCAATTACTATTGTTCATAACATATTATTAATAATTATGGAAATTATAAACTGATACATAAGACTTTTAAACAGATAATTCGCTATCGAAATGAGCACAAGAGGTACTCGCAGAAAGGGTACACGAGGCAGTGGTAGAGGCCGAGGAAGTGCTAGAGATGGGTCTTCAGCATCTGGGCACATGCCGGCTAGGGAGGCACCAGCCTCACCAGTAACTGAGGCAGGGTCTCATGGCCGAGCAGCCAGGGATGATGCTTTATCCCAAGCAATGTTACATGTTCTTGAAAGGACTGTTGGAGTGAGTACTGGGTTAGTGGGCTGAGGGTCAATTTTTGAGCGACTCCGGTCTAATGGAGCGGAAATCTTCAGGGGTATTTCTAGTGTAGCCCCAAATGTGGCAGAGTATTGGTTGGAGGCTACCGAGCGAATAATAGACGGCCTAGATTGTAATGTAGAGCAAAAATTAAAAGTAGCAGTGTCTTTACTACGAGATGAGGCCTACCAATGGTGGCTCACTGTGAGAGAGGGTAGACTGGCCGATCATTTGACATGGGATTTCTTCAAAATAGCCTTTTTAGGGAATTATGTGGGCGCAAGTTATGTGGACGCCCGAAGGAAGGAATTTCTGAATTTAACCCAGGAGAGTAAGACTATGGCAGAGTACGAGGCAGAGTTTCTGCGGCTGAGCTGGTATGCTCGCGAGATAGTTGCAATCGAGTATGAACGCTGTGTGCGGTTTAAGGACGGTCTCCGGGATGAGTTGCGTGTCCTGATAGCTCCGCAGAGGGAGCGGGACTTTGCTGCCCTTGTTGAGAAAGCAAAAATTGCTGAGAATGTAAAGCGCTCTGAGCGCCAGAACTGCGAGGAACAGGAATAAGAGGGAATTTAGACCCTCGGGTTCTTCTTGAAGGCCTATAAAGAGGGGCAGATTTGATGGGCCAGTCCGAGCAGTTCCTGTTATTGCAGTAAGACCACAGCCTTACGCTGATTGTGGAAGAGCTAACCAGGGTGAGTGTTGGAAACGAATTGAGGCGTGCTTTCGGTGTGGGTCCATGGATCATCATGTTAAAAATTGAACTCAGAGGCCTGTTCAGATGCAAGCTGCAGGTCAGGGACATGTTCAGCTAGGGAGAGGTGGTCAGCAGCCACAGAGAGGCTGTGGGTAAGCCAGGGGTGGAAATGGTTTAGGACGAGGCCGTGGAGTACCGGGCAGAGATGTTGGTAGCACTGAGGTGAGACAGCTAGCCTTGGTCTATCCTATTCGTCATCGAGAGGATGGTAACATCCCTGATGTTATAACAGGTACGTTTCTGATTTATAATGTACCATACACTGCTTTAATTGACATTGGGTCTACACATTCGTTTGTTTCATGCACTGTGTCTGGGACGCTGGGTGATTAATTTGAAAACACTGTTAGTGAGATGACTATGTTGAGTCCACTGGGATAGTCGGTTAGGGTGAATAAGTTGTTCAAAGACGTACCCCTAGAGGTGCAAGGGGTTATCTTTTTGGCGGATTTAATGGAATTGCCGTTTGGAGAATTCGATATTATATTGGGCATGGATTGGCTAGTGAAACACTTTGCGAAATTGGATTGCACTGCTAAGTATATGGTGTTGAAGTCTACTAAGGATGAGGAGGTGACTATGATAGAGGAGCGAAGAGATTATCGGTTTAATGTAATTTCAACGTTAAAGGCCGAGAAACTTGTTCCTAAAGGTTGCGAGACATTTTTAGCTTATGTCAGTATTTCTAAATCTAAAGGGCCTTCTATTGGAGATGTCAGAACTGTTAAGGAGTTTCCAGATGTATTTCCTGAACAGCTTCCTGGGTTGCCTCCAGATTCTGAGGTCAAATTCGGTATTAAGCTCCTACCTGGAACAGCTCCGGTGTCCATCGCCCTTTATAGGATGGCACCAAGGGAGCTGGTGGAGTTAAAGGCACAAATCCAAGAGCTATTAGACCGAGGGTTCATTCGACTGAGTGTGCCCTCGTGGGGAGCACCGGTGTTATTTATGAAAAAGAAGGATGGATCCGTGCACATGTGCATCGATTATCATCAACTAAACAAACTGACTATTAAGAATAAGTACCCTTTACCGAGGATAGATGATCTGTTTGACCAGCTGTGAGGAGCTTCAGTTTTCTCCAAGATAGATCTTCGACCTGGGTACCATCAGCTAAAGGTTAAGGAGGCTGATGTGTACAAAACTACATTTAGGACTCGTTACGGCCACTACAAGTTTTTAGTGATGCTGTTTAGGTTGACGAATGCACCAGTAGCCTTTATGGACCTCATGAATCGGGTGTTCCAACCCTATCTGGACCAGTTTGTAGTTGTCTTTTTAGATGATATTCTAGTGTATTCAAGAACAGAGGATCATGATGCATCTTCCACTTGTTTTGCAAATTTTGAGGGAAAAATAGCTTTACGCAAAGTTTAACAAGTGTGAGTTATGGCTGCGAGAGGTGACATTTCTGGGTCACGTGGTGTCTACCGAGAGGATTAGGGTTGATCCTCGAAAAATTAAAGCCATATGGGATTGGAAACCACCAAAGATAGTATCTAAGATTCGAAGCTTTTTAGGTTTGGCAGGGTATTACAGACGTTTTGTTGAAGGGTTTTCACTGATTGCTACACCTCTGACTAAGTTATTGCGTAAAGGGGTACTATTTAATTGGACTGATAAGCAGCAAGAGAGCTTTGAGAAACTGAAGAAAGTTCTAACTGAAGCCTCTGTCTTAATACAGCCAGAGTCTGGGAAGGAATTCACTGTTTACAGCAATGCATCACACATTGGATTCGGTTGTGTGCTAATGCAGGAGGGTAAGGTAGTTGCATATGCGTCTTGTCAACTAAAGCCTCACGAAGTGAATTACCCTACGCATGACTTGGAGTTAGCTGCGGTGGTATTCGCACTAAAATTTTGGAGGCACCACTTATATGGTGAGAAGTGTATTATCTACACAGATCACAAGAGCCTCAAATACCTCCTGAATCAGAAGGAGTTGAACCTAAGGCAACAGAGGTGGATAAAGTTATTTAAGGACTATGATTATTCAATTGAGTATCACCCTGGTAAAGCTAACGTGGTAGCTGACGCACTGAGCCGTAGGGTTGTATCTGATTTGAGAGAAATGTTTGCTCATCTCATCCTGTTTGATGATGGCAGCTTGCTGGCTGAGCTTCAAGTGAGACCGACCTGGACTGAACATATTAAAGAGAAACAGTTGTTAGATGAGTCGCTGGTTTCTCGTTTCCGACAAGTTGAAAGTGGAGAGACTACAGATTTTGGGTTGAATGGGGAAGGAGTATTGTGTTTTCGTGGAAGAGTCTGTGTACCGAGGGATTCTGAATTGAGGCAGTCTATACTGCAAGAAGCACATAGTAGTCTGTATGCTATACATCCTGGAGGAACTAAGTTATACCAAGATCTTCATGAGTTGTACTAGTGGCTAGGGCTTAAGCGCAAGGTTACTGATTTCGTAGGTAAGTGCTTGACATGTTAGCAAGTTAAAGTTGAGCATTAGTTGCCTTCTTTGTTACTACAGCCAGTAAAGATTCCACTCTGGAAGTGGGAAAGGGTAACAATGAATTTTTTAAGTGGGTTACCCTTAACACTGTCTAAAAAGGATTTGGTATTGGTTATCGTAGACCGATTGACTAAATCTGCCCACTTTATTCTGGTCCGCACTGATTATTCGTTGCAGAAATTGTCTAAATTGTACGTGGCTGAAATTGTGAGACTGCATGGGGTGCCAGTTTCTATCATTTTGGACAGAAATCCTAGATTCACATCTCAGTTTTGGAAGAAGTTACACAAGGCTCAAGGTACAAGGTTAGACTTTAGTACTACCTTCCATCCTCAGACAGATAGTCAGTCAGAGAGGTGATTCAGATACTGGAGGACATGTTAAGATGTTGTGTAATAGATTTTTGAGGCAGCTGGGAGGACTACTTGCCATTAGCAAAATTTGGATATAACAACAACTATCAGTCCAATATTCAAATGGCACCGTACGAGGTATTGTATGGTCGAAGGTATCGTAATCCTACATGTTGGACCGAGCTAGGTGAGCGATGAGTTCTGGGGCCAGAGTTGGTTTCTGATATCAAAGAAAAGGTGAAGTTGATTCGAAGTCAGTTAAAAGAAGCATCTGATAGGCAGAAGTCTTATACAGACTTAAAACGTAAAGAGATCGAATACTCTGTAGGGGATTATGTCTTTTTGAAGTTCTCACCATGGAAGAAAATTCTGAGATTTGGACGAAAAGGCAAACTGAGCCCTAGATTCATCGGACCTTACTGGGTGTTAAAGCTTGTGAGACTGATCGCCTCTCAACTCGAGTTGCCCCCTAAATTAGACAGAATTCATGATGTGTTCCATGTCTCCATGTTGAGGCGATACCGCTCTGGTCCCTCTCATATGGTGCTAGTGGAGGAATTGAGATTGGACCTGATCTGACCTTTGAGAAAGAACCGATGTAGATACTGAATCGTGATGTTAAAGTATTAAGGAGGAAATCTGTCCCACTAGTCAAAGTGCTATGGCGTAATCACGGTTCAGAGGAAGCTACGTGGGAACCAGAGTAGGCGATGCGACATCAATACCCTCACTTGTTCTGATCAGGTAAATTTCGAGGTCGAAATTTCTTTAAGGGGGTAGAGTTGTAACGCCCCAAAAATGTGGAGTCTTTAATTTTGTATTGTTTGTCACAAGTTGGATGTTTGCTTTAGTGGCTAAGTGATTTGGGTATGTTTGGGAGTGTTTGGGAAGTCCTAGGGTCAAGCTCCAGCTTTTGCAGAAATTTTAATTTTTGCTCTTAAATGATTCTGGTCACTGGCACCTAGGCTTTATGAATACTTGCGTTTGATTGATGACACAAAAAGCTTTGTGGCTTGGTGGCAAGTGGCGTGTTTGGGGCAACTGAGAGAGCTTGGATTCGAATCCCATAGTAGGCAAGAGATGATTATTTTACTACTTGGAACTGCAAGAGTTTGAGGTGGTTTTGAACTCTATTGTGTAAGAGTTTGAACTGGTCTTGGTGTTTGTTATGGAGGATATCAAGGAGGGATAAGGGGAAAGATTCATGGAGATTTTCAAGAAGTTTGAAGTGTGAGAGGAGTGTAGCCGAAATTGGGAGTGTGGGTACCTATTCGGTCATGCCAAGTAGTGCCGAATGGGATTTCGCCATTTTAGTTTCGGTAATTGTTCCTTTTCTTCTTTTGGTTTTGTGCAATCTTGTTAGCTAAGGTGTATTTTAACCGTTTGGGCTCTTTTGCATTTATCGTCATTTTTTCTTCAGGATACATTTTTTTGCCTTGCCGAAACATCTATTCTCAACTTCATTATTTTTGCTTTTTGCTGAATCACACTACTCTTCTTCTCTTTTCCTTTAATAGGGTTGCCTAGCCAAACTCTCTTTCTTTTTTCCCCTTCATTTGGCTCTTTCGTTTTTATCTAATCTTCACTCTGTCCCCTTCTTTTCTTTCGGTTGCTGGCTTGTATTGGGACAATTCTCTTATACTTTTCTCTCCCAATTGGTATTTGTTCCCTAGGTCAGATATCTTACCTTCTTTTTCCCTCGCGACTTCTCATTCTTTGTGTCTAGTGGCTAAGCCGAACACTTCTCATTCTTTTTGTTGGCGGTTCTGGACTATTGCTTTGAATAGTGTAAGTAAATGATAATTCTTCTCTTTATTGGTTACATTCATAGTTTAATCTGACACCTTCCTCTATTGCGGTTTCCTATTAAAGGTATAACCTTTTCGTGTTGGCTCAGTTATTCTGTGTGTTTGACTCTTGTGTGGGTAGTCCGATTACTCTTCAAATCTATTCTCAGTTTCTACATGGTGGTAATTCTCTGACATTGTGGTTATAGCTATTTTCCGGTTATGATGGGAAATAAGAGTAATTGGTATGTGATGCAGTTTTGTCGAGGACTTGGAAGTTGAGCGGGATCACCAGTTTAAAGGAGTAGTAAACCGTACTTGATCAAGCAATGTTGGTAACTTGCATCCTTTTGGGGATAAAGGGCATATGAGGGGGTGTAACTTGGAAGTTTAAGGATTAACTTTTGAACGTGTTTGAATTAAGGTTGGTGTTCATGGGGATTGTGCTATTTGCGTAAACAGGTGTGTAATCGTATAACCACTTTTTGCTACTGTCAAAATGTGGATAATGGTGTGTATGCACACCACCATGTTACTATGAATCGGCAAAAGCCGAAAAGCCGAAAAGTTAAAACTTTGACATTTGAGGCCTCATGAGCGTGCGAACATTCGTGTTGTATACTGAGCCTACAAATCATGGGCGACAGATTGTGGAGGCCGCCACGGGCGTTCTCGTGGGCTTGGGCCGTTATGGGCCTCGTTGGGTCGAGATGAGTTGTGTGGGCCTAATAGGCTCATGGGCCCACACGGGCAAATCTATGGTAAGTGAAAAACACTGGACTAGCTATGTAGGCTGCTTAGCTGTAATCTAAATTTGGGCTTAATGGCCCACACGAGCGTGTGGGCCCACTTGGGCTGAGTAATGAGCCTTGGGTCCATTTACACCGTTATGGCCATTTAGGTTACTTGTGATGCTCAAAGCGACTATAGACCTTCGGAGAGGTCGTTATTTGTACCGAGACCCTAAAATTGTCAAAATGACCGAAATACCCCTAGAGGGTAGAATTACTATTTTACCCCTTATGGATGGAAATGACCATTATACCCAAGAGGTAGGTTGATTGATAAGTGTATGATATATGCATGACTCCATCTGAGTATGAGACCTTGCATACATGTAATATTTATGACATGACATTCTACATTGGGGTTAGGACTCTGATTTGGAGAAAGTACTGTACTTGTGGCTTTGCCACGTTTTACTATTCTGGTGGTTGTGCCACGTATTCCAACATTAGTGGCTACGCCACGTTTACTGTTATTAGTAGCTTTGCTACGTTACTATTAGCAGCTCTGCTATGATATTGTTGTGTTGGCTAGGTGGGTCGATTTAATCCCCATATGGAGTGTTGGTTGGATTGGGATGGGTTGCATACCTGCACTATACTAATACTGCTTTGGGCTTAGGCCCACATCATCCATCAGATAGGCTAAGGCCCGCATCGCATCGCTCTTACCGATTGATTGGTGATAGAAGATTACGCAATGAGTTTTCGTAAACTCACCCTTTCTTTTAACTGTGCAGGTAATCCCCAGCTTAGATGATTTGGAGCTACAAGGGATTCAGAGGTGGCCACACGATCACAGATGATTTGATTATGACTTAATTTATTCAAAGATTTTATATTTGGGTTTTAATTATATAATAAGGCCATTTGGGGGATTTTTAACTATTTTTGGGCTTTTTATTTTGAATTTTAAACTGCTAGAGTAGGAACATCGAGTTATCAAAATAATGACGGTTTCAAAGAAAAACATGCATTTTTAACCTTAAGGTTTTCAACTAGAGAAGCTTCCGTGATTTTAATCGGACTAAAAATCATTGATAACAAACATTTTGATAAGTTAATTTCAGTGTAATAACGAAATTTATTGAGTTTTCTCAAGCAATAAAAACTAAATGGGTTTTAACTTAAAAATAATTTTTCATCAACAAGTTTAAGTTTTTTAAGGCACTTCGATGTGACACTTCAGATTCGGTTGTAACATCTAGGCTAGGTTTGGGGTGTTACAGTAGTCTTTGACATATCAGAGTCTTTAACTCTCAACTGGTAATAACCCGATCTCAAATCTATCTTCGAAAACACTGTAGCCCTTTTCAGCTGATCAAACAAATCATCTATTCTAGGCAAAGGGCATTTGTTTTTTATCGTCACTTTGTCGAGTTGTCTATAATCGATATGCATTCTCATTGTGTCATCTTTCTTTTTCACAAACAATACGGGAGAACCCAGGGCGAGAAACTCGATCGTGCAAATCATCTATTGGTCAACTCTTGCAACTGAGATTTCAATTCTTTTAACTCAGCTAGAGCCATTCTGTACGGAGCTATCAATATCAGCGTAGTTCCCAGCACTAACTCAATGCCAAACTCAACCTCTCGGATCAGTGGTAAACCCAGTAACTCTTCAGGAAACACATCCGGATACTCACATACAACTGGAACTGATTCAATCTTCTTTTCAGTCACTTTCATATCAAGTAAATAAGCAAAATAAGCTTCGTAACCCTTTCTCATATATTTTTGAGCTAATATCTATGAAATCACTGCCTGTAAACAATTCAAATCATCTGAGTCAATCCAGATAATCTCATTATTCTAACATCTCAAATCAATCATCTTTCATTTACAGTTTACTATAGCATCATGTAGTGTTAGCCAATCCATACCCAGAATTATATCAAATTCATTAAACGACAACAACATCTGATCAACCAAAAAACAGAATTCCCAAATCATCAATGGACAGTTCTGGCACACTTTATCAACCAAAACACACTTGCCTAAGGGGTTCGATATTCTAATCACAAATTCAATAGACTCTACAGGAAAAGTCTTACTGGATACTAAATTCACACATATATACGAATGAGTTGATCCTGGATCTATCAATGCAATCATATTAGTATCATAAAGAGTAAAAGTACCAGTGATAACATCTGGAGATGACGCTTCTTCACGAGTGCGAATAGTGTAGGCTCATGCAGATGCTCTGGCCTCTAACCTCATAGTAGAATCTTCAGTCACTCTTTGGCTACTACTCACATTTCCCGTGTTTCTGGGTGGTCTACCTCTAACCGTAATGTTACTCAGCCTCGTGTTTTGTACTGAATCTTGCTCAGCCAACTCAAGACAGTTACGAATGAAATGATCTAATGATCCACATTTAAATCAGGCTTAGTTATTCAATCTATAATCAGCGAAATGCCGTTTCCTACACTGTCTACATTCAAGTCGATTTTGTAACAGCCCAGTTTAGACCTTAGTCAGAACAGTGGTTTCAGAACCACAAATCCAAGTTAGAAAAATATTTTAATTTTATTTTTTGTGTTTACAGCATGATATATGATATGTGTGAAAATTTCGTGTGAAAATTTTATCGTTTGTGTGCTCGATTTTATAAAAGGACTTAATCGCGTAAAATGCAAAAGTGGCATACCATAAGTTAAAAGTGTTTATTTGCTATGGTTTTTATTTATGATGTCCTTATGATTTTATTAACAATGGGCATTATATCATTAATATTGGTGGTTTTAATTAAAGGATAAAATGGTAATTGATGATTTAAGTTATACGAAATAAAATAAAAACCATTTTATGCTTAATTATCATCATCCATAGCCGAATAACAAGAGAAAAAGAAGAAGAAAATGCTATTTTAGGGTTCAGCCCTCGTTGTTCTTGATTGAGGAACATTTTTAGCTTGGATTTTAATGATTTCTATGTTTTTGTGATTGTTGCTTCTTGTTCTAGCTAGCCCGTATCATAATTTTTGAATTTGTTGAAGACTTTATGAAGTGCCATTGATGAGTGCTTGAGTTTTTCGATGTTTGATGATGAAATATGAAAGTTTAATGATAGATTTTAATGTTTTGTACAGTTATTTTTGACAAAAATGTCAAATAGGGATTAAATTGAGAAAAGTATAAATTGAGGGGTTAAAATGTGAAATAACTAAAAAATATGGGCTAGTAAGGACACTATGGTAATTCGGCCAAGCATGGGTTAAATTGAATTTTTTGAATTTATTGTATTTCTGTAATAGGGACTAAAATGAATAGATGTGAAAGTTTAGGGGCTAAAGTACAAAACTGCCCAAATGTATATTTTTGGATGGAATTGAATGAATAAGTGATTAAATGAGTTAATTTTGAATACATATAGATCAAGAAAAGAGGAACTCGAACTTAGATCGAGGCAAGAACAAAGTACTCAATTAATCGGCTAATTTCGTTGTTTCTATGACTCAGGTAAGTTCGTAGGTGTTTATTTCATTATAAATGAATGTTATATGCTTTGATATTGCATAAAATGTGTTTACGAGATTGAATAAGACTATACGAAAGTGTTCAACAATGAAATTGATAAGTGAAACTTCTTGGTTAAACTTTAAGTATAGTGATGATGATAATGTAATGTCATTAAGTTAATGATTAGCTTCGGGCCATGATATCGACACTTCAGGTGCGAATAATACCTTGATTTGGCTACGGGCCATGATATAGGTATTTTGAGAGGAGTTACCTTGATTTGGCTACGGGCCATGGTATAGGTACTTATCGATTGTGATTTGTGAGTGTCCAATTTCTATCCCTAATGGTACAACAGATAAAAGAATAACTTGTTTAAGGAAAAGATTAGTACGGGGTGGTACAGGTATGTAAGGAACTTATTTGGGCATTGTGTTGAGAAAGATTAATGAGATGTTAATGAATCATGTTTTGAGACATGATAAGAAGGTTTGTGTTAATGAGATATTGTTTTGGTAATGTGTATAAGATTGAATTATATTTATTTGATAAATTGAATTGCTTAATTACTAACTAAGATATGAAGCTTACTGTGTGTTATTTGTCTATGTTAGGACTTAGGGATTGTTAGGAGCATCATCACACTATCGATCATTTGTTGGTACTTTTGAAGCTTATATATATGGTATATGGCATGTATAGGCTAGTTTCATTTTGGTATGTTTTGAACTATGATGGTAGCTATGTGATTTGGCTTGTTAATGATGTAAATGTTGATATGTTTTAGCCAATTAAATTGACTTAAGTGCTTGATAAGTGATATATGTGATGCAAATAATACCTTTATATGTTGGCTTGTTTTGGTATGTTTGCCATAGTGGTAGATATAGTTAAATGGATGTTGTTTTAGTTAGTTATCATTGTTTGAGTAATGGTAAATTATGATAATTTTGGCATAATGATTTGGTATAATTTGAATATGGAAATGATTAGTTGAAATGGTACCACATAGGTTGATTTATATGCATGATTGTAAGGTGGCAAATTGGCTTTTCAAATGGCCTATTTTTGTCCACATAGGCGTGTGTCTCGGCTGTGTACGACGCACGACTATGTTATATGGCCGTGTGTCCCTTAGGGTAGCCCTACGAATTTATGTCAGTCTCGAGCACGGGCTAGACACAGGGTGTATGGTTGGCCGTGTGACCCAAGTCAGTAAACCCTCCAGTTTTTCCACGGCCAAGACACACGGGCGTGTCTCTGGCCTTGTGGTGCAAGTCAGTATGTATGCTCTGTTTTCACACGGCCTAGGACACAGGCGTGTCCGGTAGCCGTGTGAGGTACACGGCCTGCTTATACAGGCGTGTGACCTAGGAATATAAAATTTTCTAAGTGTTCCAAAATTTTTATATGTGATCGGTCTAGTCCCGAACCATTCTTAAGCATGTTTTAAGGTCTCATAGAACCTTATAAGGGACAATGTGAATGTTTGCGAATGGTTTTTTATAATAAATGTATAAATGTATGTGTATGGGATGTATTTTTCGGTAATGCCTTGTAACCCCTTTTTTGGTGACGGATACGGGTTAGGGGTGTTACATTTTATTAGCATTAGAGCTACGATTTAGTCAATTCTAGGACTAACATGGCATGTGAGAGTCTAGCTATACATACCATATATATAAATTACGATAGTGTGATGATTCCTGACTATTGAAATGTGTTTTTTATATAGCAAATGGATCCCAAACAAGCCATAGATGATGATGTGGAAAGTAATGCGCCTGCTCCCGCTCAAGAGGCACTGGCAGCTAATTCTAGGCCTATTTCTAGTAGTCAGAGAGGAGAGGCTAAGCAAGCCTTCTTCCAAATAATGATTGAGTAGTACACGGGATTCGTATGAACGAGTCCAGTTGCTCAACAACCTCTACCCCACTTGTTCCTCAACAAGTTCTAGTTGTGCCGCAAGTGATAGATCCAATTTGCTTGAGTAAGCCACCTGTTGATAAGTTTCAGAAACACAGGGCTGAGGAATTTTGGGCTACAATTGATGATGATGCTGAGAGAGCTGAGTTTTGGCTCGAGAACACTATCAGAGTATTCGATGAATTATCCTGTATTTCAAAAGAATATATCAAGTGTGTGGTATCTTTACTCAGAGATAATGCATATCATTGGTGGAAAACGTTGACATCGGTGGTTCCTAGTGAATGGGTCACCTGGGAGTTCTTTCAATTCAAAATCTAAAAGAAGTACATAAGTCAAAGATTTCTCAATCAGAAACATAAAGAGTTTCTAGAGTTGAAATAGGGCCGAATGACTGTGACCGAGTGCGAAAGAGAATTTGTATGATTGAGTAAATACGCTCAGGAATATGTTTCTACCAAAGAGATTATGTGTAAGCGGTTCGTCGATGGGTTGAATGAAAATATAAAACTATTAGTTGGAATTCTAGAAATTAAAGAATTCATTGTTTTAGATGAAAGAGCTTGTTAATTTGAAGATCTCAGTAAAGAAAAGAGGAAAGCAGATTCAGAGGCTAGAGCACAAGAAAAAGATTAATGAATAAACCATATCAGTATTCATCAAAGAAATTCAAAGATTTGTAGAATCGTCTGAATGTTTCGATGGGATATTCAAACAAAGATCGTGTTAAACAACAGTTTGGTTCTAAAGCTCAAGCTACATCAGTAGCTAGTGTTGGTAGTGTGAGAGACAATAAACCTAAATGTCAGCACTGTGAATGATGACATTTTGGAGAATACTGGAACAAAAGAAGTAAAGCTTGTTACAAATGTGGATCGTTGGATCACTTTATGCGAGAGTATCTAGAGTTGATAGAAAAAGAGGAGGTTCAAAATATGAGGCCAAATAACACTGTAGCTAGAGGTAGACCACCCAGAAACACGGGAAATGTGAGTGGCGGCAGAGGTGTGACACGAGATACTGCTACGATATCTGATGCTAGCGCACCTGCCCGAGCCTATGCTATTCGCGCTTGCAAAGAAGAGTCATCGCCAGATGTTATAACTTGTACTTTTACTCTCTATGATACTAAAGTTATTGCATTGATAGATCCAGGATCAACTCATTCGTATATATGTGTAAACTTAGTATCTAGTAAGACTTTGCCTGTAGAGTCTACTGAATTTGTAATTAGAGTATCGAACACCTTAGGTAGGTGTGTTTTGGTTGATAAAGTGTGCAAGAATTGTCCATTGATGTTTTGGGATAATTACTTTCTAGTTGATTTGATGTTGTTGTCATTCGATGAGTTTGATATAATCCTAGGTATATATTGGCTAACATTGCATGATGCTTTTGTGAATTGTAAAAGAAAGATGATTGATTTGAGATGTCAGAATAATGAGATTATCCGAATTGAGTCTGATGATCTTAATGGTTTGCCAGCAGTGATTTCATCAATACTAGCTCAGAAATATATAAGAAAGGGTTGCAAAGCTTATTTTGTTTATGTGCTTAATATGAAAGTGACTAAAAAAGAGATTGAATCAGTGTCTGTAGTGTGTGAGTATCTAGATGTGTTTCCTGAAGAGTTACTGGGATTACCAGCAATCTGAGAGGTTGCCGGGTACAATGCCGATATCAATAGCTCCATACAGAATGGCTCCAATAGAGTTAAAAGAATTAAAAGCTCAGTTGCAAGAATTAACTGATAGAGGATTTGCACAATCGAGTTTCTCGCCCTGGGTTGCTCCTGTGTTTTTTGTGAAAAAGAAAGACGAAACTACGAGAATGTGCATCGATTGTCAACAGCCTGTAACGTCCCAAAAATCTAGGGTCTGTAACTTGGTGTGTTTTGACTCAAATTGTATGTTTGGTGTGGTGGTTAAGTGATTTGGGTGTGTTTGGGGGTGTCTGGGAAGTCCTGGGTTCAAACTCTAGCTTTTGTAGAATTTTTGATTTTACTCTTAAAAGAATCTGGGTACTGATGCATGGGCTTTATAAGTAGTTGTGGTAGATTTATGTCACAAGTGAGCTTGTGGTCCAGTGGTTATGGCATCATTAGGGTGGCAAGGGAGCTTGAGTTCGAGTCACTCTATGTACAAGGAGTATTTATATGACTAACTTTGAGTATGACATACTGTATACACGTAATATTTTTGACATGACATTCTGCATTGGGGTTGAGATTCTGATTTGGAGAAAGTACTGAACTGGTGGCTTTGCCACGTTTTTACTATTCTGGTGGCTTTGCCACGTATTCTGATATTAATGGCTATGCCACGTTTGCTGTTATTAGAAACTTTGCTGCATTACCCTTAGCAGCTTTGTTGCGATATTGGTGTATTGGCTGGGTGGGTCGATTCATTCCCCACATGGTGTGTTGGTTTGTACGGGTGGGTGTGTTAATTGGATTGGGATGGGTTGCATACCTGCACTGTACTAATATTGTTTTGGGCTTAGGCCCACACTGTCACTATATAGGGCTAACGCCTGCATCGCATCTTATCGAATGGGGCTCAGTGCCTGCATCACATTATTTGGTGATAGGGGATTACACACTGAGTTTTCGTAAACTTACCCTTTCTTTTAACTGTGCATGTAATCTCCAGCCTTAGACGATTTGGAGTCGTGAGGGACTTAGAGGTGGCCACACGATTGCAGATGTTTTGATTATGACTTAATTTATTTAAAGATTTTATATTTGGGTTTAAATTGTGTAATAAGGCCATTTGGGGAATTTTTAACTTTTAATAGGCTTTTGATTTCGTATTCTAAACTGCTAGAGTAGGAACATCGAGTTTTCAAAATAATAACGATTTCAGAGAGAAACATACATTTTTAACCTTAAGGTTTTCAACTAGAGAAGCTTCCGCAGTTTTGATTGGATTAAGAAATCAATGATAACAAACATTTTGATAAGTTAGATTCAATTGTAATATCAGGAGTTACTGAGTTTTCTCAAGCAATAAAAATTAAATGGGTTTTAACTTAAAAACGATTTTTCACCCACAAGTTAAGTTTAGAAGGAACTTCAATGTGACACATCAGATTCAGTCGTAATGTCTAGGCCGGGTTTGAGGTGTTACATTTAGTGGTATCAGAGCCAGGTTTGCAAAACTTGACTGTGGAATGGGTTTTTTAGAAATTTGAATTTTAAACGTCGTAATTGGAAATGTGGCACACCGGGTCTCTGGCACCAAATCTGTAAGTTTTTTGACACTGTTTAAGGTTATGAGTTGAAATGTATTATTGGGGGACTACTATAGGTAGTAGGACCATACTGAAACTCTTTACTTAGAATAAATTGAGGCTATAGAAGACTAAAAACTGTAGTAAGATGCTGGTCTGCGGAAACAAACCCTAATTACTGTTGTTCATAACACATTGTTAATAATTACTAAAATTATAAATTGATTCATAAGATTTTTAAAATAGATAATTCGCTATCAAAATGAGCACAAGAGGTACTCGCGGAAAGGGTACACGAGGTCGCGGTAGAGGCTGAAGAAGTGCTAGAGCTGGGTCTTCAGCATCGGGTCACATGCTGGCTAAGGAGGCACCAGCCTCACCAGTAACTGAGATAAGTCTCATGACTAAGCAGCTAGGGATGATGCTTTATCTTAAGCAATGCTACGTGTTCTTGAAAGGGTTGCTGGAGCGAGTACTGGGTTAGTAGGCCGAGGGTCAACTTCTGACCGACTCCGGTCTAATGGAGCAGAAATCTTTAGGGGTGTTTCTGGTGTAGCCCCAAATATGACGGAGTATTGGTTGAAGGCTACTGAATGGATAATAGACGACCTTGACTGTACTGTAGAGCAAAAATTAAAAGGAGCAGTGTCTTTACTATGTGATGAGGCCTACCAGTAGTGGCTCACCGTGAGAGAGGGTACACAGGCTGACTGTTTGACATGGATTTCTTCAAAGCGGCCTTTTTAGAGAAGTATGTGGGCGCAAGTTGTGTGGACGCCCGAAGGAAGGAATTTCTAGACTTGATCCAGGGGAATAAGACTGTGACAGAGGACGAGGCAAAGTTTCTACGACTGAGTCGGTATACTCATGGGATAGTTACAACTAAGTACGGATGCTGTGTGCGGTTCGAGTATGGCCTCCAGGATGAGTTGTGTCTATTGATAGCTCCGCAGAGGGAGCGAGACTTTGTTGCCCTTGTGGAGAAAGTAAAAATTGTTGAGGATGTGAAGCGCTCTGAGCGCTAGAACTGTGAGAAAGATAGGGGAAAAAATAAGAGAGATTTTGGACCCTCAAGTTCTTCTGGAAGGCCTATGAAGAGGGCCAGATTTGATGGGCCAGTCCAAGCAATTTCTGTTGTTGCTGCAAGATTATAACCTTGCCCTGACTGTGGAAGAGTTCATTAGGGTGAATGCTGGAAATGAATTGGGGCGTGCTTCCAGTGTGGGTCCATGGAGCATCAGGTTAAAAACTATACTCAGAGGCCTGTTCAAATGCAAGCTGCAGATCAGGGCTATGTTCAGCCAGAGAGAGGTGGTCAGTAGCCACCGAGAGGCTGTGGCCAAGCCAGAGGTAGAAATGGTTTGGGACGAGGTCGTGGAGTACTAGGCAGAGGTGCTGGTAGCACTGAGGTGAGACAGCCAGCCTTGGTCTATGCTGCTCGTCTCCGAGAGGAGGCTGATGCCCCTGATGTCATAACAGGTACGTTTTTGATTTATAATGTACCATACACTGCTTTAATTGATATTGGGTCTATACACTCGTATGTTGCATGCACTGTGTCTGGGACGCTAGGTATTCAGTTTGAAAATATTGTTAGTGAGATGACTGTGTTGAGTCCACTGGGACAATCGGTTAGGGTGAATAAGTTATTCAAAGGCGTGCCTCTAATGGTCCAAAGGGTTGTCTTTCTGACGAATTTGATGGAACTGTCATTTGGAGAATTCGATATTATATTGGGCATGGATTGGCTAGTGAAACACCGTGCGAAATTGGATTGTGCTGCTAAGTGTATGGTGTTAAATTCTACTGAGGGTGAGGAGGTGACTGTGATAGGGGAGCGAAGAGATTATCTGTCTAATGTAATATCAGCGTTAAAGGCTGAGAAACTGGTTTATAAGGGTTGCGAGACGTTTTTAGCTTACATCAATATTTTTTATTCTAAAGGTCCGTTTGTTGAAGATGTCAGAACTGTTAAGCAGTTTCCAGATTTATTTCCTGAAGAGCTTCCTAGGTTGCCTCAAAGTCGTGAGGTCGAATTTGGTATTGAGCTCCTACTTAGAACAGCGCCGGTGTCCATCGCCCCTTATAGGATGGCACCGAAGGAGCTGGTGGAGTTAAAGGCTCAAATTCAAGAGCTACTGGATCGATGATTCATTCGACCGATTGTGTCCCCGTGGGGAGCACCAGTATTATTTGTGAAAAAGAAGGATGGATCCATGCACATGTGTATCACTATCAAGAACAAAATAACCTTTACCGAGGATAGATGATGTGTTTAACCAGTTGCGAGGAGCTAGGTTTTCTCCAAGATAGATCTTCGATCTGGGTACCATCAGATAAAGGTTAAGGAGGCTGATGTGTATAAGACTGCGTTTAGAACTTGTTATGGTCACTACGAGTTTCTAGTGATGCTGTTTGGATTGACGAATACACCAGTGGCTTCAATGGAGTTAATGAATCGAGTATTCCTGCCCTATCTGGATCGGTTCATAGTTGTGTTTATAGATGACATTCTGGTGAATTCAAGAACTGAGGTGGACCATGATGTACATCTTTGAATTGTTTTACAGACTTTGAGGGAAAAACAGCTTGATGGGAAGTTCAGCAAGTGTGAGTTCAGGCTGCGAGAAGTGGCATTTCTGGGTCATGTGGTGTCTGCCGAGGGGATTAGGGTTGATCCTCAAAAAATTGAAGCAGTATTGGATTGGAAACCACACAAGACAGTATCTGAGATTCAAAGCTTCCTGGGTCTGGCTGGGTATTACAGACATTTTGTTGAGGGGTTTTCACTGATTGCTGCACCCCTGACTAAGTTACTACATAAAGGGGTACCGTTTAGTTGGACTGATAAGCAATAAGAGAGTTTTGAGAAACTGGAGAAAGTTCTGATTGAGGCCCCTATTTTAATACAACCAGAGTCTGGGAAGGAATTCACTGTCTACAGTGATGCGTCGCATATTGGATTGGCTTATATGTTGTTGTAAGGGGGTAAGGTGGTTGCCTACGCGTCTCGTTAGCTCAAGCCTCACAAGGCGAATTACCCCACTCACGACTTGGAGTTAGCTGCAGTGGTTTTCACACTGAAGATTTGGAAGCATTACTTATATGGTGAGAAGACTATTATTTACACAGATCACAAAAGCCTCAAGTACCTCCTTACTCAGAAGGAGTTGAACCTCAGGCAACGAAGGTGGATAAAGTTGCTTAAGGATTATGATTATTCAATTGAGTACCACCCTGGTAAGGCTAACGTGGTAGCTGATGCATTGAGCCGTAGGGTTGTATCTGATTTGAGAGCAATGTTTGCTCATCTCAGCCTGTTTGATGATGGTAGCTTGTTGGCTGAGCTTCAAGTGAGACTGACCTGGACTGATCAATTTAAGGAGAAACAGTTGTTGGATGAGTCATTGGTTCCTCGTTTTCGATTAGTTGAGAATGGAGAGACTGCGGATTTTGGGCTGAATAGTGAGGGAGTGCTATGTTTTCGTGGGAGAGTTCGTATACCGAAGGATTCTGATTTGAGGCAATCTATTCTGCAAGAAGCGCATAGTAATCCATATGCTATGCATCCTGGTGAAAATAAGTTATATCGAGATCTTCGTGAGCTGTACTAGTGGCCAGGGCTTAAGCGCGAGGTTACCGATTTCGTGGGTAAGTGTTTGACATCCTAACAAGTTAAGGCTGAGCATCAACTGCCTTCTAGGTTACTGTAGCCAGTAAAGATTCCACTCTGGAAGTGGGAGAGGGTAACCATGGATTTTGTAAGTGGGCTACCCTTAACGCTGATTAAGAAAGATTCGGTATTGGTTGTTGTAGACCGATTGACTAGATCTGCTCACTTTATACCAGTCCGCACTGATTATTCGCTACACAAGTTGTCGAAGTTGTATGTGGCTAAAATTGTGAGACTGCATGGGGTACTAGTTTCTATCATTTTAGACAGAGATCCTAGATTCATATCTCGGTTCTGGAAGAAGTTACACGAGGCTCTGGGTACAAGGTTGGACTTTAATACTGCGTTCCATCCTTAGACAGATGGTCAGTTAGAGAGGGTGATTCAGATACTGGAGGACATGTTAAGATGCTGCATAATTGATTTTCGAGGCAGTTGGGAAGACTACTTACCGTTGGCAGAGTTCGCTTATAACAACAGCTATCAGTCCAGTATTCAGATGGCACAGTACGAGGCATTGTATGGTCGTAGGTGTCGTGCTCCTACATGTTGGATTGAGCTGGGTGAGCGGCGAGTTCTTGGGCCAGAGTTGGTTTCTGATACCGAAGAAAAGGTGAAGTTAATTCGAGGACGGTTAAAGGAAGCATCTGATAGGCAAAAGTCTTATGCAGACTTAAAGCGTAAAGAGATCGATTACTTTGTAGGGGATTATGTCTTTTTGAAGGTCTCACCATGGAAGAAAATTCTGAGATTTGGACAGAAAGGTAAACTGAGCCCTAGGTTCATCGGACCTTACTGAGTATTAAAGCGTGTGGGACCGGTCGCCTATCAACTCAAGTTGCCTCCTGAGTTAGACAGAATTCATGATGTGTTCCACGTCTCCATGTTGAGGCGTTACTATTCCGATCCCATGCAAATTGTGCCTGTTGAGGAAATTGAGGTTAGGTCTGATTTGAATTTTAAAGAAAAATCGGTGCGGATATTGGACCGTGATGTCAAAGTGCTGAGAAGGAAATCTGTTCCATTGGTTAAGGTGCTTTAGTGTAATTATAGTTCAGAGGAAGCCACGTGGGAGCCTGAAGAGGCGATGCGACAATAATACCCTCACTTATTTTGATCAGGTAAATTTTGAGGCCGAAATTTCTTTTAGGGGGTAGAGTTGTAACGTCCCAAAAATCTAGGGTCTGTAACTTAGCATATTTTGTAGGGTCTGTAACTTGGCGTGTTTTGACCCAAATTGCATGTTTGGTGTGGTGGTTAAGTGATTTAGGTGTGTTTTGGGGGTGTCTAGGAAGTCCTGGGTTCAAATTTAGCTTTTGCAGAATTTTTTATTTTGCTCTTAAAAGAATCTGGGTATTGACGCATGGGCTATATAAGTAGTTTTGGTAGATTTATGTCATAAGTGAGCTTGTGGTCCAGTAGTTGTGGCGTCATTAGGGTGGCAAGGGAGCTTGAGTTCGAGTCAATCAATGCACAAGGAGTATTTATTTTATTCCTTGGCTATGTGAGTGGTGCAGTTGGATTGAGACTCTAAGTTGAATTGGTCATGAGGAATTTGAATGGGGGTTGGAGAGGTTGGTGGAGAAAATCAAGGAGTGTTTTGTGGAGAGATAAGGGGAGGGGATCAAGGAGAGGAGGGAGAGGTAGTTGTGGCCGAAAATAGGAGTCTCTTGGGTACCTATTCAGTCATGGACAAGGGGGAGTGCTGAATTGGTTTTCTTTTGGGTGTTGCTTGTTTTTTTTGTTTTTGTTTCGGCAATTCTCTCTAGTTTTTGTTTTTTTGGCATTGTGAAGTTGCGGCTATTTTTTCCTTGGCATACTTTCTTCTTTTTCTTCTTCCCATAACCAAATACCATCATTTCTTTTCTGGCTTTGAATGTTCCCCTCCTTGACTGAGCCTTTCCTTGGTTCACTGTCAAGCCTATGCTGAAACTTTCCTTTTCCTCCTTCCTTTCTGGTTCGATTTTCTTCTAGGCTTCTCTATTTTTCTAGTCGAATCTCCTTTTTCTTAGCCGAATCTCTCCCTGTTTTAATTAAGGTAATTGAGTTTCCTCTTGGATTGCCGAACTCGTGGCATTTAGTCGAGCCTTGCTATTACTATCACGAATGTGTGGGTTCACGGTTGTGCTGTTCCTCTTTCTTTTATTTGCTGTGCTATAGTAGTCTCCCTCTCTAATCCCTTATTTTTATTGATTATTGTCAGGAGTACGTTCGTGGCATCGCGTGCCTTGATTTTAGGTTGTGCTGGGGTAGGCCAAATGCTACTATCCTCCTCTCTTAGTCCATGTTTTGGTAAGAAGTGCACTTGGTTTAAGTGGATTACATTTAAGGTTATTTAACAAATTAGACTTTAATACAGATCGTTGCCAATAAGTGAGTGATCATTGGTTAAGGGTGGATTGAACCCTTCTTGTTTTATCAAGGTAAGCGGTATGTATTGTTGGGGGATTAAGAGTTCTTAAGAGGATGGTTAACAAAAGTGATTGAGGACTGAAATTGGATCGTTATTTTGGATCTAGGTTGGGCGCGTGGTGATTGACGTTCTCCTCTCCAAATGATGTGTAACCGTACACCCACTTTTGCTATTGTCAAATGTTGGTTAGGTGTATTCACATCACCAAGTTACCGGGAATTGGCAAAAGTCGAAAAGCTGAAACTTCAGCATTTGAGGCCCCACGAGCATGCGAGCGCATTTGGGGTTCGAGCCCAAAAATCTTGGCCGACTGACAGTAGAGGCTGCCACGAGCGTTCTCGTGGGCTTGGGCCGATATGGGCCTCATTTGGCCAGGATGGGCTGTGTGGGCCCTATGGGCTCATGGTCCCCACGTGGATGAAATTAACAGTAAGTGTCAAATAGTGGAGTGGGCTATGGTGATTGCATAGCCGCTACTGAATTGGTCAAAAAGGGCCACACGAGCGTGTGGGCCCACTTGGGCCTAGTAATGGGCCTTGGGCCCATTTACACTATTTTGGGCCTTATGGGTTATTTGAGTCGTTCGAGACGACTGTAGACATTTTGAAGGGTAATTTCCTGTATCGAGGGCCCAAAAATTGTTAAATGACCAAAATACCCCTAAGGGGTGAAATTACTATTTTACCCCTAATCGACGAAATGACCATTATGCCCTAGTGGTAGGATAATTGATTGTGTATGACATTTATATGACTGATTGTGAGTATGACATACTGCATACACGTAATATTTATGACATGATATTCTGCATTGGGGTTGGGATTCTAATTTGAAGGAAGTACTGAACTGGTGGCTTTGCCACGTATTCTGATATTAGTGGCTATGCCACATTTACTGTTATTAGCAGCTTTGCTGCATTACCGTTAGCAGCTTCGCTACGATATTGGTGTGTTGGTTGGGTGGGTCAATTCATTCCCCACATGGTGTGTTGGTTGGTAAGGGTGGTGTGTTGGTTGGATTGGGATGGGTTGCATACCTGCACTGTACTAATATTGTTTTGGGCTTAGGCCCACACTATCACTGTATAGGGCTAACGCCCAGACTGTACTATTACTAAATGGGGCTCAGGCCCAGTCCGTTACTGTTTGACTGATAGGGGATTACATACTGAGTTTTAGTAAACTCACCCTTTCTTTTAACTGTGCAGATAATCCCCAGCCTTAGACGATTTGGAGCTGCGAGGGACTCAGAGGTGGCCACACAATTGCAGATGTTTTGATTATGACTTAATTTATTCAAATATTTTATATTTGGGTTTAAATTATGTAATAAGGCCATTTGGGGAATTTTTAACTTTTAATGGGCTTTTGATTTCGTATCTTAAACTGCTAGAGTAGGAACATTGAGTTTTCAAAATAATAACGATTTCAAAGATAAACATGCATTTTTAACCTTAAGGTTTTCAATTAGAGAAGCTTCTGCGATTTTAATTGGATTAAGAAATCAATGATAACAAACGTTTTGATATGTTAGATTCAGTTGTAATATCGGGAGTTACTGAGTTTTCTCAAGCAATAAAAACTAAATGGGTTTTAACTTAAAAACGGTTTTTCACCAATAAGTCAAGTTTAGAAGGCACTTCAGTGTGACATGTCAGATTTGGTCGTAACGTCTAGGCCGGGTTTGGGGTGTTACATAGCTCAATAAAGTTACAATCAAGAACAAATATCCACTACCGCAAATTGATGATTTTTTTGATCAGTTGAAAGCGACTACAGTGTTTTCAAAGATAGATTTGAGATCAGGTTACTATCAGTTGAGAGTTAAAGACTCTGATGTGCCGAAAACTGGTTTTCAAACGAGGTACAGACATTATGAATTTTTAGTTATGCCTTTCAGATTGACGAATGCACTTGCTGTCTTTATGGATTTAATGATCTGGATTTTTAGTCCGTATCTAGATCAATTTGTTGTTGTGTTCATAGATGATATCTTAATCTATTCGAGAAATAAAACTGAGCATGCCGAGCATTTGAGAATTGTATTGTAGACTCCAAGAGATAAGCAGTTATATGCAAGGTTCAGTAAATGTGAATTTATGTTTAGTGAGGTTGGTTTTTTGGCGCATATTGTGTCAGCATTGGGTATTCGAGTCGATCCAAGCAAGATTTTGCAATAATGGATTGGAAGCCTCCGAGAAATGTATCTGAAGTCTGCAGTTTTCTAGGACTAACGGGTTACTATAGGCAATTTGTGAAAGACTTTTCGAGGATTGTGAGTCCGTTGAAGAGATTACTTCAGAAAGATGTAAAGTTTGAATGGTCCAAGAATTATAAGAAAAGTTTTGATCAACTGAAAGCTTTATTGATTGAAGCTCCGGTGTTAGTACAACCATAATCGGGTAAAGAATTCGTAATCTATAGTGATGCATCGTTGAATGGTTTGGGCTGTGTTTTAATGCAGGAAGGAAAAGTCGTAGCTTATGTCTCAAGACAGTTAAAGCCACATGAAAAAAACTATCCGACACACGATCTAGAATTGGCAACCATTGTTTTTGCATTGAAGATTTGATGCCATTATCTATTTGGTGAGAAATGTCATGTTTATTCAGATCACAAGAGTTTAAAATATCTAATGACTCAAAAAGATTTGAATTTGCGACAGCAGAGATGGCTAGAATTGCTAAAAGACTACGAGCTAGTAATTGACTATCATCCGGGAAAAGCAAATGTTGTTGCTGATGCTTTAAGCTGGAAATCTTTGTTTACTTTGCATGCATTGAATAATCAGTTAGCTTTGTCTAATGATGGCTCAATTTTAGCTGAGTTGAAAGTGAGACTGTTGTTTATACAACAAATTTGTGAAGCTTAGGAAGTTGATAATGAAATGCTAGCAAAATGAGCTCAGTGTGATTTGAACTCTGATTTAGAATTTCAAATTGATGCTAATGATAGTCTGAGATTCAGAGGTCAAATTTGTGTTCCGAGAAACTCAGAGTTGATTCGAAGGATTTTAAATAAAGTTCATAACAATTGGCTATCTGTACATTTGGGAAGTACGAAAATGTATAACGATCTGAAACAGCTTTATTGGTGGTCTAGTATGAAGCGTGATATCTCTGAATTCATTTTGAAATGTTTAATCTGTCAACAAGTTAAAGCTGAGTATCAAGTACCGCCTGGGTTACTTCAGCCAATTATGATTTCTGAGTGGAAATAGGATAGAGTGACTATGGATTTTGTGTCGAGATTGCCCATATCTCTGAGTAAGAAAGATGCAATTTGGATTGTTGTTGATAGACTGACCAAATCAGTTCATTTCATTTCTGTGCGTATAGATTATCCGCTTGACAAACTTGCTGAGTTGTATATCTCCGAGATTGTGAGATTGCACGGAGTATCTATTTCTATTGTTTTGGATAGAGACTTGAGGTTTACATTGTGTTTTTGAAAGAAATTGCAAGATGCATTAGGTACGAAACTACATTTCAGTACCGCTTTTCACCCACAGACGGATGGTCAATCCGAGCAAATTATTCAGATACTCGAGGATATGTTGAGATGTTGTATTCTTGAGTTTGAAGGTACGTGGGAACGATACTTGCCATTGATTGAATTTGTGTATAATAATAGCTTTCATGTATAAAAATGGCACCTTACGAAGCTTTGTACGGTCTCAAATGTTGAACACCTTTGTATTAGACTGAGCTCAGTGAAAATAAGATACATGGGGTTGATTTGATTAAAGAAACTGAGCAAAAATTGAAAGTGATTTGTGATAGTCTAAAAGCAACGTCAGGTCTTCAGAAATCATATGTAGACTTGAAATGGAAAGATATTGAGTTTCAAATCAGAGACAAAGTGTTTTTGAAAGTCTCACCGTAGAAGAAAATACTCTGATTCGGTCGTAAAGGTAAATTGAGTCCTAGATTCATTGGGTCGTATGAGATTGTTGAGCGTATCGGGCCAGCTGCTTACAGATTGTTATTGCCATCTGAGCTAGAAAAGATTCATAATGTATTTCATGTATCGATGCTTCGACGATACAGATCAGATCTCTCGCATATCATTTCCCCGTCTGAGGTTGAAATTTAACCAGATTTATCGTATAGTGAAGAACCGATTCCAATTCTAGATTACAAGGTTAAAGAATTGAGAGATAAGAAAATTTCATTAGTGAAAGTCTTATGGCATCAACACGAGGTTGAAGAAGCTATATGGGAGCCTGAGGATGCTATGAGAAAATAATACCCAAACCTATTTGCTGGAAAGATTTTCGGGGACGAATATCCCTAAGGGGGAGAGTTGTAACAGCCTAATTTAGACCTTAGTCGGAACAGTAGTTTTGGGACCACAAATCTGTGTTAGAAAAATATTTTAATATTATTTTCTGTGTTTACAGCATAATATGTGATATGTGTGAAAATTTCGTGTGAAAATTTTATCGTTTGTGTGCTCGATTTTATAAAAGGACTTAATCGTGTAAAATGCAAAAGTGGCATGCCATAAGTTAAAAGTGTTTATTTGCTATGGTTTGTTATTTATGATGTCTTTATGATTTTATTAACAATGGGCATTATATCATTAATATTGGTGGTTTTAATTAAAGGATAAAATGGTAATTGGTGATTTAAGTTATACTAAATAAAATAAAAACCATTTTATGCTTAATTATCATCATCCATAGCCGAATAACAAGAGAAAAAGAAGAAGAAAATGCTATTTTAGGGTTCAGCCCTCGTTGTTCTTGATTGAGGAACATTTTTAGCTTGGATTTTAATGATTTCTATGTTTTTGTGATCGTTGCTTCTTGTTCTAGCTAGCCTGTATCATAATTTTTGAATTTGTTAAAGACTTTATGAAGTGCCATTGATGAGTGCTTGAGTTTTTCGATGTTTGATGATGAAATATGAAAGTTTAATGATAGATTTTAATGTTTTGTACAGTTATTTTTGACAAAAATGTCAAATAGGGATTAAATTGAGAAAAGTATAAATTGAGGGGTTAAAATGTGAAATAAATGAAAAATATGGGCTACTAGGGGCACTATGGTAATTCAGCCAAGCATGGGTTAAATTGAATTTTTTGAATTTCTTGTATTTGTGAAATAGGGACTAAATTGAATAGATGTGATAGTTGAGGGGCTAATGTAACACCCCTTACCCATGTCCAACTTTGAGATAGGATACGAGGCATTACCGGACTTAAACATACACATACATGTAAAACCGGGCCATAAAATTTCAAAAATTCAAAAATATTCAAACATATGCATAACGTCCCTTATGCGGGTCTACGAGACCCACAACGTACATCGGGGGTGGTTCGGGACTAAACCGAGAACTTATGAAATTTTTACAACACTTAGAAAATTTTCTAGTTTTGCAGAGTCACACGCCCGTGTGGGTATGCCATGTGATCACACACGCCCGTGTGGCTTGGACACCCCTGTGTCCTCAGCCTATCTAACTCTTTGTTTATGACGTCAGCAATGAAATGGGGTAACATGACCAAGTCACACACCTATGTGCTAAGGCCGTGTTCCCCACATGGCTGAGACACACGGCCGTGTCTCTGTCCTTGTGGCCAACACTTAGACTATTTTTCAAGCCTTGGTCAACCTTAACCCCTCACACACTTAGACAACATCAAAGGCATAGAACATGATATCCAATTAAAGATTAAATATCCTAAATTAAGTTACAAACATAACATTTGCATTTCATTATACTTTTGTTTCTCATACTCACTTTATATCAAGTCTAAACATACCAATCCATATTCATTTGGCCTTGTCATCTTCATCAACATCATTAACTTACTCTAAATTTACACTTTTATACTAAGAATATGGTCACATCTATTGATCAAAATTCATCCATCGAATATACATACCATATCATACATCCATCAATATCAATCTATCACAACATGAACAGCATCAAGACATTAGAGCAGTCAAGCAAAAACAATTAGGTTTACAACCCAATGATCAAATATAAGCCATATCTCATGGCTCTATGCAAATGAATCATTATGAGTCAACTCAATTGGACAAATCATGAAACACATATCATAAAGTACTAAGTCTCTATACATGCCACTCACTTGAAAACACTTAAGATTTATTAATATCCCAGCTTGATAATTTGATAGTGTGATGCTGTCTCCGACGATCTCCAACCTCGAACTAACCTGACAACACTAAAAGAAATGGAATGGAGAGGGGTAAGCTTTACAGCTTAGTAAGCTCGTACAAAAATAACAATAAGCAATTTATTAATGTGCTTTTTCTAAATTCTTACAAAATGTTCTCATGGTATCACAATCGAAAGTACACATAATTCCACTATTTGCTCATATTCCTGTCAAGCTGTCTACTTGAATCATAGTCACTAAACTATTTCTAACTTGAGCTACGGAACTCTAAATTATGATCCGCTAATTTTTGTAGAAATTACACTCGCAGATCTTCTTATCATAAATTTCTAGAATTTTTGGTCGGGCCAATAATTACAGTTTATTCTTCAAAGTTACCTTTGTTCTGCTGTTTGACAGCTTCAACCTTTCTTTACTAAAATTTATTTATCTCTTAGTACGAGATTCGGTTAATGTTCCCGTCCATTTCTCTTGAAAATAGACTTATTAAGAATTTAGTCATATAAATTCTAACCCATAATTATTCTTTTACAATTTTTAATGATTTTCCAAATTTAAGATAGGGTAGCCCGAAATCACTCTAACCTTGTCTCACAAAAATTCAAATATCTCATAATATGAAATTATTTTGTTCACATTGTTTCCCTATGTGAAACTAGGCTCAATAAGATTTAATCTCACATCTCAATCAGTTTCTAGTTCAATTTCCACAATTTTTGGTGGATTTTCAAAGTCAGACTACTGCTGCTGTCCAAAACTGTTTTAGTGCAGTATAATGATAACTATCATAAGTTCATTTCCAACTAATCATGAACTCTCCATTTCATGGATTCCATGTTCAATTACACAATGACATAATAACATAACCATAAGGATTTTTCATCATTCAAGCCTTTTTGTATACTTATCATATGTTCATATATATATACATATACATAAACTTTCTCACCAAAAGTCATTCTTCATCAAGGCATTGCTCATGAGTTTAGCGTACATACCTGTACTCACTCGTAGTATATCACATAACCATACCTTCTTTAACATGCCCTCCTTGGGACTTTCATCACATCCATTTCATTGCTCGTTGAACACTCGGAATACTATTGGATACGTGGAAAACTTGCACATAAGTGCCACATATACATACGTTGTAACGCCCCATACCCGAGACTGTTGCCGGAGTCGAACACGAGGTGTTAACAGACTTAATTCATTGCTTAAACAGCTCAAACAATTTAATTTTAGAAATTCCAGACAAGCTGACTAACTGCGTCACAGTCGCTTAAAAATTCATATCTCGAGTTCTGAAACTCAAAATAAACATCCGTAAATTTTCCCTGAAACTAGACCTGTATATCTATTTACTAATTTTTTTCTAGAATTTTTGGCTCGGCCAATTAGTACAGTTTATTAGTTAAACTCTCCCCTGTTTCAGGGTTCGACTGCTCTGACCTCTGTGTATTACGAATCAGATATCTCTCTGTACAGAATTTCAGTCCAACAATTTAACATAGATAAGTTCATTTCATTATCATCCTTTATCTCATAAAAATTATATATCATTAGCATTCATCAACATTCGACGTCCAAATCAAAACAAGGACATTTTCATTCGTATCATAATATTATGACTTTTATTCATACCTCTACTACTTTCTATTTATTCCGTTCATCTTATCAAGTAAGCCATATACACTACATCATATGAGCATTAAGCAAATATGAATATTTATCACATATGTATCATAAACCTTTATTCATACTTTTCTGAACCAAGACTTATCATAATCATAATTTTACTCAAATACCTTCACATAACATTGAACATGGTCAGCGCAGCTCGGTTGGAGAGTACCGTGTCTAAATAAGACGGTACTTATACGCGTCGGAAGACATCACACTATCACAGATCAGTGGCATGTATAGCTAAACTTTTACACATGCTAGGTTAGTCCGAGAACCTACTAAACCTGCTCTAATACCACCAAATATAACGCCCCATACCCAATACCGTTGCCGGAGTCGAACACGAGGTGTTAACAGACTTAATTCATTGCTTAAACAGCTCAAACAATTTAATATTAGAAATTCCAGACAAGCTGACTAACTGCATCACAGTCGCTTAAAAATTCATATCTCGAGTTCTGAAACTCAAAATAAAGATCCTTAAATTTTTCCTGAAACTAGACTCGTATATCTATTTACTAATTTTTTTCTAGAATTTTTGACTGGGCCAATTAGTACAGTTTATTAGTTAAACTCTCCCCTGTTTCAGGGTTTGACTGCTCTGACCTCTGTGTATTACGAATCAGATATCTCTCTGTACAGAATTTCAATTACTATGAAGTTTGTTTCTCTTAAAACTATACTCAACAAGAAATCTGTACATATAAATTATGACTTCTAATTATTGTTATACAATTTATGGTGAATTTCCAAAGTCAGAACAGGGGATCCAGCAATCGCTCTGGCCCTGTTTCACAAAAATTTAAACATCTCAAAAAATATAACTCATATACCTGTTTCGTTTCTTCCATATGAAAATAGGCTCATAATTATTCAATTCCATATTTTATTCATCATCTAATTATATCTCTACTATTTTTAATGATTTTTCAAATTCACGTCACTACTGCTGTCTGAATCTATTTTATGGTAAAATTTACCTATTTCATGGTTTCCATGGATTAACTAGCAATTTGACATACATAACACCAAATATGATCATAATTAGCCATTCTAATGGCTAATCATTACCAAGCATTTTTATACTACTCAATAACCATATCATAAGACCATATATACAAAATGATTATAATGCTATACATGCCATACTCAAAATATACAAGCCATTATGCCAAGATGGTATACGGATAGTGTGAGCGTGCCTCCAACCGTTCCCGATTTCCGAGCTGGCTTGTCAACACTACAAGGAATGAAAATGAGGGAGTAAGCATAAATGCTTAGTAAGTTCACATGCAAATAGCAAGTAACATAACCATATAAGCAAACATAAAACATCATTTGCATAATCATCATCAAGACATTCATATCATATTTTCATTTATCATCTTACCATATTGTTGTTATATCGATTTTTCAACCTGAGGGTTAAGTACATACCTGTTCAAAGTATCCATTTCACAAAACTTACCAATACGTCCCTTTCATCTTGAGTATTCCTCCATTTGAGTAGAACTTTACCCGTTGAACACATCGGAATATAATTCGGATACATGGAAAGTTTGCACATAAGTGCCACATATGTAACCAAGCTACTATGTAACCCGCCCATAAGCGAACTCGGACTCAACTCAACGAGCTCGAGCGTTCGCATCCATAAGTGAACTCGGACTCAACTCAACGAGCTCGGATGCCTAGTTACATCTCACGAACTCGGACTCAACTCAACGAGCTCGGGCATTCGCATCCATAAGTGAACTCGGACTCAACTCAACGAGTTCGGATGCCCAAATATCCCAGTGACATGTCACTTGTATCCTAATCCATTCCTAAGGTTCAACGGGACCTTTTTCCCAATCATGTGTCTCAACTATCTTCTACGGAATGCCGATACCGATACTCGGTAGTATTTCACATTTTCCAAGTATATCACATAATTTGACATATTATCAAACAATTATCACGAGTATAATATTTCATAATAATTATCATATCATTTAAATAACATAAAAACATTTAAAATAATAACTATGTTACCAACATTTACATATGAACTTACTTAGTATGCGATAATGGCTACTTTTACCATTTCGTCCAGAACTTGGTATTTTCCCCATTTTAGCTCGAATTTCAGTTTTCCTTGCTCTATCATTTAAAATATAGTCTAATTAGGACTCACATTATTCAAATTGACCCAAAATCAAATTCTGGAAAAATTACAATTTTACCCCTAAACTTTTGCATATTTAGACTTTTGCCCCAAAGCTCGTAAATTAAAATTCAGCCTATTTTCTTATGTTTTATGACATGCTGATCATTTTTCCCTTCTATGGTAACATCAAATTCTCACTCTAACATGTACTTATGACTATTAGGTATTTTTCTGGAGATTAAGCCCTTTGCTGTTTTTACTTAAAACCGAGTAGTACAAGTTGTCTAACATAATTTAAAACCTCATATTCTATCATAAAACACCAAAATACACAAATTTTACCTATGGGTAATTTTCCAAATATAAACCCTAGGTTAAATTATTGCTAGCATAAGCTAAATCGAGCTACCGGGACTCCAAAAACGTAAAGAACTTGAAAAACGGGACTAGAATGGACTTACAATCGAGCTTGGAAGCTTGAAAAACCCTAGCCATGGTTTCTCCTTGCTATATTCGGCCATGGGGTTGAAGATGAGCAAAATTGTCTTTTAATTTTGTATTTTAATTCATTTTACCCCTAAATGACCAAAATGCCCTTACTACTAAACTTTCCAAAAATTCCATCCATGTCCAATTTTTTTCCATAAAATTAGAAATTGGTAAAATTGCTATTTAAGACCTCCTAATTAATATTTCAAAAAATTTCATACTAGAAACTTCGGAATGCAAGTTTTGCAAATTATTCGATTTAGTCCCTAATTTCAATTTAAGCACTTTAGGCATAGGATTTCATCACGAAAATTTCACACAATCATGAAATCATATCATAAACATCAAAATAATTATAAAATAATTATTTCTATCTCAGATTTTGTGGTCACAAAACCACTATTCGATTAGGCCCTAATTCGGGATATTACAACTCTCCCCCTTTAGGGATTTTCGTCCCAGAAAATCTTACAAGAAAAGTGGTCTTCACTTTTAATCTCATATTCGGTGCCAAAGAACTTTCACTTAGACTGTACCTCCAATACATCTCTTTAATTTCTCATATGATCTAAAAGCTTACAGTCTCAACTCTCAACTGTTCTTAAATTTTCAACCCTTCTCAGTTTCCCATGATATCATGACATAAAACCCGGATCTTAACTTGATTAATGGAGACCGGAATTCCAAGAAATCCAACAATCAAAGAGACCTGAATTTCCATAAATCTGATGAGTAGGAATTCATTCAATACATATATGATTTATAGATCTCGCCAAACATTTAACAATAGAATACATCACATTTTCCTCTTTCGCCATGAAAATAATTACGATATGGCCTCAAGAATAATCCTTCTCATTTCCATCCCAATATCAACAACGACAAGGATAATTTTGATAGATCCCAATGCTCACTTTAACCCCTTTAACAACTCCGATTTTATGTAACATCGAATGCTCTAAACTATCACATTACCTCTTTGTCTTGAAACACATCACAATTCATACAATAGTATATTCTTGAAAGTCGAAGTCTTTACTCAATGTAGACTAGTCTAGTTGGGACGCTTGGTTACCAATATTCTCATCTATCCGAACTTTGTCAACATGTAATAAACTTTTCAACTTTCACAAAATGAAAACCTTATCATTCGTAGTGACTTTAACTAATATCAAACTTTTTCTAATAAATATACACTTCTCGTTCAGACTATTTACTCTTTTATCCGTACAAAATGAAATTCTATTATCAGATTTGGGAAAAATAATCCTGAAATAATTGTCGCATGAAATCTTTCAAATAGATAATTCACCATACCGACTGAAAGTCGCGCTTTTATCACTTATGCCTTTACTGATGTCAATTCCTTACACAGAAATTAGAAAAAAAAACCCCAAAACTAAAATCACCACATTACCAAGATCAAATTAGAAGTATAGTCATATTTGACATGATTATCACGAGCTGAAGAACGCACTTCAAACACGAGTCATAATTGACAAATTATGGAATAAAGATAACAAGAAAACCGAATAAAGAAATCCAAAATAGAGAAATCCAGAATAAAGAAATCCAGAATAAAGAAACCCAAGATACGATACTATCTTTGGAGAATTGAAAACCAAGCCGAGAATCGAAAACCAAACTCATAGAGAAAATACGGAATACCCCGATAATTCTTCAAAGAAAGAAAGTCCAAAAGAAAACATCATTTAATCCCACTGGAATCAAATATAACAAGAACAATATATCTTCCCATACATATATATCAGATGAAGCATCAAGTAGAAGAAACAGAATCATAATATCATATGTATTCTCTCATCAATTCTTATCAGACGAAATGAAATAGAATACCCGATGAAATAGAGCAATATAAATTATAAACCAGTCAAACTACCAATACTTTCATCCAACACCAGGATTAAAAGACATTCCCATATAACAAGAATTTCTTCGAAGATCAATAGCCATAGAAATATTTACGTGAACGGGTAAACACATAGAACATCTCAAAAGAGATCGCTAAATCTGTCGAGTCATAACTATCACACTCAGATAGTTCACATTTCAAATATCATTTCCCCAACTAGTTCTTCCGTCACAAATTTCATATTAAACCATTCACTAAAGAAGGCCAGTTCTGAATAAATTTTGATTTGCACTTTTCTCGACCTTGCACCTGAGTAATTTGGTTTACCAAGGAGAATTCCTTTTCTAACTAGAGCAGTGCATAATTCCAATAATCTTTACGTCAATCCGATACTTTACTGGCTCTGACTTTACTTATCAGCTCATTTTCAATCTCTGATCATACTTATAATTATTCTATCACTGAACTCTTTGGGTTCTCAACCAGAAATTTATTCAATACAAATCTCATGAAATTCCATTATAAGTACCATTTCGGTAAGGGGGAGGGGTTGTAGGACCTCTAACTCGACTTTCTTATACATACACATATGACACAACTTCCATCATCATAGCAACATCATCAAAATCATGTCATTCATTCATGTTGGCTTACACCAATTTTCCTATTGTCCCATTTAGACAATATACTTATGCAAACATTCTATGTTTTCTAGATAGCTTTACTTATCCATTCATTTAATTAAATTAAGTCATGCTCATGACATCATATAAGGCCAAACAAACATAGATATTTGCACCACAATCATAACTTTCAATTCATTGCATCATCAAGTACATATCATTACAATCATATAATTCAGTCCAACAATTTAACATAGATAAGTTCATTTCATTATAATCCTTTATCTCATAAAAATTATATATCATTAGCATTCATCAACATTCGACGTCCAAATCAAAACAAGGACATTTTCATTCGTATCATAATATTATGACTTTTATTCATACCTCTACTACTTTCTATTTATTCCGTTCATCTTATCAAGTAAGCCATATACACTACATCATATGAGCATTAAGCAAATATGAATATTTATCACATATGTATCATAAACCTTTATTCATACTTTTCTGAACCAAGACTTATCATAATCATAATTTTACTCAAATACCTTCACATAACATTGAACATGGTCAGCGCAGCTTGGTTGGAGAGTACCGTGTCTAAATAAGACGGTACTTATACGCGTCGGAAGACATCACACTATCACAGATCAGTGGCATGTATAGCTAAAATTTTACACATGCTAGGTTAGTCCGAGAACCTACTAAACCTGCTCTGATACCACCAAATATAACGCCCCATACCCGATACCGTTGCCGGAGTCGAACACGAGGTGTTAACAGACTTAATTCATTGCTTAAACAGCTCAAACAATTTAATTTTAGAAATTCCAGACAAGCTGACTAACTGCATCACAGTCGCTTAAAAATTCATATCTCGAGTTCTGAAACTCAAAATAAAGATCCGTAAATTTTTCCTGAAACTAGACTCGCATATATATTTACTAATTTTTTTCTAGAATTTTTGGCTAGGCCAATTAGTACAGTTTATTAGTTAAACTCTCCCCTGTTTCAGGGTTCGACTGCTCTGACCTCTGTGTATTACGAATCAGATATCTCTCTGTACAGAATTTCAATTACTATGAAGTTTGTTTCTCTTAAAACTATACTCAACAAGAAATCTGTACATATAAATTATGACTTCTAATTATTTTTATACAATTTATGGTGAATTTCCAAAGTCAGAACAGGGGATCCAGCAATCGCTCTGGCCCTGTTTCACAAAAATTTAAACATCTCAAAAAATATAACTCATATACCTGTTTCGTTTCTTCCATATGAAAATAGGCTCATAATTATTCAATTCCATATTTTATTCATCATCTAATTATATCTTTACTATTTTTAATGATTTTTCAAATTCACGTCACTACTGCTGTCTGAATCTATTTTATGGTAAATTTTACCTATTTCATGGTTTCCATGGATTAACTAGCAATTTGACATACATAACACCAAATATGATCATAATTAGCCATTCTAATGGCTAATCATTACCAAGCATTTTTATACTACTCAATAACCATATCATAAGACCATATATACAAAATGATTATAATGCTATACATGCCATACTCAAAATATACAAGCCATTATGCCAAGATGGTATACGGATAGTGTGAGCGTGCCTCCAACCGTTCCCGATTTCGAGCTGGCTTGTCAACACTACAAGGAATGAAAATGAGGAGTAAGCATAAATGCTTAGTAAGTTCACATGCAAATAGCAAGTAACATAACCATATAAGCAAACATAAAACATCATTTGCATAATCATCACCAAGACATTCATATCATATTTTCATTTATCATCTTACCATATTGTTGTTATATCGATTTTTCAACCCGAGGGTTAAGTACATACCTGTTCAAAGTATCCATTTCACAACACTTACCAATACGTCCCTTTCATCTTGAGTATTCCTCCATTTGAGTAGAACTTTACCCGTTGAACACATCGGAATATAATTCGGATACATGGAAAGTTTGCACATAAGTGCCACATATGTAACCAAGCTACTATGTAACCCGCCCATAAGCGAACTCGGACTCAACTCAACGAGCTCGGGCGTTCGCATCCATAAGTGAACTCGGACTCAACTCAACGAGCTCGGATGCCTAGTTACATCTCACGAACTCGGACTCAACTCAACGAGCTCGGGCGTTCGCATCCATAAGTGAACTCGGACTCAACTCAACGAGTTCGGATGCCCAAATATCCCAGTGACATGTCACTTGTATCCTAATCCATTCCTAAGGTTCAACGGGACCTTTTTCCCAATCATGTGTCTCAACTATCTTCTACGGAATGCCGATACCGATACTCGGTAGTATTTCACATTTTCCAAGTATATCACATAATTTGACATATTATCAAACAATTATCACGAGTATAATATTTCATAATAATTATCATATCATTTAAATAACATAAAAACATTTAAAATAATAACTATGTTACCAACATTTACATATGAACTTACTTAGTATGCGATAATGGCTACTTTTACCATTTCGTCCAGAACTTGGTATTTTCCCCATTTTAGCTCGAATTTCAGTTTTCCTTGCTCTATCATTTAAAATATAGTCTAATTAGGACTCACATTATTCAAATTGACCCAAAATCAAATTCTGGAAAAATTACAATTTTACCCCTAAACTTTTGCATATTTACACTTTTGCTCCAAAGCTCGTAAATTAAAATTCAGCCTATTTTCTTATGTTTTATGACATGCTGATCATTTTTCCCTTCTATGGTAACATCAAATTCTCACTCTAACATGTACTTATGACTATTAGGTATTTTTACCGATTAAGCCCTTTTGCTCGTTTTTACTTAAAACCGAGTAGCACAAGTTGTCTAACATAATTTAAAACCTCATATTCTATCATAAAACACCAAAATACACAAATTTTACCTATGGGTAATTTTCCAAATATAAACCCTAGGTTAAATTATTGCTAGCATAAGCTAAATCGAGCTACCGGGACTCCAAAAACGTAAAGAACTTGAAAAACGGGACTAGAATGGACTTACAATCGAGCTTGGAAGCTTGAAAAACCCTAGCCATGGTTTCTCCTTGCTATATTCGGCCATGGGGTTGAAGATGAGCAAAATTGGCTTTTAATTTTGTATTTTAATTCATTTTACCCCTAAATGACCAAAATGCCCTTACTACTAAACTTTCCAAAAATTCCATCCATGTCCAATTTTTTTCCATAAAATTAGAAATTGGTAAAATTGCTATTTAAGACCTCCTAATTAATATTTCAAAACAATTTCATACTAGAAACTTCTAGAATGCAAGTTTTGCAAATTATTCGATTTAGTCCCTAATTTCAATTTAAGCACTTTAGGCATAGGATTTCATCACGAAAATTTCACACAATCATGAAATCATATCATAAACATCAAAATAATTATAAAATAATTATTTCTATCTCAGATTTTGTGGTCACAAAACCACTATTCCGATTAGGCCCTAATTCGGGATATTACATACGTAGCCAAAGCTACCTCATATTATGTAATGCTCGCAATGGAGCTACTCACGGGCCTGCTCATAAAAGCTATCGGTCAAGGTGTAACTACATGGGTTGCTCACAAAAGCTGTCAGGTGATAAACCATCATTTATACATATTTTTACCCCATGCTTTGTGCATTTTATGGATGATTTTTCCATAGAATTGGTGAATTCGATGCTCCTAATGCCTTAATTTCATGTTTTATACTTAGGTGAGCTTAGGAGAGTAAAAGGAACGAGAAACGGACCAAAAACGGAGAATATGGGCCAATGTACGAAATCAACACGGCCTGGACTTCCTCACACGGGTAGACCACACGGCTGTGTCAATTTGGCAGAATCAAAGCACAACTCACACGGGCAGACCACATGACCGTGCCACTCTAATAGGCTTGACCATAGCCTGAAGTAATCGTGCACGGGCGTGTCACACGGGTGTGTCCCTGCCGAGCCCAAGTTGAGTCCAATTTGGAAAAGGCTAATTTTGAGGGCTTTTAGGCATTCTAAAGCCTATAAATACACCTTAAAGAAGGAGAAAGGGGAGACAGAGAGAAGGAAGCAAGGAATTGCTCAAGGAAAGCCGATTGATCCATCTCAGAAGTCGAATTCACCGTCAAGACTGAAGATCTCCTTTCATTCCCCTTTAGGAGTTTTGGGTTTTTCTTTATGTTTTGTATTCATTATTCTTCTGAGATGTTTTCCCTTTTAGTTATGAACTAAATCCCCTAAATACCTAAGGGGGATGAAACCTAAGACGAATCTTGTTATTATTTTCTGAATTGTATGATAAATATTTGACTTGTTCTTAATTATGTATTATTAATTCTTGTTTTGATATTCCAGGATATTGATTCAAGTTATGCTCTTATGCAGAGGAGGAATAGGCCCTGTCTAAGAGTATATTTGTCATAATTAAGCGGAGTTAATTGCGCGCCTAGAGATAGGGTGACAAGGTTTTGCCGGATTAGGGTGAAACCTAATAAGGGGATCCATAGATTGAGTGAATGCAACCCTAGAAAGTTAATTAGAAAGAGATTTCAATTATTCAACCTAGGGTTAGACGTTGTTAGTCTCGAGAGAGATAATTATATAACTTAGGGATCTCTACGGAACAAGTTAAATGAATAAATCGTCCGATTCAGAGTCAGAATAACAAGTAAAGTCGAGGTGGATTCTTTTTTAGGTATTGTCTTAATTCAATCGTTTTTCCAAAAGTAATTCCCCAATTCTATTTTCTTTGAATTCTTAGTTTAGTTAATTAGTTAGTTAAAACAAACACCTATTATTCTTAGGCTAGATAATAAAAAGATAGTCATTACTAGTACTTTTAGTTCCTTTGGGTTCGACAATCCGGTCTTGCTAAAACTATACTATTGTTCGATAAGTACACTTGCCTACATCGTGATAATAGTTAGTTTCAAGAACGATTAATTATAAATATTTAAAACCAGTCATAAAATAACACGATCAAGTTTTTGACGCCGTTGCCGGGGAACTAAAATATTAGGAACACTTAATTTTTATTACTTTAGCCATTTATTTTCCTTGCAAGATAATTTTAATTTTAATTTTATTATTTATTAATTTACTTTTTCTTTCTCTTGGAAGGTTTTTATAGTTTATGACTAGAAGAAACCTGTCAGGACCACTACTTTTTGACGAAGAAATCGATCATACAGTTCACAGAAATCGAAGAGAAATAAGGCGAAGCCTAAGATACATAGAGGAAGAGAAAGAGGACGATATACAAGCCACAACCGAGGAGATGGCTGAGAATCAGAAAACCTGATACCTCCTGCGATTGCCGTTAATCCAGTAAATCAAAATCCTGCTCCACGTACTATGTATGATTATGCTAAACCTTCTTTAACAGGAACTGAATTGAGTATAATTAGACCTGTTGTAGCTACAAATACTTTTGAACCAAAACCTAGCACAATTCAAATGATACAGCAACTTGTTCAGTTTGATGGTTTGTAGGACGAGGATTCCAATGCTCATTTGGCAAACTTTTTAAAACTATGTGATACATTTAAAATCAATGGCATTTCTGAAAATGTCGTACATCTTCGGTTGTTTCCCTTTTCATTGAGGAACAAAGCTAAACATTGGTTGAGCTTGTTACCACGAGGGTCAATTACTACTTGGGAACAAATGACCGAAAAGTTCTTATTAAAATATTTTTCGCCGGCTAAAACGGCTAAGTTACGTAATGATATATCTTCTTTTATGCAGATGGATTTAAAGACACTCTACGATGCATGAGAGAGATACAAGGATCTTTTGCAAAGATGCCCTCACCATGGGTTACCACTCTGGCTACAGGTTCAAACCTTTCATAATGGCCTGAATCCTTCGAGTCGACAAATGGTTGACGTAGTTGCTGGCGGAACCATCAACAATAGAACACCTGAAGTTGCCTATGAATTTATAGAGGAGATGTCACTGAATAACTAATAGTGGCCAGTCATGAGGATAAAACCAACAAAAACAGCTGGTGTTTATAACGTCGACTCGGTCACCATGCTCTCTAATCAGGTAGAACTCTTGAATAAGAAAATTAATGGTTTTCTTAGTTCTTCACAGGTTCACCCAGTAATGTAGTGCGAAGCAAATGGAGGTGGATCAGAATACCCGCCATATGGTCACAACATGGACAACGAGCAGTTAAATTACATGGGTAACAATTCTAGATCTCAAAATAATCCTTATAGTAACACTTACAATGCAGGTTGGAGGAACCACCCAAATTTCTCATGGGGAGGCCAAGGCAATCAGAGACCCCCTCCAGGCTTCCAACAACCACCCTACCAACAAGAGAAGAAGCTGAACCTTGAAGAGATGCTCACAAAGTTTATATCAATGTCAGAACTCATTTCCAGAACACCGAGATAGCACTTAAAAATCAACAAACATCGATCCAAGGGCTCGAAACTCAGATTGGATAGCTTGCCAAGTTGATTTCTAAATGACCATAAGGTAGCTTGCCAAGCAACACAGAATCAAATCCAAGGGAGCAACTCAACGCGATTACTAGTCAAGATGAGGAAATGTTAGTCACATCTGAACCAGAACCAAGGTAAGATACTAAGATAAGTAAAGGTAAAGGTGAGGTATACCACAAAGAACAGAAACCAGTAAGTACAAAATACAAACCTCATGTGCTATACCCTAATGCGACAAGGAAAGATTGTTCAGACGAACAATTTGGTAAATTCTTTAAACTCTTAAAAAAATCACATATTAACTTACCTTTTATTGAAGCTCTATTACAGATACCAAACGCAATGAAATTTTTAAAGGAGCTTTTAGCAAATAAGCGAAAGTTGGACGAGGCGTCGCATGTGGAGCTAAACATAGTTTGGTCAGCTATTCTACAGAATAAGCTACCCAAAAAATTAAAAGATCCAGGGAGTTTTACAATTCTTTGCTTAATTGGTAGTTTAGATGTTAATAATACATTAGCTAATTTAAGGGCTAGTATTAACGTCATGCCCTACAAAATGTTCAAACAATTAGGTCTTGGGAAACCCAAACAGACTAGGATGAGCATACAATTAGCAGATAAAACTATAAGATTTTCTAGGGGTATTATTGAAGATGTGCTAGTTAAAATTGATAAATTTATATTTCTCGTTGACTTCATTGTTCTAGACATAGAGGAGGATAGCACCACTCCTTTAATTTTAGGAAAGCCCTTTTTAGCAACTGCTAAAACGATTATTGATGTTGGCACAGGTGAGCTCACACTTCGTGTGGGAGACGAAACAATCACCCTTCAAGCTCGTAATCCTGGCAACACATTGGAAATTAAAGGTGATCGTCTAAATCATTCTACTAAAACTAACAATATGGTGCAACCTACTTTGCAGGAAATGAGTCTGAAGGAAGTACATGAGCAATTCCCAAGCAATAGTAGATGACCTATTCATGAAGACCGAAGGCTACAAATCGAGGAACTAGATGAATGGCGGACGCATAAACCAAGAACACCCGATAAACCAAAACTACGCTAGAACGAGCTCAATACCTTTCCAAATCAACTTAAGGTTGGAGATAAACTTTTATTAGAAGCCACAGATCCTCACATTGTCACTACCAGACTGAATGAAGAATTTCCTCTTACTGTACTTAGCATTTTCCCATTTGGTATAGTCAAGGTAAGTCATCCCAAGTTCAGCACTTTTAAGGTAAACAACACCCATCTAAAACCTTATTTTGATAAGATGGGTAGCAGAAATGAGGAGTATAAACTCCTCGAACCACCATGACCATTTAATGGAGAGGTAAGTCAAGCTTAGACTATAAATAAGCGCTTCTTGGGAGGCAACTCGAGTACTAACAATATTAATTTCATTAAATTTTAGTGTTCAAAACCTAACTTACTAACGGAGCTCTTGAACACAGGTTTACCACACAAGACAAGGCCAAGCACACGGGCGTGCTGAGGACCGTGTGGAAACAGGGCAGAGATTTTTCCCAAACACGGGCTATGATAAAACGACACGGCCGTGCGATATGGCCGTGGGAGAGCCTGTCAAAATAACACGAGCGTTCGACATGCCCGTGCCTTAGAACCGTGGTTGAACCTGAGAAAATAACACTGGCATTCGACATGCCCGTGTCTAGCACCCGTGGTCGAACCTGGTAAATTAACACAGGCGTGGGAGAAGCGAACGAAGCCAGACACGGTCGTGCAACACAGTCGTGTGCACCCACACGCCCAAAATACAAGGGCGTGGGTTGAATGCTAGACCAACCAAACTCAAAAAAGCGAAACACACTGGCTGAAATTGGGGAACATGGGCGTGTTCCCTGGCCGTGTGCCCCAAAATCTATAAATAGGCTACACTATTCATTGTCTTTTACACCCAAAATCCCTAACCATAGTCGCTGCAAGTCCACACGCCTGCCCCACCACGCCCGTGCGCCACTTCCAACCCCGTTTTCGACGTTCATTCTCCCTTTTCTAGCGTTTGTTTACTCTTTTTCCTTTAATTGCAATCATTTTTCATGCTAGTTATCATAGCAATCTGCATTTTATATGTTATTTTTATCTTTCTATCACTCCAAATTCATTATCTAGAGTAGTTACCATCTTTTTCATGTGAAATTCTTACTCATTACATGATTTCCCTGCCCCATTTAACTAGTTTGAAGTAATTATTCATGGTTAGAATAACAGACATACTCATGCATTTTGTGTTGACATGTTTCATCCATCAAGTATGATTGCATTCCATGAAATTCTCTGCCATTCTTATTGCTTTGGATAAGTTGTTAGTCTTAGTAGTTGTGGCTGAAATTATGATTTTTATTTTATTTTAATTTTTGTCTTCATTTTACTTTGACCATTCCTCAAGATGAATTAATGGTTTTGATTGTAGCTATAATGTCGTTTTCACAAGAAAAGAATACCACCGTCCCCGCTTCGAAGAGAAGGAAGGGGGCGTCATCTTCCTCGGGTCCTACCACGAAAATTCACCACCCTTTTCTGCAGTTCCCCATTGGGCCCTAAGAAGTTGGCTATGGGCCGCTGCATCAACTGGGCTACAGTAGAACAAGTTCAGTTGGCTGATGCGATTCGGGCCCTCCTAACCACCGACCCTTGGGAGCTTTTTTTTGAGATCATCTAGCTGACTTATCTCGATCTTACGATGGAACTATGCTCAACGTTTCATCTTCAGACCGTAATGACAAATTACGATGATCCCAGCACGGTCCAATTTTGCCTAGGTGGACTAGTCCGCTAGCTAAGCGTCCCAGAATTTGGTACCGCATTAGGCTTATATACAGAGGAGTTCAAGGGGGAAAATGACTTAGATTCTCTCAACCATCACATCCACCATTCTTCCTCAGTGCTGGGGTGCACTCGTACCACATTCGGCCACCTACGACCCCAGTCGCTCCAAGGCATCAGCTCTCCCTCCATCCTTGAGGTATTTACATTCGATTCTATCTCACACCTTGATAGGGCAGAGAGAAAGCACTGGCATCGTCACCACCAACGATGTCTACTACTTATGGTGTATGCTGCATGGGCACGTCTTCGACCTCGCCTACTTTATCGGCCTTGCCATTCGCCACCAGACAGAGTGACATCTGAAAGGGGTCATCTCCATTGGGCCCTATGTGACATGACTGGCGAGACACTTCGGGCTCCTCAACACCGCAGCCCAAGAATCATCCTTGACCGTCATTGGCCAGATGTCTCCACAAGGCATCTCGAGGATGCTAAGCATAAGGATGATCGAAAAGCGCCAAGGAACTTACCCTCCTCAACATCGTCTCGCCCAATCTACCCAGGAGAAGGCCCCCGAGGACATTACTGATGATGTCCCTCTAGAGCACGAGGACCCACCGTCTTAGTCACCACGCCCCTCTCGTCCAGTTCGTGCGGCGGCTTCATACGCTGACATCTCTGAGCGCCTTACACAATTTGAGTAGCAATGTTTTCAACGATTTGATCACATTGATGCGACTCTACATCAGATTTGTCAGCATTTTCACATCTCATCACCACCCCCACCTCGCGAACCATCTAGCGATGAAGATGTTTAAAAACTTTCATTAATTATTTTATTTTATTTTATGTTTTTACTTTTATTTTATCTTCAAAATCCTTTTTATTTTTCTTTACGTCTATCGTTATTAAATTTTATAATTTTTATTTTACAATGACCAACTTCAGCTATTCCATTATGAGTAATTCTGTTTCCTTACATTTCTTTAAAAAAAAAGTTCCTAATTTTGTCACAGCTATAAAAGAGCTCCTAAGCTCTTCTTCAAATAGGAACTAAAAACTCCACCGGGAAAGGTTCTCCACGACTGCCATGTCCTACTCGACCACGACTATAGCTACCAACAGATATAATATTCTTTTGTCGCTGGACTTATGGACTAATGAACCTCTACCACCACCGGAGTATACTCCTCCACTCTCACGCCATTTATTCTCCAAAAACTCCAGTTCAAAGAATTTATTCATCATTCAGGAAGTTTCACTTCTCTCCTTATCTTATGATCATAAATTTATCTTTTTCAATATATCTATCTTTGTACATTGATGGCAATGTACATCTTAAGTGTGGGGGGTCTTTTATATCACCATTAGAATATGTCTTATTCTCACGTGAATTACTCATATCACTATTAGAATGAATTTTAATTAACTCATGATTTTTATTGATATGTCTTGAATTAAAACATAGGCATTTATGCATTGATTGTTTAAACTTTAAGACATTAGAAAATAAAGCGTGATAAGTTGATTTTTGAAGAATTAAAAACTTCTAGGTTGTTTCTCTAAGTCTAGGTATAATCTTGAGTTGGAATTCACAAGTTTAAACATCAAAAAGCCATAATTTTTATGAGATTTTGAGCCTTCAAGAGCATCTATTTTTTCTTCCATGCTCACTTTCATTATGAGTGTGCCAATATTGAGCTGTTAAACTAGAACTTGCTTGATTATGCATGTCAAGACCACACCATTTGATTTGATATGTCAAGATGATAAAGGCACTTAGGTTTAACCCACTCACTGCATAAAAGCTTACCTTCACAATTAACCCTTAGTGAACCCCCTTGAGCCTAACAACCCATTCATTGATTTACCCTCAATATTAACCCATAACTCATTATTATTGAAATCCCCTAAATTAATTTGATCTTTATTTTTGTCGAGATTTGAATTGAATAAATTTCTTAGCTATGTCCTGTTCTAAATAGTTAGTTATTTGACTTGTTCTTAAAAAAACATGTATACATATAGGTAGTAGTGATCTTTTGAGCTAAAGTAGTTAAATTCCATACTCTGAGAAAAAAGCTCTATTGTACGCAACTGATGACTAGTCATTTTTCTAGTTAGGCAATTTTTCAATTCAATCTCGATTCTAACCCTTTCTTCCAGCTTGTGACCACACCCTTTAACCAAAGCCACGTTACAACCCTCTAAAGACCTTTTGGTTGATGTTTCATCTCAATTTATAGTGGTGGAGATTTGATTTTCATGCAAGCCTATGGTAATGACTTTTCATTATTGACTATTGAGTGCTTCATTTATTGTCCTTAAACACCTCGAGTGATTTGAGTGAATCTTTAATGAGGATGTGAAACTCTGTGATATTTTGAATCAAAGGTAATTACTTAGATGAGGGGAGACACCTATGTTTTCATGATAAAATGCTCAACTTGGAATGTTTGAAACTTTAATGTTCTTTTATTCAAATTTTCAATGTTTGATTACCTATGGATTATTTTGAAGTATTATCGATAGAAATTATAAGTTGAGAAGAATTTGTTTTGATTATGAGATGAGGATTTTGCTTGAGGACAAGCAAATGCTTAAGTGTGGGGGTATTTGATAAACCGTAATTTATACATATTTTTACCCCATGCTTTACGCATTTTATGGATGATTTTTCCTTAGAATTGGTGAATTCGATGCTCCTAATGCCTTAATTTCGTGTTTTATACTTAGGTGAGCTTAGGAGTGTAAAAGGAACGAGAAACAGACCAAAAACAGAGAAAATGGGCCAACGTACGAAATCAACACGGCCTGGACTTCCTCACACAAGCAGACCACACAGCCGTGTCAATTTGGTAGAATAGAAGAACGACTCACACGGGTAGACCACACGGCCTTGCCATTCTAACAGGCTTGACCACGGCCTGAAGTAATCGTACACGGGCGTGTCACACGGGTGTGTCCCTGCCGAGCCCAAGTTGAGTCCAATTCAGAAAAGGCTAATTTTGAGGGCTTTTAGGCATTCTAAAGCCTATAAATACACCTTAAAGGAGGAGAAAGGGGAGACAGAGAGGAGGAAGCAAGGAATTGCTCAAGGAAAGCCGATTAATCCTTCTCAGAAGTCGGATTCACCGTCAAGACTGAAGATCTCCTTTCATTCCCCTTCAGGAGTTTTGGGTTTTTCTTTATGTTTTGTATTCATTATTCTTCTGAGATGTTTTCCCTTTTAGTTATGAACTAAATCCCCTAAATACCTAAGGGGGATGAAACCTAAGACGAATCTTGTTATTATTTTCTGAATTGTATGATAAATATTTGACTTGTTCTTAATTATGTATTCTTAATTCTTGTTTTGATATTCCAGGATATGGATTCAAGTTATGCTCTTATGTAGGGGAGGAATAGGCCCTGTCTAAGAGTATATTTGTCATAATTAAGCGGAGTTAAGTGCGCGCCTAGAGATAGGGTGACAAGATTTTACCAGATTAGGGTGAAACCTAATAAGGGGATCCATAGATCGAGTTAATGCAACCCTAGAAAGTTAATTAGAAAGAGATTTCAATTATTCAACCTAGGGTTAGACGTTGTTAGTCTCGAGAGAGATAATAATATAACTTAGGGATCTCTATGGAACAAGTTAAATGAATAAATCGTCCGATTCGGAGTCAGAATAACAAATAAAGTCGAGGTGGATTCTTTCTTAGGTATTATCTAAATTTAATCGTTTTTCCAAAAGTAATTCCCCAATTCTATTTTCTATGAATTCTTAGTTTAGTTAATTAGTTAGTTAAAACAAACACCCATTATTCTTAGGCTAGATAATAAAAAGATAGTCATTACTAGTACTTTTAGTTCCTTTGGGTTCGACAATCCAGTCTTGCTAAAACTATACTACTGTTCGATAGGTACACTTGCTTACATCGTGATAATAGTTAGTTTCAAGAATGATTAATTATAAATATTTAAAATCTATCACAAAATAACATGATCATCAGGTATCCGACCACTCAAGGATTACCTAGCCACAGGTAGGACACACAAGACCATTTCCCAAAACTTAATCACATGTATCGCATCCATTATGAACTCAAAACACTCAATGAGCTCGGATGCTCTCATCCATAATGAACTCAGACCACTCAACTAGCTCAAATGCCACATATATCATGAACCCGGACCACTCAATGAGTTCGGACTTCTAAATTACTAGTAACATGTCACTCGTATCCTAAACTATTCCTAAGGTTCAAATGAGATTTTTCGATACCACATCTCTGTCGAACTTACTCGAAGTGTCGATCTCACTATCCATAGTACCAATTGCCCATTGATGGCATAATAAGGCATAACTCAAATAGTAAATAAGCTTTTATAAATTTACATAACATATATCACCTATTTCATATATCACTTGTCATATATCATCATTTTCTTGCATTTCATATAATATTCTTCCATCTCATATTTCTACATCATGTACACCATTCCATCAACTTTTCCAATGTATTCAATCATACAATTTATGCAATAATAGTAAAGAATTATAATTCAAACAAAACATTGCATTATTATTATCATACGAACTTACCTCGAATCCCAGCACGGCTAATTATTTCATTTTAGTCCATAATCTCATACTTTCCCGATTTAAGCCCGAATCTCGATTTTTTTGATCTAACATTTCAAATATAACTTAGTTATGACTCACATTATTCATATAGACCAAAAAATCATATTATGGCAAAATTATGTTTTTACCCCTAAACTTTGTCATATTTACACTTTTGCCCCAAGGCTCGTAAAATGATTTTCATTCAATTTCTTGGTTCTTTAAGCCTAGCCGAATCATTTTCATAACTATAGTAGCCCAAAATTTCCACTAAATCACACTTTTATGACAACTTTTATAACTCTTACAATCTAGTCTTTTTAAGCACTTTCACCGAAAATCACTTAGCAAAAGTCATTTATTTAACACCCAACGTTCATTTTCCACCATTAGACATCAAAAAACATGCCTATCACTCATGGGTAAATTTTTAAACATGAACCCTAGCTCAAAATAATGGTAGAAATAGGTAAATCGAGTTACCGGGACTTTAAAAATGTAAAGAACATTAAAACGGGGTTTGGGATCACTTACAAATGAGCTTGGAAGCTTGAACCAAACCCTAGCCATGGCTTCCATGGTAGATTCAGCTGGTCCATGAAGAAGATGGACAAATTTGGCTTATTTTGGCTTTTTAATTCTTTTAATTATTAGATTACCAAAATGCCACTAACTTAAAAATATTCTATTTCACCCATTTCATGTCTATTTTTATCCAACAGTTAACCAATGGTATAATTACCATTTAAGGACCTCCAATTTGAAATTTCAAAACAATTTGACAACTCTAACATGTAGAACTCAACTTTTGCACTTTTTACAATTTAGTCATTTTGACTAAATTGAGTGTCCAAACGTCAAAATTTTCAAACGATATTTTCACGAAATCATCCCTTGAAATTGTAGACCATAAAGATATAATAAAAATAAGTTTTCTTGCATCGGATTTTTGGTATTGAAACCACTATTCTGACTAGGCCCTAATTCGGGATGTTACAACTCTCCCCCCTTTAGGGATTTTCATCCCCGAAAATCTTACCAGAAGAGTGGTTTAGCTTATACATAAACTCCATATCACAAAATCATTGCTAAAGAACTTTTACTCAGGCTGTGCTTAACACTTAACTCTTTAATTTCTCATGTTAGAGTCATGTGCAATTCTTCGCCATATGACACATCAACTGGATCTTGATCTCTATCTGCTTAAAGAGAACTAGCATACTTAAAAATCTGACAATCTCCGAGATACATGATTCCATTGATCCGTTAAGCGAAAATTTAACACATACTGAAATGATTTGCAGATTTCATCAAACATTTAGCAACAAGCCACAAAACATTTTTCTCTTTCAAGATACGAATAATCCTGATAACAATCCATGTATTCAAACACAAAGATTAGAAATGTCGAGTTCCAAACTCGAGCACCAATACATCACTCCAGTGAGTTTTCTTGCAAACTCTCTGTATAGACTCTAGATTTTCTACCCAAGCACTTGTAACCACATTTTTCTTTACTCAAAGATCATACAATAACTATCTCATCATCTTTTAATAACTTTAATCATCTATGCTATCAAATACTCAGATCTGGCTATAACATTGGATATGTTGAGATATCATATTGCCTTTTAGTCTTAAAACGCATCACAATCTATTTAATGACACATCACTAAAAAATTAAGAATTTCTTGCCCGATGTAGGCTAAACCAGGTCTAATGTTTTGATTAACAATGTTCTCGTCTGTTCCAAACATTCACAAGGCGATAACTTTATCATTCATAAGAACTTTAAATCATATCGAAGTCTGCTAGAAAATATATAAACTTTTCGTTCAGACTAACCGTCTTTTACCCTTAAAGACATGAAATTTTATTCCCAGACATAAATATCTCATTTAATCTTCCAAATAATGAACAATACCGATTGAACAACCAAGTTGGCCTTAATCATCAATAAATGACATTTCAAGAAATTCTCTCTTCCAGTCGATAGAACGATTCAACATGTAATCATCATTCAAAGTTCACTTATCATGCTAATCAAAAACCACTTCAAATGCATTAACTCAAGTAACAAGGATATCTCAATTGAAGGCATCAACTTTGATTAACTTACTTGAGAAAAGAATTCCACCATACCAATTGAAATTCACATTTTCACCACTTATGTCCTTGTCAATGTCAAATTTTTCACGAAGATTTAGAAAAATCCAGATATCAGAATCACCACGTTACTATAATCAACCAAAAGCATGATCATAATTAACATAGTTATCATAGGCCAAAGAACACACTTTAGATATGAGCCACAATCGACAATTTATGGAATAGAGATGACATAAAAACCAAGATAAAGAAGTCCAAAACAAAGAAATCCAAGATAAAAAAATCCAAGATACAATATCATAATGAAAGTTCCAGAACAATCATAAGAAAAATATGAAGGATCTCGATAATTCCTCAGAGAAAAGAAGTCCAGAAGAACACATCAATCCAACCCATTGGAATTAAATGCAACAAGGATAATATACCTTCTTATATATGTGTCGAACAGAACATCAATTAGAAGAAACAAAATCATAACATCATGTGTATTACCTCATAAAGTCCCAATAGATGAAATATAATAGAATGCTAGAGGGAAATAAAACAATATAGATTATATACCAGTTGGACTATCAATACTTTCGTCTATGCATCATGATTAGAAAACATTCCCATAGAACAAGGATTTTATTAGAAGAGTAATAGCCATAGGAATAATCCCAAAAATAATTAAACATAGAGAATACCCCAGAAGAAGCTGCCGAAATCTGTTCAGCCATAACTGTTACACTCAGATATCTTACCCTTCAAATATTATTCCCTCAACTATTTTTGTCATAACAAATAACGTTTTATTCCTTTCACTGAAGAAAATAAGTTCAGAAGGAATTCTGATTACTACATTCTTTCAACATCGGGTATGAATAAGTCGATTTACCAAAGTTAAGTTCTTCTCTCATTCTGTTGTTTCATAAACCGAATAATCTTTAAATCAATCTGATACCATTCTAGTTCTGTCTTTACTTATCAACTCATTTACAAATTTTGACCATATTTATAATCATTCTACAGCTGAACTCTTTGGTTTCACACTTGTGAGCTTGTCCCACAAATCTCATAGAATCCTTTATAAACACCACTTTAGCAAGGGGGTGGGGTCGTAAGGTCCCTAGCTCGTCTCTCATACACATATATATAACACTATTTCATCATTATAGTAACATTTTCACAAGCATATCATTCACTTCAGGCAAACTATTATTCACATTTGTATGACATGAGCTTTCCAATTATGTTATTTAAATAGTGCACTTATCCATGCATTTTATAGATTCTGAATAACATTACTTATCTAATTCATTCAATCAAACAAGTCATGCACATAGCATCATATGAGTGCCAAACAAGCATCAATAAGTATATCACAATCAAAACTTTCAACTCGCACTTCGTCATATACGTGTCATTTCATTCATATGAACATTAAACAAGTATGGATACTCATCGCAACATGAACTTTTATTCATAATTTTCTGAATTTAGGCTCATCATAACTGTACTTTACCTGGATACCTTGGCATCACATTTAACATGGTCGGTGTAGCTCGGTTGGAGAGTACCTCTGTCCAAACAAGATGGTTCTTATTCACGTCAGGAGACATCACACTATCACAGATTTGTGGCATGTATAGCTAGACTCTCATGCATGCTAGGTTAGCCCGAGAATCGACTAAATCTTAGCTCTGATACCACTAAATGTATCACCCTTTACCCATGTCCAACGCCGGGTTAGGATACAATGCATTACAGGACTTAAACATACACATACATGTAAAACTGAGCCATAAAATTTCAAACAATTCAAAAACATTCAAACATATGCATAACATCCATTATGCGGGCCTACGAGACCCAAAACATACATCGGAGGTGGTTCGAGACTAAACTGAGAACTTACGAACTTTTTACAACACTTAGAAAATTTTCTAGTTTTGGAGAGTCACACGCCCGTGTGGGTATGCCGTGCGGTCACACAGGCCCGTGTGGCTCAGACACGCCTATGTCCTCAGCTCGTGTAACTCTCTATTTATGACATCAGCAATGAAATGGGGTCACATGGCCAAGTCACACGCCCGTGTGCTAAGGCCGTGTTCCCCACACGGCTGAGACACACTGCTGGGTCTCTGTCCGTGTGGCCAACAGGTTATTTTTTAAGCTTTGGTCAACCTTAATCCCTCACACACTTAGACAACATCAAAGGCATAGAACATGATATCCAATTAAAGATTAAATATCCTCAATTAAGTTACAAACATAACATTTTCATGTCATTGTACTTGTGTTTCACACACTCACTTTATATCAAGTCTAAACATACCAAACTATATTCATTTCGCCTTGTCATCTTCATTAACATCATTAACTTACTCTAAATTTACACTTTTATACTAACAATATGGTCACATCTATTGATCAAAATTCATCCATTGAATATACATACCATATCATACATCCATGGATATCAATCCATCACAACATGCACAGCATCAAGACATTAGAACAGTCAACCAAAAACAAATAGGTTTACAATCCAATGATCAAATATAATATCTCATGGCTCTATGCAAATGAATTCACTCACTTGAAAACACTTAAGATTTATTAATACCCTGGCTTGATAATTTGATAGTGTGATGTTGCCTCCGAAGATCTCCAACCTCGAGCTAACCTGACAACACTAAAAGAAATGTAAAGGAGAGGGGTAAGCTTTATAGCTTAGTAAGCCCGTACGAAAATAATAATAAGCAATTTATTAATGTGCTTTTTCCAAATTCCTACAACATGTTCTCATGATATCACAATCGAAAGTAAACATAATTCCACTATTTGCTCATATTCTAGTCAAGCTGTCTACTCGAATCATAGTCACGAAATTGTTTCTAACTTGAGCTACGAAACTTTAAATTAAGATCTGCTAATTTTTCCTGAAATTAGACTCACATATCTTCTTACCATAAAATTTCTAAAATTTTTTGTCCAGCCAATAAGTACAGTTTATACTTCAAAGTTACCCCAGTTCTGTTATTTGACAGCTTCAATATTTCTTTACTAAAATTTATTTATCTCTTAGTACAGGATTGGATTAATGTTACCATACATTTTTCATGTAGATAGACTCATTAAGGATTTAGTCATATAAATTCTAACCCTTAATTATTCTTGTACAATTTTTAGTGATTTTCCAAAGTTAAGACAGGGGAGCCCGAAATCACTCTGACCCTATCTCACAAAAATTCAAATATCTCATAACATGAAATCCTTTTGTTTACACTGTTTCCTATATGTAAAACTAGGCTCAATAAGCTTTAATTTCATATTTCATTCAGTTTCTAGTTCAATTTTCACAACTTTTGGTGGATTTTCAAAATTGGACTACTGCTGTTGTCTAAAACTATTTTAGTGCAATATAATGGTAACTATCATAAGTTCATTTTCAACTAATCATGAACTCACCATTTCATGGATTCCATGTTCAATTACACAATGACATAATAACATAACCATAAGGATTTTTCATCATTCAAGCCTTTTTGTATACTTATCATATGTTCATATATATATACATATACATAAACTTTCTCACCAAAAGTCATTCTTCATCAAGGCATTGCTCATGTGTTTAGCGTACATACCTGTACTCACTCGTAGTATATCACATAACCATACCTTTTTCAACATGCCCTCCTCGGGACTTTCATCACATCCATTGCATTACCCGTTGAACACTCGGAATACTATTAGATATGCGAAAAAGTTGCACATAAGTGCCACATATACATACGTAGTCAAAGCTACCTCATATCATGTAACGCTCGCAATGGAGCTACTCACGGGCCTGCTTATAAAAGCTATTGGTCAAGGTGTAACTACACGGGCTGCTCATAAAAGCTTTTAGGTATTCGACCACTCAAGGATTACCTAGCCACCAGTAGGACACACAAGACCATTGCCAGGAACTTAACCACATGTATCACATCCATTATGAACTCGGACCACTCAACGAGCTCGGATGCTCGCATCTATAATGATCTCGGACCACTCAACAAGCTCAAATGACATATATATCACGAACCTGGACCACTCAATGAGTTCAGGCTTCTAAATTCCTAGTGACATGTCACTCGTATCCTAAACTATTCCTAAGGTTCAAACGGGATTTTTTGTTACCACATCTCTGTCGAACTTACTCGAAGTGTCAATCTCACTATTAATAGTAACAATTGCCTATTCTTGGCATAATAAGGCATAACTCAAATAGCAAATAGGCTTTTATAAACCTACCTAACATATATCACCTATTTCATATATCACTTGTCATATGTAATTATTTTCTTGCATTTCATACAATATTCTTCCATGTCATATTTCCACATCATGTATACCATTCCATCAACTTTTCCAATGTATTCAATCATAAAATTAATGCAATAATAGTAAATAATTATAATTCAAACATAACATTCCATTATTATTATCATACGAACTTACCTCGAATCTGAGCACGGCTAATTATTTCATTTTAGTCTATAATCTCGTACTTTCCCGATTTAAGCTCGAATCTCAGTTTTCTTGATCTAAAATTTCAAATATAACATATTTTGGACTCACATTATTCATATAGATCCAAAAATCATATTATGACAAAATTACATTTTTGCCCCTAACTTTGTCATATTTACACTTTTGCCCCAAGGCTCGTACATTCAATTTATTTGTTCTTTAAGCCTAGCCGAATCATTTTCATAACTATAGTAGCCCACAATTTTCACTAAATCACACTTTTATGACAACTTTTATAACTTTTACAATCTTATCCTTTTAAGCATTTTCACTGAAAATCACTTAGCAAAAGTCATTTATTTAACACCCAACATTCATTTTCTACCATTAGAAATCAAAACACATGTCTATCACTCATGGGTAAATTTTTAAACATGAAACCTAGCTCAAAATAATGGTAGGAATAGGTAAATCGAGTTACCGAGACTTCAAAAATGTAAAGAACATTAAAAAGGGGTTCGAGATCACTTGCAAATGAGCTTGGAAGCTTGAACCATGGTAGATTCGGCTGGTACATGAAGAAGATGGACAAATTTGGCATATTTTGGGTTTTTAATTCTTTTAATTATAAGATTACCAAAATGCCCCTAACTTAAAAATATTCGATTTCACCCATTTCATGTCTATTTTTGTCCAATAGTTAACCAATGGTCTAATTACCATTTAAGGACCTCAAATTTGAAATTTCAAAATAATTTGACACCTCTAACATGTAGAACTCAACTTTTTCACTTTTTTACAATTTTGTCCTTTTGACTAAATTGAGTGCCCAAACGTCAAATTTTCGAACGAAATTTTCACGAAATCATCCCGTGAAAGTGTAGACCACAAAGATATAATAAAAATAAGTTTTCTTATGTCAGATTTGTGGTCCCAAAACCACTGTTTCGACTAGGCCCTAATTTAGGATTTTACGGCTAAAGTGCAAAAATGCCCAAATGTATATTTGGGGATGAAACTGAATGAATAAGTGATTAAATGAGTTAATTTTGAATACATATAGATCAAGAAAAGAGGAACTCGGGCTTAGATCAAGGCAAGAACAAAGTACTCGATTAATCAGCTAGTTTTGTTGTTTCTACGACCGAGGTAAGTTTGTAGGTTTTTTTTCATTATAAATGAATGTTATATATGATTTGATATAGCATAAAATGGGTTTATAAGATTGCGGATAATGTTTGAATTGTGAATAAGACTATACGGAAGTGTTCAACAATGAAATCGATAAGTGAAACTTCTCTGTTAAACTATAAGTATAGTGATGATGATAATGTAATGTCATTAAGTTAATGCATTGCCTTCGGGACATGATATCGCCACTTCGGGTGTGAATAATACCTTGATTTGGCTACGGGCCATGATATAGGTATTTTGAGAGGAGTTACCTTGATTTACTACGGGCCATGGTATAGGTACTCCAAGATAAGTTACCTTGATTTGGCTATGGGCCATGGTATAGGTACTTATCAATTGTGATTCGCGAGTGATCGATTTCTACCGCTAATGGTACAATGGATAAAAGAATGACTTGTTTAAGGAAAAGATTAGTACGGGGTGGTACCGTAAGGAACTTATTTGAGCATTGTGTTGAGAAAGATCAATGAGATGTTAATGAATCATGTTTTGAGACATGATAGGAATGTTTGTGTTAATGAGATATTATTTTGTTAATGTGTATAAGATTGAATTATATTTATTTGATGAACTGAATTGCTTAATTATGAACTTACTAAGCTATGAAGCTTACTGTGTGTGATTTGTTTTTGTTTTATAGATAATCAAAGTTAGCTTGGACTCGAGGATCGTCAGGAGCATCGTCACACTATTGATCATTTGTTGGTACTTTTGAAGCTTGTATATATGGTATATGGCATGTATAGGCTAGTTTCATTTTGGTATGTTTTGAACTATGATGTTAGCCATGTGATTTGGCTTGTTAATGATGTAAATGTTGATATGTTTTAGCCAATTAAATTAACTTAAGTTAAGTGCTTGATAAGTGATATATGTGATGCAAATAATACCTTTATATGTTGGCTTGTTTTGGTATGTTTGCCATAGTGGTAGATATAGTTAAATTGATGTTGTTTTAGTTAGTTATCATTGTTTGAGTAATGGTAAATTATGATGATTTTGGCATAATGATTTGGTATAATTTGAATATGGAAATGATTAGTTGAAATGGTACCAAATAGGTTGATTTATATGCATAATTGTAGGGTGGCAAATTGGCTTTTCAAATGGCCTATTTTTGTCCACACGGGCAGAGACACGGGCATGTGTCTCGGCCGTGTGTGACATATGGCTATGTTATACAGCCGTGTGTCCCCTGGGGTAGCCCTACGAATTTAAGTTAGTCTCAAGCACGGGCTAGACACATGGCGTGTGGTTGGCCGTGTGACCTAAGTCAGTAAACCCTCCAGTTTTCCCACGGCCAAGACACACGGGCATGTCTCCGGCTGTGTGGTGCAAGTTAATATGTATGCTCTGTTTTCACACGGCCTAGGACATGAGCGTGTCTGGTAGCCGTGTGAGGCACGCGGCCTGCTTAGACGAGCATGTGACCTAGGAATGTAAAATTTTTCTATGTGTCAGAAATTTTTATATGTGATTGGTTTAGTCCCGAACCATTTTTAAGCATGTTTTAAGGTCTCATAGAACCTTATAAGGGAGAATGTGAATGTTTGCGAATGGTTTTTTATAATGAATGTATAAATGTATGTGTATGGGATGTGTTTTTCGGTAATGCCTTGTAACCTCTTTTCCAATGACGGATACAGGTTAAGGGTGTTGCAGATTTGGTTTCACACTCCCGACACTAGCTATCAAGATAGCCAGAGCTTTAAAGCTCGAATGTTGTCTTTCACGATCTCTGTTTGAGTGTCCAACTGATGCATTATAATGATTAAACGAGTCTCGAAACTTTTTTGATGCAGATTGATAAGATTTACTAATTGATCTCTTTCTGAAATCTCTTGCTTCAAAATCAGTTATTCTCTTTTCTTTACTAAGATCCTCGGCTTTACTAGCCCTCTCAACTAGAACGACGAATTCTTTCAACTATAGAATTTTGACTAGTAATTTTATATCTTCATTCAGTCCATCTACAAATCATTTGCACATGATCTCATCAGTAGACACATACTCTCGAGCATACTTACTTAAACATACAAATTCTCTTTCACACTCAGTGACAGTCATCCGACCTTATTTCAATTCTAAAAACTCTTTATGCTTCTGATTGAGGAATCGTTGACTTATGTACTTCTTTTGGAACTCAGATTGGAAGAACTCCCAGGTAACCCGTTCTCTAGGAACCACAGATATCAACGTTTTCCACCAATGGTACTCATTATCTTTTAACAAAGATACAACATATTTGATACATTCATCAGGAGTACAAGAAAATTCGTCGAATACTCGAATCATATTTTTGAGCTAGAACTTTGCTCTCTCCGTATCATCATCAACAGTAGCCCAAAACTCTTCAACCCCATGTTTTCGAATCTTATCTACTGGCAGCTTGTTAAATCACATTTGATCTATAGCTTGAGGAACAACGGGGATTTATTGAGGAATAGGTGGGGGTGGAGGTTGTTGAGTAGCCAGATTCGTTCGAATGAACTTCATAAACCACTCAGTTATTCTTACATTATAATTGTGAGGGAACTAATAAATTAATTATTTAAACGGACTGAAATTGTAATTAATTAACACAATACTTAATCAGTGCATGTTTATTCTTCTAAGGTAGCTAAGGTTAAATTAGCAATGTATCTGGCGGTACACTTGCCTTGCATAACTTACAAGATTATTGTGATTAAACTGTTTCAAGGTAAGGTTACCTTGTTACCTCACATAGTCTTTTATGTTCTTATTAGATTTAATTAATCGTTTGAATTGACATAGGAATATGAAAGAGATTAGTTCAATTTAATGAGTATGTATGTGCAATAACATGTTTGCTTATTAAAATCTGTTTAATCGTTTGAATTGACATAGGGATATGTTAAGAGATGAATAGATTTGTGTAGGTGAGTATGTTCATAAGTTAGCAAATTACCAAGTTGCCGTGAATTTATTCGTAACAACATAAACATGAGTTTAATAATTCTAAGTTAAAGAAATGTAATTAATCCAACACAATTATGTCATTTTGATTAAATCATATTTTGAAATCGTGCATTAGAACTTTTGTTTTATTTAGTTTAAAATCTTTTTTTTTTCACCTATTTCAAAACAAATTATTTTTTTTTCACCAAAGTATTTTAAATTACATTCATAAATAGTTCTTTTCACTGTCCCTGTGGGTACGATAACTCGACATTTACTTGTCACTTTATTACTTATTGCGATTGTGTACACTTGCACATTTCTGACGTTCCACCCATGTGCCACACATGGCCAATAGACACGCCCGTGTGTCTAAACCGTGTAACTCACTGATTTGTTTAACTAAGTTACAGCAGGCACATGGTCGAGACACACGCCCGTGTGCTCAACCGTGTGGGGCGAAATTAGGCTTAGTTTAAGCCACATTTCTCATCCTCCTTAAGCATAACTATACCACATCATTTCATACCATTTCAATACATTCAAAGGCAACCAAAGCATGCTATTTCATACATATTTCATGCCATTTATAAACCATTCATTCAACCCCTAAAATCATAACCAAAAACATACCACATCAATATCATAATCAACATTTTTCACTTAAATTACTTATGCATATTCTCATCATATTATCAACTAATTCATGCTACAAAACATACTATTTCATCATCTCAAAATCAATCTACAACATTTCATCTTCCAAGCAATAATACACCAGTTAACATCTAGCTAGTTGAGCAACTCATAACCATCACAAGAACCATATTAAATATGCCAAAACACAAGGCAACTATTACCACATATATCACTTATCAAACTCATAAATCAAGCCAACTTAAATGGCTAAATACACACCAACATTACATCATTTCACAAGCCAATACACAAGGCTAATATCATAACTCAAAACTTATCATCAACTTACTAGCCTATACATGCCATATACCATATTTACAAAGCATCCAAAAATACCAACAAGTAGTTGATAGTGTGATGATGGTTCCTAATGATCCCCGATGTCTGAGCTAGCTTCGTTAATCTATAAAACAGGGAAAGAGCACACAAAGTAAGATTTAAAAGCTTAGTAAGTCATATACAAATAAAATTATCACATGAGTAAACATCATTTCCATCAATATGCAAAATATGAGTAAGCATATATAAGCTTACAAACCTTTCCCAATGTATACATATTCAATATCGTAAATGAATTCATCGAATACTTCCCTTTCCAATACTCGTAGGAATCTCGTACATACATGAGTCACTTAACTCATTCACACATTCTTTCTCGACTTGACTTTGCCCGTTGAACCCTTCGAAATCGTTAAGGATACTCGAAAATCATATATAGCTCATACAATGTCATATCCCAAATATGGTCTTACATGTTATCACATATCGATGTCAATGTCCTAGACATGGTCTTACAGGAAATTATATAACGATGCCAATGTCCTAGACATGGTCTTACATGTAATCACACTACAATGCCAATGTCCTAAACATGGTCTTACATGTAATCACATCTCGGTAATCCTAATGTCATGACATTTGTATCATATACTATTCCTAAGGTTCGCACGAAACTTTCAGATATCATAACTTTGTCGATTCTTGCTCGTATTTTCTCGTTTAATATTCATAACAATTCAATAAAAAATAAACATTTATAAACCAATTTAAAGGTATTTATTTGCATATGAACTTACCTTGTATTCAGGATAAACAGATTGGATCGACTATTCGATAACCTTTGATTTTCCCCGATCTAAATCCAATTTCTTTCGTTCTTGATCTATATACATTCAAAGTTAACTCATTTAATCACCTATTCATTCAATTTCATCCAAAAATACCTATTTGAGAATTTTTACACTTTAGCCCCTAAAGTTTCACATTTATTCAATTTAGTCCTTATTTCACAAAAAAAACACAAATTACAACAAATTTGACAAAACCCATGCTTGGCCGAATTTACTATAGGTTCCTAGTAGCCCATAACCTTCATTTATTTAACATTTCAACCTCTCAATTTACACATTTCTCAATTTAATCCCTAATATGCATTTTTACCAAAAAGTCACTTAATAAAATATGATAATCTATCAACAAATATCCATTTTTCATCATCAAACATTTAAAAGCTTTAACATTCATCAATGGCACTTCACAAAATCATCAAAAAACTCAAAAATTAGAGCATAGGCCAGTTAGTACTAGATACAACAATCACAAAAACGTAGAAGTCATTAAAAACCGAGCTCAAAACATACCTCAATAAGAATACAAAGGGCCGAACCCTAAAATGCTTCAAATGGCCTTTCTTCTTTTGATTTTCTGTGAGAAAGATGAATAATATGACTAATTTTTACATTTTGCTTTATTAATTACATATTAATACATAGTTTACCATTTTACCCTTGGTTATTAAACTATTTAATCATCAAATATAAGGCTATTAATGTCCATTAACCTTATCAATGGAATAATAACACCTTAAGGACCTTTGGTTTAATAAACCATAGCAAATAGACACTCTTAACTTATAGCATGCTACTTTTGCATTTTACGCGATTTAGTCCTTTCATCAAATTAAGTAATCAAACGCTGAATTATTTCACAAAATTTTCACACATACATATTCACATGCTATAAACACCAAAAATAATATTAAAATAATTTTCTAACCTTGGATTTATGGTTCCGAAACTGCTATTCCGATTTAACGAAAAACAGGCTGTTACAATCTTACCCTTTTTTAATCATATACTTACCCAAGAGTGATTATATCTAAGATACTAATCCATGCATACTCACATACCAAGCATAGTATAACTTCATGCATAAATATATTAAATATGTTATCAATAGCCATTCCAATGGCTACATACAACCAAAACATTTACATACCCTCACTTGACACCGTTAGCCTATACATGCCATTATACTAAAGTAAGTTTCCCATTTATACCAAAAGGAGTTGGAGGATAGTGTGATGATGCTCCAACCGATTCCATCCTTTACGAGCTTCCAAACACTATAAAATAGAGGAAAATAAAATAGAGTAAGCATTTAATGCTTAGTAAGTTCGTATAATAGAAATTTAACTTACCATGTATTTACATTTAAGATTATCATACAAAACATACATCCAAGCAATTTGGCTAATTGCCTAAAACACACAACTTCACCAATCATGTTAGTCAAGTAATTCACATAATACCAAGAACATGGATGAGCTCATCTTTTAATGACTTTCATATATATGCGCTTTCCATATCGTTATTCCATATTACATGTACATTTCCATGACAAATCATTCAAGTTCAGTTTAGCCATACCAGAACTTTATCCATTGATTTTTTATTTGAAATATCGATGGATACACTCATGTAGTACACTTATAGTGTACAAAACTGAAATCTATCAATTCATATCCAAGGGTACCCAAATAGGGCACATAATCAGGAAGTGCTCTCTTGAGCCATGTAACAGGATGCTCATGTGAGCCATGTATTAGGAAGCTTATCTGGGCTAAATAGAAAACTCATAAGAGTTTAGAACATGAAGCTCATTGAGCTTAATAGGTAACTCCGAAGAGTTATTAACAGGTAGATCAGGATAGCATAACAGGGAGTTCAAGCGAGCCATATTAGGAAGCTCATAAGAGTCTATATCAGGACGCTCACGAAGAGATGCGTTTTTGTTCACAATAATTGCTGGATACAACCGATTGAATTGTGTAACAGGACGCTCACAAAGAGTTGTAGTAGTGCGCAACACATGCAGAATCACTACCAATCAGGATGCTCCCAGGAACTATATAACATGATGCTCGAGAGGCTTATAACAGGATTGCTCGTCCGAGCTATATTTTGTCTGCAACATATGCAGGACCACATTTAATACGAGAAATCATGTATCCATCGAATTTCATTATTCAAACGGAACCTATCATTTTTTGAATATTAACAGGCATGTGATTATTTCGTACATTTATAACATTATATAATTCATGCAAACACATACCACAATCAATTCAAGTATAAATAAACACGAATTAGTTACACGAACTTACCTTGACACATGTTCATGTAGGTAAATCTATTAATCTGACACCTCTTCTTTTCCTTGATCTAACTCTTTATTGAGTCTTTCTGGATCTATATAAATGAATTTAGCATAATTTAATTAACTTTATACTCAATTGAATTCAATTCATATCTTAGGAAAATTTACCATTTTGCCCCTATACTTTTCATGTAACGCCCGAATTTTAGGCCTAGATGAATTGGGCTTTGGGCTTTGGGTCTCATAAAATTTTAGGTAAGCAAGAAAATGATAAATGATATGTTGGTTTTAAGGGTTTAAGGAATTTGAAGTGTCTAGGTATGTTGGAAAGTTCTGGGTTCGAGTTTTGTGGTTGAGGAATTTTAATTTAATTATTAGAAGAATCAGCGTTTGCAAGTAGTTAGTCTTTTAAATAAAGATAGGGGAAAATAACATCAAAAAGCCTTGTGGAGGAGTGGCTAAGTGACGCCACTTAGGAGTAGGGAGGTGGTGTTAGTAGCTAGCAAGGAGATCCAAGGTTTGAATCTTAGCTTAGTATTTTTAGAAGTTTAATTTTGGCTTTCTAGAAGGTTGGAAGTGGCGTGAAGATGGACTCCAAGGGGAGTGCTCAGAAGAGAAAATTAAGAAAAAGATCAAGAGGTTATCAGGGAGAAAAATGAGGAGATGAGAAGGGAGAAGTGATGGAGCCGAATTAGGAATTGGGCATGGAAAATTCGGCTATAAGAGCTATAAATAGGGGCCGAATACAAGGTTGCCAGGCTACTACCGAAATTCTTCTTCACCTTGTTACTAGAAACCCTTTTCTCTTCAAGATCCAAAAAGCCGAAAACCCTTTTGTTTTTATTTCTTTTCTTTGTGCCAATTTCTATTCTTCTCTACACAATTTTCTTTGTTTCACTTAGCCGATTTCTTCTTCTACTCTTCTTCTTTAATCTATGCCAAATAAACCTTATTCACCATACTAAGTTTGAAAGTCGAATCTCCCAAGGGTCGAATACTCTTTGAAAAAATCTAGTGTAAGTGTTTTACAATTGCTTTTCTTTGCTAAGTATTGATTATTGTCCCTCACTCTTTCTAATCAACTATGGTAGGGAATTAGTATCGGATCTCGGATCTTAGCTCTCTGCCGAAATTACCTTTAGGTGCTTGCGGTGTTGGTAAGTATTCCTCTCCCATTGGCTAAAGCGGCCGAATGTTCATAGTTAAGGTAAGGGGACTTGTGTTGGATACGAGTCATCTATTATTCTGGTTTTAATAGTTAAGATTGGTGCAGATCTAGGAGTTGATCGTGGTTAGTGAATTAAGAAGGGGCTGTTATATTTATCGCACAAGGTAAGGTTAATGTGAGGTTTTGGTTTTAGTAAAGATATGTATTAAGCATGCAATTAATGGAAGGGTGATATCGTTTGTAGGTTTGTGACTAAAGGAATTGAAGCACGCTTGCTTACCCAGTGTGTACATACACTACACACATATTATGAATCGGCAAAAGCCGAAATGCCGAAAAGTCGAAAAGTCGAAATGCCGAAAAGCCGAAAGTTTGGCTGCGGTAGTCTTGCGAGTGCGCAAACACTCATAAGGGGGAGACTGATAGGTTTCCTGAGGCCTACGGGCAATTCCGTGGACTTGGCTTGTTATTTGGCCATATAGGCCGGAATGGGCTAAATGGGCCCGATGGGTTGTTGGGCCCAAAATAGGCAAAAACTGAATATTGATGTTTTGTGATAGGAATTTGTATCTGAGCATGAATATGAATGTGACTAGGCCTAACAGGCCATATAAATGTGATTTGGGCCTAATGGGCCATATACAGATGATTTGGGCCTAATAGGCCATATGAATATGATTGGGCCTAGTGGGCCACATACAAGTATGTGAATTTGTTTGGTCTTTGTAAGGGGTTTTGGGCCTAGTATATGATCACTACATAAAACTTAATAATTATTTGCGACTGTGGACAAGTCATAGGGTTAAGGTGTGGCAACGGGTATATGCATGTCTAGGATTGGATCTAGGGAGAGCTTGGTACTTAAGCGGTCTTAATGACCCACCTCCTCTTCTCTGGAATCCTACCTGGTGTATAGTATTCGTTCATCTTAGCTCAGGGATTTGTTAACAGGCCAAGGTAAGTGAAAATCCGTAATAAAAAGAAAATTACCGAAATGCCCCTAAGGGCGAAAATGACCAAAATACCCCTAGATGTTGAATGTAAGTTTTATGGATGTGACATGCATACATATGATATTCTGCTTAGGTTGCATATGGGTTGGGAATTATGGAACGGAGGAAATATATGAGGATCACATGGTTGCTTGACAATCGTGGATCCACCGGCAGCTTTTAAAGCCCAATATGTAAATAAAATTAGTTCTGCAACCGGGCTTCCATTGATGTGTCAGTTGGGTGGGTCGATAATTATATCCCCAGATGGTGTGACGGGGGATGGAGCTGGTGTGCAACAGATGGATAATTGGGATGGGATTGCATTGCATGATTGATGTATGATGATTTTTGAATGCTTGTTTTTTTTTTTGTCGAGGGTTGTACACACTGAGTTTGCGAAAACTCACCCCCTCTTTTATTTTATTTTCAAGTGATGCTCAGTAGGAGATTCGATGTTTGGAAGGACTCCAGGTGGCCAACTAGCAAGAGAACTTAGACTTGTTTTTATTTTTTATTTTAAAGCATATAGGTTTTTGATTATTATGTGATTTCAGACTGGATTGTAATCAGGCTTTCCATTTTATTATTATTTGGATTATTATTTTATGCATTGTAATTACGATAAGTTGAACATCGGTTTCCTAAATTATAGAATGTTTTTCTACGCTTCTGCAACTAAATTTTAAAATGACATGTTTTCGTAAAATCATATGTTTTAAACAAGTGATTGAAAGAAGTTTTTTTTAAGTTAATTAGGGTTTCTTTTATTTTAAGAAGGGTTTTCAATGAAAACATGGTTTTCGCTAAAACACTTCAATGTGACACACCAGATTCGGCCGTAACATCCGGGCCTGGTTTGGGGTGTTACATTTAGTGGTATCAGAGCCTAGGTTACAAAACTCGGGCTGTGAAGTGGGTCTTATCATTATTTGGTTTCTTTTTCTACTTATTATTTGGATTTTAAAAAAAAAATATTTTGGATCATAATGTGTTGGAAAAAGGGAAATCTTGTTGTGCAGTACACGGAGCCACCAACGTCGAACCAAGTAAGTACTTTTATTTTAAAGTTTGTTTAAATTGTTATACAGTAGATAGTTTGAGGCCTACTTTAGATGACTGTTAGAATGGAACTAATGCCCGTAGGATCTGGAAACTGTAGAGGATTTTCAAATGCAATCTTCTCTTTAGATATTTTCATAAAACATCGGTGTAATTATTAAACTAACTAAAACTTTATAAAATTTTAAACCAGATAATACCAGAATTGACGTGAGTGCTAGAAGAGGTGTAAGAGGCCGTGGCCGAGGCCACGAAAGTGTTAGGGCTCAATCGTCAGCATCAAGCCATATGCCTAATGTTGAAGTAGAAGGGGCTCCGGCCTCACCTATGGCTGGGAATGGACTGTATGATCGGGCCGCGAGAGAAGATGCATTGTCACAGGTAATACTGAGGATTTTGGAAAGGGTCGCTGGGCCTAACAATGGCACTAGAAATTAGGGGTCCATTCTAGAGCGACTTCGATCGAATGGGGCTGAGATCTTTAATGGCGTGGCTGGCATAGCTCTAAATATGGCAAAATACTGGTTGGAGGCCACTGAAAGGATAATGGATGACCTGGACTGTTCACAGGAACAAAAGCTGAAAGGGGCAGTGTCGCTACTTAGGGAAGAAGCCTACTAGTGGTGGTTGAGAATGAAAGAGGGCACCCAACTGGAGCGGGTCACTTGGGAGTTTTTCAAAGCTGCATTCCAAGGAAAGTATGTGGGTGCAAGTTATGTGGATGCTAGAAGAAAGGAGTTCCTGAACTTGACCCAATGAAACAAATCAGTGGCGGAGTATGAAGCAGAGTTTCTACGCCTTAGTAGGTATGCAAGAGTAATGGTGGCAACGGAATATGAGCGTTGCGTTAGATTTGAGGATAGGCTAAGAAATAGTCTTAGGGTATTGATAGCTCTACAAAGAGAGCGAGTTTTCTCAGAATTGGTGGAAAAAAACAAAGATAGCGGAGAAGGTAAAACGCACTGAGCGCTTAAATCGAGAAAAAGAAAAGGGTAAGAATAAGAGGGAGGCTAAGGCTCCCGGTGTTGGATAGATGCCTAGGGCTAGGGCCAGGGTTAATGGGCCAGTTAGAGCAGGGCCCCCTACTGCTAATCTAGGGGTGCCACCTTGTGCTGATTGTGGGAAAGGTCATGTAGGCGAGTGTTGGAAGAGGACAGGAGCTTGTTTAGCTTGTGGGTCTGTGGAGCATAGGATCAAAGATTGCCCCAGAATGCTAGGTCGGGTGCCAGTCGTGGACTGAGGTGGTGTACAGCCATCGAGGGGTGGTCAGCAACCACCGAGAGGCCATGATCAGGCTAGGGGTGGAAACAGTTTGGGTTGTGGAGCACCGGGCAGGGGTGCTGGTCATGCTGAGGCGAGGCAACCAGCTTTGGTCTATGCAGCACGTCGTCAAGAGGATGGAGATGCTCCAAAGGTGAATACTGGTACGTACTTACCATAGCATGCTATTTATTTAGTTTGGAATTAGAGTGCCAGCGGGAGCGTGGTGTGGTAGTCTATGTTATGCAGTTGTACTGATAGTTGGAAATTTCGAGGATGAAATTTTTTTTAGGGAGTAGAGTTATAACGCCCCAAATTTTGGGCCTAAATGAATTGGGCTTTGGGCTTTGGGTCTCATAAAATTTTTAAGTGAGTAAGAAAATGATATACATATTGGCTTTAAGGGTTTAAGGAATTTGAAGTGTCTAGGTATGTTGGAGAAGTTTTGGGTTTGAGTTTTGTGGTGAAGGAATTTTAATTTAATTATTAGAAGAATCAGGGTTGGCAAGTAATTGGGCTTTTAAATAAAGATAGGGGAAAATAGCATCAAAAAGCCTTATGGAGGAGTGGCTAAGTGACTCCACTTAGGGAGTAGGGAGGTGGCTTTAGTAGCTAGCAAGGAGATCCAAAGTTTGAATCCTAGCTTAGTATTTTTAGAAGTTTAATTTTGGCCTTCTAGAAGGTTAGAAGTGGCGTGAAGATGGACTCCAAGGGGAGTGTTCAGAAGAGAAAATTAAGGAAAAGATCAAGGGTTATCAAGGAGAAAAACAAGGAGATGAGAAGGGAGAAGTGATGGAGCCGAATTGGGAATTGGGCATGGAAAATTCGGCTATAAGGGCTATAAATAGGGACCGAATACAAGGTTGCCAGGCTACTACCGAAATTCTTCTTCACCTTGTTGCCAGAAACCCTTTTCTCTTTAATATCCAAAAAGCCAAAAACCCTTTTGTTTTTCTTTCTTTTCTTTGTGCCGATTTCTATTCTTCTCTACACAATTTTCTTTGTTTCACTTAGTTGATTTCTTCTTCTACTCTTCTTCTTTAATCTATGCCAAATAAACCTTATTCACCATATTAAGTTTGAAAGCCGAATCTCCCAAGGGTCGAATACTCTTTGAACAAATCTAGTGTAAGTGTTTTACAATCGCTTTTCTTTGCTAAGTATCGTTTATTATCCCTCACTCTTTCTAATCACCTGTGGTAGGGAATTAGTATCAGATCTCAGATCTTAGCTCTCTGTCGAAATTGCCTTTAGGTGTTTGCGGTGTTGGTAAGTATTCCTCTCCCATTGGTTAAGGCGGCTGAATGTTCATAGTTAAGGTAAGGGGACTTGTGTTGGATACGAGTCAAATTATTCTGGTTTTAATAGTTAAGATTGGTGCAGATCTAGGAGTTGATCTTGGTTAGTGATTTAAGAAGGGGCTGTTATATTTATCGCGCAAGGTAAGGTTAAGGTGAGGTTTCGATTTTAGTAAAGATATGTATTAAGCATACGATTAATAGAAGGGTGATATCGTTTGTAGGTTGGTGACTAAAGGAATCGCAGCATGCTTGCTTACCAGGTGTGTACATACACTGTACACACATTATGAATCAGTAAAAGGTGAAATACCGAAAAGCTAAAAGTTTGGCTATGGTAGTCTTGCAAGTGCGCGAACACTCGTAAGGGGGAGATCGATAGGTTGCCTGAGGCCCACAGGCAATTTCGTGACTTGGGTTGTGATTTGGCCATATGGCGGAATGGGCTAAATGGCCCGATGGGTTGTTGGGCCCATAATAGGCAAAAAACTGAATATTGATGCTTTGTGATAGGAATTTGTATGTTAGCATGAATATGAATGTGACTGGGCTTAACAGGCCATATAAATGTGATTTGGGCATAATAGGCCATATATAGATGATTTGGGCCTAATGGGCCATATGAATATGATTGGGCCTAGTGGGCCATATACAGGTATGTGAATTTTTTTGGGCTGTGTAAGGGGTTTTTGGCCTAGTATATGATAACTACATAAAACTTAATAATTATTTACGACCATGGACAAGTCATAGGGTTAAGGTGTGGCAACGGGTATATGCATGTCTAGGATTGGATCTAGGGAGAGCTTGGTACTTAAGCAGTCTTAATGACCCACCTCCTATTCTCTACAATCCTACCTGGTGCATAGTATTTGTTCATCTTAGCTCAGGGGATTTGTTAACGGGCCAAGGTAAGTGAAAATCCGTAATAAAAGGAAAATTATCGAAATGCCTCTAAGGGCGAAAATAACCAAAATACCCCTAGATGTTGAATGTGAGTTTTATGGATATGACATGCATACATATGATATTCTGCTTAGGTTGCATATAGGTTGGGAATTATGGAACGGAGGAAGTATATGAGAATCGCATGGTTGCTTGACAATCGTGGATCCACCGACGGCTTTTAAAGCCTAATATTTAAATGAAGGTAGTTCCACAACCGGGCTACCATTGATGTGTCAGTTGGGTGGGTCGATATTTATATCCCCACATGGTGTGATGGGGGACGGAGCTGGTGTGTAGCGGATGGATAATTGGGATGGGATTGCATTGCATGATTGATGTATGATGATTTTTGAATTTTTTTTTGGTCAAGGGTTGTACATATTGAGTTTGCGAAAACTCACCCTCTCTTATATTTTATTTTCAGGTGATGCTAGGAGGTTCGATGTTTGGAGGGACTCTGGGTGGCCATCTAGCAAGACAATTTAGACTTGTTTTTATTATTATTTTAAAGCATAAAAGTTTCTGATTATTAAGTGATTTCAGACTAGATTGTAATAATGCTTTCCATTTTATTATTATTTGAATTATTATTTTATGCAGTGTAATTACGAGAAGTTGACCATGGGTTTCCTAAATTATAGAATGTTTTTCTATGCTTCCGCAACTAAATTTTAAAATGACATGTTTTCGTAAAATCATATGTTTTAAACAAGTGATTGAAAGGAGTTTTTTTTTAAGTTAATTAAGGTTTCTTTTATTTTAAGAAGGGTTTTCAATGAAAACACGGCTTTCGCTAAAATACTTCAATGTGACACGCCAGATTCGGCCGTAACGTCCAGGCCAGGTTTGGGGTGTTACATTTCATAAATGATAGTTTCGTCCCTAAGATCAAAAAATGAAATTCATGTAATTTAATCCTTATTTCAATCCTAACCGAATTTTACATGTTACAATAATAGCCAATGAATTTCACGAAAATTAGAATTTTTCCATGGGTTTTACCATTTTCAATTTAGTCCCTAAATCATAATTTCATCAAAATTTTATTTGTAAAAGTTGTTTATTTATCAACAACCTTTCATTTTTCTACCACATTTCAAAATTTCAGCATTTACATCCATGGCAAATTTTTCATACTTTGATAACTTTTCAATCTAATCCTCAAAATAGATAATTTAAGCTATTATGAACTCGAAAATATAAAAATTACTAAAAACGGGACAAGATTACGTACCCAATTAAGTTTGTTTGATTTCCTTTCTCTTTCCTAGGGTTTCCATGTATTTTGGGGAAGAAGATGATAATTATAATATGTTATTTCTATTTAATTATTATATCATCCTTTATTTTTTCGTACTTTCCAATTTAGTCCTTTTCTTTTTCTAATTTTCTATGGATGATTCATCATAAATATCTACTATCTTTTCTTAACGGTCTAATTACCATATAAGGACCTCAAGTTTTGAATTTCATAGCTATTTGATACTTATAGCTACTAGAACTCAACTTTTGCATTTTATGCAATTTGGTCCTTTCCACAATTAAACATGAAATCGATAAAATTTTCTTAATGAAATTTTCATACGTCATTTCTATCATAATGCAATTCATGTAATAAAATTAAAATAAATTTTCTTTCTGACTCAGATTTGTGGTCCTGAAACCACTGTTTCGATTTCACCATAAATTCATGCAATTCATGCCATCAACAATGTCAGTGTGGACTACCTCGCTAACATACCCTCTAAATAGTGGACGTAATCATATGACAGGGGTCTACGGTATAGGCACATGAAAATGAACCTAGTCGAATGCATCAATTCCATACTAAAGGGGACACGCCATTTACCGATAACCTTGGTTGTCAAAGAAACATAATTTCGTCTGGTTGCCTTATTTCCAAAGTGATGACAGCATAAGTTGGGTAGATAGCATATGATAATGTTTGTTGCAAGGATGTCATGAAAGAAATTAGACGAAATATAACTGGAACAAACACTATGTATGTAGTCTGTCACTCACATCAAAACCTGAGATTTCAAGTCACGAGGTACGCTAGGCTTGACCAGGACATGTCAGGCACACCATACTGTGTCGACCTATCAGAAGGGACTTACGATTGTGGGTGATTTTAGGCACTTCAATTGCCTTGCACATATGTAATTGCCGCATGTACAAATGTGCAAATTGAGTACACACCTTATATTAACAATGTGCATAGATTGGAACAAATGCACAATGTATGAAGACTTGAATTCCCACTCATCCCATATGAAAGTATGTGGCCGCTAGTGTTTAACGCCCCATTCGAGTTGGCCCCGAAAATGATCTTGCGTTGTGTCCTAAAAGGTCGTTGGACTTTCACTAGGATAGGCACCAATATGGATGTTTTGAAGAGGGACAATCAACAAAGGTTATGCAGGTACTATAGAAACCAGGGCATATGAAGGCAACATGTTCTGTACTGAGGGATACATTACTGTAACACCCCTCGCCCGTATTCAATGTCGGAATAGGGTTATAGAGCATTACCAGACTTATATCACAATTCAAACTTACAGTTCATACATAATTAATAAAATCATAAACATTTCATTCACAACCAATCATTGTGTCCCTAATACGAGCCTATGAGGCCTTAAACATACATTGGGAGTGGTTCGGGACTAAACTGATAACTCAGGAAATTTTTCCACACTTAGAAAATTTTTGCATAAAACAGGGGACACACGCCCGTCTGGCTCGCCCGTGCGTCTCACACGGCCACCAGACACGCCCGTGTCATAAGTCGTGTGGACATTCAAAATGGAAGCACATGACCATGTCCCAGCCAATGTTCAACCCCGTGTAAGTCTCTGACTTGGATTACACGGCCAACACGTACGCCCTTATGGCTAACCCGTGCACCCTAAAAATGGCCATACACGCTCGTGTGCAAGGTCGTACCAAACCTGTAGAGTATACTGACTTATGCCATATAGCCAAGTCACATGCCCGTGGGACTGTGTGAAGCATACTGACTTGATTTTAATTTCAGCACCATAGGACACATGGTCATGTAACATAATCGTGTGTCACACACGGCTGAGTTACACGCTCGTGTCTTTGCCTGTGTGGACAAAAATAGGCTATTTACCAAGCCATTTTGCCACCCAAACTTGTATGCACCTACATCACATCAATTATCACCAACACATAGCATATCTAATCATCTAAACCAGCCAACTCAAACATAAATCTAGCACATTCCATACTTCCATTTTACTTATACACAATTCACCTAAACATACCATACCAATTGTACCAAACTTTCCTTCCTTAAATCATCAAAAATGGCTAAACTCAAATATGCAATATCAAGCCTAATTTCATAAGCATACCATTAGCTTTAACTCAACCATTTGACACTCATAATACCTATAGCCATCAACCATCACACAACCATCATATAACTCATATCACAAAGCATAAGCACATATATCAAAACATGATTCAACCATACCAAAATAACCCCAAATAAGCCATCACTCATGGCTATTTATACAAACCAAAATGTATACATTTACAAGCCAATTCAAATGGCCAAAATCATTACCAAAACATAACCAACATGACCAAAGTCCCTATACATGGCATATACTCAAACATAAGCTTAAAAGTATGAAATCGATAGTAGGATAGTGTGACAAAATCTCTAACAATCCTCGAATCCGAGCTAGCTTTGTAATCACTATAAAACATAGGAAAATAAACAAAGTAAGCTCGTATAAAATACACTCAATTCAATCTCAAGATTATAATTCAACAATTTAAATATATTAACATTTAGCGTACATTAGCTAACAAACCTTCCATATACACAATTATAATATTAATCACATTCTTCACAAGCTTCTTCGAACCAAAGCTTATACATGTCATGTAAGTACCTGTACCATTTCATATCATTCTCATACTCAATCACATCTTTCGTTTACCCATTGAACCATTCGAAATAAAAGTCTAATACTCAAGAGTGTCATACACTAAGTACCTATACCATGGCCCGAAGCCAAATTAAGGTAGCTTATATCTGAAGTACTGATATCATGGCCAGAAGCCAAATCAGCCGATATTCATGGCCCGAAGCCAAATCGATATAACTCACACTCGAAGTGCTAATATCATGGCTCGAAGCCAACTCAATGTATCCCCTAATGACATGTCACTAGTATCCTAAACTATTCCTAAGTTTCAACTAGGATTTCAAATGTCGAATCATCGCCAATTCACTATCTATCATATCCATATTCTCGTATTCACATATTATGCAATATCACAGCATATGAAATACATTTGTCTCAAAACTTATAATATACGAACTTACCTCGGATACAAAAACGGCTAAATGAGTCAACTATTTTGTAACCTTATTCTTTCCCCGATCTAAGTCTATATTTCGCTTATCTTGATCTATATAATATCAAATTCAACTTATTTAATCATCACACTATTCAATTTATTCCAAAATGCTCATTAAGGCACTTTTACATATTTACCCCTAATATTTCACATTTTTCACAATTTAGTCCTTATTTCATAAAATCATAAATTAATGAAATTCAAAATTAAACCATGCTAGCCGAATTATTACTATGCCCCTAGCAACCCATATTTTTCATTTATTTCACATTTTAACCTCATAGTTTCCATATTTCACAATTTAATCCCTAATTTGCATTTTCACTAAAAATCACTTAACAAAACTTGTATAACTATAATCAAACATTCAAAATCTATCATGAAACATCAAAATACATGCTTATTCATCAATGGAAATTTTCTAAATCTTTAACAGTTTTCCAAATTAGTTCTTGGGCTAACTAGACCTAGTTGCAATGATCTCAAAAACATGAAAATCATTAAAAACGGGACAAAAACACTTACAATTGAGCACCAAAGTGACCAAAAGTTTCAAGCCCTAAAATGGTGTTCTTTGATCTTTAATTTTAGCAATTGAAAAAGATGGAAGCAATTCAAATTTGTTTGTTTTATTTAATTAGCTTATATTTACTAATTACCAATTTAACCTTTATAATAAACCAATAATACACATGCTAATATGTCCACAAATGTCCAATCAAATAAGTAATGGTCTAATTACCATATAAGGACCTTAAATTAAAGGTTCTATAGCTATTAGACACCTTTAGCTATTAGAACTTACATTTTACACTTTACGCGATTTAGTCCTTTTTATCAAATTAAACACTCAAATGACAAAATTTCTTAATGAAAGTTTCATACAATCATATTTTCATGTTGTACACATTGAAGTAATAATAAAATAATTATTTTGACATCAGATTTGTAGTCCCAAAGCCACTGTTCCGATTTGACTAAAAACGGGCTATTATAACTCTCCCCCGTTAGGGATTTTCATCCCGAAAATCTTACCAGTGAACAGGTTAGGGTACTATTTTATCATAGCTTCCTTGGGCTCCAATGTAGCCTTTTCAACCCCGTGACTTTGCCACAAGACTTTCACTAAAGCTATTCATTTACTTCTCAACTCTTTAATCTCTCGAGCTAGAATTCTAATTGATTCTTCGTTGTACGTCTTGTCGGGTTGAATTTCAATTTCTGCCAGAGAAATTACATGTGAAGGATCTGATCTATATCGACGCAACATCGATACATGAAACACATTGTGAATTTTCTCTAACTCAGTCGGTAAAGCTAGTCGATATGCCATTGGCCTTATTCTTTCAATAATCTCGTACGGCCCGATGAAACACAGACTCAACTTGCTTTTGCAACCAAAACGAAGTATTTTCTTCCACAGAGATACTTTAAGAAATACTTTATCACCGATCTGAAATTCAATGTCTTTTCGTTTCAAACCCGCGTAAGATTTCTGTCGATCTGAAGCTACTTTCAAACTGTTGCAAATTATTTTCACTTTTTCTTCAGTCTTTCGAATCAAATCAATCATGTGAATCTTTTTCTCACTCAAATTAGTCCAATATAACAGAGTTCGATATTTACGACCATACAAAGCTTCGTACGGTGCCATCTTTATGCTCGGTTGAAAACTGTTGTTATACACAAATTCAACCAGCGACATGTAACAGTCAGAAAAATATTTTTAAATTATTTTTTGTGTTTATTTTGTGTGAATTTATGTTTGTGAAAAATTCATGACTTAATTTCACTTTTTATGTGTCTGATTTAATAAAAAGGACTTAATCGGGTAAATAAAAAATTTGGTAGTTTAATTTGTAAAAGGCTAATTTGTTATTGGCTTCGTAAGTGAAGGCTTTTAAATGGTAAATAACCCCTTTTTTTTAATATGGACGGCATTAGGCTTATAAAATATGGTTTTAATATAAGGTCATTAAGGGTTAATTAGGAAATTAATAATAAAAGCTAATATATATCATAAAATATGTAATATCCCGAATTAGGGCCTAATCGGAATAGTGGTTTCGTGACCACAAATCCGAGATAGAAATAATTATTTTATAATTATTTTGAGGTTTATGATATGATTGCATGATTGTGTGAAAATTTTGTGAAGAAATTCTATGCATAAAATGCTTAATTTGAAGTTAGGGGTTAAATCGAAAAAGTTGCTAAACTTGCATTCTAGAAGTTTTTAGTATGAAATTGCTTTGAAATATTAATTAGGAGGTCTTAAGTAGCAATTTGACCAATTTCTAAAATTTTGGACAAAAATGGGCTTGTATATGAAAATTTTCAAAGAAAGGTATTAAGGGCATTTTGGTCATTTGGATAATTAATGAAATAAAATGGGAAAAATAACACAAAATAGTCATCTTCCCCATTTAGTTGCTGCTGAAACTTCACTCTCACCATAGCTAGGGTTTCTCCAACTTTCAAGCTTCATAGTAAGTGATTCTAAGCCCCGTTTTTAATGATTTTTACGTTTTTGAGATCCCGGTAACTCGATAAAGCTTATGTTAGCAATAATTTAACCTAGGGTTTATATTTGGAAAAATACCCATAGGTGAAATTTGTGTATTTTGATGTCTTATGATAGAATATGAGGTTTTAAATTATGTTAGACAACTTGTACTACTCGATTTTAAGCAAAAACGAGTAAAAGGGCTTAATCGGTAAAAGTACCTAATAGTCACAAGTACATGTTAGAGTGAGAATTTGATGTTGCCATAGAAGGAAAAAGTGATCAGCATGCTGTAAAACATAAGAATAAGGAATAAAGTTTAATCCCGAGCCTAGGGGAAAAAGTGTAAATATGCAAAAGTTTAGGGGTAAAATTGTAATTTTGCCAAAATTTGAATTAAGGATTAATTTGATAATGTGAGTATTAAATAAGCTAAATGTGTTATTTTAGATCAAGAAAGACGTGGAAACGACCCCAATCGAGGAAAAGAAAAGATTGTGACTAAATTGCAAAATCTTTGTATTTTGGTACCAAGGTAAGTTCATGTGTAAATAATGTAACATAATTGTTATTTTTAAGTCATTGATGTTAATTATATGATATGCTGATTTTTATCATGAAATATATGTTTTGTGGTTAATTTTGAATAAAATGCAAATTATGTGATATACTTGGAAAATGTGAAATACTACCGAGTATCGGTATCGGCATTCCGTAGAAGATGGTTGAGACACATGATTGGGAAAAAGGTCCCGTTGAACCTTAGGAATGGATTAGGATACAAGTGACATGTCACTGGGATATTTGGGCATCCGAACTCGTTGAGTTGAGTCCGAGTTCACTTATGGATGCGAATGTCCGAACTCGTTGAGTTGAGTCCGAGTTCGTGAGATGTAACTAGGCATCCGAGCTCGTTGAGTTGAGTCCGAGTTCACTTATGGATGCGAACGCCCGAGCTCGTTGAGTTGAGTCCGAGTTCGCTTATGGGCGGGTTACATGATTGCTTGATTGCATATGTGGCACTTATGTGCAAGTTATCCATGTATCCGAGTTATATTCCGATGTGTTCAACGGGTAAAGTTCTACTCAAATGGAGGGAAACTCGAGATGTAAAGAGACATATTGGTAAGTGATGTGAAATGGATATTTTGGACAGGTATGTATTTAACCCTCGGATTGAGTATTGATACAACCACGATAAGGTAATGAGATGATGAAAAATGATTAGAAATGTGATATGTATTTTGGTGATATATGCTAATGTTGATTGGTTTGATTGTTTGTTATGTTACTTATTATTTGCATATGAACTTACTAAGCATTTATGCTTACTCCCTCCTTCTTACTCATTGTAGTTTTGGACAAGCCAGCTCAGGAGTTGGGATAGGTCGAAGGATCAGTCACACTATCCGAAGAACTTTTCGGTAAATGGCTTGTAAATTTAAGTATGGCATGTATAGCAATATACCTATCTTGTGTAAATGATCTTATGATATGGTGATGGAATAGTTGAGAAAATGCTTGATAATGATAAGTTATGGAAATGGTTAGTTTAGATTATGTTTGATGTCATGGAAGGTTAATAGGATACTTTAATCATGAAAACTCATAAAAAGGGATGAAATTTGCCATAAACAGAATATTGCAGCAACACTGACGTGAGTTTGAAAATTTACTAAAAATCATAGAAATTGAATTTGGTGATGGATTAAATATCAAATTGAAGCTTATTTATGTCTAGTTTCACATGAAACAAACTAAACAGGTAAACGTTAGAAGATATTTGAATTTTAGTGAAACAGGGTCAGAGTGATTTCTAGATCCCCTGTTCCAACTTTAGAAATTCACCATAAATTGTACAGATATAATTAAGTGGTGTATTTTATATCCTCAGAATCCTTATTGAGTCTAGTTTCAGGATAAACAAACCTCATAATCATATGAATTTTTTACAGAGAGAAATATGGTTCGTAGTAAACAGAGGTCAGTTCAGTCAAGTCCTGAAACAGGGGTAACTTTAACTAATAAACTGTACTAATTGGCTCAACCAAAAATTCTAGAAAAAAATTAGTAGATAGGTACATGAGTCTAGATTCAGGGAAAATTTACGGATCTTTATTTCGAGTTTCGTAACTCGAGATATGATTTTTCTTGTGACTGTGACGCAAGTAGCTTGAAAGCTGTGAATGTAGAAATAAATAATTCAAAGTTCTAAAAATGTTAAATTAAGCTTAGTAACACCTCATACTCGACTCCGGCAACGATCTCGGGCATGGGGGCGTTACATTTAGTGGTATCAGAGCAGGTTTAGTCGGTTCTCGGACTACGTGTTGTATGTACGGATTTTGCTATACATGCCATATGTTTAAATTGTGATAGTGTGACGACTTCCGACCTTTTAAATGATTTTTATAGTATATGGATCCCGATCCATTGTGTGGGAGATGAAGTAGAGAGTAATGCGCCAGCTCGGCTGAAGGAGCAGCACCGACTGAAAATCCACCTCCCACTGTTGGTCGGGAGGAGGAGAAAGGGTCGGGAAGCCTTTCTCCAAATGATGAGTGCATGGTACATCGAAGTTCGCTCGCATGACGAACCCAAATGTACAACCTCCCCACCTCCCCAATTCCTCAACCTGTACCTCGATGCCTCAAGGTATGGATCTGATGAAATTTCATAGAACTCCAATTGATAGAATCCGCAAGCAAGGGGCCAAGAATTTAAAGCAAATATTGATGATGATGCCGAGAAAGCGAGTTTTGGCTTGAAAATTCTATCAGGGTATTTGATGAATTATCTTGTACACTGAAGAATGTTTGAAATGCGCTATATCTTTGTTGAGGATTCAACTTATAATTGGTGGAAGACTTTGATTTGGTGGTACCAAAGAGAGAATAACTTGGGAATTCTTTCAAGAAGAGTTTGGAAGAAATATATTAGTGAAAGATTTATTGATCGAAGCGTAAAGAATTTCTTGAGTGAAGCAAGGTAATATGATGATTCTGTAATATGAAAGAGAGTTTGTTCGATTAAGTAAGTATGAGAGTATGTTCCTCACAGAGGCCAAGATGTGCCGACGATTTGAAGACGGGCTCAATGAAGACATTAAGGTATTTGTTGGAATTCTTGAATTAAAAGAAATGGTAGTCTTGGTTGATCGAGCTTGCAAGGTGAAGAACTACTTAAAGAGAAGAAAAAGGTAGAAAGTGAGACTAGAAATTGGAAGAAAAGACCGACGAGCGAGTTCATTCTCACAAAGAAACTGGAAAGTCAAGAAATATGAATCCTCGTTCCCAAGCTTCATTTGGGCAATCATATGGGAATTATAAGAAGCAAAATGTGGGTCCTAAGTCCCGGACTACTTCAAAGACAGTGTAGGGAATTCGAGATTTGTTAAACACGAGTGCCAATGGTGTGGTAGAAATCATTTTGGTCCGTGCAGAGCAAATGAATGTTTTCGATGTGGTTCTCCGGATCATTTTATTAGAGACCGCCTGAGAGAGCTGAAAAGAAAAATTTCATAATACAAAAACAAGTGGGGCGGAATCGAGAGGAAGATATCCAAGAAAAGCTGGGAGCGAAGCAAGCAAAGAAGAATGTAGCCGAGGATGCACCGTTAGACTGAAGGAAGGGCTCGGCTAGAACTTATGCTATTAAAGCGCGCGAAGATGCTTCCTCACCGATGTGATTACCGGTACATTTTCTCTCTATAATGTGAATGTTATTGCTTTGATTGATCCGGTTCTACTCATTCATATGTGTGCATGAAAGCGGTGTCTAGTATGAATATACTGTTGAGAACACGAATTTATGATTAGAGTGTCGAATCCGTTAGGCAAATGTGTGATTGTTGATAAACTATGTAAGAAATGTCCTTTAATGATTGGGGTCATTACTTTCCGGTGACTTGATGTTGTTGTCGTTTGATGAGTTTGATGTTATTTTGGGTATGGATTGGTTGACAAATGCTCTGCTTTGTGTTTATGGATTTAATGAATCGCATATTTCGACCATACTTGGACAAATTTGTTGTGGTGTTTATAGATGATATTTTAATTTATTCAAAAGATGAGACAGAGCATCTTTGAGCATTTGAGGATAGTTTTGCAAACTTTGAGAGATAAGCGGTTGTATGCTAAGTTTAGTAAAAGTGAATTTTGGCTCGGAAAGTTGGATTTTTGGGTCATATTGTTTTGAGTGATGGTATACGGGTTGATCCTAGTAAAATTTCAGCCATTGTTGATTGGAAACCAGAAAAATGTAACCGAAGTTAGAAGTTTCTTGGGGCTAGCTGGGTATTATCGGCGGTTTGTAAATGGATTTTCTATAATTGCTGCTCCTATAACTAGATTACTCTGAAAGGATGTTAAATTTGAATGGACAGAAGAATGTCAACAGAGTTTTGAAGAATTGAAAAAGTTATTAACAAAGGCACCAGTGTTAGTACAGCTCGAATCAGGTAAAGAATTTGTGGTGTATAGTGATGCTTCTCTAAATAGTTTGGGGTGTGTACTCATGCAAGAAGGAAAAGTGGTGGCTTATGCTTCGAGGCAGTTAAAACCTCATGAGAGGAATTATCCTACTCACGATTTGGAATTGGCTGCGGTGGTGTTTGCTTTGAAGATTTGGCGACATTATTTGTATGGTGAAAAGTGCCGGGTATATACCGACCATAAAAGTCTTAAGTACTTGATGTCACAAAAAGACTTGAATTTAAGACAGCGAAGATGGTTGGAGTTCTTGAAAGATTACGAGCTTGTTATTGATTATCATCCGGGAAAAGTGAATGTGGTTGCCGATGCTTTAAGCAGAAAGTTGTTGTTTGCTTTGAGAGTTATGAACACTCAGTTGAAAATGTCAGATGATGGTTCGATTCTAGCAGAGCTAAGAGTAAAATCGATGTTTTTACAAGAAATTCTCAAGCTCGAGAAAGATGATCAAGATTTACAAGCCAAGAGAAAGCAGTGTGAAGTTGATACAGAGTCAGATTTCAGAATCGGTTCTGATGGATGCTTAATGTTTAAAGATCGGATTTGTGTACCGAAGAATGAGGAATTGATTCAAAAGATCCTACAGGAAGCACATAGTAGTTGTTTCTCAATTCATCTAGGTAGTACGAAAATGTATAATGACTTGAAGAAAATGTATTGGTGGAATGGAATGAAAAGAGATATATCAGAGTTTGTGTCCAAATGCTTAATTTGTCAACAGGTGAAAGCTGAACACCAAGTGCCTTCGGGGATTACTTCAGCCTATTATGGTTCTTGAATGGAAATGGGATCGGATTACTATGGATTTTGAATCAGGATTGCCATTGACTCCAGGAAAGAAAGATGCCATCTGGGTAATAGTTGACAGATTAACTAAGTCGGCTCATTTTATCCCGGTACGTATGGATTATTCTCTTAACAAGTTGGCTGAACTGTATCTTAGAGAAATTGTTAGACTACATGGAATACTGTTGTCGATTATTTCAGATAGAGATCCAAGGTTTACCTCATGGCTTTGGCAAAAATTGCAAGACGATTAGGGACAAAGTTAAATTTCAAGATCTTGCTTTTCATCCACAAACCGATGGACAATCAAAGAGAGTAATTGATTCTTGAAGATATGCTCGGATGTTGTGTATTGGAATTTCAAGGAAGTTGGGAAAAATATTTACCGTTGGTAGAATTTGCTTACAATAATAGTTATCGACGAGCTTAAAAATGGCACCTTATGAAGCATTGTATGGTCGTAAGTGTCGAACGCCTTTGTATTGGACTGAACTCAAGGAAAATCAGATTTATGGAGTTGATCTAATAAAAGAAATCAAGAAAAAGTGAAGGTAATTCGAGATTGTTTGAAAGTTGCTTCAGATAGACGTAAATCTTATGCGATTTAAACGAAGGGACATTGAATTTCAAGTTGGTGATAAAGTATTTTTAAAGGTGTCTCCGTGGAAGAAAGTTCTCAGATTTGGACGGAAGGGCAAATTAAGTCCGCGTTTTATCGGGCCGTATGAAGTAATTGAAAAAGTTGGACTGGTAGCATATCGGCTAGCATTATCGCCTGAATTAGAAAAGATTCATGATGTGTTCCACATATCTATGTTACGTCGGTATCGTTCGGATCCTTCACATGTAGTTTCACCGACAGAAATTGAACTACAACCAGATATGACTTACGAAGAAGAACCGATTAAGATTTTAGCTCGAGAGGTCAAACAACTAAGGAATAAAAAGATTGCACTTGTGAAAGTGTTGTGGCAAAAGCATGGAGTAGAAGAAGCTACATGGGAATCTGAAGAAACTATGAGAAATCAATACCCACATCTATTTATCGGTAAGATTTTCGAGGACGAAAATCCTTAAAGGGGGGAGAGTTGTAATATACCGAATTAGGGCCTAATCGGAATAGTGGTTTCGTGACCACAAATCCGAGATAGAAATAATTATTTTATAATTATTTTGAGGTTTATGATATGATTGCATGATTGTGTGAAAATTTTGTGAGGAAATTCTATGCATAAAATGCTTAATTTGAAGTTAGGGGTTAAATCGAAAAAGTTGCAAAACTTGCATTCTAGAAGTTTTTAGTATGAAATTGCTTTGAAATATTAATTAGGAGGTCTTAAATAGCAATTTGACCAATTTCTAAAATTTTGGACAAAAATGGGCTTGTATATGAAAATTTTCAAAGAAAGGTATTAAGGGCATTTTGGTCATTTGGATAATTAATGAAATAAAATGGGAAAAATAACACAAAATAGTCATCTTCCCCATTTAGTTGCTGCTGAAACTTCACTCTCACCATATCTAGGGTTTCTTCAACTTTCAAGCTTCATAGTAAGTGATTCTAAGCCAGTTTTTAATGATTTTTACGTTTTTGAGATCCCGGTAACTCGATAAAGCTTATGTTAGCAATAATTTAACCTAGGGTTTATATTTGGAAAAATACCCATAGGTGAAATTTGTGTATTTTGATGTTTTATGATAGAATATGAGGTTTTAAATTATGTTAGACAACTTGTACTACTCGATTTTAAGCAAAACGAGTAAAAGGGCTTAATCGGTAAAAATACCTAATAGTCACAAGTACATGTTAGAGTGAGAATTTGATGTTGCCATAGAAGGGAAAAGTGATCAGCATGTTGTAAAACATAAGAATAAGGAATAAAGTTTAATCCCGAGCCTAGGGGCAAAAGTGTAAATATGCAAAAGTTTAGGGGTAAAATTGTAATTTTGCCAAAATTTGAATTAAGGATTAATTTGATAATGTGAGTATTAAATAAGCTAAATGTGTTATTTTAGATCAAGAAAGACGTGGAAATGACCCCAATCGAGGAAAAGAAAACATTGTGGACTAAATTGCAAAATCTTTGTATTTTGGTACCAAGGTAAGTTCATGTGTAAATAATGTAACATAATTGTTATTTTTAAGTCATTGATGTTAATTATATGATATGCTGATTTTTATCATGAAATATATGTTTTGTGGTTAATTTTGAATAAAATGCAAATTATGTGATATACTTGGAAAATGTGAAATACTACCGAGTATCGGTATCGGCATTCCGTAGAAGATGGTTGAGACACATGATTGGGAAAAAGGTCCCGTTGAACCTTAGGAATGGATTAGGATACAAGTGACATGTCACTGGGATATTTGGGCATCCGAACTCGTTGAGTTGAGTCCGAGTTCACTTATGGATGCGAATGTCCGAACTCGTTGAGTTGAGTCCGAGTTCGTGAGATGTAACTAGGCATCCGAGCTCGTTGAGTTGAGTCTGAGTTCACTTATGGATGCGGACGCCCGAGCTCGTTGAGTTGAGTCCGAGTTCGCTTATGGGCGGGTTACATGATTGCTTGATTGCATATGTGGCACTTATGTGCAAGTTATCCATGTATCCGAGTTATATTCCGATGTGTTCAACGGGTAAAGTTCTACTCAAATGGAGGGAAACTCGAGATGTAAAGAGACATATTGGTAAGTGATGTGAAATGGATATTTTGGACAGGTATGTATTTAACCCTCGGATTGAGTATTGATACAACCACGATAAGGTAATGAGATGATGAAAAATGATTAGAAATGTGATATGTATTTTGGTGATATATGCTAATGTTGATTGGTTTGATTGTTTGTTATGTTACTTATTATTTGCATATGAACTTACTAAGCATTTATGCTTACTCCCTCCTTCTTACTCATTGTAGTTTTGGACAAGCCAGCTCAGAGTCGGGATAGGTCGAAGGATCACCACACTATCAGGAAGAACTTTTCAGTAAATGGCTTGTAAATTTAAGTATGGCATGTATAGCAATATACCTATCTTGTGTAAATGATCTTATGATATGGTGATGGAATAGTTGAGAAAATGCTTGATAATGATAAGTTATGGAAATGGTTAGTTTAGATTATGTTTGATGTCATGGAAGGTTAATAGGATACTTTAATCTTGAAAACTCATAAAAGGGATGAAATTTGCCATAAACAGAAAATTGCAAAGCAACAACGACGTGAGTTTGAAAATTTACTAAAAATCATAGAAATTGAATTTGGTGATGGATTAAATATCAAATTGAAGCTTATTTATGTCTAGTTTCACATGAAACAAACTAAACAGGTAAATGTTAGAAGATATTTGAATTTTAGTGAAACAGGGTCAGAGTGATTTCTGGATCCCCTGTTCCAACTTTAGAAATTCACCATAAATTGTACAGATATAATTAAGTGGTGTATTTTATATCTTCAGAATCCTTATTGAGTCTAGTTTCAGGATAAACAAACCTCATAATCATATGAATTTTTTACAGAGAGAAATATGGTTCGTAGTAAACAGAGGTCAGTTCAGTCAAGTCCTGAAACAGGGGTAACTTTAACTAATAAACTGTACTAATTGGCTCAACCAAAAATTCTAAAAAAAATTAGTAGATAGGTACATGAGTCTAGATTCAGGGAAAATTTACGGATCTTGATTTCGAGTTTCGTAACTCGAGATATGATTTTTCTTGTGACTGTGACGCAAGTAGCTTGAAAGCTGTGAATGTAGAAATAAATAATTCAAAGTTCTAAAAATGTTAAATTAAGCTTAGTAACACCTCATACTCGACTCCGGCGACGGTCTCGGGCGTGGGGGCGTTACAAAATATAACATAAAAACTATAGTGCTAATACTTTCTTTCCACCATAGCCGAAACAAAAAATAAAGAAAGGAGAAGAAACTTAGTTCGGCCATCTTCCAAGCTAAAATTAAGATCAAGAACCAAAGAAATTAGATTTGGACTAGGGAAAAACAAAGTTGTCGACTAGCGTCCTATTTTACGACGTCCGAGGTAAGTTTATAAGGAAATAGACTTGTTTATTGGTAATTTAATGATATATTTACATTTTGTTATGAAATGTTAGAAACTAAATATACTATGGCAGAATATGGTTAAATGTGGCTACTACACTTTCGAGTTCAATTCAACAGGGTTACGACATCTGAAATCCCCGTATAAACCTTAGGAATAGATAGGATACATAAGTCATGACATAGGATTCCGATATATGTGTGCGAGTAAGTCCATGGCATTGATTTGTGATTCTGATGTGTGTTTAGGAGTAAGACCCTGTCTGGGACAGTGGCATCGAAATGTGGTTAGATGTAAGACCACATCTGGGACGTTGGCATTGTACGATTTATGTGATTATCCGAGTGTCCTATCCAATTCCGAATGGTTCATCGGGCAAAGGTAAACTGTGTACGGATTGTATAATGCGAGCTAAATGGTCAGGTATGAGATAACTTTATATCTATTTAAGATAAGGTAAGAAAGTACTATAATTATGTTCTGTAAATCTTGTACAATGCAAATAAGGAATCCATGCGTAATTGGATATGTGTATTCGGCTACCTAGGTATTACTTATGCGTGGGATGACATTTGATGATTCTTAAGTTGCATAAAAGAGTAAATGGAAGTGTGGTTATTATGGCTTTTAGGTTTGGAAGTTGATTTATTGTATTAAATAATTATATATGTATTCGGCTTAGGTGGTTAATAATGTTTATGCATTTCGTTTAGTTAATATGAATCAAATATGTTATTGAGTTGTTTATTGCTTATAACTTACTAAGCAGTGGTAGCTTACTCTGTGTATTATGTTACTCTATTTTATAGATTTTGAGGTCAAGCTGTAAGCTCGGGGACTATCAGCCAAGCTCATCAAACTATCTACTACTTTGGTACCTTTAAACTAAACTTAGATTATGGCATGTATAGGCTATTTTTTAGGTTAAATATTTTGGAAATGAATGTATATATATTAGCCATGTGAAAATGGCTTAACCATCTTGCTTGGGATTGGTTATGAATGCTTATGGTTGCGTTTATTTTATTTATAGTATTTTATGCTTTAATAAGTAATATTTGGGATATGTGCTTGTTTGTGTATTAAGGTTGATTAATGGCTTGGATATGGTATGAACATATTGACCGTAACATGTATGCCAAGGTATATTTAAAGGTTTTGAATTCAATTCTTGTTAGGTGAAAGTATGTGATCATTCACTTGGTGTTCTTTTGAAAGAAAAAGAGTATAATTAAGTAGTTTCATGTTAAAGACTAAATAGTTAGATTCGACTGTGAGATAAATATGCTTTGTTATGTTATTATATAGTATGCAAGATCCATATTTTGACCAGGTATAAATGAGATTGTTTTAACCAACTCTATAATAGGTATATGCTTATGTGTCTATTTGCGCATTAAAAGGATTAACTTATCTATGATATGGTATTTTGTTCGTGTTATTATATTATGGGTAAATAATGTGGTTTGAAGTATGCATGTACATAATTTTATGAAGCATATGTGATTTTTATTTGCCACATTGACTTTATAGGATGTGTATTTTATTACGCAAGTTGGCTTGAAATTAGTAAAATATGTGTCTTTATATTCGACTAGTGAAGGGTCAAACATATACATATGCTATGGTATGATGTTTGTGGTTCGGCAATGAAGGGACAAGTTGCTAGTAAAATAATTGATAATTATATGTGCTAAAAAATATGTGGTAGTAAATTCGATTTGGATGTGTGATTCACTTATTAAGCATGACTTGGTATTGAGTTACTATATGTGCTTGAAATTGGTTTAAGTTAATATAGTGAAATATGTTTTGGCTTGATGAAACATAGTTGCATCTCTTAGGATTGGTTTCTTATTAACCCATAAATGTGACTTGTGATATAACCTTATTCGAACGTAATTAAGTGCCTATATATAAATGTATGTTTGAATGCACGTGTTAACTTATATTAATGTATGAAAAATGTAAACTCATGTCAACTAATGTAATCATGCTGCATAAATGATGTTTTGAAGCTTGTGTTGTGTGACATGAAATTTGCATGTACGCAAGTCTTTTATATTAAAAATATAATAAGTCTGATGTTAAATTAATAAAGTTGATAGTTAGATACTTATTTTGTATACATATATAGTTTGTTTTGACATATGTTGGATCATGTTTTAATTAAACTATTTTAAGAACGATATGATTTTAAGTTTGATATTAGATTAAGTTACGAGTAATAATGTCAGTTAATTTTGAGTTGTAAAATGTAATGCATGAATATATGAATTGTGATATGATCGGTAACGCCTCATAGCTCTACTCCAGCGACAGATATGGGTTAAGGGTATTATATTTAGTTGGTATTAGAGCTACGATTTAGTCGGTTCTTAGACTAACGTTGCGTGTGGAAGTCTAGCTATACATGCCATAATTATATACTATGATTGTGTGATGACTTCTGGCATTTGAAATGTGTTTTCATATAGTAAATGGATCCCGACAGAGCTGTAGCTGATGATGTCGAGAGTGTAGCGCCTGCTCCCGCGCAAGGGACAGCGCCGACTAATTCTCGACTGAATTCGACTAATCAAGAAAGTTGGACTAAACAAGCCTTCTATCAAATGATGAATGACTGGTTTACTCAATATATCAGGACTAACCCAACTGCACAACAACCTCCACCCACGACTAATCCATCTTTAATGCCTGCTGTACCTCAAGTAAGTGATCCGTTGCGATTGAATAGACCACCTGTTGATAAAATTAGAAAACATGAAGCTGAAGAGTTTAAAGCCACTGATGATGATGGCACTGAGCGAGCTGAGTTCTAGCTTGATCATACCATCGGTGTGTTTGATGAGCTATCCTGTACTCCTGATGAATGTTTGAAATGTGCTATATCCTTGCTTCGAGAGATAGCATACCACTGGTGGAATACCCTAGTATCAGTAGTTCTGTGAGAGAAGGTGACTTGGGAATTCTTTCAGACTGAGTTTCGTAAGAAATATATCAGTCAGAGATTTATCGATCAGAAACGTAAAGAATTTCTGGAGCTGAAACAGGGTCGGATGACAGTAACAGAGTATGAGCAGAAATTCGTGAGACTCAGTCGGTATGCACGAAAGTGTGTTTCCACTGAAGTGATAATGTGTAAAAGATTTGAAGATGGAATGAATAAAGATATTAAACTGTTAGTTGGCATACTTGAGATAAAAGAGTTTGTGGTACTTGTTGAGCGAGCCTACAAAGCTGTAGAGCTCGGAAAAGAGAAAAGAAAGGCTGACTTTGAAGCTAGAGATGCACGTAAAAGAACATCCGGCAAGTTATTCTAGTCTGCATCAAAGAAGTTTTGAGATGATTTTAGCCGTTCTAAAGCCACTTCAGGTTACTCCAGACGGGATCAGAATAGACCACCAGTGAGCTCGAGAGCTACCTCTGTAGCAAGTGTTGGTAATGTCAGATCAAATCAACCCGAGTGTAAACACTATGGTAAATGACATCCCAACAATTGCAGATTGCATGATCGGGCCTGTTTTAAATGCGTATCGACAGATCAGTATATTCGAGATTGCCCAATGTTAGCTGAAGAAAATTCAGTACAAAATACGAGATCGGGTAACATTGCAGCTCAATGTAGACCACTCAAAAATGCTGGTAATATGAGTGGCAGTTAGAGAGGGACTAAAGATACGGCAGTCAGATCTGAGGCTCGTACACCAGCCAGAGCCTATGCTATACATGTACGAGAGGAGGTTTCATCCCTAGATGTTATTATTGGTACATTTACTCTTTATGATACTAATGTAATTGCATTGATTGATCTTGGTTCTACTCATTCTTATGTATGTGAGACATTAGTATTCACCAAGACTCTTCCTGTTGAGTCTACTGAGTTTGTGATTAGAGTGTCAAACCCCTTGGGCCGGTGTGTTATGGTTGATAAAATGTGTAAGAATTGTCCCTTGATGGTTCGAGATTTGTGCTTTTCGGCTGATTTGATGTTGCTTCCATTTTATGAGTTCGAAATAATTCTGTGTATGGATTGGTTGACCTTACGTGATGATGTTTTGAACTGTAAAAGAAAGACCATTGATATACGGAGCCAGAAAGATAAAGTTATTTGGATTGAATCTAGCGATTTGTATGGTTTACCAGCAGTGATTTCTTCGATACTAGCTCAGAAATATGTCAGAAAAGGGTGTAAAGCTTATTTTGCCTGCGTGATTGATAGTAAAGCGGTTGAAAGAAACATTGAATCAGTACCTATTGTGTGTGAGTATCCGGATGTGTTTCCAGAAGAATTATTGGGTTTGCCACCTCTTTGGGAAGTGGAGTTTGGTATTGAGTTGATACCTGGGACGACTTCGATATCCATAGCTCTGTACAAAATGGCACCTACAGAATTAAAAGAATTGAAAGCTCAGTTGCAAGAATTGACAGATAGAGGTTTCGCGCGACCGTGTTTCTCTCCGTGGGGTGCACCTGTGTTGTTTGTGAAAAAGAAAGACAGAACTATGAGAATGTGTATCGATTATAGACAACTTAATAAGGTGACTATAAAGAATAAGTATTCATTGCCACGATTGATGATCTGTTTGACCAACTGAAAGGAGCTATAATATTTTCGAAGATAGATTTGAGATTGGGCTACTATCAGTTGCGAGTTAAAGACTCCGATGTACCAAAGACTACTTTTCGAATGAGGTACGAACACTATGAGTTTTTTGTTATGCCATTCGAACTCACTAATGCACCTGCTGTTTTCATGGATTTGATGAATCAGATCTTTAGACCGTATCTGGATCAGTTTGTGGTTGTGTTTATAGATGACATTTTGATCTACTCCCGTGATGAAGTTGAACATGCCGAACATTTGATACTTGTGTTGCAGACATTGTAAGATAAATAGTTGTATGCAAAATTCAGTAAATGTGAGTTCTAGTTAAGTGAAGTTATTTTCCTGGGCCATGTAGTATCAACATCAGGTATTCGGGTGGACTCGAGCAAAATTTTAGCCATACTTGATTGCAAACCTCCGAAGAATGTTTCTAAAGTCTGAAGCTTTTTGGGACTTGCTGGTTATTATAGACGGTTCGTGAAAGGTTTTTCTATGATTGTAGCTCCGATGACAAAGCTATTGCAGAAAGATGTTAAGTTCGAGTGGTCAGAAAAGTGCCAGAAATGCTTTGATCAGTTGAATGCCCTATTGACTGAAGCCCCGGTGCTAGTTCAGCCAGAATTAGGTAAAGAATTTGTTATTTATAGTGATGCATCTTTGAATGGTTTGGGTTGTGTTTTGATGCAGGAAGGCAAAGTTATAGCTTATGCCTCGAGACAGTTAAAGCCACATGAAAAGAACTATCCGACACACGACCTAGAATTGGCAACCATTGTGTTCGCATTGAAAATTTGGTGTCACTATTTGTTCGGTGAGAAATGTCATGTTTATTCTGATCATAAAAGCCTAAAATACTTGATGACTTAGAAAGACCTGAATTTGAGACAACGTCGATACTTAGAATTGCTAAAAGACTATGAGCTTGTGATTGATTATCACCTGGGAAAGGCTAATGTTGTTGCAGATGCTTTAAGCCAAAAATCACTATTTGCTTTACGTACAATGAATGTGCATATGGCTATGTCTGATGCTGATTCAGAATTCAGGATAGATGCTGATTCAAAATTCAGGATAGATGCTGATGACTGTTTGAGATTCAGAAACTAAATATGTGTTCCAAGGAATTCAGAGTTGATTCAGATGATTTTGAATGAAGCTCATAGTAGTCAGTTATCTGTTCACCAAGGTAGTACAAAGATGTATAATGATCTGAAACAGCTTTATTGGTGGCATGGTATGAAATGAGACATTTCAGATTTTGTTGCAAAATGTTTAGTCTATCAGCAAGTGAAAGCCGAGCATCAAGTACCTTCTGGTTTGCTTCAGTCGATTATGATACCTAAGTGGAAGTGGGATAGAGTCACGATGGATTTTGTAACTGGTCTACCGTTGTCACTGAGCAAGAAAGATGCAATCTGGGTTGTTGTTGATAGATTGACCAAATCAGCTCATTTTGTTTCGATACGTACAGACTATTCACTTGATAAGCTAGCAGAATTATATGTTTCTCAGATTTTGAGATTACATGGTGTGCTTATATCTATTGTTTCGGATAGAGATCCGAGGTTTACATTGCGATTTTAGAAGAAATTGCAAGATGCCTTAGGTACGAAATTACATTTCAGTACTGCTTTCCATCCGCAAACAGATGACAAGTCTGAGTGAATCATTCAGATACTTGAGGATATGTTGAGATGTTGCATTCTCGATTTCGAAGGTACGTGGGAATGATATCTGCCTCTTATTGAATTTGCATATAATAATAGCTATCAATTGAGTATCAAAATGGCACCTTATGAGGCTTTGTATGGTTGTAAATGCCGTACGCCATTATACTGGACTGAGCTTAGTGAAATTAAGATACACAGGGTTGACTTGATCGAAGAAACTGAACAGAAAGTGAAAGTGATCCGTGAAAGTTTGAAAGCAGCATCGGATCATTAGAAATCTTATGCAGACTTAAAATGTAAAGATATAGAGTTTCAGATCAGAGATAAAGTTTTCTTGAAAGTCTCACCGTGGAAGAAAATACTCAGATTTGGTCGCAAAGGTAAATTGAGCCCGAGGTTTATTGGGCCGTATGAGGTTATTGAGCGTATCAGGCCAGTTTCTTACAGACTAATGTTGCCACCTGAGTTAGAAAAGATTCACAATGTATTCCATGTTTCGATGCTTCAGAAATATTGATCTGATCCTTCACATGTGATTAATCTGTCTGAGATTGAAATTCAGCCCGATATGACCTACGAAGAAGAACCAATTCGCATTTTAACTTTTGAGACTAAAGAGTTGTGGAATAAGAAGATTTCGTTAGTTAAAGTATTGTGGCATAAGTACGGTGTTGAGGAAGAAATGTGGGAACCAGAAGATGCAATGAGAGAATGCTATCCGAAACTATTCACTGGTAAGATTTTCATGGATGAAAATCCTTAAGGGAGGAGAGTTGTAACAGCCCGATTTAGACCCTAATCAGAACAGTGGTTTTGGGACCACGAATTCGAGTCAGAAAAATATTTTTAAATTATTTTCTGTGTTTATTTTGTGTGAATTTATGTCTGTGAAAATTTCATGACTTAATTTCGCTGTTTAGGTGTCCGATTTAACAAAAAGGACTTAATCTCGTAAATAAAAAATTTGGTAGTTTAATTTGTAAAAGGCTAATTTGTTATTGGCTTCATAAGTGAAGACTTTTAAATGGTAAATAACCCCTTTGTTTTAATATGGATGACATTAGGCTTATAAAATATGGTTTTAATATAAGGTCATTAAGGGTAAATTAGGAAACTAATAATAAAAGCTAATATATATAAAAAAATATAACATAAAAACTATAGTGCTCATACTTTCTTTCCACCATAGCCGAAACTAAAAACAAAGAAAGGAGAAGAAACTTAGTTCGGCCATCTTCCAAGCTAAAATCAAGATCAAGAACCAAAGAAATCAAATTTGGACTAGGGAAAAACAAAAGTTGTCGACTAACGTCCTGTTTTACGACATCCGAGGTAAGTTTATAAGCAAATAGACGTGTTTATTGGTAATTTAATGATATATTTACATGCTGTTATGAAATGTTGGAAACTAAATATACTATGGTAGAATATGGTTAAATGTGGCTACTACACTTTCGAGTTCGATTCAACAGGGTTACGACGTCCGAAATCCCCGTATAAACCTTAGGAATAGTTAGGATACATAAGTCATGACATAGGATTCCAATATATTTGTGCGAGGAAGTCCATGGCATTGATTTGTGATTCTGATGTGTGTTTAGGAGTAAGACCCTGTCTGGAACAATGGCATCGAAATGTGGTTACATGTAAGACCATGTCTGGGACGTTGGCATTGTATGATTTATGTGATTATCCGAGTGTCCTATCCAATTTCAAATGGTTCATCGGACAAAGGTAAACCGTGTACGGATTGTATAATGCGAGCTAAATGGTCAGGTATGAGATAACTTTATACCTATTTAAGATAAGGTAAGAAAGTACTATAATTATGTTCTGTAAATCTTGTACAATGCAAATGAGGAATCCATGCATAATTGGATATGTGTATTCGGCTTGCGAATGAATGATTTGGGTAGTATTAAAATATTACTTAATAAGTGTATATATAATTTGTGTATTCTGCTACCTAGGTATTACTTATGCATGGGATGACATTTGATGATTCTTAAGTTTCATAAAAGAGTAAATGGAAGTGTGGTTATTATGGCTATTAGGTTTGGAAGTTGATTTATTGTATTAAATAATTATATATGTATTCGGCTTAGGTGGTTAATAATGTTTATGCATTTCGTTTAGTTAATATGAATCAAATGTGTTATTGAGTTGTTTATTGCTTATAACTTACTAAGTTGTGGTAACTTTCTCTGTGTATTATGTTACTCTATTTTATAGATTTTGAGGTCAAGCTGCAAGCTCGGGGACTATCAGCCAAGCTCATCAAACTATCTACTGCTTTGGTACCTTTAAACTAAACTTAGATTATGGCATGTATAGGCTATTTTTGAGGTTAAATATTTTGGAAATGAATGTATATATATTAGCCATGTGAAAATGGCTTAACCATCTTGCTTGGGATCGGTTATGAATGCTTATGGTTGTGTTTATTTTAGTTATAGTATTTTATGCTTTAATAAGTAATATTTGTGATATGTGGTTGTTTGTGTATTAATGTTGATTAATGGCTTGGATATGGTATGAACATATTGACCGTAACATGTATGCCAAGGTATATTTAAAGGTTTTGAATTCAATTCTTGTTAGGTGAAAGTATGTGATCATTCACTTGGTGTTCTTTTAAAAGAAAAATAGTGTAATTAAGTAGTTTCATGTTAAAGACTAAATAGTTAGATTCGACTGTGAGATAAATATGCTTTGTTATGTTATTATATAGTGTGCAAGATCCATATTTTGACCAGGTATAAATGAGATGATTTTAACCAACTCTATAATAGGTATATGCTTATGTGTCTATTTGCGCATAAAAAGGATTAACTTATCTATGATATGGTATTTTGTTCGTGTTATTATATTATGGGTAAATAATGTGGTTTGAAGTATGCATGTACGTAATTTTATGAAGCATATGTCAATTTTGTTTGCCACATTGACTTTATAGAATGTGTATTTTATTACGTAAGTTGGCTTGAAATTAGTAAAAGATGTGCCTTTATATTCGACTAGTGAAGGGTCAAACAGATACATATGCTATGGTATGATGTTTGTGGTTCGACAATTAAGGGACAAATTACTAGTAAAATAATTGATAATTATATGTGCTAAAAAATATGTGGTAGTAAATTTGATTGGGATGTGTGATTCACTTATTAAGCATGTGACTTGGTATTGAGTTACTATATGTGCTTGAAATTGGTTTAAGTCAATATAGTGAAATATGTTTTGGCTTGATGAAACATAGTTACATCTCTTAGGATTGGTTGCTTATTAAACCATAAATGTGACTTGTGATAAAACCTTATTCAAACGTAATTAAGTGCCTATATATATATGTATGTTCGAATGGATGTGTTAACTTATATTAATGTATGAAAAATGTAAACTCATGTCAACTAATGTAATCATGCTGCATAAATGATGTTTTGAAGGTTGTGTTGTTTGACATGAAATTTGCACGTACGCAAGTCTTTTATATTAAAAATATAATAAGTCTGATGTTAAATTAATAAAGTTGATGGTTAGATACTTATTTTGTATACATATATAGTTTGTTTTGACATATGTTGGATCATGTTTTAATTAAACAGTTTTAAGAACGATATGATTTTAAGTTTGATATTAGATTAAGTTACGAGTAATAATGTCAGTTAATTTTGAGTTGTAAAATGTAATGCATGATTATATGAATTGTGATATGATCGGTAATGCCTCATAGCTCTGCTCCGGCGATAGATACGGGTTAGGGGTATTGCACGGCAAGTATATCCCAGTTACCTTCAAACTCTAAAACACAACATCAGAGCCTATCTTCGAGAACTTGAATTACTCTCTCAGACTAATCGTCGGTTTGCGGATGAAAAGCTGTATTAAAGTTCAACTTAGTACCTAGAACTTCTTGCAATTTCTTCTAAAATCACAACGTAAATCTCGGATCTCTATCCGAAATAATTAAAATTGGCACCCCTTGCAATCTAACGATCTTCGCAATGTACAATTTAGCTAATCTTGTAATAGCCCAATTTCAGTGAAACTGAAACTGTGGTTTCGAGACCACAATTCTGAGTTGAAAAGTAAATTTATTTTAGTTTAATTACGGGAAGGACCAAATCGCATAAAATGCAAAAGTTGGATTCTTGTAGCTAGAAGGATCAAATAGGTATGGAATCCAAAACTTAAGGTCCTTATATAGTAATTAGACCATTAATAAAAAGTATGTAGATATTTTGGTGACTCATCCATGTAAATATGAAAAAAAGGCTAAGAACTAAATTGGAAAGATGAAAAGTTATTAAATGACAATTTAATTAAATGAAAAAGAAAACAATTTCATATCATCTTCCCCAAATATTTCCATGGAAACCCTAGGAGAGAGGAAGAAGACTTATCAAGCTTATTTGGGTAAATAATCAAGCCTCATTTTTAGTAATATTTATATATTTGAAACCGAGATAGTCTAATATATCTATTTGGGGGATTAATGTAACGCCTCGAATTTTGAGCCTAGAAGTATTAGGTCTTGAGCATGGGAATAGTTAGGAGGATGCACATAAATGTTTAGTTGTGCAAGAAAGTGACACAACTGTGTATCTGCCTCAGTGGTTAAGTGTTTTGGGAAGTGTCTAAGAAGTCTTGGGTTCAAGCCTGGGCATGTGCAAAAATTTTTGTTTTTTAATGATTAATCATTGTCCCTAGAAAGTAGGCTTGTAAATAATTGTGGGTAAATCATGTCATAAAAGGCCTACTGATCTAGGGGATAGAGGCGTGTGAATTGAACCATAGGGTCTGAGGTTCGAGGGTTGGCGATGCAAAATGAGTAATTTATTTTCCTGCAAGTGTCGTGGAAGTGTCCTAGGTTGACCAAAACTGAGGTGTTTGAATGGACTTTGAATTGAGTGGTTATAAGGAGAGATTTAAGAGAGATCCTGGGAGAGAATTAGGAGAGGTTGAGGTGAAAGGGAGTATTAGACCAAATATGGGAATTAGGCACTCATGGAATTCGATTTTGGGGTTGTCAACTACTCCCCAATTCGATAATGGTTGACATTTTGGTTCTTTCTCTACTCTTTGGTTTGGTGCTAAATTTTGGTTTCTAGTTTTACTCTTTATGCATCGGTTTTTTCATTTTTCTCTCCTTGGGGCCGTCTATAGCAAAGAATCATTTAGGGTTTCTTACTTTGGCTTGGTTCGAGGTTGCTCTCCCCTAATCTTCTTGCTAACCGATTGCTTTTCTCCTCTCCTCTCTCAATCAATTCTCTCTTTGGCTGAATACCTTTTCATTCCTCCCTCTCAAAATCTTACGATTTTTAGCTTTGGCTATTGGTCGATTCTCCCCTTCTTCTCCCTTTCTAAAATGATTCCCTCTTAACCTAGTACATCTTCTTCTCTCTTTCAATTCTTTTTGTGGTAACAGTTTCCTCCTTTTCTCATCTTTTTGCTTTGGCCGAACTCTTCATATCTCTCTATTGTGGTTTTAAATAGGGGTGTGGTTGTTACATCTTGTGCCTCAGTCCAAGTGGGTGCTTCTGAAGGTAGGCTGAATACTACTATCTTCTATTCTTAGTCTACGTTTTCGGTAAGTTACTACACACTTGGTTCATTTAGTTACACATATGGTATTAGTTAACAAGATATGATTGGGATGCAGGTAGTCTTTACGGATTCTAAGCGATCTCTTGCAATGGTTTAGTGTGATTGATCAAGGCAGATGATAGGTAATCTATCGAGCAAGTGTTTCGATTAGGGAAAGATGCCATATGATTAAAGTATGTTAAGGTTCTAGTTCTGTTGTTTTGGCAACATCTAATCGTGTTGGACTTGGTTTACCTACGGAGTTGTAAGGCTACATCGGTTGTAGTAGTAGAAGTAAGTGACAGTAACAAGTTCAGTTGGGGACTGTTCTAGTATTAAGCATGTCTAATGTTGGTCATGTATTTGTCATGTGTTTTAGGTACGGTTTATCTTAGGAGGGGTTGGGAACCTAGAATTCTACCAGGTGTGCAAACACTACAATAATCGTAAATTGGCAAAAGCCGAAATAAGACCGGTGACCCTACACGAGCATGCGCTCACTCGTGTGGTAAACCGAACGCATAAACATGGGCGTTTGATCGTAGATGCCACCATGAGCGATTTCATAGGGTTAGGCTGCTTTGGGCCACATTGGGCCAGAATTGTAACACCCCAAACCCGACCCAGACATTTTGGCCAAATCTGGCGTATCACATTGAAGTGTTTTAGTGAAAACCGTGTTTTCATTGAAAACCCTTCTTAAAATAAAAGAAACCTTAATTAAATTATAAAAACTCTTTTTATTTTTCAATCACGAAAGCCTATTTAAAACAAATGATTTTTTGAAAACCTGTCATTTTAAAATTCTGTTGCGAAAGCGTAGAAAAACATACTATGATATAGCAAAACATACTATGATATAGCAAACCCATGTTCAACATTTCGTAATTACAACGTAAGAAAATAAAAACACAAATAATAACAAAATGGAAGCCTTATTACAATATGGCCGAAAAAGTACTTAATAAAATAGACACTTGTATGCTTTTAAGGAAAAAAAAACTCGTCCATGTTGCCTTGCTAGCTGGCCACCCAGAGTCCCACCAAACATCGAACCTTCTACTGAGCATCACCTGAAAATAAAATAAAAGCGGGGGTGAGTTTTTGCAAACTTAGTGTGTACAACCCTCGACGAGAAATAAGCATTCAATAAACACCATACATCACATGCAATGGAATCCCATCCCAATAATCCATCCGCTACACACCAGCTCCGCCCCCCGTCACACCATGTGGGGATATAAATATCGACCCACCCATCTGTCACATCTATGGTAGCCCGATTGCAGAACTACCTGCATTTACACATTGGGCTTAAAAGTCGTCGGTGGATCTACGATTGTCAAGCAACCATGCGATCCTCATATACTTCCTCTGTTCCATGATTCCCAACCACTATGCAACCTAAGAAGAATATCATGTGTATGCATGTCACATCCATAAAACTTACATTCAACATCTAGGGGTATTTTGGTCATTTTTACCCTTAGCGGTATTTCGATAATTTCCCTTTCTTTACGGTTTTTACTTACCTTTGCCCGTTAACAAATCCCGTGAGCTAATATGAACGAATACTATGCATCAAGTAGGATTCCAGAAAAGATGAGGTGAGTCATTAAGACCGCTTAAGTACCAAGCTCTCTCTAGATCCAATCTTAGACATGCATATACCCGTTGCCACACCTTAACCCTTTGACTTGTCCACGGTCGCAATTAATTAATTAATTTTTATGTAGTCATCATATACTAGGCCCAAAACCCCATACAAAGCCTAGTCAAATCCACATACCTGCATATGGCCCACTAGGCCCAATCACATTCATATGGCCCATTAGGCCCAAATCAACTGTATATGGCCCATTAGGCCCAAATCACATTTATGTAGCCCATTAGGCCCAAATCACATTATACACATGCTCACATACAAATTTCTATCACATAGCATCAATTATCAATTTTTGCCTATTAGGGGCCCAACAACCCGTTAGGCCCATTAAGCCTATTCTGGCCCGGTTGGCCAATTCACAGCCCAAGTCCATGGAATCACCCATGGGCCTCAGAAAACCTATCGGTTTCCTCCTCACGAGTGTTTGCGCACTCACAAGACTACCGTAGCCCAACTTTTGATTCTCGGCATTTCGGTATTTTGGCTTTTTGGCATTACGGTTTTTGCCAATTCATTGTGTGTGTGCAGTGTATGTACACACCTAGTAAGCAAGCGTGCTGCGATTCCCTTAGTCACCAACCTGCAAACGATATCATCCTTCAATTAACCACATGCTTAATACATATCTTTACTAAAACCGAAACCTCACATTAACCTTACCTTCGCAATAAGTATAACAGCCCCTTCTTAAATCACTAACCACAATCAACTCCTAGATCTACATCAATCTTAACTATTAGAAACCAGAATAATAGGTGACTCATATCCAACACAAGTCCCCTTACCTTAGCTCTGACTATTCGATCAACTAAGATTAAGAGTACTTACCAAAGCCCCTTACCTGAAGAGCAAATCAGCAGGGATCCAAAACTAAGATTCGATACCTATTCCTACCCAAAACCGATCAGAAGAAGTGAGGAACAATAATTGATACTTTAGCAAAAATCGATTGGAAAAGCAAACACTTACACTAGATTCGATCAAAAAGTATTCGGCCAAGAAAGTTTCTGCCCTTTGCGATTTTGTATGGAAAAAGAGAGTTATTCGACTCCAAGGAAAAAGAATGAAAATCGGCACAAGAAAATAAAGAAAGAAGTAAGGCTTTTCAGCTTTTTAGATCTTGAAGAGAAAAGGATTTTCGGTAACAAGGTGAAAAAGATTTCAGCATTAGCCTGGCAACCTTGCATTCGGCACCTATTTATAGCCCTGATAGCCGAATTCCTCATGGCTAAATTCCCCATTCGGCTCTATCACTTCCCCCTTCTCATCTCCTAATTTTCCTCCCTGATAACTCCCCAATCTATTTCCTAAATTTTCTCTTCTGAACACTCCCCTTGGAGTCCATCTTCATGCCACTTCCAATCTTCTAAAAGGCCAAAATTAAACTTATAAAAATACTAAGCTAGGATTCGAACCTTCGATCTCCTTTCTAGCCACTAACGCCACCTCCCTACACTCTAAGTGGCGTCACTTAGCCACTCCTCCATTTGGCTTTTTGATGCCATTTTTCCCTTATATTTATTTAAAAGCCCAACTGCTTGCCATCAGGGTTCCTTTAATAATTATACTATAATTCATTCTACCCCTAGATTCGAACTCAACCCTTGACCCAGACCTACCATCGCGTAATTAACACTTAACCTGAATTGCTAAGTACAAAAAGAAAAATTCAAGAAAACCACACGAACATGTGGAGAATATTGGGCCAGGCCATGTAATCCACATGGACAAGGCCACATCTAGGCTTTATGGGCCACACGGGCGTGTGGGCCAACATGGGTCTACATTTTGGGCCTTGGGCCCATTTTCACTGTTTGTATGTTAGGGTTACACGGGTCACCCGAGACGGCTGTGGGCCTTCTATTGGGTCAGTAGCTGTACCTGGACCCCTAATCGAAAAAATCACTGTTTTGCCCTTATGTGGTAAAATGACTTTTTTGCCCTTATAAGGTAAAATGACTATTTTGCCCTTATATGATAAGATGACTAGTATGCCCCTATGTGATGTATGTTTATATTTTAGCACGCGATTTGTAACTGTATTGAGTACATGTTTAATATTATGATATGACATGACACGTTGCATGGTGCATTGCATGGGGATGGGTTTTTATATGATTGGAGGAAGTGTACAGTACTGGCAGCTTTGCTGCAAATCACTGGTGGCTCTTAGCCTATTATACTGGCAGCTCTGCTGCAAATATTATTTACTGTCGCAACCGGTGCTAATTCTGGAGTGTAGGGATGGGTGGGTTGATTATATCCCCACATGGAGTGTAGGGTTGGACAGAGATGGAGTGTAAAGGTTGGATGGGTAGAACCTGCATACTGTTTAAACTGTTACTACAGTGTTTACGGTTACTATACTGTTTACTATTACTGCAATGGGTCAAGGCCCAAACACATGACTGTAACTGTATTGAGATGGGCTAAAGCCCAAACTGATATTGTCATTGTTACCAAAAAAGGCTTGGCCCAGACTGTGTTTTTTTTTTTACTGTTAGCTTATATAGGATTACAAACTGAGTTTCATAAACTCACCCTTCTGCTTATCTGCGCAGGTAATCCTTAGGCAGATCGGTGCTGCGAGGGACTCAAAGATGGCCACACAACTGCATGGACTTGTTCATAGATTTTAAGATACAAGTAATTTAATTCGAGTATTTGGTTATGTAATAAGGCCTCCTAAATTTTTAACGTTTAATTTGGGATTTGATTTCTTCGATTCATATCTATTAGTAGTAGGATGCGAGTTTTTCAAAAAGATAAATGCTTTACAAAACAACACATTTACACAACATATTTAAAAAGTTTCTGCAATAAACAATGTTTTAAAAAGTATACGATTTAATATGATTAACATTTTGCTCAACAAGTTTTAACTATGAATAAGACAACCTAAAAATTAGTTAAGATCACAAAGGGGTTTAATACGGAATTGGGTTTTTCCAACAAAATTATATTTCGCGAGAAACACTTTCATGTGACATTGCCAAATTCGACCATAACGTTTAGGCCAGGTTTGGGGTGTTACATTTAGTGGTATCAGAGCCTAGTTACAAAACTTGGCTGTGGATTTGGTTTTAAATTTTGAATTTCTAAAGGATTACTTTCAAATGATTTGAAATGTTTTGGAATGTTTTATTGAATGTGTGGTACACCGAGCCTCTAATGCCGATTCTGTAAGTCTTATGAAAATTGTATTTTGATTTTAACTGAAACTGTCATAGGTAGGATTACTAAGACTACTGTAGGTAGTATACTGTAATTCAAACTCTTTAGTAGTGTATACTAAAACTATAGTAAAACCGGTAGACACTGATAGACACTGCGTTGTGCGAAAATAAAACTCTATACTTTTGATATTATTTCCATAAAATATCTATTAATAAACAACTGGAACTGTAAATTGGTCTACATAAAACTATTAATTTAGATAAAACACGAATAAACAATGAGAACAAGAGGTATTCGCAGACGGGGTACAAGAGGCTGTGGTAGAGGCCGTAGAGTGGCTTGAGCTGGGTCCTCGTCATCTGGCAATATGCCTAATCTGGATGCAAGTGAGACGCCAGTGTCGCTCACTATTGTGGCTGAGTATTGGATTGACGTACTGTCCCAGTCTATTTATAGACTGTACTGGAAACATTCAAGATTAAATATGGTAGTGTTTTGGAACTAGAGTGCGCAGCGGGAGCGTAGTGGTGTAGTCTATGTTATGCGACTGATCTGATAGTTGGAAATTTTGGGGACGAAATTTCTTGAAGGAGGGGTGAATTGTAACACCCTGAATTTTGGGCCTAGAAGTATTAGGTCTTGAGCATGGGAATAGTTTGGAGGATGCACATAAATGTTTAGTTTTGCAAGAAAGTGACACAACTGTGTATCTGCCTCAGTGGTTAAGGGTTTTGGGAAGTGTCTAAGAAGTCTTGGGTTCAAGCCTGGGCATGTGAATTTTTTTTTATTTTTTAAGGAATAAGCACTGTCTCTAGATAGTAGGCTTGTAAATAATTGTAGGTAAATCATGTCATAAAAGGCCTACTGATCTAGGGGATAGAGGCGTGTGGATTGTACCATGGGGTTTGAGGCTCGAGACTTGGCGATGCAAAATGAGTAATTTATTTTGCTGCAAATCTCGTGGAAGTGTCCTTGGTTGACTGAAACTGAGGTGTTTGACTAGACTTTGAATTGAGTGGTTATGAGAAGAGATCGTGGTAGAGAATTAGTGAAGGTTGAGGTGAGAGGGAGTAGTAGGCCGAATGTGCGAATTAGGCACTCATGGAATTTGATTTTGGGGTTGTCAATTACTCCCCAATTCGGTAATGGTTGGCATTTGGGTTTTTTCTCAACTCTTTGGTTTGGTGCTGAATTTTAGTTTCGGGTTTTACTCTTTGTGCATCGATTCTTTCATTTTTCTCTCCTTGGAGCCATCTATAGCAAAGAATCATTCTGGGTTTCTTACTTTGGCTTGGTTCGAGGTTGCTCTCCCCTAATCTTCTTACTAACCGATTGCTTTTCTCCTCTCCTCTCTCTCAATTAATTATCTCTTTGGGCGAATATCTTTTCATTCCTCCCTCTCAAAATCTTACGGTTTTTAGCTTTGGCTATTGGTCTATTCTCCCCTTCTTCTCCCTTTCTCAAACGATTCCCTCTTGATCGAGTACATATTCTTCCCTCTTTGAATTCTTTTTGTGGTAATGGTTTCCTCCTCTTCTCATCTTTTTGCTTTGGCCAAACCCTTCATATTTCTCTATTGCGGTTTCGAATAGAGGTGCTATTGTTACATCTTGTGCCTCGGTTCTAGTGGGTGCTTCTAAGGGTAGGCCAAATATACTGTATTCTATTTTTAGTCTACATTTTCAGTATGTTGCTATACACTTGGTTCATTTATTTGCGCGTATGGTATTAGTTAACAAGATACGATTGGGATGCAGGTAGTCTTTAAGGATTCTAAGCGATCTCTTGCAACAGTTTAGTGTGATCGATCAAGGCAGATGATAGGTAATCTCTCGAGCAAGTGTTTTGATTAGGGAAAGATTCCATATGATTAAAGTATGTTAAGGTTCTAATTATGTTGTTTTGACAACATCTAATAGTGTTGGACTTGGTTTACCTATGGAGTTGTAAGGCTACATCGGTTGTAGCAATGGAAGTAAGTGACAGTAGCAAGTTCAGTTGGGGACTGTTCTAGTATTAAGCATGTCTAATGATGGTCATGGATTTCTCATGTGTTTTAGGTACGGTTTATCTCAGGAGGGGTTGCGAACCTAGAATACTATCAAGTGTGTAAACACTACCATAATCGTAAATCGGCAAAAGCTGAAATAAGTGACTGTCGACCCTACACGAGCGTGCGATCGCTCGTGTTGTAAACCGAACACATAAACGTGGGTGTTTGATCATAGAAGCAACCATGAGAGATTTCATGGGGTTAGGCCACTTTGGGCCACGTTGGGCCGGAATTGGCCGTGTGGGCCCCACTGGCCTGTGGGTCCCACATGGGTAAACCACATTGACGTGTGGAGAATAATGGGCTAGGCCGTGTAATCCACATGGCCAAAGGCACATCTAGGCTTTGTGGGCAACACGGACGTGTGGGCCCACATGGGCCTGTATTATGGGCCTTGGGCCTATTTTTACTATTTGTATGTTAGGGTTGCACGGGTCGCCCGAGATGACTGTGGACCTTTTGTTATGCCAGTAAGTGTACCTGGACCCCTAATCGGTAAAATCACTATTTTGTCCTTATGTGGTAAAATGATTGTTTTTCCCTTATGAGGTAAAATAATTGTTTTGCCCTTATACGATAAGATGACTGATATGCCCCCATGTGATGTATGCTTATATTTTACAATGCTATTTGTAACTGTATTGAGTACATGTATAATATTCTGATATGACATGACACGTTGCATGGTGCATTGCTTAGGGATGGGTTTTTATATGATTGGAGGAAGTGTACGAAGATCGTAGCTCTCTTTGCAAATCACCGATGGCTCTTAGCCTATTATATTTGGCGACTCTCATCGCAAATCATGTTTGCATCGCAACCGATGTTAATTATGGAGTGTAGGGATGGGTGGGTTAATTATATTCCCACATGGAGTGTAAGGTTGGACGGAAATGGAGTGTAGAGGCTGGATGGGTAAGACCTCCATACTGTTTAAACTGTTACTGCACTTTTTACTGTTACTACACTGTTTACTATTACTGTAATGGGCCAAGGCCCAAACACATGACTGTATCTGCATTGTGATGGGCTAAAGCCCAAACGGATATTGTTACTATTACCAAAAAGGGCTTACGCCCAAACTGTGTTTATTTTCTGATTGTTTGCTTATATGGGATTACAAACTAAGTTTCATAATCTCACCCTTCTGCTTATCTACTTAGGTAATCCTTAGGCAGATCGATGTTGCGAGGGACTCAAAGGTGGCTACACAACTGCATTGACTTGTTCTTAGATTTTAAGTTACAAGTAATTTATTTCGGGTATTTGGTTATGTAATAAGGCATCCTAAATTTTTAACTTTTGATTTGGGATTTGATTATTTCGATTCATATCTATTAGTAGTAGGATGCGAGTTTTTCAAAAAGATAAATGCTTTACAAAACACCATGTTTACGCAACATATTTCAAAAGTTTACGCAACATATTTCAAAAGTTTTCGCAACAAACAATGTTTTAAAAAGTAACTACGATATAATATGATTAACATTTTTCTCAACAACTTGAGTTTTAACTATGAACAAAACAACCTAAAAATTAGTTAAGATCACAAAGGGGCTTAATACGGAATGGGGTTTTTCCAACGAAAATATATTTTACGAAAAACACTTTCATGTGACATTGCCAGATTCGGCCATAACGTCTAGGCCAGGTTTGGGGTGTTACATTTAGTGGTATCAGAGTCAAATTGCAAAACTCAGTTGTGGATTTGGGTTTTAAATTTTGAAAATCTAAAGGATTACTTTCAAATGATTTGAAATGATTTGAAATGTTTTATTGAATGTGTGGTACACCGAGCCCCCCGATGCTGATTCTGTAAGTCTTCTAAAAACTATATTTTGATTTTGACGAAAACTACGATAGGTAGGATTACTAAGACTACTGTAGGTAGTATACAGTAATGCAAACTCTTTAGTAGTGTATACTATAACTGTAGGAAAATCTGTAGACACTAATAGACACTGCATTGTGCGAAAATAAAACTCTATACTTTTGATATTGTCTGCATAAAATATCTGTTAATAAACAACTGGAACTGTAAATTAATCCACATAAAATTGTTAATTTGGATAAAACGCGAATAGACAATGAGAATAAGAGGTATTCGCAAACGGGGTACAAGAGGCCCTGGTAGAGGCCGTAGAGGGGCTCGAGTTGGGTCCTCGTCATCTGGCAATATGCCTAATTTGGATGCGAGTGAGACGCCAGTGTTGCCCGCTATTGTGGCTGAGTATTGGATTGACATATTGTCCCAGTCTATCTATAGACTGTACTAGAAACAGTCAAGATTAAATGTGGTGGTGTTTTGGAATTAGAGTGCGCAGCAAGAGCGTAGTGGTGTAGTCTGTGTTATGCGACTGATCTAATAGTTGGAAATTTTGGGGACGAAATTTTTTTAAGTAGGGGTGAATTTTAATGCCCCAAATTTTGGGCCTAGAAGTATTAGGACTTAAGCATGGGAACAGTTAGAAGGATGCACATAAATATTTAGTTTTGCAAGAAAGTGACGCAACTGTGTATCTGCCTCAGTGGTTAAGTGTTTTGGGAAGTGTCTAAGAAGTCTTGGGTTCAAGCCTAGGCATGTGCAAAATTTTTTATTTTTTAAGGAGTAAGCATTGTCTCAAGATAGTAGGCTTGTAAATAATTGTGGGTAAATCATGTCATAAAAGGCCTACTGATCTAGGGGATAGAGGCATGTGGATTGTACCATGGGGTCTGAGGTTCGAGGCTTGGTGATGCAAAAGGAGTAATTTATTTTGTTGCAAGTGTCGTGGAAGTGTCCTAGGTTGAGCGAAACTAAGGTGTTTGAATGGACTTTGAATTGAGTGGTTGTGAGGAGAGATTAGAAGGGGAGTTCATGGGAGAGAATTAGGGGAGGTTGAGGTAAGAAGGAGTAGTAGGCCGAATATGGGAATTAGGCACTCACGGAATTCAGTTTTGGGGTTGTCAATTACTCCCCAATTCGGTAATGGTTGACATTTTGGTTCTTTCTCCACTCTTTGGTTTGGTACTGAATTTTGGTTTCGAGTTTTAATCTTTGTGCATCGGTTCTTTCATTTTTCTCTCCTTGGGACCGCCTATAGCAAAGAATCATTTAGGGTTTCTTGCTTTGGCTTGGTTTGAGGTTGCTCTCCCCTAATCTTCTTGCTAACCGATTGCTTTTCTCCTCTCCTCTCTCAATCAATTCTCTCTTTGGCTGAATACCTTTTCATTCCTCCCTCTCAAAATCTTACGATTTTTAGCTTTGGCTATTGGTCAATTCTCCCCTTCTTCTCCCTTTCTCAAACAATTCCCTCTTGACCGAGTACATCTTCTTCTCTCTTTCAATTCTTTTTGTGGTAACAGTTTTCTCCTCTTATAATCTTGTTGCTTTGGTTGAACCCTTCATATCTCTCTATTATGGTTTCGAATAGGGGTGCAATTGTTACATCTTGTGCCTCGGTTCGAGTGGGTGCTTCTGAGGGTAGGCCGAATACTACTATATTCTATTCTTAGTCTACGTTTTTGGCACGTTACTATACACTTGGTTCATTTATTTGCGCGTATGGTATTAGTTAACAAGATACAATTGGGATACAGGTAGTCTTTAAGGATTCTAAGCGATCTCTTGCAACGATTTAGTGTGATCGATCAAGGCAGATGATAGGTAATCTCTCGAGCAAGTGTTTTGATTAGGGAAAGATGCCTTATGATTAAAGTATGTTAAGGTTCTAATTATGTTGTTTTGATAGCATCTAATCATGTTGGACTTGGTTTACCTACGGAGTTGTAAGGCTACATCGGTTGTAGCAGTGGAAGTAAGTGACGGTAACAAGTTCGGTTGGGGTCTATTCTAGTATTAAGCATGTCTAATGCTGGTCATGGATCTTTCATGTGTTAGGTTACGAACCTAGAATCCTACTAGGTGTGTAAACACTACTATAATCGTAAATCGACAATAGCCAGAATTGGTGACCATCGACCCTATACGAGCGTGTGCTCGCTCGTGTGGTAAATCGAACGCATAAACGTTGGTGTTTGATCGTATAAGCCACCATGAGATATTTCATGAGGTTAGGCCGTTTTGGGCCACGTTGGGCCAGAATAGGTAGTGTGGGCCCCACTAGCCTGTGGGCCCCCAAGGGTAAACCACACGGACTTGTGGAGAATATTGAGTCAAGCTGTGTAATCTACATGGCCAAGGCCACATTTGGGCTTTGTGGGCTACACGGGCCCATATTATGGGCCTTGGGCCCATTTTCACTGTTTGCATGTTAGGGTTGCACGGGTCGCCCGAAACGACTGTGGACCTTCTGTCGGGTTGGTAAGTTTACCTTGACCCCTAATCGGTAAAATCACTGTTTTGCCCTTATGTGGTAAAATGATTGTTTTGCCCTTATGAGGTAAAATGACTGTTTTGCCCTTATATGGTAAGATAACTAATATGCCCCTATGTGATGTATGTTTATATTTTAGCACACGATTTGTAACTGTATTGAGTCCATGTATAATATTATGATATGACATGACACGTTGCATGGTGCTTTGCATGGGGATGGGTTTTTATATGATTGGAGGATTTTACTGTACTGGTAGCTTTTCTACAAATCACTGATGGCTCTTTGCCTATTATACTCGCTATTCTACTGCAAATACTATTTAGTGCCCCAATTTGTGCTAATTCTTGAGTCTAGGGATGGCTGGGTTGATTATATCACCACATAAAGTGTAAGGTTGGATGAAGATGTAGTGTAGAGGTTGGATGGGTAGGGCCTGCATACTGTTTAAACTGTTACTGCACTATTTACTATTACTACACTATTTACTGTTACTGCAATGGGCCAAGGCCCAAACACATGACTGTATCTGTATTGAGATGGGATAAAGCCCAAACTGATATTGTCACTGTTACCAAAACGGGCTTACGTGCAGACTGTGTTTGTTTTTTGACTGTTTCCTTATATGAGATTACACACTGAGTTTCATAAACTCACCCTTCTGCTTATCTATGCAGGTAATCTGTAGGCGGATCGGTGCTGCGAGGGACTCAAAGGTGGCCACACAACTGCATGGACTTGTCCTTAGATTTTAAGTTACAAGTAATTTAATTCGGGTATTTGGTTATGTAATAAGGCCTCCTAAATTTTTAAATTTTAATTTGGGATTTGATTATTTCGATTCATATCTGTTAGTAGTAGGACGCGAATTTTTCAAAAAGATAAATGCTTTACAAAACACCACGCTTACGCAACATATTTCAAAAGTTTCCACAATAATGTTTTAAAAAGTAACTACGATTTAATATGATTAACATTTTTCTCAAAAACTTGAGTTTTAACTATGAACAAGACAACCTAAAAGTTAGTTAAGATCACAAAAGGGTTTAATACGGAATGGGGTTTTTCCAACGAAATTATATTTTGCGAAAAACACTTTCATGTGACATTGCCAGATTCAGCCATAACGTTTAGGCTGGGTTTGGGGTGTTACAATTTATTTGAAAAGTTATCAAAGTATGAAATTTGGGTCATGGATGAATATGCTGGAAATATGAAATTTATGGTAGAAAATGAAAGGTTGTTGATAGATAAACAACTTTTACAAAGCAATTTTTGATGGAAACTTGATTTAGGGACTAAAATGAAAAAGTGATAAATCCCATGGAAAATTATAAAATTTGTGAAATGTATGTGCTTTAAATGTAGTATATAAATTTTGGTTAGGCTTGGAATAGGGAGTAAATTGCACAAATTTCATTTTCCGAGCCTAAGGATGAAATGGGAGTTTATGAAAAAGTTAGGGGAAAAATGGTAATTTTGCTTAGGATAAAAATTGTGTCACTTGAATATAAAATATGATAAATTGATGTCAAGTTTACTCTTTTAGATCCAGACCAAATTCGGAGCTAGAACAAGGAAAAGAGGAAAAAGTCAGATTAGTAGATTTTTTGTACACGAACAATTGTCGAGGTAAGTTCGTGTAACTACATTTTATATGTTTTTATTCTTGAATTAAGTGTTGTGTTTGTGAATTGTATAAATATCATATATGTATATTATGTTGAAAATATACCTAACAAAGCCCGATTAACAAAAATGCCCGATGAAGGATAAATGAGAAAAATGTCACTTTTGTGCTTGGAACGAATGTGGAATGTGATCATTTAAATTATATGAATGTTATAGATGTATGAAATAATTACATGCCAGGAAATGCTTGAAAATGTTAAATCTCGTTGAATAAATGAATATCGATGGATATGTGATTTCTCAAAATGAATGAGATCTTGCATTTGTTGCTGACGTGATTTAGCTCAGACGAGTAATCCTATTGACCTCATTTATGAAAGGATTTAGCCCGAACGGGTAATCTTGATATAAATACTCTCGAGCATATGCTATGAATTGGATTTAGCCCGGACGGGTAATCTAGATCAAGCTCTTTAGAGCATATGTCATAAAAAGGATTTAGCCTGGACTAGTAATCCTATCATATACATGTGTGGCTCGAGAGTGTACTCTCCGATATAGTACCTTATGGGTACCACTGAACATGAATTTACGGATTCTGATTCGTACACCTCGAGTGTACTACCTGTGCAACCATCGATATTTCATATAAATTCAATAGGTAAAAATCTTGATATGAGAAGATATGGATAAGAAATGAGTTATTACACGTATCCGGCTAAAATACAAGTAAATGAATGATACATGACATATGATATATGAAAACATGAGATGATGATATTTGTACATGGACTTTATTTGATAAATATATGTTCATTCTTGATTATAGACTTGTACACCTTGAGCGTACTAATCGTGACCTTGATGTTCGAAGTAATATTAGTAAAGTTCTGATATGAAATGATCACTCACACTATCCATCGGCCCATGTCGGTACAATATGGTAAATCAATTATGGTTGTAATAGCATGTATATGATATTTTGACCATATTGGCATGTAAATGTAAATGATGCTTGTAATCTAGCCATTGGAATGGCTAGTAATGATTTGTTTAAATATACTTGTAATACATGTATGTTAAGTAGTTGATCAAATCATGTTTAACACCTGGACTGAACTAAGGTAAGATTAGAGACATGTATGCATGAAATTATATGCCATAATGAATGATGGAATTTGCTTTAGATTTGAATGCTTGAAATGGTTGGTATTTGGATACGTGATTCAACTGCAGGTCATGGGTAAAATTTTGGGTGAGACATGAAGCTAGGAATGGCTTTATTTTGTCCACACGGGCAGACATACGAGCGTGTGTCTACACCGGGTGTGACACATGGTCGGGTACATGTGTGTCCCCTGCACCTTAATTTTTGAGAAACAGAATGCTAGAAAGTGAGCACACGGGTAGAGTGTCTCAGCCATGTGTGCTACACGACCTAGAACACAGGCGTGTGTCTTGGCCATGTGAAACCTGCACCTAAATTCGTAATGAATTAATTAACCACACGACCTAGCACCCGGGCATGTGGCATGGTCATGTGCGCAAGTCAGAGAGTTACACGGGGTCGAACACGGCCTCCAGCACGGGCGTGTCACATGGGCATGTGAGCCCTGCACCTTGGAAAAATTTAAAATGTTGCAAAAAATTCTTAGAGGTTCCGATTAAGGCTCGACTCGATTCTATTGCTCGTATTGGACCTCGAGGGTCCATTTAAGGGACATTATGAATGATTTCGGAATTTGAATAGTAACTTGCATGATTTATCTGTAAATGTTTTTAAAAGTTTTGATAATGCTTTGAAACCCTGTTCGGATAATAGATATGGCTTAGGGGTGTTACAAATTTATCGAGTGAATAGTCTATACGTACTGGTATAAAATGCACTGATTTCATGAATCTATCAACTACAACTCAAACAACATCATTCTTTTTCGGAGTCAGGGGTAATCCTGATACGAAATCCATCATAAATTTGTCCCATTTTCACTCTGGTATCATCACGGGTTGAAGCAAACCCAAAGGCACTTGATACTCTACTTTCACTTGCTGACAAATCAAACACCTCGATGCAAATTCTGAAATATCTCGTTTCATGCCCGACCACCAATATTAGATCATTGTACATTTTAGTGTTTTCCTGGTGAACAGATAAACAACCACTATGTGCTTTGTACAAAATTTTCTGAATGAGCTCAGAATTTTTTGGTACACAGATTTTGTTTCGAAACATTAAACAATCATCGGCTCCGATCTGATAATCTGAATCACTATCCGACTCACATTGCTTTTTTTTAACTTGCAACTCGGTATCACACTTTTGAGCTTCACAAATTTGCTGAAGAAAAACCAGTTTAGCTTTCAACTCGGCTAATATCAAACAATCATCATATATTCATCGCTCTCAAAGAAAATAGAGATTTTCTATTCAAAGCATTTGCGACTACATTAGCTTTCCCCAGATGATAACCAATTACTAACTCATAGTCTTTTAGTATTTCAAGCCATGTTCGTTGTCACAAGTTCAGATCTTTCTAAGTCATAATATTCTTTAAGCTTTTATGATCAGTAAAGATGTGACATTTTTCACTGTACAAATGATGTCTCCTAATTTTCAATGCAAAAACAATAGCAGCCAACTCTAAATCGTGCGCCAGATAGTTCTTTTCATGCGGCTTCAACTGTCTTAAGGCATAACCTATCACTTTTCCCTCTTGCATCAACACACAACCTAAACCGTTCAATGACATGTCGCTGTAAATCACAAATCCTTTGCCCGACTCTGGTTGAACCAATACTGGTGCCTCAGTTAACAATGCTTTCAATTGCTCGAAACTCTATTGACATTTCTCAGACCATTCAAATTTCACATCTTTTTGTAGCAATCTCGTCATAGGAGTAGCAATCATCGAGAATCCTTTTATAAAACGTCAATAGTAGCTAGCTAGTCCCAAAAAACTTCTGACTTCGGATACATTTCTTGGTGGTTTCTAATCAACAACAGCTGAATTTTGCTTAGATCAACTCTTATACCTTCCGCTGAAACAATGTGTCCTAGAAATTCAACCACTCGGAGCCAAAACTCACATTTGCTAAATTTAGCGAACAGTTGCTTATCTCTCAAGGTTTGTAGCACAATTCTCAAATGCTCGGCATGCTCAGACTCGTCTCAGGAATAGATTAGAATGTCGTCAATGAACACAACAACAAATCTGTTTAAATAAGATCTAAATATCTGATTCATCAAATCCATAAAGATTGCAGGAGCATTAGTTAAACTAAAAGGCATAACAAGGAATTCATAATGTTCGTACCTTGTTCTGAAAGAAGTTTTCGGCATATCCGAATCTTTAACTCGCAACTGATAATAACCAGACCACAAATCAATCTTTGAAAATACTGTTGCACCTTTCAACTGATCAAATAAATCATCTATTCTTGGCAACGGATACTTGTTTTTTATTGTAACTTTATTGAGTTGTTGATAGTCAATACACATTCTCATTGACCCGTCTTTCTTCTTTACAAACAATACTGGCGCACCATAGGGTAAAAAACTAGGTCGTGCAAAACCTCTATATGTTAACTCTTGCAACTGAGCTTTCAACTCTTTCAATTCTGCCGGAGCCATTCTGTACAGATCTATAGATATCGGCATAGTTCTCAGTACTAATTCAATAGCAAATTGAACCTCACTAATCGGTGGTAGTCCTGGTAATTCTTCTGGAAACACATCCAAAAACTCACGGAGTATAGGCACTGATTCAATCTTCAATTCAAACACTTTTGTATCCAGTATATAAGCAAGATAAGCTTCACAACCTTTTCTCACACATTTCTAAGCTGACATAGACGAAATTACAACAAGTAATCCACTCGGCTCATCTGATTTGATTCGAAGGATTTCACTATTCTGACATTTCAATTTAATGATCTTTTGTCTACAATTTACAACGGCATCATACATAGTTAACCAATCTATACCTAGAATTACGTCAAATTCATCAAATGGGAATAGCATAAAATCAGTCGGAAAATAGTAACCCCGAGTCATTAAAGGACAGTTCTTGCAAACTTTATCAACTAGAACATACTTGCCTAAGGGTTTCAATACTTTAATCATAAACTCAATAAATTCAATAGAAAATTTCTTACTAGACACTAAATTCTCACAAACATACGAATGTGTCAATCCAGGATCAATTAAAGCAATCACATTAGTGCCGTAAAGAGAAAATGTATGGGTGATAACATCTGGTGATGACGTATCTTTGCGAGCGAATAGCGTGGTTGGTGCTCTAGCCTCGGATCTCACAGTTGTATCTCTAGTCACAACTTTGCCACTAGACACATTCCCCATATTTTCCGGAGCCCTCCCTCTCACTGTCCTATTGCTTGGTCTTGTATTCTAAAATTTATCTTTCTTGGATAACTCTGGGCAATCTCGAATAAAATGATCTGGCGAGCCACACATGAAGCAAGCTTTATTACTTTTGTTCCAACATTGTCCAAAATGTCTTCTCCCACATTGTCGGCACTCAAGTTTGTTGTTTTTCACACTGCCAATGCTCGAGACGAAAGTAACTTGAGCTTTAGGACTCACATGTTGATTTCTACGATCTCTATTCTGATATCCCACTGAAGCATATGATCGACTATACGAATCTCGAGATTTCTATGATGAAGAATAATAAGGTTTACTCATTGACCTCTTTCTCAAATATCTAGTCTCTAAATCAGCTTTCTTCTTTTCTTTATTATGTTCTTTGGCTTTGCAAGCTCTCTCAACCAGAACTACAAACTCTTTCAAGTCTAAAATTTCATGTAACACCCCTTACCCGTGTCTGACGCCGGGACAAGATACGAGGTATTGTCAGACTTAAACGCAATCAATCATGCAAACCGAGCCATAAAATTTCATTTATATTTCAAAACATTCAATCACATACACATAGTTCCTTATTTGGGTCTACGAAGCCCAAAACAAACTTCAGGGGTGGTTTGGGACTAAACCATAAACTTCTGAAGGTTTTACAATACTTAGGAATTTTTTTTCATATTTTGGAGAGTCACACGCCCGTATGGCTCTAGACACGCCTGCGTACTTAGCCCATGTAACTCTTTGTTTATGATGTCAACAATCATTTAAGGGCACAAGGCCAAGGCACACGCCAATGGCCAGAAGCTATGTCCTCCACATGGCTGGGACATACAGCCGTGTCTCTGCCAGTGTGGCCAAAACTTAGGCTATTTTCCACACCTTTCTTTCATCCTTACATGCACACACACATACGTGATTCCAATGGCATTCAACATCCTCAATTATGAAACAAACATAACATTTACAAATCATCATACATATATTACCCCTTTCTCACATTAAACCAAGTTTAGACATACCATAACTTATTCATTTGGCTTTGCCAAATACCTTACCACTAATACTTTTATACCATAGTTATCATCATGCTAATTAATTCTAACTTATCATTAAGCATACATATTCTAGCCAAGTTATGTCTTTATAGAGTATCGACATTTCACAAACATAGAACAATATGCTTGACTAAGACATTCCACACCAATTTCATATTCAATTAACATTATTATTTATTCTCACTTTATACCATTATACCATGGTTACCAACTTATCCATCTAACATCCATGTTCAAGGCATTATCATCTTATTACCATATTACACATTTAATTCATGATCATGACCACCTTGACTGATCACAAAGCATGCATTCAACACACGTAACATTTTACCAACCATGCATGTCAAACAAACATATTCACATCATAATTATCAGACATAACATGAATAAGTAGATCAATATGAGTCACACCTCATGGCCATATACAATAGCTCAATCTAGGCCAATACATTTGGCCAAATTATGATAACACATGTTATAAAACTAGTTTCCTATACATGCCACTCACTTGATACTTCTAACATATGTATCAAAATTCCAAGGGTATTGGCTTGATAGTGTGTTACTGCCTCTGACGATCTCCAACCTCGAGCTAACCTGACAATAATAAAGGAAATGGAAAGAAGGGAGTAAGCTTAAAGCTTAGTAAGCTCGCATTAAAAATAATAAGCAATGTATTAACATGTTATTTTTAAATTATTTCTATTTATTCAAAGTCGAGTCAAGCTATTTTCACAAGTCATAGTCACTAAATTATTTATATCTTGAGCTAAAAAACTCCAAGTTAAGATCCACTAATTTTCCCAAAAACTAGACTCACATATATTTTTATCATAAAATTTTTAGAATTTTTGGTTTAGCCAATAAGTACTGTTTATTCTTTAAAGTCACCCCTATTTTGCTGTCTGATAGTTCCGACCTCTCTTCACTAAGAATTAATTATCTCATGGTACAGAACTTTGATAATGTTCTCGTATATTTCTCTTGAAAATATACTCATTAAGAATTTTAAGCATATAAATTATAGCCCATAATTATATTTTTACAATTTTTAATTATTTTTCGAAGTCAGAACAAGGGATTCTAAAATCATTTTGACCCTGTCTCACAAAAATTCAAATATCACAGAATATGAAATTCTTTTGCTTTCACCGTTTCTTTTATGTGAAAATATACTCATTAAGCTTTAATTTCATATCTTATTCAACCTCTAATTCGATTTCTACCACTTTTGGTGATTTTTTAAAGTCACACAACTGTTACTGTCCAAAACTATTTTATTACGATTTGAGTCTTACATAATCTCACTTACTCCATTCCATCTTACTGAAAGTTTGCTCAACTATCGAGCACATTGATCATAAATTTTTACACACATATACTTGCACTTATTCATCACATAGTCATATTCAGTTACACTAGTCACTACATGATCACATGTATTTTCACTTAGTCAATTTCCCGTTGAACTCATTAGAATAATAACAGATATGCGGTGGCCTGCACATATTACCACCCTTGTAGCCGAAGCTATCTGGTGCACATAGTAGGTTGCACTTAGTACTACATCTGTGACCAAAATCGTTTCTTACACATAGTGGCCTGCACTTAGTACCACACATGTGATTGAAGCTATCGGGTACGCATAGTAGCCTGCACTTAGCACTACACATGCGACCTAACCATCTGGTACACGTAGTAGCTTGCACTTAGTACTACACACGTGACCTAAAACCATCTTAAACACATAGTAGCCTGCACATAGTATTACACATGTGTTCTCACGACGGATCATTTGTATTTTTTCTATTCCGAAGGTCCAATCGGGAAATTCCTCACTTTTCAACATTTTACCAATTCATCCTTAAACAATTTTAATTCATAATTTACATCAAGTGATCATTCAATATACAACCACATCTCATATAATAACAAAATATTATATCATAAGTAAAAACGATATATTATTTACATACAAACTTACTCATATCATTTAAATGTCATTTTCCATTAAATTTTCATTAACATCAAATCAATAAAATCATAGCAAGATATATTTCATGTATAACAATAATAACATGAATAACATACTTATTAAATCACACGAACTTACCTCGACACCAAAATAGCAAAAAGGGATCTAACCGTCGATTTTCCATTTTTCATCCGATCTAGGTCCAATATTCATTTTCCTTGATCTATAATATCACATTTAGTCTAATTATTAGTCACATTATTTAATGTGATCCAAAAATCATATTTTTGCAAAATTACGTTTTGCACCTAAACTTTGTCAAAATTACACTTTTGCCCCTAGGCTCGTAAAATTATTTTTATTCAATTTCCTCACTCTTTAAGCCTAGCTGAACAATTTTCATAACTATAGGAAACTACAATTCTCATCAAAACACACTTTCATGACAAATGTTATAACTTTTACAATTTAGTCCTTTTTAGCGTTTTCACTGAAAACTACTTTGTAAAAGTCGTTTCTCCAACCATAAACATGCATAATCTACCATTAAACATCAAAATGCACAAATTTATAACATGGGTCAAACCCTAGACCTTCATCATAACTCAAATAAATGGTAGAAATAGGTAAATCTTGTTATGAGGATTTCAAAATCGTAAAAATCATTAAAAACGGGGCTAGAACGGACTTACAATCGAGCTTGGAAGCTTGAAAAACCTAGCTATCTCTTCTCCATGCAAGTTTTGGCCATGGGGTTGAAGATGGACAAAAATTGGCTTTTAATTTTGTTTTTAATTCATTTTAATTACTAAATGACCAAAATACCCCTAAATTAAAAATATTCTATTTCACCCATTTCATATCCATTTTTGTCCAAAAAATTAACCAATGGTCTAATTAAAATTTAAGGACCTCCAATTTAAAATTTCATAACAATTGGGCACCTCTAGCATGTAGAACTCAACTTTTGCACTTTTTACGATTTAGTCCTTTTGACTAAATTGAGTGTCCAAACGTCAAAATTTTCGGACGAAATTTTCATAAAACAATTCCATATAATTTGGGATGTTACATCGGATGCATTTTCTTACATCGGATTCATTTTCTTACATCGGATTCATGGTCTCGAAACCATTATTCTGACTAGGCCCTAATTTGGGATGTTACATTTCGAATAAAAGTTTAATGTCTTAATTTAAACCGTTAACAAATCGCTTACACATGATTTTTTGGTAGAAACATACTCTCGAGCATATTTACTCAACCACACAAGTTCTCTTTGATATCAGTCACAGTCATATGACCCTGTTTTAATTCTAAAAATTCTTTGTGCTTTTGATCAAGGAGTTGCTGGCTTAAATATTTCTTCCGGAATTCAGTCTAAAAGAATTCCAGGTGACTCTCTCTCTCTTGGTACTATAGACACCAAAGTATTCCACCATTGATATGTTGTGTTTCACAATAAAGAAATGGCACACTTTAAATATTCAGCTGGCGTGCACGAAAGTTTATCGAATACCCGAATAGTGTTTTCAAGCCAAAATTTAGCTCTCTCGGGATCATCATCAATAGAATCTCTGAACTCTTTGGCCCCATGTTTATGAATCTTATCAATTGGAAGCTTATTTAATCATTGAAGTTCCACAACTTGAGAGGATACAGGAACGGTTTGAGGATTAGATGGGGGTGAAGGTTGTTCTGCAGCCGGATTTGTCTAGACATATTGTGTGAACCATTCGTTCATCATTTGGAAAAAGTCTTCTTTAGCTTCTCCTTCGTGACTACTCGTTACAAGTCTAGAATTAGACGGCGTTGTCCCATGAGTGGGAGTTGGCGTATTACTCTCTAAATCGTCAGCTACAGCTCGGTCGAGATCCATTTACTATACGAAAACACAGTTTAAATTGTTAGGAGTCATCACACTATCACAGTTTATATATGGCGTATATAGCTAGACTCTCACATATGCTACGTTAGTCCTAGAATCGACTAAACCGTAGCTCTGATACTAATAAATGTAACACCCCTCACCCGTATTCAACGCTGGAATAGGGTTACCGAGTATTACTGGACTTATAGCACAATTCAAACTTACAATTCATACACAATCAACCAAATCATAAACATTTCATTCACAACCAATCAATGTGTCCCTAATACAAGCCTATGAGGCCCTAAACATACATTGGGAGTGGTTCGAGACTAAATTGATAATTCAGGAAACTTTTCGACACATAGAAAAGTTTTGCATAAAATAGGGGACACACGCCCATATGGCCCGCTCGTGTGTCCCACACGGCCACCAGACATGCCTATATCACAAGCCTTGTGGACATTCGAAATGGGAGCACATGGCCGTGTCTCGGTCCATGTTCGACCCTATGTAACTCTCTGACTTGGGTCACACGGCCAACACTCATGCTCGTGTCGCTAACCCGTGTGCCCTAAAAATGGCCATACACTCCCGTGTGCCAAGCCATGTGCTAGGCCGTGCCAAACCTATAGGGTATACTGACTTATGCCACAAGGCCAAGTCAGACGCCTGTGTGTGAGGCTGTGTGGAGCATACTGACTTGATTTTAATTTCAACACCAGAGGACACACAGCCGTGTAACAAAACCGTGTGTCACACACGGTCAAGTCATACGCCATTGTCTTTGCCCATATGGACAAAAATAGGCTATTTACAAAGCCATTTGGCCACACAAACTTGTATGTACCTATACCACATCAATTATCACCAACACTTAGCATATCTAATCATCTAAACTAGCCAACTCAAACATAAATCTTACACATTCCATACTTCCATTTTACATATACATAATTCACCAAAACATACCATACCAATTGTACCAAACTTTCCTTCCTTAAATCATCAAAAGTGGCTAAACTCAAATATGCAATATCAAGCCTAATTTCATAAGCATACCATTATCTTTAACTCAACCATTTGACACTCATTATACCTATAGCCATCAAGCATCACACAACAATCATATAACTCATATCACAAAGCATAAACACATATATCAATACATAATTCAACCATACCAAAATAACCTCAAATAAGCCATCACTCGTGGCTATTTATACAAACCAAAACGTATACATTTACAAGCCAATTCAAATGGCCAAAATCATTACCAGAACATATGATACGATCTGCCTCGGGGTGAGTCGAGTCGTATGCGAGTTTGCCCGATCATCTACGAGAAAGTATCGTTCGGCTCTTTTAAAAAAGATGTTTTTAGGTTAAATAATGCGGAAGCTACTTAAGGGGTTCAAAGGTTGGGTTTAAAATATGAAATATGAAGGTTCGGTTTTAAAAGAAGCAAAAGAATGAAAATAAATTGAAGGTAGTTTAATGAATGATGGTTATGGAAGATGGTAAACTTAAAAGCAACTAAGAACCAATATTAGGAAATATTGACCCAAGTACTTATATGCTTTCAAGGTGAAAGTGAAAATGATAGAACCTCGACCCGCTACTTAGCAAAGTAGGAACCTCGGTATAAGGGTGAACGCCACACTCGGTTGAGTGATAAGTTCAAAGAAGAACAAGGTTGACGCCACTAGGCTTCCTAGATAAGCCAACAAGTCTTCAACGAAATTAGGGAGAAAAGTATCTCACCAAATAGTTTCATTAACAAGAAATAATAATAAAAGTTCAACAACCTTTACAAATGAAACTAAACAACTATTTATAGCATAGTTCTTGGGGTAGCCGAATGGACATAAAACAATGCTTAAAGACTAAGTAAAATTTGGCTAGAAAATGCTAGAATAAACTAGAAGACAATCATTAAGTGACTAAGTCTAAATTCAACTACTAGGAACGCCAATGGGCATGCTTTGTGGAGAAGCAATTCGGCTGAATGAATGTGAAGCATGGAAGCTTAATAGCCATGTCTAGATTCGGCTAAGGAGAGGAGGAATGGAAGCTTTCATGCATGCTTTTTGGCTGAATAGTCACTTAGAAAATATCAACCTACATATGTCCATTGGTCTCCACGAAAAGGCGTATTGGAAGAAGGAAAATTCAGCAACTCATTTAAGTCGTCCATGCATAGTAAACACTTTAATAAATGCTGTTCATGAACATGTCTTGGCCATGCACAAAACACCCACTTAAATGCTGCACATTAAATTCGTTTCTTGCCATGAACCTACAACAAATTAATGCATCAAGTAAGCAGCAATTAATTCAGCCATGCATGCTTGCCACAAACAGCCTCTTTAATGAACGCCCCTTGCATGCTAGACAAGTCCTTAAATTCATCCTATGCTTGCTCCAACACCTCTTTAATTCGGTTAGCCATCATGTACTATAAATTCGGCTGGACAAAGTAGCAACATGCATTGAATTTGGTCAAGACATTAAACCAGCAGCTCATTAAATTCGTCCCAAGCTCCAACACTCATTGAATTCGGCTTCTTTATTGCTGATTCATTCATGTGCCTAAAACCAATTTAATGAAGCAAATTAATTCATGTTAAACACATTAAATTCGGCACATTAAACCTGCAGCAAAGTTGAGACAATTTAAATTCATGGTTTTAATCACAAAACACATTAATAACATGTCTAAACAAGGACATATTTATGACCCACGCTTTAATACTAGGACAACCATTAAATTCGGTTTAGACAAATAAATAGCAGCAGCTAATTAATTTTTCTTAAACTTGACATATTAAATTCATGTCCTAAACTAAGACACATTAAAAAACTTTATTTAATTATGTATTGATTTGACAAATTAAAATGAGCTAATTATTTTAAGCTAACTAAATAAACTAACTTAATTATTTCAGGAAATTAAAATGCAAGAAATTAAATAATTTCGAATCGAGCTCAATGAGCTTGCGTCAAAATGAAATTAAATTGGTAACAAGCTGAATTAAGCTAGATGAAGCTCGGGGAGCTGGAAACGAGCTAGGATCAGCTTGCCAAAAAGTAATGTACTCGACTAGGAGACTTGTTGAAGAAGAGGTTCCCGGGCGCTCACATCATTCCCCCCTCTTTTAGGCGACTTGTCCTCAAGTCGAACCGTTTGTCTAAAGGACAATATTTTTTCTTGCTTGGTTTTCCTTGGTCGAATGGGACAAAGGATATCAAGCAAACCTGAAATTGATTCACCAATGGACAAGTTAACACATCACCATCATAAATAAGTAGCAGAGGGTTAAGACAATAAAAACCAATAGATAACCCGAATGTTGAGCAAAAGACGAATCTTATCTTACTGAATTGACTTACCAATTTTGGCAGTGACAAGTGGAAAGTATTTAAATTCGGATGGTACATGTAAAATTTAGCCCAAAGGTCATATGGCAAGAATTTTATTCGTTCATAACATGGATACTTCACATTGTCGCACAATTTTGATATGTCATCAATATGATCAATTGAACAAAATGGAAACAATGAATGATCAATCGCGCATCTTAACAAACAAGGATGAATTCCTCGTTTCAACCACAACATTCCAAATGGTTCAAAACAAAGGACATATGCCCTTGGCTTTTTGATTTGAACAAGCTCACATTGCCTTATTCGATTAAATGGACTTGCAGTAGTAGGATGAACAATATGACCACATTCCACAAAGTCGTCATCAACAACACCAATTTCTTCATCTTTCAAACAAAACAAAGATATTGTTGACTTACCTTCATTAACTTGGAAGTTACATGATGTTAGTTCGATTTTACCTCATTTGCGCAAAACAAACCTTCGCTCCTTAGCAAGTTAATGCAATCGATAATTTGAACTCGAACAAACCTGTAAAGGTGAAAAGTCAAAAAGACAATTCTTGCTTTTCAAAATATAAGTTCCACATGAATGGAAAATGTTAAGGTCACCACGAAAAATGTACTTAAAAGGACAGGATAAAATGTTGTTCACAGATGGAACGTCTGATTCAATTCCGGGATTAAAAATAAAATTTTCAGAATAAAAAACTTGGTTTTGATTTTGTAATCCAGCCACATGCTTTATTTCCAAAAATAAAGATAAGAGTCGAAGAAGATGAGTAGGTAAAACAAAGTTACTTACAACAAGATCACAATGCTTACCTTTTCTTGGAAACAACCCGAAATGGCTTACTCCCGGCTTAAAGACTCGATTTTGATCACTTATCCCAAATTGTAACAAAAATTTCATTTTCGCAGATAAGTCGCAAAAGTGAATCAAAGAGACTTTAAATTGACAAATACACAAGCATTCATGCTTCACAAATCCTAGTCGAACAAACAGTCCGAAACATGGAAATTTCGCTTAGAAATTCAAAGATTTCTCTTGAAGAGCAAAATCAAACAGATCAAATATTTCATGCAAAAATCTTTTAACGCATATATCGAGCAAAGAAGTTGTGTTCATGCGACCTTTCAGAAATTCAAATCCATCACAAATCATTTGAATAGGCACGTTTAAACAGAAAGATGAATTCAAAGAATTTACATAGCCATACTTATCAAAATGTGAAAACCTTTTATCATATACATTCACAATTTGCACAGGATGAACCAATCCAACAGAATCAACAGAATTGCCGTTATAAAACATGTCATAAGACGGAATCTTCATGGCATCTTTTGAATCAACATCGTTAACAATAATATGTGAACAATAATTAGCCAAATCAAAAGATGGAAGTTTTTCAGAAGTTATGCCATCAAAACCTTTATGAGTAATTTTTAAATCAGGCGGCCTTGATTCGATAAACAAAGATTCCTTACCTTCCTTACCTTCAATTTCCAATGGGTGGCGGTCGTCCACGAACATACCTTTCTCAAACAACTGAAATCGCCTCTCATCTTGAAGGTATCGGAGTTGGATTTGGTCGCACGGACTTTTAGGAACCTAAAAAGAAAGATCACAAATAGATCGAGTAGAAGTGTTAGTAGAAAGAATCCTCGCTTGCTCACTAACATCATTTTCACTCGATTCTATTTCTTCTGAATCACTCATTTCTTTTATCTCAACTTCTTTTTCGACTCTTTTTTCTTGTTCACATTCTTTTTCTCTCTCAAACTCTTTTTCATTCTCTTTTTCAATCTCATTTTCTTTTTCATTTTCGTTTTGTTTTGCAAAGGCTTTTTCAAAGGCTTTTTCAAGTTCTCTCAAGATTCGCTCATTTTCTCTCTTACTTGCCTTTTGCCTCTCATTTCTTTTTATTTCGTTTTCTTTTTCTTCTTTTTCTTTTTCTTTTTCTTTTCTTTGTTTTCTCGTTACAAGAATGTACAAAAGAATCATGGGAATAGAGATCATGTTCGAAAGGCCAAGAACTATTTGCATGTGATTCACAATCAAAACTTCGTGTAGAACACTCCTTGAATGATTTCTTTGAAGTTCGAGAAGAAGTATATCTATCTCTTCGCACATTTTCTTGGAAGGAGTCAAAATCATAGTCGCCTTCTTGTCGTCCCAAACTCCTTGATGAGAAATAATCTCGTTCAAAGTCTCTTCTCGAATAGGAGTCATAGTATGAATCTCTTTGCCTCGAAGTCAATGGCGAGAAAGAATCACGATAGGAACTTTTGTTCAAGTAATATTCGGCAGTATATCTCCGTGGTGTTTTTGGTTTCGTTTTTCGACTTGAAGAAACTCGATCACTTCGGTCTCGTTTTTCCAATCGATCTAGCCTCACTTGCAGTTGGCCAAACTCAGAATTCGCCATTCTTCGCACTTCTTGAACCAAGTATTGGAACTCTGACACGGTAAATTCTTCACAATACATCTTGATTACTGAAAGGAAAATATGTTAGATCAAAACAAAAATTTAAGTACCTCACCACAAACCTCACGATTTCGCTCGGAAAGAAGAAGGAAAAAGTGACACTCTCGCTCGTGTTTTACACTCGATTGGCTTTTACCTCTGCTTAAATAGTCTCACACGCTCGTGCCTTTTACCTCTCAAACTTTCTCTCGCAACTTCATTTTCTGACTTGCCAAGGCCTTATCGTAGGCTTAGGGGTCGGTTTCAAAATTGGGTAACAAAGGATAAAATATGAGGGGTTATGGGTTGGCTGAAAGAAAAAAAATTCTAGGGTTTAAGTGTGGCGATGGGATAGGAAGTGAAAGAAAAGATGAAAGAATAACTTCAAGATCGGGGCTGATTTACAATAGAAAAAGTTTTCACTTCAAATTTTTTTTCGATTTTTTTATTTTTTTAACTTTTTTTAACACTTTTTTTTGGCTTTTTTTTTTCTTTTTTTTTTTATACTTCTCCTTTTTTTTTCAATTACAAAAAAGCTAAATACAATGCTTTTTTTTTACAAAATTTTTTTGAATTTTTTTGAATTTTTTTATTTTTACTTTACGAACCTACTCCCGATGATGGTGCGAATGTCGGTACTTCTTGTTTTACAAGCTCTGATACCAACTGATATAATCCGCCTCGGGGTGAGTCTAGTCGTATGCGAGTTTGCCTGATCGTCTACGAGAAAGTATCGTTCGGCTCTTTTAAAGAAGATGTTTTTAGGTTAAATAATGCGGAAACTATTTAAGGGGTTCAAAGGTTGGGTTTAAAATATGAAATATGAAGGTTCGGTTTTAAAAGAAGCCAAAGAATGAAAATAGATTGAAGGTAGTTTAATGAATGATGGTTATGGAAGATGGTAAACTTAAAAGCAAGTAAGAACCAATATTAGGAAATATTGACCCAAGTACTTATACGCTTTCAAGGTGAAAATGAAAATGATAGAACCTCGACCCGCTACTTAGCAAAGTAGGAACCTCGGTATAAGGGTGAATGCCACACTCGATTGAGTGATAAGTTCAAAGATGAACAAGGTTGACGCCACTAGGCTTCCTAGATAAGCCAACAAGTCTTCAACGAAATTAGGGAGAAAAGTATCTCACCAAATAGTTTCATTAACAAGAAACAATAATAAAAGTTCAACAACCTTTACAAATGAAAGTAAACAACTATTTATAGGATAGTTCTTGGGGTAACCGAATGGACATAAAACAATGCTTAAAGACTAAGTAAAATTCGGCTAGAAAATGCTAGAATAAACTAGAAGACAATCATTAAGTGACTAAGTCTAAATTCAACTACTAGGAACGCCAATGGGCATGCTTTGTGGAGAAACAATTCGGCTGAATGAATGTGAAGCATGGAAGCTTAACAGCCATGTCTAGATTCGGCTAAGGAGAGGATGAATGAAAGCCTTCATGCATGCTTTTTGGCTGAATGGTCACTTAGAAAATATCAACCTACATATGTCCATTGGTCTCCATGAAAAGGCATATGGGAAAAAGGAAAATTCAGCAACTCATTTAAGTCGTCCATGCATGGTAAACACTTTAATAAATGCTGTCCATGAACATGTCTTGGCCATACACAAAACGCCCACTTAAATGCTGCACATTAAATTCGTTTCTTGCCATGAACCTACAACAAATTAATGCATCAAGTAAGCAACAATTAATTCAGCCATGCATGCTTGCCACAAACAACCTCTTTAATGGACGCCCCTTGCATGCTAGACAAGTCCTTAAATTCGTCCTATGCTTGCTCCAACACCTCTTTAATTCGGTCAGCCATCTTGTACCATAAATTCGGCCGGACAAAGTAGCAACATGCATTGAATTCGTCAAGACATTAAACCAGCAGCTCATTAAATTCGTCCCAAGCTCCAACACTCATTGAATTCGGCTTCTTTAATGCTGATTCATTCATGTGCCTAAAACCAATTTAGTGAAGCAAATTAATTCACGTTAAACACATTAAATTCGGCACATTAAACCTGCAGCAAAGTTGAGACAATTTCAATTCATGGTTTTAATCACAAAACACATTAATAACATGTCTAAACAAGGACATATTTATGACCCACGTTTTAATGCTAGGACAACCATTAAATTTGGTTTAGACAAATAAATAGCAGCAGCTAATTAATTTGTCTTAAACTTGACATATTAAATTCATGTCCTAAACTAAGACACATTAAAAAACTTTATTTAATTATGTATTGATTTGACAAATTAAAACGAGCTAATTATTTTAAGCTAACTAAATAAACTAACTTAATTATTTCAAGAAATTAAAATGCAAGAAATTAAATAATTTCAAATCGAGCTCAATGAGCTTGTGTCAAAATGAAATTAAATTGGTAACAAGCTGAATTGAGCTAGATGAAGCTCAGGGAGCTGGAAACGAGCTAGGATCAGCTTGCCAACAGTCACAGCTCGACTAGGGAGACTTGTTCGAAGAGGTTCGCTGGGCACGCTCACATCATTCCCCCCCTCTTTTAGGTGACTTGTCCTCAAGTCGAACCGTTTGTCTAAAGGACAATATTTTTTCTTGCTTGGTTTTCCTTGGTCGAATGGGACAAAGGATATCAAGCAAACCTGAAATTGATTCACCAATGGACAAGTTAACGCACACCATCATAAATAAGTAGCAGAGGGTTAAGACAATAAAAACCAATAGATAACCCGAATGTTGAGCAAAAGACGAATCTTATCTTACTGAATTGACTTACCAATTTTGGCAGTGACAAGTGGAAAGTATTTAAATTCGGATGGTACATGTAAAATTTAGCCCAAAGGTCATATGGCAAGAATTTTATTCGTTCATAACATGGATACTTCATATCGTCGCACAATTTTGATATGTCATCAATATGATCAATTGAACAAAATGGAAGCAAGGAATGATCAATCGCGCATCTTAACAAACAAGAATGAATTCCTCGTTTCAACCACAACATTCCAAATGGTTCAAAACAAAGGACATATGCGCTTGGCTTTTTAATTTGAGCAAGCTCACATTGCCTTATTCGATTAAATGGACTTGCAGTAGTAGGATGAACAATATGACCACATTCCACAAAGTCATCATCAACAACACAGATTTCTTCATCTTTCAAAAAAAACAAAGATATTGTTGACTTACCTTGATTAACTTGGAAGTTACATGATGTTAGTTCGATTTTACCTTGTTTGCGCAAAAAAACCTTCGCTCCTTAGCAAGGTAATGCAATCGATAATTTGAACTCGAACAAACCTGTAAAGGTGAAAAGTCAAAAAGACAATTCTTGCTTTTCAAAATATAAGTTCCACATGAATGGAAAATGTTAAGGTCACCACGAAAAATGTACTTAAAAGGACAGGATAAAATGTTGTTCACAGATGGAACGTCTGATTCAATTCCGGGATTAAAAATAAAATTTTCAGAATAAAAAACTTGGTTTTGATTTTGTAATCCAGCCACATGCTTTATTTCCAAAAATAAAGATAAGAGTCGAAGAAGATGAGTAGGTAAAACAAAGTTACTTACAACAATATCACAATGCTTACCTTTTCTTGGAAACAACTCGAAATGGCTTACTCCCAGCTTAAAGACTTGGTTTTGATCACTTATCCCAAATTGCAACAAAAACTTCATTTTCGCAGATAAGTCATAAAAAGTGAATCAAAGAGACTTTAAACCGACAAATACACAAGCATTCATGCTTCACAAATCGTAGTCAAACAAACGATCAAAAACATGGAAATTTGATAGAAATTCAAAGATTTCTCTTGAAGAGCAAAATCAAACAGATCAAATATTTCATGCAAAAATCTTTTAACGTATATATCGAGCAAAAAAGTTGTGTTCATGCGACCTTTCAGAAATTCAAATCCATCACAAATCATTTGAATAGGCACGTTTAAATAGAAAGATGAATTCAAAGAATTTACATAGCCATACTTATCAAAATGTGAAAACCTTTTATCACATACATTCACAATTTGCACAGGATGAACCAATCCAACAGAATCAACAGAATTACCGTTATAAAACATGTCATAAGACGGAATCTTCATGGCATCTTTTGAATCAACATCGTTAACAATAATATGTGAACAATAATTAGCCAAATCAAAAGATGGAAGTTTTTCAGAAGTTATGCCATCAAAACCTTTATGAGTAATTTTTAAATCAAAGTGCCTTGATTCGATAAACAAAGATTCCTTACCTTCCTTACCTTCAATTTCCAATGGGTGGCGGTCGTCCACGAACATACCTTTCTCAAACAACTGAAATCGCCTCTCATCTTGAAGGTATCGGAGTTGGATTTGGTCGCACGGACTTTTAGGAACCTGAAAAGAAAGATCACAAATAGATCGAGCAGAAGTGTTAGTAGAAAGAATCCTCGCTTGCTCACTAACATCATTTTCACTCGATTCTATTTCTTCTAAATCACTCGTTTCTTTTATCTCAACTTCTTTTTCCACTATTTTTTCTTGTTCACATTCTTTTTCTCTCTCAAACTCTTTTTCATTCTCTTTTTCAATCTCATTTTCTTTTTCATTTTCCTTTTGTTGTTCAAAGGCTTTTTCAGAGGCTTTTTCAAGTTCTCTCAAGATTCGCTCATTTTCTCTCTTACTTGTCTTTTGCCTCTCTTTTCTTTTTGTTTCGTTTTCTTTTTCTTCTTTTTCTTTTTCTTTTCTTTTCTTTGTTTCCTCGTTACAAGAATGTACAAAAGAATCATGAGAATAGAGATTATGTTCAAAAGGCCAAGAACTATTTGCATGTGATTCACAATCAAAACGTCGTGTAGAACACTCCTTGAATGATTTCTTCGAAGTTCGGGAAGAAGTATATCTATCTCTTCGCACATTTTCTTGGAAGGAGTCAAAATCATAGTCGCCTTCTTGTCGTCTCAAACTCCTTGATGAAAAATACTCTCGTTCGAAGTCTCTTCTCAAATAGGAGTCATAGTATGAATCTCTTTGCCTCGAAGTCAATGGCGAGAAAAAATCACGATAGAAACTTTTTTTCAAGTAATATTCGGCAGTATATCTCCGTGGTGTTTTTGGTTCTGTTTTTCGACTTGAAGAAACTCGATCACTTTGGTCTCGTTTTTCCAATCGATCTAGCCTCACTTGCAGTTGGCCAAACTCAGAATTCGCCATTCTTTGCACTTCTTGAACCAAGTATTGGAACTCCGACTCAGTAAATTCTTCACAATACATCTTGATTGCTGAAAGGAAAATATGTTAGATCAAAACAAAAATTTAAGTACCTCACCACAAACCTCACGATTTCGCTCGGAAAGAAGAAGGAAAAAGTGACACTCTCGCTCGTGTTTTACACTCGATTGGCTTTTACCTTCGCTTGAATAGTCTCACACGCTCGTGCCTTTTACCTCTCAAACTTTCTCTCGCAACTTCATTTTCGGACTTGCCAAGGCCTTATCATAGGCTTAGGGGTCGGTTTCAAAATTGGGTAACAAAGGATAAATATATGAGGGGCTACGGGTTGGCTGAAAGAAAAAAAAATTCTAGGGTTTAAGTGTGGCGATGGGATAGGAAGTGAAAGAAAAGATGAAAGAATGACTTCAAGATCGGGGCTGATTTACAATAGAAAAAGTTTTCACTTCAAAATTTTTTCGATTTTTTTTATTTTTTTAACTTTTTTTTAACAATTTTTTTTGCTTTTTTTTCTTTTTTTTATACTTCTCCTTGTTTTTCAATTACAAAAATGCTAAATACAATGCTTTTTTTTACAAAATTTTTTTTGAATTTTTTTATTTTTTTATATTTACTTTACGAACCTAGTCCCGATGATGGTGCGAATGTCGGTACTTCTTGTTTTACAAGCTCTGATACCAAATAATACGATCCGCCTCGGGGTGAGTCTAGTCGTATGCGAGTTTGCCCGATCGTCTACGAGAAAGTATCGTTCGGCTCTTTTAAAGAAGATGTTTTTAGGTTAAATAATGCGGAAACTATTTTAGGGGTTCAAAGGTTGGGTTTAAAATATGAAATATGAAGGTTCAGTTTTAAAAGAAGCAAAAGGATGAAAATAGATTGAAGGTAGTTTAATGAATGATGGTTATGGAAGATGGTAAACCTAAAAGCAAGTAAGAACCAATATTAGGAAATATTGACCCAAGTACTTATACACTTTCAAGGTGAAAATGAAAATGATAGAACCTCGACACGCTACTTAGCAAAGTAGAAACCTCGGTATAAGGGTGAACGCCACACTCGGTTGAGTGATAAGTTCAAAGAAGAACAAGGTTGATGCCACTAGGCTTTCTAGATAAGCCAACAAGTCTTCAACGAAATTAGGGAGAAAAGTATCTCACCAAATAGTTTCATTAACAAGAAACAATAATAAAAGTTCAACAACCTTTACAAATGAAAGTAAACAACTATTTATAGCCTAGTTCTTGGGGTAGCCGAATGGACATAAAACAATGCTTAAAGACTAAGTAAAATTCAGCTAGAAAATGCTAGAATAAACTAGAAGACAATCATTAAGTGACTAAGTCTAAATTCAACTACTAGGAACGCCAATGGGCATGCTTTGTGGAGAAGCAATTAATTTGAATGAATGTGAAGCATGGAAGCTTAATGACCATGTCTAGATTCGGCTAAGGAGAGGATGAATGGAAGCCTTCATGCATGCTTTTTGGCTGAATGGTCACTTAGAAAATATCAACCTACATATGTCCATTGGTCTCCACGAAAAGGCGTATTGGAAGAAGGAAAATTCAGCAACTCATTTAAGTCGTCCATGCATGGTAAACACTTTAATAAATGCTGTCCATGAACATGTCTTGGCCATGCACAAAACACCCACTTAAATGCTGCACATTAAATTCGTTTCTTGCCATGAACCTACAACAAATTAATGCATCAAGTAAGCAGCAATTAATTCAGCCATGCATGCTTGCCACAAACAACCTCTTTAATGGACGCCCTTGCATCTTGGACAAGTCCTTAAATTCGCCCCTATGCTTGCTCCAACACCTCTTTAATTGGTCAGCCATCATGTACCATAAATTAAATTTGGACAAAGTAGCAACATGCATTGAATTCGTCAAGACATTAAACCAGTAGCTCATTAAATTCGTCCCAAGCTCCAACACTCATTGAATTTGGCTTCTTTAATGCTAATTCATTCATGTACCTAAAACCAATTTAATGAAGCAAATTAATTCACATTAAACACATTAAATTCGGCACATTAAACCTGCAGCAAAGTTGAGACAATTTAAATTCATGGTTTTAATCACAAAACACATTAATAACATGTCTAAACAAGGACATATTTATGACCCACGTTTTAATGCTAGGACAACCATTAAATTCGGTTTAGACAAATAAATAGCAGCAGCTAATTAATTTGTCTTAAACTTGACATATTAAATTCATGTCCTAAACTAAGACACATTAAAAAAACTTTGTTTAATTATGTATTGATTTGACAAATTAAAATGAGCTAATTATTTTAAGCTAACTAAATAAACTAACTTAATTATTTCAGCAAATTAAAATGCAAGAAATTAAATAATTTCAAATCGAGCTCAATAAGCTTGCGTCAAAATGAAATTAAATTGGTAACAAGCTGAATTGAGCTAGATGAAGCTCGGGGATCTGGAAACGAGCTAGGATCAGCTTGCCAACAGTCACAACTCGACTAGGGAGACTTGTTCAAAGAGGTTCGCTGGGCGCGCTCGCATCAACATAGCCATGACCAAAGTCCCTATACATGCCATATACTCAAACATAAGCTTAAAAGTACCAATTCGATAGTAGGATAGTGTGACAAAATCTCTGGTGATCCCGAATTCGAGCTAGCTTTGTAATCACTATAAAACATAGGAAAATAAACAAAGTAAGCTATAAAGCTTAGTAAGCTCGTATAAAATAAACTCAATTCAATCTCAAGATTATAATTCAACAATTTGAATATATCAACATTTAGCATACATTAGCTAACAAACCTTCCATATACACAATTATAATATTAATCACATTCTTCACAAGTTTCTTCGAACCAAAGCTTATACATGTCATGTATGTACCTATACCATTTCATATCATTCTCATACTCAATCACATCTTTCGTTTACCCATTAAACCATTCAGAATAGAAGTCAGATACTCAAGAGTCTCATGCACTAAGTACCTCTACCATGGCCCGAAGCCAAATCAAGGTAGCTTATATCTGAAGTATTGGTATCATGGCCCGAAGCCAAATCAGCCAATATTCATGGCCTGAAGCCAAAACAGTATAACTCGTGCCCGAAGTGCTAATATCATTGCCCGAAGCCAACTCAATGTATCCCCTAATGACATGTCACTAGTATCCTAAACTATTCCTAAGGTTCAACCAGGATTTCAAATGTCGAATCGTCGTCAATTCGCTAACGATCATATCTACAGTCTCATATTCACAAATTATGCAATATCAAAGCATATGAAATACATTTGTATCAAAACTTATAATATACGAACTTACCTCGAATACAAAAACGGCTAAATAAGTCAACTATTTCGTAACCTTGTTCTTTCCCCGATCTAAGTTCGTATTTTACTTTTCTTGATCTATATAATATCAAATTCAGCTTATTTAATTATCACTCTATTCAATTTAATCCAAAACACTCATTAAGGCACTTTTACATTTTGCCCCTAATATTTCACATTTTTCACAATTTAGTCCTTATTTCAAAAATCACAAATTAATGAAATTCAAAATTAACCCATGCTAGCTAAATTACTATTATGCCCCTAGTAGCCCATATTTTTTGTTTATTTCACATTTTAACCTCAAAGTCTCCACAGTTCAGAATTTAATCCCTAATTTGTATTTTCACTAAAAATCACTTAATAACACTTGTATAACTACCATCAAACATTCAAAATCTATCATCAAACATCAAAACACATGCTTATTCATCAATGGAAACTTTCTAAATCTTTAAAACTTTTGCAAATTAGTCCCTGGGCTAACTAGGCCTAGTTGCAACGATCTCAAAAGCATAGAAATCATTAAAAACGGGACAAAAACGGACTTACAATTGAGCATCAAAGTGACTGAAAGCTTCAAGCCCTAAAATGGTGTTCTTTTATCTTTAATTTTAGCAATTGAAGAAGATTGAAGCAATTCAAATTTGTTTGTTTTATTTAATTAGCTTATATTTGCTAATTACCAATTTAACCTTTATAATAAACCATTAATACACATGTTAATATGTCCATAAATGTACACTCAAATAAGTAATGGTCTAATTACCATATAAGGACCTTAACTTTAAGGTTCTATGGATATTAGAAACCTTTAGCTATTAGAACTCAAATTTTACACTTTACACGATTTAGTCCTTTTTATCAAATTAAACACTCAAATGACAAAATTTCTTAATGAAAATTTCACATAATCATATTTTCATGCTGTAAACATTAAAATAATAATAAAATAATTATTTTGACATCAGATTTGTGGGCCTGAAACTATAGTTTTTATTTGACTAAAAATGGGCTGTTACAATTGGGGCTTCAATGTCGCTAGCATTCAATTTTTTTAGCGATATAAAATTGATTACAATGTTTCCCTTTTTATGTACAAAATATATTCTTTATTTTTTCCTTGCATTTCAATTGCATTTTCCACCATCTACTAACATTTAAATAGTGAAAAATTATTGATTTAAGCGCTACTTCAAGTACCAATTACAATTTCTTGGGCGATTGAACTTTTACCATTTTTATGAGTTAGTCTCTGTACCTTTATTAATCACTAGTTCGATAAAGGTACCTATCCAAAGTTACATATTTCATATCAAATATTATATATGGAAATTTACATATAATTCACATTAGAATTTAATAAAGACAACTATGAGTTGCAATAGAAATATAAAAAAAATGATCATTTTTTATTGATATCATTTATATTTACACCGCAATAATAAGTAAATAAAAAATACATCACCGGTTTCATCGAGAAAATATGTGCCACAGGGCAGTGGCTGACGGGTGCATGTTGGATTTCTGAGCACAACTACTAGTGTTGACTCCTCTTATTGATTGTAATAATTATCCTTATCTTCTTCGTCTTCACCTCCACCTCCACCCTCATACTCATCTTCATCTCCATCATCGTCTTCATCTACACATCTACCCTTGGCTTTGTCTTCGTCTCCATCTCCATCGCCTTCCTCCATGCTTGAGTACGGTGTCGTCCTAGCCTCCCATCATGTGTCCTTCAGTCTATGAAAAGGTGGTTGTGTCGATAGCCCACCTCAATAAAATGACGTGAGGGGTGTTTTTGAAACTATCGACGAATAATCGTATGATGTTGCAAAACCTAGATACTTCGACATTGACCCGAGTATCGATACTAGCATTAATGATGACACCGGTGTCGCCATTAATGTTGGTACATGCGTCGTCTATATCGACATTTGTATCGACATCGATGTTGCCATGGGGGCATAGAATACTGGGGACGAAGGTGCCCTAAAAACATACCTACGGGAGGTGTAGATGTAGGGTGTTGTGGTGGTGAATAGCATAGTACTTGTGAAAAAAATGGGGTTAGTGAAATGAATAACAATAAATAGAGTGAACTAATTGGGATCTGATGTAGACATTGATGGAGCTTGTTGGGTTGGAGTCGAGGAAGAACCCATAGCGGTGTCTCCTCCAGACCTACACTGCTGAGGTAGTCATCAATGCCTCTTTTGACGAGGTTTCCTACTCCTCTCCTTCACCGATAGTATATATGGCTTGCCAATAACTTTGAACCAAGACATGTACTTCAAACAAACTGCTATGTCAGATGAGAATAAGGGTTTGCTGATGGGTAAGAATTCCATCTTATGATTCCACATGTCGATGTACTCCTTATGGAAATCTCGCCAATTCTCGTCAGTCTTCCTCAGTAGATCCAGCTTGTGCAGTGCTTCCATGTCTCGCAATGGCAGCGTAATGTTTTACCTCTACCTGAAATGCCACATCACTCGATTCGATTCATGCATCTCCACTGTTGCGTACACTATCAATGGCACCTTTGCATCCCACATACTCTGAGTGGCCAAAAATTATGGCAGACGTTTGCTATGATATTCGAGTCGACATATGGCATCTATTCAAACTGCAGTGTACAATTGTAAATTTTGTTATGTACAAGATCTTAATTTACAAATCATTGCATAATTATTATAGGTTTGAAAAAATCAATAACTAACCTTAACATTGGAGTGTTGATCTAAAAGTAGCCAGATATCTTCAAGTTGCTCCGGTAATCCCACGTAACTTGGCCCATGGTTACACCTATTTAAGCTATATGTTAATTCAGACATATAATAAATAAATAATATTTACTATTGTAATTACATATTATTATCAAATGATTTTTACCTTGTCACCAATGACAATGTATATGGGTCGTTCACTCGGGGACATAGAAATGGTAACCGCCACCATGCCCATGACTGTAGTAGGAGCAGACAACCACCTATTGACTTCTTTTCTGATTCTATCACCCGACAGAACTCCCGATACAACATGGCCAGGACAGTTGATCTCCAACTTAGTCGTCTGCATTTTTTGAAGTCAAGTAGGTGTAGTAGACACCTTATGTGTACAAAATTTTAAGATTTATTGGGCATTAAAATGCCCCCGATTAACCTCAGGATGAATGCTCGGGCGTATGGTTCTTTAGTGATGTTGGGCGCATTTGGAGGAAAATCTTTAAAATTGTTTTCCAACCACTTTATATCTATTCGACCACCTTGAAACTTGTTCGGCACCTTTCCAAAAAATGCCTTGCAAAGGTCCTCTTTATCAGGAATGACTGTTGACCCCGTGACGACTGGCTCATCCACCGGTAAATCGAGTTGTAAAGTTATGTCCTCAAGTGTGATTTTACACTCACCAGATGGAAGATGGAAAGTGTATGTCTCAGGCCTCCATATTTCCACCAACATGTTGATGAGTGTAGGATCGAGTTTGCAGCCCCCGAGCATATGAGACGCATGCAATAATCCCACATCTTGCAAGTAACCACAAATTTCAGTGTCTAGGCTCTTTGACAAGTTATGTATGAACTTCTCCAAAACACGATTATCTGCCTATTTATATATAAAAATAAATTAATTTAAAACATTTTAAAAAATAAAAAATTTAAATTTAACTTAATTAAAATTATCAAAATTTAAAATTTCGTCTTACCATTATCACTTGAGAAACGAAAATGTGCTAGTCATTTAAAAGAATCAGAGAGCTTGACATTCATGAAAATTTAATCGAAACGAGTAATATACGAAATAATGACATAAAACTATAATATTTTTAAATAAGTGTATCAGAAAATTTAAAACAAAATTTGAGAAAATTGAGACAATAGGGAGAGTTGGATTTGAGTGAAAATAATGAAAAATGATCTGATATTTATAAAAAAAAAAGTTACTATTAGCCCTTAAAATTTTTTACCATTGTCAACGTTTAAAAAGTTATTGGAGGAACAAATGTTGGAGAAAAACACATCCAATTGAGCACTTTCACATGTTCACTCCAAAAATGGCCTATTTCCCTAATTTGAAAAAAAAAAGTCCTAAAAGGCCAATTAAAAAAATTTAACATATAAGCCTAATTTAGGTGGCCTTCTGATTGTTGATTTAATAAAAAAAATTGTGTAAGTGTAACACCTCTTACCCATATCCAACACTGGAACAGGGTCCGAGGCGTTACCAGACTCAAACACTAACATTCATACAAAATCGGGCCACAAGATTTTTCCCAAATTAAAACCATTTATTAACATACATATTGTCCCTTATAGGGGCCCATGAGGCCCAAAACATACATTGGGTATGGTTCGGGACTAAACGGAGAACTTTTATAACTTATATAGCACTTATAAAATTTTCTTATTTTGGAGGGTTACATGCCCGTGTGGGTAGGCCGTGTAGTCACACACACCTGACTGGCTTGGGGCATTTAACATCCTGAATTATGGCCTAGTCGGAATAGTGGTTTTGAGGCCACAAATTTGAGATAGAAATAGTGATTTTATGATTATTATGAGGTCCATGATATGTATGCATGCTTGTGTGAAAGTTTCATGAAGAAATTCTATGCATAAAATGCCTAATTGAACTTTAGAGACCAAATTGAATAAGATGCAAAACTTGTGTTCTAGAAGGCTTTAGCATGAAATTGCTTCAGATTATAAGTTAGAAGGTCCTAATTAGCAATTTGACCAATTTCTAAAATTTTGGACAAAAATGGGCATTCATAGGAAAATTTTGAAAGAAAGACCCTAAGGGCATTTTGGTCATTTGGTAATTAAAAGAATAAAAAGGGAAAATCAAAGCAAAAATATGCTTATCTTCTCCATGCTTGGCCGAAATTCTCAAGACACCATAGCTAGGGTTTTGTTCAACTTTCAAGCTTGACTGTAAGTGCTCCCAAGCCCCCTTTTTAATGTTCTTTACATTTTTGAAGTCCTCGTAGCTTGATTTCCTTATTTTCACCGTTATCTTGAAGTAGGGTTTATGTATGAAAATTTACCCATGTTTGACATGCATGTGTTTTGATGATTTATGGAGGAATATGAAAGTTTGGTGTGTGATAAACATCTTTTACAAGATGATTTTTCATGAAAACCACTAAAAAAAGGACTAAATTGAAAAAGGTGTAGAATGAGTAGTAAAAATTTGATTTTGATGAAAGATATGGGCTTTTATGAGTAGAAGGGAAATTCAGCTAGGCTTGGGTAACCAAGAAAATGCATACATTTCATTTTACGAGCCTAGGGACTAAATCGTAAATAAGTAAAAGATTAAGGGTAAAAAGGTAATTTTACCAAAGCATGAATTATGGATTGATTTGAAAAATGTGATTAATAAAAAAGTTAAATTTGGTATTATAGATCAAGAAAAATGTGATCTGGGTCTTGATCAGGGAAAGAATAAAGTACCTAACGATTAGGCTCGATTATCATCGTTTTGTACCAAGGTAAGTACACGTGTAAATAATGTGACAATGTAATGTATTTTGATGTGTTGACATTATGTGATAAATGTTTTATCATTATGTATGCTATGCCTAATGGTAACCTTGTAAGTATGAATGATATTGGTTACGAGCAAGTACGATGGAGATGTTATGTACATGTGAGAAAGAATCTTGTTTGAACCTTAGGAATAGTTTAGGATACAAGTGATATGTCACTAGGAATTAAGAAATCCAAACTCATTGAGTTGGTCTGGGTTCATGATATGTATGTGACATCTAAGCTCGTTGAGTTGGTCCGAGTTCATAATGGATGCAATACATGTAATTGGGTTTCGGGCAATGGTCTTGTGTGTCCTACGAGTGGCTAAGTAATCCTTGAGTGGGTCGGATACCTGACAGCTTGTGTGAGCAGCCTGTGTAGTTACACCTTGACCGATAGCTTTTATGAGTAGGCTCGTGAGTAGCTCCATTTCGAGCGTTACATGTTATGAGGTAGCCTTGGCTACGTATGTATAAGTGGCACTTATGTGCAAGTTATTCCGTGTATCCAATAGTATTCCTAGTGTTCAACGGGTAATGCAATGGATAATGTAATGAAAGACCCTAGGAGGCCATGTTAAAGAAGGTATGGTTATGTGATATACTATGAGTGAGTACAAGTATGTACGCTAAACTCATGAGCAATGCCTTGATGAAGAATGACTTGTGGTGAGAAAGTTATGTATATGTATATGTATATGAACATACGATAAGTATGCAAAAAGCTTGAATGATGAATAATCTTTATAGTTATGTTATTATGTCTTTGTATAATAATTGCTTACTATCATTGCATATTATTTGCATGTGGACTTACTAAGCTTTAATGCTTACTCCCTTTTCTTTCCCTCTTTTGTAGTTCTGCCAAGCTAGCTCGGGGATCGGAAGCTGTCGAAGTATTCGATCACACTATCAAAAGAATATTGGGTATAGTGAATTTGATATTTTGAGTGTGGCATGTATAGGGGACTTAGTCATTTTGTGATATGTGTCATGCTATTTTGGGCCAAATTATGAAGGCCTATGATGTTGAGTATTCATTTTGTAATGGCCACGTGAGATGGCTTATATTTGATTTCTGGGTCGTAAACTTAATTGTTCATGCATGCATGTGTTAGTGCCTTGATGATGTGCTATGTGGTTTGCTTGATGGATATATGGTGATGTATGAATTAAGTACATGAAAATAAGGAATGACTTAATGACTTAAGATGACTATAATCATGAAGGTATAATTTGAAGTTATGGTAACTAAGATGGTTATGCATGAAATTGGTGTGGAATGCTACCAAATGGTGAAACTAATTGAATGTGTAATAAGTTGACAGTATTAAGATGTGAAAGTGCCATGGTGTTGAATAATTGAGTGTCTAAATATTTCATGTTGCATGCTATGAAATATAATTGAGTATATGAATGATTGAGGGTGACAAATGGCTTGAAAAATAACCTCTAAATTGTCCACACGGTTAGACACACGGGCATGTGTCTTGGCCGTGTGTGACACACGGTCTGCCGTATGGGCATGTGGTTCGGCCGTGTGTCCCTTGCACCTAAACTTTGCAAGTCAGTATGCCCAGTAGTAAACACACGGGCTAAGACATAGGCGTGAGTCTTGGCCGTGTGAGAGACACGGCCTACCCACATGGGCGTGTGCTCTGGCCTTGTGAAGTCTACACCATTTTATGAAAAATTGATTTATTTTAAATTGACTACACGGTCTGGCCACATTGGCATGTGATATGGCCATGTGACCCCTAATTGGTGTTGACGTCATAGTCAGAGAGTTACACGGCTGGAGGACACGAGCATGTCGAGAGCCCACAAGCGTGTCCTCCGTCTCACACGGGCATGTCCTCGTAGGCTCGTATGAGGGACAATATGCTTGTGTTTGAATTTTTTGAATTGATTAAAATTTTTTGGCCCGGTTTCTCATGTATGTGTATGTTTAAGTCCGATAATGCCTCGTACCCTGTCCCAGTGTCGGGCATGAGTAAGGGTGTCACTCTCAGCCTGTGCAACTCTCTCTTTATGATGTCATCAACAAAATAGAGTTACACGGCCAAGTCACACGCCCGTGTGCTTAGGCCATGTAGCAAATTAAATTCCAAAAATCAGGTGCAGACTTTACACGGCCAGGGCACACACCCAAGTCTTGTGGCCGTGTCTCCCACACAGCTGAGACACATGGCCTTGTCTCTCCCCATGTGTTTACTATTTGGCATTCTGTTTTGCCTAATTAGGGTGCAGGGAACACACAGCCAGATCACACACCCATGGAGCAGACCGTGTGTCACACACGACCTAGACACATGCCCGTGTGTCTACCCGTGTGGACAACTATAATGCTATTTTCCAAGCCTTTTGCCACCCTTAGACACTCACATACTTAGACATATTTCATGGCACACAACATGTCACATTTTGACAATCAATCATTCCAAACCAAGACCAGTTCATGCCCATGTAATGACACCGTTTCACATACTCAAATTAACAAGCTTACGTAAGGCATTCCACATCAATTTCATATCCAATCAACAATATTAATCTACTCTCATTCCACACATTCAAACCATGATCATAACCATACCAATTTGTCATCATTCATTCACCATACTTATATGCCACATAACACCATCCATCATCATCAAGAATTTGACACATACATGCATAAATAATTAGGTTTACAACCCAATAATCAATATGAACCATATATCATGGCTATATACAAAATGAATCATCAAATCATTATAAGCCAACACATTTGGCCAAATTAATATGAAACATAAACAAAAAGGCCAAGTCTCCTATACATGCCATACTCAAAATGTTTAGACTAACTATACCCAAATATATAGTGTGATCAAATCTCTGACATCCTTCGATCCCTGAGCTAGCTAGGCGATACTATAAAAAAATGGAAAAGAGAGGGGAGTAAGATTAATGTTTAATAAGTTCAAATGCAAATAAATAGCAACATAATCATGAATATTATACAATTAACATAGCATAACTTATATATATGTCATCATAGCTTCATAGGAATAACTTACTCATTTTTAATCTTACCAACAATTCATCACATACCGAGCTCATTCATATGAGTTTTTCATATATACCTGTACCAACTCATAACACATTCTTATAATTCCTCATCATTGATTTACTTGTCGAATAACTCACTAATTTACCTATTAAACACTTGGAATACTATCGGATACGCGAAAAGTATGCACAAAGTGCTTCATATGTAGCCACATGCTACCTCATATCCTATATCACACATTGCTCGCTCTCGAGCTAATCACGGGCCTGCTCACTCAAGCTGACAGTCAAGACGTAAATACACGGGCTACTCATACAAGCTGACAGGTACCCGCAACACATGACGGGTTACCCAGCCACCAATAGGACGTACATGACTAGCACCCGGATTCACATAGTCACATATACACATAATCTCATGAGCTCATATTATCATAGTTCCTAGTGACATGTCACTCGTATCCTAATCTATTCCTATGGTTCAAACGGGGTTTTCTCGATGTCACATATTTTTCACTCACAATGTCATGCTCATAGACTATAAAGTCGTTCATACACTATAAAGTCGTTCATACACTCGTCATAATAGTTAAACATAGAGACTTATACATTAATAAAACATTAAAACATGATATAATATTTCATTATTTACACATGAACTTACCTTGGTACCAAAATATGGCTAATTATTCGATTTAGTCCACAACCTTGTTCTTTCCTCTGTTTAGGTCCGAACTCTATTTTTCTTGATCTATAATAGAAAATTTCACTTATTTAATTATCACATTGTTCAAAACAGCTCATAACTCATACTTTGGCAAAATTATAGTTTTGCAGTTAAACTTTCACATAATTACAAATTATCCCCTAGACTCGTAAAATGAAATGTGTTCTTTTTCTTTGTTACCCAAGCCTAGCCGAACTTATGTCATACTTATAATAGCCTACATTTTCTTTCAAATCAAATTTTTACCACCGATTTTACCATTTTTACAATAAGGTCCTTTTTAGGTGTTTTCATGAAAAACCACTTAGTAAAAGATGTTTATCATACATCAAACTTTCATATTCCTCCATTAAACAAAAAAGTACATGCATGTCACATGTGGGTAAGTTTTTGAACATGAACCCTAGCTCAAAATAATGGTAGAAATAGCTAGATCGATTGATAACAACTTCAAAAATACAAAAAAACATTAAAAACAGGGCTTAGATGCACTTACTATCAAGCTTGGAAGTTGAACAAAACCCTAGCTATGGCTCCTTGAGAATTTTAGCTAATGTAGGAGAAGATGGATGAGATTTTTGCTTCATTTTTCCCTTTTTATCCTTTTATTAACTAAATGACAAAAATGCCCTTAAGGCCTTTCTTTCAAATTCATGCCCATTTTTGTCCATAAAAATAGAAATTGGACAAATTGATATTTAAGGACCTCTAATTAATAATCCATGGCAATTTCATGCTTAAAGCTTCTAGAACTCACATTTTGTAACCTTTGCAATTTAGTCCTAAATGTCAAATTGGACACTTGATGAATAAAATTTCTTCATGAATTTTTTACACAAGCATGCAATCATATCATAGACCTCATGATAATCATAAAATAATTATTTCTACTTCAGATTTATCGTTTCGAAACCACTGTTCTGACTAGACCCTAATTTGGGATGCTACAACTTTCCTCCCATTAGGGATTTTCGTCCCCGAAAGTCTTACAGGTGAAAAGGTTTGGCTATTGGTTTCTCATGTTTTCCTCGGTCTCCCATGTAGCCTCTTCAACCCCATGTCTTTTCCATAATACTTTCACAAGGGCAATACTTTTGTTTCTCATTGTTTAACTTCCCGAGCCAAAATCTTAACCGGCTCTTTGCCATAAGTCTTATCCGGTCGAATCTCAACCTCTGCCAGTGAAATCACATGCGAAGGATTAGATCGGTATCCGCGCAACATAGACACATGGAACGCATTATGAATTCTTTCCAACTCAGACGGCAAAGCCAGCCGATATGCTATCGGACCTATCCTTTCGGTAATCTCATACGGTCCAATAAAGCGTGGACTTAATTTGCCCTTCCGGCCAAACCTCAAGACTTTCTTCCATAGAGATACTTTTCGAAATACCTTATCACCTACTTGAAACTCAATCTCTTTTCGTTTCAAGTCTGTGTAGGATTTTTGTCTATCTGAAGCAGCTTTCAAACAATCACAAATTACCTTCCCTTTGTCTTCGATTTCTCTGACTAAATCAACTTCGTGAATCTAATTCTCTCTGAGTTTGGTCCAATACAAGGGTGTTCAGCACTTACACCCATACAATGCCTTATAAGGTGCCATTTTTAAACTCTATTGAAAACTATTGTTCTAGGTAAATTCCACCAATGGTAAATAATTTTCCCAACTACCTTAGTACTCAAGAACACAACACCGTAACATGTCTTCAAGAATCTGAATTACCCTTTCGGATTGACCGTCAATTTGCGGATGGAAAGCAGTACTAAAATTCAATTTTTTATCCAATGCTTCTTGTAACTTTTTCCAAAATCGAGAAGTGAACCTTGGATTTCTATCTGATATAATCAACAAGGGCACTCAGTGAAATCTCACAATTTTAGAAATATACAATTCGGCTAACTTATCAAGTGAATAGTCGGTACGTACTAGTATAAAATGAGCCAACTTTGTCAATCGATCTACAACAACCCATACAACATCTTTCTTTCTCCGTGTCAAAGGTAGACCCGTCACAAAGTCCATAGTAATACGGTCCCATTTCCACTCGGGAACCATTACAGGCTGAAGTATTCCTAAAGGTACTTAGTGTTCGGCTTTCACTTGTTGACAAATCAAACATTTAGAAACAAACTCTGAAATGTCTATTTTCATTCCCAACCACCAATACATTTTCTTCAAGTCATTATACAAATTCGTACTACCTAGATGAACAGATAAACCACTACTATGTGCCTCATACAAAATCTTTTGAATCAATTCGGTATCTTTAGGAACACAAATCCTATCTCGGAACATCAAACACCCATCCAAACTAATCCGAAAATCTAATTCCATACCCGATTCACATTGGACTCTTTTGGCTTGCAAATCACTGTCACTTTTCTGAGCTTTATAAATCTCTTGGAGAAACATCAGTCTAGCTCTTTACTCAGCTAGAATTGAACCATCATCTGATAAGGCCAACTGAGTGTTCATAGCCTTCAAAGTAAATAATGACTTCCTACTCAAAGCATCAGTGACCATGTTCGCCTTTCCCGTGTGGTAGTCAATCACTAACTCGTAATCCTTTAACAACTCCAGCCATCTCCTTTGCTGTAGGTTCCAATCTTTTTGAGTCATCAAGTACATTAGACTTTTATGGTCAGTATACACACGACATTTCTCACCATACAAATGATGTATCCAAATTTTCAACACAAACACAATGGCAGCCAATCCCAAATCGTGTGTCAGATAATTCTTCTCATGCGATTTTAGCTGCCTCGAGGCATAAGATATTACCCTACCTTCTTGCATAAGTACACAACCCAATCCATTCAAGGATGCATCACTATAAACCACAAATTCTTTTCCTGGTTCAGGTTGTACTAAAATTGGAGCTTCAGTCAACAATACCTTTAGTTTCTCAAAACTCTATTGGCATTTTTCTATCCATTGAACTTGACATCTTTCTGTAACAACCTCGTCATCGAAGTAGCAATCATGGAAAATCCTTTAACAAACCATCTATAGCAGCCGGCTAAGCCTAGAAAGCTTCTAACCTTTGACACATTTCTCAGCAGTTTCCAATCAACAATAGCCAAAATCTTACTCGGGTCAACTCTAATACCATCACCCGAAACAATGTGCCCCAAAAATCTGACTTCTCGAAGACAAAATTTGCTTTTACTAAACTTAGCATACAACTGCTTGTCTCTTAAAGTTTGAAAAATCATTCTCAAGTGCTGGCATGCTCTGTCTCATCACAAGAATAAATCAGTATATCATCAATAAAAACAACAACAAATTTATGCAAGTATGGTCTGAAAATTTGGTTCATTAAATCCATAAATATAGTAGGAGCATTCGTTAAACCAAATGGCATAACAAAAAATTCATAGTGGCCATACCTCGTCCGAAAAGCAGTTTTTGGCACATCCGAGTCTTTAACTCTCAACTGGTAGTAACCGGACCTCGAGTTAATCTTGGAAAATACTATGGCTCCCTTCAATTGGTCAAACAAGTCATCGATTCTTGGCAAGGGATACTTGTTCTTTATGGTTACCTTATTGAGCTGCCGGTAGTCTATACACAGTCTCATTGAACCATCCTTCTTCTTCACAAATAGTAGTAGTGCGCCCCACGGAGAATAACTAGGTCTCGCAAAACCTTTATCCATTAATTCTTGTAACTGAACTTTCAACTCCTTTAACTCCGTCGGAGCCATCCTATATGGAGAAATCAAAATAGGTGCAGTACCAAGAATTAAATAAATACCAAACTCAACTTCCTTAATTAGAGGCAATCCGGGCAACTCTTCGGAAACACATCTGGATACTCACATACTACCGACACTGACTCAATTTTCAACTTAGACTCTTTTGTATTCAACACAAAGGCAAGATAAGCTTCACAACCCTTTCTTATACATTTTTTAGCAGTCATAAAAGTAATCACTACAGGCAAGCTATCCGATTCATCTGATTCAACCTGAAGAATATCCCCATTTTTACATTTCAGTTCAATAAATTTTCTTCCATAATTTACTATCACATCATGAGTAGTTAACCAATCTATACCAAGTATTATATTCAATTCATCAAATGGCAAAAACATAAGATTAGCCAGAAAACAATGACCTCTAATCATTAAAGGACAATTCTTACATACTTTGTCAACTAACACATACTTGCCTAGAGGGTTTGACACTTTTATCAAAAATTTTGTAGACTCAATAGGCATATTCATGCTAGACACCAATCTCACACAAACATACGAATGGGTAGATCCTGGATCAATCAAAGAAACAACAGAAGTATCATAGAGAGAAAAAATACCCGTAATCACATCAGGTGATGAAGCCTCTTCGTGAGCGCCAATGGCATAAGTCCTCGTAGGTGCTCTACCCTCAGGTCTCATAGTTGGATCGCTAGGTGCACTCTTACTACTCACTCTATTTCCCAGCTTTCTCTGTGGTCTCCATCTAGAAGTAGCGTTGCCCGATCTTGCACTCTGAAATTTCTCTTTCTCAACCATCTCAGGACAATCCTTGATAAAATGATCATGTGATCCACACTTGAAACATGCCCGGTTATTCATCCAGCACTCACTAGGGTGATGTCTACCACAATGTTGACACTTGAATCTATTACGTTAAGCATTACCCACTGTAACACCCCTTACCCATGTCCGATACCGGGACAAGATACGAGGCATTACTAGACTTAAACGCAACCAATCATGCAATCCGGCCATAAAATTTCATTCATATTTTGAAACATTCAGTCACATACACATAGTCCCTTATTTGGGTCTACGAAGCCCAAAACAAACTTCAGGGGTGGTTCGAGACTAAACCGTAAACTTCTGAAGGTTTTACAATACTAGGAATTTTTTTTCATATTTTGGCATGTGAATGAATCGGCAAAAGCTGAAAAGCTGAAAAGTCGAAATGCTAAAATGCCGAAAAGTTGAAAGTTTGGCTACGGTAGTCTTGCGAGTGCACGAACACTCGTAAGGGGGAAACCGATAGGTTGCCTGAGGCCCACGGATGATTTCGTGGACTTGGGTTGTGATTTGGCCATATCGGCCTGAATGGGCTAAATGGGCCCAATGGGTTGTTGGGCCCGTAATAGGCAAAAACTGAATATTGATGCTATGTGATAGGAATTTGTATGTGAGCATGAATATGAATGTGACTGGGCCTAACGGGCCATATAAATGTGATTTGGGTCTAATGGGCCATATATAGGTGATTTGGGCCTAATGGGCCATATGAATATGATTGGGCTTAATGGGACAGATACAGGTATGTGAATTTGATTGGGCTTTGTAAGGGATTTTTGGGCCTAGTATATGATGACTACATAAGACTTAATTAATATATTGTGACCGTGGACAAGTCTACATAAGACTTAATTAATATATTGTGATCGTGGACAAGTCATACGGTTAAGGTGTTGGAACGGGTATATGCATGTCTAGGATTGGATCTAGGGAGAGCTTGGTACTTAAGCGGTCTTAATGACCCACCTCCTCTTCTCTGGAATCCTACCTGGTGCATAGTATTTGTTCATCTTAGCCCACGAGACTTGTTAACGGGCCAAGGTAAGTGAAAACCGTAATTAAGGGAAAATTATCGAAATGCCCCTAAGAGCAAAAATGACCAAAATACCCCTAGGTGTTGAATGTAAGTTTTATGGATGTGACATGCATACATATGATATTCTGCTTAGGTTGCATATGGGCTGGGAATTATGGAACGGAGGAAGTATATGAGGATCGTATGGTTGCTTGACAATTGTGGATCCAACGGCAGCTTTTAAAGCCCAATATGTAAATGAAGGTAGTTCTACAACCGGGCTACCCTTGGTGTGTCGGTTGGGTGGGTCGATATTTATATCCCCATATGGTGTGACGGGGGACGGAGCTGGTGTGTAGCGGATAGATAATTTGGATGAGATTGCATTGCATGTTTGATGTATGGTGGTTTTGGAATGCTTGGTTTTTTTTGTGTGTTGAGGGTTGTACACACTGAGTTTGCGAAAACTCACTCCCTCTTTTATTTTATTTTTAGGTGAAGTTCAGTAGAAGGTTCGATGTTTGGAAGGACTCTGGGTGGCCAGCTAGCAAGATAATTTGGACCTGTTTTCTTTTTAAGCATATAAGTTTTTATTTAATTAAGTATGCTTCAGATTAGATTGCAATAAGTTTTTTATTATGTTATTATTACTTGAATTATTATTATTATTTTCATTGTAATTTACAAGAAGTTGAACATGGGTTTCCTAATTTATAGTATGTTTACTACGTTTCCACAATTAAATTTTTAAATGATAAGTTTTCTTAAACCAATTGTTTCAAACAAGGTTTTCGCAACTGAAAGGTGTGTTTTTTAAGTTAATTAAGGTTTCTTTTATTTTAAGAAGGATTTTCAATGAAAACACGGTTTTCACTAAAACACTTCAATGTGACACGCCAGATTCGGCCGTAACGTCCGGGCCGAGTTTGGGGTGTTACATGCACAAGAAAAGGTTTGTCGAATGCTCAAACCCTAAAATGGTGTTGTTTCCTCCTTTGAATTTCGGCTAGGTGAAGAAGATGGACAAAAAAATATAATTTTGTTTTACTTATTTTAGTTTTTATTTACTAATTTACTCATATAACCTTTATTAATCACATTAATGATTTCCATAATTGTCCATTATCATTATTAATAGTTTAATTACCATTTAAGTACTTATAGATTTATGTTCTTTATCTATTTAGTACCTTTAGAACTCTAATTTTGCACCTTTTTCAATTTAGTTCTTTTTATCAATTTGAGCATACAAACGAATAAATTTCCTAATAAAATTTTCATACAATCATATTATCATGCTGTAGACCTCAAAATAATAAAAAAATAATTATTTCAACCTCAAATTTGTGGTTCCAAAACCACTATTCCGGTTTCACTGAAAACGAGCTGTTACAACTCTCTCCCCCTAGGAATTTTTGTCCCCGAAAATCTTACCAGAAAATAGGTTAGGGTATTATTTTCTCATAGCTTACTCGGGCTCCCACGTAGCCTCTTCAACACCGTGACGTTGCCAAAGAACCTTTACTAAAGCTATGCTTTTGTTTCTTAACTCTTTAATTTCTCGAGCCAAAATTTTGATCGATTCTTCGTTATATGACATGTCGAGCTGAATCGCAACTTTTATTGGAGAAATTAATATCTCAACTTCTGTTGGAGAAATTATGTGTGACGAATCTGATCAATATCGGCGTAACATCGGCACATGAAACACATTATGGATCTTTTCTAATTCTGACGGTAAAGGTAGCCGATATGCCACTGGCCCTACTCTCTCGATAATCTCATACAGCCTGAAAAATCGCGGACTCAATTTTTCTTTGTGAACAAATCGAAGAATCTTCTTCCATGGCAATACTTTTAAAAACACCTTGTCGCCGATTTGAAATTCAATATCTTTACATTTCAAATCCGCATACGATTTCTGTAGATCTGAAGCTGCTTTCAAACTGTCACGAATTACTTTCACTTTCTCTTCCGTCTCTCTGATCAAATCAACCTCGTGAATCTTTTTCTCACTAAGCTCGGTCAAATATAATGAAGTTTAGCATTTACGACCATATAAAGCTTCATACGGTGCCATCTTTATGCTCGACTGATAACTATTATTATACGCAAACTCAACCAACGGTAAATATTTCTCCCAGTTGCCTTCAAATTCTAAAACACAGCAACAAAGCATATCTTCGAGAATTTGAATCACTCTCTCAGACTGATCGTCAGTTTATGGATGAAATGTAGTACTAAAATGTAAACGCGTACCCAAAGCTTCCTACAATTTCTTCCAAAATCATGACGTAAACCATGGATCTCTATCAGAAATAATAGTAACTGGCACCTTGTGCAATCTGACAATCTAAGAGATGTATAATTTAGCTAATCTATCAAGTGAAAAGTCTGTACGTGCCGAAATAAAATGTGTAGATTTCGTCAAATGATCAATAACAACCCAAATAGCATCTTTCTTTTCCGAAGATAGGGGTAATACTGGTACGAAATCCATCATAACTTTATCCCACTTCAACTCAGGTATCATCACTGACTGTAGTAGTCTCGAAGGCACTTGAGGTTCTACTTTAACTTGTTGACAAACCAAGCAGCTCGACACAAACTCTAAAATGTCTCATTTTGTGCCTAACCAGCAGTACATCTGTTTCAAATCATTGTACATTTTAGTACTCCCTGGATGAATAGATAGACAACCTCTATGTGCTTCATTTAGAATTTTTGGAATAAGCTCAGGATTCCTTGGCACACAAACTCTACCACAGAATAGTAAACAATCATCGGATCCGATCTGATACTCTGAATTAGTAGTCAACTTGCATTGTACTCTTTTAGCTTGCAATTCATTATCACATTTCTGAACCTTGCAAATTTGCTGAAAAAACATCGGTAGCTTTTAATTCAGCTAAAATTAAACCATCATCAGATAATGTCAACTGCGTATCCATCACCCGCAAAGCAAACAAAGATTTTTTACTTAAAGCATCCATGACTACATTCGCTTTCCCCAAATGATAACCAATCACTAACTCACAGTCTCTCAACAACTCGAGCCATCTTCATTGTCACAAATTCAAATCTTTCTAAGACATTAGATACTTCAAGCTCTTGTGGTCGGTAAAAAAATGACATTTTTTGTTGAACAAATGATATCGCCAAATTTTCAATGTGAATACAATAGCAGCTAACTCTAAATCATGCATCAGATAATTCTTTTCATGTGGTTTTAACTGTCTGGAAGCATAAGCTATCACTTTACCTTCTTGAATAAAAACACATCCCAAACCGTTCAATGACGCATCACTAAAAATCACAAATTCTTTACCCGACTCAGGCTGAACTAAAACTGGTGCTTTCGTTAATAGTGCTTTCAACTGTTCAAAACTCTGTTGGCATTTCTCAGACCATTCAAACTTCACATCTTTCTGTAACAATCGAGACATCAGTGTAGCAATCATCGAGAACCCTTTTACAAAACACCAATAGTAGCTAGCTAATCCCAAAAAACTTCTAACTTTGAATATGTTTCTTGGTGGCTTCTAGTCAACAACTGCGGAAATCTTGTTCGGATCAACTTGGAGTCCTTCCGCTAAAATAATATGTCCCAAAAATCCAACCTCTCGAAGCCAAAACTCACATTTGCTAAATTTATCAAACAGTTGCTTATCTTTTAATGTTTGTAACACAATCCTCAAATGCTTAGCATGCTCAGATTTGTCTTGGGAATAAATCAGAATGTCATCAATGAATACAATTACGAATCTACCCAAATACAGTTTAAAAATTATATTTATCAAGTCCGTTAAAACTGTAGGAGCGTTAGTTAATCCAAACAGTATAATAAGAAATTCATAATGTCCATACCTGGTTTTGAACGCAATTTTCGGCACATCAGAATCTTTAACCCTTAACTGATAATAACTAGATCTCAGATCAATCTTTGAAAATACAGTTGCTCCTTTCAACTGATTGAACAAATCATCAATTCTCGGTAAAGGATACTTATTCTTAATCGTAACCTTGTTGAGCTGATGATAGTCAATACATAGTCTCATCAATCCATCTTTCTTCTTTACGAACAGTAGTAGTTCACCCTATGCAAAAAACTAGGTCGTACGAAACCTTTATCTGTTAACTCTTGCAACTGAGCTTTCAACTCTTTTAACTCTGTAGGAGCCATTCTATACAGAGCTATCAATATCGGTGATGTTGCAGGTACTAATTCAATAGCAAACTCGACTTCTCTGATTGATGGCAACCCAAGTAACTCTTCTAGAAACACATCTGGATATTCACAAACTACTGGCACTGATCCAATCTTCGATTCAGACACTTTTGTATCTAGCATATAAGCAAGGTAAGCATCACAACCTTCCCTCACATATTTCTAAGCTAGCATTGTCGATGTCACAACAAGTAACCCACTCGAATCATTAGTTTCAATACAAAGAATTTCACTATTCTGACATTTCAACTCAATAATCTTTCGTCTACAGTTTACAATAGCATCATGTAGAGCCAACCAATTCATATCCAAAATCACATCGAATTCATCAAATGATAAAAGCATAAAATCAGCCGAAAAACAGTAACCCCGAGTCATTAAAGGACAATTCTTGCAAACTTTATCAACTAAGACATACTGGCCTAAGGGGTTCAATACTTTAATCACAAATTCAGGTGACTCAACAGGTAAACTCTTACTAGACACTAAATTATTACAAACATACGAATGAGTTGATCCAGGATAAATCAAAGCAATTACATCAGTATCATAAAGAGAAAATGTACCAGTGATAACATCGGGTGACGAAGCATCATCGCGAACACGAATAGCATACACTTTGGCTAGTACTTGAGCCTTATATCTCACAGTAGAATCCTTTGTCGCACCTTTGCTACTAGCCACATTTCCAATATTTTAAGGTGGTCTCCCTCTGGCTACTGTATTACTCGGCCTTATATTTAGAAATTTGTCTTTCTCAGGTAACTCAGGACAATCCCGAATAAAATGATCTTGCAAGCCATATCTGAAAGAATTCCCACGTGACTCATTCTCTCGGCACCACAGATATCAAAGTGTTCCACCACTGATATGCAGTATCTCTCAGAAGTGATACATCACATTTAACACATTTTGTTGGCGTACAAGATAGTTCATCAAACACTCGAGTTGTATTCTCAAGCCAAAACTCGGGTCTCTCAGGATCATCATCAATAGTAGCTCTAAACTCTTCAGCCCCGTATTTTCAAATTTTATCCATAGGTGGCTTGCTTAAACATAAAGGTTCCAAATCTTGAGGAGCTACAGGAACTGGTTGAGGAATAGGTGGGGGTAGAGGTTGCTGAGTAGCTGGGTTCGTCTGGACAAACTCAGTGAACCATTCTTTCATCATTTGGAAGAAGGCTTACTTGGCCTCTCCTCCTTGACTCTTAGATACAAGTCTATATTCAGATGGCGCTGCTCTGTGAATGGAGGCTGGCGCATTACTTTCTACATCATCAGCAATTTCTCAATTGGGATCCATTGCTATATGAAAACATGATTTAAAACTATCAATAGATATCACACTATCACAGGTTATATATATGACATGTAAAGCTAGACCCACACACACTACGTTAGTCTAAGAATCGACTAAACTGTAACTCTGATACAAATAAATGTAACACCCTAACTCGTATTCGTCACCGAAATAGTGTTTCAGAGCATTACCAGACTTAAAAATTAATCAATCATACAATTCTCATATACAAACAAACATCATTCAAGTACAATCATATAGTCCCTGAAACGAGCCCTCGAGGCCAAAAATAAACATTAAAAGTTGTTCAGGACTAAATTGAGAACTCAGGAAAATTTTAGAAAAACATAAAAAATTTTCAAAGTACAAGAGACACACGCCCGTGTCACAGGCCATGTCGACATTCGAAATGGGATCACATGGCCGTGTCCCAGCCCGTGTCCTACCCCGTGTAACTCTTTGAGTTGGGTCACACAGCTAACCACACGCCTGTGTGACTAGCCTCTGTACCCTTCGAAATGGCCTCACACGTCCATATACCAGGTCGTGTGCTAGGCCGTGTGAAAACTAGAGGATATAATGACTTATGCCATACAGCCAGCTCACACGTCCGTGTGCTGGGCCGTGTGGAGCTACTAACATGATTTATAATTAAGTACCAGCGGATAGACGACCATGTCACCTAACCATCTGTCACACACGGCTGAGACACACGCCCATGTCTCTGCCCGTGTGAACAAAAAAAGGCTATTTTCCAAGTCATCTGTCTCACCCAAACTTGCATTCACCTACACATAACAAATATCATATAAACATATCATCAATAGGCATTCAAACCAATCTCAACCAAGCCTAAATCATGCTATTCCAATACCAACAACCATAATGCTCATAACATCATAATTTTTCAATTCAAAAAATACCAATATCATCTTCAAGAATTCACCTAATTTGTCACTTTCAAATATGCATTATTTTGCCTAATACTTGGCATGCTAATTCATTCTCAAATTCACCCATTTGCTACCTTCATTACTAATTCTCAATAAGGCATTCACAAAGCAAAAATAAACCATATAACAAACTCCATTTACACATATATACATAACCAAGTATACCAAAATATGCCAAATCACATGAATATCCCCATAACCAAAACATACATCATTTACAAGCCAGATCAATTGGCTAAATACATTACCAACATATAAGCCATATTAACTACAACAACTATACATGCCATATAACCAAATACACAAGTTTAAAAGTACCAAAACGATGGTTGGATAGTGTGATGAGATCTCAGACAACTTCCAATCCGAGTGAGCTTTGAAATCACTACAATACACGAAAAAGTAAACGAAGTAAGCTATAAAGCTTAGTAAGCTCGTATGGTTAATAAGTATAACTTACCATTCATTCATAATTTAAGTAATATAAACATAATATACTACAAATTCATTTAATCACAAGGCTAACATATATTCATTCACATAGTTAATCATGAAACTCATAAATTTCATGAATTCATTGCTTATATGATATACGTACATACTTGTATTGATAAGTATCAATCTCTTACCCTTTCATATCCTCAATATACCTGTTGAACCATTTGGAATAATATTGGATACTTGGAAATCTCGCACCCTAAGTGCCAATACATGGTCAAAACAATCTCAATCTCATATCTCATATGCAAATGCTGATATCGAGCTATCATCAAGTCTGCTCACACAAGTTGATGATCAAGACATAGCTACACGATGCTACTCAAACAAGCAGATGAGTAACTGCAACACATGCAGGAAAACTCAGCCACTAGTAGAACGTACAAAACAACACCCAAAACATAATAACCCTAAATGACATGTCATTTGTATCCTATTTATTCTTAAGGTTCAACCGGGATTTATACATTGCCAATAGCTTGTCGAGAAATTCCGTAGTGTCGTATCATCACAATTATATAAATTAAGCATTCAAACACGTATAATTTAATGCTTATTAAACATACAAACTTACCTCGATCACAAAAACAACGTAATAGGATCGACTAGTCCAAAACTTTTATCTTTCCCTTGATCTAGATCCGTACGAGGCTTAACTTGATCTAAATAATCAAATTCAATCCATTTAGTATTCATTATATTCAATTCAACTCAAAATACATATTTTTGCAATTTTACACTTTTACCCCTAATATTTCAACTTCTTTACAATTTAGTCCCTAGCTCATAAAAATGCAAATTCATGCAATTTATCCAACAACCATGCTAGTCGAATTATATATATACACATAGCAGCCCAAAATTTTTATTATTTCACACATTTTACCACAATTTTCACATTTTATCAATTTAATCCCTAATTTGCAATTTCAACCAAAATCATTTAACAAATGTTGTTTATCTAACAACAACCATCCATTTTCTATCATCAAACATCAAAACATAGAAATCATTAAAAATTGAGTAAAAAATCACTTACATGCACAAGAAAAAGCTTTACAAATGCTCAAACCCTAAAATGGTGTGGTTTTCTCCTTTGAATTTCGGTTAGGTGCAGAAGATGGACAAAAAATATAATTTTGTTTTACTTATTTAGTTTTTATTTACTAATTTACTCATATAACCTTTATTAATCACATTAATGATGTCCATAATTGTCCATTAGCATTATTAATGGTTTAATTACCATTTAAGTACTCATAAATTTAAGTTCTTTAGTTATTTACTGCCTTTTACCTATAGGACTCTGATTTTATCAAATTGAGCATGCAAACAAATAAAATTCTTAATGAAATTTTCATACAATCATATTGTAGACCTCAAAATAATAATAAAATATTTATTTCAACCTCGAATTTGTGGTCCCAAAACCACTGTTCCAATTTCACTGAAAACGGGTTGTTACATGAAGAGTTGCAACTCTAGTTATATTAAATAAGGTGTGCTGCCCCCTCTCTCACAAAAGACTGAGAGTGTTTTTTTTATTTAACTTGTTCATCTAGAATTCTTGTAGCTCTCCCAATAAATAGGTAGTACCAATTGACCTAAAAGAAACTCATAGATTATTGAGTTATCATTATTCTACCAGAAAGTAGTGAGAATTTATTAACAAAAAATAAATTATATTTTCTAAAGAATTGTGATATTTACTGGTTTTTATAGAGAAAAATTACTTTCCTACAAAAAGTAATTAAATCGTTTTTTTATGTATTTTGGGTCGTGTTGCTCAAGCCCACACTCGGCGCAATTCATGGTACGAGGATAGCGGAGAGGATCATTTGGTTCAAAGTCAAGATTGAATTGAATCCATCTCACATGAAGCACATGTTTTATTGTTTATTATTATACTATTTAAAATGTACTCTAAGTTCATATACATTTTGTACATTTGAAAGTTAGACCTCCTACTATATTATATAATGTTATATTATATAATATAGTATATAATATATTAATAATTTATATATATGCATCAATAATTAAACATTATTATTAGCTCGATTGATCACCGGATATAGTCAAAAGGGGGTGAATTAGCCTTTTAAAATTTGTGGAAGCAAAGGTAAAGAATATGAAATAATGAACAAAACGATTTATAGTGGTTCGACCCTAATTGTCTACTCCACTACCTTAGCTTTCCATAACTAAAGATTTTCCAAATTTACTAAGTTGTCTAACATTTGAGGACAATGTTTAACCTTATAACTCCTTTAAGATTTCTACCCAAATCTTAAGACACAAACCCTTTTAAAGAGAAACAAATAAGAAAACAAAGAAATAAACCTTATAAGATTAGGATGTTTTCCAATTAAACACAAATACAAGAAAAACACTTGAGTGGATAGAAAAGACAATGAATGTTCACAAGTGTTTACAAGAAGAAGATAAATAATTGAAGCACAAAGTGATTGATAATGGAAATTTGATGTATCTTGAAGCACTTGATCTATTGTAATCTCACTTTTTGTTGTTGAACATTTGGAGGCTAGTATTTATAGTCTCAAATTGATTTCCAACCATTGTGATTGCTGTAGAAATGAATAGTCATTGGGATGTAAGAAACCAGTGCATTAATGTCACATGCAACAACATGTATCGATATTTTTTGAAAGGTACCGATACTATTAGCATTTAATGCAACACACCTAACACGTATCTGTCACCGTAATAGGGTTAAAGGCGTTACTGAACATATCGAAACATTTAGCATTCATTTCACAATCATCATAGCATCAAAGATCACACATCAATACAAAGTCTCTTACATAGGTCAACGAAACCTTAAACATGCTTTAGAAATAAGTCAGGACTAAACCGAGCACATACAAAATTTTCCAAATCTTAAACTTTTTTCTAAGTTTTAAAGGTCACATGCCCGTGTGAACAGGTCATGTGCCTCACACGACATTAGACACGCCTGTGTGTCTAGGCCGTAGCAAAATAAGGCATACATGCTGACTTCACCACACGACCTCAAGACACACCCGTGTGCCTTGGCCGTGGTCGACACTAACTTTGGTCACCCAGCTAACCATATTCCCGTGTGTTTAGCCCGTGAACCCTTCGAAATGGCCACACACGCCCATATGCCAAGGTTGTGTGCCTTACAAGACCACCAAACACGCCCGTGTGTTTAGGCCATGCTCGAGACTAACTTGTATAACTAAGTTACAGCAGACACACGGTCGAGACACATGCCCATGTGCTTAACCGTGTAAGGTGAAATTAGGCTTGGTTTAAGCCACATTTCCCACCTATTTGAAGAACACCAAAACCACAACATTTTTGCATCATTTATAGGCAACCAAATCAACCATTTCATACATATTCCATAACATCCAAATACCACCCAATTCACTACTCAATTCCACTACCTAAATATACCAAAATCATTAAAACTCACATAAGTTTCAAAAGTATAATCTCATCATCTTATCACCTATTTCATACAACAAAATTTACCATTTTAGCATTTCACAATTAAACCATCACATAAGCAATATATTCATCATATAACTTACTTATCAAACACATCATTTAGGTGAACTCAAAAGGCCATACATACCAATATTTACAAGCCAAGTCTCATAGCTAGATATTCATATCACAAAAACTATCAAAATAACCCTAGCCTATACATGCCATATACCATATGTACAACTCTTAAAATGGTACCAAAATAGATGTTTGATAGTGTGAATGAGTCACTGATGATTCTCAGATCCGAGCTAGCTTTATAATACTGTAAAATAGAGAACATTTCACATAGTAAGCTTTAGAGCTTAGTAAGTTTGCACTGAATATAACCAACAGTTTATATAGTACGAAAACATCAAATAACAAACACTTAGTAGTTTAAAAATCATCCATCAATGCTATTCCATCACATTTAATATATTCATACAATTTCTTCAAGCTTCATACACATAGTATCATCTACCACATAGGTATCGTACATACCTGAACTTTCCCGTACTTATTCATTTTATTCTCACCTCTCTTTCAAATACATTAATTCATTCAAAAGTCTTTCCATGCTTTAAGAATTCACACACTTAGTGCTTTAATGATTAGTCGAAGCTGTAATGATCCTGCACACTTAGTGCCATCACAATAACCGAAGCTATCTCAGTATCGCACACTTAGTGCCTCATATAGCTGAAGCTATTCCAAATCGTACACTTAGTACTGAACATAGTCGATTTATCGTCGTGCTCAAACCATAGTCAAATATATATAAAATTTATGCATTATCAAAGAATTAAAACATACTTGTAACATCATTTATCACATACGAACTTACCTCGTAAACGAAATTACAATTTAGATCGTTTACTCTATAACCTTCAATTTCCCCCGATCTAAATCTGAATTCCTCTTTTCTTGATCAATATGTATTCAAAATTAACCCTTTTATTCAAAAATTCATTCAATTCAATCCATATACACATATTTAGGGCATTTTACAAATTAGCCCTCATATTTTCACATTTTAACACTTTAGTCCCTAATTCATAAAATCACAAAATACATATAATTTCAACAAACCCATATATGGCCAAATATCATAGGGACCTCTAGTAGGCGAAAACTTTCATTTATTTTACATTTCAACCCCTTAATTTTTCATTTTCACAATTTAGTCCAAATTACTCAAATTCATAAAAACGTCCCAATACAAAACATGATAATCTAACACATATCTTTCATATACTATCATCAAACTTCACAAAACTCATAATTTCATCAATAGCTCAACTCAAAATCATCAACAATTTCAGAAATTGAGACATGGGCTTGCTAGAACACTTAACAACAATCACAAAAACGTAGAAATTATCAAAAAACGAATCAAAACACATACCTTAATTAGCCAATATAATTACCAAAACCCTAGCTTTCTTATTCTTTTTTTTTTGGGCAATGGATGAACATAAAATGGCTTATTTTCATGCCTTCGTTTTAATTAAATCAACATTATTTAGCCATTTACCAATTTAACCCTTAGTAATATCATTAAAATTCCACCAACTAATGTCCATTAACGTCTATTCATGAATTCAATGGTCCATTTACAACATAAGGACCTCACAATTAAAAAGACACAACAATTCGACACTTAATCAAATAGAATGCAACTTTTGCATTTTCTACGATTAAGTCCTTTTTCAAAATTAAGCACACAAATGATAAGATTTTCACACGAAAATCTCACACATGCTTAAACACATACTGTAAACACGAAAAATAATATTTCAATATTTTTTAACTCGAATTTGTGGTCCCAAAACCACTATTCCAACTAGAGTCTAAACCGGGCTGTTACAACTCTCCCTCCTTAGGGATTTTCATCCCTTAAAATCTTACCAGTGAATAGGTTTGGATATTGTTTTCTCATAGCATCTTCGGGTTCCCACGTGGCTTCTTCAACCTTGTGCCGATGCCACAATACTTTCACTAATGCAATTTTCTTATTTCTCAACTCTTTAAACTCGTGAGCTAAGATACTTATCGGTTCTTCCTCATAAGACATATCAGGCTGAATTTCAACCTCAGTCGGGGAAATAACATGCGAAGGGTCTGATCTATATCTTTGTAGCATTGTTACGTGAAATACGTTATGGATCCTTTCTAGCTCAAGTGGCAATAGCAATCTATAAGCAACTGGCCCGACATGCTCTATAATTTTATACGGTCCAATGAACCTCGGACTCAATTTGCCTTTACGACCGAATCGAAGTATTTTCTTCCACGGAGATACTTTTAGAAACACTTTGTCACCGATCTCAAATTCAATGTCTTTTCTTTTCAAATCTGTATACGATTTCTGACCATCTGTGGCTGCTTTCAGACTATCACGTATTACTTTCACTTTTTCTTCTATTTCTCTGATCAATTCAACCCCGTGAATCTTATTCTCACTAAGCTCTGTCTAGTACAATGGTGTTCGAAATTTTCGACCGTATAAAGCCTTGTAATGAGCCATTTTTGTACTCGATTGAAAGTTATTATTATATGAAAATTCAATCAATGGCAAGTATCATTCCCACGTACCTTCAAAATCAAGAATACAACATCTCAACATATCCTCGAGTATCTGAATAATCCATTCGGATTGACCATCTGTTTGTGGGTGGAAAGCAGTGCTAAAGTGTAGTTTCGTACCTAATGCATCTTACAGTTTCTTCCAAAACCATGATGTGAACCTCAGATCTCTATCCAAAATAATAGAAATAGGTACTCCGTGCAATCTCACAATCTAAGAGATATATAACTCAACAAGCTTATCAAGTGAATAATCTGTATGAACTGGGATAAAATGAGTTGATTTAGTCAATCTATCAACAACAACCCAGATTGCATCTTTCTTACTCAGTGATAGAGGTAAACCCGATATAAAATCCATCGTGATTCTATCCTTTTTTTACTCAGGAATAATAATTGGTTGAAGTAACCCAGACGGAACCTGATGTTCAGCTTTAACTAGCTAACAAATTAAGCATTTTGAAACAAAGTCTGAGATATCTTGTTTCATACCATGCCACCAATAAAGCTGTTTCAAATCATTATATATTTTAGTACTACCCGGATGAACAGATAACTGACTACTATGAGCTTCATTCAAAATCATCTGAATTAACTCTGAATTTCTCAGAACACAAACTTGACCTTGAAATCTCAAACAATCATCATTATCAATTCTATATTCAGAATCAAAATCTAGATCACACTGGGCTCGTTTTACTAAAATCTCATTATCAACCATCTGAGCATCAATAATCTACTGTAACAATAAATGTCTCGCTTTCAATTCCCCTAAAATTGAACCATCATCAGACAAAGCTAAATGAGCATTCATGGCACGTAATGTAAACAATGATTTTTGGCTCAAAGCATCAACAACAGCATTGGCCTTTCCTAGATGGTAATCAATAACAAGCTCGTAGTCTTTTAGTAGTTCTAGCCATATTCTCTATCATAGATTCAAATCTTTCTGAGTCATCAGATATTTCAAACTTTTATGATAAGAAAATACGTGACATTTTTCACCAAACAGATAGTGGCGCCAAATTTTTAACTCGAATACAATCGCAGCCAGCTCAAGATCATGGGCCGGATAATTCTTTTCGTTCAGCTTCAACTGTCTTGAGGCATAAGCTATGAATTTGCCTTCTTGCATCAAAACGCAACCTAATCCATTCAACGAAGCATCACTATAGATCACAAATTCTTTACCCGATTCTAGTTGTACTAACACTAGAGTTTCAGTCAATAAAACTTTTAACTGATCAAAACTTTTCTGACACTTTTCAGACTAATCAAATTTCACATCTTTTTGAAGCAGTTTCGCCAACGGAGTTGCAATCATAGAAAAGCCTTTTATGAACCATCAATAATAACCAGCAAGTCCCAGAAAACTGCGGACTTCAGAAATGTTTCTCGGAGGCTTCTAATCCAAAATAGCCAAATCTTGCTCGGATCAACTCAGATACCAGATGCCGACACAACATGTCCTAGAAAATCGACCTCTCGTAGCCAAAATTTACATTTCCTAAACTTCGCATATAACTGCTTATCTCGCAAAGTCTGTAGCACTATTCTCAGGTGTTTGGCATGCTCAGTTTCATCACATGAATAAATAAAAATGTCACAAATGAATACTACAACAAATCAATCTAAATATAGTCTGAAAATTTTGTTCATCAAATCCATAAAAATAGTAGGTGCATTTGTTAATCCGAATGGCATAACCAAAATCTCATAATGTCCGTACCTCGTTTGGAAAGTAGTTTTTGAAATGTCTAAATCTTTTACTCACAACTGATAGTAACCCGATCTCAGATCTATCTTTCAAAACACAGTAGCTCCTTTTAACTGATCAAACAAATCATCAATTTGGGGCAGAGGAAATTTGTTCTTGATAGTCACTTTGTTCAACTGACGATAATCAATACACATTCTCATCGTGCCATCTTTCGTTTTCACAAACAGAACAAGTGCACCCCCAAGGTGAGAAACTCGATTGTGCAAATCCTCTATTGGTCAACTCTTGCAATCGAGACTTTAATTCTTTTAATTTATCAGAGCCATTCTATATGGAGCTATCGATATCGGAGTAGTTCCCGGCATTAACTCAATACCAAACTCAACTTCTCTGATAGGAGGTAAACCCGGTAATTCATTAGGAAACACATCTGAATATTCATAAACAACTGGCACTAATTCAATTTTTTTTCAGTCACTTTCGTATCAAGCACATAAGCTAAATAAGCTTTGCAACCTTTTCTCACATATTTCTAAGCTAACATCATTGAAATCACTGTTGGTAGTCCATTCAAATCCTCTGATTCAATTTGGATAATCTCGTTACTCTGACATCTCAAAGCAATCATCTTCTATTTGCCATTCACAACAGCATCACGAAATGTTAACCAATCCATACCCATGATTATATCAAACTCGTCAAATGGTAACAATATCAAATAGGCACGAAAAAATATTCTCGAATCATCAATGGACAATTCTTGTACACTTTATCAACCAATACACACTTGCCTAAGGGGTTTAATACTCTAATTACAAATTTAGTAGACTCTACAGGCAAAGTCTTACTTGATACTAAATTCACACAATATACGAATGAGTAGACCCTGGATCTATCAATGCAATAACTTTAGTATCATAGCTAGTAATAACATTTGGAGATGACGCTTCTTCTCGTGCTTGAATAGCGTAGGCTCGTTCAGGTGCTCTAGCATCAATCTCGCTGCAGTGTCTCGCGTCACACCTTGTAACACCCCTAACCCGTAAGCATCGCCGGAATAGGTTAAGGGGCATTACCGAACTCATAACTCAAATCAGAACCACCATACAATAATTATCATCTCACTACGACTAATAGTAATTTCATTCACATTCAATATTCACATAAAATTGAGTATACCATGCTTAATCATGCATTTGGGACCAAATTGATAACATACAAAAGTTTCAGAACTTAGAAAAAAATTTCAATTCTGTTGAGGTCACACGCCCTTATAACCAGGCCGTGTGTCTCACATGGGCACCAAACATGCCCATGTGATCCAACCGTGCCAAAATAGAGTATATACACTGACTTTCTCCCACGGCCAATAGACACGCCCGTGTGCCATGGCCGTGTGATACATAGCTAGCTACTGACTTAAGGACACAACCATATGGCACGCCCATGTGTCTTAACCGTGTGATCTTAAGAGGTTACTGTTTTGCATACACGGCCACAAAGCACGCCCGTGGTCCCTGACCGTGCGGCACAATGCAGGCTTGGTTTAAGCCAACTTGCCACCCCTTTAAGGGTCATTCCTATAAGAAATATTAAACAACATTTATACCAAAATTTTCATCCAATTCCATGCTCAAAACATGCTTCATTATAACTTAATCATCATCATTCAATCTCGAGCTTAAACTTACCATTTCCTCAACTTGGCATTTTTCAAAATGACCACCACATACAAGGCTATATAACCATTATATGCATACACAATCTGGCATCACAAACCATTTACCAACAATTTGGCATCACAAACCATTTACCAAAACTAAGTACAAACATACCATTTGTTAACCAACTCTCATGGCATAACATATATACATATCAAAGCTTAAATACATAGACATTCTAGCCTATACATGCCATACTGAAAATATTTACACTTTCAAAAGTACCAAATTAAAGTTCGATAGTGTGGTGACGATCCTTGATGGTCCCCGAGCTTGCAGTAGCTTTGATATCTATAAAACAATCTAAACACACACAAAGTAAGCTTTCAAAAGCTTAGTAAGTTCGTACCAAAACATCAATAATATATCATATGAAACATCAATATATAAGTAATTATAATTTCTCAATTCATCCATCAATTCCATGCTAACAACAACTATATGTTTAAACAAATTCGATAAAATTTCATACATATTACCACCGATCACATAGGTATTATACTTACCAGAACATTTATATGTTCATTCGTTTATAATCTCACCTCTTGTTCGAAAATTTTATATCATTCCGATGATCACCAATGCTTTAATTATCCGCACACTTAGTGCTTAGAGATTAGCCGAAGCTAGAACAATTCTGCACACTTAGTGCCAATTCAACTAACCGATGCTAAGTCGGTATCACACACTTAGTGCCTTATATATATATAGCCGAAGCTATTCCAACTTGCACACTTAGTGCCATTTGTAGCCAAAGCTATATGTATTAAACCGTACACTTAGTGCTAAGCATAGTCGAATATCATCATACTCAAACCGTAATCAAATATCTATACAATTTATGCATTATAATTGCATTAAAACATAACTTTAACATCATTTATCACGTACGAACTTACCTCGTACTCGAAATTGTAGATTTGAATTGTTTACTCGATAGCCTTCGACTTCCCTCGATCTAAATCTGAATTCCTCCTTTCTTAATCTATATGTATTCAAAATTAACCCTTTTTATTCACCAATTACTTCAATTCAATCCATAAACACATATTTGGGGTATTTTGCAAACTAGCCCTCATATTTTCATATTTTGACACTTTAGCCCCTATTTCACAAAATCACAAAATACACATAATTTGCATATATACAAGCCTAGTCGAATTTTCCTAGTACTCATACTAGTCCACACATTTCATTTATTTCAAATTTTAGTCCCTCAAAATAAAATTTTTATAATTTAGCCCAAATTGCTCAAATTCATCAAAAATCCAAAGACAAAACATGTAAACTCGACATTAAGCTTTCATATTTCACCATTTAACAACAAAAACTCATGAATTCATCCATGGCATTTTCAAATTCATCATCACAATCAAGAATTGAGGCATGGGTTTGATAGTATACGAAGCAACGATTAGAAATTATCAAAAACCAAACAAAACTCATATAGTAATTAATCCTTGTGTGTGCCGAAACTTAAAGCTCTCCAAACCTAGGTTTTCTTTTCTATTTTCGGTGGATGAACATACATAATAACCTTATTTTTTTCATGTTTTGTTATAATAATATTACTTTAATATGCCATCAACTAATGTCCACTAATGTCATTTAATCATATCTTTGGTCAAATAACCACATAAGGACCTCACAATTATAAATCCAAGTCAAATAGGGACTTTTAACATCTAGCACACAACTTTTACATTCTACGCGATTAGGTCTTTTTTATCAAATTAAGCACACATACGATTAAATTTTAATAGAAACCTTCACACATGCTAATTCACATATCACAAGCACAGAAAATAATATTTAAATATTTTTCTAAATCGAATTTGTGGTCCCAAAACCACTATTCCGACTAGGATCAAAATCAGACTGTTATAATTCTCCCCCTTAGGGATTTTCGTCCCAAAAAATCATACCATTAAACTGATTAGGATATTGCTGTCTCATTGAATCTTCAGGCTCCCACGTGGCCTCTTCAATACCATGTCGATGCCACATCACTTTAACTAATGGAATTTTCTTATTTCGTAACTCTTTAACTTCACGAGTTAAGATACGGATCGACTTTTCTTCATAAGTCATATCAGACTGGATTTCAATCTCTGGTGGAGGAATTACATGTAAAGGATTTGATCTCTATTGTCAAAGCATCGATATGTGAAATACATTGTGAATCTTTCCAGTTCTGGTGGTAATAACAATCTATAAGCAACTGGCCCAATACGCTCAATAATTTCATACAGTCCGATGAACCTCGGACTCAACTTGCCTTTTCTACGAAACCGAAGCACTTTCTTCCACGGAAACACTTTCAAAAATACTTTGTCGCCGATCCCAAACTCAATGTCTTTTCTTTTCAAATCTGCATATGATTTTTGACGATCAAAAGCTACTTTCAAACTATCTCGGATTACTTTTACTTTCTGTTCAGTTTCTTTTATCAAGTCAACCCCGTGAATCTTGTTTTCGCTGAGCTCGGTCCAATACAAAGGTGTACAGCATTTGCGACCATATAAAGCCTTGTATGGTGCCATTTTAATGCTTGACTGAAAACTGTTGTTATACGCAAATTCAATCAAAGGTAGATATTGTTCCCACATACCTTCAAACTCAAGAATGCAACATCTCAGCATATCTTCTAGTATCTAAATAATCCGCTCAGATTGGCCATTTGTTTGCGGATGAAAAGCAGTTTTAAAGTGTAATTTAGTACCTAATGCATCTTGCAACTTCTTCCAAAATCCTGATGTAAATCTCGAGTCTCTATCTGACACTATCGACATTGGCACACCATGCAATTTCACAATATCAGAAATGTATAACTCAGCTAATTTACCAAGTGAGTAATCGGATTGAATCGGAATAAAATTGGTTGATTTCATCAAATGATCAACTACAACCCAAATTGCGTCTTTCTTTCTCGGAGATAGGGGCAAACCCAAAACAAAATCCATGGTCACTCAATCCTATTTCCACTCCGGAATCATAATCGGTTGTAATAACCCAGATGGCACCTGATGTTCAGCTTTAACTTGTTGACAGATCAAACATTTAGAAACAAAATCAGAGATATCTTTTTTCATTCCAGACCACCAATAATGATGTTTCAAATCATTATACATTTTCGTACTACCCAGATGCACAGATAAACGACTACTGTGAGCTTCACACAGAATCATTTGAATTAACTCTGGATTTCTCAGAATACAAATTCGATCTCGAAATCTCAAGTAATCATTTTTATCAACTCTGAATTCTGAATCAGACTCTACATCACACTGAGCTCGTTTAGCTAAAATCCCATTATCAATCTTCTGAGCTTTAATAATCTGTTGTAAGAACAAGGGTCTTGCTTTTAATTCAGCTAAAACTAAACCATCATCAGACAGAACCAAATGAGCATTCATCGCATGCAAAGCAAATAATGATTTTCGACTCAAGGCATCAGCAACAACATTTGCTTTACCTGAATGATAATCTATCACAAGTTCATAGTCCTTTAGTAGTTCAAGTCATCTTCTTTGTCGCAGATTCAAATCTTTTTGAGTCATCAAATACTTCAAACTTTTATGATTAGAAAACACGTGACATTTCTCACCAAATAGATAGTGACGCTAGATTTTCAGAGCAAACACAATAGCAGCTAATTCTAAATCCTGGGTAGGGTAATTCTTTTCATGCAGTTTTAGTTGTCTTGAGGCATAAGCTCTAACCTTGCCTTCTTGCATCAGAACACAACCTAGCCTGTTCAACGAAGCATCACTATAAACAACGAATTCTTTACCTGATTTAGGTTGCACAAGTATCGGAGCTTCAATTAACAAAGCTTTTAACTGATCAAAACTGTTCTGACACTTTTCAGACCACTCAAAATTCACATCTTTCTAGAGAAATTTTGTCAACAGAGTCGCAATCATTGAAAAACCTTTTACAAATTGTCTGTAATAACTGGCATGTCCCAGAAAACTATGGACTTCAGAAACATTTCTCGGAGGCTTCCAATCCAAAATAGCAGAAATTTTACTCGGATCAGCTCGAATACCAGAGGCTGATACAATATGACCCAGGAAACTAACTTCTCGCAACCAGAACTCATATTTACTAAATTTTGCATACAACTGTTTATCTCGCAGAGTCTAAAGCACTATTCTCAAATGCTCGGCATGTTCAGACTCAACACATGAATAAATCAATATATCATCAATGAATACCACAACAAATTGATCTAAATACAGTCTGAAAATTCTATTCATCAAATCCATAAAGATAGCAGGTGCATTAGTCAATCCGAAAGGCATAACTAAAAATTCATAGTAACCGTACCTTGTTCTGAAAGCAATTTTTAGAATATCTGAGTCTTTCACTCGCAACTAATAATAGTCTGATCTTAAATCTATTTTCGAAAACACAACAGCTCCTTTCAACTGATCAAACAAATCATCAATTCAGGGCAGGGGATATTTATTCTTGATAGTCACTTTATTCACGAATTGTTCATTCGTTTATAATCTCACCTCTTCCTTGAAAACTTTATGACATTCTGATGATCACCAATGCTTTAATTATCCATACACTCAGTGCTTAGAGATTAGCCGAAGCTAGAATAATTCCGCACACTTAATTCCGATTCAACTAACCGAAGCTAAGTCAGTATCACACAGTTAGCGCCTTATATATATATAGCTGAAGCTATTCCAACTCGCACACTTAGTGCCATTTGTAGCCAAAGCTATATGTATTAAACCGTACACTTAGTGCAAAGCATATTCGAATATCATCGTACTCAAACTGTAATCAAATATCTATACAATTTATGCATTGTAATTGCATTAAAACATAACTTTAACATCATTTATCACGTACGAACTTACATCCTACTCAAAATTGTAGATTTGAATTGTTTACTTGATAGCCTTCGACTTCCCTTGATCTAAATCTAAATTCCTCATTTCTTGATCTATATGTATTCAAAATTAACCCTTTTTATTCACCAATTACTTCAATTCAATCCATAAACACATATTTGGGATATTTTGCAAACTAGCCCTCACATTTTCACATTTCGACACTTTAGTCCCTATTTCACAAAATCACAAAATACACATAATTTGCATATACACAAACCTAGCTGAATTCTCCTAGTACTCATACTAGTCCACACATTTCATTTATTTCAAATTTTTATCCCTCAAAATAACATTTTTACAATTTAGCCTAAATTTCTCAAATTCATAAAAAATCCAAAGACAAAACATGTAAACCCAACATCAAGCTTTCATATTTCACCATTTAACAACACAAAACTCATGAATTCATCCATGGCATATTTCAAATTCATCATCAAAATTAGAAATTGAGGCATGGGTTTGATAGTATACGAAGCAGTGATTACAAAAACGTAGAAATTATCAAAAACCAAACAAAACTCCTACCTTAATTAAGCCTTGTGTGTGCCAAAATTTAAAGCTCTCCAAACCTAGGTTTTCTTTTCTATTTTTGGTGGATGAACATACATAATAACCTTAATTTTTTTTCATGTTTTGTTATAATAATATTACTTTAATATGCATTTTACCAAACTACCCTTACATTAAAACATTAATATGCCATCAACTAATGTCCACTAATGTCATTTAATCATAAATTTGGTTAAATAACCACTTAAGGACCTCACAATTATAAAGCCAAGTCAAATAGACACTTTTAACGTCTAGCACACAGCTTTTACATTTTACACGATTAGGTCCTTTTTATCAAATTAAGTACACATACGATTAAATTTTAATACAAAACTTTCACATATGCTAATTCACATATCACAAGCACAAAAAATAATATTTAAATATTTTTCTGACTCGAATTTGTGGTCTTGAAACCACTATTCCGACTAGGGTCAAAACTGGACTGTTACACACCTCCACCACCACTCACATTTCTCGTGTTTCTCAATGATCTACCTCTAGCTGCGATGTTACTCGGCCTCGTGTTTTGAGCATTATCTTTTTTAGCTAACTCTGGGCAATCTTTTATAAAGTGATTTCGTGAACCACAACTATAACAAGCTCTGTTATTACTTTTTCCCCAACAATCTCCAAAATGCCGTCTTCCACATTGTTGACACTCAGCTTTACATCCTTTGCATTACAAACACTCAATACTGATGTAGTTTGAGATTTAGGGTTGGCATATTGCTTTCCACAATCTCTATTTTGATATCTCGTTGAAGCTATCGATCGATCAATAAAATCTTTAGATTTCTTTGACGAGGAATGATAAGTTTTATTCATTGATCTCTTTCTTGAATCTCTAGCCTCTGAATCAGCTTTTCTTTTTTCTTTGCTGAGATCCTTGGCTTTACAGGCCCTCTCAACCAATACTACGAATTCTTTCAATTCCTGTATCCCGACTAACAGTTTTATGTCTTCGTTCAATCCATCAACAAATCTTTTACACATGATCTCTTCAGTAGACATGTATTCTCGAGTATACTTGCTCAAACGTACAAATTCTCTTTCCTATCCTGTTACAGTCATCCGGCCCTGTTTCAGCCCCAAAAACTCTTTATTTTTCTGATAGAGGAATCTTTGACTTATGTACTTCTTCCGGAACTCAGTCTGAAAGAATTTCCAAGTAACTTGTTCTCTAAAAACCACCAAGGTCAATGTTTTCCACCAGTGATATGCATTATCTCTAAGCAAAGATACTACATATTTAATACATTCTTCTAGAGTACAGGACAATTCATCGAATACTCGGATGGTGTTCTTAAGCTAGAACTCAGCCCTCTCGACATCATCATCAACTGTAGCTCAAAACTCTTTAGCCCTATGTTTATGAATCTTATCAACAGGTGGTTTACTCAATTGAATTGAGTCTATTACTTGTGGCACAACTGGGACTTGTTGAGGAACAGGTGGGGGTAGAGTTCGTTAAGCAGCCAGATTCATTTGTACGAATTTCGTGAACCACTCAGTCATCGTTTGGAAGAAGGCTTGTCTAGCCTCTCCTCCCTGACTACTAGATATCAGCTTAGATTCGGCCAGCGCTGCCCCTTGAACGGGAGTGGGTGCATTGCTCTCAACATCATCAGCTATCGCACGTTCGGGATCCATATGCTATATGAAAAATATATTTTAACTGTCAGGAATCATCACACTATCACAATTCATATATATGGCATGTATAGCTAGACTCTAACACACTATGTTAGTCCTAGAATCGACTAAACTGTAGCTCTGATACCAATCAAATGTAACACCCCCAACCCGTATTCGTTACCCAAATAGGGTTAAATGCGTTACCGAACATATCAAAACATTTAGCATTCATTTTAAAATCATCATAGCATCAAAGATCATACATCAATACAGTGTCCTTTACATAGGTCAATAAGACCTTAAACAAGCTTTAGAAAGAAGTTAGGACTAAACCGAGCACATACAAATTTTTTCAAAACATAAACATTTTTTAAGTTTTAAAGGTCACACGCACGTATGAACAGGCCGTGTGCCTCACACGGCATGAAATGCCCGTGTCTCTAGGCCGTGGCAAAATAGGGCATACAAACTGACTTCACCACACAGCCTCAAGACACACCCGTGTGCTTTGACCATGGTCGACACTGACTTTGGTTATAAGGCTAAACACACGGCTGTGTGTTTAGCCTGTGTACCCATCGAAATGGCCACACACGCCCATGTGCCAAGGCTGTGTGCCTTACACGACCACCAGACACGACTGTGTGTCTAGGCCGTGCTCGAGACTAACTTGCATAACTAAGTTACAGCAGACACAGGATCAGAACACACGTCCATGTGCTCAACCGTGTGAGGTGAAATTAGGCTTGGTTTAAGCCATATTTCCCACCTATCTCAAGCACCCCAAAACCACAACATTTTTGCATCATTTATAGGCAACCAAATCAACCTTTTCATACATATTCCACAACATCCAAATACCATCCAATTCACTACTCAATTCCACAACGTGAATATACCAAAATCATTAAAACTCACATAAGTTCCAAAAGTATAATCTCATCATCTTATCACCTATTTCATACAACAAATTTTACCATTTCAACATTTCACAATTAAGCCATCACATAAGCAATATATTCATCATATAACATACTTATCAAACACATCTATAACACCCCAAAAATCCCGGAATCCCAAACTTTCTTTTCTTTATTTTTGGTTTGATAGAAAGAGGGCTAGATATTCCTAGTCAAGTGTATTTAGGTGATAATAGGCCTTGGTTAAGTTTTGAGTTCGAACTTAAAAGTGGAGGAAATTATAGGTTAATAGTTAAAAAGACCTTGATGGCAAGTAGGTTGGTTTTTAAATAAATAAAAGAGGAATTGGACACAGAAAGCTCTGCGGTGGAGTGGCAAGTAGCGCCACATGTGAGGCTTAGAGGTGGCGTCACATGCATGGCAAAGAGGTCTGGGGTTTGAATCCCTCCTTGCTCAAAAGGAAAATTTATTTTTGCTTAACAGATGGCCAATAGTGGTACTAGATATAAACTCTGTAGGGAGGGATAAGACGAGAAGTTTAAGGAAGGGATTAAGAAGTGATCAGGGAGGAAAATTAGGAGATGAGGAGTGTAGAGAGGTGGAGCCGAACTAGGAAGTTGGGGATAGGAAATTCAGCTATTATATATGTAGGTTCCAAAATTGCTTCTCTCCCTTTAGCCAAATTCTTCATTCTTGTTGTTGAAACACTTTGTTTACTCTAAGTGCTCTGAAGCCGAATTCCTTACTCCTTGATTACCTTTCTCTTCTCAATTCTCTTTGATTCACCTTTAGTTTAGTCGTTTCCTTCTTCTCTTCTTTTTGATTTTACCGAATAAACCTTTTTCACCATACAAATCTCAAAAGCCGAATACCCTCTGTGCCGCCACTTCTCTCTCTTTTGGCTGAATCTAGTGTAAGTGCTTTGCTCCTTCAGTCGGTTTTGCTTGTATCGATTACTCTTGTCCCTCACTCTTTCTAAATCGATTTTGGTAAGAGTGCAGTATCAAATCTCAGTCTTTTGGGATCCCTGCTAATTTGCTCCTTAGGTGTTAGGACTTTGGTAAGTGTTCTTCACTTTGGTAAGGTTTAACTGAATGGGCTTTAGCAGGAAAGAGTGACCTATGTCAGATACAATTCACCCATTGTGTATCTTAACAATAAAGGTTAATGCAGATTTAGGAAGTACTCGTGATTAGTAATCAAGGAAAAGCTATTAAGGCTTGGCATTTCAGGTAAGGTTAAGGTGAGATTTTGACTTTTGGTAAAATTTTTCGATATGTATGTGGGATTAATCATTGAGTGACATCGATTGTAGGTTCGTGGCTAGGAAGATCGTAGCACACTTTATTACCAGGTGTGTACATACACTACACACACACAAAAGATCGGCAAATCTCGAAAAGTCAAAATGCTGAAAAGCCGAAAGTTTGGCTAGAACAGACTTGCGAGTGCGCGAACACTCATGAGGGGAAAACCGATAGGTTATCTGAGACCCCATGGGCGACTCTATAGACTTGGGCTGTGTTTTGGCCAACCGAGCCAGAATGGGCTAATGGGCCGATGGGTTGTAGGGCCTATAATAGGCAAAATTGGCAATTTGATACTAAGTGATGGAAAATCGTATGAAAGCATGATATGAATGTGATTTAGGCCTAATGGGCCATATGGAAGTGATTGGGCCTAATGGGCCATATGCATGTATATAGACTTGTCTTGGCTTTGTAAGGGGTTTTGGGCCTAGTATCTAATAACTGTTTAAACAGACATAATACTTAATTAATTAATAAATTGTTACCATGGATAAGTTATAAGGTTAAAGTGTGGCAATGGGTATATGCATGTCTAGGATTGGATCTAGGGAGAGCTTTGTACTTAAGCGGGTCTTAATGACACACCTCCTCTTCTCTAGAATCCTACCTGGTGCATAGTATCCATTCACTTTAGTCATCGTGGAATTTTCAACGGGCCAAGGTAAGTAATAAACTTATAAAAAAGAGAAATTATCGAAATGCCCCTAAGGGCAAAGATGACTAAAATACCCCTATGTGTTGAATGTAAGATTTATGGATGTTACCTGTGTACCTACTGCATTCATATGATACTCTATTTAGGATGCACATGGGTTGAGAATTATAGACGGAGGAAGTATATGAGTATCACATGGTTGCTTCACGACCGTGGATCCACCGACGACTATTAAGCCCAATATGTAATTAGCAGCTTGCTGCAATGAAGGTAGTACCGCAATCGGGCTACCATTGATGTGAATCGGATGGGTCAGTAGATATTTATATCCCCACATGATGTGTACCAGGGGACGGAGTCAATATGTATCGGTTGGATTATTGGGATGGGTTGCACAAGCATTACATGTATGATAATATGGTGATTGATGTTTGCTTAATGTTTCTTTTTGAGGGTTGTACACACTGAGTTTGTGAAAACTCACCCCCCTCTTTTATTTTTTTAAGTGATTCGTAGTAGGAGGTTCGATGGTGGGAGAGACTCCAAGGTTGTCAGCTAGCAAAACGACTTGTTTCTTTAAAAGGAAAGCATATAGTTTCTAGTTTTTTAAGTTATTTCAGACTGGATTGTAATAAGGCCTTCTCTTTGGTTTTTTTTATTTAAAGAAAGTACATCTCTTCCGCAACTAAATGTTTAAAATGACAAGTTTTCATAGATCCTATGATTTAAATAAAGTTTCTACAACTAGAAAGAGATTTTACAAAGAAATTAAGGATTTTCACTTTATTGAAGGGTTTTCAATGAAAATAAGGTTTTCGATAAAACACTTCAATGTGGCACGCTGGATCCAGCCATAACGTCTGGGCCGGGTTTGGGGTGTTACATTTAGTGGTATCAGAACCAAGTTGCAAAACTCGGGCTGTGAAGTGGGACTTATTATTTGGTTTTTTTAAAAAAAATTAGATCACAGTGTTTTAAAAAAATCTTGCTGTGCCGCACATCGAGTCTCCGACGTCGAACCAAGTAAGTTCTTTATTATTAAGCTTGTTAATTTGATATACTGTAGGCAATTAATGGACTACTTTAGATGACTATACTGAGGTTTTTAGTTGGAGTAAAACTGAAGCCCGTAGGACCTTGAAACTGTAGAGGATTTATGAAAATAACTTTCTTATTAATACTTTCATAAAACATCGGCTTAATTATTGGACCTAACTAAAACTTCATAAAATTTCTAATCCAGATAACACGATGAGTGATAGAAGAGGTGCGAGAGGTCATGGCCGAGGCCGCGAAAGTGCTAGGGCTGAATCGTCAGCATCAGGCTGAATCATCAACATCGGGCTATATGCCCAATGTTGGAGTAGAAGAGGCTCCAGCCTCACCTGTGGCTGAGAATGGGCCATATGATCGGGCCGCGGGGGATGATGCATTGTCGCAGGCAATGCTAAGGATTTTGGAGAGGGTCGCTGGGCCCAATAATGGCACAAAATCGGGAGTCCATTCCGAAGCGACTTCGATCAAATAGGGCTGAAATCTTCAAGGGCGTGGCTAGTGTGGCACCTAACATGGCTGAATACTGGTTGAAGGCCACTGAATGGATAATGGAGGACCTAGACTATTCACTTGAACTAAAGCTGAAAAGGGAGGTGTCACTACTTAGGGAAGAAGCTTACCAATGGTGGCTAATAGTGAAAGAGGGCACCCAACCTGAGCAGGTCACATGGGAGTTCTTTAATACTGCATTTCAAGGGAAGTATGTGGGTGCGAGTTATATGGATGCTTGAAAGAAGGAGTTTCTAAACTTGACCCAGAGAAATCTGTTGCGGAGTATGAGGTAGAGTTTTTACGCCTTAGTAGGTATGCAAGAGTTATGGTGGCAATGGACTATGAGCGTTGCGTTAGGTTTGAGGATGGTCTTAGGGATAGCCTCAGAGTATTGATAGCTCCATAAAGGGAGTGAGTTTTCTCGGAGTTGGTAGAGAAAACAAAGATAGTAGAGGAGGTGAAGTGCACTGAGCGCCTAAATCAGGAAGAAGAAAGGGGTAAGAACAAAAGGGAGGCTGAGACTCCTGGTGTTGGACAAAGGCCTAGGGATAGGGCCAGAGTTAATGAGCCAATTAGGGCAGGGCCCCCTACTGTTAATCTAGGGGTGCCAACTTGTGCTGATTGTGGAAAAAGCCATGGAGGCGAGTGTTGGAAGAGGACGGGAGCTTGTTTAGCTTGTGGGTCTATGGAGCATAGGATTAAGAATTGCCTTAGAATGCCAGGTTAGGTGCCAGTCGTGGGCCGAGGTGGTGCTTAGCCACCAAGGGGTGGTCAGTTGCCACCAAGGGGTCGTGGGCAGGCCAAGGGCAGTGACGGTAATGGACGTGGACGTGGAGCACCAGGCAGAAATGTAGGCCATGTTGAGGCGAGGTAGTCAGCTCTGGTTTATGCTGCTCGTCACCGAGAAGACGAGGATGCCCCAGATGTGATAACGAGTATGTTCTTTATACATGAGTTACCTTACACTGCATTGATTGATATTGGATCGACGCATTCATATGTTGTATGCAATATGACTGAACCTTTGGGTGACATGTTTGAAATTACAGCGAATGAGTTTACTATGATAAGTCTGTTAGGTCAGTCAATGGGAGTAAATAAGTTGTTTAGGGAGGTACCCTTAGTAGTCCAAGGGGTTACCTTTTTAGCAGAATTGATGGAACTGCCGTTTAGCGAGTTTGATTTAATCTTGGGTATGGATTGGCTGGTGAAACACCGAGCAACCTTGGATTGTGCCGCAAAGCAAATGTGTTAAGAACGGCAGAGGATAAAGAGGTGGTGGTGATTAGTGAACGCCGAAATTACCTGTCGAATGTGATTTCAGCATTGAGGGCTGAGAAGTTGGTACAAAAAGGATACAAAACCCATTTGGCTTATATTAGCGATACGGAGGCTAAGAGCCCTACTGTTAAGGAATTGAGAACAGTTAGGGAATTTCCTGATGTTTTTACCAGGAGCTGCTAGGGTTGCCGCCCAATAAAGAAGTAGAATTTGGAATCGAGTTGTTGCCTGGTACGGCTCCGGTGTCCATCACCCTTTACCGAATGGCACCGAAGGAGTTGGTAGAACTTAAGGCACAGATTCAGGAATTGTTAGATCGAGGATTCATTCGACCAAGTATGTCTCCGTAGGGAGCACTGGTGTTATTCGTAAAGAAGAAAGATGGGATGTTGCGGATGTGCATTGACTATCGGCAGTTGAACAAGTTAACTATTAAAAACAAGTACCCTTTGTCGAGAATCGATGATCTTTTTGATCAGTTTAGGGGAGCTTCCATTTTCTTGAAGATTGATTTGCATTCGGGGTATCACCAATTGATGGTTAAGGAGGCGGATGTTTATAAGACAGCTTTAAGAACTCGTTATGGGCACTACGAGTTCTTGTTGATGACATTCGGGCTGACGAACGCACCTGCCGCTTTCATGGATCTCATGAATCGGGTCTTCCAACCCTACCTGGATCAGTTTGTCGTGGTTTTTATAGATGACATCTTAGTATACTCAAGAAATGAGGATGAGCGTGATGCACACTTACGGATTGTGTTATAGATTTTGAAGGAGAAGCAGCTACATGCCAAATTCAGTAAGTGCAAATTTTGGCTAAGAAAGGTTACTTTTCTAAGACATGTGGTGTCAGCTGAGGGGATTAAGGTGGATCCTCGAAAAATTGAAGCCGTGTTAGACTTGAAGATACCCAAGTCAATGTCGAAAATTTAAAGTTTTTGGGGCTTGGCAAGGTACTATAGGGGGTTTGTTGAGGGTTTTTCATTAATTGCTGCACCTTTAACTAAGTTATTGAGGAAGGGAGTACCGTCTGAATGGTCAGACAAATAGCAAGAGAGTTTTGGAAAGCTTAAGAAGGTTTTAACTGAAGCCCCTATGTTGATTCAGCCAGAGCCTGGGAAAGAGTTTACGGTTTATAGTGATGCGTCGCATGTGGGATTGAGATGTGTGTTGATGCAGGAAAGAAAGGTGGCTGCGTATGTGTTACTTCAACTTAAGACTCACGAGGTGAATTACCCAACCCATGACTTGGAGCTAGCTGCGGTAGTTTTCGGACTAAAAATATAGAGGCATTATTTATACGGAGAGAACTGCATAATTTATTCGGACCACAAGAATTTGAAATACCTCCTTACCCAAAAGGAGCTAAACCTTAGGCAGTGTAGGTAGGTGGAATTATTGAAGGATTATGATTGTACGATTGAATACCACCCTGGCAAAGTAAATGTGGTAGTCGACGCATTGAGTCGTAGGGTTAAGTCAGACTTGAGGGCTATGCTCGCCCATTTAAGCTTGTTGGATAATGGTAGCTTGTTAGGTGAGCTTCAAGTAAAGCCGGTGTGGGTCGAGCAGATAAGGAGTAAGCAATTAGTGGATGAGGCTTTGGGTACTCGTTTTAAACAAGTAGAGAGAAGGGAGACATCGGACTTTGGGATAAATAGTGAATGTGTGTTGTGTTTCTATGGGAGAATGTGTATACCAAAGGACAATGATCTAAGGTAGTCTATTCTACGAGTAGCACATAGCAGTCTCTATGCTATGCATCCTAGTGGAAACAAGATGTATCGGAATTTGCGTGAGCATTATTGGTAGCCTGGACTTAAGCACGAGGTTATGGAGTTCGTAAGTAAATGTTTGGTTTGTCAAAAGGTGAACGCGAACATCAGTTGCCTTTAGGATTGCTTCAGCCAGTAAAGACTCGACTTTGGAAGTGGGAAAGGATTACTATGGACTTTGTTAGTGGGCTACCCTTGACACCTACTAAGAAAGACTCGATATGCATTATAGTGAATCAGTTAACCAATTCTGCTCATTTTGTACCAATCCACACTGATTACTCGTTACAAAAGCTAGTTAGGTTGTATGTGATGGAGATTGTAAGATTGTATGGAGTGCCAGTCTCCATAATATCTGATAGGCACCCATGTTTCACTTCGCGATTTTGGAAGAAGCTGCACAAGGCATTGGGTACTAGGTTGAACTTTAGTACGGTATTCCACCCTCAAACTGATGGATAGTCGGAAAGGGTGATCCAAGTTTTGGAAGATATGTTGAGGAGATGTGTAATTGAGTTTTGAGGTAGCTGGGAAGACTATTTGTCGTTAGCCGAATTCGCGTACAATAATAGTTATCAAGCAAGTATTGGGATGGCTCCGTATGAAACACTGTATGGGCGCAGGTGTCAAACTCCAACAAGTTGGACGAAGTTGGGTGAACGAAGAGTTTTGGGCCCTGAGTCAGTAGCAGATATTGAGGGTAAGGTAAAATTGATTCGGGATCGGTTGAAGGAGGCCTCGAATAGTCAGAAGTCGTATGCTGACCTTAAGCATCGTGAAATAGAGTATGTAGTGGGGGACTTAGTTTTTCTTAAGGTCTCTTCATGGAAGAAGGTGTTAAGGTTTGGACGAAAGGGTAAGCTAAGCCCAAGGTTCATTGGGCCATATCGGGTTGTGAGGCGGATTGGGCCAATCGCTTATCAGCTTGAATTACCTTCTGAATTAAGCCAAATCCATGACGTGTTTCATGTTTCCATGCTAAGACGGTATCGCTCGAATCCTTCACATGTCGTGTTGGTTGAGGAGATCGAGGTTAGGCCAGACCTAACCTTCGAGGAAGAGCCCATACAAATAATTGGTCGTGATGTTAAGGTACTGAGAAGAAAGTCCGTCCCATTGGTCAAAGTGCTTTGGCGTAATCACAAGGTTGAGGAGGCTACTTGGGAATCTGAGGAAACAATGCGACATCAATATCCACAACTGTTTGGATCAGGTAAAAATTTTGAGGATGAAATTTCTTTTATGGGGTAGAGTTGTAACGCCCCAAAAATCTCGAAATCCTGAACTTTCTTTTCTTTATTTTCAGTTTGATAAAAAGAGGGCTAGATATTCCTAGTCAAGTGTATTTAGGTGATAACAGGTCTTGGTTAAGTTTTGAGTTCGAACTTAGAAGTGAAGGAAATTATAGGTTAATAGTTAAAAGAACCTTGATGGCAAGTAGGTTGGTTTTTAAATAAATAAAGAAGGAATTGGACACAAAAAGCTCTGTGGTGGAGTGGCAAGTAGCGCCACATGTGAGGCTTAGAGGTGGCGTCACTTGCATGGCAAGGAGGTCTGGGGTTCGAATCCCTCCTTGCTCAAAAGGAGGATTTATTTTTGCTTAACAGATGGCCAGTAGTGGTTCTGGATATAAACTCTATAGGGAGGGATAAGAGCAGAAGTTTAAGGAAGGGATTAAGAAGTGATCAGGGAGGAAAATTAGGAGATGAAGAGTGTAGAGAGGTGGAGCCGAACTGGGAAGTTGGGGATAGGAAATTCGACTATTATATATGTAGGTGCCGAAATTGCTTCTCTCTCTTTAGCCAAATTCTTCATTCTTGTTGCCGAAACACTTTGTTTACTCCAAGTGCTCAGAAGCCGAATTCCTTGCTCCTTGATTTCCTTTCTCTTCTCAATTCTCTTTAATTCGCCTTTAGTTTAGCCATTTCCTTCTTCTCTTCTTCTTGATTTTGCCGAATAAACCTTTTTCACCATACAAATCTCAAAAGTCGAATACCCTCTGTGCCACCACTTCTCTCTCTTTCAGCCGAATCTAGTGTAAGTGCTTTACTCCTTCAGTCGATTTTGCTAGTATCAATTACTCTTGTCCCTCACTCTTTCTAAATCAGTTTTGGTAGGAGTGCAATATTGAATCTCAGTCTTTTGGGATCCCTGTCGATTTGCTCCTTAGGTGTTGGGACTTTAGTAAGTGTTCTTCACTTTGGTAAGGATTGGCCGAATGGGCTTTAGTAGGAAAGAGGGACTTATGTCGGATACAAGTCACCCATTATGTATCTTAACGATAAAGGTTAATCCAGATCTGGAAAGTACTTGTGATTAGTGATCAAGGAAAAGCTATTAAGGCTTAGCGTTTCAGGTAAGGTTAAGGTGAGATTTCGGCTTTTGGTAAAAGTGTTCGATATGTATGTGGGATTAATCATTGAGTGACATCGATTATAGGTTTTTGGCTAGAAAGATTGCAAAACGCTTTATTACCAGGTGTATACATACACTGCACGCACACAATAGATTGGCAAATCCCGAAATGCCGAAAAGCCGAAATGCCGAAAAGTCGAAAGTTTGGCTAGAACAGACTTGCAAGTGCGGGAACACTCATGAAGAGGAAACCGATAGGTTATCTAAGACCTCATGGGCGATTCCATAGACTTGGGATGTGTTGTGGCCAACCGGGCCAGAATGGGCTAATGGGTCGATGGGCTATAGGGCCCATAATAGGCAAAATTGGCAATTTGATACTAAGTGATGGAAAATCGTATGAAAGTATGATATGAATGTGATTTAGGCCTAATGGGCCATACGAAAATGATTTGGGCCTGATGGGCCATATGGAAGTGATTGGGCCTAATGGACCATATGCATGTATATAGACTTGTCTGGGCTTCGTAAGGGGTTTTGGGCCTAGTATCTAATAACTGTTTAAACAAACATAATACTTAATTAATTAATAAATTGTGACCGTGGATAAGTTATAAGGTTAAAGTGTGGCAATGGGTATATGCATGTCTAGGATTGGATCTAGGGAGAGCTTGGTACTTAAGCGGTCTTAATGACTCACCTCATCTTCTCTGGAATCCTACCTGGTGCGTAGTATCCATTCACTTTAGTCATCGAGGACTTGTCAATGGGCCAAGGTAAGTAATATACTCATAACAAAGAGAAATTACCAAAATGCCGCTAAGGGCGAAGATGACTAAAATACCTTTATGTGTTGAATGTAAGATTTATGGATGTTACTTGTGTACCAGCTGCATTCATATGATACTCTATTTAGGATGCATATGGGTTGGGAATTATGGATGGGGGAAGTATATGAGGATCGCACGGTTGCTTCACGACTGTGGATCCACTGACGGCTATTAAGCCCAATATGTGATTAGTAGCTTGCTGCAATGAAGGTAGTACCGCAACCGAGCTACCATTGATGTGAATCGGATGGGTGGGTCGATATTTATATCCCTACATGATGTGTACAGGGGGACAGAGTCGATGTGTATCAGTTGGATTATTGGGGTGGGTTGCACAAGCATTGCATGTATGATAATATAGTGATTGATGTTTGCTTAATGTTTCTTTTTTAGAGTTGTACACACTGAGTTTGTGAAAACTCACCCCCCTCTTTTATTTTTTTAGGTGATGCGTAGTAGGAGGTTCGATGGTGGGAGAGACTCCAAGGTGGCTAACTAGCAAGATGACTTGTTTCTTTAAAAGGAAATCATATAGTTTCTAGTTTATTAAGTTATTTCAGACTGGATTGTAATAAGGCCTTCTCTCTGGTTTTTTTTTTTTAAAAGAAAGTACATCGCTTCCGCAACTAAATGTTTAAAATTACAAGTTTTCATAGATCCTATGATTTAAATAAAGTTTCTGCAACTGGAAAGAGATTTTACAAAGAAATTAAGAATTTTCACTTTATTGAAGGGTTTTCAATGAAAACAAGGTTTTCGATAAAACACTTCAATGTGGCACGCTGGGTCCGGCCATAACGTCTGGGCCGGGTTTGGATGTAACTCAAAAGGCCATACATACCAATATTTACAAGCCAAATCTCATAGCTAGGTATTCATATCACAAAACCTATCAAAGTAACCCTACCTTATACATGTCATATACCATATGTACAACTCTCAAAATGGTACCAAAAGCGTGAATGAGTCGCTGACGATTCCCGAATCTGAGCTAGCTTTTTAACACTGTAAAATAAAGAATATTTCACAAAGTGAGCTTTGGCGCTTAGTAAGTTCGCACTAAATATAATCAACAGTTTATATAATACGAAAACATCAAATAAGAAACACTTAGTAGTTTACAAATCATCCATCAATGTTATTCCATCAAATTTAATATATTCATACAATTTCATCAAGCTTCAAACACATAGTATCATCTACCACATACGTATCGTACATACCTGAACTTTCCCGTACTTATTCATTTCATTCTCACCTCTCGTTCAACTACATTAATTCATTCGAAAGTCTTTCCATCCTTTAAGAATTCGTACACTTAGTGCTTTAAGGGTTAGCCGAAGTTGTAACAATCTCACACACTTAGTGCCATCTCAATAACCGAAGCTATCTTGGTATCGCACACTTAGTGCCTCATATAGCCGAAGCTATTCCAAATCACACACTTAGTGTCGAACATAGTAAATTTATCATCGTGCTCAAACCATAGTCAAATATATATACAATTTATGCATATTTATCATCGTGCTCAAACCATATTCAAATATATATACAATTTATGCATTATCAAAGCATTAAAACATACTTGTAACATCATTTATCACCTACGAACTTACCTCGTAAACGGAATTGACGATTCAGATCGTTTACTATATAACTTTCGATTTCCCCCGATCTAAATTTGAATTCCTCTTTTCTTGATCTATATGTATTCAAAATTAACCCTTTTATTCAAAAAATCATTCAATCCAATCCATATACACATATTTAGGGCATTTTACAAATTAGCCCTTACATTTTCACATTTTAACACATTAGTCCCTAATTCATAAAATCACAAAATACACATAATTTCAATAAACCCATATATGGCCAAATATCAGAGGAACCTCCAGCTTCCCAAAACATTTATTTATTTTACATTTCAACCCCTCAATTTTTCATTTTCACAATTTAGTCCAAATTACTCAAATTCATCAAAAATCCCAATACAAAACATGATAATCTAACACATATGTTTCATATACTATCATCAAACTTCATAAAACTCATAATTTCATCAATAGCTCAACTCAAAATCATCAAAAATTTTAGAAATTGAGACATGGGCTTGCTAGAACACTTAACATTGATCACAAAAAAAACATAGAAATTATCAAAAACGAATCAAAACACACACCTTAATTAGCCAATATAAGTTCCAAAACCCTAGCTTGCTTATTCTTTTATTTTTATTTGATTTTCGGCAATGGATGAACATAAAATGGCTTATTTTCATGCCTTTGTTTAATTAAATCAACATTATTTAGCCATTTACCAATTTAACCCTTATTAATATCATTAAAATTCAACCAACTAATGTCCATTAATGTCTATTCATGAATTTAATGGTCCATTTACAACATAAGGACCTCAAATTTAAAAAGATACAACAATTCGGCACTGAATCAAATAGAATGTCACTTTTGTATTTTCTGCGATTAAGTCTTTTTTCAAAATTAAGCACACAAATGATAAGATTTTCACTCGAAACTTTCACACATGCTTAAACACATACTGTAAACACAAAAAATAATATTTAAATATTTTTTTACTCGAATTTTTGGTCTCAAAACCACTATTTCGACTAGGGTCTAAACTGGGTTGTTACATTTAATGCGTCAATTTAGTAAATGTTAGCCCAGTTTTCATTGATACCAAGGGAAATTTATCGATATATGATGAAAGGTATCAATAATTTTTTATAGGTATTGATATCTTTTGTGTTTGTTCAAAAATCATTCAAAGCCAAAATGCAAAATCTGTATCGGTATCAGTCAATGTATCGATAAAAAATGTCTAGGTATCAATACCTACTGATAAGTATCGACACTTAATGATTTTTTTCTCAATATTTTTGAACTTCAAAGTTTAAAATGGCATCGATACTTTTATAGATATTGATACTTGTTGTTTAGGGAGTAGTCTTTCACTTGATTAAAAAATCTTTCACTTGAGTTAAAATTGTTTAAAGAGTTTTTGTATTTCTCTAAAATTTTTCTAAGTGTTCAAAGCATTTTCTAAAGTATTTGGAGGAATTGAAATAGGTTTATATACTTTGAACATTATCAATTCTTTGTTCAAAAACATTTTTATTTATTATATCAAAACAATTCATCAAATAAAGCTAGTTTAACAATAATAATATCATGTAACACTATTATAATCTATATTATAATAATAGTTATACATGTATTAATATTTTCAATAATAGTTATATATTATATAATTATTTTATGTAATAGTAATACTAATACATTATAATATATTATAATACTATGTATTAGTAATATACTAAGTTAGCATATCGGTTTTGGTAATTGATGGTCACTAAACTAACTAAAATTACAACAAAGGCAAACGCACCTATCGAATAATATTATAGCTATGGTGAGTCGAGAATATCGTATCCACGAGGACTAAAAGTACTAATAATTACTATTTTTCTATTATCTAGCCGATAAATTGAAGGAATTGTTTTTTAATCTAAAATTAACTAATCTAATTACTAAGAATGCAACAGATAACGAATTAGGAAAAATAATCGAATAAAACCAATGAGATAGGCAATACCCTGGAAAGAATCCACCTAGACTTCACTTATTATTTTGAGTCTGAATTAAATGATTTATTCACTTGTGCCTTGATCAGTAGAAATCTCTAAATTATGTTAATATATCTTTCAAGAGTAAAAACAACTAACTCTTGGTTGATTAATTGAAATCTATTTCTAACTAAAACCCCTATTGTCACATTAACTCGATCTATGGATTCCCCTATTAGATTTGACTCTAATCCGATAGATTTATGTCATTATATTTTTAGGATTTCATGCAACTCCTATAACACCCCTAACCTGTATTCTTCGCTGGAATAGGGTTACGAAGTATTACTGGATTTATTTCTTAAATAATCATACATTTCATATACATTTCTCAATCAAACAAAATTAATTCAAAATACAGTTAGATAGTCCCTAACGTGAGCCCTCGAAGCTTAAAACAAGCATTAGAAGTGGTTTGAGACTGAACCGAATACTAACAAATTTTTACAAAAACATAGAAATTTCCAAAGTGCAAGGGACACACGCTCGTGCGGACAGGCCGTGTGAGAAGAGACACGCCCGTGTCACAGGCTGTGTGGACATTTGAAAGGGTATCACATGGTCATGTCCCAGCCAGTGTCCGACCCCGTGTAACTCTCTGACTTGGGTCACACGGCCAACCATGTAACAGTCCGATTTAGACCCTAGTCAGAATAGTGGTTTTGGGACCACAAATTTGAGTCAAAAAAATATTTTAATATTATTTCCTGTGCTTATAATATGTGAATTGACATGTGTGAAAGTTTCGTATGAAAATTTAATCGTTTGTGTGCTCAATTTGATAAAAGGACCTAATCGCGTAAAATGTAAAAGATGTGTTCTATTTGCTAAAGTGTCTATTTGCTATGTCTTCATAATTGAGAGGTCCTTATGTTGTTATTTGACCATTGAACATGTAAGTGGACATTAATGGCCTTAATATAATGTCTTATTAATGTTTTAATGTAAGGATAAAATGGTAAAATGTTTATTAATGTTATATTAAATAAAAAAATGTTTGAAATTAGGCATTATGTTCATCTTCTTACCAAAAATCAAAAAAATAAGAAAGAAAAAGATTGAGTTAGGGTTCGGCTAGGAAATTTGAAGATTAAGGTATGTGTTTTGATCGGTTTTTGATAATTTCTATGTTTTTGTGATCGTTTCTCTGTATACTATCAAGCCCATGTATTGATTTCTAATTTTTTTGATGATTTAGAAATATGCCATTGATGAAATTGTGAGCTTTGTGATGTTATTTGTTGGAAAATAAAATATATGTATTGGGTTGATATATTTTGTCTTTGAATTTTTGATAAATTTGAGTAAAATAGGCTAAATTGTGAAATTGTAAATTGATGGACTAAAATGAGAAATAAAATATATGAACACTATGAGAATTCGGCTAGGCATGTGTGCAAAGAAATTATGTGTATTTTTTTTATTTTTTGAATTAGGGACTAAAGTGTCAATATGTGAAAATGTGAGGGATAATTTTTAAAATGCCTAAATATGTGTTTTTGGATTGATTTGAATGAATGCGAGTTTGAATGGGTTAAATTTGAATCTATATAGATCAAGAAAAAAAAACGGAATTAGATCGGGGGAAATCGAAAGTCGTCGAGTACTCTATTCATCCGAATCCATATGAGGTAAGTCTATATACAAATAAATGTGTTTGAAATTATTTATTTGTGCTTATATGCTATTGAATAATGGTGAATAGATTAATGCATTGAATATGAGATATTCGAGAGAGTATCGACAAAGTTCTGACATCCGGAAAGCCCCATATGAATCTTAGGAATAGTTAGGATACATATGTCATGACATAGGATTCAATATGTGTTTTTGTGCAAGATCACATCTAGGACGTTGGCATCGACTTATGACTTACGTGTAAGACCACATCTGAGACGTTGGCATCGTATTTGATTTCGTGTAAGACCCTGCTTGGGACAGTGGCATCGATATTTGATTACATGTAAGACCACATCTAGGACGTTGGCATTGTATGAGCTTTCTGAGCTATCCACGTATCCTTATGATTTTGAATGGTTCAACGGGCATTCCGAGAAATGAATGATTATATGAGATATGTATCCGATTCAGGCACGTTCGAAATGTATACTATGTTTTGAGAATAAAAGGTAAGTATATGTAAAAGTGATGATATGAGTTATAAGTATGAGAAAATATGTTATATGTGTTAATGAATTGGATTATGTGAAATGTATATGAACTATGTATTTTGGGATAGTATTTGGCCATGGAGTATATGTTATTTGATGACTCATTTATGTTTAAAGTGTTAAGTTTATTTGTATATGGCTTACTAAGCTTTTGAAAGCCTACTTTGTGTGTTTTTTAACTGTTTTATAGATATTGAAGCTACCGAGAGCTCGAGGATCATCACCACACTATCGAACTTCTTTTTGGTACCTTTTGAAAATGTATATATTGAAGTATGGCATGTATAGGTTATAAGTGTGTGAATATGTTCTATAATGTATATATTTAGCCATATGATTTGGCTTGGATTTGGTTGTGTATATGAATGTGTTTTTGGTATGAATTGTGTGATGCAAGTGTGTCATTATGATGTGCATTTGGTTGGCCAAAGGAAATGGTCAATTTGGTAAGTTTGTGGTAAGTGTTTATTTTGGAGTTGGGTAAGTTTTAGCATAAGATTGAATGAAGTAAATTTAAGATTGTGAATCATATGTTTTGGCATGATTTTGGCTCATGATTTGGTATGATTTTGAAATGGTGAATAAGCATGAATTTGGTTGGTAATTATAGGACATTATTGGTGTATATATTGGTTGTGAAATGGTTAAGCATTTGGTATGAAAATGATGTTTATTTGTTGATTGTAGGAAGAACCCTTAATGGGTGGCAAATTGGCCTTGTAAATGTCCTATTTTTGGCCACACGAGCATGTGTCTTAGCCGTGTTGCTCGAGGGCCATTTCAAAAAGAGCCTGGGGAGGCCATACAGTCATACACACCGGTGTGTGCTAGGCCGTGTGGCCAAGTCAGTTCTGACCACGGGCAAGACACATGGGCGTGCGGTCAGTAGTGTGGCCAAGTCAGTTTCGAGCACGGGCTAGACACACAGGCATGTGACTGGCTGTGTGACCCAAGTCAGTAGCCTCTCTAATTTTTACACGGCCTGGCACATGGGTGTGTCTTGTGGCCATGTGGACAAGTCAGTTTGTATGCCCTGTTTTGACACGGTCTAGACACACAGGCATGTCTAAAGCCATGTGAGGCATACGACCTGTTCACACGGGCATGTGGCCTGCACAACTTTGAAAAATGTTTAAGTTTTGAAAAACTTTGTATGAGTTCGGTTTAGTCCCGACCGCTTTCTAATGCATGTTTAAGGTCTCAATGACCTATATAAGGAAATCTTTGGTAATGTTTGACTATGACTGTGATTGATGTATATGTATTGTTCGTAATGTTCCGATTTGTCCGGTAACGCCTTTAACTCTAGTCCAGCGACGGATACAGGTTAAGGGTGTTACATTTGATTGGTATCAGAGCTACGGTTTAGTTGATTCTAGGACTAACGTAGCATATGTGAGTCTAGCTATACATGTCATATTTATGAACTATGATAGTGTGATGAATCCTGACAATGAAAATGTGTTTTTATATAGTAAATGGATCCCGAATGAACCGTAGCTGATGATGTTGAAAGTAATGCGCCTACTCCCGCGCAAGGGACAGTGCCATTCGATTTTAGACTGGCTACGAGTACCCATGATGGAGAGGCTAGACAAGCCTTTTATCAAATGATGAATGATTGATTCAGTCAATAGATTAGAACTAATCCGGTCGTACAACAACCCCTAATTCTGCCTAATCCTCCACAAGTCCCTATTATGCCGCAAGCTAATCCGACTCAGTTAAATAAGCCTCCGGTTGATAAAATTAGAAAATTTAGGGCAGAAAAATTCTGTGCTACAACTAGTGATAATGGTGAGAGAGCCGAGTTCTGGTTAGAAAATACAATACGAGTATTCGATGAATTATCTTTGAATCCGGATGAATGCATAAAATGTGTTGTTTCAATTCTAAGAGATACGGCATATCACTGATGGAAGACTTTAATATCTGTGGTTTTGAGGGAACGAGTTACTTGGGATTTCTTCCAAGCTGAATTCTGGAAGAAATACATCAGTTAGAGATTTATAGATCAGAAATGTAAAGAGTTTCTTGAACTGAAGCAAGGTCGTATGACTGTTATAGAATAAGAATAAGAATTTGTAAGATTGAGTCAGTATGCACGAGAATGTGTTTCGACTAAAGCAATAAAGTGTAAAAGATTCGAAGATGGTTTGAATGAACATATTTGTTTGTCAGTCGAGATTCTAGAGATAAAAGAATTCGTTGTGCTTGTTGAACAAGCCTGTAAAGCTAAAGAACTCGGGAAAGAAAAAAGAAAAGCTAATTCAAAAGCTAGAGATATGAGGAAAAGATCAGTGAGTAAATCATTTCAGTCTGCGTCAAAGAAATTTCAAGATGATTTTAGCCGTTCAAGGCTAATGTGGCACATTCGAGTAAAGATTGTGCTAGATCACATTCGAGCTTTAGATCTCCACCTACTTCTATAGCAAGTGTTGGAAATGTCAAATGTAATCACCCTGAGTGCAAACACTGTGGTAAAAGACATCCCAAAAATTGTAGATTGTATGATCGAACTTGTTTCAAATGTGGATCATTAGACCATTTTATCTGTGATTGCCCCGAGTCTGTCACTAAGAAATTGCACAAAATCTGAGGCCAAGTGGCAATGCATCACGAGGTAAACCTCCCAGAAATACGGGAAATGTGAGTGGTAGTCAAAGAGGGACTAAAGACACCATTGTTCGATCCGAGGCTAGAGCACTTGCCAGAGCCTACACCATCTGAGCTCGTGAGGAAGCTTCGTTTCCAAATCTGATTACGGGTACATTTACTCTTTACGATACTTTTGTGATTGCTTTGATAGATCCTACATTAACACATTCGTATATATGCATGAATTTAGTATCCAGTAAGACTTTTCCTGTAGAGTCTACTAAATTCGTGATTAGAGTATCGAACCCCCTAGCTAAAAGTGTCTTAGTTGACAATGTGTGCAAGAATTGTTCGTTAATGTTTCGAGACATTTATATTTTGACTTATCTGATGTTATTACCTTTTGATGAGTTTGATATAATTCTGGGTTTGGTTAGCTAATTTTGCACGATACTATTGTGAATTGCAAATGGAAAACTGTTGATTTGAGATGTAAAAATGATGAAATAGTTCGAATTGAATCTAGTGATTTGAATGGGTTACCGGCTGTGATTTCCTCAATGAAAGCTCTGAGTATTGTGAAAAGGTTGTGAATCTTATTTTGCCTCTGTGATTGATTCAAAAGTGCCAGAAAAGAAAGTTGAATCAGTGTCTGTTTTATGTGAATTCCCTGATGTGTTTCCTAAAGAACTTCTGAGATTACCTCCAATTCGAGAAGTTGAATTTTGCATTGAATTAGTGCCCGAGACTACTCCGATTTCGATAGCTCCGTACAGAATGGCTCCAACTGAGTTAAAATAATTAAAGTCTCTGTTGCAAGAGTTGACCGATAGAGGGTTTGCTAAACCGAGTTTCTCAACTTGGGGTGCTCTAGTTCTGTTTGTGAAAAGGAAAGATGGTATGATGAGAATGTGCATTAATTATCGTCAGTTGAATAAAGTGACTATCAAGAATAAATACCCTCTGCCTCGAATTGATGATTTGTTTGATCAATTGAAAAGAGCTATCGTATTTTCAAAGATAAATTTGAGATCAAGCTATTATCGATTGCAAGTAAAAGACTCAGACATTCTGAAAACTGCATTCAAAACAAGGTACGGCCACTATGAGTTCTTAGTTATGCCTTTCGAATTAACTAATGCACCTGTTATCTTTATGGATTTGATGAACAGAATTTTTAGACCATATTTAGATCGATTTGTTGTCGTATTTATTGATGACATATTGATTTATTCGCGTGATGAATCTGAGCATGTCGAGCATCGAGAATAGTGCTACAGACTTTGTGAGATAAGCAACTGTATGCGAAATTTAGAAAATGTGAGTTCTGGTTGCACGAAGTTTGTTTTCTGGACCATATTGTGTCAACATCAGGTATCCGAGTTGATTCGAGCAAAATTTCAACTATTTTGGATTGGAAGCCTCGAGAAATGTTTTTGAAGTTCGTAGTTTTCTAGGACTTACTGGTTATTATAGACGGTTCATAAAAGGCTTTTCTATGATTGCAACTCCGTTGACGAAACTGCTTCAGAAAGATGTGAAATTTGAATGGTCTGAAAAGTGTCAGAAAAGCTTTGATCAGTTGAAAGCCCAATTGACTGAAGCTCTAGTGTTAGTACAACCCAAATCGGGTAAAGAATTTTGGATCTACGGTGATGCTTCATTAAACGGTCTGGGATGTGTTTTGATGCAGGAAGGCAAAGTCATTGCTTATGCTTCGAGATAGTTAAAGTCACATGAAAAGAACTATCTGACGCACGACCTTGAGTTAGCTGTGATTGTATTTGCTTTGATGATTTGGCGTCATTCTCTGTTTGGTGGGAAATGTCACATATATTCTAATCATAAGAGTTTGAAATATTTGATGACTCAAAAAGATTTGAACTTGCTGTAACACCCCTAACCCGTATCCGTCGTCAGAATAGGTTATGAGGTATTACCAAACGAGACATAGCTTTCTGGCAATCACAATCACACTCATGCATACAACTCAAATACCAAGCAATTGTAACCATTTAATCAAGATATGTCTAATATAAAGTTATAAGCAAATAATATCAAACATATCATTTTGACAAAAAGCATATGTGCATATCAAAGTCATTACAATCATCCACATCAAGTAAAACAAATATGAATTATAAAAATATCTCATGTCTTAAATATATAACAAAATAACATTCATCTTTGACGTCAATATATAAACATATAAATATATATAATCATAACTTACCCAAATTTTTCTTAAATAAAATAATAATATCAAAATATGATATAGCATGCCACTAAAATTTAAACTATATAACACCATAATGTTTTAGCATTTATCCGCATATAAGCATGCATTCAACCTACTCATACTCAAAACATAAGTTACTATTCATTTGATCTTTTCAATGCTTTAGCCGAATACTTGAATGTTTAGTATTGAGTTTAACCAAAGTCAAATTTTAAAACTTAACTCATTCCATAAACAAGACAAAAGAAAACATTTCAAGAATCAAATCCAAAAGCCAAACATAATATACCCTTCTCATTCGTAAGTCCCAAATAAACCTATATGCATCATAACTTGACCGAACATATTATTAAAGTTTAATTACATAATATATATACTTGCACTAGGTTTCAAAGCCACACTTAACCATTGTATTCAAGCTAAATAATTGACCAAAACAATTTTGGATCATTTTTATAACTAATACCTTGCATATCTGAAACAGATTATTTAAACCACATACACATCCAATCATTTCATCAAATGATAATTTGTTTATACAAACATGTGCTGAAACACAAACCATAATATATTCAAACAAAATTCTTGCATATCATGTTAAAAACATATTAAAACGTATTTATAATAAGTTCGAATATAGCTTAACAATTTTAGATTCCAAATCACTTATAACACATTGACTAGATACAGCAACCTAATCCACATATATTTTCATCTATGCATATCATAGCCAAACCAACCACACATTCGACTAAAATCATTAATCATTTTGAAAACATATAAAACCCATCTCACACACCATTCATTTATAGCACATAACATTATAACTAAAACTATTTCAAACCACAATCAAACATAACCGCATTATCAAAATCGAACTCATTAAACATTATAACTAAACACACATTAAACGAAGACTAAGCATAATTAGCAAGCCATTTTCGCATGGCTTTAAGTACATAGCCAAATTCAACATGTAAGAAGTATGCTCCAGCCAATACATGCCATAGTTCAAGATCAACTATATAAATACCGAAACAGTGGATAGTGTGATGAACTTTGCTGACGATCCCCGAGCTCGTAACTTGATCCAAAATCTATAAAACAAAAACACAAATATACACAGAGTAAGCTTTTATAGCTTTGTAAGTCATAAGCAAATAAACAATCCAAAATATATAATCAATTCATTTAAACTAACCAAATCATATTAAACTCATCATTTTTTAATCTCAAACTACAAAATTACATATATAATACATTTCATAGTCCAGTTTCCACCTTGCCCGAATGTTCAAGTGATCAAAATTACCGAATAATATTCAACTTTCATAATCAATATGTCATTAAATAACAAAACATACATATGCTCAAGAATCATAATATAACATCATGTACATTTACTACTTATTTGGCCGAATATACACATTATAATCACACATGTCTTTCATTTGTATCAAATGCAATTTGTATCAAATAATCAATTTACTCACTTTCCTTAATTCAAATAAGTAACTAGCTAATTAATACTTGGTCATTTAGCTCGATTTACACATTCAGAATTGGATAGGACACTCGAATAATCACACATATCGTACAATGCCAACGTCCTAGACGTGGTCTTACATGTAATCACATATCAATGCCACTGTCCTAGACAGGGTCTTACTCACACACATATATCGGAGTCACATATCGATGCCAACGTATAAACGTGGTCTTACTCGCACACATATATCGGAGTCCTATGTCATGACATATGTATCCTAACTATTCCTAAGGTTTATACGAGGCTTTCGAATGCCGTAACTCGGTCGGAATGAATTCGGAAATATGGTAGCCAAGCTTATTCATAATTGGTTATAACATACATATATTCATTTATTTCATTACAACATATACATTTATCATTTACATAAAATTGAATATGTCTATTTGCTTATAAACTTACCTCGGACGATGAAAAATCGGAACGGATCGGCTAGTCGACAACTTTAATCTTCTCCCGATCTAAATCTGATTTTCTCTTTTCTTGATCTAAATTAATATAAATTAAACTTATTAAATCAAATATTCAATCAAATTCATCCAAAAAAAGCAAAAATAGGAAAATTACACTTTTACCCCTGATATTTCACATTTTTCACAATTTAGTCCCTATTACATAAAACACAAAATATGCAGAATCTCACAACAACACAGCTAGGTCGAATCTTCCTTATATTCATACTAGTCCATATATTTCATTTATTTCACATTTTAGTCCCTCAATTTATTATTTTTGCAATTTAGTCCTAATTACTCAAAATCATCAAAAACTCCAATACAAAACATGTTAATCTAAAACATATCTTTCATATTTCATCATCAAACAACAAAAATCACAAGCTCTCATCAATGGAATAACTCAAAATATTCATCAAAATAAAAAATTTAAGCATGGGTCAGATAGTACTCGAAGCAACGATCTCAAAAACGTAAAAATTATCAAAAATCGAAACCAAGCTAACCTTGAATTAAGCTTGAGAAATGGTCGAATATCACAAAGCTTTTGTTTCTTTTTATTTTATTTAGTTTCAGTGATGAAAGAATATAATGAATATAAATTTACTTTATGTTTTATTATAATATATGTTAACATATAACTTAATTACTTATTTATCCTTTATAATAAAAATATCAAACAATTATAAACATGGGCATTACCGTCCATCACAAATTTTTATGGTTTATTTAAAACATAAATACTCCAATTTAAAAAACCACTAATAATTCAGCCCTTATGCTTTAAACTATCAAGTTTTCAATTTACGTGATTAAGTCCTTTTATTAAATTAAGCACACAAACGATCAAATTTTTATAAGAAACTTTCACACATGCAAATTCACATATAATAAACACGAAAAATAATATTTAAAGATTTTTATGACTCAGATTTGTGGTCCCAAAACCACCGTTCTGACTAGGGTCTAAATCGGGCTGTTACACCTGTGACGAAGAAGATGGTTAGAATTGTTAAAAGATTACTAGCTTGTTATTGATTATCATCTGGGAAAAGAAAATGTTGTTGCTGATGCTTTAAGTCAAAAATCACTGTTTTCATTACGCGCATGAATACTTATTTAGTTTTGTCCAATGATGTTTCAGTTTTAGCTGAATTGAAAGCGAGACTATTGTTTTTACAACAAATTATTGATGCTCAAAAGGTTGATAATGAGATAATTGCAAAAATGAGCTCAGTGTGATTTGAATTCTGATTCTGAATTTTGAGTTGATAATAATGATTGTTTGAGATTCCGAGATCAAATTTGTGTTCTGAGAAATCCAGAATTGATTCAGATGATTTTGAATGAAGCTCACAATAGTCGTTTATTTGTTCATCCGGCTAGTATGAAAATGTATAACGATCTGAAACAACTTTATTGGTGGCCTGGTATGAAGCATGACATCTCTGACTTTGTTTCTAAATGTTTAATCTGCCAGCAAGTTAAAGCTGAACATTAAGTTCCATCTGGTTTGTTACAACCGATTATGATTTCGAAATGGAAATGGGATAGAGTGACGATGGATTTTGTTTCAAGTTTGCCCCTATCTCTGAGAAAGAAAGATCTTATACGGGTCGTGGTCGATCAATTGGTGAAAGCAGCCCATTTTATTCCGGTACAATCTGATTACTCGTTTGATAAGTTAGCTAAGTTATACATTTCTGATATTGTAAGATTGCACGGTGTTCCATTATCTATTGTGTCAGACAGAGATCCGAGATTTACGTCGCGATTTTGAAAGAAATTGCAAGACACTTTAGGTACGAAATTGCATTTTAGTACTGTTTTTCACCCGCAGACAAATGGCCAACCTGAGCCAATTATTCAGATTCTCGAGGATATGTTAAGATGTTGCATTCTTGAATTTAAAGGTACATGGGAATAGTATTTGCCATTAATTGAATTCACGTATAATAAAAGTTTTCAATCGAGTATTAAAATGGCACCATACGAAGCCTTATATGGTCACAAATGTCGTAGCCGTACACCTTTGTATTGGTCTGAGCTCAGTGAGAATAAGATACATAGGGTTGATTTGCTAAAAGAGACTGAACAGAAAGTAAAAGTGATCCGGGAAAGTCTGAAAACAACTTTTGATCGTCAGAAATCTTACGCAGATTTAAAAAGAAAAGATGTTGAATTTGAAATTGGTGACAAAGTGTTTTTGAAGGTCTCACCGTGGAATAAAGTACTCCGATTCGGTAGAAAAGGCAAATTAAGTCCGAGGTTCATCAGGCCGTATGAGATTATTGAGCGTATCGGGCCAGTTGCTTATAAATTGTTGTTGCCAACTGAGCTAGAAAAGATTCATAATGTGTTTCATGTATCGATGCTTTGCCAATACAGATCCGATCCTTCGAATGTGATTCCTCCATCTGAGATAGAGATTAAGTCTGATTTGACCTATGATGAAAAACCAATCTGTATTTTGGCTCGTGAGGTTAAAGAACTACAAAATAAGAAAATTCCATTAATTAAAGTATTGTGGCATCGACACAATATTGAAGAGGCCACGCGAGAGCCTGAAGATGCTATGAGACAACAATATCCAAATCTGTTTAACAGTAAGATTTTCAGGGACGGAAATCCCTAAGGGGGAGAGTTGTAATAGTCTGGTTTAGACCCTAGTCAAAATAGTGGTTTTGGGACCACAAATCTGAGTCAAAAAAATATTTTAATATTATTTCTTGAGCTTATAATATGTGAATTAACATGTGTGAAAGTTCCGTATGAAAATTTAATCGTTTGTGTGTTCAATTTGATAAAAGGACCTAATCGCGTAAAATGTAAAAGATGTGTTCTATTTGCTAAAGTGCCTATTTGCTATGTCTTTATAATTGAGAGGTCCTTATGTTGTTATTTGACCATTGAACATGTAAGTGGACATTAATGGCCTTAATATAATGGGTTATTAATGTTTTAATGTAAGGGTAAAATGGGAAATTCTTTATTAATGTTATATTAAATAAAAAAAATGTTTGAAATTAGGCATTATGTTCATCTTCTTGCCAAAAATCAAAAAATTAAGAAAGAAAAAGATTGAGTTAGGGTTCGGATAGGAAATTTGAAGATTAAGATGTGTTTTGACCGATTTTTTATAATTTCTATGTTTTTGTGATCGTTGCTCTGTATACTATCAAGCCCATGTATTAATTTCTAATCTTATTGATGATTTTGAAATATGCCATTGATGAAATTGTGAGCTTTGTGATGTTAGTTGTTGGAAAATAAAATATATGTATTGGGTTGATATATTTTGTCTTTGAATTTTTTATGAATTTGAGTAAAATGGGCTAAATTGTGAAATTGTAAATTGAGGGAGTAAAATGAGAAATAAAAGAAATATGTGGACTTGTATGAAAACTATGAGAATTCGGCTAGGCATGTGTGCAAAGAAATTATGTGTATTTGTGAATTAGGGACTAAAGTGTCAAAATGTGAAAATGTGAGGGCTAATTTGTAAAATGCCCAAAATATATGTTTTTGGATTGATCTGAATGAATGTGAGTTTGAATGTGTTAAATTTGAATTTATATAGATCAAGAGCAAAAGAAAACGGAATTAGATCAGGGGAAATCGAAAGTCGTCGAGTAGTCGACTCCATTCGTCCGAAATCGTACGAGGTAAGTCTATATACAAATAAACGTGTCTTAAATTATTTATTTGTGCTCCTATGCTATTGAGTAATGATGATTGGATCAATGCATTGAATATGAGATATCCAAGAGAGTATCAACAAATTTTTGACATCCGAAAAGCCCCGTACGAACCTTAGGAATAGTTAGGATACATATGTCATGACATAGGATCCGATGTGTTTTCGTATAAGACCACGTCTGGGACGTTGGCATCTTATTTGATTTCGTGTAAGACCCTGTCTGGGATAGTGGCATCGATATTTGATTACATGTAAGACCACGTTTGGGACGTTAGCATTGTATGAGCTTTCTGAGCTATCTACGTATCCTTATGATTCCGAATGGTTCAACGGGCATTCCGAGAAACGAATGATTATATGAGATATGTATTCGATTCAGGTACATTCGAAATGTATACTATGTTTGAGAATAAAAGGTAAGTATATGTACAAGTGATGATATGAGTTATAAGTTTGAGAAAATATGTTATATGTGTAAATGAATTGGATTATGTGAAATATATATGAACTATGTATTTTGGGATAGTATTTGGCCATGGAGTATATGTAATTTGATGATGCATTTTTGTTTAAAGTGTTAAGTTTATTTGTATATGGCTTACTAAGCTTTTGAAAGCTTACTCTGTGTTTTTTTCAACTGTTTTATAGATATCGAAGCTACCGAGAGCTCGAGGATCATCGAGGATCATCACCACACTATTGAACTTCTTTTTGGTACCTTTTGAAAATGTATATATTGAAGTATGGCATGTATAGGCTAGAAGTGTGTGAATATGTTTGGTAATGTATATATTTAGCCATGTGATTTGGCAATGTATATATTTAGCCATGTGATTTGGCTTGGCTTTGGTTGTGTATATGAATGTGTTTTTGGTATGAATTATGTGATGCAAGTGTGTCATTATGATGTGCATTTGGTTGGCCAAAGGAAATGGTCAATTTGGTAAGTTTGTGGTAAGTGTTTATTTTGGAGTTGGGTAAGTTTTGCCATGAGATTGAATGAAGTAAATTTAATATTGTGAATCATATGTTTTGGCATGATTTTGGCTCATGATTTGGTATGATTTTGAAATGGTGAATAAGCGTGAATTTGGTTGGTAAATATATGACATTATTGGTTTATGTATTGGTTGTGAAATGGTTGAGTGTTTGGCATGAAAATGATGTTTATTTGTTGATTATAGGGAGGACCCTTAATGGGTGGCAAATTGGCCTTGTAAAAGGCCTATTTTTGCCCACATGGGCGTATGTCTTAGCCGTGTTGCTCAAGGGTCATTTCAAAATGAGCTTGGGCACACCAGACAGTCGTACACACGGGCATGTGCTAGGCCGTTTGGCCAAGTCAGTTTCGACCACGGGCGAGACACATGGGCGTGTGGTTAGCCGTGTGGCCAAGTCAGTTTCGACCACGGGATAGACACACGGGTGTGTGACTGGCCGTGTGACCCAAGTCAGTAGCCTCCCTAATTTTCACACGGCCTGGCATACGGGCGTGTCTTATGGCCGTATGGACAAGTCATTTTGTATGCCCTGTTTTGACACGGTCTAGACACATGGGCATGTGTAAAGCCGTGTGAGGCACACAGCTTGTTCACACGGGTGTGTGACCTATACAACTTTGAAAAATGTTTAAGTTTTGAAAATTTTTGTATGAGCTCGGTTTAGTCCCGACCACTTTCTAATGCATGTTTAAGGTGTTGATGACCTATATAATGGACTCTTTGGTAATGTTTGACTATGATTGTCATTGATGTATATGTATTGTTCGTAAAATGTTTCAATTTGTCCAGTAATGCCTTTAACTCTAGTCCAGCGACTGATACAGGTTAGGGGTGTTACAAACCACACGCTCGTGTGACTTGCCCGTGTACCCTTCGAATTGGCCTTACACGCCCGTGTGCCAAGCCGTGTGCTAGGCCGTGTGAAAACTAGAGGGTATAGTGACTTGTGCCACACCACTAGGCCACACGCCTATGGGCTAAGCCGTGTGAAGCTACTGACTTGATTTCTAAATAAGTACCAGGGGACACACGACCATGTCACCTAGCCGTGTGTGACACACGGTTGAGACACACACCCATGTCTCTGCCCGTGTGGACAAAAATAGGTCATTTTCCAAGCCTTATTTCTCACCTAAAGTTGCATCAACCTAAACACAACATATAGCATATGGCCATATCATCAATTGGAAATTAAACCAATCTTAACCAAGTCCAAATCATGCAATACCAACATCAACTACTCTAATGCTCATAAACAACAGAATTTTCCATTTCAAAACATACCAATATCACTTTCAAGGATTCACCTAAATGGTCAATTTCATTAATGCATTATCTTGCCTAATACTTAGCATGCTAATACATTCTCAAGTACCAATTCACAATAAGGTATTCATATAGCAATTATAAATCACATAGAAAAGGGCCATTTATACATATTTACATATCAAAACATATGACTACTTATAAGCCAATTCAAATGGCCAAAATTCATCAAGACATAAGGCTACATTACCCAAAAAGACTTCTACATGCCATATAACCACACTACTTAAAGTTTAAAAGTACCAAAACAACTGTTAGATAGTGTGATGAGATCTCTGACAACTTCCAATCAGAGCAAGCTTCGAAATCACTAACACGGAAAAGTAAACAAAGTAAGCTATTAAACTTAGTAAGCTCATATGGCTAATAAGTATAACTTACCATATAATCATAATTTAAGTGATTAAACATGGCATAATGCAACTCAAATTAATCCACAAACCTAACACATATTCATCCATAAGGTTAGACATAAAATTCACAAATTTCATAGCTTCAATACTTTTATGATTCACATACATACCTGTAATGATATGTATCGATCTCTTATTCTTTCATACCATCAATATACCCATTGAACCATTTGGAATACTATCAGATACTCGTGAATCTCGCAAACTAAGTGCCAATACATTGTCAAAACTATCTCAATCTTATATATCATATAAATGCTCACTCTCAAGCTATCACTAGGTCTGCTCACATAAGCTGACAGCCAAGACGTAACTACACACTGCTGCTCATGCAAGCTGATGAGTAGCCGCAACACATGCCGAGAAACTCATCCACTGATAGAACGTACGGACCAACACCAATAACACGATAACCACTAATGACATGTCATTTGTATCCAGTCTATTCCTAAGGTTCAATCGGAATCTCATATATTGCCAAATCTTCATCGAGTATATTCGTGAAGTCATATTCATCAATAATGTAATGATAAAGCATTTAAAACACAAACAATTTAATACTTATTAACATACGAACTTACCTCGATCACAAAAACGACGAAATAGGACCGACTAATCCAATACTTTATCTTTCCCTCGATCTAGATCCAAACATTACTTTTCTTGATATATATAATCAAATTTAACTTATTTAAACATCATTCTATTCAATTTAATCCAAAATTTATATTATGGAAAAATTACTATTTTACCCAAAAACATTTAACTTCTTTACAATTTAGTCCCTAGGCTCGTAAAATGAAATTCATTCAATTTTATCCTTAACCAAGCCTAACTGAATATTAAACATACTTATAGCAGCCCATGTATTTCACATATTCACACTTTTACCACACAATTTATCACATTTCTCAATTTACTCCTTATTTGACATTTTCAACCAAAATTACTTTACAAAACTTGTTTATCTAACAATAACCATTCATTTTCTATCATCAAACATCAAAACACATAGACATTCATCAATGGTGAAACCCTAATACTTTAACAGTTTCACAAATTAGTCTTTGGGCTAGCTAGATTAAGCTATAACGATTCCAAAAACATAGAAATCATTAAAAACGGGACAAAAATCACTTACCAATTGCACACACAAGCTTGGCCAAATGTCTAGCCCTAGCTATGGTTTTCTTTCCTTCAATTTTCGGTGGAAGAAATTAATAAAGAAGATGACACCTTTGTTTATATTATTTTACTTAAATTTATTTATTAATTTACCAAACTAACCTTGGCTATTAACATTAAAATCAGTTAATCATGTCTCCATCTTTGTCCACTAACATTATAAATGGTATAATTACCATTTAAATCCACTCACATTCCAATTTTATAACAATTTGACACCTTTTACTTATAGAACTCAAATTTTGCACCTTTTTCAATTTAGTCCTTTTTATCGAATTGAGCATGCAAACGATTAAATTTCTTAACAAAATTTTCATATGACTCAATTAACATGCTGTAGACACTAAAATAATAATAAAATAATTATTTCAACTTTGGATTTGTTGTCCCAAAACCTCTATTCTGATTTCACTGAAAATAGGCTGTTACAACTCTCCCCCTTAGGAATTTTCGTCCCCGAAAATCTTACCAGAAAATAGGTTAGGGTATTGTCTTCTCATAGCGTCCTCAGGTTCCCATATAACCTCTTCAATACCGTGACGTTTCCAAAGAACCTTCACTAAAGCTATGCTTTTGTTTCTTAACTCTTTAATCTTTTAGGCTAAAATTTTGATCGGTTCTTCACTATACAACATATTGTGTAACACCCCTAACCTATATCTGTCGCCGGAGTAGGGTTATGAGGTATTATTGATCAATACGAGGCCTTAAACATGCTTCAGAAGTGGTTCGGGACAAACTGATAACATATGAAAATTTTGGAAACTTAGAAAAATTTCAACCATACAGAGGTCACACGCCCGTGTGAACAGGCCATGTGCCTCACATGGCTCTAGACACACACTCATGTCTCAGGCCATGTGGAAACAGGGCATACATACTAACTTGGGTCACACGACCAACCACATGCCGTATGTCTAGCCCATGTGCCCTTCGAAGTGGCCACACATGCCCATGTGCCAAGCCGTGTGCTAGGCCATGCCAAAACTGTAAGGTATATTGACTTATGCAACACGGCCAAGTCACATGCCCGTGTGCTACGCCGTGTGCCAATTTGGGAGTATAATGACTTGTACCACACGGCTAGTCACACGCCCATGTGTGAGATCGTGTGGAGCATATTGACTTCAATTCAATTTCATCACTAGGGAACATACGACCGTGTAACATGATGGTGTGTCACACACGGCTGAGACAAATGCCCATGTCTCTGTCGGTGTGGACAAAAATAGGCCAATTGCAAGGCCAATTTGCCACCCTTATTCATGCTCACCTAAAGAACCAAAATGGTACCATTTCATCATACAATTAGGCAGCCAAAATCATCAACCAAATGTACAAATCATGCCATTTTAATTTCATCTATTCCAAATCTCAAATCACTACCATTTACTTAGCCAAATACATGCCCAAAACAATATCAATCTATATAGTTCATTTACCATAATTTACAGTCACATAATTTCCTTATGAATAACCACACAACATTTAAAATCATACCTCATCAAGGTATTTCTCAAGCATTTTATACTCCACAAATCAATTAACCATTTGAGAGATTATAAAACCATAACCACATTCATACCAAACATACCAAAATAAGCAATTACTCATGGCTATATATATATATATAAACCAAAACATATACAATTTACAAGCCAAATCTCATGGCTATAATTACAACCAAAATACCACATCTAGCCTATACATGCCATATGTCAGAAATGTATAATCCAAAAGTACCAACTTTGATGTTTGATAGTGTGATGATGTTCCCGACGACTCCCGGTTCCAAGCTAGCCTTGATTCACTATAAAACATAGAAAAATAACACAAAGTAAGCTTTATAGCTTAGTAAGCTCGTATGATATAAACTTAACTAATCACAAATACAACATTCATCAATCTAAACATATTATCATATACTTTATGATTACTAACAAACCTTTCAACTGCTTATTCATAAGCTTATATACAAATTTTGTAACTTCTTCAATTTTTAAGCTCATAATATACATGTACATACCTGTACCAATGCATAACAAGTTCATACATACACAAAATGTTGTTGAATACTCAATGTCTCACACACTAAGTGTCATACTCTATATCTCACACATTAAGTGCCGTACATTGATAAATCGTAATTTATACATATTTTTATCCCATGTTTAGCATATTTATGGATGAATTCTCTTTAGATATGGTGAATTCGATGCTCCTAATCCTTTAATTTCATGTTCTATACTTAGGTGAGCATAGGAGAGTAAAAAGAGCGAGAAACGGGCCGAAAACAGAGAAAATGGGACAACATGGGAAATCAACACGGCCTGGACTTCCTCACACGAGTAGACCACACGCTCGTGCCCTTTTAGCAGGATTGAGCACGACTTACACGGGTAGACTACACGGTCGTGTCTATTCAACAGACTCTAACACGATTTGGAGCAATTGAACACGGGCGTGTCACACAGGCTTGTCCCTGTCGAGCCCAATTTGAGTTCTATTCCAAAAAGGCCACTCTTGAGGGTTCTAAGGCATTCTAAAGCCTATTTAAACACCAGAGAGGAGGATGAAAAGGGACACACAGAGTGAGAAGCAAGAATTTACTTGAAGAAAGCCGATTGATCCATCTCAGAAGCCGAATTCTCCTTCAAGACTAAAGATCTCCCTTCAATTTCCCTTCAAGTGTTTTGGGTTTTCTTTATGTTTTGTATTCAATATTCTTCTGAGATTTTGTCTTTTATAATTATGAACTAAACCCCCTAAATACCTAAGGGGAATAAAACCTAAGACGAATCTTATTATTATTTTCTGAATTGTATGATAAATATTTGACTTGTTCTTAATTATGTGTTCTTAATTCTTGCTTCAATATTTCAGGTTATTAATTCAAGTTGATGCGCTTATTCAGAGGAGCAAAAGTCCCTGTCTAAAAGTAAACTTGTCATAATTAAGCGGAGTTGATTGCACGCCTAGAGATAGGGTGACAAGATTTTGCCGGATTAGGGTGAAACCTGATAAGGGAATCCATAGATCGAGTTAATACAACACTAGGGGTGTTAATTAGAAAGAGATTTCAATTAATCAACCTAGGGTTAGACGTTGTTAGTCTCGAGAGAGATAATAATATAAGTCTCGAGAGAGATAATAATATAATTTAGGGATTTCTACAGAACAAGTTGAATGAATAAATCGTCTGATTCAGAGTCAAAAAACAAGTGAAGTCTAGGTGGATTTTCCCTTGGGTATTATCTTAATCAATCGAATTTCCCAAAAGTATTTTCCCTAATTTTCTTTTTGTGAACTCTTAGTTAGTTAATTAGTTTAGATAAAACAAACCGCTTTATTTTTCGGCTAGATAATAAGAAAAGAGTTAATACTAGTACTTTTAGTTCATTTGGGTTCGACATCCCGGTCTTGCTAAAACTATACTACTGTTCAATAGGTACACTTGCCTTCGTCGTGATAATAGTTAGTCTTCAAGAAAGGTCAAATATAAATTTATTAAAACTTATCACGAATCAACATGATCATACATAGCCAAAGCTATCTCAAATCGCACACTAAGTGTCATATATAGCTGAAGCTATGTCGAATTGCACACTAAGTGTCATATATAGCCGAAGCTATGTTGAATCGCACACTAAGTGCCATATATAACTAATTTTTCGTTGAACATATCTATAGTCCCGTATATACAATTTATGTAATATCAAAGCACTAAAAGCATAATTATTACAATGCTTAATACATACAAACTTACCTCGGATGTTAAAACAACGAATCAAGTCGATTAGTCGATAACTTTATCTTTTCCCGGATCCAAGTCCGTATTTCACTTTCCTTGATCTAATTATATTCAAAATTAACTTATTCAATCATTTATTCATTCAATTTAGTCCAAAATACACTTTAAAACAAATTTACACTTTTACCCTACAAATTTCACATTTTTCACAATTTAGTTCTTATTTCACAAAATCACAAATTAATAAAATTCAAGACTAACCCATGCTAGCCGAATTACCACAATTCCCCTAGCAATCCATAATTTTCATTTATTCACACTTTTAACCATAACTTTACACATTTCTCAATTTAATCCTTATTTTGCATTTTCACTAAAAATCACTTTATAAAACTTGCTTAACTATCAACAACCATTCATAATCTATCAAGAAACTTGAAAATACACATGTATTTAACAATAACATCATTAAAACTCTTTAACAATTTTGAAATCTAAGGTACGAGCTAGCTAGATTGAGCTGAAACAATCTTAAAAACGTAAAAATCATTAAAAACGAGACAAAACACATACTAATTGCTTGAATTTTGCCTAGCTGAATGAAGAACCCTAGTTCTTCTTGTTCTTCTTTTAATTTTGGCTAAAAAGATGATAATGAATCACAAATTTGATTTTGTTTTATTATTTAAAACATTATTTGTCTTTTTACTAATTTTCCATTAAAAATAATTCATATTTACACAAATGCCAAACCAAATATCATCCACTAACTCACAATTGGACTATTTAACTCATAAGGACTTAAAATTTAAGGTTCTATAGCTATTTAAAACCTTTAGCTAATAGAACGGCACTTTTGCATTTTACGCGATTTAGTATTTTTTCTCAAATTGAGCAATTAAACGATAAAATTAGCTCACGAAATTTTCAAACATATCAAATAACATGCTGTAAATATAAAAAATAATATTAAAATAATTTTATGACATCAGATTTGTGGTTCTTAAATAACTGATCTGATTTAGCTAAAATCGGGCTGTTACATATCGGGCTGAATTTCAATCTCTGCCGGAGAAATTATGTGCGATGGGTCCATCGGTACCGTCGTAACATTGACACATGAAACACATTATGAATCTTTTCTAGTTCTAATGGCAAAGCTAATCGATATGCTACTGGCCCTATTCTCTCGATAATCTCGTACGGCCCAATAAATCGCAGCCTCAATTTTCCTTTTCGACCAAATTGAAGAATCTTTTTCCATGGCGATACTTTTAAAATCACTGCCACCTATTTGAAATTCAATATCTTTACTTTTCAAATCCGCATGTGATTTTTGTCGATCTGAAGCTGCTTTCAAATTGTCACGAATTACTTTCACTTTTTCTTCAGTCTCACTAATCAAATCAGCCCCGTGAATCTTTTTCTCACTAAGCTCAGTCTAGTACAACGGAGTTCGGCATTTAGACCATATAAAGCTTCATACGGTGCCATTTTTATGCTCGACTAATAACTATTATTATACGCAAACTCAACCAACGGTAAATATTTTTCCCAGCTACCCTCAAACTCTAAAACACAGCAATGAAGCATATCTTCGAGAATTTGAATCACTCTCTTGGTCTGACCATCTGTTTGATGATGAAATGCAGTACTAAAATGCAACTGCGTGCCCAAAGATTCTTGTAATTTCTTCTGAAATCGTGATGTAAACCGCGAATCTCTATCTGAAATAATAGAAACAGGCACCCCATGCAATCTGAAAATCTTAGAGATGTACAATCCAGCTAATCTATAAAGTAAAAAATCTAGACATACCGAAATGAAATGTGCAAATTTCGTTAAACGATCAACAACAACCCAAATAGTATCTTTCTTTTTCAGAGATAAGGGTAACCCCGATACAAAATCCATCGTAACTCTATCCTAACTCAGGTATTATCACTAGATGTAGTAGTCTCGAAGGTACTTGATGTTCGACTTTGTTGACAAACCAAGCATCTCGACACAAATTCTAAAATGTCTCCTTTCATACCTGACCACTAATACAACTATTTTACATCATTGTACATCTTGTTACTCCCCGGATGAGCAGACAAGCTACCACTGTGAGCTTCATGCAAAATTTTTTGTATAAGCTTGGGATTCTTCGATACACTAATTCTACTTTGAAACAATAAACAATCATCGGATCCTATTTGATACTCTGAATCTGTAGTCGACTCGCACTCTACTCTTTTAACTTGAAATTCATTGTCACATTTCTGAGCTTCATATATTTGCTAAAGAAATAGAAGTTTTGCTTTTAACTCAGCTAAAATAGAACCATCATCAGATAATATCAATTGTGTGCTCATCACTCTCAAAGCGAACAAAGATTTTCTACTCAGAGCATCCATGACTACATTCACTTTCCCCGGATGATAATCAATCACTAACTCATAATCTTTCAATAATTGGAGCCATCTCCGTTGTCGCAAATTCAAATATTTCTTAGACATCAGATACTTCAAACTCTTATGATCAATAAAGATATGACATTTTTCACCGAACAAATAATGTCACCAAATTTTCAATGCAAAAACAATAGTGGCCAACTAGGACATACTGGCCTAAGGGGTTCTATACTTTAATCACAAATTCAATGGACTCAACAGGTAAACTCTTACTAAACATTAAATTTATACAGACATATGAATGAGTCGATCCATGATCAATCAAAGCAATTACATCAATGTGATAAAGAGAAAATGTATCGGTAATAACAGCTGGTGCCTATGCATCATCGCAAGCACGAATAGCATAAGCTCTGGCTGGAGCTCGAGCCTCTGATCTCATAGCAGAATCCTTTGTTGCACCTTTTTTACTATTCACATTTCCAATATTTCTTGGTGGTCTCCCTTTGGCAGCTGTATTACTCGGCCTAGTAGTTAGAAATTTATCTTTCTTAGGTAACTCAAGACAATTACGAATAAAATGATCTTACGAGTCACATCTGAAACAGGCTTTATTATTCATCCAACAATCTCCAAAATGTCATCTTCTACATTGTTGACATTCGGGTTTGTTGGCTTGAACACTACCAATGCTCGATACTGAAGTAGCTTGAGCTTTTAGACTCGTGTATTACTTTCTAGGGTCTTAATTGGAATACCCCACTGAAGCATTCGAACGATTATAAGAATCCCTTGATTACTTTGAAGAGGAATGATAGAGTTTACTCATAGATCACTTTCTTGAATCTTTCGCCTCAAAATTAGCTCTTCTCTTTTCTTTGTTGAGCTCCTCGACTTTACAAGCTCTATCAACTAGCACAAAAAATTCTTTCAGTTCAAGAATCTCGACTAGAAGCTTTTCGAACCGTTTACACATAATTTTTCTGTGGAAACGCATTCTCAGGCATACTTACTCAGTCTCACGGATTCTCTTTCATACTTGGTTACAGTCATACGACCCTGTTTCAATTCTAGAAATTCTTTGTCCTTGTAACACCCCTCACTCGTATCCGTCGCTGAACTAGGGTTAAAGGCATTACCAGAAAAATTAGAACATTTCACAAATAATTCACAAACATCATTTACACATAATCATACATCATTACAGAGTCCCTTATTTAGGCCATTGAAACCTTAAGCATACATTAGAAAGCGGTCGGGACTAAACCGAGCGTATACAAAATTTTTTGAAACTTGAACATTTTTCAAAGTTGTACAGGTCACACGCCCGTGTGAATATGCCGTGTGCCTCCAATGGCATTAGACACGCCCGTGTGCCAGGTCATGTGAAAATTAGGGAGGCTACTAACTTGGGTCACACGGCCAGTCACACGCCCATATGTCTAGCCCATGGTCGAAACTGACTTTGCCACATGGCCTAGCACACGCCCGTGTGTGTGTGACCATGTGGTCTACTCAGGCTTACTTCGAAATGGCCCTCGAGCAACACGGCTGAGACACACGCCCGTGTCTCTACCCGTGTGGGCAAAAATAGGCCATTTGCAAGGCCAAATTGCCACCCATTAAGGGTCCTCCCTACAATCATAAAACCAAAGATAATTAATACCAAATTCTCAACCATTTCACAACCAAAACATACATCTTTCATGCCATATCATTATCAACAAATTCCATTCTCAATTCATAAACAAAATCATACCAAATCTAAACCAAAATCATACCAAAGCATATGTTTCAATACTTCAAATTTACATCATACAATCTCATAACCAAACTTACCACTTTCTCAAATAAACATATATCAAAACTTACCAAAATTGACCATTTCATTTGGTCATTCATAAACACATCACATATCATATACCAAAATCAACCATAAGATCAACTAAACCAAGCCATATCACATGGCTAAATATATACATATCTAAACATAATCAAAGTACTTCTAGCCTATACATGCCATACTTCAATATATACATTTTCAAAAGGTACCAAAATATAGTTCGATAGTGAGGTGATGATCCTCAATGATCCCCGAGCTTCCAGTAGCTTTGATATCTATAAAATAGTTAAAAAACACGCGGAGTAAGCTTTCAAAAGCTTAGTAAGCTTTCAAAAGCTTAGTAAGCCATATACAAATAAATTTATCAATTAAAGCATATAAACATCATCTAAATATGTATATACTCCATAGTCAAATACTATCACAAACCACATAATCCATGTTCATTTCCCATATACTCAATTCATTTGCACAAATAACATACTTTCTCATACTTATATCACATATCATCACTTGTACATATACTTACCTTTGCTCTCAAACATAGTATACATTTCAAACGTACCTGAATCGGATACACATCTCACTTATATTCATTCATTTCTCAAAATGCTCGTTGAACCGTTCAGAATCATAATGATACACGGACAGCTCAGAAAGCTTGTACAATGCCGACGTCCCAGACGTGGTCTTACATGTAATCAAATATCGATGCCACTGTCCCAGACGTGGTCTTACACGTAAATCAAAAGTCGATGCAAACATCCCAGATGTGGTCTTACATGATAACGTATATCGGATCCTATGTCATGACATATGTATCCTAACTATTCCTATGGTTCGTAACTTTGTCGATACTTTCTTGGATATCTCATTCTCAACACTTATAATCATTCAACATTTTCCAAAAGCATATAATCAATAATAATTCAATTCAAAATACATTTATTTGTATATTGACTTACCTCGTACGGATTCAGATAGACAGAATCAGTTACTCGACGACTTTCAACTTTCCCTAATCTAATTCTGTTTTCTTTAATTCTTGATCTATATAAATTCAAATTTAACATTTTTATTCACCAAATCATTCAAATCAATCCACAAACACACATTTAGGGCATTTTACAAATTAACCCTCATATTTTCACATTTTGACACTTTAGTCCCTATTTCACAAAATCACAAAATACACATAATTTCTTTATACACATGTCTAGCCGAATTTTCATATAACTCATACAAGCCCACATATTTCATTTATTTCACATTTTAGTCCCTCAATTTACAAATTTATCAATTTAGTCCAAATTACTCAAATTCATCAAAAATTCAAAGACAAAATATACTAACCCAACACATATCTTTAATTTACTAACATCAAATGTAACGCCCCAAATTTGGGCCTAGAAGTATTAGGTTTTGAGCAAGGGTGCAATTAGGAGACTGTACATAAATATTTAATTGTGCAAGAAAGTGAGGTGGTTGTGTGCTCTGGAAGTGTCTGAGAAGTCATGGGTTCAAGTCCTGGCTTCCAAAAAATTTTGGTTTTTAAGGATAAAACCCTTGTCTTTGATCAGGGAAGAAGAAGTAAACAATACCTCTGTAATCAAGGTGCTAGCCGATTACTCTGTCCCTACAGGTGGTACCTTCTTTATTGGTAAGTACTTTAAATCCTAGACACAGTTATGTGGGATTATGGAGTTTGATGAGTTGATTGACGGTTTCATGTGAAGGTTGAAGCTTTGGGAAGATACGTGGATTTTAGGAACGAGAGGGGCTCTGCAATAGTTCGTTTGGTAAGTAGCGATGATTTGGTTAAAGTTTCTATGATGCTTTGGTTTTTGGATTTATCGTAAATATGACTAATGGTGAGGGGTTGTGGTTGATCATAGGTTCTCAATTCAGAAGTGGTTCGGTTGCAACTCCATAATAGGTGTGTATTCACACACTAAATAGACTGTAGAGTAGCAAATCCTAAAATGTTGAAAACCCGAAAACCTGAAAGAACGACAAGAATTACTACACGAGAGTGCGAACGCACGTGTGGAAAATCTGATGCGATAGTAGAGGCCACCATGAGCGAACTCATGGGCTGTGGACGTACTGGGCTGAGTTGGGCCATTCGGGCCCAATGTGCCTATAGGCCCTAGATGTGTAAAACTCACCAATAGATGGGAAAAACATTGGACCGGCTGTGTCACTCACATGGCTTGGATCGAATGGGCCGTGTGGGCCTATGGGCCTGCTTAAATGGGCTTTGGGCCCAATCGCACTATTTGTCTACTTAAGGTTGCAAGAGTCGCGTGAGACGATTGTGAACCTACTGATGGGTCAGTAAGTGTACTTAGACCCTGATTTATGAAATGACTATTATGCCCCCGAAGGGCAAAATGACTAAAATGCCCTACATGTTATATGATTGTTATTGTATGCCATTTATGATATGTTTGCATTCATATGATATTATGCTGCATGGGGGATGGGATCATTGATTTGGAGGAAGTATATGATTGTTAGGGTTGCATGGTCGCTTGACGACTATGGATCCACCGATAGCTTAAAGCCATTATGTGATTGGTAGCTCTACTGCGAAAGTGCCGCAACCGGTGCTACATCAGGAGTGTAGGGATGTGTGGGTCGATTAAATCCGCATAGGAGTGTAGGGTTGGATGGGATACGAAGTGTAGGGCTGGTTGGGTATTTGTGCATTCCATAATCTGATTTTAATTGTGACATGGGCTTAGGCCCAACTGAGGCTACTATGGGCTAAGGCGCAAATGCCACCGTTATTGTAATGGGCTTAGGCCCAAATTGATGTGATGCTTGCTTTACGATTGATGAGGGTTGTACACATTGAGTTTTCATAAACTCACCCCCACTTGTAATTTTTTCAGGTAATCCTCAATAGGCGATTTGACGTATGGGAGGACTCGGAGGTGGCCACACTATGAATAGTTTTAAATTTTCGTAATTACTTTTACATTACTTAAATTACTTTCTCTTTGGGTTTTTGATGTAATAAGGCCTTTTCTCTAATTTTCTAGCTTTTAATCTAGAAGTTTTTAACTATTATGATTTATTTTTGTTAAAATTAGAGTGCAGCTTTCCAAAATGATATTTGTTTTCATAACATATGTTTTCGCAACATTGCTAAAATGCTTCCGCAACAAACATGTTTTTAAAAATAAGGCTGGTTTAAAATGGTTAACAAATAATTAAGTTGACATTAGAATTAAACAAAGAGGCTTTTCTCTTTCAAGCGAGATTTATTAATAAGACAAGATTTTTCGAAAAAGCATTTTAATGTGACACACTAGATTCGGTCATAACGTCTAGGCTGGGTTTGGGTGTTACATCAAACTTCTTAAAGCTCATAGTTTCATCAATGGCTCAACTCAAAATCATCAACAAAATCAGAAATTAGTGCATGGCTCGGTAGATTACTAAGCAACGATTACAAAAACGTAAAAATTATCAAAAACGGAACAAAACTCATACCTCAATCAAAGAAAATCAAATTCAAACCCTAGCTTGTATTTATTTCTTTTTCTTTTGATGAATTAGGCAACAATGAGCATAAAATGAACAAATTTTATGTTTGGTTTATTTTAATTAACATTAATACTTCAATTACCAATTTACCCTTACATTATAAACATTTAAAACATTAGTATCAATGCCATTAATGTCCACTCATACTTTCAATGGTCTAATTGCATCATAAGGACCTCTCTTTTAATAAGACAAATCAATTAGGCACTTTAACAATTAGAAGGCCACTTTTACATTTTACACGATTAGGTCCTTTTATTAAATTAAATACACAAACAATTAAATTTTCATACGAAACTTTCACACATGTCAATTCACATATTATGAGCACAGAAAATAATATTTTAAATATTTTTCTGACTCAAATTTGTTGACTTATGTATTTCTTTATGAACTTAGTCTGAAAGAATTCCCACATGATCTGTTCTCTCAGTACCACAAATATTAAAGTGTTCCACCATTGGTATGCAATATTTCTCAGAAGTGATACATCACATTTAACACATTCCGCTGATGTATAAGACAGATTATCAAAAAGACGAATTGTATTCTCAAGCCAAAACTCGGCTCTCTTAGGATCATCATCAATTGTATCTCTAAACTCTTCAGCCTTGTACTTTCAAATTTTATCAACAGGTGGCTTGCTTAAATGTAAAGGTTCCAAACCTTGAGGAGCTACAGGAACTGGTTGGGGAATAAGTACGGGTGGAGGTTGCTAAATAGCCGAGTTCATTCAGACAAACTCAGTGAACCATTCATTCATCATTTGGAAGAAGGCTTCTTTGGCCTCTCCTCCATGACCCTCAAATACAGGTCTCTATTCAGACGGCGCTGCTCTGTGAACGGAGGCTGGTGCATGACTTTCTACATCATTAGAAACTGTTCGATTGAGATCCATTTTTATATGAAAACATAATTTAAAACTGTTAGGAGATATCACACTACCACAAGTTAAATATGGCATGTATAACTAGACCCAGACATGCTATGTTAGTCCTAGAATCGACTAAACTGTAGCTCTGATACCAATAAATGTAACACCCTAACCCGTATCCTTCGTCAGAATAGGATTACGAAGCATTACCAGACTTATTTATTAAATAATCATACATTTCATATACATTTCTCAATTCAAACAGTAGTCATTCAAAATACAGTCATATAGTCCCTAACACAAGCCCTCGAGGCTTAAAACAAGCATTAGAAGTGGTTCAGGACCAAATCAAATTCTAAATAAATTTTTAGAAAAACATAGAAATTTTCAAAGTGTAGGGGACACATGCTCGTGTGGACAGGCCGTGTCGACATTTGAAATGGGATCACTTGATCGTGTCTCAACCCGTGTCACACATCGTGTAACTCTCTGACTTGGGTCACAAGGCTAACCACACGCCCGTTTGACTAGCCCGTGTACCCTTCGAAATGGCCTCATACGCCCGTGTGCCAGGCCGTATACTAGGCTGTGTGAAAACTGGTGGGTATATTGACTTGTGCCACACGGCCAGGCTACACGCTCGTGGACTAGGCCGTATGAAGCTACTGACTTGATTTCTAAATAAGTACCAGGGGACACACGCCCGTGTCTCTGCCCATGTGGACAAAAATAGGTCATTTTCCAAGCCTTATTTCACACCCAAAGTTGCATCAACCTAAACACAACAAATAGCATATGACCATATCATCAATTGGAAACTAAACCAATCTCAACCAAGTCCAAATCATGCAATACCAATATCAACAACTCTAATGCTCATAAACATCACAATTTTCCATTTCAAAACATACCAATATCACTTTCAAGGATTCACCTAAATGGTCAATTTCATATATGCATTATCTTACCTAATACTTAGCATGCTAATACATTCTCAATTTCAACCAATTGCTACCTAATTACCAATTCACAATAAGGCATTCACATAGCAATTATAAACCACATACAAAAAGGCCATTTATACATATTTACATATCAAAACATATGACTACTTACAAGCCAATTCAAATGGCCAAAATTCATCAAGACAAAAGGCTACGTTAGCCAAAAAGACTTCTACTCTTAAACAAGGACTCTTGCTCTACTGAAATAAGCACATTAAGTATGAATTAATATCTTGAAAATATTAAAACAAGAAATAAGCATACATAATTGAGAAAAAGAATCAAGTATTTATCATGTAATTTAGAAATCAAATATTAAGATTCATATAGGTTTCATCTCTCCTAGGTATCTAGGGAATTTAGTTCATAATCTGGAATAACATCATCTCAAAGTTAAGAAAACAACAAGACATAAAGAAACCCAATAAAACTTCTAAAGAAATTGAATGGAGATCTTTAATCTTGAAGTAGATCTACTTCTGAAATGAATCCAATGGCGTTCTTCAAGTCTTTTCTCCGTTCTTCTCTCCGTGCTCCCTCTTGGTCTTCTTTTAATATGTATTTATAAACTTTAAAATGCTCAAAAACCCTAAAAATTGGGTTTTTTATGTAAAAGGGAAGCAGGGTTTGAAATCAACATGAGCTGGCACATGGGCTTGTGGCTAGGCCGTGTGGCTCACACGGGCGTATGGCCAGTCTGTGTGAAAATGCCTAGGCTGTGTGAATCCTAGAAATTTCTCTTTTTGTCCGATTTTAGCCTATTTTTCCCTCCTTTCGCTCCCCTATACTCACCTAAGTATGGAAACATGAATTTAAAGGATTAGAAGCATCAAATTCACTAATTTACATAATAAATCATCCAAAAACACATCAAGAATGAGATTAAAAACATGTTACTTTTATAGCTTATCAAATATCCCCACACTTAAGCGTTTGCTTGTCCTCAAACAAAATCCTCAACTCACAATTAAAAATTAATCTTTCTCAACTTATAATTCTCATCAATAATGTTTTGAAATAATTCACAAATAATCATACATTGATAATTCAACTAAAAGAGCACTAAAGATTCAAATAATCCAAGTTGAACATTTTTAAAGCACGAAAACATAGGTATTTCCCCTTATCTAAGTAATTACCTTTAATTCAAAACCGACAAGAGTTGACATCCTGACTAAAGATTCACTCAAATCACTCAAAGTGTTTAAGGTTCAAAAATAAGCACTCAATAGTCAAACATGAAAAGTCATTACCATAGGCTTGCATGAAAATCAAATTTACACCACTATAAAATGAGATTATACACAAATCAAAAGGTCTTTAAAAGGTTATAATGGGGCTTAGGTTAAAGACGTGGAGAAAGGCTGAAAAAGAAATGGTTAAAAAATGAGATCGAATTGATAAATTACCAAACTAGAAAAATAAACAAATGCTGAATTCAAAATAATTACATTAATCGAAAACTATTCAAGAATAACATGGGCTTCTTCTCAAAATATGAATTTAACTGTTCAAGCTCAATTATCATAAAACTAAATAATAATCAATATATATCTATTTTTTTAATATTTTTTTAGAACAATAAGAAATAACTCAGCAAATGAAACAAAAGAGCATAGTTAGGCAACTAACCAAATCAAATCTCGATAAAAAGGGAATCAATAAAACGGAAAAATTGTAACAGCCCAATTTAGACCCTAATCGAAATGGTAGTTACGGGACCACGAATTCGAGTCAAAAAAATATTTAAAAACTATTTTCTATGTTTATTTTGTGTGAATTTATATCTGTGAAATTTTCGTTCTTTAATTTTATTGTTTGAGTATCCAATTAAAGAAAAGGACTTAATTGCGTAAAATGAAAATTTAGTGTTTACTTTTAAAAGGGGTTGAATTGCATTTGGATTTACAAATAGAAGCATTTATGTTGCAATTATCCCATTAAAAAAAGGGGTGGACAGTAATAGGCATATGTTATAATGGTTTTATATTAATTTTAAAAGGTTAAATTTGTAAAATAGTTAATAACTTATATATGTTATAATAAAATATAAATTGAAGCCATATTCATTATTTTCTTCTTATGACCAAAACAAAATAAAGAAAGAAAAGAAAAAGAAGTTAAGGTATTCGGCACTTTGGAAGTTCAATCAAGGTATGTAACTAGCTCGGTTTTTTATAATTTTTACGTTTTTGAGATCGTTGCTAAGTAATCTTCAAGACCCATGCTTTAATTTTTGATTTTGATGAATATTTTGATATATTCCATTGATGAGAGCTTGTAATCTTTGTTGTTTGATGATGAAATATGAAAGATATGTTTTAGATTAGCAAGTTTTGTATTGGAGTTTTTGATGATTTTGAGTAATTAGGACTAAATTGCAAAAATAATAATTTAAGGGACTAAAATGTAACATAAATGAAATATATGGACTTGTATAAGCATGTTTAAAATTTCGCCCAACATGAGTATGGAGAAATTTGGTGTATTTTGTGTTTTATGCAATAGGGACTAAATTGTAAAAATTGTAAATGTCAAGGGCAAAATGGTAATTTGTCTATTTATGTGTTTTTGGACTAAATTGAATGAAAATATGTTTTAATGTGCTTAATTTGAATATGTTTAGATCAAGAACCAAAGAAATCGAATTTGGATCGGGGAAAAACGAAAGTTGTCGACTAGTTGCCTTGTTCCGTTTTATAACGTCCGAGGTAAGTCTTTAAGCAATTAAACATCGTTAATTTTGAATGTAAATTGGTTTAATATGCTGAATTGGAATTTATGGATTTATAGTAGAGTTAGCCAAACATGACTAAGCATGGAAATAACGTATTTGAGTTTAATTTGATTGAGTTATAATATTTGAAAGCTCGTATGAACTATATGAAATATCTGGAAATTTTCGATGTATGAATTGTTTATGAGACATCCTTATAATAGTGAAAATTCGGGCTCTAAGCCTAGCAAGCCTTGTGCTGGTGAATTAAATCGGGCTTTATGCCTAGCAGGCTTATTGCTGGTGTATAAAATCAGACTTTGAATCTAGCAGGCCTCGTGCCGATGTGTGATACAGGCTTTATGCCTAGCAGGCTTTATGCCGATGAATTATTATAAGTTTTTGCCTAAAATACGTTATGTCGGTGTGGTGATTGAATACGTTAAATGAGCTAAATGTCAGGTACGAATTGGCTTGTTGTTTACTTAAAACAATGTAAGTGTATTCGGCCTTGAGATTATTATTGAAATGAAACTTAGTTATATGCATGCATGATTATATGTATTCGGTTTCATATCTTATATATGAATATGAAACTATACTGTAACACATGAGCTTATATGTTTATGAGTATGTGAACTAGGTTATAATGACTATTTGGCTGTGGAAGTTAAATGATAATAATGATAATTTGGCTACATGAGCATTCGGTCAAGGTGATTATTAGAGAATGAATGTATATACAAGTATATATATAATATGAACTTCATACGTTTGGACCTAATGTGTTATGATACTATAATTTAGCTTGGTTTAATTAAGTTGATAATATCATTAGAATGTTCATTTGCTTATGACTTACTAAGCTCTAAAAAGCTTACTCTCTGTTTCTATGTGTGTTTCTGTTTTATAGATTTTGGATTCAAGTTACAAGCTCGGGGATCGTCAGCAAAGTCTATCTCACTACCAACCGTCTTCGGTATTTTATAAGTTCATTTTGGAACTATGGCATGTATAGGCTAAATTACGTTTTGAAATGATGAACTTCGATTTTGTATAAAGGTCATGCGAAAATGGCTTAAATTCTATGTTTAATTTTCGGTTTTGTTAGATTGTGACTTGAGCTCTTTTTTACTATTAAATAATGTGTCATGGTTGATTTTTAGCTTATGCTATGTGTTGCATTTTGTGGTTAGTTGTTGAATTCGGATGAGGGAGGAATATATCGAATATATTGATTAGGCTATATATATATATATATGTTTGGTTTTATATTGAGCCTATTTTGAGAGTGTAACCAAAATACATGATGTTTATGATGATGTTATGTATTTGGCCATGCGGTTCATTATGGAAGTTAGTTAAGGTAAATTATGAAACCATTAGGTAAAGAGCAAGTCATATGCAAGGTTTATGTTTTGAGTATGTTTATATGTGATTTGCTCCTTATAATGATAGATATAATTTTATTTAGTTGATATGTATTTTCGATCTAACTTAGTAAATTGTGATTGCATGCTTAAATTTAGTTATCATGAATATGTTATTAAAGTCGGGTCTTAAATGTCAATAAGTAAATCCAAACTTAGGTTGTCCGAGAGTTAACTGTTATTTGGTTATCGAGTATATAATCTTAGACATATTAGTCAGTCTAGATAATAAAAGTACTTTTTGAGTGATGTGTATTTATAAAATGATTAAATTTACTAAAGCCAAATGCACATGAATTAATGACCTAGAGTAAATATGTAAAGTCTTTTGTGATTAATATTTTAAAAGAGGTATATGGTAATGTATGATTGGTGCCAAATGGTTGTATCAATTTGTACATAAGTACAAAGCATGCAAGTTCAAAATTGATCTTGATCTAAGTTGCATATGTAAAAAATTTTATTTATGTGTATTATGGCTTATAAAATTATATGAATATGCTTGTGATATTTGGTGCTTATACATAACTTCATAAGTGACTTAATAATATGTTTGACCATGTTTTTAATAATTAATGTTGAATATATATGCATTATATGCTGTAAGTGTTTGGTTGAAATTTGATATGTTCTTTGTTTACATTGTGCAAAATAATATATGTTCTGAAATGTAAGTTAACTATATTTTTTTATATATAAATGGGTTTAGACTTGGGTGGAAATTTATTATGATAGGAATTGTGAATTCGAACAGTAATGCCTCTTGACCCTAATGCGACGACGGATACGGGATAGGGGTGTTACAAAAATTTTCAATGAATGAAAAGAGTGAGTTATGGGTTAACATGAATGGGTAAATTAAGAAATGGTGTGTTAGGCCCAACGGGGTTCACTAAGGGTTAATTATGAAGGTAGACTTTTTATGGGATAAGTGGGTTAAAACCTAAGTACCATTATCATCTCAGTATATCAAATCAAATATGTGGTCTCGACATGCATAATCGAAGTAAGTTCTAGAATAACAAATCAATATTGACACACTCATAACCAATAATAAAATGAGCAAGAAAATTATATGCTCTAAAAGCTCAAAATCTCACAAAAATTATGGTTTTGATGTCAAAATTGTAAATTTAAAACCTCAAGATAATACCTCAATTTAGGGAAACAACATAAATTTTTTTAATTTTGAAAATCAACTTATCATGCTTAATTGTCTCATGTCTTAAAGTTTAAAACAACCAATGCACAAATATCTATGAATTTAATCTAAAACACATTAATAACAATCACAAATCGATAAAAATTCATTCTAATAGTAGTATGAGAAAATTATTTAAGCACAAGACATAATTCAGAGATTTTCTAATAATTATATAAATAACCTCCCCACACTTAAGATGTACATTGTCCTAAATGTAAAAACATAGTTAATCACAGTATAACCAGAATATCATAAGAGAGGGAGAAAACTAAAACTGCTCTAAATATTGGATGAATTCCTCAGAATAGTGAAAACTGGAATTGTAGACAAATCTAAATGTAGGGCATGATTCTGAGCAAAATAATAAGTAAATAAACACAGATGGTGAAGAAGATTAAAGGGTTACTAACCCAATTAGAAACAACCATAATAAATAAAAATATAGTTCAAAATATAAAAGCAAAAGAAGTCTAAGAAAATAAAAATAAACATAAAAATAAAAATAGAATAAAACAAATGGACTCAATGGTCCTCATCATCAAACACGTATGTATTGTGAGTCATCGGCGCTGAAGAGGAGATATGGAGATGCTGACATGTCATATCCCGAATTAGGGCCTAATCAGAATAGTGGTTTTGTAACCACAAATCCGAGATAGAAATAATTATTTTATAATTATTTTGAGGTTTATAATATGATTGCATGATTGTGTGAAAATTTCGTGACGAAATTCTATGCATAAAGTGCTTAGGTTGAAATTAGGGACTAAATCGAATAAATTGCAAAACTTGCATTCTAGAAGTTTTTAGTATGAAATTAATTTGGAATATTATTGAGGAGGTCTTAAATAGCAATTTGACCAATTTCTAAAATTTTGGACAAAAATGGGCTTGTACATGAAAATTTTCAAAGAAAGGTATTAAGGGTATTTTGGTCATTTGGTAATTAAAAGATTAAAAAAAAGGAAAAAGATGGAAAAATATATCCATCTTCTTCATTAGGACGAAAATTAAAGGGTTCTCCATAGCTAGGGTTTGTTTCAAGCTTCCAAGCTCCATAATCAAGAGAAACGAGATTTAAGTCGTGATCGAGGGAAAAACAAAGTTTACGAGGAATAGGCTTGATTGCTAATATTTTGTATCGAGGTAAGTTCATGTGTAAATATAGTAACATAATTGTCATTTTAAGTAATTTAATGTTATTTATGTGATATGATGATTAATATCATGAAATATTATGCTTTATGGTTATTATTGAATTATATGTAAATTATGATTTGCTACCGAGTATCGGTTTCGATGTTCCGTGGAAGACGGCAAAGATGTGTAATCGAGGAAAAAGCCTGTTTGAACCTTGGGAATAGATTAGAATACAAGTGACATGTCACTAGGATGGTTGGGCATCCGAACTCGTTGAGTTGAGTCCGAGTTCACTTATGGATGCAAATGTCCGAACTCGTTGAGTTGAGTTCGAGTTCGTGAGATGTAACTAGGCATCTGAGCTTGTTGAGTTGAGTCCGAGATCACTTATGGATATGAACGCCCGAGCTCGTTGAGTTGAATCTGAGTTCGCTTATGGGCAGGTTACATGGTAGCTTGGCTACATATGTGGCACTTATGTACAAACTTTCCGTGTATTCGAATTATATTCCGATGTGTTCAATGGGTGAATCTTAAGAGAATAAGGAGAATGCCTAAAACGAAGGTGACATGTTGGTAAGTGTGGTAAATGAGAAAATTTGGCAGGTATGTGCTTAAACCCTCGGGTTGAAAACTTGGTAAGATAAATTTGTAGAAAGATATTAAATGTAAATGATGTTTTATGTGGGATTGTGTGATTATGTTACTTGCTATTTGCATGTGAACTTACTAAGCATTTATGCTTACTCCTTCCTTTTCTTTCATTTTAGTTTTGACAAGCCGGCTTGATAATCGAGATAGGTCGAAGACTCGTTCACACTATCCGAAGGCTTAAATCGGTAAAATGGCTTGTATATTTTGAATGTGGCATGTATGGCAAAATACTCACTTTGTGTAATTGATCTTATGATATGGCTATGGTTAGGCAAGAAAATGGTTTGTAAATGATTAGCCATTGGAATGGCCAATCTAAGTCATATTTGATGTTATGTATGTTTAAAATGATATTTAGTCCATAAAAATCCTTAGTAAAGTCAAATTTGCTATAAAATAGAATCTGACAGCAGCAGTGATGTAAATTTGAAAAATCACTAAAAATAGTAGAAATGGAATTAAATGATGAGTAAGTTATGAAATTGAAGCTTAATGAGTCTATTTTCATATAGATGGAACAAAATAGGTATATGAATGATATTCTATGAGATGTTTAAATTTTTGTGAAACAGGGCCAGAGTGATTTCTGGATCCACTGTTTTGACTTTAGAAATTCACCATAAATTGTATAAAAATAATTAGAAGTCATGCTTTATATGTACAGATTTATTATTGAGTCTAGTTTTAACGAAAAGAAACGTCATAGTCATTGAAATTCTGTACAGAGAGATATCTGATTCGTAATACACAGAGGTCAGAGCAGTCGAACCCTGAAATAGGGGTGACTTTAATTAATAAACTGTACTAATTGGCCCAACCAAAAATTCTATAAAAAAATTAGTAAATAGATATATGAGTTTAGTTTCATGGAAAATTTACAAAATTGGATTTTTAGTTTCATAACTCGAGATATAAATTTTTAAGTGACTGTGATTCAGTTAGCCAGCTTGTCTAGAAATTTTAAAAATAAATTGTTTAAGCTGTTTAATTGATGAAATTAAGTTTAGTAACACCTCGTGCTCGACTCCGGCGACGGTCTCGGGTACGTGGCATTACATTTGTTGGTATCAGAGTAGGTTTAGTCGGTTCTCGGACTAACGTGTTGTATGTACGAATTTTGCTATACATGTCATATATATATTGTGATAGTGTGACGACTTCTGACCTTTTAAATGATTTTTTTATAGTAAATGGATCCCGATCCAGCTGTGGCTGATGATGTAGAAAGTAATGCATCGGCTCCGGCAGAAGGGGCGGTGCCAATCGAAAATCCACCTCCTACTATTGGTCAAAGAGGAGGAGAAGGGGCTCGAAAAGCCTTTCTCCAAATGATGAATGCTTGGTATACAGAGTTCGTTCGTACGAACCCGAATGTACAACCTCCCCCACCTCCCCCGATTCCTCAACCTGTACCCCCGATGCCTCAAGGTGTGGATCTGATGAAATTTCACAGAACTCCAGTTGACAGAATCCGCAAGCAAGGGGCCGAAGAATTCAGGGCAAATGTTGATGATGATGCTGAGAAAGCAGAGTTTTGGCTTGAGAATTCTATTCGGGTATTTGATGAATTGTCTTGTACACTTGAGGAATGCTTGAAATGTGCTATATCATTGTTGAGGGATTCAGCTTATCATTGGTAGAAGACACTAATTTTAGTGGTTCTGAAAGAGAAAGTGACTTGGGAAATTCTAGACTTATTGGACCCGAGTGCCAATGATGTGGTAGAAGTCATTTTGGTCGATGTAGAATTAATGATAGATCTTGTTACCGGTGTGGTTCTCCAGATTATTTCATTAAAAATTGTCTAGAGATGAATGAGAAAGAAAATTTCAGAGTGTAAAAGCTAGTGGTGCAGACTCGAGGGGAAGATATTTGAGAAAAGCTGAAAATGAAGCAAGCAGCAAGAATGTAGTCAGAGATTCAGCAATTAAACCTGAAGCAAGAGCTCCAGCTAGAACTTATGCCATAAAGGCATTCATCACCCGACGTGATTACTGGTATATTTTCTCTTTATGATTTTAATGTTAATGCTTTGATTGATCCCGGTTCTACTCATTCATATGTGTGCATGAAATTGTTGTCTAGTATGAATATGCCTGTTGAATACACAGAATTTATGATTAGAGTGTCGAATCCATTAGGCAAATGTGTTATAGTTGATAAAGTATGCAAGAAATGTCCTTTAATGATTCGGGGTCATTACTTTTCGGCCGACTTGATGTTGTTGCCGTTTGATGAATTTGATGTTATTTTGGGTATGGATTGGTTGACATTGCATGATGCTATAGTAAATTGCAAAGAAAAGGTTATAGAATTAAAGTGTGAAAGTGGTAAAATTCTGCGGGTCGAATCAGGCAAATCAGAGGCATTATCTAGTATGATTTCTTCAATGTCGGCTCAGAGATATTTGAGAAAGGGTTATGAAGCTTATTTGGCGTATGTAATTAATACAAAAGAAGTTGAAAGGAAAGTTGAATCAATGCCGGTTGTGTGTGAATTTGCGGACGTATTTCCAGAAAAATTTCTGGGTTTGCCTCCAGTCAGGGAAGTAGAATTTGGTATTGATTTGATACCGGGAACAGCTCCGATCTCGATTGCTCCATATAGAATGGCACCAGCAGAGTTGAAAGAATTAAAGTCGCAGTTGCAAGAGTTGACTGATAAAGGCTTTGTGAGACCAAGTTTTTCACCTTGGGGTGCTCCCGTGTTATTTGTGAAAAAGAAGGATGGTTCTATGAGATTGTGTATTGACTATCGGCAATTAAACAAGGTAACAATCAAGAACAAGTATCCATTGCCGAGAATTGATGATTTATTTGATCAGCTAAAAGGAGCAACATGGTTTTCAAAGATTGACTTGAGATCTGGGTACTACCAGCTGCGAGTAAAAGAGTCGGATGTGCCTAAAACTGCTTTTAGAACAATGTACGGTCATTATGAATTTTTAGTTATGCCATTCGGGTTGACAAATGCTCCTGCTGTGTTTATGGATTTAATGAATCGCATATTTCGGCCATACTTGGACAAATTTGTTGTGGTGTTTATAGATGATATTTTAATTTATTCAAAAGATGAGACAGAGCATGCTGAGCATTTGAGGATAGTTTTGAAAACTTTGAGAGATAAGCAGCTGTATGCTAAGTTTAGTAAAAGTGAATTTTGGCTCCAGGAAGTTGGATTTTTGGGTCAGATTTCAAAATCGATTCTGATGGTTGCTTGATGTTTAAAAATCGGATTTGTGAACCGAAAAATGATGAGTTGATTCAAAAGATTTTGCATGAAGCACATAATGGTTGTTTGGCGGTTCACGGGCAAAGATTTAAAATGTATAATGATTTGAAGAAAATGTATTGGTGGAACGGAATGAAAAGAGATATCTCCGAGTTTGTATCAAATTGCTTAGTTTGTCAACAAGTGAAAGCTGAACACCAAGTACCTTCGGGTCTACTTCAGCCTATCATGGTTCCTAAATGGAAATGGGATCGAATTACTTTGGATTTTGTATCAGGGTTGCCGTTAACTCTGTAATATCCTGATTTTGGGCCTAGTCGGAATAGTAGTTTTGTGACCACAATATCCGAGATAGAAATAATTATTTTATAATTATTTTGATGTTTATGATATGATTTCATGATTGTGTGAAAATTTCGTGATGAAATCCTATGCCTAAAGTGCTTAAATTGAAATTAGGGACTAAATCGAATAATTTGCAAAACTTGCATTCTAGAAGTTTCTAGTATGAAATTGTTTTGAAATATTAATTAGGAGGTCTTAAATAGCAATTTTACCAATTTCTAAGTTTATGGACAAAAATTGGACATGGATGGAATTTTTGGAAAGTTTAGTAGTAAGGGCATTTTGGTCATTTAGGGGTAAAACGAATTAAAATACAAAATTAAAAGCCAATTTTGCTCATCTTCAACCCCATCGCCGAATATAGCAAGGAGAAACCATGGCTAGGGTTTTTCAAGCTTCCAAGCTCGATTGTAAGTTCATTCTAGCCCCGTTTTTCAAGTTTTTTACGTTTTTGGAGTCCCGATAGCTCGATTTAGCTTATGCTAGCAATAATTTAACCTAGGGTTTATATTTGGAAAAATACCCATAGGTGAAATTTGTGTATTTTGGTGTTTTATGATAGAATATGAGGTCTTAAATTATGTTAGACAACTTGTGCTACTCGGTTTTAAGTGAAAACGAGCAAAAGGGCTTAATCGATAAAAATAACTAATAGTCACAAGTACATGTTAGAGTGAGAATTTTATGTTTCCATAGAAGGGAAAAATGATCAGCATGTCATAAAACATAAGAAAATAGGCTGAAGTTTAATTTATGAGCTTTGGGGAAAAAGTGTAAATATGCAAAAGTTTAGGGGCAAATTGTAATTTTTCCAAAATATGATTTTGGGTCAATTTGAATAATGTGAGTCCTAATTAGACTATATTTTAAATGATAGAGCAAGGAAAACTGAAATTCGGGCTAAAATGGAGAAAATACCAAGTTGTGGACGAAATGGTAAAAGTAGCCATTTTCGCATACTAGGTAAGTTCATATGTAAATGTTGGTAACATAGTTATTATTTTAAATGTTTTTATGTTATTTAAATGATATGATAATTATTATGAAATATTATACTCGTGATAATTGTTTGATAATATGTCAAATTATGTGATATACTTGGAAAATGTGAAATACTATCGAGTATCGGTATCGGTATTCCATAGAAGATGGTTGAGACACATGATTGGGAAAAAGGTCCCGTTGAACCTTAGGAATGGATTAGGATACAAGTGACATGCCACTGGGATATTTGGGCATCCGAACTCGTTGAGTTGAGTCCGAGTTCACTTATGGATACGAATGTCCGAACTCGTTGAGTTGAGTCCGAGTTCGTGAGATGTAACTAGGCATTCGAACTCATTGAGTTGAGTCTGAGTTCACTTATGGATGCGAACGCCCGAGCTCGTTGAGTTGAGTCCGAGTTCACTTATGGGCGGGTTACATAGTAGCTTGGCTACATATGTGGCACTTATGTGCAAACTTTCCATGTATCCGAATTATATTCTGATGTGTTCAACGGGTAAAGTTCTACTCAAATGGAGGAATACTCAAGATGAAAGGGACGTATTGGTAAGTGTTGTGAAATGGATACTTTGAACAGGTATGTACTTAATCCTCGAGTTGAAAAATCGATATAACAACAATATGGTAATATGATAAATGAAAATATGATATGAATGTCTTGGTGATGATTATGCAAATGATATTTTATGTTTGCCTATATGGTTATGTTACTTGCTATTTGCATGTGAACTTACTAAGCATTTATGCTTACTCCCTCCTTTTCATTCCTTGTAGTGTTGACAAGCCAGCTCGGAAATCGATAACGGTCGGAGGCACGCTCACACTATCCGTATACCATCTTGGCATAATGGCTTGTATATTTTGAGTATGGCATGTATAGCATTATAATCATTTTGTATATATGGTCTTATGATATGGTTATTGAGTAGTATAAAAATGCTTGGTAATGATTAGCCATTGGAATGGCTAATTATGATCATATTTGGTGTTATGTATGTCAAATTGCTAGTTAATCCATGGAAACCATGAAATAGGTAAAATTTACCATAAAATAGATTCAGACAGCAGTAGTGACGTGAATTTGAAAAATCATTAAAAATAGTAGAGATATAATTAGATGATGAATAAAATATGGAATTTAAGAATTATGAGTCTATTTTCATATGGAAGAAACCAAACAGGTATATGAGTTATATTTTATGAGATGTTTAAATTTTTGTGAAATAGGGCCAGAGCGATTTCTGGATCTCCTGTTCTGACTTTGGAAATTCACCATAAATTGTATAAAAATAATTAGAAGTTATAATTTATATGTACAGATTTCTTATTGAGTCTAGTTTTAATAGAAACAAACTTCATAGTCATTGAAATTCTGTACAAAAAGTTATCTGATTCGTAATACACAGAGGTTAGAGCAGTCAAACCCTGAAACAGGGGAGACTTTAACTAATAAACAGTACTAATTGGCCTAGCCAAAAATTCTAGAAAAAAATTAGTAAATAGATATATAAGTATATTTTCAGGGACAATTGACGGAATTGGATTTTGAGTTTTGTAACTCGAGATATGAATTTTAAGCGACTGTGACGCAGATTGCCAGCTTGTCTGGAATTTCTAAAATTAAATTGTTTGAGTTGTTTAAGTAATGAATTAAGTCTGTTAACACCTCGTATTCGACTCCAGCGACGGTCTCGGGTATGGGGCATTACAAACTCCGGGGAAGAAAGATGCTATCTGGGTAATAGTTGATAGACTGACTAAATCGGCTCATTTTATTTCGGTACGTACGGATTATTCTATTAATAAGTTGGCTGAATTGTATATCAGTGAGATTGTTAGACTTCACAGAATACCTTTGTCAATCATTTTGGATAGAGATCCGAGATTTACTTTGCGGTTTTGGCAAAAATTGCAAGAGGCATTAGGTACAAAGTTAAATTTCAGCACTGCCTTTCATCCACAAACTGATGGACAGTCAGAGAGAGTGATTCAAATTCTTGAAGACATGCTCAGATGTTGCGTATTGGAATTTCAAGGTAATTGGGAAAGGTACTTACCGTTAGTAGAATTTGCTTATAATAATAGTTATCAGACGAGTTTGAAGATGGCATCTTATGAAGCATTGTATGGTCGTAAATGTCGGACACCATTGTATTGGACTGAACTCAAGGAAAATCAGATTTATGGAGTTGATCTCATAAAAGAAACGGAAGAAAAAGTGAAAGTGATTCGAGATTGTTTGAAAGCTGCTTCGGATAGACATAAATCTTATGCGGATTTGAAACGAAAGGAAATCGAGTTTCAAGTTGGTGATAAGGTATTTTTAAAAGTGTCTCCATGGAAGAAAGTTCTTAGATTTGGACGGAAGGGCAAGTTAAGTCCGCGTTTTATTGGACCGTATGAAATAATTGAAAGAGTTGGACCAGTAGCTTATCGGTTAGCATTGCCATCCGAATTACAGAAGATGCATGATGTGTTCCACATATCTATGCTACGTCGGTATCATTCGGATCCCTCACATATAATTTCACCGACAGAAATCAAGCTACGACCGGATATGACTTATGAAGAAGAATCGATTAAGATTTTAACTCGAGAGGTCAAGCAACTAAGAAATAAAAGTGTCGCTCTCGTGAAAGTATTGTGGCGAAAGCACGGGGTAAAGGAGACTACATGGGAACCTGAGGAAACTATGAGAAATCAATACCCACACCTGTTTACCTGTAAGATTTTCGAGGACGAAAATCCTTAAAGGGGGGAGAGTTGTAATATCCCGAATTAGGGCCTAATCGGAATAGTAGTTTCGTGACCACAAATCTGAGATAGAAATAATTATTTTATAATTATTTTAAGGTTTATAATATGATTGCATGATTGTGTGAAAATTTCGTGACGAAATTCTATGCATAAAGTGCTTAAGTTGAAATTAGGGACTAAATCGAATAATTTGCAAAACTTGCATTCTAGAAGTTTTTAGTATGAAATTAATTTGGAATATTAATGAGGAGGTCTGAAATAGCAATTTGACCAATTTCTAAAATTTTGGACAAAAATGGGCTTGTACATGAGAATTTTCAAAGAAAGGTATTAAGGGTATTTTGGTCATTTGGTAATTAAAAGATTAACAAAAAGGAAAAAGATGGAAAAATATATCCATCTTCTTCATTAGGACAAAAATTAAAGGGTTCTCCATAGCTAGGGTTTGTTTCAAGCTTCCAAGCTCCACAATCAAGAGAAACGAGATTCAAGTCGTGATCGAGGGAAAAACAAAGTTTACGAGGAATAGGCTTCATTGCTAATATTTTGTATCGAGGTAAGTTCATGTGTAAATGTAGTAACATAATTTTCATTTTAAGTAATTTAATGTTATTTATGTGATATGATGATTAATATCATGAAATATTATGCTTTATGGTTATTATTGAATTATATGTAAATTATGATGTGCTACCGAGTATCGGTTTCGATGTTCCGTGGAAGACGGAAAAGATGTGTAATCGAGGAAAAAGCCCGTTTGAACCTTGGGAATATATTAGAATACAAATGACATGTCACTAGGATGGTTGGGCATCCGAACTCGTTGAGTTGAGTCCGAGTTCACTTATGGATGCAAATGTCTGAACTCGTTGAGTTGCGTCCGAGTTCGTGAGATGTAACTAGGCATCCGAGCTTGTTGAGTTGAGTCCGAGTTCACTTATGGATGCGAATGCCCGAGCTCATTTTGTTGAGTCCGAGTTCGCTTATGGGCGGGTTACATGGTAGCTTGGCTACATATGTGGCACTTATGTACAAACTTTTCGTGTATTCGAATTATATTTTGATGTGTTCAACGGGTGAATCTTAAGAGAATAAGGAGAATGCCTAAAACGAAGGTGACATGTTGGTAAGTGTGGTAAATGAGAAAATTTAACAGGTATGTGCTTAAACCCTCGGGTTGAAAACTTGGTAAGATAAAATCGTAGAAAGATGTTAAATGTAAATGATGTTTTATGTGAGATTGTGTGATTATGTTACTTGCTATTTACATGTGAACTTACTAAGCATTTATGCTTATTCCTTCCTTTTCTTTCATTGTAGTTTTGACAAGCCGGCTTGAGAATCGGGATAGGTCGAAGACTTGTTCACATTATCCGAAGGCTTAAATCGGTAAAATGGCTTGTATATTTTGAATGTGGCATGTATGGCAAAATACTCACTTTGTGTAATTGATCTTATGATATGGCTATGGTTAGGCAAGAAAATGGTTTGTAAATGATTAGCCATTGGAATGGCCAATCTCAGTCATATTTGATGTTATGTATGTTTAAAATGATATTTAGTCCATGAAAATCCTTAGTAAAGTGAAATTTGCCATAAAACAGAATCGACAAGCAGTGAGTGATGTAAATTTGAAAAATCACTAAAAATAGTAGAAATGGAATTAAATGATGAGTAAGTTATGAAATTGAAGCTTAATGAGTCTATTTTCATATGGATGGAACAAAAACAGGTATATGAATGATATTCTATGAGAGGTTTAAATTTTTGTGAAACAGGGCCAGAGCAATTTCTGGATCCCCTGTTCTAAATTTGGTAATTCACCATAAATTGTATAAAAATAATTATAAGTCATGCTTTATATGTACAGATTTCTTATTGAGTCTAGTTTTAAGAGAAACAAACTTCATAGTCATTGAAATTCTTTACAGAGAGATATCTGATTCGTAATACACAGAGGTCAGAGCAGTCAAACACTGAAATAGGGGAGACTTTAATTAATAAACTGTACTAATTGGCCCAACCAAAAATTCTATAAAAAATTAGTAAATAGATATATGAGTCTAGTTTCAGGGAAATTTTACGGAATTGGATTTTGAGTTTCAGTACTCGAGATATGAATTTTTAAGTGACTGTGATTCAGTTAGTCAGCTTGTCTAGAAATTTTAAAAATAAATTGTTTAAGCTGTTTAATTGATGAAATTAAGTTTAGTAACACCTCGTGCTCGACTCTGGCGACAGTCTCGGGTACGGGGCGTTAGATGAAATATCTACTACAATGTCGCGTCAAGACTTTCGAACCTCTAAATACAGTACTGCTCGAAACGAGTGAACCGCTCGGGGAGGTTCGCTAAAGTAGCAACAGAAGGAATAGGGCTGTGACTCAAAGGTAGAGGTTGAGGTGGGTCCTCGTGATGAAGAGGAACATCATCAGTAAAGTCCTCGGGTACATTCTGAGTGTCGAAATGAAACAATCGATACTAAGAAGGATCCATTCCACAACGCTGCTTGATCATCCTCATATGAATTATGGTCGAGATTCTGTGTGGGGACATCTGGCCAACGAGAGTAAGTGTAGACGATTGCTCCAGTGTGTCGAGAAGACCGAAGTGTCGAGCAAGGCGAGTCACATAAGGGCCTAAACATATGGGGCCCTTCCAGTGGTGGTCAGTATGATGGCAGAAGGCTAAGGCGATGAAGCATGCCAAATCAAAAATATGCCCGTTGGTCATGCTCCATAAAAAATAAGCATCATGAGTGCTAACGACTCTGGTGCTCTCTCTTCTACCTGCCAAAATGTGAGCTGAAAGTACATGAAGCTACCGTAAAGTTGGAGAGAGAGTAGTCGCCTTCAAGTGACTCGCATCATGAAGTGTCTAGCTCACTGTAATCTTTATTCAACAACGTGATAGTGTGTAATAGATGTGCCGATATAGACAGAGGAAGTTCTCGGCACTCATGAACTCCTCAGTGTAGAGTCCTATAGTAGCACCAAACTCGAAGACATTCATCTGGTGCACCAAACCACCAAGTCAGAAAGTGATGGTGTCTGGCTCATCATGAGTCATCATGACCTGCTGTATAATAAATGACGCTCAGAACTCCAAAGTAAACTCCATATATGTGGGGTCAATGATGGAGAAGAATCTATCCCACGAAGCTGTGGCAATAAAGGCGCGAACATCATCAACTAGTCAGACCTGCTCTAACGCGGCCCAATCAATACATCAGCCTAGACCGAGTAGGAGTTGTTGAAGTAACTGAAATGAATCCTCCTAGGGGCCCACAGAAAATCAGAGATAAGGGTGGCGGGCCTCGGTAGAAGCGCTTGAGGAGGAGATCGCACCATGGGTCTTCCGCTTTTTCAAAGCTGGGACGGTGACCGTAGACTTGCCACAAGTGTTTGTCATGGTGTACCTACAAGATAGAAAGTAATCCAAATCAGAAAAGCAACAAAATAATAAGCAACAAGTAAAGAAATAAAAGGGCTGACGAATCAGTATAGAAAATTAGACTAGAAATCCTCCCATCAAAATCGAGTCTTAATAAATAGAGAATTTACTCTAAAACAATAAAGGACAAATACTGATGTAGACAAAATCTATTAATTCAACTGTGATAAAAACTAATAGGCAAACAATAATAATAAAAATAATAATTAAATGATAAAGAAAACCCTAACATTATCGACGACTACTCAAATCCACCATAGAACAGCAATGAAGGGAACGAATGACAAGAATCAACATAGCAAGATGATTAATAAATCATAATTCGCGACTGTTCTTAACAATGGTAGAATAATAGTAATAACAAGAAGGAGAAAAGTACTAATGAAGAATAATAATAAATCTAAAACTAAAAATAATCAATAAAAAAATAGAAAATAAAAAAAGAAAATAAAGAATGCAACAACCTGATTTAGGGCCTAGTCAAAACAGTGGTCTTAGGACCACAAATCCGAGGCTAAAAAGATTATTTTATTTTTTTTATTTTGATAATCTAGCATGTATATTAGTGCATGAAAAATTTGGTGAGTTAATTTTGACGTTTGCGAGCCTAATTGCGAAAAAGGACTAAATCGCATAAAATGTAAAAGTCCTAGATTAATAGCTAAAGGTGTCAAATAGCTAGAGAACCAAAATTGGGGGTCTTTAAAGGGAAATTAAACCCTTTTTCTATAGCATGGCCGGCCATAGGGGACAAAATTTTGGACAAGGTCAAAATTAGGTGAAGCTTAGGTCATCAATTTTGACTAGTGTGATATTAAATAAAACAAAAAAGAGAAGCTATCATCTTTCTCTCTTTTTAGCCGAAATTATCAACCATTTTTGTGGTTTTAAAGCTTCAAAAATTTCAGCAACTTTAAGCCCTCTCAAATCAAGAATTGCCAAATCTGAACCTAGATTGGGGGAAGGCCAAGCAAATCGACTAAACCGATTAGTCGTGTACGTTTTGTAGTTCGAGGTAAGTTGTATGTAAATAATATAACTACATTGCTACTATATGTGTTTGAATTGTCATTTGATTGATATGGCATAAATTGGTAGACTGTGAATTGAGAATGCATAATGATAATTGTGATAGTAGAAATCCCGTGGAACCCTAGGAAATAAATCAGATATTCATGTCGTGACATTCGGGTCACTTATATGACATTTGGACATTCATACTAGGTGTGTACATACATTGCACACACAATAAATCGGCAAATCCCAAAATGCCAAAATGTTGAAATGCCGAAAAGTTGAAAGTTTGGCTACAACAGACTTGCGAGTGCACGAACACTCATGAGGGGGAAACTGATAGGTTATCTAAGGCCCCATGGGCGATTTCATGGACTTGGGCTGTGAATTGGCCAACCGGGCCAAAATAGGCTTAATAGGCCTAATGGGCTGTTGGGCCATAATAGGCGAAAATTGATAATTGATGCTATGTGATGGAAAATTCGAATGTGAGCATGACTATAAATATGATTTGGGCCTAATGGGCCATATGAATGTGATTTTGGCCTAATGGGCCATATAAATGTAATTTGGGCCTAATGGGCCATATAAATATGATTGGGCCTAGTGGGCCATATACAAGTATGTGGATTTGTCTGGGCGTTGTAAGAGATTTTGGGCCTAGTTTATGATGACTGCATAAAACTTAATTAATTAATGAGACTGTGGACAAGTCATAGGGTTATGGTGTGGCAACGGGCATATGCATGTTTAGGATTGGATCTAGGGAGAGCTTGGTACTTAAGCGATCTTAATGACTCACCTCCTCTTCTCTGGAATCCTACTTGGTGCATAGTATTATTTCATCTTAGCTCACGAGATTTGTTAATGGGCCAAGGTAAGTAAAAACCCGTAATAAAGGAAAAATTACCGAAATCCCCCTAAGTGCAAAAATGACCAAAATACCCCTATGTGTTTAATGTAAGTTTTATGGATGTTACATGTATATTTGCTGCATACATACTATATTCTGCTTAGGTTGCATCTGGGTTGGGAATTATGGAACGAAGGAAGTATATGAGGATCGCATGGTTGCTTGACAATCGTGGATACACCGACGGCTTTTAAGCCCAATATATGAATGAAGGTAGTTCCGCAACCGGGCTACCATTGATGTGTATCGGTTGGGTGGGTCGATATTTATATCCCCACATGATGTGTATCGGGGGACGGAGTTGATGTGTAGCGGTTGGATTATTGGAGTGGGATTGCGCATGTATGATTTTACGGTGGTTGATGTTTGCTTTATGTTTGTTGAGGGTGGTACACACTGAGTTTGCGAAAACTCACCCCCTCTTTTATTTTTCTCAGGTGATGCTCAGTAGAAGGTTCGATGTTTGGAGGGACTCTGGGTGGCCAGCTAGCAGGACAACTTGGACTTGTTTTCCTTTTAAAAACATATAAGTTTTTAGTTTATCAAGAAAGTTTCAGACCGGATTGTAATAAGGCCTTCCCTTTTTGTTATTATTTGGATTAATATTTTTATGCATTGTAATTACGAGAAGTTGAACATGAGTTTCCTAAATCATAGTATGTTTTTCTACGTTTCCGCAACTAAATTTTCAAATGACTGGTTTTCATAAATCATATGTTTTAAACAAGCTTTTGCAATTGAAAAGAGAGTTTTTATAAGTTTATCAAGGTCTCATATTTTAAGGAAGGGTTTTCAATGAAAATAAGGTTTTTCACTAAAACATTTCAATGTGACGCGTCAGATTCGGCCATAACGTCTGGGTCGAGTTTGGTGTGTTACATGCTCCCTTGGGTTAGTTTCGGTATTACTAGGCAAGCTACCTTATAGCCTTTCTGAGATTAGCTTGGCAAGCTGACCTATTTGGTTCTCTAGCCCTTGAATTGACACTTGTTAATTTTTAAGTGTTGTTTTAGTGTTTTGGAAGCGGGTTTCTGACACCAAAATAAACTTCGTCAACATCTTCTCAAGGTTCGGCTTTTTCTTTTGTTGGTAAGGTGGTTGGCAGCCTGAAGGGGGTTGTGGTCTTTGGTTTCTTTGACCACCCCAAGAGAAATTGGGATGGTTCCTCCAACCTAAATTATAAGTGTTACTGTAAGGATTATTCTGAGGTCTAGAATTATTACACATATAGTTGATTTGCTCATTCTCTATGTTAGGACCGTAGGGTAAATATTCTGGATTGTTCATTCCTCCTCCATTTGTATTGCATTGCATCACTGAATGTACCTGCGTAGAAACACATAAACCATTAAGTTTTTTATTCAATTGTTCTACCTAGTTTAATAACATGGTACTGCATCTAGATTGAAAACACCGGCTGCTCTGTTAGGCTTCGTCTTCATAACTTGTCACTAATAATTATTTAGTAATATCTTCTCTATAAACTCGTAAGCTGCTTTAGGTGTTTTATTGTTCAAAGTACCACCGGTGACTATATCGATCAATTGCCTAATTGAGGGGTTCAAACCGTTGTAGAAAGTTTGAACCTGTAGACATAGAGGTAACCCATGGTGAAGGCACCTTCTCAATAAATCCTTATACCTCTCTCATGCATCATATAGGGTCTCTAAGTCCATCTATACGAAGGAAGAGATATCATTCCTCAGCTTAGCTATTTTAGTCAGTAGAAAGTATTTCAAAAGAAATTTCTCGGTCATTTGATCCCATGTAGTGATAGAACCTCGTGGTAAGGAGTTCAACCACTATTTAGCCTTGTTCCTCAATGAGAAGGGAAACAACCGTAGGCGAATGTTGTCGTCAAAAACGCTGTTAATCTTGAAAGTGCCGCAGAATTCCAGAAAATTAGCTAAATGAGTATTTGAATCTTCGTGCTATAAACCATCGAATTGAACAAACTATTGAATCATCTAAATAGTGTTCGGCTTTAGTTTGAAACTATTTGCAGCAATGGCGAGTCTCACAATCCTTGATTTAGACCAAGTTAGAGTGGACTTGGCGTAATCGTACATAGTACGAGAAGCAGGATTTGGATTTGTAGGATTTGCAGCAACTACAGGAGGTAGCTGATTATTATGATTTTCAGCCATCTCCTCAGTAATGATTATAATGTCCTCTTCCTCTTCCACTATATTCTGTCGACTCTGCCTTACTTCTCTACGATTTCTGCAAGTTGTACTTTCAATCTCATTGTCAAAATACTAATGGTCCCAACAGGTTTCTTCTAGTCATAAACTAAAGGAACCTACCAGAAGCAAACAAAAGAAAAATTAGAAAACAAAAATTAAACTAAAAACAAAAATAAAATGCAATAAAAATAAAAATGGCTAAATTAATAAAAATCGAGTGTTCCTAATATTTTAGTCCCCGGCAACAGCACCAAAAACTTGATGGTCACTAAACTAACTAAAATTACGACAAAGGCAACCACACCTATCGAATAATAGTATAGCTATGGTGAGTCGGGAATATCGTATCCACGAGGACTAAAAGTACTAGTACTTACTATTTTTCTATTATCTAGCCGATAAATTGAAGGAATTGTTTTTAATCTAAAATTAACTAATTAATTACTAAGAATGCAACAGAGAATGAATTAGGAAAAATAATCAAATAAAACCAATGAGATAGGCAATACCCAGGAAATAATCCACTTAGACTGCACTTATTATTCTGAATCTGACTTAAACGATTTATTCACTTGTGCCTTGATTTGTAGAAATCCCTAAATTATGTTAATATCTCTTTCGAAAGTAAAAACAACTAACTCTAGGTTGATTAATTGAAATCTCTTTCTAATTAAAACCCCTATTATCGCATTAACTAGATCTATAGATTCCCCTATTAGATTTGACTCTAATCTGGTAGATTTATATCGTCCTATTTCTAGGATTGCATGCAACTCTACTCAATTTTGCTAGATTTACTCTTAAACAGAGACTTTTGCTCCACTGAAATAAGTACATTAAGCATGAATTAATATCCTGAAAATATTAAAACACGAAATAAGCATACATAATTGAGAACAAGAATCAAATACTTATCATGTAATTCAGAAATCAAATAATAAGATTCATATAGGTTTCATCTTCCCTAAGTATCTAGGGAATTTAGTTTATAATCTGGAATAACATCATCTTAAAGTTAGGAACACAACAAGATATAAAGAAACTCAATAAAACTTCTAATGAAATTGAATGGAGATCTTCAATCTTGAAGTAGATCTGCTTCTGAAATGAATCCAGTGGCGTTCTTTGAGTCTTTTCTCCATTCTTCTTTTTGTGCTCCCTCTTGATCTTTTTCTAATATGTATTTATAAACTTTAGAATGCTCAAAAACCCTAAAAATTGAGTTTTTCCGCGTAAAAGGGAAGCAGGGTTCGAAGTCGACACGGGCTGGCACATGGGCGTGTGGCCAGCTTGTGTGGCTTATAGGGCGTGTGGCCAGCCCATGTGAAAATGCCCAGGCTGTGTGGATATTGGAAACAACTCTTTTTATCAGATTTTAGCCCGTTTTTCGCTCCTTTCGCTCCCTTATGGTCACCTAAGTATAGAAACGTGAATTTAAAGGATTAGGAGCATCAAATTCACTAATTTACATAATAAATCATCCAAAAACGCATCAAGAATGGGATTAAGAACATATTACTTTTATAGCTTATTAGTAATAGTTATATTATCATTAAATTTTAATTTTATAGACTTTAATAATTAATGATTAATATTTATTTATTATACATATATAATTATAGTATTAAAAATATTTTATATTAAATTAAATTTTTTTAAAAATCTATTTCACTTTATAATTTAATATAAAATTTATTATTAATAAATTTTCAATATAAATATGCAATTATTATGAATACATTCTCAAAAAAATAAAGATATAACGACTCAAATTTTAGCGGTGTTGAAAAATGTGGTTTCAAAACCTTGTTTTCATAAACTATGTCTGTAAATATAAAATACGAATATTTACGAAATTAATATGAAAATATAATAAAGTTCAATTAAGTAATTTAGTTGAAAATGTAGTTACTTAAAGCTCAGAGAAAATTATAAAAATCCAATTACTATTGAATTTTAATTAAGTAAAGGCTTAAGAGATCTAAATAGCAATTATCCAGATGACTAAAATAGATATTAAACTATTATTTTCTTTTAGTTAGTGAATGATAACCTAGATTTCACTAAAATTAATTAATGGTAAATTAATTATAATAATCTAATTAAATTAAGCAATTAATGTTAATTAATAAATACCTTAGATATCGGAGATAATATGAGATGTCATCATCTTTCTCACCCTCAAAGTTGAACAAAAATCAAGAAAACCACCATTGTTGAGTCTAAGCATTCCACGAAGCTAAATTCTAAGGTAAGCAAACTATTTTTCATGTAATTTTTATTGATTTATGATCATGAAAACTTGATTTAGCTAGATCATAGATTAATTAGTTTAATTGTTGAATTTTTAGTAAATTTTTATTATTGAGAAATTTATGAATTAGACTTGAATTTGATAAATATTAAGCTTTGATTATGATAATGACTAAATTTTAATTCTAAATAAATTTGTTAGTTAACTTTATAACATTATGAAGCAAATTGAATAAATTGAAAATCTATTATGAAATTATGCTAAGAATAGGAAGAATAGGGTCCCTAATGAAAGAACGTGAAATTAAATTTTAATCTAAATCTAAATATCGAAAAATGTGCATATCTTGAATATAAATTTTAAATTGAATAAAATAAAAAATCTATCATGAAATTATTCACTTGCCTTTTCATTAATTTTCATAAAAGAAATGTTTTTATCTCCCCATCATTTAACTATCTGAAACAGGGAAACTATTACAACCAAGAGAGTCCATTTATTTGACAAGAAAAATATCAAAATGGGCAAAGTTATATTTATTCATCGAAGTAACTAATTTACAAGACAATCCATGATTTTTACATATATAAAAAGTCGTAGAAAAATATAATATATACACCTATTGTTATCCATGTATTATATATAGAGGAGATTCATTTACTTCAAGGAAAGCATACGATGAAATGAGATTTTTATTATATATATATATAGGAGAGGCCACGGATGACCATTCATTCACCTTGGCTGATATCCATAACAACAATAGGTTTTGATTTTCAAGAAGCAACTGATCTGCCTTGTTTGACTCAGTAAAGTATATATATCTTCCAATACATTGTAAGATGATGATCATCTCACAAATCAAAGGAAACAGCTTTGAATTGGATCATTTTGCTGCACAACTTAGCAGGCAAGATATCAATCCCTTCGACTCTGCTTTAGGCTGAGAGTCGTCCCGTTCACGTCTCTGTACTACTTTCACAAACTCATCTGAGCTTAAACTCCCATCTCGATTTGTATCGAACACATGGAATATTATGTCTACCACGTTATCAGTTAACGACACTTCACATACCTTCAACAGTTTCCCAACAACATGCACCATTAGTGTTCACAAAAGAATAAAAGGTAATTAAAATGTCAAAACATCTAAGCACCCCATTTACTTGAAGTAAGATAGTTTGCAATACATACTTTGGATGCAGCTCTTTGGAAATCCTTCTTGGTTAACACCCCATTTACTTTCCCATAACTGAAAATCGCTAGCGAAAACGGTTGAAGCTTTTTTCGTAGCTCAGCAAAACTTTTGAATTCTTCAAAAGTAATCCGCACATCTTTAAGATATGATTCCTTGTCGATTTCATCAACACGATCCAGCAGCTTACTTATGTCGCTAATATCAGCAGAGGCCACCAACGACAATGCGAAATCTTTAGCTGATATTGTTCCATGTACCTTGTAGTCGTAATGGGAAAACTCCAACTTCAAAATCTACAACATTCAAAGGTAGAAATCAGTTGCTTGCTTTCCAAGTAATAAGTCAAACTGATTGTTTTGAGTGACACATACTTCCTCGTGTAAATCTCTTAAAAACTGGACAAATGTGTCGTGCTTTAGACAAGTCTTGCCATCTTGTCCGAAGAAATACTCTACCAATCCCCCATTTTCTACAGGCTCTGCAACTTTAAGGCCAAGTCTCAGTCCATCCCTGTGGCGAGCCGCTTGCTTATTTTGCGATCGCATCAATGTCATCACTTTCTTGAATTCTTCCCTATCTATTTCTCTGTTTGTAATCAAAATATTATAATTATTATCATTGTTATTATTTTGTCAAAAAAGTGAGCATCGAACCTTGTTAGAAGTAACACACACCCGTTATGGTCAAGGTCGAACATTTTAAAAGCAACTGAGAAGCTTGATTCAGGGATGCTAAGAAGTGTAACAAAGAAGATGTACCTGCAAGTGTGACAGAGGAGAAATGATTATGGACGAGTTAATTTTAGTGTATTACTATTAGATATGAAGAAACAGTTGGAAACTTACTCTGGAAAAGAGATGAGTCCATCATTGTTGGTATCAAAAAGCAGGAAAAATTTGGAAGGGGGACAATGTAACTCCCCAGGCTTTACCCATTCCCCTCTCAGACAACCCTCTCGAACACGATTTGATCCCGATGGAGGAAATACAGGGACCAGTGCCCGCATCAAATCCCCCGGTGTCATAAGAACATCTCCTTCCGGAGTTCTATACGAAGCAAAATAATCGAACACCTGATTCATAGACACAATTCTTAGTTCAATGGGATTTTATTTTGGTTCTCAAATTATCTCTAAGCACTTGCATAATTGAAAATATTATGTAATCAACACTGTAAATGTTTTTTTTTTTTTTAACCTTTTCAGGGGGACTTTGCAACCGTATGCGTTTCTCATAATTGAAGAAGACTCTTCTCCTGTATGATTCTGAAACATTAATTTAAAAAGAGAAAAGATTAAACACGTAATTTCCAGCAAAGGATTCAAAATCGATGCTTCATCAGTTCAACAAGACTACCTCCAAAGAGATACTTTGATTTCTTGTCAGGAATCCCATGTTCGAACTGATCAGCAACGCTATCAGGGGCCCATGTTGCCCCATTAGGGGCATCCGCAAAAGAAACCCAAGAATTGCTATCAAAAGAAGACCGAGAAAAGTAGCAAAAGCCTAAAGTAGAGCCAATAATCAAAACCCCAGTAGAGATTGATCTCAACAGTTGGTCTCCCCCACTGTTTTTGTCACCGGCGGCAGTGGGCCCACCAGCAGAGGAAGGTTTCTTCAACAAGCTCAAAAATGAAGAAGAAGAGTCCTTTGATTGGTTAAACACCGGACGAACACTATTCGACCGTTGATTAGCAAATACTTGTTTGATTAATGGTGAGGATTTCCTGAGAGATGGCAAAGAGAACATATTACGGTTTCGCTTATTGTATGCTTTGGGTGAATCGGTGCTTTTTTGTTTTTCGTGATGATAATAGAATTTATAGAAAGTTGGGATAATTTTGACCGAGAAAATTGGCGGCCGATTTTGATTACTACTATAATACCATATGGTTAATATTCGATGATTTTGTTCGTTTCTCCATTTTAGATCCGATTTTCTCTCTTACCAAGCAAACATGATCATTTTCATTAACTGACAACAGAAGAACAAATCTGTCGGAATAAAGCTTATCCCTTTTATCTCAACCCATTCCCGATATGTTTGGTTTGTTAAACTGGAATAAAGCTTTATTGAATGATTATTCTCTATAAATTCCAACATAATTTGTAAAACCATAATGCATGGTCTACACGTAGAGCCAACATTCCAAAATATAACATCGATACTTGGTTTCAAATGTATAATAAATAATAAACAAAAGATTAGCCTTTGATTTACAATACTTTTTAATAGTCAAGCTGATTTAGCTATATGAGAAAGATGAATAAGTGAGAAATGAAAACCCTAATCAGCCACCATCTAAACTTATGGTTGGAAACATGCTTTTATATCACAAATAATTACATCTAGAGCATACTCACATTTTACTGTCCTATCCTAAAGTTACATCTCGTCCCCTAAAATCACCACCACAGCCATAACCATAACCTTTAATTTGTGGAAATAAGCATTCTCAACCATACTAATCTCATAAAAAGTGGCAAAGTTAAAAACAAAAAAAGTGAGCATTTTCATTCGACGAGGAAAAAAAAATTGCTCAGCGTAATATATATCCATTCATCCTCGATTAACCCTTTGATTTCACCTAAAGCTAAATTTAATTTTTTAGAACTTTTCTTGAACAAGCATTTCAGAGCTAATACTTTTACTTAGCGTGTGTTTGTTTGGAAGTAAAACATTTTCTGGAAAAACTTTTCAGCTTTTTCGAGTATTTGTTTGGCTGAAAATATTTTACTAATGTAAAATCTTTTACAAAACACGGTAAATACAGATTTTTAATCGATAATACATTTTCCGGAAAATCTTTCTCCCCTCTCACCGTATTCTTTCTCCTTCCGTTTTCATCTTCCTTCTCCTTCTTCATCCGTTCTGTAAGTTTTTTATGCTTTTTATTTTCTGTATTTCAGGCGATGTGTTGATTGCAAAAATGTAGGTAAATCTTTCGGCTCTGTTTCATGCTCGATTTACCTCAAAACGGTTACTGATAATGGGGATCGGTCGTGGGCTAAGCTTTAATGTGGGCATCAATTTCATTTGATGCATTGGCCTGAGAGCTCTGGTTTTGGTGATGCAACTGATCCACCTTTGAAGTCTGGGAGTGAGCATAAGCAGTTTCTGAATCGCCTCAAGAAGGTATGGAAGGCCATGGAAGGCCTAGTCGATTCTAGTTTAGTTCGAGCTATCGGTGTTAGCAATTTCGGTGTTCATCAGATCAAAGAATTGCTTAAATTCGCAAAAATCGTACCTGCTGTTAATCAGGTATGATAGATTTTCACGCATTTTTTAACTTTACATTTGTTACAGTCTTCGATCTTTTTGTAGATTTGTTGAGAACTTTACCATGAAATTAAAGGAATGCTTACATATTTGTCCATATGTTGATTGATGTGTAGTTATTGGAATAATTGTTGGTCACTCAAATGTGGAATTTGCTAGCATGAATCTATGAACTTTTGCTTGCATTCATTTAATTTGAGATGATTTCTAAGTTCTCTTTTTGATCCAAATCTATTTGCCTGGCTAAGAACACGGAGTTGGTGAGCTCCAGTCCTTTCTACAATGTTCGAATGCGAGTCAACCACATTTGAGGCAAACTTTACTAGTTGATGGACTTAGAATATTTGTTTATGTTGTAGTTGATGCACATCATTTTGTTTGTCACTTAGATTTCGTAATACTTTTCCAGATATTGACCTTTATTGTTCTCGTTGATTGCTTTCTGTTTTTTGAATCCCATATCTAGCGAAATTCATTGAGTTATACAACTAATTCATATTTTTTTATAGGTGGAGTTGCATCCTTTTTGGAGGCAAGATGAGCTGGTGAAGTTCTGCCAAATGAAGTGTATCCATGTATCGGCTCATACACCTTTGGGAGTACCTACTTCAAGTCTTGGAATGTCCGATAGTGGATCGGGTGGGGAAGATAAACCCAGAACTCCTCGAATTTCATTTTGGAGGTCTAGATCAGTACATGGACCGATGCTGAAATTATCAGTTGTTGGAGAGATAGCAGATAGGCACAAAACGACACTTGAGCAGGTATACCTTTTATTAACAATATCATCTCTAGTTTTACTTTATTTATCATTCTACCTTCCGTTTTCTATGTTTCTTCAGACCTAAAGTAGGCTAATGAACGACTTCAAATTTGTTGACTGTATGTTGACCTCATTCATTGATGTAAAATATCAACCTATTGATCCTGGTAACTGACAAATTATTTTATCCCTTACTTTGTTGTCGGATTTATGGGATCATTTCTGAATGTCAAAATGATATAAGGTGGAAGGTACAATAATAAACACAATTGAACTATTTTAGATTATTACCGATGTCTGAAGTGCATGAGTATATAATGAATGCTTACGGATACAAAATTTAGATACATCCGGCTTAGGGTCTGCTTGAACATAGAGCTATTTGCTAACCTGACACAAGAGCTCGGTTAGAGCTTGTGTTTATCATCTATCAAAACTAAGTCTATACTTTTAGCAGAAACAAAACTGAGAAGAGTTGGGAATATCAGTATCTTTTGTGGGAGAAAACAAAAATCCATATTGTTGGATTCACTTATATGCATCAATGTGTCGGACTTTATGAAACAATTTAAGACTAGTTGCCATTTCACAACAAAAGTAAAGAGGGAGGGGCTTCCTTACCCAAGTCTTCCCCGTATGCTTATGGTTAAATTTGTTGAATCTCTAGGTCAGTCTTGTATGCCTAACTGTTTTCTAGTAGCTGAATTTAGATCTTTCAAATGCTATAACCTTACATTGAGCAAAGTGGACAAAAGACTCACAGAACTAACACAAAGCTTAAACATTGGAGAAAAAAAGTTGCATTCAACTCCGTCCCAACAAAATAACACCATATAATAAGGGAAGCATACAACTGATTAAAGTTATCTGTGTAAGGAACAGTCTTATGCTTTTATGAGTATATATGTTTGTATTATCATGATTGGGCTGTAATAGATGTGTTTGGAAATGCGATGAGATGTGCAGCAGGATTGGCCCAAGGATTTTTTCTTTTAACATCAGCATGATGGTTGGCATAGGATATCTTATGTATTTAAAGCTTCATATGTATAGTGCATGGTTTTCTTATCAAATAACTTGCAACTACAAGAATCCAAATTTGTGGGTTATTTAGCATGTCTGTCATTTTCGGAGCATTTAGGATCATGATCATTTATGGTAGAGCAAATGTTGATCATAACAGACATTTTTATTAGAACTATGTTACTTGGACTCTAATTCCGATGTGGGTATATTAATTTTTCTCAGTTTCTCCATGTATTTGAAAGATTTTTGGAGGGTTGTATCTCCGTATCCATGTCTGAATATGTTCTGGACATGTCCGTCCGCTTTGCCTGTTTGCAGGTAATTCTACAGTGGGGGTCTTAAAGAGAAACCAGTGTTCTACCACGTAGCCTAAAACCCGACAGGATAAGCAAAACATTGACATATTTAACTGGTCTCTGTCAGATGATGAGTGGAACCGCTTGAATCGGATTAAACCACAGGTATGTTAATATGGAGATGGTCCTTTGAACAATCTCTCAGATCGAGGCTTCATGTTTGGTAATGGTCCTCTTCAAGCTATTCGAGAAATGGAAGATGACGCTGAATTCAATGCCTAATATGTTGTGAGCATGTTGTTTTAAGGATAATGTCCCGATTTTGCATTCAATCATGTCATTGCTCGGTTATAATATTTGTTGTTGCGTCGCCATCATTAGCATAGCTTTGAGTTTGTTGACGATGGATAGAAAGTCAAAGAGAATAACATTGTAATTGATCTGTAGTTGCAGGTTTTACTTTTTATATGAACAAATGGTGTTTTATATATATGTGTGCAAACGTGTTTTGTTTGTAAAACATCATTTGTGCTCTTCTTCTTAGCTTCATGAATGCACAAATCAATTGAAACTCAGAGCCATTTGTTTGCTTGAAATAGCCATCTTCATTGGTGGAGAAAATTCCATTGTAGTGCTATAATCTTTCTTTGCATTTGTTGTTTCCTCTGCAAGGTGTAGGCTTATTGATGTTCTAGGCATTGTTTAGGTAAGTTTTCATGCACTGGCGTAACATGGGTATGCATGCTCCCATTTAAGTGCATTTGTCATGTATCTTTTCTGTTCTCTTGCAAAATGTTGTTTATGTGATCCAACATTCGAGTTCATGCATAAGTTATTAGCTCTATATAGTCAAACAAATGGTTTTCTTTCTGATTTTCTGTTCCTCTTTATAAAGTTACATTTGTTGGAGTTTTTGAGCACTTTATTCGGATGAAGTATGAAGCTCTATCTAAATCTAGAGCAACAATGCAATAAATCCGGATGAAGCATGAACAATGCAATAACTGAGTATTATTATATCTTTAATTTGATCATTGCAATATATGTAAAAACAATTTAAAATATAAATTTATTAATATATGTAAAAATAGCTTTTCCGGAAAATATTTTCAGGAAATCTGCCAAACAACAGAAAATATTTTACACAGATTCATCCAAACACTAAAAAAGTAAATCATTTCCAGAAAAGTAAATCATTTTCCGGAAAATATTTTACTGGCAAATAAACAGAGCCTTAATTCATGATCAATTGGGTGAGAATTGGAATAATTATGCGAATAATTATACTAAAATTTAATTATCTTATGACTTTCCAAACACTCATACATGATTTAAGTTTAAAAAAGTATTTTTATACAAGTTTAAGTTATGAAAATTATATATTATAAACATAAACAAATATGAATGATTGTGATGATTATGACAAAAATTTCTTAATTTATATTATAAATCCTAAAAAAATATATTATAAAAATAATTTGTGTATATTTTATAAAATCATAGCAAAAAACAATATTATCTAAATCCTAAACGAAATTCTAAAGCTATAGCCAAAGAATATATTATAAAAAAAATTTGGATTCAATAAGAAGTATTATAATATACTTATTTATAAAAAGTTATAGCTAAAAAATATGAGCATGATTTATTTATGTTTCCATGCTATAAATTATAAAAACTAATATATTTATGTATAAAAAAAAGGTGTTCAAAACTAATTTTCTAAAGTTTTGGCAAAAAATTATATTATTTATAATAAGTATTATGAAATTTATTGGAAACTTTTATAAAGTTTGTATACTACATATTATTCTAGCTTATTTTATGTATAAAAAGGATTATAACATAGTATACGTTTTTTTCCAAATTAAGTATATATAAAATTTTTATAATTAAAGCTACAAAATATTTGCACAATGAACCCAAATATTATATATGTGGTAGATGCTAGGTACTCAAAAAAAAAAATCTTACACCATATCATACGGTACAATATCATTTGAGAAATTAGAGCCAAACATTAGAGGCGACTCGCAAACTCTTTAATTAGATACATTCAAAGCTTTAAAATAGGGTTAACAGGACATTTGTTGTTCTAAAAAGATTTCTCATACTAAAAAATTACCTCAGTAAAGTTGGATCACATATACTAACATGTTGTATATTTTATAACTTCATTTGTAGGTGGAATTGAGATGATTTATACTTTGAAGAGCACATGGGAAAAGAAGATATTGATAGTCTTAACGATATATATTCAGATTCAGATGATGGATAACTCTATCAAGGACCAACATATGATGAAAGATGTATATGTTAAAATAAACATGTAATACTAGAGCAAATAGATAAAACTGCATATGATAATTACTTTTATTGTTACTTTTATAAGTAACCGTATTGTCGACTACTTTATTAGAGTAATATATTACATATCATGATTTTATTTTATTTTGTTACTCGTTTAGAAATTTTTTATTGTACTAATAATTTTTTTATAGAAATTAATATTTTTAAATATAAATTATTTAACTATATAATTACAATTTGTAATTACTATTTACACTAGAATTATAGTTCTTTCTAATTACAAGATAGTAGAATTATTACCATAATAATTACACTTTCATCCATACGAGATGATCCAATTTACATCAGAATTATATTCTTTTTATTCTTTGAAAATGCGCTCTTGCCATCTTTTGTAGTTATTTCCATCGAATACTGGAGATGTAAGTAAACAGTTTTGCGTAGGAAACAACACTGAGAGTAGGGCAATAATGACAAGAACATGCGTACCATTGGTTGTAGCATTGGAAACGGGTGGAAGAACAACATTCTTGGCAGCAGCAGAAGCAATGGTCAGGACGTTAGCAGTAGAGTTAGAAACATGCTTCATAATTTTCTTTAAGATTGGAAGGAGAATCGAATGTAAGAGATGTGATTACTACTTGAGGTGTGACTGACATTATCGTCAAGGATAGGAAGGAAGAAGAACGGAAATAGCAATCAGCTAAGAAGGAAAATGGAAGCGGAGAGGAGATTGAAACCTGATTTTGGATATCAATGGAAGCTTGACTATGCATGCACTACCGAAATTTAGTGAAAAATGAACGATATTTTAATTTAAAAAACTAAAGCAGATGATTTAGTCAAAATTAATATGATTAATTGACAAAAAATTGACTTTCCATATAAGCACATTTGTTCAAAAATGGAAATAAAATATCATAAAGCAAAAACGAAACAAGCACAGGAGAAATTGAATGCTCTCGGTGCATGCGACCTCATCCTCTATTACAAACCAAATAGCATGTAATGTTTAAGGGACTTTACCAAGGAATGTGAGACTTTTTTTTAAACATATTTTACCCCCAACAATATCATCAATCTTGGTCTTCAATGAAAGAAGAACAGAGAAGCAAAGAAAATGGAAGAAAGAAAGTAGGTACTCATTTTCGGCTCTATAGCTTTTCGAGGCTTCAGGATTCCTTTCAAGACTATTCGAGGTGAGAAAGAGAAAAGAGAAGTGACCGGCTTCATCGGGCGGCCAACGATGATGACACTGACATAAGCAGCGATGGTCATTCGACAGGAGTTAAAAAGAGAATGATGCCTAGCTTCAGGGAGAGAAAGAGAAGGCAAATTGATTGGTGGCCTTCCCAACTTGAACAGTTGACGGTGGCAGCGCTAGGCTAGTAGGCTTTTTATTTTTGTCGGAAGGAGAAACATGAACAGATAAAAAGTCTTCTAATTAGATGTTTATGCAAGTATCAAGCAAGTCTTGAGAGTGACGAAAGAAAAAAAACCCTCTGGAATCTCTCAAGTGTAAAAGACTGGTTTTGATGAGCCAATCCGACTCGGTCTACTAAAAGGTAGCCCAACAATAGCAGGGCTTGTGAGACTCCAATCCAACACCGATTAAGGCCCTGGATTTTGGACAATTTCGTAGTATATATACTAAGCTTATTAGTTGTTAACCTTTTCACATTTTTATATTGCTATTGTTGCTTATGTGTTTTTATGATGTTGAATGATGATTGGATTGACCTTGGAACTTCCTTCTATCAGTAGTATATTTAATATATTTTTTTTGAAGGTATCATTTTTATTTATTATTAGAATATAGGCATAAATATATGTATATAAATAAAATGTTTCATATATGTATATATTCTCTAACCCATAAATAAGAAGATAATGCATTTCAGCGAAATTTCTTATCATATACCTTTTTTTTTTTTGAATAATCTCATTATAAGCTCTGATCATATTTGTTTTTTTGTTAACATAATGGCTAAAAATTACTCATAACCTCTCCTCTTCATACCATAAATAGGAGGATAATACGTTTCAGCGCACTCAAACCCACGTCATTCTATATTGACAATAATGTTCATATATTAATATTCAATCCGCTCTTGTCTACTTATTTATTAATAAATTTCAAATAAAATCTTAAAAATAAAAGGATATTCTAATGGAGGGGTTTTATCGACCTTCACTAATGATTGAAATATTTTTCTCAAAGAATCAACTTTTTTTTTTATTTTTAGTCATAAAATAAAATATTTTCATTGTGTTTTGGCGATTCAAACGAATGCCATGAAAAAATATCGTTGAATTTCAAAAAAAAAATCAATTCGCTCAATTAATAAAATTATCTTCTAATATGTGATTTAACGGCTAATTTATCCTAATAATTATAAAAAAAAAACTATTTTCTTAAATGGGCTGTCAGTAAGATTATTTACGGAATTGATATGTTTTGGTGGGTGGTGCCTTTTTCATAGGCAGCACCACCAATTTTTTTAATAAACTTTTTTAATATTTTTTTATTAGTGGTGCTTTTCTCATATGCGGCACCACTTTGTATAATTTTTTTCGGGTCTAGTACACGGCCCGTATACAATACAGGAATGGTATGAGGGGGTGGTGCCTATCTGGTAGGCGCTACTGGTGACCCCTATCTGATAGGCGTCACCAGTGGTCAAATTTTGGCTTATTTAATAGCAGGTAAAGATGAGCTGAGTAGTAGAGTTTTAAAAAAAATTAGTAGAACGGAAGGAAGAAGATAGGGAGAAGAAAGAAAGAAAGAAAGGAGAACGAAAAATAAGGACAATGTATTTTTGTGTATTTCTTTTTTAAATAGAATAGAAAGTTTTGTTAGTAATTTTGTTATTTTGTTATTTAAAAGTTATTTTGTTAGGTTATTAATTTTGTTAGCTTCTGAATGAAAAATTTTGCATATCGTTATAATTTTGGTCTCTTTTTATTCATTCAAATTTTTATGTAAGTACTTTTGTGCTGTTCGAAATTGTTTTGAGAATTTTAATTTATTTTTTAACAAATTTAGTATTGAAGATAGAGAATTATTTTTTCGTATGCGTTTATTTCGATGGAGTAATTTTGACAACAACCGTGAGATGTATATTTGAATGTCGCCAACAAATAGCAATGAGATTTAATAGAAATATCTCGTTTGATGATATGAAGGAAAGGATTAGTGCAAAAATTGTAGACGTTGTGGGAGAAGGTTCTCGAAACTTTTCTACAAGTTTCTAGTTTCGACGGATTCCATAAAATTCACCGAAATGGAACTTATAGACGATGAAGATGTGGAGACAATGGTCGCTCTTTATTGTGGAAATCGGAGCAACCAAAATGTACTAATTTAGTTATTTGCTGAGTTAGCTGGTGTGGAGCCAACTGAAGATCCCACTCCATTAGGTGAAGAACATGGAGCTCAAGAGCCGTGTATGGTGGTTCCAATATCGTACATTAATAGTTAATCAACTGTGCACGGGATCGACATCAATCTTAATGCTGCATCCGAGACTGGTGTGGTTGGTGATGATGTTTACAATAGTAGTGATCCTTCTGATCACGAGGTCGTTATTGATATTGATCTCGATGTGGATGGGGTCTCAGATGATATTGACGACAAATGCGTGAATAACGATAGAAACATTAACACATCTTCAATCGAGAACCAAATTCGTTGTATTGTGATACACAATAATCATACGGCACACATGTCGCGGATAAACTTGATGCGGTGCACACGGCTGAGTTCCCGAAGTACCCTAAAATACTACCTGCTTACCGGCTGGCCGTAGATTTCAATCTTAAGAAGCTCTTCGTGGGCCAGAGATTCAAAAGTAAGGAAGAGTGTTTATTTTCCATTAAACGGTATAGCATGAATATTTCAATAGACTACAAAGTCGCCGTGTCTAAACCAACATTATATATTTGAGAGTGTTGGAGGTTGGTGGAAGGTTGCAGTTGGCTGGTACGAGCTGCATTTATCTGGAAGTCGTAGATGTAGGAGATACGAAAATTTGTTGGGCCTCACACATACACTTCAACATGTATGACAGAAGATTGTCGAAAACTTGATTCCAAAACTATCTGTATGTGCATCATGCCTATGGTAAAAGACATGCTGACCATTAAAGTTTCGGTACTGATTGCCGAAATGTAGGCACGATTCCAGTATCAAGTATCATACTAGAAGGCATGATAGCTAAATAGATGGCAATGGAGCAATTGTACGGAGATTTCGATGTGTCGTACAATGAGTTACAGGGATGGATAGTCGCTATGTGAGAGTATGTGCCGGGGACTATCATTGAGTTGCAGACACAAACTTATTACGACCCAAATGACCAGCTATAACTAGGAAAAAGAATTTTTCAATAGACATTCTGGACGTTTGATCCATGCGTGCGTGCATTTCCCTACTACAAGCTATTTGTGCAAGTAAATGGGACCTAGCTATACGACAAATATACACAAATCCTACTTCTTGCGGTTGTTCAAGACAGGAACAAGAACATGCTCCCAATAGCATTTGCCATTGTAGATAAGGAGAACATTGAGTCGTTGGAATTCTTCCTTACGAACCTGCGGAGGTATGTTATTAGTAACGATAATATTTGCATCATCTCTGATAGAGGTAAAGGATTAATTGCTGCCATTAGGCATTTGGTGTGTAATGGATATCCATTTACTGCATCCAGTACATCGCAGCTAACTTCCGCCAATATTATAAGAATGCAGACTGACGGAGACAAGTTGTGAGAATGGGTAAAGGATAACTTTATCTTTTCAATATATAACCTAATGTTTTAGGGCGAGACTGTAACTTATATTTTCTTAGTACATATACAGCGTGCGAGCTAGAGCCACACATTTTCCAACAAAGGATGACTCGACTTGAGAGTGACATGGAGGGTCACACGAACACACCTTTCCGACAATGGTTGGGTACCATGAAGCCGTGGTAATGGGCTCAAAGTTTCGACGAGGGCTTTCGCTATGGTCATATGACTACTAATTTGGCGAAAGGGGTTAACTCCGTGTTGATGAAAACACGACATCTTTCGATTTCATCTGTCTTCTCAGCTACATTCTACAGGTTGGCTACCTTGATGCAAAGAATGGGGCAGCACCAACTAAATCAGATAGAGGCGGGACACGTGTTTGTCGAATATGTCAGGGATGCAATGGTGGCAAATCGTCGGATGGTGAGGTCGATGAATGTAGAAGTATATTCATGACGTAATGAAACGTTTTGAGTTATAGAGACCATCGGTCATTGATCCGGTCACGCGGTGGTCATGGGTATTTTGGCCCATATTTTGACTCGGTATAAAAAGTGGTGCCTCCACTAATAAAATAATATTTTAAAAAATACAAACTAAAATTTATTAAAAAAAATTGGTAGTGCTGCCTATGAGAAAGGCACCACCACAAAACATGCCACTTTCGTAATTAATCTTACTGACTGGCCATTCAAGAAAATATATTTTTTATATTATCAAGGTAAATTAGCATAATTTAACACATTAATTATTTAATTATTCTTAAAATATTCTATTTTTAAATTAAAGTAATTAGCTTAAAATAATATTTTTTATTTTAATTATTGAATAAAATTAAAATATATTAACTTATCAATTCAAATATTACAATAAAAAATTTCAAATAATAATTAAAGCGGTTTGAACATATTCAACTGATAATATAATTTTATTTTATTAAATTAATGTAAAGTAATATTATTCAAAACAATAATTAATTAACATAGTTAAATCTAATATTAATTAAATGATAATTAAGATGTTTATAATTCTATTTAATTAATAACTCTAGTTTACACCAATAAAATTAGCAAAACTTTTGTTCATGTCAAACTTTTTTGAACTAATAGCTGAAACTTATAATTATAATTATAATTATCACAAACTTTTCCCTATATTTTATGCTTAGTGTTATATTCAAGTAATAACTCTATTTTAAAATTACCATATTTTTTAACTAATAATTATAATTTAAATTCTAATTATTTTTAAATGCATAATTACCACAACTTCTATTAAATTGTAATTATTTTTAAATATATTTATCATAACTTCTATTTTATTTCAACTTTTTTTATCTTATAATTCTAGATTAAATATTTTTATTTTTAAATGTGAATTTAATAATATGATAAAAAAATAAAAGGTATTTTCGTCAGTTTAAAATTTTTTCCAAACTCGTGATTTTATATATATTATAGATTAATTTAGAAAAAATAATGGAGTGTTAGATTATATTTAAATGAAAATACTAGAATTTTTAATTTTAAAATTTTAGACATGTATTTAGTAAGGTATCAAATTTGGACTTCGCAAGCGTGCTAAAACCTTCTTCATAATTGGCTTTGGAACCCAATTTTTACTCTGATTTTCATGTAGATTTGAGCTTTTTATTTTTAAAATAATTTTATAATTTTATTTTTTAAATATTGTTTCATAAGTGTCTGATCGCACCTAGCCAAAAAAATTGATGACGATTATCCATTTTATAAATAAAACTTTGTGTTTTCAAAATTAAAAAATTTCAAACCTTTTCTAAAGTTGGTCCAAAAATTGGTTGACATAATTAATTTATTTTTTATAATTTTAAATTAAAACTGCAAAAAATAAATTTATTTTTCTAGATAACATTTTATACTATTATTTAAATCTGTATAGGTATAAAAAAATAGAAGGTTTTCTTTTTCTATCATATGCTTTATATATAAATGGGTAAACTATATAATTAGTCATTAAAATATGATTTAATTTTTATTTCGGTCACTTAACTAAAGAGAGTTGTAATTTGGTCACAGAACAATTCAAAATTTTCATTTAAGTCACTAAACGATTCAAAAGCTTTTATTTAAGTCAGTAGGTTATTATTTTTGTTTTTTTTTTTTAAGTTCTACCAGCAAGCTTCAAGCGACAATACAACGAACGATACAGTGGATCTATAACTATCGACGAGTAGAAAAACATACATTAGATCCAAGTCGATCTGATGGTCAGTGTCAGAGATTGGAGAAAATAAGTTGTGTAACAGCCTGTTTTTGGGTCAAATCAGAATAGTGGTTTCGGGACCACAAATCCAAAGTAAAAATATTTATTTTGTTATTATTTTAGGGTCTACAATATGATTGAATGATTTTGTGAAAATTTCGTTAAGAAATTTTATCGATTGAGTGTCCAATTTGACTAGAAGGACTAAATTGCAATAGGTGTAAAACTTTATTTCTCTACATTAAAAGTGTCTAATTGCTATGAATCCTTAAATTAGAGGTCCTTAAATGGTAATTAGACCATTATACTCTAGGGTGGACAAAAATGGACATGGTTAGGTGAAATTTTGAAGTTTTTCATTAAGGGCATTTTAGTCATTTGGTAAATAAAGAGAAAATTTAACAAATAAAAGATATCATCTTCTTCAAATTAGTCCCCCATGGTCAAATTTCACAAGGAGAAGACATAGCTAGGGTTTTGGCCACTTTTAAGCTCGATTGTAAGTCCGTTCTTGTCTCGTTTTTAACGATTTTTATATTTTTGAGATAGTTGTAACTTGATTTAGCTATTTCAAGGACTAATTTGAAAGAAAGGTGAAGTTTAAAATTTTAACCATGTTGAACATGCATGTATTTTGATGTTTGATGGTAGAAAATGCATGCTTGTTGTTTGTTAAATGACTTTTATGAAGTGATTTTCGGTAAAAACGACAAATAGGGACTTATTTGTAAGAGTCTATAAAATAAGTAGAAAAATGTGAATAAATGAAAAATGTAGGCTGTCATGAGCATGAAAAAGGTTTGGCTAGGCTTAGGTTGTGAGGAAATGGAAAGAAATTCATTTTACGAGCTAGGGAGTAAATTGTAAAAATGTCAAAATGTTAGGGGCAAAAATGTAATTTTTGCCAGTATGCTTTTGGGTTGAATTGAATAATGTGCTGATTAAATAAGTTATATTTGATATTATAGATCAAGAAAAATGAAGTTCGAGTTTAGACTGGGGAAAGAACAAGGTTGTAGACTAAATCGAACTAATAGCCGTTTTTGTAGCTGAGGTAAGTTCGTATGTTAAATAAGCTTTAATATAATTGTATTTAAATGATTTAATATTGCATAAACTGTATGATTGATTGTGTGGACGAGTTCGATGACGGTTCGATAAGCAAGAAATCTCTTTTGAACCTTAGGAATAGATTAGGATACAAGTGACATGTCACTAGGGTTACCATGTGTTATGTGAGTATGTGATCTGGGTGCTAGTCCTTTACGTCCTATCGGTGGCTGAGTATACCAGCATATGTTGTGGTTACTTGACAGCTTGTGTGAGTAGCAATATATAGCTATGTCTAGACTGACAACTTGTGTGAGCAAGCCCGTCGATAGCCCGAGAGTGAGCAATTATGAGATATGAGACTTAGGTAGCATTGGCTACATATATGGCACTTAGTGTGCAAAATTCCCACGTATCCGAGATTATTATTCCGAGTGGTTCACGGGTATGTCAAAGATGAGAATATGTGTAAATTTGTTACGAGATGGTACAGGTATGTACTCGAAGCTTATTATAATTAATTTGTGAAATGATGATTTCAAGGTAAGTTGTGATGGAAGTGAATTATGATCATGAGATTATGGTAAATTATGTTATCTTATGTTATATTACTTGCATGAAATGTATGGTAAGGTTGCTTATTGCTTCATACGAGCTTACTAAGATATATAGCTTACTCCGTTTTATTTTCAATGTTTTATAGTGTCACCAAGCTAGCTCGGGTTTGGAGATCGTCGGAAGTCGCACATTATCAAACTGTCTTTTTGGTACCGATGATTTTAAAACATTTTGAGAGTACAACATGTATAGGGACTTGGTCATTTTGTTATATGTGTCATTTGATTTGGCCAAATGTATTGGCTTATATTTGTTTACGGTGATTTGGTATTTAGCCATTTAATTGGCTTATTTTGGCTAAAATGATTGTAAGCCCATTTATATAAGTATATGTGTTAATGCCTTTTTGTTTTTGTGTTGTGTAATGGGTTGATATGTGTTTATTATGGTTAAATGACTTGTTGTGAAATGGATGAGTTGGGTCATTTGGTATGCTAGGAAATCTGAGTAGAATTATGCATGATGAAAGTATTCAGTATTCATGTTGATACTTGTGAATGTGAGTTTGGTATGAATTGATATGGTAAATTATGCTATAGTAAATATGTTAAGTGTTGGTAATGAATGATATGATTTAGCCTTGATTATGGATGTTTTGGTTGCTTAAATATGCCATGGATTATGCCATTGAACTTGTGTGTGTGTAGGTGTAAATGAGGGTGACAAATGGTTTGGTAGATAGCCTTTATTTTGTCCACATGGGTAGACACACGGGCGTATGTCTACGCCATGTGTGACATACGGTCTACCCCATGGGCATGTGTTCTGGCTGTGTATCCCCTGCACCTTAATTTGGAGAAACAAAATGCTCAGAATTGAGTACATGGGCAAAGACACGGGCGCGTGTCTCAGCCACGTGAGGGTCATGGCCTCGGGCACTGGTGTGTGTCCCGACCATGTGAAGTTTGCAACTATTTTATGAAAATATAATTTACTACACGACTTGGCACACGGGTGTGTAACTTGGTCATGTGACATCAATTTGTTCATGCATTGCAAAATAGAGAGTTACCCGGGTTAGAGACACGGGCGTGTGTGACCATACGGCCTGCCCACTTGAACGTGTCCCAAGCCACACGGGCATGTGACCTCTATTCATAGTAATTTTTTTTTCTAAGTTTTGTAAAAATTTTCTAAGTGCTGGGCTTAGTTCCGAACCACTTTCGAAGCATGTTTCGAGCGTTGTAGGCTCATATTAGGAACTTTATGATTGAATGCGAATGGTTTTAATTTGGATGAAAATTTATGACCCGGAATTGTATGTTTGCTCACTTTGTAAGTTCGATAATACCTTGTATCTGATTCCGGTGTTGAATACGAGTAAGGTATGTTACATTTAGTGGTATCAGAGCTATAGTTTAGTCGATTCTTGGACTAATGTAGTGTGTGTGAGAGTCTAGCTATACATGCCATATTTAATTTGTGATAGGGTGACGACTCCTGACAATTTAAATTGTGATTTGATATAGTAAATGGATCCCAATTGAGAGGTAGTTGACGATGTTGAAAGTAATGCGTCGGCTCATTCCGAAGGGACAACGCCATCTGAAAGTAGACCAGTAATGGTTGTCAGGGAGGAGAGGCTAGAGAAGCCTTCTTCTAAAGGATGAATGAGTGGTTTACTGAGTTTGTTCGAACAAATCCGGCTGCCCAACATCCTCCACCCCCACCTGACCCCAAACAGGTTCCCGTAGCTCCTCAAGGTGTGGAATTGGTAAGACTGGACAAGCTTCTAGTTGATATGATTTGAACGCAAAGGGCTGAATAATTTAGAGCTAATATTGACGATGATCCCGAGCGAGCAGAGTTTTGGCTTGAGAACTCTATTAGGGTATTTGATGAGCTTTCTTGCACATTAGATGAGTGCTTGAAATGTGCTATATCACTTTTGAGAGACACAACGTATCAGTGGTGGAATACTCTTGTATTCGTGGTACTGAGGGAAAGAGTTACATGGGAATTATGTCAAGATGAGTTCAGAAAGAAATATATCAGTCAGCTGTTCATTGATCAGAAATGCAAAGATTTCCTAGAGCTGAAATAAGGCCGTATGTCAGTGACTGAATACGAGCGAGAGTTTGCTAGACTCAGTAAGTATGCTCGGGAATGTGTTTCTACTGAGGCTATCATGTGAAAGTGATTCGAAGATGGGCTGAATGAGGATATCAGACTATTAGTTGGGATTTTAGAGTTGAAGCAATTTGTCGTGCTAGTCAGTCGAGCTTGCAAAGCCAAAGAGTTGAGTAAATAAAAGAGAAAGGATGAGTTTGAGGCTAGAGACTCAAGAAAAAGACCGATAAATAAGTCATTTCAATCTCCGCCAAAGAATTCGAGAGATTTGTATACTCATTCTAATGCTTCAGCTGAGTATCCCAACAGAGATCATGGGAAGCAGTATTCGGGTTCTAAGGCCCAAACTATGTCAATAGCGAGTGTTGGTAATGCTAGGTCTAATAGACCTTAATGTTAACACTATGGTAGACAACATCCCGGTGAACGTAGGATGAATAACCGAACTTGCTTTAAATGTGGCTCCTTAGATCACTTCATTTGAGATTGCCCTGAAATGGCTAAGAAAGATAATTTTCAGAATGCAATGCCAAGTAACAGTACCACTAGAAGAAGGCCACCGAGAAATACTGGGAGTGGGAACAGTAGTAAAGGTGTGACGAAAGAGTTAACTGCGAGATCAGGGGTCAGAGCACCTGCTAGAACTTACGCTATTCGTGCTTGCAAAAATGCGTCATCCCTTGATGTTATCACTAGTATATTTTCTCTCTATGATACTAATCTAGTTGCATTGATTGATCCTGGATTGACTCATTCTTATATTTGCATGAATTTGGTATTTAGTAAAAAATTGCCTATTGTGTCTATTGAGTATGTGATTAAAGTGTCGAACCCCTTAGGCAAATATGTTCTAGTTGATGAAGTTTGCAAGAGTTGTCCTTTAATGATTCAGGGTCACTGTTTTTCGGTTGACTTAATACTTTTACCGTTTGATGAGTTTAATGTAATTCTTGGAATAGATTGGTTAACTCTACATGATGTCGTAGTGAATTGTAAATGAAAGATTATTGAATTGAAATGTCAAAATAATGAAATTCTTTGGATTGGATCGGAGAAGTCGGGTGAGTTGCCTATTGTAATTTCGTTGATGTCAACTTAGAGGTATATAAGAAAAGGTTGTGAAGTTTATCATACGTATGTACTAAATACGAAAGGGTTTGAATTGAAGATTGAATCTGTGCCGGTAGTTTGTGAATATCCGGATGTGTTCCCAGAGGAGTTGCCTGGATTACCACCGATTAGAGAGATTAAGTTTACTATTGATTTGGTACTGGAAACTTCACCAATATTGATAGCTTCGTATGGAATGGCTCCAACTGAATGGAAAGAATTGAAATCTTAGTTGCAAGAGTTGATGGATAAGGATTTTGAGAGACCGAGTTTTTTGCCCTGGGGTGCACCAGTGTTATTCGTCAAGAAGAAAGATGGATCCATGAGACTTTGTATTGATTATCATCAACTTAATAAGGTTACGATAAAGAACAAGTATCCTTTATCAAGGATTTGTTCGACCAATTAAAAAGGGCAACAATATTCTCAAAGATAGACTTGAGATTAGGCTATTATCAGTTGAGAGTTAAAGAGTCGGATGTGCCGAAGACCGCGTTCAGAATGAGGTATGGGCATTATGAATTTCTTATTATGCTATTTGGATTAACAAACGCTTCTGCAGTTTTTATAGACTTGATGAATCGAATTTTTTGACCATATTTAGATAAATTTGTGGTTGTTTTTATTGATGACATTTTGATTTATTCACGAGATGAGTCTGAGCATGCCGAACATTTAAGAATTGTATTACAGTATTTGAGAGATAAGAAATTATTTGCTAAATTCAGCAAAAGTGAGTTTTGGCTCTGAGAAGTCAGATTTTTGGGACGCATTGTTTCAGCAGAAGGTATACGGGTTGATCCAAGTAAGATTTTGGCAGTTGTTGATTGGAAACCTCCTCGAAATGTATCCGAAGTTAGAAGTTTTTTGGATTTGGCTGGTTATTATTGATGTTTTGTTAAGGGATTTTCGATTATTGCTACTGTAACACCCCTCACCGTATCCAGCACCAGGATGGGGCTCGAGGCATTGTTGGTAACTCACCTTTACAAACTTACTAAATCGGGTCACCAAATTTCGCCCAAATTTAAAACCTTTCAAACATGTACATTTTGTCCCTTACACAGGCCTTCGAGGCCTAAAACATACCTAGGGGCAGTAAGGGACAAAACTGAAAATATTCGATAAACTTTGAGTACGTTAGAAAATTTTCACTTATTTTGAAGTGTGACACGTCCGTGTCGCTTGAGACACGTCCGTGCCTCTGCCCGTGTGCAACACTGACTTCCAACCTCATCATTCTGTTAAAAACACACGGCCAAGACACACCTGTGTGCTATACTGACTTAAAATTTCAAGTGCAGGGGACACACGGCTATGCCACACACCTATAGGGGTGAGCCGTGTGACACACACAGCCTAGACACACGCCTATGTGTCTACCCGTGCGGACCTTATTAGGCTATTTTCCAAGCCTTTGATCGCCCTCTATCAATTAAATATTCTTATGAGTTACTTTAGTGCATGTTAAGACCAAATTATACATTTATAAATATGAAATTTTGATTAACCTCATTGCATGTAAACCTCATGTCATTGGTTTCATACATGCTAAGTTAATTCTCATCTTGCATTTAAGGATTTCTATGTCTACTCGACATATTTAAGATTGGCTCGTTTTTATAATTCATTGCCAATTATAACCAAACAATCATATGTGAACATAAACATGTATAAATTTGTAGGTCATAGCCTACTTCAAAATAAGCCAATTTCCATGGCCATAGTATAACTTTACATGCCTTCATATTGGCAAACCAAATGACACATATAACCAAATATACAAATTTCTATACATGCTATTGAACAAAACATAAGTATCTATATACCAAAGCTGAGTTAGTTGATAGTGTGTTGATTCTCAACTGTCTTCCAATCTCTACGAGTCTTCGAGCTCTAAAACCGGGGAAAAAGAGAAGGGTAAGCATATATATGCTTAGTAAGCTCGATTAATTGGAGAGTAAACTTATCGATTATTTAACATACATCCTTATTAGATAATGAAACCAACAAAAATAAAAATTGTTTCCCTATCACATGCACTCAATCAATGAGTTAGTCATATAACAAAACATCATGTAATTTATTTTAGATGAGCTCATCATTCAATAGGTCATTAGTACATATACCCCATGTTAGTCCCGTTGAGTTTTTTGGAAATCTCGATGGATTATCCAATCACCGTCAATTTGTACGAGTGATCATTTCAGCCATGCACTCCCGCGAACCTCACATCTTACAGCAGGATTACCAGTCCAGGCTAAATTCCCGGCAATATAAACTCATAAGGTGATGTCGGGATTACCAGTCCAGGCTAAATCCCTTATACGACAAACATCCTTAATGAGCTCAGATCTGAATTACTAGTCCAGGCTAATTTTAGACCCTAATCAGATTACCCGTCCAGGCTAAATCCACAATGCAACATATTCTTCGGGAGGCTCAATCACTCAAGGAACACTCATCCGGGCTAGATCCTTTCTATATTTGAGATCAACAGAATACCTGTCCGGGCTAAATCCTTTCTGCAACACATGCAGGATCTGAAGTCACATATAATTCATGGTTTATCCATCAAATTCCTTTTTTAACCTAAACCGAGACATTTTCCAACAAATCAATTACAAGGACGCATTTCATATGATTTCATGCCATTAATAAATACAATCATCATGCATTCATAAATCGTATAATTAGACACATTTTAAGTTCACTTTAAGTTATCCGAACTTACCTGATACTTGTTTCGGTGATGTGTTTCGGTTATTTCGAAACCTTTCACTTTCCTCGATCGACCTCCGGAATTTGTTCATCGGGGTCTAAAATAATAATAATAAATTATTAACTCCTCACATTGTACTATTTGAGCTTAAATTTCACCCCCGGTCCAAATGACCATTTTGCCCCTAACCTTTCATATTTTTACGATTTAGTCCCTAAGCTCGTATAATGAAACACATGAAATTTCTATCCTACCCAAGCCTAGCCGAACACTTTTCCCTCTTATGGCAGCCCACATTTTCCATTATTTTCACATTTCTACCACATAATTAACAAATTTTGCAAAAATGTCCCTTTAGGGGTTTTTCATGAAAATCACTTAGGAAGAGATGTTTAACACACCTTAAACTTTCATATTCCTCCATAAATCATCAAAATATAAGCAACTCATGCATGGGTAAATTTTTAAACATGAACCCTAGCATGAAATATGGGTAGAAATGGAGAGAGTAAGCTATCGGGATTTCAAAAATACAACGAACATTAAAAACGGGGCTTGGGAGTAGTTACTATTGAGCTTGAAAAGCTTGGAAACCCTAGCTACGGAGACTCCTCAATTTTTGGCTGAATGAGGGAGATGAATGGCTGATTTTTGCTTTCTTTTTCCCATTTTATTTCATTAAAATGCTAAATGACCAAAATGCTATTAAGCCCTTTCTTTAAAATTTCATCCATGCAAGCCCATTTTTGTCCAAAAACTTAGAAATTGGGAAAATTTCTCTCTAAGACCTTTTAATTTATAATCTAAAGCAATTTCCGAAAAATTTCTTCTAGAATCCAAGTTTTGCAATTTATTGAATTTAGTCCCTAATTTCCAATTGGACACTTTACTCAAAGAATTTCTTCATGAAATCTTAACACATACATATTCTCATATTCTAGACCTCATAATAATCATAAAATAAATATTTTGATGTCAGATTTGTGGTCCCGAAACCACTATTCTGACTAGGCCCTATTTTGGGATGTTACATTTCTCCCCCTTAGGAACTTTCGTCCTCGAAAGTCTTACCAGTAAACAGGTTCAGATATTGGTTTCTCATGGTTTCTTCTGATTCCCATGTAGTCTCTTCTACACCATTTCAATGCCATAGAACTTTTTCTAAAGCCACATCTTTATTTCTCAAATGTTTAACCTCTCGGGCCAAAATCTTGATCGGTTCTTCTCCATAGGTCATGTCTGGTCTAATCTCAATCTCAGCTGGTGAAAGCACGTGAGAGGGGTCAGATCGATATCGCCTTAACATAGATACATACATGAATCTTTTCCAGTTCGGGTGGCAATGCCAAACGATAGGCTACTGGTCCAACTCTTTCGGTGACTTCGTACGGTCTGATAAATCGCGGACTCAATTTGCCTTTTCGACCAAATCTCAACACCTTTTTCCATTGAGATACTTTCAAGAACACTCTATCTCCAACTTGAAATTCAATTTATTTTCTTTTCAGATCAGCATATGACTTTTGCCTATCTGATGCTGTTTTTAAACAGTCTCGTATTAGTTTAACATTTTCTTCAGTTTCCTTAATCAGATCAACCCCATGAATCTGACTTTCCTTGAGTTCTGTCCAATACAATAGAGTTCAGCACTTCCTGCCATACAAGGCTTCATAAGGTGCCATCGTCAAACTCGTTTGAAAACTGTTGTTGTAGACAAGTTCTACCAATGGCAAATACTTTTCCCAGCTACCCTGAAATTCGAGGATGCAACATCGTAACATATCCTGAAGAATCTGAATCATCCGCTCAGACTGACCATCGATCTAAGGGTGAAAAGTCATACTAAAATTCAACTTTTTACCCAGGGCTTCTTGTAACTTATTCCAAAATCTCAAAGTGAACCTCGGGTCTCTGTTCAAAATAATCGACAGCGGTACCCCGTGTAATCTCACAATCTTAGATATGTACAAGTCGGCAAATCTATCAAGAGAGTAGTCTGTTCTTACCGGAATGAACAAAATCCACAGTAACTTTGTCTCACTTCCATTCGGGGATTATTACAGGTTGTAACAAACCTGAAGGCACTTGACGTTCAGCTTTAACTTATTGACATATCAGGCACTTCGATACAAATTCAGAAATGTCTCTTTTCATACCGTTCCACCAGTACATTTTCTTTAAATCATTGTACATCTTGGTACTTCTTAGATGAATAGAAAAATGGCTGTTATGTGCTTCTTGCAAGATTTTCCGAATAAGTTCTTCATTTTTGGATACACTTACTCTATCTCTGAACATCAAACATCCATCAGGACCGATCCGATAATCTGATTGAATGCCTGACTCACATTGAGTCCTTTTTGCTTGCAGGTCTCTATCATTAATTTGAGCATCATAAATTTCCTGAAGAAATATCGGTATAGCCTCTAGCTCTGCCAAGATCGAACCATCATCAAGTAAAGTTAACTGAGCATCCATGGCTCTCAGTGCAAACAGAGATTTTTTGCTTAACACGTCGGCGACCACATTCGCCTTTCCCGGTTGATAGTCAATGATCAAATCATAATCTTTAATTAGTTCTAACCATCTTCGCTGTCTCAGATTCAATTCCTTTTGAGTCATCAAATACTTCAAACTCTTGTGGTTTGTGAATATACGACAAGTCTCACCATATAAATAATGCCCCCAGATTTTCAAGGCAAAGACAATGGCGGCGAGCTCTAAATCACGTGTTAGAAAGTTCTTCTCGTGTGGCTTCAACTGCTGTGAAGCTTAGGCTATCACCTTGCCATCTTGCATAAGAACACAACCCAGTCCGTTCAAGGATGCATCACTGTAGACCACAAACTCTTTTCTCGACTCAGGTAATACTAAATCAGGAGCTTCAATCAGCAATGTCTTTAACTTTTTGAAACTCTACTGACACCTTTCTGTCCATTCAAACTTAACGTCTTTCTGTAGCAACCTTGTCATTGGGGTCGCTATCATGGAGAACCCTTTCACGAATCTTTAGTAGTAACCGGCTAAGCCCAAAAAGCTTCTAACCTCGGTTACATTTTTAGGAGATTTCCATTCAACAATAGCAGAGATTTTACTTGGATCAACTCGGATGCCTTCACCCGAAACAATATGACCCAAAAATCCAACTTCCTGAAGCCAAAATTCACTCTTGCTAAACTTAGCAAACAATTGTTTCTCCCGTAAAGTCTGCAACATAGTTCTCAGGTGCTTCACATACTCTGAATCATCTTTAGAATAAATTAAAATGTCGTCAATGAACACAATGACAAACTTATCCAAGTATGGTTGAAAGATCCTATTCATTAGGTCCATGAATACGGCCGGTGCATTCGTCAATCCAAATGGCATAACCAGAAATTCATAGTGGCCGTATCTGGTTCTAAAAGCTGTCTTTGGCACATCTGATTCCTTAACATGTAACTGATAGTAGCCAAACCTCAAGTCTATCTTAGAAAACACAGTGGCTCCTCTCAACTGATCGAATAGATCATCGATCCTTGGCAAATGATACTTATTCTTGATAGTTACCTTGTTTAGTTGTCGATAATCTATACATAGTCTCATTGAACCATCTTTCTTCTTTACAAACAATACGAGGGCACCCCAAGGTGAAAAGCTTGGCCTTGGAAATCCTTTATCCATTAGCTCTTACAACTGTGCTTTTAATTCTCTCAGCTCGGTTGGCGCCATTCTGTACGGAGCAATAGAGATGGGAGCTGTTCCTGGCACCAATTCAATACCAAACTCAATTTCTATCTCAGGAGGTAATCCGGGTAATTCCTCCAGAAATACGTATGGATATTCACATACTATCAGTATAGACTCAATCTTTAACTCTATTTCCCTCGTGCTCAACACAAAAGTAAGATAGGCTTTGTACCCTTTTCTCATGTATTTCTGAGCAACCATTGCCGTGATTACAGGTGGCAATGTGCCCAACTCTCTTGAATCTACCCGTAGAATCTTACTGTCTGGGCATTTCAATTTAATATACTTGCTACCACAATTTACAAGTACATCATGCAAAGTTAACCAATCCATACCAAGTATTACATCAAACTCGTCAAAAGGTAACAACATAAGGTTAGCCGAAAACATTGACCATGAATCGTCAAAGGACAATTCTTACAGACTTTATCGACTAGAACTGATTTGCCTAGTGGGTTCGGCACTCTAGCAACAACTTCTATAGGTTCAACGGGTATGTTCATACTAGACAGCAACCTCATGCAAATGTATGAATGTGTCGATCTCAGGTCAATTAAGGCAATAGCACATGTATTGAAAAGAGAAAAAGTACCCAAAATAACGTTAGGAGCAGAGGCTTTCTCTCAAGCGCGTATTACATACGTTCTTGCCGAGGTTCGAGCCTCTAATTTTGCAGTGTCCTTGGTCACAACTCGACTGCCACTAGCACTTCCAGGGTATCTCGGAGGTCTACCTTGTGCCATGGGAGCACTCAACTTCGGAGTTACTTCAACTTCTTTTTCAATTCACTCTGGGCAGTCCTTGAGAAAGTGGTCAAGAGAACCACATCTGAAACATGCACCGCTCTTTATTTGGCACTCTCCTAAGTGAAATTTGTTGCAACTCTTACACTTTGGCTTTTGGTCATCTACACTCCCCACAGTAGTCAACATCGGGGAGGAAGACTTTTGATCTCATCGTTTAGAGCTTCTTGTTCTACCCGAATATCCCACAGACGAAGTGGACCGTTCATGTTGGCTCATTGGTTTCTTTGTGGAAAAGGGGAGCGTCTTACTGCTGGATCTCTTGCTCGTAACTCGAGCCTCTCTCTTCGCTTGCTTTCTTTCATTATTGAATTTCTCGACCTTCTTGGCCCGATCACCTAATACAACAAACTCCCGTATTTCAAGGATCCCAATCAACAGCTTGATTTCCTCATTTAAACCTTCCTCAAAGCATTTACACATTTTAGATTTCATTTGAACCCATTCAGTTGTATACTGGCTTAACCTTACAAACTCTTTTTTGTATTCTGCCACAGTCTTATTCCCTTGTTTGAGTTCCAAGAACTCCTTTCGCTTCGAGTCTAAAAACCTTTGACTGATATACTTCTTCTTAAACTCTGCTTAGAAGAATTCCCAAGTGATATTTTTCTTTGGCACCACCGAAGATACGGTCTTCCATTAGTGGTACGCAGTATCCTTCAAGAGAGACACGGCACACTTTAAACACTCCTCAGGTGTGCATGATAATTCATCTAATACCCTTGTGGTATTCTCGAGCCAGAACTCATCTCTCTCAGCATCATCCTCAATTTTAGCTCTAAATTCCTCAGCCCCATACTTTCTAAGATTTTCAACAAGGGCCTTACCAATTCTTACCGGTGCCATACCCCTTGGTAAATCCTCATTAGGTTGGTTAGGGATGGGGGCGGTCGTGGTATGTTGGGGTGATTCCTCAAATAATCCCAAACTATTCATCCATCATGTTAAAGAAGAGGGCTCGGGCTTTTTCCCAGCCTTCAAACATAACCCATCTACTACTACTAGATACAACTCGTTGTACGAAAGCTGGAGCATGGCTCTCGGCTCCCTCAGACTCATCTTGTGCATGATTGGAAGACATTTACTATATTCAGAAATAATTTAAAAAGTTAGGAGATATCACACTATCAACATTCATACAATGACATGTATAACAAACCTTAATACTCTCTATGGTAGCCCTAAAATTGACTAAATTGTAGCTCTGATACCACTAAATGTAATATCCCTTGCCCGTATCCGGCACTGGGATGGGGCTCAAGGTGTTATCGGTAATTCTCCTTTACAAACTTACTAAATCGAGTCACCAAATTTCGCCCAAATTTAAAACCTTTCAAACATGTACATTTTGTCCCTTACATAGGCCTTTGAGGCCTAAAACACACCTAGGGGTAGTACGGGAAAAAACCAAAAATATTCGATAAACTTTGAGTACCTTAGAAAATTTTCACTTATTTTGAAGTGTGACATGCTCGTGTGGTTGGGCCATGTGGTCACACACGCCCGTGTGGCTTAGGACATGTCCGTGCCCTCTACCCGTATGAACCACTGACTTCCAACCTCATCATTCTGTTAAAAACATACGGCCAAGACACACGCCTGCAGTGCTTAGCCCGTGTGCTATACTTCGACTTAAAATTTCAAGTGCAGGGGACACACGACTATGCCACACACCCATGGGGGTGAGAGTGTGTGTCATACACGACCTAGACACACGCCCATATGTCTACCCATGCGGACCTTATTAGGCTATTTTCCAAGCCTTTGATCACCCTCTATCAATCAAATATTCTTATTAGTTACTTTAGTGCATGTTAAGACCAAATTATACATTTATAAATATGAAATTTTGATTAACCCCATTGCATGTAAACCTCATGTCATTAGTTTCATGCATGCTAAGTTAATTCTCATCTTAGATTTAAGGATTTCTATGTCTACTCGACATATTTAAGATTGGCTCGCTTTTTATAACTCATTGCCAATTATAACCAAACCATCATATGTGAACATAAACATGCATAGATTTGTAGGTCATAGCCTACTTCAAAATAAGCCAATTTCCATGACCATATACAAAAAGATAAGTATAACTTTACATGCCTTCATATTGGCAAAAAACAAAGGACACATGTAACCAAGTATACAAAGTTCTACATATGCCATTGAACAAAACATAAGTATGTATATACCAAAGCTGAGTTAGTTGATAGTGTGTTAATTCTCCAACTGTCTTCCAATCTCTACGAGTCCTTGAGCTCAAAATGGGGAAAAAGAGAGGGTAAGCATATATATGCTTAGTAAGCTCGATTAATCGAAAGTAAACTTACCAATTGTTTTGCATACATCCTTATTAGATAATGAAACCAACAAATATGAAAATCGTTTCCCTATCATATGCACTCAATCAATGAGTTAGTCATATAACAAAACATCATGTAATTTATTTTAAATGAGCTCATCATTCAAAAGGTCATCAGTACATATACCCCGTGTTAGTCCCATTGAGCTTTTAGGAAATCTCGATAGATTATCCAATCACCGTCAATTTGTACGAGTGATCATTTTAGCCATACACTCCCGCGAACCTCACATCTTACGATAGGATTACCAGTCCAGGCTAAATCCCCTACAATATAAACTCATACAAATGATGTCGATATTACTACCCAAGCTAAATCCCTTATACGACAAACACCCTTAATGAGCTCAGATTTGAATTACCAGTCCAGGCTAAATTCAGACCCTAATAGGATTACCCGTTCGGGCTAAATCCACAATGCACATATATTCTTCGGGAGGCTCAATCACTCAAGGAACACCCGTCCGGGCTAGATCCTTTCTATATTTGAGATCAACGGATTACCCGTCTAGGCTAAATCCTTTCTGCAACACATGCAGGATCTCAAGTCACATATAATTCATGGTTTATCCATCGAATTTCCTTTCTAACCTCAACTGAGACATTTTCCAACAAATCATTTACAAGGATGCATTTCATATGATTTCATGCCATTAATAAATACAATCATCATGCATTCATAAATCATATAATTAGACACATTTTGAGTTCACTTTAAGTTATCTGAACTTACCTGGTACTTGTTTCGGTGATGTGTTTCGGTTATTCCGAAACCTTTCGCTTTCCTCGGTCAACCTTTGGCATTTGTTCTTCGGGGTCTAAAACAATAACAATAAATTATTAACACCTCACATTGTACTATTTGAGCTTAAATTTCACCCCCGGTTTTGCCCCTAACCTTTTATATTTTTACAATTTAGTCCCTAGGCTCGTATAATGAAACACATGAAATTTCTATCCTACCCAAGCCTAGCTGAACACTTTTCCCTCTTATGGCAGCCCACATTTTCCATTATTTTCACATTTCTACCACATAGTTAACAACTTTTGCAAAAAGGTCCCTTTAGGGGTTTTTCATGAAAACCACTTAGGAAGAGATGTTTAACACACCTTCAACTTTCATATGCCTCCGTAAATCATCAAAATACAAGCAACTCATGCATGGGTAAATTTTTAAACATGAACCCTAGCATGAAATATGGGTAGAAATGGAGAGAATAAGCTACCGGGATTTCAAAAATACAAAGAACATTAAAAACGGGGATTGGAAGTACTTACTATTGAACTTGAAAAGCTTGGAAACCCTAGCTATGGAGACTCCTCAATTTTTTACTGAATGAAGGAGATGAATGGCTGATTTTTTCCTTCTTTTTACCATTTTATTTCATTAAAATGCGAAATGACCAAAATGCCCTTAAGCCCTTTCTTTAAAATTTCATCCATGCAAGCCCATTTTTGTCCAAAAACTTAGAAATTGGGAAAATTTCCCTCTAAGGCCTTCTAATTTATAATCTAAAGCAATTTCATACAAATTGCTTCTAGAATCCAAGTTTTGCAATTTTTTCAATTTAGTCTCTAATTTCCAATTGGACACTTTACTCAAAGAATTTCTTCATGAAATCTCAACACATGAATATTATAATATTCTATAAATTATAATAATCATAAAATAAATATTTTGATGTCGGATTTGTGGTCCTGAAACCACTATTCCAAATAGGCCCTATTTTCGGGATGTTACAGCTACACCTATGGCTAGATTGTTACTAAAAAAAAATGTGAAATTTGAGTGGTCTGAGAAATTTCAAAAGAGTTTTGAACAGTTGAAAGCGTTGTTGACTGAGGCATCAGTATTAGTGCAACTTGAGTCGGGAAAAGAGTTTGTGATTTACAACGACGCGTCCTGAACGATCTTGGTTGTATGTTGAAGTAGGAGGACAAAGTGATAGCTTACGCCTCGAGACAGTTGAAACCGTACGAAAGGAATTATCCAACGTACGAATTACAATTGGCTGTCATTATGTCTGCTTTAAAAATTTGGTGACACCATTTATTCGATGAGAAGTGTTACATCTTTACTGATCACAAGATTTTAAAGTATTTGATGACTCAGAAAGATTTGAATTTGCGATAACTGAGATGGCTTGAGTTGTTGAAAGACTATGAGTTGCTAATCGATTATCATCCTGGGAAGACAAATGTAGTCGCTGATGCTTTGAGTAGGAAATCTTTGTTTGCTTTAAGAGTAATGAATACGTGACTGACTTTGTTTGATGATGGATCGATTATAGCTGAAAGTTAAAATCTAGACCGTATTTCTACAGCAAATTTGCGAAGCTCAGAAATGTGACCTTGAATTGCAAGCTAAGAGAGTTCAGTACGAAACAAATAGTTAATCAGACTTTCAAATTAGGGCCGATGATTGTTTGATGTTCCGAGATAGGATTTGTATATCGAAAGATACTAAGTTGATTCAGAAAATTCTTCATGAGGCACGCAGTGGTTGTCTGTCTGTTCATCTAGGAAGTACAAAGATGTATAATGATTCGAAGAAATTGTAATGGTGGCCGGGTATGAAAATAGATATTTTTGAATTTGCATCGAGATGTTTGATTTGTCAACAAGTAAAGGCCGAACATCAAGAACCTTCGGGTTTACTTCAGCTTGTGATGATTACTGAGTGGAAATAAGACAAAATTACAATGGATTTTGTAATTGGATTACCTCTGACTCTGAAGAAGAAAAATGTTGTTTGGGTCGTTGTTGATAGATTGACAAATCGGCTCATTTTATTCCGGTATGTACAAATTATTCACTTGATAAGCTAGTTGAATTGTACATTGTTGAAATTGTTAGATTGCATGGAGTGCCTACTTCTATTATTTCAGATAGAGGTCTGAGGTTTACGTTGCGATTTTGGAAGAAATTACAAGAAGCGTTGGGTACAAAGTTGAATTTTACTACTGTGTTCCATCCGTAAATCGACAGTCATTCTGAGAGAGTGATTCAAATTCTCAAAGATATCCTTCATTGTTATGTTTTAAAGTTTGAAGGTAGCTGGGAGAAATACCTACCATTAGTCAAATTTGCTTATAACAGTACTTATCAATCGAGTATAAAGATGGCACTGTATGAAGCATTGTATGGCCACAAATGCCAAACTCCGTTGTACTGGACTGAGTTTAATGAGAAACAAATTCACGAGGTTAATTTGGTCAGAGAAACTGAAGAAAATATGAAAGTAATTCGTAATTGTTTGAAAAAAGCTTTGGATGACAGAAATTGTACGCGGATTTGAAATGAAAGGATACTGAATTTCAGGTTGGTGATAAAGTGTATCTAAAAGTATCCCTGTGGAAGAAAATTCTTAGATTTGGCCGCAAAGGGAAGTTGAGTCTGCGGTTCATTGGCCCGTATGAGATTATTGAAAGAATAGGGTTAGTGACATATCGATTAGCTTTGCCATCAAAATTGGAAAGGATTCACAATGTGTTTCATGTATCGATGTTGCGCTGTTATTGATCAGATTCTTCGCACATAATTTCAGAGACAGAGATTGAGATTCGACCCGATATGACATATGGTGAAGAATCGATCAAGATTTTAGCTCGAGAAGTTAAACAGTTTAGAAATAAAAGCATAGCTCTAGTGAAAGTTTTTTGGCAACGACATAAATAATAGGCTACGTGGGGAACTCGAGGAAGCTATGAGAAATTAGTACCCTAACCTCCTTTCTGGTAGGATTTTTGGGGACGAAAATCCCTAAAGGGGGAGAGTTGTAATAGCCCGTTTTTGGGTCAAATCGAAACAGTGGTTTCGGGACAAAAAATCTGAAGTAGAAATATTTATTTTGTTATTATTTTAAGGTCTACAGTATGATTGAATGATTGTGTGAAAATTTTGTTAAGAAATTTTATCGATTGAGTGTCCAATTTGACTAGAAGAACTAAATTGCAATAGGTGCAAAACTTGAGTTCTCTATGTTAAAAGTGTCTAATTGCTATGAATACTTAAATTAGAGGTCCTTAAATGGCAATTAGACCATTACACTCTTGGGTGGTCAAAAATAGACATGGTTAGGTAAAATTTTGAAGTTTTTCATTAAGGGCATTTTAGTCATTCAGGAAATAAAGACAAAATTTAACAAATAAAAGATGTCATCTTCTTCAAATTAGTCCCCCATGGCCGAATTTGACAAGGAGAAGACATAGCTAGGGTTTTGGTCACTTTCAAGCTCGATTGTAAGTCCGTTCTTGTCCCATTTTTAACGATTTTTATATTTTTGAGATCGTTGTAACTTGATTTAGCTATTTCAAGGACTAATTTGAAAGAAAGGTGAAGTTTAAAATTTTACCCATGTTGAACATGTATGTATTTTGATGTTTGTTGGTAGAAAATGCATGTTTGTTGTTTGTTAAATGACTTTTGTGAAGTGATTTTCGATAAAAATGACAAATAGGGACTTATTTGTAAGAGTCTATAAAATAAGTAGAAAATTTTGAATAAAAGAAAAATGTGGGCTGTCATGAGAATGAAAAAGGTTTGTCTAGGCTTGGGTTGTGAGTAAATTGAAAGAAATTCATTTTATGAGCCTAGGAACCAAATTGTAAAAATGTAATTTTTGCCATACTGTGTTTTTGGGCTGAATTGAATAATATGATGATTAAATAAGTTATATTTGATATTATAGATCAAGAAAAACAAAGTTCGAGTTTAGACTTTGGAAAAAAATAAGGTTGTGGACTAAATTGAACTAATAGCCATTTTTGTAACTGAGGTAAGTTCGTATGTTAAATAAGCTTTAATATAATTGTTTTTAAATGCTTTAATATTGCATGAAGTGTATGATTGATTGTGTGGACAAGGTTAACTTTACGGAGTAGTTTGACGATGATTCGATAAATAAGAAATCTCGTTTGAACCTTAGAAATAGATTAGGATACAAGTGACATGTCACTAAAGTTACCATGTGTTATGTGATTATGTGATCTGGGTGCTGGTCTCATACATCCAACCTGTGGCTGAGGATACCAGCATGTGTTACGATTACTTGACAGCTTGTGTAAGCAAAACCAAGTAGCTACGTCTTGATTGATAGCTTGTGTGAGTAGGCCCATTAATTAGCTCGAGAACGAGCAATTATGTGATATGAGATTGATGTAGCATTGGCTACATATGTGGCACTTAGTGTGCAAGATTCCCAAGTATCCAACATTATTATTCTGAGTGGTTCATAGGTGTGTCAAAGATGAGAATAAGTGTGAATTTGTTACGAGATGGTATGTGTATTTACTCAAGCTTATGATTATTAATTCAAGAAATGATGATTTCAAGGTAAGTTGTGATGGAAGTGAATTATAATCATGAGATTATGGTAAACTATGTTATCTTATAGTGTCACTAAGCTAGCTCAGAATTGGAGATTATCGGAAGTCGCATCACACTATCAAACTGTCCTATGGGTACCGATGATTTTAAAACATTTTGAGAGTATGGCACGTATATGGACTTGGTCATTTTGTTATATGTGTCATTTGAGTTGGCCAAATGTATTGACTTATATTTGTTTACGGTGATTTGGTATTTAGCCACATAATTGGCTTATTTTGGCTAAAATGATTGTAAGCCCATTTATATAAGTATATGTGTTAATGCCTTCTTGTTTTTGTGTTGTGTAATGGGTTGCTATGTGTTTATTATAGTTAAATGACTTGTTGGGAAATGGATGAGATGGGTCATTTGGTGTGCTAAGAAATCTAAGTAGAATTATGCATGATGAAAGTATTCATGTTGATACTTGTGAAAGTGAGTTTGGTATGAATTGATTTGGTAAATTATGCTATAGTAAATATGTTAAGTGTTGGTAATGAATGATATGATTTAGCCTTGATTATGGATGTCTTGGTTGCTTAAACATGCCATGGATTATGCCATTGAACTTGTGTGTGTGTGTAGGTGTAAATGAGGGTGACAAATGGCTTGGTAGATAGCCTTTATTTTGTCACACACCGGTAGACACATGGTGTGTGTCTAGGCTGTGTGTGACACACAGTCTGCCCCATGGGCATGTGTTCTGGCCGTGTGTCCCCTGCACCTTAATTTGGAGAAACTGAATGCTCAGAATTGAGCACATGGGCAGATACACGGGCGTGTGTCTCAGCCATGTAAGGGACACAACCTTAGGCATGGGAGTTTGTCTCGACCGTGTGAAGTATGCACATATTTTATGAAAATATACTTTACCATACGGCCTAGCACACGAGCGTGTGACTTGGCCGTGTGACACCAATTTGTTCATGCATGGAAAAACAGAGAGTTACATGGGTTAGGGACACGGACGTGTGTGACCACACGGCTTGCCCACATGGGCATGTCCCAAGGTACACGGCTGTCTGACCCCTATTCAGAGCAAAAATTTTCCAAGTTCTGTAAAAATTTCCTAAGTGCTCGGTTTAGTCCCGAACCACTTCCAAAGCATGTTTCGGGCCTCTTAGGCTCGTAGTAGGGACTTTATGATCGAATGCGTATGGTTTTAATTTGGATGAAATTTTATGACCTGCACTGTATGTTTCCTCGTTTTGTAAGTCTGGTAATGCCTCGTATCCTGTTCCGGCATTGAATATGGGTAAGTGGTGTTACATGCTGTTTGGGTCGTTGTTGATAGGTTGATGAAATCAGCTCATTTTATTCCGCTTCGTACTGATTATTCACTTGATAAGGTAGTTAAAATTTTCATTACTGAGATTGTTAGATTTCACGAGGTGCCTACTTTTATTATTTCGGATAGAGATCTGAGGTTTACGTCACGATTTTGGAAGAAATTGTAAGAAGCATTGGGTACAAAGTTGAATTTTAGTGCCGTGTTCCATCTGCAAACCGACAATCAACCTGAGAGAGTGATTCAAATTCTTGAGGATATGCTTTGCAGTTGTGTTTTTGAGTTCAAAGGTAGTTGAGAGAAATAACTACCGTTGGTCGAATTTGCTTATAACAATAGTTATCAATCGAGTATAAAGATGGCACCGGTATTGTATGGCCGCAAATGCCAAACTCCATTGCACTGGACCGAGCTTAATGAGAAACATATTCATGGGGTTTATTTGGTCAAAGAAATCGGAGAAAAGGTGAAAGTAATTCATGATTGTTTAAAAGCAGCTTCTGATCGACAGAAATCGTACGCGGATTTGAAACGATAGATATTGAATTTCAGGTTGGTGATAGAGTGTTTCTAAAAGTATCACCGTGGAAGAAAATTCTAAGATTTGGCCGCAAAGGCAAGTTGAGTCCACAGTTCATTGGGCCGTATGAGATTATTGAAAGAATAGGGCCAGTGGCATATCGATTAGCTTTGCCATTGGAAATGGAAAGGATTCACAATGTGTTTCATGTATCGATGTTGCACCGTTATCGATCAGATCCTTCGCACATAATTTCACCGATAGAGATTGAGATTCGACCCAATATGACTTATGGTGAAGAATCGATCAAGATTTTAGCTCGGGAAGTTAAACAGTTAAGAAATAAAGGCATAACTCTAGTGAAACTTTTGTGGCAACGACATGAGGTCGAAAAGGCTACGTGGGAATGTAACGCCCCTAACCCGTATCCGTTGTCGAAGTTGGGTTATGAGGTATTACAAATCAATACACAACGTATAACATACATTTATCAACCACAAAGCATTCATTCTCATAAATCATTCAACATAATCACATTGTCCCTTATAACGGCCTACGAGGCCATAAACATGATTTAGAAGTGGTTCGGGACTAAACTGATATCATACAAAAATTTTGGAAACTTAGAGAAATTTCAACCATACAGGGGTCACACGCCCGTGTGAACAGGCCGTATGCCTCACACGGCTCCAGACACGCCCGTGTCTCAGGCCGAGTGGAAACAGGGCATACATACTGACTTGTATCACATGGCCGAGGACACGCCCGTGTGCCAGACTGTGTGAAAACTGGAGAGTATACTGACTTATGCAACATGGCCAAGTCACATGCCCGTGTGCTAGGCCATGTGCCAATTAGGGGGTATACTGACTTGTACCATACTGCCAATCACATGCCCGTGTGTGATACCGTGTGGGGCTTACTGACTTCATTTTAATAACAACACCAGGGGACACACGGCCATGTAACATCAACATGTGTTATACACGCCGAGTAACATGACTGCAGTGTTATACACTACGAGACATATGCCCGTGTCTCTACCTTTATGGACAAAAATAGGCCATTTGCAAAGCCAATTTACCACCCCAACTCATGCTCACCTAAACAACCAAAATGGTACCATTTCATCATACAATTAGGCAACCAAAAACATCAACCAAATGCACAACTCATACAATAGCCATTTCAACCAATTTCAATACTCAATTCAATGCCATTTACCTAATCAAATACTTATCAAATCAACTTCTAAAATCATACTTCATCAAAGCATTTCTCAAGCATTTATACTCCATAAAACAATTAACCATATTCATACCAAACATGCCAAAGTAAGCCATTTCTATTAGCCAAACATACATCAATATTAACTTTATTTACAAGCTAACTCTTATGGCTATAATCACAACCGGAATACCACATCTAGCCTATACATGCCATATACCATATATACACAACTCAAAAGTACCAAATAGATGTTCGATAGTGCGATGATATTCTCGACGACTTCCAGATCCAAGCTAGCCTTGATTCACTATAAAACATGGAAACATAACACGAAGTAAGATTCATAGCTTAGTAAGCTTGTATGTAAATAACTTAATTCGACAAATAAATGTAAATCAACCAATTTCACATTAACTACAAACCTTTCTCATGTCTTAAAACATGATTAAATACCATCTCATTGAACTTTCTCCATTTAATACTCGAATAGGTTCGGTATTTCACTGTATCGCTCGTATTAAACTCTTTCTCAACCACATCATTCGTTTACTTGTTGAACCATTCGGAATAGAAATTGGATACTCAATAGTCTCATACGATAAGTACCTATAGTATGGCCCGTAGCTAAATCAAGCTAACTTATCCGATGAACAATTATCATGGCCCGAATCCAAATCATCCGATATGCATGGCTTGAAGCCAAATCGCTATAACTTGCACCTGAAGTGCTAATATCATGGCCCCAAGCCAAATCAACTTATCATCTAACAACATGACACTAGTATCCAAATCTATTCCTAAAGTTCAATTGGGATTTCACACTTTTCTTTTCTATCATCGAATGCCTTTGTAGAGTCATTTTCACAATTCGAACATTATCCATAATCTCATAATCACAGTTTATGCAACATCAAAGCTTTTAACATACTTTTATAATGAAATTACCACATATGAGCTTACCTCGTATTCGGAATTGACAAATCGGATCAACTACTCGATAACCTTGCTTTTCCCCTGATCTAATTTTGGATTCCTCTTTTCTTGATCTAAATATATTCAAAATTAACTTATTAAATCAACCATTCATTCAATTTAGTCCAAGACATACATTTAGGCCTATTTTCACATTAGCCTCTAAACTTTCACATTCAATCAATTTAGTCCCTATTTCACAAATACATAAAATTCACACAATTTCAATAAACCCAAGCTTATCCAAATTACTATAGTGGCCCTAGCAGCCCATAACTTTCATTTATTTCACATTTTAACCACTCAATTTTCACATTTCACAAATTAATCCCTTTTTGACATTTTTGTCAAAAATCACTTTACAAAACTAGTTTAACTATCAACAACTATTAAAAATCCATCATCAACCATCAATTTACTCAAGTATTCAACAATGGAAACATATTAAATCTTTAATAGTTCCGAAGTCTAAGGTAGGGCTAACTAGAATACGAAGCAACAATATCAAAAATGTAAAAATCATTAAAAACTGAGTCCAAATGACTTACCAATTTAGCTTTCAAATGACCGAACCCTAGAACAACTTCCATGGTTTCTTCTTCTTGTATTTTCGGCTAAAGAAGATGAGTATGAAGCTTTAATTTGTTTTTATTTATTTAAAAAATGATAATTATGCTAATTACCATTGTAACCTTAATGAAAAACCATTTAAAACATCCATTAAATGTCCATATATGTCCACTCATACTATTAATGGTCTAATTACAACATAAGTACCTCTAATTTAATATTCCATAGCAATTAAATACCTTTAACAAGTAGAATGCAACTTTTGCATTTTTTGCGATTTTATTCTTTTTCACAAATTAACCAACCAATCGATAAAATTAGCTCACGAAATTTTCACACATATCAAATAACATGCTGTAAATACCAAAAATAATATTAAAATAATTTTTTGACATTAGATTTGTGGTTTCGAAACCACTGTTCCAATTTAGCTAAAACTAGGCTGTTACAACTCTCCCCCTTAGGGATTTTTGTCCTCGAAAATCTTACTAGTGAATAGGTTTGGGTATTGCTTTCTCATAGCATCCTCGGGTTCCCATATAGCTTCTTCAACCCCGTGTTGATGCCATAATACTTTCATTAATGTGATTTTCTTATTTCTTAACTCTTTGATCTCATGACCTAAAATTCGAATCGGTTCTTCAGCATATGATATATCAGACTAAATTTAAACCTCGGTTGGAGAAATAATGTGTGAAAGGTCTGGTTGGTATCATCAAAGCATCAATACGTGAAACACATTATGTATCCTTTTTTACTTAGACGGTAAAGATAGCCGATATGCCATCGCCCAACTCGCTCAAGAATCTCATACGGTCTAATGAATCTTAGGCTCAATTTCCTTTTCGACCAAACCGTAATATCTTTTTCCATAGTGACACTTTCAAAAAAAACTTTATCCCCGATCTGAAACTCAATATCTTTCCATTTCAAATCCGCGTACGATTTCTGTCGATCTGATGCCACCTTCAAACTATCATGAATTACTTTCACTTTTTCTTCAGTCTATATGATTAAATCAACCCTGTGAATCTTATTTTCGCTAAGCTCAGTCTAGTACAATGGTGTTTGACATTTACGATCGTATAGAGCTTCGTACGATGCCATCTTTATACTCGATTGGAAGCTATTATTGTAAGCAAATTCAATCAGCAGTAGATATTTCTCCCAGCTAACTTCAAACTTAAGAATGCAACAATGCAACATATCCTCAAGTATCTGAATAATTCGTTCGGATTGACCATCTGTTTGCGGGTGAAATACAGTGCTAAAATGCAGCTTTGAACCCAAAGCTTCTTGCAATTTCTTCCAAAATCGCGAAGTAAATCTTGGATCTCTATTCAAAACAATCGATAGGGGAACACCATGTAATCTCACAATTTCAGAAATATACAACTCAACTAATTTATCAAGTGAGAAATCTATACGTATCAGAATGAAATGAGCTGATTTCATCAAGCTGTCAACAACAAACTAGACCACATCTTTCTTTTTCAGAGATAAAGGTAAACCTGATACGAAATCCATTGTTACTCTATCCCACTTCCACTCAGGAATCACAATAGGCTATAATAAACCTGAATACACTTGATGCTCAGCTTTGACTTGCTGACAAATCAATAATTTTGAAACAAATTCTGAAATATCTCGTTTCATGCGTGCCACCAATAATGTTGTTTCAAATCGTTATATATTTTCGTGCTTCCCAGATGTACTGGAAAATAACTACTGTGTGCTTCGTTTAGAATCTTTTGAATGAGCTCGTAATTTCTTGGTGCGCATATTCTATCATGAAACATCAAAAATCATCGTGTCCTATTTGAAACTCAATCGTAAGTCGACTCATACTAAGCTTGTTTTGCTTGCAATTCATTATCAAATTTTTGAGCCTCACAAATCTGCTGTAAAAATAACGGTCTTGCTTTCAACTCAACTACTACCGAACCGTCATCAGACAAAGCTAACTATGTGTTCAAAGCACGTAAAGCAAGTAAGGACTTTCAACTCAAAGCATCGGTAACTACATCCACTTTCCCTGATGATAATCAATCACTAATTCATAGTCTTTTAACAATTCTAACCATCTCTCGCTGTCTCAAATTCAAATCTTTTGAGTCATTAGATATTTCAAGCTTTTGTGGTCGGTATAAATATGGCATTTCTCACCAAACAAGTAATGACACCAAATTTTCAATGCGAACACTATCGCAGCTAACTCTGATAGTGCGTCGGATAATTCTTTTCGTGTGACTTCAATTGTCTCGAGGCATAAGCTACAACTTTGCCTTCCTGCATCAAAACACAACCCAGGCCATTTAACGATGCATCACTGAAAACTACAAAATCTTTACTTGACACAGGCTGAACTAACACTCGTGCCTCTGACAATAGTGCTTTCAACTGCTCGAAGCTTTGCTGACACTTTTCTGACCACTCAAAATTAACATCTTTTTGAAGCAATCGTGTCATCGGAGTCGCAATCATCGAGAAGCCTTTCACAAATTGTCTATAATAGCCGGCTAGTCCTAGGAAACTATGGACTTTAGATACATTTCTCATAGGCTTCAAATCTATAATTGCAGAAATTTTGCTCGGGTCAACTTGGATACTCGCGGTTGAAACTATATGTCCCAGAAAACCCTCTTGTAGCCAAAACTCACATTTGTTGAACTTTGCAAACAACTGTTTATCACTCAAAGTTTGTAACACGATTATCAAATGCTCGGCATGCTTAGATTCATCACGAGAGTAAATTAAAATATCATCAATAAACACAACTACGAATCGGTCTAAGTACAGCCTGAAAATCCAGTTCATCAAGTCCATAAAAATAGCAGGTGCATTTGTTAGTCCAAAAGGCATAACAAGAAATTTGTAGTGGCCGTACCTTATTCTAAATGTAGTCTTTGGCACATCTGAGTCTTTAACTCGTAACTGGTAATAACTCGATCTCAAGGCAATTTTTGAAAACATTGTTGCCCCTTTTAACTGATTAAACAAATCATCTATTCGTGGCAAAGGGTATTTATTCTTGATTCTCACTTTGTTGAGTTGTTGATAGTCTATACACATTCTCATCATGCCATCTTTCTTTTGACAAATAACACTGGTGCACCCCAGGAGAGACACTCGGTCTAGCAAAACCTTTATATGTCAACTCTTGTAATCGGGCTTTTAATTCTTTTAACTCTATCAGAGCCATTCAGACGGAGCTATCGATATCGACGTTGTTCCCAAAGACTAATTCAATACTAAATGCAACTTCTTTGATAGGTCGAAACCTGGTAACTCTTCGGGAAATACATCCGGATACTTGCACACAATCGGTACTAATTCAATCTTTGTTTCGTCACTTTCAGTATCAAGTACATAAGCAAAATAACATAGACAAGATCACAACCGCAAACTACTTATATCTTTAGATTCAATTCTAATAGTCTCATTATTCTAACATTTTAGTTCAATCGCCTTTAGTCTACAATTCACTATAGCATCATGCATCGTTAGCTAATCCATACCTAAAATCACATCAAATTCATCGAATGGCAACAACATCGATTAGCTGTAAAATGTAAGTCCCGATTCATTAACGGACAATTCTTGCAGACTTTGTCAACCAAAATACATTTTCCTAAGGGATTCAATACACTAATCACAAATTTAGTAGACTCTACAGCAAAGTCTTACTAGATACTAAATTCATACATATATAAGAATGACTTGATCTTGGATCTATCAATGCAATCACATTAGTATCATAGAGAGTGAAAGTACTTGTGATAACATCTGGAGATGACACTTCTTCACGAGCGCGAATAACATTGGCTCTAGCAGGTACTCTGGCCTCAGACCTCACAGCTGAATCCTTTGTCACCTCTTTACTACCACTTTCATTTTCGGTAGTTCTAGGTGGTCTACCTCTATTCGAAGTGTTAATTTGGATGAAAATTTATGACCCGGAATTGTATGTTTGCTCACTTTGTAAGTTCGATAATACCTTGTATCTGATTCCGGTGTTGAATACGGGTAAGGTATGTTACATTTAGTGGTATCAGAGCTATAGTTTAGTCGATTCTTGGACTAATGTAGTGTGTGTGAGAGTCTAGCTATACATGCCATATTTAATTTGTGATAGGGTGACGACTCCTGACAATTTAAATTGTGATTTGATATAGTAAATGGATCCCAATTGAGAGGTAGTTGACGATGTTGAAAGTAATGCGTCGGCTCATTCCGAAGGGACAACGCCATCCGAAAGTAGACCAAGAATGGTTGTCGGGAGGAGAGGCTAGAGAAGCCTTCTTCTAAAGGATGAATGAGTGGTTTATCGAGTTTGTTCGAACAAATCCGGCTGCCTAACATCCTCCACCCCCCACCGACCCCAAACAGTTCCCGTAGCTCCTCAAGGTGTGGAATTGGTAAGACCTGGACAAGCTTCTAGTTGATATGATTTGAACGCAAAGGGCTGAATAATTTAGAGCTAATATTGACGATGATCCCGAGCGAAAGCGAGTTTTGGCTTGAGAACTCTATTAGGGTATTTGATGAGCTTTCTTGCACATTAGATGAGTGCTTGAAATGTGCTATATCACTTTTGAGAGACACAACGTATCGGTGGTGGAATACTCTTGTATTCGTGGTACCGAGGAAAGAGTTACATGGGAATTATGTCAAGATGAGTTCAGAAAGAAATATATCATCAATTTGTTCATTGATGAGAAATGCAAAGATTTCCTAGAGTGAAATAAGGCCGTATGTCTGGATTGAATACGAGCGAGAGTTTGTTAGACTCGATGAAGTATGCTCGGGAATGTGTTTCTACTGAGGCTATCATGTGAAAGTGATTCGAAGATGGGCTGAATGAGGATATCAGACTATTAGTTGGGATTTTAGAGTTGAAGCAATTTGTCGTGCTAGTCAGTCGAGCTTGCAAAGCCAAAGAGTTGAGTAAATAAAAGAGAAAGGATGAGTTTGAGGCTAGAGACTCAAGAAAAAGACCGATAAATAAGTCATTTCAATCTCCGCCAAAGAATTCGAGAGATTTGTATACTCATTCTAATGCTTCAGCTGAGTATCCCAACAGAGATCATGGGAAGCAGTATTCGGGTTCTAAGGCCCAAACTATGTCAATAGCGAGTGTTGGTAATGCTAGGTCTAATAGACCTTAATGTTAACACTATGGTAGACAACATCCCGGTGAACGTAGGATGAATAACCGAACTTGCTTTAAATGTGGCTCCTTAGATCACTTCATTTGAGATTGCCCCGAAATGGCTAAGAAAGATAATTTTCAGAATGCAATGCCAAGTAACAGTATCACTAGAAGAAGGCCACCGAGAAATACCGGGAGTGGGAACAGAGTAAAGGTGTGACGAAAGAGTTAATCATGAGATCGTGGGTCGAGCACTGCTAGAACTTACGCTATTCGTGCTTGCAAAAATGCGTCATCCCTTGATGTTATCACTAGTATATTTTCTCTCTATGATACTAATCTAGTTGCATTGATTGATCCTGGATTGACTCATTCTTATATTTGCATGAATTTGGTATTTAGTAAAAAATTGCCTATTGTGTCTATTGAGTATGTGATTAAAGTGTCGAACCCCTTAGGCAAATATGTTCTAGTTGATGAAGTTTGCAAGAGTTGTCCTTTAATGATTCAGTGGTCCTTTGCTTTTTGGTTGACTTAATACTTTTACCGTTTGATGAGTTTAATGTAATTCTTGGAATAGATTGGTTAACTCTACATGATGTCGTAGTGAATTGTAAATGAAAGATTATTGAATTGAAATGTCAAAATAATGAAATTCTTTGGATTGGATCGGAGAAGTCGGGTGAGTTGCCTATTGTAATTTCGTTGATGTCAACTTAGAGGTATATAAGAAAAGGTTGTGAAGTTTATCATACGTATGTACTAAATACGAAAGGGTTTGAATTGAAGATTGAATCATCATTTAGGTAGTTTGTGAATATCCGGATGTGTTCCTGCAGAGGAGTTGCCTGGATTACCACCGATTAGAGAGATTAAGTTTACTATTGATTTGGTACTGGAAACTTCACCAATATTGATAGCTTCGTATGGAATGGCTCCAACTGAATGGAAAGAATTGAAATCTTAGTTGCAAGAGTTGATGGATAAGGATTTTGAGAGACCGAGTTTTTTGCCCTGGGGTGCACCAGTGTTATTCGTCAAGAAGAAAGATGGATCCATGAGACTTTGTATTGATTATCATCAACTTAATAAGGTTACGATAAAGAACAAGTATCCTTTATCAAGGATTTGTTCGACCAATTAAAAAGGGCAACAATATTCTCAAAGATAGACTTGAGATTAGGCTATTATCAGTTGAGAGTTAAAGAGTCGGATGTGCCGAAGACCGCGTTCAGAATGAGGTATGGGCATTATGAATTTCTTATTATGCTATTTGGATTAACAAACGCTTCTGCAGTTTTTATAGACTTGATGAATCGAATTTTTTGACCATATTTAGATAAATTTGTGGTTGTTTTTATTGATGACATTTTGATTTATTCACGAGATGAGTCTGAGCATGCCGAACATTTAAGAATTGTATTATGATGATATTTGAGAGATAAGAAATTATTTGCTAAATTCAGCAAAAGTGAGTTTTGGCTCGAGAAGTCGATTTTTGGGACGCATTGTTTGTGAAGGTATACGGGTTGATCCAAGTAAGATTTTGTGATTGTTGATTGGAAACCTCCTCGAAATGTATCAGAAGTTAGAAGTTTTTGGATTTGGCTGGTTATTATTGATGTTTTGTTAAGGGATTTTCGATTATTGCTCTTTGTAACACCCTCACCGTATCAAAGACAGGATGGGGCTCGAGGCATTGTTGGTAACTCACCTTTACAAACTTACTAAATCGGGTCACCAAATTTCGCCAAATTTAAAACCTTTCAAACATGTACATTTTGTCCCTTACACAGCCTTCGAGGCCTAAAACATACCTAGGGGCGATGATGGGACAAAACGAAAATATTCGATAAACTTTGAGTACGTTAGAAAATTTTCACTTATTTTGAAGTGTGACACGTCAGTGTGTCGCTTGAGACACGTCCGTGCTCTCGCCCGTGTGCAACATCGACTTCCAACCTCATCATTCTCGTTAAAAACACACGGCCCAAGACACACTGTGTGCTATATCGACTTAAAATTTCAAGTGCAGGGGACACACGGCTATGCCACACACCTATAGGGGTGAGCCGTGTGACACACACAGCCTAGACACACGCCTATGTGTCTACCCGTGCGGACCTTATTAGGCTATTTTCCAAGCCTTTGATCGCCCTCTATCAATTAAATATTCTTATGAGTTACTTTAGTGCATGTTAAGACCAAATTATACATTTATAAATATGAAATTTTGATTAACCTCATTGCATGTAAACCTCATGTCATTGGTTTCATACATGCTAAGTTAATTCTCATCTTGCATTTAAGGATTTCTATGTCTACTCGACATATTTAAGATTGGCTCGTTTTTATAATTCATTGCCAATTATAACCAAACAATCATATGTGAACATAAACATGTATAAATTTGTAGGTCATAGCCTACTTCAAAATAAGCCAATTTCCATGGCCATAGTATAACTTTACATGCCTTCATATTGGCAAACCAAATGACACATATAACCAAATATACAAATTTCTATACATGCTATTGAACAAAACATAAGTATCTATATACCAAAGTCGAGTTAGTTGATAGTGTGTTGATTCTCAACTGTCTTCCAATCTCTACGAGTCTTGAGCTCTAAAACCGGGAAAAAAGAGAAGGGTAAGCATATATATGCTTAGTAAGCTCGATTAATTGGAGAGTAAACTTATCGATTATTTAACATACATCCTTATTAGATAATGAAACCAACAAAAATAAAAATTGTTTCCCTATCACATGCACTCAATCAATGAGTTAGTCATATAACAAAACATCATGTAATTTATTTTAGATGAGCTCATCATTCAATAGGTCATTAGTACATATACCCCATGTTAGTCCCGTTGAGTTTTTTGGAAATCTCGATGGATTATCCAATCACCGTCAATTTGTACGAGTGATCATTTCAGCCATGCACTCCCGCGAACCTCACATCTTACAGCAGGATTACCAGTCCAGGCTAAATTCCGGCAATATAAACTCATAAGGTGATGTCGGGATTACAGTCGAGCTAAATCCCTTATACGACAAACATCCTTAATGAGCTCGGATCCGAATTACTAGTCCAAAGCTAATTTTAGACCCTAATCAGATTACCGTCAAAGCTAAATCCACAATGCAACATATTCTCGGGAGGCTCAATCACTCAAGGAACACTCATCCGGGCTAGATCCTTTCTATATTTGAGATCAACAGAATACCTGTCCGGGCTAAATCCTTTCTGCAACACATGCAGGATCTGAAGTCACATATAATTCATGGTTTATCCATCAAATTCCTTTTTTAACCTAAACCGAGACATTTTCCAACAAATCAATTACAAGGACGCATTTCATATGATTTCATGCCATTAATAAATACAATCATCATGCATTCATAAATCGTATAATTAGACACATTTTAAGTTCACTTTAAGTTATCCGAACTTACCTGATACTTGTTTCGGTGATGTGTTTCGGTTATTTCGAAACCTTTCACTTTCCTCGATCGACCTCCGGAATTTGTTCATCGGGGTCTAAAATAATAATAATAAATTATTAACTCCTCACATTGTACTATTTGAGCTTAAATTTCACCCCGGTCCAAATGACCATTTTGCCCCTAACCTTTCATATTTTTACGATTTAGTCCCTAAGCTCGTATAATGAAACACATGAAATTTCTATCCTACCCAAGCCTAGTTAACACTTTTCCCTCTTATGGCAGCCCACATTTTCCATTATTTTCACATTTCTACCACATAATTAACAAATTTTGCAAAAATGTCCCTTTAGGGGTTTTTCATGAAAATCACTTAGGAAGAGATGTTTAACACACCTTAAACTTTCATATTCCTCCATAAATCATCAAAATATAAGCAACTCATGCATGGGTAAATTTTTAAACATGAACCCTAGCATGAAATATGGGTAGAAATGGAGAGAGTAAGCTATCGGGATTTCAAAAATACAACGAACATTAAAAACGGGGCTTGGGAGTAGTTACTATTGAGCTTGAAAAGCTTGGAAACCCTAGCTACGGAGACTCCTCAATTTTTGGCTGAATGAGGGAGATGAATGGCTGATTTTTGCTTTCTTTTTCCCATTTTATTTCATTAAAATGCTAAATGACCAAAATGCTATTAAGCCCTTTCTTTAAAATTTCATCCATGCAAGCCCATTTTTGTCCAAAAACTTAGAAATTGGGAAAATTTCTCTCTAAGACCTTTTAATTTATAATCTAAAGCAATTTCCGAAAAATTTCTTCTAGAATCCAAGTTTTGCAATTTATTGAATTTAGTCCCTAATTTCCAATTGGACACTTTACTCAAAGAATTTCTTCATGAAATCTTAACACATACATATTCTCATATTCTAGACCTCATAATAATCATAAAATAAATATTTTGATGTCAGATTTGTGGTCCCGAAACCACTATTCTGACTAGGCCCTATTTTGGGATGTTACATTTCTCCCCCTTAGGAACTTTCGTCCTCGAAAGTCTTACCAAGAAATGAGTTCGGATATTGGTTTCTCATGGTTTCTTCGATTCCCATGTAGTCTCTTCTACACCATTTCAATGCCATAGAACTTTTCTAAAGCCACATCTTTATTTCTCAAATGTTTAACCTCTCGGGCCAAAATCTTGATCGGTTCTTCTCCATAGGTCATGTCCGGTCTAATCTCAATCTCATTTGGTGAAAGCACGTGAGAGGGGTCGATCGATATCGCCTTAACATAGATACATACATGAATCTTTTTCGATTCGGGTGGCAATGCCAAACGATAGGCTCTCTGGTCCAACTCTTTCGGTGACTTCATGCGGTCCGATAAATCGCGGACTCAATTTGCCTTTTCGACCAAATCTCAACACCTTTTTCCATTGAGATACTTTCAAGAACACTCTATCTCCAACTTGAAATTCAATTTATTTTCTTTTGAGATCGAGCATATGACTTTTGCCTATCTCGATCTTTGTTTTTAAACATGATCTCGTATTAGTTTAACATTTTCTTGATTTCCTTAAGATCAACCCCATGAATCGACTTTCCTTGAGTTCTGTCCAATACAATAGAGTTCAGCACTTCCCGCCATACAAGGCTTCATAAGGTGCCATCGTCAAACTCGTTTGAAAAGCTGTTGTTGTAGACAAGTTCTACCAATGGCAAATACTTTTCCCAGCTACCACGAAATTCGAGGATGCAACATCGTAACATATCTGAAGAATCGAATCATCCGCTCAGACTGACCATCGATCTAAGGGTGAAAAGTCATACTAAAATTCAACTTTTTACCCAGGGCTTCTTGTAACTTATTCCAAAATCTCAAAGTGAACCTCGGGTCTCTGTTCAAAATAATCGACAGCGGTACCCCGTGTAATCTCACAATCTTAGATATGTACAAGTCGGCAAATCTATCAAGAGAGTAGTCTGTTCTTACCGGAATGAACAAAATCCACAGTAACTTTGTCTCACTTCCATTCGGGGATTATTACAGGTTGTAACAAACCTGAAGGCACTTGACGTTCAGCTTTAACTTATTGACATATCAGGCACTTCGATACAAATTCAGAAATGTCTCTTTTCATACCGTTCCACCAGTACATTTTCTTTAAATCATTGTACATCTTGGTACTTCTTAGATGAATAGAAAAATGGCTGTTATGTGCTTCTTGCAAGATTTTCCGAATAAGTTCTTCATTTTTGGATACACTTACTCTATCTCTGAACATCAAACATCCATCAGGACCGATCCGATAATCTGATTGAATGCCTGACTCACATTGAGTCCTTTTTGCTTGCAGGTCTCTATCATTAATTTGAGCATCATAAATTTCCTGAAGAAATATCGGTATAGCCTCTAGCTCTGCCAAGATCGAACCATCATCAAGTAAAGTTAACTGAGCATCCATGGCTCTCAGTGCAAACAGAGATTTTTTGCTTAACACGTCGGCGACCACATTCGCCTTTCCCGGTTGATAGTCAATGATCAAATCATAATCTTTAATTAGTTCTAACCATCTTCGCTGTCTCAGATTCAATTCCTTTTGAGTCATCAAATACTTCAAACTCTTGTGGTTTGTGAATATACGACAAGTCTCACCATATAAATAATGCCCCAGATTTTCAAGGCAAAGACAATGGCGCGAGCTCTAAATCACGTGTTAGAAAGTTCTTCTCGTGTGGCTTCAAGCTCTTTTTGTGAAGCTTAGGCTATCACCTTGCCATCTTGCATAAGAACACAACCCAGTCCGTTCAAGGATGCATCACTGTAGACCACAAACTCTTTTCTCGACTCAGGTAATACTAAATCAGGAGCTTCAATCAGCAATGTCTTTAACTTTTTGAAACTCTACTGACACCTTTCTGTCCATTCAAACTTAACGTCTTTCTGTAGCAACCTTGTCATTGGGGTCGCTATCATGGAGAACCCTTTCACGAATCTTTAGTAGTAACCAGCTAAGCCCAAAAAGCTTCTAACCTCGGTTACATTTTTAGGAGATTTCCATTCAACAATAGCAGAGATTTTACTTGGATCAACTCGGATGCCTTCACCCGAAACAATATGACCCAAAAATCCAACTTCCTGAAGCCAAAATTCACTCTTGCTAAACTTAGCAAACAATTGTTTCTCCCGTAAAGTCTGCAACATAGTTCTCAGGTGCTTCACATACTCTGAATCATCTTTAGAATAAATTAAAATGTCGTCAATGAACACAATGACAAACTTATCCAAGTATGGTTGAAAGATCCTATTCATTAGGTCCATGAATACGGCCGGTGCATTCGTCAATCCAAATGGCATAACCAGAAATTCATAGTGGCCGTATCTGGTTCTAAAAGCTGTCTTTGGCACATCTGATTCCTTAACATGTAACTGATAGTAGCCAAACCTCAAGTCTATCTTAGAAAACACAGTGGCTCCTCTCAACTGATCGAATAGATCATCGATCCTTGGCAAATGATACTTATTCTTGATAGTTACCTTGTTTAGTTGTCGATAATCTATACATAGTCTCATTGAACCATCTTTCTTCTTTACAAACAATACGAGGGCACCCCAAGGTGAAAAGCTTGGCCTTGGAAATCCTTTATCCATTAGCTCTTACAACTGTGCTTTTAATTCTCTCAGCTCGGTTGGCGCCATTCTGTACCGAGCAATAGAGATGGGAGCTGTTCCTGGCACCAATTCAATACCAAACTCAATTTCTATCTCAGGAGGTAATCCGGGTAATTCCTCCAGAAATACGTATGGATATTCACATACTATCAGTATAGACTCAATCTTTAACTCTATTTCCCTCGTGCTCAACACAAAAGTAAGATAGGCTTTGTACCCTTTTCTCATGTATTTCTGAGCAACCATTACCGTGATTACAGGTGGCAATGTGCCCAACTCTCTTGAATCTACCCGTAGAATCTTACTATCTGGGCATTTCAATTTAATATACTTGCTACCACAATTTACAAGTACATCATGCAAAGTTAACCAATCCATACCAAGTATTACATCAAACTCGTCAAAAGGTAACAACATAAGGTTAGCCGAAAACATTGACCATGAATCGTCAAAGGACAATTCTTACAGACTTTATCGACTAGAAGTGATTTGCCTAGTGGGTTCGGCACTCTAGCAACAACTTCTATAGGTTCAACGGGTATGTTCATACTAGACAGCAACCTCATGCAAATGTATGAATGTGTCGATCTCAGGTCAATTAAGGCAATAGCACATGTATTGAAAAGAGAAAAAGTACCCAAAATAACGTTAGGAGCAGAGGCTTTCTCTCAAGCGCGTATTACATACGTTCTTGCCGAGGTTCGAGCCTCTAATTTTGCAGTGTCCTTGGTCACAACTCGACTGCCACTAGCACTTCCAGGGTATCTCGGAGGTCTACCTTGTGCCATGGGAGCACTCAACTTCGGAGTTACTTCAACTTCTTTTTCAATTCACTCTGGGCAGTCCTTGAGAAAGTGGTCAAGAGAACCACATCTGAAACATGCACCGCTCTTTATTTGGCACTCTCCTAAGTGAAATTTGTTGCAACTCTTACACTTTGGCTTTTGGTCATCTACACTCCCCACAGTAGTCAACATCGGGGAGGAAGACTTTTGATCTCATCGTTTAGAGCTTCTTGTTCTACCCGAATATCCCACAGACGAAGTGGACCGTTCATGTTGGCTCATTGGTTTCTTTGTGGAAAAGGGGCGTCTTCTTCTTGCTGGATCTCTTGCTCGTAACTCGAGCCTCTCTCTTCGCTTGCTTTCTTTCATTATTGAATTTCTCGACCTTCTTGGCCCGATCACCTAATACAACAAACTCCCGTATTTCAAGGATCCCAATCAACAGCTTGATTTCCTCATTTAAACCTTCCTCAAAGCATTTACACATTTTAGATTTCATTTGAACCCATTCAGTTGTATACTGGCTTAACCTTACAAACTCTTTTTTGTATTACGCTACGAGTCTTATTCCCTTGTTTGAGTTCCAAGAACTCCTTTCGCTTCGAGTCTAAAAACCTTTGGTGATATACTTCTTCTTAAACTCTGCTTAGAAGAATTCCCAAGTGATATTTTCTTTGGCACCACCAGAAGATACGGTCTTCCATTAGTGGTGCATGCAGTATCCTTCAAGAGAGACACGGCACACTTTAAACACTCCTCAGGTGTGCATGATAATTCATCTAATACCCTTGTGGTATTCTCGAGCCAGAACTCATCTCTCTCAGCATCATCCTCAATTTTAGCTCTAAATTCCTCAGCCCCATACTTTCTAAGATTTTCAACAAGGGCCTTACCAATTCTTACCGGTGCCATACCCCTTGGTAAATCCTCATTAGGTTGGTTAGGGATGGGGGCGGTCGTGGTATGTTGGGGTGATTCCTCAAATAATCCCAAACTATTCATCCATCATGTTAAAGAAGAGGGCTCGGGCTTTTTCCCAGCCTTCAAACATAACCCATCTACTACTACTAGATACAACTCGTTGTACGAAAGCTGGAGCATGGCTCTCGGCTCCCTCAGACTCATCTTGTGCATGATTGGAAGACATTTACTATATTCAGAAATAATTTAAAAAGTTAGGAGATATCACACTATCAACATTCATACAATGACATGTATAACAAACCTTAATACTCTCTATGGTAGCCCTAAAATTGACTAAATTGTAGCTCTATGATACCACTAAATGTAATATCCCTTGCCCGTATCCGGCACTGGGATGGGGCTCAAGGTGTTATCGGTAATTCTCCTTTACAAACTTACTAAATCGAGTCACCAAATTTCGCCCAAATTTAAAACCTTTCAAACATGTACATTTTGTCCCTTACATAGGCCTTTGAGGCCTAAAACACACCTAGGGGTAGTACGGGAAAAAACCAAAAATATTCGATAAACTTTGAGTACCTTAGAAAATTTTCACTTATTTTGAAGTGTGACATGCTCGTGTGGTTGGGCCATGTGGTCACACACGCCCGTGTGGCTTAGGACATGTCCGTGCCCTCTACCCGTATGAACCACTGACTTCCAACCTCATCATTCTGTTAAAAACATACGGCCAAGACACACGCCCGTGTGCTTAGCCCGTGTGCTATACTGACTTAAAATTTCAAGTGCAGGGGACACACGACTATGCCACACACCCATGGGGGTGAGCCGTGTGTCATACACGACCTAGACACACGCCCATATGTCTACCCATGCGGACCTTATTAGGCTATTTTCCAAGCCTTTGATCACCCTCTATCAATCAAATATTCTTATTAGTTACTTTAGTGCATGTTAAGACCAAATTATACATTTATAAATATGAAATTTTGATTAACCTCATTGCATGTAAACCTCATGTCATTAGTTTCATGCATGCTAAGTTAATTCTCATCTTAGATTTAAGGATTTCTATGTCTACTCGACATATTTAAGATTGGCTCGTTTTTATAACTCATTGCCAATTATAACCAAACCATCATATGTGAACATAAACATGCATAGATTTGTAGGTCATAGCCTACTTCAAAATAAGCCAATTTCCATGACCATATACAAAAAGATAAGTATAACTTTACATGCCTTCATATTGGCAAAACAAAGGACACATGTAACCAAGTATACAAAGTTCTACATATGCCATTGAACAAAACATAAGTATGTATATACCAAAGCTGAGTTAGTTGATAGTGTGTTAATTCTCCAACTGTCTTCCAATCTCTACGAGTCCTTGAGCTCTGAAAATGGGGAAAAAGAGAGGGGTAAGCATATATATGCTTAGTAAGCTCGATTAACTGGAAAGTAAACTTACCAATTGTTTTGCATACATCCTTATTAGATAATGAAACCAACAAATATGAAAATCGTTTCCCTATCATATGCACTCAATCAATGAGTTAGTCATATAACAAAACATCATGTAATTTATTTTAAATGAGCTCATCATTCAAAAGGTCATCAGTACATATACCCCGTGTTAGTCCCATTGAGCTTTTAGGAAATCTCGATAGATTATCCAATCACCGTCAATTTGTACGAGTGATCATTTTAGCCATACACTCCCGCGAACCTCACATCTTACGATAGGATTACCAGTCCAGGCTAAATCCCCTACAATATAAACTCATACAGTGATGTCGATATTACCAGTCCAAGCTAAATCCCTTATACGACAAACACCCTTAATGAGCTCAGATTTGAATTACCAGTCCAGGCTAAATTCAGACCCTAATAGGATTACCCGTTCGGGCTAAATCCACAATGCACATATATTCTTCGGGAGGCTCAATCACTCAAGGAACACCCGTCCGGGCTAGATCCTTTCTATATTTGAGATCAACGGATTACCCGTCTAGGCTAAATCCTTTCTGCAACACATGCAGGATCTCAAGTCACATATAATTCATGGTTTATCCATCGAATTTCCTTTCTAACCTCAACTGAGACATTTTCCAACAAATCATTTACAAGGATGCATTTCATATGATTTCATGCCATTAATAAATACAATCATCATGCATTCATAAATCATATAATTAGACACATTTTGAGTTCACTTTAAGTTATCTGAACTTACCTGGTACTTGTTTCGGTGATGTGTTTCGGTTATTCCGAAACCTTTCGCTTTCCTCGGTCAACCTTTGGCATTTGTTCTTCGGGGTCTAAAACAATAACAATAAATTATTAACACCTCACATTGTACTATTTGAGCTTAAATTTCACCCCCGGTTTTGCCCCTAACCTTTTATATTTTACAATTTAGTCCCTAGGCTCGTATAATGAAACACATGAAATTTCTATCCTACCCAAGCCTAGTGAACACTTTTCCCTCTTATGGCAGCCCACATTTTCCATTATTTTCACATTTCTACCACATAGTTAACAACTTTTGCAAAAAGGTCCCTTTAGGGGTTTTTCATGAAAACCACTTAGGAAGAGATGTTTAACACACCTTCAACTTTCATATGCCTCCGTAAATCATCAAAATACAAGCAACTCATGCATGGGTAAATTTTTAAACATGAACCCTAGCATGAAATATGGGTAGAAATGGAGAGAATAAGCTACCGGGATTTCAAAAATACAAAGAACATTAAAAACGGGGATTGGAAGTACTTACTATTGAACTTGAAAAGCTTGGAAACCCTAGCTATGGAGACTCCTCAATTTTTCTTGAATGAAGGAGATGAATGGCTGATTTTTTCCTTCTTTTTACCATTTTATTTCATTAAAATGCGAAATGACCAAAATGCCCTTAAGCCCTTTCTTTAAAATTTCATCCATGCAAGCCCATTTTTGTCCAAAAACTTAGAAATTGGGAAAATTTCCCTCTAAGGCCTTCTAATTTATAATCTAAAGCAATTTCATACAAATTGCTTCTAGAATCCAAGTTTTGCAATTTTTTCAATTTAGTCTCTAATTTCCAATTGGACACTTTACTCAAAGAATTTCTTCATGAAATCTCAACACATGAATATTATAATATTCTATAAATTATAATAATCATAAAATAAATATTTTGATGTCGGATTTGTGGTCCTGAAACCACTATTCCAAATAGGCCCTATTTTCGGGATGTTACAGCTACACCTATGGCTAGATTGTTACAAAAAAAAAATGTGAAATTTGAGTGGTCTGAGAAATTTCAAAAGAGTTTTGAACAGTTGAAAGCGTTGTTGACTGAGGCATCAGTATTAGTGCAACTTGAGTCGGGAAAAGAGTTTGTGATTTACAACGACGCGTCCTGAACGATCTTGGTTGTATGTTGAAGTAGGAGGACAAAGTGATAGCTTACGCCTCGAGACAGTTGAAACCGTACGAAAGGAATTATCCAACGTACGAATTACAATTGGCTGTCATTATGTCTGCTTTAAAAATTTGGTGACACCATTTATTCGATGAGAAGTGTTACATCTTTACTGATCACAAGATTTTAAAGTATTTGATGACTCAGAAAGATTTGAATTTGCGATAACTGAGATGGCTTGAGTTGTTGAAAGACTATGAGTTGCTAATCGATTATCATCCTGGGAAGACAAATGTAGTCGCTGATGCTTTGAGTAGGAAATCTTTGTTTGCTTTAAGAGTAATGAATACGTGACTGACTTTGTTTGATGATGGATCGATTATAGCTGAGTTAAAATCTAGACCGGTATTTCTACAGCAAATTTGCGAAGCTCAGAAATGTGACCTTGAATTGCAAGCTAAGAGAGTTCAGTACGAAACAAATAGTTAATCAGACTTTCAAATTAGGGCCGATGATTGTTTGATGTTCCGAGATAGGATTTGTATATCGAAAGATACTAAGTTGATTCAGAAAATTCTTCATGAGGCACGCAGTGGTTGTCTGTCTGTTCATCTAGGAAGTACAAAGATGTATAATGATTCGAAGAAATTGTAATGGTGGCCGGGTATGAAAATAGATATTTTTGAATTTGCATCGAGATGTTTGATTTGTCAACAAGTAAAGGCCGAACATCAAGAACCTTGGGTTTACTTGACTTGTGATGATTCTTGAGTGGAAATAAGACAAAATTACAATGGATTTTGTAATTGGATTACCTCTGACTCTGAAGAAGAAAAATGTTGTTTGGGTCGTTGTTGATAGATTGACAAATCGGCTCATTTTATTCCGGTATGTACAAATTATTCACTTGATAAGCTAGTTGAATTGTACATTGTTGAAATTGTTAGATTGCATGGAGTGCCTACTTCTATTATTTCGGATAGAGGTCTGAGGTTTACGTTGCGATTTTGGAAGAAATTACAAGAAGCGTTGGGTACAAAGTTGAATTTTACTCTTTGTGTTCCATCCAGTAAATCGTGATCATTACGAGAGAGTGATTCAAATTCTCAAAGATATCCTTCATTGTTATGTTTTAAAGTTTGAAGGTAGCTGGGAGAAATACCTACCATTAGTCAAATTTGCTTATAACTCAGTACTTATCAATCGAGTATAAAGATGGCACTGTATGAAGCATTGTATGGCCACAAATGCCAAACTCCGTTGTACTGGACTGAGTTTAATGAGAAACAAATTCACGAGGTTAATTTGGTCAGAGAAACTGAAGAAAATATGAAAGTAATTCGTAATTGTTTGAAAAAAGCTTTGGATGACAGAAATTGTACGCGGATTTGAAATGAAAGGATACTGAATTTCAGGTTGGTGATAAAGTGTATCTAAAAGTATCCCTGTGGAAGAAAATTCTTAGATTTGGCCGCAAAGGGAAGTTGAGTCTGCGGTTCATTGGCCCGTATGAGATTATTGAAAGAATAGGGTTAGTGACATATCGATTAGCTTTGCCATCAAAATTGGAAAGGATTCACAATGTGTTTCATGTATCGATGTTGCGCTGTTATTGATCAGATTCTTCGCACATAATTTCAGAGACAGAGATTGAGATTCGACCCGATATGACATATGGTGAAGAATCGATCAAGATTTTAGCTCGAGAAGTTAAACAGTTTAGAAATAAAAGCATAGCTCTAGTGAAAGTTTTTTGGCAACGACATGGGGCCGAATAGGCTACGTGGGAACCTGAGGAAGCTATGAGAAATTAGTACCCTAACCTCCTTTCTGGTAGGATTTTTGGGGACGAAAATCCCTAAAGGGGGAGAGTTGTAATAGCCCGTTTTTGGGTCAAATCGAAACAGTGGTTTCGGGACAAAAAATCTGAAGTAGAAATATTTATTTTGTTATTATTTTAAGGTCTACAGTATGATTGAATGATTGTGTGAAAATTTTGTTAAGAAATTTTATCGATTGAGTGTCCAATTTGACTAGAAGAACTAAATTGCAATAGGTGCAAAACTTGAGTTCTCTATGTTAAAAGTGTCTAATTGCTATGAATACTTAAATTAGAGGTCCTTAAATGGCAATTAGACCATTACACTCTTGGGTGGTCAAAAATAGACATGGTTAGGTAAAATTTTGAAGTTTTTCATTAAGGGCATTTTAGTCATTCAGGAAATAAAGACAAAATTTAACAAATAAAAGATGTCATCTTCTTCAAATTAGTCCCCCATGGCCGAATTTGACAAGGAGAAGACATAGCTAGGGTTTTGGTCACTTTCAAGCTCGATTGTAAGTCCGTTCTTGTCCCATTTTTAACGATTTTTATATTTTTGAGATCGTTGTAACTTGATTTAGCTATTTCAAGGACTAATTTGAAAGAAAGGTGAAGTTTAAAATTTTACCCATGTTGAACATGTATGTATTTTGATGTTTGTTGGTAGAAAATGCATGTTTGTTGTTTGTTAAATGACTTTTGTGAAGTGATTTTCGATAAAAATGACAAATAGGGACTTATTTGTAAGAGTCTATAAAATAAGTAGAAAATTTTGAATAAAAGAAAAATGTGGGCTGTCATGAGAATGAAAAAGGTTTGTCTAGGCTTGGGTTGTGAGTAAATTGAAAGAAATTCATTTTATGAGCCTAGGAACCAAATTGTAAAAATGTAATTTTTGCCATACTGTGTTTTTAAATTTGAATTGAATAATATGATGATTAAATAAGTTATATTTGATATTATAGATCAAGAAAAACAAAGTTCGAGTTTAGACTTTGGAAAAAATAAGGTTGTGGACTAAATTGAACTAATAGCCATTTTTGTAACTGAGGTAAGTTCGTATGTTAAATAAGCTTTAATATAATTGTTTTTAAATGCTTTAATATTGCATGAAGTGTATGATTGATTGTGTGGACAAGGTTAACTTTACGGAGTAGTTTGACGATGATTCGATAAATAAGAAATCTCGTTTGAACCTTAGAAATAGATTAGGATACAAGTGACATGTCACTAAAGTTACCATGTGTTATGTGATTATGTGATCTGGGTGCTGGTCTCATACATCCAACCTGTGGCTGAGGATACCAGCATGTGTTACGATTACTTGACAGCTTGTGTAAGCAAAACCAAGTAGCTACGTCTTGATTGATAGCTTGTGTGAGTAGGCCCATTAATTAGCTCGAGAACGAGCAATTATGTGATATGAGATTGATGTAGCATTGGCTACATATGTGGCACTTAGTGTGCAAGATTCCCAAGTATCCAACATTATTATTCTGAGTGGTTCATAGGTGTGTCAAAGATGAGAATAAGTGTGAATTTGTTACGAGATGGTACAGGTATTTACTCGAAGCTTATGATTATTAATTCAAGAAATGATGATTTCAAGGTAAGTTGTGATGGAAGTGAATTATAATCATGAGATTATGGTAAACTATGTTATCTTATAGTGTCACTAAGCTAGCTCAGAATTGGAGATTATCGGAAGTCGCATCACACTATCAAACTGTCCTATGGGTACCGATGATTTTAAAACATTTTGAGAGTATGGCACGTATATGGACTTGGTCATTTTGTTATATGTGTCATTTGAGTTGGCCAAATGTATTGACTTATATTTGTTTACGGTGATTTGGTATTTAGCCACATAATTGGCTTATTTTGGCTAAAATGATTGTAAGCCCATTTATATAAGTATATGTGTTAATGCCTTCTTGTTTTTGTGTTGTGTAAATGGGTTGCTATGTGTTTATTATAGTTAAATGACTTGTTGGGAAATGGATGAGATGGGTCATTTGGTGTGCTAAGAAATCTAAGTAGAATTATGCATGATGAAAGTATTCATGTTGATACTTGTGAAAGTGAGTTTGGTATGAATTGATTTGGTAAATTATGCTATAGTAAATATGTTAAGTGTTGGTAATGAATGATATGATTTAGCCTTGATTATGGATGTCTTGGTTGCTTAAACATGCCATGGATTATGCCATTGAACTTGTGTGTGTGTGTAGGTGTAAATGAGGGTGACAAATGGCTTGGTAGATAGCCTTTATTTTGTCCACACCGGTAGACACATGGGTGTGTGTCTAGGCTGTGTGTGACACACAGTCTGCCCCATGGGCATGTGTTCTGGCCGTGTGTCCCCTGCACCTTAATTTGGAGAAACTGAATGCTCAGAATTGAGCACATGGGCAGATACACGGGCGTGTGTCTCAGCCATGTAAGGGACACAACCTTAGGCATGGGAGTTTGTCTCGACCGTGTGAAGTATGCACATATTTTATGAAAATATACTTTACCATACGGTCTAGCACACGAGCGTGTGACTTGGCCGTGTGACACCAATTTGTTCATGCATGGAAAAACAGAGAGTTACATGGGTTAGGGACACGGACGTGTGTGACCACACGGCTTGCCCACATGGGCATGTCCCAAGGTACACGGCTGTCTGACCCCTATTCAGAGCAAAAATTTTCCAAGTTCTGTAAAAATTTCCTAAGTGCTCGGTTTAGTCCCGAACCACTTCCAAAGCATGTTTCGGGCCTCTTAGGCTCGTAGTAGGGACTTTATGATCGAATGCGTATGGTTTTAATTTGGATGAAATTTTATGACCCAGAATTGTATGTTTCCTCGTTTTGTAAGTCTGGTAATGCCTCGTATCCTGTTCCGGCATTGAATATGGGTAAGTGGTGTTACATGCTGTTTGGGTCGTTGTTGATAGGTTGATGAAATCAGCTCATTTTATTAAACCGTCTTGATTATTCACTTGATAAGGTAGTTAAAATTTTCATTACTGAGATTGTTAGATTTCACGAGGTGCCTACTTTTATTATTTCGGATAGAGATCTGAGGTTTACGTCACGATTTTGGAAGAAATTGTAAGAAGCATTGGGTACAAAGTTGAATTTTAGTGCGTAGTGTTCCATCGCAAACCGACAATCAACTTTGAGAGAGTGATTCAAATTCTTGAGGATATGCTTTGCGATTGTGTTTTTGAGTTCAAAGGTAGTTGAGAGAAATAACTACCGTTGGTCGAATTTGCTTATAACAATAGTTATCAATCGAGTATAAAGATGGCACCGGTATTGTATGGCCGCAAATGCCAAACTCCATTACCTTTGGACCGAGCTTAATGAGAAACATATTCATGGGGTTTATTTGGTCAAAGAAATCGGAGAAAAGGTGAAAGTAATTCATGATTGTTTAAAAGCGACTTACGATCGGCGAGAAATAAATGCACGCGGATTTGAAGCGATAGATATTGAATTTCGAGGTTGGTGATAGAGTGTTTCTAAAAGTATCACCGTGGAAGAAAATTCTAAGATTTGGCGCAAAGGCAAGTTGAGTCCACGATTCATTGGGCCGTATGAGATTATTGAAAGAATAGGGCCAGTGGCATATCGATTAGCTTTGCCATTGGAAATGGAAAGGATTCACAATGTGTTTCATGTATCGATGTTGCACCGTTATCGATCAGATCCTTCGCACATAATTTCACCGATAGAGATTGAGATTCGACCCAATATGACTTATGGTGAAGAATCGATCAAGATTTTAGCTCGGGAAGTTAAACAGTTAAGAAATAAAGGCATAACTCTAGTGAAACTTTTGTGGCAACGACATGAGGTCGAAAAGGCTACGTGGGAATGTAACGCCCCTAACCCGTATCCGTTGTCGAAGTTGGGTTATGAGGTATTACAAATCAATACACAACGTATAACATACATTTATCAACCACAAAGCATTCATTCTCATAAATCATTCAACATAATCACATTGTCCCTTATAACGGCCTACGAGGCCATAAACATGATTTAGAAGTGGTTCGGGACTAAACTGATATCATACAAAAATTTTGGAAACTTAGAGAAATTTCAACCATACAGGGGTCACACGCCCGTGTGAACAGGCCGTATGCCTCACACGGCTCCAGACACGCCCGTGTCTCAGGTCGAGTGGAAACAGGGCATACATACTGACTTGTATCACATGGCCGAGGACACGCCCGTGTGCCAGACTGTGTGAAAACTGGAGAGTATACTGACTTATGCAACATGGCCAAGTCACATGCCCGTGTGCTAGGCCATGTGCCAATTAGGGGGTATACTGACTTGTACCATACTGCCAATCACATGCCCGTGTGTGATACCGTGTGGGGCTTACTGACTTCATTTTAATAACAACACCAGGGGACACACGGCCATGTAACATCAACATGTGTTATACACGGCCGAGTAACATGACCGTGTGTTATACACGGCCGAGACATATGCCCGTGTCTCTACCTTTATGGACAAAAATAGGCCATTTGCAAAGCCAATTTACCACCCCAACTCATGCTCACCTAAACAACCAAAATGGTACCATTTCATCATACAATTAGGCAACCAAAAACATCAACCAAATGCACAACTCATACAATAGCCATTTCAACCAATTTCAATACTCAATTCAATGCCATTTACCTAATCAAATACTTATCAAATCAACTTCTAAAATCATACTTCATCAAAGCATTTCTCAAGCATTTATACTCCATAAAACAATTAACCATATTCATACCAAACATGCCAAAGTAAGCCATTTCTATTAGCCAAACATACATCAATATTAACTTTATTTACAAGCTAACTCTTATGGCTATAATCACAACCGGAATACCACATCTAGCCTATACATGCCATATACCATATATACACAACTCAAAAGTACCAAATAGATGTTCGATAGTGCGATGATATTCTCGACGACTTCCAGATCCAAGCTAGCCTTGATTCACTATAAAACATGGAAACATAACACGAAGTAAGATTCATAGCTTAGTAAGCTTGTATGTAAATAACTTAATTCGTCAAATAAATGTAAATCAACCAATTTCACATTAACTACAAACCTTTCTCATGTCTTAAAACATGATTAAATACCATCTCATTGAACTTTCTCCATTTAATACTCGAATAGGTTCGGTACTTACCTGTATCGCCTCGTATTAAACTCTTTCTCAACCACATCATTCGTTTACCTGTTGAACCATTCGGAATAGAAATTGGATACTCAATAGTCTCATACGATAAGTACCTATAGTATGGCCCGTAGCTAAATCAAGCTAACTTATCCGATGAACAATTATCATGGCCCGAATCCAAATCATCCGATATGCATGGCTTGAAGCCAAATCGCTATAACTTGCACCTGAAGTGCTAATATCATGGCCCCAAGCCAAATCAACTTATCATCTAACAACATGACACTAGTATCCAAATCTATTCCTAAAGTTCAATTGGGATTTCACACTTTTCTTTTCTATCATCGAATGCCTTTGTAGAGTCATTTTCACAATTCGAACATTATCCATAATCTCATAATCACAGTTTATGCAACATCAAAGCTTTTAACATACTTTTATAATGAAATTACCACATATGAGCTTACCTCGTATTCGGAATTGACAAATCGGATCAACTACTCGATAACCTTGCTTTTCCCCTGATCTAATTTTGGATTCCTCTTTTCTTGATCTAAATATATTCAAAATTAACTTATTAAATCAACCATTCATTCAATTTAGTCCAAGACATACATTTAGGCCTATTTTCACATTAGCCTCTAAACTTTCACATTCAATCAATTTAGTCCCTATTTCACAAATACATAAAATTCACACAATTTCAATAAACCCAAGCTTATCCAAATTACTATAGTGGCCCTAGCAGCCCATAACTTTCATTTATTTCACATTTTAACCACTCAATTTTCACATTTCACAAATTAATCCCTTTTTGACATTTTTGTCAAAAATCACTTCTAAAACTAGTTTAACTATCAACAACTATTAAAAATCCATCATCAACCATCAATTTACTCAAGTATTCAACAATGGAAACATATTAAATCTTTAATAGTTCCGAAGTCTAAGGTAGGGCTAACTAGAATACGAAGCAACAATATCAAAAATGTAAAAATCATTAAAAACTGAGTCCAAATGACTTACCAATTTAGCTTTCAAATGACCGAACCCTAGAACAACTTCCATGGTTTCTTCTTCTTGTATTTTTCGGCTAAAAAGAAGATGAGTATGAAGCTTTAATTTGTTTTTATTTATTTAAAAATGATAATTATGCTAATTACCATTGTAACCTTAATGAAAAACCATTTAAAACATCCATTAAATGTCCATATATGTCCACTCATACTATTAATGGTCTAATTACAACATAAGTACCTCTAATTTAATATTCCATAGCAATTAAATACCTTTAACAAGTAGAATGCAACTTTTGCATTTTTTGCGATTTTATTCTTTTTCACAAATTAACCAACCAATCGATAAAATTAGCTCACGAAATTTTCACACATATCAAATAACATGCTGTAAATACCAAAAATAATATTAAAATAATTTTTTGACATTAGATTTGTGGTTTCGAAACCACTGTTCCAATTTAGCTAAAACTAGGCTGTTACAACTCTCCCCCTTAGGGATTTTTGTCCTCGAAAATCTTACTAGTGAATAGGTTTGGGTATTGCTTTCTCATAGCATCCTCGGGTTCCCATATAGCTTCTTCAACCCCGTGTTGATGCCATAATACTTTCATTAATGTGATTTTCTTATTTCTTAACTCTTTGATCTCATGACCTAAAATTCGAATCGGTTCTTCAGCATATGATATATCAGACTAAATTTAAACCTCGGTTGGAGAAATAATGTGTGAAAGGTCTGGTTGGTATCATCAAAGCATCAATACGTGAAACACATTATGTATCCTTTTTTACTTAGACGGTAAAGATAGCCGATATGCCACTGGCCCAACTCGTTCAGTAATCTCATACGGTCTAATGAATCTTAGGCTCAATTTCCCTTTTCGACCAAACCGTAATATCTTTTTCCATAGTGACACTTTCAAAAAAAACTTTATCCCCGATCTGAAACTCAATATCTTTCCATTTCAAATCCGCGTACGATTTCTGTCGATCTGATGCCACCTTCAAACTATCATGAATTACTTTCACTTTTTCTTCAGTCTATATGATTAAATCAACCCTGTGAATCTTATTTTCGCTAAGCTCAGTCTAGTACAATGGTGTTTGACATTTACGATCGTATAGAGCTTCGTACGATGCCATCTTTATACTCGATTGGAAGCTATTATTGTAAGCAAATTCAATCAGCAGTAGATATTTCTCGACTAACTTCAAACTTAAGAATGCAACAATGCAACATATCCTCAAGTATCCGAATAATTCGTTCGGATTGACCATCATTTGCGGGTGAAATACGATGCTAAAATGCGACTTTGAACCCAAAGCTTCTTGCAATTTCTTCCAAAATCGCGAAGTAAATCTTGGATCTCTATTCAAAACAATCGATAGGGGAACACCATGTAATCTCACAATTTCTGAAATATACAACTCAACTAATTTATCAAGTGAGAAATCTATACGTGTATCGAGAATGAAATGAGCTGATTTCATCAAGCTGTCAACAACAAACTAGACCACATCTTTCTTTTTCAGAGATAAAGGTAAACCTGATACGAAATCCATTGTTACTCTATCCCACTTCCACTCAGGAATCACAATAGGCTATAATAAACCTGAATACACTTGATGCTCAGCTTTGACTTGCTGACAAATCAATAATTTTGAAACAAATTCTGAAATATCTCGTTTCATGCGTGCCACCAATAATGTTGTTTCAAATCGTTATATATTTTCGTGCTTCCCAGATGTACTGGAAAATAACTACTGTGTGCTTCGTTTAGAATCTTTTGAATGAGCTCAGAATTTCTTGGTGCGCATATTCTATCATGAAACATCAAACAGTCATCAGGTCCTATTTGAAACTCTGAATCAGAAGTCGACTCATACTAAGCTTGTTTTGCTTGCAATTCATTATCAAATTTTTGAGCCTCACAAATCTGCTGTAAAAATAACGGTCTTGCTTTCAACTCAACTACTACCGAACCGTCATCAGACAAAGCTAACTATGTGTTCAAAGCACGTAAAGCAAGTAAGGACTTTCAACTCAAAGCATCGGTAACTACATCCACTTTCCCCGGATGATAATCAATCACTAATTCATAGTCTTTTAACAATTCTAACCATCTCTGCTGTCTCAAATTCAAATCTTTTTGAGTCATTAGATATTTCAAGCTTTTGTGGTCGGTATAAATATGGCATTTCTCACCAAACAAGTAATGACACCAAATTTTCAATGCGAACACTATCGCAGCTAACTCTGATAGTGCGTCGGATAATTCTTTTCGTGTGACTTCAATTGTCTCGAGGCATAAGCTACAACTTTGCCTTCCTGCATCAAAACACAACCCAGGCCATTTAACGATGCATCACTGAAAACTACAAAATCTTTACTTGACACAGGCTGAACTAACACTGGTGCCTCTGTCAATAGTGCTTTCAACTGCTCGAAGCTTTGCTGACACTTTTCTGACCACTCAAAATTAACATCTTTTTGAAGCAATCGTGTCATCGGAGTCGCAATCATCGAGAAGCCTTTCACAAATTGTCTATAATAGCCGGCTAGTCCTAGGAAACTATGGACTTTAGATACATTTCTCATAGGCTTCAAATCTATAATTGCAGAAATTTTGCTCGGGTCAACTTGGATACTCGCGGTTGAAACTATATGTCCCAGAAAACCCTCTTGTAGCCAAAACTCACATTTGTTGAACTTTGCAAACAACTGTTTATCACTCAAAGTTTGTAACACGATTATCAAATGCTCGGCATGCTTAGATTCATCACGAGAGTAAATTAAAATATCATCAATAAACACAACTACGAATCGGTCTAAGTACAGCCTGAAAATCCAGTTCATCAAGTCCATAAAAATAGCAGGTGCATTTGTTAGTCCAAAAGGCATAACAAGAAATTTGTAGTGGCCGTACCTTATTCTAAATGTAGTCTTTGGCACATCTGAGTCTTTAACTCGTAACTGGTAATAACTCGATCTCAAGGCAATTTTTGAAAACATTGTTGCCCCTTTTAACTGATTAAACAAATCATCTATTCGTGGCAAAGGGTATTTATTCTTGATTCTCACTTTGTTGAGTTGTTGATAGTCTATACACATTCTCATCATGCCATCTTTCTTTTTGACAAATAACACTGGTGCACCCAGGGAGAGACACTCGGTCTAGCAAAACCTTTATATGTCAACTCTTGTAACTGGGCTTTTAATTCTTTTAACTCTATCAGAGCCATTCTGTACGGAGCTATCGATATCGACGTTGTTCCCAGTACTAATTCAATACTAAATGCAACTTCTTTGATAGGTCGTAAACCCGGTAACTCTTCGGGAAATACATCTGGATACTTGCACACAACTGGTACTAATTCAATCTTTGTTTCTGTCACTTTCGTATCAAGTACATAAGCAAAATAACATAGACAAGATCACAACTGGCAAACTACTTATATCTTTAGATTCAATTCTAATAGTCTCATTATTCTAACATTTTAGTTCAATCGTCTTTAGTCTACAATTCACTATAGCATCATGCATCGTTAGCTAATCCATACCTAAAATCACATCAAATTCATCGAATGGCAACAACATCAGATTAGCCAGAAAACAGAAGTCCCGATTCATTAACGGACAATTCTTGCAGACTTTGTCAACCAAAATACATTTTCCTAAGGGATTCAATACACTAATCACAAATTTAGTAGACTCTACAGGCAAAGTCTTACTAGATACTAAATTCATACATATATAAGAATGACTTGATCTTGGATCTATCAATGCAATCACATTAGTATCATAGAGAGTGAAAGTACTTGTGATAACATCTGGAGATGACACTTCTTCACGAGCGCGAATAACATTGGCTCTAGCAGGTACTCTGGCCTCAGACCTCACAGCTGAATCCTTTGTCACCTCTTTACTACCACTTTCATTTTCGGTAGTTCTAGGTGGTCTACCTCTATTCGAAGTGTTACTTGGTCTCACATTCTAAACTTTATCTTTCTTATCTAGCTCAGGGCAATCTAGGATGAAGTGATCTAGCGAACCACATTTGTAACAAGCTTTATTATTTTTATTCTAGCATTCTCCATAATGTCGCCTCCCACACTGTTGACACTCGGGTTTGTTGTCTCTCACACTGCCAACACTCGCTATTGATGTAGCTTGAGCTTTAGAACCTGAGTATTGTTTTCTATGATCTCTATTCGAATATTCATTTGAAACATTTAAGCGAGCATACGAATCTCTGAATTTCTTTGATGAATATTGATATGGCTTACTCATCGATCTTTTTCTCGAGCCTTTAGCTTCTGAATCTGTTTTTCTCTTTTCTTTGCTAAGATCGTCGGCTTTATAAGCCCTTTCAACCAGAACAACAAATTTTTTCAACTCTAAAAATCCAACTAGAAGTTTTATATCTTTGTTCAGCCCATCAACAAACCACTTGCACATTATTTCTTTAGTAGACACATACTCTCGAGCATACTTGATTAACCATAAGAATTCTCTTTCATAATCAGTGACAGCTATTCGACCTTATTTTAACTCTAGAAATTCTTTATGCTTTTGATTAAGGAATCACTGATATATTTCTTTCAGAACTCTGTCTGAAAGAATCTCCAGGCAACCCGTTCATTTGGAACCATAGATATCAACATGTTCCACCATTGATAAGTAGTGTCTCTCAGCAAAGATACAACACATTTAATAAATTTATCAAGAGTAGAAGACAATTCATCAAATACTCGAATCGTATTTTTGAGTTAGAACTCATTACTCTCAGCATCATCATCAATATTAGCCCGAAACGCTTCAGCCCCATGTTTACAAATCTTATCTACTGGCAGCTTGTTCAATTGTATCGGGTCTATAACTTGAGGAACAACAGGGATTTGTTGAGGAATAGGAGGGGATGGAGGTTGTTGAGCAGCCAGATTCGTTCGAACGAACTCCGTGAACCACTTGTTCATCATTTGGAAAAAGGTTTGTTTAGCCTCTCCCTTGTGGCTACTCGTTACAGGCCTAGAATCTGAAAGCATTGCCCCTTGAGTGGGAGCAGGCTCATTACTCTCTACATCATCGGCTACAGCTCGTTTGAGATCCATTACTATACGAAAACACAATTTAAGCTATTAGGAATCATCACACTATCGCAGAGTATATATATGGCATGTATAGCTAGACTCTCACGCACGCTACATTAGTCTTAGAATCGACTAAACCATAGCTCTGATACCAATGTAATGCCCCTAACCTGCATCCATCGCTAGAGTAGGGTTACGAGGTATTACTAATCAATACACAATGTATAACATAAATTTATCAACCATAAAGCATTTATTCTCATAAATCATTCAACATAATCACATTGTCCCTTATAATGGCCTACGAGGCCTTAAACATGCTTTAGAAGTGGTTCGGGACTAAACAGATATCATACAAAAATTTTGGAAACTTAAAAAAATTTCAACCATACAGGGGTCACATGCCCATGTGAATAGGCCGTGTGCCTCACATGGCTCCAGACACGCCTGTGTCTTAGGCTGTGTGGAAATAAGGCATACATACTGACTTGTATCACATGGATAAGGACACGCCCGTGTGCCAGACCGTGTGAAAACTGGAGAGTATACTGGCTTATGCAACACAGCCAAGTCACACGCCCGTGTGCTAGGCTGTGTGCCAATTAAGTGGTATACTGACTTGTACCACACGACCAATCACACGCCCATGTGTGAGACCGTGTGAGGCATATTGACTTTATTTTAATAACAACACCTGGAGACACATGGCCGTGTAACATGATCGTGTGTCAAACAGGGTAGAGACACACGCCCGTGTGAACAAAAATAGGCCATTTGCAAGGCCAATTTGCCACCCCAACTCATGCTCACCTAAACAACCAAAATTGTACCATTTCATCATACAATTAGGAAGCCAAAAAATCAACCAAATGCACAATTCATACAGTATCCATTTCAACCAATTTCAATATTCAATTCAATGCCATTCACCTAATCAAATACTTATCAACTCAACTTCTAAAATCATACTTCATCAAAGCATATCTCAGGCATTCATACTCCATAAAATAATTAACCATATTCATACCAAACATGCCAAAGTAAGCCATTTCTATTAGCCAAACATACATCAATATTAACATCATTTACAAGCCAAATCTCATGGCCATAATCACAACCAGAATACCACATCTAGCCTATACATGCCATATACCATATATAAACAACTCAAAAGTACCAAATAGATGTCCGATAGTGCGATGATATTCTCGACGACTTTCAGATCCAAGCTAGCCTTGATTCACTATAAAACATAGAAACATAACACGAAGTAAGATTCATAGCTTAGTAAGCTCGTATGTAAATAATTTAATTCGTCAAATAAATGTAAATCAACTAATTTCACATTAGCTACAAACCTTTCTCATGTCTCAAAACATGATTAAATACCATCTCATTGAACTTTCTCTATTTAATACTCGAATAAGTTCTATACATACCTGTATTACCTCGTACTAACCTCTTTCTCAACCATATCATTCGTTTAACCGTTGAACTATTCAGAATAGAAATTTGGTACTCAGTAGTCTCATACAATAAGTATTATAGCATGGCCCATAGCCAAATCAAGGTAACTTATCCGAAGAACAATTATCATGGCCCGAAGCTAAATCATCTGATGCATGGCTCGAAGCCAAATCGGTATAACTCACACCCGAAGTGCTAATATCATGGCCTTAAGCCAACTCAACTTATCATCTAACAACATAATACTAGTATCCTAATCTATTCCTAAAGTTTAACTAGGATTTCACACTTTTCATTTCTATCATCGAATGCATTCGTAGAGTCGTTTTCACAATTCGAACATTATCCATAATATCATAATCACAGTTTATGCAATATAAAAGCTTTTAACATACTTTTATAATGAAATTACCATATACGAACTTACCTCGTATTCGAAAATGACAAATCAGATCAACTGCTCGATAACCATGCTTTTCCCCCGATCTAATTTCAGATTCCTCTTTTCTTGATCAAAATATATTCAAAATTAACTTATTAAATCAACCATTCATTCAATTTAGTCCAAGACATACATTTAGGCCTAATTGCACATTATCCCCTAAACTTTCACATTCAATCAATTTAGTCCCTATTTCACAAATACACAAAATTCACACAATTTTAATAAACCCAAGCTTAGCCGAATTACCATAGTGCCCCTAGCAGCCTATAACTTTCATTTATTTTACATTTTAACCACTCAATTTTCACATTTTACAAATTAATCCCTTTTTGAAATTTTTTGTCAAAAATCACTTTACAAAACTAGTTTAACTATCAACAACTATTCAAAATCCATCATCAACCATTAAGTTACTCAAGTATTCAACAATAGAAACATATTAAATCTTTAACAGTTTCAAAATCTAAGGTACGGGCTAGCTAGAATACGAAGCAACAATCTCAAAAATGTAAAAATTTTTAAAAACCGAGTCCAAATGACTTACCAATTTAGCTTTCAAATGATCGAATCCTAGAACAACTTCTATGGTTTCTTCTTCTCGTATTTTCAGTTAAAGAAGATGAGTATGAAACTTTAATTTTTTTATTTATTTAACAAATGATAATTATGCTAATTACCATTGTAACCTTAATGAAAAAACATTTAAAACATCCATTAAATGTCCATATATGTCAAATCATACTATTAATGGTCTAATTACAACATAAGTACCTCTAATTTAATATTCCATAGCAATTAAACACCTTTAACAAGTAGAATGCAACTTTTGCATTTTATGCGATTTAGTCTTTTTCACAAATTAACTAACCAATCGATAAAATTAGCTCACAAAATTTTCACACATATCAAATAACATGCTTTAAAAATAACTTTCTAACATCAGATTTGTGATTCTGAAACCACTATTCTAATTTTGCTAAAATCGGGCTATTACAGGGAACCTGAGGAAGCTATGAGAAAATAGTACCCTAACCTTTTTTTTGGTAAGATTTTCTAGGATGAAAATATCTAAAGGGGGGAGAGTTGTAATAGCCTGTTTTTGGGTCAAATCAGAACAGTGGTTTCAGGACCATAAATCTGAAGTAGAAATATTTATTTTGTTATTATTTTAAGGTCTACAGTATGATTGAATGATTGTGTGAAAATTTTGTTAAGAAATTTTATCGATTGAGTGTCCAATTTGACTAGAAGGACTAAATTGTAATATGTGCAAAACTTGAGTTCTCTATGTTAAAAGTGTCTAATTACTATGAATCCTTAAGTTAGAGTTCCTTAAATGGTGTTTAGACCATTATACCCTAGGGTGGACAAAGATGAACATGGTTAGGTGAAATTTTGAAGTTTTTCATTAAAGGCATTTTAGTCATTTTGTAAACAAAGACAAAATTTAATAAATAAAAGATGTCATCTTCTTCAAGTTAGTCCCCCATGGCTGAATTTCATAAGGAGAAGACATAGCCAGAGTTTTGGCCACTTTCAAGCTCGATTGTAAGTCATTCTTGTCCCGTTTTTAACGATTTTTATATTTTTGAGATCATTGTAACTTGATTTAGCTATTTCAAGGACTAATTTGAAAGAAAGGTGAAGTTTAAAATTTTACCCATGTTGAACATGTATGTATTTTGATGTTTGATGGTAGAAAATGCATGTTTGTTGCTTGTTAAACGACTTTTGTAAAGTGATTTTCGATAAAAGTGACAAATAGGGACTTATTTGTAAAAGTCTATAAAATGAGTAGAAAAATGTGAATAAATGAAAAATGTGGGCTGTCATGAGCATGAAAAAGGTTTGGCTAGGCTTGGGTTGTGAGGAAATGGAAAGAAATTCATTTTACGAGCCTAGGGACTAAATTGTACAAATGTCAAAAGGTTAGGGAAAAAATGTAAGTTTTGCCATACTATGTTTTTGGGCTGAATTGAATAATGTGATGATTAAATAAGTTAAATTTGATATTATAGATAAAAAAAATGAAGTTTGAGTTTAGATTGGGGGAAGAACAAGGTTGTGGATTAAATCGAACTAATAGCCGTTTTTGTAACCGAGGTAAGTTCGTATGTTAAATAAGCTTTAATATAATTGTATTTAAATGCTTTAATATTGCATGAACTATATGATTGATTGTGTAGACGAGTTTAACATTACAAACAAGTTCGACGATGGTTCGAAAAGCAAGAAATCCTGTTTGAACCTTAGGAATAGATTAGGATACAAGTGACATGTCACTAGGGTTACCATGTGTTAGGTGATTATGTGATCCGAGTGTTGGTCCTATACGTCCTACCGATGGCTGAGTATACTGGCATATGTTGCGGTTACTTGACAGCTTGTGTGAGCAGCACCGTATAGCTACTTCTGGACTGACAGTTTGTGTGAGTAGGCCTGTCGATAGCTCAAGAGCAAACAATTATGAGATATGAGACTTAGGTAGCATTGGCTACATATGTGGCACTTAGTGTGCAAAATTCCTGAGTATTCGACATTATTGTTCCTAGTGGTTCATGGGTATGTCTAAGATGAGAATATGTGTAAATTTGTTACGAGACGGTACATGTATGTACTCGAAGCTTATGATTATTAATTCGTGAAATAACGATTTCAAGGTAAGTTTTGATGGAAGTGAATTATGATCATGAGATTATGGTAAATTATGTTATCTTATGTTATATTACTTGCATGATTATTGTATGGTAAGATTGCTTAATTCTTCATACGAGCTTACTAAGCTATATTGCTTACTCCGTTTTATTTTCAATGTTTTATAGTGTCACCAAGGTAGCTCAAGATTGGAGATCGTCGGAAGTCGCATCACACTATCAAACTGTCCTTTAGGTACCGATGATTTTAAAACATTTTGAGAGTATGGCATGTATCGGGACTTGGTCATATTGTTATATGTGTCATTTGATTTGGCCAAATGTATTGGCTTATATTTGTTTACGGTGATTTGGTATTTAGCCATGTAATTGGCATATTTTGGCTAAAATGATTGTAAGCCCATTTATATAAGTATATGTGTTAATGCCTTCTTGTTTTTGTGTTTTGTAATGGGTTGCTATGTGTTTATTATGGTTAAATGACTTGTTGTGAAATGTAAGAGATGGATCCTTTGGTGTGCTAGGAAATCTAAGTAGAATTATGCTTGATGAAAGTATTCATGTTGATACTTGTGAATGTGAGTTTGGTATGAATTGATTTGGTAAATTATGCTATAGTAAATATGTTAAGTGTTGGTAATGAATGATATGATTTAGCCTTGATTATGGATGTTTTGTTTGCTTAAACATGCCATGGATTATGCCATTGAACTTGTGTGTGTGTAGGTGTAAATGAGGGTGACAAATGGCTTGGTAGATAGCCTTTATTTTGTCCACACGGGTAGACACATGGACGTGTGTCTAGGTTATGTGTGACACACAGTCTGCCCTATGGGCATGTGTTCTAGCCGTGTGTCCCCTGCACCTTAATTTTGAGAAACAAAATTATTAGAATTGAGAACACGGGCAGTGGCATGGGCGTTGTCTCATCCATGTGAGGGACACGGCCTCAAGCACGGGCATGTGTCCCGACCGTGTGAAGTCTATGCCTATTTTATGAAAATATATTTTACCACACGGCTTGACACATGGGCGTGTGACTTGGCCGTGTGATATCAATTTGTTCATGCATTGCAAAACAGAGAGTTACATGAGTTAGGGACATGGGTGTGTGTGACCACACGTCATGCATTGCAAAATAGAGAGTTACATGAGTTAGGGACACGGGCGTGTGTGACCACACGGCCTGCCCACACGGTCGTGTCCCAAGCCATACGGGAGTGTGACCCCTGTTCGTAGCAAAAAAAATTTCTTAGTTTTGTAAAAATTTACTAAGTGCTCAGTTTAGTCTCGAACCACTTCCAAAGCATGTTTCGAGCCTCGTAGGCTTGTATTAGGGACTTTATGATTGAATGCTAATGGTTTTAATTTGGATGAAAATTTATGACTTGGAATTGTATGTTTGCTTGCTTTGTAAGTTCAGTAATGCCTCGTTTCTGGTTCCGGCGTTGAATACGGGTAAGGGGTGTTACAAGTTGTTTGAATTTTGTTTCAGAGATTTGTAACATCCAAAGTTGTTTCATTAAAAAAATAGAACTATAGAAGAGAATGGGAGAGAGCTTTCGGTGCAGGCAGTGGAAACAGAGAAAGCCATATAGCATCAATTTTAATAACTCAGTGAGTTAAATGAAAATTTTTGAATAGTTTAGTGACCAGATTGTAACTTTTTTAGTTAAGTGACCAAAACGAAAATTTACCCATAATTTAGTGACTAATGGTGTAGTTTAATCAATATAATTATAATAGATTAAAAGATAAAGATTATTATGATTTGTGAGTGTTTGATTGTCCTAGTAAGACTGATAAAGGAAAGCAAACCTCAAGAATTGAAAGAGAACAACAGAAAACAATCTACTTATTTTATTCATAAAGGTCTAATATTCTTTAATCAAGAACGAGGTTAATTTATACAAGAAATATAGACCAGTTATGAGTGTGAATAGCACTAACAAGCAACCTATGTTGTAATATCCTATTTTTTAGTGGTTTCGAGACCACAATTCCATAGAGTGAGTTCGTAAATATTATTATAGCTTTCAACCACTCAAAACTCTACTGGCATTATTCAACCAAACATAAATGACATTTTTCTGCAACAACTTCGTCAATGATAAAGCTATCATTAAAAAGTCTGAACAAATCATCTGTAATTTATGGTAAATCCTAGAGAATTACGCATTTTATTAATATCTCCCAAGGATTTCCTAGTTCACAATTATTAGGAGTTCATTCGAAATAAGTCAAATATCTTCAGCTGTTATTAAGAGGTTTAGAAAACTTACTTCTCAAAATTGTGCTCCCGAAATGATTGAAAAAGGTTGTGAAATGTATCTTGTTTGTATCCTAGATATCGAATGTTAGAATCGAGGATTAATTAGGTATAAATGATTAAAGAATTTATTGATATATTTCTAAAAGAACTATTTGGATTATCGCCCGTATGAGAAGATGAGTTTGTAACTGATGCGATACTCGGAACCGTTTAGATTTCTATTGCTCTGTATATAATACTACTGATAGAATTATAAGTTTTGTAGGCATTACTAAAATAGTTATTTGATATGAGACTTGTCCAATTGAATGTGTAATATGGGGAAATGATAATATGTTATGAAAAAGAAAGATGAGATTTTAAAAAATAGTGTATAGATTACAGATAGCAGATCGAAAGCACTATGAAGAACAAACATTTGTTAATTTATATAATTGGTTTATTTGTTTAGTTAAAAGAACTATCGTATTTTTGAGTATTGACTTTTGATTAGATTGTTGTTAGCTCCGAGTTATGAGTTAGATGTATTGAAGATTTCTTCCCAAATTTGATTTAAATAATATGATATTCTGATTTCACCGCTTGAATAAATCAATCACTCAATCGTTCATATATCTAATAGACAAAAATTGCTAATTGTATTTGAACAAAATTATTTTTATGTTATCAATGATATTCAAGTTATGCGAGGAATGAAATCAAACATGATCAGCATCGAAAAACAGTGTTGCAAATCTTATGAGAGAAACAAATATATGTGAAGATCAGTAAGCGTGAATTCTGATTTTGAGAAGTTTTCTTAACCTCTTAATAACAGTTGAAGATATCTGAGTTATTTCAAATGAACTCCTAATAATTGTGAACTAGGAAATATCTGGTGTAACATCCTAAAATAGGGCCTAGCCGGAATAGTGGTTTCGAGACCACAAATCCAATGTTAAAATATTTTTATGATTATTCTGAGTTCTAGGATATGAAAATAAGCATGTGTTAAAGTATCATGAAGAAATTCTAAGTATAAGGTGCCCAATTGGAAATCAAGGACCAAATTGAATAAATTGCAAAACTTGGGTTCTAGAAGCAATTTGCATGAAATTGCTTTGAACTATAAATTAGAATGACTTAAATAGCAATTTTCCCAATTTTTAAGTTTTTGGACAAAAATGGGCATGCATAGAAATTTTTTGAAGTTTTGTAAAGAGGGGCATTTTGGTCATTTGGTTATAAACTTAATAAAAAGGGAAAAAGAAAGCCAAAATTCAGCCATCTTCTTCCCCATAGCTGCCAGAATTCCTAGAGCTCCATAAGCTAGGGTTTTCAACATTTCAAGCTCAATAGTAAGTGCTTCCTAGCCCCGTTTTTAATGTTCTTTATAATTTTTATATCCTTGTAACATGCTCTATCCATTTCTACCTATATTTCAAGCTAGGGTTCATGTTTAGAAATTTAACCATGCATGAGGTGCTTGTGTTTTGATGATTATGGAGTAATATGAGAGTTTAGAGGATAGTAAACAACTTTTACTAAGGGGTTTTTCATGGAAATGGCTTAAGGGACCATTTTGTAAAACTTATAAAAATGTGTAGAAAAATGAGAAATAGAGGAAAATATAGGATGGTATGAGCATAAGATACATTCGGCTAGGCTTGGGTAACCAAGGAATTACATGCATTTCATTATACGAACCTAGGGACTAATTTGTAAAATTGTGAAATGTTTGGGGCTAAATGGTCATTTTGCCCGGGGGTGAAATTTAGACTTGAAAGGAATAGTGTGATGTATTAATAATTTACTGTTGCTTATATAGACCCCGAGAGACCAATTCCGGAGTTCGACGATGGAAAACAAAAGGTTTCGGAGTAACCAAAATTAGAACTCGAAAGATCTTCCAGGTAAGTTCGTATAACTCGAATGTAAACTATTTTCAAATACATTAAAATGTATGTTCATGTATGAGTTATAATATTGATAATCAATGTATGATAATTCATGAAAATTGATGTTATGAGAAATGTCCCGATTGAATGAAAAAGGATATCTGATGGATATTCTAAAAATAATTTGACAATAAAAAGGATCTAGCCCGAACGGGTGTTCCTATAGTGATCTAGCCTCTCGAAGAATATGTGTGCATTATGGATTTAGCCCAGACAGGTAATCCGATTAGAGTTTGAATTTATCCTAGACTGGTAATTCAGATCCGAACTCCTTCAGAGTGTTTGTCGTTACAAGGGATTTAGCCTGGACTGATAACCCACCGTAAGAGCAAGGTTCGTGGGAGTACATGCTTTAAAATGATCACTTGCATGATTTGACGATAAATTGGATATCCACCGAGATTTCAAGAAAATTCAACGGGATTAAAATGAGAATTGAAAATAGAAATGTTTGAATTGATGAGCTCATCAAAAACTAAAGTTATAATGTATTGGTATGAGACTAACTTGATGGTTGAGTGTATGTGATAAGGGAATTATGCTATGCATGTTTGGCATGAATATCTTTTATGGTTGTATGCTAAACAACCGGTAAGTTTACCTTCCAGTTATTCGGACTTACTAAGCATGTCAATGCATATCCCCTTTCACTTCTCTTATTTTATAGAGCTCACGAACTTGTGAAGATTGGAAGACGATAGGAGCGTTGTCAACACTATCAACTTGTCTTGCCTTGGTATATAGAAAATTTTATTTTGTTATAATGGCATGTATAGGAATTTTTGGTCATTTTTTATATGTGTCATTTGGCAAGCCAATGTAAGGGCTTGAATGATATGCTTATTCATTTTGTTAAGGGATTGAATGATATGCTTATTCATTTTGTATATGGCCATGTGATATGATTCATTTGGATGTAGGTTGTAAACCTACTAATTGTGCATGTTATGCTTGTATGTTTATTGTGATATATCATGAATGGACATAAGATATATGGCAAAATCACTTGGGAATGATTTAGGTAATTATTGGCAATGAGTTATAAAATGAGGCAAGTATGAATGAGTATTGTTGGAATGGTAACCCTAACACAAAAAGGGTAATATTAATACATGATTAAAAGAGACATGAAGCAACATGCATGATCTTGACTAAGGAGGTTTTAAGGGTATTATTATACCATGATAGATGTCCAAGTAACATATTAGTGTGTTTGGATGTGTGAGGGTGAGAAGAGCCTCGGAGAATATCCTCCAAAAAGGTCCACACGGGCATGTGTCTAGGCCGTGTGTAACACAAGGTCAGCCCCATGGGTGTGTTGTACGGCCGTGTGTCCCCTGCACCTAAAATTTTTAAGTCAGTATGCATGGTAGTAAACACACGGGTAGAGACATGGCCATGTTTCTCAACCGTGTGGAGGGCACGGTCTAGCACACGGGCATGTGTCTTGGCCGTATGCCCCTAAATGGATGATGACATCATAAATAGAATGTTGAGGTTTTTAGACACGAGCAATGACACGGGCGTGTCTAGGCCGTGTGAAGGACACGGGCCAGGGACACGGGCTTGTGCTCAGCATTGTAAAAACCCTTGTAGGTTTGACGTGAATAATAAATTCACACAGGTAAAAGACACGGGCATGTCCAAAGCACACGTGTGTATGCATTGCCTCAACACGGGCGTGTGAGGCTTAAATATGGAACTTTTTTTGAAATTTTCTTGAGTTTTCGGTTTAGTCCCGGACCGCTTTAATGCACGTTTTGGACATCGTAGGTCCATAATAGGGATAATATGAATAAGTTTTGATTGGTTTTAATCTAGAACAAAATTTTATATCCCGTTTTCTCAGAATGTCTTTGTCTCGGTCTCGGGTACGGTTAAAGGGTGTTACATTTAGTGGTATCAGCACTACAGTTTAGTCGGTTCTAGGACTAATGTAGCATGTATTGAGTATAGCTATACATGCCATTATACAAGTTATGATAGTGTGACATCTCCTAACTTTTTAATTGTATTTGAATATAGTAAATGTTTTCCAATCAAGCCCAAGATGAGTACGAGGGAGCTGAGAACCATGCTCCAGCTTCCATTTAGCGAGCTATTTCTAGTAGTAGTAGAAGGCCTATGTCTTAAGGCCGGGAAGAGGCGAGAGCCACCTTTTTCGATATGATGGATGAATGGTTTGAGGAATACCTGAGAAACCTCCCTTAAATACCATGTCCACTTCCACCCTCTAACCGACCCGATGAAGTACCAAGGGCTGTTGATCCAGAGAAAATTGGTAAGGCCTCAGTGGATAAACTTAGGAAATATGGGCCTGAAGAGTTTAGGGCTAAGGTTGAGGATGATGCTGAACGAACTGAGTTCTGGCTCGAGAATACTGTGTGAGTTTTGGATGAATTGTCATGTACACCCGAGGAGTGTTTGAAGTGTGCTGTATCTCTTCTGAAAGATACTGCATACCACTGGTGGAAGACTATATCTTTGGTGGCACCAAGAGAGAACATTACATGAGAATTTTTCCAAGTTGAGTTTAGGAAAAAATATATAAGTCAAAGGTTCTTAGAATCGAAGCGAAAGGAGTTCTTGGAACTCAAACAAGGAAATAAGACTGAGTCAAAATATGAAAGAGAGTTCGTAAGGTTAAGTTAGTATGCGATGGAGTGGGTCCAATCGGAGACGAAAATGTGTAAGCGCTTTGAGGAAGGCTTGAATGAGGAAATTAAGTTATTGATCAATATCGTTGAGATACGAGAATTTGTAGCACTGGCTAATTGGGCCAAGAAGGCCAAAGAGCTCAATAATGAAAGGAAACAAGCAAAGAGAGAAGCTCGAGTTACGAGAAAGAGATCCAGCAGCAGGACGTACTTATTTCCCACAAAAAAATTGAGAAGTCATCAAGAATGCTCCACTTCATTGGTAGGATATTCGGGTAGAGCAAGAAGCTCCAAGCGACATACCCGAAGTCTTCTTCCCCTATGGTAACTAGTGTGGGAAGCGTTGATGATCAAAAGCCAAAGTGTAAAAGCTACAACAAATTTCACTTCAGAGAGTGTTGAATGAAGAGTGGTGCGTGCAATAGATGTACATCTCTTGACCACTTCCTCAGAGACTGCCCGGAGCAAACTAATAAAGAGGTTAAGTTAGCCCCGCAGTCGAATGCTCCTATTTCTCGAGGTAGACCGTCGAGACATATCGGAAGTGCAAGTGGCAGTCGAACTGTTGCTAAAGATGCTACTGCAAAATCAGAGGCTCGTGTCCCAGCGAGAACTTATGCTATACGCGCCAGAGAGGAAGCCTTAGTTCCTGATGTCATTATGGGTACAATTTCTCTTCATAATGTCCATGTTATTACCTTGATTGATCCGTGATCGACCCATTCATACATTTGCATGAAATTGGTGTCTAGCATGAATATGTTTGTGGAACCTATAGAATTTGTGATTAAGGTGTCGAACCTTCTAGGCAAGTCCGTTTTAATCGATAAAGTTTATAAGAATTGTCCCTTGACGATTCAAGGTCATTGTTTTCCGGCTAACCTTATGCTTTTACCCTTCGATGAGTTTGATGTAATACTTGGCATGGATTGGTTAGCCATTCATGATGTGATTGTAAATTGTGGTAGCCAGTATATTGAATTGAAATGTTCAGATGGCAAAATTCTCCGAGTTAATTCAAGTGATTTGGATACTTCGCCGATTGTAATTACCTCAATGATGGCTCAAAGGTATTTGAGAAAAAGATATGAAGCTTACCTTGCTTTTGTACTAAATTCTAAAGAATCTGAGTTGAAGATGGAGTCGGTACCGGTAGTATGCGAGTATCTAGATGTGTTTCTAGAAGAGTTGCTCGGATTACCTCCTGTTAGAGAGGTAGAGTTTGGTATCGAGCTAACACCTAGAACAGCGCCTATTTCTATTGCCCCATATAGGATGGCACCGAGTAAGGTGAAAGAACTAAAGGCACAGTTGTAAGAACTGACGGATAAAGGTTTTTCAAGACCAAGCTTTTCACCTTGGGGTGCTCCCGTATTTTTTGTAAAGAAGAAAGATGGTTCGATGAGACTATGTATAGATTACCGACAATTTAACAAGGTAACCATCAAGAATAAGTATCCTTTGCCAAGGATCGATGACTTGTTTGATCAATTGAGGGGAGCCACCATGTTTTTGAAGATAGATATGAGGTCCAGCTACTACCAGTTGCGAGTTAAGGAGTCAGACGTACCTAAGACCGCTTTCAGAATGAGGTATGGCCATTACGAATTTCTTGTAATTCCTTTCAGATTGACGAATGCTCCGGCTGTGTTTATGGATTTGATGAATAGGATATTTCAGCCATACTTAGACAAGTTTGTGGTTGTATTTATTGATGATATCCTGATTTATTCTAAGGATGAAGTTGAACATGTGGGACATCTGAAAAATATTTTACAGACTTTACAGGACAAGCAGATGTATGCTAAATTTAGCAAGAGCGAGTTTTGGCTCCGAGAGGTAGGATTCTTGGGTCACATTATTTTGGGTGAAGGCATCCGAGTTGATCTAAGTAAGATATCTGCTATTGTTGAATGAAAACCACCAAAGAATGGAAACCACTGAAGAATGTAACTGAGGTTAGAAGCTTTTTAGGCTTAGCCGGGTATTATTGATGCTTTGTGAAATGATTTTCGATGATTACAACTCCTTTGACGAGGTTTCTACAAAAAGATGTCAAGTTTGAATGGTCAGAAAAGTGTCAGTAGATTTTCGAGAAATTAAAGACATTACTGACTGAAGCTCTAGTGTTAGTACAACCCAAACCGGGAAAAGAATTTGTAGTCTATAATGATACGTCCTTAAATGGACTGGGTTGGGTGCTTATGCAAGAGGGCAAAGTGATAACCTATGCTTCCAGACAATTAAAGCCACATGAAAAGAATTATCCGACACATGACTTGGAGCTTGCCGGCATCGTCTTTGCCTTAAAAATTTGGAGACACCATTTGTATGGTGAGACTTACCGTGTATTCACTGATCACAAGAGCTTGAAGTACTTGATGACTTAAAGGGAATTGTATCTGAGACAACGAAGATGGTTAAAACTGATTAAAGATTATGAGCTGATAATTGATTATCACCCAGGAAGGGCGAACATGGTCGCCGATACATTGAGCAGAAAATCCTTATTTGCTTTGAGAGATTTGAACACACAGTTAGCGTTGTCTGAAGATGGTTCGGTCTTGGCAGAGTTAAGGGCTAGGCTGATATTTCTTTAGGAAATTTGTGATGCCCAAATTAATGATAATGACCTGCAAGCTAAGAGAATTCAATGCGAGTCAGGCATTGAATCGGATTTTTAGATCAGTCCCGATGGTTATCTGATGTTCAAAGACAGGGTATGTGTATCGAGAGATGATGAACTTATCCAAAAAATTCTGCAAGAGGCACATGATAGTTGTTTGCCTATTCATCCAGGAAGTACCAAGATGTACAATGATTTAAAGAAAATGTACTGGTAGAATGGCATGAAAAGAGACATCTCTGAATTTGTATCGATATGTTTGATATGTCAACGAGTCAAGGCTGAACACCAAGTACCATCAGGTTTGTTACAGCCTGTGATGGTTCCCAAATGGAAATGGGACAGGATTACCATGGATTATGTAACACCCCAAACCCGGCCCAAATGCTATGGCAGAATCCGGTGTGTCACATTGAAGTGTTTTAACGAAAACCGTGTTTTTATTGATAACCCTTCTTAAAATAAAAGAAACCTTAATTAACTTAAAAAAAACTCATTTCAATCACTTGTTTAAAACATATGATTTTATAAAAACATGTCATTTTAAAATTTAGTTGCGAAAACATAGAAAACATACTATAATTTAGGAAATCCATGTTTAACTTTTCGTATTTACAACGAAAATAATAATAATTCAAGTAATAATAACATAATGAAACCTTGTTACAATCTGGTCAGAAACATACTTAATAAAATAAAAACTTATATGCTTAAAAAAAAACGAGTCCAAATTATCTTCCTAGCTGGCCACCCAGAGTCCCTCCAAACATCGAACCTTCTACTGAGCATCATCTGGAAATAAAATAAAAGAGGGGGTGAGTTTTTGCAAACTCAGTGTGTACTACCCTGAACCAAAAAAAAAAACAAAACAAGCATTCCAAAAACCATCATACATCAAACATGCAATGCAATCCCATCCAAATTATCCATCCGCTACACACCAGCTCCGTCCCCCGTCTCACTATGTGGGGATATAAATATCGACCCACCCAACCAACACACCAAGGGTAGCCCGGTTACAAAACTACCTTCATTTACATATTGGGCTTTAAAAGCTGCCGTTGGATCTACGATTGTCAAGCAACCATGCGATCCTCATATACTTCCTCCGTTCCATAATTCCCAACCCATATGCAACATAAGCAGAATATCATATGTATGCATGTCACTTACATTCAACACATAGGGGTATTTTGGTCATTTTCGCCCTTAGGGGCATTTCGGTAATTTTCCCTTTATTACGATTTTCACTTAACTTGGAACATTAACAAGCCTTGTGAGCTAAGATGAACAAATACTATGCACTAGGTAGGATTCCAGAGAAGAGGAGGTGGGTCATTAAGACCGCTTAAGTACCAAGCTCTCCCTAGATCCAATCCTAGACATGCATATAGCCGTTGCCACAACTTAACCCTATGACTTGTCCACAGAACAAATAATTATTAAGTTTTATGTAGTTATCATATTCTAGGCCCAAAACCCCTTACAAGCCCAATCAAATTCACATACCTGTATCCAGCCCATTAGGCCTAAATCACATTTTTATAACCCGTTAGGCCCAATCACTTTTATATTCATGCTCACATACAAATTCCTATCACATAGCTTCAACATTCAGTTTTTGCCTATTATGGGCCCAACAGTCCATCGGGCCCATTTAGCCCATTCCGGCCCATATGGCCAAATCACAACCCAAGTCCATGGAATCACTCGTGGTCCTTAGGCAACCTATCAGTTTCCCCCTTATGAGTGTTTGTGCACTCGCAAGACTATCGTAGCCAAACTTTCGACTTTTTAGCATTTCAGCTTTTTGGCTTTTCGATTTTTGCCGATTCATTGTGTGTGTGCAATGTATGTACGCACCTGGTAAGCAAGTGTGCTGTGATTCCTTTAGTCACCAACCTACAAATGATATCACCCTTCCATTAATCGCATGCTTAATACATATCCTTACTAAAACCGAAACCTCACTTTAATCTTACCTTACGTGACAAGTATAACAGCCCCTTCTTTAATCACTAACCACGATCAACTCCTAGATTTGCACCAATATTAGCCATTAAAACCCGAATATAGGTGACTCGTATCCAACACAAGTCCCCCTTACCTTAACTATGACCATCCAGCCAACTAAGATTAAGAGTACTTACCAAAGTCTCTCACCTGAAGAGCAAATCGGTAGGGATCCAAAGACCGAGATTCGATACCTATTCCTACCCAAAATTGATTAGAAGAAGTAAGAGACAATAATCGATACTGAGCAAAGAAAATCGATTGTAGAACACTTACACTAGATTTGGTCAAAGAGTATTCGGCCCTTGAGAGATTCGGCTTTTCGGCTTTCAAACTTAGTATGGTGAATAAGGTTTATTTGGTATGGATTAAAGAAAAAGAGTAGAAGAAGAAATTGGCTAAGTGAAACAAAGAATAGAAATCGACAGAAAGAAAAGAAAGAGACAAAATGGTTTTCGACTTTTTGGATCTTGAAAGAAAAGGGTTTTCGGTAGCAAGGTGAAGAAGAATTTCGGCAGTAGCCTGGCAACCTTGTATTCGGCCCCTATTTATATCCCTTATAGCTGAATTTTCCATGCCCAATTCCTATTTCTTTTCCATCACTTCTCCCTTCTCATCTCCTCATTTTTCTCCCTGATAACTCCTTGATCTTTTCCTTAATTTTCTCTTCTGAACACTCCCCTTGGAGTCCATCTTCACGCCACTTCCAACCTTCTAGAAGGCCAAAATTAAACTTCTAAAAATACTAAGCTAGGATTTGAACCTTGGACCTTCTTGCTAGCTACTAACGCAACCTCCTTACTCCTTAAGTGGCGTCACTTAGCCACTCATCCACAAGGCTTTTTGATGCCATTTTGCCCAACTACTTGCCAACCCTAATTCTTTTAATAATTAAACTATAATTTCTTTTACCCCTTGATTCAAAATCAAACCTTGACCAAGACCTACCATCACGTAATTAACACTTAACGACAATTGTTAAGCACAAAAGAAAAAATTGAGATTCTAGGATTTTTGGGTTTTGGGATTTTGGGGGCGTTATACATTTCATAACGAGATTGCCGTTAACCCCGAAAAAGAAAGATGATGTTTGGGTGATAGTTGATAGACGAACGAAGTCGGCTCACTTCATCCTAGTACGGACAAATTATTCTCTTGATAGATTGGCCGATTTGTACATACCCAAAATTGTGAGATTACATGGGATACCGTTGTCAGTTATCTCAGACAGAGACCGAAGATTTACTTTGAGGTTTTGGAAAAAACTACAAGAGGCTTTGGGTACAAGGTTGAGCTTTAGCACGACTTTCTACCTACAGACTGATGGTCAATCTGAACAGACGATTTAGATTCTTGAGGACATGTTACGGTGTTGCGCTCTTGAGTTTCAGGGTAACTGGGAAAAGTACTTGCCATTGGTGGAATTCGCCTACAATAATAATTTCTAGACGAGTCTGAAAATGGCACCTTATGAGGCCTTGTATGGCAGAAAGTGCCGAACTCCCTTGTATTGGACAAAACTCAAAGAAAATCAGATTCATAGAGTTGACCTAATAAAAGAAATGAAAGAAAAGGTTAAGGTGATACATGACTGCTTGAAAGCGGCATCTGATAAGAAAAAGTCATATGCTAATTTGGAAAGAAAGGAAATTAAATTTCAAGTTGGAGATAAAGTGTTTTTGAAAGTGTCCCCATGGAGGAAGGTATTAAGATTCGACTGGAAAGGCAAACTGAGTCCAAGGTTTATCAGACCATATTAGGTTTTTGAGAAAATTGGACCATTAGCCTACCGTTTAGCACTGCCATCTGAATTGGAAAAGATTTATAACGTGATCCATGTATTTTACCGACAGAAGTTGAGATTAGACCAGATATGACCTATGGTGAAGAACTGGTCAAGATTTTAGCTCGAGAAGTTAAACCATTGCACACAAGAATATTGCCTTAGTAAAAGTATTATGGCATAGACATGGAATGGAAGAGGCTACATGGGAACCCGAAGAAACCATGAGAAGTCAATATCTAAACCTGTTTACTAGTAAGACTTTCGAGGACGAAAGTCCCGAAGGAGGGAGAATTGTAACATCCTGAAATAGGGCCTAGTCAGAATAGTGGTTTTGAGACCATAAATCCAACGTTAAAATATTTGATTTATGATTATTATGAGTTCTAGGATATGAAAATAAGCATTTGTTAAAGTATCATCAAGAAATTCTAAGTATAAGGTGCCCAATTGGAAATCAAGGGCCAAATTGAATAAATTGCAAAACTTGGGTTCTAGAAGCAATTTGCATGAAATTGCTTTGAATTATAAATTAGAAGGACTTAAATAGCAATTTTCCCAATTTTTAAGTTTTTGGACAAAAATGGGCATGCATAGAAATTTTTTGAAGTTTTGTAAAGAGGGCATTTTGGTCATTTGGTTATAAACTTAATAAAAAGGGAAAAAGAAAGCCAAAATTCAGCCATCTTCTTCCCCATAGCTGCCGAAATTCTTAGAGCTCCATAAGCTAGGGTTTTCAACATTTCAAGCTCAATAGTAAGTGCTTCCTAGCCTCGTTTTTAATGTTCTTTATAATTTTTATATCCTTGTAACATGCTCTATCCATTTCTACCTATATTTCAAGCTAGGGTTCATGTTTAGAAATTTAACCAGGCATGAGGTGCTTGTGTTTTGATGATTATGGAGGAATATGAGAGTTTAGAGGATAGTAAACAACTTTTACTAAGTGGTTTTTCATGGAAATGGCTTAAGGGACCATTTTGTAAAACTTATAAAAATGTGTAGAAAAATGAGAAATAGAGGAAAATATAGGCTGGTATGAGCATAAGATACATTCGGCTAGGCTTGGGTAACCAAGGAATTACATGCATTTCATTATACGAACCTAGGGACTAATTTGTAAAATTGTGAAATGTTTGGGGCTAAATGGTCATTTTGCCCGGGGGTGAAATTTAGACTTGAAAGGAATAGTGTGATGTATTAATAATTTACTGTTGCTTATATAGACCCCGAGAGACCAATTCCGGAGGTCGACGATGGAAAACAAAAGGTTTCGGAGTAACCAAAATTAGAACCCGAAACATCTTCCAGGTAAGTTCGTATAACTCGAATGTAAACTATTTTCAAATACATTAAAATGTATGTTCATGTATGAGTTATAATATTGATAATCAATGTATGATAATTCATGAAAATTGATGTTATGAGAAAATGTCCCGATTGAATGAAAAATGATATCTGATGGATATTCTAAAAATAATTTGTCAATAAATAGGATCTAGCTCGAACGGGTGTTTCTATAGTGATCTAGCCTCTCGAAGAATATGTGTGCATTATGGATTTAGCCCGGACAGGTAATCCGATTAGAGTTTGAATTTAGCCTGGACTGGTAATTCAGATCCGAACTCCTTAAGAGTGTTTGTCGTTACAAGGAATTTAGCCTAGACTGGTAATCTCGACAGCCCTCCATGAGTTTATACTATAGGAGATTTAGCCTGGACTAGTAATCCTATCGTAAGAGCACGGTTCGCGGGAGTACATGCTTTAAAATGATCACTTGTATGATTTGACAGTGAATGGGATATCCATGAGATTTCGAGAAAATTCAACGGGATTAAAATGAGAATTGAAAATGGAAATGCCTGAATTAATGAGCTCATCAAAGACTAAAGTTATAATGTATTGGTATGAGACTAACTTGATGGTTGAGTGTATGTGATAGGGGAATTATGCTATGCATGTTTGGCATGAATATCTTTTATGGTTGTATGTTAAATAACTGGTAAGTTTACCTTCTCGTTATCTGGACTTACTAAGCATGTCAATGCTTATCCCTTTTCACTTCTCTTGTTTTACAGAGCTCACAGACTCGTGAAGATTAGAAGATGATCGGAGCGTTGTCAACATTATCAACTTGTCTTGCCTTTGTATATATAAACTTTTATTTTGTTATAATGACATGTATAGGATTTTTGGGTCATTTTGTTATATGTGTCATTTGGCAAGCCAATGTAAGGGCTTGAATGATATGCTTATTCATTTTGTATACGGCCATGTGATATGGTTCATTTGGATGTAAGTTGTAAACCTACTAATTGTGCATGTTTATGCTTGTATGTTTATCGTGATATATCATGAATGGACATGAGATATGTGGCCAAATCACTTGGGAATGATTTAGGTCATAATTGGCAATGAGTTATAAAATGAGCCAAGTATGAATGAGTATTGTTGGAATGGTAACCCTAACACAAAAAGGGTAATATTAATATAGGATTAAAAGAGACATGAAGCAACATGCATGATCTTGACTAAGGAGGTTTTAAGGGTATTATTATACCATGATAGATGTCCAAGCAACATATTAGTGTGTTTGGATGTGTGAGGGTGAGAAGAGGCTTGGAGAATATCCTTCAAAAAGGTCCACACGGGTAGACACACGGGCATGTGCCTAGGCCTTGCGTGACACACAGTCAGCCCCATGGGCGTGTTGTACAGCTGTGTGTCCCCTGCACCTAAAATTTTTAAGTCAATATGCATGGTAGTAAACACACGGGTAGAGACACGGCCGTGTTTCTCAACCATGTGGAGGGCACGACCTAGCACATGGGCATGTATCTTGGCCGTGTGCCCCTAAATGGATGATGACGTCATAAATAGAATGTCAAGGTTTTTAGACACGGGCGATGGCATGGGCGTGTCTAGGCCGTGTGAAGGACACGGGCCAGGGACATGGGCGTGTGCTTGGCTGTGTGAAAACCCTTGTAGGTTCGAAGTGAATAATAAATTCACACGGGTAAAGGACACGAGCGTGTCCAAAGCACACGAGCATGTGCATTGCCTCCACACGGGTGTGTGAGGCTTAAATATGGAGCTTTTTCTGAAATTTTCTTGAGTTTTCGGTTTAGTCTCGGACCACTTTTAATGCATGTTTTGGTTTTAATCTAGAACGAAATTTTAATCTAGAACAAAATTTTATATCCCGTTTTCTCGAAATGTCCTTGTTTATGTTTGGTAACGCCTCGTACCTTATCCCGGTCTCGGGTACGGGTAAGGGGTGCTACATTTGGGAAATATTACTAAAGTGCGTAGTTCTCTGGGATTTACTATATATTACAATTGATTTGAACAGACTTTTCAATGATAGCTTTATCATTGATGAAGTTGCTAAAAAATGTTAGTTATGTTTTGTTGAATAATGCCAACAGAGTTTTACGTGGTTGAAAGCTATATTAACGAGGATTTCAGAATTTGAATCTGAGATAGCACAGATGTTTAGAGTTATTGAAAGATTATCATTTGATCATCTGTTATCATTTGAGTAAAAGTTGTTATGACGACCGAATTGCTCAGCTAAAAATCTTTAAAAGCTATAAATATTCACCTAATTTGAGAATATAATGGTTCTATTATCATCGACATGAGAGTTAAAATCTTTACTTCTTCAAAAAAATCAAGAGTTCCAAAGAAAACAATTTGAATTTGTTATCTAAAGGGGAGAAGATTCAGAATGGTCAAACCATTGTTTTCAATATGGATAGTAATGATAGTATGTATTTTAAAAATCGGATATGTGTATCGAATGATTATGAGGTTAAAAGAGATATTATGCAGGAAGCCCATAACAATATTTATTCAATACATCCGAGTGGTAACAAAATATATAATGACTTGAAATAAAGTTACTAGTGGTCGGAAATGAAATGAGAAATATCTAAATTTGTATCGAGATGTTTGGTTTGTCAGCAAGTAAAAGTCGAGCATCAGGTTCCGTTAGGTTGGCTATAGTCTATTAAGATTTCTGAGTCAAAATGGGAACATGTTACAATGAATTTCATATAGAGACTATTGTTATCTCTGAAACAGAAAGATTCTATAACACCCCTAACCCGTATTTGTCGCCAGAATAGGGTTTCGAAGCATTACCAGACTTATCACTTAAACAAACATACATCTCACATTCAATTTTCATTTTCAAATAAAAATCATTCACATTCAATCATATTGTCCCTAATACGAGCCCTCGAGGCCAAATCATGCATTAGAAGTGGTTCGGGACTAAACCGATAACTCAAAAAATTTTTGGAAAACTTAGAAAATTTTTCAAAATACAAGGGACATGCGCCCGTGTGGCCTGACCATGTGTCTCACACGGCCAAAGAAATGCTCGTGTCACAGGCTGTGTGGACATTTGAAATGGGATCACATGGCCGTGTCCCAGCCCGTGTCCTACCCCGTGTAACTCTCTAACTTGGGTCACACAGCCAACCACACACCCGTGTGACTAGCCCGTGTACCCTTTGAAATGGCCTCACACGCTCGTGTTCTAAGCCGTGCCAAAACTGTAGGGTATACTGAATTATGCCACTCGGCCAAGTCACACGCCTGTGTGGTGGGCCATGTGGAGCATATTGACTTGGTTTCTAAATAAACATCAGGGGACACATGACCGTGTCACTTGACCATGTGTCTCACACTACTGAGACACATGCCCGTGTCTCTGTCCGTGTGGACAAAAATAGGCTATTTTTCAAGCCATCTTTCTCACCCAAACTTGCATTCATCTACACATACCAAATAACATAAAACATACTAACCATAGGCATTCAAACTAAACTTAATTCATGACATTTTCATACCAAAAACCATAATGCTTATAACATCATGTTTTTTCCAATTCAAAACATACCAACTTCGCATCTAAAAATCACTTAAATTATCACTTTCAAACATGCATTATTTGTCTATTACTAGCATATAAATCCAATCTCAATATCAACCATTTTCTACCTTCAATACCAATTCTCAACAATGCATTCACATAGCATTTATAAACCACTCAACAAAAGGTCATTTACTCATATATATAGACATCACTAAGCATGCCAAAATAAGCCAAATTACATGGCTATCCATATAACCAAGCATTCATCATTTACAAGCCAAATCAATTGGCTAAATCCATTACCAACATATAAACCATATCAACCACAACTCCTATACATGCCATATAACCCAAATACATATGTTCAAAAGTACCAAAACAACAGTTGGATAGTGTGATGAGATCTCCAACAACTTCCAATCCGTGCAAGCTTCAAAATCACTATAAAACACAGAAAATTAAACAGAGTAAGCTATAAAGCTTAGTAAGGTCGTATGCTTAATAAGTAAACTTACCATTCAACTATAATTCAAAAACTTAAACATCACATAATGCAATTCAATTTAAATCCAATACTTAACACATATTCAATCCAAAAGTTAGATATGAATTCCATCTATTTCCTCGATTCAATGATTGTTTAGTTCACGTCCATACTTGTACTAACTCGTATCAATTTTAAACTCTTCCAATTCATCAATATTCCTGTTGAACCATTTGGAATAATATCGGATACTCGGGAATCCCGCACCCTAAGTGCCAATACTAGGTCGAAGCTATCTCAATATCATATCTCATATAATGCTCACTCTCGAGCTATGAACGGGTTTGGTCACACAAGTTGATGGTCAAGACATAGCTACACAGTGCTGCTCACACAAGCTGGTGAGGATCCACAACACATGCGTGATAACTCAGCCACTGGTAGAATGTAAGAACCAGCACCCAAACACAATAACCCTTTATGACATGTCATTTGTATCCTATCTATTCCTAAGGTTCAATTGGAATATATACATTGCCGAATCTTCATCGAACACTTCTGTAAGGTTGTATTCATCAACAATACAATTATGAAGCATTTAAAACACAATTATATTAATGCTTATTAACATACGAACTTACCTTGATCACAAAAATGACGGAATAGGATCAACTAGTCCAATACTTTATTTTTCCCCCGATCTAGATCCAAACTTCGCTTTTCTTGATCTATATATAATCAAATTTAATTTATTTAATTATCATTCTATTCAATTTAATCCAAATTTCATATTATGGCAACTTTACACTTTTGCCCCTAATATTTCAATCTCTTTACAATTTAGTCCCTAGCTCATAAAAATACAAATTCATGCAATTAAGTCCACACCCGTGCTAGTTGAATTTTACTTATTCTCATAGCAGCCCATATTTTTCATTATTTCACACATTTCACCAAGAATTTTACACATTTTACAAACAAATCCCTAATTTACAATTTCATCAAAAATCACTTAACAAATGTTGTTATCTAACAATAACCATTCATTTTATATCATCAAACATCAAAATACACACATATAATGTTGAAACCCTATACTTTTAACAATTTCACAAATTAGTCCCTGGGCTAGCTGGATTAAGTTACAACGACTTTGAAAACATAGAAATCATTAAAAATCGAGTAAAAAATCACTTCATGCACTTCCCCAAGTTAGCCAAATGCTTAAGCCCTAAAATGGTGTCTTTTTTTCTTTAATTTTGGTGGTGGAAGATGGATGAAGATGAAGAAATGTTTAGTTTTATTTAATTTAAACTTAATTACTCATTTACCTTTTTAACCTTTAAAAACATTTAAAATTTCAAACAAACCTTGTCATGAATATCCACTAACCACAAAAATGGTCTAATTACCACTTAAGGACCTCTAATTTAAAGTCTTATAGCTATTAAAAACGTTTAGCTATTAGAACACAACCTTTACACTTTACGCGATTTAGTCCTTTTTATCGAATTGAGCACTCAAACGATAAAATTTATTAACGATATTTTTATACAATCATACTATCATGCTGTAGAAATTAAAATAATAATAAAATAAATATTTCAACCTCATATTTGTGGTCCCGAAACCACTGTTCTGATTTGACTAAAAATGGGTTGTTACAGATTCAATCTAGATAATTATTGATAGATTAACGAAAACAACTCAGTTTATTCATTTGAGAAGCTAGCTGAGTTATACATTTATAAGATTTGATTTATTGCACATCATGTCATTATATATTATTTCTGACTATGATATGAGGTTTACTTCCATGCTTGGAGTAAGTTAAATGATACCATGGACTATCATTATTTCTTTGCAGTTTTTTCTTTCATATTTAATTTGGTTTTAGTTCAATCCTCTCTTGGGTATGATCCTCAAAATACTTTTGTATTTTGTTGTAATTTAAAATCATATTACAATTTGACCTGTATACTTTCAGTCCACCACATATTTATATTTGTTTGTATTGTTTATGCGTGCACTGAGGAGTAGTCAAGTTGTTGGCACCGTTGCCAGGGAGGTATTGGTTCTTAGGATTGAATTAGTTAGTAGTAATTGCATGCTTAAGAAGATAAGTAGTGAATTCTAATGTTATAGACACAACATTTTTTATTTGTTTTCAACTAAAAAATTTATTTTAAGTTAATTTTTATTATTTAATTTGGTTATTTTCTTGGTGGTGTTGTTTCGCAGTGTATGACTCGAAGAAAGAACAAGCTCCTTCCATTTGATCCTAAACCTGAAAGAACAGTACATAATACAAGAGGAATAATTCCAAGGGAAGAGCCACCATACATTGATTGATCAAGAGAAAACCCACTCTTTGAGGAACAACAAGATTAAATTCCACAACTCGAAGAGCAGATGGAAAACCGTGCACTGAGAGACTATGTCATACCCAATTTGGATGTTGCGCGAGGTAGCATCAATAGGCCGACAATCACCACTAATAAATTTGAAATAAAATTGGCCATAATCCAAATTATTCAGAGTAATCTATAATTTTAGGGATCGATTAACTAAGTCTCGAATCGACATCTTAAGCAATTTCTAACTTTATGTGATATTTTTAAATATAACAGGGTATTCGATGACACTATTTCTCTATCCTCTTCCTTTTTTCATTTTGTGATAACGCATTTATGTGGTTATATTTATAGGCTGTAGATTCAAAACCAACTTGGGAGGAGTTTGGTAATCGATTTTTGGTAAAGTATTTTCCATCGAGCAAGACGATGATACTAAGAATGGATATTGCCAATTTTCGACAACTTGAAGGTGAGACACTCTATGAGGCATGAGAGCGCTTTAAGCTAATCTTGCGTAAGGCCCCTTATCATGGTTTTCAAGATTGGCTGCAATTATAGACTTTCTACAATGGGTTGGATGGGATTTTGAGGTCTAGTGTAGATACGCATCTGTTGGGTTGTTTATGTCTAAAACTTATGTTGAGGTTGCCAACTCATAGAGGATATGACAATGAACTCATATATGTGGCTAGTAGATTGATTCACATATAAATCTAGATCATAAACTATGAATGCTATCAATGGGGAGGATAAGTATCAATAAATCTTCAAGAGACTTCATCACCTGAAGTTAATGCAAATAGATCTCAAATTTCTAACCAATATGACTTTGGGGGTAATCACATAGGTAAACATAGTGGAATTGTAACATGGAAAAATTATTCAAAGAATCAACATGAAGAGGTTAACTATATGGGAAATATGAGTGGTAATCCCTATTCTAATACTTACAACCCATGGTGGCGAGATCACTGTAATCTTAAATGAGAAGGTAACTAGCGTGGAACCTCCAACCAAGAGGTAGGTAATTTTAACCAACCTAAAAAAGTACCTCCTGTTGGATCTAATGTCCTAAGTGTAGTATTTTTTATCTATGTACATTTGTATTTTTTTGAGTGGATTGGTTTAATAAAATTATTAATGAATGACATTAATACCCTTTGAATATTGTCCTTAATTGTTTTTACATGCAAAGAAAAATGGAAGAAAATATTAGCTCACCGGTTGTCTAATGTTTAACTAATACTAACTGATACTACAAGGTTGGATCATAATACGACAAACCTAAATATGTCCGTAGTCTAATTGGAAATGAGAAAACTGATTGAAAGACTAATATGTCATCTATCAAGTACAATTAGGGAGATGCTTTGTCTTGAGCATTAGAGCGGATGACTCCCAAAAGATAGAGACATAAAATGTGGCTGTCTGGTCTATGAAAGTGTACAAGTCACGCATACATAGTCCACCATCCATCAGGATTTAGGTATGCCACACTATGAACGTCACAGGTGAGTAAATCCATAAATGATATTCAAGATCTATTCTTCTTAGGTCTAATCCGATGTACTATCAATTTAGTTAATCACATCTATGTCTTTATCTTCTAGACTTGATAGATGACATATTAGTCCCAAGATAAAGCATCTCGCCTATTAGACTTGATAGACAACATATTAGTCTTTCAATCTGTTTGCTCATTTCTAATTAAACTAATCACACGTTTAGGCTCGTTTACTAATATAAGTCGCATTTTTGTATTACGATTTGACCATGTAATACTGCTTAGTATTAGTTTAAACATTAGACAGCCAATGAACATTTGCTTCCATTTTGCTTTGTATGCAAAAAACATATGAGGAAAATCAAACAAAGTATATTAATGTAATCAATGAATTTTTATTCCCTAATTTGTTAAAAAAGTATAAGTTTATAAATGAATATACTACACTAAGGGCACGAGATCCAATAAGATTATGACATTTAGTTTGAGTCTAGTGTTAGATTGTCTCTAATGGATTTGGCAAATGCTAACTGGGGATTGGATCTTGGTGATCAAATATCATCCATAATGTATTGCTTATTTTTCTATAGTAATCTTGTTTCTTAGTGTGCTAAGAAGCAGTCAATTGTTTCCAAGTCAACAACTGAGGCTGAATATAGAAGTATAGCCTATGTCACAATAGATATTCTTTGGTTGTAATCTTTGTTAAGTGAGTTACAAGCGAAGTTGGATGATGCACCTATTTTTTCGAGTGATAACTTAAGCATAGTGGTTGTTACAACCAACCCAATCATGCATTATAAGTTCAAGCATATTGAGCTTGACTTATTTTTTGTTTAAAAAAAGGTTTTAGTTGGCCAATTAATAGTCAGTCAAATACTAGCATAAGATCAACGAGCTAATATTAACCAAACCTTTGTCCACTTCTACATTTTGTAGCATCAAGAAGAAGCTAAGAATTGTCAACATTAGGAATCACTTGCAAAACAACGGGGTTGCCTAAGAGGAGTGTCTGATGGGTGAATATTAGAGTAATCATTACTGTTGATTTTTGTATATGTTGACTTTGTCCTTTTGTTATTATATGTCAGTTTTGTTTCTATTTTAGGTTCTTATTAGAATTGTTAAACCTTAGTTATTGTAATTTCTTTTATTTAGATTTAGTTATAGAGGAGGTTAGCGTAGGTTGTTTGTTAGTGCTAATCACACTCATAACTAGTCTATATTTCTTGTATAAATTCAACTCGTTCTTGATTAAGGAATATTAGACCTGTATAAATAAAATAAGTAGATTGGTTTCTTTGTTGTTCTCTTTTAATTCTTGAGGTTTGTTTCCTTTATTAGTCTTACTAGGAAAATCAAACACTCACATTGAGTAAACTACACCATTAGTCACTAAACTATGGGTAAGTTTTCATTTTGGTCACTTAACTAAAAAAGTGTACATAATTGTCAACAAGTAATAGAGTAGTAAGTATAGAGTTATCATCTCCACAAGGACTGTATAGGAGAAAATTGTGGAAATAAATTCTTATGTAAATTGGTGACGGGAAATAATGGGGAGTAGATTAACTAATTAACTTAACTAAAAATTAACTAAGTATGCAAAATGTCACACCCTGCCCAACGAAACCTTAGTATTTGGATAATGTTCAGGTAAATAAGGCGAATGAGATAAGTTTCGAATAAGTATAGTGTTAGAACTAGACTAAGTATAAGAACCCTTTGAGTATGAACTTAGGTGAAGTTTCAAAAGTTTAAACTATAGTCCATAGGAGTAAGGCTTAAGAGGATAGTTTTAAGTGTCCAATGTTAGGATGAAATTAAGTATTTGCTATTTTTCAAGTACGCCAATGACGCTAGGGTCTGGCAGATTTTGAAAGAAATAAAGCCTACGGCTAACCTTTGGGAAAAATAAGTATGATAAGTCGAGAATAATGTTAAGGGTATAGGTATATGAGTAAGACGCCCAGTTATAAAGATGTACGATAAACTAAGTAGTGTTCACCCCCAAAAGGGGTCATTCTGGCATAGAGAGAAGGCGAACCAAGAGTGTAACACCCCAAACTCGGCCTAGACGTTACGACCGAATCCGACGTGCCACATTGAAGCGTTCAAAACATATTATATTGTTGGTTTAAAAATATTTACTTGGTGTGTTAAAAAGATACTTTTGTTATAGGTTAAAGTGAATGGAAGCTGTGCACCAGGTAGGAAACCAGAAAAAAGAGGAGGTGAGTCCATCGGACTGCTTAAGTACCAAGCTCTTTAGGATCCAATCCTAGACATGCACACTGCCATTGCCACCCTCTAACATCGTGTATATTCTTAGGTTACTATTGCAATTATGTTTATTTTAAAATAAAACATATTTAACTTTGGAAAATGTCATCATAGCAAAAGCCTTGTTTGTAATCGTGTTACTTTGAAATCAATTTATGTTTTTGAAAACAAACCCTACCATTTTGATAGTTAATATAAACTAAGTCCATCATAACAAAATATAAATCAAACTCATATTAAAAAAATAATAGAGTGGCCTTATTACATTTAAAAACCCAAAACCAAAAACAAAGATAAATAGGACGTCCAGTTCATCAGAAAGAAACCGAATTTGCAGACTTGCGTGGCCACTCCGAATCCCTCACAGCTCCAAGCCCACTATGGTTGGGGATCACCTACGTGGATGAAAAATAAAGGGGTGAGTTTTGGGAAACTCAGTGTGTAAGTTAACCCAACCATAGCCTATATCAGCTCAAACCACAGAAACAGAATAAGTTGGCCTTAGCCCAGAACAGGAATCAGAATAAAGCCCATAGGCCCATAATGATCGTAAGCAGATATTACATGCTTATGCAAAACCCAACCCATATCCAACCATATGCACCCCCTTCCAACCTTACACCATGTGGGGAGACTACTCGACCCACCCAACCACTACACGTCACAGAAATATGCAGCATGGCTGCCAGAACAGATAATGTGACAGAGTCACCAGATACAGATAATCGTGGTAGAGCCACCAGAACAGATATACGTGGCAGAGCCACAAGATCAAATAATTTGTGGCATAGCCACCAGGACGCTTCCTCCATAATATAACCCATGTCCCCATGCAACAGAGATGCAATCATGGCATACATCGTACAGATTCAGATCATCATGCTTTCCATTCAAAACTAACCCTAGGGGTATAATGGTAATTTTACACCTAAGGGTATAATGGTAATTTTTTCATGCATAGGGATATTTTAGTATTCTAACTATTTTAAGGTTTTTATGCATAACTCTACCATTTACGCACTATTAGAACACTTACCGCGCATACTTACCGAATTGGGCCAGTTGGCCCATTAACCTGATTTTGGCCCACTAAGCCCAAAATATCAATAATGCACGAAATTGCACGTACTGTAGTTTTATCACTTAAGATTATCAAAAATATTAACCCACTTATCTTTCGAGCATTCGCACACTCGCAAGTTCCCAAAATACCGACTTTTTGGCATTTCGGCTTTTCAGCCTTTGCCGATCTAGTCTATGAGAGGGTGTCAGTTACACACCTGATTTATGACGATATGCTGACGAGATCCACACACGAACTGCCTACAATTAGATTACTAACATGTTAATCTAACTACTAAAAATGAACTATAACTAACCCCTTACCATATTCGGCCCAAAGCACCTTAGGCACTAGCGAACCTACCTTTGCCGAAATTAGCGATTGTGTCTAGATTGATCGTTTCCCCTTGTCCAAGCCTCACGATCAGTGAGCCTCGAATCACACTATCATCATATTAAACAATGGTCACAACACTTAGAGCCTTAAAGCCCAAACGACAGCCTCCCTAATCCTTTAGGGATTTCGGCTTTTCTAAATCCTGAAATAAAGAATAGATTCGAAAACTTACCACCAGTTTCTTCAGTCAACGATTTCACTTAAGCTCTTATTTGATTCTGATATAGATCTAACCCTCAAAACCTAGCAGAATTCGATCTTTTAATGATCTATGAATTCGGCTATGCCCCTAAAATATGGGGTTTTCGGCTTTTAGTAACAGTGAAGAAAAGATGAGGGTTTTGTAGTGGCTTTGTCGACAGAGGTTTGGGGTTCAGAAAAAGTAAGAGTTGATCGCAAATGATAAAGAAAGATGAAAAAGAAATCAATAGGTTGGCTAGGAGAATTCGGCATAGACAATATGAACCTTCGGGTTTTCGGCTTTTGTGATATTCGGTTGTAAGGCTTAAAAATAAAAAGAATAAGGAAGTGGTGAAGAGTAAAGTGGTAGAATGATTCGGCTATGGAGAAAGGAAGAGGAGAAGATAGATGGAGAGAAGAAAGAAAAGAAAGGAGGAGGAGGAAGGATGGTCAGAGAAACGGCACAACACACCCAAATGCCCAAATTCCCACTACTACAATACCTAGCCAAATTTCCCATGCTAAAGTCCCTTGGCCGGCCACCTCTTACTCCTTGATCAGCTCCTAGATTTCCTCCCTTATCTTTATCCTTACTCAATCCCCTTATCATCTTAAACTCTACCTAACAGAGTTCCCCCTTGAGTTCCATCACCTCCCCTTTTTGTGCACAAAAATAAACACCTTATTTGCTTGTCTTATGGCTCGAACACAGGCTCTTTCTACACTTCTACACGCCACTTTTATAGCCTTCTCAGTGGCGCCACATGCCACTTTGCCACTTGCTTCCTTATGTCTTATTTTACCCAAATAATACTTAAGACCCTAGTCAACTAAAACCCCATTTTCTCTCATGGATTAAATTAAATTGAACCCCGGGTTTAATCTTAAACTTGGGCCTTCTAGAGGCCCACTAACATACTTAGACCTACGCCAAGCAGTTAAAACACAAAAAATTCTAAAATTCACCACAATTCACAGAAGTCCCAAAAATTGGGGCGTTACAACTCTACCCTCCTTAAAGAAATTTCGTCCTCGAAATTTACCTGGTCCAAACAAATGAGGGTATTGCTGTTGCATCACCTCCTCTGGCTCCCAAGTGGCTTCCTCTCTGCCATGATTACGCCAAAGCACTTTCACTAATGGGACAGATTTCCTTTTGAGAACCTTAACATCTCGAGCCAGTATCTGCACAGGCTCCTCCTCAAAGGTCAAATCAGTTTGAACGTCGATTTCTGCGACTGGCACGACATGAACAGGATCAGAACGATAGCGCTGTAACATGGAGACATGAAAAACATCGTGAATCCTGTCTAACTCAGGAGGCAGTGCCAATTGATAAGCCACTGGGCCTACTCGCCTCAAAATCCGGTAAGGCCCAATGAACCGCGGACTCAACTTGCCTTTCTTACCAAACCTCAATATCTTCTTCCAAGGAGAAACCTTTAAGAAGACCATATCCCCCCCATCGAGTACTCAATCTCCTTACGCTTCAAATCGCATACGACTTTTGTCTATCAGATGCTTCTTTTAACCGATCCCTAATTATTCTGACCTTATCCTCAGTATCAGCCACCAACTCTGGTCCAAGAACTTGTCGCTCTCCTAGTTCAGTCCAAGAACTAGGGGTACGGCACCTTCGTCCATATAGTGCTTCATATGGTGCCATTCGAATACTCGCCTGATAACTGTTATTGTATGTAAATTCTGCCAACGGCAAGTAATCCTCCCAACTACCTCGAAAGTCAATCAGGCATCCCCTCAACATGTCCTCCAGAATCTGAATAACCCTCTCCGACTGACCATCAGTTTGGGGATGGAAAGCCGTACTAAAGTTCAATCGCGTCCCCAACGCCTCATGTAACTTTTGCCAAAACCGAAATGTGAATCTGGGATCCCGGTCAGAGATAATGGAAACTGGGACTCCATGAAGTCGCACAATCTCCGTCACATACAACTTGGCTAACCTTTGAAGTGAAAAGTCAGTACGTACAGGTATGAAATGGGCTGATTTGGTCAACCTATCCACAATCACCCACACCGAATCTTTCTTCGATGGTGACAAAGGCAACCCACTCACAAAGTCCATGGTTACCTTCTCCCACTTCCAAAGTGGTATCTTCACCGGCTGTAGCAGTCCAGAAGGTAATTGATGCTCTGCTTTCACTTGTTAGCATGTCAGACATTTCCCTACAAACTCCGTTACTTCTCACTTAAGTCCAGGCCACCAGTACAATTCTCGCAAGTCGTGATACAACTTATTCCCTCCAGGATGCATGGCACACAGTCCCCCATGAGCTTCCTTCAATATTGCTTGCCTCAAGTTAGAGTCCTTCGGAACACAAATTCTTCCTCGGAAACACAGAACTCCTTCGCCATTTAACCCAAATTCAGAAGTTTCCCCTTCCTTAACTTGTTGAAAGCGAGTGACCAAAGACTCATCGTTCAACTGCTTTTCCTTAATCTGATCCACCCAGGTTGGCCTCACTTGCAACTCAGCCAATAGACTTCCATCATCATACAGACTCAAACGAGCAAACATCACTCTCAAATCAAATACAGTTCTACGACTTAGAGCGTCGGCTACCACGTTAGCCTTACCTGGGTGATACTCGATCGAACAGTCATAATCCTTAAGCAACTCAATCCATATCCTTTGCCTAAGGTTCAGCTCCTTCTGAGTCAACAAATACTTAAGACTCTTGTGGTCTGTGTATATAATACACCTCTCCCCGTACAAGTAATGTCTCCAAATCTTAAGTGCAAATATCACTGCCGCCAACTCCAAATCATGAGTAGGATAGTTCCCCTCGTGAGGCTTAAGCTGTCGTGATGCATATGCAACCACCTTACCCTCCTGCATTAACACGCAACCCAAGCCTACATGTGATGCGTCACTGTACACAGTAAAATCCTTCCCAGACTCTGTCTGAATTAACATAGGTGCTTCAGTCAGAACTTTCTTCAACTTCTCAAAAGCTTCCTGCTGGGTCTCAGTCCATACAAACGATACCCCTTTCCTTATGAGTTTTGTCAGAGGTGCTGCCATCACAGAAAAGCCTTCCACAAACCTTCTGTAGTATCCTGCCAATCCTAAAAAACTCCGTATTTCCGACACTGACCTAGGCAGCTTCCACTCCAAAATCGCGTCAACCTTCCGAGGGTCCACCTTAATCCCCTCAGTAGAGACCACATGTCCTAAGAAGGTTACTTCTTTCAACCAAAATTCACACTTGCTGAACTTCGCATAAAGTACATTCTCCCTTAACACTTGCAGCACTATATAGAGATGCTCATCATGCTTCATTTCCGTTTCAGAATATACCAGGATATCATCAATAAAGACGACTACGAACTGATCCAAAAATGGTTGGAACACCCGATTCATCAGATCCATAAATGCTGCAGGAGCATTCGTCAGTCCAAATGGCATAACCAGAAACTCGTCATGACCATACCGAGTCCTGAATGCCGTCTTATGGATATCTGCCTCCTTGACCCTTAATTGATGATATCCAGATTAAAGGTCGATCTTCGAAAATACAGACGCTCCTCTAAGCTGGTCGAACAGATCGTCAATCCTTGGCAGTGGATACTTATTCTTAATCGTCAGTTTGTTCAACTGGCGATAATCGATGCACATCCGCATTGTACCATCCTTCTTTTTCACGAATAGCACCGGTGCTCCCCATGGAGACACACTTGGCCTAATGAAGCCCCTATCCAACAACTCTTGAATTTGAGCTTTCAGCTCCACCAACTCCTTCGGTGCCATCCTATACGGTGCGATGGACACTGGTGCTGTTCCAGGCGATAAGTCGATTCCAAACTCAACCTCTCAGTTTGGATGTAATCCCGGAAGCTCCTCCGGAACTACATCTTGGAATTCCTTCACAGTCCTAACCTTGTCCACTATCAGCCCCTCCTCCTTCAACTGACTTACAAATGCCAAACAAGCCTCACAACCCTTACGAATCCACTTTTTCGCCCTCAATACCGACACCACATTGGACAAATAGTCCCCTCGTTCACCTATCATGATAACCTCCTCACCCTCCGGAGTCCTTAGCACCATTCGCTTAGCAGCACAATCCAAAGTCGCCTTATGCTTAACAAGCTAGTCTATTCCCAGAATGAGGTCAAATTCTCCAAACGGTAACTCCATCAAATCTCCAGGAAAGATCCTAACTTGAGTTTCTAATGGTACATCCTTATACAGTTTATCTACCCTAATCGAGTGACCCAAAGGACTTAACATAGATACCCCACTCACCATCTTCTCAGAGTGCACACCCAAGACCCAGATATGGCACATGTAACATAGGAATGAGTAGATCCAATATCTACCAAGGCAGTATACGACATGCTAGAAACCAAAAACGTACCAGTTATGACGTCAGGTGCGTCGCCCTCCTCTCGACGACGAGCTGCATATACCAAAGCTGGCTGTCGAGCTTTGGCATTTCCGACACCCCTGCCAGGTGCCCCTCGACCTCGACCATTTTCGTTTCCACCCCTACCTTGTCCACGTCCTCTCAGTGGTTGTGGTCCACCTCTCAAGGGTTGAGCAACCCTCTGCACAGCAACCTGAGCCTGATCAACTCTATGCTCTATAGATCTGTATCGGAAACAAGCACCAGAACGTTTCCTACACTCGCCCAAATGTACCTTACCACAGTCTCCACAGATTGATGGTCTAACCACATTCATCGGCACTGCTCGAACTGGTTCCTCTACTCTTGCTCTCTTAACATTCCTATTAGCACCAACCGAGGGTCCTGAATCCCTCCAAAAACGGTTTCGATCCTTCTCCCGATTCTACTTTTCAGCCCCTTAACCTCCTCAGCTATCTTTACCTTCTCCACCAAGACCGCGAAGTCTCGCTCCCTCTGCGGAGCAATCAACACCCTCAGGTCATCCCTAAGACCATCCTCGAAGCGCACACTTTGCTCATATTCTGTAGCGACTATGCCTACGGCATACCGACTCAGCCTTAGAAACTCGGCCTCGTCTCGCAGCAACGATATGGCTCCTTTCAGCTTCTGTTCCACCGAGCAGTCCAAGTCATCCATAATCTGTTCCGTGGCCTCCAACCAATATTCTGCCACATTTGGGGCTACACCGGACACGCCCTTAAAAATTTTCGCTCCATTAGCCTGGAGCCGTTCAGAAATCGATCCTTGAATTTCGTTGCCCGAACTTGCCCCGACAACCCTTTCCAGAACACGAAGCATTACCTGCGACAGAGCGTCATCCCCGACACCACGATCATGAGACTCCACTTTCGTTGCTGATGGTACCGGTGCATCTGCTACCGGCATATGTCCCGAAGACGAAGATACCGCTCGAGCCCTTCCTCGGCCACGTCCACGGCCTCTTCCACGAGTGGCTCTTGTATTCATATCGTATTATCTGTTTACGAATTTTATGCATTAACTCAGTATTTCAGTGATTATTACAGATGTTTTATGAATCAGACAGTATTTCAGAGTTTGTTCTCGTAGAGTCGAAGCCTAGCTATAGTTTTAGTCTCCTATCATACCTTCCTATGGTTTCAATATCATCCTATCTAGAGTATCCCTGTAGGGTTCCAGTACAGACAGATAATTCAAAAAAAAAAATATTCAGAGAAGTTCAGGGTAATACTTATAAGCTTGAGCCGGAGATTCGGAATGCCACTTCAAGACCCAAATTTTGGAAACAGAGTTTTTATAAAACTTTCATTTTTGAAAAATCCTTTTTTTTACAAACCCATTTCACAGCCGAATTGTTGCAACCGGGCTCTGATACCACTAAATGTAACATCCCAAACATGGCCTAGACGTTACGACCGAATCCGACGTGCCACATTGAAGCGTTCAAAACATATTATATTGTTGGTTTAAAAACCTTTACTTGGTGTGTTAAAAAGATACTTTTGTTATAGGTTAAAGTGAATGGAAGCTGTGCACCAGGTAGGAAACCAGAAAAAAGAGGAGGTGAGTCCATTGGACTGCTTAAGTACCAAGCTCTTTCGGATCCAATCCTAGACATGCACACCGTCATTGCCACACTCTAACATCGTGTATATTCTTAGGTTACTATTGTAATTATGTTCAATTTAAAATAAAACATATTTAACTTTGGAAAACGTCATCATAGCAAAAGCCTTGTTTGTAATCGTGTTACTTTGAAATCAATTTATGTTTTTGAAAACAAACCCTAGATCTAGCCCATTTTGATAGTTAATATAAACTAAGTCCATCATAACAAAATATAAATCAAACCCATATTAAAAAAATAATAGAGCGGCCTTATTACATTTAAAAACCCAAAACCAAAACAAAGATAAATAGGACGTCCAGTTCATCAGAAATAAACTGAATTTGTAGACTTGCGTGGCCACTCCGAATCCCTCACAGCTCCAAGCCCACTATGGTTGGGGATCACCTGCGTGGATGAAAAATAAAGGGGTGAGTTTTGGGAAACTCAGTGTGTAAGTTAACCCAACCATAGCCTATATCAGCTCAAACCATAGAAACAGAATAAGTTGGCCTTAGCCCAGAACAGGAATCAGAATAAAGCCCATAGGCCCATAATGCATCGAGCAGATATTACATGCTTATGCAAAACCCAACCCATATCCAACCATATGCACCCCCTTCCAACCTTACACCATGTGGGGAGACTACTCGACCCACCCAAACGCTACACGTCACAGAAATATGCAGCATGGCTGCCAGAACAGATAATGTGACAGAGTCACCAGATACAGATAATCGTGGTAGAGCCACCAGAATAGATATACGTGGCAGAGCCACCAGATCAAATAATTTGTGGCATAGCCACCAGGACGCTTCCTCCATAATATAACCCATGTCCCCATGCAACAGAGATGCAATCATGGCATACATCGTACAGATTCAGATCATCATGCTTTCCATTCAAAACTAACCCTAGGGGTATAATGGTAATTTTACACCTAAGGGTATAATGGTAATTTTTCCATGCATAGGGATATTTTAGTATTCTAACTATTTTAAGGTTTTCATGCATAACTCTACCATTTACGCACTATCAAAACACTTACCGAATTGGGCCAGTTGGCCCATTAACCCGATTTCGGCCCACTAAGCCCAAAATATCAATAATGCACGAAATTGCACGTACTGCAGTTTTATCACTTAAGATTATCAAAAATATTAACCCACTTATCTTTCGAGCATTCGCACATTCGCAAGTTCCCAAAATACCGACTTTTCGACATTTCGGCTTTTCGGCTTTTGCCGATCTAGTCTATGAGAGGGTGTCGATTACACACGATTTATGACGATATCCGATGTGAGATCCACACACGAGCGCCTACAATTAGATTACTAACATGTTAATCTAACTACTAAAAATGAACTATAACTAACCCCTTACCATATTCGGCCCAAAGCACCTTAGGCACTAGCGAACCTACCTTTGCCGAAATTAGCGATTGTGTCTAGATTCAGTCGTTTCCCCTTGTCCAAGCCTCTGATCAGCAGCCTCTGAATCACACTATCATCATAATAAACAATGGTCACAACGCTTAGAGCCTTAAAGCCCAAACGACAGCCTCCCTAATCCTTTAGGGATTTCGGCTTTTCTAAATCCCGAAATAAAGAATAGATTCGAAAACTTACCACTAGTTTCTTCAGCCAACGATTTCACTTAAGCTCTTATTTGATTCTGATATAGATCTAACCCTCAAAACCTAGCAGAAGTCGATCTTTTAATGATCTAAGAATTCGGTTATGCCCCTAAAATATGGGGTTTTCGGCTTTTAGTAACAGTGAAGAAAAGATGAGGGTTTTGGAGTGGCTTTGTCGACAGAGATTTGGGGTTCAAAAAAAGTAAGAGTTGATCACAAAGGATGAAGAAAGACGAAAAAGAAATCAATAGGTTGGCTAGGAGAATTCGGCACAGACAATATAAACCTTCGGGTTTTCGGCTTTTGTGATATTCGGCTGTAAGGCTTAAAAATAAAAGGAATAAGAAAGTGGTGAAGAGTAAAGTGGTAGAATGATTTGGCTATGGAGAAAGGAAGAGGAGAAGGCAGATGGAGAGAAGAAAGAAAAGAAGGGAGGAGGAGGAAGGGTGGTCAGAGAAATGGCACAACACACCCAAATGCCCAAATTCCCACTACTACAATACCTAGCCGAATTTCCCATGCTAAAGTCCCTTGGCCAGCCACCTCTTACTCCTTGATCAGATCCTAGATTTCCTCCCTTATCTTTATCCTTACTCAATCCCCTTATCATCTTAAACTCTACCTAACAGAGTTCCCCCTTGAGTTCCATCACCTCCCCTTTTTGTGCACAAAAATAAACACCTTATTTGCTTGTCTCATGGCTCGAACACAGGCTCTTTCTACACTTCTACACGCCACTTTTATAGCCTTCTCAGTGGCGCCACATGCCACTTTGCCACTTGCTTCCTTATGTCTTATTTTACCCAAATAATACTTAAGACCCTAGTCAACCAAAACCCCATTTTCTCTTATGGATTAAATTAAATTGAACCCCAGGTTTAATTTTAAACTTGGGCCTTCTAGAGGCCCACTAACATACTTAGACCTACGCCAAGCAGTTAAAACAAAAAAAATTCTAAAATTCACCACAATTCACAAAAGTCCCGAAAATTGAGGCGTTACAAAGAGTGTTCTGTTTATATGGCCCTCTGTAATAGGAATGATTAAGGAACCATAAGGAGGAATATTCGACTAAATAATAGTAGTCGCCCAAATGAATTTTTGGCATATAAAATGGACGAATTCTGATATGGAAATAAGTAGACAAAGATTCCTAGTTAGGATAGGATGATAAGTGAAACAAAAGTAATGGTTACGTAAAGGATGAATATGAGTTATGAGGCCACGCTAGAAGGCATAATAACTCTAAAGACCAATAAGGTCTAGTACCATTTGATTTGTAAGGAAAGTTGGTTGGGAACTAACCAAACATGAACCAGAAGTACTGAAAGAGTATCAGTTAGGTCTCTTAGACGTGGCAGATTTTGATAAGACACTTAGTCTTGACGTGACATTTATCAAGTCCCCATCAAAACTTGAGTTAAGTTAAAAGGACACCCGTGTTAAGTTAAGGGGGTTATCTTCCCTTTTAAGAAGGAGGAGGATGAGTAGATAAAAGGATACCCCCGGGTTAAATTAAGGGGGTTATCTTTCCTTTTAAGGAGGAAGAGCATGAGTAGACAAAAGGATACCCCCGATTCCTGCTAGTGATTTCTCTCTTAGCAATGTACGTTTCATGACTTTGTCTGCTAGAGAAACACAGATTTGTACGTATACTTGAAGAAGCAAGGCTAAATGATATGTTTGAGTTAAAGTAGAGGTGAAAGGTTACTCAAATAAGCTCTAACAAAGTGTCTCTGTTTAGAAAGGCGAGGAGGCCATAGTATCTAGTTATGTAACAACCCATTTTCAGTGAAATCGAAATGTGGTTTCTGGACCACAAATCTGAGCCGAAAAGAAAATTTATTTTAATATTATTGTATGGTCTGATTATGATAGGAATACCATATGAAAATTCTGATAAGAAAATTTTATTGATTATGTACTTAATTATGGAAAGGACCAAATTGCATAGAATACAAAAATTGAATTGTAGTAGCTAGAAGGATCAAATAGCTATGAAATTCAAAACTTGAGGTCCATATATGGTAATTAGACCATTAAAGAAAAGTTAGTAGATATTTTTGATGAATCATCCATTGAAAATTAGAAAAAGGAAATGATTAAATTGGAAAATGGAAAAATTAATGGATGTTAAATAATTAAATAGAAATATTATTATATATCATCTTCATCCCCAAAATATACATGGAAACCCTAGGAGAGAGAAAGGAAACTAATAAAGCTTAATTAGATCTGGACAACTCAAATTCGAAGCTAGACCAATGAAAAGAAAAAGTTTCAGATTAGTAGATTTTCATACACAAACAAATGTCGAGGTAAGTTCGTATAACTAAATTATGTTTATTTTCATGCTTGAATTGAATGTGGTATGTGATTGTATGAATTAAACAAATGTTATAAATAAATGAAATAATCACATATTCAATCAAGTCTGGAAAATGTTAAGTTTTGTTTGGATAATGAAATTCGATGGATATATGTGATTTTTCGTATTAAATATGGTCCTGCATATGTTGCGAACAGAATATAGCTCGGATTACCAATCCTGTTATAGCCTTCTCGAGCATTCTATTATATAGTTCCTACGAGCATCTTGATCGGTAGTGATTTTGCATGTGTTGCACATTACCATAGCTCTTTGTGAGCGTCCTGTTACATGATTCGATCGATTGTGATCAAGCATATGATGCGGACACAAACACAGCTCTAAGTGAGCATCCTAATATAGGCTCTTATGAGCTTCCAGACATGGCTCGCTTGAACTCCCTGTTACCTTATCCGGTGCTCCCTGATGTTAACTCTTCGAAGTTATCTGTTAAGCTCTATGAGCTCCCTGATTTAAAACTCGCATGAGTTTCCTATTTGGCCCGAATAAGTGTCTTATTACATGGTTCATCTGAGCATCCTGATATGTGGCTCGAGAGTGTGCTCCCTGATTAAGTGCCCTAATGGGTACCCTTGATTATACATTGACAGTTTACAGTTTTGTATACCTTGTGTTTATTACCTGAGAATCCATCGATATTTCAATAATTCAATGGATAAAACTCATTACTTGATAAATTATGAGATTAAAAGAATTATGTCTCAAATGCTTCTGAAAGTTTTAGCAAAATGAGCTCATCCATGCTTACTTGATGTACATGAGAATTATGTGACTAACTTGCTTACTTGAGTGTGTATGATTAGGAAATTTTGCTAATTTTTTTGGAAAGCATGATATTGTTATGCTTATTTAAATGAATATGATTGGTAAGTTTACTTCCCATTATACGAACTTACTAAGCATTAAATGCTTACTAGGTTTTCTTTTCTCTATTTTATAGTGCTTGGAAACTCACAAAGGTTGGAGATCGGTCGGAGCATCATCACACTAACCACTAGTTCATTTTGGTATAAAGAGTAAACTTATTTTGGTTTAATGGCATGTATAGGCTAAATTTGCCAATGTTGGCATGTAAATGGTTGTTGTAATCTAGCCATTGGAATGGCTAGAATGATATGTTTTGGTATATAATTATAAGGCCATAACATGTTTGATGTGTTTTGAAATGGTTAAGTAATAGATGATATATGAATCAAATGGTAAATGAATTTGAGTTAGTACATATGATACAAATTTACCTAAGAACATAAATGAAAATTTGGTAAGCTTAATCATTTGAATATACATGCTAATATATCTTATACAATATTAGTATTAAGCTTGATTATAATGTCTTGGATTGGTTATGAATGTGTATAAGTATTGTTGTAGGTTAATGGCTAATTTGGGTGAGAAATAAGGCTAGCAAATGACCTTATTCTGTCCATACGGGTAGACACACAGGCATGTGCCTTGACCGTGAGTGACACACTGTAATATCCTGATTTTGGGCCTAGTCAGAATAGTGGTTTTGTGACCACAAAATTCGAGATAGAAATAATTATTTTATGATTATTTTGAGGTCTATGATATGATTGCATGATTGTGTGAAATTTTCGTGAAGAAATTTTATGCATAAAGTGCTTAAATTGAAATTAGGGACTAAATCGAATAATCTGCAAAACTTGCATTCTAGAAGTTTCTAGTATGAAATTGTTTTGAAATATTAATTAGGAGGTCTTAAATAGAAATTTCACCAATTTCTAAGTTTATGGACAAAAATTGGACATGGATGGAATTTTTGGAAAGTTTAGTAGTAAGGGCATTTTGGTCATTTAGGGGTAAAATGAATTAAAATACAAAATTAAAAGCCAATTTTGCTCATCTTCTTCACCATGGCCGAATATAGCAAGGAGAAACCATGGATAGGGTTTTTCAAGCTTCCAAGCTCGATTGTAAGTCCATTCTAGCCCCGTTTTTTCAAGTTCTTTACGTTTTTGGAGATCCAGAGCTCGATTTAGCTTATGCTAGCAATAATTTAACCTAGGGTTTATATTTGGAAAAATACCCATAGGTGAAATTTGTGTATTTTGGTGTTTTATGATAGAATATTAGGTTTAAAATTATGTTAGACAACTTGTGCTACTCGGTTTTAAGTGAAAACGAGCAAAAGGGCTTAATCGGTAAAAATACCTAATAGTCATAAGTACATGTTAGAGTGATAATTTGATGTTGCCATAGAAGGGAAAAATGATCAGCATGTTATAAAACATAAAAAAATAGGCTGAAGTTTAATTTACGAGCTTTGGGGCAAAAGTGTAAATATGCAAAAGTTTAGGGGCAAAATTGTAATTTTTCCAAAATATGATTTTGGGTCAATTTGAATAATGTGAGTCCTAATTAGACTATATTTTAAATGATAGAGCAAGGAAAATTGAAATTCGGGCTAAAATGGGGAAAATACCAAGTTGTGAACGAAATGGTAAAAGTAGCCATTTTCGCATACTAGGTAAGTTCATGTGTAAATGTAGTAACATAATTGTCATTTTAAGTAATTTAATGTTATTTATGTGATATGATGATTAATATCATGAACTATTATGCTTTATGGTTATTATTGAATAATATGTAAATTATGATTTGCTACCGAGTATCAGTTTCGATGTTTCGTGGAAGAGGGCAAAGATGTGTAATCGAGGAAAAGGCCCGTTTGAACCTTGGGAATAGATTAGAATACAAGTGACATGTCACTAGGATGGTTGAGTTCCGAACTCGTTGAGTTGAGTCCGAGTTCGTGAAATGTAACTAGGCATCCGAGCTCGCTGAGTTGAGTCCGAGTTCACTTATGGATGCGAACGCCCGAGCTCGTTGAGTTGAGTCCGAGTTCGCTTATGGGCGGGTTACGTAGTAGCTTGGCTACATATGTGGCACTTATGTGCAAACTTTCCATGTATCTGAATTATATTTCGATGTGTTCAACGGGTAAAGTTCTACTCAAATGGAGGAATACTTAAGATGAAAGGGACGTATTGGTAAGTGTTGTGAAATGGATACTTTGAACAGGTATGTACTTAACCCTCGGGTTGAAAAATCGATATAACAACAATATGGTAAGATGATAAATGAAAATATGATATGAATGTCTTGGTGATGATTATGCAAATGATGTTTTATGTTTGCTTATATGGTTATGTTACTTGCTATTTGCATGTGAACTTACTAAGCATTTATGCTTACTCCCTCCTTTTCATTCCTTGTAGTGTTGACAAGCTAGCTCGGAAATTGGGAACGGTCGGAGGCACGTTCACACTATCCGTATACCATCTTGGCATAATGGCTTGTATATTTTGAGTATGACATGTATAGCATTATAATCATTTTGTATATATGGTCTTATGATATGATTATTGAGTAGTATAAAAATGCTTGGTAATGATTAGCCATTGGAATGGCTAATTATGATCATATTTGGTGTTATGTATTTCAAATTGCTAGTTAATCCATGGAAACCATGAAATAGGTAAAATTTACCATAAAATAGATTCAGACAGCAATAGTGACGTGAATTTGAAAAATCATTAAAAATAGTAGAGATATAATTAGATGATGAATAAAATATGTAATTGAAGAATTATGAGTCTATTTTCATATGGAAGAAATGAAACAGGTATATGAGTTATATTTTATAAGATGTTTAAATTTTTGTGAAATAGGGCTAGAGCGATTTCTGGATCCCCTGTTCTGATTTTGGAAATTCACCATAACTTGTATAAAAATAATTAGAAGTCATAATTTATATGTACAGATTTCTTATTGAGTCTAGTTTTAAGAGAAACAAACTTCATAGTCATTGAAATTCTGTACAGAGAGATATCTGATTCATAATACACAGAGGGCAGAGCAGTCAAACCCTGAAATAGGGGAGACTTTAACTAATAAACTGTACTAATTGGCCAGGCCAAAAATTCTAAAAAAAAATTAGTAAATAGATATATGAGTCTATTTTCAGGGAAAATTGATGGGATTGGATTTCGAGTTTTGTAACTCGAGATATGAATTTTTAAGCAACTGTGACGCAGATTGCTAGTTTGACTGGAAATTTTAAAATTAAATTGTTTGAGCTGTTTAAGCAATGAATTAAGTCTGTTAACACCTCGTGTTCGACTCCGGAAATGGTCTCAGGTACGGGGAGTTAAATTTGGTGGTATCAGAGCTAGGTTTAGTCGGTTCTCGGACTAACCTAGCATGTGTAAAGTTTTAGCTATACATGCCACTGATCTGTGATAGTGTGACGTCTTCCGACGCGTATGAGTACTGTCTTATTTAGATAGGGTACTCTCCAACTGAGCTGCGCCGACCATGTTCAATGTTATGTAAAGGTATTTGAGTAAAATTATGATTATGATAAGTATCGGTTCAGAAAAGGATGAATAAAGGTTTATGATACATATGTGATAAATATTCATATTTGCTTAATGCTCATATGATGTAGTGTATATGGCTTACTTGATAAGATGAACGGAATAAATAGAAAGTATTAGAGGTATGAATAAAAGTCATAATATTATGATACGAATGAAAATGTCCTTATTTTGATTTGGATGTCGAATGTTGATGAATGCTAATGATATATAATTTTTATGAGATAAAGGATTATAATGAAATGAACTTATCTGTGTTAAATTGTTGGACTGAATTATATGATTGTAATGATATGTACACGATGATGCACGAAATGAAAGTTATGATTGTGGTGCAAATATCTATGTTTGTTTGGCCTTATATGATGTCATGAGCATGACTTAATTTAATTAAATGAATGGATAAGTAAAGCTATCTAGAAAACATAGAATGTATGCATAAGTATATTGTCTAAATGGGACAATAGGAAAATTGGTGTAAGCCAACATGAATGAATGACATGATTTTGATGATGTTGTTATGATGATGGAAGTTGTGTCATATGTGTATGTATAAGAAAGTCGAGTCGGAGGTCCTACAACCCCTCCCCTTACCGAAGTGGTACTTATAATGGAATTTCATGAGATTTGTATTGAATAAGTTTCGGTTGAGAACCCAAAGAGTTCGAAGTGATAGAATAATTATAAGTATGATCAGAGATTGAAAATGAGCTGATAAGTAAAGTCGAGCGATAAAGTATCGGATTGACGTAAAGATTATTGGAATTATGCCTTTGTTCTAGTTAGAAAAGGAATTCTCCTTGGTAAACCGAATTACTCAGGTGCAAGGTCGAAAAAAGTGTAAATCGAAATTTATTCAGAACTGGCCTTCTTTAGTGAATGGTTTAATATGAAATTTGTGTGGCAGAACTAGTTAGGGAAATGATATTTGAAATGTGAACTATCCGAGTGTGATAGTTATGATCGGACAGATTTAGCAGTCTCTTTTGAGATGTTTTATGTGTTTACCCGTTCTTAGAAATATTTCTATGGCTATTGATCTTCTGAAGAAATTCTTGTTATATGGGAATGTCTTTTAATCCTGGTGTTGGATGAAAGCATTGGTAGTCTGACTGGTTTATAATTTATATTGCTTTATTTCATCGGGTATTCTATTTCATTTAAATCGATAAGAATTGATGAGAGAATATATATGATATTATGATTCTGTTTCTTCTACTTGATGCTTCATCTGATATATATGTATGGGAAGATATATTGTTCTTGTTAGATTTGATTCCAGTGGGATTAAATGACATTTTCTTTTGGACTTTCTTTCTTTGAAGAATTATCGAGGTATTCCGTATTTTCTCTATGAGTTTGGTTTTCTATTCTCCAACATAGTATCGTATCTTGGGTTTCTTTATTCTGGATTTCTTTATTCTGGATTTCTCTATCTTGGATTTCTTTATTCGGTTTTCTTGTTATCTTTGTTCCATAATTTGTTAATTATGACTCGTGTTCGAAGTGCGTTCTTCTGCTCGTGATAATCATGTCAAATATGACTATACTTCTAATTTGATCTTGGTAATGTGGTGATTTTAGTATTGGGGTTTTTTTTTAATTTCTGTGTAAGGATTTGACATCAGTAAAGGCATAAGTGATAAAAGCGTGAGTTTTAGTCGGTATGGTGGATTATCTATTTGAAAGATTTCATGTGACAATTATTTTAGGATTATTTTTCCCAAGTTTGATAATAGAATTTCATTTTGTACGGATAAAAGAGTAAATAGTCTGAACGAGAAGTGTATATTTATTAGAAAAAGTTTGATATTAGTTAAAGTCACTACGAATGATAAGGTTTTCATTTTGTGAAAGCTGAAAAGTTTATTACATATTGACAAAGTTCGGATAGATGAGAATATTGGTAACCAAGCGCGTCGAACTAGACTAGTCTACATTGAGTAAAGACTTCGACTTTCGAAGAATGTCTTGTGGCATGAATTGTGATGTGTTTCAAGACGGTGAGGTAATGTGATAGTTTAGAGCATTCGATGTTACATAAAATCGGAGTTGTTAAAGGGGTTAAAGCCGAGCATTGGGATCTATCAAAATTATCCTTGTCGGTGTTGATATTGGGATGGAAATGAGAAGGATTATTCTTGAGGCCATATCGAATTATTTCCATGGCGAGAAAGAGGAAAATGTGATGTATCCTATTGTTAAATGTTTGGCGAGATCTATAAATCATATCTCGTATTGAATGAATTCCTACTCATCGATTCATGGAAATTCAGGTCTCTTTGATTGTTAGATTTCTTGGAATTTCGGTCTCCATTAATCAAGTTAAGATCCGGGTTTTATGTCATGATATCATGGGAAACTGAGAAGGGTTGAAAATTTAAGAACAGTTGAGAGTTGAGATGTAAGCTTTCAGATCATATGAGAAATTAAAGAGATGTATTGGAGGTACAGTATAAGTGAAAGTTCTTCGGCACCGAATATGAGATTAAAAGTGAAGACCACTTTTTTGGTAAGATTTTCGGGGACGAAAATCCCTAAAGGGGGGGGAGAGTTGTAATATCCTGATTTTGGGCCTAGTCGGAATAGTGGTTTTGTGACCACAAAATTCGAGATAGAAATAATTATTTTATGATTATTTTGAGGTCTATGATATGATTGCATGATTGTGTGAAATTTTCGTGAAGAAATTTTATGCATAAAGTGCTTAAATTGAAATTAGGGACTAAATCGAATAATCTGTAAAACTTGTATTCTAGAAGTTTCTAGTATGAAATTGTTTTGAAATATTAATTAGGAGATCTTAAATAGCAATTTCACCAATTTCTAAGTTTATGGACAAAAATTGGACATGGATGGAATTTTTGGAAAGTTTAGTAGTAAGGGCATTTTGGTCATTTAGGGGTAAAATGAATTAAAATACAACATTAAAAGCCAATTTTGCTCATCTTCTTCACCATGGCCAAATATAGCAAGGAGAAACCATGGCTAGGGTTTTTCAAGCTTCCAAGCTCGATTGTAAGTCCATTCTAGCCCCGTTTTTCAAGTTCTTTACGTTTTTGAGATCTGGTAGCTCGATTTAGCTTATGCTAGCAATAATTTAACCTAGGGTTTATATTTGGAAAAATACCCATAGGTGAAATTTGTGTATTTTGGTGTTTTATGATAGAATATGAGGTTTAAAATTATGTTAGACAACTTGTGCTACTCGGTTTTAAGTGAAAACGAGCAAAAGGGCTTAATCGGTAAAAATACCTAATAGTCATAAGTACATGTTAGAGTGAGAATTTGATGTTGCCATAGAAGGTAAAAATGATCAGCATGTCATAAAACATAAGAAAATAGGCTGAAGTTTAATTTACGAGCTTTGAGGCAAAAGTGTAAATATGCAAAAGTTTAGGGGCAAAATTGTAATTTTTCCAAAATATGATTTTGGGTCAATTTGAATAATGTGAGTCCTAATTAGACTATATTTTAAATGATAGAGCAAGGAAAACTGAAATTCGGGCTAAAATGGGGAAAATACCAAGTTGTGAACGAAATGGTAAAAGTAGCCATTTTCGCATACTAGGTAAGTTCATGTGTAAATGTAGTAACATAATTGTCATTTTAAGTAATTTAATGTTATTTATGTGATATGATGATTAATATCATGAACTATTATGCTTTATGGTTATTATTGAATAATATGTAAATTATGATTTACTACCGAGTATTAGTTTCGATGTTTCGTGGAAGAGGGCAAAGATGTGTAATCGAGGAAAAAGCCCGTTTGAACCTTGGGAATAGATTAGAATACAAGTGACATGTCACTAGGATGGTTGAGTTCCGAACCCGTTGAGTTGAGTCCGAGTTTGTGAAATGTAACTAGGTATCCGAGCTCGTTGAGTTGAGTCCGAGTTCACTTATGGATGCGAACGCCCGAGCTCGTTGAGTTGAGTCCCAGTTCACTTATGGGTGGGTTACATAGTAGCTTGGCTACATATGTGGCACTTATGTGCAAACTTTCCATGTATCTGAATTATATTCCGATGTGTTCAACGGGTAAAGTTCTACTCAAATGGAGGAATACTTAAGATGAAAGGGACGTATTGGTAAGTGTTGTGAAATGGATACTTTGAACAGGTATGTACTTAACCCTCGGGCTGAAAAATCGATATAACAACAATATGGTAAGATGATAAATGAAAATATGATATGAATGTCTTGGTGATGATTATGCAAATGATGTTTTATGTTTGCTTATATGGTTATGTTACTTGCTATTTGCATGTGAACTTACTAAGCATTTATGCTTACTCCCACCTTTTCATTCCTTGTAGTGTTGACAAGCTAGCTCGGAAATCGGGAACGGTCGGAGGCACGTTCACACTATCCGTATACCATCTTGGCATAATGGCTTGTATATTTTGAGTATGGCATGTATAGCATTATAATCATTTTGTATATATGGTCTTATGATATGGTTATTGAGTAGTATAAAAATGCTTGGTAATGATTAGCCATTGGAATGGCTAATTATGATCATATTTGGTGTTATGTATGTCAAATTGCTAATTAATCCATGGAAACCATGAAATAGGTAAAATTTACCATAAAATAGATTCAGACAGCAGTAGTGATGTGAATTTGAAAAATCATTAAAAATAGTAGAGATATAATTAGATGATGAATAAAATATGGAATTGAAGAATTATGAGTCTATTTTTATATGGAAGAAACGAAACAGGTATATGAGTTATATTTTATAAGATGTTTAAATTTTTGTGAAACAGGGCCAGAGCAATTTCTGGATCCCCTGTTCTGATTTTAGAAATTCACCATAAATTGTATAAAAATAATTAGAAGTCATAATTTATATGTACAGATTTCTTATTGAGTCTAGTTTTAAGATAAACAAACTTCATTGTCATTGAAATTCTGTACAGAGAGATATCTGATTCGTAATACACAAAGGGCAGAGCAGTCGAACCCTGAAACAGGGGAGACTTTAACTAATAAACTGTACTAATTGGCCAGAACAAAAATTCTAGAAAAAAATTAGTTAATCGATATATGAGTCTGTTTCCAGGGAAAATTGACGTAATTGGATTTCAAGTTTCGTAACTCGAGATATGAATTTTTAAGCGGCTGTGACGCAGATTGCTAGTTTGACTGGAAATTTTAAAATTAAATTGTTTGAGCTGTTTAAGCAATGAATTAAGTCTGTTAACACCTCGTGTTCGACTCCGGCAACGGTCTCGGGTACGGGGTGTTACACACACGGCTTGGCACATGGGCATGTGGATTGGCCATGTGTCCCCTGCATCTTAAAATTGAGAAACAGAATGCTCAGAATTTGGCATATTGGTGGAGACATGGGCTTATGTCTTGGCCGTGTGAAACCTGCACTTAATTTGTGAAAATTAAATTGACCACACGGCCTTGCACACAGGCATGTGGCAAGCCGTGTGGCACAAGTCAAAGAGTTACACGGGTAAAGACACGGGTTGAGACATGGCCGTGTGCCTTATATCGAACGCCCATACGGCCTGAGACATGGGCATGTCACTTGGCCGTACACACAAGGGCGTGTGACCCTTGTGTTAAAGAAAAAAATTTAAATTTTGCGAAAAATTCTCTGAGATCCCAATTTAATCTCGACTTGATTCTAATGATTAAATTGGACCTCGAGGGTCCATTCAAGGGACGATATGAATAATTTCAGATATGAATAGTAAATGACTTGAATTATTTGTAATTATGCTGTAAACTTCGATAATACTCCGTAACCTTATTCCAACGATGAATACGGGTTGGGGTGTTACAAGTTGGATAAAGATTTAGAGCTCCAGCGGTTGATTCAAGAAGAAAGGAGTAGATCTGAAGTTTAAGTTGTCTTTAAGGTTATAAGGTGAATCTCTAAGTTGACTCTTGCAAATGTATCATGCTTGTTAGAACCTTTCATGAAAATAAGACAAAGTGCATGGTGTGATGATTCTGTGTGAAATGTATGTCTGATGAATTTGCATGAATGACTCATATGAAAAATGGTTAATGTGTCTGAATGAGTAAAGTATGCCTATGTGTGTTTTGATCATATGATCAAGAAGTTGTGAAAGAGTCTGTCATAAGTAAGTTAGATGTGAATAAGTCTGTCAAGTATGATTCTACATGAAGTGTTTGTGCCTATCTCCAGAGTCGTCTAAAGGGATCTATCGGGACTAAAAACACAAATCTCTGAAAGAAAAAGTCTGTGACACTTTGAAGACCATATAGTGTAAGACCTTGGCTGGTCTACAACATCATATAGAATATCTAAAGGACTTATTACTAATAAATATAAGAATATCATTTCTAAATGGATACCTAAAGGGACTAAAATCTTGGAAACTAATGCTTATGGACCCAAAATAAATTTGGTACCAAAAGCAAAAATTTAGTTTTATGTTTGTAGAGAAAGGTGCATTGCTTCAAGGAGAGCAACAGAAATGCAAATTCTATGTGATTGCACCTTAATATTTTTAGTATATTAGTTCACTTGTTCTTAAGCTTTCTTTTCCTCTTAAGCTTTATTTGAGTACTTTTTATATAACAAAAAGGGGAAGAAGAGAGAAGTAAATTTCATAGAGAAAGGTAAATTTTATGGTTGAATGATTATGATTAATTGACTATATGCCAAATTTAAGTGACCAACTTTTCAAAGTACAATGAATGTCAAATTTGACCTTATTTTTTTAAGTCTTAAATTGAAAATGAATTTTATATAGGGTGAGCTTAGATTGAAAATGACTTTTATAAAGGGGAAGCAATTTATTCAAAAAAAATTACAAAATGTTTTGTTATATAATAAATGAGGAGATTGTTAAACCAAGTTTATTTGATAATATGTTTTGATATATCAAATTAAAGTGTTTTTCGAATAAAAGTTAAAGTTGAACATAATTGGAAAAATGATAAAATCTAGTTAAAATGGTTTCAATTAAGTTAAACATTTTCAATCATGTTAAAACTATTTTTTAAACAAGTCAGTATTACTTCAAGCCAAAAAGTATCAATACTTTTTGGCCAAGTATTGATAGTTTTCAAGATATTGATACCCATTCTAAAATTGATACCAAATTGACATTATGTTTTCAATTTACACATACCTTTTTACCAAGTATCGATAATTTTTCTTTGGTATCGTCGTAAACTAATTTCAATGCTCACTGAATCAGACATTAAATGCTAATAGTATTGATACTCGTTGAAAAATTATCGATACCTTCTGCTACAGGTGAATTTAATGATTTTGTATTTTCATCCCCGATGGCTCTATTAACTTTCACAACAACCCTAATTGTTGGAAATGTATTAGAGGGTATAAATATCATGTTCTAAAGGTCCTGTAATAAAGAGAGAAATCATCAAGCTTAAAGATCAATCAAAACAACCTTAATGCTCAATTCTTTCATATTCTTCTTATAAACATTTGTGATTTTTCATTGTATTTAGTCAATTCTTTGTATTTGTGCTTAATTGGAAAACACATCAATCTTGTAAAGATTACTTCTTATCTTGCTATTTGTTATTCTCTTTGAGAAGGTTGAGTCTTAAGGTTTGAGTAGAAACCTTAAAGGAGTTGCAATGTTAAGATTTTGGGTAGAAATCTTAAGGGAGATTGTAAGGTTAAACCTTGTCCTCAAAGGTTGTCAAATCATTGAATTTGGGAAAATCCTTAATTGTGGAAAGTTAAGGTAGTGGAGTAGTTAATTGAGGTCGAACCACTATAAATTATTGTGTTTATTGTTGCATATTTTTTCGTTGCTTTCACAAATTTTCTTAAGGCCAATTCACCCCCCTCTTGGTGATTTTGAGTTGATATATCGAGCTAGCATTACTAAAGTTGTTTCTATTTTCAGGTTTGTAAAGGAAAAACTACCACGAGACGATACCAAGGCTACACCAAGGAAGTAGTGCGCTAGGCTATTATGCATACAGATGAAAACAAGTGGCATGTCAAAGTTTGAGCATAAGACATTTGAATAGACATTCAATATGTTTATAGCTTAAGTACTGCGCCTAAATAAATAAGTAGTAGTCCAAGATGTATACAATAGGCTAAACAGAGAAAGTAAGAAAGTCTTATAATTTATTAAGTCGAGATGATAACCACACGTGTATTTTTATAAGGAACTCTATAATAGACTATACATAGGTGAAATGTAAATGTACGCCAATAAGAAATTATGTTACATCCATAAAGATGTTTACAACAATGAATAAAAGAAAGAGGGAATTTTTAGTTACATCTATAAGAAGGACGTAACACTCGAGATTCAGATCTAGTAAGTCGGGTTGGGTCGAGAGTATTGATAAGCTATAAAAGTAACATATTTTAATCCTATTCTTAATGCATTTTTTGGATGATTAATTATGTAAATTAGTGAATTTGATGCTCCTAATACTTTAAATTCATGTTTCTATACATAAGAGAGCATTTGGGAGTGAAAGAAGCAAAAAAAGGAGCCAAAATCAGACAAATAGAGTTGGTTTCAAGATCCACACGGCCTAGGCATTTCCACACGAGCTAGCCACACACTTGTGTGAGTCACACGGGCTGACTACATGTCCATGTGCTAGCCCGTGTCGAAATTGAAACCCGTCAGGACCATTACTATTTGATAGTGAAATTGAAAGTACTGCTCACAAAAACGGTAGAGAAGCAAGTCAAAGTCGCCAGAATATAGTAGACAAGCAAGAGGACATTATTATTACTGAGGAGATGGGTGATCATCAGAATAATCAGTTACCTCCTACGGTTGCTGCAAATCCAGCAAATCTAGATCCTTTTCCTTATAATATGTACGATTATGTCAAGCTCACTCTAACTAGGGCTGAATCGAGTATTGTGCAACCCACTATTGTTGCAAATAATTTCGAACTGAAGCCTAACACTATTCAAATGATATAACAATTTGTTCAGTTCGATGGTTTGCAAGACGAAGATCCAAATACTCATTTGGCTAATTTTTTGGAAGCCTGTGATACTTTCAAGATAGATGGTGTTTCTGATGATGCCATTCGCCTATGGTTATTCCCTTTCTTGTTGAAGAGCAAAGCTAAATAGTGGTTAAATTCTTTACCACGAGGTTCTATCACTATGTGGGATCAAATAACTAAGAAATTCCTACTGAAGTACTTCTTACCGGCTAAGACAGCCAAGTTGAGGAATGATATATCTTCCTTCATTCAAATTGACTTGGAGACCTTATATGATGCATGAGAGAGATATAAGGATTTATTGCGAAGGTGCCCTCACCATGGGTTACCTCTATGGCTATCGGTTCAAATCTTCTACAACGGTTTGAATCCCTCAACTAGGTAGTTGATCGATAAAGCAGCCGGTGGAGCTCTGATTAATAAAACACCCGAAGTGGCTTATGAATTTATTGAGAAAATTTCACTTAATAATTATTAGTGGCAAGTCATGAGAACAAAGCCGATAAAAGTAACCGATGTTTAGAACTTAGAAGTAGTCACCATGTTATCGAATCAGGCAGAATAATTAAATAAGAAAATTGATGGTTTATACGTTTCTACGCAGGTAGATCCGGTGATGCAATGCAATACGAATGGAGAAGGAACGAACAATCCAGAATGTTTACCCTACGGTCCTAGCATAGAGAATGAACAAATTAATTATATGGGTAATAATTCTAGGCCTCAAGATAAACCTCATAGTAATACCTATAATGCAGGTTGGAGGAACCATCCATATTTCTCGTGGGGTGGTCAAGGAAATAAAAAAGCACAACCCCCTCTAAGTTTCCAACAACAACCTTACCAGTAAGAGAAGAAGCCGAACCTTGAGGAAATGATGACCAAGTTCATCTCGGTGTCAGAAACCCGCTTTCTAAACACTGAAGTAGCACTTAAAAATCAACAAGCATCGATTCAAGGGCTCAAGAACCAAATTAGTCAACTTGCTAAGTTAATTTCAAGATGACCACAAGGTAGTTTGCCAAGAAATGCCGAAACTAACCCAAGGGAGAAACTTCATAAAATTACTGTGCGAGATGAATAAGGATTAGTTGAATCTGAACAAGAACTAAGGCAAGAAATTGTGGTAAGTAATGATAAGGTTGAGGTAAGCCAAAATGATCAGAAGCCAGTTGTTAAAGAATATAAACCTCGAGTTTCATATCTTAACGCAACGAAGAGAGACCACACGAACGAACAATTTGGTAAATTTTTTAAACTTCTGAAAAAATTACATATTAACTTACCGCTTATTGAAACTCTTTCACAGATGCCCAATTCCGTTAAATTTTCAAAGGAGCTTTTTGCGAAAAAAATGAAGTTAGATGATTCGTTGACTAGGGAGCTAAATGTAGTTTGCTCGGCCATATTGCAAAATAAACTACCCAACAAATTGAAAGATCCAATGAGTTTACTATTCGTTATTTAGTTGGTAGTCTGAATATTAATAATGCTTTGGCTGATTTAGGGGCTAGTATTAATGTCATGCCTTATAAAATGATTAAACAATTAGGTATTGAGAAACCTAAACAAATTAGGATGAGTATTTAATTAGCAGATAGAACCATTAGATTTCCTAGGGGTATTATTGAAGATGTTCTTGTAAAAATTGATAAATTCACATTCCCAGTTGATTTTTTTGTTTTTGACATGGATGAGGGTAATGAAGTACATTTAATTTTAGGAAGACCCTTTTTAGCAACTACTAGAACTATAATTGATGTTGGTATGGGTGAATTAGTACTTCGTGTATGTAACGAAACAGTTACTCTTTAAGCTCGTGATTTGGTTAAGACATCTAGTGATCGAGATGATTTTACAAGTTCTGTTAATATGAGTAACCATGTGGTTCAAGCTTCTTTGTAGGAAACCCCTTGAAAAAACGCCATGTTCCAGTCAGTACGATAGAAACAACATGATTTACGATGAACAAATGTTGCAAATCAATAAACTAGATGAATGGCGAACACATGTTAAGGAGAAACTGAGAAAGCACGATAAAGAGTTAAAGAGACGCCATGATAAGCATATGGATGGAACGAACCAATTTAAGGTTGGGGATAAGGTACTACTAGATAAAATGGATCCTCGAATTTCCACTTCAGAGCTTGATACATATGAATCAAATCCCTTTACAGTACTGAATGTCTTCCTATACAGTACAATCGAGGTAACTCATTCTGAATTTAGCATATTTAAGGTAAATAGTACTCGACTTAAACCTTATTTTGATAATAGAATTGATAACAAGAAAGAGGAGTTTCGACTCCCCGAACCACCACGACCGTGCGAGTACAAGGTAAGTCTAGCTTAGACTTTAAATAAGCGCTTCTCGAGAGGCAACCCGAGTGTTAACACTGCTAATTCTCTTAATTCTATTTCATATTATTTTTAAACTAATTAATTTTCAAAAAAAAAAGTTTTAGACCCACACGGCCTGGACACACGAGTGTATCCCAGGCCGTGTGCACTATAAGGGGTCCGACAGTAAGTTACACAGCCCCGCGACATGACCATGTGACCCACACGGTCTGGACACACAGGTGTGTCCTTAGTCATATGGATTCTAGGACTTCATTTTTCCAAAATTCAATTGTTACACGATCTAAAATAGTCTACACGGCCATGCGACACGGTCGTGTATCACACAGGGCCTGGACACATGAGCATGTCCTAGGCCATGTGAGTCCTGGAGCTAATTGTTTTTTCAATTTTAAATCAAGTCAGAGAGTTACACGAGCAAGGAACACGGCCGTGTGCGAGACATGGCCAGGCCACACGGGCATGTGGGAATCCACATGGGCATGGGAGAAGCGAAGGACATGTCACACAGGCATGTCCTAGGCCATGTGAAGACTAGGCTTGTATTTTTTAAAGCACACGGGTTGAAAATGCCCCACACAGGCAGGTGACACAACTGTGTCACCCTTAAAAACCCTAACCCCCCTTTTTTTTCCTTTGTTTTGTCTTCTTCCCCAACTAGCCCCAAACCCTAGACACCTTTCCTTAACACCTCAACGCCACCAACAGTCCTTCACTTCACCATCAACGGCCGTCATCAAACCCTCACCTTACTTGGCCTTCCCTCTAACCACAAACACAGCCCTTGCTTCGTCCCTCCTTTCTTCAAGTCACACCAACCACCATGACCCACCCTTTTCTCCTTCAAGTTACACGACGGTCCCCCTTCTCCTTTCCCCTCTCTTCCCTACGTTGAACCTCACCAGACCAGCCTTCCTCCACCCTCATCATGCTCCACACCCTCTTAAACTCAACTCCCTGTTCTTCCGTTGCTCCCTTACCGAATCCCCTTCCCCTTTTTTAGTTTCTGTCAAACACCCATGAACCACGCCCTAGTTGCGTTGTACGTCGACCACCATGTACAACCTTCACTCTGGCCACCGCCCCTACCCGCTGTCGGTCGTCCCTTTCTCCCCTTGTTCTTTTATTATTATTATTATTATTATTATTATTATTATTATTATTATTATTATTATTACTATTTAGTAATTTTCCTTCTGTTATTATTTTTATATATTCTTATTATCATTTTTTATTCTTATTTTCATTTATTTTATTATTATGCTTCTTAACTTTGATCAATTTTACCCTGCTATTTTTGTTGTAGTCATATTGCTTTGATTACCCAGACTCATCTCTTTCTTCTGTGTTTTTGGTTTCATTATTTTTCTTTATTATTACTAATTCTCATTCTTATTCTTTAGTTTCATTACTATTCTTTTTATGCGTAATTTTGGTACTATTGTAGTTATATTAGTAGTTGATTATCTTGGGTTTTTGGTTTTTATTATTTTGTTGTTAATTCTTGCTGCTCATTGTATGTGACAGTAAGATTCAACTATATTCTTTTTAGTTGTGTATTCGATTTTATGATTTTAGATTTTAGTTGAATTCGAGTTTCATTTTGTGCCTATTTTCATTGATCCATTGTGTCGATTCGTGCCCTTGCTTTGGATACTGAAATTGTTATTTGGTCATTTTTTCTTACAAGGACACCATGACGAACACTCGAAGTAATTCCAAGGTTGCTGTCCTTACTTCAAAAAACAGAAGACCCCCGGCGCAACCTCTTTCTCGAGTGCTTCCACCGAGGCCCGCCACCTTTATATCCGATTTTCAGTGGGTCCCCAGGAAGATTTATATCAGCTACTTTGACTGAGACCACTCGACTTAGGCTGATGTTTTGATTGGGTCGCTTTGGGCAAGTCCAATTAGCTGATCATGTGTGCGCCTTTATTGCCACAATCCTATGGGACTGATTTTTCTCTATTATAGAGCCTACAATCACGGAGCTGACTTTGGGGTTCTGCTCTTCATTTACTCGCCAGCATGTGATGATGACTTATGATGAGCGGGGCACCATCACCTTAAGACTTGGTGGCCTGGCGCGACATATGGGTGCCCCTGAGTTCGATGTTGCTTTGGGACTGTACACTAAAGAGTTTATGAATGTCAAGAACTTTCTACACCTACATCGGCACATCCACTACTTACCATCTCTTTGTTGGGTAGATCTTACGATGAGTACGACACCTTACGATGCGAGTCACTCGAAGCAACTGCTCCCGCTCCAGCTTTACGATATATTCATGCCCTTTTAGCTAACACATTGATCGGTAGGAAGGAGAGCACCGGAGCTGTCAGTACCACCGATGCATATTTTTTATGGAGCATGGCCATAGGGTATATTTTTTATTTAGCCTACTTCATTCCCCTCGCCTTCCGCCATCAGACAGACCACAACAGAAAGGGTCCTATCTATTTAGGCCCTTATGTGACTCGACTTGCTCGACATTCCGATCTCCTCAACACACCAAAGCAATCCTCCTCGCTTACACTGGCCGACTAGATATCCCGAAAGGGCATATCAAGCATGACCCATATAAGGATGATTGGGCGACTTCGTGGAGTGGTTCCTCCTCAGTATCAATTATCTCATTTTGACCCTCAGGATGAGCCTGAGGACTTTACTGATGATGTCCCTTTCCATCACGATGACCCACCTCATCTTCTTCCTTTGAGTCACCGTATTGTTTCTTCTGCTGCTACCTTAGAGGACCTCTCCGAGTGATTCACTAACTTCGAGTAGCACTGCTTTCAGAGGTTCGATAGTATTGATGTGACATTGCAGCAGATCTTTTAGCATCTCCATATCTCCTCTTCAACGTCGACGACTCACGGCGCCAGTGCTTTTGACGATGAGGACCATTGAGTTTATTTGTTTTATTTTTATTTTTATTTTATGTTTATGTTTATTGTTATTTTTACTTCTTTTTATTATTTTTTTAGACTTATTTTGTTTCTTATCTTTTGAACTATATTTTTATCTTTATGGTTGTTTTTAATTGAGTTAGTAATCTTTTAACCTTCTTCATTATTTGTGTTTATTTTCTTATTCATTTGCTCAGAATCATGCTTTTATTTTCTTATTCGTTTGCTCAGAATCATGCACTCCATCTAGATTTGTCTACAATACTGCTTTTCGTCATTTTGGCAATCAAATAAAGAGAATTTACCAGTGCTCACATCTAGACATCTCCTTCTTGTTGAGTCCAAATTGCATATGCTCGGGGCATGCGTGTAACACCCTGAATTTGGGCCTAGAAGTTTTGGGCCTTGAGCATGGGAGCAGTTGAAGGCAACTTATAATATTTTGTTGTGCATGTAAATTTCGTTAATGAAGGCTTATTTTAGTGGTTAAGTGTGCTGAGAAGTGTTGGAGAAGTCTTGGGTTCAAACCTGGACTCTAGCAGAAATTTTGGTTTAAGGTGAATCAAACCCTGGGTGTAGTAGGTAGGCCTTAAGAATATTGTTGGAAAAATTGTGCCACAAAAAGCCTTGTGGTCTAGTGGCAAAGTAGTGCCACATAAGAGGCAAGAAGGTGGCATCATAGAGTTGGCAAGGAGGTCCAGGGTTCGAAACTCATGGCAATCAGGGGGCGGCAAGAGTTGGTGTTGAATTTAAACTCTGATGATGGAGGGATACCACATCGGGAAGCTAACATAAGAGTGGATGCGAAGCTGGATTTAAATAGAGAGAACCATGAGGAGAGTAAAGGTACCTTTCTTGGCTGATCCCTTTCGCTTTATGGTGTGCTCGTTTGGGTTGGGCATCGGCTAAGAGTTCTCGGAGCGCGGATTAACTCCAGTCTCCTATCAGATGTGTATTTCTCACTACTCTAGCTATAGGATGGCTACTTCGGGCCGCGATGGGCCAAAAGGGGCCATGTTGGCCCAATGGGCCTACGGGCCTAATTGGATAAGTTGTTTGATTGTTTAGTAAATATTGGACTAGGCTAGGTGAATCTCATATCTGTGGTTAGATTTGGGCTAAAAGGGCCACACGAGCGTGTGGGCCCATTTGGGCCGAGAATGGGCTTTAGGCCCATTCGTATTGTTATCCCTGTTTAGAATACTTTAGTTTACTGAAATACCCTTGTAAGGTAGAAATACCGAAATACCCCTATAGGGTAGAATTACTAAAATACCCCTGTAGGGTAGAATTACCGAAATACCCCTGTAAGGTAGAATTACTGAAATACCCCTGTAGGGTAGAATTACCGAAATACCCCTGTAGGGTAGAATTACCGAAATACCCTTGTAGGGTAGAAATACCAAAATACCCCTATAGGGTAGAATTACTGAAATACCCCTATAGGGTAGAATTACCGAAATACCCCTGTAGGGTAGAATTACTGAAATACCACTGTAGGGTAGAATTATTGAAATACTCTTGTAGGGTAAAAATACCGAAATACCCCTGTAGGGTAGAATTACTGAAATACCCCTGTAGGGTAGAATTACCGAAATACCACTCTAGGGTAGAATTATTGAAATACCCCTGTAAGGTAGAATTATTGAAATACCCTTGTAAGGTAGAAATACCGAAATACCCTTGTAGGGTAGAATTACTGAAATACCCCTATAGGGTAGAATTATTGAAATACCCTTGTAGGGTAGAAATACCAAAATACCCCTGTCGGGTAGAATTACTGAAATACCCCTGTTGGGTAGAATTACTGAAATACCCTTGTAGGGTAGAATTACCGAAATACCCCTGTAGGGTAGAATTACCGAGATACCCTTGTGGGGTAAAATTACCATTTCGCCCCTAGGGTGTTAAATGATTGTTTTGCCCTTGTGGGCAAGTGGCTGACTTGGACTGCGTGGTTGAAGGATTTGATTGTGAATATATGTTGGTGATATGAATGACTTGACTGTGATTGTTTGATTCAAATATGGGCATGACATTCTGCATACATGACATGTTGCATGGGTTATATTGATGGAGGAAGCGTTTTGGTGGCTCTGCCACAATATCTGTTTCTGGTGACTCTATCACAATATCTGTTCTGGTAGCCATGCTGCAAATTCTGTGGTGTGTAGCGGATAGGTGGGTCGAGTTGTCTCCCCACATGGTGTAAGGTTGGTACGGGGGTGTATATGGATGGATATGGGTTGGGATTGCATTCACATTCTTGTTCTAATTTCATTTACACTGACATCGATTCGATCGATTCGTCACCTAATTTTGATTCGATTCGATTCGATTTCACATTTGATACTAATTTTGATTCTGTCACCTAATTCTGATTTTGATTCTGATTCTGATTCTGTCACCTAATTCTGATTCTGATTCTCATTTTGATTCTAGTTCTGATAATGTTTCTTATTCTGTAATGGGCTAATGGCCCATCTGGTACTGTCTGTTATAATGGGCTAAGGCCCAATTGATACTGAAACTGTAAGTAGGGCTGGAGCTAGACTTTTAATTCTTTTATATGACTGACTGTTCCTTTTATATAGTAGGGGATTTCACACTGAGTTTTCGTAAACTTACCTCGTTTATTAACCTTTCAGGTAATTTCCAACCTTAGACGGATCGGAGCTGCGAGGGGCTCGGAGGAAGCCACACACACTGTTTATGTTACAGTTTTAATTATTACTTTTAAATGTTTTTATGTGGGTTGTAGTAAAGCCGTTGTAATTTTCTGGCTTTCAAATTTGGAATTTTATTTATTGATCTTATAATTGCTAGTATTAGAACACGGTTTTCCAAAGCAACTATTGTTGTTCAAAACATCATTTATCCGTAATTGTTTTAAATTAAGCTTCTGCAATTGCCAAGATTTTTACAAAGTTGTTAAGAATGTTATTCAGCTGAGGTTTTCTAACAAGGTTTAAAAAGGGTATAAGTTTTTAGTTATTAAGAAGGGTTTTTAATGGAAACATGGTTTTCAAAAAACACTTCAATGTGACACGCCAGATTCGAGCCAAACTTCCAGGCCGGATTTAGGGTGTTACAATGCGGCTCTCAGATCTACCAACTTTCTCTCTTGTTGACCTGTAACAGCCCGATTTTGGGCCTAGTTGGAACAGTGGTTTCAAAACCACTATTCTAAGGCTGGAGAAAATTATTTTGATGTTATTTTATGTGTTGTAATGTGATTTTACAAGTGCGTGTTAATTTTAGTATATTAATTTTAACGATTTCTAGTCCAATTTCGAAAAAGGACTAAATCGCTTAAAAGGTAAAAGTTGTGTTTTAATGCCTAAATGTGTTAAATGGCTAGAGCACTAAAATTGGTGGCCTTTAAAAGGAAATTAGACCCATTTTAAGTGTAGCGGCGGCCATGGGACAAGAAATTTCAAATGGTCAACTTGTTAGGTGGGTGATGTCATTTTATGTAATTAAATAATGCCTAGCCTAGCTATTTCTTTTCTTTCTTTTCATTCTTCCTCTTACCACCGATTTTTCCAGCCAAGAAAGGGTTTTTGAAGCTTTGAATTTTCACCAAATAAATTCCCTTGCTAGTAAGTGATTTTTAATATCTTTCTTGATAATTTTTGCATTTTTGGAACCCATAAAACATGAGCTTCCAAATGAGGGGATTATTTTGCAAAATGATTAAGAGTCTAGTGTTCTGCCATGAAAGCATATGTGTTGTTTGCTGAATTTTTATGGAAGAATATGAGTCCTAGATGTGTTATAAACAACTTTTATGAAGGAAATTGCTTGAAAACACCTAAAAAGGGTTATTTTGCAAAGTTGTAAGTTGTAAATGAGTGAAATAGTTAAAATTATGATTTGATATAGTTATGAAAATGGTTCATATAGGCTTAAGGAGTAAAGAAATGTGATAAAAATCATTTTACGAGACTAGGGGCAATTTGGTAATTTTGGCAAAGTATAGGGGAAAAATCGAAAATTTTGCCAAAATGTGTCATTGGACTAATTTGATTAGTATATTGTTTTAATAAGTTAAATGTGATGTTAAAGATGATGAAAAACCAGATTCGGGCTTAAAACGAGGAAAAACGAGAAATTAATGTTTAGGCCTCTTTTACCAATTTGGTATCGAGGTAAGTTGTATGAAAACAATGCAAGGTGTTGTTATTATTTTATGTCTAATGTTTAGATATTGCATGAAATGTATATGTACATGTATTTTTCTTTATGAAATGGATTCACTATGTCTCGATGACATTCGATAAAGCTTCAATATGAGATTCCATGTAAGACCATGTCTGGGACATGGCATTGGCATCGATATGTGTGATCCCATGTAAGACCATGTCTGGGATATGGCATTGGCATTGATATGTGTGAATCTATGTAAGACCATATCTGGGATATGACATTGGCATCTTACTATGTACGAATTTCCCCCAGTATCCTTAAGTATTCCAAGTGGTTCAACGAGAAATTTAAAGATGATAACAAAGCTGTGATAAGGAATGATTATGTCATGAAGTAGTATAGGTATGTACACAAAACTCGTGAGATTTGATTCGGTCTATGATGCACCTTTGGTAAGGATGCAAATAAGTAAGTCAATTTTATGAGAATGATTTTATAATGACCTTATGTTTATGGGTCTATGTTCATGATGTATATAGTAATTGGTGAATACTATGAAAATGGCATGACTTGGAATAAGTCCTTGATACTTGATGACATTGAGATTATGGGTCCATGCTTATGATGCATAGCTATGTGTTCTTACCATGATAGATGATATGATGTTGAATTAATTTGGTGAACAATAATTGTGAATGAGTAAATTAGCCTGGACAGTTTTGGGCTACTGCAGTGGTGTAAATTTGAAAATACATTAAAAATAGTTGAAAATGAGTTAGAGACTGAGTAAAATATGGGATTAAATATTATTGAGTATAGTTTCTTATAAAATAAACAATGTAAGCAAAATAACATCCTATAATGAGATATTTGAAGTTGTGTGAGATAGAGTCAGAATGACTTCGAAATCCCCTGTTCTGATTTGAGAAAATCATTATAAATTGTAAAAAAATAGTTATAAGTTATAATTTATATGTTTAGAATCCCTAATGAGTATGTTTTCAAGCGAAATGTATGATAACATTATTCAAGTTCTATTCAATGAGATAATTGAACTTTAGTACAGAAGGGTTGGAACTGTCAGACAGTGAATCAGGGGTAAATTTGAGGAATAAAATGTACTATTTGGCTAAACCAAAAATTTTGGAAATTTTATGGTAGAAAGGTACATGAGTCTAGTTTCAAGAAAAATTAATGAAACTTAATTTGGATTTTTTAGCTCTAGATATAAATATTTTATTGACTATTATACAAGAAGACAACTTATCATGAACTTGAGAATATGTTGGAAACATTGATAAAACATGTTAATGAGTTACTTATTGTTTTCATATGAACTTACTAAGTGTAAATCTTACCCCTTTCCTTTCCCATGTTCTCTAGTGTTGCCAGGTTAACTCAGGTTGGAGTTCGTCAGAGATATTATCATACTGTTAAGCTATCGCTATTGGTGTAACTGATTTTAAGCACTTTGAGTCTATGACATGTGTAGGAGTTTAAATATTCGAGTATGTGTTATTGCTTTAGCCAAATGTATTGGCTTATTTTTATTCTGGGGTTGTAAACCCATTTTATATATGCATGCATGTGTTATGGTCTTACGTGATGAGTTTATAATGATTATGGCATGAATGTAGTAAAGATGTGAGTAAAATCTATGATATCTATTGCATGTGAAATAGCTATGGTCATGACATGTTAGGAATGTTTAGGTGCCTAATTTTGCCATGTTGTATGCTATTGTATAAGTATGCATGTATGTGTTGTGAGGGTGACAAAATGGCTTGGAAAATAGCCTTGTATTTGTCCACACAGGTAAACACACGGACGTGTGTGACACACGGTCCGCCCCCATGGGCTTGTTGTCCAGTCGTGTGTCCCCTGGACCTAAGTTTTTCAAGTCAGTATGTATGCTAGTAACTACACGAGCAAGAGACACGACCATGTGTCTCAGCCGTGTGAAGGACACGGCCATAGGACACGAGAGTGTGCCCTGGCCGTGTGCCTTCAATTTGTTCATGACCGAATTGGCAAAATGTCCTGGTTTTTGGACACGGGTTAGGGACATGGGCATGTCCCTAGCACACGTTTTTCTTAAGTTATTGGTTTAGTCTCAAAACATCTCTAATGCATGTTTTGGGCCTCGTGAGCCCGTTTAAGGGACAAAATGTATGTGAAATGAAAAGTTTTAAATTGATCAAAATTTTACGGCCTGGTTTTATATAGTTGGTTGAGTGTAAGTCCAGTAGCACCTCGAACCCTATCCCGGCATTGGATACGGGCGAGGGGTGTTACATGACCTTTGCTCTTTACCAACATGACTAACTATTCTAGACTGTTTACTTACTTTTTGAGCTGGAATGCTCTTTACTGGTTGTTCTACAGTATTTTCAAGCATCTTCAGACAATCTTTGATTAGATGATCTTTTGATCCACATTTATAACAAGCTCTATTAATCATTCGACATTCACCCCAATGAAATCTATCGCAATGCTCACACTGTGACATTGATTTTCTTTCTGAGCCTCTCGTACTAGCCACTGATGTGGTTTGCTGTGATGGCCTAGTCTGACTTCTAGTTTTTGGTTCTCCGACCGGTGCTGAGTACCTAGAACCTCTAAAATCTCTACTATTTTTAAATGAAGATGGTGGCAAAGAACTCGTAGCTGGCCTTTTTCCAATAATCTTCTCTTTTGAATGACTTAATCCTTTCTCAAGTCGTTGTGCTCTATAAAACAAAATAGGAAATTCTTGTAGATGCAAGGGTAAAAGAGGAACATCAATTTCTTCATTCAATCCCCATTCAAATTTTTTGGACATATTTACTTCGGCTGCTATTAACTCTTTAGCATATTTACTCAACCTGGTGAATGCACGTTCATATTCAGTAATAGACATGTTCTTTTGTTTCAAACCAAGGAATTCTTTTTTCTTCATTTCCAAGTAAAGTTGACTCACATACTTCTTTTTAAATTCTGACACAAAGAAATTCCAGATAATCTATCAATAGGATGAATATTTCTGATAGTAGTCTACCACTGATAAACTTCACCCTTCAATAACGACACTGCACACCTCAACTTTTCATCCTCTAAACATTATAACTCTTTAAATATCCGCTGACTATTCTTTAGCCATTCCTCTGCTTCAGCCAGGTCGTCTTCTTCTTTTCCCTTAAATCCTTCTGCTCCATATTTTCTAATCTTCTCTAATTGATTTCGATGGCTAGTTACGAAAGGCTATAGTTATGGAGCAGGAGGAGGAGAAGGTGAAACCGGAGGAACATTAGTTGTTCTCACTAGTTGCTGCAACAACTGGTTCATAGTTTGCAAAAGAGCTGTTGTGACCGGAATTTCTTCTTCAGGCAGCACATGTTCAGTTTCAAGTTGAGTTCTCTCTTCCAATTCAAGTTCCCTATCATCCCCTAAATTTACTGATTCACTTCAAGCTTAGGCTCTTCTCTGATTTCTTTCCCTATCAAGGCTTGGGGCCTTACTCTCTACTTCATCTTTCGACTCTTCGCGAGGTCCATTTGACATCTTTGAGTTCTACAATATACATAAATTACACAATTAAATAACTAAATCCCATCTCATTCCAATGACATATCCTATATGGCATGTACTTCTAAACTCGTTTCCAACTCAGACATCAGAAAAACTAGGCTTTGATACCAATAAATGTAACACCCCTATACCCCATCCGACTATATGGACACGGTATAAGACTCTTATATTTGATGCTAAAGCTATTGTAACACCCCTAACCTGTATTTGTCGTTGGAACAGGGTTACGGAGCATTACCAGAACATTCAGAAACATTTACAAATAACTTTTATAAATGACTATTCATTTATTAAAATCATTCATAACATCCATTGATTGGGCCTTCGAAGCCCAATACGAGCATTAGATTCGAGTCGGAACTTAACAGGAACCTCTAAGAATTTTTCGCAACTTTTTAAAATATTTCAAAGGTGTAGGGCTCACAAGCTCGTGTGGTCCAAGGGACATGCCCGTGTGACCCTGGGACATGCTCGTGCTGCAGGCCGTGTTCAACCCTATGTAACTCTCTAACTTGCACACATGGACATGCCACATGCTCGTGTGCTAGGCCGTGTGGTTAATTAATTCAATTCGAAATTAGGTGCAAGTTTCACATGACCAAGACACACGCCTGTTCTAGGCCGTGTGACACACACGGCTGAGACACACGCCCGTGTCCTACCTGTGTGCCCAATTCTGAGCATTCTGTTTCTCAAAACTTAGGTGCAGGGGACACATGGCCTAACCACATGCCCATGTTACCAGGCCATGTGTCACACACGATTTAGACACACATTCGTGTGTCTGCCCATGTGGACAAAATAAAGTCATTCTATAACACCTATAACCCATATCCATCACCGGAGTAGGGTTAAGAGGTATTACTGATCAATTCATAACATATAGCATACATTTTTCAAACATATAGCATTCATTCTCATAAATCTTTCAACACAATCACATTGTCCCTTATAAGGGCATCGAGGCCCTAAACATGTTTTATAAGTGGTTTGAGACTAAATCGATAACATACGAAAGTTTTTGGAAACATAGAAAAATTTCAACCATACAGGGGTCACACGCCCGTGTGAACAGGCCATGTGCCTCACATGACTTCAGACACGCCTGTGTCTCTGGCCGTGTAGAAATAGGGCATACATACTGACTTGGGTCACACGGCCAATCACACGCCTGTGTGCCCTTCGAATTGGCCAGACACGCCCATGTGTAGGCCATGTACTAGGTCGTGCCAAACCTATAAGGTATACTGACTTATGCAACACGGCCAAGTCACACACCCATGTGCTAGGCCGTGTGCAAATTAGGGGGTTTACTAACTTGTACAACATGGCCGGTCACACGCCTGTGTGTGAGACCGTGTGGAGCATACTGACTTCATTTTAATTTCAACACCAGGGGACACACGGCCATGCAACATGACCGTGTGTCACATACGGCTGAGACACACGCCCGTGTATCTACCCGTATGGACAAAAATAGGCCATTTTACCAAGCCATTTTGCCACCCATTTGCACATACCTATACAAGCCCAATTGGTACCATTTCAAGACACAAATATGCAGCCAAAAGTAATCAACCAATACACAATCATACTGTATCCATTTCAACCATTTCAATACTCAATTCAATGTCATTTACCTATTCAAGTACCTATCAACTCAACTAGTTTTACTAAACATAATTCACATATATAATTCATATGGTTAAACCATTCCAACATGCATTATCAATTCAACTTCATTCACTCAATATAAGCCAATTACCTAACTCAAAACAAAGTCATTTACACAACTTAATACATTAAATAATTCATTATCACAAGCCAACTCAAATGGCCTAAAAACACATGTTCATCAAACATACTCAAAATGACTCAAGCCTATACATGTCATATACCATATATACATAACCTCAAAAGTACAAAAATAGATGTTTGGTAGTGCGATGAAGTCTCTGACGATCCCCAAATCTGAGCTAGCTTCGATATCATTATAAAACACGGAAAAATACACAGAGTAAGCTAATAAGCTTAGTAAGCTCATATGATATACAATTAACTAATCACAAATACAATATTCATCAATCTAAACATATTATCATATGCTTTATGATTACTAACAAACCTTTCACCTGCTTAATCATAAGCTTATATACAAGCTTTATAACTTCTTCGATTTTAACCTCATAATATACATGTTCATATTTGTACCAATCCATAACAAGTTCATACATAGACAGAATGTCGTTGAATACTCAATGCCTCGTACACTAAGTGTCATACTCGATATCTCGCACACTAAGTGCCACACTTGACATCTCACACACTAAGTACCGTACATAGCTGAAGCTATCTCAAATCGCACACTAAGTGCCATATATAGCTGAAGCTATGTCGAATCACACACTAAGTGCCACAAATAGCCGATTTGTCATCGAACATAACTGTAGTCTTGTATATACAATTTATGAAATATCAAAGCACTAAAAGCATAATTATTACAGTGCTTAATACAAACGAACTTACCTCGGATGTTAAAACAGCGAATCGAGTCGATTAGTCGATAACTTTATCTTTTCCCTGGTCCAAGTCCGTATTCTATTTTTCTTGATCTAATTATATTCAGAATTAACTTATTCAATCATTTATTCATTCAATTTAGTCCAAAATACACTTTAAAACACATTTACACTTTTGCCCCACAAATTTTACATTTTTCACAATTTAGTCCTTATTTCAAAAAAATCACAAATTAATGAAATTCAAGACTAACCCATGTTAGCCGAGTTACCATAATGCCCCTAGAAGCCCATAATTTTCATTTGTTCACACTTTTAACCACTAACTTTACACATTTCTCAATTTAATTCCTATTTTGCATCTTCACTAAAAATCACTTTACAAAACTTGCTTAACTATCAACAACCATTCATAATCTATCAAGAAACTTCAAAATAAACATGTATTCAACAATGCCATCATTCAAAATCTTTAACAGTTTTGCAAAATAGTCCCTGGGCTAGCTAGACCTAGTTGCAACGATTTTAAAAACATAAAAATTATTAAAAACCGAGTCAAAAATCACTTACATGCTTAAGGTACCATGGCTGAACTTTCAAAAGCACAAAAATGGTATTTTCCTTCTTTAATTAACAGCAATGAAGAAGATGGACACCAAATTGTGATATTGTTTTATTTATTTTATGTTTAATTACACATTTACTTAATTAACCTTAGTTATAAAACATTAAAATCACTTAATGCATGTCCATAATTGTCCACTCACAATTGAAATGGTCTAATTACCACATAAGGACCTCCACTATTTAATTTCATAGCCATTTAATACCTTTAGCTAATAGAACACCAATTCTGCATTTTACGTAATTTAGTCCTTTTTATCAAATTAACTATTCAAATAATAAAATTTCTTCACGAAACTTTCACATATACATACTATCATGCTGTAAAAACTTAAAATAATATTAAAATAAATTTTTCAACCTTAGATTTGTAGTTTTGAAACCACTATTCTGATTTGACTAAAAACGGGCTGTTACAACTCTCCCCCTTAGGGATTTTCGTTCCCAAAAATCTTACCAGTGAATAGGTTCGGGTAATGTTTTCTCATAGCATCCTTAGGTTCCCATGTAGCTTTTTTAACCCTGTGTCGATGCCATAATACTTTTACTAATGCTATTCTATTATTTCTCAGCTCTTTGATCTCGCGAGCTAAAATTCGAATCGGTTCTACAGCATATGACATATCAGACTGAATTTCAACCTCGATTGGGGAAATGACATGTGAAGGTTCAGATCGGTATCATCGAAGAATCGACACATGAAACACATTATGTATTTTCTCTAATTCAGATGATAAAAATATTAGATATGCCACTGGCCTAACTCGCTCAGTAATCTCATACGGTCCGATGAATCACGGACTCAAATTCCCTTTTCGACCAAAACACAATATCTTTTCCCACGGTGACACTTTTAAAAACACTTTATCCCCGATCTGGAACTAAAAATCTTTCCGTTCCAAATCTGCATACAATTTCTGCCGATCCGAAGCTACTTTCAAACTATCGAGAATTACTTTCACTTTTTCTTTAGTCTCTCTAATCAGATCAACCCCATGAGTCTTATTTTCACTGAGCCCACTCCAGTATAATGGTGTTCGACATTTACGATCGTATAGAGCTTTGTACGGTGTCATATTTATACTCGATTGGAAACTATTACTGTAAGCAAATTCAATCAGCGATAGATATTTCTGATAGATATTTCTCCCAGCTACCTTCAAACTCAAGAATGCAACAATGCAACATATCCTCAAGCATCTGAATAACTCATTCAGATTGACCATCTATTTGCGGGTGAAATGTAGTGCTAAATTGCAACTTCGAACCCAAATCTTCTTGCAATTTCTTCCAAAATCACGAAGTAAATCTTGGATCTCTATCCGAAACAATAGATAGGGGAACACCATGTAATCTCACAATTTCTGAAATATACAACTTAGCTAATTTATCAAGTGAGAAATCTATACGTACTGGAATAAAATGAGTTGATTTCACCAATCTATCAACAATAATCCAGATCGCATCTTTCTTTTTCGGAGATAAGGGCAAACCTGATACGAAATTCATTATTACTCTATCCCACTTCCACTCAGGAATCATAATAGGCTGTAATAAACCTAATGGCACTTGATGCTCAGCTTTGACTTGCTGATAAATTAAACATTTCAAAATAAATTTTGAGATATCTTGTTTCATGTCATGCCACCAATAAAGTTATTTCAAATCGTTATACATTTTGGTGCTTCCAGGATGTACTAATAAACAACTACTGTGTGCTTCATTTAGAATCTTTCGAATGAGCTCAGAATTTCTTGGTACACATATTCTATCACAAAACATCAAACAATCAGTAGACCCTATTCAAAATTCTGAATCAGAAGTCGACTCACACTGAGCTTGTTTTGCTTGCAATTCATTATCAAATTTTTGAGCTTCACAAATCTGTTATAGAAATAATGATTTCGCTTTCAACTCAGCTAATATCAAACCATCATCAGACAATGCTAATTGTGTGTCCAAAGCACGTAAAGCAAATAAGGACTTTACACTCAAAGCATCAGCAACTACGTTCACTTTCCCCGGATGATAGTCAATCACTAATTCATAGTTTTTTAGCAATTCTAACCATCACTACTGTCGCAAATTCAAATCTTTCTGAGTCATCAGATATTTCAAGCTTTTGTGGTCGGTATAAATATGGCATTTCTCAACAAAACAAGTAATGACGCCAAATTTTCAATGCGAACACTATCACGGCTAACTCTAGATCGTGCTTCGGATAATTCTTTTCATGCAGCTTCAACTATCTCGAGGCATAAGCTGCAACTTTGCCTTCCTGCATCAAAACACAATCCAGGCTATTTAACGATGCATCACTAAAAACTACGAATTCTTTACCCGACTCAAGTTGAACTAACACTGGTTCCTTTGTCAATATTGCTTTCAACTGTTTGAAGTTCTAATGACACTTTTTTTACCACTAAAATTTAACATCTTTTTGAAGCAATCGTGTCATTGGAGTCGCAATCATCGAGAAGCTTTTCACAAATCGTCTATAATAGCTGGCTAGTCCAAGAAAACTATGGACTTTGAATACATTTCTCGGAGGCTTCCAATCTATAATCGTAGAAATTTTGCTCGGGTCAACTCGGATACCCACAGTTGAAACTATATGTCCTAGAAAACCAACCTCTCGTAGCCAAAACTCACATTTGCTAAACTTTGCAAAAAACTATTTATCTCTCAAAGCTTGTAACACGATTCTCAAATGCCCGGCATGCTCAAATTCATAACGAGAGTAAATCAAAATATCATCAATAAACACAACTACAAATCAGTCTAAGTACGGCCTGAAAATCCGGTTCATCAAGTCCATAAAAAGAACAGGTGCATTTTTTGGAAATCAATTCATATTACAAATTATATTTCTCAACAATAAGTCATTAAATCGAATATATATATATGTCCAAAATACAAAACTTACATACCATCTAATTAAGATATCAAAATAATCTCCTACCATGTTCACATAATAATCTATGCCAATTCACATAATAACACCTTAATCAAACATAACAACCAATTTCACATATACTTTTATCTATGCATAACCATAGCTAAATCAACCATATATACATCTAAAATCATCAACCATTTCTAAAGCATATAACACATATAAACTTGACTAAAGTTTTCATATACTCTCATAGCATATGAACCATTTTCGCATGGCTTAATATACACATAAATTCAAACTTAACAAAATATAACCTAGCTTATACATGCCATAGGTTCAAGTTTAAACTTATCAAATACCAAAAATAGTTGATAGTGTGATGGACTTTGCTAACGATCCCCGAGCTCGTAACTAATATCCAAAATCTATAAAATAGAGGTAAACATAAACTCACACAGTAAGCTATCATAGCTTAGTAAGTTATAAGCAAATAATAATCAAATGGACATTTGTATTAAATCAACAAAACCGAATGAAATAATCTTTAATCAAATATACATTTCTCATGCTTAAAACTCATATACCATCACATGAATGATATTTAATTATATTAACATAGCCGAATACACAAAAGTTCATAAGCATATATAATTCTCACTTTCATAATACATATTTCATTTGCTCATCTCAAGTATATACTTACCTTGTCATTCAAATCATTTAACTTAACACATACCTGACATTTTAGCTCGATTTCACCATTTATCTTAACTTAATATTGCCCGTTGAACCATTCAAAATTAAATAGGATTCTTAGATAATCACATATATCATACAATGCCAACGTCGCAGACGTGGTCTTACATGCTATCACATATTGATGCCACTATCCCAGACAGGGTCTTACACGAATTAAAAATGATGCCAATGTCCCAAACATGGTCTTACTCGTAACAACATATTGATGCCAATGTCCCAGACGTGGTCTTACACGAATACACATATTGAGAATCCAAGGTCATGACATATGTACCCTAGCTATTACTAAGGTTCGTACGAGGCTTTCGAACATCGTAACTTGATCGAATTGAACTTGTACATATAACTTCCAAGCATATTGTAACGCCCCAAAATTTTGGTATTTATTTTTGTGTGTGTTATGTTGCGTAAATTCATGCTTGTTTCAGTGCTTGAGTAACCTGAAGAGTGATGGAGAGGTACTGAGTTCAAGTCTGGACCTATGCGAAATTTTGATTTTTGCTTGTGTAAACCCTGTCTTATGTTAGTGGGGTTTTTAAATAATTATGGGAATGTTGTGTTATAAAAAGCTAGATGGTGCAGGGGATACAGGCGTGTTATTACTGCTTGTGCGTCTTGAGTTCGAGGCTTATTGTGCACAGGGCTGTCTCTTTTTGTTACCCTTGCCGTGTAGGGAATTGTTGTTGATCGAAACTCTGTTTACTTGAGTAGAGTTTGAATTGGTTGGATGAGGAGATAGTGGAGGAGCCATTTTAGGAGAGATTGAGGGAGAAAAAGGTGGGATTTGAAGTTGGGAGGGAGAGTCATTGTCGAATTGGCAAGTGATTTGCTAAGGAATTTCGGTTGGGGTAGAGGACCCTTTAGTGATATGTTTTGACTGTGGTTTTTTTGCTCAATTTCTCCTTTGAACCCGTTTGCCTTAGGAAGTGAGTAGCATAATACGTTTGGTTGATTTTGGAGTGCAGTTCGAGTTCATATTGGGTTCTCAACTCTATTTTCGTTTCAGCCTCTTGTCCTGTCGGTATTCTTCTCTTCTTTCTCTTAAAGGCCTTAGCCAAATACCCTCTCTTTTCCTTCAATTGGGTTGCCTAGCAGAACTCTATTTTTTTCCCAATCATTTGGCTCTTTTGTTTTTATCTAATCTTCACTCTATCCCCTTTTTTGCTTTTGGTTGTTGGCTTGTGTTGGGACGATTCTCTTCTCCTTTTCTCTCCCAATCGGCATTTGTTCCCTAGGCCGAATATCTTACCTTCTTTTTCCCTCGCGACTTCTTTTTCTTTGTATCTAGTGGCTAAGCCGAACACTTCTTCTTCTTGGCGGTTCTAGACTATTGCTTTGATCAGTGTAACTAAACGATAATTCTTCTTCTCTGTTGGTTACATTCATAGTTTAATCTGACACCTCCCTCTATTGCGGTTTCTTGATAAAGGTGTGATCTTTTCGTGTTGCTTCAGTTATTCTATGTGTTCAACTCTTGTGTGGGTAGGCTAATTACCCCTCTCAACTATTCTCAGTCTCTACTTGGTGGTAAGTCTCTGACATTATGGTTATAGTTATTTTTTGGTTATGATGGGAAGTAAGAGTATTGGAATGTGATGCAATTTTGGCAAGGATTTGGAAGTTGAGCGGGATCACCGATTTAAAAGAATAGTAAACCGTACTTGATCAAGCAAGGTTGGTGACTTGTATCCTATTAGGGATAACTGGCTTATGAGGGGGTGTAACCCAAATGATTAAGGACTAACTTTTGAATGTGTTTCAATATAGGTTGGTGTTCGTGGGGATTGTGCTCTTTGCGTAAACATGTGTGTAATCACACTACCATTAGCGATAGATCGACAAAAGTCGAAAATGTTCGACTTTTGACACTACACGAGCGTATGCTCATACGAGTGGTGAGTCGAATGCTCAAACCATGGACAGTCAATCGAAGAGGCCACAATGAACGGTTTTATGGGCTTAGGCTACTTTTTGGCCACGATAAGCCAAAATGGGCCGTGTGGACCCCACGGGCTCGTGGTCCCCGCACGGGCAAACCGCATGAATGTATAGAGATTGTTGGGCCGACTGTGTAGTTTGAACGGCGAAGGCCATTATTTGGGCTTATTGGGCAACACAAGCGTATGGGCCCACATGAGCTGTAATATGGGCTTTTGCCCATTTTTATTGTTTAACTGTTAAGGTTGCACGGGTCATGCAAGACGACTGTGGACTTACTGTTGGGTCGGTAGGTATACCTAAACCCTAATTTATGAAATGACTGTTATACCCCCATGAGGTAAAGGACGAAAATACCCCTATGTGATGTATGACTGTTTGAGCATGCCATTCTTATCATATGTACATTTATATTATGTTGCATTACATGGGGTGGGATATATATATTGTTGGAGGAAGTGTACTGAAAGGCTATAAGCCTATTACTGGCAGCTCTGCTGCAACTACTGTTAGTGTCGAAATCGGTACGTTATTTTAGAGTGTAGAGATGGGTGGGTTGATTTATTCCCCACATAGAGTGTAGGGCTAGACAGAGTGGAGTGTAGAGGATGGTGGGGTAAGACCTTTTTATGCATTACTGATACTGTACTGTATTAGGCTAAGGCCCACACTGATATTGCTACTGAGATGGGCTTAAGCCCAGACTATTCAACACTGTTTGTGTGATATTTTATTAAGTAGAGATTACACACTAAGTTTCATACTCACCTTTGCTGCTTAATTGTGTAGGTAATCCTTAGGCGAGTCAGTGCTGTGAGGGACTCGAAGACGGCCACACCAATGTTTTAATTTTCGCTATGAATTTTAGTAAGAGTATTTATATTTTGGGTATTTTATGTAATAAGGACATTTTAAGTTTTTATTTTTAATTAGGGATTTTAAATTATATCTGCTAGCCGTAGGATGCAGGTTTTCAAAAACTAAATTAAAAGATTTTCAACTATTAGGTTACATAACCTGACAATGTTTTTAAGTAATATAAAACCTAGTACAAGACATGATTTACTAAAAGGACCTATATTTTGGCAAATAGACTAAACAAGTTGGTTTTCAAAAGAGTCGCAAATAGGATTTTTTATGCAAACGAGCTTTCCAACTAAATCTACGTTTTTCAAAACCCACCTCGATGTGACATCATAGATGCAGCCTTAACGTTTAGGCCGAGTTTAAGGTGTTACATTTAGTGGTATCAGAGCCAGGTTACAAAACTCGACTGTGGATTTGGGTTTTTCTAAAAGACGTGATATTCAAAAGAATTATTTCAAGTGATGGAAAATGTTTTGAAGTGTTATTTCTGAAAGTGTGGTCTACCGAGTCTCCGGCGCCGATTCTATAAGTTCTCTAAAACTACTATTTGATTTAACTGAAATGATATTATCGTAGATAATAGACTGTATTGAAACCCTTATTAAAGATACTTAAAACTATAGTAAGACTACGTTCTACGAAAATAAACAACTCTGAACTATTGATGCTATTTTTCATAAAACATCCGTTAATAAACACTGGAACTATTAAATTGATGCATAAAAATTTAATACAGATAATACTATAATCGACTATGAGCACTAGAGCTACTCGTGTAAGGGGTACTAGAGGCCGCGGTGGAGGTTGTGGAGGTGTTCGGGCTAGATTTTCAGCTTCGGGCCATATGCCTAATGTTGAGGCAAGAGAAACTCCGGATTCACCTGTGACCGGGACTGGGTCACATGATCGAGCGGTTGGGGATGATGCTGTGACAGCCCTAATTTGACCCTAGTCGGGATGTGGTTTCGGGACCACTAAACTGAGTCGTGAAAATAATTGAATGTTAAATTTCGTGCTTAATTTATGTGAAAATGCATATGTGAATTTGTGGTGCTTTGATTGAAATTTATTGAAAGGGACTTGTGTGAGAATTTTGAAAATGTGCTAGGTATTTATGTGATGGCTTATTACTATATGGTTTAAAAATCATAAGGATGTGCATGTCAAATTGCCATTTTTTATTATAGTGGTCGACCATGTGGTTTAGTAGTTGAAAAAGTATAAATTTTATATGTATTTATATATATAAATGTATTATAATATGTAATAACAGTTTTATATTATAATAAAATAAGTAAATGGGTGAAAAGAACAAGGTTAATTACTTTTGTTCTTCATTGCCGATTTCTTAAAAAAAAAAGAGGGGATAGGAGAGATCAAACTTTCAGCTATTTTAGCATCCAAATTAAGGTATGTTTCATGTGCTATCTTCAAATTCTTGTGAAAATTTAGTTAATTACATAGTTTCCTATGTAGCCTATGTTAAAACTTTAGTTTTGGTTGAGGATATAGCATTCGACCATTTACATGAGTTTTGCTAAATTATTGATAGTTGAATGTTGGTTTTAAGGAATGAATAATTGTGATTGTAATGGAGTTTCATGTTGCTTAGGTGATGAATTAAGCAATTTTTGCATTTGGACATATTGACGAGATACAAGGATTTTGTTTTACTATAAATGCAAATTCGGTCATGGAATTTGATGTATTTCTTATTAAATTTTGATGAATTTCGTTATAGGAGAAATGAAGGATGAATTTGAGTTGGCTATTAGTGATTTGTGTGAATCATTTAGCTAAGTGGGGTATTCAGCTAGGTCCATTTGAACAAATGTTTTGGTGTTGGCTGTTTAAATGATATTATTTTTGTATTAAGTTGAATTGGAAGATTGATAAATGTGTTAAAGATGACTCAAGACTTATATAAGCATTCGACAATAGCTAAGGAGTGGGAATTTTTGATAGTTGATGTATATGTGTAATGAGTAGTGTTATATATATGTGATTTATTTGATAATAGAAAATTTGGCTAAAATGATTAGGGTGTTGCTTAATAAAATATTTGCGATGGTTAAATTTGTGTATAAGAAAGCAAGATAAGCTATGTGAGTTTTGCTTGTGTATGCGAACTAGGTATAAGTTGAATAATCGGTCATTAGGGTTATATGACCATTTTGTGTTTGAGCTATAAGTGATTTTCATGGCTTGATAAGTTCTTGCCATTTTCGGTTATAAATAAATATGAAATTTGAATCATGGCATATTTATATAAATTATAATACATATTGAACTTGATATGTGATTGCCGAATGTGATTAATAAGTAAATAATATTGGTTAAGTAATTAAACAAATCTATTTGTTTTAATTAAGCTCAAGAGCAAAGAGGATCAAAGTTGGATAGGGGAAAAGAGAAAGTAATAGAGTAGCCAATCCGCAACCGTTCGAATATACCGAGGTAAGTTTTGAGTAATCACATTTATTATATAATTGATGATGTCATGAGATAAGTATGATAGATGAATTGCGACCTATTGTCTCTACTTGAATGAGGTTGTTTGATAAATAAATTGAGTATATGGCATGTAACCGAATGGTTATTAGGAGTTAAGTCGGGATAGTGAAATGGTTATGTGTTCTTGTGTATGAATATTAAACCAAAAGTTATGTTGAAGGTGTATTTTTTTTGTGCTTATATTCGAGTGAAGAAATTGAATTACTAATGTAATATGTTATGTGAATTGAGTTATCATGTGAGTAAATATGCTTGGCACTCGATACATATCTGGGTTAAGTCCCGCAGGCTTCGTGCTGGTAATATATCCGGGTTAAATCCCGCAGGCTTCGTGCTGGTAATATATTAGGGTTAAATCCCGCAGGCTTAGTGCTGGTACTATATCCGGGCATAAAGTCCCGCAGGCTTTGTGCTGGTGACTAGATTCAGGTTTTAAACCTAGCAGGCTTAACGCCGGTGATTCGAGTAAGATTATGAATTCGAATGTTCGAGGTAAACTACTATTGATTATGTATGATACATTATGATGGCCAGGTACGTATTATGTAGTCATATGTGAATTGATTTTAAATATAATTATTAGTAACAAAGAACAATATATGTGTGTGGATGATTACTATATCTACGAATAAGAGAATGACCTATTCGATCGATGTCTGTCATTATATGAAAGTATGTGACTTAAATTAATTGTATGAGCTATAAAGTAAAGTAAAGTATGTGTTGAAATTTCTTTGTGTATTCATATATATATATATATATATATTCGGCCAATAGGCTTTATAATTGGTGTACTTGTGTATATTCGGCCAAGTGATTTGTAATTAGAATACGAGTTTTGTGATACTAAATGCTCGATTTAAATGACAAGTTTTAATTGTTTGTATTGCTTAAAACTTACTAAGCTTATGAAAGCTTACTCTGCTGTTTGTTTCTCTATTTTTTTTTAGATTGTCGATTTTGGCCATCGACTCATGGATCATCAATAGTTCATCACACTATCGATCATTTTGGTACTATTATATTTTGGAGTTGATGTGGCATGTATAGGTTAGACTGTTGAGAACGATATTTTGTAAATGTAAATATTTAGCTATCCAAATATGGCATATGATCTTGAATGTTTGTATAGTTTTCAGCTTGATTTTGGATTGTGTTTAATGACTATGTGAATGTGATAATTAAATGTTTAGTTCGGTAATACCTCTTAACCTTAATCTGGCGATTGGATACGGGTTAGAGGTGTTCTGACGCGACCTTTATAAAAAGTTATCTTTGGAGATTTTGAAAGGGTCACTTTGGGCCCAATCATCGTCTTTGTGGGCCGTGGGTCGATGATGAGAATGACTCAGGTCTAATGGGGCTAAGATTTTTAGGGGTATCGCTAGAGTTGCCCCTAATGTGGCCGAGTATTGGATAGAGGCCACAGAGAGGATCATGGATGACCTCGACTGTGAAAAAGGGTACTCAGGCCGATCGATTAACTTGGGAGTTTTTCAAGAATGCGTTCCAAGGGAAATATGTGGACACTAGCTATGTGGATGCCCGTAAAAGGGAATTTTTTATTCTATCTCAAAGAGATAAGTCCGTAGTTGAGTGTGAGGCAGAATTTTTATGATTGTGCCGCTATGCGCAAGGCATGGTGGGCACTGAGTATGAGTGTTGTGTTCGTTTCAAGGATTACCTTAAAGATAATTTACGAGTTTTGATAGCTCCTCAAAGGGAGCGAGATTTCGCAGTGTTAGTAGAAAAGGCAAAGATCGTTGATAATGTGAAGCACGCTGAGTGTCAAAATCGTAAGAAGGATAAGGGGAGAAACAAGAGGGTTTGGGAGCCCTCAGGTTCAATTGTGAGACCTGGGAAGAATGCCAGATCTGATAGGCCTGTTAGGATGGGGCCCTCTTCTGCTACTTTTGTGTCGCAGCCTTGTACAATTTGTGGGAAACGCCATCAGGGCGAGTGCTGGGTACAGAAGGGGGCATGTTTTAGATGCGGATCTATGAAGCATCGTATTAGGGATTATCTACGGAGGCCTGATCAGATGCAAGCTGCTGGTAAGGGTACTGTTCAGCCGCAGAGGGGTTTTCAGTAGCCATCGAGAGGTCGTGGTATGGCCAGAGGAGGAAATGGTATGGGCTGTGGGCGTGGAGCACCAGCCAGAGGTGCGGGTCCTACTGAGGCGAGGCAGTCGGCACTGGTTTATGCTGCACATCGTCGAGAGGATGGAGATGCCTCGGATGTTACTACTGGTACATTCTTTATTCATCATGTACTTTGCACTGCATTGATTGATGTTGGGTCTACACACTCTTATATAGCGTGCACTGTGTCTGAGACTTTGGGTGTGATGTGTGAAAACACTACGAGTGAGATTACCGTATTGAGTTCATTAGGGCAGTTAGTGAGAGTGAACAAATTATTTAAGGAGGTACCTTTGGATGTTCAAAGAAATTCCTTTTTAGTTGACTTGATGGAACTTCCTTTTGGGGAATTTGACTTGATACTGGGTATGGGTTGGCTAGTTAAGCATCAGGCGAATTTGGATTGTGCTACTAAGCCGGTGGTCTTGAGAACTGTAGAAGGTGACGAGGTGGTCGTGATTGGGGAGCGACGAAATTATCTTTCAAATGTGATTTCTACGCTTAGAGCTGAGAAATTGGTTCGTAAGCGTTGCAAGGCATATTTAGCCTATATCAGTGCTTTGGGTTCTGAAGTTTCGTTTGCTAAGGATATGAAAACAGTTAAGGATTTTTTGGATGTCTTTCTCGATGAGCTAACGAGGTTACCTCCTAACCGTGAAGTTGAGTTTGGGATAGAACTTTTGCCTGATACAGCTCCAGTGTCTATTGCCCCTTATTGAATGGCATCGAAAGAGTTGGTAGAGCTCAAGGCTCAGATTCAAGAGTTGTTGGATCGGGGGTTCATCCGCCCTTGTGTGTCTCTGTGGGGAGCACCGGTTCTATTTGTAAAGAAGAAGGATGGAACTATATGTATGTGCATCAACTATCGGCAACTGAACAAATTGACTATTAAGAATAAGTACCCCTTACCGAGGATTGACGATCTTTTTGACTAGTTCCAAGGAGCTTCGATTTTCTCTAAGATTGATCTCTGATCGGGGTATCATTAGTTGAGGGTCAAGGAGACTGATATATACAATACAGTATTTAGGACTCCTTATGGTTATTACGAGTTCCTAGTGATGCCATTTAGACTGATGAATGCACCAGCGACTTTTATGGGTCTGATAAATCGAGTGTTCCAGCCCTATCTAGATCAGTTTGTAGTGGTGTTTATAGATGAAATTCTGGTGTACTCGAGGACTAAGGATGAAAATGATGCCCATCTTCGAGTTGTACTGTAGATTTTAAGGGAGAAGCAGTTGTATGTAAAATTCAGCAAGTGTGAATTCTGGCTATGTGAGGTAGCTTTTCTGGGTTACGTGGTATCTGCTGAGGGGATTAGAGTTGATCTTTGAAAAATTGAAGCAGTTCTAGATTGGAAGTAACTTAAGTCGGTGTCAGAGATTTAAAGTTTTCTAGGTCTAGTAGGGTATTATAGACGGTTTATTGAGGGATTTTCGTTAATTGCTGCATCTCTGACTAAGTTGTTACGTAAAGGGGTACCGTTTAACTAAATTTATAAGCAGCATGAAAGTTTTGAGAAGCTTAAGAAAGTTCTGACTAAGGCCCCTGTCTTAATACAGCTAGAATCTGGGAAGGAATTCATTGTCTATAATGATGCATCACATGTTGGCTTGGGATGCATGTTGATGCAGGAGCGTAAAGTGGTGGCATATGCATCTCGTTAGTTTAAGACGCATGAAGCAAACTACCTGATGCATGACTTGGAGTTGGCTGCAGTGGTCTTCGCACTGAAGATTTGGAGGCATTACTTATATGGTGAGAAGTGTATCATTTACACGAATCACAAGAGCCTCAAATATCTCTTCACTCAGAAGGAGTTAAACCTTAGGCAGCGTAGGTAGGTCGAGTTGCTTAAGGATTATGACTGCTCGATTGAATACTATCTTGGGAAGGATAATGTGGTAGTCGATGCACTGAGCCATAGAACTGTTACTGATTTAAGGGTGATGTTTGCTCGCCTCAGCTTATTTGGTGATAGTAGCTTACTGGCCAAACATCAAGTTAAACCGAGGTGGATTAAACAGATTGAAGGTAAGCAGTTAGAGGATGAGTCATTGGGTTCTCGTTTCCGACAGATTGTGAATGGGGAAACTTTAGATTTTGGGTTGAATAGCGAAGGGGTATTTTGTTTCCGTGGAAGGATCTGTGTGCCGAAAGATAATGATTTGAGGCAGACTGTACTACAAGAGGCGCATAGTAGCCCTTACGCTATGCATCCTAGAGGGAATAAGATGTACCGAGACCTTCGGGAATTATATTGGTGGCTGGGTCTTAAGCGAGAAGTTACCGATTTCGTGAGTAAGTGCTTGACTTACCAGCAGGTCAAGGTAGAGCATCAGTTGCCTTTAGGGTTGCTTCAGCCTGTCAAGATACTGTTGTGGAAGTGGGAGAGAGTAACTATGGACTTTGTTGGTGGGCTACCCCTAACGCCATCTAAGAAGGATTCGGTGTGGGTTATCGTGGATCGGTTGACCAAGTTCGCCCACTTTATACCTGTTCGTACTGATTACTCATTGCAAAAGCTGGCTAAGCTATATGTATCTGAAATTGTGAGACTACATGGAGTACCAGTTTCTATTATATTCGATAGAGATCCTCGCTTTATGTCTCAGTTCTGGAAGAAGTTGCATGAGGCACTAGGTACAAGGTTGGACTTTAGTATTGCATTCCATCCACAGACAGATGGTTAGTCAGAGAGGTAATTTAGATATTGGAGAACATATTGAGAAGCTGTGTAATTGACTTCCGGGGTAGTTGGGAGGAGTACTTACCATTGGCGGAGTTTGCATACAATAATAGGTACCAGTCTAATATACAAATGGCAGCTTACGGGGCATTATATGGTTGTAGGTGTCGTACTCCTTCATGTTGGACAGAGTTGGGTGAGCGGCTTGTTTTGGGTCCAGAGCTAGTATCTAATACTGAGAATGAGGTTAAATTGATTCGGGATTGACTAAAGGCAGCATCAGACAGACAAAAGTCTTATGTAGATCTGAAGCGTAAGGAGATTGAGTTTTCGGTGGGGGATTTGGTGTTTCTTAAGGTCTCACCATGAAAAAAAGTACTGAAGTTTGGTCGAAAGGGTAAGCTAATCCCTAGATTCATTGGGCCTTATTGTATATTGAAGCGCGTGGGACTGGTTGCCTACCAACTTGAGTTACCTTCAAAGTTGGACCGGATTCATGACGTGTTTCACATCTCTATGTTGAGGCAATATCGCTCTAATCCCTCACACATTGTTTTGACTGAGGAGATTGAGGTTAGACCATATCTGACCTTTGAGGAAGAGCCTGTTCAGATTTTAGACCACGATGTGAAAGTTCTAAGAAGGAAGTCTGTTCCATTGGTTAAGGTGTTGTGGCGTAATCACAGTTCTGAGGAAGCCACGTGGGAACCCGAAGAGGCAATGCGGCAGCAATACCCTCATCTGTTTTAATCAGGTAAATTTTGAGGCCAAAATTTCTTTTAAGGGGTAGAGTTGTAAACCCCCAAAATTTGGGTATTTATTTTTGTGTGTGTTATGTTGCGTAAATTCATGATTGTTTCAGTGCTTGAGTATCCTGAAGAGTGATGGAGAGGTCCTGATTTCAAGTCTGCACTTATGCAAAATTTTGATTTTTGCTTATGTAAACCCTGTCTTCTGTTAGTGGGGTTCTTAAATAATTATGGGAAGGATGTGTTATAAAAAGCTGGATGGTGCAGGGGATAAAGGAGTGTTATTGCTGCTTGTAGGTCTTGAGTTCGAGGCTTGTTGTGCACAGGGATGTTTCTTTTTGTTACTCCTGCCGTGTAGGGAGTTGTTGTTGACCAAAACTCTACTTACTTGAGTAGGGTTTGAATTGGTTGGATAAGGAGATAGTGGAGGAGCGGTTTTAGGAGAGATTGGGGGAGAAAAGGTGGGATTTGAAGTTGGGAAGGAGAGTCATTACCGAATTGGCGAGTGATTTGCTAAGGAATTTCAGTTGGGGTAGAGGACCCTCTAGTGATCGGTTTTGACTGTGGTTTTTTTGCTCAATTTCCCCTTTGAAGCTGATTGCCTTAGGAAGTTAGTAGCATCGTTCATTTGGTTGATTTTTGAGTGCAGTTCGGGTTCATCTTGGGTTCTTGACTTTCTTTTTGTTTCAGCCTCTTGTCCTATCGATATTCTTCTCTTCTTTCTCTCAAAGACCTTGGCCGAATACCCTCTCTTTTCCTTCAATTGGGTTGCCTAGCGGAACTCCCTTTCCTTTTCCCCCTTATTTGGCTCTTTCATTTTTATCTAATCTTCATTCTGTCCCCCTCAAAGACCTTGGCCGAATACCCGAGACCGTCGCCGGAGTCGAGCACAAGGTGTTACTAAACTTAATTTCATCAATTAAATAGCTTAAACAATTTATTTTTTTAAAATTTCTAGACAAGCAGGCTAACTGCATCACAGTCGCTTAAAAATTCATATATCGAGTTCCGATACTCGAAATCCAATTATGTAATTTTTTCCTGAAACTAGACTCATATATCTATTTACTAATTTTTTTCTAGAATTTTTGGTTGGGTTAATTAGTACAGTTTATTAGTTAAAATTTACCCTGTTTCTGCATTCGACTGCTTTGACCTTTGTTCACTATGAACCACTTTTCTCTTTGTACAGAAACAAAAGACTATGCCGTTTGTTTCTATTAAAACTAGACTCTATAAGAAACATGTACATATAAAGCATGGCTTCTAATTATTATTATACAATTTATGGTGAATTTCCAAATTCAGAACAGAGGATCCAGAAATCGCTCTGGCCCTATTTCACAAAAATTTAAACATCTCATAGAATATTATTCATATACCTGTTTTGTTCAATCCATATGAAAATAGACTCCTTAAGCTTCGATTATATAAGTTATTCATCATTTAATTCCATTTTTACTATTTTTAGTGATTTTTCAAATTCACGTCATTGCTGCAGCAATATTCTGTTTTATAGCAAATTTTACTTTACTATAAATTTTCATGGACTAGATAGCATTTTAAACATACATGGTATCAAATATGATTTAGATTGGCCATTCCAATGGCTAATCATTCACAAACTCTTTTTTTGCCAGAGCATAATCATATCATAAGATTATTTACACAAAGTGAGTATAGTGCTATACATGCCACACTCAAAATATACAAGCCATTTTACCAATTTAGGTCTTCGGATAGTGTGAACGAGTTTTCGACCTATCGCGATTCTCAAGCCGGTTTGGGAAAAGGAAGGTGTAACATCCCGAAATAGGGCCTAAATGGAACAGTGGTTACGAAACCACAAATCCAAGGTAGAAAAAATTATTTTATTATTATTTTGAGGTTCATGATATGATTACATGATTGTGCGAAAATTTCGTGATGAAATTCTATGCATAAAGTGCTTAAGTTGAGGTTAGGGATTAAATCGAATAATTTGCAAACTTGCATTCTAGAAGTTTTTAGTATGAAATTGTTTTAGAATATTAATGAGGAGGTCTTAAATAGCAATTTAACCAATTTTAAGTTCATGGACAAAAATTAGGACATGGAAGGAATTTTTGAAAGTTTAGTAAGGAGGGGCATTTTGGTCATTTAGGGGTAAAATGAATTAAAATACAAAATTAAAAGCCAATTTTTCTCATCTTCTTCACCATGGCCGAATATAGCAAGGAGAAACCATGGCTAGGGTTTGTCAAGCTTCCAAGCTCGATTGTAAGTCCATTCTAGCCCCGTTTTTCAAGTTCTTTACGTTTTCGGAGTCCCGGTAGCTCGATAAAGCTTATGCTAGCAATAATTTAAGTTAGGGTTCATATTTTGAAAAATACCCATAGGTGAAAAGTGTTTATTTTGATGTTTTATGATAGAATATGAGGTCTTAGATTATGTTAGACAACTTGTGCTACTCGGTTTTAGGTAAAAACGAGTAAAAGAGCTTAATCAGTAAAATACCTAATAGTCATAAGTGCATGTTAGAGTATGAATTTAATGTTGCCATAGAAGGGAAAAATGATCAGCATGTCATAAAACATAAGAAAATAGGTTAAAGTTTAATTTACGAGATTTGGGGTAAAAGTGTAAATATGCAAAAGTTTAGGGGTAAAAATGTAATTTTTTCAAAGTTTGAGTAAAGGACTGTTTTGATAAATGTGAATATTAAATAAGTTAAATTTTCTATTATAGATCAAGAAGGACGAAATTCAGGAGTAGATCGGGGAAAAGAAAAAGTAAAGGACTAAATTGTAAAGTTTAGTCACATTTTGTACCAAGGTAAGTTTACAGTAAATAAATACAATATTCTTATATTTTACATTATTATTGTTAATTTTCAGCATTTATATACTTATTTTTTTGAGAATATTTAAAGTCGAATTAAAGGCAAAGTAGCAGAGAAAAAGCATTAGGAAGCCCCATTTGAACCTTAGGAATATTAGGATATTGGGGTTGACAGGACAGGATAGAAATGAGCCATGTAAGTCCATATCAGATATATGGCTTTGGAGACAGGAATGAGCCATGTAAGCCCATATTATATATATAAAAATATGGCATTGGAGACAGGAATAATTCATGTAAGTCCATGTCGAAGACATGGCATTGGCAGGATATTGATAGACAGGAACGACCCTAGTATCCTTAGTATTCCGAGTGGTTCAACGGGTCATTGTATATGTTAAATCATAGTGAATTATCAGCAAAAAGGGAAGGTAGATTATATTTATGAATAGTGAAAGGTCAGGTAAGAAAGAAGGTAAGTGAGTAAAGAAGAAGTTAGAAAATGGGAAGTAAAGAATGTTTATGAGGCTAGGTGACTTGATGTATATTTATTCATTATGTTGAATGTTGTAATTTATTTGCTTGTAAGCTTACTAAGCCTAGTGCTTACTCTCTTATTTTTTTTTTCTTATGGTTTTTTTTATCAAGCCACTCGGGGATCGAAGGAAACGTCGGAGACCCGATCACACTATCGAAGAAATTACATTGGTATAGTTAGACGTTTCGTTTTGTGTATGGCATGTATAGGAACTTGGTTTCCTTTGATATGATATGATCAATGAATGATGTGTAAATATTTGCTAGTGATTAGCTAATAGAATGGCTGATGATATACATGTTTAATAGTATGTACGATTAAGTAGTAACTATCACATGAAAATTATGAAAAATGTGAAAGTAACTTAAAAACGGATTCAAGTATCAGAAATAACGTGATTTTGAAAAATCACAAAATTTTTTAGAGACATGGTTTGATAGTGAATAATATATGAAATTAAAACTCATTGTGTCTATTTTCATATGGAATAAGCAAAGCAGGTAAAGGTTTTGTATTTTATAAGATATCTGAGTTTTAGTGAAATAGGGCCAGAGCGATTTCTGGATCCCCTATTTCAACTTTATAAATTCACCATAAATTTTATAATAATAATTAGGTGGTGTAATTTATATGCTTAGAATCCTTATTGAATCTAGTTTTAAGAGAAACAAACCTCATAGTAATTAAAATTCTGTACAGAGAGATATCTAATTCGTAATACACAGAGGTTGGAGCAGTCAAACCCTGAAACAGGGGAGACTTTAACTAATAAACTGTACTAATTGACCCAGCCAAAAAAATTCTAGAAAAAAATTAGTAAATAGATATATGAGTCTATTTTTAGGGAAAATTTATGGAATTTGATTTTGAGTTTCGTAACTCGAGATCTGAATTTTTAAGCAACCATGACGCAGAAAAACAATTTATTCTGAAAATTAATATAAGTAGTTAGAATTGTTTAAAAAGGTAAAATAAGATTAGTAACACCTCAAGCTTGACTCCGATGACGGTTTCGAGCGTGGGGGCGTTACATTTATTGGTATCAGAGTAGGTTTAGTTGGTTCTCGGAATAGTTAGTGTGAGTAAAAGTCTAGCTATACATGCCATACCTGTATTTTGATAGTGTGACGACTCCTGACGATTTTTAAATATTTTGTTTTATAGTAATGGATCCTGAGCGAGCTAGTGATGATGATGTAGAAAGTAATGCGCCTGCTCCTATGGAAGGGGCAGCGCCATTTGAGAATAGGCTAGTAACAGTTAATCAGGGAGGAGTGACTCGAGAAGCTCTCTTCCAAGCTTCGAATGATTTGTTTGCCGAGTTCGTTCGTACGAATTCGGCAGTTAGACCTCCACCCCCTCATGATTCTCAGGCTACCCATGCAACTCTAGCTTCCCCAGTCATAGGTACGATGATAAGAGAAAAGCCACCGATTGATAGAATCAGTCGAACAAAGGCGAGAAGAGTTCGAGCAACAAAGGATGATGATGCAGAAAGAGCAGAATTTTGGTTAGAAAATACTATCAGAGTCTTTGATGAATTATCTTGTACACTCGAGGAATGTATGAAATGTGTAGTATCACTTCTTAGAGACTCAGCCTACCACTGGTGGCAAACACTTGTATCAATTGTACCAAAGGAGAGGGTCACTTGGGATTTCTTTCAGGAGGAATTTCGTAAAAAGTACATCAGTCAGAGGTTTATTTATCAGAAGAGAAAGGAATTCCTGGAATTGAAACAAGGTAATATGACGGTGACCGATTATGAGCGCGAATTTGTCAGGCTGAGTAAATATGCTAGAGAATATGTGTCCACAGAGGCTATCATGTGTAAAAGGTTTGAGGATAGGTTTAATGATGATATCTGACTGTCAGTGGGTGTTCTAGAAATAAAAGAGTTTGTTATTTTAGTTGAGAGAGCCTGCAAGGCAGAGGAGCTGTTAAAAAGAAAAGGCAAAGTTGAGACAGAGACACAAGATACAAAGAAGAGACAGATGAGCAGGTCATTCCAAGCTACATCCAAAAGGCCAAAGGAGTTTTCTACCAGATCTAGTTTCTCAGCCAGGTATTCTAGTCAGAATAGAGGTAGCAGATTTAAGGATTCGAAGGCTCAGACCACCTCGACTGCGAGTGTAGGTAATGTTGGACAGGGTAGATCAGTGTGTCCACAGTGTGGTAGACTTCATTATGGTCCTTGTCGGGCAGGCGAAAATGTTTGTTATAAATACGGTGCTCCAGATCATTTTGTACGAGAATGTCCAGAGGTAGCTAATTGAGAGGTAATACAGAGTGCTAGATCCAAAAATGCTCCTACTAGAGGCAGATTACTGAGGCAACCGGGAGTAAGAGCAAGTAACAGAGGTACCTCAAGAGATTCAGCTGTGAGACTAGATGCTAGAGCCCCTGCAAGAACTTATGCTATTCGTACACGTGAAGAGGCATCCTTCCCCGATATGATTACGGGTACATTTTCTCTACATAATATTAATGTCATTGCTTTGATTGATCCGGGTTCAACTCATTCATATGTTTGCAAGAAATTGATGCCTAGTATAAGTATGCCTATAGAATCTATAGAATTTGTGATTAAAGTATCGAATCCATTAGGCAAGCATGTATTAGTAGATAAAGTATGTAGAAATTGTCCTTTGATGATTAGAGGCTACTGTTTTCCGGCCGATCTCATGCTATTTCCATTTGATGAGTTTGATGTGATTCTTGGTATGGATTGGTTGACTACACATGATGTGATAGTGAATTGTGAGAAGAAATTCATTGAGTTGAAGTGTGAAAATGGTGAAATTATTCGGGTTAATTCAGAAGAGTCAGATAGTTCATTTTCCATAATTTTTGTTATGTCTGCTCAAAAATGTTTGAGAAAAGGGTATGAAGCTTATCTTGCTTTTGTGTTGAACACTAAAGATCTAGAATTGAAAATTGAATCAGTGCCTGTGGTATGTGAGTTTCCCGATGTGTTTCCGGAAGAACTACCAGGTCTGCCTCCTATTAGAGAAGTTGAGTTTGGTATTGAGTTGATTCCAGGTACCACGCCCATTTCTATTGCTCCTTATAGAATAGCTCCGTTGGAATTGAAAGAATTGAAAGCTCAGTTGCAGGAATTAATAGATAAAGGCTTTGTAAGACCCAGTAGTTCACCATGGGGTGCACCAATGCTATTTGTGAAAAAGAAAGACAGATCAATGAGATTGTGCATAGATTATCGGCAACTTAACAAGGTAATAGTAAAGAACAAGTATCCATTGCCTAGAATTGATGATCTGTTTGATCAATTGAAGGGAGCTACTGTGTTTTTCAAGATAGATTTGAGATCCGGATACTATCAGTTACGAGTTAAAGAGTCAGATGTCCTGAAAACTGCTTTCTGGACTAGGTATGGTCATTATGAGTTCCTTGTGATGCCATTTGGCTTAACTAATGCTCCTGCCATTTTCACGGACTTAATGAACCGAATTTTCAGACCGTACCTGGATAAGTTTGTAGTTGGTTCATTGATGATATTTTGATTTATTCTTATGATGAGACTGAGCATGCAGAGCATTTGAGAATAGTTTTACAGATTCTGAGAGATAATCAGTTGTATGCCAAGTTCAGCAAAAGTGAGTTCTAGTTACGAGAAGTTGGTTTTCTTGGACATATTGTATCAGGTGAAGGTATTAAGGTTGATTCGAGTAACATTTCAGCCATTGTTGATTGGAAGCCTCCTAGAAATGTATTAGAAGTTAGAAGTTTTCTTGGTCTTGCCGGATATTATAGACGATTTGTAGAGGGATTTTCTATGATAGCCACCCCACTAACAAGATTGCTGCGAAAGGATGTCAAGTTTGAATGGACTGAGAAGTGTCAACAGAGTTTTGATAAGTTAAAAGCATTGTTGACTAAAGCTCCTATTTTAGTACAACCGGAACGGTGTAAGGAGTTTGTGATTTACTGATGATGCGTCCATGGATGGACTTGGTTGTGTACTTATGCAGAAGGGAAGGTAATCGCTATGCCTCTAGACGGCTAAAGCCACATGAGAAGAACTATCCGACACATGATTTAGAGCTAGTTTGCCATTGTTTTTTGCGCTGAAAATTTGGAGACATCATTTGTACGGTGAGAAGTGCCACATATTTCTCGATCACAAAAGTTTGAAATATTTGATGACTCAAAAGATTTGAATTTGAGGCAAAGAAGATGGTTAGAGTTGATTAAAGATTATGAGCTAGTGATCGATTATCACCCAGGTAAGGCAAACGTTGTTGCTGATGCTTTGAGTAGGAAATCTTTATTTGCATTAAGAGCTTTGAACACTAGTCTAGCCTTATCAGATGATGGTTTTATCTTAGCTGAGTTGAGAGCCAAACCGATGTTTCTTGAAGAAATTTGTGAAGCTCAGAAAAATGACAGTGAGTTGTTAGCCAAAAGAGATCAGTGTGAGTTGGATATAGAGTCAGATTTTCAGATCAATTCTGACGGTTGTTTGATGTTCAGAGACAGGGTATGTGTACCAAAGAATGATGAGCTTATTCGAAAGATCTTACAGGAAGCACATAGTAGTTCTTTGTCTATTCATCCAGGTAGTACAAAGATGTATAATGATTTGAAGAAAATGTATTGGTGGGTAGGAATGAAAAGGGACATTTCAGAGTTTGTTTCTAGATGCTTGATCTGTCAGCGGGTAAAGGCCGAACATCAGGTACCTTCAGGTTTATTGCAGCCCATGCTACTACCTGAGTGGAAATGGAATCAAATTACTATGGATTTTGTGACAGGATTGCCGTTTACATCGAGAAAGAAAGATGCAGTATGGGTTGTGATTGATAAATTAACAAAGTCGGCTCATTTTATCCCAGTTCGTATGGATTATTCACTTGACAAGTTGGCCAAGTTGTATATTTCAGAGATAGTTAGACTACATGGGGTACCATTATCGATCATTTCAGACAGAGATCCAAGATTTACTTTACAGTTTTGGAAGAAATTACAGAAGGCTTTGGGCACAAAGTTGAGTTTTAGTACAGCTTTCCATCCTCAAACCGACGGTCAGTCAGAGAGAGAGTTATTCAGGTACTTGAAGATATGCATAGATGCTGTGTACTGGAATTTCAAGGCAGTTGGGAAAAATATTTACCATTAGTAGAGTTTTCCTATAATAATAGTTATCAATCGAGTTTGAAGATGGCACCTTATGAAGCTTTGTATGGACGTAAATGTCGCACACCTTTGTATTGGATAGAGCTTAAGGAAGATCAGATTTACGGGGTTGATCTAGTTAAGGAAACAGAAGAGAAAGTAAAAATCATCGAGATTGCTTGAAAGCGGCTTGCATGCGGACAAAAGTCGTATATGCGATTTGAAGAGAAAAGAGATTGAATATCAAGTTGGTGACAAAGTTTTTTTGAAAGTATCCCCGTGGATCTTAGATTTGGCAAGAAAGGCAAACTAAGTCCACGTTTTATTGGACCGTTTGAAGTGATTGAGAGAGTCGGACCATTATCATATCGGTTAGCTTTGCTGATTGAGTTAGAAAAGATTCATAATGTATTTCATGTGTCTATGCTACGTCGTTATCATTCAGATCCATCACATGTGATTTCTCAGACAGAGGTTGAGATTCAGCCAGACATGACTTACGATGAAGAACCAGTAAAGATTCTAGCTCGAGAGGTAAAGCAATTAAGGAAAAAAAGTATTGCACTTGTGAAAGTACTATGGAGTAGACATGGGGTAGACGAGGCTACATGGGAACCCGAAGAGGCTATGCGAAAACAGTACCCAAATCTCTTCACAGGTAAGATTTTTGGGGACGAAAATCCCTAAAGGGGGGAGAAATGTAACATCCCGAAATAGGGCCTAAATGGAACAGTGGTTACGAAACCACAAATCTGAGATAGAAAATTTTATTTTATTATTATTTTGAGGTTCATGATATGATTACATAATTGTGCGAAAATTTCGTGATGAAATTCTATGCATAAAGTGCTTAAGTTGAGGTTAGGGATTAAATCGAATAATTTGCAAACTTGTATTCTAGAAGTTTTTAGTATGAAATTGTTTTGGAATATTAATGAGGAGGTCTTAAATAGAAATTTAACCAATTTTACGTTCATGGACAAAAATTAGGACATGGAAGGAATTTTTGAAAGTTTAGTAAGGAGGGAAATTTTGGTCATTTAGGGGTAAAATGAATTAAAATACAAAATTAAAAGTCAATTTTGCTCATCTTCTTCACCATGGCCGAATATAGCAAGGAGAGACCATGACTAGGGTTTTTCAAGCTTCCAAGCTCGATTGTAAGTCCATTCTAGCCCTGTTTTTCAAGTTCTTTACGTTTTCGGAGTCCCGGTAGCTCGATAAAGCTTATGCTAGCAATAATTTAAGTTAGGGTTCATACTTGGAAAAATGCCCATAGGTGAAAAGTGTTTATTTTGATGTTTTATGATAGAATATGAGGTCTTAGATTATGTTAGACAACTTTTGCTACTCGGTTTTAGGTAAAAACGAGGAAAAGGGCTTAATCGGTAAAATACCTAATAGTCATAAGTGCATGTTAGAGTATGAATTTGATGTTGCTATAGAAGGGAAAAATGATCAGCATGTCATAAAACATAAGAAAATAGGTTGAAGTTTAATTTACGAGATTTGGGGTAAAAGTGTAAATATGCAAAAGTTTAGGGGTAAAAATATAATTTTTCCAAAGTTTGAGTAAAGGACTGTTTTGATAAATGTGAATATTAAATAAGTTAAATTTGCTATTATATATCAAGAAGAACGAAATTCGAGGAGTAGATCGGGAAAAGAAAAGTAAAGGACTAAATTGTAAAGTTTAGTCACATTTTGTATCGAGGTAAGTTTCTGAAGAAATAAATGCAATATTCTTATATTTTACATTATTATTGTTAATTTCCAGCATTTATATACTTATTTTTTTGAGAATATTTAAAGTCGAATTAAAGGCGAAGTAGTAGAGAAAAAGCATCAGGAAGCCCCGTTTGAACCTTAGGAATATTAGGATATTGGGGTTGACAGGACAGGATAGAAATGAGCCATATAAGTCCATATCAGATATATGGCTTTGGAGACAAGAATGAGACAGGAATAATTCATGTAAGTCCATGTCGAAGACATGGCATTGGCAGGATATTGATAGACAGGAACGACCCTAGTATCCTTAGTATTCTGAGTGGTTCACCGGGTCATTGTATATGTTAAATCATAGTGAATTCTCAGAAAAAAGGGAAGGTAGATTATATTTGTGAATAGTGAAAGGTCAGGTAAGAAAGAAGGTAAGTGAGTGAAGAAGAAGATAGAAAATGGGAAGTAAAGAAAGTTTATGAGGCTAGGTGACTTGATGTATATTTATTCATTATGTTGAATGTTGTAATTTATTTGCTTGTAAGCTTACTAAGCCTAGTGCTTACTCTCTTATTTTTTTTTCTTATAGTTTTTTTTATCAAGCCACTCGGGGATCGAAGGAAATGTCGGAGACCCGATCACACTATCGAAGAAATTACATTGGTATAGTTAGACGTTTCGTTTTGTGTATGGCATGTATAGGAACTTGGTTTCCTTTGATATGATATGATCAATGAATGATGTGTAAATATTTGCTAGTGATTAGCTAATAGAATGGCTGATGATATACATGTTTAATAGTATGTATGATTAAGTAGTAACTATCACATGAAAATTATGAAAAATGTGAAAGTAACTTAAAAACGGATTCAAGTATCAGAAATAACGTGATTTTGAAAAATCAAAAAAAAATTTAGAGACATGGTTTGATAGTGAATAATATATGAAATTAAATCTCATTGTGTCTATTTTCATATGGAATAAGAAAAGCAGGTAAAGGTTTTGTATTTTATAAGATATCTAAGTTTTAGTGAAATAGGGCCAGAGCGATTTCTGGATCCCCTATTTCAACTTTATAAATTCACCATAAATTTTATAATAATAATTAGGTTTTGTAATTTATATGATTAGAATCATTATTGAGTCTAGTTTTAAGAGAAACAAACATCATAGTCATTGAAATTCTGTACAGAGAGATATCTGATTCGTAATACACAGAGGTTGGAGCAGTCAAACCCTGAAACAGGGGAGACTTTAACTAATAAACTGTACTAAATGGCTCACCCAAAAAAATTCTAGAAAAAAATTAGTAAATAGATATATGAGTTTATTTTTAGGAAAATTTACAGAATTGGATTTTGAGTTTCGTAACTCGAGATATGAATTTTTAAGCAACCATGACGCAGAAAAACAGTTTATTTCGAAAATTAATATAAGTAGTTAGAATTGTTTAAAAAGGTAAAATAAGATTAGTAACACCTCAAGCTTGACTCCGATGACGGTTTCGGGCGTGTGGGCGTTACAGAAGGAGTAAGCATAAATGCTTAGTAAGTTCACATGCAAATAGTAAGTAACATAATCATGCAATTCCACATAAAAACATCATTTGCATAAACAACACCAAGACATTCATGTTACATTTGCATTTAATATCATGCTACGATTTCATCATACCAAGTTCTCAACCCGAAGATTTAAGCACATACCTGTCAAATTTTCACATTTACCACACTTACCAACATGTCACCTTCGTTTTAGGCATTCTCCTTATTCTCTTAAGATTCACCCGTTGAACACATCGGAATATAATTCGAATACACGGAGAGTTTGTACATAAGTGCCACATATGTAGCCATGCTACCATGTAACCCACCCATAAGCGAACTCGGACTCAACTCAACGAGCTCGGGCGTTCGCATCCATAAGTGAACTCGGACTCAACTCAACGAGCTCGGATGCCTAGTTACATCTCACGAACTCGGACTCAACTCAACGAGTTCGGAACTCAACCATCCTAGTGACATGTCACTTGTATTCTAATCTTATTCCCAAGGTTCAAACGAACTTTTTCCTCGATTACACATCTTTGTCGTCTTCCACGGAATATCGAAACCGATACTCAGTAGGAAATCATAATTTACATATTATTCAATAATAATCATAAAGCATAATATTTCATGATATTAATCATCATATCACATAAATAACATTAAACTACTTAAAATGACAATTATGTTACTACATTTACACATGAACTTACCTCGATACAAAATATTAGCAATCAAGCCTATTCCTTATAAACTTTATTTTTCCCTCGATCACGAATTGAATCTCGTTTCTCTTGATCTATAATGCCAAATTAATCTTATTTAATACATACATTCATCAAAACAGCCCCAAATACGAACTTTGACAAAATTACCATTTTGCCCCTAAACTTTTGCAAAATTACACTTTTGCCCCTAGGCTCAGGAATTAAACTTCATCCCATTTTCTTATGTTTTATGACATGCTGATCATTTTTCCCTTCTATGGAAACATCAAATTCTCATTCTAACACGTACTTATAACTATTAGGTATTTTTACTAATTAAGCCCTTTTTCTCGTTTTCACTTAAAACCGAGTAGCACAAGTTGTCTAGCATAATTTAAAACCTCATATTCTATCATAAAACACCAAAATACACAAATTTCACCTATGGGTATTTTTCCAAATATGAACCCTAGGTTAAATTATTGCTAGCATAAGCTAAATCAAGTTACCGGGACTCCAAAAACATAAAGAACATTAAAAACGGGGCTTGGAATCACTTACTATGGAGCTTGGAAGCTTGAAACAAACCCTAGCTATGGAGAACCCTTTAATTTTCGTCCTAATGAAGAAGATGGACATATTTTGTCATCTTTTTCCTTTTTTTAATCTTTTAATTACCAAATGAGTAAAATACCCTTCATTACTAAACTTTCAAAATTTCCATCCATGTCCAATTTTTTTCCTAAACTTAGAAATTGGTCAAATTTCTATTTAAGACCTCCTAATTAATATTCCAAAGTAATTTCATACTAAAAGCTTCTAGAATGCAAGTTTTGCAAATTATTCGATTTAGTCCTTAATTTCAACTTAAGCACTTTATACATAGAATTTCGTCACGAAATTTTCACACAATGATGCAATCATATCATAGACCTCAAAATAATTATAAAATAATTATTTCTATCTCAGATTTTTGGTCACGAAACCACTATTTTGATTAGGCCCTGATTCGGGATATTACAACTCTTCCCCCCTTTAAGGATTTTCGTCCTCGAAAATCTTACCGGTAAACAGGTGTGGGTATTGATTTCTCATAGTTTCCTTAGGTTCCCATGTAGTCTCTTCTACTCCGTCCTTTTGCCACAATACTTTCACGAGAGTGACACTTTTATTTCTTAATTGCTTGACCTCTCGAGCTAAAATCTTAATCGGTTCTTCTTCATAAGTCATATCCAGTCGTAGCTCGATTTCTGTCGATGAAATTATATGTAAGGGATCCGAACGATACCGACGTAGCATAGATACATGGAACACATCATGCACCTTTTGTAATTCAGATAGCAATGCTAACCGATAAGCTACTGGTCTAACTTTTTCAATTATTTCATACGGTCCAATAAAATACGGACTTAACTTGCCCTTCCGTCCAAATCTAAGAACTTTCTTCCATGGAGACACTTTTAAAAATACCTTATCACCAACTTGAAACTCGATTTCCTTTCATTTCAAATCCGCATAAGATTTCTGTCTATCCGAAATAGCTTTCAAACAATCTCGAATCACTTTCACTTTTTCTTCGATTTCTTTTATTAGATCAACTCCATAAATATGATTTTCCTTGAGTTCAATCCAATACAATGGCGTCCGACATTTACGACCATACAATCCTTCATAAGGTGCCATCTTCAAACTCATCTGATAACTATTATTATAAGCAAATTCTACCAACGGTAAGTATCTTTCCCAACTACCTTGAAATTCCAATACACAACATCTGAGCATGTCTTCAAGAATCTGAATCACTCTTTCTGATTGTCCATCAGTTTGTGGATGAAAGGCAGTGCTGAAATTTAACATCGTACCTAATGCCTCTTGCAACTTTTTCCAAAATCGCGAAGTAAATCTCGGATCTCTATCCGAAATGATTGACAAAGGTATTCTGTGAAGTCTAACAATCTCACTGATATACAATTCGGCCAACTTATTAAGAGAATAATCCATACGTACCAGAATAAAATGAATCGATTTAGTCAGCCTGTCAACTATTACCCAGATGGCATCTTTCTTCCCCGGAGTTAACGGCAACCCTGATACAAAATCCATAGTAATCCGATCTCATTTCCATTCAGGAACCATGATAGGCTGGAGTAGTCCCGAAGGTACTTGGTGTTCAGCTTTCACTTGTTGACAAATTAAGCACTTTGATACAAACTTGGAGATATCTCTTTTCATTCCATTCCACCAATACATTTTCTTCAAGTCATTATACATTTTCGTACTGCCCGGGTGAACCGCCAAACAACTATTATATGCTTCATGCAAAATCTTTTGAATCAACTCATCATTTTTTGGTACACAAATCCAATGTTTAAACATCAAGCAATCATCAGAACCGATTCTCAAATCTGACCTTGTATCAACCTCACATCATTTTCTTTTGGCTTGCAAATCTTCATCGCTTTTCTGAGCTTCACAAATCTCATGTAAAAACATCGATCTTGCTCTTAACTCTGCTAAAATCGAACCATCATCTGATACCTTTAACTGAATGTTCATAGCTCTCAAAGCAAATAGCAACTTTCTACTCAAAGCATCGGCAGCCACATTCGCTTTTCCCGGATGATAATCAATCACAATCTTGTAATCTTTCAATAACTCCAACCATCTTCGCTGTCTCAAATTCAAGTCTTTTTGTGACATCAAGTACTTAAGACTTTTGTGGTCGGTATATACTCGGCATTTTTCAACATACAGATAATGTCACCAAATTTTCAAAGCAAATACTATAGCAGCCAATTCCAAATCATGAGTCGGATAATTTCTTTCGTGAGATTTTAACTGCCTCGAAGCATAAGCCACCACTTTTCCTTCTTGCATAAGTACACATCCTAAGCCATTTCGAGAAGCATCACTATACACCACAAATTCTTTACCTGATTTGGGTTGTACTAATACTGGTGCTTTAGTTAATAACTTTTTCAATTCTTCAAAACTCTATTGACATTCTTCCGTCCACTCAAATTTAACATCCTTTCCAAGTAGTCTAGTCATAGGAGCAGCAATTATAGAAAATCCATTTACAAACCACCGATAATACCCAGTTGGCCCCAAGAAACTTCTAACCTCAGTTACATTTTTTGGTGGTTTCCAATCAACAATAGCCGAAATTTTACTAGGATCAACCCGTATACCATCACCAGAAACAATGTGACCCAAAAATCCAACTTCTCGAAGCCAAAATTCACTTTTACTAAACTTGGCATATAACTGCTTATTTCTCAAAGTTTGCAAAACTATCTTCAAGTGCTTGGCATGCGCTATCTCATCTTTCAAATAAATTAAGATGTCATCTATAAATACCACAACAAATTTGTCCAAGTATGGCCGAAATATGCGATTCATCAAATCCATAAACACAGCAGGAGCATTTGTTAATCCGAATGGCATGACCAAAAATTCATAATGACTGTACCTTGTTCTAAAAGCAGTTTTAGGCACATCTGACTCTTTTACTCGGAGCTGGTAGTACCCAGATCTCAAATCAATTTTTGAAAACCATGTCGCTCCTTTCAGCTGATCAAACAAATCATCAATTCTTGGCAATGGATACATGTTCTTGATTGTCACCTTGTTTAATTGCTGATAGTCAACACACAATCTCATAGAACCATCCTTCTTTTTCACAAATAATACGGGAGCACCCCAAGGTGAAAAACTCGGTCTCACAAAGCCTTTTGTCAGTCAACTCTTGCAACTGTGACTTCAATTTTTTTAACTCTATTGGTGCCATTCTATACGAAGCAATTGAGATCAGAGTTGTTCCCGATATCAACTCAATACCAAATTCTACTTCTCTGACAGGAGGCAAACCCGGCAACTCTTCTGGAAATACATCCGCGAACTCACACACAATCGGCATTGATTCAATTTTCTTTTCAATTTCTTTTGTATTAAGTACATACGCCAAATAAGCTTCATAACCCTTTCTCAAATATCTTTGAGCCGACATCGAAGAAATTACACTAGATAATGCCTCTGATTTGCTTGATTCAACCCGCAGAATTTTACCACTTTCACACTTTAGTTACCTTTTCTTTGCAATTTACTATAGCATCATGCAATGTCAACCAATCCATACCCAAAATAACATCAAATTCATCAAATGACAACAACATCAAGTCGACCGGAAAGTAATGACCCCGAATCATTAAAGGACATTTCTTACATACTTTATCAACTATCACACATTTGCCAAATGGATTGACACTCTAATCATAAATTCTGTGTACTCAACAGGCATATTCATACTAGACACCAATTTCATGCACACATATGAATGAGTAGAACCGAGATCAATCAAAGCAGTAACATTAACATCATAAAAAAAATATACCAGTAATCACGTCTAGTGATGAAGCATCTTCACATGCCTTTATGGCATAAGTTCTAGCTGGAGCCCTTGCTTCAGGTTTAGTTGCTGAATCTCTGACTACATTCTAGCTGCTTGCTTCATTTCTAGCTTTTCTCGAACATCTTCCCCTCGAGTCTGCACCATTAGCTTTTACACTCTGAAATTTTTCTTTCTCAACTCTCTCTGGGAAGTCTCTAATAAAATGATTCGGAGAACCACACCGAAAACATTCATTCGCTTTACATGGGCCAAAATGATTTCTACCACACCGCTGGCACTCGGGCTTAACAAATCTCAAATTCCCCACACTATCCACGGAAGTAGTTTGAGATTTAAGACCCATATTTTGTTTCTTAGAATTTCTATATGATTGTCCGGCCGAAACCTGAGAACGAGGATTCATATTTCTAGATTTTCTAGATTGCTGTGAAAATGAACTGCTCGTCGATCTTTTCTTCCAACTTCTAGTCTTAGCCTCTACTTTTTTCTTCTCTTTAAGTAGTTTTTCAGCCTTGCGAGCTCGATCAACAAGTACTACCATTTCTTTTAATTCAAGAATCCCAACAAATACTTTGATATCTTCATTGAGTCCATCTTCAAATTGTCTGCACATTTTAGCCTCTGTAGGAATGTATTCTCTAGCATACTTACTCAACCTGACGAACTCCCTTTCGTATTCAATAACTGTCATGTTGCCCTGCTTCAACTCAAGAAACTCTTTACGCTTTTGATTAACAAATCTTTCACTGATGTATTTCTTTCGAAATTCTTCTTGAAAGAATTCCCAAGTCACTTTCTCTTTCGGCACCACTGAAATCAATGTCTTCTACCAATGATAGGTTGAATCCCTCAATAATGATATAGCACATTTCAAGCATTCCTCAGGTGTACAAGACAATTCATCAAATACCCGAATAGAATTCTCAAGCCAAAACTCTGCTTTCTCGGCTTCATCATCAACATTTGCCCTGAATTCTTCGGCCCCTTGCTTGCGAATTCTGTTAATTGAAGTTCTATGAAATTTCATCAGATCCATACCTTGAGGCATCGGGGGTACAGGTTGAGGAATCGGGGGTGGTGGGGGAGGTTGTGCATTCGGGTTCGTACGAACGAACTCTGTATACCAAGCATTCATCATTTGGAGAAAGGCTTCCCGAGCCCCTTCTCCTCCTCCTTGACCAACAGTAGGAGGTGGATTTTCAGTCGGCACCACCCCTTCAGCCAGAGCTGGTGCATTACTCTCTACATCATCAGCCACAGCTGGATTGGGATCCATTTACTATAAAAAAAATCATTTAAAAGGTCAGAAATCGTCACCCTATCACAATATATATATTTGGCATGGCATGTATAGCAAAACCCGTACATACAACACGTTAGTCCGAGAACTAACTAAACCTGGCTCTGGTACCACCAAATGTAATGCCCCGTACCCGAAATCGTCGCTGGAGTTGAGCACGAGGTGTTACTAAACTTAATTTCATCAATTAAACAACTTAAACAATTTATTTTTTTAAAATTTCCAGACAAGCTGGCTAACTGCCTCACAGTCGCTTAAAAATTCATATCTCAAGTTCTGAAACTTGAAATTTAATTCTGTATATTTTCCTTGAAACTACACTTATATATATATTTACTAATTTTTTTCTAGAGTTTTTGGTCGGGTCAATTAGTACAGTTTATTAGTTAAAGTTTACCCTGTTTCTGCATTCGACTGCTTTGACCTTTGTTCACTACGAACCACTTTTCTCTTTGTACAGAACTCAAAAGACTATGCCGTTTGTTTCCACTAAAACTATACTCTATAAGAAACATGTACATATAAAGAATGACTTCTAATTATTTTTATAAAATTTATGGTGAATTTCCAAAGTCATAAAAGAGGATCCAGAAATCGTTCTGGCCCTGTTTCACAAAAATTTAAACATCTCGTAGAATATCATTCATATACCTATTTTGTTCCATCCATATGAAAATATACTCATTAAGCTTTGATTCTATAACTTATTCATCATTTTAGTCCATTTCTACTATTTTTAGTGATTTTTCAAATTCACGTCATTGCTGCAGCAATATTCTATTTTATAGCAAGTTTTACGTTACTATAAATTTTCATGGACTAGATAGCATTTTAAACATACATGGTATCAAATATGATTTAGATTGGTCATTCCAATGGCTATTCAGTCACAAACTCTTTTCTTGCCAAAGCATAATCATATCATAAGATTATTTACACAAAGTGAGTATAGTGCTATACATGCCACACTCAAAATATACAAGCCATTTTACCAATTTAGGTCTTCGGATAGTGTGAACGAGTCTTCGACCTATCCCAATTCTCAAGCCGGTTTGTCAAAACTGCAATGAAGGAAAAGGAAGGAGTAAGCATAAATTCTTAGTAAGTTCACATGCAAATACTAAGTAACATAATCATGCAATTCCACATAAAAACATCATTTGCATAAACAACACCAAGACATTCATGTTACATTTGCATTTAATATCATGCTATGATTACATCATACCAAGTTCTCAACCCAAATATTTAAGCACATACCTTTCAAATTTTCTCATTTACCACACTTACCAACATGTCACCTTCGTTTTAGGCATTCTCCTTATTCTCTTAAGATTCACCCTTTGAACACATCGGAATATAATTCGAATACACGGAAAGTTTGTACATAAGTGCCACATATGTAGCCAAGCTACCATGTAACCCACCCATAAGCAAACTCGGACTCAACTCAACGAGCTCGGGCGTTCGCATCCATAAGTGAACTCAAACTCAACTCAACGAGCTCGGATGCCTAGTTACATCTCACGAACTCGGACTCAACTCAACGAGTTCAGAACTCAACCATCCTAGTGACATGTCACTTGTATTCTAATCTATTCCCAAGGTTTAAACGAGCTTTTTCCTCGATTACAGATCTTTGCCGTCTTCCATGGAACATCGAAACCGATACTCGGTAGCAAATCATAATTTACATATTATTCAATAATAACCATAAAGCATAATATTTCATTATATTAATCATCATATCACATAAATAACATTAAATTACTTAAAATGACAATTATGTTACTACATTTACACATGAACTTACCTCGATACAAAATATTAGCAATCAAGCCTATTCCTCCTAAACTTTGTTTTTCCCTCGATCACGACTTGAATCTCGTTTCTCTTGATCTATAATGCCAAATTAATCTTATTTAATACATACATTCATCAAAACAGCCCCAAATACGAACTTTGGCAAAATTCCCATTTTGCCCCTAAACTTTTGCAAAATTACACTTTTTCCCCTAGGCTCGGGAATTAAACTTCATCCCATTTTCTTATGTTTTATGACATGCTGATCATTTTTCCCTTCTATGGCAACATCAAATTCTCATTCTAACACGTACTTATAACTATTAGGTATTTTTACCGATTAATCCCTTTTTCTCGTTTTCACTTAAAACCGAGTAGCACCAGTTGTCTAGCATAATTTAAAATCTCATATTCTATCATAAAACACCAAAATACACAAATTTCACCTATGGGTATTTTTCCAAATATGAACCCTAGGTTAAATTATTGCTAGCATAAGCTAAATCAAGTTATCGGGACTCCAAAAACATAAAGAATATTAAAAACGGGGCTTGGAATCACTTACTATGGAGCTTGGAAGCTTGAAAAAAACCCTAGCTATGAAGAACCCTTTAATTTTCGTCCTAATGAAGAAGATGGACATATTTTGTCATCTTTTTCTTTTTTTTTAATCTTTTAATTACCAAATGACTAAAATACCCTTCATTACTAAACTTTCAAAATTTCCATCCATGTCCAATTTTTGTCCTAAACTTAGAAATTGGTCAAATTTCTATTTAAGACCTCCTAATTAATATTCCAAAGTAATTTCATACTAAAAACTTCTAGAATGCAAGTTTTGCAAATTTTTTGATTTAGTCCCTAATTTCAACTTAAGCACTTTATGCATAGAATTTCATCACGAAATTTTCACAAAATCATGCAATCATATCATAGACCTCAAAATAATTATAAAATAATTATTTTTATCTCAGATTTGTGGTCACGAAACCACTATTCTGATTAGGCCCTAATTCAGGATATTATAGTTGCTGGCTTGTGTTGGGACAATTCTCTTCTCCTTTTCTCTCCCAATAGGCATTTGTTCCTTAGGCCGAATATCTTACCTTCTTTTTCCCTCGGGACTTCTCCTTCTTTGTATCTAGTGGAAAATTCGAACACTTCTTCTTCTTGGCGGTTCTGGACTATTGCTTTGATCAGTGTAAGTAAAAGATAATTCTTCTTCTCTCTTGGTTACATTCATAGTTTAATCTGACACCTCCCTCTATTGCGGTTTCTTGATAAAGGTGTGACCTTTTCGTGTTGCTTCAGTTATTCTGTGTGTTCGACTCTTGTGTGGGTAGGCCAATTACCGATATCAACTATTCTCAGTCTCTACTTGGTGGTAAGTCTCTAACATTATGGTTATAGCTATTTTTCAGTTATGATGGGAAATAAGAGTATTGGAATGTGATGTAGTTTTGGCAAGGATTTGGAAGTTGAGCGAGATCACTGGTTTACAGGAGTAGTAAACCGTACTTGATCAAGCAAGGTTGGTGACTTGTATCCTATTGGGGATAAAGGGCTTATGAGGGGGTGTAACCCAAATGATTAAGGACTAACTTTTGAACGTGTTTCAATATAGGTTGGTGTTCGTGAGGATTGTGCTCTTTGCGTAAACAGGTGTGTAATCACACTGTCATTAGCGACAGATCGACAAAAGCTGAAAATGTTCGACTGTTGACACTACACAAGCGTACGCCCACACGTGTGGTGAGCCGAATGCTCAAACCATAGGCACTCGATCGAAGAGGCCACCATGAACAGTTTCATGGGCATAGGCCAATTTTTGGCCACGATGAGCCGAAATCGGATGTGTGGGCCCTATAGCTCATAGGCCCCGTACGAGCAAACGGCACAAATGTGTGGAAATTGTTGGGTTGGCTATGTAGTTTGCACGGTGAAGGCCATTATTTAGGCTTTTTGGGCCACATGAGCGTGTGGGCCCACATGGGCCGTAATATGGGCTTTGGGCCATTTTTACTGTTTAACTGTTAAGGTTGTGCGGGTCTGCGAGATAACTGTGGACCTACTATTGGGTTGGTAGGTATACCTAAACCTTAATTTATGAAATGACTGTTATACCCCCGTGAGGTAAAGGAAGAAAATACCCCTATGTGATGTATGACTGTTTGAGCATCCCATTCTTATCGTATGTAGATTTATATTATCTTACATTGCATGGGGTGGGATATGTATATTGTTGGAGGAAGTGTACTGAAAGGCTATAAGCCTATTACTGCCAGCTTTGCTGCAACTACTGTTAGTGTCGAAATCGGTACGTTATTTTGGAGTATAGGGATGGATGGGTTGATTTATTCCCCACATGGAGTGTAGAGAATGGTGGGGTAGGACCTTTTTATGCATTACTAATACTGTACTGAATTGGGTAAAAGCCCACACTGATATTGCTACTGAGATGTGATTAAGCCCAGACTGTTCAACATTGTTTGTGTGATAATTTATTAAGTAAGGATTACACACTGAGTTCCATACTCACCTTTGCTGCTTAATTGTGTAGGTAATTCTTAATCGGGTCAGTGCTACAAGGGACTCGGAGCCGGCCACACCACTGTTTTAATTTTCGTTATGAATTTTAGTAAGAGTCTCTATATTTGGGGTATTTTATGTAATAAGGCTGTTTTAAGTTTTTATTTTTATTTAAGCATTTTAAATTATATCTGTTAGCTGTAGGATGTGGGTTTTCAAAAACTAAATTAAAAAATTTTCAACTATTAGGTTACGTAACCTGACAATGTTTTTAAGTAATATAAAAACCTAGTACAAGACATGATTTACTAAAAGAACCTATATTTTGACACATGAACTAAACAAGTTGGTTTTCAAAAGAGTCGCAAACAAGATTTTTTATGCAAATGAGCTTTCCAACTAAATCTGCGTTTTCCAAAACCCACCTCACTGTGACATCACAGATGCGACCCTAACGTCTTGGCCTAGTTTGAGTGTTACATTTAGTGATATCAGAGCCAAGTTGCAAAACTCGACTGTGGATTTGGGTTTTTCTAAAAGACGTGATATTCAAAAGAATTATTTCAAGTGATGGAAAATGTTTTGAAGTGTTATTTCTGAAAGTGTGGTCTACCGAGTCTCCGGCGCCGATTTTGTAAGTTCTCTAAAACTACTATTTGTTTTAACTGAAATGAGATTACCATAGATGATAGACTGTACTAAAACCCTTATTAGAGAAACTTAAAACTGTAGTAAGACTACGATCTGCAAAAACAAACAACTTTGAATTATTGATGCTATTTTTCATAAAACATCTGTTAATAAACATTGAAACTATTAAACTGATGCATTAAACTGTTAATACAGATAATACGCGAATCGACTATGAGCACTAGAGGTACTCGTGGAAGGGGTACTAGAGGCCATGACAGAGGCCGTGGATGTGTTCGGGCTGGATCTTCGGCTTCAGGCCATATGCCTAATGTTGAGGCAAAAGAAACTCTGGATTCAACTATGACCGGGACTGGGTCACACAATTGAGCGGCTGGGGATGACGCACTGTCCCAAGCTATTGAGTATTTTCCTCCACGGTGAGACTTTGAAAAAGACTTTATCCCCGATCTGAAACTCTATATCTTTTCATTTCAAGTCCGTGTACGATTTCTGACGATCTAACACTGTTTTTAGACTTTCACGAATTATTTTTACTTTTTGTTCAGTCTCTCTGATCAAATCGACCATGTGTATCTTGTTTTCACTGAGCTTGGTCCAATACAATGGTGTATGACATTTACGATCGTACAAATCCTCGTAAGGTGCCATTTTGATACTTGATTGAAAACTGTTATTGTACGCAAATTCAATCAGAGGTAAGTATCATTCCCACGTACCTTCGAACTCGAGAATGCAACATCTCAACATATCTTCAAGTATCTGAATGATTCGTTCGGTCAGACCATCTGTTTGCTGATGGAAAGCTGTATTGAAATGTTATTTCATACCTAAAGCATCTTGTAGTTTCTTCCAAAACCGCGATGTAAACCTCGAATCTCTATCCGAAACAATAGAAATATGTACTACATGTAATCTTATAATTTGAGAAACATATAACTCAACAAGCTTATCAAGCAAGTAATTTGTGCGAACTGGAACAAAATGAGCCAATTTAGTCAATCTATCCACAATAACCCAGATTGCATCTTTCTTGCTCGGTGTCAACAGTAATCCGGATACAAAATCCATTGTGACTCTGTCTCATTTCCACTCAGGTATCATAATCGGCTGAAGCAATCCAAAAGGTACCTGATGCTCAGCTTTTACTTGCTAACAGACTAAACATTTCGAAACAAAGTCAGAAATGTCTCATTTCATGCCATGCCACCAGTAAAGCTGTTTCATATCATTATACAATTTCGTACCACCTAGGTGAACAGATAACCTATACTGTGAGCTTCAGTCAAAATCATTTGAATCAACTCTGAATTTCTCGGAACACATATTCAGTTTTTGAACTCAGATAACCTTCAGCATCAACTCGAAACTTTGAATCAACATTCGAATCACATTGAACCCATTTCGTTAACAAATCATTATCAACTTTCTGAGCATTGCAAATCTGTTGAATGAATAACAGTCTTGCTTTTAATTCAACTATTATCGAACCATCATCAGACATAGCCATATGCGCATTCATTGCATGCAAAGAAAACAATGATTTTCGGCTTAGAGCATCAGTAACATTAGCCTTTCCCCGATGGTAGTCAATCACAAGCTCATAGTCTTTTAACAGCTCTAACCATCGACGTTCTCTCAAATTTAGATCTTTCTGAGTCATCAAATATTTCAGGCTCTTGTGATCAGAATAAACATGACATTTCTCATCAAACAAATAGTGAAGCCATATTTTCAATGCAAACACAATAGCTGCCAATTCTAGGTCGTGTGTCGGATAGTTCTTTTCATGCGGCTTTAATTGTCTCGAGGCATAAGCTATAACTTTGCCTTCCTACATCAAAACATAGCCCAAACCATTTAAAGATGCATCACTATAGATAACAAATTCTTTACTCGATTCTTGCTGAACTAGCACTGGAGCTTCAGTCAACAGGGCTTTCAATTGATTAAAACTTTTCTGGCACTTTTCTAACCACTCAAACTTAACATCTTTCTGTAATAGCTTCATCATCGGGATTGCAATCATAGAGAAACCTTTTACAAACCTTCTATAGTAATCGGCAAATCCCAGAAAACTTTGGACTTCAGAAACATTTCTCAGAGGTTTCCAATCAAGTATAGTCGAAATCTTACTTGGATTAACCCGAATACCTGATGCTGATACAACATGTCCCAGAAAACTAACTTTGCATAACCAGAATTCACATTTACTGAACTTTGCATACATCTGTTTATCTTGTAAAGTCTGTAACACAAGTTTCAGATGTTCGACATGCTCGATTTCATCACGGGAATAGATCAAAATGTCATCTATGAACGCAACCACAAATCGATCCAAATACTATCTGAAGATCTGATTCATCAAATCCATGAAAGTAGCAGTTGCATTAGTAAGTCCGAAGGGCATAACCAGAAACTCATAGTGTCCGTACCTCATTCGGAAAGCAATATTTGGCACATCAGAGTCTTTAACTCCCAACTGATAGTAGCCTGATCCAAAATCTATCTTTGAAAACACTGTAGCCCCTTTCAGTTGATCAAACAGGTCATCAGTCCGTGGCAATGGATATTTATTCTTTATAGTCACCTTATTGAGCTATCTACAGTCGATGCACATTCTCATAGTTCCAATTTTCTTTTTCAAAAATAAAACTGGTTACCTCAGGGAGAGAAACTCGGTCGCACGAAACCTCTATCTATCAACTCTTGCAGCTAAGCTTTCAATTCTTTTAATTTAGTAGGTGCCATTCTGTACAGAGTTATTGATATCGGAGTCATCCTCGGCACTAACTCAATACCAAACTCTACTTTTCGAATAGGTGGTAAACTTGATAATTCTTCAGGAAACACATCCGGATACTCGCACACAACTGGTTCTGATTCGATCTTTCTTTCAGCCACTTTACTATCAAGTACATACATAAAATAAGCTTCACAACCCTTTCTCACATACTTCTGAGCTAATATCGAAGATATCACAGCCGGTAAACCATTCAGATCATGAGATTCAATCTGAATAATCACATCATTCTAGCATTGTAAATCAATAGTCTTTCTTTTGCAGTTTACGACAGCATCATGCATAGTCAACCAGTCCATACCCAGAATTATATCAAACTCGTCAAATGGCAACAACATCAAATCGGCCGAAAAACACGAATCTCGAATCATTAAAGGACAATTCTTACACACTTTGTCAACCATAACACACCGGCCCAAGGGGTTCGATACTCTAATCACAAACTCAATAAACTCAACAGGTAGTCTTACTGAATACTAAAGTCTCACACACATAAGAATGAGTTGAACCAGGATCAATTAATGCAATTACACTAGTATCATAAAGAGTGAATGTACCAGTAATAACATCTAGGGATGAAACCTACTCACGTGCACGTATAGCATAGGCTCTGGCAGGTGCACGAGCCTCGGATCTAACTTCTGTATCTTTAGTTCTTTTCTGACTGCTACTCACATTACCTGTATTTTTGGATGGTCTTCTTCGAGTTGCAGTGTTACCCGATCTCGTATTCTGTACTGGATTTTGTTCAGCTAACTCAGGGCATTCACGAACGAAATGATTCGTCGATCCACATTTAAAATAGGTCCGATCATGCAATCTACAACTACTAGGATGTCGTTTACCACATTGTATACACTTGGGTTGATTCGATCTAACATTAACAACACTAGCCACTAAGGTAGCTCTCAAGCTCACAGGTAGTCTATCCCGATCCCGTCTAGAATAATCAGATGTAGCCTTAGAACGACTAAAATCATCTCGGAACTTCTGTGATGCCAACTGAAATGACTTACTCGATGATCTCTTACGTGAATCTCTACCTTCAAAGTCACCTTTTCTTTTCTCTTTTCTGAGCTCTTTGGCTTTGCAAGCTCGCTCAACCAATACTACAAACTCTTTTATTTCAAGTATGCCAACTAGCAGTTTAATGTCTTTATTCAGCCCATCTTCAAATATTTTACACATTATAGCTTCGGTTGAAACACACTCTCAGGTATATCGACTGAGTCTCACAAATTTTCACTCATATTCTGTCACAGTCATGTGACCCTGTTTCAGTTCCAGAAATTCTTTGTCCTTCTGGTCGATAAATCTCTGGCTGATGTATTTCCTACGAAACTCAGTCTAAAATAAGCCCAGGTCACTCGTTCATTTGGAACCACCGATACTAGTGTATTCCACCAGTGATATGTGGTGTCTTGTAGCAAAGATATGGCACACTTTAAACACTTATCCGGGGTACAAGATAACTCATCAAACATACGGATAATATTATCAAGCCAGAATTTAGCTCGCTCAGCATCATCATCATCGGTAGCTCTGAATTCTTCAGCCCTGCATTTTTTGATTTTATCAACAGGGGGTCTATGAAATCTCAACGGATCAATCACTTGAGGTATAGCATGTATCAGAAGAGAATTAGTCGGGGGTGAAGGTTGTTGTGTAGCTGGATTAGTCCAGATATACTGAGTAAACTAGTTGTTCATCATTTGATAAAATGTTTGTTTAGCCTCTCCCTCTTAGTTACTCAAAGTAAATCGAAAATCAACCGGTGCTGTCCCTTGTGCGGGAGCAGGCGCTATACTCTTGACATCATCAGCTACGTTTCTATCAGGATCCATTTACTATACGAAAACACATTTTTAAGTGTCAGAAGTCATCACGCTATCACAGTATATAATATGACATGTATAGCTAGACTCACACGCGCTACGTTAGTCCTAGAATTGATTAAATTGTAGCTCTGATACCAATCAACTGTAACACCCCTAACCCATATCCGTTGCCGGATTAGGGTTATGAGGTATTACTGATCAAAATACAACTCATAACAAACTTTCATGCTTTGATTCTATAATTCATATAACTTCCAAATTTATATTCAATCAATATCAACAACAAATCATGAAAATCGAATATTAAACTCATAACCAAGTATATTTCATTTCACATGCCAATCATATATGTATACTTTAACATTTATGGCATTCAATTAATTTAAATATAAAACATCTTATTATCTTACTAGTCTTATGCGCATACTTTAAAACATGCAAACCTACATTATTTCACTTCATATAAATAACATGTACTATTATGACATTTGTTTACTTGACTGCAACAATTGCATAACATATATACATATATATATATATATAATATCCTACTTTGCATAATTCGAATATATCATCAACTTAACCAATTAAACCACTCAAATAAATTAACCAAAACTGTAATACCCCGAAAATTTTTACAGTAAGATATTATCTTTGATATAGTAAAATAAGAAAATAAAGTGACAAAAAGGAAAATTTTGAGTTGTGTCAACCTTGGGAAGTATATTATGATATATTAATTCAAGAAAGGACTAAATTGTAAAGATGAGAAAAGTCTTGTTGCACAAGAGTAAATACTCAAAATTTGAGAGGTTAAAGTGTAAATATAAAAAAATTGAAGGACCAATAGTGCAAATATTTTAAGGGTAGAATGATCTAGAAACTAAGGAAAATGGATGAATTAGGAACAAATTGAATAAGGTGAAAAATTATGAGGAACTAAATGGTAATTTTACCAAATTAAGTGATGACTCAAGGATGGAATTCTAAAAGATCATGAAGGGGCAAAATGGTCAATTAGTAAGAGAGAGAATTCTAGAATGTAATGATTATGTTGATGATATTTTAAATTAATTAATTAGATAAATATTATTTTATTAATATTTTAATGAGATATTTATTATTATTTTATTATTATTTATTTAGTATACAAGGAAGGAAAGATGAAGAATTCTCATCATCTTTCCATGCATATGCATGCAAACGTTTGAAGAGAAGAAAAGAAAGAAAGTTTTCTTTTCTTTACAATTTAGTCCTTCCACCCAAAATTTATTATTTTCACCTAGAAATCAAAAGAATTTCCATAGCTACCAAGAGAGAAAAATGTTAAGGAGACTATGGAGAGATAGGATATCAAACTGGATTCAAGGAATAGAAGCTGGAGGAGAGAGAAAATCAAGATGAAGATTAGAACAATGTAAGAACATCATGACTTCAATATATTTTTAAGTTTGATATTATTTAAAAAGCATGTGATTGATGTTAATGTAGAGTTTCCTTACATATCGTCCTATATTCTTGATATGTTAGTGATGAGAAAACAAGAGAAAGTGATGAGAAATAGTGTAGAGAAAGAAAATAAGGGTGTTATAAACATGGTAAATAACATCTTGCACTAAAATAGTTCTTGGCAGCAACAGTAGTCTAACTTTGAAAATCACCAAAAATTGTAGAAATCGAATTATAGGATGAATAAAATATTAAATTAAATTTTATTGATTCTATTTTCTTATAGAAGAAATTATGTAAGCAATGGAATTGTAAATAATGAGATATAATAAATTTTGTGAGACAATGTTAGAATGATTTCGGGTTCCTCTATTCTGACTTTGGAAAATCATAAAAAATTGTATAAAAATAATTATGGGCATAAATTTATATTTCTAGAATCCTTAATGAGTCTATTTTCAAGAGAAATAAATAGGAACATCATTAGAATTCTTTAAGAGGAGATAATTAATTTTTAGTGAAGAAGGATCAGAACTATTAGACAGCAGAACAAGGGAAATTTTAAAGAATAAACTGTACTTATTGGACAAACCAAAAATTCTGAAAATTTTATGATAAAAATATATATGAGTCTAGTTTCAGGGAAAATTAGCAGATCTTATTTTAGACTTCTATAGCTCCAGATATAAATAATTTAGACTATGACACAGATGAACAACTTGAATATTCATAAAAGTAAATAATAAAAATTATAGATAATGTTATTTACAAGTGTGTTATATACATTAAGGATGTGGAATGGAGAGGAGGAGGAGGAAAATATGTATGAATATTCATCTAGCATGGCTAATTTGCATGTTTTAGGCTCAGGGACAAAATTGAATAAAAGTAAAACTTTATGGGCAGTTTTGTAAAAATATCAAAAATAAACAAATTGCATGAAATGAATTATTTTATTATTTAAATTAAAAAATTGAATGAAATTATTAATTTAGTTCAAGATCGGGGGAAAACATATTTTAGGGATTAAATTGAAAATTGTTCAAATTATGGAAAATTTTGATATTTTATAGAATTCATGGACTGTTATCAATTTGTATGAGAATAATAGCTGGAAATAAGGATTAAATTGCAAGAATTTTATTTTCCTGACCCAAAGGACAAAATCGTCATTAATTAAAAGTTTAGAGGCAAAATGGTAATTTAGCATAGAGCATTAATTAACTGCATTAGAATATGAAACGAACAAAAATGATGATCAAATTTATTTATAAAGATCCGGACGACTCAAATACGAGACTTAATTGTGGAAAAGAAAAGATATCGAATTAATGAAATTATAAACATAAACAAGCAATGAGGTAAGTTTGTGTAACTTGAATTGTATTTTCAAATACTTGAAATATGTGGTTATGAGATGAAAATATGATTTGAATGTTCAATACATGATAATTGATGAAATATTGATAATATTCGATATAAATTGAAAATAAATCCCGGTCGAATGGAATGGAATTTAGTGGATCATTGGAAAAGGAATTGACGGTAAAAAGGATCTAGCCCGGACGGGTGATCCTATCCTGATGTAGCCCTCCCGAAGAATACGTGTAAAATGAATTTAGCTCGAACGGGTAATCTGAATTAGGCTCTGAATTTAGCCTGGACTTGTAATTCAGATCCAAGCTCATTAGAGTAATTGTCGTTGCAGGGGATTTAGCCCGGACTGGTAATCCCCACAATACTCTATGAGTTTATATTACAAGGGATTTAGCCTGGACTGGTAATTCCGCTGTAAGGATGAGGTTCGCGGAAGTGTGCTTTCTGAAATGAAATGTGTAAGACCATGGTTGAAAGATACCATAGCAACATGATATGGAATGAATAAGACCATGGTTGAAAGATACCATGGCAACGTGATATGAAATGAATAAGACCATGGTTGAAAGATACCATGGCAACGTAACATGAAATGAACAAGACCATGGTTGAAAGATACCATGGCAACAAGACAGAAAATGAGTAAGACCATAGTTGAAAGACACTATGGCATCATGTCAAAGATTTATAAGACTGTGGATGGGAGACGCTATGACATCTATTAAGCAATTGATATTAAGGTAATATGTATCAGATGACGAATGGATATATGAAATGGTAGTGTAAAATTTTTACAAGAACTGGTCATATGGAAATATATATATATATACAAAATAGTTGTATGAAATAATTATGAAGATAGATAAACGAAATAAGTATAAGTACATGGAATATAATTTATGTTAAGTTTGATATAAACTATTACCGGAATAAATATACATAAAATATGTGGAAATGATGGAGCATGAAATATTGATACATTGAAATGATTGATATATATTTATGAAGAAACAGTAAGAGAATGATATGTTTCATGACATGTACATAAATGATTATATTTGGTATGTTGATCCAAGGAAATTATGTAAGTAAAGACAATTATTAAACTCAAGTGTGACATGTCGAGAAAATAAGTATATCAATGTTGAATTTATATGAAATATGTGCAAGTATACTAACAGTGATGTTGTTTCACGCTTAGACAAGTGCAAAGCTATTGATTGAATGGTAACATGTTTAAGGAGCATTGAAATGGTACGTACTTAGATGAAAATATAATTTAAGATTTTGCAATAAAAAAATTTTTGTGGTCCCGATTTAATTCTGATTGGTTTCTAATGTATGTTTGGGCTTCGAGGGCCCAATAGAGAGACACTATGATTATTTTCAAAATATGAATTATAAATGACTCAGAATTATCTAAAAATGCTGTTATCAATATTTATGAGAATAATAGCTGGAAATAAGGATTAAATTGCAAGAATTTTATTTTCCTGACCCTAAGGACAAAATCGTCAATAATTAAAAGTTAAGGGGCAAAATGGTAATTTTGCCTAGAGCATTAATTAAATGCATTAGGAAATGAAACGAACAAAAATGATGATCAAACTTATTTATAAAGATCCGGACGACTCAAATAAGAGACTTGATTGTGGAAAAGAAAAGATATCGAATTAATGAAATTATAAACACAAACAAGCAATGAGGTAAGTTTGTGTAACTTGAATTGTATTTTTAAATACTTGAAATATGTGGTTATGAGATGAAAATATGATTTGAATGTTCAATTCATGATAATTGATGAAATATTGATAATATTCGATATAAATTGAAAATAAATCCTGGTCGAATGGAATGGAATTCGGTGGATCATTGGAAAAGGAATTGACGGTAAAAAGGATATAGCCCGGACGGGTGATCCTATCCTGATGTAGCCCTCCCGAAGAATACGTGTAAAATAGATTTAGCCCGGACGAGTAATCCGAATTAGGGCCTGAATTTTACTGGACTGGTAATTGAGATCCAAGCTCATTAGAGTAATTGTCGTTGCAGGAGATTTAGCCTTGACTGGTAATCCTGACAATACTCTATGAGTTTATATTACAGGGGATTTAGCCTAGACTGGTAATCCCGCTGTAAGAATGAGGTTCGCGGGAGTGTGTTTTCTGAAATGAAATGGGTAAGACCATGGTTGAAAGATACCATGACAACATGATATGAAATGAACAAGACCATGGTTGAAAGATACCATGGCAACGTAACATGAAATGAACAAGACCATGGTTGAAAGATACCATGGCAACGTACCATGAAATGAACAAGACCATGGTTGAAAGATACCATGGCAGAATGACAGAAAATGAGTAAGACCATAGTTGAAAGACACTATGGCATCATGTCAAAGATATATAAGACTATGGATGGGAGACGCTATGACATCTATTAAACAATTGATATTCAGGTAATATGTATCAGATGACGAATGGATATATGAAATGGTAGTGTGAAATGTTTAGAAGAACTGATCATATGGAAATATATATATACAAAATAGTTGTATGAAATAATTATGAAGATAGATAAACGAAATAAGTATAAGTACATGGAATATAATTTATGTTAAGTTTGATATAAACTATTACCGGAATAAATATACATAAAATATGTGGAAATGATGGAGCATGAAATATTGATACATTGAAATGATTGATATATATTTATGAAGAAATGGTAAGAGAATGATATGTTTCATGACATGTACATAAATGATTATCTTTGATATGTTGATCCAAGGAAATTATGTAAGTAAAGACAATTATTAAACTCAAGTGTGACATGTCGAGAAAATAAGTATATCAATGTTGAATTTATATGAAATATGTGCAAGTATACTAACAGTGATGTTGTTTCACGCTTAGACAAGTGCCAAGCTATTGATTGAATGGTAACATGTTTAAGGAGCATTGAAATGGTAAGTACTTAGATGAAAATATAATTTAAGATTTTGCAATAAAAAAATTTCTGTGGTCCCGATTTGATTCCGATTGGATTCTAATGTATGTTTGGCTTCGAGGGCCCAATAGAGAGATGTTATGATTATTTTCAAAATATGAATAATAAATGACTCAGAATTATCTAAAAATGCTGTTATCAATATGTATGAGAATAATAGCTGAAAATAAGGATTAAATTGCAAGAATTTTATTTTCCTGACCCTAAGGACGAAATCGTCTTTAATTAAAAGTTTAGGGGCAAAATGGTAATTTTGCCTAGAGCATTAATTAAATGCATTTGAATATGAAACAAACGAAAATGATGATCAAATTTATTTATAAAGATCCGGACGACTCAAATACGAGACTTGATTGTGGAAAAGAAAAGATATCGAATTAATGAAATTATAAACACAAACAAGCAATGAGGTAAGTTTGTGTAACTTGAATTGTATTTTTAAATACTTGAAATATGTGGTTATGAGATGAAAATATGATTTGAATGTTCAATTCATGATAATTGATGAAATATTGATAATATTCGATATAAATTGAAAATAAATCCTGGTCGAATGGAATGGAATTCGGTGGATCATTGGAAAAGGAATTGACGGTAAAAAGGATATAGCCCGGACGGGTGATCCTATCCTGATGTAGCCCTCCCGAAGAATACGTGTAAAATAGATTTAGCCCGGACGAGTAATCCGAATTAGGGCCTGAATTTTGCCTGGACTGGTAATTCAGATCCAAGCTCATTAGAGTAATTGTCGTTGCAGGAGATTTAGCCTTCACTGGTAATCCTGACAATACTCTATGAGTTTATATTACAGGGGATTTAGCCTAGACTGGTAATCCCGCTGTAAGAATGAGGTTCGCGGGAGTGTGTTTTCTGAAATGAAATGCGTAAGACCATGGTTGAAAGATACCATGACAACATGAGATGGAATGAATAAGACCATGGTTGAAAGATACCATGGCAACGTGATATGAAATGAATAAGACCATGGTTGAAAGATACCATGGCAACGTAACATGAAATGAACAAGACCATGGTTGAAAGATACCATGGCAACATGACAGAAAATGAGTAAGACCATAGTTGAAAGACACTATGGCATCATGTCAAAGATATATAAGACCGTGGATGGGAGACGCTATGACATCTATTAAACAATTGATATTCAGGTAATATGTATTAGATGACGAATGGATATTGAAATGGTAGTGTGAAATGTTTAGAAGAACTGATCATATGAAAATATATATATACAAAATAGTTGTATGAAATAATTATAAAGATAGATAAACGAAATAAGTATAAGTACATGGAATATAATTTATGTTAAGTTTGATATAAACTATTACCGGAATAAATATACATAAAATATGTGGAAATGTTGGAGCATGAGATATTCATACATTGAAATGATTGATATATATTTATGAAGAAATGGTAAGAGAATGATATGTTTCATGACATGTTCGTAAATGATTATCTTTGATATGTTGATCCAAGGAAATTATGTAAGTAAAGACAATTATTAAACTCAAGTGTGACATGTCGAGAAAATAAGAATTTATATGAAATATGTGCAAGTATACTAACAGTGATGTTGTTTCACGCTTAGACAAGTGCCAAGCTATTGATTGAATGGTAACATGTTTAAGGAGCATTGAAATGGTAAGTACTTAGATGAAAATATAATTTAAGATTTTGCAATAAAAAAATTTGTATGGTCCCGATTTGATTCCGATTGGATTCTAATGTATGTTTGGCTTCGAGGGCCCAATAGAGAGATGTTATGATTATTTTCAAAATATGAATAATAAATGACTCAGAATTATCTGAAAATGTTGTTATCAATATGTATGAGAATAATAGCTGGAAATAAGAATTAAATTGCAAGAGTTTTATTTTCTTGACCCTAAGGACGAAATCGTCATTAATTAAAAGTTTAGGGGAAAAATTGTAATTTTGCCTAGAGTATTAATTAAATGCATTTGAATATGAAACGAACGAAAATGATGATTAAATTTATTTATAAAGATTCGGGCGACTCAAATACGAGACTTGATTGTGGAAAAGAAAAGATATCGAATTAATGAAATTATAAACACAAACAAGCAATGAGGTAAGTTTGTGTAACTTGAATTGTATTTTTAAATACTTGAAATATGTGGTTATGAGATGAAAATATGATTTGAATGTTCAATACATGATAATTGATGAAATATTGATAATATTCGATATAAATTGAAAATAGAACCCGGTCGAATGGAATGGAATTCAGTGGATCATTGGAAAAGGAATTGACGATAAAAAGGATATAGCCCGGACGGGTGATCCTATCCTGATGTAGCCCTCCCGAAGAATACGTGTAAAATAAATTTAGCCCGGACGGGTAATCCGAATTAGGGTCTGAATTTAGCCTGAACTGGTAATTCAGATCCAAGCTCATTAGAGTAATTGTCGTTGCAGGGGATTTAGCCTTGACTGGTAATCCCGACAATACTCTATGAGTTTATATTACAAGGGATTTAGCCTGGACTAGTAATCCCGCTGTAAGGATGAGGTACGCGGGAGTGTGTTTTCTGAAATGAAATGCGTAAGACCATGGCTGAAAGATACCATGACAACATGATATGGAATGAATAAGACCATGGTTGAAAGATACCATGGCAACGTGATATGAAATGAATAAGACCATGGTTGAAAGATACAATGGCAACGTAACATGAAATGAACAAGACCATGGTTGAAAGATACCATGGCAACATGACATAAAATGAGTAAGACCATAGTTGAAAGACACTATGGCATCATGTCAAAGATATATACGACCGTGGATGGGAGATGCTATGACATCTATTAAAAAATTGATATTCAAGTAATATGTATCAGATGACGAATGGATATTGAAATGGTAGTGTGAAATGTTTATAAGAATTGGTCATATGGAAATATATATATATACACAAAATAGTTTTATGAAATAATTATGAAGATAGATAAACGAAATAAGAATAAGTACATGGAATATAATTTATGTTAAGTTTGATATAAACTATTACCGGAATAAATATACATAAAATATGTGGAAATGATGGAGCATGAAATATTGATACATTGAAATGATTGATATATATTTATGAAGAAACGGTAAGAGAATGATATGTTTCATGCCATGTACATAAATGATTATCTTTGATGTGTTGATCCAAGGAAATTATGTAAGTAAAGACAATTATTAAACTCAAGTGTGACATGTCGAGAAAATAAGTATATCAATGTTGAATTTATATGAAATATGTGAAAGTATACTAACAGTGATGTTGTTTCACGCTTAGATAAGTGCCAAGCTATTGATTGAATGGTAACATGTTTAAGGAGCATTGAAATGGTAAGTACTTAGATGAAAATATAATTTAAGATTTTGCAATAAAAAAATTTCTGTGGTCCCGATTTGATTCCGATTGGATTCTAATGTATGTTTGGCTTCGAGGGCCCAATAGAGAGACGTTATGATTATTTTCAAAATATGAATAATAAATAACTCAGAATTATCTGAAAATGCTGTAATCAATATGTATGAGAATAATAGCTGGAAATAAGGATTAAATTGCAAGAATTTTATTTTCCTGACCCTAAGGACAAAATCGTCATTAATTAAAAGTTTAAGGGAAAAATGGTAATTTTGCCTAGAGCATTAATTAAATGCATTTGAATATGAAACGAACGAAAATGATGATCAAATTTATTTATAAAGATCCGGGCGACTCAAATACGAGACTTGATTGTGGAAAAGAAAAGGTATCGAATTAATGAAATTATAAACACAAACAAGCAATGAGGGAAGTTTGTGTAACTTGAATTGTATTTTTAATTACTTGAAATATGTGGTTATGAGATGAAAATATGATTTGAATGTTCAGTACATGATAATTGATGAAATATTGATAATATTCGATATAAATTGAAAATAAATCCCGGTCGAATGGAATGGAATTCAGTGGATCATTGGAAAAGGAATTGACGGTAAAAAGGATATAGCCCGGACGGGTGATCCTATCCTGATGTAGCCCTCCCTAAGAATACGTGTAAAATAGATTTAGCCCGGACGGGTAATCCGAATTAGGGTCTGAATTTAGCTTGGACTGGTAATTCAGATCCAAGCACATTAGAGTAATTATCGTTGCAGGCGATTTAGTCTTGACTGGTAATCCCGACAATACTCTATGAGTTTATATTACATGGGATTTAGCCTGGACTGGTAATCCCACTGTAAGGATGAGGTTCGCAGGAGTGTGCTTTCTGAAATGAAATGCGTAAGACCATGGTTGAAAGATACCATGACAGCATGATATGGAATGAATAAGACCATGGTTGAAAGATACCATGGCAACGTGATATGAAATGAATAAGACCATGGTTGAAAGATACCATGGCAACGTAACATGAAATGAACAAGACCATGGTTGAAAGATACCATGGCAACATGACAGAAAATGAGTAAGACCATAGTTGAAAGACACTATGGCATCATGTCAAAGATATATAAGACCGTGGATGGGAGACGCTATGACATCTATTAGACAATTGATATTCAGGTAATATGTATCAGATGACAAATGGATATATAAAATGGTAGTGTGAAATGTTTACAAGAACTGGTCATATGAAAATATATATATACAAAATAGTTGTATGAAATAATTATGAAGATGGATAAACGAATTAAGTATAAGTACATGGAATATAATTTATGTTAGGTTTGATATAAACTATTACCGGAATAAATATACATAAAATATGTGGAAATGATGGAGCATGAAATATTCATACATTGAAATGATTGATATATATTTATGAAGAAACAGTAAGAGAATGATATGTTTCATGACATGTACATAAATGATTATCTTTGATATGTTGATCCAAGGAAATTATGTAAGTAAAGACAATTATTAAACTCAAGTGTGACATGTCAAGAAAATAAGTATATCAATGTTGAATTTATATGAAATATGTGAAAGTATACTAACAGTGATATTGTTTCGCGCTTAGACAAGTGCCAAGCTATTGATTGAATGGTAACATGTTTAAGGAGCATTGAAATGGTAAGTACTTAGATGAAAATATAATTTAAGATTTTGCAATAAAAAAATTTATGTGGTCCCGATTTAATTCCGATTGGATTCTAATGTATGTTTGGCTTCGAGGGCCCAATAGAGAGACACTATGATTATTTTCAAAATATGAATAATAAATGACTCAAAATTATCTGAAAATGCTGCTATCAATATGTATGAGAATAATAGCTGGAAATAAGGATTAAATTTCAAGAATTTTATTTTCCTGACCCTAAGGACGAAATCGTCATTAATTAAAAGTTTTGGGGCAAAATGGTAATTTTGCCTAGAGCATTAATTAAATGCATTTGAATATGAAACGAACGAAAATGATGATCAAATTTATTTATAAAGATCCGGACGACTCAAATACGAGACTTGATTGTGGAAAAGAAAAGATATCGAATTAATGAAATTATAAACACAAACAAGCAATGAGGTAAGTTTGTGTAACTTGAATTGTATTTTTAAATACTTGAAATATGCGGTTATGAGATGAAAATATGATTTGAATGTTCAATACATGATAATTGATGAAATATTGCTAATATTCGATATAAATTGAAAATAAATCCTGGTCGAATGGAATGGAATTCAGTGGATCATTGGAAAATGAATTGACGGTAAAAAGGATATAGCCCGGACGGGTGATCCTATCCTGATGTAGCCCTCCCGAAGAATACATGTAAAATGGATTTAGCCCGGACGTGTAATCCAAATTAGGGTCTGAATTTAGCTTGGACTGGTAATTCAGATTCAAGCTCATTAGAGTAATTGTCATTACAGGGGATTTAGCCTTGACTGGTAATCCCGACAATACTCTATGAGTTTATATTACAGGGGATTTAGCCTGGACTGGTAATCCCGCTGTAAGGATGAGGTTCACAGGAGTGTGCTTTCTGAAATGAAATGTGTAAGACCATGGTTGAAAGATACCATGGCAACATGATATAGAATGAATAAGACCATGGTTGAAAGATACCATGGCAACGTGATATGAAATGAATAAGACCATGGTTGAAAGTTACCATGGCAACGTAACATGAAATGAACAAGACCATGGTTGAAAGATACCATGGCAACATGACGAGAAAATGAGTAAGACCATAGTCGAAAGACACTATGGCATCATGTCAAAGATATATAAGACCGTGGATGGGAGATGCTATGACATCTATTAAAAATTGATATTCAAGTAATATGTATCAGATGACGAATGGATATTGAAATGGTAGTGTGAAATGTTTATAAGAATTGGTCATATGGAAATATATATATATATATACAAAATAGTTTTATGAAATAATTATGAAGATAGATAAACGAAATAAGTATAAGTACATGGAATATAATTTATGTTAAGTTTGATATAAACTATTACCGGAATAAATATACATAAAATATGTGGAAATGATGGAGCATGAAATATTGATACATTGAAATGATTGATATATATTTATGAAGAAACGGTAAGAGAATGATATGTTTCATGACATGTACATAAATGATTATCTTTGATATGTTGATCCAAGGAAATTATGTAAGTAAAGACAATTATTAAACTCAAGTGTGACATGTCGAGAAAATAAGTATATCAATTTTGAATTTATATGAAATATGTGCAAGTATACTAACAGTGATGTTGTTTCACGCTTAGACAAGTGCCAAGTTATTGATTGAATGGTAACATGTTTAAGTAGCATTGAAATGGTAAGTACTTAGATAAAAAATATAATTTAAGATTTTACAATAAAAAAATTTCTGTGATCCCGATTTAATTCCGATTGGTTTCTAATGTATGTTTGGCTTCGAGGGCCCAATAGAGAGACGTTATGATTATTTTCAAAATATGAATAATAAATGACTCAAAATTATCTGAAAATGCTGCTATCAATATGTATGAGAATAATAGCTGGAAATAAGGATTAAATTGCAAGAATTTTATTTTCCTGACCCTAAGGACGAAATCATCATTAATTAAAAGTTTTGGGGCAAAATGGTAATTTTGCCTAGAGCATTAATTAAATGCATTTGAATATGAAACGAACGAAAATGATGATCAAATTTATTTATAAAGATCCGGACGACTCAAATACGAGACTTGATTGTGGAAAAGAAACGATATCGAATTAATGAAATTATAAACACAAACAAGCAATGAGGTAAGTTTGTGTAACTTGAATTGTATTTTTAAATACTTGAAATATGCGGTTATGAGATGAAAATATGACTTGAATGTTCAATACATGATAATTGATGAAATATTGCTAATATTCGATATAAATTGAAAATAAATCCTGGTCGAATGGAATGGAATTCAGTGGATCATTGGAAAATGAATTGACGGTAAAAAGGATATAGCCCGGACGGGTGATCCTATCCTGATGTAGCCCTCCCGAAGAATACGGGTAAAATGGATTTAGCCCGGACGTGTAATCCAAATTAGGGTCTGAATTTAGCTTGGACTGGTAATTCAGATTCAAGCTCATTAGAGTAATTGTCATTACAGGGGATTTAGCCTTGACTGGTAATCCCGACAATACTCTATGAGTTTATATTACAGGGGATTTAGCCTGGACTGGTAATCCCGCTGTAAGGATGAGGTTCACAGGAGTGTGCTTTCTGAAATGAAATGTGTAAGACCATGGTTGAAAGATACCATGGCAACATGATATAGAATGAATAAGACCATGGTTGAAAGATACCATGGCAACGTGATATGAAATGAATAAGACCATGGTTGAAAGATACCATGGCAACGTAACATGAAATGAACAAGACCATGGTTGAAAGATACCATGGCAACATGACAGAAAATGAGTAAGACCATAGTCGAAAGACACTATGGCATCATGTCAAAGATATATAAGATCGTGGATGGGAGATGCTATGACATCTATTAAAAAATTGATATTCAAGTAATATGTATCAGATGACGAATGGATATTGAAATGGTAGTGTGAAATGTTTATAAGAATTGGTCATATGGAAATATATATATATATATACAAAATAGTTTTATGAAATAATTATGAAGATAGATAAACGAAATAAGTATAAGTACATGGAATATAATTTATGTTAAGTTTGATATAAACTATTACCGGAATAAATATACATAAAATATGTGGAAATGATGGAGCATGAAATATTGATACATTGAAATGATTGATATATATTTATGAAGAAACGGTAAGAGAATGATATGTTTCATGACATGTACATAAATGATTATCTTTGATATGTTGATCCAAGGAAATTATGTAAGTAAAGACAATTATTAAACTTAAGTGTGACATGTCGAGAAAATAAGTATATCAATTTTGAATTTATATGAAATATGTGCAAGTATACTAACAGTGATGTTGTTTCACGCTTAGACAAGTGCCAAGTTATTGATTGAATGTTAACATGTTTAAGGAGCATTGAAATGGTAAGTACTTAGATGAAAATATAATTTAAGATTTTGCAATAAAAAAATTTCTGTGATCCCGATTTAATTCCGATTGGTTTCTAATGTATGTTTGGGCTTCGAGGTCCCAATAGAGAGACGTTATCATTATTTTCAAAATATAAATAATAAATGACTCAGAATTATCTTAAAATGTTCAATAAACTCCGGTAATGCCTCGTACCCTATTCCGGCAATGGATTCGGGTTGGGGGTGTTACAAAAACATTCAAATAATGTGCCAATTGAAACCAATACAAAAACCATATTCATCATTTATCTATTCGGCTAACAAAATTTACTTGTGCATACTTATTGATTTTCAAATAACTAACGAATCAATATAACCTTACATATCATTATTTTAAACCATAAACATATATTAATACACCACAAATAAATGGCATGCATTTTACTAACTTATGCATTACATATTATAACTCAATACACATTCATAATTTACTCCATAACCGAAACACATAACCGAACACCACCATATATATATAACTTGAGATAATATTTATATCATATCAATACATCATGTGCAAAAATATATGTATATGCAAGTGTCGAATCATAGGGTTGATTATAACCATCCCATATATTTTCTTCATATAACTAAATACACAAATACATAATAAACAATTTCCAAATCATTTCATATTACAAATTATATTTCTCAACAATAAGTCATTAAACCAAATATATATATTTCCAAAATATAAAACTTACGTACCATATAATAAACATATCAAAATAATCTCCTACCATGTTCGAACTTAACCAAGTATCATTTAATGCCAATTCACATAATAACACCTTAATCAAACATTATGCATAACCATATCCGAATCAACCATATATACATCCAAAATTATCAACCATTTCTAAAGTATATAACACATATAAACTTGACTAAAGTTTTCATATACTCTCATAGCATATTAGCCATTTTCGCATGGCTTAATATATACATAATTTCAATCTTAACAAAATATAACCTAGCTTATACATGCCATAGGTTCAAGTTTAAACTTATCAAATACCAAAAATAGTCGATAGTGTGATAGACTTTGCTGACGATCCCCAAGCTTTTAACTAATCTCCAAAATCTATAAAATAGAGGCAAACATAAACTTACACAGTAAGCTATCATAGCTTAGTAAGTCATAAGCAAATAATAATCAAATGGACATTTTTATTAAACCAACTAAACTGAATCAAATAATCTTTAATCAAATATACATTTCTCATGCTTAAAACTCATATACCATTACATAAACAATAGTTAATTATATTAACATAGCCGAATACAAAAAAGTTCATAAGCATATGTAATTCTCACTTTCATAATACATATTTCATTTGTTCATCTCAAGTATATACTTACCTTGTCTTTCAAATCATCTAACTAAACACGTACCTAACATTTTAGCTCGATTTCACCTTCAATCTTAACTTAATATTTCCCGTTGGACCATTCGAAATTAAATAGGATTCTCAGATAATCACATATATCGTACAATGCTAACATCCCAAACGTGGTCTTACATGTTATCACATATCGATGCCACTGTCCCAGATAGGGTCTTACACGAATTAAATACGATTCTAATGTCCCAGACATGGTCTTACTCGTAACCATATATCGATGCCAACGTCCCAGACGTGGTCTTACACGAATACACATATCGAGAATTCTATGTCATGACATATGTACCCTAGCTATTCCTAAGGTTTGTATGGGCTTTCAGACGTCGTAACTCGATCCAATCGAACTTGTACATACAACTTCCAAGCATATTCACATTTGGCTTTCATAAATACATTTCCACACAATTCATTTCAGCATATAAAACTCATATTTATTTAAAATGAACAACATCTATTTGCTTATAAACTTACCTCGAACGATGAAAATCAGAATGGGACGGCTAATCGACAACTTTAGTTTTCCCCCGATCCAAATCTGATTTCTTTGGTTCTTGATCTAAACATATTAAAATTAAACTCATTCAAACATATTTTCACTCAATTTAGTCCAAAAACACATAAATAGGAAAATTACTATTTTACCCTTGGCATTTTACACTTTTACAATTTAGTCCAAATTTCACAAAACACAAAATATGCAAAATTTCAATAAATCATGCTTAGGATGAATCTTCCTTACGTTCATACAAGTCCATACATTCTATTTATTTCACATTTTATTCCCTCAATTTATTATTTTTTTCAATTTAGTCCTAATTACTCAAAATCATCAAAAATTCCAATACAAAACATGTTAATCCAAAACATATCTTTCATATTTCATCAACTAACATCACATAGCTCAAATATTCATGAATTGCATAACTCAAAATATTCACCAAAATCAAAAATTCAAGCATGGGCTTTGTAAATAACATAGCAACGATCTTAAAAATGTAAAAATTATCAAAAACCAAGCTAGTTACATACCTTGATTAAGTTCCAACAATGGCTGAACCCTTGAACCCTTGTTTCTTTTATTTTCTTTTATGTTTTGGGAAAAACAAAGTATTATGAAACCATATTTTAATTTTTATGTTTTATTATAACATATGTTATTTAATAAATTACTTAATTATCCTTTATAATATAATATGAAATCTTTATAATGGTTGTCTACAACTGTCCTTCACCTAATATTATGGTCTAGTTACAACTTAAATGCCTCCACTTAAAAAGACAACAACAGTTTGGCCCTTACTCATTAAACTATCAAGTTTTCATTTTACGCGATTAAGCCCTTTTTATTAAATCGAGCAATCAAACGATAAAATTAAAGCACGAAAATTTCACAAATATTAATTCAAACATAATGAACACAGAAAGTGATTTTAAAATATTTTTCTAACTCAGATTCGTGGTCCCAAAACCATCGTTCCGAATAGGGTCTAAATCGGGCTGTTACAAGAACTTCTTTAAATAGTTTAAAGTATTTTGAAATGCTTTAACTGAATGTGTGGTACACTGAGTCTCTAACACTGATTCTGTAAGTCTTCTAAAACCATTGATTGTTTAAATTGATATACTGAGACTACTGTAGGCAGTAGACTATACTAAAAACTCTGGTTAGGGCTTGCAAAAAACTATAGTAATACTACGATCTGCGAAAACGAACTCTAAAATACTGATACTATTCCTCATAAAATATCCTTTAAAAAACACTGGAACTGTAAACTGATGCATAAAATTGTTAATACAGATAAAATGCAATACGATATGAGTACCAGAGGTACTCGTGGAAGGGGTACAAGAGATCGCGGTGGAGACCGTGGAGGTGCTCGGGCTGGATCTTCGTCATCTGGCCATATGCCCAAAGTTGAAGCAAGGGAGAAGCTGGCTTCACCTGAGACTGAGACTGGGTCTCATGATTGTGCGGCTAGGGACGACGCATTGTCTCAGGCCACGTTATGGATTCTGGAGGGGGTCGCTGGGCCCAATACTGGTACTGTGGGCCGTGGGTCAGTTACGGAATGACTCCGGTCTAATGGAGCTGAGAATTTTTAGGGGTGTTGCTGGAGTAGCCCTTAATGTGGTTGAGTATTGGATTGAGGCCACAGAGAGGATCATGGATAACGTCGATTGCACCCGTGAGCAGAAACTAAAGGGTGCGGTGTCACTGTTGAAAGATGAGGCTTATCAGTGGTGGCTTACAGTTAAAGAGGGCACTCAGCTGACCGGTTGACTTGGGAATTTTTCATGACTGTGTTCTAGGGAAAGTATGTAGGCACTAGTTATATGGATGCCCAAAGGAGAGAGTTTCTGAATCTGACACAGGGGATAAATCAGTGGCCGAATATGAGGCTAAATTTTTGCGATTAAGCCGTTATGCACGTGGGATGGTGGCAACTGAATATGAGCGATGTGTTTGTTTCGAGGACGGCCTAAGGGATAGTTTAAGGGTTCTAATAGCTCCACAGAGGAAGTGAGATTTTGCTGCTTTGGTTGATAAGGTGAAGATCGTCGAGGATGTGAAGCGCGCTGAACGCTAGAACCGTGAGAAAGAGAGAGGTAGGAACAAGAGGGATTCGGAGCCCTTAAGTTCATTTCTGAGGCCTAATAAAAAGGCCAGAGTGGATGGGCCGGTCAGAGTTGGGGCCCCTATTACTGCTACTAGACCGTAGCCCTACGTGAATTGTGAGAGACGCCATCAGGGCGAGTGCTGGAAAAGGATTGGGGCATGTTTGAGGTGCGGATCATTGGAGCACCATAACAGAGAGTGTCCGCGGAGGCCCGAACAGATGCAAGCTACAGGTTTGGGTAATGTACAACCGTCGAGGGGTGTTCAGCAGTCACAGAGAGGCTGTGGTTAGGCCAGAGGTGGAAATGATATGAGCCGTGGTCAGAAGGCCCCGGGCAGAGGTGTTACTCATACTGAGGTGAGGCAGCCAGCTCTGGTTTATGATGCACGTCGCCGAAGAAGGGAGATGCCCCAGATGTTATCATGGGTATGTTCGTTATCTGTAATGTACGTTATACTGCACTAATTGATGTTGGATCTACTCATTCCTATATAGCATGTACTGTGTCTGGGACTTTGGGTATAATGGTTGAAAGCATTACGAGTGAGGTTACTGTGTTGAGTCCATTAGGGCAATTAGTGAGGGTAAATAAAGTATTCACGGATGTACCTTTGGAGGTTCAAGTAATGATCTTTTTGGCAGATTTGATGGAACTTCCTTTTGGAGAATTTGATTTAATTCTGGGAATGGATTGGCTGGTCAAACATCGAGTGAACTTGGATTGTGCTACTAAATGGATGGTACTAAGAACTACGAAAGATGGTAAGGTATTTGTAATTAGGGAGCGTCAGAATTATTTTTGAAATGTGATTTCTGCATTAAAGGCTGAGAAATTGGTTCGTAAAGGTTGTGAGGCATATCTAGCTTACATCGGTGTTTCAGATTCTGAGGTTTCTTCTGTTAAGGATATTAGAACAATTAAGGACTTTTCAAATGTTTTTCCTGATGAGCTGCCTAGGTTACCTTCAAACTGTGAAGTTGAGTTTTAGATTGAGCTCCTACCTGGTACAGCTCCGGTGTCCATCGCCTCTTATAGAATGGCACCGAAAGAGTTTGTGGAGCTTAAAGCTCAAATTCAAGAGTTATTGGATCGAGAGTTCATCCGACCTAGTGTGCTTCCATGGGGAGCACCGATTTTTTTTTGTAAAAAAGAAGGATAGATCCATATGGATGTGCATTGATTATCGGCAACTGAATAAATTGACCGTTAAGAATAAGTACCCCCTACCAAGGATTGATGATCTTTTTGACCAGTTTCATGGAGCTTCGGTTTTCTCTAAGATTGATCTCTGATCGGGGTACCATCAATTGAGGGTAAAAGAGACTGATGTTTATAAGACAACATTTAGGACTTGTTATGGTCATTACGAGTTCCTGGTAATGCCGTTTGGACTGACAAATGCACCAACGACTTTTGTGGATCTAATGAACTGAGTGTTCCAACGCTATCTGGATCGGTTCGTAGTGGTTTTTATTAATGACAACTTGGTGTATTCAAGAACTGAAGATGAACATGATGTACATCTCTAGTTGTTCTTCAGATTCTGAGGGAGAAACAACTGTACGCCAAGTTCAGTAAATGTGAGTTCTGGTTATGAGTGGTAACATATCTGGGCCATATGGTATCTTCTGAAGGGATTAGGGTTGATCCTTGTAAATTGAAGCTGTTCTGGACTGGAAGCTGCCTAAGACGGTATCTGAGATTCGTAGTTTTTCGGGACTTGTAGGGTATTACCATCGATTTCTTGAAGGGTTTTAATTGATTGCTGCACCTCTAACTAAGTTGTTGATAAGGATGTGCCATTTAACTAGACTGATGCACAGTAAGAGAGTTTTGAGAAGCTTAAGAAAGTTCTGACTGAGGCCCCTATCTTGATACAGCCAGAGTCTGGGAAAGAGTTCATTGTCTACAACGATGCATCACATGTTGGTCTGGGATGTGCACTGATGCAAGAAGGAAAGGTGGTGGCATGTGCACCTCGTCAGCTTAAGACTCATGAGGCGAATTATCCAACACACGACTTGGAGTTGGCCGCAGTGGTATTCACACTGAAAATTTGGAGGCATTACCACTACGGTGAGAAGTGTATCATTTACATGGATCACAAGAGCATCAAGTACCTCCTTATTCAGAAAGAGCTAAACCTTAGGCAGCGTAGATGGATTGAGCTACTTAAGGACTATGATTGCACGATCGAATACCATCCTGGTAAGGCCAATGTAAGGGCCGACGCACTGAGCCGTAAGGCTATGACTGATCTGAGGGCGATGTTTGCTCGCCTCAGTTTATTTGATGATGGTAGCTTGTTGGATGAGCTTCAAGTTAAACTGACATGGATTGAGAAAATTAAGAGTAAACAGTTGAAGGATGAGTTACTAGGTCTGTAATATCCTGAATTAGGGCCTAATCGGAATAGTGGTTTCGTGACCACAAATCCGAGATAGAAATAATTATTTTATAATTATTTTGATGTTTATGATATGATTGCATGATTGTGTGAAAATTTTGTGACGAAATTCTGTGCATAAAGTGCTTAAGTTGAAATTAGGGACTAAATCGAATAACTTGAAAAACTTGCATTCTAGAAGTTTTTAGTATGAAATTACTTTGGAATATTAATGAGGAGGTCTTAAATAGAAATTTGACCAATTTCTAAAATTTTGGACAAAAATGGGCTTGTACATGAAAATTTTCAAAGAAAGGTATTAAGGGTATTTTGGTCATTTGCATATTAAATGAAATAAAATGAGAAAAATAACACAAAATAGTCATCTTCTCCATATAGTTGCTGCCAAACTTTGCTCTCTCCATAGCTAGGGTTTCTTCAACTTTTAAGCCTTGATTGTAAGTGATTTCTATGCCCGTTTTTAATGTTCTTTACGTTTTTGGAATCCCGGTAGCTCGATTTAGCTTATGCTAGCAATAATTTACCCTAGGGTTCATATTTGGAAAAATACCCATAGGTGAAATTTGTGTATTTTGGTGTTTTATGATAGAATATGAGGTTTTAAATTATGTCAGACAACTTATACTACTCGGTTTTAAGCGAAAACAAGTAAAAGGGCTTAATCGGTAAAAATACCTAATAGTCATAAGTACATGTTAGAGTGTGAAATTGATGCTGCCATAGAAGGTAAAAATGATCAGCATGTCATAAAACATAAGAAAATAGGATTAAGTTTAATTCCCGAGCCTAGGGGCAAAAGTGTAATTATGCAAAAGTTTAGGGGCAAAAATGTAATTTTGCCAAAGTTCGTATTAAATGTTGTTTTGATGAATGTATGTATTAAATAAGATTAATTTGGCATTATAGATCAAGAGAAACGAGATTCAAGTCGTGATCGAGGGAAAAACAAAATTTATGAGGAATAGGCTCGATTGCTAATAATTTTATACCGAGGTAAGTTCATGTGTAAATGTAGTAACATAATTGTCTTTTTAAGTAATTTAATGTTATTTATGTGATATGATGATTAATATCATGAAATATTATGCTTTATGGTTATTATTGAATAATATGTAAATTATGAATTGCTACCGAGTATCGGTTTCGATGTTCTGTGGAAGACGGCAAAGATGTGTAATCGAGAAAAAAGCCTGTTTGAACCTTGGGAATAGATTAGAATACAAGTGAGATGTCACTAGGATGGTTGGGCATCCGAACTCGTTGAGTTGAGTCTGAGTTTACTTATAAATGCAAATGTCTGAACTCGTTGAGTTGAGTCCGAGTTCGTGAGATGTAACTAGGCATCCGAGCTTGTTGAGTTGAGTCCGAGTTCACTTAAGGATGTGAACGCCCGAGCTTGTTGAGTTGAGTCCGAGTTCGCTTATGGGCGGGTTACATGGTAGCTTGGCTACATATGTGGCACTTATGTACAAACTTTCCGTGTATTCGAATTATATTCCGATGTGTTCAACGGGTGGATCTTAAGAAAATAATGAGAATGCCTAAAACGAAGGTGACATGTTGGTAAGTGTGGTAAATGAGAAAATTTGACAGGTATGTGCATAAACCCTCGGGTTGAAAACTTGGTAAGATGAAATCGTAGAAAGATATTAAATGTAAATGATGCTTTATGTGGGATTGTGTGATTATGTTACTTGCTATTTGCATGTGAACTTACTAAGCATTTATGCTTACTCCCTCCTTTTCTTTCATTGTAGTTTTGACAAGCTGGCTTGAGAATCGGGATAGGTCGAAGACTCGTTCACACTATCCGAAGGCTTAAATCGGTAAAATGGCTTGGCAAAATACTCACTTTGTGTAATTGATATTATGATATGGCTATGGTTTGGCAAGAAAAGGGTTTGTAAATGATTAGTCATTGGAATGGGCAATCTAAGTCATATTTGATGTTATGTATGTTTAAAATGATATTTAGTCCATGAAAATCCTTAGTAAAGTGAAATTTGCCATAAAATAGAATCTGACAACAACAGTGATGTAAATTTAAAAAAAAATCACTAAAAATAGTAGAAATGGAATTAAATGATGAGTAAGTTATGAAATTTAAGCTTAATGAGTCTATTTTCATATGGATTGAACAAAACAGGTATATGAATTATAATTTATGAGACATTTGAATTTTTGTGAAACAGGGCCAGAGTGATTTCTGGATCCCCTATTCTGACTTTGGAAATTCACCATAAATTGTATAAAAATATTTAGAAGTCATACTTTATATGTACAGATTTCTTATTGAGTCTAGTTTTAAGAGAAATAAATTTTATAGTCATTGAAATTCTGTATAGAGAGATATCTAATTTGTAAAACACAGAAGTCAGAGCAGTCAAACCCTGAAACAGGGGAGACTTTAACTAATAAACTGTACTAATTGGCCCAGCCAAAAATTCTAGAAAAAAATTAGTAAATAGATATATGAGTCTAGTTTCAGGGAAAATTTACGGAATTGGATTTTTTGTTTTAGAACTCAAGATATAAATTTTTAAGCGAATGTGATGCAGATTGCTAGTTTGACTAAAAATTTTAAAATTAAATTGTTTGAGCTGTTTAAGCAATGAATTAAGTCTGTTAACACCTCGTGTTCGACTCCGGCAACGGTCTCGGGTACGGCGCGTTACAAGGTCTTCGATTCTGATAGACTGAGAGTGGTAAAACATTAGATTTTGGACTAAATAGCAAAGGGGTACTCTGTTTCCATGGGAGAGTCTGTGTACCAAAGGATACTGATTTGAAGCAGTATATACTGCGAGAGGCGCATAATAGCCCTTATGCTATGTATCCTGGTGAAAATAAGATGTACCTTGGTTGCTGGGTTTAGGGTGTTACATTTATCTAAATGTAACACCCCAAACTTGGCCTGGACGTTATGGTTGAATCTGGCGATGTCACATTGAAGTGTTTTTCATAAAATGTAATATCGTTTGAAAAACCCATTCTTTATTTAACCTCTTTGTGTGACTTAAGGTTTATTTTAATATGTTTGTGCAAGAATGGGAGTCTTTTGTTAAAAAGTAAATCATATTAAAACGTCTTTATTATTATTTTTATTTTAAAACATTAGTATATGCGGAAGCTTTTCAAAATAGGTTTCGTAATCGTGATGTCTTTGAAAACAAACAGTTATCTTTTTGAAAACCCATGTCTTTTTCCTACAGCTAGCAGTTAAATATCAAAGCAAGTAAAAATCCCATTTTAAAAGTTAAAAATTTAGAGAGGCCTTATTACATTAAAAAAATACCCAAAAGAAAAATACTTATAATTTAAAATCCAATAAGAGAGTTTGTGCGGTTGTGTGGCCACCTTCGAGTCTCTCGCAGCACCGACCCAACTAAGACTGGGGATTACCTGCGCAAATAAATATAAGGGTAAGTTTACGAAAACTCAGTGTGTAGTCCCTTATCAGACAATCAGTCAATCATACAGTGAGCAAATATAGTGTGGACCTAAGCCCATTTCAGTAACAGTTCAGTTTTAGTTAGGGCCTTAGACCATTACAGTATCAGTAGCAGTTTGGGCCGGAGCCCATTTCAGTGAGAGTATAATACAAATATGCAAACAATAGATCCTACCCAACCAGCCTCTACACTCTATCTCTGTCCAACCCTACATTCCATGTGGGGATATAATCAACCCACCCATCCCTACACTCCAAAATAGTACCGGTTGCGGCACTAAACAGTATTTTGCAGCAGAGCTGCCAGTATAATACACTTCCTCCAATCATAATAAAACCCAACTCCATGCAACCCATCATACATCATGTCATAATGTCATACATGTACTCAATATGTTTAGAATGACATGCTTAAATACAATAACAGTTATTTTACCACGTAGGGGCATAACGATCATTTTATCAATTTAGGGTCTAGTTAAACTTACTGATCAAACAGTAGGTCCACAGTCGTCTCGGACGACCCGTGCAACCTTAACAGTCAAACAGTGATAATGGGCCCACGGCCTGTATCTTAGGCCCATGTGGGTCCACATGCCCGTATGACCCACATATCCCAGAAATGGCCTTGGCCGTGTGGGTTACATAGCCTGGCCCAATACTCTCCCCACGTCCGTGCGGTTTACTCGCGTAGGGCCCATATGCTCGTGGGCCCACATGGCCCAGTTTGGCCCATATAGCCCAGTTCGGCCCAAAATGGCCTCAGCCTATGAAATCGCTCATGGCTAACCTGAACGATCAAATGCCCATGTTAGCCACACAAACCACCACACGAGCGAGCGCACGCCTATGTAGTGTCTTCGTTTGCTCATTCCGGCTTTTGCCAATTTCCATAGATTAGATAGTGCTTAAACATACAATTGATGTGATTCAAAGTTAATTGCGCTCCGAATACCCTTATACCTGAGTTTAGTCAAAAAGACATTTACTCAGTTGCTTAGTTCATATAACAAATGGAACTTAATGGAGTTCCTAAGCGATCACAATAGTTACTTCTCCTTACCAAAAGCTAATCGAAATCACACCCTGATTCCTAGAAGGCATACCAATGAACTTTGATCTCTACCTACATGAAAGTCATAACCCCTTTATTAAACCTGTACTTGGATAAAAACAATCTTGACTGAACCATACTTACCAAAACAGAGTATAATTCGGTGATGCAGTGAACTAAGTCCGAAGAGGAGGATTGAACTGAAAAATAAACAGAGGGGGTAGTGGCAATAAGAGAAAGAGAAGAGAAAAGCCAAAAGGGAGAGAAGTAGAGCAGAGAATTACCTATCCTTGTTTGGCCAACGCTAGCCTGCTGAAAGAAAAGAGGAAGAACCGAGAAAGGAAAATCGGCAGAACAACAAGCAATGTGGGAAGAGGAATTGCCCAAAAATGAAAGACAAGAGAGCAGAGAAGATGAATATTCAGCCAAAACACAAAGTGGTATTTGTTCAAACAAAGATGAGATAAAGAGAGGGGGAAATAAAGGGAGTATTCGGCCAAAGCTTAAGAGAGGGAGAAGAGCAGAGAATCGACCAAAACAAAACCGATTGAGGGAGGGGAGAGAATGAAGATTCGGCAAAAGTAAAGAAAATCGAGAGGAAGGCTGCTAGAGGAGTAGAGGAAAAGGAGAAAGTCGATCAGTAAAGGCACTACAGTGAAAAGTAAAAACAATTTAGGCCAACACGAAAAGTACCCAAATGGTCAGTAGCAATATTTGGCTACCAATACAAAGAGGGAAAAGAACCCAAAAGCAGTTGTTAGCAACCGAAAATGAGGAGAGCAATACTAACCCCAAAGCCGAATTCTGAGTGACTAGCATACCAATTCGGTACTAACTCTCCCACACTTCAAATTCCCCTAATTTTCTCCCCAAATCCCTCCTTAAATCACTCCAACCGATCACTATCCACATCCCAACATTCCCTCCTAAAATCCCTCCATCTTAATCTCCTTAACCACCAATTCAACCCCACTCAACTTAGCAGTTTTAGTCAACCCCCACTACCCACACAATAAGGGCAGCAAAATAAAACACTCCCTTGCGCAAAGTAGGACTCGAACTCATGCCCCTCAGTAATAGTAACATGCCACTATCCCTTATGTAACACCCTTAACCCGTATCCGTTGCCGGAATGGGGTTAGGAGGTATTACCGGACAAAACACAAAATTTCTAACATTCACATATACACATATGTTATATCACATAACTAAAACATAAATATGTTTAAACATTAAACATATAATTTAAAATCATAAAACAAATATTAATAAAAATTCCAAGTCATATAAAATATATGCGGCATTGGCTTTTAAAAACATAATCAATATACATTCATATATTGTACCATATCACCTTATAACATGGCAAAATATTCATTACCATAAAAGATAATAGCTAATATCACAACATATCCAAATACACTTCTTTTACAATTCATAATTCATGCGTATATTACTAAAACAAAGTGAACTATTTTGAGTACAAATAACAACCAAAAGTACACTTGTTTTGCATGCTTATTAATATGCCTATAATTACATATTCACTATCAAACTATTAGCCAACATTCGGTTATTAGAAAATAACTTCAATATGACTATACCAAGTTATATTATTTCTCAAACCTAAATACATATTAAAACATCACATGTATACCATGAAGCATTATTTCCACATTTGGTCTAAACATAAACGAATGCACATAAGTAATACCAGATATAATAAACCAAAACAATTATATAACATATTCATTACTTACCATTTAGCAACCAAACATATAAAGCAAATATTGAATCATATACATATCCATCATTGCCGAATCACAAAGTTGATTATAACCATCACATATATTTTCATCATATAACCGAATACACAAGTACATTATAAACAATTTCCAAACCAATTCATATTACAAATTATACTTCTCAACATTAAGTCACTAACCATGTATATATATCCAAAACACAAAACTTACATACCATATAATAAACATATCAAAATAAACTCATACCATGTTCGAACATAACCAAATATCATTTAATGCCAATTCACATAATAACACCTTAATCAAACGTAACAACCAAATTCACATATACTTTTATCTATGCATAACCATAGCCGAATCAACCACATATACATCCAAAATCATCAACCATTTCCTAAGGATATAACACATATAAACTTTACTAATGTTTCATATACTCACATAAAATATTAGCCATTTTCGCATGCCTTAATATATATACATACTTTAAACTTGACCAAAAACAACCTAGCTTATACATGCCATAAGTTCAAGTTTAAACTTATAGAATACCAAAAACAGTCAATAGTGTGATGGACTTTGCTGAAGATCCCCGAGCTCGTAACTTGACTCCAAAATCTATAAAACAGAGGCAAAAATAAACACACACATTAAGCTATCATTAGTCAGTCATAAGCAAAGAAACAACTAAATGTCATAATCAACTCATTTAAACCAAACCAAATTATAATATCATAATCACATAAAATCTCAAGTTTATAATTTCCTGTATAACATATATTTTCACAAATAAACTTATTCATAGCCGAATATACATGTATTTATTATCAATGTAATATTCAATTTCAAAACCATAGTACCATTATATAACCGAATATACATAAACCCACATATATATATACATATATCCATGGATCATTTCATAAATATTCACATGATATAATCAAAAGGCCGAATACACTTTTCATATGCATATACATTTTTCATTTACATTATACATGAATTACAACACATACCAAGTAACCTACTTACCTTATTTCAAATAGAAAATAAGCTATCACATACCTGATCACTTTAGCTCATTTTACACATTCAATCACAACTATCATTGCCCGTTGAACCATTCGGAATTGAATAGGATACTCGGATATTCACATATATCATACAATGCCAGCGTCCCAGACGTGGTCTTACATGCTATCTCATATCGATGCCACTGTCTCAGATAGGGTCTTACACGAATCAAATACGATGCTGATGTCCCAGACATGGTCTTACACGTAACCACATATATCGATGCAACGTCCCAGACGTGGTCTTACATGCTATCTCATATCGATGCCACTGTCCCAGACAAGGTCTTACACAAATCAAATACGATGCCAATGTCCCAGACATGGTCTTACACATAACCACATATCAGAAATCCTATGTCATGACATATGTATCCTAACTATTGCTAAGGTTCGTACGGGGCTTTCAGACATCATAATTCAGTCGAATCAAACTCATAAGCTTAATTCCCAAGCATATACACATTCGGTCATTATGTATATATAATCTTAAAATTTGATTCAACATTTAAAACTTATATATTCAAAATTAACAGCATTTATTTGCTTATAAACTTGCCTCGAACGATGAAAATCGAAACAGAATAGCTAATCGACAACTTTAGTTTTCCCTCGATCAAGATCTGATTTCTTTCGTTCTTGATCTAAACGTATTCAAATTAAACTCATTCAAACATATTTTCACTCAATTTAGCTCAAAAACACATAAATAAGCAAATTACTATTTTACCCCTAACATTTTAGACTTTTTACAATTTAGTCCAAATTGCACAAAACACAAAACATGCAAAATTTGCAATACCATGCTTAGGCCGAATGTTCCTTGTGTTCATACAAGTCCATACATTTCATTTTTTTTAACATTTTAGTCTCTCAATTTATTATTTTTACAAATTAGCCTTAATTACTCAAATTCATCAAAACTTCAAATACAAAACATGTTAATCTATCACATATCTTTTATTTTCCAGCATCAAACAACAAAAATCACAAGCTTTCAACAATGGCAAAATACAAAATCAACATTAAATTCAAAAATTGAAACACAGGCTTGATAGATAACCTAGCAACGATCTCAAAAACGTAAAGATTATCAAAAATTGAGCTAAAATTCACCTTGAATCAAGCTTACTAATGGTCGAACCCTTAAACTCTTTATTTTCTTTTTCTTTTCTTTAGTTTCGGTCATGCAAAGAATATGAACACTTATGTTTTATTTTATGTTTTATATTATTATTACATTTTAATCATTTTACGTATTTAACCTTCTAATAAAATTTAAACCTTTATAATTCATGGTTATAACCGTCCACTACATAACCTTATGGTCAAAATGCATTTTAAATACCTCCACTTATAAAGACACATTTATTTCGGCCCTTTTACAATTAACCATCAAATTTTCATTTCGGGCATTCAAACTAAAAAATTAAATCACAAAAATTCACACATAATAAACATAGAAAATAATTTTAAAATATTTTTCTGACTCGGATTCGTGGTCCCAAAACCACCATTCCGAATAGAGTCAAAATCGGGCTGTTACACCTTAGACCAACAGGCCCATTCTGTCATGTTTTACTCACTTTTATTTAAAAAGCCTATTGACTAGAGACAGGGTTTATTCATTAAAAACAAAACTTTTCCATAAGCTAAGGCTTGAACCCAAGACTTCTCAGCTACTTCCCAAGACACTTAACCACTGAAGCAGACATGCATTTGTGTGCCACAACATACAAAATTAAATACTTAGAATTTGGGGCATTACAACTCTACCCCCTAAAAGAAAATTTTGGCCTTGAAATTTACCTGATCAGAATAGATGAGGGTATTGTTGTCGCATTGCCTCCTCGGGGTTCCCACATGGCTTCCTCAGAGCTGTGATTATGCCAAAGTACCTTAACCAGTGGAATAGACTTCTTCCTTAAAATCTTTACATCAAGATCCAATATCTAAACTGGCTCCTCCTCAAAAGTCAGATCTGGCCTAACCCCAACCTCCTCAACTGAGATGACATGAGTAGGATCAGAGCGATAACACCTCAACATAGAGATGTGGAAAACATCGTGAATCCAGTCTAACTCTGAAGGTAACTCTAACTGATAGGCAACCAGTCCCACACGTTTCAGTATGCGGTAAGGCCCAATGAACCTAGGGCTCAACTTGCCCTTTCGTCCAAATCTCAGTACCTTTTTCCATGGCGAGACTTTGAGAAAAACGAAGTCCCCTAAAGAGTACTCAATCTCCTTACGCTTTAGATTAGCATACAACTTCTGTCTGTCTGATGCCGCCTTCAGTCGATCTTAAATTAGCCTAACTTTATCCTCGGTATTAGAAACCAATTTAGGGCCCAGAACACGCTGCTCGCCCAACTCAGTCCAACATGAGGGTGTGCAACACCTACGACCATATAATGCCTCATAAGGAGCCATCTATGTAACATCCCTTACCCATATCTGACGTCGGAACAAGGTACGAGGCATTACCATACATGTACTCAAAAAATTTTAGAAAATACGGACTATGAAATTTTGTTTTAAATTAAAACCAATCAAACCACATCTTAGTGTCCCTATTATTGGCCTACAAGGTCTTAAACATACATCGAGAATGGTCCGAGACAAAACCGAGGTCCTAAGAAAAATTTAAGAAAATTTCTAGGTTAATATCTCAGACGCCCGTGTGGAGACAATGCACACGCCCGTGTGCCTTGGAACACACCGGTGAGCCTTAGGACACGCCCATGTCTCTTACCTGTGTGGAATTAACTGACTTTATTTTCTACTTCAAACCTACAGGGGTTTTCACACGGCCGAGAACGCGCCCGTGTCCTTCACATGGCCTAGACATGCCCATGTGGTCGCCCGTGTCCAAAAACTCGAGCATTCTATTTATGATGTCAGCATGCATTTAGGGGCACACGGCCAGGACACACGCCCGTGTGTTTACTACCATGCATTCTGACTTAAAAAATTTAGGTACAAGGGACATACGGCCATACCACATGCCCATAGGGCTATCCGTGTGTCACACACGGCCTAGATACATGCGTGTGTGTCTACCCTTATGGACTTTATTAGACTATTTTTCAAGCCTTTGGTCACCCTTTAACATCCATACACACTTATAGATTTTAATAATATTTAACATGGCCTAATAATACTTTTATACGAACTTGATAAACCTCATTGCATGTAAACCTCATCTCATCGGTTTTACACATGCTAGGTTATCCCCTTTGTATTAAGGATTTCTATGTCTTATAACACTTTTAAGATTGGCTCATTATTATAACTCATTGCCAATTACGGCGTAGCCATCCCATATGATTTGGTCACATTATGTATCGAAATGTGATATACCAAATTTTATCCTCATTAGAACAATTTAACATAAACATGCACAAATTTGTAGGTCATAACCTACATCAAAATGAGCCAATTCCCATGGCCATCTACACATAAATATGTATACCTTTACAAGCCTTCATATTGGAAAATCAAATGACACATATAACAAAATAACAAAAGCCCTATACATGCCATTAAACAAAATAAAGGTATCTATATACCAAAGCTGGACAAGATGATAGTGTGTTGACTCTCCAATCGTCTTTCAATTTCTACGAGTCTTCGAGCTCTGTAAGATAGGGAAAAGAGAGGCATAAACATTTACATGCTTAGTAAACTTACCGATTAATTAGCATACAACCATATTAGGCAATATAACCAACAAGCATGAAATGGTTTCCCTATCACATGCACTCAATCAGCAGGTTAGTCTCATAACAATATATTATGAAATTTGTCTTAGATGAACTCATCATCTAACATTTTCATATTTATATCTCCTGTTAATCCTGTTGAGCTTTTCAGAAATCTCAATGGATTATCCATTTACCGTCTAGTCATAAGAGCGATCATCTCGTGTACGCACTCCCGCGAACCTCACATCTTACGTCAGGATTATAGTCCAGGCTAAATCCCTCGTAATATAAACTCATTGGGTGATGTCGGGATTACCAATCCAGGCTAAAACCCTTGTAGCGACAAACATCCTTAATGAGCTCGGATCTGAATTACCAATCTAGTCTAAATTCAGACCCTAGTCGGATTACCCGTCCGGGCTAAATCCATAATGCACACATATTCTTCGGGAGGCTTGATCACTCAAGGAACACTCGTCCGGGCTAGATCCTTTCTATATTGAGATCAATGGATTACCTGTCCGGGCTAAATCCTTTTCTGCAACACATGCAAGACCCCAAGTCATGTAAGCCATGGTTTATCCATCGAATTTCCCTTTTTGACTTCAACCGGGACATTTATTATCATGTCATTATTATTAACACATTTCATGGATTTTCATACTATCATTATAACTAATTATCATACATTCATAATACATGCAATTAAGCATATTAAGGGTTTACTTTAAGTTATTCGAACTTACTTGGTACTCGCTTCGGTTTCGCATTTCAGTTATTCCGAGATATTTTGTTTTCCTCGATCGACCTTCAAAATTTGTTCCTCGAGGTCTATAACAATAAAAATGAATTATTAATACCTCACATCTTTCTTTTCGAGTCTAAATTTCACCCCCGGATAAAATAACTATTTTGCCCCTAACCTTTCATATTATTTACAATTTAATCCTTAGGCTCGTATAATGAAATGCATGCAATTTTGATGTTACCCAAGCCTAGCCGAATGTTTTTTCCTCTTATGGCAGCCCACATTTGTCCATTATTTCTCTTCTTTCTACCCATTTTTACAACTTTTACAAAATGGTCCATAAAGCCATTTCCATGAAAAATCACTTAGTAAAAGTTGTTTACCATCCTTTATACTTTCATATTCCTCTATAAACCATTAAAATACAAGTGACTCATGCATAGGTAAATTTCTAAACATGAACCCTAGCATAAAATATGGGTAGAAATAGAGAGAGTAAGTTATCGGGATTTTAAAAATCTGAAGAACATTAAAAACGGGGCTTGGGAGCACTTACTATTGAGCTTGAAAATGTTGAAAACCCTAGCTATGGAGGCTTGAGAAATTCGGCTACATGAGGGAGAAGAATGGCTGATTTTTTGGCTTATTTTTCCCATTTTATTTCATTAATTAGCCAAATGACCAAAATGCCCTTAAGCCTTCTCTTTCAAATTTTATCCATACATGCCCATTTTTGTCCGAAAACTTAGAAATTGGGAAAATTGCTCTTTAAGACCTTCTAATTAATAATCTAAAGTAATTTCATACAAATTGCTTCTGGAACCCAAGTTTTGCAATTTATTCAATTTGGTCTTTATTTTCCAATTGGACACCTTAGTTATAAAATTTCTTCATGAAACTTTAACACATGAATATTTTCATATTCTATGCCTCATAATAATCGTGAAGTAAATATTTCAACGTCAGATTTATGGTTTCGAAACCACTGTTCTGACTAGGCCCTATTTCGGGATGTTACATTCCTACCCCCTTAGGGACTTTCATCCTCGAAAGTCTTACAAGTAAATAGGTTTGGATATTGGCTCCTAATGGTTTCTTTTGGCTCCCATGTAGCCTCTTCCACACCATGTCGATGCCATAAAACTTTTACTAAAGCCACATCTTTATTTCTCAGCTATTTAACCTCACAAGCCAAAATCTGGACCGGTTCCTCACCATAGGTCATGTCCAGTCTAATTTCATTCTCCGTCGGTGAAATCACATAAGAGGGGTCTAATCGATATCGCCTTAACATAGCTACATGGAACACATCATGAATATTTTCTAGATTTGGTGGCAATGCCAAGCGATAGGCTAATAGGCCAACTCTTTTAGTGATCTCGTATGGTTTGATAAATCGCGGACTTAATTTGCCTTTCTAGCCAAATCTCAATACCTTTTTCCATGGAGATACTTTTAAGAATACTCTATCTCCAACCTGAAATTTGATCTCTTTTCTTTTTAGATCAGCATATGACTTTTGCCTATCCGATGCCGCTTTTAAACAGTTACATATCACTTTAACCTTTTCTTCAGTTTCCTTGATCAGATCAACTCCGTAAATCTAACTCTCTTTGAGTTCTGTCTAATACAATAGAGTTCTGCACTTTCTGCCATACAAGGCTTCGTAAGGTGCCATCTTCAAACTCGTTTGGAAACTGTTGTTGTAGGCAAACTCTACCAATGGCTGATATTTTTCCCAACTGTCTTGAAATTCAAGGATGCAACATCGCAACATATCTTCAAGAATCTGAATCATCTGCTCAAATTGACCATCAGTCTGTGGGTGAAAGGTTGTACTAAAACTCAACCTAGTACCTAAGGCTTCTTGTAACTTCTTCCAGAATCTCGAAGTGAATCTCGAGTCTCTATCTGAAATAACCGATAGCGGTACCTCGTGTAATCTCACGATCTCAGATATATACAAGTTGGCCAACTTGTCAAGTGAATAATCTGTCCTTACAGGAATAAAATGAGCAAACTTTTTCAACTTATCAATCACAACCCATATAGCATCTTTCTTTTTCGGGGTCAATGGTAATCTTGTCACGAAGTCCATAGTAATTCTATCCCACTTCCATTCGGGGACCATCACAGGCTGTAGTAAGCCTAAAGGTACTTGATATTCAGCTTTGACTTGCTGACATATTAGACATTTCGATACAAATTCAGAGATGTCTCTCTTCACGCTGTTCCACCAGTACATTTTCTTCAAATAATTATACATCCTGGAACTTCCCGAATGAATAGATAAACGCCTATCATATGCTTCTTGCAAGATCTTCTGAAAAATTTCATCATTCCTCGGTACACAAACTCTGCCTCTGAACATCAAGCATCCATTAGAACCGATCTAAAAATCTGATTCGATACCCAACTCACATTGAATTCTTTTAGCTTGCAAGTCACTATCATTAGTCTGAGCATCATAAATTTCCTGAAGAAATGTCAGCCTAGCCTCTAACTCTGCCAAGACTGAACCATCATCAAACAACGCCGATCAAGTATTCATGGCCCTCAATGTGAACAAAGATTTCCTACTTAATGCGTCGATAACTACATTCGCCTTTCCCTGGTGGTAATCGATGATCAGCTCATAGTCTTTAGTTAATTCTAACCATCTTCGCTGTCTCAGATTCAATTCTTTTTGAGTCATCAAACACTTAAAACTCTTGTGGTCTGTGAATATATGACAAGTCTCACCATATAAATAATGCCTCCAAATTTTCAAGGAAAAAATAATGGCGGCAAGCTCTAAGTTGTACGTTGGATAATTCTTCTCGTGTGGCTTCAACTGTCGTGAAGCATAGGCTATCAATTTTCCATCTTGCATAAGTATACAACCCAGTCCATTTAAGGATGCATCACTCTAGACCACAAACTCTTTTCCTGACTCAGGTAATACTAGAGCTGGAGCTTCCGTCAGCAGTGTCTTCAACTTCTCGAAACTCTGCTGACACTTTTCTGACCATTGGAACTTAACATCTTTCTGTAGCAACCTCGTCATTGGAGTTGCTATCATGGAGAATCGTTTCACAAATCTTCGGTAGTAACTGGCTAAGCCCAAAAAGCTTCTAACATCGATTACATTTTTAGGTGGTTTCCATTCAACAATAGCAGAGATCTTACTTGGATCAACTCGGATACCTTCACCTAAAATAATATGACCCAGAAACCATACTTTATGGAGCCAAAACTCACTCTTGCTAAACTTAGCATACAATTGTTTTTCCCGTAAAGTCTGTAACACAGTCCTCGGATGCTTTGCATGCTCTGTCTCATCCTTAGAATAAATCAAAATGTCGTCAATGAACACAAAGATGAACTTGTCCAAGTATGGTCGAAATATCCTATTCATTAGGTCCATAAATACTGCCGGCGCATTCGTTAACCCAAACTGCATGACAAGAAATTCATAGTGGCCATACATCGTTCTAAAAGCTATTTTAGGCACGTCTGACTCCTTAACTCGTAACTGATAGTAGCTGGATCTCAAGTTTATCTTAGAGAATACAGTTGTAACAGCCTGATTTAAGGCCAAAATGGAATAGTGGTTTCGAAACCACGAATTCGAGGTTAAAAAAAATTATTTTGATTAAGTTTTAGTGTTTATATTATGATTGCATAATTGTGAGAAAAATTCGTAGCGAAATTTTATCGATTGGGTGTTTAATTTGACGTTTACGACTAAATTGAAATAGGTGAAAAAATGTGTGTGTTCTAGTTCATAAGTACTTGATTGAAATGGGGGTTTTAAGTAGAGGTCCTTAAATGGAATTAGACCATTATACTTTATATGGACAAAAATTTGGACATGGATGGAATTTTTAGAAAGTTTAGTAGTAACGGCATTTTGGTCATTTGTGTATTAAATGAAATAAAATGGGAAAAATAACACAAAAATGTGTTCATCTTCATTAAGCTTGGCCGAAACTTGCATGTTTTCCATAGCTAGGGTTTTTCCCAAGCTTTCAAGCTCAGTAGTAAGTGCATTCAAGCCCCGTTTTAATGTTCTTTACATTTTTGAAATCCTTGTAGCTCGGTCTACCTATTTCTACCATTTTTTTCGAGTTAGGGTTTATGTTTAAAAATTTACCCATGAATGATATGCATATATTTTGATGTTTTATGATAGAATATGAATGTTTGAAGTTAGGAGAATGATCTTTTCTAAGCGAGTTTTAGCGAAAACGAGCAAACCCGCATAATCGGTAAAAATACCTATTGCTCATAACTATGTGTTAGAGTGAGAATTTGATGTTGCCATAGAAGGGAAAAATTATCAGAATGTCATAAAACATAAGAATAAGGGCTGAAATTAAATTTCCGAGCCTAGGGGAAAAATCATAATTTTGTAAAAGTTAGGGGGCAAAAATGTAATTTTTCCATAATGTGATTTTTGGATTGAAATAAATAGTATGAGTGTTAAATGAGCTAAATGTGTTGTTATAGATCAAGAAAGGCGTGGAATCGACCTCGAACGGGGGAAGGAAAAGATTTTGGACTAAATTACAAAATTTTCATATTTTGCACCGAGGTAAGTTTGTATGTAAATAATACATTAACTTCATTTACATTCTTATATTTCAACTTGTTATATATATATTTTAGCTGATTTTGAAGCATAAATCGACTATTGGGAGAATGAAAATAAGTAATACAGAGAGAATTCCTGGTTGAACATTCGGAAAGATTTAATAATATAGATGGAACGTAGCTAGGTCACATGTATGGTGCTGAGTGCACATCATATGTACAAGAGAGCTACGAGATACTATGTAGTAGCAAGGTCACATGTGTGATATAGGATGTATCCCATGTAGACAAGAGAGCTGCGGGAGAGATAAATGTAGCCAGGTCGCATGTGTGATTCCAAGTGAAGGACACCATGTAGACAAGAGAGCTACGAGATAAATTGGCTAGGTCACATGGGTGGTACTAAGTGTTCACCATGTGTACAAGAGAGCCGAATTATATGAATTATGATGGGTGGAGCTGTGTGTTGAAACCACCAAGTATCGAGAATTGATCCGAAGTGTTCAACGGGATGATTTTATAGTGACATTTTAATCATGGGCCTATACTTGTGATGTATGAAATGTGGTGAAAATGAATTGTGACATGTACGCTAAAATGAGGTTAATACAAAAAAAGTGTAAAAGAGTGAATTTGCAATAATACTGTTTTTGGACAGTTGCAATGACATAAATTTGAAAAATCACCAAAAGTAGTAGGAATTTAATTAGAGGCTGAATGAGATATTAAACTTAAGCTTAGTGAGTCTATTCTCATGTAAGAAAAACAGAGCAAGTAAAGAAGCTCTATATTTTGAGATATTTATATTTGTGTGTGACTTGTTCAGAATGACTATGTGATCCCTCGTTCTGACTTTGAAAAATCATTAAAAATTGTACAAAAATAATTAAGAAATATAATTTACATGCATAGATTCCTTGTTGAGTCTAGTTTTAAATAAAACAAATTTCTTGGCTATTTGACTTTTGTACTGGGAGAAAATTAATTCGTAGTGAACAGAGGTCAGATCAGTCGAGCTGTATATCAGGGGAATCTTTAACTAATAAACTATACTAATTGGCTAGACCAAAAATTCCAGAAAAAAATTAGTAAGAAGTAATATGAGTCTTGTTTCAGGAAAAATTTATGGATTTGAATTTCGAGTTTTTTAACTTAATTTATGATTTATTTAGTGAACGTGACGCAGGAGAGACGGCTTAAATCAAAGTGGAGTGAATAGAAAAAAAATTAAAGTAGATATACTTGAGTTATTGTGTATATATATTAGATTCTTTAATTATTATTTATATACTTACTTACTAAGCTATAAGCTTACTTTCTTTTCTCTCTTTTGTCTTATAGTGTCGTTCAGCTTGCTCAGGAGTTAAGGATCGTGAAGATCTGCCCGCACTATCAATACTTTGGGGTATTTGAACTAAACATTTTGAATTATGGCATGTATAATAGGCTTAGTTATTTTATTACCTGTCATAATTGCCTAGGTTTAAAATATTGGTTACAGTATTTGACCAATCATTTTGTACAAAGCCATTGAAATTGGCTAATATTGTTCAAGACATATGTTATAACGATGCATTATCTAGTTGGATGACATATTTCTATCTCGGTTTTGTTTAATGTTATATGTTATGTTCCGGTAATACCTCGTACCCTATTTCGGTGTTGAACATGGGTATGGGGCGTTACAACAGTGGCTCCCCTCAGCTAGTCAAACAAATCATCGATCCTAGCCAAAGGATACTTATTCTTGATAGTTACCTTGTTCAGTTATCGATGATCTATACATAGCCTCATCGAACCATCTTTCTTCTTTACGAACAATACGGGAGCACCCCAAGGCAAAAAGCTCTGCCTTGTAAAACATTTATCTGTCAGCTCTTGCAACTATGCTTTTAACTCTTTCAGTTCTGTTGATGCCATCAGTACAAAGCAATAGAAATAAGAGTTGTTCCTGGCACCAGTCCAATACCAAACTCTATCTCTCTATTAGGAGGTAATCCGGGTAATTCCTCCGGGAACACGTCTGAATATTCACATACTATTGGCACAGACTCAATCTTCAACTCTGTTTCCTTACTATTCAGTACGAAAGCAAGGTAGGCTTCGTATCCTTTTCTCACATATCTTTGAGAAACCATTGATGTAATTACAACCGACAGTGTACCCAATTCTCTTGAATCAACCCGTAGAATCTCACAATCTGGGCACTTCAATTCAATATTCTTGTTACCACAGTTTACAATTACATCATGCAGGGTTAACCAATCTATACCAAGTATTACATCAAACTCATCAAATGGTAATAGCATAAGGTTAGTTGGAAAACAATGACCCTGAATTGTCAAAGGACAATTCTTACAGACTTTATCAACCAGGACTGACTTGCCTAATAGGTTCGAGACTCTGATAATAAATTCCGTAGGTTCAATGGATATATTCGTACTAGACACCAATCTCATGCAAATATATGAATGCGTTAATCCCGGATCAATTAAGGCAAAAACACAAGTATTAAAAAAAGAAAAGGTACCCATGATGATGTCATGAGCAGAGGCTTCCTCTCGAGCACGTATTACATAAGTTCTTTCTGGGGCTCGAGCCTCTGATTTTACAGTGTCCTTTGCCGCAACTCGACTACCACTAGCACTTCTAGGATATCTCGAAGGCCTACCTCGTAGAATAGGGGCACTCAACTTCGTGGCTAATTCCACCTCATTATCAGTTTACTCTAGGCAGTCTCTGAGGAAGTGGTCAAGAGAACCACATCTGTAGCACGCACTGCTCTTCATTCGGAACTTTCTGAAGTGAAATTTATTACAGCTTTTGCACTTCGTTTTTGATCATCTACACTCCCCACACTAGTCACCATTGGGGAAGAAGACTTCTGGTTACGTTGTTTGGAGCTTTTTGCTCTACTCGAATATCCTACAGATGAAATAGAGCATTCATGTTGGCTCATCGATTTCTTTGGGGGAAAATGGGGGCATTCTACTATTGGATCTCTTGCTCGAAACTTGAGCTTCTCTCTTAGCTTACTTCATTTTGTTATTGAGCTCCTTAGCCTTCTTGGCCCGATCCGCTAATACAACAAACTCTCTTATCTCAAGGATCCCAGTTAACAACTTAATTTCCTCATTCCAACCTTCCTCGAAGCGTTTACACATTTCTGACTCTGTTTGAACCCATTCAGTTGCGTATTGACTTAGCCTCACAAATTCCCTTTCGTATTCCGATACAGTCTTATTTCCTTGTTTGAGTTCTAGGAACTCCCTTTGCTTCGAGTCTAAGAACCTTTGACTGATGTATTTCTTCTTAAACTCTGGTTGGAAAAATTCCCAAGTGATGTTTTCCTTTGGCACCACTAAAGATACAGTTTTCCACCAGTGGTATGCAGTATCCTTTAGAAGAAATACAACACACTTTAAACACTCCTCAGATGTACAAGATAGCTCGTCCAATACTCGTGTAGTGTTCTCGAGCCAGAACTCAGCTCGTTCAGTATCATCATCGATCTTAGTTCTAAATTCCTCAGTCCCATACTTTCTAAGCTTGTCTACAGACGCTTTACCAATTCTTACAGGTTCCATACCTCGTGGCACTTCCTCATCAGGTCAGTTAGGGGGGAGGTTGTGGTATGTTGGGACGATTTCTCAAATAATCCCCAAACCACTCATCCATCATGTCAAAAAAGGCAGCTCTGGCCACTTCCCGGCCTTCAGACATAGGCCTTCTATTACTACTAGAAACAGCTCGTTGTACGAAAGCTGGAGCTTGGCTCTCAGCTCCCTTGGACTCATCTTGTGCTTGATTGGAAGACATTTACTATATTCAAAGACAATGAAGCAGTTAGGAGATGTCACACTATCAGTGTTCGTATAATGGCATGTATAGCGAAACTCAATACTCTCTATGGTAGTCCTAGAACTGACTAAATCGTAGCTTTGATACCACTAAATGTAACACCCTTTACCCATATCCGACACCGGAACATGTTACGAGGCATTACCATACATGTACTCGGACATTTTCAGAAAATACGGACTATGAAATTTCATTTTAAATTAAAACCAATCAAACCACATCTTAGTGTCTCTATTATTGGCCTACGAGGCCTTAAACATACATCGAAGATGGTCCGGGACAAAATCGAGGTCCTAAGGAAAATTTAAGAAAATTTCTAGGTTAATGTCTCACACACCCGTGTGGAGAGAATGCACATGCCCGTGTGCCTTGGGACACGCCCGTGTGCCTTAGGACACGTCCGTTTGCCTTAGGACACGCCCGTGTCCCCTACCTGTATCGAATTAACTAAATTTATTTTCTATTTCAAACCTACAGGGGTTTTCACATGGCCGAGCACACGCCCGTGTCCCTAGCCCGTGTCCTTCATATGGCCTAGACACGACCGTGTGGTCGCCCATGTCCAAAAACTAGAGCATTCTGTTTCTGACATCAGCATGCATTTAGGGGCACACGGCCAAGACACACGCCCATGTGTTAGGCCGTGTCCACCACACGGTTGAGACACACGACCGTGTCTCTGCCCATGTGTTTACTACTATGCATTCTGACTTAAAAATTTTAGGTACATGGGACACACGGCCATACTACACACCCATAGGGCTATCCATGTGTCACACACGGCCTAGACACATGCGCGTGTGTCTACTCGTGTGGATCTTATTAGGCTATTTTTCAAGCCTTTGGCCACCCTCTAACATCCATACACATTTATAGGTTTTAATAATATTTGACATGGCCTAATAATACTTTTAAACGACCTTGATAAACCTTATTGCATGTAAACCTCATCTCATCAGTTTTTCACATTCTAGGTTATCCCCTTTGTATTAAGGATTTCTATGTCTTATAACACTTTTAAGATCGGCTCATTATTATAACTCATTGCCAATTACGGCGTAGCCATCCCATTTGATTTGGTAACATTACATGTATCTAAATGTGATATACCAAAATTTATCCTCACTAGAACAATTTAACATAAACATGCTCAAATTTGTAGGTCATAACCTACATCAAAATGAGCCAATTCCCATGGCCATCTACACATGAATATGTATACCTTTACAAGCCTTCATATTGGAAAATCGAAAAACACATATAACAAAATAACAAAAGCCCTAAACATGCCATTGAACAAAATAAAGGTATCTATATACCAAAGCTGGACAAGATGATAGTGGGTTGACTCTCCAATCGTCTTCCAATTTCTCTGAGTCCTCGAGCTCTGTAAGATAGGGAAAAGAGAGGAGTAAGCATTTACATGCTTAGTTAGCTTGAATAACTAGAAAGTAAACCTACTGATTAATTAGCACACAACCATATTAGGCAATATAACCAACAAGCATGAAATGGTTTTCCCTATCACATGCACTCAATCAGCAGGTTAGTCTCACAACAATATATTATGAAATTTGTCTTAGATGAGTTCATCATCCAACATTTTCATTGTTATATCTCATGTTAATCTCGTTGATCTTTTCAGAAATCTCAATGGATTATCCATTTACTGTAAAGTCATAGGAGTGATCATCATGTGTACGCACTCCCGCGAACCTCACATCTTACGGCAGGATTACCAGTCCAGGCTAAATCCCCAGTAATATATACTCATTGGGTGATGTCAGGATTACGATTCCAGGCTAAATCCCTTGTAGCGACAAACATTCTTAATGAGCTCGGATCTGAATTACCAATCCAGGCTAAATTCATACCCTAGTCAGATTACCCGTCCGGGCTAAATCCATAATGCACACATATTCTTCGAGAGGCTTGATCACTCAAGGAACACCTGTCCGGGTTAGATCCTTTCTATATTGACATCAATAGATTACCCGTCCAGGCTAAATCCTTTTCTACAACACATGCAGGATGCCAAGTCATGTAAGCCATGGTTTATCCATCGAATTTCCCTTTTTGACCTCAACGGGGACATTTATTATCATGTCATTATTATTAACACATTTCATGGATTTTCATACTATCATTATAACTAATTATCATACATTTATAATACATGCAATTAAGCATATTAAGGGTTTACTTTAAGTTAGTCGAACTTACTTGGTACACGTGTCGGTTTCGCGTTTCTGTTATGCTGAGACCTTTCATTTTCCTTGATTGACCTCCGAAATTTGTTCCTCAGGGTCTATAACAATAAAAATGAATTATTAATACCTCACATCATTCTTTTCAAGTCTAAATTTCACCCCCCCAACAAAATAACTATTTTGCCCCTAACCTTTTACATTATTTACGATTTAATCCCTAGGCTCGTATAATGAAATGCATGCAATTTTGATGTTACCCAAGCCTAATCAAAAGTTTTTTCCTCTTATGGCAGATGACATTTTTCCATTATTTCTCATCTTTCTACCCATTTTTACAACTTTTACAAAATGGTTCTTAAAGCCATTTCCATGAAAAATCACTTAGTAAAAGTTGTTTACCATCCTTTAAAATTTCATATTCCTCCATAAACCATTAAAATACAAGTGACTCATGCATGGGTAAATTTCTAAACATGAACCCTAGCATGAAATATGGGTAGAAATAGAGAGAATAAGTTAACAGGATTTTAAAAATACGAAGAACATTAAAAATGGGGCTTGGGAGCACTTACTATTGAGCTTGAAAATGTTGAAAACCCTAGCTATAGAGGCTTGAGAAATTTGGCTGCATGAGAGAGAAGAATGACTGATTTTTTGCTTATTTTTCTGATTTTATTTCATTAATTAGCCAAATTAGCAAAATGCCCTTAAGCCCTTTCTTTCAAAATTCATCCATACATGCCCATTTTTTTTCCAAAAACTTAGAAATTGGGAAAATTGCTCTTTAAGACCTTCTAATTAATAATCTAAAGAAATTTCATACAAAATTCTTCTAGAACCCAAGGTTTGCAATTTATTCAATTTGGTCCTTATTTTCCAATTGGACACCTTGCACATAAAATTTCTTCATGAAACTTTAACACATGCATATTTTCGTATTCTATGCCTCATAATAATAATAAAATAAATATTTCAACATCGAATTTGTGGTTTTGAGACCACTGTTCTAACTAGGCCCTATTTCGGGATGTTACAATCTGTATGCTAGACTGATAGCTATTGTTATATGCAAATTCTGTTAGCGGTAAGTATTCCTCCCAACTGCCATGGAAATCAATCACACAACTCCTTAACATGTCCTCCAGTATCTAAATCACCCTCTTCGACTAACCATCTGTCTGAGGATGAAACGCAGTACTGAAGTCCAACCTTGTACCTAAAGCTTCATGCAACTTATTCCAAAACTGAGATGTGAAGCGAGGATCTCTATTAGATTTTTTGGAAATCGGTACCCCATGCAGTCTCACTATCTCGAACACATACAGTTTAGCCAGTTTTTGCAAAGGGTAATCAGTACGAACTGGTATGAAATGGGCAGATTTGGTCAACCGATCCACGATGACCCATACTAAATCCTTCTTAGTAGGCATTAAGGGCAGCCCACTAATAAAGTCCATAGTCACTCTCTCCCACTTCCAAAGTGAAATCTTAACTAGCTGAAGCAACCCTAAAGGTAACTGATGTTCTGCCTTAACCTGCTGGCAAGTCAAACATTTACCCACGAAGTCGGTAACTTCACGCTTAAGACCTGGCCACCAATATAACTCACAAAGGTCTTGGTACATCTTATTTCCACCAGGATGCATAGCATAAGGGCTACTATGTGCCTCTCGCAGTATAGACTGCCTCAAATCAGTATCCTTCGGTACATAGACTCTCCCACGGAAACAGAGTACCCCTTCGCTATTTAGTCTAAAATCTAATGTTTTACCACTCTCAATCTGTCAGAATTGAAGACCTAGTGACTCATCCTCTAACTGTTTACTCTTAATTTGCTCAATCCATGTTAGTTTAACTTAGAGCCTAGCCAACAAGCTACCATCATCAAATAAACTGAGGCGAGCAAACATCGCCCTTAGATCAATCATAGCCCTACGGCTCAGTGTGTCGGCCACTACATTGGCCTTACCAGGATGGTATTCGATCGTGCAATCATAGTTCTTAAGTAGCTCAATCCATCTACACTGCCTAAGGTTCAACTTCTTCTGAGTAAGGAGTTACTTGAGGCTCTTGTGATATGTGTAAATGATACACTTCTCACCGTACAGGTAATGCCTCTAAATTTTCAGTGGAATACCACTGCGGCTAACTCCAAATCGTGCGTTGGATAATTCACCTCATGGGTCTTAAGCGTGAAGTTATCGACTTTGTGGGTAAATGTTTGACTTGCCAGCAGGTTAAGGGGAACATCAGTTACCTTCAGGGTTGCTTTAGCCAGTTAAAATTTCACTTTGGAAGTGGGAGAGAGTGACTATGGCCTTCATTAGTGGGCTGCCCTTAACGCCTACTAAGAAGGATTCAGTATGGGTTATCATGGATCGATTGACCAAATCTGCCCATTTCATACCAGTTCGTATTGATTACTCTTTGCAAAAGCTGGCTAAACTATATGTGTCCAAGATAGTGAGACTGCATGGGATACCAGTTTCCATAATATCTGATAAAGATCTTCACTTCACGTCTCAGTTTTGGAAGAAGTTGTATGAAGCTTTAGGTACAAGGTTGGACTTCAGTACTGCATTCCATCCTCAGACAAATGGTCAGTCGGAGAGGGTGATTCAGATACCAGAGGCCATGTTAATGAGTTGTGTGATTGATTTCCGTGGCAGTTGGGAGGAATACTTGCCGCTAGCAGAATTTGCATATAACAATAGCTATCAGTCTAGCATATAGATGGCACCTTATAAGGCATTATATGGTCGTAGGTGTTGTACACCCTCATGTTAGACTAAGTTGGGCGAGCGGAATGTTCTGGGCCCTGAATTGGTTTTCGATACTTAGGATAAAGTTAGGCTAATTCGGGATCGACTAAAGGCGGCATCAGACAGACATAAGTCTATGCAAATCTGAAGTGTAAGGAGATTGAGTACTCTGTGGGGACTTCATTTTTCTCAAGGTCTCGCCATGGAAGAAGGTACTGAGGTTTGGACGAAAGGGCAAGTTGAGCCCTAGGTTCATTGGGCCTTAGTGCATACGGAAACGTGTAGGACCAGTTGCCTATCAGGTAGAGTTACCTCCAGAGTTAGACCAGATTCATGAAGTGTTCCACTTCTCTATGTTGAGGTGCTACTACTCTGATCCTATACATGTCATCTCAGTTGAGGAGGTTGAGGTTAGGCCAGATCTGACTTTTGAGGAGGAGTTGGTTCAAATATTGGATTGTGATGTAAAGATTTTAAGGAAAAAGTCTATCCCACTGGTTAAGGTACTTTGGCATAATTATAACTCTGAGAAATCCACGTGAGAACCCGAGGAGGCGATGCGACAACAATACCCTCATCTGTTCTGATTAGGTAAATTCTGAGGCCGAAATTTTCTTTTAGGGGGTAGAGTTGTAACGCCCCAAATTCTAAGTATTTAATTTTGTAAGTTGTGACACACAAATGAATGTCTGCTTCAGTGGTTAAGTCTACTTCAGTGGTTAAGTGTCCTTGGAAGTGGCTGAGAAGTCTTAGGTTCAAGCCTTGGCTTACGGAAAAGTTTTGTTTTTAATGAATAAACCCTGTCTCTAGTCAGTAGGCTTTTTAAATAAAAGTGAGTAAAACATGATAGAATGGGCCTACTGGTCTAAGAGATAGTGGCGTGTTACTGTTATTGAGGGGCTTGTGTTCGAGTCCTGCTTTGCTCAAGGGAGTGTTTTATTTTGCTACCCCTGTCGTGTGGGTAATAGAGGTTGACCGACACACTACTAAGTTGGTGGGGTTGAATTGGTGGTTAAGGAGATTAAGATGGAGGGATTTTAGAAGGGAATGTTGGGATGTGGATAGTGATCAGTTGGAGTGATTTGAGGAGGGATTTGGGGAGAAAATTAGGAGAATTTGAAGTGTGGGAGAGTTAGTGCCAAATTGGTATGCTAGTCACTCAGAATTTGGATTTGGGGTTAGTATTGCTCTCCTCATTTTCGGTTGCTAACAAGTGCTTTCGGGTTCTTTTCACTCTTTGTATTGGCAGCCGAATATTGCTACTAACCATTCGAGTACTTTTTTTGTTGACCTAAATTATTTTTGCCTTTCACTATAGTGCCTTTATTGATCGACTTTCTCCTCTTCCTCTACTCCTTTAGCAACCTTCCTCTCAGTTTTCTTTACTTTTTCCAAATCTTCATTCTCTCCCCTCCCTCAATCGGTTTTGTTTTGGCTAATTCTCTGCTCTTCTCTCTCTCTCAAGCTTTGGCCGAATACTCCCTCTATTTCCCTATCTCTTTATCTCATCTTTGTTTGACCGAATACCCCTTTGTGTTTTGGCCTAATATTCCTCTACTCCCCTCTCTTGTCTTTCAGTTTTGTGCAATTCCTCTTCCCACTTTGCTTGTTGTTCTGTCGATTTTCCTTCCTCGGTTCTTCCTCTTTTCCTTTAGCAGGCTAGCGTTGGCTGAACAAGGATAGGTAATTCTCTGCTCTACTTCTCACCCTTTCCGCTTTTCTCTTCTCTTTCTCTTATTGCTATTACCCCCTCTATTTATTTTTCAGTTCAATCCTTCTCATCGGTCTTAGTTCACTGCATCACCGAATTATACTCTATTTTGGTAAGTATGGTTCAATCAAGATTGTTTTTATACAAGTACAGGTTTAATAAAGTGGTTATAACTATCATTTAGGTGGAGATCAAAGTTCATTGGTGTGCCTCCTAGGAATCAAGGGTGTGATTTCGATTGGCTTTCGGTAAAGAGAAGTAACTATTATGATCACTTAGGAACTCCGTTAAGTTTCATTTGTTATATGAACTAAGCAACTGAGTAAATGTCTTTTTGACTGAATTCAGGTATAAGGGTATTCGGAGCGTGGTTAACTTTGAATCGCATTAAGTGTGTGTTTAAGCACTATCTAATCTATGGAAGTCGGCAAAAGCCAAAATGAGCAAACAATGACACTACACAGGCGTACACTCGCTCGTGTGGTGGTCCATATGGCTAACATAGGCGTTTGATCGTTGAGGTCGACCATGAGCAATTTCATGGGCTGAGGCTGTTTTGGGCCATTTAGGGAAAAATTGGGTCGTATGGGCACTACGGGCATGTGGGCCCTACGCGATTAAATCGCACTATCGTGTAGAGAGTATTGGGCCAAGCTATGTAATCCATACGGCCAAGGCCATTTCTAGGCTATGTGGGCCATACGGGCGGGTGGGCCAACATGGGCCTACGATATGGCCGTGGGCCAATTATCACTGTTTGACTGTTAAGGTTACACGGGTCGCCTGAGACGATTGTGGACCTATTGTTTGATCGGTAAGTTTAACTAGACCCCAAATTGATAAAATGATTGTTATGCCCCTACGTGGTAAAATGATTGTTATTGTATTTAAGCATGCCATTCTAAACATATTGAGTACATGTATGACATTATGACATGATGTATGAGGGGTTGCATGGGGTTGGGTTTTATTATGATTGGAGGAATTGTACTATACTGGCAGCTCTGCTGCTAAACACTGTTTAGTGCCGCAATCGGTACTATTTTGGAGTGTAGGGATGGATGGGTTGATTATATCCCCACATGGAGTGTAGGGTTGGACGAAGATGGAGTGTAGAGGCTGGTTGGGTAGGATCTATTATTTGCATATCTGTACTGTACTGTCACTAAAATGGGCTCCGGCCCAAACTGCTACTGATACTGTAATGAGCTAAGGCCCTAACTGAAACTGAACTGTTACTAAAATGGGCTTAGGTCCACATTGTATTTGCTCACTGTATAATTGACTGATTGTCTGATAAGGGATTACACACTGAGTTTTCATAAACTCACCCTTTTATTTATCTACGCAGGTAATCCCCAGTCTTAGGTAGGTCGGTGCTGTGAGGGACTCGATGGTGGCCACATAACCGCACAAGCTCCCTTATTGGATTTTAAATTATAAGTATTTTTCTTTCGAGTATTTTTTTAATGTAATAAGGCCTCTATAAATTTTAAATTTTTAAATTGGGATTTTTACTTGCTTTGATATTTAACTACTCGCTGTAGGAAAAAGCCGTGGGTTTTCAAAAAGATAACTGTTTTTTTCAAAGACATCACGATTACGAAACCTATTTTGAAAAGCTTCCACATATACTATTGTTTTAAAATGAAAATAATAATAAAGATGTTTTAATATGATTTACTTTTTAACAAACGACCCCCATTCTTGAACAAACATATTAAAATAAGCCTTAAGTCACAAAAAGAGGTTAAATAAGGAACGGGTTTTTCAAACTATATTACATTTTACGAAAAACACTTCAATGTGACATCGTCAGCTTCTGCCATAACGTCCAATCTGGGTTTGGGGTGTTACATCAATCATCTAAACAACTAAGCATTCAACAATGGCATCATTCAAGGTCTATAAAAATTTCAAAAATAAAGGTACGAGCTTGCTAGATTAAACTACAACGAGTTCAAAAACATAGAAATCATTAAAAAATCAAGAAAAAACCGTACCTTAATCAAAGATTCAAGTGGCCGAACCTTTAAACAACAAAAATGGTTTCATTTCCTTGAACATTCGGTGGAAGATGATGAATAGAAAGATGAAATTTGGTTGTATTTTATTTATTTAATCTTTATTAACCAATTTACAAAACTAACCTTTAATAACATCATAAATTTCAACAATATCTAGCCATAGAATTCCACTATCAACATTTATTGGATAATTACCACTTAAGGACTCTCACTATTTAATATCATAGCCATTTAATACCTTTAACTTATAGAATTCAACTTTTACGCTTTACGCGATTTAGTCCTTTTTTACCAAATTAACCACTCAAACGGTAAAATTTCTTTATGAAATTTTCACACGATCCTTCTATCATACTGTAAACCTTAATAAAATAATAAAATAAATATTTTGACTTCAGATTGTGGTCCCAAAATCACTATTTCGACTAACCCTAAAATCAGGCTATTACAACTCTCCCCCTTTTGGGATTTTCGTCCCCAAAAATCTTATCAAATAATAGATTAAAGATTTGATTTCTCACAAACTTATCAAAATTCCCACATAATCTCAGATTTCTCAACTCTTCGATCTCACAAGCTAAGATTCTAATATGTTCTTTGCTATACGTCATAACAAGCTAAGTTTCTACTTCTGAAAGAAATATTGTAGCTAAAGAGTCTTATTTGTATTATCACATCATATATATATAGAAAGCATATTATGAATCTTCACAAGTTCTGACAGTAATTTCATAATGTCTCATTCTTTCAATAATCTCATACAGCCTGATAAATCACAAACTCAACTTCTCTTTATAGCTAAATCAAGAAAAATTTCTTCCCATTATAATACTTTCACGAATACTCAGTTTTCTAAATGAAATTCAATGCTTTTATGTATCAAGCCCGTATATGTTTTCTGTCAATCTGAAACTACTTTCAGACTGCAGCAAATTACTTTCACCTTTTCTTCAATCTCTCTAATCACCTCAACCCCTTAGTTCTTTTTATCATTGATCTCATATATAAAACTTCATACGGTGCCATCTTTATGCTCAGCTGATAAATTATTATTATACGTAACTCAAACAACGGTAAGTATTTTTCTCATTTGCTTTCATCTTCTATAACACAACAACAAAAATTACCTTGAAAATCTGAATCTCTTCTTCAGATTAGCCATCTGAAATAATGGAGTCTGATACGCTGTGTGATCTGATTTTCTTTGATATGTATAACTCAGCTAATCTATCAAAAGATAAATTCATACGTACGAAGATAAAATATGCAGACTTCTTCAAACAATCAACAATAGTTCAGATAACATTTGTCTTTTTTATAAAACTCATCGAAATTCTATTTCATTACCACTCAGATAACATCACCTGCTGTAACAGTATTGAAAACATTTGATGATCAACATTAGTTTGTTGATAGATCAGACATTTGGATAGAACGTCAGAAGTAATTTGTTTCATACTCATTTACCAATACAACTGTCTCAGATTATTGAACATCTTAGTACTCCTCAATTGAACAAATAATTATCACTGTGAACCATTTGTAACAATTTTTGCATACTTTCTAGATTTTTCTCAGTACACAAACTCTATTTTGAAACATCAAACAATCATCGCTTCCAAACTGAAATTCTGAATTGTGAATCAATCTATGTTGAACTCCTTTTTACCTTGTAATTCCCTAATTCATCTCTGAACTCCGCAAATTATCTTAATGCTTTTAACACAACTAATATCTGTCTATCATCCGATTAGATCAATCCCATATTCATCGCTCATAAAACACACAAAGGTTTCCTGCTCAGAATATCCATGATTGTAATCATTCTTCCCTGGATGAAAATTAGTTTCTAACTTAAATCCTTTCAACGGTTCAAGCCACCTTTGCTGTCCCAAATTCAGATCTCTTTGAAACATTAAATATTTTTAACACTCTTTCGGTTAACAAATAGGTTACCTTACTCACCAAACAATCAATATCATTTACTATTCAACGCGAATACCTTATCAATCATTTCCAATTCATAAGTCATAAACTCTTTTCATACAACTTTAATTGTGAGTAAGCATAAGCTATCATTATACATTCTTGTATTATAACATACTTCATATCGTTAAATGACGCATAACTGAAAATCATAAACTCTTTACCCGGCGCAAGGTGAACCAAAACTAATGCTTTAGTTAACAATGTCTTCAACTGTTTACCACTTTATTAATACATATCATAACATGAAAACTTTACAAGCGCAATGATTTTTTTAATCAAAAGAACTTTAATTTACAAAAACATATCTCAATAGAACCGTTCCTATAAATATAATTCGGTATCACGTCTTCTAGAATATAAATTCTTCATTCAGATTATCCCTCAATTAACCTATGAACGTACAAAATTTATTTATAGACTTGAGGATAAATTTAAACACATATAACTCCATTAACCTTTCAAGCAAATAACTCAAATCAGACTAAACCATTGAATCGATCTTGGCTATCAAACAATAACTTTTCAAAGAAATCATTTCTTCTTGTTATAAGGATAAGTCAAACATACTATTTATTTCACTTTCTTCCGAATACAATCAATGATCCTTAAAAATTTGCACAACTCAAATAAAGCATAACAATCCCATTTTAAATTCATTGACATATATCCAAATTTACCTAAAGAAAGATAACCATTATACAAATTGAACTTAATCTGCTATCATTTATGCTTTTGCGGATATCAACCCTTTCATGAAAATTAGAAAAGGATTATATTAACAAAGCTACTTCATCTATTAATCATCGAAGCCCTGAACTATACTGAAGCCACATTCATCAAATAAAAATCATAATGCCATAATAAGATCGATATCTCAACCCTATAAATAGATAACGTCCCAGTTATTAATAATGCATTTTGAACACAAGAGGAATTTGAATATGATTTCAATAGCTACCAATGCAAAAATACAACCTCTATAAATCTGATAACTATACCACTGTACTCCCATGATCAAACCAAAAATTATAATCATATTAGATATAGTCATCCCCGTCAACAAAATTTTTCTTGTAAATAATCACATAGAATCATAATAAAACCGAGGTAGCAAAATTTCAAAATATTGAGCTATACTGAATTTCTGGAAATTATAACCTATATAGAATGATAAAGATCTCGATGATATCCTAGAAAATTTCCAGAAGGAAAAACGTCACTCATAAGCACTGAAATCCACAGTAATAGAAGCAATATAATCTTCATGTATATTCAACAAACTAATGATTAGTAGAAATAGAATACTAACATCATACAGATTTTACTGTCGATTTTCCTATCAATACAAGGGAATAGAATACCAGAGAAAGAGCAATGTTGATCATAACTCAAACAGATCAACAATACTTTCGTCTATCAGTATGTTTAGCTAACATTCTCTACAATAAGGATTTCTTCTAAAAATATACAGCTACATATATTTCTGAGAACAGACAAACACATAGAGTACCCAGAAGAGATCATCGTAAACCATTCAACTATAATCGTTGTACTCGACTATCTTTTCAATTCAAACATTATTCTACTTTCTAATTCTGTCATCACTAATTTCACATTATCCCATCACTAATAGAAATCAATTCAGAATAACTTCCAGTTAATACATTCTTTAGATAACACACCTGAATATGTTGTTTCATCAAAGTCAACTTCTTCTTTAACAGTGACATTGTATAATCTGAATGTCATTCAAAACAATCTGATATCTTTTCTAGTGCTGTCCTTATTTGCTAACTCATTCTCTTATCTAACTACCGTATTAGTCCTTCAACCAGAGAACCCTGTAATTCCACACTTGTAAGCTTATTTAATTTAAATATTACAAATTTTCATTGTAATACCTTACTGATCAGGGGGTAAGGGTCGTAAAGCCTCAAATTTAACTCTCACATATACATGCACACACTATAACATTTATTAATAACATGATATTATGAACTTTTAATCATACCATTATGAGTTTCAACTCATCATAATCACATTTTCACTCAAACATTTGAGTATAACATTCTACACTATCGGAGGTAGCTCGGTTGGAAAGCATATCTGTCTAATTAAAAAATTCTCGTCAGAATCGGGAGATATCACACTATCACTGGTTAAATATGGCATGTATAGCTAGACTCACATATCCTACGTTAGTCCCAGAATAGACTAAACCGTAGCCCTGATACCAATTAAATGTAACTCCCCTAACTCGTATCCATTGCTGGAATAGGGTTACGAGGCATTACCAATCAATACACATCATTCACATACATAACGTATTCATTTACGCATTCATATATAAAACTCATTCAAATATTTCACACTGACCCTTATAAGGCTCTACGAGACCTTAAAACATGCTTAGAAGAGGTTTGGTCTTGAAAATAAGTTAATAAAGATGATAGATTGTAACACCCCAAACCCGGCGCAGACGTTATGGTCGAATCTGGCGTGTCACATTGAAGTGTTTTAGCGAAAACCCTGTTTTCATTGAAAACCCATCTTAAAATAAAAGAAACCTTAATTAACTAAAAAAAATTCCTTTCAATCACTTGTTTAAAACATATGATTTTACGAAAACATGTCATTTTAAAATTCAGTTGCGGAAGCTCAGAAAAACATACTATAATTTAGAAAACCCGTGTTCAACTTCTCGTAATTACAATACATAAAATAATAATCCAAATAATAATAAAATGGAAAGCCTTATTACAATCCAGTCTAAAATCATTTAATAATCAGAAACTTATATGCTTAAAAAAAAAAATAACAAGTCTAAATTGCCTTGCTAGCTGGCTACCCAGAGTCCCTCCAAACATCGAACCTCTATTGAGCATCACCTGAAAATAAAATAAAAGAGGGGGTGAGTTTTCGCAAACTCAGTGTGTACAACCCTCGACAAAAAAAAAACAAGCATTCAAAAAAACCATCATACATCAAACATGCAATGCAATCCTATCCAAATTATCCATCCGCTACACACCAGCTCCGTCCCCCGTCACACCATGTGGGGATAAAAATATCGACCCACCCAACAAACACACCAAGGGTAGCCCAGTTGCGGAACTACCTTCATTTACATATTGGGCCCTAAAAGCCACCGTTGGATCCATGATTGTCAAGCAACGATGAGATCCTCATATACTTCCTCCGTTCCATAATTCCCAACCCATAGGCAACCTAAGCAGAATGTAACACCCTGGATTTGGGCCTAGAAGTTTTGGGCCTTGAGCATGGGAGCGGTTGAAGGCCGCTTATAATATTTTTTTGTGCATGTAAATTTCGTTAATGAAGGCTTGTTTTAGTGGTTAAGTGTGCTGAGAAGTGTTGGAGAAGTCCTGGGTTCAAACCTGGACTCTAGCAGAAATTTTGGTTTAAGGTGAATCAAACCCTAGGTGTAGTAGGTAGGCCATAAGAATATTATTGGAGAAATTGTGCCACAAAAAGCCTTGTGGTCTAGTGGCAAAGTAGCGCCACATAAGAGGCAGGAAGGTGGCGTCATAGAGTTGGCAAGGAGGTCTAGGGTTCGAAACTCATGGCAATCAAAGAGCATTTATTTTGCTAACAGGAGGCGGCAAGAGTTGGTGTTGAATTTAAACTCTGATGATGGAGGGATCCCACATCGGGAAGCTAACATAAGAGTGGATGCGAAGCTGGCTTTAAATAGAGAGAACCATGAAGAGAGTAAAGGTACCTTTCTTGGCTGATCCCTTTCGCTTTATGGCGTGCTCGTTTGGGTTGGGCGTCGTCTAAGAGTTCTCGGAGCACAGATTAACACCAGTCTCCTATCAGGTGTGTATTTCTCACTACTCTAGCTGTAGAATGGCTACTTCGGGCCGCGATGGGCCGAAAGTAGCCATGTTGGCCCAATGGGCCTACGGGCCCAATTGGATAAGTTGTTTGATTGTGTAGTAAATATTGGACTAGGCTAGGTGAATCCCATATCTGTGGCTAGATTTGGGCTAAAAGGACCACACGAGCGTGTAGGCCCATTTGGACCGAGAATGGGCTTTAGGCCCATTCGTATTGTTATCCCTGTTTAGAATACTCTAGTTTACTGAAATACCCCTATAGGGTAGAATTACTGAAATACCCCTGTAGGGTAGAAATATTGAAATACCCCTGTAGGGTAGAATTACTGAAATACCCCTGTAGGGTAGAATTATCGAAATACCCTTGTAGGGTAGAAATATCGAAATACCCCTGTATGGTAAAATTACCGAAATACCCCTGTAGGGTAGAATTACCGAAATACCCCTGTAGGGTAGAATTACCGAAATACCTCTGTAGGGTAGAATTATCGAAATACCCCTGTAGGGTAGAATTACCGAAATACCCCTGTAGGGTAGAATTACTGAAATACCCATGTAGGGTAGAATTATCGAAATACCCTTGTAGGGTAGAACTACCGAAATACCCCTGTAGGGTAGAATTACCGAAATACCCTTGAAGGGTAAAAATACTGAAATACCCTTGTAGGGTAAAAATACCGAAATACTCCTATATGGTAGAATTACTAAAATACCCTTGTAGGGTAGAATTACCGAAATACCCTTGTAGGGTAAAAATATCGAAATACTCCTATAGGGTAAAATTATCGAGATACCCTTGTGGGGTAAAATTACCATTTTACCCCTAAGATGTTAAATGACTGTTTTGCCCTTGTGGGCAAGTGACTAACTTGGACTGTGTGGTTGACGGATTTGATTATGAATATATATGTTGGTGATATGAATGACTTGACTGTGATTGTTTGATTCAAATATGGGCATGACATTCTGCATACATGACATGTTGCATGGGTTGGTTATATTGATGGAGGAAGCGTTCTGGTGGCTATGCCACAAATACTCTGCTCGTGGCTCGCCACAATATTCAGATATCGTGACTCTGTCACAATATCCGCCTTACAGTAGCCATGCTGCAAATTGCACTGTGGTGTGTAGCGGATGGGTGGGTTGAGTTGTCTCCCCACATGGTGTAAGGTTGGTACGGGGGTGTATACGGATGGATATGGGTTGGGATTGCATTCACATTCGATTCTCGATTCTCATTACACGATCATCGATTCTCGATTCTGTCACCGATTCTCGATTCTCGATTCTCATTTTGATTCTAGTTCGATAATATTTCTTATTCGTAATGGGCTAAGGCCCATCTTGTATCTTGTCTGTTATAATGGGCTAAGGCTCAATTGATACCTAAATCGTAAGTAAGGTCAAAGCGAGACTTTTAATTCTTTTATATGACCGACTATTCCTTTTATATAGTAGGGGATTTCACACTGAGTTTTCGTAAACTCACCCTGTTTATTAACCTTTCAGGTAATTTCCAGCCTTAGACAGATCGGAGCTGCGAGGGGCTCGGAGGAAGCCACACACACTGTTTATGTTACAGTTTTGATTATTACTTTTAAATGTTTTTATGTGGGTTGTAGTAAAGCTGTTGTAATTTCTGGATTTCAAATATGGAATTTTATTTATTGATGTTATAATTGCTAGTATTAGAACACGATTTTCCAAAGCAACTACTGTTGTTCAAAACATCACGTATTTGCAATTGTTTTTAAATTAAGCTTCTGCAACTGCCAAGATTTTTACAAAGTTGTTAAGAATGTTATTCAGCTGAGGTTTTCTAACAAGGTTTAAAAAGGGTATAAGTTTTTAATTATTAAGAAGGGTTTTTAATGGAAACATGGTTTTCGAAAAACACTTCAATGTGACACGCCAGATTCGAGCCAAACTTTCAGGCCGGGTTTGGGGTGTTACATTTAGTGGTATCAGAGCCTAGTTGCAACAACTCAGCTATGGATTGGGTTTTCAAAGGTTGAATTTCAGAAAATTATTTTCAACCACGTGGTCTGTTTGAAGTATTTCTCTTAAAAAGTGTGGCATACCGAGTCTCCGGCACTGAATCCGTAAGTCTTCTGAATACTTTTGTCTGTTTAGAAATTGAAATACTGTGGATTCCTTAGGCATTGGTCTGAATTTAAATTTGGTATTTATTTTATGTGGATGTGATGTTTGGATATAGAAATTGTATATGTGTGTGATAAATATGTGTCTACTTCAGTAAATAAGTGTTGTATGTATGAGATGTTTCAAGTTCTAGTTGAAGTGTGATAGTGATAGTAGGATCAGAGTGCGCAGTGGTAGCATAGTGGGGTAGATGTTACACAACTACCCGGTTAGATGGCAATTTTGGGGACGAAATTTCTTTAAGGAAGGTAGAGTTGTAACACCCTAGATTTGGGCCTAGAAGTTTTGGGCCTTGAGCATGGGAGCGGTTGAAGGCAGCTTATAATATTTTGTTGTGCATGTAAATTTCGTTAATGAAGGCTTGTTTTAGTGGTTAAGTGTGCTGAGAGGTATTGGAGAAGTCCTGGGTTCAAACCTAGACTCTAGCAGAAATTTTGGTTTAAGGTGAATTAAACCCTGGGTGTAGTAGGTAGGCCTTAAGAATATTGTTGGAGAAATTGTGCCACAAAAAGCCTTGTTGTCTAGTGGCAAAGTAGCGCCACATAAGAGGCAGGAAGGTGGCGTCATAGAGTTGGCAAGGAGGTTTAGGGTTCGAAACTAATGGCAATCAAAGAGCATTTATTTTGCTAACAGGGGGCAGCAAGAGTTGGTGTTGAATTTAAACTCTGATGATGGAGGGATCCCACATCGGGAAGCTAACATAAGAGTGGATGCGAAGCTGGCTTTAAATAGAGAGAACCATGAGGAGAGTAAAGGTACCTTTCTTGGCTGATCCCTTTCGCTTTATGGCGTGCTCGTTTGGGTTGGGCATTAGAGTTCTCGGAGTGCGGATTAACTCCAGTCTCCTATCAGGTGTGTATTTCTCACTACTCTAGCTGTAGGATGGCTACTTCGGGCTGCAATGGGCCGAAAAGGGCCATGTGGGCCCAATGGGCCTACGGGCCCAATCGGATAAGTTGTTTGATTGTGTAGTAAATATTGGATGGCTAGACGTGGGCTAAAAGGGCCACACGAGCTTGTGGGCCCATTTGGGCCGAGAATGGGCTTTAGGCCCATTCGTATTGTTATCCTTGTTTAGAATACTCTAGTTTACTGAAATAACCCTATAAGGTAGAATTACTGAAATACCTCTATAGGGTAGAAATACCGAAATACCCTTGTAGGGTAGAATTACTGAAATACCCTTGTAGGGTAGAATTATCGAAATACCCTTGTAGGGTAGAAATATCGAAATACCCCTGTAGGGTAGAATTACCGAAATACCCCTGTAGGGTAGAATTACCGAAATACCCCTGTAGGGTAGAATTACCGAAATACCCCTGTAGGGTAGAATTACTAAAATACCCTTATAGGGTAGAATTACTGAAATACCCCTGTAGGGTAGAATTACCGAAATACCCCTGTAAGGTAGAATTACTGAAATACCACTGTAGGGTAGAATTACCGAAATACCCTTGTAGGGTAGAATTACTGAAATACCCCTGTAGGGTAGAATTATTGAAATACCCTTGTAGAGTAGAATTATCGAAATACCCTTGTAGGGTAGAAATACCGGAATACCCCTGTAGGGTAGAACTACTGAAATACCCCTATAGGGTAGAATTACTGAAATACCCTTGTAGGGTAGGAATACTGAAATACCCCTGTAGGGTAGAAATACCGAAATACCCCTGTAAGGTAGAATTACTAAAATACCCTTGTAGCGTAGAATTACCGAAATACCCTTGTAGGGTAAAAATACCGAAATACCCTTGTAGGGTACAATTATCGAGATACCCTTGTGGGGTAAAATTACCATTTTGCCCCTAGGGTGTTAAATGACTGTTTTGCCTTTGTGCGCAAGTGACTGACTTGGACTATGTGGTTGACGGATTTGATTGTGAATATATATGTTGGTGATATGAATGACTTGACTTTGATTGTTTGATTCAAATATAGGCATGATATTCTGCATACATGACATTTTGCATGGGTTGGGTTATATTGATGGAGGAAGCGTTCTGGTGGCTATGCCACAAATATCTGTTCTGGTGGCTCTGCCATAATATCTGTATCTGGTGACTTTGTCACAATATCTATTCTGGCAGCCATACTACAAATTCCGTGGTGTGTAGCAGATGGGTGGGTCGAGTTGTCTCCCTACATGGTGTAAGGTTGGTACGGGGGTGTATACGGATGGATATGGGTTGGGATTGCATTCACATTCTGATTTTGATTCTATTACCTGATACTGATTCTGATTCTATCACCTGATTCTAATTCTGATTCTCATTTTGATTCTAGTTCTGATAATATTTCTTATTCTGTAATGGGCTAAGGCCCATCTAGTACTGTCTGTTATAATGGGCTAAGGCCCAATTGATACTGAAACTGTAAGTAGGGCTGGGGCCAGACTTTTAATTCTTTTATATGACTGACTATTCCTTTTGTATAGCAGGGGATTTCACACTGTGTTTTGGTAAACTCACCCTATTTATTAACCTTTCAGGTAATTTCCAGCCTTAGACGGACTGGAGCTGCGAGGGGCTCGGAAGAAGCCACACACACTATTTATGTTACAGTTTTGATTATTACTTTTAAATGTTTTTATGTGGGGTGTAGTAAAGCCGTTGTAGTTTTCTGGATTTCAAATTTGGAATTTTATTTATTGATCTTATAATTGCTAGTATTAGAACACGATTTTCCAAAGCAACTACTGTTGTTCAAAACATCACGTATCCGCAATTGTTTTTAAATTAAGCATCAGAATCGCCAAGATTTTTACAAAGTTGTTAAGAATGTTATTCAGCTGAGGTTTTCTAACATGGTTTAAAAAGGGTATAATTTTTTAATTATTAAGAAGGGTTTTTAATGGAAACATGGTTTTCGAAAAACACTTCAATGTGACACGTCAGATTCGAGCCAAACTTTCAGGTTGGGTTTGGGGTGTTACACAGAATATCATATGTATGCATGTCACTTACATTCAAAACCTAGGGGTATTTTGGTTATTTTCGCCCTTAGGGGCATTTTGATAATTTTCTATTAATTACGGTTTTCACTTACCTTGGCCCGTTAACAAGTCCAGTGAGCTAAGATGAATAAATACTATGCACCAAGTAGGATTCCAAAGAATAGGAGGTGGGTCATTAAGATCACTTAAGTACCAAGCTCTCCCTAGATCCAATCCTAGACAAGCATATACCCATTGCCACACCTTAACCATTTGACTTGTCCACAGTCGCAATATATTAATCAAGTTTTATGTAGTTATCATAACTAGGCCCAAAAACCCCTTACAAGCCCAATCAAATTCACATACCTGTATTTGGCCCATTAGGTCCAAATCACATGTATATGGCCCATTAGGCCCAAATCACATTTATATAGCCCGTGGGCCTCAGGCAACCTATCAGTTTCCTCCTCACGAGTGTTCTCGAACTCGCAAGACTACCGAAGCCAAACTTTTGGCATCTCACCATTTCGACATTTCGGCATGTCAACTTTTCGGCTTTTACCGATCTAATTGTGTGTGCAGTGTATGTACACACCTGGTAAGCAAGCGTGCTGCGATTCCCTTAGTCACCAACCTACAAATGATATCACCCTTCAATTAATCGCATGCTTAATACATATCTTTACTAAAATCGAAACCTCACCTTAACCTTACCTTGCACGATAAGTATAACATCCCCTTCTTAAATCACTAACCACGATCAACTCCTAGATCTGCATCAATCTTAACTATTAGAAACCAGAATAATTGGTGACTCGTATCCAAAAAAAGTCCCCTTACCTTAACTCTAACTATTCGGCCAACTAAGATTAAGAGTACATACCAAAGCCCCTTACCCGAAGAGCAAATCGGCAGGGATCCAAAACTGAGATTCGATACCTATTCCTACCCAAAACCGATTAGAAGAAGTGAGTAACAATAATTGATACTTTAGCAAAAATCGATTGGAAGAGCAAACACTTAACTAGATTTGGTCAAAGAGTATTCGGCCAAGAAAGTTTCTGCCCTTTGCGATTTTGTATGGCAAAAGAGAGTTATTTGGCTTCAAGGAAAAAGAAAGAAAAGTCGGCAATGAAGTAGAGAAAGAATGGAAATCGACATAAGAAAAGAAAAAGATTTCGACATTAGCCTGGCAACCTTTCATTCGGCACCTATTTATATCCCTTATAGCCGAATTCCTCATGGCTAAATTCCCCATTTGGCTCCATCACTTCCCCCTTCTCATCTCCTCATTTTTCTCCCTGATAACTCCTCAATCTATTTCCTAACTTTTCTCTTCTGAACACTTCCCTTGGAGTCCATTTTCACGCCATTTCCAATCTTCTAGAAGGCCAAAATTAAACTTCTAAAAATACTAAGTTAGGATTCAAACCTTGGACCTCCTTGCTAGCTACTAATGCCACCTTCCTACTCCCTAACTTGCGCCACTTAGCCACTCCTCCACAAGGCTTTTTTATGCCATTTTTCCCCTATTTTATTTAAAAGCCCAACTACTTGCCAACCCTAATTTTTTTAATAATTGAACTATAATTTCTTCTACCCCTTGATTCGAACTCAAACCTTGACCAAGACCTACCATCACGTAATTAACACTTAACTGGAATTGCTAAGCACAAAAGAAAAATTTGAGATTCTGGGATTTTTGGTTTTCAGGATTTTTGGGGTGTTACAACTCTACCCCCTAAAAAAAATTTTGTCCTCGAAATTTACCTGATCCAAGCAGTTGAGGATATTGACATCGTATCGCTTAAGTTACACCACTATGCTTTTGCTGCGCACTTTATTTCTAATTTCAAAATAGATAGATCGCACACTATGGATAAAGTACGTACCAATATTCACTTCTAGAGCATCTTCATCCTCTTGACGACGTGCTGCATAGACCAAAGCTGGCTGCCTTGCCTTAGCATGACCAGCAACCCTGCCCGGTGCTCCATGACCCAAACCATTTCCACCCTTGGCCTGATCACAGCCTCTCAGCAGTTGCTGACCACCCCTCGATGGCTGTACACCACCTTGGTCCATGACTGGCACCCGACCTAGCATTCTGGGGAAATCTCTGATCCTATACTCCATAGACCCACAAGCTAAAGAAGCACCAGTCCTCTTCCAAGACTCGCCTACATGACCTTTCCCACAATTAGCACAAGGTGGCACCTCTAGATTAGCAGCAGGGGGCCCTGCTCTAACTGACCCATTAACTCTGGCCCTAGCACTAGGCATCTATCCAACACCCGGTGTCTCAGCCTCTCTTTTATTCCTACCCCTTTCTTCTTCCTGATTTAAGTGCTTAGTGCGCTTAACCTCCGCCGCTATCTTTGCCTTCTCCACCAACTCTGAGAAAACTCGCTCCCTTTGTGGAGCTATCAATATCCTAAGGCTATCTCTTAGTCCGTCCTGAAACTTAACGTAATGCTCATAGTCTGTTGCCACCATAACTCTTACGTACCTACTAAGGCGTAGAAACTCCGCTTCATATTCTGCTACCGATTCGTTTCCTTAGGTCAAGTTCAGGAACTCCTTCCTTCTGGCATCCACATAGCTTGCACCCACATACTTCCCTTGGAATGTAGCTTTGAAAAACTCCCAAGTGACCCGCTCCGGTTGGGTGCCCTCTTCACCGTCAGCCACCACTGGTAGGCTTCTTCCCTAAGTAGTGACACGGCTCCTTTTAGCTTTTGCTCCGGTGAACAATCCAGGTCCTCCATTATCCTTTCAGCGGCCTCCAACCAATACTCCACCACATTAGGAGTCACGCCAGCTATGCCCTTAAAGATCTCAGCCCCATTCGATCGAAGCTGCTCCGGAATGGATCCCCGATTTCCAGTGCCATTGTTGGGCCCAACGACCCTTTCCAAAATTCTCAGCATTACCTATGACAATGCATCTTCTCCCGCGGCCCGATCATATGGTCCATTCCCAGTCACAGGTGAGGCTGGAGCCTCTTCTACTCCAACATCGGGCATATGGCCCGATGTCGACGATTCAGCCCTAACACTTTCGCGGCCTCGGCCACGGCCCTTTTTACCTCTTCTAGCACTCATTGTCGATTCGTGTATTACTTGGATTAAAATTTTATGAAGTTTAGTTAGTTTAATAATTACACTGATGTTTTATGAAAATATTTAGAGAGAAGATCGTTTTGGAAAATCCTCTACAAGTTTCCAGATCCTACGGGCTTTAGTTCCATTCTAACTATCATCTAAAGTAGCCCTCTAACTATCTACTGTATAACAATTTAAACAAACTTAAAAAGTACTTACTTGGTTCGATGTCAGAGACTCGATGTGCCACTCAGCAAGATTTCCCTTTTTCCATAGCGATGTGATCCAATTTTTTTTAAAACAGAAAAAGAAACCAAATAGTAATAACGCCCACTTCACAGCCCAAGTTTTACAACCTGGGCTCTGATACCAGTGAACGTAACACCCCAAACCCGGCGCAGACGTTACGGCTGAATCTAGCGTGTCACATTGAAGTGTTTTAGCGAAAATCGTGTTTTCATTGAAAACCCTTCTTTAAATAATAGAAACCTTAATTAACTAAAAAGAACTCCTTTCAATCACTTGTTTAAAACATATGATTTTACGAAAACCTGTCATTTTAAAATTTAGTTGCATAAGTGTAGAAAAACATACTATAATTTAGGAAACCCATGTTCAACTTCTCGTAATTACAATGCATAAAATAATAATCCAAATAATAATAAAATAGAAAGCCTTATTACAATCTAGTCTAAAATCACTTAATAATCAGAAACTTATATGCTTAAAAAAAAAACAAGTCTAAATTGTCTTACTAGCTGGCCACCAGAGTCCCTCCAAACACCGAATCTCCTACTGAGCATCACCTGAAAATAAAATAAAAGAGGGGGTGAGTTTTCGCAAACTCAGTGTGTACAACCCTCGACAAAAAAAAAAGCATTCAAAAAAACCATCATACATCAAACATGCAATGCAATCCAATCCAAATTATCCATTCGCTACACACCAGCTCCGTCCCCCGTCACACCATGTGGGGATATAAATATCGACCCACCCAACCAACACACCAAGGGTAGCCCAGTTGCGGAACTACCTTCATTTACATATTGGACCTTAAAAGCCGCCGTTGGATCCACGATTGTCAAGCAACCATGCGATCCTCATATACTTCCTCCGTTCCATAATTCCCAACCCATATACAACCTAAGCAGAATATCATATGTATGCATGTCACTTACATTCAGAACCTAGGGGTATTTTGGTCATTTTCGCCCTTAGGGGCATTTCGGTAATTTTTCCTTAATTACGGTTTTCACTTACCTTGGCCCGTTAACAAGTCCTGTGAGCTAAGATGAACGAATACTATGCACCAAGTAGGATTCCAAAGATGAGGTGGTGGGTCATTAAGACCACTTAAGTACCAAGCTCTCCCTTGATCCAATCCTAGACATGCATATACCCATTGCCACACCTTAACCCTTTGACTTGTCCACGTTCGCAATATATTAATCAAGTTTTATATAGTTATCATATACTAGGCCCAAAAACCCCTTACAAGCCCAATCAAATTCACATACCTGTATCTGGCCCATTAGTCCCAAATCTCCTGTATATGGCCCATTAGGCCCAAATCACATTTATATGGCCCGTTAGGTCCATTCACTTTCATATTCATGCTCACATAAAAATTCCTATCACATAACATAAATATTCAGTTTTTGCCTATTATGGGCCCAATAGCCCATCGGGCCCATTTAGACCATTTCGACCCATATGGCCAAATCACAACCCAAGTCCACGGAATCGCCCTTGGGTCTCAGGCAACCTATCAGTTTCCTCCTCATGAGTGTTCGCGCACTTGCAAGACTACCGCAGCCAAACTTTCGGCTTTTTGGCATTTTGGCATTTCGACTTTTCGGCTTTTACCGATTTAATTGTGTGTGCAATGTATGTACACACCTGGTAAGCAAACGTGCTGCGATTCCCTTAGTCACCAACCTAAAAATTATATGACCCTTCAATTAATCGCATGCTTAATACATATCTTTACTAAAACCAAAACCTTACCTTAACCTTACCTTGCGCGATAAGTATAACAGCCCCTTCTTAAATCACTAACCACGATCAACTCCTAGATCTGCATCAATCTTAACTATTAGAAACCAGAATAATAGGTGACTCGTATCCAACACAAGTCCCCTTACCTTAACTCTGACTATTCGGCCAACTAAGATTAAGAGTACTTAACAAAGCCCCTTACCCGAAGAGCAAATCGGCAAGGATCCAAAACTGAGATTTGATACCTATTCCTACCCAAAACAGATTAGAAGAAGTGAGGAACAATAATCGATACTTTAGCAAAAATTGATTGGAAGGGAAAGCACTTACACTAGATTCGGTCAAAGTGTATTCGGCTAAGAAAGTTTCTGCCCTTTGCGATTTTGTATGGCAAAAGAGAGTTATTCAACTTCAGGGAAAAAGAAAGAAAAGTCGGCAATGAAGTAGAGGAAGAATGGAAATCGGTACAAGAAAAGAAAGAATGAAGTAAGTAAGGTTTTTCGGCTTTTTGGATCTTGAAGAGAAAAGGGTTTCCGATAACAAGGTGAAAAAGATTTCGGCATTAGCCTTGCAACCTTGCATTTGGCACCTATTTATAGCCCCTATAGCCGAACTCCTCATGGCTAAATTCCCCATTCGACTCCATCACTTTCCCTTTCTCATCTCCTCGTTTTTCTCCCTAATAACTCCCCAATCTATTTCCTAACTTTTCTCTTCTGAACACTTCCCTTGGAGTCCATTTTCACGCCACTTCTAATCTTCTAGAAGGCCAAAATTAAACTTCTAAAAATACTAAGCTAGGATTCGAACCTTGGACCTCCTTGCTAGCTACTAACGCCACCTCTCTACTCCCTAAGTAGCGTCACTTAGACACTCCTCCACAAGGCTTTTTGATGTCATTTTTCCCCTATTTTATTTAAAAGCCCAACTACTTGCCAACCCTGATTCTTTTAATAATTAAACTATAATTTCTTCTACCCCTTGATTCAAACTCAAACCTTGACCAAGACCTACCATAACGTAATTAACACTTAACTGGAATTGCTAAGCACAAAAGAAAAATTTGAGATTTCAGGATTTTTGGGGCGTTACATAGATAAATATGAAATTGGTATGGAATGCCATGTGAAAGCATAATAGTTTGGATAGGTGATATGTTGATATTGTCAAGTCATAATTTATCCATGAATGAGTTTGCTTAAGTGATTCAAAATGTCATATTGCATGTCAAGAAGTGGATTTTAGTATGTGAGTGCTTAAGGGTGGTAAATGGCTTGGAATGTAGCTTAGAAATTGTCCACACGGTTAGACACACGGGCATATGTCTAGGCCGTGTATGACACACGGTCTGCCCTATGGGCATGTGATCCGGCCGTGTGTCCCCTACACCCTAATTATGAAAAATAGAATGCCCAGTAGTAAACACACAGGCAGAGACACGGCTGTGTGTCTCAGTCGTGTGAAGGACACGGTCTTTGGACAAAGGCATGTGCCCAGGCCATGTGAAGGACACGGTCTTAGAACAAAGGCATGTACCCAGGCCGTGTGAAGTCTGCACTTAATTTTTAGAATTTAATTTGCCACACGGCTTAAGCACACAGGCGTGTGACTTGGCTGTGTGATCTTATTTTCCTGATGATGTCATAGTCAAAGAGTTACACGGGCTAAGGACACGGCGTAGCCCAAGCCACACGGGCGTGTGTGACCACACGGCCTACCCACACAGGCGTGTGACTCTCCAAAATAAGAAAATTTTCTAAGTTATCCCGAGGTCTTGAAAGTTCTCGGATTAGTCTCGAACTGCTTCCGATGTATGTTGTGGGACTCGTAGGCCCTTATAAGAGACAATTTGCATGTGATTGAAAATTTTTAAATTTGGACAAAATTTTATGGCTCGATTTCATGTAAATGTTTATGTTTAAGTTTGGTAATGCCTCGAACCTTGTCCCGGCGTCGGATACGGGTAAGGGGTGTTTCATTTAGTGGTATCAGAGCTACAGTTTAGTTGATTCTTAGACAACGTAGCATTTGTACGAGTCTAGCTATACATGCCATACATATATTATGACAGTGTGACGACTCTTGACGACTTGAAAATGTGTTTTTATATAGCATATAGATCCCGATAGAGCAGTGGCAAACGATGTTGAGAGTAACGCGCCTGCTACCACTGAAGGAGCAGTGCTGTTTGATAGTGGACCTACGACTATTAGTAGAGGAGAAGGAGGCAAAGAAGCCTTTCTCCACATGTTGGATGCCTGGTATAGGGAGTTCGTTCGAACGAACCCAAACGCACAACCTCATCCACCCCCTCCAAATCCCCAACCCATACCTCAAGTGCCTTAAGGATAGATTTTATGTGGTTTCATAGAACCCCAGTTAATAGAATTCGAAAGCAAGGAGCTGAGGAATTTAGGGCCAATGCTTATGACGATCCTGAAAGGGCAGAATTTTGGCTTGAGAGTTCCATCCGGGTATTCGATGAGCTATCTTGAACACTAATGAATACTTGAAGTATGCCATTTCATTGTTGATAGATGCAGCATACCGTTGGTAGAAAACATTAGTTTCAGTGGTATCGAGAGAAAGGGTCACTTGGGAATTCTTTTAAGAAAAGTTCCGAAAGAAATACATCAGTAAGCGATTCATCGATCAAAAACGTAAGGAATTTCTTAATTTGAAGCAAGGTCGCATGTCAGTTACTGAGTACGAAAGAGAGTTTGTTCGGCTCAGTAAATATGCTCGTGAGTGTATATCCTCCGAGGCTAAAATGTGTAGAAGGTTCGAAGACGGACTTAATGAGGATATTAGAGTGTTAGTGGGTATTTTTGAACTGAAGGAATTTGTTGTGCTCGTTGATTGGGCTTGTAAAGCAGAGGAACTGACCAAGGAAAGGAGAAAAGCTGAGACTGAGGCTAGAGATATGAGGAAGAGGCTGAAGAGCAAGTCACTTCCATCTCAGTCTAAGAAATCTAGAGATATGTAATATCATTCTCATGTTTCTGCTGGATATTCGTACAGAAACCGTAAGAAGCAAAATTCAGGTTTTAGATCTCAAGCTACCTCTATAGCTAGTATGGGTAATGATAAAGCTCCCAGACCCGAGTGCCAACAATGTGGTTGAGGTCATTTTGGTAAGTGTAGGGTGAGTGATGGATCCTGTTTTCGATGTGGTTCTCAAGACTACTATATCAAGGACTATCCTAAGATGGTCGAGAAAGAGAAATTTCATAGTACAAGGTCAGGTAGTATAGCTACAAAAAGGAGACCTTCGAGAAACGCCGGTAATGGGGCTAGTAGTAAGAATGTAACAAGAAATACAACGATGATATCTGAGGCTAGAGCTCTGGCTAAGGCCTATGCTATACGTGCACGCGAGGACGCATCTTCTCCTGACGTGATTACGGGTACTTTTTCTCTCTATGACACATCTGTTACTGCCTTGATTGACCCTGGTTCTACTCATTCATATGTGTGCATGAAATTGGTATCTAGCATGAATATGCCTGTTGAGTCTACGAAATTTATGATTAAAGTGTCAAACCCGTTAAGCATGCATGTTTTAGTTGATAAAGTATGTAAGAAATGTCCTTTGATGATTAAAGATCATTGTTTTCCTACTGACTTGATGTTATTGTCGTTCGACTAATTTGATGTTATATTGAGTATGGATTGGTTGACATTTCATGATGCTATAGTGAATTGTATACAAAAAGTTATTGAGTTGAAATGTGGAAATAGTGAAATTCTCTGAGTTGAATTAGATGGGTCAGATAAGTTACCAATTATGATTTCTTCTATGTCTGCTCGAAAATGTATGAGAAAGGGATGTGAAGCTTATTTGGCTTATGTGTTGAATACGAAAGAGTCTCAATCAAAGATTGAATCAGTGCCTGTTGTACGTGAGTATCCAGATGAGTTTCTAGAAGAGCTTCTTGGATTACCTCCTATTAGGGAAGTTGAGTTTGGTATTGAGTTAGTCCCTGGTACAGCAGCTATCTCGATTGCTCCATATAGAATGGCCCCGACAGAGTTGAAAGAGCTGAAGTCACAGTTGCAAGAATTCACCGAGAAGGGTTTTGTGAGACCGAGCTTTTCGTGGTGAGGTGCTCCGGTATTATTCGTGAAAAAGAAAGATGGATCAATGAGGTTATGTATAGATTACCGACAGCTCAATAAGATAACAATTAAGAATAAGTATCCCTTGCCAAGGATTGATGACTTGTTTGACCAGTTGAAAGGAGCGACATGGTTTTCAAAGATAGACTTGAGGTTCGGTTATTACCAATTGAGAGTGAAAGACTCGGATGTGCTGAAAACTACTTTCCGGCTGAGATATGGTCATTATGAATTTCTTTTCATGCCTTTTGGTTTAACAAATGCTCCTGCCGCATTTATGGATTTGATGAACCGTATTTTCCAATCGTATTTGGATAAATTTGTTGTTTTCATTGATGACATATTGGTATATTCTCGTGATGAATCCGAGCACGCTGAAGAGAACTATTTTGCAAACTTTGGGAGGCAAGTAGTTGTATGCTAATTTTAGTAAAAGTGAGTTTTGGCTTCGAGAAGTTGGATTCTTGGGCCACATTGTATCAGGTAATGGTATTAGAGTAGACCCGAGTAAGATCTCAGCTTTTGTTGAATAGAAGCCGCCGAGGAATGTAACTGAGGTTAGAAGCTTTCTGGGTTTGGCTAGTCATTATAGACAGTTTGTTAAAGGATTCTCCATTATTGCTACTCAAATGATGAAGTTGTTACAAAAAGATGTTAAGTTTGAATGGACAGAAAAGTGCCAACAGAGTTTTAAGAAATTAAAAGCATTGTTACTAAGGCTCCGATTTTAGTACAACCCGAATCAGGTAAATAATTTGTGATTTATAGTGATACTTCCTTAAATGGTTTGGGATGTGTACTTATGCAAGAGGGCAAAGTCATAGCTTATGCTTCGAGACTGTTGAAGCCTCACGAAAGGAACTATTCGACACATGACCTAGAGTTGGTCGCCATAGTGTTTGCTTTGAAGATTTGGTGACATTATTTATTTCGTGAGAAATGCCATGTCTATACCGATCATAAAAGTCTTAAGTATTTGATGATTCAAAAGGATTTGAACATGCGACAACAAAGATGGTTGGAACTGTTAAAAGATTATGAGCTTCTGATTGATTACCATCTGGGTAAGGCGAATGTGGTCACAGACGCTCTAAGTAGGAAGTCATTGTTTGCCTTGAGGGCTATAAATACATGGCTAACTTGGTCCAATGATGGTTTGATTCTAGCCGAGCTGAGAGCTAGATCGACTTTTCTTCAACAGACTTGTGATGCTCAAAAAGTTGATAAACGGTTACAAGCTAAGAGAATTCAGTGTCAGTCCAACAGTGAATCAGATTTCCTGAGTGACTCTGATGGTTGCTTGAGATTTCATCGTAGGATTTGTGTTCCAAAAGACACTGAGTTGATTCAGAATATTCTACAGAAGGCAGACAATGGTTGTTTGTCAGTTCACCTGAGCAGTACAAAAATGTATAATGATTTGAAGAAAATGTATTGGTGGAATGGTATAGAAAGAGACATCTCAAAATTTGTATCGAAATGCCTAGTTTATCAGCAAGTAAAGGCTGAACACCAAGTACCTTCAGGTTTACTTCAACGCATCATGGTTCCCGAGTGGAAATGGGATCGATTACTATAGATTTTGTGACAGGGTTGCTTTTAACTCCGAGAAAGAAAGATGCCATATGGGTTATTGATGACAGATTGACTAAATCAGCTCATTTTATCCCTGTACATACCGATTATTCACTTGATAAGTTAGTGGAATTGTTCATTGGCGAGATTGTTAGACTTCATGAAGTACCTATGTCTATTGTATCAGATAGAGTTTCGAGGTTCACATCACCATTTTGGAAAATGTTACAAGAAGCTTTAGGTACAAAGTTGAATTTTAGCACTGCTTTTCATCTGCAGACTGATAGCTAGTCTGAGCAGTAATTCAGATTTTGGAAGACATGCTTCGATGTTGTGTATTAGAATACCAAGGTAGTTGGGAAAAGTACCTACCGCTAGTGGAGTTTGCCTATAACAACAGTCATCAGTCGAGTTTGAAAATGGCGCCTTATGAGGCATTAGACAGACATAAGTGTCGAACACCTTTGTATTGGATAGAGCTAAGAAAAAATTAGATTCACAAAGCTGATCTAGTCAAGGAAACCGAAGAGAAAGTGAAGGTACTTCGTAATTGTTTGAAAGTTACTTCGGATAGACAGAAATCCTATGCAGATTTCAAACGGAAAGAAATCGAGTATCAAGTCAGTGATAAGGTATTCTTGAAAGTGTCTCCATGGAAAAAGGTTTTGAGATTTGGCAAGAAAGGCAAGTTGAGTCCTCGTTTTATAGGGTCGTATGAGATCACCGAGTGAATAGGGATGGTTGCTTATCGATTGGCCTTACCATCTGAGTTGGAAAAGATTCACAATGTGTTCCATGTGTCTATGTTGCACCATTATCGATCAGACCCTTCACATGTGATTACATAGATAGAAGTTTAGATTCGACCGGATATGACATATGGTGAAGAACCGATTAAGATTTTGGCTCGAAAAGTTAAAGAGTTGAGAAACAAAAGCATTTCCTTGGTGAAAGTGTTATGGCAAAGACAAAGGGTTCAAGAGCCTACTTGGGAGCCCGATGAGGACATGATGAAACAATACCCAAACCTTTTTGCAGGTAAGATTTTTAGGGACGAAAATCCCTAAAGGTGACAGAGTTGCAACATCTTGAATTAGGGTCTAGTCAGAATAGTGGTTTCAAGATCACAAATTCAAAATAGAATTAATTCTTTTATGGTTATTTGATGGTCCATGATGTGATAGCATGCTTGATTGAAATTTTCATGAAGAAATTTTATGCCTAAGATGTCTAATTTGACTTTAGGACTAAATTGAATAAGTTGCAAAACTTGTGTTCTAGAAGCTTTAAGCATGAAATTGCATTAGATTATTAATTATAGGTCCTTAAATAGCAATTAGACCAAGTTCTAAAAATTTGGACAAAAATGGGCATGAATAGGAAAAAAATTGAAAGAAAGGCCTTAAGGGCATTTTTATCATTTGGTAAATAAAATAATAAAAAGGAAAAATGAAGTGAAAATCTTGTCCATCTTCTTCAAGCCATAGCCAAATTTTACAAGGTTTCCATAGCTAGGGTTTTCAACAGTTCAAGCTTGATTGTAAGTGCTCTCTAGCCCCGTTTTTTATGTTCTTTGCATTTTTTGAAGTCCTTGAAGCATGATCTATCCATTTCTAGCCATGTTTTGAAGTAAGGTTCTTGTATGAAATTTGACCCATGTGTGACATGGTTGTATTTTGATGTTTAATGGAGGAATATGAATGTTTGATGTGTGATAAACATCTTTTACTAAGTGATTTTTAGTGAAAACACCTAAAAAGGACTTGTTTGTAAAAGGTGTAAAAATGAGTAGTAGAAATGTGGAATAAAGGAAAATATGAGCTAATATGATATGAAATATGAATCGGCTAGGCTTGGATAACCAAGAAATTGCATGCATTTCCTTTTACGAGCCTAGGGACTAAACTGTAAATAAGTGAAAAGTTAGGGGTAAAATGGTAATTTTACCTAAGCATGTGTTATGGGTCGATATGAGTAATTTGTGTATTGAACAAGTTCAATTTGGCATTATAGATAAAGAAAAACGTGATTCGGGTCTTGATCGGGGGAAAAACAAAGTTTACGAGGATTAAGCTCATTTCTATCATTTTATACCGAGGTAAGTTCAATTGCATATAATGCAACATGTACCATACTTTAAATGCATTAATATTGCATGTATGGTAAGTACTTACATAATTGATATGATATTGTATCATATGTTTATTGCCTATATATTATCATGAATCATGCTTTGATTACTCTATGAGTATGTGATTGATGCTATGAGTATTGAAATCGACATTATGAGCAAGCCCAACGGAAGTGTGGTATCAAAGAATCCCATTTGAACCTTAGGAATAGTTTAGGATACAAGTGACATGTCACCAGGAGTTGTGTCTGATTTCATGATATATGTGACATCTGAACTCAATGAGTTATGGTCTGAGTTCGTGATATGTATGACATATGTTTTGGCATCCGGGTACTGGTCTCATATATGCTATTAATGGTGAGGTAGTCTGGCATGTGTTGCGGATACCTGACAGCCTATATGAGTAGTCTCGTGAGTAGCTTGTAAGCGAGCAACATGTGGTCTGAGATATGAAGTAGCATTGGCTACATATGAGGCACTTAGGTGCAAGCTTCCTATGTATCCGATAGTATTCTGAGTGTTCAACGGGTAATTCAAGAAAAGTATGATGAATAAGCTTGATGATTGCATCAAGACTAGAAAGTAAGTTATTATGTACAAGTGGGCACAGGTATGTACAATGAACTCATGTGAATGACATGAAATATGATGAGCTCGTGTGAAGAACAGGTGCATATGTATATAAGAAGAATAAGTTTATGAGATTTGATGAAATGCAAGATTATGTTCATTATGTTATATGTATGATTATTACTTGTTTAAATTGCATTTTATTTGCACGTAAACTTACTAAGCTTTATGCTTACCCCCTTTCCTTTCCATCTCTTATAGTTCCGCCAAGCTAGGTCGAGAATCAGAGGACGTCAGAGACACGATCACACTATCAATTGAACATGTGGGTATAGCTAGTCTTATTATTTTGAGTATGGCATATATGGGGAATTGGTCTTTTGTTATGTTTCATTTTAATTAGCCAAATGTGTTGGCTTATGGAAGTATTATGATTATTTTGTATATTGCCATGAGAGGTGGCTCATATTGATTATTTGGGTTGTAACCTTAACTATTAGTGCATGCATGCAAATGTGTTTATGCTTTAATGTGATTATAGTTGCTTATGGTGTGATGGATGACATGTATGATTGATGTATGAAATATGATTGTGTATGCAACATGTGGCGTGTATATATATAACTTGACAATAAGTTAATAAAGATGATAGATAAATATGAAATTGGTGTGGAATGCCATGTGAAAGCATAATAGTTTGGATAGGTGATATGTTGATATTGTCAAGTCATAATTTATCCATGAATGAGTGTTCTTAAGTGGTTAAATATGTCATATTGTATGTCAAGAAGTGGATTTGAGTATGTGAGTGCTTAAGGGTGGCAAATGGCTTGGAAAGTAGCCTAGAAATTGTCCACACGGTTAGACATACGGGCATGTGTCTAGGCTGTGTGTGACACACAGTTTACCCCCATGGGCATTTGATCCGGCCGTGTGTCCCGTGCACCCTAATTATGCAAAACAAATTGCCTAGTAGTAAAGACACGGGCAGAGACATGGCCATGTGTCTCAACCGTGTGAAGGACTCAGTCTTAGGACATGGGTGTGTGCCCAAGACGTGTGAAGTCTTCACTTAATTTTTGGAATTTAATTCTCCATACGGCTTAAGTACACGGGCGCATGACTTGGCCATGTGACCTTATTTGCTTGTTGACGTCATAGTCAGTGAGTTACATAGGGTGAGGACATGGGCGTGTCCCAAGCCCCACGGGCGTGTGTGACCGCATGGCCTACCCACACGGGCATGTAACTCTCCAAAACAAGAAAATTTTCTAAGTTATCCCGAGGTCCTAAAAGTTCTCGGATTAGTCTCGAACGGCTTTTGATGTATGTTACGGGCCTTGTAGGCCCTTATAAGGGACAATTTTCATGTGATTGAAAAGTTTTAAATTTGGACGAAATTTTATGGCTCGATTTCATGTGAATGTTTATGTTTAAGTTCGGTAACTGTAACGCCCCAAAAATCTTGAACTTTCTTTTTTTCAGTTTTGTTAAAAAGGTGTGCTTATTATCCCTAGTCAAGTGTTATTTATGTGATAATAGGCCTTGGTTAAGTTTTGACTTCGAACTTTGGGGTGAAGGAAATTATAGTTTAATAATTAAAAGAACCTTGTTGGCAAGTACCTTGGTTTTTAAATAAATGAAGGAGGAATTGGACACAAGGAGCCTTGTGTTGGAGTGGCAAGTAGTGTCACATGTGGGGCATAGAGGTGGCGTCACATGCATGGCAAGGATGTTTGGGGTTCGAATCTCCCTTTTCTCAAAAGAAGGATTTATTTTTGCTCAAGGAATGGCTAGTAGTGGCGTTGGATGTAAACTCTGAAGGGGGTGATCAGAGGTGTCACATCCCAAACTCGGCCTAGACGATATGGACGAACGAATCTGGCGCCTCACATTGAAGTGTTTTAGTGAAAACCTTGTTTTCATTGGAAACACTTCCTTAAAATGAAAAACCTTAATTACTTTGAAAAATCTCTTTCCAGTGGCAGAAGCTTTATTTAGAACATATGATTTTATGAAAACTCGTCATTTAAAAATTTAGTTGCAGAAACATAGTATTTTAAAAAAAACTATGCTTTAGAAAAATCCATATTCAACTTTTCGTAATTACAATGCCCAAAAATGATAAACCAAATAATAATAAAAAGGGAAGGCCTTATTACATTCCATTCTAAAATCACTTAATAAATCAGAAACTAAATGTTTTTTAAAAACAAACAGCTCTAAGTCTAAACTTTTATGCTAGTTGGCCACCTCCGAGTCCCTCCATCCGTCGAACTGCCTACTAAGGATCACCTGAAAAGTTTAGAAGGGGGTGAGTTTCGAAAACCCAGTCTGTACAACCCTCAACGAGTATAAAGCAATCATTAGTTATTTTGGGCCAGAGCCCAATTCAATAACTGTGGTTTTTGGGCCTCAACCCATATTAGCCTCAGTTGGGCCGAAGCCCATATCGCAATAATATCTTAATAATATCATACATGCAATGCAATGCAGTGCAATCCCATCCCAACAATCCATCCGCTACACACCAGCTCTGTCCCCCGACACATCATGTGGGGATATAAATATCGACTGACCCAACCGATACACATCCATGGTAGCCCGGTTGCGGAACTACCTTCATTTACACATTGGGCTTAAAAGCTGTCGGTGGATCCACGATTGTCAAGCAACCATGCGATCCTCATATACTTCCTCCGTTCCATAATTCCCATCCCATATGCAACCTAAGCAGAATATCATGTGTATGCAGCAGATATGTGTGTAACATCCAAAATCTTACATTCAACACACAGGGGTATTTTGGTCATTTTCGCCCTAAGGGGCATTTCGATAATTTTTCCTTTATTACGATTTTCACTTACCTTGGCCCGTTAACAAATCTCGTGAACTAAGATGAACGAATACTATGCACCAGGGAGTATTCCAGAGAAGAGGAGGTGAGTCATTAAGACCGCTTGAGTACCAAGCTCTCCCAATATCCAATCCTAGACATGCATATACCCGTTGCCACACCTTAACCCTATGACGTGTCCATGGTCGTAATTAATTAATTAAGTTTTATGTAATCATCATATACTAGCTCCAAAAGCCCTACAAAGCCCAGTCAAATTCACATACTTGTATATGGCCCACTAGGCCCAATCATATTCATATGGCCCGTTAGGCCCAAATCAACTCTATATGACCCATTAGGCCCAAATCACATTTATATGGCCCATTAGGCCCAAATCACATTTATATACATGCTCATATACGAATTTTTCATCACATAGCATCAAATATTAATTTTACCTATTATGGGCCCGACAACCCATCAGGCCCATTAAGCCAAATCACAACCCAAGTTCATGGAATCGCCCATGGGCCTCAAAAAACCTGTCGTTTTCCTCCTCACGAGTGTTTGCACACTCGCAAGACTACCGTAGCCCAACTCTCGGCTTTTTAGCATTTCAGATTTTCGGCTTTTGCCGATTCATTGTGTGTGTGCAGTGTATGTACACACCTTCGACTTTATATCAAGTTATCAAAGGGTAGAAGTACACACCTTATCACATGGAGTACCAGGTATTCATAATCACCTGAACCTTGACTAGATTGATCGACTGCGATCTGCCTATGTAACTCGAAATCTAACGTAGTCCCCCTTTCGCATCCAGACGAAAAGTCTCTAACGGCTAACACCTTACTTCGCTTAAACATGGGAGCCTCTATCCCAACCTCTCTACTAGAACCCCCTTTTTCCATCAGTGACCACACTCTTGAAGAAGAGGAAAAGAGAGATAAATGGAGAAACCGTAGGTTAACGAAAGTTTTGGAAAGAATAACGAAAAATCAACTTTTAAGAGTGTAGAAACGAGAGAACTTAGAAATATTTAACAAAAGCCGAAGAAGATCTAATTCACTTACCGATTGCGAGATCACTTGCCAACAAGAAATCAAACCCCCAAAGTGTAAGAATCGACTTTTAAATGCAAAAGAAACAGTCGGCTAAGGTGAAGAGGCAAGAGGTTGATTCGATTAAAATAGGGAAGAAAATATCAAGAGTTTGGCTTAAAGAAAAGAGGAGGTGATAAGCGACTGAAGCACACAAAAACAACAAATGCCCTTACTCGCCCATAGACACACATATTTATACTAAATAAACAAACAAATAAAATACACCTACACTCCTCAATTGACTTAAACTCGTCAATATAATTTCCCTTCAAATTCTCTAATTTTATCACCATCATATCTACGCCTAATCCTTATCCTAATCCCCTTGATTTTAGCCAAAAATTCCAATTTGAATTGCATTCAAATTGCTTCCACCGTACAGAACTTGAGTAGCAAAATTAAATTCTCCCTTTGTGCGTGCCACTACTCAAACTCCAGCCTTCTATCTTCTCAGCACGCTGTTGGCAACTGCAGTGCATCCTTTCTTATGATACCATTCGGCCACAATTAATTATAAGACCAATATGCCTAAGCCTCAGTTTTCTTAAAGAATACAAATTTAAACTTTTCCAGGCCTGAGATTCGAACCTGCTCCCTCTCATAACCATAGCATGTTTCTCGCCACTGCACCACCGGAGCTCTTATGCCATATTCCATCCCTAACTATCTTTAAGGTCTATTAACCCACAACCTGATTATCCTAAAAATATTTGCTAACATTCAGATTCGAACCCCTGATCTCTTGGCTGTTCTATACGTCCCTTGCCACCAAGCCACAAGCTCTTTTGTGACGTTTCTCCTCCCCAATTAATTATAAAGTCTTTCTGCTGACCTCCAGGTTGTCTTAAAAAACCCACAACTTTTGCTCATGCTACGACTTGAATCTAGCACCTCTCCTTACTCTTAACGCCATCATGCCACTGGGCCAAGCGCATCCTTTGTGTTGAATTTCCACCTAACATATTTATAAAGCCTAAACACTAGCTTCCCTACTAATCTTATGCACAATAAAAAAAATTTCGCCAAGGCCTGGACTTGAACCCTGGACCTCCTGCTTACTACCCACGCCTTTTTCCACTAGGCCAAGCATTTCCTTGTGTCAGATTTTACCAGGCCTTATTAATAAGCCTTCTACCTAATGCTCAGGGTTCTTTAGAAAAAAAATGCAAAATTTTGCTAAAGCCCTGGATCGAACCCAGGACTTTTTCCACACAACCAACCCTTCTTAAATAATTTAACAATTAAACTAAATACACAATTATGAAATATTGAAACACCTTTCTTTTATTCAAGCTGCCTTCTAACAGATCCCAAACTTAAGGCCCATTACTTCTAGGCCCAAAATCAGGGTGTTACAATTCACCCTTCCTAAAAAAAATTTCGTCCTCGAAATTTCTAAATACTAGGGTTCTCATATATCAACTATCCCACTACGCTACCACTGCGGACTCTGATCCTAATCATTTTAATATTTTTTCAAAACTTCCACCTATCGCAAACATTCTCAAACACAAAATAAGTATCAAATTCAAATTCAAATTCAAATGTTTTAATACAATCTGATATCTAAGGAAATCCTACTGAATATAAACAATCAATAGCAAAGACATATTGTAGTATAACAGTTCAACATAATCCAGTAGTAAGAGAACTTACTTGGCTCGACGTCGGAGGCTCGGTGTGCCGCTAAGCAAGATTTCCCTTTTTCCAAAACATTGTGATCCAAAATATATATTTATTTTTTAAATAGAAAAAAGAAACCAAATGAAAATAAGGCCCACTTCACAGCCCGAGTTTTGCAACCTAGGCTCCGATACCACTAAATGTAACACCCCAAACCCAACCCAGACGTTATGGCCGAATCTGGCACCTCACATTGAAGTGTTTTAGTGAAAACCTTGTTTTCATTGGAAACACTTCCTTAAAATGAAAAACCTTAATTACTTTGGAAAACCTCTTTCCAGTGGCGGAAGCTTTATTTAGAACATATGATTTTATGAAAACTCGTCATTTAAAAATTTAGTTGCAGAAACGTAGTATTTAAAAAAAACTATGTTTTAGAAAAATCCATATTCAACTTTTCGTAATTACAACGCCCAAAAATGATAAACCAAATAATAATAAAAAGGGAAGGCCTTATTACATTCCAGTCTAAAATCACTTAATAAATTAGAAACTAAATGCTTTTTAAAAACAAACAGGTCTAAGTCTAAACTTTTATGCTAATTGGCCACCTCCGAGTCCCTCCATCCGTCGAACTGCCTACTAAGGATCACCTGAAAAGTTTAGAAGGGGGTGAGTTTTAAAAACCCAGTCTATACAACCCTCAACGAGTATAAAGCAATCATTAGTTTTTTTGGGCCAGAGCCCAATTCAATAACGGTGGTCTTTGGGCCTTAGCCCATATTAGCCTCAGTTGGGCCGAAACCCATATCGCAATAATATCACAACAATATCATACATGCAATGCAATCCAGTGCAATCCCATCCCAACAATCCATCTGCTACACACCAGCTCCGTCCCCCAACACATCATGTAGGGATATAAATATCAACCGACCCAACCGATACACATCCATGGTAGCCCAGTTGCGGAACTACCTTCATTTACACATTGGGCTTAAAAGCTGTCGGTGGATCCACGATTGTCAAGCAACCATGTGATCCTCATATACTTCCTCCGTTCCATAATTCCCAACCCACATGTAACCTAAGTAGAATATCATATGTATGTAGCAAATATGCATGTAACACCATAAAACTTACATTCAACGCATAAGGGTATTTTGGTCATTTTTGCCCTTAGGGGCATTTCGATAATTTTTCCTTTATTATGGTTTTCACTTACCTTGGGCCGTTAACAAATCCCGTGAGGTAAGATGAACGAATACAATGCACCAAGTAGGATTCCAGAGAAGAGGAGGTGAGTCATTAAGACCGCTTAAGTACCAAGCTCTCCCTAGATCCAATCCTAGACATGCATATACCCGTTGCCACACCTTAACCCTATAACTTGTCCACAGTCGCAATTAATTAATTAAGTTTTATGTAGTCATTGTATACTAGCCCCAAAACCCCTACAAAGCCCAACCAAATTCACATACCTATAAATGGCCCACTAGGCCCAATCATATTCATATGGCCCATTAGGCCCAAATCATCTATATATGACCCATTAGGCCCAAATCACATTTATATGGCCAATTAGGCCCAAATCACATTTATATACATGCTCACATACGAATTTTCCATCACACAGCATCAAATATCAATTTTGCCTATTATGGGCCCAACAGCCCATCAAGCCCATTAAGCCTATTCTGGCCCAGTTGGCCAAATCACAGCCCAAGTCCATGGTATTGCCCATGGGCCTCAGACAACCTATCAATTTCCTCCTCACGAGTGTTCACGCACTCGCAAGACTACCGTAGCTCAACTCTCGACTTTCTGGCATTTCAGATTTTCGGCTTTTGCCTATTTATTGTGTGTGTGTGGTGTATGTACACACCTTCGGCTTTATATCAAGTTATCAAAGGGTAGAAGTACACACCTTACCACCTGGAGTACTAGGTATTCATAATCGCCCAAACCATGACTAGATTGATCGACTGCGATCTTCCTATGTAACTCAAAATCTGATGTAGTCCCGCTTCCGCATCTAGGCGAAAAGTCCCTAACGGTTGACACCTTACGTTGCTTAAACTTGGGAGCCTCTATCCCAACCTCTTTACTAGAACCCCATTTTACCATCAGTGATCACACTCTTGAATGAGAGTGACAAGAGAGATAAATGGAGAAACCGTAGGTTAACGAAAGTTTTGGAAAGAATAACAAAAAATCAGCTTTTAAGAGTGTAGAAACGAAAGAACTTAGAGATATTTAACAAAAATCGAAGAAGATCTAATTCACTTACCGATTGTGAGATCGCTTGCCAATAAGAAATCAAACCCTCAAAGTGTAAGAATTGGCTTTTAAATGCAAAAGAAACAGTTGGCTAAGTTAAAAAGGGAAGAGGTTGATTCGATTAAAATAGGGAAGAAAAGATCAAGAGTTTGGCTTAAAAAAAAGAGGAGGTGATATGCGACTGAAGCACACAAAAACAACAAATGCCCTTACTCGCCCATATGACACACATATTTATACTAAAAAATAAATATATAAATAAAATACACCTACACTCCTCAATCGACTTAAACTCGTCAAGATAATTTCCCTTCAAATTCTCCAATTTTATCACTATCATATCTACGCTTAATCCTCATCCTAATCCCCTTGATTTTAGCCAAAAATTCCAATTTGAATTGCATTCAAATTGCTTCCATCGTACAACACTTGAGTAGCAAAAATAATTCTCCCTTTGCGCGCGCCACTACTCAAACTCCAACCCTCCATCTTCCTAGCATGCTGCTGGCCATTGCACCGCATCCTTTCTTATGATACCATTCGATCACAATTAATTATAAGGCTTATATGCCTAAGCCTCAGTTTTCTTAAAGAATAAAAATTTAAACTTTGCCAGGCCTGGGATTCGAACTTGCTCTCTCTCATAACCATAGCATGCTTCTTGCCACTGCACCGCCGGAGCTCTTGTACCATATTCCATCCCTAATTATCTTTAAGGCCTATTAACCCACAACTTGATTATCCTAAAAATATTTTCTACCATTCAGATTCGAACCACCGATCTCTTGACTGCGCTATATGTCCCTTGCCACCAAGCCACAAGCTCTTTTGTGTCATTTCTCCGCCCCAATTAATTATAAAGTCTTTCTATCGACCTCCAGGTTGTCTAAACAAAACCCACAACTTTTGCTCATGCTGCGACTTGAACCCAACACCTCTCCTTACTCCTAATGCCATCATGCCACTGGGCCAAGCACGTCCTATGTGTCGAATTTCAATCTAACATATTTATAAAGCCTAAACATTAGCTTCCCTACTAATCTTCTGCGCAATAAAAAAATTCGCCAAGGCCAGGATTTGAACCCTGGACCTCTTGCTTACTACCCACGCCTTTTACCACTAGGCTAAGCATTTCCTTGTGTCAAATTTTACCAGGCCTTATTAATAAGCCTTCCACCTAATGCTCAGGGTTCTTTAGAAAAGAAATGCAAAATTTTGATAAAGCCCTGGATCGAACCTAGGACTCTTTCCACTCTACCGACCCTTCCTAAATAATTTAACAATTAAACTAAACACACAATTATAAAATATTGAAACACCTTTCTTTTATTCAAGCCGCCTTCTAACAAATCCCAAACTCAAGGCCCATTTCTTCTAGGCCCAAAATCAGGGTGTTACAATTCACCCATCCTAAAAAAAATTTCGTCCTCGAAATTTCTAAATTTCAAGGTAGTCATGTATCAACTATCCCCCTACCCTACCACTGCGCACTTTGATCCTAATCATTTTAATATATTTTCAAAACATCCACCTATCACAAACATTCTCAAACACAAAATAAGTATCAAATTCAAATTCAAATTCAAATGTTTTAATACAATCTGATATCTATGGAAATCCTACTGAATATAAACAATTAATAGCTAAGACATATTGTAGAACAGTTCAACATAATTCAGTAGTAAGAGAACTTACTTGGCTCGACGTCGGATGCTCGGTGTGCCGCTGAGCAAGATTTCCCTTTTTCCAATACATTGTGATCCAAAATATATATATTTTTTAAATAGAAAATAATAAATAAAAATGAGGCCCACTTCATAGCCTGAGTTTTACAACCTAGGCTCTGATACCACTAAATGTAACACCCAAACCTGACCCAGACGATATGCCCGAATCTGGCACCTCACATTGAAGTGTTTTAATGAAAACTTTGTTTTCATTGGAAACACTTCCTTAAAATGAAAAACCTTAATTACTTTGTAAAAGCTCTTTCCAGTGGCGGAAGCTTTATTTAGAACATATTATTTTATGAAAACTCGTCATTTAAAAATTTAGTTGCGAAAACATAGTATTTAAAAAAAACTATACTTTAGAAAAATCCATATTCAACTTTTCATAATTACAATGCCCAAAAATGATAAACCAAATAATAATAAAAAGGGAAGGCCTTATTACATTCCAGTCTAAAATCATTTAATAAATCAGAAACTAAATGCCTTTTAAAAACAAATAGGTCTAAGTCTAAACTTTTATGCTAATTGGCCACCTCCGAGTCCCTCCATCCGTCGAACTGCCCACTGAGGATCACCTGAAAAGTTTTGAAAATGGGTGAGTTTTGAAAACCTAGTCTATACAACCCTCAACGAGTACAAAGCAATCATTAGTTATTTTAGGCCAGAGCCCAATTCAATAACAGTGGTCTTTGGGCCTTAGCCCATATTAGCTTCAATTGGGCCGAAACCCACATCGCAATAATATCACAACAATATCATACATGCAATGTAATGCAGTGCAATCCCATCCCAACAATCCATCCGCTACACACCAGCTCCGTCCCCCAACACATCATGTGGGGATATAAATATCAACCGACCTAATCGATACACATCCATGGTAGCCCGGTTGCGGAACTACCTTTATTTACACATTGGGCTTAAAAGCCGTCGGTGGATCCATGATTGTCAAGCAACCATGCGATCCTCACATACTAACTCTGTTCCATAATTCCCAACCCATATGCAACCTAAGTAGAATATCATATGTATGTAGCAGATATGCATGTAACATCCGTAAAACTTACATTCAACGCATAGGGGTATTTTTGTCATTTTTGCCCTTAGAGCCATTTCGGTAATTTTTCCTTTATTACGATTTTCACTTACTTTGGCCCATTAACAAATCCCGTGAGCTAAGATGAACGAATACTATGCACCAGGTAGGATTCCAGAGAGGAGGAGGTGAGTCATTAAGACCGCTTAAATACCAAGCTCTCCCTAGATCGAATCCTAGACATGCATATACTCGTTGCCACACCTTAACCCTATAACTTGTCCATAGTCGCAATTAATTAATTAAGTTTTATGTAGTCATCATCCAAAACCCCTACAAAGCCATATTAAATTCACATACCTATATATGGCCCACTAGGCCCAATCATATTCATATGGCCCATTAGGCCCAAATCACCTGTATATGACCCATTAGACCCAAATCACATTTATATACATGCTCACATACGAATTTTCCATCACATAGCATCAAATATCAATTTTGCCTATAATGGGCCCAACAGCCCATCAAGCCCATTAAGCCTATTTTGGCCCGATTGGCCAAATCACAGCCCAAGTCCATGGAATCGCCCATGGGCCTCAAACAACCTATCAGTTTCCTCCTCACGAGTGTTCGTGCACTCGCAAGACTACCGTAGCCCAACTCTCAAATTTTTGGCATTTCAACTTTTCGGTATTTCGACTTTTGCCGATTTATTGTGTGTGTACAGTGTATGTACACACCTTCGACTTTATATCAAGTTATCATAGGGTAGAAGTACACACCTTATCACCTGGAGTATTAGGTATTCATAATCGCTCGAACCTTGACTAGATTGATCGACCGCGATCTGCCTATCTAACTCGAAATCTGACGTAGTCCCCCTTCCGCATCTAGACGAAAAGTCCCTGACGGCTGACACCTAACATTGCTTAAACTTGGGAGCCTCTATCCCAACCTCTTTGCTAGAACCCTCTTTTTCCATCAGCAATCACACTCTTGAATGAGAGTGAAAAGAGAGCTAAATGGAGAAACCATAGGTTAACGAAAGTTTTGGAAAGAATAATGAAAAATCGGCTTTTAAGAGTGTAGAAACGAAAGAACTTAGAAATATTTAACAAAAGTCGAAGAAGATCTAATTCACTTACCAATTGTGAGATCGCTTGCCAACAGGAAATCAAACCCCCAAAGTGTAAGAATTGGCTTTTAAATGCAAAAGAAACTGTCAGCCAAGTTAAAGAGGGAAGAGGTTGATTCGATTAAAATAGGGAAGAAAAGATCAAGAGTTTGGCTTAAAGAAAAGAGGAGATGATATGTGACTGAAGCACACAAAAACAAAAAATTCCCTTACTCGCCCATACGACACACATATTTATACTAAAAAAATAAATAAAATACACCTACACTCCTCAATCGACTTAAACTCGTCAAGATAATTTCCCTTCAAATTCTCCAATTTTATCACCATCATATCTACGCTTAATCCTCATCCTAATCCTGTTCATTTTACCCAAAAATTCCAATTTGAATTGCATTCAAATTGCTTCCACCGCCCAGCACTTGAGTAGCAAAATTAAATTCTCCCTTTGCGCGCGCCACTACTCAAACTCCAGCCCTCCATCTTCCCAGCATGCTGCTGGCCACTGCACCACATCCTTTCTTATGATACCATTCGGTCACAATTAATTATAAGGCTTATATGCCTAAGCCTCAGTTTTCTTAAAGAATAAAAATTTAAACTTTGTCAGGCCTGGGATTTGAACCTGCTCCTTCTCATAACCATAGCATACTTCTTGCCATTGCACGCCAAAGCTCTTGTGCCATATTACATCCCTAACTATCTTTAAGGCCTATTAACCCACAACCTGTTTATCCTAAAAATATTTGCTACCATTCAGATTCGAATCCCTGATCTCTTGGTTGTTCTATACGTCTCTTGTCACCAAGCAACAAGCTCTTTTATGTCATTTCTCCTCCCAATTAATTATAAAGTCTTTCTACTGACCTCCAGGTTGTCTAAAAAAAAACCCACAACTTTTTCTCATGCTGCGACTTGAACCTAGCACCTCTCCTTACTCCTAATGCCATCATGCCACTGGGCCAAGCGCATCCTTTGTGTCAAATTTCCACCTAACATATTTATAAATCCTAAACACTCGCTTCCCTACTAATCTTATGCGTAATAAAAAAAATTTCGCCAAGGCCAGGACTTGAACCTGGACCTCCTACTTACTACCCACGCTTTTTGCCACTAGGCCAAGTGCTTCCTTGTGTCGTATTTTACCAGGCCTTATTAATAAGCCTTCCACCTAATGCTTAGGGTTCTTTAGAAAAAAAATGCAAAATTTTGCTAAAGCCTTGGATCAAACCCAAGACTTTTTCCACACTACCAACCCTTCCTAAATAATTTAACAATTAAATTAAACACACAATTTTAAAAAATTTAAACACCTTTCTTTTATTCAAGCCGCCTTCTACCAGACCCTAATCTTAAGGCCCATTACTTCTAGGCCCAAAATCAGGGTGTTACAAGAGGAGAAATTTAAGAAAGGGATTAAGGAGTTATCAGGGAGAAAAGTTAGGAGATGATGGGTGTAGAGAAGTGGAGCCGAATTGGGAGTTTGGATTAGGTAAATTCGACAATGGTGTATATATAGGTGCTGATTTTTGGGATTCTAGGGTAATGCCAAAATTACTCCTCTTCCTTTAGCCGAAATCCTCATTTTTGTGTTGTCGAAACACTTTTCTCTCTAAGTGCTCAGAAGTCGAATTCCTTGTTCCTTGCTTGCCGATTTTCCATTATTTCTTTTTTTCTTATTTGTACCGAATAACCCCTTTCACCATACAAATCTCAAAAGCCAAATACCTCTTTGGCTGAAGATCCTCTGTGCCGACACTACTCCCTCTACTTCAGTCGGTTCTTGTGTAAATGCTTTGCTTTTTCAGTCAGTTTTGCTAGTACCGATTTTTTCTCTCCCTCACTCTTTTCTAAATTAGTTTTGGTAGGGGATTAGTATCGAGTCTCAGAGTTCAGATCTCTGTCGAATCGCTTCTTAGGCATTTTTGGGGTTTTGGGTGAGTATTCCTCTTTTATTGGTTAAGATTGGCCGATTGGGCTTGGATGATTTAAGAGTGACTTAAGATGATTGCGAGTCACTTGTTATTTAGTTCTTAATGATTAAGATGGATGCAGATTTAAGAAATACTTGTGATTAGTGATCAAAGAAGGGTTGTTAAGGCTTGTCGTTCAAGGTAAGGTAAAGGTGAGATTTTCGATTTTGGTGATCGTACTTGATAAGTTTGTGACTAATCGTTGAGTTACATCATTTGTAGGTTCGTGGCTAAGGAGATTGCAGCACTTTTTAGTACCAGGTGTGTACATATACTGCACACACGCAGTAGATCGGTAAATCCCGAAATGCCGAAAAGCCGAAATGCTGAAAAGCTGAAAGTTTGGCTACAATAGTCTTGCGAGTGCGCGATCACTCGTAAGGGGAAAATCGATACGTTATTAGAGGCCCCATCAGCGATCTCATGGTCTTGGGCCATATTTTGGCCAACCGGGACAAAATGGGCAAAATGGGCCAATGGGCTGTAGGGCCCATAATAGGCAAAATTGGCAATTTGATACTAAGTAATGAAAAATCATATGATTGCATGACTATGAATGTGAATGGGCCTGATGGGCCATATGAATGAGATTGGGCCTAAATGGGCCAAACGAATAAGTGTGGATCTGTGAGTGTTTAGTAAGGGGTTGTGGACCCAGTTTTCGATAACTACTCAATCAGGCATAAAACTTAAATAAATAATTAGTTGCGACCATGGACGAGTCATATGGTTAAGGTGTGGCAATGGGTATATGCATGTCTAGGATTGGATCTAGGGAGAGCTTGGTACTTAGGCGGTCTTAATGACTCACCTTCTCTTCTCTAGAATCCTACCTGGTGCATAGTATCTGTTCACTTTAGCGAATGAGGACTTGTAAACGGGCCAAGGTAAGTAATAAACCCATAATAAAGAGAAATTATTAAAATGCCCCTAAGGGTGAAATGACTAAAATACCCCTATGTGTTGAATGTAAGATTTATGGATGTTACATGTATATCTGCTGCATTCATATGACATTCTGTTTAGGTTGCACATGGGTTGGGAATTATGGAACAGAGGAAGTATATGAGGATCATATGGTTGCTTGACGATCGTGGATCCACCGATGGCTTTTTAAGCCTAATATATGATTATCAGCTTTGTTGTAATGAAGATAGTACCGCAATCGAGCTACCATTGATGTGTATCAGATGGGTGGGTCGATATTTATATCCCCACATGATGTGTACCGGGGGACGGAGTTGATGTGTAACGGTTAGATTATTGGGGTGGGTGGCACAGCATTGCATGTATGAGATTATGGTGATTGATGATTGCTTAGTACTCTTTGAGGGTTGTACACACTGAGTTTTCGAAAACACAACCCCTCTTTTATTTTTCTCAAGTGATCCTCAGTAAGTGGTTCGATGGTTGGAGGGACTGCGAGGTGGCCAGCTAGCAAGATGACTTGGACTTGTTTTCTTAAGCCTATAATTTCTAGTATTTAAAGCTATTGCAGTCCAGATTGTAATAAGGCCTATTCGCTGGATATTATTTCAAACTAGGATTATTATTATTTTTATGCTTTCAAATTGCTAGAAGAAGAACATGGCGTTCCAAAACCATAAATGTTTTTAAATACTACATTTCCGCAACTGAATTTTTAAATGACAAGTTTTCATAGATCATCTATTTTAAATAAGCTTCCGCAACTGAAACTTACATAATTTTCTCTTGAAGAATTTTCAATGGAAACAAGTTTTTTGATAAAACACTTCAATGTGACACGCCAGATTCGGCCATAACGTCCGGGCCGAGTTTGGGGTGTTATAGTAATGCCTCGAACCCTGTCTTGACGTCGGATACAAGTAAGACATACAAAGAAATTCATAGAGGCCATACCTCTATCTAAAAGTAGTTTTAGGCACTTCCGACTCTTTAACTCACAACTGATAGTAGCCAGACCTTAAGTCTATTTTAGAAAACCATGACGCTCCTTTCAATTGATCAAACAAGTCATCAATCCTTGGCAAAGGATACTTGTTCTTGATTGTTATCTTATTGAGCTGTCGGTAGTCTATACACAATCTCATAGACCGGAGCACCCCACGGTGAAAAGCTCGGTCTCACAAAACCCTTATCAATCAATTCTTGCAACTGTGACTTCAGTTCTTTCAACTCAGTCGGGGCCATCCTATACGTAGCAATCAAAATAGGTGCCATCCCTGGCATTACATCAATACCAAACTCCACTTCTCTAATTGGAGGGAAACTTGGCAATTCTTCCAGAAATACATCCAAATATTCACACATGCAACAGATACTAATTCAATTCTAAATTCAGACTCTTTTGTATTCAACACATAAGCCAAATAAGCCTCACACCCTTTTCTCATACGTTTCTGAGCATACATCGAAGAAATCATGATTGGCAACCTATCTGACTCATCTAATTCAACCCGGAGAATTTCACCATCTTCACATTTGAATTCAATAACTTTTTGTCTACAATTTACTACAGCATCATGAAGTGTCAACCAATCCATATCTAATATAACATCAAATTCATCAAACGGCAACAACATAAAGTTAGCCAAAAAACAATGACCTCTAATCATCAAGGGACATTTTTTGCATACCTTATCAACTAAAAGATGCTTGCCTAACGAGTTTGACACTTTAATCATAAATTTAGTAGACTCAACAAGCATATTCATGCTAGATACCAATTTCATGCACACATACGAATAAGTAGAACCAGGGTCAATTAAGGCAATAATAGTAGTATCATAAAGAGAAAAAGTACCAGTGATCACATCGGAAGAAGCTGTGTCCTCACGCGCACGTATTGCATAGGCCCTAGTTGGAGCTCTAGCTTTAGATCTCACCGTTGTATCCCTCGCTACACTTTTGCTACTAGCCCCATTACTGACATTTCTCGAGGGTCTCCCCTTTGTAGTCGTACTACTTCGCCTTATACTCTGTAATTTTTCTTTATCGATCAGTTCAGGCAAGTCCTTAATATAATGGTCATGAGAACCACATCTGAAACAAGATCCGTCGCTCATCCTACATGCACCAAGATGACGTCCACCGCAATGTTGGCACTCAAGTTTAAAAGGTCTAGCATTACCCACATTAGCCACAGATGTAGCATGAGATTTAAAACCCAAATTTTACTTCCTACGATTTCTGTGCTAATGCCCGGCTGAAACATGAGAACGAGAATACATATCTCTGGATTTCTTAGTCTAAGAGGGGAATGACTTGCTCATCAGCCTCTTTCTTATATCTTTAGCCTCAACCTTGGCTTTTCTCTTGTCCTTGGTCAGTTCCTTCACTTTACAAGCCCGATCAACGAGCACAACAAATTCCTTTAGCTCAAGAATACCCACTAACACCCTAATATCCTCAATAAGTTCATCTTCAAACCTTCTACACATTTTAGCCTTGGGGGATACATACTCCCGAGCATATTTGCTGAGTCAGACAAACTCTCTTTTGTACTTGGTCACTAACATGCGGCCTTGTTTCAATTCTAAAAATTCCTTGCGCTTCTGGTCAATGAATCGTTCACTGATGTACTTCTTTTGAAATTCTTCTTGGAAGAATTCCCATGTGACCCTCTCTTGAGGTACCATGGGTACTAGTGTCTTCCACTAGTGATATGTTGTGTCTCTCAACAAGGAAATAGCACACTTCAAACATTCTTCAAGTATGCATAATAGTTTATCAAATACCCTTATTGAATTCTCAAGCCAAAATTCTACTTTCTCAGCATCATCCTTGGCATTTTCTCTGAACACTTCTGCCCCTTATTTCTAAATCTTATCAACAAGGATTCTATAAAATCTCATAAAGTTCATACCTTATGGCACTAGGGGTATAGGTTGAGGATTTTGAGGGGGTGGAGGGGGTTGAGTGTTCGTGTTTGTTCGAACAAACTCCGTATACCAGTCATTCGTCATGTGGAGAAAGGCTTCCCTAGCCTCTTCTCCTCCTCCCTGACTCACGGTCACGGGTCTACTCTCAACTGGCACTGCCCCTTGAGTAGGAGCCGGCGCATTACTTTCTACATCATCAGATTCAGCTCGATTGGGATCCATTACTATATGAAAAACACAGTTTAAAATCGTCAGGAGTGATCATATTGTCACAATTTATCAGGAGTCATCACACTATCATAATTTATGTATGGCATGTATAGCTAGACTCAAACACATGCTACATAGTCTGAAAACTGACTAAACTGTAGCTCTGATACCACTAAATATAACACTCATTACCCGTGTCTGGCACCGGGATAAGATACAAGGTATTACCAGACTTAAACACAAGCAAACATACAAAATCGAGCCATAAAATTTTGTTCAAATTAAATTCATTCATACATATGCAAATGGTCCCTTATATGGGCCTACGAGCCCAAAACATACTTCGGGAGTAGTTCGGGACTAATCTGAGAATTTTAGAGAACTTTGGGAAAACTTAGAAAAATTTTCATGAAATAGGGTCACATCCCGTGTAGGTAGTGCGTGTGGTCACACACGCTCATGTGGCTTGGGGCATGCCTGTGTCCTCAGCCCATGTAACTCTCTATTTATGACGTCATCAACACAATTAGGGTCACACGACCAAGTCAGACGCCCGTAAGCTTAGGCCATGTGGCGAATTAAATTCCAAGAATTAAGTGCAGACTTCACAAGGCCTGGGCACACGCCCATGTCCTGAGGCCGTGTCCTTCACACGGCTGAGGCACACAGCCGTGTCTCTGCCCATGTGTTTACTACTAGACATTCTGTTTTGCCTAATTAGGATGCAAGGGACACACGGCCGAATCACATGCCCATGGGGCAGACCATGTGTCACACATGGCCTAGACACGAGCCCCTGTGTCTACCCGTGTGGACAAATTCTTGGCTAATTTCCAAGCCATTTGCCACCCTTAAACACTCACATACATAATCTGACTTCATGGAATGCAACCAACCTATTTAGTCACTCAAATACTCACACTCATGATTAATCCATGACTTTGTAATGTCAACATATAACATGCTCAAACCATCATGCTTTCATATGGCATTCCACACCAATTTCATATTCATTCAACCTTATAAACCTACCTTCAACCTACTCAATTTTACCATGAACATGGTCATACCTGTTAGTCCCAATTCATTCATTAAGCATATGTGCCATTTATCACATACAATACTAACAAGAAACCACCAACTACATCACAAAGCATAAACACATTGCATGCATGCATAATTAATTAGGGTTACAACTCGAGAAGCAAATATAAGCCACATCTCATGGCATTATACAAAATGAATTATAATAATATCATGAGCCAACTCATTTGGCTAATCAATATGACACATAAAAAAATGACAAAGTCCCCAATACATGTCATACTCAAAATGTTGAGACAAACTATACCCAAGTGTCCAATTGGTAGTGTGATTGAGTCTCCGACGTCCTTCGATCCCTGAGCTAGCTTGGCGACACTATAAAAGATGGAAAGGAAGGGGGTAAGCATTAATGCTTAGTAAGTCGATATGCAAATAACATGCTATCTAAACAAGTATTTAATATACATTTAACATAATGAACATAATTTGTATTTTATCAAATCACTTAAACTTACTCATCACATAAACACCATTGTCATAAGTTCACCACATACCAAGGCATTTCTCAGGAGCTCGATATACATACCTGTATCAACTCATAACATAATCTCTTACTCATTCTTCTCATTGACTTACCCCTTGGGTTTTTTGTCAAGTTACTCTATAATTTACCTGTTGAACACTCAGAATACTATTGGATACACGAAAGGCTCGCACATAAGTGCCATATACGTAGCTAAAGCTACCTCATATAACATAACACATAAAAGCTCATTCTCGAGCTACTCACAGGTCTGCTCACACAAGCTATCGGTCAGGACGTAGCTATACGGGCTGCTCACACAAGCTGTCATGTATCCACAACACATGCCGGACTACCCAACCACCGGTAGAACGTACAAGACCAGCACCCGAAACCACATAAACATATATCACATATCTCATGAGCTCATAAATCATATGATTCCTAGGGACATGTCACTTGTATCCTAAATTATTCCTAAGGTTCAAACGAGATTTTTCGATATCACAACTCTGTTAAGCTAGCTCGTAATGTCAATCTCAATGTCCATAATACCCATCACTTACGCATGGAGCAATCAAAGCATAACTCATAATAGTATTAAAGAATTTGAATTCACATAATACTCAAGCATCAAAAATATAACATAACATCACATTATTTGTATATGAACTTACCTCGGTACAAAATGATGAAAACGAGCCTATTCTTTATAAACCTTATTTTTCTCCCGATCAAGACCTGAATCATGTTTTTCTTGATCTATAATGCCAGATTGAACTTATTTAATACACACATTGTTCAAATCGACCCATAACACATACTTTGGTAAAATTACCTTTTTACCCCTAACTTTTTACTTATTTACAAATTGGTCTTTAGGCTCGTAAAACGAAATGCATGCATTTTCTTTGTTACCCAAGCCTAGCCGATTCATATTCCTACTCCTAGCAGCTCACATTTTTCTTTATTTCACATATTTACTACCCATTTCACAACCTTTACAAATAGGTCCGTTTTTATTATCACACATCAAACTTTCGTATTCTTCCATTAAACATCAAAGTACATGCATGTCGTACATTGGTAAATTTTTGAACGTAAACCCTACTTCAAAATAAGGGTATAAATGGATAGATCATGCTTCAAGGATCTCAAAAATGTAAAGAACATTAAAAATGGGGCTAGGGTATACTTACTATCAAGCTTGAAAAGTTGAAAAACCCTAGCTACAGAACCCTTAGGAATTTTGGCTATGGCATGGAAAAGATGAGCAAATTTTGCTTGATTTTTCCATTTTTATTCTTTTAATTACTAAATGACCGAAATGTCCTTAAGGCTTTTCTTTCTAATTTTTCCTATTCATGCCATTTTTGTCCAAAATTTTAGAACTTGGTCAAATTACTATTTAAGGACCTCTAATTAATAATCCATAGCAATTTCATGCTTAAAGCTTCTAGAACTCAAATTTTGCAACTTATTCAATTTAGTCCTTAACTTCAAATTGGACACTTTAGACATAAAATTTCTTCATGAAAATTTCAAACAAACATGCATTCATAACATGGATCATCAAATAATCATAAAGTAATTATTTCTACTTTAGATTTGTGGTTTTGAAACCACTGTTTTGACTAGACCCTAATTCAGGATGTTACAAACGAAGTGCAAAATAATATGATAAGTGCGCTAATTTTGCTTAATGGCATGCCATCAATATCCCAATAGTTCGGGACTCGTCTACATGGGCTTTTCTTATTATTGAATGTTTTTATTCATTTACTTGACAAAAAAATATAACTTTGTATTTTTCATATTTTAGTGCTTATCATAATAATAACACTAAAACATGTAAATTTTCTTTATTTTCACCACATACAACACTATAATATTTTACATCACTTCATTTAAACTCACTTTCCATATATTCATAATATCATAAAATATTTTAATTTCTTTCAATTTAGTCCTTTTTCGTTATCACCACAAGTCAAAATTCATAACATTTACATTACTTACCCTTACTAAATACTTATTATGATATCATTAATTTAGTAATTAAACAATTTAATTAACATAATTATTTAATTAACAAAACTTAAAACAAAATTACTACTTGAAGTACTTACAAACAAAATTTGGATGATGAGTTTTTCTTCTCTTCTACTCCTTGGCCACTTCTTTTCCTTTCCCTTCACTTTTGTCCTCAAACATCTTTTCTTTTTCTTCACTCTCAAAACAACATATAACATTTATAAGTTAAAACTAAAACTCAAATAACTTTTCTATGCTAGATTATGAAAATAAACATGTATGTTATGAGAATTTCCATCATCCTTACCTTAACTTTTTGAAAACCCAAAACCCTAACTCATGTATTTCTCTCTTTTAACCCATATATGGAAGTTTCCTCATGAAATAAAATTGCTCACTAGTCTTCTTTTTAGCTTTTACTAAAGAAATTTCAAAGAAAAATGAAGGTTTGGAGCTTGAATGGTTCAACAATATAGGAAGGACATGGAAGGAAATAAAAGAAAAGTTGGATGGATTTCGGAGGGAGTGAGTGGCCAATGGTATGTTGGAAAAGATGATATCTTTCATCTTTTCTCCACTTTTCAACACATTTCCACTAATAATATCTCACTTTTTTATTAAATGGTCAATTTTCTAATAAGTCCTCAAGCCATTCATCTTTACAATTTTACCCATCATCATTACACCTTAAAATATCTACTTGGCTATTTACCATTTTATCCCAATTCATCTTTTATAATTCCTAGGACGACTCATACTTCACTTGGTTAAATTTCCTCTTAATCCTTCCTTCCTTTCTACTACCACTATGTATCTCCTAACTTTCTAAATTCCTATTTACACCACAATAATTTGTATACTCTTTCAATTTGGTCTAAGCTTCTATTTAAATATTTTCTATCTCAAAAATATTTTCTAATCTCCTATCAGGTCTAAATACTTTCTAATTTAATACTAAAAATCCCTATTTAGTAAATTTCAAAATTTCTCCACTATTTCTGACTCGGTTCATCATTGTACCTATTTCCAAGTTAAAATGTGGTTGTTACATCATTGTGTAATATCTTGATTTAGACCCTAGTCGGAACAGTAGTTTCGGGACCATGAATCCTAGTCAGAAAAATATTTAAAAATTATTATCTATGTATATTATGTGTGAATTTATATCTGTGAAATTTTCATGATTTAATTTTGTCGTTTGGGTGCCCGATTAAATAAAAGGACTTAATCGTGTAAAATGAAAATTTGGTGGTTAAAAGTGAAAGTGCTTAATTGAACTTGTCTTATTAATATAAAGCAATTAGACCATTGACAATTAGAGTGGATGGTAATAACCATGATTAAAATGGTTTTATAATTATATTATAAAGGTTAAATATGTAAATTAAGTATAAAGTTAATATATGTTATATTATAACATAAAAATAAAAGCCATATATGGGTTTATATTCATGTTTTTGCCAAAACAAAAGAAAAGAAAAAGAAAACCTAGGTTAATTCATTCTCAAGCTTGATTCAAAGTAAGTTCTAGCTCGGTTTTTGATAATTTTTACGTTTTTGAGATCGTTGCTAAGTTATCTACAAGACCCATGCTTGAAATTTTTTTATTTTGGTGAATATTTTGAGTTATGCCATTGTTGAAAGCTTGTGATTTTTGTTGTTTGATGATGAAATATGAAACATATGTTTTAGATTAACATATTTTGTATTGGAGTTTTTGATGATTTTGAGTAATTAGGACTAAATTGCAAAAATAATAATTTGAGGGACTAAAATGTGAAATAAATGAAATATTTGGACTTGTTGAACACTAGAAACATTTGGCCTAACATGGGTATGTTGAGATTTTGCATATTTTGTATTTTGTGCAATAGGGACTAAATTGTAAAAAGTGTGAAATGTCAAGGGTAAAATGGTAATTTACACATTTATGTGTTTTTGGATTAAATTAAATGAAAATGTGTTTGAATGAGTTTAAATTGAATATGTTTAGATCAAGAACCAAAGAAATCAGATTTGGATCGGGGGAAAACTAAAGTTGTCAACTAGTCGTCTCGTTCTGTTTTACATTGCCCGAGGTAAGTTCGTAAGCATATGGAAGTTGTTAACTTTTAATATAAGTGATCTGTAAATAATTGTAGTAAATAGTGGTAAATTACAAATCAGCATTAAGTAAGGAAAAATAATCTATGTTTAATGAGAAAAGTAACGAATAAGTTTTGATATTTGAAGTAATGACATGAACTATTCATGTTAAAGTGTTGATTATATGTATAATAGTTTCAAATTTAAATTCGGCTAAATGATATAAGTATATGATATTAAAGTGTGAATCATGAGTATATATATATTCGACTGTATAATGATTTTGTGACCTAGAAAGTGAATAATAATATTATTAATGAACATATTTGTGTTTTGGCCAAGTTTGAATTGATACATGGATATATACATACGAGACTTTGACTTGTGATATGTGATTTCGATATATGTGTGCGATTAAGACCACGTTTAATATATTGGCATCGATATGTGATTCCGATATATGGGTGCGAGTAAGACCACGTTTAATACGTTGGCATCGATATGTGATTCTAATATATATATGTGCGAGTAAGACCACGTTTAATACGTTGGCATCGATATGTGATTTCGATATATGTGTATGAGTAAAACCCTATACGAGATAGTGGTATCGTTATGTGATTACATGTAAGACCACGTCTGAGACGTCGGCCTTGTTCGATACGTGTGATTATCCGAGTATTCTATTCAATTCTGAATGGTTCAATGGACAATGATATTTATGATCAAATGTGTAAAATGAGTTAAACAATTAGGTATGAGTTATTTGATTACCTAATTGAAAGTAAGGTAAGTTTGTTATTTAATATTAAATGCAGATTTTATATATTATAATAATGTAAATATAGGTAGATTCATGTAGTATTTTTTATTATATGCTATGTATAAGTATGAGTTGTTGAAGTTGGATTTATAAGTATATCTATATTAGTCTATGAACATTCGGTTTTATGGTGTTAATATGCCTTTGAAATAGAATGATACTTTGAGTATATATATATATATATATATATATATGTACATTCGGTTAAGATAAGGTTTATTATAAAAGCATAAGATATATATATATGAAATGTTAAATGTGGGATTAAATGTAGTTATGATAGTATAATATGGTTTGATTTAAATGAATTGATGATGTCTTGAATTGTGTTATTTGCTTATGACTTACTATGCTATAAAAGCTTACTCTGTGCGTATGCTTATTTTTGTTTTATAGATTTTGGATCAAGTTACGAGCTCAGAGACTGTCAGCACAGTCCATCACACTATCAGCGGTTTCGGTATTTTATAAGTTAAACTCAAACTTATGGCATGTATAGGCTAGCTTTGAAGTTAGTTTATTTTGGATGTGTATGTATATAAAGCCATGTGAAAATGGCTTGATCCTAGTGCTAATGTTCTAATGTTTAAGTAACTCTGGTCATGGGTTATATATATATGTGCAAGTTAAACTTAATATATGGGTGATGAATGTATTTTGGCTGTGGTTTATTATTGACTTATTTAGGATGTGTAATTTGCCTTGCAAATCAGTTAGGGGCAGTAAATGACATGCTTCTATATTCGATTTGTAATAGATGAAATTCATACATATGCTTGTGATAGGCTTTGTTTATGGATTGGTATTTAAAGGTTAAGTCGTTTGTGTAATGATTCGACTGTGTCTTGTATTTAATAATATTGGTTAAAGTGGGTTAACGAGTATATTTGGCTAAATGTTGAATTTAGGTAATGAATATATTTTATTGATGATTCAGCATTTTCATATATATATAACAAATGCTTATTGAATTATAATATGTAATATATTAGATAAGTAAAATGCAAGTCATATATATATGATGTGTTTGATATATGTGTTTATGGTTTAAAATAATGATATGTATAACTTGTGATCATTCATTATGGTAAGTTTGACAAATTGATATGTTTTACTTTAGTTGAATTTTATGATTTAGTTTAATCAAGATAAACATGGTTGTTGGATAAGTAGAAATATATATATATATTTTAGTTGTGATTAAATATTGGCATATTAGAAATATATAATTTGTATCATGAATAGTCCAAGTTAATAAACTTAATATGAAGTATATATGTTTGTGATGTTGTTATATGATTCGGTAAAAGAGTAATGTTAAGTATATTGTGTATTCGGCTATGTTACTAAATTATTTTAGAAGTGTTTTTATGGCATATTTTATGTGATAGATTAGTATGATTCTTGTGTAAATATATTTGATGATTAAAATTATGATCATTTGAATAGTAAAAAGAAATACTAAGTAAATATCTATAATTGGATAGTCACAAGTAAAATAAGTGTTTCCTTCAATAGTATAAGCATGTGTACTTGGTTATATGAATATTAATGGTGTATAATAATTTACATGTGAGTGAGATGTACTATGGGTTGTATTCTGTGCTTATTTAATGGTTCGTAGTGGTATGCTAAAATGTGCAATATATATTGCTTTAAAGTTAGGTTCGGCTATATAGTAATAATATTGAGGTTGCATATATGTTTGGACTTGAATTAGCGTGTAATAGTATGTTTGGCTTTTACCATGCACACATGTAAGGTTATTTAAATAATATTTTTGAAATTTATTAAATTAAATAGATATAATAGCATGTTTTTGATATTTGTGTTTGAATGTTCAAAGGTATGCGCATGAAATTTCTTATGTATTAAAATTTGATGTAATAAAATCATTTAAATGCTATAAAAGAAATGTACATACGATTCGTATAATTGAGTTTGTATTACCTTAAACATAAATAGTAACGTTTAACTCTCATACGCTATGTACGATTTGGTAATACCTCATGACCCAAATCCAGCGATGGATACGGGTTAGGGGTGTTACACATTGTACCTATTTCCAAGTTAAAATGTGGTTCTTACATCATTGTACCTATTTTCAAGTTAAAATGTGGTTGTTACACATTAAGTATCGAAAAGGAGTCAATTTGCCATATTAAATTATGGCAAATCACCTTTACACATTTTGTTGGACTAAATATATATCGTTCCACATCATACCAATGGATAAGAGGACCTTTGAAACAGCCCATTTTTCAATGACATCTATAATGATGGTTTTGAAACCCTATTTTTGATACTCAAGTCTGTAAATATTATTAATTAATATTTACAAGGTTATTATTAAGGTTAATTAAAATTTGGTTCAGTAATTTTGATGAATTGATAGTTAATTAAGGTATAAAGACTAAATCGTAAAAATTGTAAAAGTCAATTGCTATAGATTTTAATTGCTAAAGGACTTATATAGTAATTAAAAACAAGGCCTAAAATAGATATTATACCATTTCAAAGAAATAACAGACGGTTTGGAATAATATTTGGTTAAATAGTGTTGAAAGTAAATTAATAAAAACATATGAATAAATTATAAATAATAAAACAAATAAGTAAAACATGGAAGAAGAGAGAAAACAGTGTTTCAACTTCATCCCTTCCATCAAAAAACTCCATTGAAGAAGAATATCTTTTAATAGTTTGAAGCTTCAATCCTTGCATTGATCGGGACTTGAATTAATCAAAGGATAATTAAGGAAAATAAAAAATTGCATATTAGTCCCTGACACATTGTTGTTATTTTTGTCAGGTAAGTTCATATAGAACCTACTATGTTATTTTATTTTATATTTGAATTATATTTAATGTCTATTAGTTTAGATTTATGGTAATTTTGATAATTTTGGCATATAATCGACTAAATCGTAATACAAAATGTATGACAAATACAAATAGGTATATGGAAACAAATGGATGTGAACTATTGTTTGATTGAATGACACATATATGATGATATTATAAAGTTTCAAATGGTAACAATATTTGTCACGCTCTGAAATGTTAAGTTTAGGTTGTAATGGTGATTTTGGGTATTAATTTGAATAGCTTACAAATTGAGCGGTTCTGGTGAAAGTAAAAGGAATTGGCGGACTGGTTGTGGAAAAGTTGGATTTCAACCTTGGTTCTGTTACATTTGAACTAGAAATATATCTTAGTGGGAGACATGATGATTATGGATTTGTACACTTGGCTGTTGAATTTGAGATCGGTGAAGGAATTGCGAGATTATTATTTAGGAATTTTATGTTCTTCCTTCATCTTCTTCACTAGTCTGGTTATAACAAAGAAAGATTTATAGGGTTTGCATGAAGGAAAGAAGTTAAAGTTTGTGCATAAGTAACTGTGAATTTATCAAGTTGGTAAGCTTCCTAATCTTTTTGTACTAACAGATTTAAGGAAACAGAAGAAAGTTAAGGATTATTGTTATTCATTAGTTTTGTTTTGTTATGTTCTGTTTTGCATGCAAACAAAGTATGGCTCTTATGATGATGAATTATCTTTGATGGAAATTATAAAATGGTTGTTATGTTTTGTAAGCTAGAGGCTCAAGTAGAAAGAGAAAAGCTAAATAGATGAATTTGGTGTCAACCTTTAGGTGAGTTCTGGAATTCAGGTCTTAGATGGTTATTCATTTATCATTAATATCGTGTGCTGGGCATGTTTGGTTAGGTGTTGTGCAAATACTGTGTTATTTTATGGCTAAATGTATGAGTTACTCTCTAACTGAATATTGATGTATCATGAGGCCTATTGTGTTGATATGAAAATGTATAAAATGTTTGGCATGATGTGAATGGTGCATGAATAGTAGTATGGATTGATTGATTGTGTATGAATGATACACTAAGTTGTAGAGGTTGGTCAAGGTGTGATTGAGATGGGAGGCGAAGAAGAAGAATATGATATGTTATAAGTTTTGCCTCTGGTATGGCATGTAAATGCAAACCGAGATTGGCAAATGACTCTGACCTTGCGGGGGAACACATATGTGTTCAAATTATAAGGAGGATTTGCGGAGGTTCAAGCAAACTATATAGAAAATGAATATTAATTATATGTAGTTTTGCAGAGGTTCGGGCAGACTGTATAGAAAAAGGTGCGCACCAGTATATGAGAGTCTTTTATGGGATGTATAGGAGCCTTTGATGGGATGTATGAAAGCCATTTAAGGGTAGTAAAGGACTCTATAGAGTTGGAGGCTTTAAGTCATATGAATGAATACAAGTCCATGGCTATGGCAAGATCCAAAGAGGTCCGCAAAATAATTTGCGTTTATGAATCCTCTAGACTCGCCTAGATGGTATAGCTCAGTTGATGTCTGTGAGATGATTCGCATATGTGAATCTGTGAATAAGTCTGCATTTATGTCTCTACAAATATGTGATTTGCTTAATAAGCCCGCCAAGAATGAGTTTGTTTACTTGTAACCTACTACTATGTGGGAATCCAAGGTACGAGTTATTTGTTTGTGCGAGTCTATATATGAAACATATGATAGTTTGTCAGGACTACCTTACATGTATGATTCCGTAAATAGGGGATTTGCTCTTAAAGAATCCGCCTACATGTTATCTATTTCTAAGAGTGGACCACTATGAATGGGCTACCTGTTATTGCGAGTCAGAGGCAGGATATGATGGTCGGCCAAATTTGTCTACTCGATTAAGATAAGTTGATTTTATTTATTAATTTGAAATAGAGGTCTTCTTTGATTTTATTTATTAATCTAAAATAGAGGTCTTCTTTATGAACCCCCAGTATGTTTCGTCAAGTACGAATCTGCATACTTGGGTTTGAATCATGAGTCCACAAGGATCATACTACGAATCTGAGTTCATTGGAGCAAGCTACTAATAGCAATCTGCAATGGGAACTATTCGGCAAGATCTATCTTATTTGGTTATTTGTATTTATTGGTGCAAGATATGTTATGGGAATTATCTATGGGGTTTTTTTTCATAAGTCTGCAAGGATTTTCTCTCAAGGAATTAGATGTATAGGTAGGGGTGAGCATTCAATCAAGTCGAGTAAAAAAATTTCAAGTTAGTCGAGTTAATAATTCTTATTTTAGCAACCAAACTCAATTTGAAATTTTTTTTTTTGAATCGAATTGAATTGAGTCAAAAAAATTTGAGTCTAGTCAAGTCAATGAATCTTATTATTTATACTCAATGTTGCATTTACATGGACCGATTATTTGACTAGTAGATGAAGTACAAGATTATTTAACTACATAAACAATATAACAGTTTTGCCTTTTAACTTAATAGGTAAACAATTATCAAAATGACATAGTTTTGCATTTTTACTTAATGGTTTTGACCTTTAATGTAACGCCCTGAAATTAGGCCTAGAAGTATTGGGCTTTGAGCATGGGAGCAGTTAGGAGACTGCTCATAAATATTCTAGTTAAGCAAGAAAGTGACACAAATTACATGTTTGCTTTATTGGCTAAGTGATTTGGGTGTGTTTGGCAGTGTTTGAGAAGCTTGGGTTCAAGTCTAGGCTTTTGCCAAAATTTTAGTTTTTCCCCTTAAGTGAACCTTGGATTTAGCTTGTAGGCCTTATAAATATTTGTGGGTAAAATGTGTCACACAAAAAGCCTTATGGCTTGGTGGCATGTGGCATGACTTGGTAACTGGGAGAACTTGGGTTCGAATCCCATGGCATACAAGGTGTATTTATTTTATTACCATGAGGTAAGAGAGGTAGAGTTGTATTGAAATTCTGCTGAGGTGGTTGTAGACTTGGTCAAAGGGAGAGAATCAAGGGTTTGGATGATGGTTGTTATGGATATGGAGGAGATTTTGGTGGAGAAAATCGTGGAGTTTGACAAGGGGTGGAGTTGGCCGAATTTGGGAGTCTATGGGAGCCTATTCGATTTTGACTTGGTGCCAAATTGGTCTAGTTGATTCAGTTTTTGGTAGCTGCTCATTTTCTCTCTTTTGGTTTCTTACTCCTTTGATAGCCGAGTTGCGTATTGACTATTCGGGTTCTTTTTCTTTCTCCTTTGATAGTCTTCTTCAGTTTGTACTTTGTTCATTTTGTCGAAACTCCTAATGGCCAATTGTTGAATTTTGGCTATCTTCTTCGAAGCTTTTCTTTCCTCTTCTCTTTTCCCTTCTCCATAATTCCCTCTGTTGAATTTATTCTTCTCTTCTTGTCTCACTCATCTTTCTTCATCTTGGCTGAATATAGTTTCTTTCTTCCCCATTATCTCTTTTCTTTCGGTTTCTCTCCTAGTCGATTGTCCGTCTTTCTTTTCTTCATCTTCTTTTAGTTTTTCCCTACTTTTTGGTGTGGGCCGATTGCTTTTGTGCCTACTGTTGGTGTTGTGGTTTTGGTCTTGCAAGAGTTTTGACAAAATGATAGGTACTCATATGTTCCCTTTCTTGTTTCTTGATCATTCCAATAAGTGTTTAAATCTATTCTTTTGAATCTTTTTGGAAGCCAAATGTTTTCTTCTTATGTTTTTTGACTACGCTTCTCATTCTTCTTCGTGTTGTAAAATGCGATGGGTTCTAGGGATTTCAGTGGAGTAAAGGAGTATAAGTGTTTTGGAAGCAATTAAAACCTTATCCTCTCATTTTCCAATAAAGGTAAATGCATTATCTTCCTTCTTTTTGGGCAAAGGTCGAATATCCCTGTGCTTCTGTAAAAGATATTTGTGGATTTAATCCACATCTACAATTGATTCTATCTAATAAGATCTTTGGTTTATGCAATTAATCGGCAAGAAACGTACGATCATTTGAGTAAGTGTTTTAAAAAGCAATAAGCCATTGTCATTCGTTCAAGGCTTTGGGCTCGAGAGAGGTTCACTTGATTTCGCAAACAGGTGTGTAACCACACCTTTCCTTACTGTAGATCGGCAAAAGCCGAAAAGCCAAAGTGTCGAAACTTTAGCATTTGGGGCCTCACGAGCATGTGATCGCTCGTGGGGTAAACCGAGCCCGTAAAGCATGGGTGATAGACTATAAAGGCCACCACGATTGTTTTCGTGGACTTGGGCCGTTGTGGGATATGTTGGGCCGAAATAAGTCGTGTGGGCCCAATGGACTCGTGGGCCCTACACAGATTAAATCCACGGTAAGTGATAAATATTTGACTGGGCTATGTAGGTCACATAGCCGTAACTAAATTTAGGCAAAATAGGCCACACGAGCGTGTGGGCCCCCTTGGACATAATAATGGGCCTTGGGCCTATTTACACTGTTATGATCATTTAGGTTATTTGTGTCGCTCGAGGCGACTGTAGACCTTCGGAGAGGTCGTTATCTGAGTTGAAACCCTAAAATAGGTAAAATAATCGTAATGCCCCTGTAAGGTAAAATGACTATAATGCACCTGTAGGGTAAAATGACTGTAATACCCCTGTAAAGTAAAATGACGATTATGCGCTTATGTTCCGTATGACTGATGTGCTTATGATTTACATATATGATTGTACTGAGTATGACTTTGCAGACACGTAATATTTATAACATGACATACTGCATGGGGTATAGAATTCTACTCAAGTGGTTGTGGAATTGGTCTTGGGGGAGAGATTTATGGGATATGGACTTGGAGGAGTTTGAAAGTGATTCAAATTAGGGGGTTGAGAGATTGTAGGAGTGGATTATTGGGGGTTGAGGGGAGGTTAGTAGTTGGCCAAATATGGGACTTCCCGTGGTGTATATTCGGTCATAGGACCTTTTTCCCATAGTGCCGAATTCTTTTATGCCATTTCGGGTTCTCTTTGCTTTTATTTTTTTTCTCATTTCTCTGTATTGTTGAGCATATATTGAAAACCGACAACTCGTGCAACTTTTCTGTCATTTCTGGCAAGCATTGAATGCTCTTTAATTTGTCCATTTTCTTTCCCTTTTCTATTTCTTGCTCCTTGTGCAAAATCCTTGCCTTCCTTCAACACTTTCTTTCATTGACCATAGTACTCTTGTAAGCCAAATATAACCTTCTCTATTTTTTCGTCGTTTGTTTTCATTCTCCTCTCAGTGGTAGTCGAATACTTTATTCCTATCACATCACTCGCGTTTTTGATTCAGCCACTTTTCTTCACAATTTCTCTTTGGTCATCAATTTCGGTAAGTAATGGTGTTGTTTTCGTGTTGCCGTGCGGTCTTCCCTTCTTTGATTGTCGTTACATCATCCTTCCTCACCAATGACCATTCTTCTTTTTACTTTTCTCTAATCTTTTTTCTCAGACTCAGCGCACTCGAGTGTTACTCCTTTAGGTTGGAACCGATTCTGCGGGATGGTAAGTAGTAGAGAATAAGACTTTGTTTGGCTCTGAGTTCTTGTAGTGAAATCATATATCTTATCGGGATCTAATGAAGAAAAGATGTAACACCCCAAACTCGGCCCAGACGTTATGGCCAAATCTAGAGTGTCACATTGAAGTGTTTTAGCGGAAACCGTATTTTCATTGAAAACCCTTCTTAAAATAAAAGAAACCTTAATTAACTTAAAAAAACAACACACCCTTTCAATTACAAAAACCTTGTTGAAACATTTGATTTAAGAAAACTTATCATTTAAAAATTTAATTGTGGAAACGTAGAAAGCATACTAGAATTTAGAAAACCCATGTTCAACTTCTTGTAATTACATTGAAAATAATAATAATTCAAGTAATAATAACACAATGAAAACCTTATTATAATCTGGTCTGGAACATACTTAAAAAGAAGTAAAAACTTAAATTCTTGAAAAAAAAACCCAAGTCCAAATCATCTTGCTAGCTGGCCACCCAGAGTCCTTCCAAACATCGAACCTTCTACTAAGCATCACCTGAAAATAAAATAAAAGAGGGGGTGAGTTTTCGCAAACACAGTGTGTACAACCCTCGACAAAAACAAGCATTCAAAAAAAACATCATTCATCAATCATGCAATGCAATCCCATCCAAATTATCCATCTACTTCATACCAGCTCCGTCCCCCGTCACACCATGTGGGGATATAAATATTGACCCGCCCAACCCACACACCATGGTAGCCCGATTGCGGAACTACCTTCATTTACATATTGGGCTTTAAAAGATGACGGTGGATCGATGATTGTGAAGCAACCATGCGATCCTCATATACTTCCTCTGTTCCATAATTCCCAACCCATATGCAACCTAAGCAGAATATCATATGTATGCATGTCGCATCCACAAAACTTACATTCAACACCTAAGGGTATTTTGGTCATTTTCGCCCTTAGGGGCATTTCAATAATTTTCCCTTAATTATGGTTTTCATTTATCTTGGCCCGTTAACAAGTCTCGTGAGCTAAGATGAACGAATACTATGCACCAGGTAGGATTTCAGAGAAGAGGAGGTGGGTCATTAAGACCACTTAAGTACCAAGCTCTCCCTAGATCCAATCCTAGACATGCATATACTCGTTGGCACACCTTAACCCTATGACTTGTCCACGGTCGCAAATAATTAATTAAGTCTTATATGGATATCATATACTAGGCCCAAAACCCCTTACAGAGCCCAATCAAATTCACATACTGGATCTAGCTCATTAAGCCCAATCATATTCATATGACCCATTAGGCCCAAATCATTTGTATATGGCCCATTAGGCCCAAATCACATTTATAAGGCCCATTAGGCCCAGTCACATTCATATTCATGCTCACATACAAACTTTTTATCACATAGCATCAATTATCAATTTTTGCCTATTATGGGCCTAACAGCCCATTGGGCCCATTTAGCCCATTCCGGCCCATTTGGCCAGATCACAACCCAAGTCCACGGAATCACCCGTGGGCCTCAGGCAACCTATCGGTTTCCCCCTTACGAGTTTTTGCGCACTCGCAAGACTACTGTAGCCAAACTTTTGGCTTTTCTGCATTTCAATTTTTCGGCTTTTTGGCTTTTCAGCTTTTCGGGTTTTTTTGAATCATTGTGTGTGTGCAGTGTATGTACACACTTGGTAAGCAAGTGTGATGCGATCTCCTTAGCCTAAACCTACAATCGATATCATCATTCAATTAATCGCATGCTTAATACTTATTTACTCAAAAATCGAAACTTCACCTTAACCTTACCTTGAGCCCAATCCTTAATCGCTTTTTCCTTGATCACGTATTTCCTAGATCTGCACAAATATTAACTATTAAAACTCGAATAATAGGTGACTCGTATCCAACACAAGTCTCCTTACCATAACTATGACCATTCGGCCACCTTAGCCAATGCGAGAAGATTACTTACCAAAACCGCAACACCTTAAGGAGTAATTCAACAGAGAGCTAAAAACCAAGATCCGATACTAATTCCCTACCAAAGTTGATTAGAAAGAGTGAGGGACAATAATCGATACTAAACAAAGAAAAATCAATTGGAAGAGCAACACTTACACTAGATTCGGTCAAAAAGTATTCGGCCCTTAGAAGATTCAGTTTTTTGGCTTTTCAAACTAAGTATGGTGAATAAGGTTTATTTGGTATAGATTAAAGAAGAAGAGTAGTAGAAGAAATCGGCAAAAAAGATTGTGTAGAGGAGAATAGAAATCGGCAGAAAGAAAAGAAAGTAAAATAGAGGGTTTTCAGCTTTTTGGATCTTGAAGAGAAAAGGGTTTCTGGCACAAAGTGAAGGGAAATTCGTCATTAACTTTTCAACCCTCCCATTTGGCACCTATTTATAGCCCTATAGCCGAATTCTTCAAGCCCAAGTTCCCAATTTAGCTCCACTTACTCCTCACTTCTCATCTCCTCATTTTTCTCCCTGATAACCCCTTGATCCTTTCCTTAATTTTCTCTTTTGAACACTCCCCTTGGAGTCCATCTTCACGCCACTTCCATCCTTCTAGAAGGCCAAAATTAAATTCTAAAAATACTAAGCTAGGATTCAAACCTTGGACCCCCTTGCTAGCTACTAACGCCACCTCACTACACCTTATGTGGCATCACTTAGCCACTCCACCACAGGCTCTTTTTGTGTCCAATTGTTTCTTCATTTATTCAAAAGCCTAACTACTAGCCAACCCTGATTCTTTTAATAATTAAATTATAATTTCTTCTACCCCTTAATTCGAACTCAACCTTAGCTAAGAACTACAAAAATTGTCGCTTGGATAAGAATATTAAACATAATTTTCATCAAAATCGAAAATAAAGAAAATTTGGGATTTCGGGATTTTTGGATTTTGGGATTTTTATGGCGTTACAAGAGACCTTTGTTTAGGTTGTGGTCAAAGGTGATCTGACAATTGTTTGAAAGTTGGGGAAACATGTGTTTCTATTGTTAATAAGGTCACAATAGTTGATTTAGTTTTCCTGTCGGTTTCTTTTGATAACAAGAGTTGAATGAGTAATCGTTATGATGTTTTAATCTAGGTGTGAGGATACTCGGGGTACGGTTCGTTTCACGATCAGGTGTGTACCGTATGCTATGTTTGATGATTGACTGAAAAGCCAAAAGTGTGCGTATTTGTATGCGATTTTTGATAATCATTTAAAAGCGATCGCACGTGTGGTGAACCGAGCTCACGGACATGGGCATTAGACTGTAGAGGCCACCACGAGCGCTCTCGTGGTCCTGGGGCTATTCTGGGCCTCGTTGGGCCAAAATGAGCCATGTGGGCCCAATGGGCTTGTAAGCCCACACGGATAAAATGTATGTGATGCGGTAAGTGTTGTTTGGACTATGACATTCACATAGCTATGGCTATTTCAGGGCTAAATGGGTCACACGAGCGTGTGGACCCACTTGGGCCGAGAATGGGCCTTACGGCCATTTACACTGTTATGTCTGTTTAGGTTACTTAAGTCACTCAAGGCAACGATGGACCTTCAGTTGGGTCATTAAGACCCCAGATTGTAAAATTACCGAAATACCCCTGTAGGGTAAAATGACTGTTTTACCTTTGTGGGTAATTGACTGACTTGGACTATGAATTTGACTGATTTGACTGTGATTATATGACTGTGTTCTAACTGACTTTACAGTGGTTGTATGACTGACATGCTTTTAATATATGTTTAAATGTTTGTTACTGAGCATGGCCATTTTGCATACACGTGTGATGATTGAGCATGACATACACGACATATTGCCTGGGGTTGGGACATTTATATGGAGGAAGTTCTGATAGGATCGCACGGGTCGCACGAGATGACTGTGGATCCAGTATTGATATGTTAAGGTCGAATGGGTCGCACGAGAAGACTGTGGACCGATGGACGACTTAGTGCCGCTTAATCTGATTATGGCTCTGTGCTATGTTGATTATGGCTTTGTGCAAATCGTATTTACTAGTGGCTATGTGCCTATCATATTTATTGATGACTCTGTGTCGATCATATTTACCCATGGTTGTGTGTCGATTATATTATCATCGTTGATGGCTATGTGCCGAACTTATTACAATTATCGATGGCTTTGTGCCAATTATAATACCACTACTGAAGGCTTAAAGCCGTATATATACTAGCAGCTTTGTTGCGATTTCTATTAGTGCTGCAACTAGTGCTAACATTGTAAGTGTAGGGATGGCGTGGGTGAGTTATTCCCCACAGGTAATGCAGGGTTGGACAGAGGCAAGTGCAGGGTTGGATGGGTTAGCGTGCATCCATGCATTCACACATTCTATTTTGTTACTGAGATGGGCTAGTCCCAATTGTTTCTGTTATGGGCTATGACCCAAATGATATTGTAATGGGCTTTGGCCCACGTATGCTCTGAACTGGACTGTACTATTATTATTATCAGGCTCTGGCCCAGAATGTTTCTATTTCTGTTTCTGTTTCGGTATACTAACTGTTACCCTAGTAAGGGGATTACACACTGAGTTTTCATAAACTCACCCCGTCTATTAACTATTCAGGTAATCCCCAGCATTAGGAGGATCGGTGTAGCAGAAAGACTCGGAGACGACCACACAACTGCACATATTCTTCTATTTCGTTTATTTAGTTAAGCACTTTGGTTTTTGATTTGGGTTGTAATAAGGCCTCTTTATTTTTCTTAACTTTTTTATTCGGGAAATTTATTTAGTATGTTTAATATCTATTAGAAGTAAGACATAGTTTTCCAAAATAATAACTATTTTCAAACACTACGTTTCCGTAACATTTTCAAAGTGGTTTCGCAACTTAACTTTTTAACATCAAGTTTTAGTATTTATTTTAAAACTAGCTTCCGTAACTAAAAGAAATTTTGGGGATAAAATTATGTATTTTTCAATGAATCACGCTTTGAAATTAAACTAATGTAAACTGGGGTTTTATACTAGTTTTAATGACCAAATTTTTTTTAAAAAATTTTAAGAAGGGTTTTCAATGAAAACATGGTTTTCAAAAAACACTTCAATGTGACACACCAGATTCGAGCTTATCATCTAGGCCGGGTTTGGGGTGTTAATTTGGTTGGAAAATACCATCCAAGTTTTAGACAAATTATCTTTCACACTAACTAAATGTTTGAAATGTGCAGTATCTTTACTGAAAGACATAGCTTATCATTGGTGGAATACTATAAATTCTATTGTACTAAGAGAAAACATTACATGGGAATTTTTCCAGACTGAATTCAGAAAGAACTATGTTAGTCAGAGATTTCTGGATCAGAAAAAGAAAGAATTTTTAGAGCTTAAATAAGGAAGTATGAATGTATCTGAGTATGAGCGACAATTTGTTCGATTGAGCAAGTATGCCAGAGAATAGGTTCCAACCGAAGCTGATATGTGTAAGCGATTTGAAAAAGGTTAAATAAGGATATTAAGTTATTGATCGGAATTCTTGAATTAAGGGAATTTTTGGTACTGGCTAATCGAGCATACAAAGCTGAGGAATTGAGTAAAGAAAAGAAACAAGTTGAAGGAGAGGCTTGAGTTTCTAGTAAAAGAATTATGAGTAGGTGGCAATCATCATTTTTAGTTCTTCCACCACCGAATACTAAAGAAAAGAATAGGGTTTGGAGCATTGAAAATTTTGGCATTCATTTAGCTTGATTGAGGTAGGTATTTTGCTGATTTTTTATAATTTCTACGTTTTTGTGATCGTTGCTTTGAGTGCTAGCTAGCCTGTACCCTAATTTCTAAATTTGTTGGTGATTTTGAAAATTACCATTGATGAATGCTTGAGTTCTTGAATGTTTGAGGATGGAAAATGAGTATTTGTTGATAGATTATAATGTTTTGTAAAGTGATTTTTAGTGAAATTTCATAAAAAAGGACTAATTTGTGAAAAGTGTAAAATGTGTGGTTAAATTTGTGAAATAAATGAAAATATAGGCTGATATGAAACTATATGAAATTTGGCTAGCATGAAATTAGAAAGAAATTGTGTAATTTGTGATTTTAGGAAATAAGGACTAAATTGTAAGAAATGTGAAAGTTTAAGGCCAAAGTGCAAATTGTCTTAAATTGTGTGTTTTGGACAAAATTGAATGAATTGAGGAATAAAAGGGTTAATTTTTAATTTATATAGATCTTGAAAGAAAGAAATCAGATTTAGATCGAGGAAAAATGAAAGTTATCGAGTAATAGATCCAATTCGTCTATTCTGACTACGAGGTAAATTCATATGCAAATAAATATTTTTGAATTGAATTATTTATGTTTAATTATCATTGATTTGCTACAAATTTCGAACGAGCAAGTATGAGTATGAATCGCTGAAGTTACGACATCCGAAAGTCCCGTACGAACCCTAGGAATAGTATAGGATACGAATGTCATCACATTAGGTTATCGAGATGTGATTACATGTAAGACCATGTCTAGGACATTGGCATTGTATTGAGATAACGCGTAAGACTATGTCTGGGACATTGGCATCGTTAATCAATTTCGTGTAAGACCCTGTTTGGGACAATGGCATCGATATGTGATAACATGTAAGACCATACCTGGGATATGGCATTGTACGAGTTTACGTGATTTTTGAGTATCCTTAACGATTTCGAATGGTTCAACGGGCAAAGACAAGTCTAGAAAGAATGTATTAATGAGTTAAATGACTCAGGTACGTACAAAGTTTATACTAGTATTGAAAAGTAAAGTAATTGATGAGTTTACATGAGAAAATGAATATGTATTCAATGAGAAAGGTTTGTGTGTATATATATATGTTTACTTGTACTTGGCCTAGTGATGGAAATGTTGTGATTTATATGATAGCTTTATTTGTATATGTCTTACTAAGCTTTGAAAGCTTACTTTGTCTGTTCTTTCCATGTTTATAGATTATCGAAGCTAGCTCAGACTTGAGGATCGTCAGGAAACGTCATCACACTATCGATCATCTCATTGATATTTTTAGAAGTTTTGTATATTGGTATATGGCATGTATAGGCTAGTGTTATCTTGATATGTTTTGAGTTGTGATTTTAACCATGTGATTTGGCTTGTAAATGTTGGTATATGGCCATTTAAGTTGGCTTGAATTGTGTTTGGTAAGATATATATATATGTAATGTATACAATGCCCTAAGTGTTGGTTTGTTTGGAATGGTTGCTCTTTTGATTGGTTTTTAATTAATGTAATAATGTTTGGAAGTTGGCATATTGTGGTTTGATTTGAGATGACCATATGGTATATGTTGAAGTATGAAATAGGTGATAAGTTGATGGATAAATGCATTTAGTAGTTATGTATGTTTGATGTTTTTGACATAGTGAAATGGTATGTTTTGTCTGTGGAATTGAGTAGTGAAAATGGTTGTGAATAGATGGCATGATATGTGTATGAATTGGTAGGTTTTTGGTAGCTTAAAGATGTATTAAAATGGTGTTGTTTGGTTGCTACGTATGCTTGTGGTTAGTGATGCTGTCGTTGAGAGCACCAAAAATATCCTATCCCTATAAAATATTGGAAATAATAAAAATAATAGTATAGGGGAAGTAGGGTCAAATCCTCAGGAATCGGATTTGAACAATTGCTTGTTTCTTGAAATCTTGGTCAGAACCGTGCCCAAGAAAATCTGCGTACCTGGGAAAAAAATTAAAAAAATAGAATTAAGAGTTTTGATAAAAAAACAGAATTAAAAGTTTTAATTGAAATTCTGAAAATAATAGAAATAAATAGACTTGAGGAAAAAGAATTCTTATAGAGAGATTCCAGCCTCCGGTTGCCTCGATCTGCCTTGGGTTCAATCCTCGACTTTTAGGTGATCTTTCTCAAACAGAATAAGCCAGTTGTAGTGGAAGAGGATGCCTACAACCACCAGCTCCAAGATTTTAGACTTACGATTTAGCGAAACCTGACTCTAGCCGACAATCACTTTTGTGGAATCATCTTATGCTAGATCATCACTTCTCAATGGCGAACACCACACCACTTTGTCTCTTGGGCTCGCCAACCTCTGACGCAGTAAGCTAACGAACCGACTGTGCAACCTTCCCAAAATATACAAAGCGGTCATTCCTTGCACACGATGAAAAGATCACTTTTTAAGGAACATGGATGGAAGCGTCAGCCCCGTAATGTAGAAAAACGTTGAATACTCTTTTGAGAAAGCTAAGCACGAATTCTAAGCCTCATGAACCCTTTTTGGGGATTTTTGACAGCCTTTGGCTAAATAAGTTAGTGGCTCATGATTACTGGGGAAAAGGAAATAGGTGTAATGGAAATAGAATTTTTATTGAAAAATATGGAAAGAACAAAAGGATAAACTTTATGGGGGAGAGAGTGTTTACAGAAAAGATGAGTAAAATTTGTGTCACTCCATCACCTATTTATAGTACTAAGAAACCTAGCCTATTCCTAATTAAATTCTAAAAGATAAATACAAATAAATAAAGATAATTAAAGATAAATGAAAATAAATCCTAAAATTAAATCTAAATAATAATCCTTAATAATTATCCTAATATAATTAAACATTAAATAGAGTCTTGTGCTATAAAATCTCTTCTTTTACATTTTTGCTCCCAAAATCTTCCATACTTTGCATTTTTGGCACCACTTATCTCCTACTTCGCATGTTGGCCCAATTTAACTTCAAATTCACGCTTTTAGCCCTCAAATTCCATTTTGCCTTCAATTTAGTACCTATAAGATAAAAAACCATAAATAACTCAAATTAGTAGAATCATACTCAAAATAAACATATAATTAATACATAAAAATATGTCATTTTAGAGTATTATCAGTTAGGGTGGCAAATTGGCTTTGCAAATAGCCTATTTTTGTCCACACGGTCATGTGTCTCAGCCGTGTGCGACACACGGTCATGTTACACGGTCGTATGTCCTCTGGGGTACCCTTTCGAATTAAGGCAGTATACCCTACAGTTTTGACACGGTCTAGACACATGGGCGTGTCTATTGGCCATGTGTGGCACACAGGCTGGCACATGGGCGTGTGGTCGGCCGTGTGACCCAAGTCAGTAACCTCCCTTAGATTTCACATGGCCTAGCACACGGGCGTGTCCTCGGCCGTGTGGTGCAAGTCAGTATGTATGCCTTATTTTCACACAGCCTGTGAGACGGGCATATCTGGTAGCCGTGTGAGGCACACGGCCTGTTCACACGGGCGTGTGACCCTGAAATTAAAGAAAATTTTCTAAGTTTCCTAAAGTTTGCTTATGTTGTCAGTTCAGTCCCGAACCATTTCTAAGCATGTTTTAAGGTCTCATAGGACCTTATAAGGGAATAGTGAGTATGAATTTATAAATGTTTGCGAATGAAGTGTATTATCTGGTAATGCCTCATAATCTTATTCGAGTGACGGATACGGGTTAGGGGTGTTACATTTAATTGGTATCAGAGTTATGGTTTAGTCGATTTTAGGACTAACGTAGCGTGTGAGAGTCTAGTTATACATGCCATATATATAAACTACGATAGTGTGATGATTCTTAACAATTAAAATGTGTTTATCATATAGTAAATGGATCCCGATCAAGCCGTAGCTGATGATGTGGAAACTAATGCGTCCGCTCCCGCTCAAGGGCAGCGCCGGCTGATTCTAGGCCGATTATGAGTAGCCACGAGGGAGAGGCTAAACAAGCCTTCTTCCATATGATGAATGAGTGGTTTGCTCAGTATATCAGAACTAATTTGGCTGCTCCACAAACTTCACCCCGCATAATCCTCTACAAGTTCCTGTCGTGCCACAAGCTATGAATCCGATTCAATTGAGTAAGACTCCGGTTGATAAAATTATAAAATATGGGGCTGAAGAGTTTCGTGCTACTACTAATAATGATGCTGAGAGAGTTGAGTTTTGGCTCGAGAATACAATATGAGTATTTGATGAAATGTCATGTACTACTGATGAACGTCTTAAATGTGTTGTTTCACATCTGAGAGATATGACGTCCCATTAGTGGAAAACGTTGATATCAGTGGTTCCAAAAGAACGAGTCACTTGGGAGTTCTTTCAAACTGAGTTTAGAAAGAAATATATCAGTCAATGATTTATAGATCAGAAACATCTTAAATGTGTTGTTTCACATCTGAGAGATACGACGTCCCATTAGTGGAAAACGTTGATATCAATGGTTCCAAAAGAACGAGTCACTTGGGAGTTCTTTCAAACTGAGTTTAGAAAGAAATATATCAGTCAAAGATTTATAGATTAGAAACGTAAAGAGTTTCTTGACCTGAAACAGGGTCGTATGTCTGTTATAGAATATGAACGAGAATTTGTGAGATTAAGTCAATATGCATGAGAATGTGTCTCGACCGAAGCAATTATGTGCAAGAGATTTGAAGATGGCTTGAATGAAGATATCCGCTTGTTAGTCAGGGTTCTGAAAATAAAAGAATTTATTGTGCTTGTCGAACGAGTGTGTAAAGTTGAGGAACTCGGAAAAGAAAAAAGAAAAGCCGACTCGGAAGCTAGAGAGGTACGAAAAAGATCATCGAGTAAGTCATTTCAGATGGCATCAAATATGTTTCGAGATGATTTTATCCATTCAAAGACTACTATGGGCTACTCTAGACGAGATCGAGACAGACCACCTGTGAGTTCGAAAGCCACCTCTATAGCTAGCATTGGCAACGTCAGATCAAATCAACCTGAATGCAAACATTACGGTAAACGACATCCCGGCAATTGTAGATTGAATGGTCAGGCTTATTTTAAATGTGGATCGTTACATCATTTTATCCGTGAATGTCCTAAGTTGGCCGATCAAGATACAGTACAGAATACGAGGCCAATTAACATTGCAGCTAGAGGTAGACCACCTAGAAACACGGGTAATGTGAGTGGCGGCCAAAGAATGACTAAAGACATGGCTATGAGATCTGAAGCCCGTGCACTTGCCAGAGCTTATGCTATTTGCGCTCGTGAAGAAGCTTTGTAACACCCCTTACCCGTGTCCGACGTCGGGATAGGGTACGAGGCATTATCGGACTTAATCGTTCACAAACATGCAAAAATCGAGCCATAAAATTTCATTCATATCAAAACTTTTCATACACATGCATAATGTCCCATACACGGATCTACGAAGCCGTAAACATGCATTGAAAGTAGTTAGGGACTAAACCGAGAACTTTAGAAAGTTTTGGGAAAACTTAGAAAATTTTTCCATGACACAAGGTCACACGCTCGTGTAGACACATGGACACGCCCATGTCCACAAGCCGTGTAACTCTCTGACTATGACGTCAGCGAATAATTTAGACCACACGGCCAAGCCACGCGCCCATGTGCTAAGGCCATGTCCCCCACACGGTTGAGACACACGGCCGTGTCTCAGCCCATGTGGCCAACACTTAGGCTATTTTTCAGGCCTTTATGTTACCCTTAATCCTTCACATCTTTATACCCACCAAGGACACATATCATGACATCATCTTAATGATTTAGCATCCCATATTAAGACACATTCATAACATTAACATGTTATCGTTCACACATTTCACATACTCATATAATATCAAGTCTAGATTCATTAATTCACATTCATAAGACCCGTCATTTTGGTGACCACTTTTACCATTATGCTAAGTTACCAACTTACCCCTCAGGCATTCATATTCAACCATCGTCATATTGTTTTTATAACATACAATTACTACATAGCTATGATTACCTCAGATGGTCATAGAGCATACATCCAACACACATGTCATATTACCAACCATGCATGGCAACCAAACATAATCACATCATAAACATTAGACATAACATGAATAGCTAGATTTACAAACCATAATCAATATGAGCCATATCTCATGGCCATATACATATAACTTAATATAAGCCAATACATTTTGCCAAAATCATAATAACGCATTCCATAAAACTAGATCTTTATACATGCCACTCACTTGAAAATGCCAACATATGTATCAATGCTCCAAAGGTGATAGCTTGATAGTGTGATGCTGCCTCCGACGATCTCCAACCCCGAGCTAGCCTGACAACACTAAAGAAATGGAAAGGAGAGGGTAAGCTTTATAGCCTAGTAAGATCGTACGAAAATAATAAGCAATTTATCAACTTACTTCTCAAGGTAATAAAACCCTATTTGCATTTTTACTTATGTTCCAATAAAGTTATTTTCTCGAGTCATAGTTACTAAATTATTTATATCTGGAGCTACGGAACTCCAAATTAAGATTCACTAATTTTTCCTACAACTAGACTCACATATCTTCTTACCATAAAATTTTAGAATTTTTGATCTAACCAATAAGTACAGTTTATTCCTTAAAGTTACCCCTTTTTTGCTGTCTGACAGTTCCGACCCCTCTTCACTAAAAGTTAATTATTTCATAATATAGGACTCGAATGATGTTCTTGACTATTTCTCTTGAAAATAGACTCATTATTCTAAGAATTTAAACGATAACCCATAACTATTTTTGTAAAAATTTTCAATGATTTTCTTAAATCAGAACAGGGGATTTCAAAATCATTCTGACTCTGTCTCACAACAATTTAAATATTTCATAGTGTGAAACTCCTTTGCTTACACCATTTCTTCTATGTGAAACTAGACTCATTAAGCTTTAATTTCATATTTTATTCAGCCTTTAATTCAATTTCCACAATTTTTTGTGGATTTTCAAAGTCGTACTACTACTGCTGTCCAAAACTGTTTTAGTGTAAATTAATGATACTGAGTTTATCACACATTATTAATTCATTTTCACCATATTGGTAAAAATACATGTTTATACATCATAAGTATAGACCTATAATCACAAGGTCATCACAAAATCATTCTCGTAGGCATGACTTACCTATTTACATCCTCACCAAATGTGCATCATAAACCAAAATCATTTCTCATGAGTTTGGCATACATACTTGTGTTACTCAACATGCTCATATACTTACTCATATTCATTCCTTATTAATCGTACAACATGAATTGAATTCACATCTCATCAATTTCATGTAAGTACCTGTACCACTCACAACATAGCCATAAGCTCTATAATGTAGATATAAACCATACATCTCCCATTGAACCATTTGGAATACTACAGGATATTCAATAGCCCCAAACATGGGATAAGATGCCGACACCATGTCCTAGACATGGTTTTACACTGGCTAGCACATCAAAGTTGATGCCATGTCCCAGACAGGTCTTACACTGACATACAACAAGCTGACGCCATGTCCTAGACAGGTCTTACACTAGCTTGTATATCTCGAAGCCGATGCATGTCCCAAACATGTCTTACACTGGCTCTCATAATGTGGCTGATGCATGTCCCAGACATGTCTTACACTAGCACACATATCACCCAGATGTCATGGCATGAATATTCAATCTATTCCTAAGGTTCAACCAGGAGTTTATCACGTTAAGTCTCATCATGCATACTCATATTCACAATCAAACAATTTATGCTATATCAATTTAATCACACATAATAACCATGTAGTTGCATTATTTACGCTCAACTTACTCGTTTCAATGGAATATCATATTCTATTAAATTTCCAATGCATTCAATCATCACATAAATGTTATTAACATTTGGTATCACTTTCTCATATACAATATCATCCAATAAAATTCAATACAATCATAGCAAGATAGATTTCAAGTATATTAACAATAATATGGATATCATGCTTATTTAATCACACAGGCTTACCTCGAATGCAATTTCGGTTAATTACTCCATTGTAGTCCATAACCTCGTACTTTTTGATTTAAGCCCAAATCTCGACTTTCTTGATCTAACATGATGAAATTCCCTCATTTAATCATTACATTAATTAAAACATTCTATAATTCACAATTTGGAAAAATGATCGTTTTGCCCTTAGACTTTACAAAAATTAAGATTTTACCCTTAGGCTCGTAAATCAATTTTTATTGAATTTCCTCCTTTACCAAGCCTAGCAAAATTCTTTTTATAACTATAGGAACTCAAAATTTCAATTATTTCACACATTTACAACTTATTTTACAACTTTACAAATAGCCCTTTTTAGGTGTTTTCATGCAAACTTCTTTCACAAAAGTTGTCTATTACACGAACAAGACTCATTTTCTTCCATAAAAATTCAGCAAACAACATAAATTCTCTCATGGAAAAACCCTAAACTTTTAACCATTTTGTAAAATAGTCCCTCCATTAGCTAGCTCATGCTACAAGAGTCCCAACAGTGTAAAAATCATCAAGAAAAGTCATCAAAATCACTTACTTGCAAGAGAACTAAGTGGCTGAAAGTTTAGGCTCTTAAAACCCCCTTGTTTGCTACCATTTTTAGTGGAAGAAGAAGAAGGAACGAAAAAGATGATAACTTTTTTCTTTATTTTATTTTATTACCAAAAAAGTCACCTAATGCAACCAAACTTTGACTATTCTCTATTTCTTATCCCCTATGGTCGGACATCCCCTTTTTAAGGGTCTAATTGCTCATTAAAGACCCCTAATTATGGTTCTCTAACTATTTAACACATTTGGGTAGTAAAACAAAACTTTTGCCCTTTATGCGATTTAGTCCATTTTCGTAATTAAGCTCACAATCGTTAAAATTAATTCACCAAATTTTTCATGCACTTATATAATCATGCTATAACACCAAAATAATATTAAAATAATTACTCTAAATTTTGATTTGTGGTCCCGAAACCACTATTCTGACTAGGCCCAAAATCGAGCTATTACAAGTTTCGTCTCCAGATGTTATTACCGGTACTTTCACTCTCTATGATACTAGTGTTGTTGCATTAATTAATCCTGGATCTTCTCATTCTTATATATGCACGAACTTATTATCTAGTAAGATTTTACCGGTAGAGTCTACTGAATTTGTAATTAGAGTATCGAACCCCTTAGGCAGATGTGTATTGGTTGATAAAGTATGTAAGAATTGTCTATTGATGATTCGAGATTTATGTTTTTCGGCCGATTTGATGTTGTTACCATTTAATGAGTTTGATATAATCCTGGGTATGGATTGGTTAACGTTGCATGATGCTGTTGTGAATTATAAAAGAAATATGATAGATTTGAGATGTCAGAATAATGAGATTATTAGAATTGAATCAGATGATTTGAATGGTTTACCGACAGTGATTTCTTCGATTTTAGCTCGAAAATATGTGAGAAAGGGCTGTGAAGCTTACTTTGCTTATGTGTTTGACACTAAAGTGGCTGAAAAGAAAATTGAATCAGTGCCAGTTGTGTATGAGTATCCAGATGTGTTTCCCGAAGAGTTACTGGGTTTACCACCGATCTGAGTGATAGAGTTTGGTATTGAGTTAGTGTAGGGAACAACTCCAATATCAATAGCTCCATACAAAATGGCACTGACTGAATTAAAAGATCTGAAACCTCAGTTGCAAGAGTTGACAGATAGAGGTTTTGCACGACCGAGTTTTTCTCCCTGGGGTGCACCGGTTTAGTTTGTGAAAAAGAAAGACGGAACTATGAGAATGTGCATCGACTATCGATAGCTCAATAAAGTGACTATTAAGAATAAATATCCTCTACCCAGAATAGATGATTTGTTTGATCAGCTGAAAGGGGATACGGTATTTTCAAAGATAGATTTGAGGTCAGGTTACTACCAGTTATGATTTAGAGACTCTGATGTGCCAAAGACAGCTTTCCGAACGAGGTACAGACATTATAAGTTTTTAGTTATGCCTTTCGGATTAACGAATACACTTGTTGTTTTTATGGATCTAATGAATCAGATTTTTAGACCGTATTTGGATAGATTTGTTATTGTGTTTATAGATGACATCTTGATTTATTCCCGTGATGAATCCGAGACTGTTGAACATCTGAGAATATTGCTACAGACTTTGCATCATAAGCAGTTGTTTGCAAAGCTCAGTAAATGTGAATTTGGTTGCATGAAGTCAGTTTTCTGGTGCATATTGTGTCAATATCAAGTATTCAAGTGTATCCGAGCAAGATTTCAGCAATATTAGATTGGAAGCCTTCGAGAAATGTATCTGGAGTTTGAAGTTTTTTGGGACTCGCCGGTTATTACAGATGATTCATAAAAGGTTTCTCAATGATTGCAACTCCTTTGACGAGACTACTTCATAAAGATGTTAAGTTCGAGTGGTCAGACAAGTGCCAAAAAAGTTTCAATCAACTAAAAGCTTTATTAACCGAAGCTCCAATGTTAGTTCTGCCAGAATCGGGTAAAGAATTCGTAATTTATAGCGATGCATCGTTGAATGGTTTGGGCTGTGTTTTGATGTAGGAAGGTAAAGTCATAGCTTATGCCTCAAGAAAAATGAAATCGCATGAGACTAATTACCCGACGCATGATTTAGAGTTAGCAGCTATTGTGTTTGCATTGAAATTTTGGTGCCACTATCTGTTCAGTGAGAAATGTCATGTTTACTCAAATCACAAGAGTTTGAAATATTTGATGACTTAGAAAGATTTAAATTTGTGACAGTGGATATGGTTAGAATTGCTCAAAGACTATGAGTTAGTGATTGATTATCATCCAAGAAAAGCAAATGTTGTTGCTGATGCATTAAGTCAAAAATCTTTGTTTGCTTTACGTGCAATGAATGCTCAGTTGGCTCTTTCTGATGATGGCTCGATTGTAGCTGAGTTGAAAACGAGACAGTTGTTTTTACAATAGATTTGTGAAGCTCAGAAAGTTAATAATGAATTGTTAGCAAAACGAGCTCAAAGTGATTTGAATTTTGATTCAGAGTTTTGAGTTGATGCTGATGATTGTTTAAGATTCAGAGGGCGAATATGTGTTTCGAGAAATTCAGAGCTGATTCAGATGATTTTGAGTGAAGCACATAGTAGTCATTTGTTTGTTCATCTGGGAAGTACGAAAATGTATAACGATCTGAAACAGCTTTACTGGTGGTTTGGTATGAAGCATGATATCTCTGAATTTGTTTCAAGATGTTTAATATGTCAGCAAGTCAAAGCTGAGCATCAGGTACCGTCTCGGTTACTGCAGCCGGTTATGATTCTCGAGTAGAAATGGGACACTATCATGATGGATTTTGTATTAGGTTTGCCCCTGTCTTCGAATAAGAAAGATGAGATATGGGTGGTTGTTGATAGACTAAAAATATCAGCTCATTTTATTCCTGTGTATGGATTATTCACTTGATAAACTTGCTGAATTGTACATCTCTCAGATTGCAAGATTGAACGGAGTACCTATTTCTATTGTTTCGGATAAAGATCCGAGATTTACATCGCGTTTCTGGAAGAAATTGCAAGATGCACTAGGTACAAAGCTACATTTTAGTATTGCTTTTCATCTACAAACAGATGGTAAATCGAAGTGACTTATTTAGATACTCGACGATATGTTGAGATGTTGTATTCTTGAGTTTGAAGGTACGTGGGAACGATACCTGCCATTGATTGAATTTGCATATAACAACAGCTTTCAATCGAGTATAAAAATGGCACCGTACGAAGCTTTATATGGTCGTAAATGTCAAACACCCTTATACTGGATAGAGCTTAGTGAGAATAAGATTCACGGGATTGATCTAATTAGAGAGACCGAAGAAAAAGTGAAAGTGATTCATGATAGTTTAAAAGTAGTTTCGGATCAACAAAAGTCTTACCCAGACTTGAAATAGAAAGATTTTGAGTTTCAGATCAGGGATAGAGTGTTTTTGAAAGTTTCACCGTGGAAGAAAATACTTCAATTTGGTCGTAAAGGGAAATTGAGTCCGAGATTCATCGGGCCGTATTAGATTATCAAGCGAGTTGGACCAGTTGCTTATCGGCTAGCGTTACCGTCTGAGTTAGAACAGCTTCATAATGTGTTTCACATATCAATGCTTCGAAGATACAGATCTGATCCTTCGCATATTATTTCCCCGACTGAAGTTGAGATTCAATCAAATTTTTCGTACAGTGAAGAATCGATCCAAATTCTAGCTCGTGAGATCAAAGAATTGAGAAATAAAAGAATAGCATTAGTGAAAGTATTATGGCATCGACACGGGGTTAAAGAATCTACATGGGAACCTGAGGATGCTATGAGAAAGCGATATAGAAACCTATTCGCTGGTAAGATTTTTGGGGACGAAAATCCCTAAGGGGGGAGAGTTGTAACAGCCTAGTTTTAGCTTAAATCGGAACAATGGTTTTGAAACCATAATTCTGAAGTCATAAAATTATTTTGATATTATTTTTGGTGTTTACAGCATGTGAATATATATGTGTGAAAATTTCGTAAGCTAATTTTATCATTTAATAGCTCAATTTGAGAAAAAAGACTTAATCGCGTAAAATGCAAAACTTGCTTTCTATAAGATAAAAGTGCCTAATTACTATGGCTTATTAAATGGGAGGTCCTTATGTTGCAATTAGACCATTAATAGCTTGAATGGACTATTATGGACATGTATTAATTAGTTTTCATGTTTTATAACTAGGGTTAAAAAGGTAAAATGGTTATTAAGGTTAATTAAATCAAATAAACAAAATTTCATTCATCATTTTTAGTTCTTCCACCACCGAATACTAAAGAAAAGAATAGATTTTGGAGCATTGAAAATTTCGGCATTCATTTAGCTTGATTGAGGTATGTATTTTGCTCAGTTTTTTTATGATTTCTACGTTTTTGTGATCGTTGTTTTGAGTACTAGCTAGCCTGTACCTTAATTTCTGAATTTTTTGGTGATTTTTAAAATTTCCATTGATGAATTCTTGAGTTCTTGAATGTTTGAAGATGGAAAATGAGTATTTGTTGATAGATTATCATGTTTTATAAAGTGATTTTTAGTGAAATTTCATAAAAAGGACTAATTTGTGAAAAGTGTAAAATGTGTGGTTAAATTTGTGAAATAAATGAAAATATATGCTGATATGAAGCTATATGAAATTTGGCTAGCATGAAATTAGAAAAAAATTGTGTAATTTGTGATTTTGTGAAATAAGGACTAAATTGTAATAAATGTGAAAGTTTAGGGCCAAAGTACAAATTGGCTTAAATTGTGTGTTTTGGATGAATTTGAATGAATTAATAAATAAAAGAGTTAATTTTGAATTTATATAGATCTTGAAAGAAATAAATTGGATTTAGATCGAGGAAAAACGAAAGTTATCGAGTAATCGATCCAATTCGTATATTCTGACTACGAGGTAAGCTCATATGCAAATAAATTTTTTGAATTGAATTATATATGTTTAATTATGATTGAATTGCTACAAATGTCGAATGAGCAAGTATGAATGAATCGATGAAGTTACGACATCCAAAAGTCTCGTACGAACCCTAGGAATAGTATAGGATACGAATGCCATCACATTAGGTTATCGAGATGTGATTACATGTAAGACCATGTTTGGAACATTGGCATCGTTAATCGATTTCATGTAAGACCCTATCTGGGACAGTGGCATCGATATGTGATAACATGTAAGACCATATATGGGATATGGCATTGTACGAGTTTACGTGATTTTTGAGTATCCTTAACAATTCCGAATGGTTCAACGGGCAAAGACAAGTCGAGAAAGAATGTATTAATGAGTTAAATGACTCAGGTACATACGAATTTTATACGAGTATTGAAAAGTGAAGTAAGTGATGAGTTTACAAGAGAAAATGAATATGTATTCAATGAGAAAGGTTTGTGTATACATATATGTTTACTTGTATTTGGCCTAGTGATGGAAATGTTGTGATTTATAAGATAGCTTTATTTGTATATGCCTTACTAAGCTTTGAAAGCTTACTTTGTGTGTTCTTTCCATGTTTATAGATTATCGAAGCTAGCTCGAACTCGGGGATAGTAGGGAAACGTCATCACACTATCAATCATCTCATTGGTATTTTTGGAAGTTTTGAATATTGGTATATGGCATGTATAGCTAGTGTCATCTTGATATGTTTTGAGTTGTGATTTTAGCCATGTTATTTGGCTTGTAAATGTTGGTATATGGTCATTTAAGTTGGCTTGAATTGTGTTTGGTAAGATATATATATATGTAATGCATATAATGCCCTAAGTGTTGGCTTGTTTAGAATGGTTGCTCTTTTGATTGGTTTTTAATTGATGTAATAATGTTTGGAAGTTGGCATATTGTGGTTTGATTTGAGATGACCATATGGTATATGTTGAAGTATGAAATAGGTGATAAGTTGATGGATAAATACATTTAGTAGTTATGTATGATGTTTCTGACATTGTGAAATGGTATGTATTGGTTGTGGAATTGAGTAGTGGAAATGGTTGTGAATAGATGGCATGATATGTGTATTAATTGGTAGGTTTTTGGTTACTTAAATATGTATCGAAATGGTGCTATTTGGTTGCTATGTATGCTTGTGGATAGGGAGGCAAATTGGCTTTGCAAATAGCCTATTTTTCTCTACACAGGCAGAGACACGATCATGTGTCTCAGCCATGTGCGACACACGGTCATGTTACACGGGAATGTGTGTAACACCCCTAACCTGTATCCATCACCGGAGTAGGGTTACGAGGCATTACTGACATAGTACAACTCAAACAAACACTCATTACATTATATACTTTGTAATTCATCCACACTAAAAACATTTATTTCAACTAGTAATTTCGAAACTTTAATACAATTTCAAATTTTATCACTTAATACTTACTTATAATCAATCATGTCTAATTAATTAACTTGTACCGAGCATGTGTCAAAATGATTAATACATTAGCTTAATATTAAATATACCACTTCATAATCAATACAAATGCACATTTAAAAATTAAATGAGCTATATTACTCAACTTAAATACCACACACATATGAGGCATGGATATTAGTTAATATAAACAACATGCTTTGCACCTTAATGCAAGTTAAACCAACCACACGACAATAGTCATACATTTTCATATACTTCGTTTAAGCACTCATCATTTAAAACTAAACATACCTCTTCTTATTCACAAAACCATGTGCATATGAATATATTAATTTATACTATTTTGAGCACCAATACCGACTAAAAAAAATACACTCAATCTATATGCCAATTTACCATACTTAAAACACAAACACATGGCCAAATTATTAATCAAATTAAGCACCACTTATGACCGTTTGTAACCATCAACTATGTACCAAAGTAAACAACAACCTAATCATTTATTCATATCCATTTTAATAATATACCAATTACCATTTTCTGTCACAATAGATATGATCATAGAACACCTATTTTACTAGTATATTAATAAGTCTAATTTATATACCAATTTTTCTCTACTTGACCAATTCACTACATTAGCAAACATGATATATGCGCATATATATATGTATATGAATTCAATTAACAAATCATTACTAAACCTATAGGCACATCATCTTCCACTATCAACCCAGTTCCTATTACAAAATATACATCCCAATATGTCAAACTTACCATGATGAATAAATCGTGATATACACATATCATTAATTTAAACCATAAATAAATACCAAATACACCCCAAGCATATATCTTGAATATTACCTAACTAATACATGATATATACTAACTCATCTAGCTTCACAATATAATATACCATGGATTTACGTTCAATAAGTTCAAACCAAGACCAAATATAAACATTAACTTCATAATCAAGCCATTTTCACATGGCTTCAAATATATACACTTTCAAACTCAAACATATTAAGACTAGCTTATACACATATACACTTCCAAAATTAACTAACACAATGACTAGCCTAAACATGCCATATGTTCATAGTTTTAAACTTTTGAAATACCAAAATAGCGATCGATAGTGTGACGGATTTCTTTGACGATCCCTGAGCTCGTAACTAGCTTCCAAAATCTATAAAACTAAAGAACATACACACAGAGAGTAAGCTTGAATAGCTTAGTAATTCATAAGCAAATAAATCAATTCAATGACATTCATAATTCAACTTAATTAAACCGAATCATACTAACCATAACCACATATACAATTATCAAGCTTGCAATTTCATATATCAATACATATACTTTAGCATTAGTTTCCACTTGGCCGAATACACATATATTCATAAGCATATTTAACTCTCACTTTCATAATGCACATTTCATATATTCATATAAAGTATATACTTACCTTACTACTCAATCATTTAACTTAGTACATACTTGTCCTTTTAGCTCGATTTCACATTCGATCTTAACTCGATACTGCTCGTTAAACCATTTGGAATTAATAAGGATACTTAGATAGTCGAAAAGCTAGTACAACGCCAATGTCTCAGACGTGATCTTACATGTAATCACATATCGATGCCACTGTCCCAGATAGGGTCTTACACGAACTCATATTGTAACACCCCAAACCCAGCCTAGATGTTATGACCGAATTTGCAATGTCACATTTAAGTGTTTTTCGTAAAGTGTAATCTCGCTTGAAAAGCCTAAGCCTCTTTGGGTGATCTAAAAGATGATTTTAAAACTTACATCATCATAAAAAAGTATTCAAAATCTCGTTTATAGCGGAAGCTTTTTAAAATAGTTGCGTACTTGCGTTTTACTTGTAAAATGTTGTTTTCTTGCGATAGCTCTTAAAACCATTTACGTATTCATGGTATTTTGAAAAACATTAATCTTTTTGAAAACCCGCGTGTTTTTCCTATTGCTAACAGTGTTAAAGCAAAACAAATATAAATACCCAAATTAAACTACTCATAAATTAAAAGACAAATATGATAGCATAAGCTGTTGTGTGGACACCTTCGAGTCCCTCGCAACACTGGTCCACCTAAGGATTACCTGTGCAAATACGCAGAAGGTTGAGTTCACGAAAACTCAATGTGTAATCCCTTGATAAACAAACAGTCAGGCATACAGTGAATAAATACAGTCTAGGCCTAAGCACATATCAATAACAGTGGTAGTATCAGTTTGGGCTTTAGCCCATCTCAATACAGAAGCAGTCATATGCTTGGGCCTTGGCCCATTACAGTACAGAAGCAGTGTAGTAATAGTAAACAGTGCAGTATCAGTAAACAGTATGCAAGTCCTACCCAATCCAGCCTCTACACACCATCTCCGTACCAACCCTACACACCATGTGGGGATAAAATCAACCCACCCAGCCCTACACTCCAAAATAGCACCGGTTGCGGCACTAAAACTATATTTGCAGCAAAGCTGGCAGTAATAGGCTTAAATCCATTAGTAGGTCCATAGTCGTCTTGGGCAACCCGTACAACCATATCAATACAGTACACTTCCTCCAAAATAGCAATCCCAACCCTATGCAACATATCATGCATCGTATCATAATATCTTAAATGGATGCAACATATATATAACGTGGCATGCTCAAATACAGTCATACACATCGTAGAGAAAATCAGTTATTTTACCCTATGGGGGTATTTCCATCATTTTACCCTATAGGGGTATTTCGTTCATTTTACCCTATGGAGGTATTTCGATCATTTTACCAAATAAGGGCAAAACGGTCATTTTACCACACAAGGGCAAAACAGTTATTTTATCGATTAAGGGTCCAGGTATGCTTATCGACCCAACAGAAGGTCACAGTCATCTCGGGTGACCAATGCAATCTTAACAGTCATATAATGAAATTGGGCCCGAGGCCCATGATGCAGCCCATGTGGGCCTACACGCCCGTGTGGCCCACAAAGCCCAAAAAAGGCCTTGGCCGTGTGAACTACACAGCCTAGCCCAATAATCTCCACCCGTCCGTATGGCTTGCCCTTGTGGGGCCCACGAGCCCATGGAGCCCGTACGGCACATTTTGGCCCAACGTGACCCAAAGCCCACGAAATCGCTCGTGGCGGCCTCTATGCTCAAACGTCCATATTTCACACGTTCGGTTTACCACATGAGTGAGCGCACGGTCGTGTAGCGTCAATAGTCTTACTTTTTTTGGCTTTTGCCGATCTACGCTTATAGCAGTGTGGTTACACACCTGATTGCAAAATTGTGTGAATAGCCCACGAGTACTCCAACCTATAATCAATTACAAGCTTCGGTTAATCGCATCCTAACCAAGTTATCAAAAATCCCCATCAAAACTCTTATTCAAAAGATTACCTCTCATTGTTAGATCGGTCAAATGAAGCTTGTCCACCAACTTTGCTGCAAGAACCTAATCCCTAGGCCTTAGGGTTGCCTGCACTCCAGTAAAACCTTATCATCCATCACATAAGAGAATAGTTTGAACTAGCTGAATAATTACTTACCGAAAATGTGATATCTAGATTAGAAGGGAAGAATATTCGACCCACATGCCCACAAGAGCCGAAAGTACACAAAAGATAAGGGCCTTGTACCTTTTGAAAAATAGCCGCCTAGAGAGATGTTAGATGAAGCTATTAGTGCGACAGAAAAGGGAGGGAAAGAGAAAAGGAAGAACCACGTACCCACTCACTTGATCGGTCGGATATCAGTAGTTTAGAACTGAAAGTATAGAAGGAGAGCACAGGTATTTGGCTTACAATATTAAGATGAAGAGAGGATAATATCAAGAAACAATCTGTCTATGTAACAATGTGGGAAAGAAGTGGGGTTTAGTTAATATAGAAGAATCAAATGAAGGGAAGGATACAAGAAAAGAAGAGATTCAGCTAAAGCAAACTGATTTTGAAGAGAGGAAGAAGAAGAGTGTTTAGCCAAGGTTTGAGAGAGGAAGAGAAGAAAGCAATTAGTAGTAAAAGACTTTAGGGAAGAACTAACCCGAAATGAATCAGTTTGAGAAAAACCCCGACTGGTCTCTAGAAACAATTCACCCCCAAAAGAAAGATATCGAGCAGAAAAACCAAAAGAAGCAATTCAGCACCAAAAGCAGAAAGAACCAAAATGCCCAAAAGGAAAAATGAGCATCCAAAATCAAAAATTTTGAGAGAATGGATAACTCAGCCAAAATTCCTGAGTAGTCACATACCAAAGCCGAATTCCCCTTTATTAGAGTACCAATTCGGCACAACTCCTCCACCAAATTTGAATTCCCCAATTTCCTACTAAAAACCTTCCTGCTCACAAACCTCAACAACTGAAAATCCCCCTTTTCACTCCCCAAATTCGACCAACAACAACCCCATTCAAACTCCTTGATGTTTCGATCAAACACAACTTCCTCCCATGGTCACTAGCAAAAATAATCTCTATTTGCACAAGCAAGGATTCGAACTTCAAACCACTAACACACTCCACACGCCACTATCCACTAAACCAGCAAGCCCATTCTGTCATGTTTTTATCAAAACAAACTTATAACCCTACTGGCCAAAGATAGGGGTTTTATCCTTAAAAAGCAAAATTTTAATGGAAGCCAAGGCTTGAACCCATGACTTTCCAGACACTTCTAGAGCACACAACCACTAAGCCAGACATACAATTGTTAAACTATCTTATACAACCACACATTTATGTCGCCTCCTAACTGTTCCCATGCTCAAGACTTAATACTTCTAGGCCCAAATTCGGGGCGTTACACATATACGATGCCAATGTTCCAGACATGGTCTTACACATAAATCACAAATCGATGCCAACGTCCCAGACGTGGCCTTACACGAAATCACATATCAGAATCCTATGTCATGACATATGTATCTTAACTATTCCTAAGGTTCGTATCGGGCTTTAAGACATCGTAACTCGATCGATTGAAGCTCGTAAATATTGCTCCCATGTTTAATTCAATTCTGCATATACATATACACAAGTAATAATTCAATTTGGCACTATTTGTAACACCCCTTACCAGAGACTATCGTCGGAGTCGAGCACGAGGCGTTACTTGACTTAACTTACTAATTCGGGGCATAAAATTTGCTTTTAAAATTAATTTATTCACATTCATTCAATATGTCCCTAAAAAGGGCCCTCGAGACCCTAAAACGTGCAATTGAAATGATTCAGGACTAAACCGGGAACATTAAAAATTTTTCTAATACTTAGACAAATCAAAACAATTTATTTCATCTTTTATAAATAAGTTGTCCATCTGCATCATAGTCACTAAATAAATCATAACTCGAGTTACAAAACTCAAAATCCAAATCCGTAAATTTTATCTGAGACTAGACTCATATATCTTCTTACTAAATTTTTTTCAGAATTATTAGTCTAGCCAATTAGTACAGTTTATTAGTTAAAGTTTCCCCTGTTTCAGTGTTTGGCTGCTCTGACCTCTGTTCACTATGAATTAATTTTCTCCCTGTATAGAATTCAAATAACCTGTTTATTTTCTTTAAAAGTAGACTCAATAAGGAATCTATACATATAAAGTATAACTCCTAATTATTTTTTTACAATTTTTAGTGAATTTCTAAATTCAGTAATCAGGATTTAGAAATCACTCTGACCCTGTCTCACCAAAATTTAAATATCTCTTAATATACACTTCTTTTGCTTACTCTGTTTCTTTCATATGAAAATAGACTCAATAAGCTTTAATTATATATCTCATTCATAACCTAATTTCATTTCTACTATTCTAGATGATTTTTCAAGATCACGTCACTGCTGCTATTCAATACTATTTTAATGCTAATTTCACTTTTTCATGATTTCTTTGTATTAACTACCATTTAGGCATACATAACACCAAAACATGTTATTCATTAGCCATTTCAATAGCTAATCATTACAAAATATTTAAATACCATTCTTTAGTCATATCATAAGGACATACACATAAAATGGCTAAGTCCCTATACATGCCATAAACTAGAACGTTTGTAAACGAAGATACCCATTTGGTAACTTGATAGTCGATAGTGTGAAGTGATCTCCAACAACCTCCAACCCGAGCTTGCTTTTAAGTACTCTGAAACATGGGAAAGTGAAAGAAGTAAGCTTATAAATCTTAGTAAGTTCACATGTAAAATAATAAGCATTAGCAATCAATTTAGCTTACCACTATGCTGTCATAATTTGCTTAAATAATGTTTAGTTCTTACTTTCCCATCTTACTTATCGATAACCTTACCAAAGGCTCAGCATACAAAAGGCACCTTACTTAATAGCTTGCTTACATACCTGCAACATCTCACTTAACACATGAGTACTGTTTCATAATATAGGCATATTGTCAATCATGTCATAAAGTGTCACAAGCATAACTGAAAACTCATCACTTACTTAATACTTGATAATCTCAATTACATACAATCTCAATATTAAATAAGCCTTAAATGCATACCTGTACTCTTTCTTCATGTTCTTACCCTGTCGTTTCTTTGACTTACTCTTTGGATTAATTGGGAACCTTTTCCTTTTTGAACTTACCATTGCCATGTCTTGACATGGTCTTACGTGGTATTCTTGCCTTATGAACTCACCAATGCCATGCCTTGGCATGGTCTTACATGGGACCTTTGCCTTATAGTAACTCATCAATGCCATGTCTTGACATGGTCTTACATGATTTCCTTGCCTTATAGAACTTATCAATGCCATGCCTTGGCATGGTCTTACATGATATCCTTATCTTACCAAATGCTATGTTCCAAACATGGTCTTACATGGTATCCTTGTCTTACCAAATGCCATGTTCCAAACATGGTCTTACAGGGTATCCTTATCTTAGTTCAATTGCCACATCTTGATGTGGTCTTACATGGAGTCCTTAATCAATGCCGATGCCATGTCCTGACATGGTCTTACACGAGATCCTTGCCTTACCAATGCCATGTCTTGACATGGTCTTACATGGTATCCTTAACCGTCAATTCCTCCTTAAACGCCATGTTATGAACATGGACTTTTTCGTCAATTCTTCCTTAATTGCCATGGTACAACCATGGACTTTGAGATATCAATGCCTTGTCAAGTCATAGCTGAAACATACTTGCTCAAATTCTCAAGGTTAGCCGCATAACTCAATAATATCAATACTAATAACAATAATTGCATAATAATAAAATGCTACTCAAATTACATACTTACATTCTCAATCTCATCATATCATCAACTTAACTTATTCTCATCAAATTATGCTAGTCAATACTTTCTTGTTACCATACAAAGCCATAATACAAAATATGGTCTTACATATAAATTATACAAGTTCTCTTTCCAATATCGAATTATTATCGAACATTAATCATTATATTTGAAATTCAATACTAAAGTATTTATGGCCAAAATATCAATTTATCATTCAAATATGCATAATTAAATGCTTATGAAACATATGAACTTACCTCGATACCAAAACGACCATTTTACCAACTTTCTCGATTTTCAATTTTTCTCCCGTTCTAGGTCCAAATCTCACTTTTCGGGATCTAAAACATCATATTTCACTTATTTAATTAATGTACTATTCAAAACATTCCCTAACTCAAACTTTTGAAAAATTACAATTTTACCCCTAAACCTTTACCGAATTACGATTTTGCCTCTAGGCTCGGAAATTAAAATTTACCCATTTTCTTATGTTTTATGACATGATGATCATTTTTTCATTCCATGGCAACATCAAATTCTCACTCTAACATGTACTTATGAACATTAGGTATTTTTACCGATTATGTCATTTTACTCGTTTTCACGTAAAATCGCTTAGCAAAAGTTGTTTAACACAATTTAAAGCTTCATATCCTACCATAAAACATCAAAATAAACACATTTCACCTATGGGTATTTTTCCAAATATGAACCCTAGCATGAATTATTGCTAGAATAAGCTTAATCAAGTTATCGGGACTCCAAAAACGTAAAGAACAATAAAAACGGGGCTTGGAATCACTTACTATGGAGCTTGGAAAGCTTGGAAACCCTAACCATGGCTTCCCCCATGCTATATTCGGCCTCCATGAAGAAGATGGACCAATTTTGGCTTTATTTTCCCTTTTTAATTCTTTTAATTACTAAATGACCAAAATGCCCTTAAAGGCTTTTCTTTCAAATTTGTCCTATTCTTGCCCATTTTTGTCCAAACTTAAATATAATGGTCTAATTACTAAATAAGGACCTCCACTTTAAGAAACCATTTCAATTAAATCCCCTTTATTATCTAGAACACACAATTTGCTAATTTTACAATTTAGTCCTAATTATCAAATTAGGCACTTATACATAAAATTTCTTCACGAAATTTTCACATAATTATTCAATCAATGAATAAACCTTAAAACTTAATTGGAATATTATTTTTTTATTTTTTTATTTTTTTGACCTCGAATTCGTGGTTTCGCAACCACTATTCCGTTTAAGCCCTATTTCGGCATGTTACACTATTAAAATATATGCGATCGAATTTAACGACATTTATTTACTTATGAACTTACCTCGGACGAAGACGAACGAATCGAGACGACTATTTGGCAACTTTAGATTTCCCCCAATCTAAATCTGATTTCCTCTTTTCTTAATCTAAATTAATATAAATTAAACTTATTTAATCACACATATACTCAAATTCACACAAAAACACATAAAAAGGGCAATTTACACTTAAGCCCCTAACATTTCACATTTTTCACAATTTAGTCCCTATTTCACAAAACACAAAATACACATAATTTCACTAAACTTTAGTATAGCTGAATTTTACTAAGGTTCATATCAGCCCATTTCTTTCATTTATTTCACATTTTGACCCCTCAATTTACAAAATTTACAATTTATCCCAAATAAGCATTTTTACTAAAAATCACTTAATTAAACATGAAAGTCTATTAACACATACTTATTTTTCATCATTAAACACAAAAATCATCAAGCTTTCAACAATGGCAAAACACAAAATCATCATCAAATCCGAAAATCAAGGCATGGGCTAGCTAAAACACAAAGCAACGATCTCAAAAACGTAAAAATTATCAAAAACTGAGCAAACCACATACCTAATTCAAGCCTCTAAGTGTGCCGAACTATTTAAGCAACCATGGATTCTTTTTCCTTCAACTTTCGGCCAAAAAAAGATGAGAATGCATGGCTATTTTATGTTTTGTTTATTTAATTCCTAATAATATATCATTTACCATTTCGTCTATTAATTAAACATTATAAAATCATCAATTATAAGCCCAATACCGTCCATGCTATTATTCAATGGTCAAATTTCAACATAAGGACCCTACTTTATAAAAAAATAGCAATTCGGCACTTGCACATTTAATAGCTAACTTTTGTATGTTACGCAATTAAGTCCTTTTTCTTAAATTGAGCACACAAACAATAAAATTTTTACACGAAATTTTCACACATATCAATTCACATACTATAAACATCAAAAATAATATTAAAATATTTTTTTGACTCGAATTTGTGGTCCCAAAACCACTATTTCGAATAGGGTCCAAACTAGGCTGTTACAACTCACCCCTCTTAGGGATCTTCGTCCCCGAAAATCTTACCAGCGAATAGGTTTGGGTAACGTTCTCTAATAGCATCCTTGGGCTCCCACGTAGCTTTTTCAATCCTGTACTGATGCCATAAGACTTTCACTAAATAGATTTTCTTATTTCTCAATTCTTTAACCTCGCGATCTAAAACTCAGATGAGTTCTTCTTCATATGTCATATTGGATCGAATTTCAATGTCAGATGGAGAAATCACATGTGATGGGTTAGATCGATATCGTCGAAGTATCAAAACATGGAATACATTATGGATGTTTTCTAACTTGGGTGGCAACAATAGTCTATAAGCAACCGGCTCGATACGCTCAATAATCTCATACGGCCCAATAAATCTCGGACTCAATTTACCTTTACGACTGAATCGGAGTATTTTCTTCCATGGTGAGACTTTCAAAAACACTTTTTCCCCGATCTGAAACTCAATATATTTTCGTTTCAAGTCTGCATACGATTTCTGACGATCTGACGCTGCTTTTAGACTATCACGAATCATTTTCACTTTCTGTTCAGTCTCTTTGATCAAATCGACCCTGTGTATCTTATTCTCATTGAGCTCAGTCCAATATAAAGGTGTTCAACATTTGCGACTGTACAAAGCCTCGTAAGGTGCCATTTTGATACTCAATTGAAAGCTATTATTATACACAAATTCAATTAGCGACAAGTATCGTTCCCACGTACCTTCAAACTCAAGAATGCAACATCTCAACATATCCTCGAGTATCTGAATAACTCATTTAGACTGACCATCTGTCTATAGATGGAAAGCAGTGCTAAAATAGAATTTCGTACCTAATGCATCTTGCAGTTTCTTCCAAAATCGCGATGTAAACCTCGAATCTCTGTCCGAAATAATAGAGGTAGGTACTCCGTGCAATCTCACAATCTAAGAAATATACAACTCAGCAAGCTTATCAAGCGAGTAATGTAACACCCCCACGCCCGAGACCGTCTCCGGAGTCGAGCTTGAGGTGTTACCGAACATAATTTATCAAATTAAGAACTTCGAATCATTTGTTTCTACATTCACAGCTTTCTAGCTACCTGCGTCACAGTTACAAGAAAAATCATATCTCGAGTTAAAAAACTCAAAATCAAGATTCATAAATTTTCCCTAAATCTAGACTCATATATCTATTCACTAATTTTTTTCTAGAATTTTTGGTTGGGCCAATTAGTACAGTTTATTAGTTAAAGTTACCCCTGTTCAGGACTTGACTGGACTGACATCTGTTTACTACGAACCATATTTCTCTCTGTAAAAAATTTATATGACTATGACGTTTATTTATCCTGAAACTAGACTCAATAAGGATTCCAATAATATAAAATAATCCACCTAATTATTTTTTTTACAATTTATGGTGAATTTCTAAAGTTGAAACAGGGGATCCAGAAATCGCTCTGGCCCTGTTTCACTAAAATTCAAATATCTTCTAACATATAATTCCTTTACCTATTTCGTTTGTTATATGTGAAACTAGACATATTAGGTTTCAATTTCATATTTAATCCATCACCAAATTCAATTCCTATGATTTTTAGTAAATTTTCAAACTCATGTCAGTGTTGCTGCAATGTTCTATTTAAGGCAAATTTCATCTTTTCATGAGTTTTTATGAACTAGATAACCTATTAACCTTCCATGACATCAAACATGATCTAAATTAGCCATTTCCATGACTTATCATCATCAAGAATTTTCTCAACCAAATCACCGCCATATCACAAAATTATTTACACAAAGTAGGTATATTGCTATACATGCCATACTTAAGTTATACAAGCCATTTACCAAAATAAAAGTCCTTCGGATAGTGTGATCGAACCTTCGACCTGTCCCGATTCTCGAGCCGGCTTGTTCAAAACTACAGTGAATAAAAAGGAGGGAGTAAGTATAAATGCTTAGTAAATTCATATGCAAATAACAAGTAACATAACAATACAATTATACCAAACAACCTTATCATGGTATCACCAAAACATATATCACATTTCTAAACATCATTCATCATCTTACCACCTTATCGTTGTAGTATCTATTTTCAACCCGAGGGTTAAGTACATACATGTCCAAAGTGTTCATTTCACAACACTTACCAAAACGTCACTTGCATTTTAAGTGTTCTTCCATTTCACTAGAAAATTTTACCCGTTGAACACATCGGAATATAACTCGGATACATGGATAATTTGCACATAAGTGCCACATATGTAATCAAGCAATCATGTAACTCGCCCCTAAGTGAACTCGGACTCAACTCAATGAGCTCGAGCATTCGCATCCATAAGTGAACTCGGACTCAACTCAACGAGTTCGGATGCCTAGTTACATCTCACGAACTCGGACTCAACTCAACGAGTTCGGACATTCGCATCCATAAGTGAACTCGGACTCAACTCAACGAGTTCGGATGCTCAACCATCCTAGTGACATGTCACTTGTATCCTAATCTATTCCTAAGGTTCAAACGGGATTTTCCTCGGACACATATCCTTGCCATCTTCCGTAAAATACTGAAACCAATACTCGGTAGCACTTTATATTTAACAAATAATACACATAATTTGCATTTTATTCGAAAAAAAAAACACAAAGCATATATTTCATGATAAAAATCAGCATATCATATAATTAACATCAATAACTTAAAAATAACAATTATGCTACATTATTTACACATGAACTTACCTTGGTACCAAAATATAAAGATTTTGCAATTTAGTCCACAATCTTTTCTTTTCCTCGATTGGGGTCGATTCCACGTCTTTCTTGATCTAAAATAACACATTTAGCTTATTTAATACTCACATTATCAAATTAGTCTTTAATTCAAATTTTAGCAAAATTACAATTTTACCCCTAAACTTTTGCATATTTACACTTTTGCCCCTAATCTCGGGATTAAACTTAATTCCTTATTCTTATGTTTTATAACATGCTGATCACTTTTCCCTTCTATGGCAACATCAAATTCCTACTCTAACATGTACTTATGACTATTAGGTATTTTTGCCGATTAAGCCCTTTTACTCGTTTTCACTCAAAACCAAGTAGCACAAGTTGTCTAACTTAATTTAAAACCTCATAGTCTATCATAAAACATCAAAATTCACAAATCTCACCTATGGGTATTTTTCCAAATATGAACTCTAACTCAAAATATTACTTTCATAAGCTATACCGAGTTACCGGGATTTCTAAAACGTAAAAATCATTAAAAACGGGGCTTGGAATCACTTACTATGAAGCTTGAAAGTTGAAGAAACCCTAGCTATGGAGAGAGGGAGCATTCGGCAGCAACTAAGGAAGATGATAACCAATTTTGTGTTATTTTTCCCTTTTTATTTCATTTAATATCTAAATGACCAAAATGCCCCTCCTTACTAAACTTTCAAAAATTCCTTCCATGTCCTAATTTTGTCCATGAACTTAAAATTGGTCAAAGTACCATTTAATACCTCCTAATTAATATTTCAAAGCAATTTCATACTAAAAACTTCTAGAATGCAAGTTTTGCAACTTATTCGATTTAATCCTTAACTTTAAATTAAACTCGTTATGCCAAAAATTTCTTCACGAAATCTTCACACAATTATGCAATCATATCATAAACCTCAAAATAATTATAAAATAATTATTTCTATCTCAGATTTGTGGTCACGAAACCACTATTTTGATTAGGCCTTAATTCGAGATATTACAAGTAATTTCTACGAATCGGAATGAAATGAGCCGATTTAGTCAATCTATCCACAATAACCTAGATTGTATCTTTCTTGCCCAGTGACAAAGGTAAACTCGATACAAAATCCATCGTGGCTCTATCCCATTTCCACTCGGGTATCATAATCGGTTGAAGTAACCCAGACGGTACCTGATGCTTGGCTTTAACTTGTTGACAGATTAAAAATTTTGAAACAAAGTCAGAGATGTCTCGTTTCATACCATGCCACCAGTAAAGCTGTTTCAAATCATTATACATTTTTGTATCACCTGGATTAATAGATAACCGACTGCTATGAGCTTCATTCAAAATCATCTGAATCAATTCTGAATTTCTCAGAACACATATTCGATTTCTTAACCTCAAACAACCCTCGGTATCAATTCAGAACTCTAAATCAGTATTCAAATCACATTGGGCCCGCTTTGCTAACAAATCATTATCAAATTTCTGAGCTTCGCAAATCTGCTATATAAATAACGATCTTGCTTTTAACTCAACTACAATCGAACCATCATCAGATACAGTCATATGCCTATTCATTGCATGCAGAGCAAACAAAGATTTTTTACTTAAAGCATCAGCAACAACATTAGCCTTTCTCGAATGGTAGTCAATCACAAGCTTGTAGTCTTTTAGCAATTCTAACCATCGTCACTGTCTCAAATTTAGATCTTTCTGAGTCATCAAATATTTTAAGCTTTTGTGATCAGAATAGACGTGACATTTCTCACTGAACAGATAGTGGTGCCATACTTTCAATGCAAACACAATAGCTGCCAATTCCAGGTCATGTGTTGGATAATTATTTTCGTACGGCTTTAACTGTCTCGAGGCATAAGCTATGACTTTGCCTTCCTGTATCAAAACATAGCCCAAACCATTTAAAGATGCATCATTATAAATTACAAATTATTTACCCAATTCTGGCTGAACTAGCACTAAAGCTTCGGTCAACAAAGCTTTCAACTGATCAAAACTTTCCTGGCACTTTTCTGACCATTCAAACTTAGCATCTTTCTGAAGTAGTCGCGTCATCAGGATTGCAATCATCAAGAAACCTTTTACAAATCATCTGTAATATCCAGCAAGTCCCAGAAACCTTCAGACTTCAGAAACATTTCTCGGAGGCTTCCAATCTAGTATCGCAGAAATCTTACTCGGATCAACCCAAATACCTGATGCTGATACAACATGTCCCAAGAAACCAACTTCATGCAACCATAACTCACATTTACTAAACTTCGCATACAACTATTTATCACGCATACAAATGTTCGGCATGTTTGGATTTATCACTAGAATAAATCAAGATGTCATCTATAAACACAACCACAAATCGATCCAAATAGGGTTTGAAGATCCGGTTCATTAAATCTATAAAAGTAGCAAGTGCATTAGTAAGTCCGAAAGGTATAACCAAAAACTCATAGTGTCCGTACCTCGTTTGGAAAGCAGTTTTCGGCACATCAAAGTCTTTAACTCTCAGCTGATAGTATCCCGATCTCAAATCTATTTTTGAAAATACTATAGCCCCTTTCAATTGATCGAACAAGTCGTCAATTCGTGGCAAAGGATATTTATTCTTTATAGTCACCTTATTGAGCTGTCGGTAATCAATGCACATTCTCATAATTTTTTCTCTCTTTTTCACAAACAAAACCAATGCACCTCAAGGAGAAAAACTCGGTCACGCGAAACCTCTATCTGTCAATTCTTGCAACTGAGCTTTCAATTCTTTTAATTTGGTTGGTGCCATTCTGTACGGAGCTATCAAAATTGAATTTGTCCCTGGCACTAACTCAATGCCAAACTCTACCTCTTGGATCGATGGCAAACCTAATAATTCTTAAGGAAACGTACCGAGGCATTGGCCGAGATAGTAAAGAAAGTGGTAGAAGAGGTATTGGAGACCAAGGTTAAGGAAATTAGGGAAACACTTCAAGCAGGGTGCTTGGAGTGTAAGAAGACGGATTCTAGTTCTCAAAAGATCGAGCCTCGTTCTGTGAAACATGTTAAGACACGACCAAACTTTCCAACCTGCAAGAACTGCAACGGGCGTCATCCGGGTGAATGCCATAGGAAGACAACAGCCTATTTAAGATGCAGATCGATGGAGCATCATTTCAGAGAGTGTCCTCGGAGACTAGATTATGGACAAACTACTGGTATGGGTAATATACACCGCCGGGTGGTCGAGAGCTTGCAGGCCGTAGCAATGGAATGGGTCGTGGTCGTGGAGCACCTGGCAGGGGTGCTGAAAATGCTGAGGCTCATCAGCCAGCGTTGGTCTATGCAGCATGTCGCTGTGAGGACGGAGACGCTCCGGAAGTAGATGCTGGTACGTACTTCTCTCATGGTGTATTATTTACTTAATTTACAATTAGAGCTAGAATGCGCAGCAGAAGCATAGTGGTTTGACTTGAGTAATACAGTTAGTTGGTAGTTGGAAAATTTCGAGGATGAAATTTCTTTAAGGGGAGTAGAGTTGTAACGCCCCGATTTTTGGGCCTAAAAGTATTGGGCCTTGAGTCTGGGTTCGGGTAGGGGACGGCCCGAATAAATAGGATGATTTAATTTTTATTTAGTATATTTAGTTTAGTAATTAAATAAATTACGAAGGGTTTATGGTGTGGGAAAAAGTCCGGGGCTCGGCCCATAGCTTTAGCAAAATTATTAAATTTTGCCTCTTAAGGAAATCTGGGCATAAGGCCTTAAAAATAAGTTGGGCAGAAACTGGGCATAAAGGAACACTTGGCCCAGTGGTTAGGCATGTGGGACAGCAGGAAGGAAGGCTGGGGTTTGATTCCCAGCATGCGCAAACATGTTTTTTTAAGTTAAGGGCTATCGTAGGGAGGCCTTAAGAGTTGTTGGGGCTAACTCATGTCGCAAGCAAGCACCTGGCCCAGTGGCTAAGCATGTTAGGAGGACGTGAGAGGTGCCTGGGTTCAAGGCACGGCGCGCGCAAATGGTTGTTTTTTTTAGTATTCAGGTTGCGGGTAAAATAGGGGTTAAGAGGAGTTACGAGCATAATCCAGCACAAGGAGCACCTGTGGCGCAGTGGCAGCAACGTGCTAGGCATGCCGAGGGGATGTGGGTTCGGCTCTAGGGGAAGGCGAAATTTTGATTTATTTTTTAAGTAGCCGTGACTGCAGCAGTTAAGCCTTAAAATTAATTGTGAGAAGATTATGTCATGAAAGGAACTTTGGTGTAGTGGCAAGCAGCGTATGTGTGTGTTTAGAAGGTCGCAGGTTCGAGTCCTTGTGCGAGCGAATTCTGTTTTATGTTTTTTAAACGGACCGGAGCTTCAGTAGGTAAGGTTTATAATTAATTGTGACCCTATATTAGTAAAGAGAAAAGCCTAGTGTAGTGGCCAGCAGCACGGGCGAAGGCGCAAGGGCGGACGAAGGTCTAGGGTTCGAGCCTCACCTCCCAGACGGAAGGTTGGGTTTTTGCTGCACGCGTGGGGAAGGAGTTGGAGTCTGATTAGGACTCTCTTAGTAGTGTGCTGAAGCGGTGCAAGGGGTGGATAAGGCTGCTAAACGGTGGGAAGGAGGTTGAATGAAATTCAAACTGTGCTAAGGGCTAAAATTAAGGAGCAAAACAAGGAATTTGAATATGGGAAGGACGGTGGTGCCAAAATAGAACTCATTCGGCTTTGGGCAATTAGATGCCGAAATAGCTCTCAAATTTTGGCTAGGATGAATTGTTTGTTTATTTTTTTCAGCTCAAATTCTCTTATCATATTTTTTTATGTTATTTTATCAACTTTCATTCCTTTTGATCCATCTATCTTTTTTTCGCCGAAGCCTAAATCTTCTATTGCTATTTTTAAAATTATCTCCTTTTTCTTTTTCTTCCATCGATCTCTCTCAAACCATTGCTAACCGATTACCCTTCAAAAAGCTGAACCACACTACGTGATAGCCGACTTTACTCCTTAGCCGAATCCTCTATTCTTTTTCTTTGTTATTCTTCTATTTTCTTCTTAAACCGAAATGAGCGTACCTAAGAATAAGTTCTAGAAGCCGAATCACTAGATTTGTTCTCTCCTTGTATTTTGGGGATTTGATCTACATCAAGTCTGGAATAGGAAGGTACTTCAAAAAGTTTCTAGCTAGTAGATCCTCGATAAGTGCTCAGATCTTTCTGTCCATTCGTTCTTTCGGGTTTATTATAAAAAGCCGACAAGTCCTTAATCACTTAGGGAGACTGTCGTTTTAGACTAAAGGCTTTAATAGCCTCTTCTTTTGGTTTCATATGTATTTAGTGTGGATTTAAGGACAAGCAATCAAGGAGCATAGAGGGTTGACACTATTGGAGCATCTAGATCTGGTAGTTGGAGATCGATAAAGGTAAGGGTTAAAGATATGGACTATGGCCGAATATGGTAAGGGTTTGATGTGTTAAGTTATCATCGAGTTTTAATCTAATGTTATAGTAACCGATTGTAGGCTGCTCGTGTGTGGAACTCGTCAGCGTTTCATCGTAAAATAGGTGTGTAAACGACACCCACTAGTAGACTAGATCGGCAAAAGCCGAAATGCCGAAAAGCCAGCATTTCGAGAACTTGCGAGCGTGCAAGCGCTCGTGGGATTGTTTGTATTGATAATTTTGGTAACTTCAACGGTAAGATTGCAAAGTGCGCAATTTCGTGCACTTCGGTGAATTTGGGCTTCGATGGGCCGAAATCAGGTTAATGGGCCAACGGGCCCAATTCGGTAAAAATGCTCGGTAAGTGTTTCTGTTAATATGTTAATGGCTGTAATACACATGAAAACCCTAAAATAGTAAATTTACTAGAATAGCCCTAAGTATGAAAATGACCATTATACCCCTTGGGTTAATTCTGTTTGAAATGCATGATATTCTGTTTTTGTATGCTATATGTCATGACATGTATATCTGTTGCATGGGATTTGGGTTTTGTTATGGAGGAAGAACCCGTTCTGGTGGCTATGCCACAAATATTCGTATCCGTGGCTATGCCACAAATATTCTGCTTTCTCGTGGCTATGCCACAAATATCTGTGATTTGGTGGCTATGCCACAAATATTCTGCTTTCTCGTGGCTATGCCACAAATATCTGATTCTCGTGGCTCGCCACAATATCTATATCTCCGTGACTGTCACAATATTCTCGCTCGCAGCCATCTTTGCAAATTCTGTGGCGTGTAGTGGATGGGTGGGTCGAGTTGTCTCCCCACATGGTGTAAGGTTGGTACGTGGGTGTATACGGATGGATATGGGTTGGGTTTCTGCATACATGCATAATATATGTTTTGTTACTGTAATGGGCTTAAGGGCCACACTGATTTTTGAATAGGGCTGAGGCCCAGTTAACTCTGATTTCTGAACAGGGCTTAGGCCCAGTAAAGCTTGAACTGATTTGGGCTCTAATTGGGTTTATTTTACACACTGAGTTTTCCAAACTCACCCCTTTATTTTTACCCTTACAGGAGAGCCTTAAACTGGGGACTTGGAGCCATGAGGGATTGGGAGTGGCCACATGTTCTGCAAATTCATTTTTCTTCATGTGTTTTGATCAGCACTTACTTCTTTTAATTGTTTTGGGTTTTTAAGTTGTAACAAGGCCGCTTTAATTATTTTTAATTGTTTTTAGTATGTTTTGTTAGCTTAGATAAGATATTGTTTTGATTGTTGGAAATTGAATAGCTCTAGGACGTTTTAAAAAGGTTACTTGATTTCAAAATATCGCGATAACAAAGCAAATCTTCCGCAACGAAAACTTTTCAAAATTAATAACCTTTCCAAATGGTTTTAAACGAATTGGTTTTCCCTAAACAATCACTCAGTTAAAATATGGCAATGGTTGTGTGCATGTCTAGGATTGGATCCGTGGAGAGCTGGGTACTTAAACAATCTAATTGACTCACCTCCTCTTTTCTGGCATCCTACCTAGTGCACAGCTTCCATTCACTTTAATCTATAACGAAGATATTCTTTAAACACTAAGAAAGACTCTAGATAAAACATGACTTTTCTAGTAACGCTTCAATGTGACATGCTGGATTCGGGCCTAACTTTTTAGGCTAGGTTTGGGGTGTTACACAAGCACATAGGCAAAGTAAGATTTCACAACCTTTTCTCACATATTTCTGAGCTAGCATCAAAGATATCACTACCGGTAAACTATTCAGATCATTAGACTCAATCCGAATAATCTCATCATTTTGGCATCATAAATCAATAGTCTTCTGTTTACAGTTCACAATGGCATTATGCAACGTCATCCAATCTATACCTAGAATTATATTAAATTCATCGAATGGCAACAACATCAATCAGTCAGAAAGCATGAATCTCGAATCATCAACGGACAATTCTTGCATACTTTATCAACCAAAACACACCGACCTAAGGGGTTCGACACTCTTACCACAAACTCAGTAGACTCTCCAGGCAAAGTCTTACTGGATGCTAAAGTTTCACATATATAGGAATGAGTCGATCCAGGATCAATCAATGCAACAACACTAGTATTATAGAGAGTGAAAGTACCGGTAATAGCATCTAGGGATGAAGCCTCTTCGCGAGTGCGAATAGCATAAGCTTTAGCAGGTGCGCGAGCCTCAAATCTAACTGTTGTGTCTTTAGTTCCCCACTGGTTGCCACTCACATTACCTGTATTTCTGGGTTGTCTACCTCGAACTGACATGTTACTCGGCCTCGTATTCTGCTTCATGTCTTGTTTAACCAACTCAGGGCAATCACGAATGAAGTGATCTATCAATCCACATTTAAAACAAGCTCGATCATTCAATCTACAACTGTCAGGATGTCGTTTACCACAATGTTTGCACTCAGATTGGTTCGATCGGATGTTACCAACACTAGCTACTGAGGTAGCTCTCGAACTCATGGGTGGTCTGTCTCGATCACGTCTAGAATAGCCCGCAGTAGCCTTTGAATGGCTAAATTCATCTTAAAATTTCTTTGATGTCGACTGAAATGTTTTACCCGATAATCTTTTTCATGAATCTCTAGTTTCAAAGTCAGCTTTTCTTTTCTCTTGCCCGAGCTCTTCAGCTTTGCATGCTCGCTCGACTAGTATAACGAACTCTTTTATTTCAAGTATCCTGACTAACAGCTTAATGTCTTTATTCAACCCATCTTCAAATCTTTTACACATTATAGCTTCAGTCGAAATATATTTCCAGGCATATCTGTTGAGTCTTACAAATTCCCGTTCATATTCTGTTACGGTCATATGACCCTGTTTCAACTAGAGGAATTCTTTGCGTTTTTTTATCAACAAATCTCTGACTGATGTATTCCTTATAGAATTTAGTCTAAAAGAAATGTATTCCACCAGTGACACGTAAAATCTCGAAGTAAGGATACAACACATTTTATGCACTCGTCAAGGGTACAGGATAGCTCATCAAACACACGAATAGTATTATCGAGCCAAAATTCAGCTCACTCAGCATCATCATCAACAGTAACTCTGAATACTTCAACCCAATATTTTTTTTATTTTATCAACTGGGGGCTTATTTAATCTCACAAGATCAATAACTTGAGGTATTATAGGTATCTAAGAAGGATTAGGCGGGGGTGGGGTTGTTGAACAGTCGGATGAGATCTAATATATTGAGTGAACCACTCATTCATCATCTAGAAGAAGGCTTGCTTAGCCTCTCCCTCGTGGCTACTCGTAATCGGCCTAGAATCAGTCGGTGCTGCCCCTTGAGTAGGAGCGGGCGCATTACTTTCCATGTCACCTGCTACGGGTCGATCGAGATCTATTTACTATATGAAAACACATTTAAATTGTCAAGAATCATCACACTATCGTAGTTTATAAATATGGCAATAGCTAAACTCATACGCGCTACGTTAGTCCTAGAATCGACTAAACCGTAGCTCTGATACCAATCAAATGTAACACCCCTAACCTGTATCCGTCGCCGGAGTAGGGTTACGAGGCATTACCTAACATAGTACAACTCAAACAGACACTCGTTACATTACATACTTTGTAATTCATGCATACTAAAAACATTTATTTCAATAAGTAATTTCAAAACTATAATACAGTTTCAAATTTTATCACTTAATACTTGCTTATAATCAATCATGTCTACTTAATTAACTTGTACCGAGCATATGTCAAATGATTAATACATTAGCTCAATATTAAATATACCACTTCATAATCAATACAAAAGCACATTTAAAAATTAAATGAGTCATATTACTCAACTTAAATACTACTCACATATGAGGAATGGATATTAGTTAATATAAACAACATGCTTTGCACCCTAGCGCAAGTTAAAACAACCACACGGCAATATTCATACATTTTCATATACTTCATTTAAACACTCATCATTTAAAACTAAACATACCTCTTCTTAGTCACAAAACCATGCGCATATGAATATATTAATTTATACTATTTTGAGCACCAATACCAATTAAAAAAATACACTCAATCTATATGCCAATTCACCATACTTAAAACACAAACACATGGCCAAATTATTAATCAAATTTAAGCACCAATTATGACCATTTTTAAACATCAACTATGTACCAAAGTAAACAACGACCTAATCATTTATTCATATCCATTTTAATAATATACCAATTACCATTTTTGGTCACAATAGATATGATCATAGAACACCTATTTTACTAGTATATTAATAAGTCTAATTTATATACCAATTTGTCTCTACTTGACCAATTCACTACATTAGCAAACATGACATATGTGTATATATATGTATATGAATTCAATTAACAAATCATGACTAAATGTATTGGCACATCATCTTCCACTATCAACCCAGTTCCTATTACAAAATATACATCCCAATATGTCAAACTTACCATGATGAATAAATCGTGATATACAAATATCATTAATTTAAACCATAAATAAATACCGAATACACCCCAAGCATATATCTTGAATATTACCCAACTAATACATGATATATACTAACTCATCTAGCATCCATTATTTACCATATTACCAAAATACATAATCATGCTTCACAAAATAATATACCATGGATATACTTTCAATAAGTTCAAACCAAGACCAAATATAAACATTAACTTCGTAATCAAGCCATTTTCACATGGCTTCAAATATATACACTTTCAAACTCAAACACATTAAGACTAGCTTATGCACATATACACTTCCAAAATCAATTAACACAAAGACTAGCCTAAACATGTCATATGTTCATAGTTTTAAACTTTTGAAATACCAAAATAGCGATCGATAGTGTGACAGATTTCTCTGACGATCCCTGAGCTCGTAACTAGCTTCCAAAATCTATAAAAACAAAGAACATACACACATACAGTAAGCTTGAATAGCTTAGTAAGTCATAAGTAAATAAATCAATTTAATGACATTCATAATTCAACTTAATTAAACCGAATCATACTAACCATAACCACATATACAATTATCAAACTTGCAACTTCGTATATCAATACATATACTTTAGCATTATTTTATCACTTGACCGAATACACATATATTCATAAGCATATTTAACTCTTACTTTCATAATGCACATTTCATATATACTTACCTTACATTTAACTTAGTACATACATGTCCTTTTAGCTCGATTTCATATTTAATCTTAACTTGATATTGCCTGTTAAACCATTTGGAATTAATAAGGATACTCGGATAGTCAAAAAGCTCATACAACGCCAACGTCCCAAATGTGGTCTTACATGTAATCACACATCGATGCCACTGCCCTGGACAAGGTCTTACACGAACTCATATACGATTCCAATGTCCCAGACGTGGTCTTACACGTAAATCACAAATCGATGCTAATGTTCCAGACATGGTCTTACACGAAATCACATATCAAAATCCTATGTCATGACATATGTATCCTAACTTTTTCTAAGGTTCGTACCGGGCTTTTGGACATCGTAACTCGATTGATTCAAGCTCGTAAATATTGCTCGCATGTTTAATTCAATTTGGCATATACATATACACAAGTAATAATTCAATTAAGCACTATTAAAATATATACAATCGAATTTAACAACATTTATTTACTTATAAACTTACCTTGGACGAAGACGAACGAACCGAGATGACTATTCGACAACTTTAGGTTTCCCCCGATCTAAATCTGATTTCCTCTTTTCTTGATCTAAATTAATATAAATTAAACTTATTTAATCACACATATACTCAAATTCACCCAAAAACGCATAAAAGGGCAATTTACACTTAAGCCCCTAACATTTTACATTTTTCACAATTTAGTCCCTATTTCACAAAACACAAAATACACATAATTTCACTAAACTTCAGTATAGCCGAATTTTATTAAGGTTCATATTAGCCCATTTCTTTCATTTATTTTACATTTTGATACCTCAATTTACAAAATTTACAATTTAATCTCAAATAAGCATTTTTGCTAAAAAAACATTTAATTAAACATGAAAATCTATTAACACATACTTATTTTTCATCATCAAACACAAAAATCATCAAGCTTTCAAAAATGGAAAAACACAAAATAATCATCAAATCCGAAAATCAAGGCATGGGCTAGCTAAAACATGAAGTAACGATCCCAAAAATGTAAAAATTATCAAAAACCGAGCAAACCACATACCTAATTCAAACCTTTATGTGTGTTGAACTGTTTAAGCAACCATGGATTCTTTTTACTTCAACTTTTGGCCAAAAAAATATGAGAATCATGGCTATTTTATGTTTTGTTTATTTAATTCCTAATAATATATCATTTACCATTTTGTCCATTAATTAAACATTATAAAATCATCAATTATAAGCCCAATACCGTCCATGCTATTTCAATGGTCAAATTTCAACATAAGGACCCTACTTTATAAAAATAATAGCAATTCGACACTTACATAATTAATAGCTAACTTTTGCATTCTACGCAATTAATTCTTTTTTCTTAAATCAAGCACACAAACAATAAAATTTTCACATGAAATTTTCACACATATCAATTCACATACTATAAACATAAAAAATAATATTAAAATATTTTTTGACTCGGATGTTTGTTCCCAAAACCACTATTCTGAATAGGGTCTAAACCGAGCTGTTACAGTGTCTCTCAGCCGTGTGCGACAAATGGTCATGTTACACGGCCGTATGTCCCCTGGGGTACCCTTTCGAATTAAGGCAGTATACCCTATAATTTTGACATGGTCTAGACACACGGGCGTGTTTATTGGCCGTGTGTGGCACACGGGCTGGCACATGGGCTTGTGGTCAACCATGTGACCTAAGTCAGTAACCTCCCTTAGATTTCATACGGCCTGGCACACGGGCGTGTCCTTGGCTATGTGGTGCAAGTCAGTATGTATGCCCTGTTTTCACATGGCCTATGACACGAGCGTGTCTAGTAGCCGTGTGAGGCACACGGGCGTGTGACCCTGAAATTAAATAAAATTTTCTAAGTTTCCTAAAGTTTTCTTATGTTATCAGTTTAGTCCCGAACCATTTCTAAGCATGTTTTAAGGTTTCATAGGACCTTATAAGGGACATTGTGAGTATGAATGTATAAATGTTTGTGAATGAAGTTTGTTATCCGGTAATGCCTCATAATCCTATTCCGGCGACGGATACGGGTTAGGGGTGTTACATTTTTATCTATATGTTACTTATGAATGATGGTTAGGGCTAAACCCAGTTTAATGTTTGATCTTGTAAGTTAATGTACATATATGCAATAGTACATGTCTTATTAATTTTAGTGAGTTTAATGATGGTATTGAATGATTTATAATTATGTTAGTAAGTTTGGTATACTTTGTTGTGAAATGGTGCCAAATTGTGGCATATTGGTTTAGTTGATATTAGGAATTTATAAATGAATGTGTGGTGTGTGTTTTGATTTGGTTTTATACATGCTTTAGATGTGTTTATAGGCACCAAGTAAGTACATTTTGGTTTAGGAATGAATAGGGTATTAAAATTTTTGATTTTTTTTACCACTTTTACCTTTGGGTATTGATACCTTAGGAAATGTATTGGTACTTTAACAAATTTTCTTAATTTCTAAACCTTCAAACAAAAAAATAGTATTGATACTGGAATAAAGTATCAATACTCTATATCAAGGTACCGATACTTTACAAGGGTATCGATATATTGGACTTTGTCTTGTTTTTATAAAAAGAAATAGAATCACAAATTGGTATTAGTACTTTATAAATGATGTATCAGTACCATATTTTAGGTATCAATACTATTGATTTTTTATCTTTTTTTTTTAACATCAAAGTTAAAAATGGTATCGATACCTTTTCAAAGGTATCAATACCTTTTATGGAAACTTTGAAAACTTTACATTTTGGTCATATTTCATGTTCAGTTTAGCAAATGAGCTTTCATAAGCACGATCAAGTCCCAAAAAACATTGTATGACGTATTTATGATATGTTATGATTAAGAATGCTTGTTTTATGGTATAAATCGATTATGAAGTGTTGTAAATATTCCGATATCAACTGTAGCATCCCATATGTAACATCTCGAATTTGGGCCTAATCAGAATAGTGGTTACGAAACCACAAATTTGACATTAAAATAATTATTTTATGATCATCATGAGGTCTAGGATATGAAAATAAGAATGTGTTAAAGTTTCATGAAGAAATTCTATGTATAAGGTGTCCATTTGGAAATTAGGGACCAAATTGAATAAATTACAAAACTTGGATTCTAGAAGCAATTTGTATGAAATTGCTTTGGAATGTTAATTAGAGGTCTTTAGAGAGTAATTTTTTCCAATTTCTAAGTTTTTGGACAAAAATGGACATGCATGGAAAATTTTAGAAGTTTAGTAAGGAAGGTCATTTTGGTCATTTGGTAATAAACTAAATAAAAAGGGAAAAATCAAGCTAAAATCAGCTCATTTTCTTCTCCATGCTGCTAAAATTCTAAGGGTCTCCATAGCTAGGGTTTTCAACATTTTCAAGCTCAATAGTAAGTGCTCTCTAGCCCCGTTTTAAAATGTTCATCGTGTTTTTGAGATCCTCGTAACATGCTCTCTCTATTTCTACCCATATTTCAAGCTAGGGTTCATGTTCAAAAATTTACCCATGCATGAGATGTTTGTGTTTTGATGATTTATGGAGGAATTTGAGATTTTAAAGGATGGTGAACAACTTTTACTAAGTAGTTTTTCATGGAAATGGCTTAAAGGACTAAATTGTAAATGTTGTGGAAATGGGTAGGAAAATATGGAATGAAGGAAAAACATAGGTTGCTATAAGTGTGAATAACATTCGGCTAAGCTTGGGTAGCCAAGGAATTTCATGCATTTCATTATACGAGACTTGGGACAAAATTGTAAATATTGTGAAATGTTAGGGGCAAAATGGTCATTTTTCTCGGGGTGAGTTTTAGGCCTAAAACGAATAATGTGATGTATTAATAATCTAATTTTACTGATATAGACCCCGAGGAATCAATTTCGGAGGTCGACCGTGGTAAACTAAAGGTTTCAGAATAACTGGAATACGAAATCAAAGCCATTATTAGGTAAGTTCGTATAACCCGAAGTAAACTTTTAATATACGTAAATATGCATGTCATTGAATGTATGAAAATCTAGATATTCATTGCATGATAATCCATGAAATATACTAGTGTAAATAGAGGATGGTAAATGTCCCGGTTGAAATAAAAAGGGAAATCCGATGGATAAATTATGACTTAAATGACATGAGATCCTGCATGTGTTGCAACAAAGATTTATCCCAGACGGGAAATCTGATGATCTCAAAATAGAAAGGATCTAGCCCGGACGAGTGTTCCTTAAGTGATCGAGCCTCTCGAAGAATATGGTTGCAGAAAAGATTTAGCCCGGATGGGTAATCCGATTGAGGACTGAATTTAGCTTGGACTGGCAATTCAGATCCGAGCTTATGAGAGCAATTGTTGTTGAAAGGGATTTAGCCTGGACTGGTAATCCCGACATTGCTCTATGAGTTAATACTACGGGGGATTTAGCCTGGACTGGTAATCCCGCCGTAAGATAAAAGGTTCACGGGAGCGCGTACTTGAGATGATCACTTGTATGACTTGACAGAAATTGGACTATCCATTGAGATTTTCGAGAAATTCAACAGGATTAACATTATGAAATAAAGAATGGAAATATTGAATTGATGAGCTCATCTAAGACTAATGATATGATGTATTGTTATGAGACTAACTTGATGATTGAGTGCATATGATAGGGAAACTATTTCATGCTTGTTGGATTTATTGCCCAAATATGATTGTATGCTAATTAGTCAGTAAGTTTACTTTCTAGTTATCCGGACTTACTAAGCATATAAATGCTTACACTCTTCTCTTTTCCTTGTCTTACAGAGCTTGTGGACTCGTGAAGATTGGAAGACGGTTGGAGAATTAACACACTATCGACTTGTCCCGCTTTGGTATATAAATACTTTTATTTTGTTTAATTGCATGTATAGGATTTTTGGTTATTTTGTTATATATGTCTTGTAAGGGCTTAAATGATATACTTATTCTTTTGTATATGGCCATGAGATATGGCTCATATTGATGTAGGTTACAAACCTACTAATGATGTATGTTTATGTTTAAATGTTTCATGAGGTATGATGATGAGGTTTATCAAGGATGGATGCTTGAAATGGGACTTAATAATTTGAGAGTGGGCATAGCATATAAAGGTATATGGTCATAATATGGCCTAAGTGTAAAATGTAAAATGTGTTATGTTAATCCCTAATACAAAAGGGACAATTTAGCGTATACTAAACCGATGAGATGTGGTTAACATGCAATTAGTTATGTTAAGGTTGTTAAGAATATAATTAGGCCATGTTAAATACCATTGAAGTCTATAAGTGTTTATGGATGTTAGAGGATGACCAAAGGCTTGGAAAATAGCCCTAAAAAGGACTACATGGGTAGACACACGGGCATGTGTCTAGACCGTGTGTGGCACACGATCAACCCCATGGGCGTGTTGCCTGGCCGTGTGTCCCCTGCACCTAAAATTTTAGGTCAGTTTGCATGGTAGTAAACACACGGCAGAGACACGGCCATGTGTCTCGACCGTGTGGAGGACACGGCCTGGACTATGGGTGTGTGCCTTGGCCGTGTGCCTCAAAATGAATGATGATGTCATAAACAGAATGTCTGAGTTTTTGGACACGGGCGATCACACAGGAGTGTCTAGGCCGTGTGAGGGACACGGGCGTGTGCTTGGCCGTGTGAAAACCCCTGTAAATTCGAAATGGGAAATAAATCCAAATAATTCAACACGAGTGGGATACACGGGCGTGTCCCCAAGCACACGGGCGTGTGCTTTGCCTCCACACCGACGTGTGATGTATAGCCCTAGGAATTTTACTAAAATTTTCTATAGTTCTCGGTTTAGTCTCGGATTGCTTTTATTGTATGTTTTGGACCTTGTAGGTCCATAGTCGGGACACTATGATGTTGTTTGGTCGGTTTTAAATTAGAATGAAATTTTATAACCCGTACTTTTCGAAAGTGTCCAAGTATGTGTTTGGTAACGCCTCGTACCTTGTCTCGGTTTCGAGTACAGGTAAGGGGTGTTACACCATAACTCAGACTCGGCAATCGAGTTGGGCAAAGGGTGTTACAATCTCTCCTTTAAATACCCTGAAGAAAAATAGAGAAGGGATCGATGCCCTAGCACTCTAAAGTCACTTTGAGTAATTATCTCATTAATTTTTCTGTCCCCTCGTACTTATTCCAACTCTCGACCTTCTTAAGTGAACTAACCTCCATTGTACCACTATAATCTCCTCCTTATTTTCCTTCCCTATTATACTCAGTATAAAAAATAAGTAAATTCAAAGGTAACATTAAACCATAAATGAGTTAGATATACCTCGTTATCTTTTAAAAAGAAAATAGGTCAGGTCTATAGTTTACTAAGATCATGTTAGGTATATCTAAATCCTCAACACATTGACTTATGAAATTTCAATATTCTAAATCAAATCAATATATAAATAAATTAAATAATGCAGCATGGACAAAGCTTTTACTTTTTCTAGGGACTATCAATTCCAAAATTGAGAGTTAATTTGTTGAATGGCAGCCCTTTAGTTTCTTTATTTTTATGAAACAATATTATATAATGTCATTGTACAATGCTTTCGGCTCCTCCAATAGCACAAGTAATTTTAAAAAAAATTAAATTATCGCAAATTAATATCGTTTTATATGTTTGACTATTTACCTTTCAATTAACAATTAATACATATGCTAATTAAGAAAAGCGGGAAAAAAAGTAGAGATTTTTTTCTTGATAATGGTGTCAAAAAAGGAAAACATAAATGCTATATTTAAATGAAATTGGTGATTTTTCTTTTTCTTTTTTCCTTCTTTCAGCAGTCCGCACAAACTCTTATCTTTTCCAGAAAATGACAGAGGCAAATGAACAGCACTAACACCAGTGTTTGCTTGATTGAATTCTAAACTTTGTGGTTGGAGTTGAAAAAAATTAGTGTCGGAAAAATTTTGTTTGATTTAATTTCAAATTTGATCAATGATACCTAACGATCTAATTAAAAAAATGATACAACACTAACTTTGTTGAATCTTTTAAGGCAATTTTAATACCTATATATTGTTTTAAAAAAGATTAATTAATCGGATCGATTAGATTAAAAATCAATCAATTCAAAATAAAGAGTTGAATCAATATATTTTATTTTTCAAAAGATTTTGTGATTTTTTAAATAATTTATTTAATTAAATTAGACAAATCAATTAAATTAATTAAATTAAAATTTAATGGTACGACAAATTCGACTATCGTTTCATATAAAAAAAATGTGAATTAGGACTTTTTATAATTTAAATTCAGTGCACCACAAAGCAGTCTAAAAGAAGCAGATGGAGACATAAAATCTGATACGCTTTACCCACCCTTGCATTTCTCCTCCATAAATACTGCTTTCTTACCTGCCTCTTTATTATTTTGTAATGATTTATTCGGTCCACTACCCAAATTGGATTAATTCAACCAAAATATTAATAATTGCGTTCAGCATGCATTAAGATATAAATTGACTATATTCATCTTAAGTGTGTGGTTAAAGCTGTTGTGTTTCATATGCTTAACGACATCCTTTTTCAAACCTCTCTCTGAATTTTAGGTCCTTTTCACCGAAATTCATACATACCTGCTCACTAAAAACATGTTTTCCCACAGATCCCAGATACAATATATATGATTTTTAACTGTCGATGATTGGCTCATCATTTTTGGGTAGGTTATTGAATTAAATAACCTTCAATGTCACCATTTTTGTTGGTCCTTGTAGCTTTTAAGCTCTACACTAACCCATTGCTCATAACAGTGACCAAATATCAATAAATCACAGTCACATCTTTTAATAGCGTCAAACTAAAATTTCATCACAAGAAATCTAAAATTTTTGTGAACGTACGGTTCTTCCAAATGAATCACAGTGTGTTAACTGAAACAGGCAAATTAGGTAGGCATAGCAAAGATTAAATTCTGAGATAAAGAGGCTGTTGGTTGAAAGTTATGGGCCATATTTAAGCAACCATTCCCTATCATGTTTATGGGAAAAAGGTCAGCCTAGCCTACATCATTAAGTCCTGTTTGCCAGCGCCTTAAGCTTAACGCCAATATGCACCTGTAATCCAGACCTAGAAAAAGGAGAAAAGTTTATTGTAATGCCCAAAGGAACCCTACAATAAAAAAAACATAAAAAACAAGGTGGGTAAGTTCCTAAAGACATTTATATTTCACTATTTCATTTGGTGTCATTCTCAAATTTCTATTAGAGCAAACAGAGAGAGAGAGAGAGAGAGTTCACAATCCCTATACACCCACCACATTTATTTACGCTTTCACCTTTCTTATCTCTTTTTTATATATACCCCCTTGGAGGGTTGGACCACTCACGTGAAATCATTACAACACCGCAAACCTCCAATCTTTTCAGCGTCCTATGGCATAAGCCAAGCTCCATTGCCATGGATTGGTACTCTTGGTTGTCAAAAACTGCCCTTGAGCCCTCACTTATCTATGACTATGGCCTTGCCTTCTCCCGTAATGAGCTTCAAAAAGAGGATTTAGCCTACTTCAATCATGAGTTTCTTCAGAGCATGGGCATATCAGTTGCCAAGCATAGGCTTGAGATTCTCAAGCTTGCTAGGAAGGAAGTTGGAGAAACCCCTAATAGCCTGTCCAAGCTCATTTTGGCAATCAACAAAACCAGAAAGAGCTTTAACAAGTATGTTAACAAGTTGGTTCACCATGAGAATAACTCGATTAAGCTGCTGCCGGAGCCGGGTCGTTATCGAGATCAGTGGAGAGGAGGATTGACAAGGAAGTGCAACAGTGAGAAGGAGGTGAACATTGAGCAGCCAGTGCGGAGAACCAGGAAGATAGCAAAATCTGGCCCCCTGGATTATAGAGTACAAGAGAAGTTGCCTGCCCCTCCCAGGAGCCTAAAATTGTCTGGGCCACTAGACAGAAAAATGCAGGAGAAACTGGTGTTCAACTATAAGAGCCCCGTAACATCTGGTCCTATTGATATTGCAATTGCACAAGAGAGGTTGATTCTCACAACAAATAGGAGCCCAAAACTATCAGCACCTCTTACTTATGTAAGACCTCCAAGCCCAAAGATTCATGGTGACTACTACAAGGAAAAGACAGGTGGGGACTATGGTGATCAGACATTGTGGGCTGCAATGTTTCAGGACATGAAACCCACTTGACTTCACCACATGTCTTTCATAGTTTTGAGTGGAAAGGTAAGATACATGTCATTCAGTTGTTTCCTTCCACTCAGAGGGGCTTCCCAATATGCCTTTGCATCTGAACCTGATTATGATATAAGGTTAGGGTGCCCCAATATTAGTATACTAAAGTAGTATTGGACGGTTTTATTTATCATCAACACGCAGCTCATAGTTTTATACTCATTTTGAGTTCATTTCAGCTAAATTTTCGAGATTTATGGTTTGATAGGATGTTTTTGAGTTGTCAAATCCTTCATTTTGGTAACCTTCATGTCCTTGTAATGAAAAAAGAAAAATAAACCATAGATTGTGTGCTGTGAGCTTTCTTCTAATTTCTGAGTTTGCAACAGTATGGGAACAAGTTCCTGAACCAACTATTCTTAGTTTCATTTCCTGAACCAGATTCTTCTAGGTGATTTCCATATCTTCAATAGTGTAAGAACGCTGTTCTATGTTGCTTGAAAGTAAAGTTTTGAGGTGCAGGCATTAACTAGCTGCTTCACAAGTAGCAAACAAGTTTGATTTAGCTGCTCTGTAAAACAATACAATTATATTTCATCTGCCTGCATGTGTCTCAGAAGTTGCGATCATGACCAACCTCTCTTATTCAATTTAACTAAATGTTGGTATCTCTCGGCATCTACATTCTTTAAATTCTTGTCTATAAATACAAATATAACTTTCTGTCTGTTCATTTAAACAAAGGGACCACAGCCTACTGGCACATATAAAAAGCATGGTTAAAGGCTACACCTTTGCTTGTTTTGCAAGGATCCAGAGTTTTGATAGAACATGGTAAAAAGCCTGTCGAAAAGTTGTAGAACAGTTGGGATTAGGAGTTTTATTGCATTTGCCTTTGGTAGTTCCTTTATGGGTCCATATTACAATCCAAGTTGATGGAGCTATTAGAATAAGAAGTCAGGAAAAGATGTATCTGATAAAAATTTGATTTGTTCTAAGTAAATTAATGAAGATATACTAGCTATTTCCATTCTGTTTTCAGGCAAAATGAAGATAGTTTTATGGCATTTTGTGTTTGGAACCTAATGGTTCAATGCATATATAATACTTCATGTACAAAATCAATTAGAAAAAGAAGAGCCATTACTGCATTGGGTTTAAAAGTATTTAATAATTCCAGCTTGCATTACCATCCTCCATAATCACAATACAGACCTACTTGCAAAGCCATTTATTAACAATGGTAATATGCCCCCATTATCAAGTTATCAACTACTCACCAATGCAATTCTAGACTAATTCTATAGCATGGATGTGTTTATGAGTAAATAGACAGGCATCTAAACATGAACTGCATTAAATAAAGTTTGTGAAGCAAAAACTTGCTAAAGTAAAAATAGAAATACCTAAGCTTAGCTCAATTGATTCATACAATACGGTGTCTGTAAATTTGGGTTATATCAGCTACCCCATTTTTTATCTCTAAGCTGCAGCCTCCTTTATGCCAAAAAGAACAAAAAACAAAGGTAGCCTAAGATGTGCTGCAAAAGTAGTCTTCCAAAATATCTTAATCTTCCACACTCCGTCCCAAACAATCTTAGTGTAAGACCCAATCAATAAAGCCCAAGCACATTTGTAAGCTATGTTACTCAAATTCAAGCAGAGGTGTGAGATATGGGTATGTATCTAAGGTCTCACTGATCAATTGAGTTTAAACTAGTTTGTTATCATGTGCAATGTAAGAATTTGATTGTATATATCAATTAAAAATGTATTACATTTATTTATTAAAAATTTGTTGCAAAATTTCTAACCTTTCAAAATTATTATGATTTAAAAAATTAAAAAAAATTCTTTTAGAATCTTGATAGTTTATATTATGATTTATGAATGATTTTAATTTAATTTAAAAAAATTTGTTGAAAAATAAAATAAATGTGTTTGCAAACCCTATGCAAGTTCACTGTTTATATGAGATCAAAAGTCCTTCAATCTAGCCAAGTAAATCACATGCAAGTTTGATCATCCTGTCTGTCTCGACATGTGGACAACGATTGCTTAGGAATATATGAGTTCAAAAGGCCTTCAATGAAGCTTTACTCTGTAGGATATGATAGTAGATAACAGGTCATAAACATTTTTTTTATATACTATGTAACTCAAAGGTAGATAATCCTATCCGCCTAATATCTCGACAAAATTTACTAAGCTATTCCTAAATTAATAACGTGTTCAAGTAGACACTTCTTTCATATTAGTAATAAACATCATCAGCAAAATCAATGATAATCCTATCAATATGACGTATAGAAGTGCTTGTAGTATACTAATATGCTACATCACTTCTGATGGTGAGAAGGAAAAATAACAGAAGTACAAGTTTATATTTCCCAACATAAGCACAATAAAGGGCACACCCGGTGAGCAATAAAAGAACCTGAAATTTACTTATGCTACTGTCAGAACTTAAGTTAATTCCTTATATAAATATAAATATATATGTATATGAATATGTAACAAGCTTCATCAACCAGACAGAATGCATAGAAGGCATATTTTCCTGTGAGCGACAGAGCTTGGTACTACAAGCTAAAAGCAAAAAGCACATGATGTAAATTCATTACCTTCAAAACTTTATTTATATATTAATACAAATATTATGCTCACATTTGTAATATTTTTTATGAATTAAAACCACAATATATATAGTGAGAGAAAATGAGAAATTGGTTTGGAGAAAATTAGGTATATGTGCAGATTAGGGATATTTGTGGAATTTTTTTAAATTTAAAGAATTAGATCTTTTTTGCAGGATGTTGGTGCACTGCACAAGATTTATTTAAATATATATATGTTAACCATTGGATCGCTTACATTTAGAAAATTAGGGACGTTGATTTTCTAACTTTTGGGACCAACAACTATAATCTGCAAAAAGAAAAAATTCCCAAGCGACTAAAATTTTTCCTATATATATCCCCTACATTTATAATTTTTTTCTTTTAATTTTATTCATCTATTCTCTCAACTCTCTTATTCTTAATTTTCTATCTTAATTTCTCTCTTTTTTTTTCTTAAATTCTTCTTGTCTTAATTTTCTATCCTAACCGTTTGTAATTTCTTGAATTTTATTTGATTTCCATCATCTTAAAGATTTTAAAAATGTCAATGCCTCTAATTTGTTTGGATCACAAACACATTTTACAAATGGTAAAAAATATTATTATATTTTTTATTTTAATTAATATCATTATTAAGTTAATATTTTTTTTTTGTTTTTACATAATTAGGATAGAGATCGGATTATCGAAACATATATACATAATTTAAGTGCAAGAGCACTACATGTTATTAAACAGTACTTGGAAGATGCATGATTCTTACACGTGTCCCGTATGCTCGACGGAACTAAATTGGAGCCCACACTTCTCAATGCTTTGCTAGAATGATGGAGACCCAAAACATACACATTTCATCTTTCGTGCGGCGAGTGTATGATTACTCTCAAGGATATGACATTACAACTTGATCTATTAATTGATGGATCAGTTATTACAAGGGTAGTGTGCGTTGGTGATTGGAGGGCAATTTGCCACCATATTAGATAAGGTGCCAAACAAATTTTGTGGTAACCGAATATATATGAAATGGTTACATTCATATCTCCACAACTCTTCTAATGTGGTTGAAAGACAACAATTCACTCGAATATTCATACTGAAGTTGATCAGGAGTCTTCTAATACCAAATAAATTGTAACACCTCTAACCCGTATCCGTCGCCGGAATGGGGTTACGAGGCATTACTAAACGAAAGCACAATTCCAAACATTATCATATTAAATCAAGTCATAATCATATAGATTTAACAATCGTATTACATATTCGAATCATACGTTCATTGCAATTCAAGATTTAAATCACATCAATGCTTATGACTTAATCCAATATCTAATCATAATTTAATTATCATTCACCACATAAATTAAATAAAACATAATCCAAAATATATATATATATCCAAAACAATTCAATACATATACAGAACATATAGCATATCAATAATTTCATTATGGAATATTAAACCTATAGTTTCTATTCTTAAATAAGTCATGTATATATATAAGTTATTTATCAATTGAACTAATTTTCATTACTAACCTTTTCTTTCATTTATGGGGCTTTAATGTGTTAATCTATTTGTAATTCAGGTATTAGCATATTAACACAACTTAATAACAAATATTCGGTTATAAATAACCCGTTTCAATTCTATGTCTACTTGGCTAACTCAATGCATTTATACATGTTTAATAGTTTATAAATATCTAACGAATTTATATTGCCATGCACATATACATATCAACCATATTATAAACACATATATGTACATGAATAAATATATAAACTCACATCAAACAAGCCATGTTCAATTACTTAAATATACTTATCCATTGTCATATCGCCAATCAACTTATAGCAACTATTTTTATTTATTAACATATAATTCACTAAAAAAAATTATCAATCAATTCAATATAAATATATAACTTCCTTAAGTACCGAATCCCATATAACTCATAAATATTATTCATGCCGTACAACATATGACCAAATGCTATTGCCTTAATCTCATTCAAATGCAACCATGTATCAAATATAACTATTAGTATGATATATTATTCTTAACTGTCCAAAACTTATCCAAACTAACTAGCATGCTATATAAAAATATATATCATGACCGTTAACAAGCCATTTCCAACACAACATAAAAATATATATCATGACCGTTAACAAGCCATTTCCAACACTTACATCACTAAACACATGTACCATGCATAACATAATATATAACATTATAACCGGAATAGTTTAGATCATAACCAAAACAAAACTATACCAAACTTAGGAATTAAGCCATTTTCGCATGGCTAGAGATTTACACAACCAAAATTTCATTATTTCAAAGTATGTCTCAGCCTATACATGCCATAATTTGAGTTTAACTATTTAAATACCGAAGCAGTGGATAGCGTGAATGACTTTGCTAACGATCCCCGAGCTTGTAACTTGAATCCAAAATCTATAAATCAGAAATAAATATATACACAATAAGCTATTATAGCTTAGTAAGTCATAAGCAAATGAACAACTCAATAATATTAACTATTCAACTAAACTAAATCAAATTATATCATCGATACAACATTTAATCACAAACATATAAACATCATTAATGACGTATTTTCCCACATAAAAATCACCTTGGCTGAATATCCATATGGTCCAATTAACATTTTAACATTCAATTTTCCAAGCCAATAATCATTGTAAAAACCTAATCCACATACTCTCTAATACATAAGCTCACATATCACAATAAACTTTATATACCTAAACTTGGTATGTGACCGAATATACATAGTCTCATATATGCACATTGTTAGGAATCATTTCATTAATACTCAATTTCCTTAGTCATAAGACCGAATACACATACCAATCTCACATTGATTCAACATATGCATAACAGATTACTTGTAGCAAATATCAAGTTATATACTTACTCTTTTACTAATAGCCAACAAGCTAATTCATACCTGGCCATTTAGCTCGTTTTACACATCCATACATGATTTACATTTGCCCGATGAACCATTCAGAATTGGATAGGACACTCGGATAATCACACATATCGTACAATGCCAACGTCCCAGACGTGGTCTTACATGTAGTCACATATCGATGCCACTGTCCCAGACAGGGTCTTACTCGTAAACACATATCGAAAACACATATCGATGCCATGGTCTTACTCGCACAAATATATCGAAAATCCTATGTCATGACATATGTATCTTAGCAATTCCTAAGGTTCATACAGGGTTTTCGGACGTCGTAAGTCGGTCAAAACGAATGCTTGAACATGGTTACCAAGCTTATACACATTCGGCAATTACATGTATAAATTCATACATTACATACCAGCATATACATTTAACATTTAACTACAATTAGGCACGTCTATTTGCTTATAAACTTACCTCGGACGATATAAAACGGAACAGGGCAGCTAGTCAACAACCTTTCTTTTCCCCCGATCAGAATCCGATTTCTTTCGTTCTTGATCTAAACATATTCAAATTAAGCTCATTCAAATATATTTTCATTCAATTTGGTCCAAAAACACATAAAGAGGAAAATTACCATTTTACCCCTGACATTTACACTTTTTACAATTTAGTCCCTATTGCACAAAACACAAAATATACAAAATTTCAAGATACCCATGTTTGGCCGAATGTTCCTAGTGTTTATATAAGTTCATATATTTCATTTATTTCACATTTTAATCCCTCAAATTATTATTTTTGCAATTAAGCCCTAATTACTCAAAATCACCAAAAACTCCAATACAAAACATGTTAATCTAAAACATATTTTTCATTTTTCATCATCAAACAACAAAAATCACAAGCTATCAACAATGGCACAACTCAAAATATTCATCAAAATGAAAAATTAAAGCATGGGTCTTGAAGATTACTAAGCAACGATCTTAAAAACGTAAAAATTATCAAAAACCAAACAAAAACGAACCTTGATTGAGCTTGAGTAAGAGCCGAAACCTATCTTCCTCTTTTTCTTTTCTTGTTTGTACTATTCGGTCACTCAAACGATAAAATTAAATCACAAAAATTTCACAAATATAAATTCACACAAAATAAACACAGAATATAATTTTTAAATATTTTTTTAACTCGGATTCATGGTCCCGAAACTACCGTTCTAATTAGGGTCTAATTTGGGTTGTTACATAAATCTTGAAATTTAGTACATTTAAGGTGACTCTTACAACTAATCGACCTAAAAGAAGTCGAATGACTCAGTTAGGGATCAACTGTCTCAACTATATTGTATCGAGAGATTTATCGGAGAATTGAAGCATAAAAAATTAAAATCGGTGATTGTACAGTCCTTCAATCATTTATAAATTATAATTAATAAAATTTAATTTAAACTATTTTATAATAACTATTTTCTACTATTAATTAAATAAATTATTTATAAAATTAAATAGTGGCTATAAAACAACAAAAAATAAAGTAAATTTTAAAAAGTTAAAATAATTAATGAAACTTAAAAAATTTAAATGTGAAAAACAATAAATAATACTAATAAATTTTAAAGAGATAAAACAAGTAATGAAATTAAAAGAAAAACTAAACGTGACATTTATATATATATATATATATATATATATATATATAAACAACAACAACAACAAAATGTGACATGATAACATGAAAGGGGTAGGGAGGAGCACCAATATGGGTTAGAGGATTTTTATTCCCGGAGTTAACTAAAAGATTTAAGCTCTTGGTTTGCATCACGTTGAAAGTTAAAATCCTTGGCAAATGATAAAAAGAAAAATCTAATGAGTTACTTTGTGGATAAATGGGTACTGGAACAAGATATTTATATCAATAAAAACTTCGCTTCGAAGAAAATAAATAAATAAAAGACTTTCAAAGTTTTTATCATCCAAGTTCTCTATAGAGATTTTATTCATATGTTACAGGTCGCGGATCAAAACCTGTTATGATTGCATATAAAATATTCCATGAAAGTCAATTAATTAAATAACGTACATTTAATTTATTTGAACTGGTCCGATTCGTGGAACCTATAGAGAAGCCCTAGGCAAATCCCACATCGACAAAACACGAGAGAGACTTGGACTATATAAAGGGTTAGCAACACTTAAGTGGTAAGAGAACTTTTTGGGGTATTTGGGCGCTCCCAAGAACAAAGTCGTAAGGATCATGTACACCTAAAACAAACAATATCTTACCGAGTTGGGTGTTGACTATAACATTTATTGGTATAAGAGTCACTCGACGTGCCTCTTGAGCAATGGTGGGGCAAACCTCAGTGAGGACACTGAGTCCTTAAGAGGGGGTGAATGTAACACCTTAGGTAAATTTCACATTGGCAAAACACGGAAGAGATCTGGGCTATATAGATGGATAACAACACTTAAGTGGTAAGTGGCCTTTTAGGGGGTTTATGGGAGGGTCATGTGCTCCCAAAATGGACAATATCTTACAGGGATGGGTGTTGGCTCTAAATGTAACCTCCTAACCCGGCCTAAACGTTAGCCTCAAATTCGGGAGATTACATCAGCCACTAAGATGACCTAATATGACCGAAGTTTATAAAATAACCATTTTAAAACATTTGTTTATCTTAGAAGAAAACATACATCGATTTTTAGAAAAACATATGGGTTAAAAAAAGTTTTAATTTAACTCACCTAAGTGACGGTGTCTATTTTTTTTATAACTAAGTCAATTTATTTATTCTTCCCAAAATTTGTTTATAGTTTAGCAGTGGAAAAAGTGATATCTAGTCTAGTTTCACTAAAAACCATATTTCACGCTTAATAAATTAAAATCCGTATTTCAACTTTTTAAATTAAAAACAACCTAAATTTCATGCATGCCATATCAAACCAAAACCAAAAGTCCCATGCCATAATTTAGATAAAATATTGCAATCTCTGAATAACAGGAATTTTCAAATAATAAATATAAGAATATTTTAATAACAAAGCTGAGTCGAGTCCCTCTAAATGTTGTGTCCACATTCTAACCTAGTGGGTTATCTATAAAGATGGAAATAAAAGGGGACTGAGCTATAAAGTTCAGTGTGAGTTCAGTCACAAGAAAACTAAAAAAAATAATAATAATAAAGCACATGAATTAGCAATTCTGAGATTAAACACAACCATAAAGCACTTCAGATTAATGATTTTTTTACATAAAACACTTTAGTTTACTATCTAGATATTCATAGTTTTATATACATATGCTTATGAATGCAATGTAGTTTCAAATTAACAAAAAAGTCTTACCCAACTCCGCTACACACCTTACTTCTGAGTTCCCCAAAACTCATCTACCATATCACTTTGGATTGTGGACAAGCCACCATTTATTTGTAGTTAAACTACCACTTTGTAAAGAAAAACGTGGGTAAACCACTAGTATTATAGATAAAAACATTTGTAGTTACTACCACTTATTGTGAGTACACAACATGGTTGCAGATTAAGCAAACTGCCACTGGGTTTGTGGATAGCCACATATTTGCAGTTACTGCCACTTGTTGTGAGTGCACAATATAATGGCAGATTAAACAAACTACCACTGAGTTTTGTGGATGAGCCACCACTTGTTTGCAGACATAATAAATGGCCACTCTTCCTTCGTACAATGTCCCGCCCCATGCAATGCACTATGTCATGCTTTGTATTATAAAAAAATCAACACTAGTTGTAACACCCCTTTCCCACGTCCGTCATCAGAATAGGGTACGAGGTGTTACCAGACTCAAACGCATGCATACAAACATTTCCAGGTCATAAAATTTCGTTCAAATTTAAAACTTTTCAATTTCTATCTTAAAGTCCCTTATATAGGCCTACGAGGCCCAAAACATACATTGGAGGTGGTTAGGGACTAAATCGAGAACTTTTGAAACTTTTGAGACACTAAGAAAATTTTCATATTTCGGAGAGTCACACGTTCGTGTGGGCAAGCCGTGTGGTCACACACACCCATGTGGCTCAGGAAACGCCCGTGTCCCTCACCCGTGTCCCCCACCTGTGTAACTCTCTATTTATGATGTCATCACCCATTTAGGGTCACACGGCCATGTCACACGCCCGTGTGCTAGGCCGTGTGGCCATCCGTGTAGATGATAGTTAAGCTATTTACCAAGCCTTTTTGCATCCAAAAACACTTGCACACCCATACTAAGTTTATCAACACACAACATGGCATTTTTAGGCATCCCAATATCCACACCATGGCATTCACACACTATTTATAAATCACATTCATCATGCACAACCACTCACACACTTAACTAATATAACATGAAACTTACTCAGCCATTCACATTTAGTATTTACCACACATAATTATCACACATTCACTCATCCAACCCAAACAAGCATGCACATCCATGTAATGCTTCATCATAGACTTATAACATAGCAAATATTGGCCACACTAAATGGCCTTATATAACAATGACCATCAATTAGCATAGGCCAATATTCTAGGCCAACTCATAATATCATGTACACAATAACCAAATCCCTATACATGCCATACACTTAAAATGTTAGAAAATCATTAATACTCATCAATAGCTTGTTAGTGTGATAGGATCTCCGACGAACTCCAACTCGAGCTAGCATCTGTGACACTATAAGAAAAAGGAAAGGAAGAGAGAGTGAGCATATATCTTAGTAAGTAGGTATGTAAATAATAAATAATTTATTAACATACTTTTAACAATCCTCATAATATGTTCTCAAGATAATGCAATCATAATTGCACAAAGTTCCACTATTCACTTATGTTAATATCAAGCTGTCTACGTGAGTTATAGTCACTAAATTATTTATATCTTGAGCTACGAAACTCCAAATTAAGTTTCGCTAATTTTTCTTGAAACTAGACTCACATAAAGTTGCTGAAAATTTCAAGCTCCGATGGCCATTTTTCTTAGAGAAAATTGGAGGAGAGAAGAAGATAGAAAAAAAAGAAGATGATAACTAGGCTTTTTATTATTATTTTATTCATTAGTCAAATTTTTTCACCTAATGCCAACTAACCATTGACTTTTTATGATTTTTGTCTCCATATCCAGCCACCACATTAATATTTGTCTATTTCCTTAATAAAGACCTCTATTTTAACGTTCCATAGCTAATTAACACCTTTAGCTAAGAGAACAAAATTTTTATATTTTATGCGATTTAGTCCATTTTTCAAAATTAAGCATGCAATCGCTTAAATTAATTCACCAAAATTTTCAAACATCCATATAATCATGCTATAACACATAAAATAACATTAAAATAATTTTTTGACCTCGAATTTGTGGTCTCAAAACCACTATTTTGAATAGGCCCAAAATCGGGCTGTTACAAATCTTCCCCCCTTTAGGGATTTTCGTCCCTAAAAATCTTACCAGAAGAAGTTACCTTCAACTCTCATGAAACACTTTCACTAACTTTCCAGAATCATAAATCGATTTAACCTCGTATATCTCTTTCCAATAACCTTTAAACTTTAGCACCCAAGGTCGGAGCACATCGTCAAAATCTGAATTACTCTCTCCGGAATACATATACTCAGTAATTTGTCAAATAAGAACTCTGCACATACTGAAATCATCATATGGATCTTTTCCAAATAATTAGCGACAATCCAAATAACATCTTCCTTTTCAAAAATTATAACAATCCCTATATGAAACTTATGGTAACTTTATCTCATCATCACTCCCATACCATCACTGACTGTTTTAGTCCTGCATACACTTGGTTTCGGCTTACTTGATAACAAATAGACATCTAAACATAAACTCGAAAATATAGTGATACATATTCAATCACTAGAACATCTACTCATATAACTGCTCATTTTATTATTCTTGGGTGAATAGACGTGCTACTACTGAGCCTCATATCAAAGACTTCTGCATAAGTTCTGGATTCATCAATACGTAAATTCTATCTCGAAATAACATTAATAACAGGAATTATGTCTAATCTGAAATTTAACATCAAAAGTAAACTCACTCTAAACTCATTTAGATTACCATTTACTATCGTATTTCTGAGCTTCTCAGTTTCGCAAAGAAAACCTCACTTTAGCATTTAATATGGCTAGAATTAAACAATCATCACATAAGATCAATCGAGTAATCAACTCGAACCAATTAAACGAGGATTTTTCCTTCAGGCATCTGCACTATATTTGCTTTTCGAAAGGTAAATCAATAGTTACACATACTCTTGTAATAACTCAAGTCATTAACACTGTCTTAAATTCAATTTTTTTTTATTTTTTTTATTTTTTGCAACATTAGATACTTTAACCCATCAGGATTTGGGAAGCATATGAAATTATCCGTTGAACACACTATATCATCGAATTCACAACACGGACATAAAAGTGGTCGTCTCTAAATCACCGGTCGAACAATTCTTTTTGATGTAACTTTAATCGTCTAAAAGTACAAACTACCTCTTTACATTCTTGTATTAAGACACATTCCAATTATTTATATACAAGACAGAACAACATCCAGTAAAATAGATGAATAGTCTCACATAAATTTTACCACCGACTTTATTCCCACATATTAGGATAGAATCCCAAAGAGATGAGGCAATGCCATTCATAATTCAAACAAACCATCAATACTTTCATCTAACATTAGCTAACATTCTCACTCGATAAGAATTTCATCAGAAAACGGGCATTCACGTGAATCCCTGAGGATGAATGAATATATACTCAGAATACTTAGAAAAGATCATTATAATCTATTCAACCATAATTGTTATACACAGACATCTTTACAATTCAAACATCATTTCTCTGATTAATCCTATTATCATAAACCTCTGTATTATTCCACTCACTAACGAAAATCAATTCGGAAGAACTTTCAGTAAACACATTTTTAGACTCCATACCTAATTGAGTCCATTAGCCGAGACTAACTTCTTCTTTAACCGTGTTATTGCATAATCCATATAATCTTTAAAACAATCTAATATTTCTTTTAAAACTGAGTTCGTTTATCACACTATACTCAACTTTTTTTTTATTACTAATTATTTCACCACTGACCTCTCTAGTTCACACTTATGAACTTATTCAACATGATTCTCGTAAAATTTTGTCATAAAGCAACATTAGTAAGGGGGTGAGGTCGTAAAGCCTCTAACTTGACTTTCATAAATACACACATATGTCTTAGCATTCATCACTAATGTAATACCATCATAATCACATAGTTCATTCCAAACAAATTAACACACGTATTTATTATACAAATGTTTTCTGTCATCCACAATTTCAAACAATGAATTTACTTACTTGAGCTCAATATTAATATCTAATTAAATTCCAACACTTAGCTTCCATTTTACTTATCGACATTTGTCAAATTATAGAATGCCTTAGGGGTTTGAGTACGCCGTTTACTTGATGCCATAATCCAACTATGGTCTTACACAAAATCACAATGTCGTAGCCCAGCTATGGTCTTACATGTCATTACGATGCCATAGCCCAGCTATGGTCTTACATTCCATACTTTGCCATGGCTCAACCATGGTCTTATCCGTCAATTCTTCATTGAACGATCATACTCATTTCCTGCATTCTACTCAATTGATCTTCCAATTCAATTTTCATACTATTATAATATTCATGGTTCAATAACAAAGACATAAAACAAAACATCATATTATCTCTAATTTAACAATTGAACATAAGATTCTACCATATGAACATACCGATTACACTTATTCAAGCAAGTGTACATAAACACACATTCCATCTATTTGAGTAAATTTGCTTACCATATTCACTTAATCAAATATGTTGACCACATAACATCATATACATGCCAAGCAAACACAGTTGGGATTATCACCATATAAACTTTCATTTTATTCTATGTTTCCTTCGTACATCAACACATACATATCATGAACTTCTATTCATACCTTTCTATGTTTCGTCTCATCATAAACACATTTCAATCACCTCAATATCATTTTTCAGAATTATTGAAAACAGCTCGGTTGGAAGTTATCTCTATCTTAACAAAATAATTTCGTTAAAGACGAGAGATTTCACACTATCACGAGTAGTAATATAACATGTATAGCTAGACTCACATACGTTATGTTAGTCTGAGAACCGACTAAATCGTAGCTCTGATACCACTAAATGTAACACCCTTTGGCCACGTCTGTCGTCAGAATAGGGCACGAGGTGTTACCAAAATCAAACGCCTACATACAAATATTTCCAGGTCATAAAATTTTATTCAAATTTAAAACTTTTCAATTTCTAACTTAAAGTCCCTTATATGGGCCTATGAGGCCCAAAACATACATTGAAGGTGGTTACAGACTAAACCGAGAACTTTTGAAACTTTTGAGACAGTAAAAAAATTTTCATATTTTAGAGAGTCACACGACCGTGTGGGCAGGCCGTGTGATCACACACGCCTGTGTGGCTCAGGACACCCTGTGTCCCCTACCCGTGTAACTCTCTATTTATGACGTCATCACCCATTTAGGGTCACACGGCCATGTCACACTCTCGTGTGCTAGGCTGTGTGGCCATCCGTGTAGATGATAGTTAGGCAATACACCTAGCCTTTTTCCATCCAAAAACACTTGCACACCCATACTAAATTTATCAACACACAACATAGCATTTTTAGGCATCCCGATAACCACACCATGGTATTCACACACTATTTATAAATCACATTCATCATGCACAACCACTCACACACTTAACTAATATAACATGCAACTTACTCAGCCATTCACATTTAGTATTTGCCACACATAATTATCACACAGTCACTCATCCAACCCAAACAAGCATGCACATCCATGTAATGCTTCATCATAAACTTATAACATAGCAAATATTGGCCACATTAAATGGCCTTATACAACAATGACCTTCAATTAGCATAGGCCAATATTCTAGGCCAACTCATAATATCATGTACACAGTAACCAAATCCCTATCCATGCCATACACTTAAAATGCTAGAAAATCATTGATACTCATCAATAGCTTGTTAGTGTGATAGGATCTCCGACGACCTCCAACTCGAGGTAGCATCTATGACACTATAGGAAAAAGGAAAGGAAGAGAGAGTAAGCATATAGCTTAGTAAGTAGGTATGTAAATAATAAACAATTTATTAACATGCTTTTAACAATCCTCATAATATGTTCTCAAGATAATGCAATCATAATTGCATAAAGTTCCACTATTCACTTATGTTCATATCAAGTTGTCTACGCGAGTTATAGTCACTAATTTTTTTATATCTTGAGCTACGAAACTCCAAATTAAGTCTCGATAATTTTCTCTAAAACTAGATTCACATATCTCTTTACCATAAAATTTCCAGAATTTTTGGTTTAGCCAATAAGTACATTTTATTCTTTAAAATCGTCTCTATTTTTCTATCCAATAGTTTCGATCCTTCTTCACTAAAAATTAATTATCTCCTCATACGAGACTCGGATGATGTTCTCGTTTGATACTCTTGAAAATAAATTCATTAAGAATAAAAAAATTTTAAACTATAACTCGTAATTATTTTTATACTATTTTTAATGATTTTCCAAAATTAGAACAGGGGATTTCGAATTCATCCTAACCCTGTCCCACAAAAATTAAAACATCTCATAATAAGAAATTTTTTTGCTTACACTGTTTTTCTATGTGAAACTAGGCTCAATAAGATTTAATTTCATATCTTATTCAACCTATAATTCAATTTCCATAATTTTTGGTGATTTTTCAAAGTTATACAATTGCTCCTATCTAGAATTGTTTTACTGCTAACTTTACTCATTCATAATTTCTTTGTATTAACATCCATTTAATCATACATAACACCAAAGCATATCCTTAACTAGCCATTCCAATAGCTAGTCATTATCAAATATTTACATGTCATTCATTGGCCAATTTAACCTATACATCAACAACAAAACTTAAACTTATCATGTCTCAATTTAATTTGGCCTAAAAGCCTCACACATGATCATCAATCAAATTTACCACCTATTTATACATCATAAGTATAGGCTTATAATTACAAGGTCATCACAAGATCATTTTCATAGGTAGGACTTACTCATTTACATTCTTATCAAATGTCTCATATACATCGAATTCATTACTCATGAACTTTGCGTACATACCTGTACCTTTTCTACATGATCATACCTTGATATTTCTTTGACATAATCTTTGGATTTGCCCGTTGAACCTCTTGGGATACTAAGGATACTCGGGAAAACTCGTACATGACATATCGCACCAATGTCATGTTCTAGAATGGTCTTACATGGAAATCTCATATCGATGACAATAGCCTAGCTATGGTCTTACACGATGCCTTATGCCGATGCCATGTCCCAGACATGGTCTTACACTGGCTCACATAATAATGCCGATGTCATGTCCCAGATATGGTCTTACACTGGCTCACATAACAATGCCGATGCCATGTCCCAAACATGGTCTTACACTAGCTCACGTAACGATGCCGATGCCATGTCCCATACATGGTCTTACACTAGCTCACGTAATGATGCCGATGCCATGTCCCAAACATGGTCTTACACTAGCTCACATAATGATGCCTATGCCATGTCCAAGATGTCTTACATTGGCTCGCATAACGATGCCGATACCATGTCCCAAACATGGTCTTACACTGGCTCGTGTAACGATGCCGATGCCATGTCCTAGACATGGTCTTACATTGTCTCACATAACGATGCTGATGCCATGTCTTACACTAGCTCACGTAACAATGCCGATGCCATGTCCCAGACATGGTCTTACACTAGCTCACATAACAATGCCGATGCCATGTCCCAAACATGGTCTTACACTAGCTCATGTAACAATGCCGATGCCATGTCCCAAACATGGTCTTAACTGGCTCACATAACGATGCCGATGCCATGTCCCAAACATGGTCTTACACTGGCTCACGTAACAATGCCGATGTCATGTTCCAGACATGGTTTTACACTGGCTCACATAACGATGCCGATGCCATGTCTCAGATATGGTCTTACACGGTTACACATATTGCCATGGTCCAGCCATGGTCTTTACCGTCAATTCATAAGATGTCGTAATTCGATCATACTCAACCCTGCATTTCTCTTAATTTGATCTTTCAATACAATCTCGTATTTTTATATTATTCATGATCCAATAATAACATACAAAATAATACATGATATTGATTAAGCATTTAAACATATCAAATTTAATGCTTATTAACATATGAACTTACCTCGGTATGAAACGACAAAATAAGTCAATTACTCCATTATCTTACTTTTCCCCCGATCTAATTTCGAATTTCATCTTCCTTGATCTATAACAACACATTTAATTTATTTATTCATCATGCTACTCAAATTAGCCCAATTTCACATTTTTGGTAAAATTACATTTTTACCCTTATACTTTGTCATATTTACACTTTTACCCCTAGGCTCGTAAAATGAAATGTGTTTAATTTCTTTACTACCCATGCATAGCCAAATCTTTTTCATGCTTAGAGCAGCCCACATTTTTCATTATTTCACACATTTACCACATATTTTACAACTTTTACAAAATGGCCCATTTTAGGTGTTTTCATGAAAATCATTTAACAAAAGTTGTTTATTTAACAACCAATATTCATTTTCTTTCATAAAAATGAAGCAAAAAACATGAATATTCTCATGGAAAAACCCTAAAATTTTAACCATTTTGCAAAATAGTCCCCTCATAAGCTAGATTAAGTTATAAGGGTTCAAAAAAACATAAAAATCAACAAAAATGACCATCAAAATCACTTACTTGCAAGGGTCTAAAGTTGCTGAAATTTTCAAGCTTCCATGGCCATTTTTCTTAGAGAAAATCGGTGGAGAGAAGAAGATAGAAAAAAAAAAGAGATGATAACTAGGCTTATTATTTTTTTTTTATTCATTAGTCAAATTTTGTCACCTAATGCCAACTAACCATTGACTTTTCATGATTTTTGTCTCCATATCCAGCCACCACATTAATATTTATCTATTTCCTTAATAAGGACCTCTATTTTAACGTTCCATAGCTAATTAACTCCTTTAGCTAATAGAACAAAACTTTTATACTTTATGCGATTTAGTCCGTTTTTCAAAATTAAGCATGCAATCGCTTAAATTAATTCACCAAAATTTTTAAACATCCATATAATCATGCTATAACACATAAAATAACATTAAAATAATTTCTCGACCTCGAATTTGTGGTCTCGAAACCACTATTCCAACTAGGCCCAAAATTGGGATGTTACGCTAGTAGTAGATATGTAACATGTTCTCAATTCATCACTAACACATAACATGTTTATAATGTTCTTCGTAGGGCGGTAACAATATTATCATCTTTAGTTTATCAAAAAACACATGACATTCACATATCATGCGATGTAATAAGAGCAGTTAAGGCATTAAATAAAAATTTTAGGATTCACACAAGATTATAGACCTAATTGAGCAAGGAAAAACTCTAAAAATAATTCAGGGAATGTACAGGGATTAAACTTAACATATCATACTTTTACATAATATTAATAATTTAAATCAATTACTCATGGATTCTAGCCTGAATTATTCTGTTAGGGACTTAATTGAACAAAACTAAACATTAAAAATAGGTTAGGAATTAATCAGGGACTAAACTGAATAATATATAAAATTTTAGGCAAAACTATAAAATTTAAAAAAAAAAGTAAAACTATAAAATTTGAAAAATAGGGATAAAACTGTAAAGTCTAAAAATAAGGGCTAAATTGGAAAATTTGGAAAACATGGGCAAAACTTTAAATTTTGGAAAAAATAGGGCAAAATTGTAAAATTAAAAAAATAAGGGATAAACTATAAAATTTGAAAAAAATAAAGACAAAACTGTAAAATTTGAAAATTAGTGACAAAGTTGTAAAATCTAGAAAATAGGGGGAAAACTGTAAAATATAGAAAATAAGGGAAAAATTGTAAAATCTAGAAAATAGGGACTAAACTATAAATCTGACAAGTAGGGGCAAAACTGTAAAATCTAAAAAAAGGACACACAATCGTTTGGAATGCCCTAGACCATGTGGAGAGGTTACACGGTCATGTGGCTGGATCATGTAATAGATTTAGGTTGTGTGAAAATAAAAAAACCTAGGGTTTCAGGGGAACATGGTTGTATGAGGGGCCGTATGCCCTATCCTAGGCACAATTTTGCCTGATTTACTCGTAAAAGAACACACTCCTTTTTACTGGGATCTCGAGCGACATTCCTCACGTTTGAATCTGGTCCAGGGTACCTAAATCAAGTCCTTCAAACGATATTTATGTAACATCCCAAATTAGGGCCTAGTCGGAACAGTGGTTTCAGGACCACAAATCTGACGTAAGAAATTTTATTTTTATTATATTTTTATGGTCTAAAATTTCACTGAATGATTTCGTGAAAATCTCATTCGAAAATTTTGACATTTGGGCACTCAATTTAGTCAAAAGGACTAAATTGTAAAAAGTGCAAAAATTGAGTTCTACATGTTAGAGGTGTCAAATTGTTATGAAATTTTAAATTGGAGGTCTTTAAATGGTAATTAAACCATTAGTTAATTGTTGGACAAAAATAGACATGAAATGGGTGAAATAGAATATTTTTAAGTTGGGGGCATTTTGGTAATCTAATAATTAAAAGAATTAAAAGAAGCCAAAATAAGCCAATTTTTATCCATCTTCAACCTTTGGCCAAAATTTTTCATGGAATCCATGGCTAGGGTTCAGTTCAAGCTTCCAAGCTCATTTGTAAGTGATCCTGAGCCCTATTTTTAATGTTCTTTATATTTTTGAAGTCTCGGTAACTCGATCTATCTATTTCTACCATTATTTTGAGCTAGGGTTCATGTTTAAAAATTTGCCCATGAATGATATGCATGTGTCTTGATGTCAAATGGTAGAAAATGAATGTTGGGTGTTAAATAAACGACTTTTGTGATTTTTGGTAAAAATGCTTAAAAGGACTGTTTTGTAAAAGTTATAAAATTTGTCATAAAAGTGTGATTTAGTGGAAATTAGGGGCTGCTATAGTTATGAAAATGATTCGGCTAGGCTTAAATGTAAGGAAACTAAATAAAAATAATTTTACGAGCCTAGGGGACAAAGTGCAAATATGTGAAAGTTTAGAGGTCAAAATGCAAATTTGTAAAAATATGATTTTTGGACCCATATGAATAATGTGACTAATTAGTAAGCTAAATGTGATATTATTGATTAAGGAAAATGAGATTTGGGCATAGATTAGAAATGAATGAGATTATGGATTAAATCAGAATAAATAGTCGTGCTCGCATTCGAGGTAAGTTCGTATGTCAATAATAATGCAATGATATCATTATTTATGCTTGAACTTAATTGATGTGTTAACATTATGTGGTGAAATTGTAAGTACATATGCAAATAATGTGACAATGTGGTATGTATTAATATGTTGATATTATGTGGAAAGTATTTATTTATGTTATGCATGTTATGTTTAACAATGATGTTGAAAGCATGAAAAATATTATGTTCGTTATACACGATGCCATGAGCAAGTGAAATAGAGATATCATGTGCCTGTGAAGAGGAAAGTCTCGTTTGAACCTTAGGAATAGTTTAGGATACAAGTGACATGTCACTAGGAATTAAGAAATCCGAGCTCGTTGTGCGGTCCAAGTTCGTGATATATGTGAGAATCCGAACTTGTTGAGTGGTTCAAGTTCGTGATATATGTGGCATCCAAGCTCGTTGAGTGGTTCGAGTTCATAATGGATGCATTTCATGTAACATCCGAGCTCGTTGAGAGGTCCGAGTTCATTATGGATGTGTTACATGTTATGTGGTAGCTTCGGCTACATTTGTATATGTGGCACTTATGTGCAAGGTTTCCGCGTATCCAATAGTATTCCAAGTGTTCAACGAGTATTATAATGAATGATGTGATGAAAGTCCCAAGATGGGCATGGTAATGAAGGTAAAGTTATTCGATATGCTACGGATACGTACAGGTACGTATGTTATACTCATGAGTAATACTTTATTACAAGATGATATATGATGAAAAGGTATATTCATGTATATATATATATATGAATATTTGATTAATGAGCTAGAATGCTTGAATGATGAATAATCTTGGTGATAATGCTTGAATGATGAATAATCTTGGTGATCATGTTATTATGTCATCCTATGATAGTCATCATAATATTGCACTAAAATAGTGTTGGATAGCAATAGTTGTGTGAATTTGAAAATCCACAAAAAATAGTGTAAATTGAATTAGAAATTGAATAATATATGAAATTAAATATTATTGAATCTAGTTTCACATAGAGGAAACGGTGTAAGCAAAAGAGTTTCCTATTATAAGATATTTGAATTTTTGTGAGACAGAGTCAGAGTGATTTCGGGCTCCTCTATCTCAACTTTGAAAAATTTTTAAAAATTGTACAAAAATTATTATGGGATAGAATTCATATTACTAAATTCTTAATGAGTCTATTTTCAAAAGAAATATACGGGAACATCATCCAAACCTCGTACTAAGAGATAAATGAATTTTAGTAAGGAAAGGACAAACCTATCAAACAGCAGAACAGGGGAGACTTTAATGGATAAAATGTACTTATTGGCTTGACCAAAAATTCTGAAAATTTTATGGAAAGAAGATATATGAGTATAGTTTGAGGAAAATTTATTAGATCTAAATTTGGAGTTTCGTAGCTCTAGATATAAATGATTTAGTAACTATGACTCGAGAAAATAGCATGACCAGAATATAAGTAAAAGTATGATTATGGTTGTATTACCTTGAGAAACATGTTGACATATTGCTTATTATTTTCATATGGACTTACTAAGCTTTAAGCTTACTCCCTCCTCTGCATTTCTTTAGTGTTGTTAGGTCGGCTCGGGGTTGGAGATCTTCAGAGGCAGCATCACACTATCAAGCCATCACCTTTGGAGTGTTAACATGTATAAGTTAAGCGTATACAAATGAGTGGCATGAATAGGGACTTAGTTTTTATGATAGATGTTGTTTTGATTAGCCAAATGTATTGGCTTATATTGATTCATTGTATATAGCCATGAGATGTGTCTTATGATGGTTATGTCTTGTAAGCCTAATTATCCCATTTATGTGATATTGCCCTGTGAAGTGATCCTATAATTTGGCTTGATTGTTATGTTTAGATGATATCATGATAAGTATGCTTGCTAATTTGTTGAGATTAAATGGTATGTTATTAAACATGATACAAGAGTATAAAGAGTGATTAAAATGGTAAAGCCAAAAGAATATGAATAGATATGTTTAGACTAGGTACTATACAAATATGTGATTTACAAGTAAGTAGTCATACAAATATTACCTTGAGTTTTAATAAAGGATATGAGACCATCAAACTAAAGTTATAGTATGTGCCTATGAAATATTAAGTATGTGAAGGATTAAGCCAACACAAAGGCTTCGAAAATAGCCTAAGTGTTAGTCACACGGGCAGAGACACGGCCATGTGCCTCAGCCATGTGGAGGACACAGCCTAGCACACGGGCATGTGATTTGGCCGTGTGGTTCAATTATTTTTGCTGAATTCATAAACAGAGAGTTACATGGGCTGAGGACACGGGCGTGTCCCAAGCCACATGGGCGTGTGTGACTACACGGCTCAACCCACACGGGCGTGTGATTCTCCAAAGCAAGAAAATTTGTTAAGTTGTCCAAGGTTTATCGAAGGTTCTCGGTTTAGTCCCGAACCGCCCTAATGTATGTTTTAGGCTTCGAAGTCCTGTATAAGGGACGATATGTATGTGTTTGAAAAGTTTTAATTTTGGGCGAAATTTTGTGGCCCGGTTTTCGTATATTTGTAAATGTTTAAATCCGATAATGCCTCGAACCCTGTCCCGGCATCGGATACAAGTAAGGGGTGTTACAATTTATACATGGTTTAACGTTTTATCAAGATTTTATTGAAAGATTTGACAAGAACCGAAAAAGATTGATTAGATAGAATAAAGGATTAGTTTCAATTAGACATATTACGAAAATTTGGATCTAAACTTTGAATTGAGATGTACTTACTGAACTTGATGAAATTACGGAGGCTATTAACGAAAAGTTCAACAATTAGTAAAGAATCGATTTATCGGGAATTGATTAGATATGGAAAGCAAAAATAATTTCAGTAATGGAGAGAAAATATTTTGCAAAGGAGAATGTGGAAAAGAGAATGGAGAATAAATAGAAAGATAGAGAACAATTCTATTAGGATTTGAAAAGGGACAAATTGAAATTCTAATTAGGAAAAGAAGATAAAAAGTTGGTAGAATTCTAATTTTATTGGAATTTTGGGAAGGAGTAAGATATGAATTCTAATTAGGAAAGAATTGGGTCAATTCTTAGGGTTTGTAAACCCTAAGGGTGTCACCTACAATTTTTTCAATATTTTGCCAAACTTTTGAAATTAAAATATTAGAGGAGAAAAGAAAAGAAGAATTTAAAGGGAAAATAGAGGGAATTCAAGTTGAAATAGAAAAGGAATCAAAATCCTAGGATAAATTCAAATTTGATTTATCAACTAATTTATCCACTGTGCTGAACTCAAATTTGATCTCCTTTCATACTTCACAAGTAGCAGCTAGTTCAGGACTTCCATGGCTTAACCACTTGGGCTACTGCCCATTTCTTTATGTTTTCACTCTAAATATTATTTATTCTAATGTGATTTTCATCCTAGGTTGCTGAAAATAAAAAAGAGAAAAAATTGATAAAAATATGGTTTGAACGTATGACTTCTAAAGGATGTACAAGCTACTTAATCATCAAGCCTAAGGCTTATTTCTTATTTATTTATTACAACTAACCCTTTATATTTTGGGGTGTTACAAGAAGGGAGCTATGAGAGTATTTTCTAGTCAAAATGAGATTAAAATTAACTTTTTAATGAAAATAGTAAAGAAATTGTCACATATTTATAAGGTAAATGTAAGATATGAGAGTGTTCTCTAGTCAATATGAGATTAAAATTAATCTTTTAATGAAAATAGTGAAGAAATTGACACTTATTGTAAGCATGAGAGTGTTCTGTAGTTAATGTGGAATTAAAATTAATCTTTTAATGAAAATAGTGAAGAAACTGAGACTTATTATAAGCATGAGAGTGTTCTCTAGCCAATGTGGGATTAAAATTAATTTTTTAAGGGATTAAAATTATTTTTTATTGAAAATATGAAGAAGAGAGTTATGAGAGTATTTTCTAATTAATGGGAGATTAAAATTAACTTTTTAATGAAAATACTGAAGAAGTGAACTATGAGAGTATTCTCTAATTAATGTAGGATTAAAAATAACTTTTTAATGAAAATAATGAAGATATTATCACTTATTTTTAAAATAAATGTGAGATATATGAGCTATAGTAATTTTTTACTTAAGAAAAAGGATAATGGTGTAAAAAAAATTTGCATCTGTCAACTATTCTTGTTTAAAACTAATCATAAAATTTCAAAAAATATTAATTAATTTAAAATAAGAATAATCTACATGGCAAAAAGTTAGATTGCACATAGTTGAGGCTTGAAATCTTGTAATATAATATATATGATATAATATATAGACTTAAATATATATATTTAATTACACAAATTTTCAATTATAAATAATTTTAAAAAATAAAATATAATTTAAAATATAATAATATATTATTTTAAATTGATTTATACATTAAAAATTAATAATATTTTGAGTCAAAATATTTTCGGCTTTTATATTCAAAATTAATATATAGATTTTTTAAAACATTTTTTCCTTCAACTTTACTCATTGTTTTTCTTTTTGGAAATACAAGCAATAAAAAAAATGGGTCAGATTTTAGGAATATGCCATTTTGGAATTTTTTTTTTAGGGTTTTGGGCTATTTTTTGCGATATATAAGAAAATAGATTGATTTTATAAAAAGAAACAGAAAACAGGACATGTTTTTAGTTGAAAGTGCTTATTTTTTGCCTTTTTTGGTATATCAACTCTTTTAGTTAAATGATTAAATGTCAATAGTTTTGTCCTTGAGTCTTAGTTTAATTCCTATCCTACTCATATTTGTACTTTTTATTTTACATTGTTTCAAGCTTTTTTTTTAATTAATATTTTTAACATATTAACTCCTTTTATTAGAATGTTAAATAATAATGATTTCATTCTTGAGTTTCAGGTTCAATTCCTCTTCTAAGCATATTTGTATTTTTTATTTCATGTTGTTTCAAGTTTTTTTTAATTAATAAATATATTATTTTGAAGTTCTTTTATTTATAAAAATAAATAATAAATATGTAATTATATAATAAAAAAATATATTTTTTATATTTATCATTATCTTAAATATATACATATTTAAAAACATAAACTAATTTTTTATATATTTTTCTTTATATATAATATTTATATGCCAAATTTTTATTTTCTCCACCTATATTATGAGTATTGTGATTTTTAATATTATAAAATGAAAAATATTATTTCAAATGTCATTATATTTATATGTGAAATATTTCAAATACACATACAAAAAATATATAATACTAAAATTTACTACACTGATGATATGGATTGAAAAATAAATATTACACGTATAAAAATTATATTTACTAAAAATAATTATATTTAAAATAATTATTTTATTTTATAAATAAAAGAGTTATTAATTAAAAATATGAATTAAAAATAATAAAAAACTTGAAAACAATATATTTATTAATTAAAAAACTTGAAACAACATGAAATAAAAAAATACAAATGTGCTTAGAAGTGGAATTGAACTTAGGACTCAAGGATGAATTTACTATTATTTAACCATCTAACCAAAGAAGTTTATATATTTAAAATATCAATTAAAAAAATATTGAAACAACATCAAATAAAAAAAAAATACAAATATGAGTAGGAGGAGAATTAAACTTGAAGTTTAAAGACAAAACTACTAACATTTAATCATCTAATTAAAAGAGCTGATATGCCAAAAAGTCAAGTAGAACATGATTTATTAACCTATTACTATTTATAATATTAACATTAAAATTTTCAAATAAACTATAATTTAATATTTATGTCAATATTTCTATGTAAAAAGTTAAAAAATACATACATAAATATAAATGATGTTATTATTTGAAATAATAATATTATATTAAATAACATTTTAATATTTTAATATTTATTCAATATTCTTATTTAAAACCTATATAAATTTTATAAAAAATAATTAAAAATAAAAAATATTTTTTATTAATCATGAGTTGTGATGTGGTGTGATGAATGTTTACCTCATCTCTTAATCATGAGATTGAATGTTCGATCTTTACTTATGAGAATGAAATATATTTCATAGATAATCGTTTATCTCTTTGAACAACATGCATGTCATATACTTCAATCATCTAAAAAATCCATTGCTTCCTACAATCAATACTATAACTTTGACAAAAAATATTTTTTATTCAATCATCCAAACATAAAAATCCAGAAAATTTTCATATTAAAAAAGTTAGGTAAAACAAACGAATGCTCATATGGAAAGGAAAGGAAAGGAAAAGGCTAGACATATGGAATATGGACGTCTTAAAGCATTTTGTTAGCCCAAATGAATTATGTTATGTGAATTTTTAGTGATAACAGATCATACATTAGCCCAAATGAATTCTATTATTAGGCTTCAATGAGATCTCAATTCTAAGAAAACTAGAACCAGAGATACAAACCCATAAAAACATATCTATTAGGTTCTCACTAAATTGAGCTTCAACTATTAGATTTTTGTTCATGCACGTAAGGGTGAACATAGGAATTACTTATGGTATCTGAATTAGTTATATCTTTTTTTAAAGTTAAAATATAATTTTGTCATCGTATTAATTTATATCTTTATAATTTTTAGAAAATTAAATTAAAATTTTATCATTTTTGGAGGTCAAATAATTTGACCATTTACTCATTTATAATTTTGTAAAGGGTAAAATATAGAAATGGTCAATAAAGTATTATCCACATTCTATTTTGGTCAGTCAACTTTTTCTTTCTACTTTGGTCACTAAACTATTAGAAATTATTTTTTGTTGTCATCAAATGTTAACAACTATTTGAATATTAATGAATGTGTCGACGTGGGCTTTTTATTGTCTAATAATAAATTTAGCCTTCTAATATTTATACATTCTATCAATTTGATCCTAAATATAAAAATATTCAACAAATTTTAGCTCTCAATATTTACAAAATTTATCATTGTAGTTCAAATTCTAAGAAATTCAATGAATTTAACCCTCAACATTTACAAAATGACAATTTTTCTATCTCTTTTAACACTTGAACTAACATCATTTGTCAAAGCACCCAAAAATGGATGGAAAAGTTAACGTAGGTTAACTTTGCTGATATGTCAGTCTACATGCATGCCACGCCATCAATTATTTAAAAATTTTAAAAAGTTAAAAAAATATATAAAAACTTATAAAAAATTATTTAAAAATTTTAAAAAATAAAAATATTTAAAATTAAAAAATATATAAATTATTAAAATTTCATAAAGAATATATAATATATAAAAATGGTAAAAATGTAAAAATCTTAAAAAGCTCTCATTTCCAACCGGCTAAAAAAACCCTTTCTAAGTTTTTATCATCATCATTTTCTAAAGTACATAAAGCTCTCTTTTCTTATATCCCTAGGAGATGTCATTATTAGCATCAACACTAGTGGCTTCTTCCAGTAACGTCCCAAAATATATAGGGTTAGATGGATTAATTAACTAGGAAATAAACTTTATTCTTAATGGGTAAGAGTTTAGTATATTACTTAAAGTACTAAGGTTTAAGTCATACTCTTTCCATTTTCTTTTCCTTTTTTTTAACAACTAAGGAACAAAATCAAACTAGGATATTTATTAATTTTGGTAAAAATATGTCAAATGTGGCCAGTAGTTTAAATTATAAAGCTTTTGCATTTCTCCCTTTACTTCCAAGGTTCAAATCATGCCATTAACAACCTATTTCCCTTTTATTTTTTGGCAAAAGGGGGAAATTTGCCAACCAACCCCTCTAATTTTGAAACCCAAGGTATTTAACCTATTTTCTAAGTACAATAGAACTATAACTTCATTCTCCAAATAAGATTGAATTTTTACTCTTCTTTTTCCCATTTTTCTTTATCTTTTTCTTTGCAATTATTTTCTTTACATTGATGAAATTATTTTTGCAACCCCGAATCTAAAAACGATCATAGTTCAATTGTTCTCCTTATCGATTTACGAAACGCAAACAATCTCGTCTCTAATCATAACCAAGAATCGATAAGTACATTTCAATTTCAATACTTGATCTTGAAATTCTACAAAATACCCGCTTATTGATAATCTTGCAATCGTTAAAATAGATTTTCCTGATTTTTATCAAATCTTTCATTAACTTTGGAAAATCTTGAAAATCGTTATTAATTCTTACGTAATTGTCAGTTGAAAGACTCGTTGCAGGTAACTCGGATCATATTTGGACGTGAGGATCATTGTTCGAGACCCCGATGACAGGTGTGTGTTCTTTTACAAGCAAATTAGAGCAAAATCGTGCCTAGGATAGGGCCACATGGGCGTGTGGACCACATGGGTGGACCACACGACCATGTCCCTCTAGAACCTTAGGATAGTTCATTTCTCACACAACCCAGACTCTTCCATATGGTCTGTCACACGAGCATGTCGACCACATGGCCCACCACTTGGCTATGTGCCCTGGAAATCCTAGTGTAGTTTGTGAACCAAACGGCCTGGACCCTTCCATACAACCATGTCTCTTTTGTAGCTTAATTTTACAATTTCCACATAGCCACAGTTTGTTACTCGGCCTAGCCACATGGTCGTGTAACACCCTCCAAATGGTCTATAACATCCCACATGGCCTAGCCACATAGCCGTGTTGTAAAACACTTAACCCGTATCCGTCGTCAGAACAGGGTTACAGAGTATTACCATAGTTTATAAAACAATTATAAATAATTCATGTTATTTACTATTCATATCCGAAACTAATCATACCGTCCCTTGAATGGACCCTTGAGGCCTAATTTAAGCATTAGAAACAAGTCGAGACTAAATCGAATCTTAGAGAATTTTTCACAAAATTTCAAAAAAAATTCTTATATACAGGGGTCACACGCTTGTGTTAGTAGGCCGTGTAAGTCAAGTGACATGCCCATGCCTCAGGCCATGTGGGCATCCAATGTGAGACACACGATCGTGTCCCAGCCCGTGTCCTTACCCGTGTAACTCTCTGTGTAACACCTCTAACACGTAACTATCGCCGAAAGAGGGTTATAGAGCATTACCGAATTTTATAGAATAAATACAGATAATTCATATCATTTTCTATTCATATCCAAAAACAATCATACTATCCCTTGAATGGACCCTCGAGGCCTAATTTAAACATTAGAATCAAGTTGGGACTAAATTGGAATCTCAGAGAATTTTTTGCAAAATTTAAAATTTTTTCTTTAATACAGGGGTCACACGCCAGTGTGAGTAGGCCGTGTGGCTCACACGGCCAAGTGACATGCCCATTTCTCATACTGTGTGGGCATTCAATGTGAGGCACACGACAGTGTCCCAGCCCGTGTCCTTACTCGTGTAACTCTCTGACTTGTACCACACGGCCTGCCACACGCTCGTGTGGTAGGCGGTGTGGTCAATTTAATTTTCACAAATTAGGCACATGTTTCACACATGTAACACCCCTTACCCGTACCCGAGACTGGGACAAGGTACGAGGCATTACCGGACATAAACAAAGACATTCCAGGAAAGCAGCATATAAAATTTCATTCTAGATTAAAACCAATCAAAACTTAATCATATTGTCCATATTATGGACCTACGAGGTCCAAAACATGCGTTAAAAGCAGTCCGAGACTAAACCGAGAACTCAAGAAAATTTCAGAAAAAGTTTGATGTTTGAGCCTTACACGCCCATGTAGAGGTAATGTACACGCCTGTATCTTTTACCCGTGTGAATTTATTATTCACTTCGAACCTATAGGGGTTTTCACACGGCCGAGCACATGTCCGTGTCCCTGTCCCGTGTCTTTCACACAACCTAGACACGCTCATCTCATCGCTCGTGTCTAAAGATCTCGACATTCTATTTATGACATCATCATCCATTTAGGGGCACACAGCCAAGACACACGCCATTGTGTTTGGTCGTGCCCTCCACAAGGTTGAGACACACGGTCGTGTCTCTACCCTTGTGTTTACTACCATGCATGTTGACTTAAAAATTTTAGTTACAGGGGACACATGGCCGTACCACACGCCCATAGGGCTGACCATGTGTCACAACGGCCTAGACACATGCCCGTGTGTCTACTCGTGTGGACCTTGTTAGAGGATATTTTCCAAGCCTCTTGTCACCGTCACTCATCCAAACACACTAATATGTTCCTTGGACATCTATCATGGTATAATAATACCCTTAAAACCTCCTTAGTCAAGATCCTGCATGTTGCGTCATGTCTCTTTTAATCCTGTATTGATATTACCCTTTTTGTGTTAGGGTTACCATTCCAACAATACTTATTCATATTTGGCTCATTTTATAACTCATTTCCAATTATGACCTGAGATCATTTCCAAGTGATTTGGCCACATATCTCATGTCCATTCATGATATGTCACAATAAACACACAAGCATAAACATGCACAATTAGTAGGTTTACAACCTACATCCAAATGAACCATATCACATGGCCATATACAAAATGAAAAAGCATATCATTCAAGCTCTTACATTGGCTTGCCAAATGACACATATAACAAAATGACCCAAAAATTCTATACATGCCATTATAACAAAATAAAATTTTCTATATACCAAGGCAAGATAAGTTGATAGCGTTGAAAACGCTCCTATCGTCTTCTAAGCTTCACGAGTCCGTGAGCTCTGTAAAACAAGAGAAGTGAAAGGGTGTAAGCATTGACATGCTTAGTAAGTTCGGATAACGGGAAGGTAAACTTACTGGTTATTTAGCAAACAACCATAAAAGATATTCATGCCAAACATGCATAGCATAATTCCCCTATCACATACACTCAACCATCAAGTTAGTCTCATACCAATACATTATAGCTTTAGTCTTTGATGAGCTCATCAATTCAAACATTTCCATTTTCAATTCTCATTTTAATCCCATTGAATTTTCTTAGAATCTCGATGGATATCCCATTTTCCGTCAAATCATGTAAGTGATCATTTTAAAGCACATACCCCTGCGAACCTCGCTCTTACGGTGGGATTACCAGTCCAGGCTAAATCCCTCGTAGTATAAACTTATAGAGTGATGTCGGGATTACCAGTCCAGGCTAAATCCTTTGTAACGACAAACACTCTTAAGGAGCTTGGATCTGAATTACCAGTCCAGGCTAAATTTAGACCCTAACTAGATTACCTGTCCGGGCTAAATCCATAATGCACACATATTCTTCGGGAGGCTAGATCACTATAGGAACACCCGTCCGGGCTAGATCCTTTTTACCGTCAATTAATTTTCGAAATATCCATCAGATATCCTTTTTTTATTCAACCGGGACATTTTCTCATAACATCAATTTTCATGAATTATCATACATTGATTATCAATATTATAACTCATACATGAACATACATTTTAATGTATTTGAAAATAGTTTACATTCGAGTTATACGAACTTACCTGGAAGATGTTTCGGGTTCTAATTTCGATTACTCCGAAACCTTTTGTTTTCCATGGTCGACCTCCAGAATTGGTCTCTCGGGGTCTATATAAGCAACAGTAAATTATTAATACATCACACTATTCATTTTCAAGTCTAAATTTTCACCCCGGGTGAAATGACCATTTAGCCCCTAACATTTCACATTTTTACAAATTAGTCCCTAGGCTCGTATAATGAAATGCATGTAATTCCTTGGTTATCCAAGCCTAGCCGAATGTATCTTAAGCTCATACCAGCCCATATTTTTCTCTATTTCTCATTTTTCTACCCATTTTCATAAGTTTTACAAAATGGTCCTTTAAGCCATTTCTATGAAAAACCACTTACTAAAAGTTGTTTACTATCCTCTAAACTCTCATATTCCTCCATAAATCATCAAAACACAAGAACCTAATGCATGGATAAATTTCCAAACATGAACCCTAGCTTGAAATACGGGTAGAAATAGAGAGAACATGTTATGAGGATCTTAAAAATTCGAAAAAACATTAAAAATGGGGCTAGGATTGAATTACTATCAAGCTTGAAATGTTGGAAAACCCTAGCTATGGAGACCCTTTCAAATTCGGTAGCATGGAGAAGAAAATGAGTGAATTTTTGCTTGATTTTCCCTTTTTATTTCATTAATTAATCAAATGACCAAAATGCCCTTCCTTACTAACCTTTCCAAATTTTTCATGCATGCCCATTTTTGTCCAAAAACTTAGAAATTGGGCAAATTACTATTTAAGGACCTCTAAATAATATTCCAAAGCAATTTCATACAAATTTCTTATAGAATCCAAGTTTTGCAATTTATTCAATTTGGTCCCTAATTTCCAATTGGACACTTTACACATAGAATTTCTTCATGAAACTTTAGCACATGCATACTTTCATATTCTAAACCTCAAAATAATCATTAGAAAATTACTTTAACGTCAGATTTTGTGGTCCCGAAACCACTATTCTGACTAGGCCTCATTTTAAGATGTTACAACACGGCCAAGACACACGCTTGTGTTCCGTGTATCACACATGGCTGAGACACACACCCATGTCTCTGCCCTTGTGCCCAATTCTAAGCATTCTTTTTCTTAATTTTAAGATGCAGGTGACACACGGCCAAATCACATGTCCATGTGCCAGGCCCTGTGTCATACACGGTCAAGACACACGCCCGTGTGTTTATCTGTGTGGCAAAATAAGACCATTTCTTAGCCTTATTTCTCACCCAAATTTAACCTTTAACCTACAATAACATTTGCATACATTTGACAACCAATTCAAGTTATATAAATCAAGCAAACATCATTAACCTATATGAAATATTATCTTATATTCATATGATCAAACTTACCTTCTTGTAATGATTTATATTTTACCCCAATTCAATTTAACCAAACCACATACATATAAGCTAAACATGATATATAAATAACGTTATAATAACATACTAAAACAATCCATTTTTAGCCATTCTAATGGCTAAGTTACAAACAACTATTTACATGCCAACATAGACCAAGTTAACCTATACATGCCATTATATCAAAATAAGATTACTTTTTATACCAAAACAAGCTGGAGGATAGTGTGATGATACTTCGACCAATCTCCAACCTTTACGAGCTTCTGAGCATTATAAAACAGAGAAAAGAAAACCTAGTAAGCATTTAATGCTTAGTAAGTTCGTATAACAGGAATTTAGCTTACTATATATTTACATTTAAGATAAGCATACAATAATACATCCAAGCAATTTAGTTTATAGCCTAAAAACACAACTTCACCAATCCTATTAGTCAAGTAATTCACATAATACCAAGAACATGGATGAGCTCATCATTTAATGTCTTTCATATACATATGTCTTCTTTAACATATTTTCATTTTACATGTACACTTTAATGAAAAATCATTTCAAATTAAGTTTAGCCATGCCAAAACTTTACTCGTTGAATTTATTTGAAATATCGATGGATACACTCATATAGTACACTTTAGTATACACTACTATAATTCATCAATTCATTTCCAAGGGTACCCAATTAGGAAACATAATCGGGAAGCACACTCTTGGGCATTATAACGGGAAGCTCACATTAAGCCATTTTGGAAAGCCCATAAAGTGCCTATCGGGAAGCTTATCCGGGCTATATAATGGGAAGCTCATAAGAGTCATAATTAGGAAGTTCACTAAGAACCTTATCGGGAAGTTTACAAAGAACCATATTGGGAAGCTCATAATGAGCCTATCGAGAAGCTCACAAAGAGCCTTTAATTGGGATGCTCATAAGAGCTATCCATAATAAATGTAGGATCATAATTTATCAGGACATTCCGAAGAGCTTTAACGAGAAGCTCGTTGAACCATATAATGGGAAGCTTGAGAGAGCTAATAACGGGATGCTTTTTCGAGCTATGGTATGTTCGCATCATATGCAGGACCACAACCAATACGGGAAATCCTGTATCCATCAAACTTCATTTATTCAATCAAGACTCAATGTTTCTCAGGTATTGTCGAATATAAGATTAATTTCATATACATAACAACATTACAATCACATTCATACAATTCAATTAACACATATGAATTCTCAATTTAGTTATATGAACTTACCTTGATACTTGTTCGTATACGAGTTTTACTTATACAAAACTTTTTGTTTTCCTCGATCCAATTCCATATTCAGTCTTTCTGGATCTATACAAATGAATATAATCATCAATTTAATACAATTCATATTCAATTGGATTCAATTTACACTCTAGGCAAAATTACCATTTTGCCCTATACTTTTCATAAATTCCAATTTCATCCCTAGGCTCGGAAAATGAAATTCATGCAATTTAATCCTTACTCCAAGCCTAACCAAAGTTTTCATATAAAATTTACATCACTTGTATTTCAAAAAATTCAAAAATTTTCCATGGGTTTTACCACTTTTCAATTTAGTCCCTAAATCATAATTTTATCAAAATTCTCTTTGTAAAAGTTATTTATCTATCAACAACCTTTTATTTTCTACCATAAATTTCAAATTTCAGCATATTCATCCATGGCAAAATTTCTATACTTTGATATCGTTTCAAATTAATCCTCAAAGTAGATAGATTAAACTATCTCGATCTCAAAAATATACAAATTACCAAAAACGAAACAAGAAAACATACCTAATTAAGCTTGATTAGTTTCCTTTCTCTCTCCTAGGGTTTCCATGCAAATTATGGGGAAGATGATGAAAAATTAGATGATATTTTCTATTATCATCTTTTAATTATTTTGATTTCCAATTTAGTCATTCGCCTTTTCTAATTTTTCCATGGATGAATCACCAAAAATACCTACTAACTTTTCTTTAATGGTCTAATTACCATATAAGAACCTCTTATTTTGAATTCCATAGCTATTTGATCCTTTTAGCTACTAGAATTCAACTTTTACAGTTTATACAATTTGGTACTTTCTATAATTAAACACATAATTGATAAAATTTTCTTATCAGAATTTTCATATGACATTCCTATCATAATGCAGGCCATGCAATAATATTAAAATAAATTCTCTTTCTACTTTAGATTTATGGTCTTGAAACCACTATTCCGATTTCACTGAAAATGGGTTGTTACAATTCTCCCTCCTTAAGAATTTTAGTCCTCAAAAATCTTACCAGTAAAGAGGTTTGGATATTGCTTTCTCATAGTATCCTCTAGTTCCTAGGTAGCCTCTTCTATACCATGTCATTGCCAAAGAACTTTCACTAAAGCTACTTTTTTATTTCTTAATTCTTTTGTTTCACGTGCCAGAATTTTGATTGGTTCCTCACTGTATGTCATATCAGGCTAAATCTCAACTTCCGTTGGAGAAATAACATGTGAAGGATCCGACCAATACCGTCGCAACATAGACACATGAAAAATATTATGAATTCTATCGCGTTCGGGTGGTAATGCTAACTGATATGTAACAGGTCCAATTCTTTCACTAATCTCATATGGCCCGATGAATCGTAGACTCAATTTTCCTTTACGGACAAACTGGAGAACTTTCTTCCAAGGTGATACTTTCAAGAATACCTTATCACCGACCTAAAATTCTATCTCTTTTCGTTTAAGATTGGCATAAGACTTTTCACGATCAGAGGGTGCTTTCAAACTATCTCGAATTACTTTCACCTTTTCTTCAGTTTCACGGACTAAGTTAACTTCGTATACCTTTTTCTCACTGAGCTCTGTCCAATATAATAGAGTTCTACATTTACGATCATATAGAGCCTCATATGGTGCCATTTTAATATTGGACTGGTAACTGTTATTATAAGCAAATTCAACTAAAGACAGATATTTTTCCCAATTACCTTTGAATTCTAGCACACAACACCGAAGCATATCTTCCAAAATCTGTATAACACGTTTGGATTTTCCATCAGTCTGAGGATGGAATGTAGTGCTGAAATGTAACCGTGTACCCAAAGCTTCTTGCAAATTGTTTTAGAATCGAGACGTAAATCGAGGATCTTTTTCTGAAATAATGGAGACAAGCACTCCATGCAATCTAACAATCTCAGAAACATATAATTAAGCCAATTTTCCAAGGAATAATTCATATGAACTGGAATAAAGTGTGTAGACTTTGTTAACCGGTCAATAATTACCCAAATAACATCTTTCTTTTTTGGAGACAGGGGTAACCCTGATACAAAATCCATGGTAATTCTTTCCCATTTCTATTCTGGTATCGTAACTGGCTATAATAATCTCGAAAGCACCTGATGTTCAACTTTTACTTACTGACATATCAAACATTTAGATACAAATTCAGAAATATCTCGTTTCATTCCTGGCCACTAGTATATCTTTTTCAAATCATTAAACATTCTATTATTGCTAGGATGATTAAACATATTACCATTATGAGCTTTATGTAAAATCTTCTGTACCAGTTTTGAATTCCTCAATACGCATATTATGTCTCTAAATAACAGACAATCATCAGACCCAATCTGAAATTCCAAAATAGAAGTCGATTCACGCTGTATCTATTTTGCTTGTAACTCACTATCATCTTTTTGAGCTTCACAGATTTGTTGCAGAAATGTCGGTTTAGCTTCTAACTCAACTATAATTGAAGCATCATCATATAATGATAACCGAGTATTCATTGCTCGTGAGGTAAATAAAGACTTTCTGCTTAGAGCATTAACAACCATATTAGTCTTTCCTAGATGGTAGTCAATGACAAGATCATAATCTTTCAATAATTCAAGCCACCTATGCTGTTTTAAGTTCAAGTCCTTCTATGGCATCAAATACTTCAAACTTTTATAATCAATGAATATGTGACACTTTTCACCAAATAAGTAGTGCCGCTAGATTTTTAGTGCAAATACAATGGCTGCCAATTCAAGATCATGTATCGGGTAATTCTTCTCATGTGGTTTTAGTTGTCTTGAAGCATAGACTATTACTTTACCTTCTTGTATCAATACACAACCTAAACCATTTAACGATGCATCATTGTAAATTATAAAATCTTTACCAAATTTAGGCTGAAATAACACTAGTGCTTCTGTCAATAAAGCTTTCTATCTGTCAAAACTCTGTTGACATTTATCAGACCACTCGAATTTCACATCCTTCTATAATAATCGAGTCATCGGGGAAGCTATCATTGAAAATATTTTAATAAATCTCTGATAATATCCAGCTAGTCCCAGAAAACTTCTAAATTCAGACACATACTTTGGTGGTTTCCAATTAACAATAGCTAAAATTTTATTTAGATCCAATCTGATACCTTCTGCAGATAGTATATGTCTGAGAAAACCAACTTCCCGTAGTCAAAATTCACATTTACTGAATTTGGCATACAATTGTTTCTCACGTAGAGTTTGTAATACAATTCCTAGATGATCGACATGTTCATTTTCATCTCAAGAATAAACCAAAATATCATCAATAAATACTACTACAAACCTGTCTAAATATGGTTTGAAAATTCTATTCATTAAATCCATGAATACTGCAGGTGCATTTGTCAAACCAAACGGCATCACAAGAAACTCATAATGCCTGTACCTGGTTCTGAAAGCTGTCTTTGGAACATTTAATTCTTTCACCCGTAGCTGATAATAGCCAGAACGGAGACTAATATTTAAAAATACAGTGGCACCTTTCAACTGGTCAAACAAGTCATCAATACGAGGCAATGGATACTTGTTCTTTATTGTGACTTTGTTTAATTGTTTGTAATCAATACGCAGTCTCAGTGATCCATCTTTCTTCTTTACAAACAGAACCGGTGCACCCCAAGGTGAGAAACTGGGTCGAGCAAAGCCTCTATCAATCAATTCTTGCAACTGTGCTTTGAATTCTTTCAATTCAGTAAGAGCTATTCTGTAGGGTGCTATGGATATTGGTGTTGTCCCCGGAACAAGGTTCATAGAGAACTCCACTTTTCTAACTGGTGGTAAACCAGGTAATTCCTCCAGAAATACATCAGGAAATTCACAATCAACAAGTGCCGACTGAATTTTCGACTCAGATACTTTAGTATCTAACACATATCCAAGATAAGCATCATATCCCTTTCTGATATATTTTTGTGCTGATATAGCTGAAATCACATTAGATAACCCATCCAGTTTATCAGATTCAACATAGAGTAATTCACCATTCTAACATTTCAACACAATGTATTTCTATTTACAATTCACCACTACATCATGCTGAGTTAGTCAATCCATTCCCAAAATTACATCAAATTCATTAAAGGGCAGTAGCATCAAATCAGCCGAGAAATAATAAGCCTTTATCATCAACCGACAGTTTTTACAAACTATATCAACCATAACATACTAGCCCAAGGGGTTTGAAACTTTAACCGCAAATTTAGTGAATTCAACAGGTAAATTTTTAACACACACTAAATTCGTGCATATGTATGAATGTGTTGAACCAGGATCAATCAAAACAGTAATATTAGTGTCAAAAAGAGAAAATGTACCAGTAATAACATTGTAACGCCCCCACGCCCGAAACCGTCATCGGAGTTAAGCTTGAGGTGTTACTAATCTTATTTTACCTTTTTAAACAATTCTAACTACTTATATTAATTTTCGGAATAAACTATTTTTCTGCGTCATGGTTGCTTCATATCTCGAGTTACGAAACTAGAAATCCAATTCCGTAAATTTTTCCTGAAAATAGACTCATATATCTATTTACTAATTTTTTTCTAGAATTTTTGGTTTAGCCAATTAGTACAGTTTATTAGTTAAAGTTACTCCTATTTCAGAATTCGACTGCACTGACCTCTACTTACTACGAACCACTTTTATCCCTGTAAAAAATTCATATGACAATACCTTTTGTTTCTATTAAAACTAGATTCAATAAGGATTCTAACTATATAAATTACACCACCTAATTATTTTTATAAAATTTATGCTGAATTTCTAAAGTTGAAACAGGGGATCCAGAAATCGCTCTGGCCCTATTTCACTAAAACTTAGATATCTTATAAAATATAAAATCTTTACCTGCTTTGCTTATTCCATATTAAAATAGACACAATGAGCTTTAATTTCATATATTATTCACTATCAAACCATGTCTCTAAAAATTTTTGTGATTTTTCAAAATCACGTTATTTCTAATACTTGAATCCGTTTTTAAGTTACTTTCACATTTTTCATAATTTTCATGTGATAGTTACTACTTAATCATACATACTATTAAACATGTATATCATCAGCCATTCTATTAGCTAATCACTAGAAAATATTTACAAATCATTCATTGATCATATCATATCAAAAGAAACCAAGTTCCTATACATGCCATACACAAAACGAAACATCTAACTATACCAATGTAATTTCTTCGATAGTGTGATTGGGTCTCCGACGTTTCCTTCGATCCCCGAGTGGCTTGATAAAAACTATAAGAAAAAGAAAATAAGAGAGTAAGCACTAGGCTTAGTAAGCTTACAAGCAAATAAATTACAACATTCAACATAATGAATAAATATACATCAAGTCACCTAGCCTCATAAACTTTCTTTACTTCTCATTTTCTACCTTCTTCTTTACTCACTTACCTTCTTTCTTACCTGACCTTTCACTATTCATAAATATAATCTACCTTCCCTTTTTTCTGATAATTCACTATGATTTAACATATACAATGACCCATTGAACCACTCGGAATACTAAGGATACTAGGGTCGTTCCTGTCTATCAATATCCTGCCAATGCCATGTCTTCGACATGGACTTACATGAATTATTCCTATATCCAATACCATATTTATATATATAATATGGGCTTACATGGCTCATTCCTGTCTCCAAAGCCATATATCTGATATGGACTTACATGGCTCATTTCTATCCTATCCTGTCAACCCCAATATCCTAATATTCCTAAGGTTCAAACGGGGCTTCCTAATGCTTTTTCTCTGCTACTTCGCCTTTAATTCGACTTTAAATATTCTAAAAAAAATAAGTATATAAATGCTGGAAATTAACAATAATAATGTAAAATATAAGAATATTGCATTTATTTACTGTAAACTTACCTCGATACAAAATGTGACTAAACTTTACAATTTAGTCCTTTACTTTTTCTTTTCCTCGATCTACTCCTGAATTTCATTCTTCTTGATCTATAATAGCAAATTTAACTTATTTCATATTCACATTTATCAAAACAGTCCTTTCTCAAACTTTGGAAAATTACATTTTTACCCCTAAACTTTTGCATATTTACACTTTTACCCCAAATCTCGTAAATTAAACTTCAACCTATTTTCTTATGTTTTATGACATACTGATCATTTTTCCCTTCTATGGCAGCATCAAATTCATACTCTAACATGCACTTATAACTATTAGGTATTTTACCGATTAAGCCCTTTTACTCGTTTTTACCTAAAACCGAGTAGCACAAGTTGTCTAACATAATCTAAGACCTCATATTCTATCATAAAACATCAAAATAAACACTTTTCACCTATGGGTATTGTACAAGCCCAATTTTGGGCCCAAAAACCCCTAACCTCTAACAGAGGCCCAAACCCAACTAGCCCCAAGTTTAGGGTTTCAGAATCTGAAACCCTAAACCACTTGCCTCCACCGCCTCTGACTCTCACCGCCCCAGTCACGTCAATAGCACAAGTCGCCTCTGCCTCCACCGCCCAAGTTGCTCCTGCAAACATTAAACGAGAAAAGACAGAAAGCAAGCATGTAAAGGCTATAAAAGCCGATTTAAAACGTTGTAATTTTTTGGACATTTTTATAAATGAAAAACCGGAGATTTGAACTCAAAACAAGGCAGATCTAAAAGAAAAAAAAAGAAAAACATCAAAAGAAGGCAAACGGAGGCCGAAATCGGAAGGTGATTTCATCCTTCTCAATCTTTTTTTCTTTTTTTATTTTCTTCGTTTCTCACATAGGTATACACAAATTTATTTAAAATAATAAAAAATATAAAAAAAGGAGAAAAAGGGAGTTTTTACCTATACGGTGGCCGGTGACGGCGGCGCGCGGTGGTCCGGTGACCGGACGACGACTGACCCAGTGGCCGAAAATCGCCTCCTCTCCTCTCTCTCCCCTTTTTTTTTTCCTTAGCAGCTGAAATGATTTTTTTTGAAGGGATTCGGCCTTTTATAGCCTCCCAAAACGATGCCGATTTGGGGGCTGCCTTTTAACCCCAAAACAACGTCGTTTTGAACCTGACCCGATTCACCTGACCCGACTCGCCTCAGGATCCGCGAGTTTTTATATGATAGTCTAATTGCGCGCGCGGTCCTTCCGCTTTTTATATAGTTTGCAATCAGGCTTTCATTTATTCCTAAATTGGCCCCGAAATTTATCGCGTTTTGCGATTTGGTCCATCCTTCAGCGATGTCATTTTGGAGGCTCGAGAAAATTCCCCTTCTGGTCCTCTACAGTCGTACGCGTTTTCAAATAGGTCCCATTTTTTATACTTCCTTTTAAATCGGCCCCAAAACTCCGTTTTTCTTCGAATTTGGTCCCTTTTTAGATTTAATTTGACTTTTATATTATTTTACCCTTTTTTTATTTATTTTTTATTTATTGTAACATTATTTATTATTATAGTTACTATTGTCATTATATTAGTGTATATTCTTTATATACATACACGTATATATATATTCTTATTTATTTAAATTTAGTATTTTTACTTGCTTTTTGTATGCCTATATTTTTATTATTATTATATAGTAGTATGTATTTTCATTATACATGTATGTATATATGGTATATAATATTATTAATAGTTTAATATTAGTGTTTTTATTAATATATTTGTACATTATATATGTATTCATTTGAGGTATGTACATTGTACTACTTTTATACGTATTAGTATTATTACGTGTATTTGTTCCTTTAAGCATTATATATATGTATGTATGTATATTATGTATATACTTTAATATTATGTGTATATTTTGTTTTTAAATATTACTATATATCTATTTTCAACATATATTTATGTAATGTTTTTATTATTATCATTATTGTTACTATTATTCTTTGTTATTGTTATTATTTTTATTTTTATTTTTATTGCTATTATTTTATTATTAATATTACTATTGTTATATTCACTATTATTTTTAACTATATTATTATTATTATTATTACCGTCGGTATTATTTTTTATTATTATTATTATTATTTAGTTATATTACTATTATCGTTATATTATTATTATTCTTACTATCATTATTATTACTTTCATTATTTTTATCTTCCGACTACTATTGTTTATACATATATGTATTATTGTTTGTATTATTATTATTATCATTATTATCACCACCATTGTTATTATTATACTTTTGTATTCTAATATCTTATTAATATTATTCATATTTTCATTATTTTTGCTATTACTATTATTATTATATTAGTGTACATTTTTATGTATATATATACATATATATTTAAACATAGTATTGTTTTTTTATTACTTTGAATTTAATATTTTTATCATATTTATTTTTGCATTTCTATATTATTATTATTATTATTATTATTATTATATAGTAGTGTGTATTTCCATTATATACTTATATATATATTTTTATATATAGTATTATTTTACTTTAGTATCATTATTATTATTACCATTATATTTTGTAATTACTATTGTATTACGATGATTATTTTCTATCTATGTTTATTTTCCTATCATTCACCTATCTATATTTCTTATGTATTATATTTTCATTATTATTATATTTTAGGTATTACATCGATGTTTATGTTTAGGTATTAACATCATTATTTTACTATTCTTATATTTATCATGCTATTATTATTATCGCTATTATGACTATTAGCACTATTCTTAGCACTATTATTTAATGTACTATTTTTATTACTATCATTTCTTAAATAGTTTTGCATAATGTTTATTCATTTACTACTAGTTCTATTAATTTCGAATATTCTTTGCTCATTTATTATTTCCTATTCTTATTATTCGTTTGATGCATATATTTTACCTTTATTTTTATCGCTATCATTCACATTCGTGTTTATATTTATTTTGTCATAGCCATCAATTTTGATTTGTTATGCATTCTTTATTATCTCGTTTCATTACGAATTTAGGTTTTATCCAACCTAAAAATAATTCTTAATTTCATAAAAGTAATATTTCGTATTTGGTAATTCGAGGCAATCGTGCCCTAACTTACTGGGTTTCGATTCTTCTTTTTACCTAAATAACGGAATATTCTATAAAAAATCACAATACGAGTTTTGAAAAATGCTTACCCTCGGGAATACGAGGTGTCGTGCCCTAACTTACCGGGTATGACATTTTGTCACCTCGAGATAAGAATTGGCTTTAAAATGAAACCATATTCGATGTTTGAGAATTCGAGAAAACGTGCCCTAACGTACTGGGTTTTGATTTCTCTCGTTTACTCTAAATAACTAAATACCCTTTTAATAAATTAAAATACGCAAATCTTATATATAAAAGGCAAGCTCGCTCTCGAATGTTCAAGACGTCGTGTCCTAACTTACTGGATGTGACGTTTCATATTTTGAGACGAGAAGGTCTTTAAAACTTGAGTTTTTTTTTTTAAAAAAAGGGAAGGATCGTATTCCAGAAGTCTTTCAAGTTTTTGATTTTCGACACTAAGACACTAATTAATCAACTAGGTACCAATTTTTGGGCGTATCGAGGGTGCTAATCCCTTCTCGTGCGTAACTGACTCCCGAATTCGTTTTCTGATTTTTGTAGACCAAAAATTATCGTTTTAGTAAATCTTAACTTTTATTAAAATGATTAATTTGAGGTAACCCGATCACACCTCATCAAAAAAGGGATTGGTGGCGACTCCTCTATTCGTTTTCATTTTCAAAATCTAAGTCGATTCCTGTTTTTTTCAAAAAAATGGTTACGACAGCTTGGCGACTCCATTGGGGACCAAATAAGAGAGTCAAGCCACAAGTTGATTAACTTTTGTCTTTTTATCAAAAATTAAAAATTTGTTTTTGAAATACGATCCTTTCATTACATGTCATCAACTATTTTTTGTGACTTATGATATAATACCGGCTGCGTTGGTTTGAATCTTTAAATAAGTTTTGCATATTGCATTGCATGACCGCTGTGGTCACACCCTTTTAAGTGGGAGTGAGAAACTATTCCTTCGTGAGGTTTTCACCTCCGTGCAGGATAGCGGATCACTTTCGGCATACATCCGTACCTATGTCTTCGTGAGATTTTCATCTCCATGCAGCCATAGGGAAATGTATTCCCCCGAACTGAACTCGGTCTGTATGAGCCTATAATGCGTAAAGATTGAGGAATCTGCTGGTTCAGGTACCTTTACCCTAGAACCGTACCCCATGTAGCGAACCTTAGGAGCTCACCTTAGGTAGAACCGCTCTGAAACCCTAGTGGTTACCTGAACAAGTGTTATATTTATGTCATAAAACATAAGAAAATAGGTTGAAGTTTAATTTACGAGATTTAGGGTAAAAGTGTAAATATGCAAAAGTTTAGGAGTAAAAATGTTATTTTTCCAAAGTTTGAGTAAAGGACTGTTTTGATAAATGTGAATATTAAATAAGTTAAATTTGCTATTATAGATCAAGAAGAACGAAATTCAGGAGTAGATCGGGGAAAAGAAAAAGTAAAGGACTAAATTGTAAAGTTTAGTCACATTTTGTATCGAGGTAAGTTTACTGATGAAATAAATGCAATATTCTTATATTTTACATTATTATTGTTAATTTCCAGCATTTATATACTTATTTTTTTAGAATATTTAAAGTCGAATTAAAGGCGAAGTAGCAGAGAAAAAGCATTAGGAAGCCCCGTTTGAACCTTAGGAATATTAGGATATTGGGGTTGACAGGACAGGATAGAAATGAGCCATGTAAGCCCATATTATATATATAAATATGGCATTGGATATAGGAATAATTCATGTAAGTCCATGTCGAAGACATGGCATTGGCAGGATATTGATAGACAGGAACGACCCTAGTATCCTTAGTATTCCGAGTGATTCAATGGGTAATTGTATATGTTAAATCATAGTGAATTATCAGCAAAAAGGGAAGGTAGATTATATTTATGAATAGTGAAAGGTCAGGTAAGAAAGAAGGTAAGTGAGTAAAGAAGAAGGTAGAAAATGAGAAGTAAAGAAAGTTTATGAGGCTAGGTGACTTGATGTATATTTATTCATTATGTTGAATGTTGTAATTTATTTGCTTGTAAGCTTACTAAGCCTAGTGCTTACTATCTTATTTTCTTTTTCTTATAGTTTTTATCAAGCCACTTGGGGATCAAAGGAAACGTCGGAGACCCGATCACACTATCGAAGAAATTACATTGATATAGTTAGACGTTTCGTTTTGTGTATGGCATGTATAGGAACTTGGTTTCTTTTGATATGATATGATCAATGAATGATGTGTAAATATTTGCTAGTGATTAGCTAATAGAATGGCTGATGATATACATGTTTAATAGTATGTATGATTAAGTAGTAACTATCACATGAAAATTATGAAAAATGTGAAAGTAACTTAAAAACGGATTCAAGTATCAGAAATAACGTGATTTTGAAAAATCACAAAAATTTGTAGAGACATGGTTTGATAGTGAATAATATATGAAATTAAATTTCATTGTGTCTATTTTAATATGGAATAAGCAAAGCAGGTAAAGGTTTTGTATTTTATAAGATATCTAAGTTTTAGTGAAATAGGGCCAGAGCGATTTCTAGATCCCCTGTTCCAAATTTAGAAATTCATCATAAATTTTATAAAAATAATTAGGTGGTGTATTTTATATGGTTAGAATCCTTATTGAATATAGTTTTAATAAAAATAAACGGTATTGTCATATGAATTTTTTACAAGGAGAAAAGTGGTTCGTAGTAAGTAGAGGTTAGTGCAGTCAAATTCTGAAACAGGAGTAACTTTAACTAATAAACTGTACTAATTGGCTAAACCAAAAATTCTAGAAAAAACTTAGTAAATAGATATATGAGTATATTTTCAGGAAAAATTTACGGAATTGGAGTTCAAGTTTTTTAACTCGAGATATGAATTTTTAAGCAGTTTATTCCGAAAATTAATATAAGTAGTTAGAATTGTTTAAAAAGGTAAAATAAGATTAGTAACTCCTCAAGCTTAACTCCGATGACGGTTTCAGACGTGGAGGCATTACATTTATTGGTATCAGAGCAGGTTTAGTCGGTTCTCGAAACAGTTAGTGTGAGTAAAAGTCTAGCTATACATGCCATACCTGTATTTTGATAGTGTGACGACTCCTGACGATTTTTAAATATTTTGTTTTATAGTAATGTATCCCGAGCGAGTGGTGATGATGATGTAGAAAGTAATGCGCCTGCTCCCGCGAAAGGGGCAGCGCCATCTGAGGATAGGCCAGTAACAGTTAATCAGGGAGGAGTGACTCGAGAAGCTCTCTTCCAAGCTTTGAATGATTTGTTTGCCGAGTTCGTTCGTACGAATCCGGCAGTTAAACCTCCACCCCCTCATGATTCTCAGGCTACCCATGCAGCTCAAGCTTCCCCAGTCACAGGTACAGTGATAAGAGAAAAGCCACCAGTTGATAGAATCAGGAAACAATGGGCAGAAGAGTTCCGAGCAATAAAGGATGATGATGCAGAAAGAGCAGAATTTTGGTTAGAAAATACTATCAGAGTCTTTGACGAATTATCTTGTACACCCGAGGAATGTATGAAATATGTAGTATCACTTCTTAGAGACTCAGCCTACCATTGGTGGAAAACACTTGTATCAATTGTACCAAAGGAGAGGGTCACTTGGGATTTCTTTCAGGAGGAATTTCGTAAAAAGTACATCAGTCAGAGGTTTATTGATCAGAAGAGAAAGGAATTCCTAGAATTGAAACAAGGTAATATGACGGTGACCGATTATGAGTGTGAATTTTTCAAGCTTAGTAAATATGCTAGAGAATGTTTGTCCACAGAGGCTATCATGTGTAAAAGGTTTGAGGATGGGTTAAATGATGATATCTGACTGTCAGTGGGTGTCCTAGAAATAAAAGAGTTCGTTATTTTAGTTGAGGGAGCCTGTAAGGCAGAGAAGCTGTTAAAAAGAAAAGGCAAAGTTGAGACAGAGACACAAGATACAAAGAAGAGACAAATGAACAGGTCATTCCAAGCTACATCCAAAAGGCCAAAGGAGTTTTCCACAGATCTAGTTTTCACCCGGTATTCTAGTCGAATAGAGGCAAAGCAGATTTAAGATTTGAAGGCTCGGACCACCTCGATTGCGAGTGTAGGTAATGTTGGACAGTAGATCGGGGTGTCCACAGTGTGGTAGACTTTATTATGGTCCTTGTCGGGCAGGCAAAAATGTTTGTTATAAATGCGGTGCTTCAGATCATTTTGTACGAGAATGTCCAGAGGTAGCTAATCGAGAGATAATACAGAGTGCTAGATCCGGAAATGCTCCTACTAGAGGCAGATTACCGAGGCAACCGGGAGTAGGAGCAAGTAACAGAGGTACCTCAAGAGATTCAGCTGTGAGACCAGATGCTAGAGCCCCTGCAAGGCCTTATGCTATTCGTACACGCGAAGAGGCATCCTTCCCCGATGTGATTACGGGTACATTTTCTCTACATAATATTAATGTCATTGCTTTGATTGATTCGGGTTCAACTCATTCAAATGTTTGCAAGAAATTGATGCCTAGTATAAGTATGCCTATAAAATCTACAGAATTTGTGATTAAAGTATCGAATCCATTAGACAAGCATGTATTAGTAGATAAAGTATGTAGAAATTGTCCTTTGATGATTAGAGGCTACTGTTTTTCGGCCGATCTCATGCTATTACCATTTGATAAGTTTGATGTGATTCTTGGTATGGATTGGTTGACTACACATGATGTGATAGTGAATTGTGGGAAGAAATTCATTGAGTAGAAGTGTGAAAATGGTGAAATTATTCGGGTTAATTCAGAAGAGTCAGATAGTTCATTTTCCATAATATATGTTATGTCTGCTCAAAAATGTTTGAGAAAAGGGTATGAAGCTTATCTTGCTTTTGTGTTGAACACTAAAGATCCAGAATTGAAAATTGAATCAAGTTCGTGGTATGTGAGTTTCCCGATGTGTTTAGGAAGAACTACCAGTTTGCCTCTGTTAGAGAAGTTGAGTTTGGTATTGAGTTGATTCCGTGTACCACGCCCATTTCTATTGCTCCTTATAGAATGGCTCGTTGGAATTGAAAGAATTGAAAGCTCGATTGCAGGAATTAACAAATAAAGGCTTTGTAAGACCCAGTAGTTCACCATGGGGTGCACTAGTGCTATTTGTGAAAAAGAAAGACGGATCGATGAGAATGTGCATAGATTATCGGCAACTTAACAAGGTAACAGTAAAGAACAAGTATCCATTACCTAGAATTGATGATCTGTTTGAACAATTGAAGGGAGCTACTGTGTTTTCCAAGATAGATTTGAGATCCGGATACTATCGAGTTGCGAGTTAAAGAGTCGATTTCAAGATCGCTTTCGGACTAGGTATAGTCATTATGAGTTCCTTGTGATGCCATTTGGCTTGACTAATGCTCCGCCATTTTCATGGACTTAATGAACCGAATTTTCAGATCGCACTGGATAAGTTTGTAGTTGTGTTCATTGATGATATTTTGATTTATTCTCATGATGAGGCCCGAGCATGCAGAGCATTTGAGAACAGTTTTACAGATTCTGAGAGATAATCAGTTGTATGCCAAGTTCAGAAAAGTGAGTTCAGTTACGAGAAGTTGGTTTTCTTGGACATATTGTCTCAGGTGAAGGTATTAAGGTTGATTCGAGCAAGATTTCAGCCATTGTTGATTGGAAGCCTCCTAGAAATGTATGAGAAGTTAGAAGTTTTCTTGGTCTTGCCGGATATTATAGACGATTTGTAGAGGGATTTTCTATGATAGCTACCTCGCTGACAAGATTGCTGCAAAAGGATGTCAAGTTTGAATGGATGAGAAGTGTCACATGAGTTTTGATAAGTTAAAAGCATTGTTGACTAAAGCTCTGCTTTAGTACAACCGAACCTGTAAGGAGTTTGTGATTTACAAAGTGATGCATCCATGGATGGACTTGGTTGTGTACTTATGCGGGAAGGGAAGGTAATCGCTTATGCCTCTAGAGACGGCTAAAGCCACATGAGAAGAACTATCCGACACATGATTTAGAGCTAGCTGCCATTGTTTTTGAGCTGAAAATTTGGAGACATCATTTGTACGTGAGAGAAGTGCCACATATTTATCGATCACAAAAGTTTGAAATATTTGATGACTCAAAAAGATTTGAATTTGAGGCAAAGAAGATGGTTAGAGTTGATTAAAGATTATGAGCTAGTGATCGATTATCACCCAGGTAAGGCAAACGTTGTTGCTAATGCTTTGAGTAGGAAATCTTTGTTTGCATTAAGAGCTTTGAACACTAGTCTAGCCTTATCAGATGATGGTTTTATCTTAGCTGAGTTGAGAGCCAAATCGATGTTTCTTGAAGAAATTAGTGAAGCTCAGAAAAATGACAGTGAGTTGTTACCCAAAAGAGATCAGTGTGAGTCGGATATAGAGTCAGATTTTCAGATCAGTTCTGACGGTTGTTTGATGTTCGAGAGATTGTGGTATATGCATAGAAGAATGATGAGCTTATTCGAAAGATCTTACAGGAAGCACATAGTAGTTCTTTGTCTATTCATCCAGGTAGTACAAAGATGTATAATGATTTGAAGAAAATATATTGGTGGGTAGGAATGAAAAGGGACATTTCAGAGTTTGTTTCTAGATGCTTGATCTGTCAGCGGGTAAAGGCCGAACATCAGGTACCTTCAGGTTTATTGCAGCCCATGCTAGTCCCTGAGTGGAAATGAGATCGAATTACTATGGATTTTGTGACAGGATTGCCGTTTACACCAAGAAAGAAAGATGCAGTATAGGTTGTGATTGATAAATTAACGAAGTCGGCTCATTTTATCCCAGTTCGTATGGATTATTCACTTGACAAGTTGGCCAAGTTGTATATTTCAGAGATAGTCAGACTTCACGGGGTACCATTATCGATCATTTCAAACAGAGATCCAAGATTTACTTCACGGTTTTGGAAGAAATTACAAAAGGCTTTGGGCACAAAGTTGAGTTTTAGTACAGCTTTCCATCCTCAAACCGACGGTCAGTCAGAGAGAGTTATTCAGGTACTTGAAGATATGCTTAGATGCTGTGTACTGGAATTTCAGGGCAGTTGGGAAAAATATTTACCATTAGTAGAGTTTGCCTATAATAATAGTTATCAGTCGAGTTTCAAGATGGCACCTTATGAAGCTTTGTATGGACGTAAATGTCGCACACCTTTGTATTGGACAGAGCTTAAGGAAGATTAGACTTACGGGGTTGATCTAGTTAAGGAAACAGAAGAGAAAGTAAAAATCATCAGAGATTGCTTGAAAATGACTTGAGCATGGACAAAAGTCGTATGCGATTTGAAAAGAAAAGAGATTGAATATCAAGTTGGTGACAAAGTTTTTTGAAAGTATCCCGTGGAAGAAAGTTCTTAGATTTGGCAAGAAAGGCAAACTAAGTCCACGTTTTATTGGACCGTTTGAAGTGATTGAGAGAGTCGGACCATTAGCATATCGGTTAGCTTTGCCGATTGAGTTAGAGAAGATTCATAATGTATTTCATGTGTCTATGCTACGTCGTTATCGTTCAGATACGTCACATGTGATTTCTCAGACAGAGGTTGAGATTTAGCCAGACATGACTTACGGTGAAGAACCAGTAAAGATTCTAGCTCGAGAGGTAAAGCAATTAAGGAACAAAAGTATTGCACTTGTGAAAGTACTATGGAATAGACATAGGGTAGACGAGGCTACATGGGAACCCGAAGAGGCTATGCGAAAACAGTACCCAAATCTCTTCACAGGTAAGATTTTCGGGGACGAAAATCCCTAAAGGGGGAGAAATGTAACATGCCGAAATAGGGCTTAAACGGAACAGTGGTTACGAAACCACAAATTCGAGGTAGAAAAATTTATTTTATTATTATTTTGAGGTTCGCGAAAATTTCGTGATGAAATTCTATACATAAAGTGCTTAAGTTGAGGTTAGGGATTAAATCGAATAATTTGCAAACTTGCATTCTAGAAGTTTTTAGTATGAAATTGTTTTGGAATATTAATGAAGAGGTCTTAAATAGCAATTTAACCAATTTTAAGTTCATGGACAAAAATTAGGACATGGAATGAATTTTTGAAAGTTTAGTAAGGAGGGGCATTTTGGTCATTTGTATATTAAATGAAATAAAATGGGAAAAATAACACAAAATGGTCATCTTTCTCATATGGTTGCTGCCGAATTTTGCTCTCTCCATAGCTAGGGTTTCTTCAATTTTCAAGCTCCATAGTAAGTGAGTCCAAGCCCCGTTTTTAATGTTCTTTACGTTTTGGGAGTCCCGATAGCTCGATAAAGCTTATGCTAGCAATAATTTAAGTTAGGGTTCATATTTGGAAAAATACCTGTCGTAACCATTTTTTTGAAAAAAAAGGGGAATCGACTTAGATTTTGAAAATGAAAACGAATAGAGGAGTCGCCACCAATCCCTTTTTTGATGAGGTGTGATCGGGTCACCTCAAATTAATCATTTTAATAAAAGTTAAGATTTACTAAAACGATAATTTTTGGTCTATGAAAATCAGAAAATGAATTCGGGAGTCAGTTACGCACGAGGAGGGATTAGCACCCTCGATACGCCCAAAAATTGGTACCTAGTTGATTAATTAGTGTCTTAGTGTCGAAAATCAAAAACTTGAAAGACTTCCGGAATACGATCCTTCCCTTTTTTTTAAAAAAAAAACTCAAGTGTTAAAGACCTTCTCGTCTCAAAATATGAAACGTCACATCCAGTAAGTTAGGACACGACGTCTTGAACATTCGAGAGCGAGCTTGCCTTTTATATATAAGATTTGCGTATTTTAATTTATTAAAAGGGTATTCGGTTATTTAGAGTAAACGAGAGAAATCGAAACCCAGTAAGTTAGGGCACGTTTTCTCGAATTCTCAAACATCGAATATGGTTTTTATTTTAAAGCCAATTCTTATCTCGAGGTGACAAAATGTCATACTTGGTAAGTTAGGGCACGACACCTCGTATTCCCGAGGGTAAGCATTTTTCAAAACTCGTATTGTGATTTTTTATAGAATATTATTTAGGTAAAAAGAAGAATCGAAACCCAGTAAGTTAGGGCACGATTGCCTCGAATTACCAAATACGGAATATTACTTTTATGAAATTAAGAATTATTTTTAGGTTGGATAAAACCTAAATTCGTAATGAAACGAGATAATAAAGAATGCATAACAAATCAAAATTGATGGCTATGACAAAATAAATATAAACACGAATGTAAATGATAGCGATAAAAACAAAGGTAAAATATATGCATCAAACGAAAAATAAGAATAGGAAATAATAAATGAGCAAAGAATATTCGAAATTAATAGAACTAGTAGTAAATGAATAAACATTATGCAAAACTATTTAAGAAATGATAGTAATAAAAATAATACATTAAATAATAGTGCTAAGAATAGTGCTAATAGTCATAATAGCGATAATAATAATAGCATGATAAATATAAGAATAGTAAAATAATGATGTTAATACCTAAACATAAACATCGATGTAATACCTAAAATATAGTAATAATGAAAATATAATACATAAGAAATATAGATAGGTGAATGATAGGAAAATAAACATAGATAGAAAATAATCATCGTAATACAATAGTAATTACAAAATATAATGGTAATAATAATGATACTAAAGTAAAATAATACTATATATAAATATATATATAAGTATATAATGGAAATACACACTACTATATAATAATAATAATAAATAATAATAATAATAATAATAATAATAATAATAATAATATAGAAATGCAAAAACAAATATGATAAAAATATTAAATTTAAAGTAATAAAAAAACAATACTATGTATAAATATATATGTATATATATATACATAAAAATGTACACTAATATAATAATAATAGTAATAGCAAAAATAATGAAAATATGAATAATATTAATAAGATATTAGAATACAAAAGTATAATAATAACAATGGTGGCGATAATAATGATAATAATAATAATACAAACAATAATACATATATGTATAAATAATAGTAGTCGGAAGATAAAAAATAATGAAAGTAATAATAATGATAGTAAGAATAATAATAATATAACGATAATAGTAATATAACTAAATAATAATAATAAAATAATACCGACGGTAATAATAATAATAATATAGTTAAAAATAATAGTGAATATAACAATAGTAATATTAATAATAAAATAATAGCAATAAAAAATAAAAATAAAAATAATAACAATAACAAAGAATAATAGTAACAATAATGATAATAATAAAAACATTACATAAATATATGTTGAAAATAGATATATAGTAATATTTAAAAACAAAATATACACATAATATTAAAGTATATACATAATATACATACATACATATATATAATGCTTAAAGGAACAAATACACGTAATAATACTAATACGTATGTGTGTAGTACAATGTACATACCTCAAATGAATACATATATAATGTACAAATATATTAATAAAAACACTAATATTAAACTATTAATAATATTATATACCATATATACATACATGTATAATGAAAATACATACTACTATATAATAATAAAAATATAGGCATACAAAAAGCAAGTAAAAATACTAAATTTAAATAAATAAGAATATATACATACGTGTATGTATATAAAGAATATACACTAATATAATGACAATAGTAACTATAATAATAAATAATGTTACAATAAGTAAAAAATAAAAAAAGGGTAAAATAATATAAAAGTCAAATTAAATCTAAAAAGGGACCAAATTCGAAGAAAAACGGAGTTTTGGGGCCGATTTAAAAGGAAGTATAAAAAATGGGACCTATTTGAAAACGCGTGCGACTGCAGAGGACCAGAAGGGGAATTTTCTCGAGCCTCCAAAACGACGTCGCTGAAGGAAGGACCAAATCGCAAAACGCGATAAATTTCGGGGCCAATTTAGGAATAAATGAAAGCCTGATTGCAAACTATATAAAAAGCGAAAGGACCGCGCGCGCAATTAGACCATCATATAAAAACACGCGGATCCTGAGGCGGGTCGGGTCAGGTGGATTGGGTCAGGTTCAAAACGACGTTGTTTTGGGGCTAAATGGCAGCCCCCAAAACGGCGTCGTTTTGGGAGGCTATAAAAGGCCGAATCCCTTCAAAAAAAATCATTTCAGCTGCTAAGGAAAAAAAAAAGGGGGAGAGAGAGGAGAGGAGGCGATTTTCGCCACTGGTTGGGTGATCGCCGTCGTGGGTCACCGGACCATCAGCACACGTCGTCGCGCCGCCACCGTATAGTTAAAAACTCCCTTTTTCTCCTTTTTTTATATTTTTTTATTATTTTAAATATATTTGTGTATACCTATGTGAGAAACGAAGAAAAGAAAAAAAGATTGAGAAGGATGAAATCACCTTCCGATTTCGGCCTCCTTTTGCCTTCTTTTGATGTTTTGAGTTCAAATCTCCAGTTTTTCATTGATAAAAATGTCCAAAAAATTACAAGATTTTAAATCGGCTTTTATAGCCTTTACATGCTTGCTTTCTGTCTTTTCTCGTTTAATGTTTGCAGGTGCAGCTTGGGCGGTGGAGGCAGAGGCGACTTGTGCTGTTGACGTGACTAGGGCGGTGAGAGTCAGAGGCGGTGGAGGCAAGTGGTTTAGGGTTTCAGATTTTGAAACCGTAAACTTGGGGCTAGTTGGGTTTGGGCCTCTGTTAGGGGTTAGGGGTTTTTGGGCCCAAAATTGGGCTTGTACAGCTACCCCTCTTTGCTCGTTGTCGTGTAATGAGAACAGAGTAAAGACTTTAAGGAAAGACCAATTTTGTCCGGTCTCACCGCGTCCGGACTTGTTTAGCGCTTCTTTTCTTCAGGTAGCTCTATTTCAATCCACTGCATCTTGTTGTTTCACTCCGCTTCACTGCTCTACTACAACTTTAGGGAAATAAGATTTGTTTATTTATAGCTTCAATCTGTTCCACTGCAACTTCAGGGAAATAAGACTTGTGACTTCGACCTGCTCCCCTGCAAATCAGGGAGATAAGACTTGGTTTCGATCTTCTCCGCTGAAACTTCAAGGAGATAAGGTTAATGGTTTCGATCTGTTCCACTGCAATTTCAGGGAGAAAAGATTTGTAATTTTCAGCCTGTTACCCTACTAAATAGGGGTTTAAGGCCCATCTCCTTCGATCTGTTTCCCTACTGCCTATGGGGTTGAGATCTGTAATCTTCAGCCTATTGCCCTACTGCTTAGGGGGTTAAGGCTCATCACCTTCGATCTGTTTCCCTACTGCCTAGGGGGTTAAGATCTGCAAATCTTCAGCCTGTTACCCTACTGCTTAGTGGTTTAAGGCCCTTCGTCTGCGATCTGCTCCACTACTGCTTAGGGAGATAAGATCTGCCATTTGGTCTATTACCCTACTGCTTAGGGGTTTAAGACCCTTCGTCTTCGATCTGCTCCACTACTGCTTAGGGATACAATTTGGTCTGTTACCCTACTACTTAGGGGTTTAAGACCCTTCATCTTCGATCTGTTTCCCTACTGCTTAGGGGGTTAAGATCTGCAATTTGGTCTGTTACCCTACTACTTAGGGGTTTAAGACCTGTGAATTAACCGATTCCACTGCATCGTCTTCATTAGGGTCATGTTCTTTTAAAATCAGTTTCATGTATTTATGTCTATGCCAAACAATTAGGATGCTATGATTGAAATGAATCAAATGCTCCTAACTAAATGTGATGCTTATGTCAAATGATTAGGATGCTATGATCGGAATGAATCAAATGCTCCTAATTAGGTGTGTCATAAATGATCTATGAATGCACAAGTGTAGCATGTTGTGAGAATGGATCCCCTTTTTTAATGTTTTAGGTTGCCATCGCTCTTTGTTCATCAAGGTTCTTTCACTAAAACGGTACTTGGTCTTCTTGTTCAGCTTAGTTCTTTGAACAAAAACCCGAAGAGGTAGTCTCGATTTAAATTCTTTCTTCTCAAACGCTTCCAATCTTTAAGTTTGGTTAGTTCTAAATAATAGCCCTGTTTCAGGTTCCTGTACTATTTAGAGACTTTCATAGTACTATGCAGAATTCTTTTTGCAAAAATGACTTTAATCCATTAATCATTATTTCAATGCAAAATTCTTGAAAAGGACCACAACAATGACAGGAATGAAACTTGTCAGAAACAAAACTTGAAGGGAATAGATTAATCATAGACAACAAATATTGCTGGAATACAAGGTGAATAAAAAGAAAATAAGTGTCCCAGATATCGCAGCGTGAGGTTCTCCGTATGAACTTCTTGAGGACTCCCTTTTTGCCCAATATGTGTTTGGGGATCTAGAGTACCCTTGTAGATGTCCCGAGATGTAGCATATTCCTTCATTGTTAATTCAGGCATAGCAAGACTGCTGTATGCCTCACTTTTATCCAAATTTGAGCCGCCCTTTTTGGGTTCTCAACTCAAATCCCCTTTGGTCTCAAGATGCCCTTTGCGGGTTTTCACCTTGGCCTCTCCATTTTTTTTCTTAGGCGAAGTATTTCTTAACCGAATCTGAATTCACAGGATTGGGTAAAGTCTTGCCATCCATTTCAGCCAATATTAAAGCTCCTCCAGAAAAGGCCTTTTTTACCACATAAGGTCCTTCCCAATTCGGCATCCATTTTCCTCTGAAATCCTTTTGTATGGGCAAGATCTTTTTCAATAAAAGGTCTCCTTCGTGGAACTCTCTTGGGCAAACCTTTTTGTTGTAAGCTCGCATCATTCGCTTTTGGTACATCTGGCCATGACAGATAGCCCTTAGCCTCTTTTCTTCAATCAGATTCAACTGATCATATCGTGACTGGATCCATTTTGCTTCGTCCAAATTTACTTCTGACAAAACTCTGAGGGAAGGAATCTCAACCTCGATAGGTAAAACTACCTCCATTCCATAAACCAATGAGAAAGGTGTTGCCCCGGTGGAGGTCCTAACGGACGTTCGATAAGCATAGAGGGCGAATGGTAGCTTTTCATGCCAGTCTTTATAAGTCTCAGTCATTTTCCCCACAATCTTCTTAATGTTTTTATTAGCTACCTCAACCGCACCGTTCATCTTCGGACGGTATGGTGACGAGTTATGGTGTCAGATCTTGAATTGGTTGCAGACGTCCGCTATTGTGCTGTTGTTCAAATTCAATGCGTTGTCCGATATGATCCTTTCTGGCATTCCATACTGACAAATGATTTTCTTTTTTAGGAACTTGCTAACTGCAGATTTAGTAACGTTGGCATATGAAGCAGCTTCTACCCATTTGGTGAAATAGTCAATAACCACGAAGATGAATCGATGCCCATTTGAAGCTTTTGGCGAAATTGGCCCAATCACATCCATGCCCCACATCGAGAAAGGCCATGGTGAAGTCATGACATGCAGGGGTGAAGGAGGCACATTAATCTTGTCTCCATAGATTTGGCATTTATGACATCTTTTGGCGTAGTTAATACAGTCTCCTTCTATGGTGGACCAATAATAACCAAACCTCATAATTTGCCTGATCATTGTAAAGCCATTAGTGTGTGTCCCATAGATGCCCTCATGGACTTCTTCCAAGATTTTCTTAGCCTCAATAGCATCTACACATCTTAACAGTACTTGATCCTTTCTTCTTTTGTATAGGATTTCCCCGTCCAAGATGTAGTCATTGGCTAGTCTTCTCAACGTTCTTTTGTCATTCTCAGTAGCCTGGTCGGGGTACTCGCGATTCTTCACATATCGCAGGATATCGTGGTGCCAAGGATGGTCATCATTTTCTTCTTCTTCTTCAAGGTTGCAACAATGAGCTGGAGCCTCGTAAATGCTCATTTGGATTGGTTTCACATCCTCTTGCCTATTCACCTTGATCATAGAGGCTAAAGTTGCTAGGGCGTCAGCCATCTGATTTTCTTCTCACGGTAGGTAGCAGAAGACAATATCATCAAACTCTTTAATTAATTCAAGGATCAGCTTTCGATAATTGACCAACTTGGGGTCTCTCGTCTCCCATTCACCTTTGAGTTGATATATCACCAGAGCAGAATCTCCATATACCTCTAACACCTTGATTTTACACTCTATGGCCGCACGAATTCCCATGATACATGCTTCGTATTCTGCCATATTGTTCGTGCAGTCAAAATCTAATTTACTAGTAAAGGGATAATGATCTCCATTCGGGGATACCAAGACTGCCCCGATTTCGTTGCCCACAGCATTTGATGCTCCGTCAAAGTTTAGCTTCCAAGGATGACTTTCTTGAGGGTCTTCTTCAGTGGTCGCTATGTACATTAGATCTTTATTTGGGAAGTCAAAGTTCAGGGGCTAGTAGTCCTCTAGGGCTCTACTGGCTAGAAAATCTGCTATCGCACTTCCTTTTACAGCTTTCTGGTTAACGTAGACTATATCGAATTCAGAAAGTAGAATTTGCCATTGGGCCATTCTCCCATTCAAAGCAGTCGACTCCATCAAGTACTTCAGAGGGTCCATTTTAGAGATTAGCCAAGTTGTGTGATACAACATGTATTGTCTCAATCTTCGGGTTGTCCAGATTAGGGCACAACACAAGTTTTCAATTGGCGAGTATCTTGTTTCACACTCAGTGAACTTCTTACTGAGGTAATATATCGCTCTTTCTTTCCTTCCTGACTCATCGTGCTGGCCAAGCACACATCCCATAGAATTTTTAAACACCGTTAAATACAGTATCAAGGGCTTGTCTGGACTAGGTGGTGTCAATACTAGGGCATTAGACAAATATTTCTTGACCTTGTCGAAAGTCTTCTGGCACTCCTCGTCCCAAACACCCGGGTTGTGTTTCTTAAGGAGACGAAATATGGGGTCACATTTCTTGGTTAGTTGTGAAATAAACCGAGCGATGTAATTTAATCTTCCTAGGAATCCCCGAACTTCCTTTTGAGTACGCGGTGGAGGTAGCTCTTGTATGGCTTTGACTTTATCTGGGTCAATCTCAATCCCTTTTTCACTGACCACGAATCCTAGCAGTTTTCCTGACCTGGCCCCGAAGGTACACTTCGTTGGATTGAGTTTCAGCTAAAATTTCCTCAACCTCAAAAATAATTTCCTCAAGACTAGCACATGCTCCTCTTCTGTCCGAGATTTGGCGATCATGTCGTCAACATAGACTTCAATTTCTTTATGCATCATATCGTGGAACAAGGCTACCATGGCCCTCTGATACATTGCTCCCGCATTTTTCAGTCTGAATGGCATCACTTTATAGCAAAATGTTCCCCACATGGTTACAAATGTGGTCTTATTCATGTCCTCAGGATGCATCTTTATCTGATTGTACCCTGAGAAACCATCCATGAAGGAGAAAAGTGAGAAACCTGTCGTATTGTCCACTAAGGTGTCGATGTGGGGCAACGGGAAATTATCCTTCGGGCTGGCTTTGTTCAGATCCCTGTAGTCTACACACATCCGTACTTTTCCATCTTTCTTACGGACGGGAACAATATTAGCTACCCATTCCGAGTACTTAACTACTCGTAAGAAACCAGCGTCGAATTGCTTCTTGACTTCTTCTTTTATTTTCAACAAGACATCGGGCCTCATCCTCCAAAGCTTTTGTTGAACTGGCTTGCATTCTTCTTTGATGGGGAGCTTGTGTACCACAATGTCGGTACTTAGCCCAGGCATGTCTTGATACAACCATGCGAAGACATCATTGAACTCTTGGAGTAACTCAATAAGGTCCCGTTTTGTCTCTGTGGTAATGCAGGCTCTGATCTTTACTTCTTTCTTTTCTAGTTCATCTCCCAAGTTCATGACTTCTACTGTCTCTTCGTGGGGTAGAATCTGTTTCTCCTCTTGTTCTACCATCTTTAACAAATCAGGGAATAAGTCACAGTCTCTGTCGTCCTTAAAGTCCTGAGATCCCTCTAGACACATATCCTGCTCAAAAGGAGACTCTAAGTTAGTAGCAATGTCGCTCACATTGTTGACATCTAGAGACCTGTTGGAGGTGCAAAGGAGGATACAAAGAACAAAGGAATCTAAGAACAATGATATGTATGGTATGCTCATGAATGAAAGAATAAAAGAATAAAAGAATATTTGGGAATAAGACAAAATGATGCATTTCATTGAAATAACAATTTTGAACATAGGCCTATTTTCACAAAAAGGGATTCTTATTACTCCTAGGCCTAGAGTAATAAGTGTGTTTTGAATATTACTCTGTGTTATTTCTAAAGACTACAAGAATCTCTTCCGCAGTCTAATTATTCAGAACACTTCCCGGCTCATGAGGGCGAATGCCCGACAGATTCTCTATTCCAGTTCCTTCTTCATATGTGGCATTGATACCCAAATTTTCCATCATTCCTTCTGCGATTTCCTTTCTCAACGTGCCCCTTTCAGAGTGAATGACTCCTCCAGACACGAAAGTCTTTGAAATATGGGGGAAGATCATGGGTTCCCATTTGATTTCTCCCCCGCTCAATCGCGCTCTCCTTCTCTCTTGCTTCTTCTCCAGCTCCTTCTTTCTTTGTTCCGTGTCTGGCTTGAATCCTAACCCAAAACGGTCTTGTTTGTCTTTCATCATTGGTGCATTAGTCACTCCCTGGAGGTATCTCTCGAGTCCTTTTCCGGGTAGGGCCCCTTTTTCAACAGTTAGCCGTAGCCCCATTCTTGTAGTCTCAGATAACCTGGGCCTGGGAATCTTATTTCCTTTGATGATGAATGTCGCATTTACAAACTCTAAAGACCAAAAAGAGCACTCGATTGCTTCATCATCTGCCCCCACATATGGCGCGTTGCTAGTAACGGATGCAATGATATCCTCCTCCGCCTTTATAGTCACCAATCGACCTTCCGTTATCAATTTGAGCTTTTGATGCAACGATGACGGCACTGCCCCCGCTGAGTGAATCCATGGTCTCCCCAATAGGTAATTATACGAAGGCTTAATGTCCATGACTAGGAAATCTACCTCGTATGTGCTCGGCCCGATTAAGAGGGGTATTTCCATCCTCCCCATTACCTTCCTTTTCGTGCCATCAAATGCTCTCACTATATTTTGGCATGTCTTCATATGAGAACTATCCACTGGCAGCCTATTCAGCATAGATAGGGGTAGGACATTTAGTGCAGACCCATTGTCAATCAATACCCCAGGTAATGTGTACCCTTTATAGTGGGTCGTGATGTGTAAAGCTTTAGTAGATCCTCGGCCCCCTGGCGGTACTTCATCGTCATTGAAGAATATGAAGTTGTCAGCACTTATATTGTTGACTAAGCGGTCCAGTTTGTTTACAGAGATATCGTTAGCAACATAAGTTTCATTCAGCACCTTCATCAATGCGTTGCGATGGGTTTCTGAGCTTAAGAGTAAGGCCAGTACTGATATACGAGCTGGCTGCTTGTGCAGCTATTCCACGATGCTGTATTCGCTGTGCTTTAGAAATTTTAAGAATTCCTTTGCTTCTTTTTCAGTCACTGATTCATTAACAGTTGGTTTAGGTCCCGCCGACCTCTCTTTATTTTGCTCAATTGCCACTGATTTTCCTTTAACCTGCTCGACTTTTGTATTTGGGGTATAAGGCCTTCCGCTGCGTGTATAAAAACCCTCGTCTTGACCATTCGATGTGAGGCACACGGTCGTGTCCCAATCTGTCTTCTTACATGTGTAACACTCTGACTTGTGCCACACGGCCTGCCACACACCTGTGTGGAAGACCGTGTGGTCAATTTAATTTTTACAAATTAGGTGCATGTTTCATATGGCCAATACACACGCCTGTGTTCTAGGCCGTGTATCACACACGGCTGAGACACACGCCTGTGTCTCTGCTCGTGTGCCCAATTTTAAGCATTTTTTCTCAATTTTAAGATGCAGGGGACAAACGGCCAAATCACATGCCCATGTGCCAAGACGTGTGTCACACATGGTCAAGACACACTCCCATGTGTCTATTCGTGTGGACAAAATAAGGCCATTTCTTAGCCTTATTTCTCACCCAAATTTAACCTTCAAGCTACAATAACATTTGTATACATTTTCCAACCAATTCAAGTCATATAAATCAATCAAACATCATTAACCTGTATGAAATATTATCTCATATTCATATGATCAAACTTACCTTCTTGTAATGATTTATATTTTACCCTAAATCAATTTAACAAAACCACATACATATAAGCTAAACATGATATATATAACCTTATAATAACATACTAAAACATTCTATTTTTAGCCATTACAATGGTTAAGTTACAAATAACAATTACATGCCAACATAGAACAAGTTAACCTATACATGCCATTATATCAAAATAAGATTACTTTTTATACCAAACAAGCTGGAGGATAGTGTGATGATACTCCGATTGATCTCCAACCTCTACGAGCTTCCGAGCACTATAAAATAAAGGAAAGAAAACCTAGTAAGCATTTAATGCTTAGTAAGTTCGTATAACAGGAATTTAGCTTACCATATATTTATATTTAAGATAAGCATACAATAATACATCCAAGAAATTTGGTTTATAGCGTAAAAACAAAACTTCACCAATCCTGTTAGTAAAGTAATTCACATAATACCAAGAACATGGATGAGCTCATCATTTAATGTCTTTCATATACATATGCTTTCCTTAACATTTTTCCATTTTACATGTACACTTTAATGACAAATCATTTCAAATTCAGTTTAGCCATGTCAGAACTTTACCCATTGAATTTATTTGAAATATCGATGGATACACTCATATAGTACACTTTAGTGTACACTACTATAATTCGTCAATTCATTTCCAGGGGTACCCAATTTGGGCACATAATCGGGAAGCACACTCTCGAGCCTTATAACAGGAAGCTCACACAGTGCCATTTCTAGAAGCTCATAAAGAGCCTATTGGGAAGCTTATCCCAGCTATATAACGGGAAGCTCAGAAGAGCCATAATTGGGAAGTTGACAAAGAACCGTATCGAGAAGCCCCAGATAGCCAATACTGAGAAATTCAAGGGAGCATTATTGGGAAGCTCATAAAGAGCCTATTGGGAAGGTCACAAAGAGCCTTTAATCAGGATACTCATAAGAGCTAAGGTGTGTCCACAACAAATATAGGATCAAAATCTATCGAGACGCTCCAAAGAGCTTTAACGGGAAGCTCGTTGAACCATATAACAGGAAGCTTGAGAGGGCTAATAACGGGATGCTCTTTCAAGCTATGATGTGTTCGCAACATATGCAGGACCACAACCAATACGGGAAATCTTGTATCCATCGAACTTTATTTATTCAATCAAGACTTAATGTTTGTCAGACATTGTTGGGTATAAGATTAATTTCATATACATAGCAACATTACAATCACATTCATACAATTCAATTAACACATATGAATTCTCAATTTAGTTACATGAACTAACCGCGATACTTGTTTTTATATGAATTCTACTAATCTAAAACTTTTTGTTTTCCTCGATCCAATTCCGTATTTAGTCTTTTTGAATCTCTATAAATGAATATAATCATCAATTTACTACAATTCATATTCAATTGGATTCAATTTACACTCTAGGCAAAATTACCATTTTGCCCTATACTTTTCATATATTCCAATTTCATCCCTAGACTTGGAAAATGAAATTCATGCAATTTAATCCTTACTCCAAGCCTAACCAAAGTTTTCATATAACATTTACAACAGTTTTATTTCACAAAATTCATAATTTTTCCATAGGTTTTACCACTTTTCAATTTAGTTCCTAAATCATGATTTCATCAAAATTCTCTTTGTAAAAGTTATTTATCTATCAATAACCTGTCATTTTCTACCATAAATTTCAAATTTTCAGCATATTCATATATGGAAAAAAATTTATACTTTGATATCTTTTCAAATTAATCCCCAAAATAGATAGATTAAATTATCCCGATCTCAAAAATATATAAATTACTAAAAACGAGACAAGAAAACATACCTAATTAAGCTTGATTAGTTTACTTTCTCTCTACTAGTGTTTCCATGCAAATTTTGGGGAAGATGATGAAAAATAAGATGATATTTTCTATTATCATCTTTTAATTATTTTGATTTCCAATTTAGTCCTTAGCGTTTTCTAATTTTTCCCTGGATGAATCACCAAAAATATCTACTAACTTTTCTTTAATGGTCTAATTACCATATAAGGATCTCTTATTTTGAATTCCATAGCTATTTGATGCTTTTAGCTACTAGAATTCAACTTTTGCATTTTATACAATTTGGTCCTTTCCATAATTAACCACATAATCGATAAAATTTTCTTATCAAAATTTTCATATGAAATTCCTATCATAATGCAGACCATGCAATAATATTAAAATAATTTTTCTTTCTAGCTGGAATTTGTGGTCCCGAAATCACTATTTGTAACATCCTAACTTAGGGCCTAGTCGGAACAAAGGTTTTGAGACCATAAATCTGAAGTAGAAATAATTATTATACAATTATTATGAGGTCTAGGATATGAATACATGCTTGTGTGAAAATTTCATGAAGAAATTCTATGTTTAAGATGTCCAATTTGACTTTAGGGACTAAATTGAATAAGTTGCAAAACTTGTATTCTAGAAGATTTAAGTATGAAATTGCATTGAATTATTAATTAGAGGTCCTTAAAAAGTAATTTGACCAAGTTCTAAAATTTTGGACAAAAATGAGCATGAATAGGAAAAATTGGAAAGAAAGGCCTTAAGGGCATATTTGTCTTTTGATAAAAAAAAAGAATAAAAAGGGAAAAAGGAAGCAAAATTTACCCATCTTCTCCAAGTGCTAGCTAAAATTTCTAAGGGTTTCATAGCTAGGGTTTCTTGAACTTTCAAGTTCAATAGTAAGTGCATCCTAGCCCCGTTTTTAATGCTCTTTACATTTTTGAAACCCTCATAACCTGATTTACCTATTTCTAGCCAAATTTTGAAGTAGGTTCATGTATGAAAGTTTACCAATGTGTGATATGTTTGTAATTTGATTTCTAATAGAGGAATATGAATGTTTGATGTGTGATAAACATCTTTGGCTAAGTGATTTTTAGTGAAAACACCTAAAAAGGACTTGTTTGTAAAAGGTGTAAAAATAAGTAGTAGAAATGTGAAATAAAAGAAGCAGCTATGAGCTAGTATATGATTCGACTAGGCTTGGATAACCAAGAAAATGCATGCATTTCATTTTACGAGCTTAGGGACCAAAGTGTTAAAATGTGCAAAGTTAGGGGTAAAAAGGTAATTTTACCATAGAGTAAATTCTTGGGCTGAAATTGATGATTGTGATATATTAATAATTTAAATTGCTTATATACACTCGAAAAGACCAATCCTGGAAGTAGACTGTGGAAAACAAAAGGTTTTGGAATACTTAGAATTCAAAACCGAAACACCATTTAGGTAAGTTCGTGTAACTTAATTGATTATGTAAATATTTTTATTATAATTGTTGTGTGGAATTGAATGTGTAATGTAAGAATGTTGAATTCTATAGAATTATTCAAAGGTTAAGAATTGATTGAAAAGGGACTTGTAATCTATTTGAATTTTTTTGAATTCCGATGGTTAGGATATTTCTTATATGAAATGGAATCTGCATGTGTTGCAGAAAGAATTTACCCGAACGGGTAATCCCGAAATGAGCCTATCAAATATATGTTTTAATTAGGATTTAGTTTGGAATGGTAATCCTAATTTACTGGATTTAGCCTGGACTGGTAATCCAGATTTGACTCTATAGGGAATTCTTTGTCATATAAAGGATCTAGCCTGGACTGGTAATTCGACAAAGCCTTTAGAGTATATGGTACAACTAGAATTTAGCCTAGACTGGTAATTCTGCTGTAGGATATATGGCTCGAGAATGTGCCAAAAAGGTACTACTAGATATGAATTGACGGATGAAATATCCATCGGAATTCAGTAATTCATTGGATGAAATATATATATATATAAGACATGAGAAACATGAAATAAAATGTGTACATGATATGATAAGCTCATCTATGCATCTTGTAATATTTGAGACTAACTTATTGATTGAGTAAATGTGTTTAGGGAAAATTATCTAGAATGATTGGATAGTATGGCTTATTGAGATTACGTGTTTAAAATGACCGGTATGTTTACTTTCCGTTATATGAACTTACGAAGCATGTAATGCTTACTCCATTTCATTTTTCCTATCTTTTAGTGCTTGCGAATTCGTGAAGATCGGAGGAAGGTTGGAGCTTTGATCACACTATCAACAATCTCATTTTGGGTATAAAAGAAATATTCATTTTGATATAATGACACGTATAGGGTAATTTATCTTTTTTTATATGTGTCATTTAATTTGGCCAAGTGTGATGGCTTTTGCTGATGGATAATTCATTTTGTATATAGCCATGTGATATGGCTAATATGTGATTATTGGGTTGTAACTCTAATTAACTATGCATGTATGAATTGAGTTACACTCATGATATGCTTGATGGTTACTTGTGTTGACTGGAGTGATGAGTGCCATTCATGTTTAGAGAATGAAGTATAATCAATAGGTGTGGCCACAACCTTGATAAAATGGTAAAAATGAGAAGAAGGTTATTGCTAAAGATTTGTTATGGAATTTGTGTGGTATGACTTAAGTCACTTGCTAAATTGGATATGTACTAAGTGAACTCTATATGGTCATATATTAACCACATTTTGAATAAAAAAATCAAGCCATGTTGTAAGCTTTTGAAACTATGATTGATCATGTTCTAATGAGGGTGGCAATTGGCTTGGAAAATAGCCACGAAATTGTCCACATGGGTAGACACACGGGCATGTGTCTAGGCCGTGTGACACACGGTCTACCTTATGGGCGTGTTATTCGGCTGTGTGTCCCCTGCACCCTAGTTTTACAAGTCAGAAATCCCAATAGTAAACACACGGGCTAAGACATGGGCATATGTCTTGCCCGTGTGAGAGAAGCAGCCTACCTACATGTGCGTGTACTCTGGTCGTGTGAAGTTTGCACCATTTTATGAAAATTTATTTAATTTTTAATTAACCACACGGTTTGGCCACACGGGCGTGTGATACGGCCGTGTGACCTTGTTTTGGTGCTGACGTCATAATCACAGAGTTACACGGCCTGAGGGCACGAGTGTGTCTAGGACACACGGGCGTGTTCCCTTCATCACACGGGCGTGTGACATTGTTTTGGTGAAAAATTTCCTAAGTTTTCCAAAAATCCCAATTTAGTCCCAAACCACCCCAATGTGTGTTTTAGGCCTCGTTGTAACAGCCCAGTATTTGGCCTAATCAGAACAGTGGTTTCAGAACCACTATTCTGAGGCTGGAGAAATTATTTTTAATGTTATTTTATGTGTTATAGCATGATTATATGAGCGCATGAAAATTTTGGTGAAATAATTTTTGCAATTGCTTGCTTAATTTTGAAAAAGGACCAAATTGTATAAAGTGCGAAAGTTTCGTTCTACTAGCTAAAGGTGTCAAATAGCTATAAAACATTAAATTATGAGTCTTTATTGAGTAAATATACCATAAATATGTTAGTGGCTAATCAAGGAGACAAAAATATTGTAGGGTCAAATTTAGGTGAAATGTTGGTGACTAATTTGACTAGTAATATAATAATAATAAAAAAAAAGGTATCATCTTTCATTTTCCTTCTTCCCCACCGAAAATACCAGCAAAGAGGGGGTGTTGAAAGCTCATAAATATCAACAACTTATATCCCTTACAAGTAAGTGATTTTGATGGCCTTTCTTGATAATTTTTGTACTTTTGGGACCCTTGTAGCATAATCTAGCCGAGGGGACTATTTTGCAAAATGGTTGAAAGTATAGGGTTTTTCCATGAGATTATTCATGTTGTTTGCTAAATTTTTTATGGAAGAAAATGAATCTTGGTTGTTAAACAAATATCTTTTGTGATAGGATTTTCATGAAAACACCTAATATGGACCATTTTGTAAAGTTTGTTAAACGGATGAGAATTGTGTGAAATAATTGAAATTTTGAGTTGCTAGAAGTGTAATAAAGGTTGCGCTAGGCTTGGCTAATAAGGAAATTTGTAAAAATCATTTTACGAGCCTAGGGGCAAAATAATAATTTTTGTGGAAGTCTAAGGGCAAAATGGTCATTTTGCCAAAGTATGAATTATGGAACGCTTAATTTAATGTGATGATTAAAAGTGTAAATTTTATTATTTTAGATCAAGAAAATCGAGATTCGGGCTTAAATCGAGAAAGTACATAGTTTAGGACAAAAAGGAAATAATTAGCCGTTTTTGAATTCGAGGTAAGTCTGTGTGACTAAACAAGCATATTATCCATGTTATTATTAATATACTTGAAATCTATCTTGCTATGATTGTATTTAATTATATGTTGATGATATTGAGTATGAGAAAGTGATGCCAAATGTTAATAACATTTATGTGATGATTGGATACATTGGAAATTTGATGGAATATGATATTCCATTGAAACGAGTAAGATGTGCGTAAATATTACAACTTTATCATTATTATGCATTTAATGAATGATTTTGCATAAAATACTTGAATGTGGCTATGAGTAATGTATGATGAGATTAATACGGGAAACTCCTGGTTGAACTGTAAGAATAGATCGAATATTCATGGCATGATGCTAGAGAGATATGAGAGCTAGTGTAAGACCATGTCTGGGACATGGCATCAGCCTCGAGATGTGAGAGCTAGTGTAAGACCATGTCTGGGACATGGCATTAGCTTGATACGTGTCAGTGTAAGACTATGTCTGGGACATGGCATCGGCACCAATAGATGAGAGCTAGTGTACGATCATGTCTGGGAAATGGCATTGTCCTCGATATACGAGAGTCAGTGTAAGACCATGTCTGGGACATGGCATCGACTTTGATGTGTGAGCCAGTGTAAGACCATGTCCGGGACATGGCATCGGCACCTTATGCTATGTTTGAGGCTTATTGAATATCTTGTAGTATTCCAAATAGTTCAATGGGAAATTTACGGTTTATGTCAGAATAAGAGAGGTTATGACCATGATGTGAGTGACATAGGTACTTACATGAAATTCATGAAATGCGTGCTCAATGTATGTTGTATGATTAGTAAGGAATGAAAATGAGTAAGCTATGTTTATGATCATGTTGAAAGGGTACAAGTATGTACTAAAAATTCATGAGTGATGAGCTCAATGTATATTGGACTTTTGGTAAGAATGTAAATGAGTAAGTCATACCTATGAGAATGACTTTGTGACGACCTTGTAAATATTAGGTCGATACCTATGATGTATAATTATGTGGTAAATTTGATGGATGATTACGTGTGAGGCTTTTAAGTCGAATTAAATTGGGACATGATATGTTTATCCCTTTTCCTTGTGGCCTAATGAATATGAAAAGAGAAATTGATTGGCATGAAAGCCTATGTTAAAGATAATTATGAAAGGGTAAAATTAGCATTGAAATAGTTTTGGACAGTAGCAATAGTCCGAATTTGAAAACCCACCAAAAATTGTGAAAATCGAATTAGAAGCTGAATAAATATGAAATTAAAGCTTATTGAGTCTAGTTTCATATAGAAGAAACGATGTAAGCAAAAGAAGTTGATATTATGAGATATTTAAATTATTGTGAGACAGAGTCAGAATGATTTGAAAATCCCCTGTTCCAAATTGAGAAAATCATTAAAAATTGTACAAAAATAATAATAGGTTATAATTTATATATTTAGAATCCTTAATGAGTCTATTTTCAAAATAAACAAAAGGGAACATCATCTGAAATTCGTATGAGGAAATAATTAATGTTTAGTGAAAAGAGGTCAGAACTATCGGACAGCGAAATAAGGGTAAATGTAAAGAATAAACTGTACTTATTGGCTAAACCAAAAATTCTGAAATTTTTATGGTAAAGGGATATGTGAGTCTAATTTCAAAAAAAAAAAAATTAGCAGATCTTAATTTGGAGTTCTGTAGCTCCAGATATAAATAATTTATTAAATACAACTCAAGAAAATAGCTTGACTTGAACATAAGTAAAAACGCAAATATTGTGGTATTACCTTGAGAAGCAAGTTGATAAATTGCTTTTTAATTTCATACGGTCTTACTAAGATAGAAAGCTTACTTCCTTCCTTTCCTTTTCTTTAGTGTTGACAGGTTAGCTCAGGGTTGGAGGTCGTCGGAGGCAGCACCACACCATCAAATCATCACCTTTGGAATATTGATATATATATGCTAAGCGCCTTCAAGTGAGTGGCATGTATAGGGAATTGGTTTTTTTGTTTTTATGATATGTGTTAACATGACTAGCCAAATGTATTGGTCTATATTGAGTTATTTGTATATGGCCATGAAGGGTGGCTCATATTGATTATGGTTTGTGAACCTATCTATCTATGTTATGTTCTAATGCTTGTGATGTGATTATGCTTATTGGCCATATATGGTTGGTGTTATGAAATATGTGCATGATGAATGTTTTATGACCAATCTAAATGGTCATGGCCATGAATTAAATGTGTAATATGGAAATAAAGATGTGAAGGATTAAGGGTAACTTAAAGGCTTGGAAAATAGCCTAAGTGTTGGCCACACGGGCTGAGACACAGCCGTGTGTCTCAACCGTGTGGGGGACACGACCTTAATACATGGGTGTGTGGCTTGGCCGTGTGGTCCAAATTATTCACTGATGTCATAGTTAGAGAGTTACACGGCCTGAGGACACGGGCATGTCGAAGGCACACGGGCGTGTCGCTGTGTCCACACGGGCACGTGACCTTGTGTCATGGGACATTATGCACCCGTTCACGTAGATGGTGATACTAAAGTAATCAAATAAAGTGTAGTTATAAGGAGTTGAAACTCGGAAAGGTATGAACAAGAATTTGTGAAATGTATATGTACTTATTTGTGAAATGAGAAACATGAAATAGAATGTGTACTTGGCATAATGAGCTTATCTATGATTGATTGACAATCCCATGGTGTATATGATTGATTTGTTCAAGTGAATGTATGTGTTTAGATAACTTACTAAAAATACAGGTAGAAAGAATGTTCATGTACAATTATTTGAATGATTACGATTGGCAAGCTCGTATAACTTAAGTAAATATGTTAAATTGTTCGGATAGATTTATATGATTGTAATGACATGTATATAATGATGTGCGAAATCAGAGTTTCGGTTGTAATGTATATTCATCTATGTTTGTTATTCCTCATATGATATGATGTGCTTGATATGTTTAATTAAGTGAATGTGACGAGAAAAGTTATCCAGAATTCATAGAATGTGCGCATAAGTGAACTTGAGTGAATAAGATAATCGAAAAATTGTGAAATACAAATATGAACGATAATTTCCCTGAAAAGAATGACATGATTGTGATGGTGTTGCTACGATGATGAAAGTTGTGTCATATGCATATGTATATGAGAGTCGAGTTAGAGGCCCTATGACCTCACCCCCTGACCAGAGTGGTGTTTTGTAATGGAATTTCATGAAATTTGCGTTGAATAATGTAACATCCCGAAATAGAGCCTAAACGGAACAGTGGTTACGAAACCACAAATTTGAGGTAGAAAAATTTATTTTATTATTATTTTGAGGTTCATGATATGATTACATGATTGTGTGAAAATTTCGTGATGAAATTCTATGCATAAAATGCTTAATTTGAAGTTAGGGACTAAATCGAATAAGTTGCAAAACTTGCATTCTAGAAGCTTTTAGTATGAAATTATTTTGGAATATTAATGAGGAGGTCTTAAATAGCAATTTAACCAATTTTAAGTTCATGGACAAAATTAGGATGTGGAAGGAATTTTTAAAAGTTTAGTAAGGAGGGGCATTTTGGTCATTTGGATATTAAATGAAATAAAATGGGAAAAATAACACAAAAATGATCATCTTCTCCATAAGTTGCTGCTGAATTTTTCTCTCTCCATAGCTAGGGTTTCTTCAACTTTCAAGCTTCATAGTAAGTGATTCCAAGCCCCGTTTTTAATGATTTTTACGTTTTTGAGATCCCGATAGCTCGATAAAGCTTATGCTAGCAATAATTTAAGTTAGGGTTCATATTTGGAAAAATACCCATAGGTGAAAAGTGTTTATTTTGATGTTGTATGATAGAATATGAGGTCTTATATTATGTTAGACAACTTGTGCTACTCGGTTTTAGGTAAAAACGAGAAAAAAGGCTTAATCTATAAAATACCTAATAGTCATAAGTGCATGTTAGAGTATGAATTTGATGCTGCCATAGAAGGGAAAAATGATCAGCATGTCATAAAACATAAGAAAATAGGTTGAAGTTTAATTTACGAGATTTGGGGTAAAAGTGTAAATATGTAAAAGTTTAGGGGTAAAAATGTAATTTTTTGAAAGTTTGAGTAAAGGACTGTTTTGATAAATGTGAATATTAAATAAGTTAAATTTGCTATTATAGATCAAGAAGAACAAAATTCAGGAGTAGATCGGGGAAAAGAAAAAGTAAAGGACTAAATTGTAAAGTTTAGTCACATTTTGTATCGAGGTAAGTTTACTGATGAAATAAATGCAATATTCTTATATTTTACATTATTATTGTTAATTTCAGCATTTATATACTTATTTTTTTAGAATATTTAAAGTCGAATTAAAAGTAGTAGTAGAGAGAAAAAGCATTAGGAAGCCCCGTTTGAACCTTAGGAATATTAGGATATTGGAGTTGATGAGATGGATAGAAATGAGCCATGTAAGTCCATATCAGATATATGGCTTTGGAGACAGGAATGAGCCATGTAAGCCCATATTATATATATAAATATGGTATTGGATATAGGAATAATTCATGTAAGTCCATGTCGAAGACATGGCATTGGTAGGACATTGATAGACAGGAACGACCCTAGTATCCTTAGTATTCCGAGTGGTTCATCGGGTCATTGTATATGTTAAATCATAGTGAATTATCAGCAAAAAGGGAAGGTAGATTATATTTATGAATAGTGAAAGGTCAGGTAAGAAAGAAGGTAAGTGAGTAAAGAAGAAGGTAGAAAATGAGAAGTAAAGAAAGTTTATGAGGCTAGGTGATTTGATGTATATTTATTCATTATGTTGAATGTTGTAATTTATTTGCTTGTAAGCTTACTAAACCTAGTGCTTACTCTCTTATTTTCTTTTTCTTATAGTTTTTATCAAGCCACTCGGGGATCGAAGGAAACGTCGGAGACCCGATCACACTATTGAAGAAATTACATTGGTATAGTTAGACGTTTCGTTTTGTGTATGACATGTATAGGAACTTGGTTTCTTTTGATATGATATGATCAATGAATGCTGTGTAAATATTCGCTAGTGATTAGCTAATAGAATGGCTGATGATATACGTGTTTAATAGTATGTATGATTAAGTAGTAACAATCACATGAAAATTATGAAAAATGTGAAAGTAACTTAAAAACAGATTCAAGTATCAGAAATAATGTGAATTTGAAAAATCACAAAAATTTATAGAGACATGGTTTGATAGTGAATAATATATTAAATTAAATCTCATTGTGTCTATTTTCATATGGAATAAGCAAAGAAGGTAAAGGTTTTGTATTTTATAAGATATCTGAGTTTTAGTTAAATAGGGCCAGAGCGATTTTTGGATCCCCTGTTTCAACTTTAGAAATTTACCATAAATTTTATAAAAAATAATTAGGTGGTTTACTTTATATGGTTAGAATCCTTATTGAGTATAGTTTTAAGAGAAATAAACTTCATAGTCATTGAAATTCTGTACAGAGAGATATCTGATTCGTAATACAGAGAGGTCAGAGTAGTCAAACCCTGAAATAGGGGAGACTTTAACTAATAAACTGTACTAATTGGCCCAGTCAAAAATTATAGAAAAAAATTAGTAAATAGATATATGAGTCTAGTTTCAGGAAAAATTTACAAAATAGGATTTTGAGTTTCGAAACTCGAGATATGAATTTTTAAGCTACTGTGACGCAGATTGCTAGCTGGACTGGAAATTTTAAAATTAAATTGTTTGAGCTATTTAAGCAATGAATTAAGTCTGTTAACACCTCGTGTTCGACTCCGGCAATGGTCTCGGGTACGGGGCATTACATTTATTGGTATCAGAGCAGGTTTAGTCAGTTCTCAGAACAGTTAGTGTGAGTAAAAGTCTAGCTATACATGCCATACCTGTATTTTGATAGTGTGACGACTCGTGACGATTTTTAAATATTTTGTTTTATAGTAATGGATCCCGAGCGAGCTGGTGATGATGATGTAGAAAGTAATCGCTGCTTCCTGTGGAAGGGGCGGCGCCATCCGAGAATAGGCGATGAATGATTAATCGGGAGGAGTGACTCGAGAAGCTCTCTTCCAAGCTTTGAATGATTTGTTTGCCGAGTTCGTTCATGCACGAATCGGCGATTAGACCTCCACCCCTCATGATTCTCGGGCTACCCATGCAGCTCAAGCTTCCCGATCCAAGGTGTACAATGATAAGAGAAAAGCCACCATTGATAGAATCAGAAACAAAGGCGAGAAGAGTTTAGAGCAACAAAGGATGATGATGCGAGAAAGAGCAGAATTTTGGTTAGAAAATACTATCGAGTCTTTGACGAATTATCTTGTACACCCGAGGAATGTATGAAATGTGTAGTATCACTTCTTAGAGACTCAGCCTACCACTAGTGGCAAACACTTGTATCAATTGTACCAAAGGAGAGGGTCACTTGGGATTTCTTTCAGGAGGAATTTCGTAAAAAGTACATCAGTCAAAGGTTTATTGATCAGAAGAGAAAGGAGTTCCTGGAATTGAAACAAGGTAATATGACGGTGACCGATTATGAGCGCGAATTTGTCAGGCTTAGTAAATATGCTAGAGAATGTGTGTCCACAGAGGCTATCATGTGTAAAAGGTTTGATGATGGGTTAAATGATGATATCCGACTGTCAGTGGGTGTCCTAGAAATAAAAGAGTTCGTTATTTTAGTTGAGAGAGCTTGTAAGGCAGAGGAGCTGTTAAAAAGAAAAGGCAAAGTTGAGACAGAGACACAAGATACAAAGAAGAGACAGATGAGCAGGTCATTCCAAGCTACATCCAAAAGGCCAAAGGAGTTTTCTACCAGATCTAGTTTCTCAGCCAGGTATTCTAGTCAGAATAGAGGCAGCAGATTTAAGGATTCAAAGGCTCAGACCACCTCGACTACGAGTGTAGGTAATGTTTGACAGGGTAGATCAGGGTGTCCACGGTGTGGTAGACTTCATTATGGTCCTTGTCGGGCAGGCAAAAATGTTTGTTATAAATGCGGTGCTCCAGATCATTTTGTACGAGAATGTCCAGAGGTAGCTAATCGAGAGATAACACAGAGTGCTAGATCCGAAAATGCTCCTACTAGAGGCAGATTACCGAGGCAACCGGGAGTAGGAGCAAGTAACAGAGGTACCTCAAGAGATTCAGCTATGAGACCAGATGCTAGAGCCCCTGCAAGGACTTATGCTATTCGTACACGCGAAGAGGCATCCTTCCCCGATGTGATTACGGGTACATTTTCTCTACATAATATTAATGTCATTGCTTTGATTGATCCGGGTTCAACTCATTCATATGTTTGCAAGAAATTGATGCCTAGTATAAGTATGCCTATAGAATCTGCTGAATTTGTGATTAAAGTATCGAATCCATTAGGCAAGCATGTATTAGTAGATAAAGTATGTAGAAATTGTCCTTTGATGATTAGAGGCTATCTTGTTTTCCTACCGATCTCATGCTATTGCCATTTGATGAGTTTGATGTGATTCTTGGTATGGATTGGTTAACTACACATGATGTGATAGTGAATTGTGGGAAGAAATTCATTGAGTTGAAGTGTGAAAATGGTGAAATTATTCGGGTTAATTCGGAAGAGTCAAATAGTTCATTTTCCATAATTTCGTTATGTCCGCTCGTAAATGTTTGAGAAAAGGGTATGAAGCTTATCTTGCTTTTTATGTTGAACACTAAAGATCCGAATTGAAAATTGAATCGATTGCTCGTGGTATGTGAGTTTCCGATGTGTTTAGGAAGAACTACCAGGTTTGCCTCTGTTAGAGAAGTTGAGTTTGGTATTGAGTTGATTCCGTGTACCACGCCCATTTCTATTGCTCCTTATAGAATGGCTCCGTTGGAATTGAAAGAATTGAAAGCTCGATTCACTGAGGAATTAACAGATAAAAGGCTTTGTAAGACCCAGTAGTTCACCATGGGGTGCACAGTGCTATTTGTGAAAAAGAAAGATGGATCGATGAGATTGTGCATAGATTATCGGCAACTTAACAAGGGTAATGAAAGAAACGGTATCCACGCCTAGAATTGATGATCTGTTTGATCAATTGAAGGAGCTACTTGTGTTTTCCAAGATAGATTTGAGATTCGGATACTATCGATTCTGAGTTAAAGAGTCGAGATGTCCCAAGATCGCTTTAGGACTAGGTATGGTCATTATGAGTTCCTTGTGATGCCATTTGGCTTGACTAATGCTCCTGCCATTTTCATGGACTTAATGAACCGAATTTTTAGACCGTACCTAGATAAGTTTATAGTTGTGTTCATTGATGATATTTTGATTTATTCTCATGATGAGACTGAGCATGCAGAGCATGTGAGAACAGTTTTACAGATTCTGAGAGATAATCAGTTGTATGCCAAGTTCAGGAAAAGTGAGTTCTGGTTACAAGAAGTTGGTTTTCTTGGACATATTGTCTCAGGTGAAGGTATTAAGGTTGATTCGAGCAAGATTTCAGCCATTGTTGATTGGAAGCCTCCTAGAAATGTATCAGAAGTTAGAAGTTTTCTTGGTCTTGCCGGATATTATAGACGATTTGTAGAGGGATTTTCTATGATAGCTACCCCGCTGACAAAATTGCTGCGAAAGGATGTCAAGTTTGAATGGACTGAGAAGTGTCAACAGAGTTTTGATAAGTTAAAAGCATTGTTGACTAAAGTGATTTCTGGATGGAATAAGCAAAGCAGGTAAAGGTTTTGTATTTTATAGGATATCTGAGTTTTAGTGAAATAGGGCCAGAGCGATTTCTGGATCCCCTGTTTCAACTTTAGAAATTCACCATAAATTTTATAAAAATAATTAGGTGGTTCAATTTATATGGTTAGAATCCTTATTGAGTATAGTTTTAAGAGAAACAAACTTCATAGTCATTGAAATTCTGTACAGAGAGATATCTGATTCAAAATACACAGAGGTCAGAGTATTCGAACCCTGAAACAGGGGAGACTTTAACTAATAAACTGTACTAATTGGCCCAGCCAAAAATTCTAGAAAAAAATTAGTAAATAGATATATGAGTCTAGTTTCAGGGAAAATTTACGGAATAGGATTTTGATTTTCGGAACTCGAGATGTGAATTTTTAAGCTATTGTGACGTAGATTGCTAGCTGGACTGGAAATTTTAAAATTAAATTGTTTGAGCTGTTTAAGCAATGAATTGAGTCTGTTAACACCTCGTGCTCGACTCCGGCAACGGTCTCGGGTACGGGGCGAACAAATAAACTCACAAGTGTGAAACCAAAGAGTTCAATGGGGGAATAACTATAAACATGATTAGAGATTGAGAATGAGTTGATAAGTAATGTAACACCCCTTACCCGTGTCCAACGCCTGGACAGGATACGAGGCATTACTGAACTTGAACATACACTACTATGTAAAACCGGGCCATGAAATTTTGTTCAAATTTAAAATTTATTCAAAAACATGCATATCGTCCCTTACATGGGTTTACGAGACCCAAAACATGCATCGGGGGCAGTTCGGGATTAACCGTGAACTTTAGAAAAATTTTCATAAAACAGGGCCACATGCCCGTGTGCCCTTGACACGCCCGTGTCCCCAAGCTGTGTAACTCTCTGTTTATGACGTCAGCATCAATTAAGGGTCACACGGCGAAGTCACACGCCCGTGTTCTAGGCCGTGTGGTGAATTTAATTTTTGCATTTAAGGTGCAGACTTCACACGGCCTGAGCACATGCCCATGTCTGAAGGCCGTGTCCTCTACACGGCTGAGACACACAGCTGTGTCTCTTCCCATGTGTTTACTACCATGCATACTGACTTGAAAAGTTAAGGTGCAGGGGACACATGACCAGACAACACACCCATGGGGCTGACCATGTGTCACACACAGTCTAGACACACGCCCGTGTGTCTACCCATGTGGACTAATTTTGAGGCTATTTACCAAGTCCTCTAGTCACTCATAACAACACAAACACATTCGCATGTCAATGGTGATAGATTAGGCAATGGTTGGGTTACTTAGACCTCCAAAACTTTATGTCATGCATGACATTCACATATCAAGGTATACATGTTTAAAACTCCCCACTTGACAAGTTTAGTCATTTCAATTCTTTACCTTTGTTCATATTATGACTATGCTAATTGGTATCATTTATCCATCAAGCATGAGTTCCACCTTTTATCATTCACTGTTAGCAACCAATTTAGCACACACCACGCGAATAATAACACATCCCATGCATGAATCGATATTTAGAAATTTTAACCCAATAATCAAAATGAGCCATGTTTCATGGTCATATACAAATGGGAATAATATGCCAAAAGGAGCCATCACTTTGGCTAACAAATATGATACAAGTAACAAAATGCTAAGTCCCCTATACATGCCACACTTAAAAACATTAAACCAAATATACCCTAAAGGATTTGTTCATAGTGTGATTCGAGCTTCGACTTCCATGATCCCCGAGCTAGCTTGGCGATGCTAAAAGAAAAGGGAAAAGAGAGAAGGGTAAGCACAAAGCTTAGTAAGTTGCATGTAAATATTAAACAACATAAGTCAAGATAATTATGGGTTAAACATGTTATCAATTATCACCAGAATATCATATTGCACACATGAACATAGTCAAAATTGACATTAAATGTCATTAAACATCATGTTTATCTTACTCCTTTCTACTCATGCTAAACTTCCCATCATGAATCCAGTTCAATACTCATGGGATTTATGTACATACCTGTACCATACATTCTTACTCATATCACTCCACTTCTTAACCCAAAATCTTGAATGGCCCGTTGAACCACACGAAATAGTAAAGGACACTCGGGATTATCATACACTAAATAAAGTACCAGTGCCATGTCCTCGACGTGGTCTTACATGAATCCACATGTCATCGCCGATGCCATGTCCCAGACATGGTCTTACACTGCCACGTATATCATCACCGATGCCATGTCCCAGACATGGTCTTACACTGGCACATATATCATCGTCGATGCCATGTCCCAGACATGGTCTTACAATGGCATATATATCATTATCGATGCCATGTCCCAGACTTGGTCTTATACAGGCGCATATCTCGAATGCCGATACCATGTCATAGACATGGTCTTACACGAACTCTCATTTAGCATGGTGTCACGACATCCAAGTCCTAAGTATTCCTTTGGGTCATCCGGGGCTTTTGAGATACGAGGTTATCACTAAACTTCCATTAGATCATCACAAGTCAATTTCATTAAAGTATACATACATGTATCATATAATATCAAATATTAAATATGTAATGTTGGAGTTATTGTATTACTTACACACAACTTACCTCGGTGCAAAATATGACAATTTGCGATTTAGTCCACAACCTTGCTTTTTCCTCGGTCAAGGTTTATCCCTTGTCCCTCTTGATTTTGAGCTTTAAAGATAAAAGAGACCCTAGCTATGGCTCCTTATGAAATTCAGCCAAGGATGGAGAAGATGGACTCAATTTTTGACTATTTTTCCCTTTTAATTCTTTTAAATACCAATAGACCAAAATGCCCTTCCATTAAAACTTTGATATATTATCCCTCCCATGTCCATTTTTGTCCATAATGACATATAATGGTCTATGTACTAAATAAGCACTTCAAATTTCAAATCCCATCACATTTAAGTCCTTAAATCAACTAGAACATATATTTTTCACTTATTGCAATTTAGTCCTAATGATTCAATTAGACACCTTATTGGTAAAATTTCTCATCGATATTGTCACATAGTTATTTAATCACATAGTAGACCTTAAAAATTTATCGATATAAATATTTCTACTTTGAATTTGTGGTTTCAAAACCACTTTTCCATTTAAGCCCTAATTTAGTATGTTACAATTATCCCCCTTAGGGATTTTCATTCCCAAAAATCTTACCGGTAAACAGATGCGGATATTGGTTTCTCATGTCCTTTTTGAGCTCCCACATAGCCTCTTCTAACCCATGTCTATGCCATAACACTTTTACTAATGCGATATTCTTGTTTCTCAACTGTTTGACTTCCCGAGCTAGGATCTTGATCAGTTCTTCGACATAAGTCATGTCCGGCTGAATCTCAACCTCTATTGGTGAAATCACATGTGAGGGGTCCGATCTATAACGGCGTAACATAGACACGTGAAATACATCATGGATATTTTCCAATTTTGGCGGTAAAGCTAACCGAAAATCTACCGGCCCTATCCTTTCGATGATCCCATAAGGTCCTATGAAACGAGGACTCAACTTGCCTTTCCTACTGAATCTTAGAACCTTTCTCCATAGGGATACTTTTAAAAATACTTTATCTCCCACTTGATACTGAATTTCTTTTCTTTTCAAATCCACATAAGACTTTTGTCTATGCTATACTGCTCTTAAATAATCTTTAGTTACTTTTACTTTGTCCTCGGTTTCCTTAACCAAGTCAACCCCGTGCAATTTACTTTCCTTGAGCTCCATCCAATACAAGAGAGTTCGACACTTCTGGCTATATAACGCTTCATAGGGTGCCATTTTTAAACTCGTCTGAAAACTATTGTTATAGGCAAACTCAACCGAGGGTAAGTACTTTTCCCAACTCCTTGGAATTCTAGAACACAACATCTCAACATGTCTTCCAAGGTCTGAATCACTCTCTCAGATTGGCCGTCGGTTTGTGGATAGAAAGCTGTTCTAAAATTTAACCTCGTGCCCAAGGCTTCTTGCAACCTTTTCCAAAATTGTGAGGTAAACCTCGGATCTCTATCTGATATGATCGATAAGGGTATTCCGTGAAGTCTCACCATTTTAGAAATATTTAACTCAGCCAATTTATCAAGCGAGTAGTCGGTACGTACCGAGATGAAATGAGCCGACTTTGTCAATCGATCAACAACGACCCGCTCCCCATCTTTCATACTCGGTGTCAAAGGTAAGACTGATACAAAATCCATGGTAATTCAGTCCCATTTCCACTCGGGAACCATGATAAGCTGTAGTAATCCTAAAGGCACTTGGTGCTCAGCTTTTACTTGTTGACAAATTAAGCATCTTACAACAAATTCGAAAATATCTCTCTTCATACCGTTCCACCAATATGTTTTCTTCAAGTTGTTGTACATTTTCGTACTACCGGAGTGTACTGACAATCAACTATTGTGTGCCTCATTCAAAATCTTATGAATCAACTCGGTATCTTTAGGAACACAAATCCTATCTCAGAACATCAAGCAACCATCAGAATTAATAAAATCAGATTCAGAACCTGACTCACACTGAGTTCTCTTGGCTTGCAATTCATTGTTGTTACTTTGAGATTCACAAATTTCTTGAAGAAAAATCAGCCTAGCTCTCAACTCTCCTACGACAGCACCATCATCTGATAAAGCTAACTGAGCATCCATGGCTCTCAAAGCAAACAAAGATTTTCTACTTAGGGCATCAGCGACCACATTTGCCTTTCCTGGATGATAGTCGATTAATAACACATAATCTTTTATCAACTCTAACCATCTCCGTTGCCTAAGATTTAAATCCTTTTGAGTCAACAGATATTTCAAACTCTTGTGATCGGTGAATATTCGACAAGTCTCACTATACAAATGGTGTCTCCAAATCTTTAATGCAAACACAATGGCGGCTAGCTCTAAATCATGTGTCAGGTAATTTTTCTCATGTGGTTTCAGTTGTCTAGGCGCATAGGCTATCACTTTGCCTTCTTGCATAAGCACACATCCCAAACCATTCAAGCATGCATCACTAAAGATCACGAACTCCTTTCTCGACTCAGGTTGAACTAACATTGGAGCTTCAGTCAACAACGCTTTAAGTTTCTCAAAACTCTGTTGGCACTTCTCTGTCCATTTGAATTTAACATCCTTTTGTAATAATCTCGTCATTAGAGTGGAAATCATCGAAAATCCTTTAACAAACCATCTATAATAGCCAACCAAGCCTAAAAAGCTTCTGACCTCTGTCACATTCTTCGGTGGTTTTCAGTCAACGATGGCTAAAATCTTACTCGGGTCAACTTTAATACCTTCTCCTGAAATAATGTGTCCCAAACACTCAACTTCACGAAGCCAAAATTTGTTTTTGCTAAACTTGGCATACAACTGTTTGTCCCTCAAAGTTTGCAAAATAGTTCTTAAGTGCCTGACATGCTCTACCTTATCTCTTGAATAAATCAAAATATCATCAATGAACACCACAACAAATTTATCCAAATAAGGCCAAAATATTCTATTCATTAAATCCATAAACATGGCAGGAGCATTTGTTAACCCAAATGGCATAACGAGGAATTCGTAGTGGCTATACCTCGTACTAAAGGTAGTGTTAGGCACATATGATTCTTTAACCCGCAACTGATAGTAACCGAAACTTAGGTCTATCTTTGAAAATACCGTGCCTCTCTTCAATTGATCAAATAGATCATCAATCCTTGGCAAAGGATACTTGTTCTTTATTGTCACTTTGTTGACCTGTCGATAATCTATATATAGCCTCACCGAACCATTCTTTTTTTTTTACAAATAACACGGGAGTGCCCTAAGGTGAAAAGCTCGGCCGCGTAAAACCCCTGTCAGTCAACTCTTGTAACTGAACTTTCAACTTCTTCAATTCCGTTAGGGCCATCCTATATGGAGCAATCGAAATAGGCGTAGTACCGAGAGTTAAATTATTGCCAAACTCTACTTCCCTAATAGGAGGTAACCCAGGCAATTCCTCTGGGAACACATCTGGATACTCACTTACTATCTATATAGATTCAATCTTTAATTTAGACTCTTTCGTGTTCAATGCAAAGGCAAGGTAAGCTTCATACCCCTTTCTTACACATTTCTGAGCAGACATAGAAGAAATCACTGCAGGCATACCATTTAATTCATCTGATTCAACCCGAAGAACATTACCATTCTTACATTTCAATTCAATAAAATTTCTTCCACAATTCACTACTACATCATGAATAGTCAACCAATCCATACCAAGAATTAAATCAAATTCATCAAATGGTAATAGCATAAGATTAGCCGAGAAACAATAACCCCTAATCAACAAAGGGCAATTCTTACACACCTTATCCACTAACACATACTTGTCTAATGGGTTTGACACTTTCATTATGAATTCAGTAGATTCAACAAGTAAGTTCATTTCAGACACCAATTTCATGCAAACATACGAATGCGTAGACCTGGGATAAATCAAAGCAACAATAGTAGTATCATAGATAGAAAATATACCCGTGATGACATCAGGAGATGAAGCCTTTTCGCGAGTGCGAATGGCATAGGTCCTCGCAGGTGCCCTACCCTCGGATCTCACAGTAGGCTCCCTAGGCGCACCCTTACTATTCGTCCCACTACCCGACTTTCTCTAAGGTCTTCCCTTATTAACAATGCTATCTGATCTTGTTCTTTGAAAATTTCTTCTCTCCATCCTCTCGGGACATTCCCTAACAAAGTGATCAGGGGAACCACACTTAAAACTAGTTCTATTGCCCCCTCGGCACTCGTCGGGGTGATGTCTCCCATGCTGGGACATCTTGTTCGATCGGGTCGAGCATTCCTAACACTAGCAATTGAGGTAGTCTGAGCTTTCAAAAATGAGTACTGCTTACCCCTATTCTTGCTCGAATACCCAGCAGAGGCATTAGGTCGAGTAGTATACTCTGTCGACTTCTTAGATGAAGACTGAAAAGATTTGCTCAGTTGCCTCTTCTTCAAGTCTCAGGACATCAAATCAGCTTTCCGCTTTTCTTTAGCCAATTCTTCAACCTTGCATGCTCTTTCGACCAGCACTACAAACTCTTTCAACTCAAGGATATCGACCAACAATCGAATGTCTTCGTTTAACCCGTCCTCAAATCTTTTACACATGATGGCTTTAGTAGATACACATTCCCTAGCGTACTTGCTAAGCCTCACAAACTCACGCTCGTACTTGGTAACTATCATTTTACCCTATTTCAACTAGAAGAACTCCTTCCTCTTTTGATCCATAAACCTTTGACTGATATACTTCTTGCGAAATTCCTCTTGGAAAAACTCCCAAGTCACTTTCTCCCTCGGCACAACCGACACGAGGGTATTCCACCACTGGTATGCTGAATCTCTTAGAAGTGATATCACGCACTTCATGCACGCCTCTAGTGTGCATGACAACTCATCAAAGACTCGGATGGTGTTCTCGAGCCAAAACTCTACTCTTTTCGAATCATCATCAATGTTAGCTCGAAACTCTTCAGCTCCTTGCTTTTTAATTCAATCAACCCGAGGCCTTTCCCTTCTTACCATCTCAACAACTTGGGGAGCTACAGGGGTAGGTTGAGGAATAGGAGAGGGTAGGGCAGGTTGAACACCCAGGTTTACCCGAACAAACTCGGTGTACCTATTATTCATCATGTAGAGAAAGGCTTCTCTGGCTCCTTCTCCTCTATTAACCGTATCGGGTCTACTATCAGATGGCATTACTCCTTCGGCAGGAGCAAGTGCGTTACTTTCTACATCATCAGCAACTGCTCGTTCGGGATTCATTTACTATATAAAACACAATTTAAATTGTTAGAAGTCGTCACACTATCATCATATACGTATGGCATGTATAGTTAGACTTCCACACTTGCTACGTAGTCCTAGAACTGACTAAATCATAGCTCTGATACCACTAAATGTAACACCTCTTACCCGTGTCCAACGCCTGGATAGGATATGACGCATTACCGGACTTGAACATACACTACTACGTAAAATCGGGCCATGAAATTTTGTTCAAATTTAAAATTTTTCAAAAAACATGCATATCGTTCTTTACATGGGTCTATGAGACCCAAAACATGCATTGGGGGCGGTTCGGAACTAAACCGTGAACTTTAGAAAAATTTTCATAAAATAGGGTCACACGCCCGTGTGGACACAAGACACGCCCGTGTCCCTAGGCCGTGTAACTCTTTGTTTATGGCATCAGTATCAATTAAGGGTTACACAACCAAGTCACACGCCTGTGTACTAGGCCGTGTGACGAATTTAATTTTCGCATTTAAGGTGCAGACTTCACACGGCCTGGGCACACGCCCATGTTCTAAGGTGGTGCCCTCCACACAGCTGAGACACAAGGCTGTGTCTCTTTCCATGTGTTTACGACAATGCATACTAACTTGAAAAGTTAGGGTGCAGGGGACACACAGCCAGACAACATGCCCATGGGGATGGCCATGTGTCACACACGGCCTAGACACACGCCTGTGTGTCTACCAGTGTGGACAAATTTTGAGGCTATTTACCAAGTCCTCTTGTCACTCATAATAACGCAAACACATTCACATGTCAATGGTGATAGATTAGGCAATGGTTGGGTTACTTAGACCTCCAAAACTTTACATCATGCATGACATTCACATATCAAGGTATACATGTTTAAAACTCCCCACTTGACAAGTTCAATCATTTCATTTCTTTACTTTTGTTCTTAATATGACTATGCTAATTGGTATCATTTATCCATCAAGCATGAGTTCCACCTTTTATCATTCACTGTTAGCAACCAATTTAGCACACACCACACGAATAATAACACATCCCATGCTTGTATCAATATTTAGAAATTTTAACCCAATAATCACAATGAGCCATGTTTCATGGCCATATACAAAAGGGAATAATATCCCAAAAGGAGCCATCACTTTGGCTAACAAATATGACACAAGTAACAAAATGCTAAGTCTCCTATACATGTCATACTTAAAAACATTAAACCAAATATACCACAAAAGATTTGTTGATAGTGTGACTTGAGCTCTGACTTCCACGATCGCTGAGCTAGCTTGGCGATGCTAAAAGAAAAAGGGAAAAGAGAGAAGGGTAAGCACAAAGCTTAGTAAGTTGCTTGTAAATAATAAACAATATAAGTTAAGATAATCATGGGTTAAACATGTTATCAATTATCACCACAATATCATATTGCACACATGAACATAGTCAAAATTGACATTAAATGTCATTAAACATCATGCTTATCTTACTCCTTTCTACTGATGCTAAACTTCCCATCATGAATCCAGTTCAATACTCTTAGGATTTACGTACATACTTGTACCATACATTCTTACTCATATCACTCCAGTTCTTAACCCAAAATCTTGAATGGCCCGTTGAACCACCCAGAATACTAAAGGACACTCGGGATCATCATACACCAAATAAAGTACCAATGCCATGTCCCCAACATGGTCTTACATGAATCCACATGTCATCCATCTCCCAGACATGGTCTTATGCTGGCACATATATCATCACCGATGCCATGTCCCACACATGGTCTTACGTTGACACATATATCATCGCCGATGCCATGCCCCAAACATGGTCTTATACAAGCACATATCTTGGACGCTGATGCCATATCCTAGACATGGTCTATCACGGAATCTCATTTAGCACAGTGTCACAACATCCAAGTCCTAAGTATTCCTTTGGGTTACTCGGGGCATCCGAGATACGAGGCTATCACTAAACTTCCATTATATCATCATAAGTCAATTTCATTAAAGTATACAAATATGTCATATAATGTCAAATATTAAATACATAACATTGGAGTTATTGAATTACTTACACACAACTTACCTCAGTGCAAAATATGACAATTTGCAATTTAGTCCACAACATTGTCTTTTCCTCGATCAAGGTCTATCCCTCGTCTTTCTTGATTTTGAGCTTGAAAGATGAAAGAAACCCTAGCTATGGATATTTATGAAATTCAGCCAAGGATGGAGAAGATGGACTCAATTTTTGACTATTTTTCCCTTTTAATTCTTTTAAATACCAATGGACCAAAATGCCCTTCCATTAAAACTTTGATATATTATCCCTCCTATGTCTATTTTTGTCCATAATGACATATAATGGTCTATTTACTAAATAAGGACTTAAAATTTAATATCCCATCACATTTAAGTCCTTAAATAAACTGGAACGTATATTTTTCACTTATTACAATTTAGTCCTAATGATTCAATTTGACACCTTATCGGTAAAATTTCTCATCGATATTGTCACACAGTTATTTAATCACACAATAGTCCTTAAAAATTTATCATTATAAATATTTTTACCTTGGATTTGTGGTTTCGAAACTATTATTCTGTTTAGGCCCTAATTTGGGATGTTACAAGTAAGCTAGAGCTAGAAAATATTAGGTTGACATAAGGATTATTTGAGATATGCACTGCCACAGTTAGAGAAGAAATTTATTTGGTAAATCGAATTACTCAGGGACGAGGTCGAGAAAATGTAATGATTGTGACCTTCTCAGAATTGATCTTCTTTAGTGAAAAGAATAATATGGGATTTATGATGACTAAAATAGTTGGAGAAATAATATTTGAAATATGAGATGTCTGAGTGTGGTAATTACAGTGAACAAATGATAACTACCTCTCTTGATATTTTCTAAAATATTATTTTTCTCGGAAGTGTTATAGTAGCTATCTATCTTCTGATGAAATTCTTGTTATATGAGAATGCTATCTGATCTAAATGTCAGACGAACGTATTCTCAGTCTGATCAGTTTATAATCTGTTTTGCTCTACTTCTCTCTGGTATTCTGTTATATTCTGTTTGTTGGGAACTTATGAGAAAATGCATATGATGCTATGATTCTGTTTCCTTTAATTATTGCATTTGAGTCCAGTGGGATGAAATGATATTTTCTTCTGGACTTTTTCTCTCTGAGGAATTATCGAGGTCTTTCATATTTTCTTAAGAGTTTGTTTTCGGTCTTCCGATATAGTATCGTATCTTGAGATTTATCTATCCTGGATTTCTTTACTTGGTTTCCTTGTTATCTTTGTTCCATAATCTATCAATTATGACTCATGTTCAAAGTGTGTTCTTTAGCTTGCGATAATCATGTTAAGTGTGACTATGCTCCTGATTTGGTCATGGTAATGTAGTGATTTTAGTATTTGGTTTTCTCTAATTTTTATGTAGGGATTTGACATCAACAAATTCATAGGTGGTGAAATTTCGAATTTCAATTGGTATGATGGATCTCTTTTCTCAAGTAAGTTAATCAAAGCTAATGTCTTCAATTGAGATATATTGGTTATTTGAGCTAATGTAAGTGAAATGGTCTTTGATTAGCATGATGAGTGAATTCTGAATGATTGTATGATAAAATATTCATCTTATGAAAGTCGAATGGCTTATTCCGTGATTAGCAAAACTTGGACAGATGAGAATATTGTTAACCGAAGCATTTGAACTGGTCTAGTCTGCACTTGGGCAGAGACTTCTTAATTTTTAGTGATGCACTGTTGTATGAATTGTGAAGTGTTTTAAGACAATAAGATAATGTGATAGCTTAGAGCTTTCGATGCTACAGAAAGATCTGAATTGTTAACGAGTTAGAGCCGAGCATCAGGTTTTACAAGAGCTATCTTCTCCAGTGCTGATATTAGAATAGAAATGAGAAAGGATTATTCTCGAGGCCATATCAGAATAATTCTTGTCTTGAAACGAGGAAAAATGTGATGTATTTTATTGCTAGATGTTTGACAAGATTTTTGAATCATACCGGTACGTACTGAATCACCGTTCATCAGATTTATGAAATTTCGTGTCTATATGATTGTTGGATTTCTTGGAATACTAGTTCCACTAATCGAACTGAGATCCAGTTTATATATTGTGATTTCTTGGGAAAGCTAAAGGAGGCTTTGAACTTTAAAGGCAACTAAGAGTTGATTTGGTAATCAATCGGACTATGTGAAATTATATAGAGTGTAAGGCCAAGATGAGCTGGCTAGTTTTATTATTCGAATTTGAAAAGATTCAAGTATGTGCGTATATGTGAGATGATGGCATAGATTGAACCATTGTGTATATGAACTCTCATATAGAGGTTGAAATTCAACCGAGGTGGGGTATAGCAATGAATCACTTATGACACCGATATGAGAAAGTAAATAGATAAGTATTAGAGGCACAGTCGAGTGAAAGTTCTTTAGTGATGATTATGGAAAGAGAAGTTTATGTGAATACCAAAACCACTTTTTCGATAAGATTTTCGGGGACGAAAATCCCTAAGGGTAGGAGAATTGTAATAGCCTAATTTTGGGCCTAGTCAGAATAGTGGTTTCGGAACCACTATTCTAAGGTCAGAGAAATTATTTTTAATGTTATTTTATGTGTTATAGCATGATTATATGAGCGCATGAAAATTTTGGTGAAATAATTTTAGCAATTGCTTGCTTAATTTTGAAAAAAGACCAAATCGCATAAAGTGCAAAAGTTTCGTTCTACTAGCTAAAGGTGTCAAATAGCTATAGAACATTAAATTAGGGGTCTTTATTGAGTAAATAGACCAGAAATATGTTAGTGGTTGATCAAGAAGACAAAAATATTGTAAGGTCAAAGTTAGGTGAAATGTTAGTGACTAATTTGACTAGTAATATAATAAAATAAAGAAAAAAAGGTATCATCTTTCATCTTCCTTCTTCCCCACCAAAAATACCAGCAAAGAGGGGGTTTTGAAAGCTCAAAAATATCAGCAACCTATATCCCTTACAAGTAAGTGATTTTGATGTCCTTTCTTGATAATTTTTATATTTTTGGGACCCTTGCAGCATAATCTAGCTAATGAGGGGACTATTTTGCAAAATGATTAAAAGTATAGGGTTTTTCCATGAGATTATTCATTTTTTTCTGAATTTTTATGGAAGAAAATGAATCTTGGTTGTTACATAAACAACTTTTGTGAAAGGATTTTCATGGAAACACCTAATATGGACCATTTTGTAAAGTTTGTTAAATGGATGGGAATTGTTTAAAATAATTGGAATTTTGAGTTGCTACAAGAGTAATAAAGGTTGGGCTAGGCTTGGCTAATGAGGAAATTTGATAAAAATTGTTTTACGAGCCTAGAGGTAAAATCATAATTTTTGTGAAAGTCTAGGGGCAAAATGGTTATTTTGCTAAAGTATGAATTGTGGAATGCTTAATTTAATGTGATGATTAAATGAGTAAATTTTATTATTTTAATCAAGAAAATCCAGACTTGGGCTTAAATCGAGAAAGTACGTGGTTTAGGAGAAAAAAGAAATAATTAGCCATTTTTGCATTCGAGGTAAGTCCGTGTGACTAAATAAGCATATTATCCATGTTATTGTTAATATACTTCAAATCTATCTTGCTATGATTGTATTGAATTATATGTTGATGATATTGAGTATGAGAAAGTGATGCCAAATGTTAATAACATTTATGTGATGATTGGATACATTGGAAATTTGATAGAATATAATATTCCATTGAAACGTGTAAGATGTGCGTAAATATTACAACTTTATCGTTATTATGCATTTAATGAATGATTTTGCATAAAATGTTTGAATGTGGCTATGAGTAATGCATGATGAGATTAATATGGGAAACTCCCGGTTGAACTGTAAGAATAGATCGGATATTCATGGCATGATGCTAGGGAGATATGAGAGCTAGTGTAAGACCATGTCTGGGACATGGCATCGGCCTCGAGATATGAGAGCTAGTGTAAGACCATGTTTGGGACATGGCATCGGCTTGATAAGTGTCAGTGTAAGACCATGTCTGGGACATGGCATCGGCACCGATAGATGAGAGCCAGTGTAAGACCATGTTTGGGACATGGCATCGGCCTCGATATACGAGAGTCAGTGTAAGACCATGTCTGGGACATGGCATTGACTTTGATGTGTGAGCCAGTACAAGACCATGTCCAGGACATGGCGTCAGCACCTTACTCTATGCTTGAGGCTTATTGAATATCCTGTAGTATTTCAAGTGGTTCAACGAGAAATTTACGGTTTATGTCAAAATAAGAAAGGTTATGACCATGATGTGAGTGATACAGGTACTTACATAAAATTCATGAAATGCATGCTCAATGTATGTTGTATGATTAGTAAGGAATGAAAATGAGTAAGTTATGTTTATGATCATGTTGAAAGGGTATAGGTATGTACTAGAAATTCATGAGTGATGAGCTCGACGTATATTGGACTTTTGGTAAGAATGTAAATGAGTAAGTCATACCTATGAGAATGACTTTGTGACGACCTCGTAAATATTAGGTCGATACCTATGGTGTATAATTATATGGTAAATTTGATGGATGATTATGTGTGAGGCTTTTAGGTCGAATTAAATTGGGACATGATATGTTTATCCCTTCACCTTGTGGTCTAATGAATATGAAAAGAGAAATTGATTGTCATGAAAGCCTATTTTAAAGATAATTATGAATGAGTAAAATTAGCATTGAAACAGTTTTGGATAGTAGCAGCAGTTCGACATTGAAAATCCACCAAAATTTGTGGAAATCGAATTAGAGGCTGAATAAAATATGAAATTAAAGCTTATTGAGGTTAGTTTCATATAGAAGAAACGTGTAAGCAAAATAAGTTCATATTATGAGATATTTAAATTGTTGTGAGTCAGAGTCAGAATGATTTTGAAATCCCATGTTCTAATTTGAGAAATTCATTAAAAATTGTAAAAAAATAATCATGGGTTATAATTTATATTATTATAATCCTTAATGAGTCTCTTTTCAAAAGAAACAAAAGGGAACATAATCTGAAATCCGTATGAGGAGATAATAATTTTTTAGTGAAGAGGGGTCAGAATTGTCGGATAGAGAAATAAGGTTGATTTTAAAGAATAAACTGTACTTATTGACTAAACCAAAAATTCTGAAATTTTTATGGTAATGGTATATGTTATTCTAGTTTCAAGAAAAATTAGCAGATCTTAATTTGGAATTTTGTAGCTCTAGATATAAATAATTTAGTGATTGTAACTTGAGAAAATAGCTTGACTTGAACATAAGTAAAAGTGCAAATATTGTGGTATTACCTTGAGAAACAAGTTGATAAATTGCTTATTAATTTCATACAGTCTTATTAAGCTATAAAGATTACTCTTTTACTTTCCTTTTCCTTAGTGTTGACAGGTTAGCTTGGGGTTGGAAGTCGTCAGAGGCAGCACCACACTATCAAACCATCACCTTTGGAATATTGATATATATATATGCTAATCGCCTTCAAGTGAGTGGCATGTATAGGGACTTGGTTTTTTTTTTATGATATGTGTTAACATGACTAGCCAAATGTATTAGTCTATATTGAGTTATTTGTATATGGCCATGAAGGGTGACTCATATTGATTATGGTTTGTGAACCTATCTATCGATGCTATGTTCTAATGCTTGTGATGTGATTATGCTTGCTGGCCATATATGGTTGGTATTATGAAATATGTGCATGATGAATGTTTTATGACCAATCTAAATGGTCATGGCCATGAATTAAATATGTAATATGGAAATAAAGATGTTAAGGATTAAGGGTAACTTAAAGGCTTGGAAAATAGCCTAAATGTTGGCCACACGGGCTGAGACACGACCGTGTGTCTCAATCGTGTGGGGGACACAGACATAGCACCCGGGCGTATGGCTTGGCCGTATGGTCCAAATTATTCGCTGACGTCATAGTCAAAGATATACACGGCTTGAGGACACGGGCGTGTCAAAGGCACACGGGCGTGTCCCTGTGTCCACACGAGCGTGTGACCTTGTGTCATGGAAAAAAATTTTAAGTTTTCCCAAAACTTTCTAAGGTTCTCGGTTTAGTCCCTAACTACTTTGAATGCATGTTTAGGGCTTCGTAGGCCCGTGTATGGGACATCATGCATGTGTTTGAAAAGTTTTGATACGGATGAAATTTTGTAGCCCGATTTTTTCATGTTTGTGAACGATTAAGTTCGGTAATGCCTCGTACCCTGTTCCAGCGTCGGACACGAGTAAGGGGTGTTACACTCATAGGCCCATATAAGGGACAAAATGTATATGTATGAATGGGTTTTAATTGGATGAAATTTTATGGGCCATTTTTGCATGAGTATTAAAATAAATGTCCGATAATGCCTCGTGCCCTGTCCCAACCTCGGATACGGGTAAGGGGTGTAACGCCCCTCACCCGTATCCAACGCCGGGACAGGGTTCGAGGCGTTATCGGACTTAAACATTCACAACATGCAAAACCGGGCTACAAAGTTTTGTCCAAAATTAAAACATCTTAAACACATACATATCGTCCCTTATACAGGCCTTCGAAGCCTATAACATACGTTGGGGTGGTTCGAAACTAAACCAAGAACTTTGAAAATATATGGGCAACTTAACTAATTTTCTTACTTCAGAGAGTCACACGCCCTTGTGGATTGGGCTGTGTGGTTACACACGTCCGTGTATCTATCCTTGTAGATAATTTCAAGGCTATTTTCCAAGCCAATTGTCACCCTTAACTACCTACATACACTTATATATTTTCATAGCAATTAACATGGAATATTTGAGTAATTATATATCCACAATCAAGACACAAGCATGGCATTCTCACAACAACACATAACATATTACCAACCATGCATGGCACACAAGCATAGTCACATCACCAATATCAGACATAACATGAATAGCAAGATTTATAAGTCAGAATCATTAGCTCACTAAAGACCAATATATTTTTCCAAATTATAATAACACATGTTATAAAACTAGATCCCTATACATGCCACTCACTTGATAATTCTAGCATATGTGTTTATACTCTCAATGTGTTGGCTTGATAGTGTGATGCTGCCTCCGACGATCTCCAATCTTGAGCTAACTTGAAAACACTAAAAGAAATGGAAAGGAGGGGGTAAGCTTTATGCTTAGTAAGCTCGCATGAAAATAATAAGCAATTTACTAACATGCTTTTCATAGTAAAACTATCCCAATTCTACATTTACACATGTTCTGGTTAAGCTGTTTTCTTGAGTCATAGTCACTAAATCATTTATATCTGTAGTTACGGAAATCCAAATTAATATCCGTAAATTTTTCCCAAAACTAGACTCAAATATCTTTCCACCATAAAATTTTTAGAATTTTTGGTTCTTCCAATAAGTACAGTTTATTATTCAAAGTTTCCCCTATTTTGCTATTTGACAACTTCAACCTTTCTTCACTAAACTTTATTTATCTCATAGTACGAGACTCGGATAATGTTCCCGTCTCTTTCTCCTGAAAGTAGACTCATTAAGAATTTTATTCATATTATTTATAACTCATAATTGTTTTTTTATAATTTCTAGTGATTTTCCCAAGTCAGAACATGGGATTTCGAACTCATTCTGACATTTTCTCACAAGAATTCAAATATCTCATAATAAAAATTTATTTTTCTTATACCGTTTTCTTTATGTGAAACTAGACTCATTAAGCTTTAATTTAATATATTATTCAGCCTCTAATTCGACTTCCACCATTAATAGTGATTTTTCAAAGTCGAGCTACTGCTACTGTTCAACACTGTTTCAGTGCAAAAATCACAATAGCTATCATAATTCCATTGTCACATTGATCATGGACTCATTATTTCATAAATCTCATATCCAATTACACAATGTAGGTTAGCATGATATTACAACACAATTAATAATCATAAGCATGATGATGATTCATCTTTCAAATCTTTTCACTTGTTCATCATGTATACACATATATATGCATGAATTCGCTTACTCATCATTTATCACATTTCATTAAGGCATCACTTATGAGTATAATGTATGTACCTGTACATATCCATAGCATATCAATTAACTTTACCTTTACTATCACGCCCATCTTGGGACTCTCATCGCATTATTCATTATAATACCTGTTGAATTTCTGATAGACCTTTCCTTTTCCAGTTGTACACTCGAGGTGTACGTTTCTTTCCAAGTGGTACACACAAAGTATACCTTTCCTTTTCATATGGTATACACAAAGTATACCTTTCCTTTCCAAATTCGATAGCCGAAGCTATCCCTTTTTACATTTGATAGCCAAAGCTATCCCTTTTCACATTCGATAGGGAAAGCTATCCCTTTTCACATTTGATAGCCAAAGCTATCCCTTTTCACATTCGATAGCCGAGGCTACCACTATTCACTGATCAGGTAGCTGGAGCTACCACTTTTCACTAATTATGTAGCTGAAGCTACTACTTTTCACTGATCAGGTAGCCGAAGCTACCATTTTTCACTAATCAGGTAGCCTAAGCTACCACTTTTCACTGATCAGGTAGCCGAAGCTACCAGTTTTCACATTGTACACACAAGGCGTACATTTCCTTTTCATAATGAGAACAAAAGATTATCCTTTAGGGACAACCTTTATTGCAACATATGCAAGATCTCATATTCTCGGTAATCACCAATTTCTTTTAAATATCACATCCCATCAAATTTCTATTAACATCAAATTCAATACAATTATAGCAAATTATATTTCATGTATATCAATAATATCATGAATAATAAACTTATTAAATCACGCGAACTTACCTCGGATACAAAAATGACAATTTACCATTCTAGTCCATAACCTTGTATTTTCCCGATTTAAGCCCAAATCTTGATTTTCTTGATTATTAAGCTTGGAAGCTTGGACAAACCCTAACCATGGCTGCTCTTGGTACATTCTGCTGTAGCAAGAAAAAAGGGACACATTTGGGGTTTAAAATTTGTCTTTTAATTCATTTTACCCCTAAATGACCAAAATGCCTTTTTACTATTCTTTCAAATTTTACTCAACCAAGGCCATTCTTGTCCAAAAAGTTATACAATGGTTTAATTATCATTTAAGGGCCTCCCATTTAAAATTTCATGACAATCACACACCTCTAACATATAAAACTCAACTTTTGCACTTTTTACAATTTAGTCCTTTTTCTAAATTGAGTGCCCAAATGTTGAAATTTTCGAACGAAATTTTCATGAAATCATTCCGTGAAATCATAGACCATAAAAAACAATAAAAATGAAATTTTCCTCATCAAATTTGTGGTCCCGAAACCACTGCTCTGATTAAGCCCAAGATCGTGATGTTACATTTCTCCTCCCTTTAGGGATTTTCGTCCCCGAAAATCTCACCAGAAAAGTGGTTTTGGTTTTTCACTTGGATTCCTCAATCCTATAATTGATATCAAAGAACTTTCACCCAGGCTAAACTTTTGCTACCTATCTCTTTAAATTTTACGTACAAAAATAATAAATGGTATTCATTTTACTTTTACTGAAACTTAATCTCTACTAGAAAGCTCATGTACTCAAAAGTCCGATCCATACCATCATGTTACATATACATTTGCAACCAAATCTTTTGGGATTCGAATAGTAAAACTAATCAGTTCATCTCAACCTCATACTCTTTAGAATTTCACACAATCCAATTATTTGTCAATTCAACCCTCAGCTACTCTTTATTTCAAGCCTCTTCTGGCTTTCCAAAGAAATCATGATATGATACTCGGATCTCAATCCGATTAGTAGAGATTAAAATTTCATAATATTCAAAATTCATAAAGACACGAAACTCTATAAATCTGGTGAGCAGACATTCGGGTATACCAGCATAATTTACACATCTCATAACGTTTAACAACGCTACATATCACTTTCCTCTTTCAAGGACTGGAATGATCCAGACAAGAAAATCCATATTAACATTTTTCTATTTCCATTCTAATTCCTAAACTGCAAAAATAATTCTGATGATTCTTGCTATACATCTTTAAACTTTCAACATTTCAAGAATTTGTACTCAAAGATAAACAATGATCATTTCAGCATATTAAAATACCCAAATTATCTTCACATTATCAATATCAGATCTTCTTATCGCATACGATTCTTCTAGGAAACATACACTTCTTAATTAGACTATTCGCCTTTTTACCCGTGAAGAAATAAAATCTTATTCTCAAGCATGCACATCTCATTAAATTCTAAACATATATTCCATACAAATTGAACAATCAAGTCGACCTTATTCATCCGTAATTGATATTTCAAGAAATTCTCTCTTCTAGTCAGCAGAACGATTCAACATGCATCATTCCAAATTCACTCATCATGCCAATCGAAGACCATAACAAATGCATTAGCATAAGTAATACTGATACCTCAACTGAATACATTAACTCTGATTAACTTTCTTGAGAAAGGAAATCCACCATACACATTGGGACTTAAAATTTCACCATATTATCAGGATCAATTCAGAGGTATAATCATACTTGTTCTATATATATCAATCACAACCTGGAGGTCATGCTCTAAATGCAAGCCATGATCAACAAGTTACAAGATAAATATAACCAGAAAATCCAATATAAAGAAATACTAGACGGAGAAGCCCAAAATAAAGAAATCCAGATTAACATCATTTTAAACCACTGACAACAAATACGATTGGAACTATATGCTCTTCATATATATATATATGTGTGTGTGTGTGTGTGTGTGTGTGTGTATAATCAGTCAGAGCAATGATCAGTAGAGATAGAATCATGGCACCATACACAATTTCTCATTGATTCTCAATAGGCAGAATATAACAAAATACCAGAGAAAAATAGAACCATGTAGATCAAAACCCAATCAGACTGACAATATATTCGTCTAACGTTAAGATCAAGGAACATTTTCATAATATAAGAATTCATCAGGGATTAGATAGCCCCAATAACATTTCCAGTATCAGGTAATCTTATACAATATCTCAATAGAGACAATCACAAACTGTTCACTATAATTACCATGCTTGAACATTTCATATTTCGAACATTATTCCTTTAACTATTTATGCCGTTCCAAATTCCATAATATTCCCTTCACTAAGAAAACAAGTTCATAAGGGAATTTCAATCAATACATTTCTCAACGTCATACCAGGATAGATCGTTTTACTAAAATTAACCTTTTTCGCTAACTATGATGTTGTGAAAATTAAACAATCTTTCGGTCAATCCGATATCCTTCTAGCTCATGTCTGTACTTATCAACCCATTCTCAATCTCTAATTATGCTTATAACCATTCCATCATTGAACTCTTTGGTTTCTCACCCGAAAACTCATTTAACATAAATTTGAGGAATTTCCATTATAAAACACCACTTTGGTAAAGGGAAGAGGGTCGTAGGGCCTCTGACTCAACTCTCATATACATATACATGTAACACAGTTTTCATCATAGCAATCATATTTCAATCATGTCATTTATTTCGAGTAACTAACATTCATATTGATTTTACACTCACTTTCTAGTTATCTTATTTAAACAAGTGTACTTATACATGTATTTCCATGTTTCCTAGATAATCTTACTTATCCATTCATTAAATCAAACAAGTCAAGCACATAATATCATATAAGGGCCAAGCAAACATGGATAAGTATACCACAGTCTAAACTTTCATCTTACACATCATCATATACATATCATTACAATCATATATATCAGTCCAAGCAATTTAATACATTTACTCAAGTTATACGAGCTTACCAATCATAATCATCCCAACTAATATACGAAAATATTCATCTTATCAATATTTTTGATAAGTTACTCAAACACATGCATTTGTTCAAATAAATCAATAATATACATCATGGAATTATCTATTAATCATAGATAAGCTCATTTCTCCATGTACACATTTCATGAATCCTCATTCGTACCTTTCCAAGTTTTAATTCGTCATGACTATACTCTACTCGAATACTTTAGAATTACATTTAACATGGTCGATATAGCTCGGTTGGAGAGTACCTTTGTCTAAACAAAGTGGCTCTCATACGCGTCGGAAGACATCACACTATCACGGATCAGTGGCATGTATAGCTGGACTTTTACACATGCTAGGTTTGTCCGAGAACCGACTAAACCATAGCTCTTATACCACTAAATATAACGTCCCTCACCCGTATCCAACGTCAGGACAGGGTTCGAGTTGTTATCAGACTTAAACATTCACAACATGCAAAACCGGGCCACAAAGTTTTTGTCCAAAATTAAAACATCTTAAACACATACATATCGTCCTTTATACAGGCCTTCGAAGCCTATAACATACATTGGGATGGTTCGAAACTAAACCAAGAACTTTGAAAATCTATGGGCAACTTAACTAATTTTCTTACTTCGGAGAGTCACACGCCCTTGTGGATTGGGCTGTGTGGTTACACACGTCCATGTATCCATCCGTGTGGACAATTTCAAGGCTATTTTCCAAGCCAATTGTCACCCTTAATTACCTACATACACTTATATATTTTCATAGCAATTAACATGGGATATTTGAGTAATTATATATCCACAATCAATACACAAGCATGGCATTCTCACAACAACACATAACATATTACCAACCATGCATGGCACACAAGCATATTCACATCACCAATATCAGACATAACATGAATAGCAAGATTTATAAGTCAGAATCATTAGCTCACGAAAGACAAATATATTTGGCCAAATTATAATAACACATGTTATAAAACTAGATCCCTATACATGCCACTCACTTGATAATTCTAGCATATAAGGTGTTGGCTTGATAGTGTGATGCTGCCTCCGACGATATCCAACCCTGAGCTAACCTGACAATACTAAAAGAAATGGAAGGATGGGGTAAGCTTTATACTTAGTAAGCTCGCATGAAAATAATAGGCAATTTACTAACATGCTTCCCATAGTAAAACTATCCCAATTGTACATTCACACATGTTCTGGTTAAGCTGTTTTCTTGAGTCATAGTTACTAAATCATTTATATCTGGAGTTACGGAACTCTAAATTAATATCCGTAAATTTTTACAGAAACTAGACTCATATATATTTCCACCATAAACTTTTCAGAATTTTTGGTTCTTCCAATAAGTACAGTTTATTATTCAAATTTTCCCCTATTTTGCTGTTTGACAACTTCGATCTTTCTTCACTAAAATTTATTTATCTCATAGTACGAGACTCGGATAATGTTCCTGTCTCTTTCTCCTGAAAGTAGACTCATTAAGGATTTTATTCATATTATTTATAACTCATAATTATTTTTTTTACAATTTCTACTGATTTTTCCAAGTCAGAACAGGGGATTTCGAACTCATTCTGACATTTTCTCACAAGAATTCAAATATCTCATAATGCAAATTTCTTTTTCTTCCATCGTTTCCTTTATGTGAAACTAGACTCATTAAAATTTAATTTCATATATTATTCAGCCTCTAATTCGACTTCCACCATTTATGGTGATTTTTTAAATTCGGGCTACTACTGCGGTTCAACACTGTTTCAGTGCAAAAATCATAATAGCTATCATAATTCCATTGTCACATTGATCATGGACTCATTATTTCATAAATCTCATATTCAATTACACAATGTAGGTTAACATGATATTGCAACACAATTAATAATCATAAGCATGAGGATGATTCATCTTTCAAATCTTTTCACTTGTTCATCATGTATACACATATATATGCATGAATTCGCTTACTCATCATTTATCACATTTCATTAAGGCATCACTTATGAGTATAATGTATGTACCTGTACATATTAATAGCATATCAATTAAATTTACCTTTATCATCACGCCCATCTTGGGACTCTCATCGCATTATTCATTATAATACCCGTTGAATTTCTGATGGACCTTTCCTTTTCCAGTTGTACACTCGAGGTGTACGTTTCTTTCCAAGTGGTACACACAAAGTATACCTTTTCTTTTCATATGGTATACACAAAGTATACCTTTCCTTTCCAAATTCGATAGCCGAAGCTATCCCTTTTTACATTTGATAGCTGAAGCTATCCCTTTTCACATTCAATAGCAAAAGCTATCCCTTTTCACATTTGATAGCCAAAGCTATCCCTTTTCACATTCGATAGCCGAAGCTACCACTATTCACTGATCAGGTAGTTGGAGCTACAACTTTTCACTAATCAGGTAGTCGAAGCTACTACTTTTCACTGATCAGGTAGCCGAAGCTACCATTTTTCACTAATCAGGTAGCCGAAGCTACCACTTTTCACTGATCAGGTAGCCGAAGCTACCACTTTTCACATTGTACACACAAGGCGTACATTTCCTTTTCATAATGAGATCAAAATATTATCCTTTAGGGACAACCTTTTTTGTAACATATGCAAGATCTCATATTCTCGGTAATCACCAATTTCTTTTAAAGATCGCATCCCATCAAATTTCTATTAACATCAAATTCAATACAATTATAGCAAATTATATTTCATGTATATCAATAATATCATGAATAGTAGACTTATTAAATCACGCGAACTTACCTCGGATCCAGAAATTACAATTTACCATTCTAGTCCATAACCTTGTATTTTCCCGATTTAAGCCCAAATCTCGATTTCCTTGATTATTAAGCTTGGAAGCTTGGACAAACCCTAACCATGGCTGCTCTTGGTACATTCTGCTGTAGCAAGAAGAAAGGGACACATTTGGGGTTTAAAATTTGTCTTTTAATTCATTTTACCCCTAAATGACCAAAATGCCCTTTTTACTCTTCTTTCAAATTTTACCCAACCAAGGCCATTTTTGCCCAAAACGTTATACAATGGTTTAATTATCATTTAAGGACCTCCCATTTAAAATTTCATGACAATTACACACCTCTAACATATAAAACTCAACTTTTGCACTTTTTACAATTTAGTCCTTTTTCTAAATTGAGTGCCCAAACGTTGAAATTTTCGAACAAAATTTTCACGAAATCATTCATTGAAATCGTAGACCATAAAAATACAATAAAAATGAAATTTTCCTCATCAAATTTGTGGTCCCGAAACCACTGTTCTGACTAAGCCGAAAACCGTGATGTTACAAGGGGTGTTACACTATTCCGATTTCACTAAAAATGGGTTATTACACTCTGACTTGGGTCACACGGCTAGCCACACGCCCGTGTGCTAGGCTGTGTGACCAATTTAATTTTAAAAAATTAGGTGTGGGATTCACACGGCCAAGACACCCATCCGTGTTCTTGGGCATGTGTCACACACGACTGAGACATATGCCCGTGTCTCTGCCCGTGTGCCTTATTCTGAACATTCTGTTTCTAAATTTTAATATGCAGGGGACACACGGCCAAACCAGATGCCCATATGCCAAACCATGTGTCACACACGGTCAAGACACACGCTTGTGTGTCTACCTATTTGGACAAAACAAAGTCATTTCCTAGCTTTATTTCTCACACAAATTTGCCATTAACCTTCGAAAACACTTATATACATTCACCAACCAATTCAAGATATTATAATCAAGCCTAATACAAGTATTGTGTAAGATATATTAGCATGTATATTAAAATGATTAAGCTTATCAAATTTTCATTTATGTACTTAAGTAAATTTGTATCTTTTATACTAACTCAAATTCATTTACCATTTGATACATATACCATCTACTACTGTAACACCCCTCACCCATATTCAACGCTGGAATAGGATTATAGAGCATTACCAAACTTATCACACATTTAAACATACATTTTACATACAATTTAATCAATTCAAATACAATTCAATCACAACCAATCACATTGTCCCTAATACGAGCCTACAAGGCCCTAAACATGCCTTGGGAGTGGTTCAGGACTAAACCGATAAGTTTGGAAACTCTTAGAACACTTAGAATTTTTTTCTCAAAAATAGGGGACACACGCCCGTGTGGCTCAGCCGTGTGTCTCACACAGCCAAAAGCACGCCCGTGTCATTGGCCGTGTGAAAATTCGAAATGAAAGTACATGGCTGTGTCCTAGTCCGTGTTCGATCCAGTGTAATTCTCTAACTTAGGTCACATGGCCAACACACATGCCAGTGTGGCTAGCTTGTGTGCCCTAGAAATGGCCATACACGTCCGTGTGCCAGACTGTGTGCTAGGCAGTGCCAAACCAATAGGGTATACTAACTTATGCCACACGGCCAAGTCACATGCCCGTGTGTGAGGTCGTGTGGAGCATACTGACTTGGTTTCTATTTCAACACTAGGGGACACACAGTCGTGTATATGACCATGTATCACACACAGCTGAGACACACGCCCATGTCTTTTCCCGTGTGGACAAAAATAGGCTATTTACCAGGCCATTTTACCACCCAAACTTGTGCACACCTACACCAAACCAAATGGCACTAAAACAAAGCATAAATAGGCATTAAATCAACCTCAACCAAGCATCATTTATACCATTTCAATACCAACAATATACAAGACACACAATATCCCAATATACCATCCAATTCATACCAAATTTCACTTACTCAAACATAAAAATGACCAAACTCAAATATGCATTATTTAGCCTAATCTCACAAGTATACCAATATCCACACCTTAACCATTTGATACTCATAATATCTATTACCATCAAGTATCACACAACCATCATCCAACACATTACACAAGACATAAACACTTATATATACATGATTCAAACATACCAAAATAAATCAACTTCCATGGCTATATACAAACCAAACTTTAAACATTTACAAGCCAATTCAAATGACCAAAATCATTATCAACTCATAACCAAAATGACCAAAGTCCTTATACATGCCATATACTCTAAACATAAGCTCAATAGTACCAAAGTGATAGTAGGATAGTCTGACGTTGTAATATCCTGAATTAGGGCCTAATCAGAATAGTGGTTTAGTGACCACAAATCCGAGATAGAAATAATTATTTTATAATTATTTTGATGTTTATGATATGATTGCATGATTGTGTGAAAATTTCGTGACGAAATTCTATGCATAAAGTGCTTAAGTTGAAATTAGGGACTAAATCGAATAATTTGCAAAACTTGCATTCTAGAAGTTTTTAGTATGAAATTACTTTGGAACATTAATTATGAGGTCTTAAATAGAAATTTGACCAATTTATAAAATTTTGGACAAAAATAGGCTTGTACATGAAAATTTTCAAAGAAAGGAATTAAGGGTATTTTGGTCATTTGGTAATTAAAAGAGTAAAAAAAGGAAAAAGATGGCAAAATATGTTCATCTTCTTCATTAGGACGAAAATTAAAGGGTTCTCCATAGCTAGGGTTTGTTTCAAGCTTCCAAGCTCCATAGTAAGTGATTCCAAGCCCCGTTTTTAATGTTCTTTACGTTTTTGGAGTCCCGGTAACTTGATTTAGCTTATGCTAGCAATAATTCAACCTAGGGTTCATATTTGGAAAAATACCCGTAGGTGAAATTTGTATATTTTGGTGTTTTATGATAGAACATGAGGTTTTAAATTATGCTAGACAACTTGTACTACTCGGTTTTAAGTGAAAACGAGAAAAAGGGCTTAATCGGTAAAAATACCTAATAGTTATAAGTACATGTTAGAATGAGAATTTGATGTTGCCATAGAAGGGAAAAATGGTCAGCATGTCATAAAACATAAGAAAATGGGATGAATTTTAATTCCTGAGCCTAGGGGAAAAAGTGTAATTTTGCAAAAGTTTAGGGGCAAAATGGTAATTTTGCTAAAGTTCGTATTTGGGCTGTTTTGATGAATGTATGTATTAAATAAGATTAATTTTGCATTATAGATCAAGAGAAAAGAGATTCAAGTCGTGATCGAGGGAAAAACAAAGTTTACGAGGAATAGGCTTGATTGCTAATATTTTGTATCGAGGTAAGTTCATGTGTAAATGTAGTAACATAATTGTCATTTTAAGTAATTTAATGTTATTTTTGTGATATGATGATTAATATCATGAAATATTATGCTTTATGGTTATTATTGAATAATATGTAAATTATGAATTGCTACCGAGTATCAGTTTCAATGTTCTGTGGAAGACGGCAAAGATGTGTAATCAAGGAAAAAGCCCGTTTGAACCTTGGGAATAGATTAGAATACAAGTGACATGTCACTAGGATGGTTGGGCATCCGAACTCGTTGAGTTGAGTCCGAGTTCACTTATGGATGCAAATGTCCGAACTCGTTGAGTTGAGTTCGAGTTCGTGAGATGTAACTAGGCATCCGAACTCGTTGAGTTGAGTCCGAGTTCACTTATGGATGCGAACGCCCGAGCTCGTTGAGTTGAGTCTGAGTTCACTTATGGGCAGGTTACATGGTAGCTTGGCTACATATGTGACACTTATGTACAAACTTTCCGTGTATTCGAATTATATTCCGATGTGTTCAACGGGTGAATCTTAAGAGAATAAGGAGAATGCCTAAAACGAAGGTGACATGTTGGTAAGTGTGGTAAATGAGAAAAATTGACAGGTATGAGCTTAAATCTTCGGGTTGAGAACTTGGTATGATGAAATCGTAGCATGATATTAAATGCAAATGTAACATGAATGTCTTGGTGTTGTTTATGCAAATGATGTTTTTATGTAGAATTGCATGATTATGTTACTTACTATTTGCATGTGAACTTACTAAGCATTTATGCTTACTCCTTCCTTTTCTTTCATTATAGTTTTGACAAGCCGGCTTGAGAATCGGGATAGGTCGAAGACTCGTTCACACTATCCGAAGGCCTAAATTGGTAAAATGGCTTGTGTACCTTGAATGTGGCATGTATGGCAAAATACTCACTTTGTGTAAATGATCTTATGATATGATTATGCTTTGGCAAGAAAAGAGTTTGTGAATAATTAGCCATTGGAATGGCCAATCTAAATCATATTTGATACCATGTATGTTTAAAATGCTATTTAGTCCATGAAAATCCTTAGTAAAGTGAAATTTACCATAAAATAGAATCTAACAGCAGTAGTGATGTAAATTTGAAAAATCACTAAAAATATTAGAAATGGAATTAAATGATGAGTAAGTTATGAAATTTAAGCTTAATGAGTCTATTTTCATATGAATTGAACAAAACAGGTATATGAATTATAATTTATGAGACATTTGAATTTTTGTGAAACAGGGCCAGAGTGATTTCTAGATCCCCTTTTCTGACTTTAGAAATTCACCATAAATTGTATAAAAATAATTAGAAGTCATTTTTTATATGTACAGATTTCTTATTGAGTCTAATTTTAATAGAAACACATGTAGGATCACTACCGATCAGAATGCTCGTAGGAACTATATAACAGGACATTCGAGAGGGCTTATAATAGAATTGCTCGTCTGAGCTATAGTCTGTCTGTAACATATGCAGGACTTTAATCAATACGGGAAATCATGTATCCATCGAATTTCATTATCAAACGGGAATTAACATTTATCCAGCTTTATCGATCATATATTCAATTTCACATCAATAGCATTGATACAATTCATACATACAACATTCAATTTAAGCATATAAATAAACACGATTTAGTTACATGAACTTACCTCGACACTTGTTCGTATATAAAAGTCTACTAATCCGGCACCTTTTCTTTTCCTTGATCTAACTCTTTATTTGATCTTTCTGGATCTATATAAATGAATTTAATGTCAATTTAATCCATTTCATACTCAATTTAATTCAATTCACATCCTAGGCAAAATTACCATTTTGCCCCTATACTTTCCATAAATGACGATTTTGTCCCTAGGCTCGAAAATTGAAATTCGTACAATTTAATCCTTATTCCAAGACTAACCAATTTTTGCATATAACATTTAAAGCACATATATTTCATAAAAATTTAAAATTTTCCATGATTTTTACCTCTTTAAAATTTAGTCCCTAAATCACAATTTCATGAAAATTCACTTTACAAAAGTTGTTTATCTATCAACAACCTTTCATTTTCTACCATAAATTTCAAATTTTCATCATATTCATCCATGGAAAAACTTTGATACTTTGATACCTTAACAAATTAATCCCCAAAATAGATAGATTAAGCTATTCCGATCTAAAAAAAAATAAAAAATTCTAAAAACGGGAGAAGGATGCTTACCCAATTAAGCGAAGAAAGCTTGCTTTCTCTTTCCTAGGGTTTCCATAGAATTTTTGGGATGAAGATGATAATAATAATGTGATATTTCTTTTTAATTATTTTTATTTCCAATTTAGTTCTTATCATTTTCTAATTTTTCCATGGATGATTCATAAAAAATATCTACTAAGTTTTCTTTAATGGTCTAATTACCATATAAGGACCTCTTATTTTGAATTCCATAGCTATTTTATCCTATTAGCTACTAGAACTCAACTTTTGCATTTTATGCAATTTGGTCCTTTCCCTAATTAAATACATAATTGGTAAAAAAAATTTATCAAAATTTTCACATAACATTCCTATCTTAATACAGACCATGCAATAATATTAGAGTAAATTTTCTTCTTTTTTGATTTCACTAAAAATGGGTTGTTACAACTCCCCCCTTAAAAATTTTCGTCTTCGAAAATCTTACCAGTAAAGAGGTTGACTATTGCTTTCTTATGATATTCTCTGGTTCTCAGGTAGCTCCTTCTATTCCATTTCGCTGCCAAAGAACCTTTACCAAAGCTACCTTTTTATTTCTTAACTCTTTTGTCTCACGTGCTAGGATTTTGATTGGTTCCTCACTGTAAGTCATATCAGGCTAAATCTCAACTTCTGTCGGAGAAATAACATGCAAAGGATCTGACCGATACCATCGCAACATAGACACATAAAAAACATTATGAATTTTATCAAGCTATGGTGGTAATGCTAATGGTACGCAACTGGTTCGAGTCTTTCTTTGGTTTTATATGGCTCGATGAACCGTGGACTCAATTTTCCTTTATGGCCAAATCGGAGAACTTTCTTTCAAGGTGATACTTTCAAGAATACCTTATTGCCGACCTGAAATTTTATTTCTTTTCGTTTAAGATTGGCATAAAACTTTTGATGATTTGAGGTTGCTTTCAAACTATCCCGAATCACCTTTATCTTTTCTTCGGTTTCACGGACTAAGTCAACTCCGTGTATCTTTTTCTCACTAAGCTCTGTCCAATACAATGGAGCTTTGCATTTACGACCATACAAAGCCTCATACGGTACCATTTTAATACTGGACTGGTAATTTTTATTGTAAGCAAATTCAACTAATAGGAAATTGATGCAACCACGGCCTCGTTGAGATGTCCGAGTCGTTTATGTGCCCGATCGTCAAACGAAGAAGTATCGTTATATTTTGAAGTAAGGTTTGAATTTGGCTAAGTGTGGAGTTAGGTAACAAAGATAGGCTCAAAATAGCTAAGTTTATGATACTATAGGTTCAGCTAACAAAAAATTAAAAAGGAATGTTTGATAGCTTGGATAGAATGGAAATATTGCTTAAGGGTTAAGAACGAACCAACACTATAGGTGAGTGCTGAATCGGGACTTATAAGACTCTTAAGGTAGTCTAGGTGATAAGTTGGAACCTTGACCCATTACCTCGGAAGGTAAGAACCAAAGGTATAGTTTTAGGTGAACGGCACACTCGGAATGAGTGATAAGTTCAGAAAAGAAACATGTTAACGCCACTGACTAAATAGATAAGTCAAGCTGAGTCTTGGATAAAATTTGAGAGTCGAAAATGCTCACAAATAACTCAATTTTCATTAAAAATGCCAAAAACCTATACAACCAGCAATTGGCATAATATTTATAATAAAATTCTAAGGCTAGCCGAATAGACAAATGAGTAGCTAAATAGACATTTGATTTCAGCTTTTAATGAGCTAAAAATTCCAAAATAATTCATGAAAGTTCCATGAAGCTTCTCCAGCCTCTGGAACGTCATTGGAAAACTTCTAGAGTGTCTACATGCAGTTGGAATTAATTGGAATGAATGAGAGCTGATTAGCCTTGACTAGGTTCGGTCATAGTGTTAAATAGGCTTAAATGCAAGTGTCTTGTTCAACTGATTGGTTTGAAGACTTAATGAGCAGCTTGAATAGTGCAAGAGTCATTTTTAGTGTGAAAGCTGAAATTGAATAACCACTTGTATGTGAACGCACAAAACCGAAAGGCCTTCATGTGTGAATGGAATAATCGACTAGTGTGAAAGCCTTCAAGGCTGCTTTAAGAAGCTAATTGGCCAGCTTAGGAACATGAGTGATCAGCTACTCTTTGGCTGAATAGGTGCTTGGGATTAAAGCCGTCCATGCATTTAGCTTGCCATTAAAACCGTCCATGCATATGCTGCACAAAACAAATGAACACATTTAGTTAATTTAAGACATAGTAAATTCGACTGCACTAGGACATATTAAAAACATGTTTTAATTTTAAGACATATTAATAACATGTATTTAAGCTAAGACATATTAAAGACTTGTATAAAATATGACACATTAAATTCGGCTGGAACAAAACATATTAAAATCATGTAATAAGCTAAAAACATAATTATGAGCTAAAACTAAATTAACTAACTTAATTAAATACTTAAGTTTATTTCATCTAGTAAACGCATGAACTAAAAGAAGTAGGAATGAGCTGAATTGAGCTGAACTAAGCTCATGGAGCTAAGTTTGAGATGAGTTTAACTTGCAAGAGGTTGCAATGTGATCTCGTTGAGCTGGTCCAAGCTCTCTTAATATGTCTAGCCAATGTCTCGCCCCACACTTGGTTGACTAAGGCTGAAATAGCCTTTTTGAATTACTTGGCTTGAGCTCCGGTGATAGGTCATTGTAGTAGCTCTAAAGGGTCTTTGCTCGAGCTTGGTGTGAACCAGGGCGTGGCCGTATCAAAAATACTTTTACCAGTTACCTTTGAATTCTAGAATACAACACCGAAGCATATCTTCCAAAATCTGTATAACACGTTTGGATTGTCCATCAGTCTGAGGATGGAATGCAGTGCTGAAATGTAACTGTGTTACCTAGAGCTTCTTGCAATTGATTCCAGAATCGGGACGTAAATCGAGGATCTCTGCCTAAAATAATGGAGACCAGCACTCCATGCAATTTGACAATCTCAGAAATATATAATTCAACCAATCTATCCAAAGAAAAATCCATACGTACTGGAATAAAGTGTGCAGACTTTGTCAACCGGTCTTCGATTACCCAAATGACATATTTCTTCTTCAGAGATAGGGGTAAACCTGATACAAAGTCTATGGTAATTCTTTCCCATTTCCATTGTACATTTTGTTACTACCAGTATGAATAGACATTGTACCATTATGAGCTTCAAATGAAATCTTCTGTACAAGTTTTGAATTCTTCGGTACACATATTCTGCCTCTGAATAACAGACAACTATCGGACCCAATCTAAAATTCTGAATCAGAAGTTGATTCACACTATATCTGTTTTACTTGTAACTCACTATCATCTTTCTGAGCTTCATAGATTTGTTGCAACAATATTGATCTAGCTTTTAACTCAGCCATGATTGAACCATCTTCAGATAATGATAACCGAGTATTCATTACTCGTAAAGTAAATAGAGATTTTCTGCTCAAAGCATTTTCAACCACATTGGCTTTTCTCGGATGATAGTCAATAACTAGATCATAGTCTTTCAATATTTCAAGCCACTTGCGATGTCTCAAGTTTAAGTATTTTTGCGACATCAAATACATCAAACTTTTATGACAGGTGAAAATCTGACACTTTTCACTAAACAGGTAATGTCGCCAGATTTTCAATGCAAACACAATGGCTGCCAATTCAAGGTCATGTATCGGGTAATTTCTTTCATGTGGTTGTAGTTGTCTAGAAGCATAGGCTATTACTTTACCTTCTTGCATCAATACATAGCCTAAACCATTCAATGACGCATCACTGTAAATTACAAATTCCTTACCCGATTTAGGTTTCAACTAACACAGGTGTTTCAGTCAACAAGGCTTTTAATCTGTCAAAACTCTACTGGCATTTATCGGTCCACTCGAATTTCATATCTTTTTGTAACAATCGAGTCATTGGAGAAGCTATTGTCGAGAATGTAACAACCTAATTTCGGTGAGGTCGGAACAGTGATTTCGGGACCACAAATCCAAGTTAAAAATAAAAATTATTTTATTTTATTTTATGGTTGGCATCATGATAGGAAGGTCACATGAAAATTTTGATATGAAAATTTTATCGATTGTGTGGTTAATTAGGTAAAGGACTAAATTGCATAAAATGCAAAAGTTTGGATTCTAGTAGCTATAGGTATCAAATAGCTGTAGAATTCAAAACTTAAGGTCCTCATATGGTAATTAGACCATTGAAGGGTAGTTAGTAGATATTTTAATGACTCATTCATGGAAAAATTAGAAAAGACAAGAGACTAAATTGGAAATCACTAAAATTAAAAGATGATAACCAAATAAAAAGAAATATTCATCTAATTTCATATCATCTTCCCCAAAATTTCCATGGAAACCCTAGGAGAAAGGAAGACAACTTACCAAGCTTGAAAAGGTATGAAATCAAGTCTCGTTTTTAACGATTTTTATATTTTTGAAACTGGGATAGTCTAATCTCTCTATTTAAGGGATTAATTTGAAAAGTTATCAAGGTATGAAATTTGGGTCATGGATAACTAGGCTGAAAATTAGAAATTTATGGTAGAAAATGAAAGTTTGTTCATAGATAAACAACTTTTACAAGGCAATTTTTGATGAAAACTTAATTTAGGAACTAAAATAAAAAATGGTAGAAACCCATAGAAATTTCTGAAATTTGTGAAAAATGTGTGCCGTAAATGTTGTTTATAAGTTTCGGCTAGGCTTGGAAAAAAGGTTAAATTTTATGAATTTCATTTTCCAAGCCTAGGGACAAAATCAGAATTTTTGAAAAGGATAGGGCAAAATGGTAATTTTGCCTAGGATGCAATAGAATGCAAATGTATATGAAATGTGATAGATTAATAGTTAAATTTATCCATATAGATCTGGAAAGACCAATTACGGAACTAGATCGAGGAAAGCAAAAGGTTTCGGATTAGTTGAAATTCAAAAACGAACCATTTTCCAAGTAAGTTTGTGTAACTTAACTATGTATGTTAAATGCTTGAATTTAATTATTTGATTGTGTTGATGTGAATCAGATAACATACATTATGAAATAATCATAAGTTGTGAAATGTGGACGAATTGCCATGTTTCGGTTGAACGTTGACATTCGATGGAGTAATGTGATATGCTTGAACGAGAATAATATGCCACATGTTGTAAAAAAAAATTTAGCCCGGACAGGTTATCCTAATGTAAGCTGTTCGAGCCTATGCTATAGATTGGATTTAGCCCAGACGGGCAATTCAAATTAAGGTCTTTAGAGCATATGCCCTAAAAAGGATTTAGCCTGGACTGGTAATCCTATAACATAATATGTGGCTTGAGAGTGTGCTTGTAAGTTTGTGCCCAAAGGGGTACTTTTGAGTATACTAATCGGACGTCCATCGTCATTTCAATAGTTCAACGAAAAAAGAAATCTTGAAACGAGGAAAGGTGAGAAATTTATGGAATTGTATTGTGATGAGCTTATCTAGGTTTACTTGATATTCGTATAAGATCATGTGACTAACTTGTTTGAATAAGTGTATGTGTTCATGTAATTTACCCAAAATTGATGGAATATACATTTACGTGTGCTTGTGTTAATAAATGAGACCAGTAAGTTTATTTTCCATTATACGAACTTACTAAGCATAAAATGCTTACTCCGTTTATTTTTCCCTATCTTATAGTGCTCAAAGCTCGCGAAGATTGGAAGTCGGTTGGAGTAGTCATCGTACTATCCACTATCTCATTTTGGTATAAATAGAAATCTCATTTTGGTATAATGGCATATATAAGCTTAATTGACCAATCATGGCTTGATGATGATGTTTGTAATCTAGCCATTGGAGTGGCTAGTAATGGTTGTTTGATATACTTGTAATGTCATGCTATGCTAGCTTTATATATATATCAAGTGGTTGTTTTTAGTAAGTCTAATATATGGATTAAACCAAGGTAAAATTTTGAACATGTATGCATCTAGTGGTATGCCTTGTAAATGATGAAATTTGCTTGAGATGGATGCTTGAAGTGGTTGGATTGTATTGGGTATGTCTTAGTGCAAGAACATGGTAAATTTGGGTAACAAATGAGGCTAGGAAATGGCTTGTTTTTGTCCACACAGGCAGGCACACGGGCGTGTGTCTTGGCTATGTGTCATGTGGTCTGGCCGTGTATCCCCTGTATTTTAAAAATGAGAAGCAGAATGCTCAGAATTGGGCACACGGGCAGAGACATGGGCGTGTGTCTTAGTCGTGTGGTTGACACGGCCTTGAACACAGGCATGTTACACGGCCGTGTGAAAACTACACCTAAATTTCAAAAATAAAAATCCGCCACATAGCCTAGCACATGGGCGTGTGACTTGGCCGTGTAACTTCAGTTTTTTCATACCTTAAAAGTTAGAGAGTTACATAGGTTAGGGACACGGGCATGTGCAGTACACGGACTGACCATACGGGCGTGTCCCTAGACCACATGGGCATGTGAGCCCTGTATCTAGGAAAAATTTTGGAATTTCGCAAAAAATTCCCTGAGTTCCCGATTTAGTCCCGATTTGATTCCAATACTCGTTTTGGGCCTCAAGGGTCGATATATGGGATGATATGTATCGTCTCGAAAAATAAATAGTAATTTACGTAAATTAATTAAAAAAATTTCTAAATGTTTTGGTAATACTCTAAAACCCTATTCTGACGATGGATATGGGTTAGGGGTGTTACAGAGAACCCTTATATCTTCGATAATAGCCGGTTAATCCTAGAAAACTCCCGCAGTGTTTGTAGCACTATTCTTAAATGATCAACATGTTCATTTTCATCTCGAGAGTAAACTAGAATATCATCAGTAGATACCACAACAAACCTATCTAGATACAGTCTAAAAATTATGTTCATCAAATCCATAAATACTGTAGGTGCATTTGTCAAACCAAACAGCATCACAAGAAACTCATAATGCCCATACCTGGTTCTAAAAGTTGTTTTTGGCATATCAGAATCTTTTACCCGTAGCTGATAATAATCGAAATGAAGATCTATCTTCGAAAATACAGTGGCACCTTTCAATTGGTCAAACAAGTCATCAGTACGGGGTAGTGGATACTTATTCTTTATTGTGACTTTATTGAACTATCTGTAATCAATACATAGCCTCAACGATCCATCTTTCTTCATTACAAATAGAATCGATACACCCCAAGGTGAATGACCAGGCGGAGCAAAGCCCCTATCTGTCAATTCTTGCAACTGTATTTTCAATTCTTTTAACTCTGTTAGAGCCATTCTGTAAGGTGCTATAGATATCATTGTTGTTCCCAGAACAAGATCTATAGAAAATTCTACCTCTCTACTTTGTGGTAAACCAGATAATTCCTTCAGAAACACATCAGGAAACTCACAAACAACCAGTACTAATTTAATCTTTGATTTTGATACTTTAGTATCCAACATATATGCAAGATAAACATCATACCCTTTTTCTGACATATTTTTGTGTTGACATAGCTGAAATTACATTAGATAACTCATCCAATTTATCAGATTCAACATGGAGTAATTCACCATTCTGACATTTTAACACAATGTATTTCTGTTTACAATTTACCACTGTATCATGTTGAGTTATCCACCATAACATACTGGCCTAGAGGGCTTGAAACTTTAACCACAAATTCAATGAATTCAATAGGTAAATTTTTAACAGACACTAAATTTGTAAATTTTTAACAGACACTAAATTTGTGCATATGTATGAATGTGTTGAACCAGGATCAATCAAAGCAGTAATTTTAGTATCAAGTAGAGAGAATGTACTTGTAATGACGTCTGGTGCAGAGGCATCCTCTCTAGCACGTATAGCATATGTCCTTGCTAGTACTCGTGCCTTAGATTTAATTGCTGAATCTTTTGTAGCACTTCATCTGCCACTAACATTTCCAGGGTGTCGGGGTGGTCTACCTCTCGAGGAGGGATTACTTAGCTTCGAAGTCTAATCAGCATCTTTTTCAATCCTTTCTAGACAATCTTTCAGGAAATGGTCAATAGAACCACGTCTATAGCAGGATCCACTTTTCACATGACACTCTCCAAAATAAAATTTATTACAATGTTTACATTACAATTTTGGGTTACCAACACTTCCTCACTTGTTACAGATGGAGACAAAGATCTCAGGTTAGAACGTTGAGAGCCCTGCTCTTTCTGGAATATCCCACAGATGTGGTAAAACGATCATGGTACTTTTTTTATTTCTGTGAAGCTGATGATTGCGACTTGCCCATAAATCTTTTACTAGAAATTTGGGCTTCTCTCTCTGCTTGTTTCTTTTCTTTTTTTAATTCCTTGCCTTTGTGTGCTTGATCAGCTAGTACTACCAATTCCTTTAATTCAAGAATCCCAATCAATAATTTGATATCTTAATTCAATCCTTTCTCAAAACATTTACACATATCAGCCTCAGTCGAAACTCATTCTCTAGCATACTTTCTCAATCCAACGAATTCTTGTTCATACTCAGATACAATCATGTTTCCCTGCTTGAGCTCTAAAAATTCTTTCTTTTTCTGATCTAGAAATCTCTGACTAATGTATTTCTTTCTAAATTCTGTCTGGAAGAATTCCTATGTAACATTTTCCCTCGGCACAACAAAAGTTATAGTATTCCACCATTGATAGGCTATGTCTTTCAGTAAAGATACTGCGTATTTCAAGCATTCGGTTGGTGTACATGATAATTTATCTAAAACCTTGATAGTATTTTCCAACCAAAATTCAACTCTCTATGGATCATCATCGGTAGTAGCCCTAAATTCTCTGCCCCATACTTACGGATTTTATCCACCGAAGGCTTACCGACTCTAATAGTTCAGTAGCATGTGGCATCCCTGGAACCAGTTGAGGAGTAGGTGGGGGAGGTTATTGTACAACAATATTTGTTCTCAGGTATTCAGTGAACCACTCATTCATCATTTGAAAGAAGATTTCTTTTGCCTTCTCACCTCGGCCCTCAAATACGGGCCTTATACTACTATTACATGCAGCTCGTTGAACAGAAGCTTGAGTAGTGCTCTCAGCTTCCTCGAATTCAGCTCTAGCTTGGTTGGATGACATTACTATATGAAAAACACATTTAAAATGGTAAGGAGATATCACACTATCACAAGTAATATAATGGCATGTATAGCTAAACTCATACTTGCTACGTTAGTTCGAGAATCGACTAAATCGTAGCTCTGATATCAATAAATGTAACAACCTTAACCCCTTATCCGTCGCCGAAACAAGGTTACGGCGCATTACTGGAGTTTATAGAATAATTATAGATAATTCATGACATTTACTATTCATATCTGAAACTAATCGTACCATCCCTTGAATGGACCCCTGAGGCCCAATTTAAGCATTAGAAACAAGTCGAGACTAAATCAGGATCTCAGATAATTTTTCATAAAATTTCAAAAAAATTTATTATATACAGGGGTCACACGCCTGTGTGAGTAGGCCGTGTGGGCATTCGATGTGAGACACACAGCCATGTCCTAGCCTGTGTTGTTACCCATGTAACTCTCTGACTTGGGTCACACGGCTAGCCACATGCCTGTGTGCTAGGCCGTGTGACCAATTTAAATTTCAAAAATTAGGTGCAGGATTCACACGGCCAAGACACACACCCGTGTTCTTAGCCATGTGTCACACACGGCTGAGACACACGCCCGTGTCTCTGCCCGTGTGCCTAATTCTGAGCATTCTGTTTCTAAATTTTAAGATGCAAGGGACACACAACCAAACCACATGCCCATGTGCCAGGCCATGTGTCACACATGGTCAAGACACACACCTGTGTGTCTACCCGTGTGGACAAAATAAAGCCATTTTCTAACTTTATTTCTCACCCAAATTTGCCATTAACCTTCAACAACACTTATACACATTCACCAACCAATTAAAGACATTATAATCAGGCCTAATAGAAGTATTGTGTAAGATATATTAGCATGTAAATTCAAATGATTAAGCTTACCAAATTTTCATTTATGTAAATTTGTATCTTTTATACTAACTAAAATTCATTTACCATTTGATATATATATCATCTACTATTAAACCATTTCAAAACAGATCAAACATGATATGGCCTTATAATTATATACCAAAACATACCACTCTAACCATTCTAATGGCTAGATTACAAACAACCATTTACATTCCCTCTCTTGTCACCATTAGCCTATACATGTCATTATATCAGAGTAAGTTTTCTATTTATACCAAAACAAGCTGGAGGATAGTGTGATGATGCTCCGACTGATCTCCAACCTTTACAAGCTTCCAAATGCTATAAAATAGGAAAAAATAAACCTAGTAAGCATTTAATGCTTAATAAGTTCGTATAACAAAAATTTAGCTTACCATTTTTATTCATTTAAAGTAAACATTCAAAACATGCATCCAAAACAATTTTGGCCAATTTCCTAATCACATGCACTCATACAACAAGTTAGTCATATAAATAACATATAATTTCAATAACACAGAGATGGGCTCATCATGCTACAAATTTCCAAGTATTTCAGTAACATTTGAAATATAATTCATTTAACTCATAATTTCTCATTTTAGGAGTTTTATCCGTTGAACCATTGAAATTTCGATGGATACTCAGGTAGTATACACAAGGTATACGCATTTGTGATCCATCAATTCATGTTTAGGGGTACCCATTAGCGCACTAAATCAGGGATCACACTCTCGAGCCACATATCAAGATGCTCAGATGAGCCATGTAACAGGACGCTTATCTAGGCTAAACAGGAAACTCATAAGAGTTTTAATCAGGGAGCTTATAGAGCTTAACAGGTAACTCCAAAGAGTTTTCATCAGGGAGCTCTAGATAGCATAACAGGGAGTTCAAATGAGCCATGTCAGGAAGCTCATAAGAGCTTATATCATGACGCTCATGAAGAGCTGCGTTTATGTCCGTAATAAATGCTGGACCACAACCGATTGAATCGTGTAACAGGATGCTCACAAAGAGCTGTGGTAGTGCGCAATACATGCAGGATCACTACAAATAAAAATGCACCCATGACCTATATAACAGGATGCTTGAGAGGGCTTATAACAGGATTGCTTGTCCGAGCTATAGTCTGTCCACAACATATGCAGGACTTTAATCAGTACGGGAAATCATGTATCCATCGAATTTTATTATTCAAACGGGACTTAACATTTATCCAGCTTTATCGATCATATATTCAATTTCACATCAATAGAATTTACACAATTCATACATACAACCTTCAATTTAAACATATAAATAAACACAATTTAGTTACACGAACTTACCTCGACACTTGTTCGTATATAAAAGTCTACTAATCTGGCACCTTTTCTTTTCCCCGATCGAACTCTTTTTTTTATCTTTTTGGATCTATATAAATGAATTTAACATCAATTTAATCCATTTCATACTCAATTTAATTCAATTCACATCCTAGGAAAATTTACCATTTTGCCCCTATAATTTCCATAAATGACAATTTCATCCCTAGGCTCGGAAAGTGAAATTCGTACAATTTAATCCTTATTCCAAGCCTAACTGATTTTTATTCCAAGCCTAACTAATTTTTACATATAACATTTACAGCACATATATTTCATTAAAATAAAAAATTTTCCATGAATTTTATATCTTTACAATTTAGTCCCTAAATCACAATTTCATGAAAATTCACTTTGCAAAAGTTGTTTATCTATCAACAACCTTTCATTTTCTACCATAAATTTCAAAATTTTAGAATATTCATCAATGTAAAAAATTTGATACTTTGATAACTTTACAAATTAATCCCCAAAATAGATAGATTAAACTATTCTAATATCAAAAATATAAAAATTACTAAAAACGGGACAAGGATGCTTACCCAATTAAGCAAGAAAGCTTGCTTTCTCTTTCCTAAGGTTTCCATATTGGGGATGAAGATGATGATAATAATATGATATTTCTTTTTAATTATTTATCATCTTTTAATTATTTTCATTTCCAATTTAGTCATTATCCTTTTCTAACTTTTCCATGGATGATTCATCAAAAATATATACTAACTTTTTGTTAATGGTCTAATTACTATACAAGGACCTCTTATTTTGAATTCCACAGCTATTTGATCCTATTAGCTACTAGAACTCAACTTTTTCATTTTATGCAATTTGGTCCTTTCCCTAATTAAACACATAATCGGTAAAATTTTCTTATCAAAATTTTCATATAACATCCCTATCTTAATGCAGACCATGCAATAATATTAGAATAAATTTTCTTTCTGGCTCAGATTTGTGGTCCCAAAACTACTGTTTCGATTTCACTGAAAACAAGTTGTTATACGTGTACCCCTATTTTTTACATTTTATAGTTTTAACCCAAAATTTTATGTTTTATCCAATTTAGTTGCTAATTGATTTCCAAACTATTTTAATGCTTAATTTTGTTCAATTAAGTCCCTAATAGTACGATTTATGTTAGAGTCCATGATTGATTGAATTATCATGGTATTTATATACATAATTGCATGAATTGTGAATAGTTAATATATGACTATTGTATCTATATTTGCAATTCTACGTACAACATGCCTTATGTTACTTTTAATTTGGACACATGAAAAGCATGACTTTAGCTACTGAATTGATTTGTCTCAGGCATATTAATTGCTACTGAATCGAGATATTATGAACATACTAGTGTTACTGTATTGTTGTGTTAAAAGCATATCAAGTGATATTGTATTGATCTATTTGAACATGCCATATTACATTGCATGGGGTGGGACGATATGTGCAGAGGAAGTATTGGCAGTTTATCTGCATTATTTTGTTGTGTACCCACAGCCATAGATAGATCCCATTTGCAATGTTTTTGCTATGAACCCACTGCCAAAGGAAAATTCCATCTACGACATTTTTGTTGTTCATCCACAACTCAACGACAACTATTATCCGCAAACATGTTGTACATCCACAGCCAATGACAGTTTTTACCTACATTATTTTGCTATGTAACCACAACCATTGGTAGATTCCATCTACAATGTTTTTGTTGCGTGTCTAGAGGCATTGGCAATTTATCTGCAAAGTATTGGTGATAAAAACCACAACTCGGTGTGTAGGTGATTGGAAATCTAGGGAACTCCCATCGTGGTGTGTAGCGATGGGGTAGGATCTTTTCTGTTTAACCAAAATTGTATGCCATTCATTTAGCATGTGCATAAAAATTGGATTTTCTATAATGGCATATTTATACTTAGGTATAAATCATTGAGTGATCTGAAATACTGACATTCTGAAATTGCTATCATGAATTCTGAGATACTATAGATGGTTAATCTAAAATAAAACCAATACTCTAATTTGTTATTTGATTGCGATTATTCTATGTGTTATTATTTAGTATGACTTATCAATAGTTTGCAATATTTTGCTTGTGATGGAACTCACAGTGAGCCGCATAGCTCACTTCCCCTTAATTTCCATCTTTACAGACAATCCACTAGGTTAGGAAATGGACTTGGCATCTGGAAGGACTCGGCTCGGACTTGCTTATTAAATTATTTTAAAATATTACCTGATAATTCTATTATTCAAAGACTGAATGGTTTTATATTCAAACTGCGGCATGAGACTTTTAGTTTCGCTTTGATATGACATGCATGATATTTAGGTTGTTTTTAGTTAAATTTTAAAATGTTGAAAAAACAGATTTTAATTTATTATGAATGAAATATAGTTTTTATTAAAACTAAGATAAAAATCACTTTTCTGCTATCAAATTATAAATATATTTTGGAAGAATAATTAAACTAATTGAGTTTCCAAAAATAATTATCGTTACAAGAAAAATGTTCAAATTAATCGGTTTTGATAATTCATGGGTTTTTTTAAAAATAGACTAAGTCTTCTTCTAGAAATAAATTAATGTTTCAAAATAATAGTTGATAAACCTCAAAAGTAACATATTTTAATCCCATTCTTGGCATATTTTTGGATGATTTATCATAAGATTTAGTGAATTTGATGTTCCTAATCCTTTAATTTCATGTTTCATATCCATATGAGCATAGGAAAGAGAAAAGTACAAAAAAAAGCCAAAAACGGACAAAATAAGTTTATTTCAGTGCTGCACACGACCTAGACACATCACACGGGTAATCCACACGCCCGTGTGAGACATACAGGCAGACCACACGCCCGTGTGTCATGGCCATGTTGACTTAAAACCATTTCAGAATTACACACGGCCTAGCACCATGAAACACGAGCGTGCCACACGGCCGTTTCCCTGTCTAGACCTATTTTAATTCTACTCGGAAAATGCTAATTTTGGGATATTTTGGGCATTCCAAAGTCTATTTAAACACATGATAAGAGGATCAAAAGGGTGGACGCAGTGTAGAAGGCAGAAAATACTCGAAGACAGCCATTAGAATCAGCTCGGAAGCAGGATTTACTTCAAGACTAAAGATCTCCATTCAATTTCTACCGAAGTTTTTTGGGTTTCTTTATATTTTGTTATTTTCCCAATTTTGAGATGTTTTCCCCCATCGTTATGAACTAAATTCCCTAAATACCTAGGGAAGATGAAACCTAAGATGAATCTTATTTTATTTTGAATTATATGATAAATACTTATTCTTATTCTTAATTATAAGTTTTAATCCTTACTTTAATATTTCAGGATATTAATTCAAGTTTTGATGTGCTTATTCAGTGGAGCAAAAGTCCCTGTTTAAGAGTAGATCTTCCATAATTAATTGGAGTTGATTGCAATCCTAGAGATAGGACGACATAAATCTGCCAAATTAAAGTCAAATCTAATAAGGGAATCTATAGATCGAGTTAATGCGACAATAGGGGCTTTAATTAGAAAGATATTTCAATTAATCAACCCAGAGTCAATTGTTTTTAGTCTCGAGAGAGATATTAACATAAGCTAGGGATTTCTATGGATTAAGTCAAGTGAATAAGTCGTCTAATTTAGAAGTAATAAGTGAAGTCTAGGTGGATTTTTACTTGGGTATTGTCTTCTCCATCGGTTTTCCAAAAAGTATTTTTCAATTTTTATCTTAGTTAATTAGATAGTTAATCTTAGTTTAAAAACATCCATTTAATTCTTAGGCTAAATAATAAAAAGATAATAATTACTATACTTTTAGTCCTTGTGGATACGATATTTTCAGTCTCACCATAACTATACTGCTATTCGATAGGTGCGCTTGCCTTAGTTGAATTTTTAGTCAGTTTAGCGACCATCAAGTTTTTGGCGCCATTGCCGAGGACTAAGATATTAGGAACACTTAATTTTTAGTCCTTTAGCCATTTATTTATTTATTTTTATTGCAATTTATTTCTACTTCTAATTTACTAATTTTTCTTTTATTTGCTTCTGGCAGGTTTTTATAGTTTATGACTAGAAGAAACCCGTCAGGGCCTCTACTTTTTGACAATGAAATTGAAAGTACAGCTCGCAAAAATCGTAGAGAAATAAGGCGAAGTCTACAATATATAGAAGAAGAGCACGAGGATGACACCAATACTACCGAGGAGATGGTTGAAAATCAGAATAATCCGCTAATCTTGTGGTTGCCGCAAATCCTGTAAATCAGAATCCTACTCCTCGTACTTTGTATGATTATGCTAAACCTACTTTAACGGGAACTAAATCGAGTATTGTTACACCTGCTATTTTTGCAAATAATTTTGAACTGAAACCTAACACGACTCAAATGATACAATAGTTTGTTCAGTTCGATGGTTTGTAGGATAAGGATCCAAACACTCATTTAGCAAATTTTCTAGAATCTTGCGACACCTTTAAGATCAATAGTGTTTCTGACGATGCCATTCACCTTCAGTTGTTTCCCTTTTCATTATGAAATAAGGCTAAATAGTGGTTGAACTCGTTACCATGAGGGTCAATCACTACTTGGGAACAAATGACCGAAAAATTTTTGCTTAAATATTTTCCACCAGCTAAAACAGCTAAATTGAGGAATGATATCTCTTCTTTTGTGTAGATGGATTTAGAAACACTTTATGATTCATGGGAGAGATACAAGGATTTATTGAGAAGGTGCCCTCACCATGGGTTACCTTTATGGTTATAGGTTCAGACCTTCTACAACGGTGTGAACCCCTCAACAAGGCAACTGATTGATGCAGCCGCCGGTGGAACCTTGAACAACAAAACACCTGAAGAGGCTTACGAATTTATTGAAGAGATGTCATTAAAGAACTATCAGTGGCAAGTCATAAGAATGAAGCCGACAAAAGTAGCTGGTGTTTTCAACCTCGACGTGGTCACTATGCTATCTAACCAGGTAGAATTATTGAATAGAAAGATTAATGGTTTGTATGATTCTACTCAGGTACATCCAGTGATAAGGTGTGATTCAAATGGAGGAGGGATGCACAACATAGACTATCCATCCTTCAACCTTAGCACCGAGGGAGAACAAGTCCACTATATGGGCAACAATTCTAGACCTCAGAATAACCCTTATAGTAACACTTACAATGCAGGTTGGAGGAACCATCCCAATTTTTCGTGGGGAGGTCAAAGGAATCAAAGGCCACAACACCTTCCAGGTTTTCAACAACCACCTTACCAACAGGAGAAAAAGCCAAACCTTGAGGAGATGCTTATAAAATTTATCTCGGTGTCAGAAACTCATTTTCAGAATACCGAGACAGCACTTAAAAATCAGCAAGCGTCGATTCAAGGGCTCAAAACTCAAATAGGTCAGCTTGCTAAGTTCATCTCTGAACGACCGCAAGGTGGCTTGCCCAGTAATATAGAAACTAACCCAAGGGAGTAACTCCATGCCATTACTATGCACAACAAAGAAGGGTTGGCTGAACCTAAATTTGAAACGAGGCAAGAATCTGTGGTAAGTAATGGTAAATTTGAGGTGAGTCATGGTACACAAAAGCTGGTAAACAAAGAATATAGACCTCCTGTGCCAAACCCCAGTGCGACAAGGAATGACCACACAGATGAACATTTTGGTAAATTCCTTAAACTACATAAAAAATTAAATATTAACTTACCATTTATTGAAGCTTTTTCGCAGATGTCAAACGCAGTTAAATTTTTAAAGGAGTTTTTAGCAAACAAACGGAAGTTAGATGAGTCATGTCATGTGGAGTTAAATGCAGTTTGCTTAACAATCTTGTAGAATAGACTACCCAACAAATTAAAAGATCCAGGGAGTTTTACTATTCCTTACTTAATTGATAGTTCAGACGTTAAAAATGTCTTGGCTGATTTAGGGGCTAGTATTAATGTCATGCCTTATAAAGTGTTTAAACAACTAGGTCTTAGGAAACCCAAACAAACTAGGATGAGTATTCAACTAGCTGATAAAACTATTAGATTCCCTAGGGGTATTGTTGAATATGTGCTTGTTAAAATTGACAAATTTATATTCCTAGTCGATTTTGTTGTCTTAGACATGGATGAGGACAGTGGCATACTCTTAATTCGGGGTAGACCCTTTTTAGAAACTACTAGAACTATTATTGATGTTGGTATAGGAGAATTGACACTTCGTGTAGGTGATAACACGATTAAACTTCAAGCTCGTGATTCTGTTAGACTATCTAGTGATCTAGATGATATTACGAGTTCTGTCCATGAGAATAACATTTTGGCTCAAACTTCTGTGTAGGAAATCCCTAGGGATAAAGTGATGGAGCCACGAACAACTCTTGAGGAACGAAGATTACAAATCGAGGAGCTAGATGAATGGTGAACAAAAGTTAATGAGAAACTGAGAATACATGTTGAACCAAAGTAGTGTCATGATAAACTTAAGGGTGAATCGAATCAATTTAAGTTTGGAGATAAAGTACTGTTAGATAAAGTAGACCCTTGTATTACCGATTTTGAGCTTAATAGAGCAATTCCCTTCATGATATTAAATGTCTTCCCATACGGTACAGTTGAGGTAACACATATTGATTTCGGCACTTTCAAGGTAAACAGTATACGACTCAAACCTTAGTTTGATAAAATTGATAGCAGGAAAAAGGAATTTCGACTCCATGAACCACTATAACCGTGCAAGTATGAGGTGAGTAGAGCTTAGACTTTAAATAAGTACTTCTCGGGAGGCAACCGAGCACTAACACCACTAAATAGCTTAGTTTATCTAATTTTCATGTTTTAAATTCAAGTTTTTTACCCACACGGCCTGGACACACGGACGTGTTCTAGGCCGTGTAAAAACTAGAGCTAAATTTTTAAAATTCAAACAAATCAGAGAGCTCTACGAGAGAATCACACGGCCGTGTGTTTGGTCACACAGGCGTGTGGGATATCACACGAGTGTGTCCTAGGCCGTGTGAAGACTGGAGCTAAAATTTTCAAATTTTAAACAAGTCAGGGAGCTACACGGGCGAGGCACATGGCCGTGTGTTCAGACACACGGGCATGGGAGAAGCAAAAAATGTACCACACGGCCGTGCGATACGGTCGTGTGAACCACACAGCCAGGACACACGGGGGTGTCCATGGCCGTGTGACGAATGGGCTCTTGTTTTCCTCGATGGACATGGGCTGGATTTCAAACCACACAGGCGTATGACACGGTCGTGTGGCCCAACACAGGGCTCACACGATCGTGTCTGTTTTTACCTTTGCATCACTCCTCCAGCGCCACCGACTCGTGACATTGATCAGTCTGATGATGAGGACCTTTGAGTCCACTTATGTTATTTTTATTTTTTATTTCTATTTTTATTTTTATTATGTTGGTTTTAGAGACTCATTTTTTTTTTATTTTGAACTAAATTTATCTTTATGGCTTTTATCGAGTAACCCTATAATCTTCTTCAACAGTCGTGTTTCATTTTCTTTAGTTGCTCAGAATCATGCACTAAAATTCACTTTACCTACACCTCAGCTCTTCACTATTCTAGGATTTTTCATCCAATTTTCAGGGTAGTTTCAATTTTCTCCCTCTCTTCTGATATCCTGTTTATATTGTTATTGTCTATCTTTTTACATTGAGGACAATGTATATCTTAAGTGTGGGGAGGTTACTCGTATTATTATTGAAAATCTCTGAATTATATCTTGTCATCAAATAATTTTCTCACACTACTATTAGAGTGATTTTTTATTGATTTATGATCTTTATTGATATGCTTTGGATTAAATCATACGTAATTGTGCATTGATTGTTTAAACTTTAAGACATTATAGAATCAAGCATGATAAGTGACTTTAGGGAATTAAAATTGCTAAGTTGTTTCCCTGAATTGAGGTATTATCTTGAAATTTTAAGTTTACAGGATTGACATCAAAAACCCATAATTTTTGTGAGATTTTGAGCCTTTAGAGCATGCATTTTTCTTACTCACTTTTATTGATAGTTATGAGTGAGTCACTATTGATTTGTTATTCTAGAACTTGCATCGATTATACATGTCGAGACCACACCTTTGATTTGATATACTGAGATGATAAAGGCACTTAGGTTTTAACCCACTCACTCCATAAAAATCCTACCGACATAATTAACCCTTAGTGAACCCCTTTGAGACTTTAACATCATTTCTTCATATTTTCCCATTAAATGTTAACCCACAACTTAACCCTTTTTGATTCGTTAAGAATTTTTTCCTTTTTATTAACTCTCTTTTTATCGAGATTTGATTTGATTAGTTACCTAGCTATGTTCGTTCATTCCAGTTGCTGAATTATTTCTTATTATGTACTTTCTGTTCTTATTCTTAAAAAAACATATATTTATATATTCATGTAATTACATATTGTTATCCTTTCATAATAAGCTTGGCACTTGTTTGAAATTCAGTAATTAGATTTATTTTTCTAAGGTTGGTGATTTATTAAATTTATCTCGATTCTAACTCTCTTTTTCAACCTTTATCCACACCTTTAACCCAAGCCCCATTACAACCCTGTTAAAGACCTTTTGATTTGTGTGTCATCTCATTTATAGTGGTGGAGATTTGATTTTCATGCAAGCCTATGGTAATAACTTTTCATGTTTGACTAATGAGTGCTTAATTGTTGAACCTTAAACACTTTGAGTGATTTGAGTGAATCTTTAGTGAGGATTTCAACTCTTGTCGATTTGGAATTAAAGGTAATTATTTAGATAAAGGGAAATACCTATGATTTTATGATTAAAATGCTCAACTTGGATTGTTTGAAACTTTGATGTTCTTTTAGTTGAATTCTCAATGTATGATTATTTGTGAATTATTTCAAAACATTATTAATAAGAATTGTAAGTTGAGAAGAATGCATTTTAATTGTAAGTTGAGGATTTTACTTGAGGACAAGCAAATGCTTAAGTGTGGGGATATTTGATAAACCTCAAAAGTAACATATTTTAACCCCATACTTGGCATATTTTTGGATGATTTATCATAAGATTTAGTGAATTTGATGCTCCTAATCCTTTAATTTCATGTTTTATATCTAGACGATCATAGGAAAGTGAAAAGTGCAACAAAAAGGCCAAAAACGGACAAAATAAGTTTATTTCAGTGCTGCATACGGCCCAGACACATCACATGGGTAATCCACACGCCTGTGTGTCATGGCCATGTCGACTTAAAACCATTTCAAAATTACACACAGCCTGAGAACCATGAAACACGGGTGTACCACACGGCTGTATCCCTGTCGAGACCTATTTTAATTTTACTCGGAAAAGGCTAATTTTGGGCTATTTTGGGCATTCCAAAGTCTATTTAAACACATGATAAGAGGGTAAAAATGGGGGACGCAGAGTAGAAGGCAGAAAATACTCGAAGATAGCTATTGGAATCAGCTCGGAAGAAGGATTTACTTCAAGACTGAAGATTTCCATTCAATTTCTACCGAAGTTTTTGGGTTTCTTTATATTTTGTTGTTTTCCCAATTTTGAGATGTTTTCCCCCATTGTTATGAACTAAATTCCCTAAATACCTAGGGAAGATGAAACCTAAGATGAATATTATTATCTTTTGAATTATATGATAAATACTTATTCTTATTCTTAATTATTAGTTTTAATCCTTGCTTTAATATTTGAGGATATTAATTCAGGTTTTGATGTGCTTATTCAGTGGAGAAAAAGTCCCTGTTTAAGAGTAGATCTTTCATAATTAAGCGGATTTGATTGTAATCCTAGAGATAGGACGATATAAATCTGCCAGATTAGAGTCAAATTTAATAAGGGAATCCGTAGATCGAGTTAATCCGACAATAGGAGTTTTAATTAGAAAGAGATTTCAATTAATCAACCTAGAGTCAGTTGCTTTTAGTCTCGAGAGAGATATTAACATAAGCTAGGGATTTCTATGGATTAAGTCAAGTGAATAAGTCGTCTAATTCAAAAGTAATAAGTGAAGTCTAGGTGGATTTTTCCTTGGGTATTGTCTTCTCCATCAGTTTTCCAAAAAGTATTTTCTAACTTTTATCTCTGTCATGTTCTTAGTTAATTAGATAGTTAATCTTAGTTTAAAAACATCTCTTTAATTCTGAGGTTAAATAATAAAAAGATAGTAATTACTAGTATTTTTCGTCCTTGAGGATACGATATTTCCAGTCTCACCATAACTATACTATCGTTCGATAGGTGCGCTTGCCTTAGTCAAATTTTTAGTCAGTTTAGCGACCATCAATAGTTTTATAAACATTGATAGCTTACTGAGCCATTTTGATGGCTAATGTAATCTTTCGAATTTGGGTCTAACGTTTGGGCAGAGTTAGAGAGGTTACATTTGGCGGTATCTATATTTGTGATCGTATGTACAACATGCCTTATTTTACTGTTACTCCGGATACATGAAAAGCATGACTTTTGCTACCAAATTTATTTGTCTTAAGCATATTAATTGCTATTGAATCGAGCTATTATGAGCATACTAGTGCTACTATATTGTTGTGTTAAAAGCATATCAAATTTTATTGTATTGATTTGTTCGAACATTCTATATTGCATTGCATGAGGTGAGATGATATGTTCTAAGCAAGTATTGGCAATTTATCTGAATTATTTTGATGTATACCACAACCATAGGTAGATCCTATCTGCGATGTTTTTGCCGTGAACCCACGACCAAAGGCAGATTCCATCTACAACATTTTTGCTATGCATCCATAGCCCAATGAAAACTATTATCTACAAACATGTTATGCATCCACGACCAATGTCAATTTTTACTTGCATTATTTTGTTGTATAACCACAACCATAGGTAGACTTCATCTACAATGTTTTTGTTGTGTGTCCACAGCTATTGACAGTTTATCTGTAAAGTATTAGCTGTTAAAACCACAACTTCGTGTGTAGGTGATTGGAGTTCTAGGGAACTCCCATTGTGGTGTGTAGCGGTGGGTGTTGGAAAAAACATGTTTAAAAAATGCAGTGGAAAATAAATTAAGGAAAAACCAGAGTTTTAAAAGTTTTAAAACTTTTCAAAAACAAGAAATTGGTTATGATATCTAAAGTAATAAACACTTAATCAAAATTGTACCTTTTCGATTTGTCTAGGATGAGTGCTTCAACCGAGTAGTCTTCTCCACTATCCTCAAGCTCATGTCTGCTGAGTGTGGGCTTGCTTCGAATTAGAAAATTTTTAACAAAAAATTATCAATGGGGTAATTTTGTAATTTTTCTAAACTTTTGGGTCAAGCTATAAATTAGAAAAATATCTCTAGAAATTTTCTGGAGTAATCTCTGCAGATAATTTTCTCTCTACAACTTTCTCTTGAATTCAATTGTGTGTAAATAATGACCCAAGGCTCTTTTTATATAGGGAGAGTTTAGAGAGTTCACTATAATATTAAATTAATATAATATTTATCAAGATAAATATTATATTAAATTTAATATTAAATCTTATTAAAATAATAGAATGTTTATCTACAAAATAAATATTAAATTAAATTTAATATTAAGATAATCACTTTAATATTAAATTAATAAAATACTATTAAGATAAGTATTAAATTAAATTTAATATTAAAATATTAAAATAATATTATTTTTGGAATAATTAATCTGAAATCAAATTCTTTGGTAGAGTTCTAGTAGGAGTGTAACTCTTCCACTGTTCAACCACCGATGACCAACTGCCGTCGGCCACCAGGACGCTGCCATCGCATCCACCAGCACTGTTGTGTCTGGTGATGTAGGTGTGACACCCTGACAGCACCCCGAGCCGGTTCGGTCCGATTCAATGACGACCCAACCGGTTTGATCTAGCCACCGATTGGACTGTTGGACTGGTTTCACATACTGGACCCGGTTCGACCAGTTTTTGAGTCTTAGTCTCGATTTTGGGCTCCGAGCTCAATTTACGATATCTGGTCCAATTTTTAAGTTCAATTACCCATTGGGCCAATTGTCTGACTTGAAAATTAACTTCTAAAAATATCATATTAATTTTAATTGATTTCATTAATTTAATTTTACTTGATCAAAATTAATTTTTCTAAAAATCACTTAGATTTTCCAAATTAATTTTTTAAGAAAATTCTTTAATCAAATTCTCTAGTTGAACAATTCTAACAACCACCTAATTTAATTCCACATCAAATAAATTGACTCAATTAAATTACTCCCAAAATTGTAGAATTTTCTTTCTAATTAAAATGCAATCTGATCGAGCTTTTGTTGAGCTAGCGGAGGGACCAATAAAACATATACACTTAGGCTCTAGTTATTGCAATTATGTCCAAAAGCATCGTTCTGATAATTCACAATTACTTAATCATGGAGTCAGTCCACAAGAAGCACCATGATTGAAAACTCCTTATTGTATACTCTTTACGAAGCAATTCATCCAACTGTTTTGTCTAATGGCCTCATCATGTCTGTACTACCTTCATATGATATCATTGATTCATTTGAGTAAAATATGTTTACTTAATACAATCCTATTTTAACTCATTGTCACCATTATGTCTTATTAATGATTAATATGATCACTGTCAACAAATAACTGTGATAAATTACCCGTTCGAGAACAAGCAACCCATGGTCATGTTCCATATTTATCAATCCACATAATGCAAATGAGAGGATATCATTAACTCTTTAATTGAGTTATGAATTCCACTGTTGCCAGTAAAGCCATGCCATACACAAGTCATACCCAACATATCGGCTATGGGCTCGATCATCTTTAAAGCACAAGCCTCCACTTATATCAAAGCACATGAGTTGCTTACGCATGGTCAATGACTGACTCAGGATTTAGGTAAATCACACCATGAATGTCACAAGTGAATTAATTCACAAACAGATTCAGAATTAATTCATCTTGGGTCTAGTCCAATGTATCATTCTACCAATGAATACATCTATGTCTCTACTCGTGGAGTCAACTACTCTGATAGCCAAGACTAGCCATCTCCTCAATTGGAATTGTAGATGACATAATAATCCTTCTCAGTATTTGAATCAAATGCTCACTTTGATTCTTTTACAGGATTACAGACTCATTTAGATTATCTACTGAAGTAAGTTGTCTTTCTTGCAATGTAAATGTTCTTTACAATGTCACTTATCTTTAGTTTGAACTTTTGACAATCAATGAGCTAATATTTACTTGTCACAATTTCGCTATGCATGCAAAATATGAAAGACAAAAAATACAAAAGATATAATAGTAAAATGTGAGATTAACTTTATTTATTCATCGTTCAAATAAATAGAAAATAATTACATATTTATTACAATATTGGCACATTTCCCAATAGTGGGTAGGATCTTTTCTATTAAATTGAAATTGTATGGCATTCATTAAACATTTGCGTACAAACTGGATTTTTTGTGATGACATATTTACACTTATGTATAAATTATTGAGTGATATGAATATCGATATTATGAAATTGCTATCATGAATTCTAAGATACTATAGATGGTTAGTTTGAAATAAAACCAATACTCTGATTTGCTATTTGATTGCGATTATTCTATGCGTTATTATTTAGTATGACTTATCGATAGTTTGCACTGATTTTGCTTATGATGGAACTCACACTGAGTCACATAACTCACTCCCCTTTTAATTTCCATATTTATAAACAACCTACCAGGTTAGGACATGGACTCGACATCCAAAGAGATTCGACTTTGATTTGCTTATTAAATTATTTTAAATATATTATTTGATAATTTCATTATTCAGAGATTGTAAGATTTTATATTCGAACGGTGGCATGTGACTTTTGGTTTTGGTTTGATATGGCATGCATGGCATTTAGGTTGTTTTTAGTTTAATTTTAAAATGTTGAAATATAAATTTTAATTTATTATGCATGAAATATGATTTTTATTAAAACTAAGATAAATATCACTTTTCTGTTGCCAGATTATAAATATATTTTTGAAGAATAATTAGGCTAATTGAGTTTTCAAAAATAGTCACTGTTACAAGAAAAATGTTAAAATTAATCGATTTTGATAACTCATGGATTTTTCTAAAAATAGACAAGTCTTCTTTTAAAAATAAATTATTGTTTTGAATAACAATTTTATAAATTCCGATAATTTACTAAGCCATTTCGATGACTAATATAATATTCCGAATTTGGGTCTAACTTTCAGGCTAGGTTGGGAAGGTTACACTTCTAATCATGTTATCAATGACGTTTCAAATCTAAAATTTTGAAATACCAATGTTAACACCAATGGCTTCTTTCAACCAAGGTTGAGATGAGTTTTTCAAATCCAAAATCCAAAATCCAAAAATTCCTATCGACAATGCTTTGAACCAATATGCCACAGAGTCATTTTATCTCTTCTTCCTCCGATACTCGATGAGTTATTAAAAAGGGCTTGATCAACAAAAGCCTTAATGAGTTTTGTTGGAATGATTGATTATGGATTCCTTTTTATTTTGGTTGAAACAAGTGGATTAAAATTTTTAAAGTGTTTGTTTTCTATTTTCAATGTTTTTTATTTAGGGTCGTGAGTTTTTGAGATTAATAAGCAAAAAAATGAATTTGAGGAATGATTGTTTTCATCAATTTTGGCGATAGAGATTTTTTGTTTTTATTCATTTTTATTGCGCTTAACTGAGATTGAAATTGAAAAAAAAAAATTCAATTTTCATTCATCAATTTGTTGAAGAACAATGTTTTGTGTTTGAAATTTTCAATGTTTGGTTGAATCGAGTGGTTTAAATAAAAATTTCAAACAATTCCTTTTTCATTTTTAGTTTCAATTTCAATTTTCATTTATCAAATTGAGGCTTGATTTTTTGTTTCGTCTTTCTTTTTTATTGTTCATCGATAAAGCTTTTTGGAGGAGATGGGTACATTAAAAAAGCAAAGAAAATTGTATTAATAATTGAGAAATTAATAATTCAACAAATAATTAAGAAATTAAATAGAAAACAATATGTTTCAAAAAAAATTGTGAAATATTGGCTCAGCAAATACTTTATAATTTTACTGAAATGTTATTTTATTTTTTTATGATTTTTTATATTTTTATCTAAATTTTTAGGATCAAATTAGTGGAATGTGTAAACATTATGTTGGACAAAACAAGTTAGCGAACAAAATATTCAAATATAAATATACACTTATTTATATATAAAATAAAATATAAATAGAATGATTTATGTTTAAATTGTCAAATACATAAAGTAATAAAAACCGTAGCAAAAAGTTGAAATCTAAAGGAAGAATAGGGATTTACTAAACGTTGAGGCATGTTTAACACAGTTTCCTTAAGACAGATTCTGTCGCTCCTACAGTACTTGGAGAAACGTTAGTCGAATGTCTCCCAGGATACAACACCACAATGATCAAAACAGTAGCACCTCTGCAGCGATCAACGAACGAACATTGCCTTTTTCTATCACTGAAAAGTTGGAAAATATGGAGAGGAAAAGAAGAAATTCTTTTTTAGAGAAAATAATCTCAATGTGAGAGTAAAAATTGAACAAATAATTCTAAAAAAGTCTTACCCTTTTATAGGCATTCAAAGTGGAGGAATTTTTAGAAATATCTTTGTATAAGGAGACAAAATCTGAATTAAATGGGCAATTGAATCAATTTGATTAAAATCAAATCAAATTGATTAGAATAAAATAAATCAGAATATATGTCCTTTTATATCATATTTTGTATATATATTTGCTGAGGAAAAATAAAATTTGTGTTGGACTAAAATACTCGTAGGCCTATTTTGGCCCTGATCAGTCTAGACATTTCACGTCATCCACATCGTGTTGGTGCGTCCCAACCCCGTCGGGTTTGGACTTGCACCCCCTTGCGCGCGAGGCAATGTTCCAAGCTTAGTCATTCAATCACCCTTTAAGAGGATTCCCATATATAAACACATCTCGCACTTGGTATTTAACCAATATGGGATCTAAACTTTTCTTTTCCTCAACAAATATTTCCAAGTAGCTTACTGTGAGCATCAATTTCTCATTCATCACTCAACCATTTTGAGCATATGATATACTATTGTAAAGGTCTCATGGAGTAGAATATGAAACCATGATTTTATGATTCAACTCTCCACCTTTACCTATTGAGAATATGCCTCAAAGTTCCCATAAAAATGCAATTTTTCCAACACATTAGAGGGATAAATTTGTTATTAGACGAATAAAAAAACCCACGTCAACACTTTCGTCAAATTTAAAACGGATGTTAACATTCGATGGCCGAAAAAATTGATTTCAAATAGTTTAGTGATCAAAATAGAAAAAAAATAGAAGTTCAGTGACCAAAATAAAATGCAAGCAATCCTTAGTGACAATTTCTATACTTTACCCTTTTATAAAATATAAAGGGCCATGTGATAATTTTTCCATTTTAGGGGGAGGGGTTAGCCCCTTGGTGCTACCCTTACATGTTTGTTTATTTTTAAGCTTGTTTGTTTTTTATTTGTGTTCATTAAGAATTTCAAAATTTTGCTCATGCTTGTATATTTAAAATGATTTATGTTTATGTTCATTTGTTTAAGTTAAATGAATTTCTTTGTGAACACTAAAGGAACATATTTGCAAACACGTTCATGACAAAATTGATATTATAAATAAATAAAATAAGCACACAAATAATAATAATGTTATTGATTAAATAATAATCAAACAATAAATGAGTTTAAACGAGTTTTTTTTGTTGTTGCTGTATGACCATAGATGTCCTCATCCGTTTTATGTTCTAAACCTAATTTTGTTTGGGTTAATGGTGGTAATCAAATAAAGCTCTCCCAACAATGTTGACTCTAGGATTCGGGCTTAGTCCAAATACATAGGGAAGAAGTTCACTTCCACTTCTTACAACAACATATTGATGAGCTTTAAACGATCTTTAAATGATTTATTAAACAAATATAAATGAACTTGTTTATGAACATAAATGAACTGAACAAACTTTATTCATATTCAGTTCATTTAATAAACGAGCCTTTAAATTTCGTTTATTAACTCGATAAAAAAAAGAGAAACACATCCAAATTTAAACGTGTACCATTCTAGGCATTGTATTGCCTTCTAAAACTATCATATAGGATTCTAAGAACTTCATCTAATGGTTGTTGAACAAAACAAACATCGAAGACATTGTTGGAAGCTAATGAGGCCATTGTGTCAACCACTCATTGTCCTTCTCGAAGCACATGATGTATCTAACACTCTGTTCATTTATAATCTTATGTCTACATATAAGTTTAAGAATCTTAAAAATTAAAGTAAACTACCCAACTTTTAGAGCACTTTTGTTTTAGTCACCCAAAAAAAAAATCCTTACAATTTCATCACTCCACTTTTAAGATGTTTTTATTTTAGGCACCCAAGCATTAAATCATTAATGGTGGCTAACTGTAATGCCAAATCATGTCTATATCATGTTTACACTTTCATTTTGGTCACCTAACTTCTACGTCAATTTCATTTTGGCCATTGAAAAAAAATCTTTTTTTTAAAGTCTTGATTAGGGTAAAAGAAAAAGATTAAAGTGAAAAAGTTGCATAAACAAAATTAACACATTAAAAATTATCGTATTGTACTTGTTTACCCCCTTGTTAAAAATTCTAAATTTCTTTTTTTTTTTTCAATACTGAAATTTTAAATTTCAAAAATATTAAAATCAAGTACATAAATTGTTGAAAGTTTTTATCTCTTGATAGTGTTAGTTGATTTATTTAGTCTCCTTCTAAAATTAATTTAATCTCCTTCTAAAATTTGAAAGTTTATTTTATATTTCCAAATTAAAATCAAATCAAAGAACTCATCTTTAATAATTATTTGTGAAACCTAAATTTTGTTTAATTATATGATATTGAATCTTACATGCTAAGCTAAAAGCGAAAAAAGATTCATTGCAATTAATTAAATTAATTAATTTTATCTTCCTCGCCAAACAAAGCATATAATTGTTTTTATCATTTATTTACCCAAATGAATAATAAACTAATAATTTAATTAATTGTAAGGACTTTTTTCCTTTGGTTTTAGCTTAGAATGAAAGATTTGAGGTTATATAATCAAAACAACTTTAAGTTTCATAAAAAAATTATTAAATATGAGTTATTTGACGTTGATTTTGCTAAGGATAATTTAGAAACATAAAATAAAAAAATTTAAAATTTAGAGGGAGATTAAATTAATTAATTAAATTAATTTTAATATTATAGTAACAAATTGATTGACATCATCAAGAGATAAAAAAAATCAACTATTTATTTAATTGATTTTGATGTTTTGAAATTTAAAATTTCAATTTTGAAAAAAATAGAAATTTAAATTTTTTGGCAAGAGGATAAACAAGTACAATTTGAAAAATTTTAATGTATTATTTTAGAATCAACCATTTTTCACTTTATTACTTTATTTTTTACCCGGATCAAGACTTTAAAAAAATTGGTGATCAAAATAAAAGCGACCTAGAAGTTGGGTGACCAAAATAAAAGTGTAAACATGATGTGAAAATGATTTGTTATTTACAATCAGTTGTCGTTAAAGATTTAATACTTGGGTAACTAAAATGAAAATGCCCTAAGAGTTGGGTGATAAAATTGAAAAAAAAAATGGTAATCAAAATGAAAATACCCTAAAAATTAGGTGACCAACTAAATAGTGTACCTTAAAAGTTATTTTATTGTAGAGCAAAAGCAAATGATTTCTAGAACACATGAAAAGCCTATTTATAGAGTTTTAGGAGAGAAAAATGGAAAGGCCGCATAAACTAAGCTTTTCTTAAAGGACAAAGAAGTCTACTGTTGGAAGCTTTGAACACTCATTTTGAGTCAAGTGTTACGGGACTAGATCTTTAATCTCGCAATCCGTATAGTCTTAGGTGATTCTATCATTTCAAATGTGCCTAAATCAACCTAACTCGACAAAGTGATAATTCTTGAAGAAATCCTCCAAGGCACCAATTTATATATCTGAAGCAACACAAGCCAAAAGAATGCTCCAAAGAACATAGTAGTCGCAGAAAAACAACGCACGATAGGCATTTGAATAAATGTTTTCAATTTAATATTCACAACTAAAGAATGAAATACAATGAGTGATTTACAACTGAGGAGGAGGCTCTCTATTTATAGTTGAGCTCCCCTAAATCCAATAGTTTAGCTATGTAACACCTCTAACCTGTATCCATGCCGGAACAAGGTTACGGAGCATTACCAGAGATTTCAGATTAAATATCAGACATTTCATTTAATCTAGTATTCATATCAGAAACTAACCAAAATCAATTGTATTGTCCCTTAGGTGAGTCCTCGAGGTTCAAAATACACATTAGAAATAAGTCGGGACTAAATCGAGAACTCAAAGAATTTTTTAGAAAATATCAAAATTTTTCCTAAATGCAAGGGACACACGCCCGTGTGTTTCACACGGTCAAGAGACACGTCCATGTCTCAGGCCGTGTGGGCATTCGAAATAGGGGCACACAGTCATGTTTCAGCCCGTGTCTAAACTTGTGAGCTCTCTGACTTGAGTCACACGACCAAGCCACACGCCCATGTGCTAGGCCGTGTGAGCATTGTGCAAATTTAAGAGATAGGGGACACACGGTCGTGTCATCTGGCCGTGTGTCACACACGGTTGAGACACATGCCCAAGTTTCTACTCGTGTAGACGAAAGTAGGTCATTTTACACGTTATATTTCTCACCCAATTTTGTCTCAACCTACAATCAATACTATACATATTAATGAGCCATAATTAGGCATCCAAAACAAGCCAAAATAACTGGCCAATCTCAACAAATTACATCTAGACCAACATTAAACAAAAATACCTATACATGTCATTATAACCAAAATCAAAACATTCGAAAGTATCAATAAAATTGATGGATAGCGTGATATATCTCCGACAAGCTTCCAACTTAATCGAGCTCCCGATAATCTGAAAAGTAAAGGAAAACAACTATATAGGCAATGAATGCTTAGTAAACTCGTATAAACTTTAATCATATCAATTTATTTTAAATAAGAAATTTATACATATCAAGAATAATCCAATATTGATACCACAATATTCATGAAGTTTATTCAATAACTTTAATTCTTCCAAATTTCTAAATATTCATTTGCGTTTCTTTACTTTCCATACTCATTCCATATGTATAACACACCAGTCAAAAGCATACCATACCACCATGACCACAAGCTAGTGCATTCGAACATAGCCCTTTTCAAATTTAACCACATGATAAGATATTTCATAAGAAATTGCATAATTTAAAACTTACCACTCTTTCATAAGCACAAGTATATTTTTATTGGAGCACTTACCCTTTCAATGCATCATATAAATAAACATATTACCATTTAACCAATAGCTTGGCACTTGTTTAAGCTTCAACAACAACACTTGTTAGCATACTAGAACATATTTCATATAAATTCAACATTGATAAACTTATTTTCTCAACATATCACACTTGAGTTTATTACTCATCTCAACTTACATAATTTACATGTATCAACATATCAAGATATTGATAAATATATACATATCATGATACATATCATTCTCTTACTGTTTCTTCATACACATATATCATCCAAAAACAACTTCTGTTATCTTACCATTCGAAGAACGACTTACAAATATGAGTACATCATTAATAGAACTCATAAGCTGAACAGAAGCTCGTTAGAGCTAAACAGAAACTCTTAAGAGTTGATTAGAAGCTCATAAGAGCTAAACAAAAACTCATAGGAGTTGAACAAAAGCTCAATAGAGCTAAACAGAAACTCATATGAGTAAAACAAAAGCTCGTAAGAGCTGAACAAAAACTCATGAGAGTTGAACATAAGCTCAATAGAGCTGAACGAAAACTTATATGAGTTAAACAGAAGCTCGTAAGAGCTAAACAGAAAGTAAAACATGAGAGTTCGTGTAACACCCCCAAACCCAGCCTAGACGTTATGGCTGAATCTAGCGATGTCACATGGAATGAAATTCGAAATCGAGTTTGTCGAGTTAAAACCGTTTTAGTTAAATAGTTTTTACCTTAATTCGAAGTACATCCCGTGATCCGTGTTATGAAAACATACATTAGCGGAAGCTTTAGAATACCCTTAATTAGAAAACAGTTTGACCTTTAGTGAAAACCCAGTTTTATCATGTTTAGCATTTTTAAAATTGTGAAACAATTTAAAAACGAAAACCAAAGCCAACAGTCCAAAAATTTCTACAAAACCCCTAATAAGTAAGTAAACCAAAACCAGAAAAAAAAATGGATGTAGTCTAAAGTTATTACGTGTAGCCACCGTCTCCACTACACTGATCCGCTAATGCTAGGGATTACCTGAACAGACTAAATAGGAAAGGGTGAGTTTCACAACTCAGTGTGTAATCCCCACAGAAAACATGCACATAGCATAATAACAGAAATCTATCATGCATATACAGTTTAGGTCTGAACCCATTACGGAACCAGATACAAATGAAGGCCTTAACCCAGCTCACATATAGAGTCAAAAATATGTTAGGGCCTTAGCCCCATCAGTTAAAGAATGTATATCAAATGACATGCTATTATGCAATATATCAGATCATGCTCAATACAGAAATCAGATAGTCAGAATAATCAATGAGGGGTCTATGTAGCGCTTACCAACCCTACGGTAGGTCCACAATCGACTTCGGTGACCCGAGCAACCTTACAGATCATTTCAAAAAAATGGGCTCGCACGCCAATGTGGCCTGCCCGTGTGGGTCTACACACTCGTGTGGCCATACACGACCCAAATTAGCCATGGCTGTATGGATCACACGGCCTGGCCCAGAATCCCTCAAGCCAGTATAGTTCACCTGTATGGGCCCACACGCCAGTCTGGTTTACTCGTGTGGGCCTACATGCCTGTTTGGCCCATATGGTTTGAGCCCGTGTGTCGCACACGACCTCACCGGCCATCACACGGTCGTGTCCTCTGGCCGTGTCCTATGCGCACGGCCTGGCTCGTCGGTCACATGCCTGTGTATTACCACACGGCCTACATACGGCGACCACACGTCCGTGTGGCGTCAACAAAATACTTTTTTAACTTTTCACCACTTCTCGTTTTTGGTGTTTCGGATACACACCTGATATTGTTTTGCTGACTAACCACTCTCGAGCACTGTAGTACCTAAAATCGACAATTCAAAGTCCTCAATTTAATGAAAAACTAAATAAATATCGAGATTGTGACGGAACGTTCCTCAAAATAACTATCGAATCTCTTACCTTTGATCGAAACAAAGGCTCCACACACTCAACTCGTCAATTAGGAATGATTCCCAGACCCTTGGTTAAACCCTAAACACCAAACAATACTCTTCTTACTAAACTATCATGAATAACGGTTACGATTTTATCAATTATAACTTACTGAAAGCGCAACTCGAAGATGAACACAAGAATGATTGAAAGAAAGAAGGAAATGGACAGAGGGGAAAGTAAGAGAATTCGACAGCAAAAGAAACAAAGGAAGTGGGAAAGAGGGAAAAAGAATAGCCAAATTTTCAAAAAGAACTTAACTCACCAGAATCTGATAACCCCCACATCCTTTCCCTTAATTCTCTCTACCCATTTCCCTCAGTTCCTCCACTTCTTAGAATTTTCGTTTGACCGAAACTCTCTCGATCAAACGAGCAAAAATGAACTCCCATGCTCTTGCAGGGATTTGAACACAAGACCTTCAGCATCTTAACACTCCACTTAACCACCAGACCAGCAGGCCCATTCTGATATGAAATTACCAATAACTTAATATAAGCCTGCTGAACTAGTAGTTAAGGCTTAATTCAGGAAAGAGCCAAGATTTACCAAAGCTAAGGTTTGAACTTAAGACCTCACACACACACCTAAAACATTTAACCACTGATGCAGATACAAATTTGTCAATTATTTACAGAAACCAATTTATCAAATTTTTGGGGCGTTAGAACTCTACCCCCCTAAAAGAAAATTTCGGCCTCAAAATTTACCTGATCAGAACAGGTGAGGATGCTGCTGATGTATCGAATCTTCCAGCTCCCAAGTGACATCTTCAGTGCTATGATTTTACCACAACACCTTCACCAAAGGAATCGATTTCCTTTGTAGAACCTTAATGTCGCGATCTAAAATTTGAACTGGCTCCTCCTCAAATGTCAAATCTAGCTTAACCTCAATCTCCTCTACAGGAACAATGTGCATGGGATTAGAGGGCTAATGTCTCAATACCGATACATGAAAAACATCATGAATGCGATCCAACTCCGGAGGCAGTTCTAACTGATAAGCGACTGGTCCCACTCGTCTCAGAATCTGGTACGGCCTAATAAACTGAAGGCTTAGCTTGACTTTGCAACCGAACCTCAGTACCTTCTTCCATGACGAGACCTTGAGAAAAATGAAGTCCCCTACAAAATACTCTACCTCTCGACACTTTAAATCCGAATAGGACTTCTATCTATCAGAAGCGGCTTTCAGTCGATCCCGAATCAATCTAACTTTATCCACAGTTTCAGAAACCAATTTCGATCCCAAAACACGTCACTCACCCAACTCAGTCCAGTACAAGGGAGTGCGATAGTTACAATCATACAAGGCCTCGTAAGGTGCCATCTGTGTACTAGACTGGTAGTTGTTATTATAGGCAAACTCCGCCAAAGGCAAGTACTCCTCCCAACTACCTTGGAAATCAATAACACAGCTCCTCAGCATGTTCTCTAGTATTTGAATCGCCCTTTCCGACTGACTATCTAAGGATGGAAAGTAGTACTGAAGTCTAACCTCGAACCTAGAGCCTCATGAAGTTTTTTCCAGAACCAAGGCGTGAAACGAGGATCCCTATCAGAGATGATCGAGACAGGTACCCCATGTAGCCTCACTATTTCATAGATGTAGAGTTTAGCCAATTTTTGCAGAGAGAATTTTATCCTAACTGGGATGAAATATGTAGATTTGGTTAATCGATTCACGATGACCTAAACAAAATCCTTCTTAGTGGGTGTTAGAGGCAACCCACTAACAAAGTCCATCGTTACTCGCTCTGATTTCCACATCGGTATCTTAATCGACTGTAGCAAATCCGAAGGTAATTGATGCTCAGCCTTAACCTGCTGACAAGTCAAACAACAAGTAACGAAGTTAGCAACCTTACGCTTCAACCCTGGCCACTAGTATACTTCTTGCAGATCTCGGTACATCTTGTTCCCACTGGGATGCATAGTATAAGGGCTACTATGCGCTTCCCTCAGAATCGACTGTCTCAAGTCCCTATCATTCGGTACACAAATCTGACTTCGGAAACACAATATCCTATCCTTATTAATCCCAAAATCTATGGTAACACCATTCTCAACTTGACAGAAATGCAACTCCAGAGACTTATCCCCATCTACTTATCTCTGATCTGATCAACCCGTGTCGGTCTAATTTGAAGTTCTGCCAATAGACTCCTATCATCGAAAAGACTAAGTCGAGCGAACATCAATCTCAGATTCGTCATTGCCCTATGGCTCAGAGCATCGGCCACCACATTGGCCTTGCTGGGATGATACCCGATAGCGCAGTCGTAATCCTTAAGCAGTTCCACCCATCTACGCTGTCTAAGGTTTAACTCCTTCTGAGTGAGGAGATATTTGAGGCTCTTGTGATCAGTGTAGATAGTACACTTCTCCCCGTAAAGATACTGCCTCTAGATTTTCAGAGCAAAGACTACCACTACCAACTCCAAATCGTGCATCGGATCATTAGCCTCATGAGTCTTGAGCTGTCAGGACACATAAGCAACTACCTTTTTGTCTTGCATCAGAACATAACCCAGACCCACATGCGACGCATCACTGTATACCACGAAGTCTCTACCAGGCTCAGGCTATATCAGAACAGGAGCCTGTGTCAGAACAATTTTGAGCTTATCAAAGCTCTCCTACTGTGCATCAGTCCAAACGAAAGGAACTCCCTTACGTAGTAGCTTAGTCATCGGAGTTGTGATCAAAGAGAACCCTTCTACGAAACATCGATAATATCCTGCCAGCTCCAAAAAGCTACGGATCTCAGACACATTCTTTGGCTGTTTCCAACCCAACACTACCTCAATCTTACGAGGATCAACTCACATCCCATTAGCAGAAACTACATGTCCCAGAAATGTCACTTCCCGAAGCCAAAACTCACACTTGCTGAACTTCGCATACAACTATTTCTCACGGAGAATATGTAATATCACTCTCAGATGCTCATAGTGTTTCGTCCTTAGACTTAAAATACACAAAAATATCATCGATGAACACCACCATAAACCAATCCAGGTAGGGTTGGAACACTCGGTTCATCAAGTCCATGAACGCCACTAGTGCATTCGTCAATCCAAAGGGCATCACTAAGAACTCGTAGTGACCATAACGAGTCTTGAATGTCGTCTTATACACATCAACTTCCTTAACCCTCAACTGATGATAACCCGAACGTAGATCAATATTGGAGAACAGAGAATCCCCTCTGAACTGGTCGAATAAACCATCAACCCTCGGAAGTGGGTACTTATTCTTAATCGTTAGCTTGTTTAGCTGTCGATAATTAATGCACATTCTCATTGTACCATCTTTCTTCTTTAAAAATAGAGCAGGTGCTCCTCACGGAGACACATTAAGATGAATAAACCCACGATCTAGCAACTCCTAAATCTAAGCCTTAAGTTCTGTTAGCTCTTTTGGTGCCATTTGATAAGAGGCGATATACACCGGAGCTGTACCAGGAATCAACTCAATCCCAAACTCTACCTCACGGCTCAGAGGCAACCCCGGTAACTCCTCAAGAAAAACATCCGAAAAATCTCTTTCAGTTCTGATATCCTTAACAGAAGAGTTCTCAGAATCTGAAACACTCACATTAGCCAGATAAGCCTCACATCTTTTCCGAACCAACTTTTCTACTACCAATGCAAAAATCACATTAGTCAGGTAGTCACAACGTTCCCCAATCACAATTACCTCATTGCCCTCATTAGTTCTCAACACAACCCTTTTTGTCTCACAATCCAGACTTACTCGGTGCTTTACCAACCAATCCATCCCCAATATCAAATCGAACTCCCCAAATGGAAGCTCCATCAAATCTGTCAAAAACACTATCCTTTGGACCTCTAACGGAATGTCTCTATACAATTTTCTGACTGGGATAGACTACCCCAAAGTACTCACAACAGTCGCCTCACTATCAGTACTCACAACTAGAATCCCCAAAGTTTCAGACACAATACTAGCTACGTATGAATGTGTAGAGCCTATGTCTATCAGTGCAAGATAAGGTACATTATGAATTGAAAACATACCCGTAATGATGTCCGGAGCATCTCGGTCCTCATAGCGACGAACAGCATAAACCAAAGCAGGCTGCCTCGCCTCAGTCGATCCAGCACCTCTACCCGGTGCTCTCTATCTTTGGCCCATGCCGTTACCACCCTTGGCCTGACCTCGGCCCTTAAATGGCTGCTAAAATACCCTCGGTGGTTACGTAGTACCAGTTCCCATAGCTTACATCTGATCGATCTTCAATGGACAATCCCGAACACGGTGATCAGTTGACCCACAGCTTAAGCATACCCCAGTAATCCTCCAACGCTTGCCCGGATGGCGTCTACCACAGTGCCCACACAGCGCCACCCTAGAGGGTGCAGCAAGAGGTCCAACTTTCATTGGCCCATCATGTAACACATCTTACCCTGTCCGACGCCGGGACAGGATACGAGGTATTACCAGACTTAAACGCAATCAATCATGTAAACCTGGCCATAAAATTTCATTCATATTTTGAAACATTCAATCACATACACATAGTCCCTTATTTGGGTCTACGAAGCCCAAAACAAACTTCAGGGGTGGTTTGGGATTAAACTATAAACTTTTGAAGGTTTTACAATACTTAGGAAATTTATTTCATATTTTGGAGAGTCACAAGCCCGTGTGGCTCTAGACACGCCCGTGTGGCTCTAGACTCGCCCGTATGGCTCTAGACAAGCCTGTGTGGCTCTGGACATGCCCGTGTCCTCAGCCTGTGTAACTCTCTATTTATGACGTCAACAACTATTTAATGGCACACGGCTAAAGCACACGCCCATGGCCAGAGGCCGTGTCCTCCACACCGCTGGGACACACGGTCGTGTCTCTGCCCGTGTGGCCAAAACTTAGGCTATTTTCCACACCTTTTTTTCATCCTTACATACACACACACACATACGTGGTTACAATGGCATTCAACATCCTGAATTATGAAACAAACATAACATTTACAAATCATCATACATGTATTACCCAATAATTAATCTCTACTTATTCAATAAATATCCATGTTCAATCATTATCAACTTAATGCCAATTTACGCGTTTATTCCATAGCTATGACCACCCCAAATGATCCTAGGGCATTCTCGTCCACATATGTTATTTACTATTCATTCATGACAGACAATTATAATCATATCACAAAGCATCAACACATGGCAAGGATAATTAGGCTTACAAGCCAAAACATTATAAGCCATATCTCATGGCTATATACAATGAATCAATATAAGCCAATACATTTGGCTAAATCATAAGAACACATATCAATAACTAAGCTCCTATACATGCCACTCACTTGAAGATGCTTAAGACTTATCGATATCCCCTATTGATAGCTCGATAGTGTGATGCTACCTCTGACGATCTCCAATCCCGAGCTAACTTGACAACATTAGAGAAATGAAAAGGAGGGGGTAAGCTATATAGCTTAGTAAGTCCATATAAAAATAATAAGTAATTTATCAACATGATTCCATCAATTCTTACAACATGATTCCAAGTTAAAATAATCATAATTGCACTTTTACTTCTGTTCAAGTTAAGTTATTTACTCGAGTCATAGTCACTCAGTTACTTATAATTTGAGTTATGGAACTCCAAATCAAGATCCGCTAATTTTTCCTGAAACTAAACTCATCTATCTACTTATCATAAAATTTTTAGAATTTTTGGATTAGCCAATAAGTATAATTTATTCTTTAAAGTCATCCCTTATTTTGCTGTCTGACAGTTTTGACCCCTCTACACTAAAAATTAATTATCTCTTTGTACAAGACTTGTATAATTTTTTCGTTTGTTTCTTTTGAGAATAGACTCATTAAGGATATTTTTGTAAAATTTTTAATGATTTTTCCAAGTCAGAAAGGGGATTCCAAAATCATTCTGATTTTGTCTCACAAAAATTCAAATATCGCAGAAAACAAATTTCTTTTGCTTTCACCATTTCTTTTATGTGAAAATAGACTCAATAAGATTTTATTTCATATCTTATTCAACTTCTAATTTGATTTCCATCATTTTTGGTGATTTTTCAAAGTCACACAACTACTGTTGTCTAAAACTATTTTATTACAAATTTCACTCTTACATAATCTCACTTACTCCATTCCATCTTACCGAAAGTTCGCTCAACTATCGAGCACATTGCTCATAAATTTTCACACACATATACCTGCAATTATTCATCACATCACATATACCTGCACTTATTCATCACATAGTCATATTCAATTACACTAGTCATTACATGATCACATGTATTTTCACTTAGTCAATTTCCCGTTGAACTCATCGGAATAATAACAAATACTCAATGGTCTGCACATATTACCACCCTTGTAACTGAAGCTATTTGGTGCACATAGTAGCTTGCACTTAGTACTACATCTATGACCAAAACCATCTCTTACACATAGTGGGCTGCACCTAGTACCACACATGTGATCGAAGCTATCGGGTACGCATAGTAGCCTGCACTTAGTACTACATATGCAACCTAACCATCTGGTACACATAGTAGCCTGCACTTAGTACTACACACGTGACCTAAAACCATCTCAATCACATAGTAGCCTGCACATAGTACTACACATGTGTCCTTACAACGGATCATTCGTATCTTTTCTATTCTGAAGGTCCAACTGGGAAATTCCTCACTTTTTAACATTTTACCAGTTCATCCATAATCAACTTCAATTCATAATTTACATCAAGCGATCATTCAATATGCAACCACATCTCATATAATAACAAAATATTATAACATAAGTAAAAACGATATATTATTTACATACAAACTTACTCATTTCAAAGAAATATCATGTTCCATCAAATTTTCATTATATTCAATCATCCCATCACATTTTATCCACATTTGAGCTATCGATTACTTCATGGGTACATCACGTTCCCATACACAATATCATTAACATATAAAACAATACAACCATAGAAAAATAGATTTCAAGTGTAATAATAATAACATGACTATCATGCTTATCTAATCACATGAACTTACCTCAACACCAAAATAGCAAAAAGGGATCTAACCGTTGGTTTCTCGATTTTCATCCATTCTAGGTCCAATCCCTGTTTTCCATGATCTATAATATCACATTTAGTCTAATTATTAGTCACATTATTTAATGTGATCCAAAAATCATATTTTGGTAAAATTACGTTTTTCCCTTAAACTTTGTCAAAATTACACTCTTTAAGCCTAGCTGAACCATTTTCATAACTATAGCAAACTACAATCCTCATCAAAACACACTTTTATAACAAATTTTATAACTTTTACAGTTTAGTTCTTTTTAGCTTTTTCATCGAAAACTACTTAGTAAAAGTTGTTTCTCCAACCATAAACATGCATAATCTACCATTAAACATCAAAATGCACAAATTTCTAACATGGGTCAAACCCTAGACCTTCATCATAACTCAAATAAATGGTAGAAATAGGTAAATCTTGTTACGAGGATTTTAAAAACGTAAAAATTATTAAAAATGGGGCTAGAACAAACTTACAATCGAGCTTGGAAGCTTGAAAAACCCTAGCTATGTCTTCTCCATGCAAGTTTCAACCATGGGGTTGAAGATGGACAAAAATTGGCTTTTAATTTTGTTTTTAATTCATTTTAATTACTAAATGACCAAAATGCCCCTAACTTTAAAATATTATATTTCACCCATTTCATGTCCATTTTTCTCCAAAAAATTAACCAATGGTCTAATTACCATTTAAGGACATTTAATTTAAAATTTCATAACAATTGGACACCTCTAGCATGTAGAACTCAACTTTTTCACCTTTTACGATTTAGTCCTTTTGACTAAATTGAGTGCCCAAACATCAAAATTTCTAGACGAAATGTTCACAAAACAATTCCATAGAATTGTAAACCATAAAAATATAATAAAAATAAATTTTCTTACGTCAGATTCGTGGTCTCGAAACCACTGTTTCGACTAGGCCCTAATTCGGGATGTTACACATCAAATCTGGTCTTTTTCTTAGGCCTCAACCCAGAACTCGAGGGCTCCGAATCCCTCTTGTTCTTGTCCCTCTTGTGATCTCTACTCTGGTGCTCCACGCACTTAACATCCTCAACAATCTTGCCCTTCTCGACCAAAACAGCAAACTCACGCTCCCTCTGCGGAGCTATCAACTCCCTCAGGTTATTCCTAAGGCTGTCCTCAAAAAGGACATATCTCTCATATTCAGACGCCACCATGCCTCACGTGTAACAGCTTAGCCTCAGGAATTCGACCTCATACTCAGCCACTGTACGGTCTCTTTGGGTGAGGTTAAGGAACTTCCATCTCCTCGCGTCAATGTAATTGGCCCTCACATACTTACTCTGGAAAGCCATTTAAAAAAGATCCCATGTCAAACGGTAGGGCTGAGTGCCCTCCTTAACCATCAACCACCACTGGCACGCTTCATCACGAAGCAAAGATACAGCTCCTTCAAACTTCTGCTCAACAATAAAATCAAGGTCGTCCATAATTCTCTCTGTGGCCTCCATCTAATACTTGGCCACGTTGGGGGCGACTCCAGCGGCACCGCTGAGTAACTCAGCCCCATTGGACCGGAGTCATTCCATAACCGACCCACGGTCGCCAGATCCAGTGTTGGGCCCTGTGACCCTCTCCAAAATCTATAGCATGGCTTGGGACAGTGTGTCGTCCTCAGCCGTACGATCATGAGACCCTGACCCAGTCTCTGTAACAGGTGACACCGCCGTCTCACTAGTATCTAGATTCGATATATTATCCATGGAAGAGGAATCAGCTCGAGCCCCTCTACGGCCTCTACCTCGACTTCTCATACCCCATCTGCAGATACCTCGTACTCATCGTAGATTTGAAGTTTATCTACATTAACAGTTTTATGAATCAGTTACAGTTTCGATATTTATTAGTAGATATTTTATGCAAAAACAATATTAGAAGTTTAAAGTTTGTTATCGCCAATCGTAGTCTCTATCAGTTTTCCCTACAGTCTCAGAGCATACTAACTATAGTATTTCCACAGTATACTAATAGTATTTTTCAGATAAGACTTATCAAAGTTTCAAAACACTTACAGGATCGGCACCGGAGACTCGGTGTACCACACATTCAGTCAAATCATTTGAAATCATTTGTAAATCAATTCTTTAAAACCAAACTTTTAAAACCCAAAATCCACGGCCGAGTTTTCCAACCTGGCACTAATACCACAAAAATGTTACACCCCTAAACCCGGCCTAGACGTTATGGCAGAATCTAGCGATGTCACATGGAATGAAATTCGAAATCAAGTTTGTTGAGCTAAAACCGTTTCAATTAAATAGTCTTTACCTAAATTCGAAGTACATCCCATGATCTATGTTATGAATACTTCCATTAGCGGAAGCTTCAGAATACCCTTAATTAGAAAACAGTTTGGCCTTTAGTGAAAACCCAGTTTTATCATGTTTAGCATTTTTAAAATCGCAAAATAATTTAAAAACAAAATCCAAAGCCAACAGTCTAAAAATTTCAACAAAACCCCAAATAAGTAAGTAAACCAAAACCCAAAAAAAAAAACAATAGAAGTAGTCTAAAGTTATTACATGTAGCCATCGTCGAGTCCTCCGCTACACCGATCCGCCAATGCTGGGGATTGCCTGAACAAATTAAACAGAAAAGGGTGAGTTTCGCAACTCAGCGTGTAATCCCCACAGAAAACATGCACATAGCATAATAATAGAAATCTATCATGCAAATACAGTTTGGGCCTGAACCCATTACGGAACCAGATACAAATGAAGGCCTTAGCCTAGTTCAGATATAGAGTTAGAAATATGTTAGGGCCTTAGCCCTATTAGTTACAGAATGCAGATCAGAATAACAGAATCCTACCCACCAGCCTCTACACACCATCTCCGTCTAGCCCTGCACACCATGTGGGGATATAATCAACCCACCCATCCCTACACAACATACTGTACCGAATTGCGGCACATTAACAGAATAATCATAGCTGAGCTGCCAGATATCAGGCTTAAAAACCTTTCAGAACACTTCCTCCAAATATCATTACCCCAACCCCGATGCAACGAAACATACAAAAATGACATGCTATTATGCAATATATCAGATCATGCTCGATACAGAAATTAGATAGTTAGAATACTCAATGAGGGGTTTATGTAGCGCTTACCGACCCTACGGTAGGTCCACAGTCGACTTGGGTGACCCATGCAACCTTATAGATAATTTCAGAAAAATAGGCTCACACGCCTATATGGCCTGCCCGTGTGAGCCCACACGCCCGTGTGGCCTACACAGCCCAAATTCACCTTGGCCGTGTGGATCACACGGCCTGGCGACCCACATGGCCCAATAGGTCAAGCCCGTTTATCGCATACAGCCTCACCAGCCATCACACAGCAGTGTCCTCTGACCGTGTCCTGTGCGCACGGCCTGCCTCATCGATCACACACCCGTGTACTACCACACGACCTACCACACAGGCGACCACACGTCCATGTGGCGTCGACAGAATACTTTTTCAACTTGTCACCGCTTCTCGTTTTCGGTGTTTCGGGTACACAGCTAATATTGTTTTGCTAACTAACCACTCCCGAGCACTCTAGTACCTAAAACCGACAATTCAAAGTTCTCAATTTAATGACAAACCGAATAAATATCGAGATTGTAATGGAACATTCTTCCAAATAAATATCGAATCTCTTACCTTTGATTGAAATGAGGGCTCCACGCACTCAACTTGTCAATTAGGAACGATTCGCAACCTTTGGTTAAACCCTAAACACCAAACAGTACTCTTCTTACTAAACTATCATGAATAACAGTTACGATTTTATTAATTATAACTTACCGAAAATGTAACTCGAAGATGAACATAGGAACGATTGAAAGAAAGAAGGAAACGAATAGGGGGAAAGTAAAAGAATTTCGGCAGCAAAAGAAACAAAGGAAGAGGGAAAGAGGGAAAAAGAATAGCCAAATTTTCAAAAAGAACTTAACTCACCAGAATCTGATAACCCCCACATCCTTTCCCTTAATTCTTTCTACCCATTTCCCCCACTTCCTCCACTTCTCAGAATTTCCGTTTGATCGAAACTTTCTTGGTCAAACGAGCAAAAATAAACTCCCATGCTCACGCTGGGATTCAAACACAAGACCTTCAGCATCTCAACACTCCACTTAACCATCAGGCTAGCAGACCCGTTCTGATATAAAATTACCAATAACTTAATATAAGCTTGCTGAACTAGTAGTTAAGGCTTAATTTAGGAAAGAGCCAAAATTTTCCAAAGCTAAGGTTTGAATTAGGACCTCTCACACACACCTAAAACATTTAACCACTGATGCAGATACAAATTTGTCAATTATTTACAGAAACCAATTTATCAAATTTTTGGGGCATTACAGTTCGCAACAAATGCTAAACCCCAGTTTACTTGGGTAATTAGTCATCATTTTTCTCCAATGTCGTCATGCGTCACATAACGAATGTACTCAAATCCTGCGTTCAATCCAAACTAAGTATTAATTTCGATAATATTTTTCCAAAAATAATTCAATTCTAACAACAGAACATATATATATTACCACTCACCAATTAACATTAATTTTAATCAAAATTATACAGAATACAATTCATACGAACTTACCTGAATTGAATTGTAATAATTGCAGGAGTTCAGGGACTATTATGCTATTTTCCTTTTTCACGAATATCTACAGGATCTTGATCTAAAATATAAAATTACTCATTCATTAGCATATATTTCAGTTCCAATTCATTTCACAATTTATACCTTTCAATTTTTCAAATTTACACAATTACCCCAACATTTACAACTTTTGCAATTTAGTCCCTTAACTATTTAATCTATCAAATCAACTAATTTTTCTTAATTAATAATTTATACAAATATTCTAGGCTATCATACAACCCTTAATACCAAACCTTAATATTTTAACCTTTTCACAATTTGATCCTAAAATCAATATTTAACAAAATCACGTTATATAGTCATCATAAAACAAAATTAAAGCTCTAAATCCACTTGATATAAATTAATAATTTCTTTCAATATATTAATTTAGACAATAAAACAATTCATTTCATGCAATTTGGTCATTTTTGACATTTTTATAAAATTGCCCCTAAAATTTTACTTTTAATCAATTTAGTTCATAAGCCTAAAATATGTAAATTAATCATTTTTAATGTAAACCTATGCTAGCTGAATATTCATGACATTCAATATAGCCCATTTTTATGCTTTTCTATCACTACTAAAAAATAACATAAAACCTTAACATTCATACCTTATTCTCTTAAAACCAAACTTTAACTTAACTTTCTGTCTTCTCCAGCTTCTATTTCTTGAATCTAACTTGATATTATAGCTCCCCATAGTCTCCTTATTATCTTTCTCTCTTAATGGCTATGGAAATCATTTTGATTTCTAAATGAAAATGGTGAATTTTTGGTAAAAGGACCAAATTGTAAAGAAAAAAAATTTTCTTTCTTTCTTCTTCTTCTTCTCACGTTGAGATCATGGAAAGATGAAGAGAATTCATCATCTTTCTTTCCTTATATACTAAATAAAATAATAATAAAATATAATTAAAAGTCAAATCAAAATATTAATAAACTAATATTTATTTAATTAAGTTAAACTATCATCAACATCATCATTACTCTTCAAAATTATCTTCCTTTCTAAATGATCATTTTGTCCCTTATGATTCTTCAAAATTCCTCCATTGACTCATCACTCATTTTAGTAAAATCGTGATTTAACCCCTCATACTTTTTCCAGTTATTCAATTTGGTCCTAATTCATCCATTTTCCTTAGTTTTAAGATCATTCCATGCTTAAATATTTGCAGTATTGGTCCTTCAACTTTTTTTATATTTACACTTTAACCTTTCAAATTTTGAGTATTTACTTTTAGGCCACAAAACTTTTCTCACTTTTGCGATTTAGTCCTTTCTTGAATTAATACATTATAATATACTTCCTAAATAAAATTTGTTGACATAACTCAAAATTCCCTTTTTTTCACTTTATTTCCTTATTTTATTATATCAAGAACAATATTTCACTTTCTTATTGTAGCAACTTTCGGGGTATTACAAGCTAAATATACATCGACGGACGAGATGAAGCCTATCCCAATAATTAAGGGATTTACAAGATTTACATAATCAAATCAAATCTAATCTTATCAGATATGATTCCCTTCAATCTTATAAGATTAGTTTCCCTATTTACCAAGGTAGCCTAATTTTCCATATATGATTCATTGGGCCACCCAGGCTTCAAATAGATAGCCTTCTCCATCAATTCTTTGAATCGGGTCAGTTTTTGTGAATCAAATAATTTTCATCTAACCGATAGACCTCATGGGATGCATTTTATACAACGATCATGGGCTTTGAACTGCGACTCGTGACACAAACTTGTTGAAAGAACATTTTTTCTAAGTTGCCCTTTCCTTCCATTCTTATGTGCTAATTTGATGAATGAAACTCTTTACAAAGTTGTTGTATAATGTAAGCTAAACGATAAGAAATTCGCTTTATTATATTAAAAGTAATAAAATTTACACTATTTTTTAATCATTAAATCAAAATAAATATTTGGAAATGAAATTAATCAAAAGCGAAGAAGCTTGAATAAGAAAGTTGTGGTTCAATTCAATTTTATTAAATCAATCTCCTCTTGGCAGCCTATCTTATTTTGTAACACTTTGGAACTAAACTACCCTATAATATATTGTCAGGAAGTTTAAGGAATGATTTATAGTTTAATACTCTAAATTAACTGGACTTCAACCTTTAATCAGAGATGTCCTAACAATTAAAAATATGTTTTTCAAAATTTTAGAGAATAAAGCCTTTCCTTAATAGTAAAATTGAGGTCACATGTTTGAGTTACAATCATGTAAATTATATCTGAATAATTTGACTGGAGTTACTTATTCAATCTAGTAGTTATGATAATTTATTTTGATAATAATTGCGTATGTATTTATTTTGTTGCTTTTTACAATGTATATTTCTAGACTCAAATCCTTAAATCGGAGAAAAACGTGCTTAAATACGCTTGAACCAATGTCATTCTTATTGTTGTAAAAGTTATGATACCAATTGGACTAAGTCTCAAGTCATTATATTTTTTAGTTATCTTTTCTTGTCATATTTATGTATGTTAAAAGTTCCATATATTTTGCGAATAAAAAAGTAAGTGTCATATATGCAGGGACAGATTTAGGGGTTGGTAAGGGCCTTGGCCCTCCTGAAAAGAAATTTTTTTTTAACTTTTTTATAATTTATAAAATTTTAAAAAAGAAATGATAAAGTTGCACTTTACCCCCCAAAATGATAAATTTTTATTTAATCTTTTAAAAACTATAAATATATTAACTATTAAAATGAAAAAATTATACTTTTGCTATCATAAAAACATACAACTTAATCTAGTAAAAAAAAGTTTGACTTCGTCCCTACATATATATTTATAATTATTATGTAATTATGATATATTTGTAAAGTTATACTCTCAGGACTGCATTGATGTAATTTTGTGCTCTTTCAAAAATAAAAATATTTTTGTGTGTCAATTAATTAAATATGAAATATTTATTTTTACCTTCTTCTTATCTTTAAATAAGAAGATAAAAGGTGTTTGAGTGCACTTGAACTTACATCCTTTTGCATTAGTAATAATATAAACGCCAACCAAATTAAGACTCAATTGATATCTAACTATATTATTATTAAGTCTTGAGTTAGTGTTACAAGTTAATCGGACCCAACTAATTAGAAAAAGGTTTACAAATCAATCTTTTAAAAAAATAACAAATATTACTATGAAGTGTGTTTTCATGATTGTTTAAATCAAATTGGACTTGTTAGTGAGGCTGGTTGGACTGAGAACCAATTGAGATATTGGCTTAGGAAAATGCATAAGATTGATTGACTTAAAAATTGGTATGGAACAGTTGAACTAATTTTTATTTATTTATTTTAATAATTTTTTAATAATTTATTTAATCAAATGGACGTACCAATTGAATTAGTAGGACTGATCAGTTCAACCACTAATTTAATTATGTAAACCTTAATTTTTTTCAATTTTATTAAAATATAATTTATAAATTCGTAATAAATTTAAAAAAAAAAAAGATTTAAGACACCAAGTCCTAAAGCTTTAAACTAAAATTTGATTGTTTTTACATAATTCTTTTGGGTAAGTGACATAAACTAATAAAAATGATTTGGTTTTGTATCCCCAGAAGACATTGCAAATTTAAGAGTTAGGACCCAAAAGAGCTGAACAAAATATAAACTGAAAAAGCGATTAATTGGCTATATCAGTGGCAGACTTTTCTAACTTAAATTAAGAAATAATAATTTATTTGCTATATTTTAAATGTTAATTAAGGATAAACAACAGTACAATTATTGCACCAATCATCCATAAAAAGAAAGTTCCATATAATTCATGAGAAGGCGAGTTGATCTTTGCTCAAACACTCAAAATTCTAATATACGCTATCAGCTTAGCCGCCCAAGATCAAATTGCAATCCCAATAAGAAATATACAATCAAACTAAGAGAAGCCTAATAAGACAAGCAATGCAATATCATCTTCTTCGTTTTGCAATTATAACCAAATACAACTACTCTTAATGAAATGATATTTCATAAATTTATTTCCAACTTCAACAATTACAAATTCTACATTTATTTTTTCATATTGCAATTAAAAAAAAATCATTTTGCAGGTTTCAGCATCATCTGAGCTGACCAACTTCACTTCATCTAATAATTAACACATTATATAGGATAAGAAGATTATTATTATTAAAGAAAATAATATAAATAAATAGATAGATACCTTAAAAATTCAGTTTCTCCACAAAGAGACAAATAATATAGTTGAATTCCTTGCCAACTCATAGTCTACACATTTTTTTTTGTTTTGTAAGAACTTAGAACTAGGACCTATATAGCAAACAAAAGAGAAAAACTTGCATTAATCCATCCTTATCCTATCGAGAAAGAAAAAGGACCAAACAATTATCATCAAACATCCCACGTGGTTGGTTCATGGACATGGGGCATGTCATTTGTCATGACCTTCTAAATTATAATGGCAAATAAGGAATGTGCATCAAAGTTTTTCACTGACATGAGAGAGCCCACCTTGGAACTATGAAACTACAGTTACAAATGTTAGCATATCAGATTTACATTTGTATAAAACAAAAGCACCATTTATTGAGTCAAGATATAACTAGGATATCTGATGATGAGATGATGACTAGATTCCCCACCGCTTACATCACAGGGAAATTTGATCTCTTTTTGGCTTTGGGTGAGAATCTGACAGGTAATAAGATAATGATATCCCAGGGATGTAAAAGTTGATATGATAATTAATACAGGTCCCATATGCTTCTCACAGCTATAAAACAATTTATTTTTACAGTTTTGTGGGGAGGTGGGTTGCCCTTTCGCGATTTCAAAATTGAAGCAGTTTTCTGGACCCGTGTCCACTCATCTCGTGTAATCTGGGTGCCACCAAAATAAGTGAAAACCAAGGCACTTTCCTTTTTTTGTCCATTCTTTACATTGTTTTTTAAATTATTGGAGTTAGAATTTTGATTTATTGATTTAATCGTTTCAATTAAAAAATTATTAAAAATTAAAAATTCGATTCAACAGTTGATTCATTTAATTTTTAGTTTATTTAACTGATTTTTTTAATTAGTTTATATGAATTTTGAACAAGGGTAAAATCATAAAAAATTTTTAGAAGGGACAAAATAAAATTATATACTTTTACAATAATAAAAATATAATTTAATCATTTTAATATTTATGTATTTATAATTTTAGAGGGCTAAAGTATAAACTTACCTTTATTAATTTAAATTTTTATAAATTTTAAAATGTCTAAATAAAATTTTTTCTATTTTAAGAGGGCGGGGCCCTGCAGCCCCTAGCTACGACCCTAATTTTTGATGTAACTGATTTAAAATCACTCTCCAAATTGATATCTTGATTTAATCTATCGGACCAATCAATCTAATCTAACTCAAACAATACTGATTTTGTAATGTTATTCATCATTTTCCGTTTTCCTTTTTTTTTCTTTTCTTAATTATTGCTTTCTTAAAATAATACAAAAACAAAAAAGTTATCAAAATTGTAGATTTTGCAGTTTTTTACCAAAATATAATGAAAGAAGTAATATTTCTAGAATCTGACTCTGAATCGCCAACTTTAAAGGGTATCTCAACTCAGTTTTTTAGTTTCCAGTCACATTGATCATGGGTCGAGGAAGGGGCAGGAGGGACACGACCTTGCTACGTGCTCAAGGATTATTTTACTATCTTAATGAGACAAAATTACCTGTTAGCAAAAAAAAGTGCAAATCCCCTCCACAAATGATAATCACTTATTCAGTGTCAGAATGAAGAAACATGTTTCCTTCTATTACTTTTTGATGAATAATTAAGAAAACATTATATTTTGATATATTTTATATTATTAATAAAAACCTACTTATTGCTACTAATTATTTAAAAATAAAGTAAATTACTTCGTTCATCACTCTAAAACAGAATTATTGTTATTTAGATCACTTTAAATTTATTTATTATCTTAATAATCATGGTTAATGAATTTGCTCAAAATTATCACTACTTCATTTTCTCCTTAACGGAAAATTGACTGTACTCCACATCAAATAGCATCTACATAAATTCCATGCAATTAAAGAACATTAATAACTTGAAATTTCTGTTTATGATTTTCTTATTATATTAAGGTTATTTAAGCACAAAAAAAGTGTTTGAACCCCAAACAAATATCTTGCTCGTTTCTACAAATTTTTTTTTTTTGAGGGGGGCGGCGGCTTTCTTACTATCGTAAAACCTAGACCAAAGAAAAAGGGAAAGAATGGAGGAAGCTAATGTCATCCCAGCCTATTATTGTGGATTTCCAGGAGCATTAAGGACTTCGAGGTTTAATGATAATTCGGATATAAGGTTTTTTGGGTGCAAAAATTATGGTGTACGGAGATGTTTCTTCAGCTAGCTTGATTCTCCGATGAGTCTTCCCTCAAGAGTTGTTATAGTTGGTTTGTTAAGGAAAATCAAGACATTAGATAGGGAAAGAAGGAAAGAATGGATTATATGGATTGTTAGTTTGGTTTGTTGTATGTTTTGTGTTTGGATAAAGAAGTGAAGCATTGGGATGATATTCGGGACTTAGATTTGTATTCTGGTTTGGGGTTTAGGTTATAGGTATGAAAGTTTATGGATAATGGGATAATGGTAGTCTAAGAAGCATAGACACGGCTCATCCCTCTCCATACCAGTGTCGTACATGTGTCCAACATAGACATTCATCGAACACGTCCAGATACATACAGGACACGCCAAAATATGTAAAAAAAAGAAGAAGTCAGACATAGTCCCGACACGGTCACAACACAGGTGTCTAAAAGCGGACATGTGACAGACGCAGGAAAAGTAGATGGTGGTTGACAGACAGTGGTTGAAATTTTGGCTTTCAAAAGTAGCAGATGAAGAGTCAGCGGCTAGAAGAAGATGATGTAAAGAACAAATGTGAAGTTTAGGGTTTCCTATTAATGAAACGTTGAGTTTTATTATCAGCCTATTAATTAAACGTTGAGTTTTACTATTAGCCTATGTAAACGTTGGAAAGATTTAAAAGTTAAAATATTAAATAGTCAATTAAAATAGTAAAATAAAAACTAAAAAAAAAGTTAGCTTATTTGAGAAGCTTTTGGGCTTTGTACTTGCTTTGTTGCCTCTAACGTTTCCATTTTTCACATTTCAAAAAATATTTTAAGCATTCATCACTATTATTTTTATTTTCCTAATTTCAACGAACATGGAAGTTTGATACAGTTAAAGGTAAGTTGAATATTTTATTTTGTTTATACTTTGAATGGGTTGCATTTTTTTAGGATAAGTTTAAATGGATTACATTATCTTATTTTTTTAGTTATTTTTTTTATTTTTTTGTATATTTTTATGTTAAATAATTGATTTATAATGACCACTCTTGAAGTATACATTGATTTTTTTTTTTGTTAATACTTTAGGTTTTTAATTATGACATCTCAAAGTGGTAGTGGAAGTGTTGGCTCATCAAATAATGTTATCAATGCTAGTGTGTCTCAAGATGATATTAGTAACACTCCTCTTTGGAGATATGTTACTAAATTACCAAAAACTATTGAAGGAGGTAGGAATGTTAGTTTTGTGTGTAATTTTTGCAATGCTACATTTAAGGGGTCATACTCTAGGGTTAAAACACATTTATTGAAATTAAATGGACAAGGAATTCGAGTGTGTCCAAAAGTAACACTACAACATCTTGCTGAAATGCAAAAAATAGTTGAAGATGTGAAACTCAAGTTGCAACCAACAATAGTCCAATTGTCCCCTATTTCTCAAACACTAGCATCTTCCTTTGGGCCAACACAACCCCACTTCAAGGGCATAATTTAGGTTCTAAAAGAAGAAAAGGTCCTTTAGAACAATCGTTAAACCTTGTTGCTAAAGAGAATTTAGATAATGAAATTGCTTGAATGTTTTATTAAGGTGGATTACATTTTCATCTAGCTAGGAACCCTCATTATATGAATGCATTCACCTTAGCTAGTAAGAATTTGATTCGAGTTACATACCTATGAGGTATAATGCTTTAAGGACTACATTGTTGCAAAAAGAACGAGCAAACATAGAGAGGTTGTTACAGCCTATAAAGGGAATGTGGAGGAAAAAAGGTATTAGTCTTATATGTTATGGATGGATGGATGCACAAAGGTGACCATTGATTAACTTTATGGCCATTTCTGAAGGTGGAGCTATTTTCTTGAAAGTTGTCAATTGTGAAATGGAGGACAAGGATAAGTTTTAAGTGGCAACTGTAACGCCCTAAAGTTGTGTAATCATTTTTGTGTAATTGTGGCATAAATATCTATCTGCTTCAGTGGTTATGTGTTCTGGAAGTGTTTGAGAAGTTTTAGGTTCAAGCCTTAGCTTGGGCAGAAATTATGTTTTTAAATGAATAAACCCTATCTTTAGCCAGTAGGCTTATAAATAAATATTGATAAAATATGTCAGAATGAGCCTGCTGGTCTGGTGGTTAAGTGAGGAGCATAGGAGTGGGAGTAGGAGGTTTGAGGTTTAAACCGCTGCTTGTGCAAGAGATTTATTTTTACTGCCTATGCTGTATGGGTAGTAGAGTTTGACCGAAATACTGTAGAGTATGAGTGGGGTTTGAATTTAGTGGTTAAGGGGAGTATGTTGGAGTGATTTGAGGAGAAAATGTTGGATTTGGATAATGGAGTGGTTAGAGAATTTTGTGGAGACGTTTGAGGGAGTGTTTAGAGGTTATGCCGAATTGGAGTTCCTTTTTTTTTTTCAAAAAAATTGGCCAATAGCTCATTTTTTCCCCATTATGCCGAATTCTTCTTTTGGTTTTTCTGCTTCTCCGTCATTTCGTTTTTTGTTTTGTTTACTTCCCCTTTCTGAAAATCCTGAACGTCTCTTCATTTGTTTCCCTAGCCGAAACATAAACGTCTTCTTCCCATATTTCGACTTTGGCATTGGTTTCTCTCTATTATTCTGTCAACTATTCTTAGTTCGTGGTACCTATTATTGATATTCGAGTTCTTGATGATCTCTTCTCCCTGTCGATTTTGTCCCTTTTTAAGGCAAACCTTCCCCTTCGTTTCTACTGTTTTTCCTCTCCTTCTCCTACCCTTATTGTGCCAGCATTTTCTTTACTACTCTCTGTCAATTTTGTAGCCCTTACGATTTTTTGATTTTATGATTTCGGTAAGTCTGATTTTCGATTTGGTTCAAACTGTTCTTTCGAATAGTTGTTAATAGGAGGTTGGCTAAATTGCAGGCACTAACCGAGGAACTAGTGATCGATTTGCAACGGTCTAAGTGTTTAGAATCTCTGTTGATTGACCGAAGGTAAGGGATTTTCTTCTTTTATGTTTATAATTATTATACCTCACCGAATTTAATTCAATATCGATTAAAGTGACTTATTGGAGGGTCACTTTCTATTTTGACAGTAAGGAATTGGGTGGACCAGGGTTGTTATAGCATTTGTTTGAAGTTGGATCGTTGAAGTGTGAGGGTAAGTTAGCCTCAGAATGATCATTGGTGTTGTAGAATTCGGGGCCGCTTTTCGGTCGTGATTAATTCCATCTAAACTCTAGTTTGACATTTTGGGGTGCCAGAGTGATCATGGTAGAGTTAACATCAAAGACATTTCAGGTGTGTAACCACAATGCTGAAAACTGAAATCGGCAAAAAGCCGAAAAGTGAGGCTGTCGACACCACACGGGTGTGTGGTCGCCCGTGTGGTAGGCCTTGTGATCGACGAAGCTGGCCGTGTGCGGTACGCGGGCCGGACCGATTTGGGCCGTGGGCCACACGGGCACGTGCGCCCACACGGGTGAACCACACGGACATGTGGGAATTTTGGGGCTAGGTCGTCTGATCCACACGGCCAAGGCCATTTAAGGTCGTGTGGGCCATACGGACGTGTAGGCCCAAACGGGCAAACAACATGGGCTTGTGGGCCCATTTTCACTGTTAAGCTGCTAAGGTTGCACGGGTCACCTGAGACGACTGTGAACCTACTGTAGGGTCGGTAAGTGTACTTAGACCCCTGATTGACTGAAATGACTATTATACCCTTATATGATATAAACATCTATATGACTGTATATGAAGCATGCTGCTAAAACTGTACTGAATGCATGTGTAATACCATGATTTGACATGACATGTTTGTATATTGCATTGCATTGGGTTAGGGGTTATATTATTCAAAGAAAGTGCATTGACTGGCCTCGAGCCTGATTTACTGGTAGCTCAACTACATATTACTGTATAGTGCCGCATTCAGTACTACTTGGAGTGTAGGGTTGGGTGGGTTCATTATATCCTCATATGGAGTGCAAGGTTGGACGGAGATGGTGTGTAGAGGCTGGTTAGGTAGGATTCTTGTGACTGCATATATGTGGATCATTATTGTCTTGAGATGGGCTAATGCCCAACCGGGGTGACATCTTATTCTTTGAAAAAGGGCTTATGCCCAGACTGTGATCATCTGTATACTATCTATTTTTGTGCATGGGGATTACACATTGAGTTTTTGTAAACTCACTCCTTTTGTTTTATTGTACAGGTAATCCATAGTCATAGGCGAATCGGTGCCGCGAGGGACTCAGAGGTGGCCACACGACTGCATTTAAGTATTATTATTTAGGGTATTTTTACTGTAATAAGACCTTTATGGATTTTTACTTTAATTTGAGATTTGTTTATCGTTGCTTATGATTTATAATCATTAGTGGTAGGGAAACATGGGTTTTTAAAAGTTACAAATGTCTTTTTTTTTAAAAACACCCACCAATATGCAAACCGTTTTAAAAGTTTTCACAAATTATATCGACTTGTAAAAAAATGGATGATGTTTTAAAAACAACTAACTTGGTCTAAAGATAATATAAAGTAACCAAAATTGTTTAAACAGGGAAATGGTTTATCAACGACTTAATTTTCGAAAGCACTTTCATGTGACACCGCTATATTCGGCCATAACGTCTAGGCCGAGTTTGGGGGTGTTACAGCAACTTTAATTAAAGATGCCATAAGTGAGGTTGGGCACAAAATGTTGTTTAAGTGATAACCGAAAATGCACCAGTTTGTAAAGTCGCGAGATCATTAGTAGTGACATAACATCCTTATATCTTTTAGACACCTCATTCACATACATTTAAGCATTCATAATCAAAATCCATTCAACACATTCACATTGTCCCTTCTAAGGTCCTACGAGACCTTAAAACATGCTTAGAAGTGGTTCGGGACTAAACCGATAACATTTGCAAACTTTGAGAAACTTAGAAAATTTTTCAACATTAAAGGGTCACACGCCCGTGTGAACAGGCCGTGTGCCTCACACAGCTACTAGACACGCCCGTGTCATAGGCCGTGTGAAAATTGTAACACCCGATATCTATAACCCAAGCCAGGACGGAGTACAAGGCATTACCTACTCGATCTCGTTCATGCAACCCATCTTAAGTCACCAAGACTCATTCCAATTTAAAACTTTTTCAATTTCTACTCAAAACCTCTTAATATGGACCTACGAGGCCTAATCGATCATTGGAAACCATTCAGTACCCTTTTTGGGTCCTTATCCGATCTATGCAATTTTTTGCATTAAAAACAAGGCACACGCCCGTGTGGAAAGGTAATACGCCCGTGTGACCATCCTAACATGGCCGTGTTGATGACCCGTGTGTCTCACACAGCCTAAACACCTAAGGGCACTCCCATTTCCCCTACCTATGTTGCCAATTTATTTACACCATTTAACAAAATTCAAGTGCAGATTTCACATGGCCTAGAGACACGCCCGTGTCCCTGGCCCGTGTTGCTCACACGTCCTTGGCACGCTCGTGCCTTAGCCTGTGTGAGAAAACTTGAGTATTCTATTTCTAATGTCAGCATACCTAACATGTCACACGGCCATAGCACACACTCGTGTGCTAGGCCATGTCCTCCACACGGTTGAGACACACGGCCTTGTCTCTGCCTGTGTGTTTATTACCATGCATACTGACTTGAAATTTTTTTACGTGTAGTGGACACACGACCTCATCACACGCCCATGGTGTAACACCCCTCGCCCGTATCCAGCGCCGGAACAGGGTTTGAGGTGCTACCGAACTTAAACTCAACCAATCATAGAAAATCAGGCCATAAAATTTTGATCAATTTAAAACTTTTCATTTCGTAGTCAATTTATCCTTTAATAGAGCTTACGGGGCCCATAACATGTATTTAAAGTGGTTCGGGACTGAACCGAAGGCTCGAGAAAAACTCAGAAAAATCATCCTTTAAGACTCTATATGCCCGTTTGGATATAGGGCACACGCCCGTGTCCCATACCCGTGTGGCCAATTTAATTTCCAAAAATTTTCATGCAACAGGTGCAGACTTCACACGGCCTGGACACACACCCATGTCCTTTCGTACGGCCACGACACGCCCGTGGCACAGTCCGTGTGCAAAAACCTGAGTATTTTGTTTTTGGCATTAGCATTACACGGCCATGACACATGCCCGTATACTAGGCCGTGCCCCTCCACACGGTTGAGACACACGGCCGTGTCTCTGCCCGTATGATAAATGCTATGCTTTCTAACTTGAAATTTCTAGGTGCAGGGGACACACGACCTTCTTACACACCTATGGCACTGTCCGTGTGTCAATGCCGATGCATGCCCCATACATAGTCTTACACTGGCTATCATTATGTGGCCGACGCATGTCCCAGGCATGTCTTACTCTAGCTCACACAAGTGACCCGAATGTCTCAGTTTGAACATCCGGTTCATTTCCTAATGTTTTAAAGGAATCTCTACTATCTCATTGTTCTTATGCATTCTCAATACTCAATCAAGCAATTCATGCTATATCCATTCCATAACAATTAAAACCTATTTTATTGATATAGTTGCATCATTTACATACGACTTACCTTGGTTTACAAAATGTACTCGACTAGTTGGTTTAGTCGATTTGCTTGGCTTTCCCCCGGTCTAGGTTCGAATTTGGCAAAACTTGATCTAGAATAACAAAATGCACTCGTTTAGTCACTAATTATAATTAGGCTACCACAATTTCACTTCTTTGGTAAAATGACCATTTTGCCCCTAGACTTTAGCAAAATGACCATTTTACCCCTATGATCGAAAATCAATTTTTATCAAATTTCTTCATATTTCAAGCTTAGCTAAACTCTTTTTACTCCTATAGAAACCCCAAAATCTCATTATTTCACACACTTATCACCTATTTAGCAACTTATGCAAAATGGCCCATTTAGGTGTTTTCATGCTAACACCTTTCACAAAAGTTGTTAAGAACTCTTCTAAGACTCATATTCTTCCATAAAAACTCAGTAAACATCACAAGTCCATCCATGGAAAAACCCTAAACTCTTAATCATTTTGCAAAATAGACCCTCATTTGGAAGCTCATGCTTCAAGGGTCCAAAAAATGCAAAAATCATCAACTAAGGACATGGAAATCACTTACTTGTTTCAAAACACCTCTTTTGCTGATATTTTCAGTGGAGAGAAGATGTGGAGAAGAAAGAAAAATAATAGCTAAGCTAATAGGTATTATTTTTAATCATAAAATTATGTCATCAAGCCACCTAATATTGACCTTTTGACTAAACTTGTCTCCTATGGCCGGCCACCTTGTTTCTAGGGGTCTAATTGCTCATTAAAGGCCCCCAATTTTAGTTCTCTAGCTATTTAACACATTTGGGTACTAAAATGCAACTTTTACCTTTTATGCGATTTGGTCCTTTTTCGCAATCGGGCTCACAAACACCAAAATTAACTCACCAAAATTTTCATTCACTAATATAATCATGTTATAACCTCATAATAATAATAAAAATAATTTTCTAAACTCCAGATTTGTGGTCCTGAGACCACTGTTCTGACTAGGCCCTAAATCGGACTATTACAAAAATAGGGCATACATACTGACTTGTACCACACGACCGAAGACACGCTCGTGTGCCATAGCCGTGGGAAAATTAGAGGGGGTTATTGACTTGGTCACACGGTTGACCACACGCCCGTGTACCAGCCCGTGTGCCACACACGACCAGGAGACACACCCGTGTGTCTAGGCCGTGCCAAACCTGTAGGGTATACTAACTTAATTCGAAAGGGTACCCCAAGGGACACACTACCGTGTAGCATAACTGTGTGTGGCACACGGCGGAGACACATGACCGTGTGGACAAAAATAGGCCATTTGAAAAGCCAATTTTGCCACCCTTCTCTCATGCACACAAAGTAACCAAAATAGTACCAATTCAATAAATATATAGGTAGCCAAAACATGCTAATTCATACACATATCATACCATCTATCCACAACCAACTCAATTACTCAATTCCATACTCAAAACATACCGATTCATTATCTATAAATCATACCATAATATACCTTTTCTCAAGCATTCATTCACCAACTTACAACTATCCAAAATAGTCAACATATAATTATACCAAACAAGCCAACACCTAAGGCATTATATAAATCACATATATATCACTTACCAAACACAATTTAAGCCAACTTAAATGGCCATACATACCAACATTTACAAGCCAAATCTCATGGCTAATGTCATAACTCAAAACATGCCAAAACGACACTAGCCTATGCATGCCATATACTATATATACAAAGCTTCAAAAGTACCAACAAAATGATCGATAGTGTGATGACGATCCCCGAGTCTGAGCTAGCTTTGGATTCACTATAAAACACGGAAGAAACAAACAAGGTAAGCTATAAAGCTTAGTAAGTTCGTAGTAAATATACTCAACAGTTCATAATATACAAATCATTAATTTGAACTAATTAATGTCTAAATCATGGTAACCAACAAACTTTCCTCATACTTACTCAAGTGTTTACGAACAAGTTCATAACTTCTTTCATTTGGATTTCATGCTTTATATGTACATACCTGTACAAATTCATATCAAAATCATACCCTTACGTGATACTATCGAATCTAGCACACAAAGTTTCAAAACATAACCGAAGTTATTATAATCTCGCACACTAAGTGCCTTTCACAGTCGAAGCTATCTCGGTCTCGTACATTAAGTGCCATGTATAGCCGAAGTTATTTCGATACGCACACTAAGTGCTATGTATAGCCGAAGGTATCTCAAAACGCACACTCAGTGCCGCACATAGTCAATTTATCGTCGTACACAATCGTAGTCTCATATATACAATTTATGCAATTAATAAAGCATTAAAATATAATTGTTACAATGTTTATCACGTACGAACTTACCTCGGATACTAAAACGACGAATCGAATCGTTTAGTCGATAACTTTAGTTTTCCCCCGATCTAGATTTGAATTCCTCCTTTCTTGATCTAAATGTATTCAAAATTAACTTATTCAATCACATATTTATTCAATTTAGTCCAAAACACTATTTAAGGCACATTTATACGATTTCCCTTAACATTTCACATTTTTACAATTTAGTCCTTATTGCATAATATAAGAAAATTCATAAAATTTCATTACACCCATGCCTAGCCTAATTTCATATAGGTCTCTAGTAGCCTAAAAATTTCATTTATTTCACAATTTAACCCCTCAATTTACATATTTCACAATTTAATCCCTAAATTAGATTTTTACCCAAAAATCTCTTTGTAAAACATGTAAAACTATCATCAAACTTCCATATTTTATCATCAAACATCAAGGAGCTTGAATATTCATTAATGGCATCTCACAAAATCATTAAAATTTCAAAATTAAAGGTACTGGCTAGCTAGTACTTGATGCAACGATCTGAAAAATATAAAAATCATAAAAAACCGAATAAAAATCACATACCAATTTGAGCTCACAAGTGCCAAACCCTAAGGAGCTTAAATGGATGTTTCTTTTCGCTATATTCGGTTGAAGATTGATGAAGATGACAACTATTTTACATTTAGTTTCATTTTATTATACTTAATACACAGTTTACCAAATTCACCTTTAATTAAACATTAATAAATCATCTAATTCAAGGCTATTTATGTCCATCTCCACTATCAATGGACTAATTACATCATAAGGACCTTACATTTAATAATCCATAGCAATTTGACACATTTATCAAATAGAATGCAACTTTTGCATTTTACGCGATTTAGTCTTTTTTTTTTTCAAATTAACCACTTAAACGATAAAATTAGCTCATGAAATTTTCACACTTATATATTCACATGCTATAAACACAAAAAACAATATTAAAATAATTTGTTGACCTCGGATTTGTTGTTTTGAAACCACTGTTTTGATTTAGCTAAAACCAGGTTGTTACAACTCTCCCCCCTTAGGGATTTTCGTCCTAGAAAATCTTACCTGCAGATATGTTTGGATATTGCTTTCTTATAGCATTCTCGGGTTCTCATGTAGCTTCTTCAAACCCGTGTCGAAGCCATAATAATTTCACTAACGCTATTCTTTTATTTTTCAACTCTTTGATCTCACAAGCTAAAATTTGGATCGGTTCTTCACTGTATGATAAATCTGACTGAATCTCAACTTCAGTCGGGAAAATAACATGCGAAGGATCAGATCTGTATCTTCTTAGCATTGATACGTGGAATACATTATGAATCTTTTCTAACTTAGATGACAATGCTAGCCGATAAGCTACCGGTCTAACTCATTCGATAATCTCATACGGCCCGATGAATCTCGGACTCAATTTGCCTTTACGACCAAATCGAAGTATTTTCTTCCATTGAGATACTTTCAAAAACATTCTATTCCTATCTGAAACTCAATATCTTTCCATTTCAAGTCTGCGTATGATTTCTGACGATCTGGCACTGCTTTCAAACAATCACAAATTTTTTTTATTTTTTCTTCTACTTCTCTAATCAGATCAACCTCGTGAATTTTATTTTCGATAAGCTTAGTCTAGTACAACGATGTTCGACACTTTCGACTGTATAAAGCTTCATAAGGTGCCATTTTAATACTCGATTAAAAACTATTGTTATATGCAAATTCAATCAATGGCAGATACCTTTCCCATGTACCTTCAAATTGAGGAATGCAACATCTCAACATATCCTCGAGTATTTGTATAAATCGTTCAGATTGACCATCCATATGCGGATGAAATGCGGTACTAAAATGTAGTTTTGTACCCAATGCATCTTGCAGTTTCTTCCAAAACCTTGATATGAACCTCGGATCTCTATTCGAAATAATAGAAACAAGTACTCCGTGCAATCTCATAACCTTGGAGATATACAACTCAGCTAAAATTTCAAGCGAATAATCCGTTCGTACCGGAATGAAATGAGCCTATTTTGTCAATCTGTCAACTATAACCTAGATCACATCTTTCTTTCTCGATGATAGGGGCAATCTCGACACAAAATCCATAGTCATTCTATCCCATTTCCACTCAGGAATCATAATCGACTGTAATAAACCAGACAGTACCTGATGCTCAGCTTTAACTTGCTGACAAATCAAACATTTAGAAACGAACTCTAAAATGTAACGTTTCATACCATGCCACAAATAGAGTTGTTTCAAATCGTTATACATTTTCATACTTCCTGGATGAATAGTTAAACGACTACTATGTGCGTCATTCAAAATCATCTGAATCAACTCTGAATTTCTCAAAACACATATTCAGCCTCTGAATCTTAAACAATCATCGGAATCAACTTGAAACTCCGAATTAGGATTCGAATCACATTGAACTCGTTTCGTTAACATTTCATTATCAACTTTTTGAGCTTCACAAATCTGTTGTACAAACAACGGTCTCGCTTTCAACTCAGCTACAATCGAACCGCCATCAGATAGAGCCAATTGAGTATTCATTGCACTAGAGCAAATAGAGATTTCTAGCTTAATGCATCAACAACTACATTTGCCTTTCTCGAATGATAGTTAATCAGTAGTTCGTAATCTTTTAGCAATTCTAGCCATCTCCACTATTGTAAATTCAAATCTTTCTGAGTCATCAGACATTTTAAACTCTTATGATTTGAATAAACATGACATTTCTCACCGAACAAATAATGGCGCCAAATCTTTAACGCAAACATAATGGCTGCTAACTCTAAATCATGTGTCGGGTAATTTTTTTCTTCCTGCTTCAATTGTCTCGAGGCATAAGCTATGACTTTGCCTTTCTGCATCAAAACACAACCTAAACTATTCAACGATGCATCACTATAGATCACAAACTCTTTACCTGATTCTGGTTGTACTAACATTGGAGCTTTAGTCAAAAGAGTTTTCAGCTGATCAAAACTTTTCTGACATTTTTCGAACCATTCAAACTTTACATCTATCTGAAGCAATCTTGTCAACAGAGTCACAATCATTGAAAAGCCTTTCACAAATCTTCTATAATATCCAGCTAGTCCCAGAAAACTACAGACCTCAGAAATATTTCTCGGAGGCTTCCAATCTATAATCATAGATATCTTGCTCGGATCGACTTGAATACCTGATGCTGACACAATATATCCTAGAAAACCAACCTTGTGCAACCAAAATTCACATTTATTGAGCTTTGCATATAATTTCTTATCACGCAAATATTTCAATACAAATCTCAAATGCTCAGCATGCTCGGATTCATTTCATGAATATATCAATATATCATCAATGAACACAACAAGAAATCGATCTAGGTACGGTCTGAAAATTCAGTTCATTAAATCCATAAAGACTGCAGGAGCATTCATTAGTCCAAAAGACATAACTAAGAATTCATAGTGTTCGTACCTCATTCAGAAAGCTGTCTTTGGCATATCAGAGTCTCTAATTCATAACTGGTAATAGCCCGATCTCAAATCTATCTTTGAAAACACTGTAGCCCCTTTCAATTGATCAAACAAGTCATCAATCCACGATAAAAGGGTATTTGTTCTTGATTGTCACTTTATTCAACTGTCGGTAGTCTATATACATTCTCATCGTGCCATCTTTCTTTTTCACAAACAATACGGGAGCACCCCAGGGCAAAAACCTCGGTCTTGCAAACCCTCTATTTGTTAATTCTTGCAACTGAGCTTTCAATTCTATCAATTCTGTTGGAGCTATTTTGTACAAAGCTATCGATATAGGAGTTGTTCCTGGCACTAATTCAATACCAAATTCAACATCTTAGATCGATGGTAAACCCGATAACTCTTTAGGAAACACATTCGTATATTCACACACAACTTGCACTGATTCTATTTTGTTTTCAGTCACTTTTGTATCAAACACATAAGCAAAATAAGCTTCGCAACCCTTTCTCACATATTTCTGAGTTAACTTCGATGAAATTACTGCTGGTAACCCATTCAAATCATCTAACTCAATCCGGATAATCTCATTATTTTGACATCTCAAATCAATTGTCTTTCGTTTGCAATTCACAATAGCATCATGCAACATTAGCCAATCCATACCCAAAATTATATCAACTTCTTCAAATGGTAACAACATCAGATCAGCCGAAAAACAAATATCCCGAATCATCAGTGAACAGTTCTTGCACACTTTATCAACCAACACACACTTGCCTAAGGGGTTCAATACTCTAATTACAAATTCAGTAGACTCTACAGGCAAAGTCTTACTGGATACTGAATTCACACATATATACAAATAAGTTGATCCTAGATCTATCAATGCAATAACTTTAGTATCATAGAGAGTAAAAGTACCGGTGATAACATTTGGAAATGACGCTTCTTCGTAAGTGTGAATAGCGTAGGCTCTAAAAGGTGCCCTAGCCTTAGATCTTGCTACAGAATCTCTTGTTGTACCACGATTACCACTTGCATTTCCTGTATTTCTTTGCGGCCTCCCTCGAGCAGCTGTGTTGCTCAATTTTACATTCTGAGATTTATCTTTTTCATTTAACTCAGGACAATCTCTAATAAAATGGTCTCGTGAACCACAACTGTAACAAGTTCTATTATTATTTTTCACCCAACAATCTCCAAAATGCATCTTCCACATTGTTAACACTTGGGTTTAACATCTTTTACGTTACCAACACTCAATACCGATGTGGCTTGAGCTTTAGGGTTTGTGTACTGCTTTCTGTGATCTCTATTCTGATATCCAACTAAAGTTGTCGATTGGTTAAAATAGTCTCTAGATTTCTTCGACAAGGAATGATAAGATTTACTCATCGATATCTTCTTCGAATCTATTGCCTCTGAATCAGCCTTTTTCTTTTCTCGGCTAAAATCTTTAGCTTTCCAGGCCCATTCAACTAGCACAACGAATTCTTTAAAATCTAATATCCCTACCAGAAGTTTAATATTTTCATTCAACCCATCAACAAACCGCTTGCACATTATTTCTTCGGTTGAAACATACTCCCGAGCAACTTGCTCAACCGTACAAATTCCCTCTCATACTCGGTTACAGTTATACGACCTTGTTTCAATTCTAAAAACTCTTTATACTTTTGATCCAGAAATCACTGACTTATATACTTCTTTTAGAACTCGGATTAAAAGAATTACCAAGTAACTCATTCTCTAGGAACCACAGATATCAACGTTTTCCACCAATGGTATGCACTGTTTCTAAGTAAAGATACTACATATTTGATACATTCATCTGGAGTACAGGATAATTCATTGAATACTCTAGTCGTGTTCTCGAGCCAGAACTCAGCTCTCTCAAGGTCATCATCAACATTTGCTCTGAATTCTTCAGCCCGTGTTTACGGATCTTATCAACAGGAGGCTTTCTCAATCTTAAAAGCTTGACTCCTTGAGGAGCTACTGGTTCAGGTTGGGGATTTGGAGGGGGTGGAGGTTGTTGAACTATCGGGTTCAAACGAATATATTGAGTGAACCACTCATTCATCATTTGGAAGAAGGCTTCTTTAGCCTCTCCTCCCTGACTGCCCGTAATGGGTCTAGAATCAGACGGCACTGTCCCTTGCGCGGGAGCAGGCGTATTACTTTCAACCTCATCAGCTATCACTCGGTTGGGGTCCATTTTCTATATAAAACACAATTTCAAATGTCAAGAGTCATCACACTATCACAGTTTATATATGACATGTATAGCTAGACTATAACACATGCTATGTTAGTCCTAGAATCGACTAAATCGTAGCTTTGATACCAATTAAATGTAACACCCTAACCCATATCCATCACTAGAATAGGGTTACGAGGCATTACCGGATAATACACCTCATTTACATGCATTTAAGCATTCATAATCAAAATTCATTCAACACATTCACATTGTCCCTTCTAAGGTTCTACGAGACCTTAAAACATGCTTAGAAGTGGTTCAGGACTAAACCGATAACATTTGCAAACTTTGAGAAACTTAGAAAATTTTTCAACATTAAAGGGTCACACTATAACGCCCCAAAATCTCGAAACCCAAAAATCCTGAAATCCTGAATTTTCATTTTTTTTTCAATTCTGATAAAAAAAATATGCTAGGTATTTTTCGGTTAAGTAGGTAATATTAGGTCTTGGCTAAGGTTTGAATTTGAACTTAGGGGAAAAGGAAATTATAGTTTAATAATTAAAAGGACCTTGTTGGCAAAGTTGGGCTTTTAAATAAAAATAAGGGAAAAATGGCATCAAAAAGCCTTGTGGAGGAGTGGCTAAGTGACGCCACTTAGAGTGTAGGGAGGTGGCGTTAGTGGCTAGCAAGGAGATCCAAGGTTTGAATCGTAGCTTAGTATTTTTGGGAGTTTAATTTTAGCCTTCTAGAAGAATAAAAATGGCGTGAAGATGGACTCCAAAGGGAGTGTTCAAAAGAGAAAATTAAAGAAAAGATCAAGGGGTTATCAGGGAAAGAAACGAGGAGATGAGAAGGGAGAAGTGATGGAGCCAAATTAGGAATTGGGCATGGAAAGTTCGGTTATAAGGGCTATAAATAGGGGCCAAATACAAGGTTACCAGGCTAGTGCTGAAATTCTTCTTCACCTTGTTGCTAGAAACCCTTTTCTCTTCAAGATCCAAAAAGCTGAAAACCCTCTATTTTACTTTCTTTTCTTTCTGCCGATTTCTATTCTCCTCTACACAATCTTTTTTTTTGATTTCTTCTAATACTCTTCTTTTTAATTTGTACCAAATAAACCTTATTCACCATACTTAGTTTGAAAAGCTGAAAAACTGAATCTTTCAAGGGCCGAATACTCTTTGACCGAATCTAGTGTAAGTGTTGCTCTTCTAATCGGTTTTCTTTGTTTAGTATCAATTATTGTCCCTCACTCTTTCTAATCAACTTTGGTAGGGAATTAGTATCGGATCTTGGTTTTTAGCTCTCTGTCGAATTGCTGCTTAAGGTGTTGCGATTTTGGTAAGTATTCTTCTCCCATTGGCTAAGGTGGCCGAATAGTTATAGTTATGGTAAGGAGACTTGTGTTGGATACGAGTTACCTATTATTCGAGTTTTAATAGTTAAGATTGGTGCAGATCTAGGGAATACGTAATCAAGGAAAAGCGAGTAAGGATTGTGCTCAAGGTAAAGTTAAGGTGAGGTTTCGGTTTTTAAGTAAATAAGTATTAAGCATACGATTAATTGAAGGGTGATATCAATTGTAGGTTTGGGCTAAAGAGATCGCTTCACACTTGCTTACCAGGGGTGTACATACACTGCACACACACAATGAATCGGCAAAAGCCAAAAAGCCGAAAAGTTGAAATGCCGAAAAGCTGAAAGTTTGGCTACGTTAGTCTTGCGAGTGCGCGAACACTCGTAAGGGGGAAACCGATAGGTTGCCTGAGGCCCACGGGCGATCCCGTGGACTTGGGTTGTGATTTGGCCATATGGGACGGAATGGGCTAAATGGGCCCGATAGGTTGTTGGGCCCATAATAGGCAAAAACTGAATATTGATGCTTTGTGATAGGAATTTGTATGTGAGCATGAATATGAATGTGACTGGGCCTAACGGGCCATATAAATGTGATTTGGGCCTAATGGGCCATATATAGGTGATTTGGGCCTAATAGGCCATATGGATATGATTGGGCTTAATGGGCCAGATACAAGTATGTGAAATTGTTTGGGCTTTGTAAGGGGTTTTGGGCCTACTATATGATATCCACATAAGACTTAATTAATATATTACGACCGTGGACAAGTCAAAGGTTTAAGGTGTGGCAATGGGTATATGCATGTCTAGGATTAGATCTAGGGGGAGCTTGGTACTTAAGCGGTCTTAATGACCCACCTCCTCTTCTCTGGAATCCTACCTGGTGTAAAGTATTCGTTCATCTTAGCTCACGGGACTTGTTAACGGGCCAAGATAAGTGAAAATCGTAATTAAAGGAAAATTACCGAAATGCCCCTAAGGGCAAAAATGACCAAAATACCCCTAGGTGTTGAATGTAGGTTTTGTGGATGCGACATGCATACATATGATATTCTGCTTAGGTTGCATATGGGTTGAGAATTATGGAACGGAGGAAGTATATGAGGATCGCATGGTTGCTTGACAATCATGGATCCACCGGCGGCTTTTAAAGCCCAATATGTAAATGAAGGTAGTTTCGCAATCGGGCTACCATGGTATGTGGGTTAGGTGGGTCGATATTTATATCCCCACATGGTGTGACAGGGGACGGAACCAGTGTGTAACGGATGGATCATTTGGATGGGATTGCATTGCATGAATGATGAATGATGTTTTTTTTTGAATGCTTGTTTTCTTCGAGGGTTGTACACACTGAGTTTGCGAAAACTCACCCCCTCTTTTATTTTATTTTTAGGTGATGCTCAGTAGAAGGTTCGATGTTTGGAGGGACTCTAGGTGGTCAGCTAGCAAGATGATTTGGACTTGGGGTTTTTTTAAGCATTTAAGTTTTTACTTCTTTTTAAGTATGTTCCAGACCAGATTGTAATAAGGTTTTCATTGTGTTATTAATACTTAAATTATTATTATTTTCAATGTAATTGTGAGAAGTTGAACATGGATTTCTTAAATTATGGTATGTTTTCTATGTTTCTGCAACTAAGTTTTTTTAATCAAATGTTTTAAATAAGGCTTTCGTAACTGAAGGTGTTTTTTTTAAAAAGTTAATTAGGGTTTCTTTTATTTTAAGAAGGGTTTTCAATGAAAACACGATTTTTGCTAAAACACTTCAATGTAACACACCAGATTCGACCATAGCGTCTAGGCTTGGTTTGGGGTGTTACACAAACGCCAGCCTGAACAGGCCGTGTGCCTCACTCGGCTACTAAACACGCCCGTGTCAAAAGTCGTGTGAAAACAGAGCATACATACTAACTTGTACCACAATACCGAAGACACGCTCGTGTGCCGTGGCCGTGGGAAAACTAAAGGGGTTCCTGACTTGGCCACACGGTTGTGTACCAGCTCGTGTGCCACACATAACCAGCAGACACTCCGATGTGTCTAGGTCGTGCCAAACCTTTAGGGTATACTGACTTAATTCGAAAGGGTACCCCAAGGGACACATGCCCGTGTAACAGAACCATATGTCGCACACAGCTGAGACACACGCCCGTGTAGACAAAAATAGATCATTTGAAAAGCCAATTTTGCCACCATTCTTTCATGCACACAAAGTAACCAAAATAGTACCAATTCAATACATATATAGAGGCAACCAAAACATGCCAATTCATACACATATCATACCATTTATCCACAACCAATTCAATTACTCAATTCCATACTCAAAACATACCGATTCATTTTCTATAAATCATACCATAATATACCATTCCTCAAGCATTAATTCACTAACTTACAACTATCCAAAATAGCCAATACGTAACTATACCAAACAAGCCAACACATAAGGCATTGTATACATCACATATATATCACTTACCAAACACAATTTAAGCCAACTTAAATGGCCATACATACCAACATTTACAAGCCAAATCTCATGGCTAATGTCATAACTCAAAACATACCAAAATGACACTATCCTATACATGTCATATACCATATATACAAGGCTTCAAAAGTACCAACAAAATGATCGATAGTGTGAAGACGATTCCTGACGATACTCGAGTCTGAGCTAGCTTTGGATTCACTATAAAACACAGAAGAAACAAACGAGGAAAGCTATAAAGCTTAGTAATTTCGTACTAAATATACTCAACAATTCATAATATACAAATCATTAATTTGAACTAATTAATGTCTAAATAATGGTAACCAAAAAACTTTCCTCATACTTACTCAAGTGTTTATGAACTAGTTCGTAACTTCTTTTATTTGGATTTCATGCTTTATATGTACATACCTGTACAAATTCATATCAAACTCATACCTTTATGTGATACTGTCGAATACTCGATATCTTGCACACTAAGTGCCAAAACATAACCAAAGTTATTATAATCTCGCACACTACGTGCCTTTCAAAGCTGAAGCTATCTCAGTCTCGCACACTAAGTGCCATGTATAGCCAAAGTTATTCTGATATGCACACTAAGTGCTATGTATAGCCGAAGCTATCTCAAAACGCACACTAAGTGCTATGTATAGCCGAAGCTATCTCGAAATGCACACTAAGTGCCAAACATAATCGATTTATTATCGTACACAACCGTAGTCTCATATATAAAATTTATGCAATTAATAAGGCATTAAAACATAATTGTAACAATGTTTATCACGTACGAACTTACCTCGGATACTAAAACGACGAATCGAATCGTTTAGTCGATGACTTTAGTTTTCTCCCAATCTAGATCCGAATTCCTCCTTTCTTGATCTAAATGTATTCAAAATTAAATTATTCAATCACATATTTATTCAGTTTAGTAAAAAACACTACTTAAGGCACATTTACACTATTGCCCTTAACATTTCACATTTTTACAATTTAGTCATTATTGCATAATATCACGAAATGCACAAAATTTCATTACATCCATGCCTAGCCGAATTTCATGTAGATCCCTAGTAGCTCAAAACTTTTATTTATTTCACAATTTAACCCCTCAATTTACATATTTCACAATTTAATCCCTAAATTGGATTTTTACCTAAATATCACTTTGTAAATCGTGTAAAACTATCATCAAACTTCCATATTTTATCATCAAACATCAAAGAGCTTGAATATTCATCAATGGAATCTCACAAAATCATTAACAAATTCAAAATTAAAGGTACGGGCTAGCTAGCACTTCATGTAACGATCAGAAAAACATAGAAATTATCAAAAATCGAACAAAAATCACATACCAATTTGAGCTCACAAGTGCCGAACCCTAAGGAGCTTCAATGAATGTTTCTTTTCTCTATATTCGGTTGAAGATTGCTGAAGATGACAACTATTTTACATTTTGTTTCATTCTATTAGACTTAATACATAGTTTACCAAATTAACCTTTAAATAAACATTAATAAATCACCTAATTCAAGGCTATTTATGTCCATCTCCACTATCAATGGACTAATTACATCATAAGGAGCTCACATTTAATAAGCCATAGCAATTTAGTCTTTTTAAAATAGAATGCAACTTTTGCATTTTACACGATAGTCTTTTTCTTTTTCAAATTAACCACTTAAACGATAAAATTAGCTCACGAAATTTTCACACATATATATTCACATGCTATAAACACCAAAAATAATATTAAAATAATTTTTCGACCATGGATTTGTGGTTCCAAAACTATTGTTTCGATTTAGCTAAAATCGGGCTGTTACAATCGCCCTCAGATCAGACATCGCTCTACGACTTAGAGCATTGGCTACCACATTAGCCTTACCAGGATGAAACTCAATGGTGTAGTCCTAATCTTTGAGTAGCTCAATCCAACGATGCTGCCTAAGGTTCAACTCCTTCTGAGTAAAGAGGTACTTGAGGCTCTTATCATCAGTGTAGATAATACACCTCTCACTGTACAGATAATGCCTTTAGATTTTCAATGCAAAGACTACTACAGCCAACTCGAGACCATGCGTCGAATAATTTGGCTCATGCATCTTAAGCTAATGGGATGCATGGGCCACAACTTTCCCATCTTGCATCAACACACATCCCAAACCGACATGCGATGTATCACTGTATACCACAGACTCCTTGCCGGATTCAAGCTGTATCAGAACAGGAGCCTGAATTAGAAAAATTTTGAGCTTTTTGAAGCTTAATTGTTGCGCATCAGTCCAAACAAATGGAACACATTTACGCAAAAGCTTAGTCAATGGCGCAACAATCAAAGAGAACCCTTGAACGAAACGCCGATAGTATCCCGCCAGACCCAGAAAAATACGAATTTTAGACACATTCTTGGGCTGTTTCCAATCCAAAATAGCCTTAATCTTTCTAGGATCGACTCGGATCCCCTCAGCAGAAACTACGTGCCCCAAAAAAGTCACTTCACGTAGCCAGAACTTATACTTGCTTAGCTTAGCATAAAACTACTTCTCACGAATAATCTGAAGCACTACTCTAAGATGCTCATCATGCTCATCCTTTGTTTTAGAGTATACCAGAATGTTATCAATGAAGACCACGATGAACAGATCCAAATAAGGCTGAAACACCAGGTTCATTAGATCCATAAATGCTACTGGAGCATTCGTTAGACCAAAAGGCATAGCTAGGAACTCGTAGTGTCCATAACTAGTCCTAAATGCAGTCTTATGAACATCAACTTCCTTAACCCTCAATTGATGATACCCAAACCGAAGATCAATCTTGGAGAACACAGAAGCCCCTCGAAACTGATTAAACAAGTCATCGATCCTTAGAAGCGAATACTTATTCTTTACAGTCAGCTTGTTCAATTGTCGATAGTTGATGCACATCCTAATGGTTCCATCCTTTTTCTTAACAAATAGAACCACTGCTCCCCACGGAGACACACTAGGACCGATGAACCCACTATCTAGAAGCTATTTCAATTAAGCTTTAAGCTCGGTAATCTCTTTCAGTGCCATACGGTAGGGGGCAATGGACACCGGAGCCGTACCCAGAAGAAGCTCAATCCCAAACTCTACTTCCCGATAAGGAGGTAATCCCGATAAGTCCTTAGGAAAGACGTTCAGAAAATCCTTTACTATTCTGATATTCCCAATAGAAGAGTTCCCAGAGTTAGAAACACTTACATAAGCCAAGTACGCCTCATACCCTTTTCGAACCAGTTTCTCAACTACTAGTGCGGAGATCACATATGACATATAGTCTCGACGCTCACCAATCATAACCACCTCCATATCATCCTTAGTCCTCAAAACGACCCTCTTAGATACACAATCCAAACTGACTCGGTGCTCTACCAACCAGTCCATACCCAGAATTCGGTCGAACTCCCTAAACGGAAGCTCAATCAAATTCGCCAGAAAAATAGTCCATTGCACCTCTGACAGAACGTCCCTATAGAGTTTACTAACCCAAACAGATTTCCACAATGGACTCATTACAATAACCTCATTGGTAGTCCTCTCCACAAAAATCCTCAATGTTTTAGATATAGTACTAGCTATGTATGATTCAGTAGACCCTATGTCTATCAAAGCCAAGTAAGGTACATCAAATATGAAGAACGTACAGGTGATGACGTCAGGAGCATCTTTGTCCTATCAGTGACATGTAGAATAAACCAAAGTAAGCTGCCTCATCTCAGCCTGACCAGCACCTCTGCCTGGTGCTCTCTGTCCACAACCCAAACTGTACCGCCCCCAGCTTGTCCATGGCCCCTAGGTGGCTGCTGAACTGCCCTCTGCGGCTGCACAAAACCCAGAGCTTGCGTCTGATCTGCCTACTACGGACAGTTTCTAATACGGTGCTCTAAGGATCCACATCTTAGACAGGCCCCAATCCTCCTCCAACACTTGCCCGGATGGCACCTACCACAAAACACCACATGGCTGTAACCCAGCTAAAGCTGCAGGAGCCTCCACTCTAACTGGCCCATCAGATCTGGATTTTTTCTTAGGCCTTTGTACAAAACTCGAGGGCTCCGAATCCCTTTTGTTTTTACCTCTCTCCCTATCTCTATTCTAGTTCTCCGCACACTTAACAACTTTGGCGATCTTCGCCTTCTCAACCAGAACAGAAAACTTGTGCTCCCTCTGCGGAGCTATCAAAACCCTCAGATGATCCCTTAGGCCATCCTCAAAGCGAACACACCTCTCATATTCTGATGCCACCATACCTCGAGCATAGCAGTTCAAGAACTCACGCCTACGAGCATCGACGTAGCTAGCTCCCACATACTTGCTCTGAAATGTAGTTTTAAAGAATTCCCAAGTCAGATGATACGGCTGAGTGCCCCTATTAACTGTCAACCACCACTGGTAAGCCTCATCACGAAGCAAGGAGACTGTACCCTTCAATTTCTGCTCGGGGGTACAGTCCAAATCATCCATAATCCTCTCAGTGGCCTCCAACCAATACTCAGCCACATTAGGGGCGACTCCTATGACACCCCTAAACAACGCAGCTCCATTAGACCGGAGTCACTCAGTTACCAACCCTCGACCCCTAGATCCAGAATTAAGTCCAGTGACCCTCTTCAATATCCTTGGCAAGGCTTGGGACAATAACAGACAACACGGGCGTCTCACTAGTTTTATGCACTAATTATTTAATTAGTTGAAATGTCTTAAGACTTACCTCTTTTTAGCGGAGCTTATAAAATCATTAAGTTTAGGAAAAATCGTTTGATATTTTTAGAAAGTGTAACACCCCAAACCCGGCCCGGACGTTACGAACGAATCTGGAGTGTCACATTGAAGTATTTTAGCGAAAACTGTGTTTTCATTGAAAACCCTTCTTAAAATAAAAGAAACCTTAATTAACTTAAAAAACACACCTTTCAGTTGCGAGAACCTTGTTTGAAACAATTGGTTTAAGAAAACTTATCATTTAAAAATTTAATTTTGAAACGTAGTAAACATACTATAATTTAGGAAACCCGTGTTCAAATTCTTATAAATTACAATGAAAATAATAATAATTCAAGTAATAATAACATAATGAAAACCTTATTAGAATCTGATCTGAAACATACTTAATTAAGTAAAAACTTATATGTTTAAAAAGAAAACAAGTCCAAATTATCTTGCTAGTTGGCCACCCAGAGTCCCTCTAAACATCGAACCTTCTACTGAGCATCACCTGGAAATAAAATAAAAGAGGGGGTGAGTTTTCGCAAACTCAATGTGTACAACCCTCGACGAAAACAAGCATTAAAAAAAAATTATTCATCAAACATGCAATACAATCCCATCCAAGTTATCCATACGCTACACATCAACTCTGTCCCCCGCCACACCATGTGGGGATATAAATATCGACCCACACAACCAACACACCAATGGTAGCCCGGTTGTGGAACTACCTTCATTTACATATTGGGCTTTAAAAGCCGCCGTTGGATCCACGATTGTCAAGCAACCATGCGATTCTCATATACTTCCTCCATTCCATAATTCCCAACCCATATGTAACCTAAACAGAATATCATTAGTATGCATGTCACATCCATAAAACTTACATTCAATACCTAGGGGTATATTGGTCATTTTCCCCTTAAGGGCATTTCGATAATTTTCCCTTTATTATAGTTTTCACTTACCTTGGCCAGTTAACAAATCCCGTGAGCTAAGATGAACTAATACTATGCACCAGGTAGGATTCCAGAGAAGAGGAGGTGGGTCATTAAGACTGCTTAAGTACCAAGCTCTCCCTAGATCCAATAATAGACATGCATATACCCGTTGCCACACCTTAACCCTATGACTTGTCCACGGTCACAATATATTAATTATGTCTTATGTAGTCATCATATACTAGGCCTAAAAACCCCTTACAGAGCCCAATCAAATTCACATACCTATATCTATCCCATTAAGCCCAATCATATTTATATGACCCATTAGGCCCAAATCACCTGTATATGGCCCATTAGGCCCAAATCACATTTATATGGATCGTTAGGCCCAAATGACATTATACACATGCTCACATACAAATTTCTATCACATAGCATCAATAATCAATTTTTGCCTATTATTGGCCCAACAGCCCATCAGGCCCATTAAACCTATTCTGGCCCGGTTGGCCAATTCACAACCCAAGTCCATAGAATCACCCATGGGCCTCAGAAAACCTATTGGTTTCCTCCTCACGAGTGTTTATGCACTCGTAAGACTACTATAGCCCAACTTTCAGCTTTTTTGTATTTCGACTTTTCGGCATTTCAGCTTTTGCCGATTCATTGTGTGTGTGCAGTGTATGTACACACCTGGTAAGTAAGTGTGCTACGATTCCTTTAGTCACCAACCTACAAATGATATCACCCTTCAATTAATCGTATGCTTATTACATATCCTTACTAAAACTGAAACCTCACCTTAACCTTACCTTGCGCGATCAGCCCTCTTTTTAATCACTAACCACGATCAACTCCTAGATCTGCACCAATCTTAACTATTAAAACCAGAATAATAGATTACTCGTATCCAACACAAGTCCCCTTACCTTAATTCTGAACATTCGACCACCTTAGCCAATGGGAGAGGAATACTTACCAAAATCGCAAATACCTAAAGAGCAATTCGGCAGAGAGCTAAGATCTGAGATCCGATACTAATTCCCTACCAAATTTGATTAGAAAGAGTGAGGGAAGAACAACGAAATAGATTCATAGCAAAACCGATTAGAAGAGCAAACACTTACACTAGATTCGGTCAAAGAGTATTCGGCCCTTGGGAGATTTGGCTTTTCGACTTTCAAACTTAGTATGGTGAATAAGGTTTATTTGGTACAAACTAAAGAAGAAGAGTAGAAGAAGAAATTGGCTAAGTGAAACAGAGAAGAATAGAAATCAATAGAAAGAAAAAAAGAAAGACAAAAGGGTTTTCGGCTTTTTGGATCTTGAAAAGAAAAGGGTTTTTGGTAGCAAGGTGAAGAAGAATTTTGGTAGTAGCCTGGCAACCTTGTATTCGACCCCTATTTATAGCCTTTATAGCTGAATTTTCCATGCCCAATTCCCAATTTGGCTCCATCACTTCTCCCTTCTCATCTCATCGTTTTTCTCCCTAATAACCCCTTGATCCTTTCCTTAATTTTCTCTTCTGAACACTCCCCTTGCAGTCCATCTTCACACCACTTCCAACCTTCTAGAAGGCCAAGATTAAACTTCTAAAAATACTAAGCTAGGATTCGAACCTTGGACCTCCTTGCTAGATACTAACGCCACCTTCCTACTCCCTAAGTGGCGTCACTTAGCCACTCCTCCACAATGCTTTTTTATGCCATTTTCCCCCTATTTTATTTAAAAGCCCAACTACTTACCAACAAGGTCCTTTTAATAATTAAACTATAATTTCTTCTATCCCTAGATTCAAACTCAAACCTTGACCAAGACCTACCATTATGTAATTAACACTTAACCTGAATTGCTAAGCACAAAAAGAAAAATTCGAGATTTTTGGATTTTTGGTTTTCGGGATTTTTAGGTTTCGGGATTTTTAGGTTTCGGGATATTTGGGGCGTTACAGAAAGCCTTGGGTTTTGGTAAAATCTGAGCTTTTGCCAAGTTTGGCAACATTAAAAGCATAATTCATAGTCAAACCAAAATTAAAAAAAAAAAAAACAGTCCAAAAATTCCACATTTTACAAAAAACCCAAAAAGGAATAAAAAATTTAATGCAAAACCAAATCGTAAATAGTACGTAACAGGGGGTCACCGTCAAGTCTGTAACAACCCATTTTTTGGGTTAATTGGAACAGTAGTTTCGGGACCATAATCCGAAGTCAAAATATTTATTTTATTATTTTAATAAGGTCTACAGCATGATAGATTAATTACGTGAAAGTTTCGTAAAGAAATTTTATAGTTTAAATGCTTAATTCGGCAAAAAGGACTGAATTGCGTAAAATGCAAAAGTTGCACTCTATTAGTTAAAGGAGTTATATAGCCTTGGATTTATAATATAGTGGCCTTGAATGGTAAATAGTCCATTAGTAACATGAGTGGACAATGATGGACAACCATTATGTGTTTTAATGTTTTAATATTAAGGTTAAATATGGTATTTGGTAAATGGTTAATAAATGATGTATTAAATAAAAACAAAAAGGGATTCTGTCCATTTTATTTGCATTTGGCCGAATATTGAGAAAGAAGAAATCCATTTTTGGTGCTTAGGGGTTCGACACTTGCATGATTAATTTGGTAAGTGTTTTGACTCGGTTTTTGATGATTTTTATGTTTTTGTGATCGTTACTTTGAGTACTAGCTAGCCTGTACCTTTAATTTCAAAATTTTTCATGATTTTTTGAGATTTCATTGATAAATATTCATGCTTTTTGATGATTGATGATGAAATATGAAAGTTAGAAGATAGTTTTACATAATTTACAAAGTGATTTTGAGTAAAAATACAAATTATGGCTAATTTGTGAAATTATGAAATTTTGTGGTTAAAAGTACAAATAAATGAAAATTGAGGGCTGCTATAAGCATGATAAATATTTGGATAGGCTTGAGTTGTGATAAATTTGAATGAATTTTGTTTTACGAGTATGGGGACTAAATTGCAAAAATGTGAAATAATAGGGGTGAAAATGTAATTTTTCCAAAATGTGTAAATTGTGTTAAATTGAATGAAATGTTTATTAAATAAGTAAATTTTGATATTATTATTGAGATAATCGAGAATTGGATCTAGAACGGGGGAAAACAAAGTATCAAACTAATCGATCCGTTCCGTTGTTTTAACGATCGAGGTAAGTTCATATGTAATAAGCACTGTTAAATTTATGCTTTTAATGCTTTGATATCGTACAAATTGTATATACATGATTCTTGTTATGTTTAATGACAATTTGGCTAAGAATGGCATTTAGTATGCGGTTTGAAATAGCTTCGGCTAAATGTGGCACTTGGTGTGCGATTTGTGATAGCTTCGGCTATATATATATGTGGCACTTAGTGTGTGAAATATTGAGAATGGAACTTGTTGTGTGAGATATTAAGTAAGGCACTTAGTGTGCGAGATAGCAAAGATGCAATGATATTACGTGTATGTATTAAATGGTAAGGATCGGTACAGGTATGTATCAAAACTCATGAGAAATTATTTCGGTTTATGATGCATCTTTGTAACGAAGTAAAAAAATAAGTCATGCCAATGAGAATGATTTTGTGATGACCTTGTGATTTTGGGTCCATGCTTATATTGTATAAATATGTATTTATACCATGATGGTTGAAATGATTTGTAAAAGTGTTATTAACTTTGTTATCATTATTTTACACTAAAATAGTTTTGGACAGTTGTAGCAATCCAACTTTGGAAATTCACCAAAAATGGTGGAAATTGAATTAGTGGTTGAATAAGATATGAAAATAAATCTTACTGATTCTATTTTCATATAAAGGAAACGGTGTAAACAAAATAATTTTATATTATGAGATATTTTAATTTTTGTGAGACAGAGTCAGAATGATTTTGGAATCCCCTGTTCTGATTTTGGAAAATCATTAAAAATTGTACAAAAATAATTATGAGTTAAAATTTATATGTTAAAATCCTTAATGAGTATATTTTCAAAAGAAAAAAGGGAACATTATCCAAATCTCGTATGAGGAGATAATTAATTTTTAGTAAAGAAAGGTCGAAGCTGTCAAACAACAGAATAGGGGTAATTTTGAAGAATAAACTGTATTGATTGGCTAATTCATAAATTCTGAAAATTTTATGGTAGAAATATATATGAGTCTAGTTTCAAGTAAAATTAAGAGATCTTAATTTAGAGATCTTTAACTCAATTTATAAATAATTTAGTGACTGTTACTCGAGTAGACAGCTTGACTGAATTATGTGCAATTATGATTGTGCTACCTTGAAAACATGTTGTTAGAATTTCGAAAAAAGCATGTTAATAAGTTGCTTATTATTTTCATACGGACTTACTAAGCTATATAACTTACTCCCCTTCCTTTCCCATCTCTTATAGGTTTATTTAGCTAGCTCGGGTTAGAGATCGACGAAGATTCAATCGTACTATCAAGCTACCATTTGGGGTATAAGTATTCAAGCACTTGAGTTAATGGCATGTATAGTGGCTTAGTCAATTGTGTATGTGTCATTTGCTTTGGCCAAATGTATTGGCTTATGATGATATATTGACTCATTTTGTATATATAGCCATGAGATGTGGCTTATATTGACTATTTGGGTTGTAATGCCTAATTATATGTACTTGCATGTGCCAAAGGTCATGTGGTGTGATAATGTTGTTTAATATGGATGGGTGTGTGGTTATGGTTTAGGTGCTTGATAATTGGTTGATGACATAATTGGCATAAGTATGAAATAATAGAATAGGTTAATGATAGTCATGGCATGAATGTTTGATAAGTTTAAACTAGGCAAAGTATGGTACCTTATGCATGAATAAATTGATATGAAATTGCCATGATCTTGACTTGTTTGATGATGTTTAAATGCTCAATTATGCCATGAAAAGTTCCGTTAAAGTTATGTTTAAGTATGTGCAAATGCGGGTGCCAAATGGCTTGGTAAATAGGCACTTTCTTGGCCACACACACAGTCGGGTGGAGGGCACGGCCTAGCACCTGGGCGTGTGACTTGGCCGTGTGAATCTATTTTGTTGCTGATGTCATAAATAGAGAGTTACACGGGCTGAGGGCACGGGCGTGTCCCGAGCCACACGGGCGTGTATGACCACACGGCCTACCCACATGGGCGTGTGACCCTGTTTCATGATGAAATTTTCTAAGTTTTCCCAAAAGTTTTCAAAGTTTCCAGTTTAGTCTCCAATCATCTCCGACGCGTGTTTAGGGCCTCGTATGCCCGTTTAAGGGACGTTATACATATGTATGAATATTTTTTATTTGAATGAAGTTTTATGGCCCGATTTTATGTGATTGTGTATGTCTAAGTCTGATAATGGCTCGTATCTTGTCCTGGCCTTAGACAAGGGTAAGGGCTATTACATTTAGTGGTATTAGAGCTATGGTTAAGTCGATTCACAAACTAACCTAGCATATGTGAGTCTAGCTATACATGCCATATTATTACTCGTGATAGTGTGATATCTCTCGACTCTAACGAAATTGTTTTGTTAAGACAGAGATGACTTCCAACCGAGTTATTTTTCGATAATGATGAAAATGATATTGAGATGATTGAAATGCACCTATGATGTGTCGAAATTTGGAAAGGTATGAATAGAAGTTCATGATATGTATGTGTTAATATACGAAATGAGATAACTATAAGTTGAGAAATGTGGAAACGTGGAATGAAATGAAACTTTCTGTTGTGATAAGTTTATCCATGTGTGTTGGTATTTGTATGATGTTATTTGTCCAACCTATCTGATTAAGTGAATATGATAGGCTAATTTACTCAAGTTGACAGAATGTGTAATTATGTTCACTTATCGAAGAATGTATAATCAATATGTTCATATGGTTGACTCTTATGTTTAAATTGCTAAATTAAAGGTATTATAATGTTATGTTTTATGGTTTTGATATGGAATCATAAATAATATGATAATATGAAATTGAGTTGAAAAATCAAATTGAGTAGAACGCAGGAAATGAGTACGATCGTTCGATGACGAATTGACGGATAAGACCATGGTTGGACCATGGCAATACATGTGAGTACGTGGAAGACCATGGCTTAGCTATGGCATCATGATGACATGTAAGACCATAGCTGGGCTATGGCATTGTGATACGTGTAAGACCATGTCTAGGACATGGCATTGATATGAGATTCCGTGTAAGACCGTATCTAGGATATGGCATCAGCATCGATATGAGATTACATGTAAGACTATATCTGAGATATGGCTTCGATATGAGATTTCGTGTAAGACCGTGTCTGGGATGCGGCATCAACATGTGATTTCGTATAAGACCTTGTCTGGGACATGGCATCGATATGAGACTTCGTGTTAGACCATAGTTGGACTATGGCATCAAGTAAACGACGTACTCAAACCCGTAAGACGCTCTCTAATTTGACAAATGTTGGTAAGTAAAATTGAAGTTAAATGTTGAAATTTAATTAGATACTGATATTAGGCTCGGGTAAGTAAATTTACTATTTGAAATTATGGATGACAGAAACATTTGTAAAATAAATCAGTATGTTAATTTTCGTGGAGTGAACTATGTGATTGTGATGATATTATATTGACGATGAATGTTGAGTCATATGTGTGTATTTATGAGAGTCAAGTTAGCGGCTTTACAACTCCCCCTTACCAGTGTTGCTTTCGTGGCGAAAAATTTACAAGAATTATGTTGAATAAGTTCACAAGTATGAGATTAAAGAGTTCAATGGTGGGATAATTAGTAATACAAACAAAGTAGAGTACAGAGTAACAAATGAACTCAGTTTTAGAAGAAATATCAGATTGTTTTAAAGTTATACAGATTATGTAATGTCATGGTTAAAGAAGAAAATTAGTCTCGGCTATTCGAATCAATCGGGTATGAAGTCTAGAGATATGCTTACTGAAATTTCTTTCGAAATGGTTTTCGTTAATAATTGGAATACTACGGTGTTCATGATAATAGAATTAGTCGGAGAAATGATGTTTGAGTTGTAAAGATGTTTTTGTATTACAGTTATGATTGAATAAATTATGATGACTTCTTCTGGGTGTTTCAGGGGTTTATAAGATCGTTCTCTTTCTGATGAAATTCTTATCGTGTGAGAATATTAGCTAACTGTGATATTAGACAAAAGCACTGTTGGACTGGTTGGTTTATGACCGGCATTTCTTTATTCTCTTCGGAATTCTATTCTATTAAGTTGGAATAAGGACGATGGTAAAAAATTATGTAAGGCTATTCTTCTGTTTCTACTAAATGATGTTTGTATTATGTATATATTTGGAAAATAATGAAATTCCAGAATAGATAAGTATTGTTTTCTTCTGGTTTCTCTAAGAAAATCATTCGGACCTTTATTATTATTTTCTTATGAGTTATGTCCTCAGACTTTTGGTATGGTATCGTATCTTGGATCTTTGTATTTTGGATTTTTCCTATCACTCTTATTTTTTAAATTATCAATCATGGTTTATCCTTAAAGTGTGTTCTTAGACTTGTGATAACAATGTCTATTATGATTGTATTTCCAGATTCAATAACAGGAATGTGGTAATTTTGATATCTAGATTTCTCTAATTTTCGTGTAAGGGATTAACATTGGCAAAGATATAAATGATGGAAGCTCAGGCTTAAATTGTATGGTGGTTTTCCCTTTTCAAGTGAGTTTGACTAAGGTAAGTGAATTCAATCAGGATATCTGTTTCCTCAAGCTAAAACGGTTGAAAAGATTTGTGATTAGCTCATTAAGAGAATTTTGAAGGATTGTGTGTTTGAGTTGTTTTGTTAGTATGAAGAAAGGAGTATTTTTATATATGTTATTATTTGATAGTTGAAACCAACTTAGTTGTTTTGTCAGAGCAAGTTGGTCAGTTGAAATGTGATTTGAGTTATATGTATGTAAAGTATCCTCAGGTATGATAACGAGTTTTGTGCATTCATGAGTATATAGACGGATAGTCTGAATGAAGAAATTATATTCTAGAAATTTTGATACAGAGATGTGCCTATTGGACTATTCTAACCGAATGATGTTATTACGAGTTAAAGCGTTCTGATTGGTAAAATTATCACATTTGTGAAAGTTTGAATGGTTTATTGCATATGAATAAAGTTGGAAATAGTGGAAAGAATTACTAACCGATGCTCTAATTCTAAGTTCAGTTTGAATTGAGTAAAGAAATTATGAATTTCAGTGATGTACTATTAAACAGATTCGAATCAGCTTTAATATGAGAATGTAAAGAAGTAGTTTGTACTTCCAGACGGTTAAAGTCACAATAAAAGAGAACTTTTAAAAATGGCCACTTTTATGTCTGTGTTGTGAATTCGATGATATCATGTGTTCAACAAAAAATGTCATATGCTTCCTGAATCCTAATAGGTTAAAGTATCTAATGTTACCGAAAAAAATCTAGAATTAAGATAGTGTCAACGATTTGAGATATTGAAAGACTCCAAGCAGTTATCGATTAATTGCTGAGAAAGCAGATATAGTTACAGATGCCGAATAGAAAGATCTTTGCTTATTTTTGTGCGAGTGGTTACTCGATTGATCTTATTTGATGATGGTCTGTTGTTAGCTAAATAAAAAGCTAACGTGATGTTTTCTTTGCGAGTTTGAAAAACTTAGAAATGTGTTAACGAATTGGAAGCTAAACGGGTACAGTGTGAAACAACTTTCGATTCTGAATTTTAGAAGTTTTTGTATGAGGCTCAGTAGTAGCTTATCTGTTCTTTTGAGAGTAACAAAGTGTACAGTTATATGAAGTAACTGTTTTGGTGTACGAGTATGAAACCCGATATTTCTGATTCTGTGTTCAGATGTTGATTTATCAACAGGTTAAATCCAAAGATCAAGTGTATTCAAATCTAATACAGTTAGTGATGGTACGGGTGTGATAAAGAGATAAAGTCACTATAGCTTCGTATTGGGGTTGTCATTATCACCAATAAAGGAGATGTTATTTGTATTGTGGTTGGTTGTTTGGCCAAAAATCCATATGATTGTTTCAGTATATACAGAGTTCCTATTTGACAGATCAACTGAGATATGTGTTAAAGTTCAAAGGCTATGGGAAAAAGATCTGCGAGGCTGAAATTGATTTGTGACCCTGAGAAATTAGTGAAAGTGATTCATAAGATTTTGAAGCAACTTCTTCTAGTAAGATTTTCGGGGACGAAAATCCCTAAAGGGGGAGTGTTGTAACAAGCCGTTTTTGGGGTTAATCAGAACAGTGATTTCGGGATTACAATCTGAAGTCAAAATATTTATTTTATTATTTTAATAAGGTCTACAACATGATAGATTAATTACGTGAAAGTTTTGTAAAGAAATTTTACAGTTTAAATGCTTAATTTGACAAAAAGGACTAAATTGCGTAAAATGCAAAAGTTACATTCTATTAGTTAAAGGAGTTATATAGCCTTGGCTTTATAATATAGTGGCCTTGAATGGTAAATAGTCCATTAGTAACATGAGTGGACAATGATGGACAACCATTATGTGTTTTAATGTTTTAATATTAAGGTTAACTATGGTATTTGCTAAATGGTTAATAAATGATGTATTAAATAAAAACAAAAAGGGATTTTGTCCATTTTATTTGCATTTGGCCAAATATTAAGAAAGAAGAAAGCCAGTTTTGGTGCTTAGAGATTCGACACTTGTATGATTAATTTGGTAAGTGTTTTGACTCGATTTTTGATGATTTTTACGTTTTTGTGATCGTACTTTGAGTACTAGCTAGCCTGTACCTTTAATTTCAAAATTTTTCATGATTTTTTGAGATGTCATTGATGAATATTCATGCTTTTTGATGATTGATGATGAAATATGGAAGTTAGAAGATAGTTTTACATATTTTACAAAGTGATTTTTAGTAAAAATACAAATTATGTCTAATTTATGAAATTATGAAATTTTATGGTTAATAGTACAAATAAATGAAAATTAAGGGTTGCTATAAGCATGATAAATATTCGGCTAGGCTTGGGTTGTGATAAATTTGAATGAATTTTGTTTTACGAGTATAGGGACTAAATTGCAAAAATATGAAATAATAGGGGTAGAAATGTAATTTTTCTAAAATATGTAAATTGTGTTAAATTGAATGAAATGTTTATTAAATAGTAAATTTTGATATTATTTAGATTGAGATAGTCGAGAATTGGATCTAGAACGGGGGAAAACAAAGTATCAAACTAATCGATTCGTTTCGTTGTTCTAACGATCGAGGTAATTTCATATGTAATAAGCACTGTTAAATTTATGCTTTTAATGCTTTGATATCGTAAAAATTGTATATACATGATTCTTGTTATGTTTAATGACAATTTGGCTAAGGATGGCATTTAGTGTGCGGTTTGAAATAGCTTCGGCTAAATGTGGCACTTGGTGTGCGATTTGTGATAGCTTCGGCTATATATATGTGTGTGGCACTTAGTGTGTGAAATATTGAGAATGGCACTAGGTGTACGAGATATTAAGTAAGGCACTTAGTGCACGAGATAGCGAAGATGCAACGGCATTACGGGTATGTATGAAATGGTAAGGATCGATACAGGTATGTATGCAAAACTCAAGAGAAAGGATTTCGGTTTATGATGCATCTTTGTAACGAAGTAAATAAGTAAGTTAGGCCTATAAGAATGATTTTGTGATGACCTTGTGATTTTGGATCCATGCTTATGTTGTATAAATATGTATTTATACCATGATGGTCGAAATGATTTGTAAAAGTGTTATTAACTTTGTTATCATTATTTTACACTAAAACAGTTTTGGACAGTTGCAACAGTCCAACTTTAAAAATTCACCAAAAATGGTGGAAATCGAATTAGTGGTTGAATAAGATATGAAAATAAATCTTATTGAGCCTATTTTCATATAAAGGAAATGGTGTAAGCAAAATAATTTTATATTATGAGATATTTTAATTTTTGTCAGACAGAGTCAGAATGATTTTGGAATCCCCTGTTCTAATTTGGGAAAATCATTAAAAATTGTACAAAAATAATTATGAGTTATAATTTATATGTTAAATTAATTAATGAGTTTATTTTCAAAAGAAACAAACGAGAATATCATCCAAATCTCATATGAGGAGATAATTAATTTTGAGTAAAGAAAGGTCAAAGCTATCAAACAACAGAATAGAGGTAATTTTGAAGAATAAAATGTATTTATTGGCTAATTCATAAATTCTGAAAATTTTATGATAGAAATATATATGAGTCTAGTTTCAAGGAAAATTAACAGATTTTAATTTAGAGATCTTTAACTCAAGTTATAAATAATTTAGTGACTGTTACTTGAGTAGACAGCTTGACTGAATTATGTACAATTATGATTGTGCTACCTTGAAAACATGTTGTTAGAATTTGGAAAAAGCATGTTAATAAGTTGCTTATTATTTTCATACGGACTTACTAAGCTATATAGCTTACTCCCCTTCCTTTCCCATCTCTTATAGGTTTATTTAGCTAGCTCGGGTTGGAGATCGCCGAAGATTCAATCACACTATCAAGCTACCATTTAGGGTATAAGTATTCAAGCACTTGAGTTTATGGCATGTATAGCGGCTTAGTCAATTGTGTATGTGCCATTTGATTTGGCCAAATGTATTGGCTTATGATGATATATTGATTCATTTTGTATATATAGCCATGAGATGTGGCTTATATTGACTATTTGGGTTGTAATGCCTAATTATATGTACTTGCATGTGCCAAAGGTCATGTGGTGTGATAATGTTGTTTAATATGGATAGGTGTGTGGTTATGGTTTAGGTGCTTGATAATTGGTTGATGACATATTTGACATAAGTATGAAATAAGAGAATGGGTTAATGATAGTCATGGCATGAATGTTTGATAAGTTTAAACTAGGCAAAGTATGGTACCTTATGCATGAATAAATTGATATGAAATTGCCATGATCATGACTTGTTTGATGATGTTTAAATGCTCAATTATGCTATGAAAAGTGACATTAAAGTTATGTTTAAGTATGTACAAATGAGGGTGGGGCCTAGCACCTGGGCGTGTGACTTGGCCGTGTGAATCTATTTTGTTGCTGACGTCATAAATAGAGAGTTACACGGGCTGAGGACAAGGGCATTTCCCGAGCCACACGAGCGTGTGTGACCACACGGCCTACCCACATGGGCGTGTGACCCTGTTTCATGATGAAATTTTCTATGTTTTCCCAAAAGTTTTCAAAGTTTCCAGTTTAGTCTCGAATCATCTCTGATGCGTGTTTAGGGCCTCGTAAGCCCATTTAAGGGACGTTATACATATGTATGAATCTTTTTGATTTGAATGAAATTTTATGGCCGGATTTTATGTGATTGTGTATGTCTAAGTCTGGTAATGGCTTGTATCTTGTCCTGGACTCGGACACGGGTAAGGGTTGTTACAGAGTCTCCCGCTACACCGATCTGCCTAACTCTGTCGATTACCTGTACAGATCAAACAAAAAAGAGTAAGTTTACGTCATCTCAGTGTGTAACCCCATAGAATTAAGCATGCACACACATACAGTAAAACAAAATTGGTCAGATACAGATTCGGGCCAAGCCCATTGTAGTTATAGATACAGATACATAAATCAAAACCAGAATCCTACCCCCATCCTCTACACACCATCCCCGACCATCCTAACACACTATGTGGAGTTTAAAACACCCACCCATCCCTACACACCATATAGTACCGATGCAGCACATAACAGATATAATGCAGCCATGCTGCTAGATAATAGGCGTAAATTACCTTTCAGAACATTTCCTCCAATATACATCATCCCAACCCCTATACCAGATATAGAAATGTACAAGTATAGAAAAATAATCTAACATGCTCACATTCTTATGATTGTATACAGATAGCAGATAATAGTACAAGTAGACATGTATCAAAATTTTAATCAGATCAGAATATCAGGTTTATTTAGCCCTTACTGACCTTACAGTAGTCCCACAGTCGTTTGGGATGACTCGTGCAACCCTAGGGAAAAATTCAGATAAATGGGCCCACACACCCGTGTGGCCCACACGGCCAAATTGGCCTTGCCCGTGTAGATCACACAGCCTAGCCCAGATACCACACACCCGTGTGGCGTGCCCAGGTGGGCCCATAAGCCTAATTTGGCCTAGTCTGTGTGGCTCACACGGCCACACTCCGGCCATCACATGTCCATGTCTTCCATACGGCCTGGCATTCGTCGATCACACGGCTGTGTCGTCGCACACGGCCTACCACACGGTCGTGTGGCATCGACAGTGGGGTTTTTCGGCTTTCGCTGACTCTCGTTTTTCTACATTTTGGGTACACACCTGATTCTATTTCATAGCAAACGCAATCCCCAGACCAAAAAATCTATATTTTCTAGAAATTTATCATATTAGTCGCTTAAAACGTGCGATTAAACTGAACCACATCAAGAAAAGCAACTATTAAAACGCCTAAAAATCCTTACCTTAGGACGAGCAACGATAATTTGCACGATTAAAGTGTCGATTGGAAAACCCTAGCACCTTGAACCTCTCCTAAACATAAAGAGAATCCATTACCCGCTGATTCATAAGCCAAAAAAAGAGACGCATCTACCAAACTTACCGACAATGCACAAAGAGTACTGAAATAACAGAATATTGAGCTTTGGCAGTAAAAAGGAACTAAAGAAGACGACAGTAAAAAGGAACAAAAATAAAAAGAAAAAAAAAGAGACAGAGAGCAGAAAGGACGTCAGTTTTTCCTGAAGGGGAGAGATTTTTGGGAAAAGATGAGTTTCTCTCAGTTCCTACTACTTCCACAATTTTAACTACCCACTACTAAGAATTTATTTCCACCAAAATGCTAACACAAAATCCGAGCAAAAATAATACCCATGCTCGTGTAGGGATTTAAACACAAGACCTTCAGCAAACTAACACTCAACTTAACCACCAGACCAACAAGCCCGTTCTGATGTAGTTTAAAAATCAATTAAATATAAGCCCACTGAATAGAGATAAGGCTTAAGTCAGAAAAAATAATAAAATTTGCTAAAGGTAAGGCTTGAACTTGGAACCTCCCAAACATGCCTAGAACACTTAACCACAGTAGCAGATACACAGTTGTGTCAGATTTTATAGAAGCAGAAACAAAAAACTTTGGGGTGTTACAAATGTATATTCTAAAATAAAATTTTCCATGCAATATATATTCCAAAATCAAAGTTTCCATTGAATACAAAGATTCAATATAAAATTTGTTGATGAGCAGACAACGAAAAATGGGGGAAATTGCAAAATAATTTGGCAAGGATGTAGCTTTTTGTAACACCCCTAACTCGTGCCCGTCACCAGAACAGGGTTACGGAGCATTACTAGAGTTTTCAGAACATTTACAGATAATTCATGTCAATTACTATACATTTTTTGAAATTATTCATAACGTCCCTTAAATGGATCCTCGAGGCCCAATACTAGTATTAGAAACAAGTCGGGATTAAATCGGGAACTCAAAGAATTTTTTGCAAAATTTCTAAAATTTTTCCTAGATACAGGGCATACACGCCCATGTGGTCAAGGGACACGTTCGTGTGACCATAGGACATGCTCTTGCTATAGGCCGTGTTCGACCCCATGTAACTCTCTGACTTGTGCCACACAGCTAGCCACACGCCCGTGTGCTAGGCCAATTTAATTTTTCCAAAATTAAGTGCAGGTTTCACATGACCAAGACACATGACCGTGTTCTGGGCCATATAGCACACATGGCAGAGACATATGCCCATGTCTCTGCCCGTGTGCTCAATTTTGGGCATTCTGTTTCTCAAATTTAAGTTGCAGGAGACATACGGCCAAACCACATGCCCATGTGTCAGGCCATGTGTCACACATGGTCAAGACACACGCCCGTGTGTCTACCCGTATAGACAAAATAAAGTCAATTCCTAACTTTATTTCTTACCCAAATTTGCCAATAACCTACACCAAAACTTACAAGTATATAAAAGCCAATTCTAACATCTAATATGATATTTTATCATATGCATTCATGTTTATATTCTTACCCTTGTTTAACTTGTATGTTAAGCATAACTTGATCAACCATATTTAATATACTTAACACATAGGTATTTTTCATAATATAACCTTATAAATATACCAAAATAATTCATTACTAGCCATTCCAATGGCTAGTTTACAAACCACATTTATATGCCAACAATGGTCAAGTTACCTATACATGCTATTATACCAAAATAAGTTTACTATTTATACTAAAACAAGCTAGTGGATAGTGTGATGATGCTCCAACCAATCTCCAACCTTCGCAAGCTTCCGAGCACCATAAAATAGAGAAAATAAAACCTAGTAAGCATTTAATGCTTAGTAAGTTCGTATAACAGGAGTTAAAACTTACTAATTACATTTATTAATGTTAAGCATACAATTAACATGCTTTTCATCAATTTAACAAGTTTACCTAAACACATATACTCAATCAAGCAAGTTAGTCATATAATACATTTGTACATCAAATAAGCATAGATGAGCTCATCAGATAACCCTTCATCAAATAATTCAAAAGCATTCAAGTTTCTATTTATCTCATCATTTTTCTCATGTCGAGAGTTTTATCCATTGAATTATTGAAATATCGATGGATACTCAAATAGTACACTCAAGGTGTACAAATCTATAATTCATTAATTCATAATCAGGGGTACCTAGTATGGCACTTATTCAGGAAGCACACTCTCGAGCCACATATCAGAATGCTCAATGAGCCATGTAATCATGTAACAGGACACTTATCCGGGCTAATCAGTAAACTCATAAGAGTTTTATTCAGGGAGCTCATCAAGTGTAACACCCCTTACCCATGTCCGACGCCGGGACAGAGTACGAGGCATTACCAAAAACATACACAGTCATTCATGCAAAAATGAGCTATAAAATTTTTCTTCAAATAAATTTCATCCATACATACATAATTTTTTTCCTAATATGGGCCAACGAGGCCCAAAACAGCCATCGAAAAAGGATCGGGACTAAATCGGGAACTTTTAGAAAAGTTTAGGAAATTTTCCATAATACAGAGCCATACGCCCGTGTGAGACAGGGGACACGTCCGTGTGCTGTAACACCCCAAACTCAGCCTAGACTTTACGACCCAATTGATGTGTCACATCAAAGTGCTTTTTAAAACTTGAACTTGTTGGTGAAAAACCGTTTTTAAGTTAAACCCATTAGTTGATATTTCTTGAGAAAACTTGGTAAATTTCATAATTACCAATGATATTAACTTACCAAAACATTTGTTATCATTTATTTCTTAATCTGATTAAAACTGCGGAAGCTTCTCTAGTTGAAAGCCTTAAGGTTAAAAATGTATGTTTTTCTTTAAAACCGTTGATATTTTGAAAACTTGATGTTCCTACTCTAGCAATTTTAAAACACGAAATCAAAAGCCCAATTAAAAGTTAAACATTTCTCAAATGGTCTTATTACATAATTTAAACCCAAATATAATATCTTTGATTAAATTGAGTCATAACCAAATCATCTGCGCTCGTGTGGCCACCTTCGAGTCCTCACGGCTCCAAATCGTCTAAGGCTAGGGATTACCTGTACAGTTAAAAGAAAAGGTGAGTTTATGAAAACTCAGTGTGTAATCCCCTATTAGACAAGCGAAGAAATGCATGCATACAAGAATTGATGCGGGCACGAGCCCTATTCAAGAATAAAGTATAGTCTGAGCCTTAGCCCTATACAGTGATAGTGTGGGCCTAAGCCCAAAATAGTATTAGTACAGTGCAAGTATGCAATGTATCATACTCAGATACAATCATACATATATCATACACTCATCAATCAACCTACCTCTAGGGTATAATAGTCATTTTCATCCATTAGGGGTAAAATAGTAATTTTACCCCTTTAAGGGTATTTTGGTCATTTCACAATTTTAGGGTCTCGGTACAAAAAATGACCTCTCGGAAGGTCTACCGTTGCCTCGGCAACTTAGGTAACCAATATGGCCAAAACTGTGTAAATGGGCTCAAAGCCCATTACTCGGCCCAAGTGGGCCTACACGCTTGTGTGGCCCATTTAGCCAAAAATCCAGTAGCGACTATGTGACCACCGTAGCCTATTCCATTACTTATCACTTACTGCAAATTTCATCTGTGTGAGGCCCACGGGCCCATTGGGCCCACACAGCCCATCTTGGCCCAACAAGGCCCACAACGGCCCAAGTCCACCAGAAAGCTCGTGGAGGTCTCTACAGTCTACCACCCATGGTCGGTGGCCTCGATTTACCACACAAGCGTTCGTACACTCGTGAAAAGTCAAATGTCGAGGTTTCAAAATTTTGGCTTTTCGACTTTTGCCTAATCATAGTGATGTTGTGGGGTGTATACACCCCTCTTGGCTATTGGACAGTAACAGCATGGTGTACGGTTACACACCTATTTACGCAAAGAGCACAATCCCCACGAACACCAAGCTATATTCAAACACGTTAATCAGTTAGTCCTTAAACTTTCGGGTTACACCCCTCATAAGCCCTTTATCCCTAAAAAGGGTACAAGTTACCAACCTTGCTTGATCATGTACGGTTTACTATTCCTTTAAATCGGTGATCCTGCTCAACTTCCAAATCCTCGACAAAACTGCATCACATTCCAATACTCTTGTTTCCCATCAACCGAAAAATAGCTATAACCATAATGTCAGAGACTTACCACCACGTAGAAACGGAGAATAGATGAGAGGAGCAATCGGCCTACCCACACAAGAGTTGTACCCACAGAATAACTGAGGCAACACAAAAAGGTCACACCTTTATCAGGAAACCGCAATAGAGGGAGGTGTCAGATTAAACTATGAATGTAACCAAGAGAGAGAAGAAGAAATATCACTTACTTACACTAATCAAAGCACTAGTCCAGAATCGCCAAGAAGAAGAAGAAGAAGTCGCGAGGGAAAAAGAAGGTAAGATATTCGGCCTAGGGAACAAATACCAATTGAGAGAGAAAAAGAGAAGAGAATCGCCCAAACACAAGCTAGCAATAGAAAGAAAAAAAAAGGAACAGAGTGAAGATTAGATGGAAACGAAAGAGCCAAATGAGGGGGAAAAAGAAAGGGAGTTCAGCTAGGCAACCTAATTGAAGGAAAAGAGAAGAAGAGTAGTACGATTCGGCAACAAGAAAAAATAAAGAAGTTGAAAATAGAGGTTTTGGCAAGGCAACAAAATGTAACTCGAAGACAAATGTCTGTAAACGCAAAGGAGCCTAAATGGTCAAAATGCACCTCAGCTAACACAATTGCACAAAACCAAAAAGAAAAGAAAAAGAGCAAATGTCGAAACTAAAATGGCTAAATCCCATTCGACACTAATTGGTATGACCGAATAGGTACCCACACTTCCAATTTCGGCTACACTCCTCTCACACATCAACTCCTTGAAAATCTCCACAACACCTTCCTCAATCTTCTCCTTGAATCTCTCTCCTTATCACTCCACAAATCACTCCATAACAGCACCAAGACCAGTTCAAACTCTCACACAATAGAGTTCGAAACCACCTCAAACTCTTACCATCTCCAAATAGCAAAATAAACATCCCTTGCTTGCCATGGGATTCGAACCAAAGCTCTCTCAGCTGCCCCAACACACCACTTGCCACCAAGCCACAAGGCTTTTGTGTCATCAATCACAAGCAATTATTCATAAAGCCTAGGTGTCAGTGACCAGAATCATTTAAGAGCAAAAAATGAAATTTCTGCAAAAGCCAGAGTTTGAACTTAGGACTTCCCAAACATCCCCAAACACACCCAATTCACTCAACCACCACACCAAATATGCAATTTGTGTCAGACAATACAAAATTAAAGACTCCACATTTTTGGGGCGTTACACGTACTCTCGACACGCCTGTGTCCTCCAGCCGTGTAACTCTCTGACTATAACGTCAGCACCAATTTAGGGTCACACGGCCATATCACACGCCCGTGTGGCCAAACTGTGTGGTCAATTAAAATTAAATGAATTTTTCATAAAAAGGTGTAGACTCCACGTAGCCAAAGTACACGCTCATGTTGGTAGGCCGTGTCTCTCACACGGCCAAGACACACGCTCGTGTGTTTACTACAGAGCATACTGACTTGCAAAATTAGGGTGCAGGGGACACACGGCCATTTAACACGCCCGTGGGGTAGACCGTGTGTCACATACGGCCTAGACACATACTCGTGTGTCTACCCATGTGGATAATTTGAAGGCTATTTTCCAAGCCAATTGCCACCCTTAATCCCTCATGCACTTAAGCATATTTCATAGCATGCAACATGACATACTTAGACACTCAATATTCAACACCATAGCACTTTCACATCTTTATAATATCATCCTATTGCACATTCCCTTAATCACACCATTTGGAAGCATTCTATACAAACTTCATGCATATCAACTTAATTATCAAAATTTCAAGTTGCACATTTATAACTATTGTCATTTTAGGTTATTAAACAATTTCTTATCACTTAGTATTTAATCCATACATCTTCATATATTCGCCAAGCAATCATATTCCATATCAAGACAATATCTCATCATATATCCATCACACAAACCATATAGCATATCATCAAGGCATCAACACATGCATGCATGAACAATTAGATATTACAACCCAAGAATCAATCATGAGCCATATCACATGGCTATTACAAAATGAAGCATAAACATCATAGGCCTTCTCAATTTGGCCAAAATAACATGACACATATCACAAAATAACCAAGTCCCCTATACATGCCATACTCAAAATAACAAATTCACTATACCCAATATTCTTTTGATAGTGTGATCGAATGCTCTGACAACTTTCGATCCACGAGCTAGCTTGGCGGAACTACAAAGGATGGAAAAGAGAGGGGAGTAAGCATTTAAGCTTAGTAAGTCCACATGCAAATAATATGCAATATTAGTAAACCATAATCATACAAGATATAATAACATAACCACCAAGATTATTCACCATTCAAGCATTCTAGGTCATTTATCAAGTATTCATATATATATATGAATGTACTTTCTCATCACATATCATCATTTAACAAGGCATCACTCATGAGTATAACGTACGTACCTGTACATACCCGTAGCATATCATATAAATTTAATGCCCATCTTGGGACTTTCATCGCATCATCCATTATAATACCTGTTCAACACTCAGAATACTATTAGATACACGGAAACTTGCACATAAACATACGTAGCCGAAGCTACCTCATATCATGCAACACTCGCAATGGAGCTACTCACGGGCTTGCTCATATAAGCTATCGATCAAGGTGTAACTACACGGGCTACTCACAAAAGCTGTCAGGTATCCGACCACTCAAGGATTACCTAGCCACCATAGGACACACAAGACCATTGTCCAGAACTAAATCACATGTATCTCATCCATTATGAACTCGGACCACTCAACAAGCTCGGATGCCACATATATCATGAACCCAGACAACTCAACGAGTTCGGACTTCTTAATTCCTAGTGACATGTCACTTGTATCTTAGACTACTTCTAAGGTTCAAACGGGGTTTTGCTCACTTGCACATTGCACCTCTATTGTACTTGCTCGTGATGTCGTGGATAGCGACCATAATATCATTCATGCTTACAATAGTACTATTAGACATAGCATACATAATAAGTAATAAAATAATTATCACATAATGTTAACACAACATGACATACCATGTTGTCACATTATTTACACATGTAATTACCTCGGTACAAAAATGATGGTAATCGAGCTTAATCGTTCTATACTTTATTCTTCCCTCAATCAAGACCTAGTTCGCGTTTTTCTTGATCTATAATGCTAAATTTAAATTGTTTATTAATCACATTACTCAAATCGATCCATAATTCATGCTTTCATAAAATTACCTTGTTACCCCTATCTTTCCACTTATTTATGATTTAGTCTCTAGGCTCGCAAAATGAAATGCAAGCATTTTCTTGGTTACCCAAGCCTACCCGAACCTTTACTATGCTCATATCAGCCCATATTTTCCTTTATTTCACATTATTACTACCCACTTTTACATTTTTACAAACAAGTCCCTTTTTAGGTGTTTTCACTAAAAATCACCTAATAAAAGATGTTTATCATACATCAAACATTCATATTCCTCCATTAATCAACAAAATACATGCATGTTACACATGGGTCAAATTTCATACATGAACCTTAGCTCACAATATAGCTAGAAATGCATAGATCATGCTTCAAACATTTAAAAAATGAAAAGAATATTAAAAATGGGGCTAGGATTGACTTACAATCAAGCTTGAAATGTTGAACAAAACCCTAGCTATGGTGTCTTGCAATTTTTGGCAATGAGAAAAGATGATGGACACGAATTTTGACTTATTTTCCCTTTTTATTCTTTTATTTACCAAATGACCAAAATACCCTTAATGTTTTTCCTTCAAAATTTTCTTATACATGTCCATTTTTGTCCAAACTTTTAGAAATTGGTCAAATTTCTAATTACGACCTTCTAATTCATAATCTAAAGCAATTTCATGCTAAAAGCTTCTAGAATACAAGTTTTACATCTTATTTGTGGTCAATTAGACATTTTATGCATAGAATTTCTTTATGAAACTTTCACATAAGCATGCATTCATATCATAGACCTCATAAGAATTATAAAATAATTATTTCTATCTCTGATTTGTGGTCTCAAAACCATTGTTCCGACTAGGCCCTAATTCGAGATGTTACAACTCTCCCCCTATAGGGATTTTCATCCCCGAAAATCTTACCGGTAAAAAGGTTTGGGTATTGTTTCCTCATGGCCTCTTCGGGCTCCCTTGTAGCTTCTTCAACCCCATGTCTTTGCCATAGAACTTTCACAAGAGTAACACTTTTATTTCTCAACTAATTGACTTCTCGAGTCAAGATCTTAATCGGCTCCTCATTATAAGTCATATCCGGTCTGATTTCAACCTCTGTTGGTGCAATCACATGAGACGGATCGGATCTATATCGGTGCAACATGGACACATGAAACACATCGTGAATCTTTTCCAACTCAGACTACAAAGTCAACCGATATGCTATCGGTCCTATCCTTTCGGTAATCTCATACTGTCCTATAAAACGAGTGATACGATCATTCCCCGAAGTGCACCTAGCTCGAGCTAGGACCCATTAGTGCTGCCCCAAGGACCAATTACACGAGCTCGAGCCAAGCAATTCAAAGAGGCCATTTTGGCCTTAGTCCATCAAGTGTGGAATGAAACGTCAGCTGGACACATCGAGAGAACTTGGACCAGCTCCACAACAACACCTTGTAATGTCTTGCAAGCCGAACTTAGTTCAAGCTCAACTCTATGAGCTCGATTCAGCTCAATGAGCTCAAAATTCAGCTCGATTTAATTTATGCAATTTTATTAGTTGCTAGAATAAATTAAATGTTTTAGTTAAATTAGTTAGTTCAGCTCAAATAATTATTAAGTGTTTAATTTGTCAAAAATCTGGACATCTTAATTATGTGTTAAATGTGTTTTTATTTTAATACACGCATTTAATATGTCCTAGTTATTGCATGTTATTAATTTATTTAAGTCTATTACATGTTTTAAATATGTTTTAGAACCAACCGAATTAATGTGCAGGTTTAATGTGTCCTACTGCAGCCGAATTTATTATGTCTCAAATTAATTTAATGTGTTCATTTGATTTGTACAGCAGGTGTATGGATGGCTTAAAAGACTTGGTGTGCTGATGATTGGTTTCTTCCAAGCACCTATTTAGCCAAAGAGCAGCTGCCTCTTTATGTCCCCAAGCTAGCCGATTAGCTCCCCAAAGCAGCTTGAATGTTTTCACACCAGCTGAACATTCCATTCACACTTCAAGGCGGTTTAGTTTTGTGTTTTCACACACACAAGGGCTGTTTGAATTCGATTCACACTTTCCAGCCTTTTGCAATCTCCAAGATCCTCATTAATTCTCCAAGACCATCCAGCTGATCAAGGCAATTTAATTCTAGCCCATTAAAGCTTATGGCTGAACCTAGACAAGCCATTCAGCTCCCAAATGTTCCAAGCTCATTCTAGTTGAACATATTTCATCTAGAAGCTGTCCAATGACGTTCCAAATGGTTGGAGAAGCTTCCTGGAATTTCTTGAAGTTTTCTAGAATTTTCAGCTCCTTAAAAGCTGAAACTAAGTGACCATTTAGTTATCCATGTGACCATTCGGCTAGCCTAGTGTCTAGCTATAAATACTTAGCTATTTTCATGTAAAAAGAACTTTTGCCAATTTGAATGGGATTCTATTATTTTGGTGAGAATTCCTTCTCTCAAATTTCGTCCAAACACTTTGTTGGCTTATTTGTTAGTTAGTGGCATCAATCTTAGTCTTTTCTGAACTTATCACTCTAGTTCGAGTGTGGCGTTCTACCCAACCATACCTCTGGCTCTTACCTTGCTAGGTAACAGGTCAAGGTCCTTTATTCTTCATCACCTATTCACCTTAAGTAATATAAGTCCTGGGTCAGCACTTTTCTTTAGTGTTGGTTCGAACTTGACACTTAAGTTCATTTCACCATCCCATCTAAACTATCCAATTTACTTCTTTGTTAACCAAACCTAATCAACTTATACTTAGCCAATTTTTGAACCTATTTCCATCCCATTTCTTCATATTTAAACAAATACCTTCATATCTTGCAAATTGGAACGATACTTCTATGTTTAACGATCAGGCACAACTACGACTCCGCTCACTATTTCGAGGCGAGATCGTATCAATGAGGACTCAACTTGCCCTTTCTACCAAATCTCAAAAACTGTTTCCATGGAGATACTTTCAAGAATACTTTATCACCGATTTGATTCTCAATTTCTTTTCTTTTCAAATCCACATACGACTTTTGTCTATCCGAGGCCGCTTTCAAACAATCACGAATTACTTTCACCTTTTCTTCAGTTTCCTTAATCAAATCAATTCCATGAATCTTATTCTCCTTAATTTCAGCCCAGTACAAACGTGTACGACATTTACATCCATACAATGCTTCATAAGGTGCCATTTTCAAGCTCAACTGATAACTGTTGTTGTGGGCAAATTCAACCAACGATAGGTATTTTTCCCAACTACCCTAAAACTCAAGAACACAACATCTGAGCATATCTTCAAGTGTCTGAATTACTTTCTTGGATTGTCTATCAGTCTGTGGGTGAATAGCAGTACTAAAATTCAGCTTTGTACCCAAAGCTCCTTGCAACTTCTTCTAAAACCACAAAGTGAACCTTGGGTCTCTATCCGAAATAATCGACAAAGGTACTCCATGAAGTCTCACAATCTCGAAAACATACAACTTGACTAACTTATCAAGTGAATAATTAGGGCGTACCGGCATAAAATGAGCCGATTTAGTCATTCTGTCGACCACAACCCATACGACATCATTCCTTCTTGGTGTCAATGATAAGCTTGTCACAAAATCCATAATAATTTAGTCCCATTTCCATTCGGGAACCAAAATGGGCTGAAGTAAACCTGAGGGTACCTGGTGTTCGTCCATTACTTGTTGACAAATCAAGCATCTTGATACAAACTCGGATATATCTCTTTTCATACCGTTCCACTAATATATTTTCTTTAAATCATTGTACATTTTCGTGCTACCCGGGTGAACTAACATACATCTGTTATGAGCCTCACGCAAAATGTTCTGAATCAATTCAGTATTCTTCGGAACAAAAATGTTACTACAGAACCTCAAACAACCATTAGAGTCTGTCTGAATATCTGATTCACTGCTCAACTCACACTGAGCTTTCTTTGCCTGTAACTCTTTATCAGCTTGCTGAGCATCACAAATCTATTGTAGAAAAGTTGGCCTAGCTCTCAACTCTGCTAGAATTGCACCATCATGAGACAAGGTCAGTCGTGCGTTCATAATTCTCAAGGCAAATAAAGACTTCCTACTTAAGGCATCGGCGACTACATTTGCCTTACTAGGGTGATAATCTGTCACAAGCTCATAGTCTTTTAACAATTCAAGCCATCTTTGTTGCCATAAATTCAAGTCCTTTTGGGTCATCAGATACTTAAGACTTTTATGATCTGTATAAACATGGCATTTCTCTCTGAATAGGTAATGTCGCCAAATCTTCAAAGCAAATACAATGGTAGCCAACTCCAGATCATGCGTAGGATAGTTCTTTTCATGGGGCTTCAGTTGTCTCGAGGCATAAGCTACTACCTTGCCTTCTTGCATAAGCACACAACCTAGTCCACTCAAGGACGCATCACTATAAATCACAAATTCTTTCCCTGATTTCGGTTGTACTAACACTGGTGCCTCGGTCAATAACATTTTCAATTTCTCAAAAGCTCTGCTGACATATTTCTGACCATTCAAACTTGTCATCTTTTTGAAGTAATCTCGTCATAGGAGTGGCTATCATGAAGAATCCTTTCACAAATCATCTGTAGTAACTACCCAAACCCAAAAAGCTCCTAACTTCAGTTACATCTTTGGCGGTTTCTATTCAACAATAGTAGAAACCTTACTGGGATCAACTCGTATACCATCTCCTGAAACAATGTGGCCTAAAAATCTGACCTCTCGAAGCCAAAACTCATTTTTACTAAACTTGGCATATAACTGTTTATCTCTTAAAGTCTGTAACACTGTTCTCAAGTGCTTGGCATGTTCTGTCTCATCTTTAGAATAAATCAGAATGTCATCGATGAATGGCACAACTAACTTATCCAAATATGGCTGAAAGATTCGGTTCATTAAATCCATAAACATGGCAAGAGCATTCGTTAACCCAAATGGCATAACAAGAAACTCATAGTGGTCATACCTTGTTCTAAAGGCAATTTTTGGCACATCCGCCTCTTTAACTCGTAACTGGTAATATCCGAACCTTAAATCAATCTTAGAGAACCATGTCACTCCTTTTAATTGGTCGAACAAGTCATCAATCCTTGGAAGAGGAAACTTATTTTTAATTGTCACCTTATTGAGATGTCGGTAGTCAATGCATAATCTCATAGAACCGTCCTTCTTTTTCACGAATAATACAGAAGGATCCCACGGCAAGAAGCTTGGTCTCACAAAACCTTTGTCAGTCAACTCTTGGAATTGTAACTTCAATTCTTTTAGCTCAGTCGGGGCCATCCTATATGGAACAATAGAGATAAGTGCCGTCCCTGACATTAGTTGAATACCAAACTCAACTTCTCTAATCGGAGGTAAACCTGGCAACTCCTCCAGAAATAAATCTGCATACTCACATACAACTGGCACTGATTCAATCTTCAATTCGGATTCTTTTGTATCCAATATGTATGCCAAATAAGCATCATACCCCTTTCTCAAACACTTTTGAGCAGTCATCGAAGAAATTACATTTGGCGACTTATCTGCATCATCTGATTCAACCCGAAGAACCTCACCATTTTCACATTTCAATTCCATAACTTTCTGTCTACAATTAACTATAGCATCATGTAGTGTCAACTAGTCCATACCCAGTATGACATCAAATTCATCAAATGGTAACAACATCAAGTCGACCGAAAAACAATGATCTCTAACCATCAAAGGGCATTTCTTACATACTTTATCAACTATCACATGCTTTCATAACCGGTTTGACACCTTAATCATAAATTTTGTAGACTCAAGAGGTATATTCATACTAGATAACAATTTCGTACACACATACGAATGAGTAGAGCCAGGGTCTATCAAAGCAATAACACTAGTATCATAGAGAGAAAAATTACCAGTGATCACATCAAAAGAAGTTTCATCTTCAAGTGTACATATGGCATAGGCTCTAGCCGAAACCCTAGCTTTAGATCTCACTGCTGTATCTCGTGACACATTCTTACTATCGGACCCATTCCTGGCATTTCTCGAGGGTCTTCCCCTAGAAGTTGTGCCACTCGGTCTTGGACTTTGAAATCTTTCTTTCTCCATCATCTTGGGACAATCCTTAATAAAGTGGTCTAGAGAACCACATTTAAAATAAGATCCTTCACTCACCCTACAGTTGCCAGAAAGACGTCTACCACATTGCTGGCATTCGACCTTGGAAGGTTTAGCGTTACCCACACTAGCCGTAGATGTGTCCTGATATCTAAAGCCCAAATTCTGCTTTCTTCGGTTCCCGTATGAATGTCCAGTTGAAACAGACAAAAGAGAGTACATCTCTCTAGATTTCTTAGACTGAGATGGAAACGACTTACTCGTATGCCTCTTCCTTGTATCCCTAGCCTCAAACTCAGCTTTCCTCTTTTCTTTAATTAGTTCTTCGACTTTACAAGCCCATTCAAAAAGTACTACAAATTCCTTCAACTCAAGAATACCCACGAACGTCTTTATGTCCTCATTAAGTCCATTCTCTCTCATACTCATTAACTATCATACGACCCTGTTTCAAATCCAAAAATTCCTTGCACTTCTGAGCAATAAACCGTTCACTAATGTACTACTTTTGGAATTCCTCTTGAAATAATTCCCAAGTAACCCTCTCTGGAGGTACCACAGATATCAACGTTCTCCGCCAGTGTATGGTGCATCACTTAATAAGAATATGGCACATTTTAAGCACTCCTCGGGTGTACAGGATAATTCATCAAATATCCGTGTCGAATTTTCTAACCAGAACTCTACTCTCTCAGGGTCATCATTGGCATTTGCCTTCAATTCCTCAGCACCTTGCTTCCGAATTTTATCAACAGGTGTTTTAGAGAATCTCATGAAATCCATACTTTGAGGCATCACAGGTACGGGTTGAGGATTTGGGAGAGGTGGGGGAGGTTGAGTATTCGGGTTCGTTCAAATGAACTCTGTATACCATGCATTCATCATGTGGAGAAAGTCCTCTCTGCCTCCTTCTCCTCTATTGACAGTTTCGGGTCTACTCTCGGATGGCACCTCTCCTTCAGCTGGAGCATGCATGTTACTTTCTACATCATCCGCCACTGCTCTGTTGAGATCTATTTGCTATATGAAAACACATATTAATATTGTCAGGAGTCGTCACACAATCATTATATATATACGAAAGGCATGTATAGCTAGACTCAAATACACTAGGTTAGTCCGAGAATTGACTAAACCATAACTTTCATACCACTAAATGAAACACCCCTTACCCGTGTCTGACGTCAGGATAAAGGACAAGGCATTATCGAAAACATACACAGTCATTCATGCAAAATCGGGCAATAAAATTTTTCTTCAAATCAATTTCATTCATACATACACAATTTGTCCCTAATATTGGCCTACGAGGCCAAAATAGCCATCGAAAAAGGATCGTGTAACACCTTTAACCCGTATCTGTCGCCAGATTAGGGCTAAAGGTGTTACCAGACAAATCGAAACATTTTACTAACAATTCATATGCGGTATTCTCAAATTATATTCAAACATCCACAATAAGTCCCTCACTTAGGTCATCGAGACCTTAAACATGCATTAGAAAGAGGTCAGGACTAAACCGAGCACATACAAAATTTTTCAAAACTCAAACATTTTTCAAAGTTACAGAAGTCATACGCCCGTGTGAACGGGCCATGTGTCTCACACGGCATTAGATACGCCCGTGTGTCTAGGCCGTGTCAAAACAGGGCATACATACAGACTTATCCACATGGCCACCTGACACACCCGTGTGCCAGGCTGTGTAAAAATTAGAGAGGCTACTGACTTGGGTCACACGGCCAGTCACACGCCCGTGTGTCTACCCCGTGGTCGAAGCTGACTTGGCCACATGGCCTAGCACATGCCCATGTGTACGACCATGTGGTTTGCCCTGGGCTCATTTCAAAATGGCCTTCGAGTAGCACGGTTGAGACACACGCCCGTGTCTCTACCCTTGTGGGCAAAAATAGGCCATTTACAAGGCCATAATGCCACCCTATAAAGGTCCTCCCCACAATCAACAAATAGGCATCAATTGCATACCAAAATTTCAACCAACTCACATCCAAAACATACACTTTTCATGCCATTTTCTTATCAACCAATTACATGCTGATAATCTATACCAAACATATTACATACTTTTAGCATATACATGCCATACTTCAATATATACATTTTCAAAAGGTACCAAAATAGAGTTTGATAGTGTGGTGATGATCTTTGATGATCCCCGAGCTTCTAGTAGCTTTGATATCGATAAAGCAGTGCAAACACAAACAAAGTCAAAAGCTTAGTAAGCCATATACAAATAAACTTAACAATATAAACATATAAACATCATAATATACATATACTCCTTAGCCAAATGCTACCACAAACCACATAGCTCAAATACATTTCACATATTCTCCATTCATTTGCACATATAGCATATTTTCTCATACTTTTGTCACATATAATCACTAAATCACAAAGATACATATTTTTACCTTTCAACATCCAATATGATATACAATTTCAAACGTGCCTGAATCAGATACACATTTCATATAATCATTCATTTCTCGGAATGCCTGTTGAACCGTTTGGAAACATAAGGATACTCGGATAGCTTAGAAAGCTCGTACAATGCCAACGTCCCAGACGTGGTCTTACATGTAATCATATATCAATGCCACTGTCCCAGATAGGGTCTTACACGAAATCAAATATGATGCCGATGTCCCAGACATGGACTTACACATAAATCATAAGTCGATGCCAACATCCCAGACATGGTCTTAAACGAAATCACATATCGGATCCTATGTCATGACATATGTATCCTAACTAATCCTATGGTTTGTACGGGGCTTTTTAGACGTTGTTACCTTATCGAAACTTTCTTGGATATCACATATTGAGCTCTCATATAGCCATTCATCACAATTCAATGTCATATAAACATAAATAAGTCAACTCAAACACGTTTATTTGTATATTGACATACCTCGTACGGAAATGAACGGAAACGAGCGACTATTCAACGACTTTCGTTTTCCCCTGATCTAATTCCATTTTCTTTGGTTATTGATCTAAATCAATTCAAATTTAACTTATTCAAACTCACATTCATTCAAATCAATCCAAAAACACATGTTTATGGCATTTTACAAATTAGCCCTCATATTTTCACATTTTGACATTTTAGTCCCTAATTCACAAAATCACAAAATACACAAAATTTTCATACACTCATGTTAAGTCGAATTCTCCTAGTATTCATATAAGTCCATATATTTAATTTATTTTACATTTTAGTCCCTCAAAATCTCATTTTTACAATTTAGCCCAAATTACTCAAATTCATCAAAAATTCAAAGACAAAATATATTAACCCAACATCAAGCTTCCATAAACTATCATCAAACTTCATAAAACTCATAATTTCATCAATGGCTCAACTCAAAATCATCAACAATTTTAGAAATTGAGACATAGGCTTGATAGTATATAGAGCAACGATCGCAAAAATATAGAAATTATAAAAAAAGTAGAATAAAACTCATACCTTGATTAGCCAAATTCTTAGCCGAAACCCTAAACACATTAAACTTCTTCTTTTTCTTTTATTTTCGGTGCAAAATGGATGGTAATGGCCAATTTCATGTTTTTGTCTTATTAATATTAACATAAATATACATTTTACCCTTTTTGACCTTATTATGAACATATAATAAACACATAAATAATAGTCATTAATGTACATTAACCATGTTAATGGTCCATTTACAACATAACGACCTCCTATTTTAAAAGTCATAGCAAATAGGCACTTTTAACTAATAGAAGGCCACTTTTACATTTTATGCGATTAAGTCCTTTTACCAAAATAAGCGCACAAACAATCAAATTTTCATACAAAATTTTCACACATACTAATTCACATATAATAAACACGAAAAATAATATTAAAATATTTTTTAGGATCGAATTTATGGTCCCAAAACCACTATTCTAACTAAGGTCTAAACTGGACTGTTACAGATCGAGACTAAATCTAGAACTTTTAGAAAACTTTGGGAAATTTTCCCTAATACAGAGCCACATGCCCGTGTGAGACAGGGGAGAAGCCTGTGTGCTCTCGACACTCCCGAGTCCTCTAGCCGTGTAACTCTCTAACTATGACGTCAGCACCAATTTAGGTTCACACGATCGTATCACACTCCCGTGTGGTCAAACCGTGTGGTCAATTAAAATTAAATGAATTTTTCATAAAATGGCGCAGACTTCACACGACCAAAGTACACGCCCATGTGGGTAGGCCGTGTCTCGCATACAACCAAGTCACACGCCCGTGTCTTAGCCCATGTAACACCCCAAATCTGGCCCAGACGTTATGGTCGAATCCGACGTGCCACATTGAAGTTAAAAACCCATGTTTTATTTTGGTGTTAGAAATCGTCTTTTGTTAAGCTAAAGTGAATGGAAGCTGTGCACTAGGTAGGAAACCAGACGAAGAGGAGGTGAGTCCATCGAACTGCTTAAATACCAAGCTCTTTTGGATCCAATCCTAGACATGCACACCGCCATTGCCACACTCTAACATCATGTATATTTTTAGGTTACCTTTGTAATTATGTTCGTTTTAAAATAAAACATATTTAATTTTGGAAAACGTTATCATAGCAAAAGCCGTGTTTGTAATCGTGTTACTTTGAAATCAATTTATGTTTTTGAAAACGAACCCTAGATCTAGCCCATTTTGATAGTTAATATAAATTAAGTTCATCATGATAAAATATAAATCAAACCCATAAAAAAAATAATAGAGCAGCCTTATTACAACCCAAGATTAAATAGTAAATTAAATTAAACTAAGGAAAATCAGTCACTTATTTCAAAGCCCAAAAGCGATCACCATGGCCACTCTGAATCCCCTCCGGCTCCAAGTCACCCACGTCAAGGCCCACCTGCAAGGTTAAGGGAGGGGGGTGAGTTTGGAAACTCAGTGTGTAAGAGAAACCCATCCAAAGCCCAAGTCAGCTCAAGCCCGTTGAGCCTAAGCCCATTCAGTCAACAGTGGGTACTGGGTCGAAGCCCTTTTCAGAATACAGTAAACTGGGCCTTAGCCCCTTTTAAAATAACAGTATGGCCCGTAGGCCCATTCTAGAATAGAGTAGTCATATTCATGTATGCAAGCCCAACCCAGCCTATAACCAACCGCTAACTCCACCCGAACCAGCCCTACACTCCATGTAGGGAATAGCTCAACCCACCCAGCCCTACACTCCACAGTTGCAGCATTACTGCCAGTTATCAGTAAATTGAGGCAAAGCCTCCAGTACGTGGATAGGCCACTTTCAGTACTTCCTCCATCAATATCCTAGTCCCATGCATCAGATAAGATTAACATGGCATGCAGTAAATAACAACAGTCAAACATGTATTTCGGTCAACCTTAACCCTAGGGGTATTTCAGTAATTCCACTCCTTGGGGTAAATCTGTAAGTTTTCCACCTATAGAGGTATTTCTGTAATTTATCTATTTTAGGGTTTTCATGCATATACTCACTTTTCACTTATTATCAAAAACATTTACCGAGAGTTCTTATCGAATTGGTCCCGCTGGCCTATTATCCCAATTTTGGCCCATTAAGCCCAAAAATATAGAAGGCATAGAAATCTTGCACTCTGCGGTCTAAACGCTGTAGTTTACCAGAAACGTTAATCGGTTTACCTCACGAGCATTCGCACACTCGCAAGTCCACAAAATATCAATTTTTCGGCATTTCGACTTTTTGGTTTTTGCCGATCTAGACTAAGAGGGGTGTCAGTTACACACCTGTTTTATGACAATTTGCTGACAAGATCCACGCACGAACTACCTACAATTATATTACTACCGCGTTAATCTAACTACCGAAACAAACTATATAATAACTCCTTACCTTATTCGGCCATAACCCCTTAGGCACTAGCAATCCTACCTTTGTCGAGGTTTGTGACTAGACTTAGATCTCGTTGCTCCACCTGTCCAAGCCCTTGATCAGTAGCCTCTAGATCACCTTACTAACAAGACAGAACAGTTATCACAACCCCTTAGGGCTACAAGTCTAAGTCGACAGCCTCCCTAACCTTTAGGGGTTTCGGCTTTTCTCCAATACGAAATAAAGACTAGATTGAAAAGACTTACCACCGGTTCCTTCGGTCAATGATTCCAATTAATCTCTACTCAATTCTGATGCTGATCTAAGCCCTCAAATGGTAACAAAAGTCGAGCCTTCAGTGATCTCAACATTCGGCTAAGTCCCTAAAAGTGTGGGGTTTTCGGTTTTTGCTGGAACTGTGTAAAGAAAGATGAAATAGGAGAGTTTTGTTGTGGTCTAGTCGACAGAAACTTAAGGTTTAGAGAACTAGAGAGTCGTTCAAGAACGATGAAAAGGTTAAGAGAATTGGCTAGAAGAAATCGGCACAGAAGAAAGTATAGTTTTTGAGATTTCGGCTTTTTAAGGCAAATGGCTATGAAGGTTTTAGAAACGTCTGAAGAAAAAGATGGAGATGCACAGGTGGATAGAGAGATTCAGCTATAGAGGAAGAGAAGAAAAGGAAAAAGTTGATGAAGAGAGGAGAAAAGAAAGAAGAGGAGAATGGTTAGGAAAACGGCACAATTTCCCCCTAATGCCGAATTTATACTGGCACTTAACCTAGCCGAAATTTGCCCCCCTAAAGCACCCCTTGGCCGGCCAACTCTTGCTCCTCAAGAGTCTACCATTCGGCCAACACTACTCTCCCTAATCAGCTCCTAAATCCTCTCCTTTATTCCCTCCTTACTCAATCCCTTAAGCAATTTAAACTCCTCCTAGCAGACTTTCACTTCAGTTCCATTACCTACCCTTTTCTGTGCATAAAAATTAATATCATTAATTTGCTTACCTTGCGACTCGAACTTTAGTTCTCATTGGTCATCCACACGCCACTTTAATAGCCTTCCCTGTGGCGTCACATGCCACCTTGCCACATGCTTCCTTGTGTTTTATTTTACCCAATTAATGCTTAAAAGCCCAACCAACCAGAACCCCTTTTTCTTATGGAATTAAAATTAATTAAAACTACCGGGTTTTTAACCTAAGCTTGGGCCTTCTAGAGGCCCACTAACCTAAGTAAATCCAAGCCAAGCAGACAGAACACCAAAAATTTAAAATCTGCCAACATTCACAGAATTCCCGAAAATTGGTGCGTTACAACTCTACCCCCTTAAAGAAATTTCGGCCTCGAAATTTACCTGATCCAAATAGTTGAGGGTATTATTGACGCATAGTCTCTTCTGACTCCCAAGTAGCCTCTTCCCTTCCATGATTATGCCACAGCACTTCTACCAATGGAACCGACTTCCTTCTTAAAACTTTAACCTCTCGATCTAAAATTTGTATGGGTTCTTCTTCAAAGGTCAAATCAGTCTTTACTTCAATCTCCTCCATTGGCACAACTTGTGAAGGATCCGATCGATATCATCTTAACATAGACACATGAAAGACGTCATGGATTCTGTCCAACTCCAGTGGTAATTCTTACTGATACGCTACTGGCCCTACCCGTTTAAGAACCCGATAAGGCCCTATAAACCGCGAACTGAATTTGCCTTTCTTGCCGAACCTCAAGATCTTCTTCCAAGGTGAAACCTTCAAGAAAACCATGTCCCTAACAGTGAACTCAATCTCTTTGCGCTTTAGTTCAGCATATGACTTCTGTCTATCAGATGCCTCCTTTAAGCGATCTCTTACCAACCTAACCTTGCTTTCAGCATCTGCCACCAACTCTGGTCGAAGCAGTTGTCGTTCACCCAACTCTGTCCAACACGTAGGTGTACGACATCTCCGCCCATAAAGTGCCTCATACGGAGCCATCCGAATACTTGTTTGGTAGCTGTTGTTGTATGCAAACTCCGCCAATGGAAAGTAGTCCTCCCAACTACCACGAAAATCGATAATACAACCTCTTAACATTTGCTCCAAAATTTGAATAACCCTTTCTGATTGTCCATCTGTCTGTGGGTGAAAGGCGGTACTGAAATCAAAACGTGTACCCAATGCCTCTTGCAACTTCTGCCAGAACCGAGATGTAAACCTAGGGTCTCGGTCAGAAATAATCGACACTGGCACTCCATACAGTCGCACTATCTCCGCCACATACAACTTGGCCAACTTTTGCAGTGAGTAATCAGTACGAACAGGTATGAAATGGGCAGATTTCGTTAACCTATCCACAACTACCCACACAGAATCTTTCTTGGTGGGTGTCAAAGGTAGCCCACTCACAAAATCCATAGTTACTCTCTCCCACTTCCATAGTGGAATTTTCACTGGTTGCAGTAATCCAGAAGGCAATTAGTGCTCGGCTTTAACTTTTTGGCACGTCAGACATTTTCCAACAAATTCAGTCACCTCTCGTTTCAGTCCAGGCCACGAGTACACCTATCGCAGATCTCGATATAACTTATTCCCTCCAGGATGCTTGGCACAAGGTCCACCATGAGCCTCCTTTAAAATCAATTGCCTCAATTCAGGGTCTTTCGGAATACAAACTCTTCCACGAAAGCACAGAACTCCGTCAGTGTTCAGTCCAAATTCCTCATTCTCACCATTCTCAACTTGCCGAATCCGAAGAACTAACAAATCATCCTTCAACTATTTTTCTTTAATCTGCTCAGTCCAAATAGGCCTCACTTGTAACTCTGCTAACAGACTTCCATCGTCGAATAGACTCAACCGTGCAAACAAGGCTCTCAAATCAGTAACAACCCTTCGACTCAACGCATCAGCCACCACGTTAGCCTTACCTGGGTGGTACTCAATCGAACAGTCGTAATCCTTAAGCAATTCAATCCATCTCCTTTGCCTAAGGTTTAGCTCCTTCTGAGTGAACAGATACTTAAGACTCTTATGGTCCGTGTAAATAATACACCTATCTCCATATAAGCAATGTCTCCAAATCTTAAGTGCAAAGATGACTGCTGCCAACTCCAAATCATGAGTAGGATAGTTTCCTTCATGAGGCTTAAGCTGTCGCGAAGTATAAGCAACCACCCTACCCTCTTGCATCAGTACACATCCTAACCCCACATGCGACGCATCGTTGTACACAGTGAAGTCCTTCCCAGACTCCGGTTGAATCAACACTGGCGCTTCAGTTAGAACCTTTTTCAGATGGTCGAAAGCTTTTTGCTGCTTCTCCGTCCAGACAAATGCTACCCCTTTCCTTAACAGTTTCGTCAATGGTGCAGCAATCAGAGAAAATCCTTCTACGAATCTTCGGTAATAGCCTGCCAAACCCAGAAAACTCCGAATTTTTGATATTGACTTCGGTGGTTCCCATTCCAAAACTGCCTCAACTTTCCGAGGATCCACCCTAATTCCTTCAGTAGAAACCACATGACCTAAAAAAGTCACTTATCGCAACCAGAATTCACACTTACTAAACTTCGCATACAGTTGTTTCTCTCTCAGCACTTGTAGCACAATACGTAGATGCTCCTCATGTTTCTCCTCGGAGTATACCAGAATATCATCGATGAAAACTACCATGAATCGGTCCAAGTAAGGTTGGAATACCCGATTCATCAGATCCAGGTGCGTTCGTCAGCCCAAACAACATAACAAGGAACTCATAATGACCATATCGAGTTCTGAATGCTGTCTTATGAATATCCACTTCCTTTACCTTTAGCTGATGGTATCCAGATCGAAGGTCAATCTTGGAAAATACCGAAGCTCCTCTAAGTTGGTCAAATAAATCATCAATTCTTGGCAGTGGGTACTTGTTCTTTATCGTCAGTTTGTTCAACTGGCGGTAATCGATGCACATGCGCATTGTCCCGTCCTTTTTCTTCACAAACAGGACCGGTGCTCCCCATGGAGACACACTAGATCTAATGAAGCCTCTATCCAATAACTCTTGGATTTGAGCTTTCAGTTCCACTAACTCCTTCGGTGCCATCCTATAGGGTGCAATGGATACTGGAGCTGTTCCAGGCAGCAAATCAATTCCAAACTCAACTTCCCAATTCGGAGGTAATCCAGGAAGCTCCTCTGGGAAAACATCTCAAAATTCCCTAACAGTCCTGACGGTATCCACAGTCAGATCCCCAGTTTCAACTTGATTTACAAAAGCCAAGTACGCCTCGCATCCCTTACGCATTAGTTTCTCAGCTCTTAAAGCTGATACCACATTGGACAAGTAATCTCTTCGTTCCCCAATAATCATTACCTCTTCGTCCTCAGCAGTTCTTAACACCATCCTCTTAGCTGCATAATCCAGTGTTGCCCTATGCTTAGCTAGCCAATCCATCCCTAAGATCAGATCGAATTCTCTGAACGGCAACTCCATCAAGTCTCCACAGAAAATCCTACATTGGGTCTCTAAAGGCACCTCCCTGAAGAGTTTATCTACTTTAGCCGAGTGACCTAAAGGACTTACCACAGTTACCCCACACACAGTCTCCTCAAAGTGAACACCCAATGCCCCAGAAATGACATATGCAACATATGAATGAGTTGACCCCACATCTATCAGAGTAGTATAAGGGATACCAGAGATAAAAAATGTACCAGTTATGACATCAGGTGCGTCACCCTCCTCACGGCGACGAGCAACATATACCAAAGCTGGCTGACGAGCCTCAGTATTAACAGTACCCCTACCGGGTGCCCCACGTCCACGGCCATTACCACCACGGCCTTGGCCACGACCTCTCGATGACGGCGGTCCACCTCGCACTGGTTGGACAGGTTGCACAGCCCCTTGTTCAACCACTAGAGCCTGAGCTAGCCTCCTAGGACAATCCCTGATCCTATGTTCCTTTGATCCACAATGAAGACAAGCCCCAGAACGCTTCCAACATTCCCCCAGATGCATGCTACCACAATCTCCACAAGCTTGTGGTCTGACTATGTTCACCGGAACCGCTCGAACCTGTTCCTCCATCCTAGCTCTCTTAACATTTTAGTTCGCAGCACCAGCTGGTCCAGCACCCCTCCTGAACCAGTTTCGATCCCTGTCGCGGTTCTTTCGTTTGGCTTGCTTCACCTCTTCAGCTATCTTAGCTTTCTCTACCAGTGCAGCAAAATCGCGCTCTCTCTGCGGAGCTATGAGCACCCTTAGCTCATCCCTGAGGCCATCCTCAAAGCGAACACTGCGCTCATATTCGGTGGAGACAATGCCACTAGCATATCGGCTCAATCGTAAAAACTCTGCCTCATATTCAGCAACGATCTTACCACCCTGGGTCAGGTTCAGGAATTCCTTTCTTCGTGCATCCACATAGCTAGCTCTGACATATTTTGCCTTAAAGGACTGCTTGAATAGCTCCTATGTTACCCTCTCAGCTGGGGTACCCTCTCTCACAGTGATCCACCACTAATACGCCTCGTCCTACAGTAATGACACCGCCCCTTTTAACCTCTGCTCTACTGAGCAATCCAGGTCATCCATAATCTGCTCCATGGCTTCCAGCCAGTACTCTGCCACATTTGGGGCTACTCTAGGTATACCTCTAAAAACTTCCACTCCGTTGGCCCGGAGTCGCTCTGAAATGGACCCCCTATTCATGGGCCCGGCATTAGCTCCAGCCACCCTTTCCAAAACTCTTAACATGGCCTGGGATAGAACGTCGTCCCCCGCGGCCCGATCATACGGCTCGTTTTCACCCACCAGTGGTTGTGCTACTCCAGCGGCTATGTGTTCACAAGACGAAGATCCAGCTTGAGTACTACCTCGGCCTCGACCACAGCCTCTTCCCCGGGTAGCTCTCGTACTCATTTCGGTTTATCTTATGGAAATATAGTATAATGTTCAAGGCCTCGTACGAATTTTATGATATTAGTATAATGTTCAATTGTTTATTACAAGATGTCTTATGGAAATATAGCAGTTCAAGGATTGTTTTCGTAATGTCGTATTCTAGCTACAGTCTCATTTCTACCGCTTTACAGCCCTACCCTATCTAAAGTATCATAGTAGGGTCTCAATTCTATTCATAGCATTATATCATTATCACATAACGTAAAAAGAGTATACTTACAGACTTGGTGCTAGGGATTCAGTGCGCCACCTCTTTCTCCAATCCATTTAAAACTCAAAAACCATGTTTTTTATCACAAAAAATAGATGTTTAAAAATTTTGATTTGAAACACCCTTATTTTGAAACTCTTGATTTTAGCCCCGTTTTTAAAAAAACAGAAAAACTTGAACCATTTTAACATGTATACCTTGTAAAACATCTTTGAAAAGAACGTCCCAATACCTTTTCCAAAAATACCCTTCTTAGGCTTAAGTTTTCGAAAAGATTTTCGGACCCGATCCACAGCCGAGTTGTTGCAACTTGACTCTGATACCACTAAATGTAACACCCCAAACCCGACCCAGACGTTATGGCCAAATCCGACGTGCCACATTGAAGTTAAAAACCCATGTTTTATTTTGGTGTTAGAAACCTTCTTTTGTTAAGCTAACGTGAATGAAAGCTGTGCACCAGGTAGGAAACCAGAAGAAGAGGAGGTGAGTCCATCGGACTGCTTAAGTACCAAGCTCTTTCGGATCCAATCCTAGACATGCACACACCCATTGCCACACTCTAACATCGTGTATATTTTTAGGTTACCATTGTAATTATGTTCGTTTTAAAATAAAACATATTTAATTTTGGAAAACGTTATCATAGCAAAAGCCTTGTTTGTAATCGTGTTACTTTGAAATCAATTTATGTTTTTGAAAACGAACCCTAGATCTAGCCCATTTTGATAGTTAATATAAATTAAGTTCATCATGATAAAATATAAATCAAAACCATAAAAAAAATAATAGAGCGGCCTTATTACAACCCAAGATTAAATAGTAAATAAAATTAAACTAAGGAAAATCAGTCACTTATTTCAAAGCCCAAAAGAGATCACCATGGCCACTCTGAATCCCCTCCGGCTCCAAGTCACCCACGTCACCCACCTACAAGGTTAAGGGAGGGGGTGAGTTTGGAAACTCAGTGTGTAAGAGAAACCCATCCAAAGCCCAAGTCAGCTCAAGCCCGTTCAGCCAAAGCCCATTCAGTTAACAGTGGGTACTAGGCCGAAGCCCTTTTAGAATCTGAGAACCGGGCCTTAGCCCTTTTAAAATAATAACGGTATGGCCCGTGAGGCCCATTCCGAAATAGAGCAGTCATATTCATGTATGCAAGCCCAACCCAACCTATAACCAACCGCTAACTCCACCCGAACCCACCTACACTCCATGAGAATAGCTCACCACCCCACCCTACACTCCACAGTTACAACATTGCTTTGCGATTATCGATAAATTGAGGCAAAGCCTCTAATGCGTGGGACAGAGCCACTTTCGATACTTCCTCCATCAATATCCAGTCCTATGCATCAGATAATAATAACATGGCATGCAGTAAATAACAACAGTCAAACATGCATTTCGGTCAACCTTAACCCTAGGGGTATTTCAGTATTTCCACTCCTAGGGGTAAATCTATAAGTTTTCCACCTATAGAGGTATTTCAGTAATTTATCTATTTTAGGGTTTTCATGCATATACTCACTTTTCACGTATTATCAAAAACATTTACCGAGGGTTCTTACCGATTTGGGCCCGCTGGCCCATTATCCCAATTTTGGCCTATTAAGCCCAAAAATATAGAAGGCACAGAAATCTTGCACTCTACGGTCTAAACGCTGTAGTTTACCAGAAACGTTAATCGATTTACCTCACGAGCATTCGCACACTCGCAAGTCCACAAAATACCGATTTTTCGGCATTTCGGCTTTTTAGCTTTTGCCGATCTAGACTAAGAAGGGGTGTCAGTTACACACCTGTTTTATGACGATTTGCTGACAAGATCCACGCATGAACTACCTACAATTATATTACTACCATGTTAATCTAACAACCGAAACAAACTATATAATAACTCCTTACCTTATTCGGCCATAACCCCTTAGGCACTAGCAATCCTACCTTTGCCGAAGTTTGCGACTAGACTTAGATCTCGTTGCTCCACCTGTCCAAGCCCTTGATCAGTAGCCTCTAGATCACCTTACTAACAAGACAGAACAGTTATCACAACCCCTTAGGGCTACAAGCCTAAGTCGACAGCCTCCATAACCTTTAGGGGTTTCGGCTTTTCTCCAATACGAAATAAAGACTAGATTGAAAAGGCTTACCGCCGGTTCCTTCAGTCAATGATTCCAATTAATCTCTACTCAATTCTGATGCCGATCTAAGCCCTCAAATGATAACAAAAGTCGAGCCTTCAGTGATCTCAACATTCGGCTAAGTCCCTAAAAGTGTGGGGTTTTCGGCTTTTGCTGGAACTGTGTAAAGAAAGATGAAATAGGAGAGTTTTGCTGTGGTCTAGTCGACAGAAACTTAAGGTTTAGAGAACTAGAGAGTCGGTCAAGAATGATGACAAGGTTAAGAGAATTGGCTAGAAGAAATCGGCACAGAAGAAAGTATAGTTTTTGGGATTTCGGCTTTTTAAGGCAAATGGCTATGAAGGTTTTAGAAACGTCTGAAGAAAAAGATGGAGATGCACAGGTGGATAGAGAGATTCGGCTATAGAGGAAGAGAAGAAAAGGAAAATGTTGATGAAGAGAGGAGAAAAGAAAGAAGAGGAGAATGGTCAGGAAAACGGCACAATTTCCCCCCTAATGCTGAATTTATACTGGCACTTAACCTAGCCGAAATTTGCCCCCCTAAAGCACCCCTTGGCCGGCCAACTCTTGCTCCTCAAGAGTCCACCATTCGGCCAACACTACTCTCCCTAATCAACTCCTAAATCCTCTCCTTTATCCCCTCCTTACTCAATCCCTTAAGCAATTTAAACTCCTCCTGACAGACTTTCACTTCAGTTCCATTACCTACCCTTTTCTGTGCATAAAAATTAATATCATTAATTTGCTTACCTTGTGACTCGAACCTTAGTTCTCAATTGTCATCCACACGCCACTTTAATAGCCTTCCCTGTGGCGTCACATGCCACCTTGCCACATGCTTCCTTGTGTTTTATTTTACCTAATTAATGCTTAAAAGCACAACCAACCAGAACCCCTTTTTCTTATGGAATTAAAATTAATTAAAACTACCGGGTTTTTAACCTAAGCTTGGGCCTTCTAGAGGCCCACTAACCTAAGTAAATCTATGCCAAGCAGACAGAACACCAAAAATTTAAAATCTGCCAACATTCACAGAATTCCCGAAAATTGGTGCGTTACAGCCCATGTGTTTACTACTGAGCATACTGACTTGCACGACCATTCAACACATCCGTGGGACAGACCGTGTGTCACACACGGCCTAGACACATACCCATGTTTCTACTTGTGTGGACAATTTGAAGGCTATTTTCCAAGCCAATTGCCACCCTTAATCCCTCATGCACTTAAGCATATTTCTTAGCCTGCAACATGACATACTTAGACACTCAATATTCAACACCATAGCACTTCCACATCTTTATAATATCATCCTATTACACATTCCCTTAATCACACCATTTGGAAGAATTCTATACAAACTTCATGCATATCAACTTAATTATCAAAATTTCAAGTTGCACATTTATAACTATTGTCATCTTAGGTTATTAAACCATTCCTTATCTCCTAGTATTTAATCCATACATCTTCATATATTCACCAAGCAATCATATTCCACATCATCAAGACAATATCTCATCATATATCCATCACACAAACCACATAGCACATCATCAAGGCATCAACACATACGTGCATGAACAATTAGATATTACAACCCAAGAATCAATCATGAGCCATATCACATGGCTATTACAAAATGAATCATAAACATTATAGGCCTTTACAATTTGGCCAAAATAACATGACACATATCACAAAATAACTAAGTCCCCTATACATGCCATACTCAAAATAATAATTTCACTATACCCAATATTCTTTTGATAGTGTGATTGAATGCTCCGACAACTTCCGATCCCTTAGCTAGCTTGGCAAAACTACAAAGGATGGAAAAGAGAGGGGAGTAAGCATTTAAGCTTAGTAAGTCCACATGGAAATATTATGTAATATTAGTAAACCATAATCATACAAGATATAATAAAATAACCACCAAGATTATTCATTATTCAAGCATTCTAGCTCATTTATCAAGTATTCATATATAAAATAACCACTTTCTCGTCACATATCTTCCTTTAACAAGGCATCACTCATCAGTATAACATACGTACCTGTACATACCCATAACATATCAAACAACTTTACCTTCATTACCATGTCCATCTTGGGACTTTCATCGCATCATCCATTATAATACCCGTTGAACACTCGAAATACTATTGGATACATGGAAACTTGCACATAAGTGCCACATTAAACATACGTGGTCGGAGCTACCTCATAGCATGCAACACTCGCAATAGAGCTACTAACGGGCTTGCTCATATAAGCTATCGATCAAGGTGTAACTATATGGGCTGCTTACAAAAGTTGTCAGGTACCCGACCACTCAAGGATTACCTAGCCACCGATAGGACACATAAGACCATTGCCCAGAACTAAATCACATGTATCGCATCCACTATGAACTCGGACCACTTAACGAGCTCGGATGCCACATATATCACGAACCCAGACCACTCAACGAGTTCAGAATTCTTAATTCCTAGTGACATGTCACTTGTATCCTAGACTATTCCTAAGGTTCAAACGGGGTTTTTCTCACTTGCACATTGCACCTCTATTGCACTTGCTCGTGACGTCGTGGATAGCGACCATAATATCATTCATGCTGACAATAGTACTATTAGACGTAGCATACATAATAAGCAATAAAATAATTATCACATAATGTTAACGCAACATGACATACCATATTGTCACATTATTTACACATGTACTTACCTCGGTACAAAAATGATGGTAATTGAGCTTAATCGTCGTATACTTTATTCTTCTCTCGATCAAGACGCGGTTCACGTTTTTCTTGATCTATAATGCCAAATTTAACTTGTTTATTAATCACTTTACTCAAATTGATCCATAATTCATTCTTTGGTAAAATTACCTTTTTACCCCTATCTTTCCACTTATTTACGATTTAGTCCCTAGGCTCGTAAAATGAAATGCATGCATTTTCCTGGTTACCCAAGCCTATCTGAATCTTTACTATGCTCATATCAACCTATATTTGCCTTTATTTAACACTATTACTACCCACTTTTACACTTTTACAAACAAGTCCCCTTTTTAGGTGTTTTCACTAAAAATCACCTAGTAAAAGATGTTTCTCATGCATAAAACATTCATATTCATCCATTAATCAACAAAATACATGCATGTTACACATGGGTCAAATTTCATACATGAACCCTAGCTCAAAATATATCTTGATATGGATATATCATACTTCAAGCATTTCAAAAATGCAAAGAATATTAAAAACGGGGCTAGGATTGGATTACAATCAAGCTTGAAATGTTGAAAAAAACCCTAACTATGGTGTCTTGCAATTTTTGGCAATGAGAAAAGAAGATGGACAAACAATTTTGACTTATTTTCCCTTTTTATTCTTTTATTTACCAAATGACCAAAATACCCTTAATGCTTTTCCTTCAAAATTTTCTTATACATGTTCATTTTTGTCCAAACTTTTAGAAGTTGGTCAAATTTCTAATTAAGACCTTCTAATTCATAATCTAAAGCAATTTCATGCTAAAAGCTTCTAGAATGCAAGTTTTGCATCTTATTCAATTTGGTCCTTAAAAATTCAATTAGACATTTTATGCATAGTATTTCTTAATGAAACTTTCACATAAGCATGCATTCATATCATAGACCTCATAAGAATCATAACATAATTATTTCTATCTCAGATTTGTGGTCTCGAAACCACTAGTCCGACTAGGCCCAAATTCGGGATGTTACATCAAGCTTATCAGATATCTCCAAAGAGATAATATTAGGGAGCATCGGATAAGATAACAGGAAGTTCAAGCGAGCCATGTTAGGAAGCTCATAAGAGCCTATATCAGGACGTTCACAAAGAGCTGAGATAGTGTGCAACACATACTAAATCACTATTGATCAGGATGCTGCAGGAACTATACATCAGGATGCTCGAGAGGGCTATATCATGATTACTTGTCCGAGCTAAATCCTATCCGCAACCTATGCAGAATCACATTCACATACGGGAAATCATACATATCCATCGATTTTCATTATTCCAACGGAACTTAACATTTTAAATACATTTCCAATCATGTAATCCTTTCATGTAATTATAACATTCATATAAATCATATAAACATATATCATGTTCAATTCATATTCAACATTCAATTGAAACATATTAATATGCATAATTAAGTTACACGAACTAACCTCGATAATCGTTCGTATAAGAAAATCTACTAATCCGAAACTTTCTCTTTTCCTCAATCTAGCTTTGAATTTGAGTTATTCGGATCTATACAAATGAATTTAATCATCAATTTAATACAATTCATATTCAATTATATTCAATTTACACTCTAGACAAAATTACCATTTTGCCCTTAAACTTTTCATAAATTCCAATTTTGTCCCTAGGCTCGGAAAATGTAATTCATGCAATTTAATCCTTATTCCAAGCCTAACCAAAACTTTAGTATAAGTTTTACAGCACATGTATTTCACAAAATTCATAAGTTTTCTACAACTTTTCAATTTAGTCCTTAAATCATGTTTTCATCAAAATTCACTTTGTAAAAGTTGTTTATCTATCAACAACCTTTCATATTCTACCATTAATTTCAAATTTCCAGCATATTCATCCATGACAATATTTCTATACTTTGTTAACTTTTCAAATTAATCATTAAAATGGATAGATTAGACTATCCCGATCTCAAAAATATAAAAATTACTAAAAACGGGGCTTGAATACTTACCCAATTAAGCCAAGAAAGCTTGTTTTCTCTTTTCTAGGGTTTCCATGGAATGTTTGGGGAAGAAGATGATATAAAATGATTTTTATTTCTTATTAATTATTTATCATCCATTAATTTTCTCATTTCAAATTTAGTCCTTACCCTTTTCTAAATTTCCATGGATGAATCATCAAAAATATCTACAAACTTTTCTTTAATGGTCTAATTACCATATAAGGACCCTAAGTTTTGAATTTCATAGCTATTTAATCATTATAGCTATTAGAATTCAACTTTTGTATTTTATGCAATTTAGTCCTTTCCGTAATTAAGCACATAATCGATAAAATTTTCTTATCAAAAATTTCATATAACGTTCCTATCATAATATGGACCATACAATAATATTAAAATAAAATTTATTTTTGGCTCGGATTTGTGGTCCCAAAACTACTGTTCTGATTTTACTAAAAATGGGTTATTACACTTCTACCATTTCCGTACAAACCAATTGGTATTGCAGATAAAATTATTTAAAAAAAAACCTTTCAATTCTATGGGATCTATCTCCTTAACCCAATGACAAAAAAAAGGCATTTAACCAACCCCATGTTTACATACCAAACACATTGCACAAAAAACCATAATTCCTCAAAAGAATTGGCCAAAACATTTAGACAATGGTTCAAAACATCATCTAAAAAGGTATTAAAATTTCAAGCCTTCAATCATTCCTTGTTCTTGTTTTGGCTATTTCTTTCTCTATACAGAAATCGATTATAATGTTTTCTTGACTGAGTTGAATTACCATTCTACCTTATTTAGTTATTTTTGGCATCCATTTTACAATTACGATAGCTGGAGCTTTGTGACATTGAGGTTGTTGTTTATGAGTTTGGTTGATTTGAAAGTGTTGTCAAATTCTTCCAAAAGCTCTTTTGATATTGAATAAAAATGAAATATGTTTAATTATAAATGAACCTTGGTGGTTAGTATCAAATTAGATAGTTTAAGGTTAAGATGGACATATAGGCAGTTTTAGTATCCTTGTAGCAGAAGATTCATACTGAGGTCCTTAAGGTTGAAGTTGTGATGCAGAAGCTTAAGATTGAGTAGATGGTTGAACATATAAAGGTTTAGGTTATGGTGTTGTAACTTGAGATTCAACAACTATTGAAACAAATAGAAATGAAGCTTGAGGTGTTGTAGCTTAAGGTGGAATAGCTTGAGCTTCTGAGTTTAGTTTAACAACTTGAGCTCGAGTTGTTTCACATTGAATTGGAGCTTATGGTATGGTAGCTTCAAATTAAGGTTGAGCTGGAGTAGGTGTTGTATCTGATGCCCTAATTGTAGTATATTCATTTGTAAACTTTTATTTTTTTCAAACAGATTGGTTTAATAAAATTATTCACGAATTACATTAATACCTTTTGTATCTTGCCCTCAATGGTTCTTTCATGCAAAGAAAAATAGAAGCAAATATTAGCTCACTAGTTATCTAATGTTTAACAAATACTGTAACACCCCTAACCCATATCCATCGCCAAAACAAGGTTACGGAGCATTACCGAAGTTTACAGATCAAATAAACAGACATTTCATATCATATAACATTCATGTTAAAAACCAATTGAAAACAAACATATTGTCTCTTCTGCAAGCTCTTGAGGCCCAAAATACGCATTAAAAACAAGTCGGGACTAAATCGGGTACTCAAAGAATTTTTTTAGAAAACTTTAAAATTTTTCCAAGCTGCAAGGGTCACACAACCGTGTGACTCACATGACCAAGAGACACGCCCATGTCTTCGATCGTGTGGACATTCGAAATAGGGATACATGGCCGTGTCCCACCCCATGCCTGTGCCCGTGTAACTCCCTGACTTGGACCACATGGCCAAGCCACACGCCCATGTACTAGGCCATGTGAGCATACTAACTTGTGCAATTTAAAAGGATACAGGGGACACACAGCTGTGTCACCTGGCCATGTGTCACACACAGCTGAGACACACGCCTGTGTCTCTGCCCATGTCGACGAAAATAGGCCATTTTTCAAGCCACATTTCTCACCCAATTTGGTACCAACCTAAACACAAAAATTTTCACATCAACAAGCCATAACAAGGCATTCAAAATAAGCCAAAATCAAGTCTTAAACATGAAATATCACCATATACAACCAATATGCCCTTAGACACCTCAAATGACAACTTAAAGACATGTCAACCAAGTATCTCAACTTACCAAAATTACCAAATTCATATATGCATATTCAAACCACATTTTACTTTCTTTCATTCTACCATATCAATCACACAATCAAACGTGATAAGGTCACTTATATATATGCATCAAAATATACCAAACACAAGCCATATAAGTGACTGATTTCAACAAAAAAATTATATGCCGACACTAGCCAAATTAACCTATACATGCCATTATAACCAGAATTAATTTACTAAAAGTACCAAAAAGGAAAAATGGATAGTGTGAAATAGCTCCAACCAGCTTCCAACCCGTGCGAGCTTTCAAATTATTATAAAAGATGGAAAATAACATAGAGTAAGCATTTAAGCTTAGTAAGTTCGTATAACACAGAATTTACTTGCCATATATCCATAAAATAGGCAAGTAAACAAAGCATATCTCAACCAATTTGGCCAAAAGCCTAAACACATGATCACCAACATATTAGCCATGAAAATCACATATAAGATCCAGCACACATGGTTGAATTCATCAAATAGTCATATTTCATGTAGTTCATGTAAATACCAATAATAGTTCATATCAAACTCATATAATCTCGTAAAAGAACTGTGCATGTTGAACCATTTAGAATATCGCTGGATACACGGGTAGTACACACAAAGTATACTTAATTGTAATCCATCAATTCATGCACATGTATGCTCATATGAGCTGTAAACGATAAGCTCCTCCCAGTTGAATAATGGGAAGCTTATCTAAGCTGAATAACGGGAAGTTCATAAGAGCTGAAATTGGTGACCCTAATGACATGTCATTTGTATCCTACGGATTCCTAAGGTTCAAACGAGGCTCGTTAATTGTCGAATATACAATCTGTATTTATTCAAGGCAATTATACAATTCACAAACAAATAATTTAATTTAAAACATATAAATGTACAATTTAATTACACGAACTTACCTCGACAAGTATACGTAGATCCGAAGGCGACTAATCAAATTTTTTCTCTTTGCCTCAATCTAACTCTGTACGAGGTCTGACAGGATCTATATGAATGAATTTAACTCATTTCAATATAATTCTCATTCAATTTAATCCAATATGGAATTTTGGCAAAATTACCATTTTGCCCTACACTTTTAATTCATTTGTAATTTAATCCCTAGGCTCAAAAAATGAAATTCATACAATTTAATCCTTACTCAAGCCTAGTCCATTTTATACATATTAATAGTAGCCCATATATTTCACAAAATTCACAAATTTTACCATAAATTTATCATCTTTTTCAATTTAATCCTTAATTGATAATTCCATCAAAATTCTCTTTACAAAAGTTGTTTATATAACAGTTTTGCAAATTAATCCCTGAGCTAGCTAGATTAAGCTACTATGATCTCGGAAACATAGAAATCATCAAAAACAAGACAAAAATACATATCTAATTGAGCAAAATAAGCTTGTCCAAATTCAAGCTTCCATGGCTAGGTTTCTTTCTTCTTCTTTTTTTCGGTGGAAGATGATGAGAATATATTGTTTTATTTTATTTATTATAACTTTAATCACTAATTTCAAAAATTAACCTTAATATTTCATTCAATTTCCAATGATGACTATTCATACTTATCCACTAAACACTTTAATAGCCTATTTACTTTATAAGGAACTCCAATTTAAAATTCTATAGCTATTTAATACCTTTAGCTATTAGAACTCAACTTTTACACTTTACGCAATTTAGTCCCTTTTATTAAATTAGGCATGTAAACAGTAAAATTTCTTAACGAAATTTTTATACGAAATTTCTATCATACTATAGACCATAAAATAATATTAAACTAAATTTTCTAACTTAGGATTTGTAGTCTTGACACCACTGTTCTGATTTCACTGAAAATGGGCTGTTACAAATATGAAGCGGTATTACGCTGTCGGATCGTAATACAGAATGACAACTTATATTACTAGATGAACCTAAACATGTCATCTATAACAACCCATTTTTTAGTGGTGTCGAAAATAGTAGTTTTTGAACCTCGATTTGTGACGATCTTGTCAGTAAATATTATTTTATAATATTTATGAGTCTATGATAGAATTATATTAAGTTCTGGTCCAGAAATATTAGTGATTGAATAGTTAATTATGATATAAGGACTAAATTGTAAAAATCGTAAAACTTAATCGTTATTTAATTTTATTAGTTAAATGGCTTAAATATTAAACGTGCAAGGATTTATATGGTAAATAAACCATAATGAATCACTATGGACGTTTAGTGAATTATTTCTATGTATTTTTATATTTTAAAATTTTAATTTGATTAATAATTATATGATAAAAATAAGAAAACCAAGTCATCATCTTCGCTTTCTTTTTGTTCCATCCAAAATCATCATTTCTAAAGCTTGGAAATTTTCGGTCTAGCTTCTCCTTTTGCATGGTGTGTAAACAAAGGCCATTTTTGTTGTTGTAAATTTTATGTTTTTGATATCATTGTTGTAACACTTCTAACCAGTAACCATCGCCGGAATAGGTTAAGAGGCATTACCAGATTTATAGCTCAAATCAAAACCATCGTACAACAAATATCATCTCATTAATAATGAAATTCCTTCAGTCACATTCAATAATCATATAAAATTTAGTACACAATACTTAAACATGCATTCGGGACCCATTTGATAACATATAAAAGTTTCATAACTTATAAAAAAAATTCAACTTTTAAAAGGTCACACGCCCGCGTGAACAGGCCGTCTGCCTCACACAGTCGAGACACACCCTTGTGTCAAAGCCGTGGCAAAACAGGGCATAGCTACTGACTTGCTCACACGGCCAGACCACACGCTCGTGTGTTTACCCTTGTGCTATGCACACAACCATGTTCAGGCCATGTGCTAGGCCGTGCCAAAAATAGGGGGTATTCTGTTTGTGACATTAGCATACCAATTAGGGTCACACGGCCATACCACATGCCCATGTGTCTAGCCCGTGTGTGAGCCTGACTTACAACTGAAGGGTACCCCAAGGGATACACGACCGTGCAACATGACCATGTGTCGCACACGGCTGAGACACACGCCCGTGTCTCTACCCGTGTGGACAAAAATAGGCCATTTGAATAGCCAACTTGCCACCCTAAATGGGTTCAACCAACAAGCAAAGAAAACAAGCATAATTTTACTTCTAATTCAACCAATAATTATGATATAGCATTCATCATTTATAACATAACAATACAAACCATTTCCCTACTCATAAACCTTACCAATTCATGCTAAACACAAGGTAAATTCATACCAAAACATTTTCTTCCATACCTCATTAAATCTCAAATTAAACTTACCAAGACTTACCAACTAAAACATACCACCTTTGCAACTTATCATCATATACTATAAGTCATTCACAACTATGAGCTCAATCACAAATTAGCCAAATCACATAGCTAAGCATATCTAGCACATAACATATTTATCCAACTACTAGCCTATACATGCCATACTTTAAAAAGATATGCATTTTCAAAAGTACCAAAATGAGATTCGATAGTGTGGTGACGATCCTTGACGATTCCCGAGCTTGTTGTAGCTTCGATATCTAAAAACAACGCAAACACAAAAAAATAAGCTTTCAAAAGCTTAGTAAGCTTGTACTAAAACCATCAAACAATATATAAAAACACATCAATACATAAGTATTTACACATTTTCAATCCATATGATCATATCAATTCAGTGAATTTAACATACACAATATCATCTACTACTTAGGTATCGCACATACCTGAATCTCCCCGTACTTATTCAATTTCATACTTACCTCTCATTGAATATTATAAGACTTTCAATCAATTACTCGTACTTTAAACATCCGCACACTTAGTGCTAAAAAGGTTAGCCAAAACTAGAACAATTTCGCACACTTAGTGCCACCTCAATTAACTGAAACTAAGTCGGTATCGCACACTTAGTGCCTCAAGTAGCTGAAGCTAGTTTAGATTTCACACTTAGTGCCAAATACTTTCAATCCATCATCATATTCATCTAGCTCAATTATATATACATCTATGCATATTCCAAAATAGCAGCATGTACTTATAATATCATGCTCTACGTACGAAATTACCTCATACTCGAAGTTGTTGACTCGAACGTTTATTCAATAATCTTTGACTTTCCTCGATCTAAATCCGAACTCCTCTTTTCTTGATCTATAAGTATTCAAAATTAATCTTTTTTATTCACCAAGTCATTCAAAATAGTCCATATACACACAATTAGGATATTTTGCAAAATAGCCCTCAACATTTTCACATTTCCACACTTTAGTCCCTAATTCACTAAATCACAAAATCTACAAAATTTTGCTTGTACACAAGCTTAGCCGAATTTTCATGACTCTCATAAAAGTCCATACATTTCATTTATTTCACATTTTAGTCCCTCAAAATAGCACTTTTACAATTTAACCCAAATTACTCAATTTCATCAAAAATCCAAAGACAAAACATTTAAACCCAACATCAAGCTTCCATAATTCACCAACTAACATCATAAAGCTCATGAATTCATCCATGGCACATTTCTAAATCATCAACAATTTCATAAATTTTAGCATGGGTTAGCTAGAATACTTAACAACGATCACAAAAACGTAGAAATTATCAAAAACTAAAACAAAAACATACCTTAATTAAGCCAAAATGAGTGTCGAAACTTAAATCTCTTCAACTTAGGTTTTTCTTTCCTATTTTCGGTGGATGAACTCTAATAATGGATGAAATATGTTTGTTTTATTTTATTACACATTATATGTCATTTACCTACTTTGCCCTTATTATTAACATATAAAAATCCACCTACTAATGCCTATACTTGTCCATGCATTAGTACAACGGTCCAATTGCACCATAAGGACTTCATACTTAAAAAGCCACATCAAAAAAGCACTTTATCAACTAGCAAACAACTTTTACATTTTACGTGATTAGGTCCTTTTTGCAAATTAAGCACACAAACAGTTAAATTTTTACACTAGACTTTCAGACATGTCAAATCACTTACAAAAGGCACATAAAATAATATAAAAATATTTTTTTGACTCTGATATGTGGTCTTGAAACCACTATTCCTACTAGGATCAAAACCAGACTGTTACAGTTCTCCCCCTTAGGGATTTTCGTCCCCAAAAATCTTACCATTAGACAGATGTGGATATTATTGTCTCATAGCATCTTCAGGCTCCCACGTGGCCTCTTCAATACCGTGTCAATGCCACATCACTTTAACTAACGAAATTTTCTTATTTCATAACTCTTTAACTTCACGAGCTAAGATACGGATCGGCTTTTCTTCGTAAGTCATATCAGATTGAATTTCAATCTCAGATGGAGGAATTACATGTGAAGGATCAGATCTATATCGTCGAAGCATCGATACGTGAAATACATTGTGAATCTTTTCCAGCTCTGGCGATAACAACAATCTATATGCAACTGGCCCAATACGCTCGATAATTTCATACGGCCCGATGAACCTCAGACTCAACTTGTCTTTTCTACCAAACTGAAGCACTTTATTCCACGGAGACACTTTCAAAAACACTTTGTCGCCAATCTCAAACTCAATGTCTTTTCTTTTCAAATCTGCATATGATTTTTGACGATCAGAAGCTGCTTTCAAACTATCTCTGATTACTTTCACTTTCTGTTCAGTTTCTTTTATGAAGTCAACCCCGTGAATCTTGTTTTCGCTGAGCTCGGTCCAATACAAAGGTGTATGGCATTTGTGACCATATAAAGCCTCGTATGGTGACATTTTAATGCTTGATTGAAAACTGTTATTATATGCAAATTCAATTAAAGGTAGGTATTGTTCCCACGTCCTTTCAACTCAAGAATGCAACATCTCAACATATCCTCAAGTATCTGAATAATCCGCTCAGATTCGTCGTCCGTTTGCAGATGAAAAGCAGTACTAAAGTGCAATTTAGTACCCAGAGCATTTTGCAACTTCTTCCAAAATCATGATGTGAATCTCGGGTCTCTATCTGACACTATCGACAATGGCACACCATGCAATCTCACGATATCAAAAATGTATAACTCAGCTAATTTATCAAGTGAGTAATCAGATCGAACTGGAATAAAATGAGCTGATTTTGTCAAACGATCAATTACAACCCAAATTGCATCTTTCTTTCTCGGAGACAGGGGCAAACCTGAAACAAAGTCCATAGTTACTCGATCTCATTTCCATTCCGAAACCATAATCGGTTGTAACAAACCTGATGACACCTGATCTTTAACTTTAACTTGCTGACAGATCAAACATTTAGAAACAAAATTAGAGATATCTCTTTTCATTCTAGACCACCAATAATGCTGTTTCAGATCGTTATACATTTTCGTACTACCTGGATACACCGATAAACGAAACTGTGAGCATCACTCAGAATCATGTGAATTAATTCAGAAATTCTCAGAAAAAAATTCGATCTCGAAACCTTAGACAACCATCTTTATCAATTCTGAATTCTGAATCAGTCTCTACATCATACTGAGCTCTTTTAGCTAAAATCTCATTATAAACCTTCTGAGCTTCGATAATTTGATGTAAGAAAAAAGGTCTTGCTTTTAATTTAGCTAAAACTGAACCATCATCTGATAGAACCAAATGAGCATTCATCGTACGCAAAGCAAACAATGATTTTTGACTCAAGGCATCAACAACAATGTTTGCTTTTCCCGAATGGTAATCAATCACAAGTTCGTAATCTTGTAACAGTTCTAACCATCTTCTTTGTCGCAAATTTAAATATTTCTGAGTCATTAAATACTTCAAACTTTTATGATCTAAATACACGTGACATTTCTCACCGAACAAGTAATGGCGCCAAATCTTTAAGGAAAACACAATCGCAGCTAACTTAAGATTGTGCGTTGGATAGTTCTTTTCCTGCGGCTTCAACTATCTCGAAGCATAAGCAATAAGTTTTCCTTCTTGCATTAGAGCACATCCCAGACCAATTAATGAAGCATCACTGTAGATCACAAATTCTTTACCTGATTCAGGTGGTACCAATACTGGAGCTTCAGTCAACAAAATCTTCAACTGATCAAAACTGTTCTGACATTTTTCAGACCACTCAAGTTTCACATCTCTTTGTAGTAGTTTTGTCAACGGAGTCGCGACCATCGAAAAACCTTTCACGAATCTTCTATGGTAACCAGCAAGTCCTAAAAAACTACGGACTTCAGAGACGTTCCTCGGAGGTTTCCAATCCAAAATAGCTAAAATTTTGTTTGGATCAACCTGAATACCAGATGCTGATACAATATGACCCAGAAAACCAACTTCTCGCAACCAGAACTCACATTTACTAAACTTCGCATACAACTGTTTATCTCTCAAAATCTGTAATACTATTTTCAGCTGCTTGGCATGTTCAGATTCATCACGTGAATAAATCAATATGTCATCAATGAATACTACAAAAAATTGATCTAAGTACGATTTGAAAATTCTATTCATCAAATCCATAAAGATAACAGGTGCGTTAGTCAATCCGAAAGGCATAACTAAGAATTCATAGTGACCATACCTCATTCTAAAAGCATTATTCGGAATACTAAATCTTTAACTCGTAGCTGATAATAGCCTGATCTCAAATCTATTTTTGAAAACACAGCAGCTCCTTTCAACTAATCAAACAAATCATCAATTTGGGGCAGAGGGTACTTATTCTTAATAGTCATTTTATTCAACTGACGATAGTCAATACACATTCTCATGGTACCATCTTTCTTTTTCACAAATAGAACCAGAGCACCCCAAGGTGAGAAACTCGATCTAGCAAATTCTCGATCGTTCAAATCTTGCAACTGAGACTTTAATTCTTTCAGTTCAGTCGGAGCCATTCTGTATGGACCTATCGAAATTGGAGTAGTACCAGGTACCAGTTCGATGCCAAACTCTACCTCTCTAACCGAAGGTAATCCCGAAAGTTCTTCAGGAAACACATCAGGTAACTCACAGTCAACAGGCACGGATTCAACTTTCTTTTCTGATACTCTTGAATCAATCACATATGCAAAATAAGCTTCACAACCCTTTATCACAATACTTAAAGCTTTCATCAAAGATATCACAGTAGATAATCCATTCAAATCACTAGATTCAATTCTAACTATTTCATCATTCTTGCATCTCAAATCAATAGTTTTCCATTTGCGATTCACCATAGCATCATGCCAAGTTAACCAATACATACCCAGAATTATATCAAATTCATCAAAAGGTAATAGCATCAGATTAGCCGGAAAACAATTGTCTCGAAACATTAATGGACAATTCTTACAGACTTTATCAACCAGAACACATCTGCCTAGGGGGTTTGGAACTCTAATTACAAATTCAGTAAACTCTACAGGCAAAGTCTTACTGTTTACTAAATTCATGCATATATACGAATGTGTTGATCCAGGATCTATCAAAGCAATCACAGAAGTATCATAGAGAGTAAATGTACCCGTAATTACACCTGGCAATGAAGCTTTCTCGCGAGCTCTGATAGCATAGGCTTTGGCAGGTGCACAAGCTTCAGATCTAATAGTTGTGTCTTTCGTTCCTCTTTGAATACCACTTACATTTCTCGAATTTTTGGGAGGTCTACCATGAGAAACATTACCACTTTGCCTCCGATTCTGAACATTATCTTTTTCAACTAAATCTAGGCAGTCTTTTATAAAATGATTTCTTGAACCACAACTATAACAAGCTCCGTTAATACTTTTTCCCCAGCGTTCACTGAAGTGTCGTCTTCCACACTGATCACACTTAGGCTTTTCATTCTTTGCATTATCAACACTGGCAACAGATGTAGCTGAAGATTTGAAATTTGATTACGATTTAGCACGATCTCTGTTCGAATATCCCACACTAGCCTTTGAACAACTGTTATCCTCTCTAAACTTCTTGGATCTTGATTGAAATGATTTGCTCGATAATCTTTTTCGTACCTCTCTAGCTTCAAAATCAGCCATTCTTTTCTCTTTCCCAAGATCTTCAGCTTTACATGCTCGTTCAACAAGCATAACAAATTCTTTAATTTCTAGGATTCCAACGAGCAAACGAATATCTTCATTTAAATCGTCTTCAAATCTCTTACACATTATTGCTTCCGAAGATACACATTCACAGACATACTGAGTCAACCTTACAAATTCTCGCTCGTATTCTGTGACAGACATACGGCCTTGTTTAAGCTCAAGAAAATCTTTGCATTTCTGATCAATGAATCTCTGACTGATATATTTCTTCCGAAATTTAGCTTGGAAAAAATCTCACGTAACTTGTTCACTCGGAACCACATATGTCAAATTCTTCCACCAATGATACGTCGTATCTCTCAAAAAGGAAACAACACATTTTATGCATTCTTCTAGACTCAAAGACAACTCATCAAACACTCTTATTGTCTTCTCTAACCAGAACTCGGTTTTTTCAGCATCATCACTTGTTGTAGTTCGAAACTCTTTAGCCCCGTATTTTCTAATCTTATCAACTAGTGGTCTACTCAACTGTATCGGATTTACTAATGGAATAATAGGAGTTTGAGAAGAATTAACCGGGGTGGAGGTTGTTATACAGTCAAATTGGTTCTAATGTATTGGGTGAACCAATCATTCATCATCTGATAAAAGGCTTGTTTAGCCTCACCATCACGTCTACTTATAGTCGGTCGAGAATCAGCTTAAATCATTCCTTGCACGGGAGCAGGCGCATTACTTTCAACATCGTCTGCTATAGCTCTATCGGGATCAATTTTCTATATAGAAGCACATTTCAACGTCAAGATTCATCACACTACCGCAATTCATAAATATGCCATGTATAGCTAGACTCACATATGCTATGGTAGTCCTAGAACTGACTAAACCATAGCTCTGATACCAATAAAATCTAACACCTTTAACCCGTAACCATCACCGGAATAGGATAAGAGGCATTACCAGACTTATAACTCAAATCAAAACCATTGTACAACAAATATCATCTCATTAATAATAAAATTCCTTCAGTCACATTCAATAATCATATAAAATTTAGTACACAATACTTAAACATGCATTCGGGACCCAATTGATAACATATAAAAGTTTTATAACTTATAAAAAAATTTCAACTTTTAAAAGGTCACACACCCGCGTGATCAGGCTATGTGCCTCACACGGTCGAGACACACCTGTGTGTCAAAGCCGTGGCAAAACAGGGCATAGCTACTGAATTGCTTACACGGCCAAACCACACGGCCGTGTGTTTACCCCTTGTGCTATGCACACAACCATGTTCAGGCCGTGCCAAAAATAAGGGGTATTCTGTTTGTGACGTCAGCATACCAATTATGGTCACACGGCCAGACCACATGCCCATGTGTCTAGCCCGTGTGTGAGCCTGACTTACAACTAAAGGGTACCCCAAGGGACACACGACCGTGCAACATGACTATGTGTCGCACACGGCTGAGACACATTCCCGTGTCTCTGCCCGTATGGACAAAAATAGGCCATTTGAATAGCCAATTTGCCACCCTAAATGGGTTCAACCTACAAGCAAAGAAAACAAGCGTAATTTTACTTCCAATTCAACCAATAATTATGATATAGCATTCATCATTTATAACATAACAATACAAACCATTTCCCTACTCATAAACCTTACCAATTCATGCTAAGCCCAAGGTAAATTCATACCAAAACATTTTCTTCCATACCTCATTAAATCTCAAATTAAACTTACCAAGACTTACCAACTAAAACATACCACCTTTGCAACTTATCATCATATACTATAAGTCATTCACAACTATAAGTTCAATCACCAATTAGCCAAATCACATAGCTAAGCATATCCAACACAAAACATACTTATCCAACTACTAGCCTATACATGCCATACTTTAAAAAGATATGCATTTTCAAAAGTACTAAAATGAGATTCGATAGTGTGGTGACGATCCTTGACGATTCCCGAGCTTGTTGTAGCTTCGATATCTAAAAACAACGCAAACACAAAAAAAAATAAGCTTTCAAAAGCTTAGTAAGCTCGTACTAAAATCATCAACAATATATAAAACTTAAAACATCAATACATAAGTATTTACACATTTTCAATCCATATGATCATATCAATTCAGTGAATTTAACATACACAATATCATCTACCACTTAGGTATCGCACATACCTGAATCTCCCCGTACTTATTCAATTTCATACTTTCGTCTCGTTGAATATTATAAGACTTTCCGTCAACTACTCGTACTTTAAATATCCGCATACTTAGTGCTAAAAAGGTTAGCCAAAACTAGAACAATTCCGCACACTTAGTGCCATCTCAATTAACCAAAACTAAGTCAGTATCTCACACTTAGTGTCTCAAGTAGCTGACGCTAGTTTAGATCGCACACTTAGTGCCAAATACTTTCAATCCATCATCATATTCATCTAGCTCAATTATATATACATCTATGCATATTCCAAAACAGCAGCATGTACTTTTAATATCATGTTCTACGTACGAACTTACCTCGTACTCAAAGTTGTTGACTCGAACATTTATTCAATAATCTTCGACTTTCCTCGATCTAAATCTGAACTCCTCTTTTCTTGATCTATAAGTATTAAAAATTAATCTTTTTTATTCACCAAACCATTCAAAATAGCCCATATACACACAATTAGGATTTTTGCAAAATAGCCCTAAACATTTTCACATTTCCACACTTTAGTCCCTAATTCACTAAATCACAAAATACACAAAATTTTGCTTGTACACAAGCTTAGCCGAATTTTCATGACTCTCATAAAAGTTCATACATTTCATTTATTTCACATTTTAGTCCCTTAAAATAGCATTTTTACAATTTAACCCAAATTACTCAATTTCATCAAAAATCCAAAGACAAAACATTTAAACCCAACATCAAGCTTCCATAATTCACAAACTAACATCATAAAGCTCATGAATTCATCCATGGCACATTTCTAAATCATTAACAATTTCATAAATTTTAGCATGGGTTAGCTAGAACACTTAACAACGATTACAAAAACGTAGAAATTATCAAAAACCAAAACAAAAACATACCCTAATTAAGCCAAAATGAGTGCCGAAACTTAAAGCTCTTCAACTTAGGTTTTTATTTCCTATTTTCGGTGGATGAACACTAAAAATAAGGATGAAATATGTTTGTTTTATTTTATTACACATTATATGCCATTTACCTACTTTGCCTTTATTATTAACATATAAAAATCCACCTACTAATGTGTAACACCCCAAACCCGGCCCAGACATTATGGCCAAGTCTGGTGTGTCACATTGAAGTGTTTTTCGAAAACCATGTTTTCATTGAAAACCTTTCTTGATGTTTAGAAACTTTTACTGTTTAAACTTGTAAACCTTTGTAGTGGCAGAAACATGTTATTTTAAAAACAGTTAAGTATCGAAAAATCAAACCTTATTTGTTATGGCTTAAAGCGAATGGATACTACGCACCAGGTAGGATTCAAGAAAAGAGGAGGTGAGTCAATTAGACTGCTTAAGTACCTAGCTCTTCCATGATCCAATCCTAGACATGCACACATCCATTGCCACACTTTAAGCTTATTACTTGTCTATGAACAACAAATTAAGTTTAAGTCTATTTAAAATATTTATTTCCCTTGAAAACATTTACGTTGAGAAAGCTTTGCTCGGTTATCGTGATATTTTGAAAATAAGTAACTTTTATAAAACGCGCCCTAAAGCTAACCAATTTTAAGGAATCAATTTAAGTGATGTGAATCTCAAGTTGAAAATGATTTAAGTAATTTAAAAACCCAAAATAAAAATAATAGAGTGACCTTATTACAACTTTAACCAAAATAGAAATAATCAAAAGTAAATGCGAAATTTAAAAGGGAGCTAATTGAAACTTATTTAAAAACCAGGAATTTAATCTTCGTGGACACTCTAAATCTCGCCCAGCTCCAAGTCCACCAACTAGGGCTCACCTGCAAGGATGGAAGAGAAAGGGGGTGAGTTTGGAAAACTCAGTGTGTAAAGTATCCCAACCAGAGCCCAAATCAATTCAAGCTTTACTAGGCCTAAGCCCTATTCAGAAATCAGAGCTAACTCGGCCTTAGCCAATATCAATATTAATCTAGGCCATAGCCCTTTATTACAAGTCGAGATATATTGGGCCTTGCCCATATTAACACAGTTGGGCCCATTACAACACAGTTGGCCCATAACAAAACAGTCTCGTAGGATTAATGCATGATAACCCCATCCAACCCTGCACTTGCCTCCGTCCATCCCTACACTTCCTCTGGGGATTAAATCACCCACGCCATCCCTACACTACACTTATGTTGTTAGCCGGTTCTGCGGCACTAACTATAATCCGCAGCAAAGCTACTTATATCAGAATATGTGGCACAGCCACCAGAACGAGTTCTTCCTCCATAACAAAACCCAACCCCATGCAGTATGACATGTATGCAGAATCTATATAATTAACAAGGCATGCTTCAAAAAGACAGTCAGATTATAGCGTAAGAACAGTTATTTACCCTCGAGGGGCGTAATCGTAAACTTACCCCTTTAGGGATATTACGGTAATTCTACCTTACAAAGATATTTTAGTAATTTTATCAGTATTTTTAGGTTTTCATGCTCATTATAGTTATTAACGTACTATCAGCAACACTTACCGAGCGTTTTTACCGTATTGGGTCCGTTGGCCCATTAACCCAATTTTAGCCCATTAAGCCCAAATATACCGAAGTGCACGAAATTATGCACTCTACAATGATACTGCTTGCAATTACCAAAAATTAACAACCAAACCACCTCACGAGCGCTTGCACGCTCGCAAGTTCACAAATGCCAGCTTTTCAGCTTTTCGGCTTTTCGGCTTTTTCCGATCTAGTCTATGTTTGGGTGTCGTTTACACACGACTAACTTACCACTTTTCGATTTCAGATCAAATGATTTCTAAGCGTCTTGTGAGCACTCACACACTCACAAGCCCACGAAATGCCAAAATTTTGGCATTTTGGCTTTTACCGAATTAAACTATGAAAGGGTGTTCGATACACACCTGTTTCGCGACGACTGCCACTGAGATTCCTTACGATGTCCTACAATTTATTACCACAATTCTTAGATTGCAAACCACAATAACCAATCCCAATATTCACCTACCATATTCGAACCATGCCCTTAAAGCCTTTAGAATCTTACATTTTTGCCGAAAACCGATGACTAGATCTAAGTCTAGTTGTTCCAAAGATCCAAACCTTTGATCCAACCTCTAGAAGACACTAATCACCAAAATAAATCGTCGGTTAAAGACCCTTAAAGCCCTATGCCCAAATCGACAGCCTCCCTAGATTTTTAGGGATTTCGGCTTTTTCTAAATTGTAAAATAAGACTAGATCTGAGGTGATGAGCACTTACCACTTATTCCTATTTGATTTCTACACAGATCTGATGCAGATCTATCCTCTAAACGATAGTAGAACTCAAATCTAGGAGATCTGAAGTTTCGACTATAAGTCCCTAAATCTATGGTACTTCAGCTTTTTAAGTGATGAAGAAGATGACGATTTGAGGCTATAACTTTGAAGTAATGTTGCTGACAGATACTAAGGGTTTAGAGAAGATGAAATTTAATCAAAAGGAACAAAAATAACTGAAGGATTTTGGCTTGGAGAAATCGGCACAAGAAGTGAGTTTTCGGGATTTCAGCTTTTATTGCGATCGGCTATGAAGGTTTTGTGGAGGATGGGATCGATAGAGAAGGTGAGTAAGGTGATCAGAAGGTTTCAGCTAGAAGAAAAAAACAAAAAGAAAGAAAGAAAATGGAGGAAAAAGAGAGGAAGAAGAACTCGGCACCAAGGAGAAGGAATTTGCGTTTTTGGCTTTTGTGAGAACTCAAAAAGGATGAATGACAGTGAAAGCTTTTAGGTGGCTAACCCTATTTCCCGAAGACATAAAAAGAAAAGAACCTAACCCTAATATAAACTAAAACAATCGGCCCAACCTCCCTAAGGCCCTTGCCGAAATTCACTTAAGTGATCACATGTCCGGCACATGCCTAAAATTAAAAAGTAACAGTATGCCTACCTTGCAACTTGAACCCTAGACCTTTAATTCCTTCCCAGGCGCCATTTTTTTAGGAACTTAGTGGTGCCACCTTGCCACTTTACCAAGGCCTTATTTGTGTCATAATTTACCACCTCAATTTTAAAAGCCCATATCGCCAGAACCCTCTTTCTCCAAAATTAAAAATTTAGGAATTGCCCCGAATTAAATTTACTCTTGGGCCTTTTTCCCACACTATAACCCTTCGTAATTTATTTAATTACATACTAAATAATAATAATAATAATAATAATTAAAACATCCAATTTGTTCGGGCCGTCTTCTACTCGAACCTAGACTCAAGGCCCATTACTCCTAGGCCCAAAAATCGGGGCGTTACATAATGTCTATACTTGTCCATGCATTATTGAAACGGTCCAATTGCACCATAAGGACTTCATACTTAAAAATCAACATCAAACAAGCACTTTATCAACCAGTACACAGCTTTTACATTTTACGCGATTAGGTCCTTTTTGCAAATTAAGCACACAAACAGTTTAATTTTTACCCGAGACTTTCAGACATGTCAAATCACTTATAAAAGGCACAAAAAATAATATAAAAATATTTTTCTGACTCGGATATGTGGTCTCGAAACCACTATTCCGACTAGTGTCAAAACCAGACTGTTACAGTTGTAGCTTAATCTAGCTAGCCCAATGATTAATTTGTAAAACTGTCAAAGATTTCTAAAATTTTCATTGTTGTTTTTTAAGCTTTTATAATGTTTAATGGTGGATTTGTAAGTTTAGAAATGTTTAAGGACTAGTTTCTATTGTACGTTTTCTTAGTTTTGAGGTAAAAAACTAAACTATAAATATATTAAAGTTGATATGATATTTTTGTAAAATATGGTCTTATAGTGTCATATTAGGATGAAATTGGAAGTGTACTGAAAAATGAAGCTTAAATTTGAAAGTTATAGTGATTTCAGTTTTAGGGACTAAATTGATGAAAATGTAAAAGTTCAAGGCCATGCTGTAAAATGAAGTTGATAGGTCATATACATGAATATATGGTATATGGAATTGATGTTGTGAACTTAATTATTATTTAGATCAAGAATTGGAGCAACCGATTGATAAATGTGGAAAGAGAAAAATTATAAAATAGTCCCTACGGTCTAACTTGCTAGCTGGTTACTAGGTAAGTTCATAGGGTATAAATAAGATTATATATATTAAATGTGGATGGTTGATGGTTATATATATTTTTAAATTGAAATTTTATAATGTTTACAATTTAGTACGAAAGGTGAGAAATAGTAAGGATCTAATTGTAAACTTTGCATAATTGATAAATATGGTTCATGTGGATTGTTGAATGAATATGACTTGAAATTATGGAAGTGCTCTTATGTTGAAAAGGTTTGAATTCTGTATAAATGCCCATTTGAATGTAGTAAACTATTAGGATACGATTGGCATGCCAATAGGATTAGTTGTGCGCTTATACTGTTTGCACTTTGGTGCCCCTGCTTGCACATTTGTGCCATTTTTCAGCACTATGGTGATCCTTGAGATATTTACCCGAGTATCCAATTACTTTTTCTATAGTTCATTAGGCTATCCAATCTATGAATACAAGGAAATAATGATAATTTGATATTTGGTGATGATATGTGGTTGAAATAGCTTGAATAACATGATTTATGTGGAATTACTCAGTGAATTTGTGCTTAACGAACTCACTTATTTTTTTAGTGAATCATTATGTCAGATTATAAAATCATGTTATTTACTTTATTGCATATACATGATTTAATGTAAGTTATAAGTAAAATTAATCTCGTGAACTAAGCTATTTAAAGCTTACTTTGGTTTCATTTCTTGTTTATAGTTGACATTTTGCGAAATAAGATTGTTAAATCAACTCCACAACTCACACTATAAAGCTTCAGTCACAATAGACTTTGAAATCATTTTTATCTTGACTATGTGGCATGTATATAGGCTATTCTGATTATGTCTTAAGCTTAAAGGTTGATGTTGTAAAGTGTTCATAATGTTTGATATGTAAGGCTAAACTTTAAGATTTTTATGGCATGCTTATATGATAAAAAGTGAATATGTGTGTAGCAAATGTATACTTGATTTTCAATCATGAAATAGTATGAGAATGGTAATGCTTGGATGGAATGTGTGGCATATGTGCTAGATGATAGTTGTAATGTTTGGACTTATTAGGTCAAGTTGGTTTTGTGTTATGGTAAGTTTTGGCATGTATAAAAGTAATAGTATGTTTGAAACCTAAATGGTCAAGTTTGGTTTGTGAAATGATAAACTTAGGCAAAATGGAATTTGATGGTATGTGAATGATATCATAGGTAATATGCTTTTGACATGGTGGATGTTTGATAATGTAATAACTTGTTTGTGATGGTGCCAAAATGGCATACTAGTTAGGCACTATTAGGATGCTTTTGTGATATGTTTTGGTTATGACATGTAGGTGTACGAATAAGATTTCTAAGTTGATATGGTACATATATAAGGTTGTGAGGTCATGAATGGTAGGTTTTGATCGAGTATGCTTTGTGTTAAACTAGCTTTATTTGATGAATCATTTTGATATAACAAACAAAATTTTTTGAAAAATGAAATTATAAAGTTCAAAGAATAAAAATCATTTCAAGACTTCTAAACATCTTAGAAAATGTTTTGAACACTTAGAAAATTTTAGACCAAGTTCAAAAATGGTTTTAAACTCTTTAACTCGATTGAAACATTTTTAAATCGATTTTAAAACTGCTCCCTACAAGAAGTATCAATATTTTCCAAAAAGTATTGATACCCATACAATTTTTATCGATACCATTTTCTATATCGATACCAAAATTGCTTTTTGACATGAAATAAAAATTGAACAAAAGTAAAAAAGTATCAATACTTTTCAAAATATATTGATACCTTTTGAATTTTATCGATATCATATTTTTAAATCGATACCACTTTTGCATTCTAACTTTGAGACTTTTGAACAATGACAAAAAGTATATATACTTTTAAAAATATATATATTGATACCTATTGTATTTTATCTAAACTATCTTTTTATATCGAAACCACTTTTGCATTCTGACTTGATGATTTTTCAAAAAATCACAAAAAGTATCGATACCCATTCAAAAATATCAATAAATTTTACTAGGTATCAATAAATGATCTTTGGTATCGTTGTAAACTAACTTTAATGATTATTGAATTAGGCATTAAATACTAAAAGTATCAATACTCGTAGGAAAAGTATCTATACTTTTTGTTGCCTTTATTTTGTGAGATATTCCAATTTGGTCCCTATTTAGTTCTAAATTGATTTTAGAGCTTTCGTAAGCTCAATTTAAGCTCAAACTTGTATGCAAAACATGATTTGTTTGAATGATTGAAATTTAATGAATGTTTTGATGAATCTTGATTTAAATTCACATTTTCCTATTCTGTTCGTTACTGCAGCATCCTGTATTTCGATTTCAACAACTGAGACGGGTGAGGGGTGTTACATGCTTAGTCTAATCAGCAATGAGCAAATCGATTGAAAGACTAATATGATATCTATCAAGTCCAATTGAGGAGACATTTTGTCTTGAAAATCAGAGCGGATGACTTTAAGAAGATAGTATAACACCACTCGCTTGACTCGATCATCGAGTCTGAGCTATAAGATGACACATTTGTTGTCGGAGTAAATATTGTAAAAAAAAACATAAATAAATCATTTAAACATTCAAATATTCCATAATCACAATTATCACATGCTATATAAACATTTTTGAGACTCGATCGAGCTTTTGAAAGTTCATTTGTTGTTCTGAACATGAAATAGGACTAAATTGAAAAGTTTTCAAATTTTCAGATTAGGTATCGATACGCTTACCATATACCGATACTATTTTGAGCTTCAATGTTTAGAAAAGATTGAATTAAAACCAAACGTATCAATACCAGTTATCAAGTATCGATATTTTCTTCATGGTATCTGTAATGCCCCCGTACCCGAGACCGTCGCCGGAGTCGAGCACGAGGTGTTAACGGGCTTAATTCATTAATTAAACAACTCAAACAATTTATTTTAGAAATTCCAGACAAGCTAGCTAACTGCGTCACAGTTGTTTAAAAATTAATATCTCGAGTTTCAAAACTCAAAATTAAGATCCGTCAATTTTCTTTGAAACTAGACTCATATATCTATCTAGTAATTTTTTTCCTAGAATTTTTGGTCAAGCCAATTAGTACAGTTTATTAGTTAAAGTTTACCGTATTTCAGCATTCGACTGCTTTGACCTCTGTTCACTACGAACCACTTTTCTCTTTGTACGGAACACAAAAGTCTATTCTGTTTGTATCTATTAAAACTAAACTCAATAAGGAATATGTAAATATAAAGAAAAACTTCTAATTATTTTTGTACAATTTTTGGTGAATTTTCAAAGTCAGAACAGGGGATTCAGAAATTGCTCTGTCCCTGTTCACAAAAATTTAAATATCTTGTAAAATACAACTCTTTTACCTATTTTGTTTCTTCAAAATGAAAATAGATTCATTAGGATTCAATTAAATATTTTATTCATCATCTAATTCTATTTATACTATTTTTAGTGATTTTTCCAATCCACGTCACTGCTGCTGTGTGATTCTGCTTTATAACCAATTTCACCATTTTATGGTTTTCCATGGACTAAGTAACACATTAAACATACATGACATCAAATATGATCTAGATTGGCCATTCCAATGGCTAATCATTTCCAAACCTTTTCTTACCAAACCATAACCATATCATAAGATTATTTACACAAAGTGAGTATAGTGCTATACATGCCACACTCAAAATATACAAGCCATTTTACCAATTTAAGTCTTCGGATAGTGTGAGCGAGCGTTTGACCTATCCCGATTCTCAAGCCGGCTTGTCAAAACTACAATAAATAAAAAGGAAGGAGTAAGCATAAATGCTTAGTAAGTTCACATGCAAATAGTAAGTAACATAATCATGCAATTCCACATAAAAACATCATTTGCATAAACAACACCAAGACATTCATGTTACATTTGCATTTAATATTATGCTACGATTTCATCATACATCAAATTTTCTCATTTACCATGATTACCAACATGTCACCTTTCGTTTTAGGCATTCTCCTTATTCTCTTAAGATTCACCCATTGAACACATCGGAATATAATTCGAATACACGGAAAGTTTGTACATAAGTGCCACATAGGTAGCCAAGCTACCATATAACCCGCCCATAAGCGAACTCGGACTTAACTCAATGAGCTCGAGCATTCGCATTCATAAGTGAACTCGGACTCAACTCAACGAGCTCGGATGCCTAGTTATATCTCACGAACTCGGACTCAACTCAACGAGTTTGGACATTTGCATCCATAAGTGAACTTGGACTCAACTCAACGAGTCCGGATGCCCAACCATCCTAGTGACATTTCACTTGTATTCTAATCTATTCCCAAGGTTCAAACAGGCATTTTCCTCGATTACACATCTTTGTCGTCTTCCACAGAACATCGAAACCGATACTCGATAGTAATTCATAATTTACATATTATTCAATAATAACTATAAAGCATAATATTTCATGATATTAATCATCATATCATATAAATAACATTAAATTACTTAAAATGACAATTATGTTACCATATTTGCACATGAACTTACCTCGATACAAAATATTAGCAATCAAGCCTATTCCTCGTAAACTTTGTTTTTCCCTTGATCACGACTTGAATCTCGTTTCTCTTGATCTATAATACCAAATTAATCTTATTTAATACATACATTCATCAAAACAGCCCCAAATACGAACTTTGGCAAAATTACCATTTTACCCCTAAACTTTTGCAAAATTACACTTTTTCCCCGAGCCACACTTTTTCCCCTAGGCTCGGGAATTAAACTTCATCCTATTTTCTTATGTTTTATGACATGCTGATCATTTTTCCCTTCTATGGAAACATCAAATTCTCATTCTAACATGTACTTATAACTATTAGGTATTTTTACCGATTAAGCCCTTTTTCTCGTTTTCACTTAAAACCGAGTAGCACAAGTTGTCTAGCATAATTTAAAACCTCATATTCTATCATAAAACACCAAAATACACAAATTTCACCTATGTGTATTTTTCCAAATATGAACCCTAGGTTGAATTATTGCTAGCATAAGCTAAATCAAGTTCTAGGGACTCCAAAACGTAAAAAACATTAAAAGCAGGGCTTGGAATCACTTACTATGGAGCTTGGAAGCTTGAAACAAACCCTAGCTATGGAGAACCCTTTAATTTTCGTCCTAATGAAGAAGATGGACATATTTTGCCATCTTTTTCCTTTTTTTAATCTTTTAATTACCAAATGACCAAAATACCCTTAATACCTTTCTTTGAAAATTTTCATGTACAAGCCCATTTTTGTCCAAAATTTAAGAAATTGGTAAAATTGCTATTTAAGACCTCCTCATTAATATTTCAAAGTAATTTCATACTAAAAACTTCTAGAATTCAAGTTTTGCAACTTATTCGATTTAATCCCTAATTTCAACTTAAGCAGTTTATGCATAGAATTTCGTCACGAAATTTTCACACAATCATGCAATCATATCATAAACCTCAAAATAATTATAAAATAATTATTTTTATCTCGAATTTGTGGTCACGAAACCACTATTCCGATTAGGCCCTAATTCGGGATATTACAACTCTCCCCCCTTTAAGGATTTTCGTCCTCAAAAATCTTACCGGTAAACAGGTGTGGGTGTTGATTTCTCATAGTTTCTCAGGTTCCCTTGTAGTCTCTTCTAACCCGTGCTTTTTTCACAATACTTTCACGAGAGCGACACTTTTATTTCTTAGTTGCTTGACCTCTCGAGCTAAAATCTTAATCGGTTCTTCTTCTTAAGTCATATCCGGTCGTAGCTCAATTTCTGTCGGTGAAATTATATGTGAGGGATCCGAACGATACCGACGTAGCATAGATACGTGGAACACATCATGCATCTTCTGTAACTCAGATGGCAATGCTAACCGATAAGCTACTGGTCCAACTTTTTCAATTATTTCATACGGTCCAATAAAACGCGGACTTAACTTGCCCTTCGGTCCAAATCTAAGAACTTTCTTCCATGGAGACACTTTTAAAAATACCTTATCACCAACTTGAAACTCGATTTCCTTTCGTTTCAAATCCGTATAAGATTTCTGTCTATCCGAAGCAACTTTCAAACAATCTCGAATCACTTTCACTTTTTCTTCGGTTTCTTTTATTAGATCAACTCCATAAATCTAATTTTCCTTGAGTTCAGTCCAATACAATGGCGTCCAACATTTACGACCATACAATGCTTCATAAGGTGCCATCTTCAAACTCGTCCGATAACTATTATTATAAGCAAATTCTACCAACAGTAAGTATCTTTCCCAACTACGTTGAAATTCCAATACACAACATCTGAGCATGTCTTCAAGAATCTGAATCACTCTCTCTGATTGTCCATTAGTTTGTGGATGAAAGGTAGTACTGAAATTTAATTTTGTACCTAATGCCTCTTGCAACTTTTGCCAAAACCGCGAAGTAAATCTCGGATCTCTCTCCGAAATGATTGACAAAGGTATTCCGTGAAGTCTAACAATCTCACTGACATACAATTTAGCCAACTTATTAATAGAATAATCTGTACGTACCGGAATAAAATGAGTCGATTTAGTCAGTCTGTCAACTATTACCCAGATGGCATCTTTCTTCCCCAGAGTTAATGGCAATCCTGATACAAAATCCATAGTAATCTGATCCCATTTCCATTCAGGAACCATGATAGGCTGGAGTAGTCCCGAAGGTACTTGGTGTTCAGCTTTCACTTGTTGACAAATTAAGCACTTTGATACAAACTCAGATATATCTCTTTTCATTCCATTCCACCAATACATTTTCTTCAAGTCATTATACATTTCGCATTGCTGGGTGAACCGCCAAACAACCATTATGTGCTTCATGCAAAATCTTTTGAATCAACTCATCATTTTTCGGTACACAAATCCAGTTTTTATACATCAAGCAACCATCAGAATCGGTTTTGAAATCTGACCCCGTATCAGCTTCACACTGTTTTCTCTTGGCTTGCAAATCTTCATCGCTTTTCTGAGCTTCACAAAGCTCTTGTAAAAACATCGATCTTGCTCTTAACTCTGCTAAAATTGAACCATCATCTGATACCTTTAACTGAGTATTCATAGCTCTCAAAGCAAATAGCAACTTTCTGCTCAAAGCATCGGCAACCATATTCGCTTTTCCCGGATGGTAGTCAATAACAAGCTCGTAATCTTTCAATAACTCTAACCATCTTCGCTGTCTCAAATTCAAATCTTTTTATGGCATCAAGTACTTAAGACTTTTATGGTCGGTATATACTCGGCATTTTTCACCATACAGATAATGTCGCCAAATCTTCAAAGCAAATACTATAGTAGCCAATTCCAAATCATGAGTCAGATAATTTCTTTCGTGAGATTTTAACTGCCTCGAAGCATAAGCCACCACTTTTCCTTCTTGTTTAAGTACACATCCTAAGCCATTTCGAAAAGCATCACTATACACCACAAATTCTTTACCTGATTCGGGTTGTACCAACACTGGTGCTTCAGTTAATAACTTTTTCAATTTCTCAAAACTCTGTTGACATTCTTCAGTCCACTCAAATTTAACATCCTTTCGAAGTAGTCTAGTCATAGCAGCAGCAATTATAGAAAATCCATTTACAAACCGCCGATAATACCCAGCTAGCCCCAAGAAATTTCTAACCTCGATTACATTTTTCGGTGGTTTCCAATCAACAATAGTCGAAATTTTACTAGGATCAACCCGTATACCATCACCTGAAACAATATGACCCAAAAATCCAACTTCCCGAAGCCAAAATTCACTTTTACTAAACTTGGCATATAACTGCTTATCTCTCAAAGTTTGCAAAACTATCCTCAAATGCTCAGCATGCGCTGTCTCATCTTTCGAATAAATTAAGATGTCATCTATAAATACCACAACAAATTTGTCCAAGTATGGCCGAAATATGCGATTCATCAAATCCATAAACAGAGCAGGAGCATTTGTTAACCCGAATGGCATAACTAAAAATTCATAATGACCGTACCTTGTTCTAAAAGCAGTTTTAGGCACATCCGACTCTTTTACTCGCAATTGGTAGTACCCAGATCTCAAATAAATCTTTGAAAACCATGTCGCTCCTTTCAGCTGATCAAACAAATCATCAATTCTCGGCAACGGATACTTGTTCTTGATTGGCACCTTGTTTAATTGCCGATAGTCAACACACAATCTCATAGAACCATCCTTCTTTTTCACAAATAATACGGGAGCACCCCAAGGTGAAAAACTCGGTCTCACAAAGCCTTTGTCAGTTAACTCTTGCAACTACGACTTTAATTCCTTCAACTCTTCTGGTGCCATTCTATACGGAGCAATCGAGGTCGGAGCTGTTCCCGGTATCAAATCAATACCAAATTCTACTTCCTTGACTGGAGGCAAACTCGGCAATTCTTCTGGAAATATATCCGCGAACTCACACACAATCGACACTAATTCAACTTTCTTTTCAATTTCTTTTGTATTAATTACATACGCCAAATAAGCTTCATAACCCTTCCTCAAATATCTCTGAGCCGACATCGAAGAAATCACACTAGATAGTGCCTCTGATTTGTCTGGTTCAACTCGTAGAATTTCACCACTTTCATACTTTAATTCTATAACCTTTTCTTTGTAATTTACTATAGCATCATGCAATGTCAACCAATCCATACCCAAAATAACATCAAATTCATCAAACGGCAACAACATCAAGTTGGCCGGAAAGTAATGACCCCGAATCATTAAAGGACATTTCTTGCATACTTTATCAACTATCACACATTTGCCAAATGGATTCGACACTCTAATCATAAATTATGTGTACTCAATAGGTATATTCATACTAGACACCAATTTCATGCACACATATGAATGAGTAGAACCGAGATCAATCAAAGCCGTAACATTAACATCATAAAGAAAAAATAAACTAGTAATCACGTCAGGTGATGAAGCATCTCCACATGCCTTTATGGCATAAGTTCTAGCTGGAGCCCTTGCTTCAACTCAAGAAACTCTTTACACTTTTGATCAACAAATCTTTCACTGATGTATTTCTTCTGAAATTCTTCTTGAAAGAATCCCAAGTCACCTTCTCTTTCGGTACCACTGAAATCAATGTCTTCCACCAATGATAGGCTGAATCCCTCAATAATGATATAGCACATTTCAAGCATTCCTCAGGTGTACAAGACAATTCATCAAATACCCGAATAGAATTCTCAAGCCAAAACTCTGCTTTCTTGGCATCATTATCAACATTTGCCCTGAATTCTTCGGCCCCTTGCTTATGGATTCTGTCAACTAGAGTTCTGTGAAATTTCAACAGATCCACACCTTGAGGCATCAGGGGTAGAGGTTGAGGAATCGGGGGAGGTGGGGTAGATTGTACATTCGGGTTCGTACGAACGAACTCAGTATACCAGGCACTCATCATCTGGAGAAAGACTTCTCGAGCCCCTTCTCCTCCTCCTTGACCAACAGTAGGAGGTGGATTTTAGGTTGGCACCGCCCCTTCAGTCGGAGCCGGTGTATTACTTTCTACATCATCAGCGACAGCTGGATCGGGATCCATTTACTATAAAAAAATCATTTAAAAGGTCAGAAGTCGTCACACTATCACAATATATATATGGCATGGCATGTATAGCAAAACCCGTACATACAACACGTTAGTCTGAGAACCGACTAAAACTGGCTCTGATACCACCAAATGTAATGCCCCCATACACGAGACCGTCGCCGAAGTCGAGCACGAGGTGTTAACGGGCTTAATTCATTAATTAAATAACTCAAACAATTTATTTTAGAAATTCCAGACAAGCTAGCTAACTGCGTCACAATTGCTTAAAAATTCATATATCGAGTTCCGAAACTCGAAATTAAGATCCGTAAATTTTCCTTGAAACTAGACTCATATATCTATCTACAAATTTTATTTCTAGAATTTTTGGTCAAGCCAATTAGTACAGTTTATTAGTTAAGTTTTACCGTATTTCAGCATTCGACTGCTTTGACCTCTATTCACTACGAACCACTTTTCTCTTTGTACGGAACTCAAAACACTATGCCATTTGTATCTATTAAAACTAAACTCAATAAGGAATATGTAAATATAAAGCATAACTTCTAATTATTTTTGTACAATTTTTGATGAATTTCCAAAGTTAGAACAGGGGATTCAGAAATTGCTCTGTCCCTATTTCACAAAAATTGAAATATCTTATAAAATACAACTATTTTACCTATTTTGTTTCTTAAAAATGAAAATAGATTCATTAGGCTTCAATTAAATATTTTATTCATCATCTAATTCTATTTATACTATTTTTAGTGATTTTTCAAATTAACATCACTGCTGCTGTGTGATTTTGTTTTATAACCAATTTCACCATTTTATGGTTTTCCATGGACTAAGTAACACATTAAACATACATGACATCAAATATGATCTAGATTGGCCATTCCAATGGCTAATCATTTCCAAACCTTTTCTTACCAAATCATAATCATATCATAAGATTATTTACACAAAGTGAGTATAGTGCTATACATGCCACACTCAAAATATACAAGCCATTTTACCAATTTAGGTCTTCGGATAGTGTGAGCGAGCCTTCGACCTATCCCGATTCTCAAGCCGGCTTGTCAAAACTACAATGAATAAAAAGGAAGGAGTAAGCATAAATGCTTAATAAGTTCACATGCAAATAGTAAGTAACATAATCATGCAATTTCACTTAAAAACATCATTTGCATAAACAACACCAAGACATTCATGTTACATTTGCATTTAATATTATGCTACGACTTCATCATACCTGTCAAATTTTCTCATTTACCACACTTACCAACATGTCACCTTCGTTTTAGGCATTCTTATTATTCTCTTAAGATTCACCCGTTGAACACATCGGAATATAATTCGAATACACGGAAAGTTTGTACATAAGTGCCACATAGGTAGCCAAGCTACCATATAACCTGCCCATAAGCGAACTTAGACTCAACTCAATGAGCTTGGGCGTTTGCATTCATAAGTGAACTCGGACTCAACTCAACGAGCTCGGATGCCTAATTACATCTCACGAACTCAGACTCAACTCAACGAGTTCGGATGCCCAACCATCCTAGTGACATGTCACTTGTATTCTAATCTATTCCCAAGGTTCAAATGGGCATTTTCCTCGATTACACATCTTTGTCGTCTTCCACGGAACATCGAAACCGATATTCGGTAGCAATTCATAATTTACATATTATTCAATAATAACCATAAAGCATAATATTTCATGATATTAATCATCATATCATATAAATAACATTAAACTACTTAAAATGACAATTATGTTACCATATTTACACATGAACTTACCTCGATACAAAATATTAGCAATCAAGCCTATTCCTCGTAAACTTTGTTTTTCCCTCGATCACGACTTGAATCTCGTTTCTCTTGATCTATAATACCAAATTAATCTTATTTAATACATACATTCATCAAAACAGCCCCAAGTACGAACTTTGGCAAAATTACCATTTTGCGCCTAAACTTTTACAAAATTACACTTTTGCCCCTAGGCTCGGGAATTAAACTTCATCCTATTTTCTTATGTTTTATGACATGTTGATCATTTTTCCCTTCTATGGCAACATCAAATTCTCATTCTAACATGTACTTATAACTATTAGGTATTTTTACCGATTAAGCCCCTTTTTCTCGTTTTCACTTAAAACCGAGTAGCACAAGTTGTCTAGCATAATTTAAAACCTCATATTCTATCATAAAACACCAAAATACACAAATTTCACCTATGGGTATTTTTCCAAATATGAACCCTAGGTTGAATTATTGCTAGCATAAGCTAAATCAAGTTACCGTGACTCAAAAAACGTAAAGAACATTAAAAACGGGGCTTGGAATCACTTACTATGGAGCTTGGAAGCTTGAAACAAACCCTAGCTATGGAGAACCCTTTAATTTTCGTCCTAATGAAGAAGATGGACATATTTTGCCATCTTTTTCCTTTTTTTAATCTTTTAATTACCAAATGACCAAAATACCCTTAATACCTTTCTTTGAAAATTTTCATGTACAAGCCCATTTTTGTACAAAATTTAAAAAATTGGTCAAATTGCTATTTAAGACCTCCTCATTAATATTCCAAAGTAATTTCATACTAAAAACTTCTAGAATGCAAGTTTTGCAACTTATTCGATTTAGTCCCTAACCAATACTCAGCCATATTCGAGGCTACACCAGACACACCCCTAAAGATCTCCGCTCCATTAGCCCGGAGTCGCTCGGAAATAGATCCTCAAATTTCGTTACCCGGGCTTGCCTCGGTAACCCTTTCCAGAACGCGAAGCATTGCCTGGGATAGAACATCATCCCCTGCACCTCGATCATGAGATTCCACTTCCGTTGCTAGTGATACCAGTGCATCTACCGCCGGCATATACCCTGAGGACGAAGATTCAGCCCGTGTACTACCTCGGCCACGTCCACGACCCCTTCCACGTGCTGCCCTCGTACTCATGTCGTATTATCTAATTACGAATTTTATGCATCCATTAAATATTTCAGTGTTTATTACAGATGTTTTATGAGCAGATGATGAATCTGTGGGGTTTGTTTTTCGCGAAAACGTAACCTAGCTACAATCTTTAGTCCACTTATCAAAAGTTCCTATAGTTCACATATCACCCCTACTAGAGCATCATAGGGTTTTAGTATAGATATATAGCTGATATTTTAAGAATATTCAGAAAAATTCAGAGTAATACTTAAAGACTTGGGCCGGAGATTCGGAGTGCCACCTCTTTGCTTATCAATTTTCAAAAACCCAAAAAACTTAAATCTAGATTGAACCTTAAGACATGCATACCTTGTATAATAATTTTGAAAGAACTTTCCAAAACCATTTCCAAACCATTTCCAAAAATACCCTTCTTAAGCCTAAGTTTTTCAAAAAGTTTTTCGGACCCGATCCACAGTCGAGCTGTTGCAACTTGACTCTGATACCACTAAATGTAACACCCCAAACCTGGCCTAGACGTTATGACCGGATCCGACGTGCCACATCGGAACACAAACAAAACATTTTCTATTTTTAGTCCAGGAAATCGTACTTAGTGTTCAAAGGATGATTTTAGTATAGGTTAAAGTGAATGGAAGTTGTGCACCAGGTAGGAAACCGGAAAAGAGGAGGTAAGTCCATCGGACTGCTTAAGTACCAAGCTCCCTTCGGATCCAATCCTAGACATGCACACCACCATTGCCACATTACTTAGTGTATGTTCTTAGGAAACCAATTCATTTAAGTCCAGTTTAAGAAAAAGTGATTAACTTTGGAAAACGTTTTTGCTTCGTTGTCGTGATATTTTAAAATCAATTACTATTTTTGAAAACGCGCCCTAAAACTAATTAGTTTCAGTGATTAAGATAATATTATACCTATTCTAGTAAAACATATTAAAAACAATCAAACATCATTAAAGCGGCCTTATTACAACTTAAACCCAAAATAATTGATGTAAATAAAAGCTAATTAAATTATAAAAAGAGAAACAAGTTTGCGAAGACGTGCGCCACTCCGAATCCCTCACAACTCCAAGTCCACTATGGTTGAGGGTTACTGCAAGGATAAAGTTAAGGGGTGAGTTTGGAAAACTCGGTGTGTAAAATAGCCCAACCATAGTCAGATCAGTTCAAACCACATTAACAGATTAAATCAGGCCTTAGCCCTATCTGAGTTCGAATGAAGCCCATAGGCCCATGAGATCTGAAAATGATATATCATGTATGCAGAAAACCCAACCCATATCCATCCGTATACACCCCCGTGCCAACCTTACACCATGCGGGGAGACTACTCGACCCACCTATCCATCTACACGTCACAAGTATTTGCAGCATGGCTGCCAGAACTGATAGTGTGACAGAGTCACCAGATACAGATATTTGTGGACAGAGCCACTAGAACAGATATTTGTGGCAGAGCCACCAGATTAGATATTTGTGGCAGAGCCACCAGAACGCTTCCTCCATTAATATAACCCATATCCCATGCAACAGATATACATGTCATAGCATATAACAAACAGAACCAGAATATCATGCATTTCAGTCAAAATCAACCCTAGGGGTATAATGGTAATTTTGTACCTAGGGGTATAATGGTAACTTTCATACTTAAGGGTATTTCGGTAAAACTTTCTATTTTAGGGTTTACATACACATTACAACCATTAACGCATTAACAGAAACACTTACCGAGCGTTTTTATCGAATTGGGCCCGTTGGCCTATTAACCCATTTTCGGCCCATTAAGCCCAAATATACCGAAGTGTACGAAATTGCGCACTCTACAATCATATCATTTGAGATTACCAGGATTAACAATCCAAACCATCTCACGAGCGCTCGCACGCTTGCAAGTCCATAAAATGTCGATTTATCGGCATTTCGACTTTTCGACTTTTACAGATCTAGTCTATGAGTGAGTGTCGTTTACACACTTGATTTGTAGTGGTTTGATGGCGAGTTCCACACACGAGCTGCCTTTTTCTAAAACTAGTGACTAGGTTTAGATCCAGTCGTTCCACTTGTCCAAGCCTTCGATCAGCAGCCTCTAGATCACACTAACATCATAATAAAACAATTGTCACAACCCTTAAAGCCATAGGGCCCAATCGATAGCCTCCCTAAGCCTTTAGAGATTTCAGCTTTTCTACAACTCGAAATAAAGAATAGATTCGAAAACTTACCACCGGTTCCTTCAATCAACGATTCCACTTTAGTTCCTATTCGGTTCTGATGCAGATCTATCCCCTCAAATGCTAGCAGAAGTCAAATCTTTAAAGATCTAAAGATTTTGTTATGCCCCAATGACTATAGTGTTTTCGAATTTTGAAACTTGTGAAATAAAAGATGATTTGATAAGGAGGTGTTTTGCAAAGTTAAAGTTGATAGAGGTTGGGGTTTAGAGAGTGTGAAATTCGGCCAGGAAAGATGAAGGGAGAATCAAAGAAGTTGACTAGGCGAAATCGACACTGAAGAAAAACAGGCTTTTGGGATTTTGGCTTTTATGGCAATCGACTATAAAGGCTTAGAAACGAATGGAATGGAAAAGTAGAATGGTAGGAAGGGTTCGACTATGTAAGAAAAGGAAAAAAAGAAGAAAAGAGAATAGGAGAAGAGAGAAAAAGAGAAAGGAATTGTCAAAAACGGCACCCCCTCCAGAAGCCGAAATTCCCCTCACTAAATGACCTAACCGAATTTCCGGTGCTAAAGTCCCTTGACCGGCCAACTCTTGCTCCTTGATCATCTCCTAAATTTCCTCCCTTATCTTATCTTTACTCAATCCCCTTACTAGCTTAAACTCCCCCTAACAAAGTTCCCCCTTGAGTTCCATCACCTCCCTTTTTGGTTCACAAAAATAAATACCCTATTTGCATACCTTGTGGCTCGAACCTTGGCTCCCCCTAGACATCTACATGCCACTCCCCCTATACCTTATGTGGCTTCACATGCCAATTTACCACAGGTCTTCTTGTGCCCTATTTTTACCATCTTTAACTTAAAAGCCCTCAACGCCAGTACCTTCTCTTTCTAAAATCTGAAATTCATAAATTGTATCGAATTGGATATACTCTTGGGTATTTTTAAGGGCCCAGTAACATACTGAGACCCACAACAGACAGTTAAAACACAGAATTTCTAAAATTCATTGGAAATCACAAAAATTTCAAAAATCCCAAAAATTGGGGCGTTACATTGAAGTACCTCCTTACCCAAAAGGAGCTAAACCTTAGGCAGCGTAGGTGGGTGGAATTATTGAATGATTATGATTGTACGATTAAATACCACCCTGGCAAAGCAAATGTTGTAGCTGACGCGTTAAGTTGTAGAGTTAAGTCAGACTTGAGGGCTATACTCGCCCGTTTAAGCTTGTTTGATGATGTTAGCTAGTTAGCTGAACTTCAAGTAAAGCTGGTGTGGGTCGAGTAGATAAAGAGTAAGCAGTTAGTGGATGAGACTTTGGGTGCTCGTTTTAGACAAGTATAAAAATGGGGAGACGTCTAACTTTGGGATAAATAGTGAAGGAGTGTTGTGTTTTCGTGGGCGAATCTATTTACCAAAAGAGGATGATCTAAGGCAGTCTATTCTGCGAGAAGCACATAGCAGTCTTTATGCTATGCTTCCTGGCAGAAGCAAGATGTATAAGAATTTGTGTACGTTTTACTGGTGGCCTGGACTTAAGCTCGAGGTTATGGAGTTCGTAAGTAAATGCTTAATTTGTCAAAAGGTGAAGACGGAACATCAGTTGCCTTCAGGATTGCTTCAGCCAGTAAAGATTCCACTTTGGAAGTGGAAAAGGATTACTATGGACTTTGTTAGTGGGCTACCCTTGATGCCTACTAAGAAAGACTCGAGATGGGTTATAGTGGATCAGTTAACCAAGTCTGCCTATTTTGTACCGGTCTGCACCGATTACTCGTTACAAAAGCTGGCTAGGTTGTATGTGGCGGAGATTGTAAGATTGCATGAAGTGCCAATTTTCATACTATCTGATAGGGACCCACGTTTCACTTCGCGATTTTGGAAGAAGCTGCACGAGGCGTCGGGTACTAGGTTGAACTTCAGTATGACATTCCACCCTCAAACTGATGGGCAGTCGAAAAGGATGATCTAAGTTTTGGAAGATATGTTGAGGGGATATGTAATTGAGTTCCGAGGTAGCTGGGAAGACTATTTTTCGTTAGTCGAATTTGCGTACAATAATAGTTATCAAGCAAGTATTGGTATGGCTCCGTATGAAGTACTGCATGGGCGAAGGTGTCAAACTCCAACATGTTGGACGGAATTCGGCAAATGGAGAGTTTTGGGCCTTGAGTTAGTAGCAGATACTGAGGGTAAGGTAAAATTGATTCAGGATCGGTTGGAGGTGGCCTCGGATATGCAGAAGTCGTATGTTGGCCTAAAGCGTTGAGAGATAGAGTATGTAGTGGGGGACTTAGTTTTTCTTAAGGTCTCTTCGTGGAAGAATGTATTAAGGTTTGGATGGAAGGGGAAGCTAAGTCCAAGGTTAATTGGGCCATATTGGGTTGTGAGGCAGATTGGCCCAGTCGCTTATCAGTTGCAATTACCTTCTGAACTAAGCCAAATCCACGACATGTTTCATGTTTCCATGCTAAGATGATATCGCTCGGATCCTTCACACGTCTTGTTGGTTGAGGAGATCAAGGTTAGGCCAGATCTAACTTTCAAGGAAGAGCCCATACAAATAATTGGTCATGATGTTAAGGTACTGAGAAGGAAGTCCGTCCCATTAGTCAAAGTGCTTTGGCGTAATCACAAGGCTGAGGAGGCTACTTGGGAACCTGAAGAAACAATGTGACATCAATATACTTTTTTTGGTTTCGATAAAAGGTGTGCTTAATGTCCCTAGTCAAGTGTTATTTATATGATAATAAGCCTTGGATAAGTTTTGAGTTCAAACTTTGGGGTGAAGGAGATTATAGTGAATAATTAAAAGAACCTTGATGGCAAGTAGTTTGGTTTTTAAATAAATGAAAGAGGAATTGGACACGATGAGCCTTGTGTTAGAGTGGCAAGTAGCGTCACATATGGGGCTTAGAGGTGGCGTCACATGTATGGCAATGAGGTTTGGGGTTCGAATCCCTCCTTTCTCAAAAGAAGGATTTATTTTTACTCAATGAATGGCCAGTGGTGGCATTGGACTGAACTCTGAAGGGAGAGATCAGAGGAGAAATTTAAGGAAGGGATTAAGGAGTTATCAGAGAGAAAAGTTAGAAGATGAGGGGTGTAGAGAGGTGGAGCCGAATTGGGAATTTAGGGATAGGTAAATTCGACTATAGTACATATAGGTGCTGATTTTGAGGATTTTAGGCTAATGTTGAATTCTTCCTCTCTAAGTTACCGAAAACACTTTTCTTTCCAAAGATCTAAAAGTTGAAATCCCTTGTTCTTTCTCTTTTATTTTGTGTCGATTTCTTCTCTCCCTCACCTTTTCTAAATCAATTTTGGTAGGGGATTAGTATCGAATCTCAAAGTTCAGATCTCTATTGAATCGCTCCTTAGGCATTTTGGGGTTTTGGGTAAGTGTTCCTCATTTATTGATTAAGATGGATGCAGATTTAAGAAATACTCATGATTAGTGATCAAGGAAGGACTGTTAAGGCTTGTTGTTCAAGGTAAGGCAAAGATGAGATTTTCGATGTGTGGTGATCGTATTTGATAAGTGTGTGATTAATTGTTGAGTGACATTGTTTGTAGGTTCGTGGCTAAGGAGATCGCAGCACGTCTTAGTGTCACGGGTCAGAGTTCAAGACCCGTGACCATGGCACAAGATGCGCCCCATGGAGGTCTGTTGATAAGATGGGGATCTTTTAGCCCACAAGAACTGGCCCGATTCAAGAAACTGTTGGAGAAGCCTGTCAGATTGAAGCCTGGTTGGCCCGATAGCGAAGATATGGCAACTTAGGCAACTATGGTAACTAATCTTAAAGATAGAGAGAATCATATCTTGTAAGATTAGATAGGATTTGATATGGCAATATCTTGTAAAATCCCTTAAATTAAGGGATATGGTTAATCACGTCCGTCGATGTAATTGTATCTTGTCCGTCGGTTTTGGGGGAGCTCAAGTATAAATAGAGAGCCTCCCCCTCACTTGTAAATCATCCATTGTATTTGAGAATTCTTAAAAGTAATAGAGTTCTGAGAGCATTTACTCAAACACCTTGTGTGCAATCTTTTCTGTGGCTTTCTGTTGTTCTTACAAGCTTCTTTTGGCATAAGTTTGCTTCCGCTAGTCGAGTTGGTGCCTTGGAGGAGTTCTTAAGGAATCCTCATTCGAGTAAAGGCTGACTTGGGCGAGTTTGGACGAGCAAATCGCCTAAGGCCGCACGGATTGCGAGACGAAAGCTCTAGCCCCGTGACAATTGGTATCTGAGCTGTTGGTTCGAAGGCACTGTTGGGATGTCGAAAGAAGTGGTTGGTCAGAATGAGCCAATGGAGACCCGAGAAAGGGCCAGAAAAGCAAGTCGATCAAGGGACTTGTTGTCAGCTTTGGAGGAACGAGTCGTCACTCTCGAAGAATCCATGGGGGATGTCAAAGAGAGGATTGATGAAGTCGGTGATAGTCTTCATGATGGGCTGCAAACTATGCAAGAGCAATCTCAAGGAATATGTGTTGGATACTATCGGTTCCTCGGAAAAGAAGTCGGGTGGGAAGGATGATGCTCGAGGCTATGGTAACAGCGTTGAAAGAGGAGATCAGCGAGCTTAAGAGGGAGCTCGAGACGATCAAGGAGCTTAAGGGAGAGCTCAAGGTTTTCAAGGTCGCCATAGGTAATGGGATGTTGGCTTTGGCCGAAGCAACAAGCAATGGATGTGCCCAAACCGAAAGTGTTTAAAGGGCAAGGTCCGCAAATGAGGTGGACAATTTTCTTTGGGCCATGGAGCAATACTTCCGTGCGATTGGCATCGAGGATGATGTCGCAAAGGTAAACACTGTTGCTATGTATTTTACTGACGTTGCTTTGTTATGGTGGCGACGTAGGTCCACTGATGTTAGACGTGGTGGGACCAAGATTGGGACTTGGGAGGAGTTCCAAAAGGAGTTTAAAGCACAGTTTTACCCTGAGTATGCTGAGAATGAAGCTCGAGCAAAGTTGCGACGGCTTACATTTAACGAGGCACGATTAGGGAATATGTGCGGGAGTTCAGCGAACTCATGCTTCAGATTTCAGATTTGAGCGAAAAGGAAGCATTTTTCTCTTTTACGGATGGGCTGAAACCATGGGCGAAGCAAGAATTGCAACGTCGTGGAGTTCAAGAACTAACCAATGCCATGATGGTGGCGGAGTCTCTAGTGGAACTTGTTCCGAGGAGTGACAGGTTCGCATCTTCCAAGCCCAATGGGAGGGGCAATGGTGGGCACCATGAGGAAGACGAAGAGGGACATAGCTATTATGGTAGCGGTAGTGGCAACGATGGTGGTAATAGAAAACCACGAAATGGGAATAGAAGATCTAATAGCCCGAAAAAGAAGAGAGGAAAGTTGAGATGCTACTTTTGTAATGGGCCGCACATGAAGAGGGACTGCCCAAAGGTATCTACGTTTTCGGCTATCAAGAAGAGTGATGAGCCGGAAGAGGCAAAGCCTGTTGAGAAAAAGTCATCGAGGGTCAATTCGATGATTCTCTTCCCGAAGAAAAGGAATGGTAGGGAAGGATTGATGTTTATAGACATCAACATTGCAGGTCGAAATGGGAGTGCTCTTATTGATACGGGAGCATCGGATTTATTCATATCGGAGAAAGCTGCGAAAAACTTGGTCTTTCGATTAAGAAATCGAATAGGAAAATCAAGACGGTAAATTCCGATGAGGGCCCAACTGTGGGAGTAGTTCGTGACGTGGAACTACAAATCGCGAATGGAAGGGCAAGGAAGAATTCGAGGTAATCCAATTAGATGATTACGATTATGTGCTTGGCTTAAACTTCCTTGACAGGATTCAGACGGTTCTGTACCCATGGGCCGATCAGATTCATATTGTCACTGGTCCATTATCAAAGATTGTTGTGCCGGTGTATCGGGATATGATGGTTGGGACAAAGGTTTTGTCGTCGATCGATCCAAGCGCCGAGGATGTTTCGTATGGGAGGAACATTGACTCGATGGAACAGGATGCTACGAAAGCCATTTCGGGAGATTTAGAGGCGCAAGAGATCGATATGAAGCCTGCAAATTCGACTGTGGAGCCGACACCTATGGGAAAGGTGGGTTGTGCATCGGGCTTCAAGGAAAAAGGAGCGATGCAGAAACAGTCGGGACGAGTAAATGCTGCGAGAAAGGTACATTGCAAACACTCTGATAGTGTTTTAAATTCTGACTTGTTGGCTTGGCAAGGTCGTAAGGGCCCTTTCAGAGTTCATAAGCAAGGAAGTCGAGGACTATGGGCAACACGGCCAAGGAATGAGAATCAAGGCGATTCAAAAGGGAACAAGTCAAAATTGGGGCAAGTTAGTGCGGAGACTTCTTGCCAACGTGATGTACCAACAAGTGTGACGATTCAAGATAAGAGGCGACGGAAGCCGAGGCAAAAAGTTCGAAAGAAGGAACAACCCGATCAGGAAGCGAGTCGGGAGGAAGCCAAGGCAACGAGTGAGATCCAAAGTGAATCAAGTCAGTGCCATTCGAAAGTCGCAACGAGGGCGTTGCGAGAATGGGTGGGGGAGAATGTCACGGGTCAGAGTTCAAGACCCGTGACCATGGCACAAGATGCGCCCCATGGAGGTCTGTTGATAAGATGGGGATCTTTTAGCCCACAAGAACCGCCCGATTCAAGAAAGCGTTGGAGAAGCCTGTCAGATTGAAGCCTGGTTGGCCCGATAGCGAAGATATGGCAACTTAGGCAACTATGGTAACTAATCTTAAAGATAGAGAGAATCATATCTTGTAAGATTAGATAGGATTTGATATGGCAATATCTTGTAAAATCTTCTTAAATTAAGGGATATGGTTAATCACGTCCGTCGATGTAATTGTATCTTGTCCGTCGGTTTTGGGGAGCTCAAGTATAAATAGAGAGCCTCCCCTCACTTGTAAATCATCCATTGTATTTGAGAATTCTTAAAAGTAATAGAGTTCTGAGAGCATTTACTCAAACACCTTGTGTGCAATCTTTTCTGTGGCTTTCTGTTGTTCTTACAAGCTTCTTTTGGCATAAGTTTGCTTCCGCTAGTCGAGTTGGTGCCTTGGAGGAGTTCTTAAGGAATCCTCATTCGAGTAAAGGCTGACTTGGGCGAGTTTGGACGAGCAAATCGCCTAAGGCCGCACGGATTGCGAGACGAAAGCTCTAGCCCCGTGACATTAGTACCAGGTCTGTACATACACTACACACACACAGTGGGCCGGCAAATCCCGAAATGCCGAAAAGTCGAAATGCCAAAAAGTCAAAGGTTGGCTACAATAATCTTGTGAGTGCCCGAACACTCATAAGGATGGAACCAATAGGTTACCAGAGGCTCCATCAGTGATTCCATGGACTTGGGCTATCTTTTGGCCATCCGGGCCAGAATGGGCTAAATGGGTCGATGGGCTGTAGGGCCCATAATAGGAAAATTTGGCAATTTGATACTAAGTAATGAAAAATCATATGATTCCATGACTATGAATGTGATTGGACCTGATGGGCCATATGGATGTGATTGGGCCTGATAGGCCATATGAATAAGATTAGGCCTAAAGGGACCAAATGAATAAGTGTGGATCTATTAGTGTTTAGTAAGGGGTTGTGGATCTAGTTTTTGGTAACTACTCAATCAAGCATAAAACTTAAATAATTAATTAATTGCGATCGTGGATGAGTCATCAGGTTATGTGTGGCAATGGGTATACGCATGTCTAGGATTGGATCTAGAGAGAGCTTGGTACTTAAGCGGTCTTAATGACTCACCTCCTCTTCTCTGGAATCTTACCTGGTGTATAGTATCTGTTCGCTTTAGCCAACGAGGACTTGTTAATGGGCAAAGGTAGGTAATAAACCCATAATAAAGAGAAATTACCGAAATGCCCCTAAAATGACTAAAATAACCCTATGTGTTAAATGTAAGACTTATGGATGTACATATATATCTGCTGCACTCATATGATATTCTATTTAGGTTGCATATGGGTTGGGAATTATAGAACGGAGGAAGTATATGAGGATCGCATGGTTGCTTGACGACCGTGGATCCATCGATGGCTATTAAGCCCAGTATTTGATTAGCAGCTTGCTGCAATGAAGGTAGTACCGTAACCGGGCTACCATTGATGTGTATCGGATGAGTGGGTCGATATTTATATCCCCACATGATGTGTACCGAGGGACGGAGTCGGTGTATAGTGGTTGGATTATTGGGGTGGGTTGCACAGCATTGCATGTATGATATTATGGTGATTGATGATTGCTTAGTACTCTTTGAGGGTTGTACACACTGAATTTTTGAAAACTCACCCCCTCTTTTACTTTTCTCATGTGATCCTCAGTAGGTGGTTCGACGGTTGGAGGGACTCCGAGGTGACCAACTAGCAAGACGACTTGGACTTGTTTTTTTTGTAGCATATCATTTTTAGTATTTAAAGTTATTTCAGTTCAGATTGTAATAAGGCCTATTCGCTAGATATTATTTCATGGTCATTACTACGCTTTGGAAACTAAATACAAACTGAATGTTACTTAATTTTCTCTTGAAGGGTTTTCAACGAAAACAAGGTTTTCGATAAAACACTTCAATGTGACACGCTGGATCTGGCCATAACGTCCGGGCAGGGTTTGGGGTGTTACATGTAATTATTACCATGAGATAAAATAAGATTATATTGGGAGAATGAATTTATCCCAAAGAGATTAAGGATATCCTATGAGGGTAACACACTTATGACAGGGCCATTAAACGAGCACTAATCGAGTAGCTTTCATAATGGTATGTAATTAGGGAGAGCTCGGTTACAATATTATAGTGGAATGAGTTTATAACTAAATGAGTTTATAATTAATAGGCAAAAAACTGGAACTTAATAATAAATCATTTGAGCCCTAATTAAATATGTTCATTTGGTCCTTCCACTAGCTTGTTGAAACTAGAAATAAATTGCATGTTGAATCAAATAAACAAAAAAATATAGAAATGATAAAGTTAGAGAAATGTGTTACATTCGGAAATGAATATGTTTTCTCACTAAATATGAAAATGACCTAAAAATTAATTTAAATTTTTCGATTTATTATTTAATTAATTAAAGTTCAAAAGTAGAATTAAATTAGTTGGCCGTTGTGAATCTATTAAATGTAGAAATTAAATATATTTTCTAATGGATTCTTTTACAGTAAGTGTATCATGATTTTAATGGAATTAGAATTGGATTGAGAAAATTATTTAATTGAAAAAATAATTTATTTAAATTAATTTAATACATAATATTTATTTTAGGAAATAGAATAAATATATTCGATTAGATTAAATAATTAGGGTTTGTCGCCCCTCTCTCTCCTAATTCAACTAGGAAATTGTTTTTTATTAAATATATATTATTTGTATTCTACAAATTTAAATAGGGTTTCACTGTCTCTTCCTATAAATAGATGACACTAGTAGGGCTAAAAATACACAACTTTGAGACATTGTCATTTCGCCCGAAAATAAGTCAGAATTTATTTGTAAGTATAAATTCTATTTTCAGATAATAACAATTCTATTGGTTTTTATACGAGAGAGATTTACTTTTCTACTGAACATAAAAAAATTATTTCTAAATTTTTGATTAATTCGAAATTATTCAAACCCGAGACAGTTCATGATCAAATGTGTTAGATTCTACTACGACAGAATGGCTAGTTGCTCGATATTAAATGCTGAATTTTGGGCTATGACAGTTTGGAATTAGCGTCGAAGGGAGGAGTTACTCGTTTGATTGCTCTGACGATGATACGAGGAAAAGAAAAGAAAAAGGATGAGTTGGACATGGTTAAGAATTAATTCTTTTATTATTTTAGGAATTTTTTTTACTATTAAACCTATTAAAAACCATATATAGTGTTATTACACGTGTGGTGTTATATTTAATTAAATGTATTGTCATAACAATGTTGTTACCAAATTAAAAAATGAAAATCACTTTCAGAAATGAAATTTAAATTTTTATTATGCATTTCCTCAATAATGGACTTTGTGATTTGCTTACTACTTTTAAGATGTGATGAGCTCCCTATAATATTATAGTTGTAACACCTTAAATTTGGCCTAAAATTTTAGACCGAATTTCAGGGGTTACATTAATTACCGAAGTGGTCGTAAAATTTTTTTATAAAATATGTTGTCTCAATTCCCACTACCACATCTTAAGTTTGACAAACCGAAGACAATTTAACTTTGGCTTTCAAACAAAAGGATTACAGTTAAGCTTAGTATATATACAAAATAAAAGGTATGACAGAAATTTTAAAATAGAACTTTACTACAGCTTTATAAAACCCTACAAATTAAAACGGTAAATCAAAACTGGAATGATAACTGATAAATTATCTTCAACTGAGACTGTCCGAGCATACCAAGTCTAGCTACCGAAATCGAGCGTACCTACAAGGGTAAACACTAAGGGGGTGAGCTACGCAAGCTCAATACGAGTTTAAAATGAGACTTTAAACAGAGTTACAGAACTCAATTCTAGAGCGTAATAGACTTACAGACACCCTCAGAGTACACTTGGAACCAACGTCCCATCAGAACGTAACAACTCAAGCACACCAAGTCACACATAGTCAGACAGAATACAGTCAGATAATCTTGCACCCAGATCACTCAAACTAATGCGTATGAAATGTAATCAAGTAAAAAGACCCATCCATCCACCCAACAAACCTCTCCGTCCCCCGATCACACACCATAACAGCCGGTTAAGCTCATCCAACAAAAACACACCACGTAAGACCTCGAAAAGCCCCTCCAACCTTACACACCATATATGTGGACTAAGCCACTCTGAAATTAATACGCAACAGAGCTGGCGTATATGCAGAACAATGCAATACGGTGAGTCCATTTATCTGATCATGATGTAGTTTAAAGCGCCAGATCGGATAATGGTAGTGCGCAGCAAAGGCGACGACGTCTTTGTCTGATCTTGCATGTAAACCGTCAGACAGATAAGCTTGTAGTTAAACTACTAGATTAGAATAGAAACTATCTTCCTTCTCTTCACAACCAAACCCACAATGCTTCATGCAAGTGCATGCATGCATTCAAACCCACAGAAATAATGAACATGTCAACAGACAATCAAACAGAAGCAGATGTGCATACACACCCAGTAGGCCAGACTCAGAGTCAAACATCTCATACCTCAATCGCAAATAACACATAAGCAGAGCACATAGTCACAAATTGGAGACTTAACTACCCTCACTAAAGTCTAGCCAAGGGTCGGAATACACAGACTCACTTTCAGATCAATACATTCACAAAACCAAAACAAGTGACTTAAAACCACAAGCCCGTGTGCTCTGGCCGTGTGGAAACGCCTAGGCCATGTGGGAGGTCAAACGTCCGAGTGAAGAGGGGCACACAGCTATGTGGCTGAGGCACATGCCCATTTGAAGAGAGGCACATGCCCATGTGAATCTGGGAAATGGCCGTGGGAATAGGCCATGTAACTCACTACCCATTTGTACTAAAATAGAGTACAGCGCTGACACAGGCGTGTGAGGATCTCACACGCCTGTATCTCAACTAGACACGACCGTGTGTCCAAAATACATGCCATTGTGGGACCCTTAAATCCCCAAATTAACCACACGGCCCTGTGGCATGAAATCACTAAATCCCTAATTCCCAATCACACACGCTCGTGTACCTAGTGGACACGGCCGTGTGAAAATCGACAAAAATCCCCAAACCAACCACACGACCATGTGGCAACAAATTTTGCCCGGTACCCTAATTCCTAGCAACACACGACCGTGTGGACCACCCTTGTGGGGGCATACACCTGTGTGGCCACCCATGTGGTCACGAAACCACCCACAAATAGCTTGAAAATTGAGTTTTCTAATCACTAAATCGACTTCTAATAGATGGGACTCAGAAACACACTAACCAGAGTAGATTTCTATGTCAAACAAAAGTACTTTCAAACCTCGACAACCAACTTCTGAAAGACACCAAGATTGCTACATTCTATCAAAAACAAATTTACAATTCACAATTAAAATAGAAAAGTTTCGAAATCCACACCTGATTTGCGATCAAAGACGTCTGAACACCGACTTGACGACGAGCAAGAGTCTCTCCAAAATCCACAAGAAACACTATTTTCAAAAAAAAATGCATAAGAACCAAAAAAACAAAAAGAAAAGCCAAGAGAAGAAGAAAAAACGTGCACTTCCCAAAAATAAAAATAAAAATCCAAAATAATAAAAATAAAAATAAAACTAATAATTATATTTTAATACTAAAACAAGTCCACTATAATTAATATAAAAATACATCACTCAAAACGCACACACAATGACTCGAACCCAGAACTCAGAGGCAAGCTAACACACAACCAACCACTAGACCAACAGACCATTCTGCCACTTAAACGCGCAACTAAACATAATAGCACACCTCTCTCTCTGACCCTAACCACAAAACTCAAAACTTCTAGCTCTAAAATTCAAGATGTTACAACTAGCCCCTCCTTAAACAAATTTCGTCCCCAAACTTTCCAACTAACGGAACAGTGGTATAACACAAGCTACACCACTATGCTCCCGCGGCGCACTCTAGTCCCAAAACACCACCACATTAAACTTGAACTTAAGACCTCTCACACACACCCCAAGCACTTAACCACTGTAGCAGATAAACACTTGTGTCCTATCACACACAGTTACTATGCTCTAACCAAAACGTCAAAACATTCATAACCATACCTAACCCAGAGTCGTCGATGACACTCCCAGACCTGATGCTCCATAGACCCGCATCGAAGACATGCTACTGTCTTTTTCCAGTAATTGCCCGGATGGAGCTTGTAGAGCCCAATTTTAGCCCGGGCCCAATAGACATTAAACAGTCCATTAACAGTCCAAATATTACAAACCTCAACAGCCCAAACCACTAAAAAAAACCCAAATTTATCTGACCCAAAACTTACAAAAACCCTAATGGCCCAGGCCCGAATACCTAAACTAAGTTTTAGTAAATTAGAAAACCCTAGGTCCCTATGTGCCGCTCCTCCATGTGCGCCATACTCCAACTCCAGCGCGCACACTGCTCAAAGCTCACCAACTCCTCTGCCACACCTACAAACAAGCAAGAAAAGAGGACAAACAAGGAGAAAAAAACCAAAATGAAACGCAACAACAGAAAAATAGTAGCAATTTTGTAATCAGCTATAAAGCTGAAATGAAATCAGTTTGTAAAACGGGTGGGATGAAAAATTAGTGTTTTTAAACACTTTTGAAATAAAAAAAAACAAACAGATTTAAGCATATTAAAAAATTTGCAAGGCAGATCAAAAACAAGTTTAACGCACAAAGGTCTTTATTTTCTTTTTAGCTTATTTCTCTCTTTATTTTCTTCCTTCGAATACACGTATATACATATTTTTTTCTTTAAAAATAATACATAAATATATAAATATAGCAGAGAAAATAACAAAAAAAATTACCTTTTTACTCGCGTAAAAAAGAGGGAACGTTTGGTCTTTCCGCTACCACAGACTGCGGCGCTGAAGCCGACGACCGGTGGTCAGCACGGCGGCAGTTCACCAGAGCTCCCACCGGAGGTTGAGCGAGAGAGAGGGTGTAAGAGAGCTTCTGAATTCTTTTTAAAAAAATGACAGTAGAATGAGTTTTTTTGTCAAAAATTAGCTTTTATAACTTAAGCAAAACGACATCGTTTCACTTGGGATGTTTTAGTGCCAAAACGGTGTCGTTTGGCATGGGAACCCGAAGACCCGACCCGCCTGCAGCAGGATCTGCGTGTTTTGGATCAATGGTCTATCTACGCCATTGGTCCTTCCGCCTTTGAAGTTGTTTTAATGTAGTCCTTTTCTCTTTTTTTAATTTTGCCACAATTTGTTTATTTTATTTCAATTTAACCCTTGAACCTCTTAACATACAAACCTCTAAACGGTGTCGTTTTGGGAGTTGAGAATATTTCCCCACATGGCTCTTGTCCCTTCGCGTGTGTTGCATTTGGGCCCTATATTTTTGTTCTATCTAGATTTGTCCCTAAAGTTACATTTAAACTCCAACTTAGCACTTTTCGCATTTATTCTACTATAATTTTAGCTCAAAACTTTTCTTCTAATTCAGATTTGACCCCTGGTCTATTTAATTTAATTTTTTCGACGTTTATTCGTGTATCGGGGCTTTAATATATTGTGTCCTAACTTACGGGATATAATTCTTTTTCTCGATTAACGTGAAACACGTCTTTTTCTCAAAAAAATTTAAGTAATAATTTAACAATGGATCGTATTTTTCTTCAAAGTTCTCAATTTTCAATACTAAGACACTAATTAATCAACTAGGTACCAATTTTGGGCGTTACGAGGGTGCTAATCCTTCCTCGTGCGTAACCGACTCCCGAACCCATCTTTCTGAATTTCGTGGACCAAAATCCTTGTTTAAATAAATCAAACCATTTATTAAAAATAACCACTTTTACGAGGTGATCCGATCATACCTCATCAAAAAGGATTGGTAGCGACTCTCGTTTTTTTGTTTTCATTTTCAAAACCAAGTCGACCCCGTTTTCCAAAAAAATGGTTTCGACAGCTATTCTTATAGTGCTCATAAAACGAAGCGTTCATACCACTACTTGCACCCTTCGCAAAACCACTATTTCCACTCGAATGCGTTCTAACACGCTTCACATAACGAGGCTCCAACCTCGGAGGACTACGATCTCTTTTCTTTCCACAATTTACGCACCTAGCTTAAAGCGTTTCACTAGTCCCCCTTAACCTAGCCTCAAACACTTTCTCTAGTACTTCCCACACTCCCGAATCAATGCCTCAGTATCAAGCTCCGAGTCATCGCCACTGGAAGTTGGCGAAATCGCATTTTCCTCTGATTCCTGAACAGACACACGTCCCGGAGAAGCAGTTGACTTCTCACAATCTTGCTTACCTTCAACATCCATATCCGTCCAGTGGTTAACTTAAGATATCTACATTTTCAAAAAACGAACACGAAATAAATACAAAAATCTACATTTCTAATCTTACAGTTTCGAATTTCCACCTGGACCAGCATCGGAGTCTTAGACTTTTTATTTCTGTAAAACATCTCCCGAAACACAAATCATTTCAACTTACTGTGATAAAGTTTTTTAATTTTTTTTGAAAACAAGTATGTACGTACACGGATACGTAAAAACAAAAATCAAATTTTTACAATCCTAGCTCTGATACCACTAAATGTAACACCCTAAACTCGGCCCAGAAGTTTAGACCGAATCTCGGGGGTTATATTGATCATAGAAACGATTGTAGAAAAATTTTATAAAACATGTTGTCTCAATTCCCACTACCACAACATACGTTTGACAATCCAAAGAAAATTTAACATTAGCTTTCAAACAAAAGGATTACAGTTAAGCTTAGTATATATACAAAATAAAAGGTACGATTGAAAATTTAAAACAGAACTTGTACCACAGTTTTATAAAACCCTACAAATTAAAACGGTAAATCAAAACTGGAAAGATAACTGATAAATTATCTTCAATCAAGACTGTCCAAGACCTTCGTATACTAAGTCCAGCTACCGAAACCGAGTGTACTTGCAAGGGGAAACATTAAGGGGATGAGCTACACGAGCTCAGTGTGAGTTTAAAATGAGACTTTAACCAGGGTTACAGAACTCAATTCCAGAGCGTAACAGACTTACAGACACTCTCAGAGTTAGAAAACATACTTGGAACCAATGTCCCATCAGAATGTAGCAACTCAAGCACACCAAGTCACACACAGTCAGACAGAATACAGTCAGATAATCTTGCACCCAGATCACTCAAACAGATGCGTATGAAATGCAATCAAGTAAAAAGACCCACCCATCCAGCCAACACACCTCTCCATCCCTTGATCACGCCCTATAAGAGCCGATTAAGCTCATCCAACCAAAACACACCACATAGTACCTCAAAAAGCCCCTCCAAACCTTACACACCATATATATGTACTAAGCCACTCTAAAATTAATACGCAGTAGAGCTGGCGTATATGTAGTACAGTGTAATGCAGTAGTGCACTGTATGGTCATGATGCAGTTTAAACTGCCAGATCAGATAATGGTACGTAGCAAAGCTGGCGTACAAGCAGTACAGTGCGATAAACCACTATATAGATAAGCTTGCAATTAAACTGCCTGATAAAAATAGAAATAGTCTTCCTTCTCTTCACAACCAAACCCAAAATACTTAATGCAAGTGTATGTATGCATTGAAACCCACAGAAAAAATGAACACGTTAACAGACAATCAAACAGAAGTAGATATGCACACGCACCCAGCAGACCGGACTCAAAGTCAAACATCTCACACCTCAATTACAAATAACATATAAGTAGAGCACATAGTCACAGCTACGAAGAATTAACTACCCTAACTAAAGTCTAGCCAAGGGTCGGAATATACAGACTCACTTTCAGATCAATACAGTCATAAAACCAAAACAAGTGACCCAGAACCACACGCTCGTGTACTCTGACCATGCGAAAATGCCTAGGCCGTGTGGGAGGTCAAACGTCCGAGGGAAGAGGGGCATACCATCGTGTGGCTGAGGCACACTCCCCTGTTGCTGAGCCACACACCCTGTAACACCCTATACTCATAACCCACACTAGGCCGGAGTACAAGGCATTACCTAACTTGATCTCATGTATACAATCAAACTCAAGTCACCGAGACTCGTTCCAATTTAAAACTTTTTCAATTTCTACTTTAAACTTTTTATTATGGTCCTACAAGCCCTAATTCTACCATTGAAAACTATTCGGGACCATTACGGGTCCTTAAACCAAACTTAAGAAATTTACCTTTAAAATAGGGCACTCGCCCATGTGGAAGGGTAACACGCTCGTGTGGAGATGAATTCTAATTCACACCTATAAGGGTTTTCACACGGCCATACACACGCCCGTGTCAATGGCCCGTGTCCCTCACACAGCCATGACACGCCTGTGTTGTAACCCGTGTGCGAAATCATGGACATTCTATTTCTGACATCAGTATACTCAGAATGTCACACGGCCAAGGCACACGGCCGTGTGCTAGGCCATGTCATTCACACGGCTAAGACACACGGTCGTGTCTCTATCCGTGTGTTTATTACCATGCATACTAACTTGAAATTTTTACGTGTAGGAGACACATGGCTAGTCCACATGCCCATGGGGCTGGCCGTGTGTCGCACATGGCCTAGACACACGCCCATGTGTCTACCCGTATGGACAATATAAGGCTATTTACCAAGCCTTATTGCCACCTTTACATACCTATTTTCAGACTAATGCCATCCAATATCAAAACGAGTGCAATTTCTATAATCAAGTCATCCATAATGGATATTCATTCAACCATGAAAGTGCATCTTTTATAAACTCAAAATGAATGTTAGCCATCATTCAAGGCTTAATACAAAGTGTGGGATCTATCCCAAGCCAACACATTTGGCCAACTTCTCAAAGACACAAAATAATAAAGTCTAAGCCCTATACATGCCATATTCAAAAATATAAATCCAACTGTACTAAAGGCTTCAGTTGATAGTGTGATCGATATCTCTGACTTCCAGTGGTCCTTGAGCTAGTTAGGTGGCGCTATAAGAAAAATGGAAAGAAACGGGAGTAAGCATAAAAGCTTAGTAAGTTGCATATAAATAAATACACAACAACAAATTCATCAATGATCATTATGCTCATAACACAAAGGTAGGCATAAGCACACTTACTCATTACCATCCATACCAGTCACATATACTATATTGAACTCATTTCTCATACGTACCAATTAGGTACCTGTACGACTCACAACACGATTATACTTTCCTTATTAACTCACATTCATAATTTTCACCGTTGAACCATTCGAAACTCTACTAGATATTCATTAAGCCTCAAACGTGGGTAAGGCGCCGATGCCATGTCCCATACATGGTCTTACACTGACTATCATCTCGTAGCCGATGCATATCCTAAACATGTCTTACACTAGCTTACGTCTCAAGGTCGATGCATGTCCCAAACATGTCTTACACTGGCTCTCGTCCCAATGCCAATGCCATGTTCCAGACATGGTCTTACACTGGCTCTCATAATGTAGTTGATGGATGTCCTAGACATGTCTTACACTAGCTCACACTAGTGACCCAAATGTCACGGCACGAATATCCGGTCTATTTTCTAGGGTTCCAACGGGAATTCTACTATCTCAATTTCAACATCCTCAACTTCATAAACAATTGAATCATGCTATACCAATTCAATGACAATTCAACACATATATCAACAATGTAGTTGTGTTATTTACGTACAACTTACCTCGGATTACAAAACGTACACAACTAGTCGGTTTAGTCGATTTGCTTAGCCCTCCCCCAGTCTAGGTTCGGATTCGGTAAATCTTTATCTATAATGGAAAAATGCACTCATTTAGTCTCTAAATACAATTAGGCAAATCTAAAATTCATATCTTAGGTAAAATGACCAGTTGGCCCCTAGACCTTAGCAAAATGACCATTTTGCCCCTATGCTTGAAAATCAATTTTTATCAAATTTCTTCACATTTCAAGCCTAGCCAGACCCTTTTTACTCTTATAGCAACTTCAAATTCTCACTATTTCACACATTCATCACTTATCTTACAACTTATGCAAAATGGTCCCTTTAGGTGTTTCCATGCTAATACCTTTCACAAAAGTTGTTTATAAGACACCCAAAATTCATTTTCTTCCTTAAAAACTCAGCAAACCTCACAAATCCTTTCATGGGAAAACCCTAGACTCTTAATCATTTTGTAAAATAGTACCCTCATTTGAAAGCTCATGCTTCAAGGGTCATAAAAATACAAAAATCATCAACAAAGGACATGGAAATCACTTACTTGTGAGTGCTTCAAGTTGCTGAAAATTTTGAAGTTCAAAACCCTCCTATGGCTGTAAAAATCAGTGAAGAAGAAGAAAATAAAAAGGGGTGTGGCCTTTGTTTTACTTAATTTAAAACTAGTCAAAATTGGTGACCAAAAACCACCTAATTTTGACTTTCCCAACAAATTGTCTCCTATGGCCGGACACCCTAGTCTCTATGGGTCTAATTGCTCTTTAAAGACCCCCAAATTTCTATTTGACACCTTTAGCTATCAATTTAGGACTTTTACATTTCATGCGATTTAGTCCTTTTTTGCAATTGGGCTCTCAAACGTTATAATTAGCTCACCAAATTTTTCATTCACTAATATAAACATGCTATGACTCCAAAATAATAATAAAATAATTTCTCTAACTTTGAATTTGTGGTCCCGAGACCACTATTCCAACTAGGCCCTAAATTGAGCTGTTACACGCCTGTGTGAAGAGAGGCACACGGCCGTGTGGCTGAGGCACATTCCCATGTAAAGAGGGGCACAGGCCCATGTGAACTAGGGATATGGCCGTGGGAACTGGCCGTGTGAACCAAGGACATGCTTTAGGAACAGGCCGCGTAACTCACTGTCCATTTGTACTAAAATGGAGTACAGGGTTGACACGACCGTGTGAGGGTGTCACACGCCCGTTTATCGACCAGACACGACCATGTGTCCAAAATACAATGACACGACCATGGCCTCGTTGAGTTGTTTGAGTCGTTTATGTGCCCGATCGTCTAACGAAGAAGTATCATTCAATTTTGAAGTATGGTTAGAATTAGGCTAAGTATGGAGTAAGGTAACAAAGATAGGCTCAAAAAATGGCTAAGTATTTGTTGTTATAGGTTCGAATAACAAAGAACAAAATGAGATAGGTGTTAACTTGAATGGAATGGAAATCAAACCTAAGTATCAAGATCGAACCAGCACTGTAGGTGAGTGCTAACCCAAGACTTATGTGACCTTAAGGTGGATAGATAATGGAAAAGAAACCTTGACCCGCTACCAAGAAAGGAAAGAACCAAAGGTATAAAGTTTAGGGCGAATGCTACACTAAAAGAGTGATAAGTTCGATAAAAGAAATAGGTTGACGCCACTAAATAATAGATAAGTCAAGCTGAGTTTTAAACGAAATTTGAGAGTAAAAAATGCTCACAAATAACTCAAAGTTCATTAAAAATGGCAAAAGTCCCTACAACCAGCAAATAACACAATATTTATAGGAGAGTCCTAAGGCTAGCCGAATAGGCAAACAAATTACTTAACAATCAAGTGTTTTCAGCTTTGAATAAACTGAAAATTCTAGAATAGGTCCATAAAAAATCCCATGTCAATGTTCAGCCTTAGAATGCCATTAGACAGCTTCTAGGTGATGCACATTCAGCTGAAATGAACTTGGATTGATTGGGAGCTAATTGGGCAATGTCTACATTCGGCCAAGGTGCTTAAATTAGCTTAAATGCTAGCTTCTTGTTCAGGTGAATGGTTTTGAGAAGTTAATGGGTAGCTTGGGTAGTGTAATAGGCTTGGGAGTGTGAACACTGAACTTGAGGAGCCATGTATGTGTGAAAACACAAAACCAAATGGCCTTCATGTGTGAAAAAATTAAATCGGTTGGTGTGAAAACCTTCAAGGCTACCTTGGGAGCTAATCACCTAGCTTGGGAAACATAAAGGAGTAGCTACTCTTCGGCCGAATAGTTGCTTGGGAGAAACCAAACATCAACACACCATACATTGAAGCCGTCCATGCATGTACCTTTGCATTAAATCCCTTTCATGCATATGGCTGCAAATAATTCAAAGAACACATTAAATTGGTTTAAAACAAAGTTAATTCGACTGCACTAGGACAAAATAAATACATGCTTTAAACTTAGACACATTAATAACATGTAATTATGCAAAACACATTAAATACTTATACAAAATGAGACACATTAATTCGCCTATAACAAAACATATTAAAATCATGTAATGAACAAAAAAAACATAATTATGAGCTGAAATTAATTTTAACTAACAAAAATAAATACTTAGTTTATTTCAGCAAATAAACGCATGAACTAAAAAGAAATAGAATGAGCTCAAATGAGTTGAATTGAGCTGAGTTCGGCTTGCAAGAGGTTGCAAGGCAATCTTATTGAGCTGGTCCAAGCTTTCTCAATATGTCCAGCCAATGTTTCGCCCCACACTTGGTTGACTAAGGCCGAAATGGCCTATTTGAATTGCTTGGCTCGAGCTCGTGTGATCGGTCCCTGGGCAGCTCCAATGGATCCTTGCTAGAGCTAGGTGCAACACGGGGCGTGGCCGTATCATTCCCCCTTCAAAGTGACTTGTCCTCAAGTCGGATCCTGCATCAAAGGGAGATAAATCAGACACATTGAAGGTTGCACTAATATTATACTCACTCGGTAAGTCAAGTCAATAAAAATTCTTGTTGATTCGTTCTAAGACTTGAAAAGGTCTGTCTCCTCGTGGCAGCAACTTGGACCTACGTTGGGCTAGAAAACATTCTTTTCACATATGAACCCAAACCCAATCATCAGGTTCAAATACAATTCTCTTTCATCCTTTGTTCACTCTTTGAACATAGCTTTCTGTTCTTGCTTTGATATTTGCTCGAACCTTTTGGTGCAAATCCTTGACATACACAACCTTCTTCTTCGCATCTACATGAATGAATTGATCGTTAGGTAAATGCACTAAGTCTAATGGATTTAACGGATTAAATCCATAAACAACTCAAAAGTAGAAAATTTAGTCACCGAATGGACCGATCGATTATATGCAAACTCAATATGAGGTAAGCAGTCCTTCCACGACTTTAAATTTTTTCGGATGATGTCCTGTAACAAAGTAGTCAACACCCAATTAACCACCTCCGTTTGGCCATCCGTTTGGGGATGACAACTGGTGGAGAACAGCAACTTGGTTTTGAGCTTTCTCCACAACGATCTCCAAAAGTGACTCAAAAACTTCACGTCGCGATCAGAAACGATCGTTCTCAGAATTCCATGTAGTCAAATGATTTCCCTAAAGAAAAGATTAATAATATGAACAGCATCGTCAGTTTTTGTACATGCAATAAAATATGACATTTTTGAAAATCTATCAACTACAACATAAATAGAATCCTTCCCCGGTTTTGTTCGCGGTACTCCAAAGACAAAGGCCATGGATATATCCATCCAAGAAGCTTCGGGTATGAGGAGTGGCGTGTACAAGCCATGTGGTTTAATCTTGGACTTAGCCTTCTTGCACGTCACAGAACACTGGCAAATACGTTCGACGTCCCTTTTCATCCTAAGCCAATAAAAGTGTTCTTGAAGCATCGATAGTGTCTTACCTATACTGAAGTGTCCTATGAGGTCGCCGCTATGCGCCTCGTTAACAAGCAAGTCCCGAATGGAACTTTACGGGATGCACAATTTTCCTTCCTTGAAAAGGAAGCCTTCATACCTATTAAAATATTCAGCAGAAGCATTCTCACAAGCAGTAAATATTTCACCAAATTCATCATCATCAGCATATAAATCTTTCAAGAAAGTGAATCCAAGCAATTTAGAATCAAGATATGACAACAAAGCATACCTTCTTGAAAACGCATCTGCCACTATATTATCTTTACCTTTCTTATACTTGATGACATAGGGAAATGATTCGAGGTACTTGACCCACTTCGCATGCCGCTTGTTCAACTTATGTTGGCCCTTAATATGTTTCAATGCTTCGTGATCAGAGTGAATCATGAACTCCTTCGGCCATAAATAATGTTGCCACGTCTCGAGAGCTAGAATGAGTGCATACATTTCTTTATCATAAATGGGATAGTTAAGTGCGGCTCCATTTAGCTTTTCGCTAAAGTATGCAATACGCCTTCCATCTTGAGTGAGCATAGCCCTGATTCCTACACCTGAGGCATCACATTCAATCTCAAAATTTTTAGAAAAATCAAGAAGTGCTAATAAAGAGCTTTACTAAGACAATTCTTAATATCAATAAAAGACTTCTCTTACTCATTAGCCCAATAGAAGGCTGAGTTTTTCTTGATAATGCTCGCCAACAGCGCGGGTAAAGTGCTGAAGTTGGGCACAAAGCGTCTATAGAAGCTAGCCAAGCCATGGAAGCTTCGAACTTGGCTGATACTTATCAGTCTCGGCCACTCTTGAATAGCTTTTATTTGTTCTTGATCCACCTCTAAGCCTTCCGAGCTTACCATGAAACCTAGAAAAATAACCTTATCAGAAAAAAACGCACATTTCTTAAGATTAGCATATAAAGTCTCCTTTTGAATAACCTCCAAAACAGATTTAAGGTGTACTACATGTTCTTCAAACGATTTGCTATAAATGAGTATATCATCAAAGTACACAACACAAAACTTACTGATAAATGAACTTAATGCATAATTCATAAGTCTCATAAAAGTGTTAGGAGTGTTGGTTAGGCCAAATGGCATGACAACGATTCATACAAACTATGTTTCTTCTTAAAGGTAGTCTTCCATTCGTCACCTTTTCTCATGCGAATATGATGGTATCCGCTTTTAAGATCAATCCTCAAAAATAACTTGGCACCACTTAATTCGTCGAGCATGTCATCTAAGCGAGGTCTTGGATGCCAATACTTAATGGTAATCTTGTTCACAACTCGGCAATCGACACACATGCACCACGTTCCGTCCTTGTTTGGCACTAACAAACCAGGCACGGCGCATGGACTAAGGCTCTCTCGGGTGTAGCCTTTTTTCCATAAGCTCATTGACTTGCCATTGGAGTTCCTTGGTCTCTTCGAGATTCATCGTATATGCTGGTCAGTTCGGAATGACAACTCTGGGCACGAAATTGATTTAATGCTTGATTCCACAAAGGGATGGCAGCCAACTTGGAGTTTCATCCGAAAATACGTCTTGGAAATCCTGCAAAAGAGACACAATAGAATAAGGCAGGTTATCAGGTAACTCGTTAGTGTTAATCAAATTTTCCTTGTACATGAACACAAGGACGGATTGCCTCAACATCAAGGCCTTTTGAACATCACTTGCTTTTGCAAAAACATTCACTTTCTCACATTCTTTTTCTTTTTCATCTTTTTCTTTTCTCATTTTCTTTTCACTTTCTTTTGTTGTTTTTCCTCTCTTTTTCTCATTTTTCTTTTCTTTTTTATTTTCACTCTTTTCCTTTTCTCTCATTTGATCTATAGAATTCTTCAATTTTAGTTGGTCCTCGTATACTTGCTTTGGCATCAATGGTGCTAACGTTATGTTCTTCCCCAAATGTTTGAAAGTATACCTATTGGTATACCCGTCGTGGATGACTCTTCGATCAAATTTCCATGGGCGTCCAAGTAGCAAATGGCTTGCATACAGAGGCACGACATCACAAAGTACTTCATTGGCATATTTTCCAATAGAGAAAGAGACAAATACTTGTTTCGTTACCTTTAACTCGCCACCATCATTGAGCCATTGAAGTTTATACGAGCTCGAATGCTTGGTGGTCAGCAATCTTAACTTCTCCACCATGAGAGTGCTCGCCACGTTTGTGCAACTCCCACCGTCGAAAATCAAGGTATAAACTTTCCTTTGGACTTGACACCGTGTATGGAAAATATTTTCCCTTTGCTATTTGTTCTCCACACTTTGGAGACTTAGCCTCCTTTTAACGACAAGGACTTTGCCATCAACAGCATGCTCCAAGTCTTCCTCCTTGTCGAATATAGATTCGGGATCATTTTCGACTTCTTCCTCCGAATCGATTTCTCCATTCGTGTGCACCACCGTAGTGCTTTGATTAGGGCATTGACTTGCAATATGCCCCCTCCCGAGGCATTTGAAGCACTTGATGTCCCTCAAATAGTTGGGAGAGCTTTCGGTAGCCTTGCCTTTGCTTGATTTGGCCATAGGTTTAGTCGTATTGGCTAGCATTGTAACACCCCATTTACCCGTGTCCAACACTGGGACAAATACGGGGCATTACCGGATTAAAGCATAAACATACACATAGAACCGAGCCATAAAATTTCTTTGAATACAAAGCCGTACATACACATGCAACTCGTCCCTATTACGGGCCTACAAGGCCCAAAACATACAATGGGGTGGTTCGGGACTAAACCGTGAACTTTAGAAAAATTTTCATAAAATAGGGTCACACGCCCGTGTGGACATAAGGACACGCCCATGTGCCCTTGACACGCCCGTGTGCCCTTGACACGCCTGTGTCTCCAGGCCGTGTAACTCTTTATTTATGACGTCATTATCAATTTAAGATCACATGGCCAAGTCACACGCCCGTGTGCTAGGTCGTGTGGCAAATTAAATTTTTGCATTTAAGGTGCAGACTTCACACGGCCTGGGCACACGCCCATGTCCTAAGGCCGTGTCCCCACACGGCTAAGACACACAACTATGTCTTTGCTCATATATTTACTACCATGCATACTAACTTGTAAAACTTGGGTACAGGGGACACACAGTCGGACAACACGCCCATGGGGCTGACCGTGTGTCACACATAGCCTAGACACATGCCCGTGCATCTACCCATGTGGACAAGTTTGAGGTTATTTTCCAAGCCCTCTTGTCACCCTCAAAAACCCATACACACACTCATATGTCAATGGTGATTATCATGGCATAAATGGGCTACTTAGACTTCCATAGCTTTAACTTATGCATGATAAATTTATGTTAAGTATACATAATTGGGACTCCATGACTTGTTAGGTTCATTCAATCCATTCTTTACCTTTATTCATATTATGACCATGCCAATTGACATCCTTTATCCATCAAGCATAAATTCCACATTTTATCATCCATTGTTAACAACAAATTTGGCACGCATCACAAGAATAATAACACATTTCATGCATGTATCAATATTTAGGGATTTCAACCCAATAATCAATATGAGCCATATTTCATGGCCATATACAAAATGAAATAATATACCAATATGAGCCATCATTTTTGGCTAACCAATACGACACATATAACAAAATACTAAGTCCCCTATACATGCCATACTCAAATGTATCAAGTCAAATATACCCTAAAAGATTCGTTGATAGTGTGACTTAAACTCCGATGTCCATGATCCCCGAGCTGGCTTGGCGATGCTAAAAGAAAAAGGAAAAGAGAGAGGGGTAAGCATAAAGCCTTGTAAGTTGTATGTAAATAATAAACAACATAAGTCATGAAATTCATGGATTAAACATGCTATCAATTACCACCACATTATCATGCTACACATAATGAACATAATGAGGATTGACAATCAATGTCCTTGAACATCCTACTTCCTTACTCTTTCATACTCATGCTAAATTTCCCATCATGAATCGATTTCAATACTCATGAGATTTACGCACATACCTGTACCATACATTCTTACTCATGATACTCCACTCTTTAACCATAATCTTGAATGGCCCGTTGAACCACCCAGAATACTGAAGGACGTTCGGAATCATCATGTACCAAATAGAGTGCCAAAGCCATGTCCCAGACATGGTCTTACATGGATCCACATATCAATTCCATATCCCGAATATGGTCTTATACGAAGTCTCATGTCAGTGCCGATGCCATGTCCCAGACATGGTCTTACACTAGCACACATATCAACGCCGACGCCATATCCCAAACATGGTCTTACATTGGCTTACATATCAATGCCAATGCCATGTCCCAGACATGGTCTTACACTGGCTCACATATCAACACTGATACCATGTCCCAGACATGGTCTTACACTGGCTCACATATCAACGCCGATGCCATGTCCTAGACACAGTCTTACACTGGCTCACATATCAATACCAATGCCATGTCCCAGACATGGTCTTACACGGGATCTCATTAATCATGGTGTCATGATATTCGAATCCTAAGCATTCCTCACGGTCCCCTAGGACTTCCGAGATATCAAGCTATCATCAAGTTCCCATTGAATCATCACAAGCAAACTTCATTAGGGCATAAATAAATGTATCTTATAATATCAAATATTAAACACATAGAAATGGAATTGTTGAATTACTTACACCCAACTTACCTCGCTGCAAAATGTGACAATTTGCGATTTATTTTGTAACCTTGCCTTTTCCTTGGTCAAGGTCAATTCCTCGTCCCTCTTGATCTATAATAGCACATTTAGCTCATTTAATACACGCACTATTCAATTCAATCCAAAAATCACAATATGGCAAAACTATAATTTTGCCCCTAAAGTTCTACAAAATTACAAAATTACCCCTAGGCTCGTAAAATGAAAAGTACCCTATTTTTCTCATTATTTAAGCCTAGCCGAATCATTTTCTCTCCTATACCAACCCACATTTTTCATTTATTCACACTTTTACACATAGCTTTTACAACTTTTACAATTAAGTCCTTTTTATCAATTTCAACAAAAACCACCTAGTAAAAGTTATTTATCACACAAAAAACTTTCATATTCTTCTATTAGACATCAAAGCACAAGCATGTTGTTCATGGGTATATTTTTTAACATGAACCCTAGCTCAAATTAAGGGTATAAATAGCTAAATCGAGCTACGAGGATTTTAAAAATATAAAGAACATTAAAAACGGGGCTAGAATACACTTACTTTTAAGCTTGAAGATGAAAGAAACCCTAACTATGACTTCTTGTGATATTCGGCCAAGAAGGATGAAGATGAACATAATTTTTGACTATTTTTCCCTTTTTAATTCTTTTATTAACCAATGGACCAAAATGCCCTTCCATTAAAACCTTGATATTTTATCCCTCCATGTTCATTTTTATCCATAATGACATATAATGGTCTAATTGCCAAATAAGGACTTCAAATTTCAAATCTCATCACATAAAAGCCCCTTAATCAACTAGAACACATGTTTTTCACTTATTGCAATTTAATCCTATTAACTTAATTGGACACCTTATCGGTAAAATTTCTCGTCGATATTTTCACAAAGTTATTTAATCACACAATAGACCTTAAAACTTTATCGATATAAGTATTTCTGCCTCAAATTTATGGTTTCGAAACCACTATTCTGTTTAAACCCTAATTTGGGATGTTACAGGCATCGTTGGCTCTTTGGCTCAGCTCATTGGAGTACTTTTGCTAACGCATTGGTTCCATTTGGAAGTATTCACAGTGGAATAGCCTCGAACAGCACCTTTAAGCTTCAATTCTTTCTCTACCTTGATGGCCATGTGCACCATGTCCACCACTTCCACGTAATGTTGCAACTCCACAATATTAGCAATGTCTCAGTTGAGATTGGCTAGGAAACGCGCCATTGTTGCCTCGTGGTCTTCTTGCACATCCGCACGTATCATCGCGATTTCCATCTCCTTTTAATAGTCTTTGACGCTCCTTGCTCCTTGGATAAGGTTTTGGAGCTTTTGGTAGAGCTCGCGGTGGTAATAAGATGGTATAAACCATCGGCGCATCACCGTCTTCATTTTGGCCCACGTGCTTATTGGCCGTTCTCCGTTCCTTCTTCGACTAGTGGTGAGTTGGTCCCACCAAATCATCGCATAGTCAAAGAATTCAATCGCTACCAACTTAACCTTTTTGTTCTCGGAATAATTATGGCACTCAAACACCAACTTGATCTTTTTCTCCCAATTGAGGTAAGCCTCAGGATCTGACTTGCCTTGAAATGGTGGAATTGAGATTTTGATATTCTTAAGATCATCGTCTACTCGATCTCTGTAACACTCCTTACTTGTATCCGACGTCAGGATAGGGTTCGAGGCGTTACCAGACTTAAACGTACATAATTTCGTAAAACCGGGCCATAAAATTTCATTCATATTTTGAAACATTCAATCATATGCACATAGTCCCTTCTTTGGGTCTACGAAGCCCAAAACATACTTTAGAAAGAGTTCGGGACTAAACCGAGAACTTTGAAAAGTATTGGGAAAACTTAAAAAAAAAAATTCATGAAACAGGGTCACACGCTCATGTCACCAAACCGTGTCCCTCACACGGTTAAGACACACTGCCATGTTTCACCCCGTGTAGTTAACTCTTAGGCTATTTTCCAAGCCTTTATGTTACCCATAACCCCTTACAACTTTATACACGTCATAATCACAATTCATATCAATATTTTAGTGATTATGAAATAACCTGATTTAGGGCCTAGTCGAAACAGTGGTCTCGGGACCACAAATTCGAAGATAGAAAAATTATTTTTATTATTTTTATGAGGTTATGATACTATTATATTAGTGCATGAAAAATTTGGTGAGTTTAATGTTTTCAAGCCCAATTGCGATAAAAGAACTAAATCACATAAAAGGAAAAAGTTGCATTTTAGTACCCCAAATGTGTTAAATAGCTAGAGAATTAAAATTTGGGGTCTTTAAAGGGCAAATAGACCTTATTGAAATGGCTTGGCCGGCCATGGGGAGACAAATTGGAGAGAAGGTCAAAATTAGGTGAGGATTAGGTCATCAATTTTGACTAGTTTTATATTAAACAAAACAAAGGCTATTTCTTCTTTATTTTCTTCTTCTCTATCGATTTTTACTAGCCATAGGAGAGGTTTGAAAGCTCAGAAATCTGCAACTTAAAGCACTCATAAGTAAGTGATTTTAATGATTTTTCTTCAAGATTTTTACATTTTTAAGATCCTTGAAGCATGAGCTTTCAAATGAGGGTGATATCTTACAAAATGGTCAAGAGTTTAGGATTTTTCCATGGATGTATTTATGATATATGTTGATTTTTTATGGAAGAATATGAGTCCTAGTTGTGTTATAAACAACTTTTGTGAAAGGTGTTAGCATGAAAACACCTCTAGTACTAAAAAGAATTTATCTAGGCTTGAAATATGAGGTAATTTGATGAAAATTGATTTTCGGGCGTAGGGGTAAAATGGTCATTTTGCCAAGGACTAGGGGCAAAATGGTCATTTTACCAAAGTTGTGAATTTATGAATGCCTAATTGTGTTTAGTGACTAAATTGGTGTATATTATTATTATAGATCAATATTTTCCAAAATCGAGCCTAGACCGGGGAAAAGCCAAGCAATCCGAATAAGCCGACTAGTCAAGTACTTTTTGTAAACCAAGGTAAGTTGTATGTAAATAATACAACTACAATGTTAATACTTGTATTTATATTGTCATTGAATTGATATTGTATCATTGAATTGATTTGTACAATTTCTTAAGTTATACATTGAGAATGCCTTGTAATATTGAGATAGTAGAAATATCCCGTTGAAACCTCAGGATATGAACTAGATATTTGTGCCAGGACATTGGGTGATTTGTGCGCCAGTGTAAGACATGTCTGGGACATGCTTCGGCCACATTATGAAAGCCTGTGTAAGACCATGTCTGGGACATGGCATCGGCACAGAGATGAGCACTAGAGTAAGACATGTCTGGGACATGCTTCGGCCACATTATGAAAGCCTGTGTAAGACCATGTCTGGGACATGGCATCGGCACAGAGATGAGCACTAGAGTAAGACATGTCTGGGACATGCATCGGCCTCGACAAAGATAGCAAGTGTAAGACGTGTCTGTGACACGCATCGGCTATGAGTTGTGCTAGTGTAAGACATGTCTGGGACATGCATCAGCACGCATATATGAGAGCCAGTGTAAGACCATGTCTGGGATATGGCATTGGCAATATATCCCACGTTGAAGGTTCATGGAATATCTAGTAGTATTCCAACAGTTCAATGGTGAAAGTTATAGTTCAATTTTGATAAAGGAAGGATGATCATGTTGTGAGTGTTACAGGTACCTATATTTTAAGCATGAGTAACGAGCTTAAATTTAGAAAATGAGACTCGAGTAGATGATAATGAGTAAGTTAAGTTATGTTTACCTTTGAGCTATAAGCATGATGGTAAATAGTGAGATTGTTGTATAGTTATTTATACGCAACTTACTAAGCTTTATGCTTACTCCCTTTCCTTTCCTTTTTCTTTAAGTGTCACAAGCTAGCTTAAGGATCCCTTAAAGTCAGAGATATCGATCACACTATCAGCCGCAGCACTCGGTATAGTTTGATTTATATTTTTGAAGGTGGCATGTATAGGGCTAGACTAGGATGTTGTATTAAGAGAATTATTCATGTATTTTGGCTCAAGTCAAAAGCCCTTCACTTTGTATCAAGCCTAGAATAGTGGCCATTATTCATTTTGATGAATGCATATGATGTTCTTTCTTGGACGAATTGGTGTCTTTTGGGGTGAAATTTGTATATTGACATGATCTTGTGTAGGTTGTGCAAAATGGGTGACAAAATGGCTTGGAAAATAGCCTAGTTTGTCCACACGGGTAAGACACACGGGTGTGTCTCTAAGCCGTGTGTAACACAAGACTCACGCCCATGGGTGTGTGTTGTGGCCGTGCGTCCCCTTCATTTAAAACTTTATAGTCATTTTAGTACACAGGCAAGTCACACAGGCGTGTGCCCAGGCCGTGCCATAAAGTCAATATGCATGCTAGTAGTACACGGGCAAGAGACACGGCCGTGTGTCTCGACCGTGTGAAGGACACGATTATAGGGCACGAGTGTGTGCTTGGGCCATGTGGTTTTGGCAGTATGCCCAGGTTTTTAGACACGGGTTCGGGATATGGGCGTGTCCCTAGCACACGGCCATGTGTTCTATATCTACACGGGCGTGTGGAATCTTGATGCATAAAACTTTTCTAAGTTTTCATGAGTTCTCGGTTCGGTTCTGAACCACCCCAAATGTATGATTTAGGCCTCGTAAGTCCATATATGAGATAGATTGCATGTGAAAAGAGAAGTTTTTAAATTGTTTGAATTTTTTTTATGGCCCAGTTTTGTATAGTTGGTTGAGTCAAGAAAGGTAACACCTTGAACCCTGTCCTGGCATCGGAGACGGGCAAGAGGTGTTACAGATTAAACACCCTTTATCAAGACACATTCAATTCATGGTCATGACCACCTCGATTGGTCATAAAACATGCATTCAACACACATGACATATTACCAACCATGCATGGCAAACAAACATATCCATATCACAATTATTAGACATGACATGAATAGCTAGATTTACAAGCCATAATCAATAGCTCAACATAGGCCAACATATTTGGCCAAATTATAATAACACATGTTATAAAACTAGGTCCCTATACATGTCACTCACTTGATAATTCTAATATATGTAACAATATTCCAAAGGTATTGGCTTGATAGTGTGATGTTGCCTCCAACGATCTCCAACCCCGAGCCGACCTAACATCACTAAAAGAAATAGAAAGGAGGGAGTAAGCTTTACGCTTAGTAAGCTCACATGAAAAATAATAAGAAATGTATTAACATGCTATGTTTCAATTTCTCTCTATTTATTCAAAGTCCAATTAAGTTGTTTTCTTGAGTCACAGTCACTAAATTAATTATATCCGGAGCTACGAGACTCCAAATTGAGAATCATTAAGTTTTCCTAAAACTAAACTCACATATCTTCTTACCATAAAATTTTCAAAATTTTTGGTTTAACCAATAAGTACAGTTTATTCTTTAAAGTCACTGTTTCGCTGTCTAACAGTTCTGACCCCTCTACACTAAAAATTAATTATCACTTAGTACAAGATTTAGATAATGTTCCTATTCATTTCTTTCAAAAATAGACTCATTAAGGATTTTAAGCACATAATTTATAACCCATAATTATTTTTGTTACAATTTTTAATAATTTTCTCAAATCAGAATAGGAGATTCTGAAATCATTCAAATATCACAGAATACAAAATTCTTTTGCTTTCACCGTTTATTTTATGTGAAAATAGACTCAATAAGCTTTTATTTCATATCTTATTCAACTTCTAATTCTATTTTCACCATTTTTGGTGATTTTTCAAAGTCACACAACTGCTGTTGTTCAAAACTATTTTGTTACAAATTTCACTCTTACATAATCTCACTTATTCATCACATAGTCATATTCAATTACACTATTCATTACATGATCACATGTATTTTCACTTAGTCAATTTTCCATTGAAATCATCGAAATAATAATAGATACTCAGTGGCCTGCACATATTACCACCCTTGTAACTGAAGCTATTTGGTGCACATAGTAGCCTGCACTTAGTACTACATTTGTGACCAAAACCATCTCTTACTTATAATGGCCTGCACTTAGTACCACACATGTGATCAAAGCTATCGAGTACGCATAGTAGCCTGCACTTAATACTACACATGCGACCTAACCATCTGGTACACATACTAGCCTGCACTTAGTACTACACACATGACCTAAAGCCATCTTAAACACATAGTAGCCTGCACATAGTACTACACATGTATTCTCACAACGGATCATTCATATCTTTTCTATTCTGAAGGTCCAACCGAGAAATTCCTCACATTTCAACATTTTACCAATTCATCCATAATCAACTTCAATTCATAATTTACATCAAGTGATCATTCAATATACAACCACATCTCATATAATAACAAAATATTATACCATAAGTAAAAACGATATATTATTTACATACAAACTTACTCATTTCATTTAAAATGTCATTTTCCATCAAATTTCCATTAACATCAAATCAATACAATCATAGCAAGATATATTTCATGTATAACAATAATAACATGAATAATATGCTTATTAAATCACACGAACTTACCTCGGCACCAAAATAGCAAAAAGGATCCTAACTGTCGATTTTCCATTTTTCACCCGATCAAGGTCCAATACTCGTTTTCCTTGATCTATAATATCACATTTAGTCTAATTATTAGTCACATTATTTAATGTGATCCAAAAATCTTATTTTAGAAAATTTATGTTTTTTGCCCCTAAACTTTATCAAATTACACTTTTTCCCCTAGGCTCGTAAAATGAATTTTATTCAATTTTATCACTCTATAGGCCTAATCGAACCATTTTCATAACTATAATAGCCCACAATCTCCACTAAATCACACTTTTATGACAAATTTTATAACTTTTACAATTTAGTCCTTTTTAGCATTTTCACCGAAAACTACTTAGTAAAAGTCATTTCTCCAACCATAAACATGCATAATCTATCATTAAACATCATGCACAAATTTCTAACATGTTTCAAACCCTAGACCTTCATCATAACTCAAATAAATGGTAGAAATAGGTAGATCTTGTTACGAGGATTTCAAAAACGTAAAAATCATTAAAAACGAGGATAGAATGGACTTACAATCAAGCTTGGAAGCTTGAAAAACCCTAGCTATGTCTTCTCCATGAAAGTTTCGGCCATGGGGTTGAAGATGGACAAAAATTGGCTTTTAATTTTGTTTTTAATTCATTTTAATTACTAAATGACCTAAATGCCCCTAACTTAAAAATATTCTATTTCACCCATTTCATGTCCATTTTTGTCCAACAAATTAACCAATGGTCTAATTCTCAAGACCTCCAATTTAAAATTTCATAACAATTGGACACCACTAGCATGTAGAACTCAACTTTTGCACTTTTTACGATTTAATCCTTTTGACTAAATTGAGTGCCCAAACGTCAAAATTTCTAGATGAAATTTTCAAAAAAAAATTCCATAGAATTGTAGACTATAAAAATATAATAAAACTAAACTTTTGTACGTTGGATTCGTGGTCTCGAAACCACTGTTCTGACTAGGCCCAAAATCAGGATGTTACAATCTCGCTCTCTTTGGCCTCAATTCCTTTGGCCTCGTCGCCTTTCACTTTGATTCGAGGCTTGGTCGCTTTCCAAGTCACCTGAATCGTAGAGATCTTCGTTGTTGAGTCTTGCTTGCCCTTGCTCCGGTCTTAAGCCTTGGGGTGTTCTCTCTCGTTGACCCCTCTCCTCTACTCGCTCCAAACGTTCATTGAAAGATTCTAGCTCGTTCCGGAGCATTCGTTGAAATTCCCGCAAAAGGGCTTGTTGGCCTAAGTCAGGCACTCCACCTCCTCTGAGTACGACATTTCTTATCGGTTAATGTCCGCCTCCTTCCGCCATATTGTGTTCAGGACTTCTAGACATAAAAAAAATTAAAACCTCACAAAAAAGCCTCACGTTCACTCAGAAAGAAAGAGTCAATGGCACTCACACTCATGTTTACACTCGTTAATTGGCGTTTTCTTCTCTCTAATGCTCTCAATTCGCTCGTGCCTTTTTCCACTCATTTCTTCTCTCGTGATTTCGTAAAAGACTTGTTTAGACTTTATCATAGTCTAGGGTCGGCTTCAAATGGCTTGCAATGGTATTTGATGATTAGGTGCAGGGTTGGCTGAATGAAACAAATTTGGTTTGAGTGTGGCGTGAAGGTGGATGATGATAGTAGAAAGGAATGGATAATCAGGAATATAAGAAGATGAGTACAACTTTTCAACACTTTTTCTTTTTTTGGTAACTTCAAATCTCTTCTCTCTTTTTTTCAAGTATAATAAGATGAATGCAATAGACATACTATGATTCACGAAATTTTTTTCGAAATCTTTTTTCAAACCTATTTCGGAATAGCTACGAACATCCATACTTCTCATTTTTGTAAGCTCTGATACCAAGTGATACGACAACGGCCTCGTTGAGCTATTCGAGTCGTTTATGTGTTTGATCGTTTAATGAAAAAGTATCCTTCAATTTTGAAGTATGGTTGGAATTAGGCTAAGTATGGAGTAATGTAACAAAGATAGGCTAAAAAAATGGCTAAGTATTTATTGTTATAGGTTCGGCTAATAAAGAACAAAATGGGATAGGTGTTAACTTGGATGGAATGGAAATCGAACTTAAGTATCAAGATCGAACAAGTATTATAAGTGAATGCTGACCCGGGACTTGTGTGAGCCTTAAGGTGGATAGATAATGGAAAAGTGTAACAACCCTAACCCGTAACCATTGCCGAAATAGGTTAAGAGGCATTACCGGACTTGTAACTCAATTCAGAATAATCAAGTATCAAATAACATCTTCTCTTAGTCAATAACATTCATTCACATTCCATATGTAACTAAATCGAGCATTCAAAGCTTTAAACATACACTCAGGACTAAATCGGTAACATATTAAAATTTTGGTAACTTAGAAAGTTTTCAACTTTTCAATTGCCACACGCCCGTGTGAATAGGCCATGTGCCTCACACGGCTAGTAGACACGCCCATGCCTTTGACCGTGTGAAAACAAGGCATACATACTGACTAGTGTCACATGACTGAGGACACGCCCGTGTGCCCGGCCATGTGAAATCTGGAGAGTATACTGACTTGGGTCACACAGCCAATCACACGCCCGTGTGTCTAGCCCATGTGCCCTTCAAAATGGCCACACACACCCGTGTATCACGCCGTACCAAAATTGTAGGATATACTAACTTATGCAACACGGCCAAGTCACATGCCCATGTGCTAAGCCGTGTGCCATTTAGGGGGTATACTCACTTGTACCACACGGCCGATCACACACCCATGTGTGAGGCCGTGTGGAACAAACTGACTTCAATTTCATTTTCACACCAGGGGACACACGGCCGTGCAACATGATTGTGTGTCACACACAGCTGAGACACATGCCCATATGGACAAAAATAGGCTATTTACAAAGCCATTTTTCCACCCTATAAACACAAGCAATCACAAGGATGAATGATCTCATTTAAGCAACTCAATTGGCAACAAAAACAACCATTTCAATACACAATATTTGCCATATCAAACATAACAAATTCATACCCAAATATCTATTTAACATAATGCATAATCCATTCATTTATCAACCACATCTCAAGACTTTACTTGCATAATTTCATTTCATCATTCCTTGCCAAAACACATCATAATTGAACATTTCAATTCAACCAAAATATAACATCAAAATAAGCCAAATCACATGGTTTACTTATACACAAAAATATACCAAAGGTATGATATCAAGTAACATATCTAACATCTTTCAAACTAGCCTATACATGTCATATTTATAAATCCACAAGATCAAAAGTACCAATTGGAAATTGGATAGTGTGATGTGCAACTCCGACTTGTCCGAAATGAGCGAGCTAACAAACCTCTATAAAACATAAAAAAAAAGAAACATAGTAAGTTTTATAGCTTAGTAAGCTAGTATAATTCAGAATTAAACTTACCATTCATACATAATCAAAGCATCACTAAAATGCCAACAATTCAATTAACCAACACCTAATCACAAGTATCTATCACATGTTAGTCATTTGACAAATACATGAAACCATCCATTAATACAATACTTTGAATCATTCCAAAATTCACATATCATATATATATATAACATTAGTAGCATTTATAATCCGTAACTTATCCGTATAAACTGTAACACCCCAAACCAGGCCTAGACGTTATGGCCGAATCTGGCGAAGTCGCATTGAAGTTTTTTTTGTAAAATGTGATATCGTTGAAAAATCCGTTCTTTATTTAACCTCTTTGTGTGACTTAAGATTTATTTTAATACGTTTGTTCAAAAGTGTGAGTTGTTTGTCAAAAAGTTAATCATGTTAAAACGTCACTATTATTTTTTTATTGTAAAACATTATTGCATGCGAAAGCTCTTTAAAACAGGTTTAGTAATCGTGGTGTCTTTGAAAAGCAGTTATCTTTTTGAAAACCCGCATCTTTTTCCTATAGCTAGCAGTTATATATCAAAGCAAGTAAAAGTCCCAATTTAAAAATTAAAAATTTAGAGAGGCCTTATTACATAAAAATATAGCCAAAATAAAGTTACTTAAAATAGAAATCAAATATGGAAGTTTATGCGGTTGTGTGGCCACCTTTGAGTCCCTCGCAGCACCGACCCGCCTAAGACTGGGGATTACCTGCGCAGATAAATAGAAGGGTGAGTTTACGAAAACTAAGTGTGTAATCTTTTATCAAATAATCAGTCAATCATACAGTAAGCAAATACAGTCTGGGCTTAAGCCCGTTTCTTTAACAGTTCAGTTTTAGTGAGGGCCTTAACCCATTCTGAAGATCGAGATTAGTGTGGGCCCGAGCCCATCTCGGGATGTGATGCGAAAGATGTGATATGCAATCAATAGATCCTACCCAACCAGCCTCTACTGTGACAACCCGAATTAGGGCCTAATCGGAATAGTGGTTTCGTGACCACAAATCCGAGATAAAAATAATTGTTTTATAATTATTTTGGGGTTTATGATATGATTGCATGATTGTGTGAAAATTTCGTGATGAAATTCTATGCCTAAAGTGCTTAAATTGAAAATAGGGATTAAATCGAATAAGTTGCAAAATTTACATTTTAGAAGTTTTTAGTATAAAATTGCTTTAAAATATTAATTAGGAGGTCTTAAATAGCAATTTGACCAATTTTAAGTTCATGGACAAAATTAGGACATGGAAGGAATTTTTGAAAGTTTAGTAAGGAGGGGCATTTTGGTCATTTGGATATTAAATGAAATAAAATGGGAAAAATAACACAAAATTGGTCATCATCCTCCTTAGTTGCCGCCGAATTCTCCCTCTCTCCATAGCTAGGGTTTCTTCAACTTTCAAGCTCCATAGTAAGTGATTTCAAGCCCCGTTTTTAATGTTTTTTACGTTTTTGGATTCCCGGTAGCCCAATTAAGCTTATGCTAACAATAATTCAACCTAGGGTTCATATTTGGAAAAATACCCATAGGTGAAATTTGTGTATTTTGATGTTTTATGATAGAATATGAGGTTTTAAATTATGTTAGACAACTTGTGCTACTCGGTTTTAAGTGAAAACGAGTAAAACGGCATAATCGGTAAAAATACCTATTGTTCACAACTATGTGTTAGAGTGAGAATTTGATGTGGCCGTAGAAGATAAAAATGTTCAGCATGTCATAAAACATAAGAATAAGGGCTGAAATTAAATTTCCGAGCCTAAGGGCAAAATTGTAATTTTGTAAAAGTTAGGGGCAAAAATGTAATTTTTCCATAATGTGATCTTTGGATTGAAATAAATAGTATGAGTGCTAAATGAGCTAAATGTGTTGCTATAGATCAAGAAAGGCGTGGAATTGACCTCGAACGAGGGAAGGAAAAAGTTTTGGACTAAATCGCAAAATTTCCACATTTTGCACCGAGGTAAGTTTGTATGTAAACATTACATTATTTTCATTTACATTCTTATATTTCAGCCTATTATATAAATATACTAGCTGATGTTAAAATTATAAATCGACTATTGGAAGAATGGAAATAAATAATAGAGAGAGATCCCGGTTGAACATTCGGAGAAATCGAATAAAATAGAGGGAGCGTAGCTAGGTCACATGTATGATGCTGAGTGCACATCATGTATACAAGAAAGCTACGAAATACCATGTAGTAGCTAGGTCACATGTGTGATACGGGATGTATCCCATGTAGACAAGAGAGCTACGTAATAGATAAATGTAGCTAGGTCGCATGCGTGATTCCAAGTGAAGGACACCATGTAGACAAGAGAGCTACGAGACAAATCGGCTAGGTCGCATGAGTGGTACTAAGTGTTCACCATGTGTACAAGAGAGCCGAACTAAATGAAGTATGATGGTGGGGCTGTGTGCTAAAACCATTAAATATCGAGGATTGATCCGAATTGTTCAACGGGACGGTTTTGTGGTGACGTTGTGGTTATAGACCTATACTTGAGATGAATGAAGTGTGGTGAAAATGATTTGTGGTATATCTATATATGTAAGATAAAATGAGGTTAGCATAAAGAATGTGTGAAAGAGTGAAATTAGCATTAAAACTGTTTTGGATGGTAGCAGTGACGTGATTTTGAAAAATCACCAAAAATATGAGGAACATAATTAGAGGTTGAATGAGATGTGAAATTAAAGTTTAATAAGTCTACTTTCATATAAAAGAAACAGAACAAGCAAAGGAATTTTATATTTTGAGATATTTATAATTGTGTGTGACTTGCTCAGGATGAATATGCGATCCCCTATTTCAACTTTGAAAAATCATTAAAAATTGTACAAAGCAAATTAATAAATATAGTTTACATACCTAAATTCCTTATTGAGTCTAGTTTTAAATTTAACAAATTTAATGGTTATTTGAATTGTGTACTGAGAGAAATTCAATTCGTAGTGAACAGAGGTCAGACTAGTCGAGCTGTGTAACAGGGGAAACTTTAACTAATAAACTGTACTAATCGGCTGAACCAAAAATTCTAGAAAAAAATTAGCAGGAATATTTATGAGTCTAGATTCTGGGAAATTTTACGGATTTGAATTTCGAGTTTTGTAACTCGAGTTATGATTTATTTAGTGAACATAACGCAGGAAAGACAGCTTAATCAAAGTGGAGTGAATATTGAAATTAAAGTAGATATACTTGAGTTGTTGTGTAAACATATTAAATTCTTTAATTATTATTTACATACTTACTTACTAAGCTATAAGCTTACTTTGTTTTCTCTCTTTTGTCTTGTAGTATCCTCCAACTTGCTCAGGAGTTAAGGATCGTGAAGATCTGTCCGCACTATCAATACTTTAGGGTATTCGAACTAAACATTTTGAATTATGGCATGTATAGTAGGCTTAATTATTTTGTTACGTGTCATAATTGCCTAGGTTTAAAATATTGGTTACAGTACTCGACCAACTACTTTGTACAAGCCATAGAAGTTGATTAATATTGTTCAAAACATATGTTATAACGATGCACTATCAAATTGGATGACATATTTCTATCTCGGTTTTGTTTAATGGTATGTATTATGTTCTAGTAATACCTCGTATCCTGTTCCAGCGACGTAACGGGTAAGGGGTGTTACATTTAATGGTATCAGAGCTATAGTTTAGTCGGTTCTCGGACTAATAAAGTGTGTGTAAAAGTCTAGCTATACATGCCATAAAAATATTGTGATAGTGTGGTGACTCGACTATTCTAAAGCGTGTTTTGTTTTAATATAGTAATGGATCCTGAAGGAACTGCGGCTGATGATGCTGCTAGTAATGCGCCGGCCCCCGCACAAGGGACCGTACCTGTGGAAAGTAGACCAGAGACATTGAGACAGGGAGATGAGGCTCGGGATGCCTTTCTCCAAAGGATGAACAATTGGTATACTGAATTTATTCGAGCAAATCCAAATACTCAACCTCCTCCACCCCCTCCTATACCTCAGATGATTCCTGTAGCTGCTCAAGACATAAATTTGGTAAGGATGAACAAGCCTCCAGTTGACAAGATTCGAAAACAAGGGGCCGAAGAGTTTAAAGCAAAGATCGATGATGATCCTGAGAAAGCGAAATTCTGGTTTGAAAATTCTACCCGTATATTTGATGAGCTCTCATGTACACCCGAGGAATGCTTAAAGTGTGCTGTATCACTTTTGAGAGATTCGGCCTACCATTGGTGGAAGACTTTGGTACCAGTGGTGCCAAAAGAAAAAGTTACTTGGGATTTCTTCCAGGAAGAATTTAGAAAGAAATACATAAGTCAACGATTTATGGATCAAAAACGGAAGGAGTTCCTTGAATTGAAGCAAGGCAAGATGTCTGTGGTAGAATATGAACGCGAATTTGTGAGACTTAGCAAGTATGCCCAGGAATGTGTGTCAACCGAGGCCATTATGTGCAGAAGGTTTGAAGATGGGCTGAATGAGGACATTAAAGTGCTTGTAGGAATTTTGGAATTGAAAGAATTTATTGTATTGGTTGATCGAGCTCTTAAAGCTGAAGAATTGAACAAAGAAAAAAGAAAAGCTGCTATTGAGGCTTGAGATGCCAGAAAAAGGCCGATAAGCAAGCCATTTCAATCTCAATCAAAGAGGTCCAAAGAGGCAAACCCTCGAATGACAGTTTCAATTGGGGAGTCACACAGAGATTGTGGTAGAGCGTATTCGGGGTCTAAAGCTCAAGCTACTTCGGTGGCAAGTGTAGGTAATGTACGACCTAGAAAGCCCGAGTGTCGCAATGTGGCAGCAACATTATGGTGAGTGTTGGGGAACCGAGCGAGCTTGTTTCAGTGCGGTTCTCATGAGCATTTTATTAGAGATTGTCAGGAGAAAGTTAAAGAAGAAAGATTTCAGAGTGCTAGATGCAGAATACCACCGCTAGTAGAGGTAGACCACCGAGAAATATGGAGGTGGGACTAGCAAGAAAGCTGCGATGAAAGACTCGATGGCAAGATCGGAAGCTAGAGCACTGCTAGAGCTTATGCTATATACGTGCGAGAAGATGCATCATCTCCCGATGTCATTCTTGGTACATTTTCTCTCTATGATACTATTGTTATTGCATTGATTGATCCGGGTCCACTCATTCCTATATTTGCATGAATTTAGTATCTAATAAAAAGTTGCTGTTTAGTTCATCGAGTTTACGATTAAAGTGTCGAACCCCTTAGGCCAATATGTGCTAGTTGACAAGGTTTGCAAGAATTGCCCATTAATGATTCAAGGTCCTTTGTTTTTCCGCCAATTTGATGTTGTTACCATTTCTTTGAGTTTGACGTTATCTTGGGAATGGACTGGTTGACATTGTATGATGCTAAGGTAGATTGTAAACAAAAGACACTAGAGTTGAAATGTGAAAATGGAGAAATTTTGTGGGTTGAAACAGATTTAATCAAATAAATTGCCTATGGTGATTTCGCACATGTCTGCATTGTAAATACATGAGGAAAGGGTGTGAAGCTTATCGGCTTATGTAATGAATCTTGAGTTGCCTCAATGAAGTTTGAATCATCATCGATAGTTTGTGAGTTTCGGATGTATTTCCGGAGGAATTGCTCGGGTTGCCTCGAACGAGAGAGAGAGAGTTTGCCATTGATTTGTTGCCGTGCATCGCACCGATCTCGATTGCTCCATATAGAATGGCTCGAGTGAATTAAAAGAATTGAAGGCTCGGTTGCAGGAATTAACAGATAAAGGGATTTGTGAGACCGAGTTTCTCTCCCTGGGTGTGCTCTGTATTATTCGTAGAAGAAGAAGGATGGTTCAATGAGACTTTGCATTGATTATCGTCACTCAATAAGGTGACTATAAAGAACAAGTACCCATTGCCAAGGATTGATGATTTATTCGATCGATTAAAAGGGGCTACTGATGTTTTCAAAGATTGATTTAAGGTCGGCTACTACCGGTTGAGAATTAAGGAGTCGGATGTGCGAAAACCGCCTTTAGGACAAGGTATGGACATTATGAGTTTCTTGTAATGCCTTTCGGCTTAACAAATGCTCCAGCTATATTTATGGACTTAATGAATCGGATCTTTCGGCCATATTTGGATAAGTTTGTAGTAGTGTTCATAGATGACATTCTAATTTATTCTCGGGATGAGCTTGAACATGCGAACACTTGAGAACCATATTGCAGATCTTGAGAGAAAAGAAATTGTTTGCCAAGTTTAGTAAAAGTGAGTTCTGGCTTCGTGAAGTCGGATTTTTGGGACATATAGTCTCAGGTGATGGTATTCGGGTGGATCCAAGCAAGATTTCTGCGATCGTTGATTGGAAACCGCCAAAGAATGTATTTGAGGTTAGAAGATTTTTAGGCTTAGCCGGATATTATAGACGTTTTGTTGAGGATTTTTGATGATTGCCTCTCCTATGACTAAGTTCTTTGCAAAAGAATGCTAAGTTTGAATGGGTGATAAATGTCACAGAGTTTTGAAAAGTTGAAAGCACGATTGACTGAAGCACCAATTTTAGTACAGCCCGAGCCAGGAAAAGAGTTCGTAATTTATAGTGATGCATCGTTGACAGGCCTTGGATGTGTGTTGATGCAAGAGGGTAAAGTGGTAGCTTATGCTTCGAGACGCTTAAAACCGCATGAAAAGAATTATCCTACACATGATTTGGAATTGGCGCTATTGTCTTTGCTTTGAAGATTTGGCGACATTATTTGTACTGGTGAAAAATGAATTTTTACCGATCACAAAAGTTTGAAGTATTTGATGAATCAAGAGGATCCGAATCTGCGACAATGAAGATGGCTTGAATTATTAAAGGATTATGATCTAGTGATTGATTATCATCCGGGAAAAGCAAATATAGTTGCTTGATGCCTTGAAAGAGAAAATTTCTTTTTACTTTGAGAGCCATGAATACGGGATTAGCATTGTCGATGATGGGTCAATCTTAGCGAGAGATGAGAGCTAAACCGTTATTTCTCCGATTGATTTGTGATGCTCAAAAGAATGATAATGAGTTGCGGACCAAAAGAACTCAATGCGAATCAAAGTTACGACTCGATTTTCGAGTTGGACCAGACGATCATTTAATGTTTCGAGATAGAATATGTGTGCGAAAAATAATAAATTGATTGAGAAAATATTACATGAGGCGCACAATGGTCGTTTATCGATTCACCCAGTAGCACAAAAATGTATAAGGATTTAAAGAAGTTGTATTGGTGGCGGTATGAAAAGGGACATTTCGAATTTGTAACCAAGTGTTTGATCTGTCAACAAGTAAAAGCTGAACATCAAATGCCTTCAGGACTACTTCAGCCGGTAATGGTGCCTGAGTGGAAATGGGACAAGATTACCATGGATTTTGTAACCGGTTTACCTTTGACTCCTAAAAAGAAGGATGCTGTCTGGGTAGTGGTTGATAGATTAACAAAATCAGCTCACTTTATACCAGTACGTACCGATTACTCACTTGATAAATTTGCCGAATTATATATTGCTGAAATTGTGAGGTTGCACGGGGTACCTATGTCTATAATATCAGATAGAGATCCGAGATTTACCTCGAGATTTTGGAAAAAGTTACAAGAAGCTTTGGGTACAAAATTGAACTTTAGTACCGCGTTTCATCCACAAACAGATGGTCAATCGGAAAGAGTAATCCAGGTACTCGAAGATATGCTTAGATGTTTGTGTTTTAGAATTTGGAGGTAGTTGGGAGAAATATCTATCTTTAATTGAGTTTGCCTACAATAATGATTATCAGTCAAGTATACAAATGGCACCGCATTGAAGCCTTGTATGGTCGTAAGTGTCGGACTCCTTTATATTGGACTGAACTTAGTGAGAAAGCAGATTCACTGAGTTGATCTAGTTAAAGAAACCAAGAGAAAATAAAAGTAATTCGGGATTGCTTGAAAGTCGCTTCAGATCGACAAAAGTCATATGCGATTTGAAAAGAAAAGAGATTGAATTTCAGGTGGGTGATAAAGTGTTCTTGAAGGTGTCACCATGGAAAAGATTCGAGATTTAGTCGAAAAGGCAAGTTGAGTCCGCGTTTTATTGGGTCGCATGCGAGAGATTCGAGAGAATTGGACCAGTGGCATATCGGTTGGCCTTACGGTAGAGTTAGAGAGAATTCATAACGTGTTTCACGTATCAATGTTACGACGTTATCGTTCGATCCTTCACATGTGATCTCCCAACAGTAAATTGAGATTCGATCGGATATGACCTATGAGGAGGAACCAATAAAGATTTTGGCTCGAGAAATTAAACAGTTAAGAAATAAAAGTATAGCCTTAGTGAAAGTATTGTGGCACAGACATGGAATAGAAGAGGCTACGTGGGAACTCGAGGAAGCTATGAGAAACAAAGATCGAAACCTCTTTTACAGTAAGATTTTTGGGACGAAAATCTCTAAAGGGGGGAGAATTGTGACAACCCGAATTAGGGCCTAATCGGAATAGTGGTTTCGTGACCACAAATCCGAGATAAAAATAATTGTTTTATAATTATTTTGGGGTTTATGATATGATTGCATGATTGTGTGAAAATTTCGTGATGAAATTCTATGCCTAAAGTGCTTAAATTGAAAATAGGGATTAAATCGAATAAGTTGCAAAATTTACATTTTAGAAGTTTTTAGTATGAAATTGCTTTAAAATATTAATTAGGAGGTCTTAAATAGCAATTTGACCAATTTTAAGTTCATGGACAAAATTAGGACATGGAAGGAATTTTTGAAAGTTTAGTAAGGAGGGGCATTTTGGTCATTTGGATATTAAATGAAATAAAATGGGAAAAATAACACAAAATTGGTCATCATCCTCCTTAGTTGCTGCCGAATTCTCCTCTCTCCATAGCTAGGGTTTCTTCAACTTTCAAGCTCCATAGTAAGTGATTTCAAGCCCCGTTTTTAATGTTCTTTACGTTTTTGGATTCCGTGAGTCTGATTAAGCTTATGCTAACAATAATTCAACCTAGGGTTCATATTTGGAAAAATACCCATAGGTGTGAAATTTGTGTATTTTGATGTTTTATGATAGAATATGAGGTTTTAAATTATGTTAGACAACTTGTGCTACTCGGTTTTAAGTGAAAACGAGTAAAAAAGCAGCATAATCGGTAAAAATACCTATTGTTCACAACTATGTGTTAGAGTGAGAATTTGATGTGGTCGTAGAAGATAAAAATGTTCAGCATGTCATAAAACATAAGAATAAGGGCTGAAATTAAATTTCCGAGCCTAGGGGCAAAATTGTAATTTTGTAAAGTTAGGGGCAAAATGTAATTTTTCCATAATGTGATCTTTGGATTGAAATAAATAGTATGAGTGCTAAATGAGCTAAATGTGTTGTTATAGATCAAGAAAGGCGTGGAATTGACCTCGAACGAGGAAGGAAAAGTTTTGGACTAAATCGCAAAATTTCCACATTTTGCACCGAGGTAAGTTTGTATGTAAACATTACATTATTTTCATTTACATTCTTATATTTCAGCCTATTATATAAATATACTAGCTGATGTTAAAATTATAAATCGACTATTGGAAGAATGGAAATAAATAATAGAGAGAGATCCGGTTGAACATTCTGAGAAATCGAATAAAATAGAGGAGCGTAGCTAGGTCACATGTATGATGCTGAGTGCACATCATGTGTACAAGAAAGCTACGAAATACCATGTAGTAGCTAGGTCACATGTGTGATACGGGATGTATCCCATGTAGACAAGAGAGCTACGTAATAAATAAATGTAGCTAGGCCGCATGCGTGATTCCAAGTGAAGGACACCATGTAGACAAGAGAGCTACGAGACAAATCGGCTAGGTCGCATGAGTGGTACTAAGTGTTCACCATGTGTACAAGAGAGCCGAACTAAATGAAGTATGATGGTGGGGCTGTGTGCTAAAACCATTAAATATCGAGGATTGATCCGAATTGTTCAACGGGACGGTTTTGTGGTGACGTTGTGGTTATAGACCTATACTTGAGATGAATGAAGTGTGGTGAAAATGATTTGTGGTATATCTATATATGTAAGATAAAATGAGGTTAGCATAAAGAATGTGTGAAAGAGTGAAATTAGCATTAAAACTGTTTTGGATGGTAGCAGTGACGTGATTTTGAAAAATCACCAAAAATAGGAGAAACATAATTAGAGGTTGAATGAGATGTGAAATTAAATTTTAATGAGTCTACTTTCATATAAAAGAAACATAACAAGCAAAGGAATTTTATATTTTGAGATATTTATAATTGTGTGTGACTTGCTCAGGATGAATATGTGATCCCCTGTTTCAACTTTGAAAAATCATTAAAAATTGTACAAAGCAAAATAAGAAATATAGTTTACATACCTAAATTCCTTATTGAGTCTAGTTTTAAATTTAACAAATTTAATGGTTATTTGAATTGTGTACTGAGAGAAATTCAATTCGTAGTGAACAGAGGTCAGACTAGTCAAGCTGTGTAACAGGGGAAACTTTAACTAATAAACTGTACTAATCGGCTAAACCAAAAATTCTAGAAAAAAATTAGCAAGAATATTTATGAGTCTAGATTCCGGGAAATTTTACGGATTTGAATTTCAAGTTTTTTAACTCGAGTTATTATTTATTTAGTGAACATAACGCAGGAAAGACAACTTAATCAAAGTGGAGTGAATATTGAAATTAAAGTAGATATACTTGAGTTGTTGTGTAAACATATTAAATTCTTTAATTATTATTTACATACTTACTTACTAAGCTATAAGCTTACTTTGTTTTCTCTCTTTTGTCTTGTAGTATCCTCCAACTTGCTCAGGAGTTAAGGATCGTGAAGATCTGTCCGCACTATCAATACTTTAGGGTATTCGAACTAAACATTTTGAATTATGGCATGTATAGTAGGCTTAATTATTTTGTTACGTGTCATAATTGCCTAGGTTTAAAATATTGGTTACAGTACTCGACCAACTACTTTGTACAAGCCATAGAAGTTGATTAATATTGTTCAAAACATATGTTATAACAATGCACTATCAAATTGGATGACATATTTCTATCTCGGTTTTGTTTAATGGTATGTATTATGTTCTAGTAATACCTCGTATCCTGTTCCGGCGACGGTAACGGGTAAGGGGTGTTACATCTACACTCCATCTCCGTCCAACCCTACACTCCATGTAGGGATAAAATCAACCCACCCATCCCTACACTCTAAATAAAACCGGTTGCGGCACTAAATCCTCCAATCATAATAAAACCCATCCCCATGCAGTAAATCATGCAACATGTCATGTCATATCATAATATTACGCATGTACTCAATGCAGTTCACATAGCATGCTAAAATATAGTCATACATCACATAGGGGCAAAACTACCATTTAGTCAAATAGAGGTTCTAGGTAATCTTACCGACCCAACAGTATGTCCACACGCCTGTGTGGCGCACATAGCCCAGAAATGGCCTTGTTCGTGTGGATTACACAGCCTGGCCCAACATTCTCCACACGTCCGTGTGGGGCCTACATGCTTGTGGGGCCCATACAGTCCAATTCGGCCCAAAATGGCCCAAAACAACCTCGGCCCATGAAATCGCTCATGGTTGATCTCAACGATCATAAGCCCATGTTTAGGCTTAGGGACCACGACACAAGTGAACGTACTCCCGTGTAGCGTCGATGGTCACTTATTTCGGCTTTTGTCGATTTACGATTAGGGGCAGTGTTTTTACACACACCTGCTAGGCTTCTTGGCACGAAACCCCTCCTGAGATGAACCTCACCCCTACTGCAAAAGGTATAGCTTACTACTCCACTGGTAAACTAAGTTCGTTATGCCTTGCTACTGCCAACCACAATGTGACATGACCGCACGTTAGGAACTTAACAGATTAATAAATAACAACATTACTCAAACCGCTTGAGGCATACTTCCGCCCTTACAAAAAGACTTACCCCCCGAATGTAGTTCACGATGGACAGAAACAACTACTTAAAGATAGATTGTCAGAAGAGGGTGAATGGAGAAGTTTAAGTAATCGGCCAAGGGGACAGAGATAAACCCACGCCAATTCCCTCTTTTCAAATAGAAACCGAAAGTCTAGAGTGGAGAAAGATCAGAGGTTCAGCAAGGCTTTTAGGGAAAAGGGATAACCTGAAGTGAATAATACAAGCCAAAGAAGTAAAACAATAGTGACAGAAAGTAGAAAAGAAATCGATAGCAGAGGGAGAAGTTGATAAAACAAAAAGAATCGAGAGAGAAAAAGGTCATTCAGCCAAAGAAGAAAACTAATTAAGAGAGGGAGAGAAGAGAGTAATCGGTCAGCAAAAGGACTTTAGGGAATAGCAAATTCGAAAAAGACCAAAAAGAAAACCGAAAGATCTCTAGTCAACAATTGATCCCAAATGCAATAGTCAGCCTTAAGGAAAAAAAGATCCAAAAGATTGACAGAAAACGAGAGTGATTTTGCACAGTCGAATTCTTCCCCAAATTGAATTCTTTGAGTGCCTAAAGTTCAAATTTGGCACAACACTTCCTCTCACCTCAACCCCCTATGATTTCTTCCCCAAATCCCTCCACAAATCACTCCAACCGATCACTCCTCCCTCAACCCCTAATTCAAATTCCCCTCAATCACTTCAGTGTTTTGGTCAACCCACAACACTCCCACGGCACAGCAAAAAAATAAAACACTCTACTGCGCCCACTAGGACTTGAACCTTAGTCCTCAAGCAATAACAACACGCCACCTATCCTTTAGACCAGCAGGCCAATTCTGTCATGTTTTACCCACTTTAATTTTAAAGCCTACTGACTAGAGACAAAGGTTTATCCATTAAAACAAATTTTTTGCATAAGCCAAGGCTTGAACTCAGGACTTTTCAAACACTTCTCAGGACACTTAACCACTGAAGCAAGCATGTATTTATGCAACACAAACATTCAACAGTAAATACTTAAGATTTGGGGCATTACATAAACAGTATTTAGGCCTGTTGAACTTATTAGAACTTCAGAGGATACTCGAGTGAGCATCATCAGTAATCCACCAATTCACTAACATATATGCTTTTTCGAGCCATGATCGGTAAGCTCCGCCTGAGCTGATGAACAGTAAGCTCTATTGAGCTGAATCAGTAAGCTCTATTGAGCTGAACAGTAAGCAAATATGAGTGGAAATGGTAAGCTCCAATGAGCTGAAAACAGTAAGCTCTTACGAGCTATGGTGAGTTCGCAACAAATGCAGGAGCTCAACCAAAACGATAATCCCAGTAACATGTCACTCGTATCCAATGAATCTATACAGTTCAAACAGGGCTCAGTAACAAATACATTATATCAATAAGGAATTTATACTTCAATTATTTCCATTATCCATATTCATTTCAATAATTACAAGTGTATAAAAGTTTGATTCTAATTATACGAACTTACCTCGTACTCTCGGATAAAACTATCGCCTATTCGTCCACTTTTCGTTTTCCCCGATCTAGTTCCAGTATTTGCTTATCTTGATCTATATAATATCAAATTAACTCATTCAAACATTTCATTCAATTCAATTTAGCCTAAAACATTTATTTTGGCTAAATTACAAATTTACCCCTATACTTTTGACTACTTTGCAATTTAGTCCTTAACACATAAAAATGCAAAATTACACAATTAAACCATAATCCCATGGTAGCCGAATTTCATAGGGACTTCTAGCAACCCATTTCTTTCATTATTTCATACTTTTAACTACCACATTTAACATTTTCACAATTTAATCCCTATTTGACATTTTTATCAAAAATCACTTTATAAAACTTGTAAAACTATCATTAAACCTTCATAATCTTCCATTAAACATTAAAGAACTCAAGTATTCAATAATGGCACCTTTCAAAATCATGAACAAATTTAAAAATTGAGGTACGGGCTAGCTAGAATATGAAGAAACGATCTCAAAAACATAAAAATCATTAAAAACCGAGTCAAATTACATACCTAATTGAAGAATTTATGCATGTCGAATGTAAAACCCTATTTTTGTTCTTCTTCCTCAAATTTTTGGCTATAGATGTGTGATATAACATGATTTTTGGTTTTGTCTTATTTAATATTAACATAATTAACTAAATTACAATTGTAACTTTATTATTATACATTAATATATCATATAATCAATGTCCAAAATTGTCCACTTACATTATAAATAGGCTAATTACATAATAAGGACTTCCATATTATTAAACCATAGGTATTTAATACTTTTAAAAAAAAGAACTCAACTTTTACACGTTACACAATTTAGTCTTTTTTACCGAATTAAGGATTTAAATAGTAAAATTTCTTTACGAAGCTTTCAAATAATTAATCTATCATGCTATAGACCTTATTAAAAATAATAAAATAAATATTTTGAAATCAGATTTGTGGTCTCAAAACAACTATTCTAATTTGACCTAAAAACCGGCTGTTACAACTTTCCCCCTTAGGGATTTTCGTCCCAGAAAATCTTACCGATAAAAAGGTTAGGGTACTGTTTTCACATAGCTTCCTCGGGTTCCCACGTAGCTTCCTCTGTCCCATGTTTATGCCAAAGAATCTTCACTAGAGCTATATGTTTATTTCTCAACTCTTTGATCTCACGTGCCAGAATCCTGATCGGTTCTTCACTATTTGACATATCGGGTTGAATTTCAACATCAATAGAGAGATCACATGTAACGGATCAGATCTATATCAATGTAGCATAGAAACGTGAAAAACATTATGGATCTTTTCAATTTCTGATGTTAAAGCAAGTCGATATGCTACCGGCTCTACTCTCTCAATAATTTCATACAGTCCAATGAATTGCAGATTTAACTTTCCTTTACGGCCGAAATGAAGAATCTTTCTCCACGATGACACCTTTAAAAACACTCTATCCCCGACTTGAAATTCAATTTCTTTACGTTTCAAATCTGCGTATGATTTTTGTCGATCTGAAGCTGCTTTTAAACTATCGCGAATCGTTTTCACTTTTTCTTCAGTTTTTCTGATCAATTCAATCTCGTAAATCTTTTTCTCATTCAATTCAGTCCAGTATAGTGGAGTTCGACATTTGTGACCATATAAAGCTTTGTACAATGCCATCTTTATACTAATTTGGAAACTGTTGTTGTATGCGAATTCAATCAACGGTAAGTGTGTTTCCCAATTGCCTTCAAACTCTAAAATACAACATCTCAGCACGTCTTCAAGAATCTAAATAACTCTCTCAATCTGACCGTCAATCTGAGGATGAAAAGAAATACTAAAATTTAACTTAGTTCCCAAAGCTTCTTGCAGTTTCTTCAAAAATCGCGACGTAAATCTCGGATCTCTATCAGAAATAATAGATAGTGACATTCCATGTAACCGGACAATTTCAGAAATGTATAATTCAGCTAATTTATTGAGTGAGTAATCTACACGTACCGGTATGAAATGAGCAGATTTTGTTAGTCGATCAACAACAACCCAGATAGCATCTTTATTTTTTAGAGTTTGAGGCAATCCCGACACAAAATCCATTGAAACTTTGTTCCATTTCTACTCGAGAATCATTATATCCTGTTGTAACCCTGATGGCACTTGATGTTCAACTTTGACTTGCTGACATATCAAACATTTCGATACAAACTCTGATATATCTCATTTCATACCCAACCACCAGTACAGCTGTTTCAGATCGTTATACATCTTGGTATTACCTGGATGAACAGAAAAACAACTATTGTGTGCTTCATGTTGGATTTTCTGAATAAGCTCTGTATTTTTCGGTACATAAATTCTACTTCGGAACATTAAACAATCATTAGTTCCAATATAAAATTCTGAATTAAAAATAGACTCACACTGAATTCATTTCGCTTGTAATTCACTGTCATCTTTCTGAGCTTTACAAATTTGTTGAAGAAATATCGATTTAGCTTTTAACTCAGCTAATATAGACCTATCATCACAAATCATCAACTGGGTGTTCATTGCTCGTAATGCAAATAATGATTTTTAGCCCAAGGCATCAGCAACGACATTAGCTTTTCCCAGGTGATAATCAATCACAAAGTCATAATCTTTCAATAACTCAAGCCATCTTCGTTGTCGCAAATTTAAATCCTTCTGTGACATCAGATATTTCAAGCTCTTGTAATCCTTATAAATATGGCATTTCTCACCGTATAAGTAGTGTTGCCAAATCTTTAATGCGAACACATTTGCGGCCAACTCTAAATCATGTGCCAGATAGTTCTTTTCGTGCAGTTTCAACTATCGAGAAGCATAAGCTATAACTTTTCCTTCTTGCATTAGAACACATCCCAAGCCATTTAACGACACATCACTATAGGTCACGAAATTTTTACCCGATTCAGGTTGTACTAAAACTGGTGCTTCTGTTAACAGTGCTTTCAACTATTCAAAACTCTGTTGACACTTTTCCGACCATTCAAACTTCACATCTTTTTGTAACAGCCATAGCATCGGTGTCACAATCATTAAGAATCCTTTCACAAATCTTCGGTAATTGCCCATTAAGCCAGAAAACTATGAACTTTAAATACATTTCTCGGAGGTCTCCAATCAACAATAGCAGAAATCTTTCTCGGATCAACTCTAATACCGTCGGCTGAAACAATATGCACCAAAAATCCAACCTCTTTGAGCCAGAACTCACATTTATTGAACTTTGCAGATAACTACTTAACACGTAGAGTTTGTAACACAACTCTCAAATGCTCGATATGCTCAGATTCATCTCATGAATAGATCAGAATATCGTCAATAAATACAATAACAAATCTGCCTAAATATGGTCTGAATATTTGATTCATCAGGTCCATAAAAATAGCAAGAGCATTAGTTAAACCGAAAGGCATGACAAGGAATTCATAATGTCCATACCTTATTCTAAACGCAGTTTTCGGCACATCCGACTCTTTAACTTGCAACTAATAGTAACCTGATCTCAAATCAATCTTTGAAAATACTTAGCCCCTTTCAACTAATCAAATAAGTCATCAATTCGCGATAGAGGGTATTTGTTCTTTATAGTCACTTTATTCAACTGTCTATAATCGATACACATTCTCATCGTGTCATCTTTCTTTTTCACGAACAATACCGGTGCACCCCAGGGAGAATAACTCGATTGTACAAAACCTTTGTCTGTCAATTCTTGCAACTGAGCTTTCAACTCTTTTAATTCTGTTGGAGCCATTCTATAAGAGCTATCGATATCGGCGTTGTTCCTGACACTAATTCAATACCAAATTCAACTTCTCTGATCGGAGGCAAACCCGATAATTCTTCTAGAAATACATCTAAAAACTCACAAACAACAGGTACAGATTCAATCTTTGATTCTGACACTTTCGTATCCAATACGTATGCAAGATATGCATCATAGCCCTTTTTCAAGTATTTCTGAGCTAAAATAGATGATATCACAACCGATAATTCACTTGAATCATTAAACTCAATCTGAAGGATCTCACCATTTTGACATTTCAATTCGATATTCTTCTGTCTATAATTCACAACCACATCGTGCATAGTTAACTAGTCCATACCCAGAATTACATCAAACTCATCAAAAGGTAGAAGTATCAAATCAGCTCAAAAACAGTAACCCTGGATCATCAGAGGACAATTCTTACAAATTTTATCAACTAAAATAGATTTACCTAAGGGGTTCGATACTTTAATTACAAACTCTATAGACTCGACATGTAAACTCTTTTTAAATACTAAATTCAACAAATATATGAATGGGTTGATCCAGGATCTATCAACGCAACTATATCAATATCAAAAAGAGAAAAAGTACTGATAATAACGTCTAGCGATGATGCTTCATCTCATGCACGAATAGTATAAGCTCTAGCTAGTGCTCGTGCCTCAGATCTCACAGTTGAATCTCTCATAGCACCTCGGTTACCACTCACATTTCCAATGTTTTGGGGCAGTCTCCCTATAGTAGCCGTGTTACTTGCTTTCGCTGGTTGTTCTCTTTCAGCTGTAAACTTTTCTAAACAGTCACGAAGAAAATGATTAAAAGATCCACATTTAAAGCAAGCTCTGCTTACTAATCTGTATTCACCATAATGTCGCTTATTGCAATGTTTACATTCAGGTCCAGCATTTCTAACACTTCCCACACTGGCCATAGATGTCGCCTGAGGTTTTGAACTTGATTGTCTCACATTTCTATCTCTAACCGAAATTCCCGCAGAGGTCGTAGAACGAGGATGATATTCTCTAAATTATTTTGATGCTGACTGATGTAATTTTCCCATAAATCTCTTTCTAGACTCTCTAGCCTCAGAATTGACTTTTCTTTTCTCTTTGCAAAGTTCTTTGGCTTTACAAGCTCAGTCAAACAAAAGAACAAACTCTTTCAGCTCAAGAATTCCAACCAACACTCTGATTTCATCATTTAATCCATCCTTGAATCTTTTACACATTATAGCTTCAGAAGAAACACATTCACGAGCATATTTGCTAAGTCGTACAAACTCTCTTTCATATTCTGTAACTAACATACGACCATGTTTCAATTTAAGGAATTCTTTTCTCTTCTGATCAATGAACCTTTGACTGATGTATTTTTTTCTAAATTCAACTTGGAAAAAATCTCAAGTGACTCATTCTTACGGAACTACAGACAGCAAGTATTCCACCACTGATATGCAGTGCCTTTCAACAATGATACTACACACTTTAAGCATTCTTCAAGTGTGCAAGATAATTCATCGAATACTCAAATCGTGTTCTCAAGCCAAAACTCGACCCTCTCAGGGTCATCATTAAGAGTAGCTCTAAATTCTTTGGCTCCATGTTTTCGTATCTTGTCAACATGTGGTTTATTCAATCTCAAAGGATCAATACCTTGAGGAACTACAGGGATAAGTTGGGGTACAGGTGGGGGTGGAAGTTGTAGAACAGTCGGATTCGTACGAATGTACTGTGTGAACCACTCATTCAATATCTAAAAGAAGGCTTCTTTAGCCTCACCCCCGTGACTACTTGTCACAAGTCTAGATTAAGAAGGCGCTGCCCTTGAGCGAGAACTGGCGCGTTACTTTCTACGTCATCCGCTTCAGCTCGTTCGAGATCCATTGCTATATAAAAACACATTTGGAAATGTCAGGAGTCATCACACTATCACAGTTTTATATATGGCATGTATAGCTAGACTCACATATGCTACGTTAGTTCTAGAATAGACTAAATCGTAACTCTGATACTAACAAATGTAACAATCCTAACCCGTAACTATTGCCAGAATAAGTTAAGAGGCATTACTGGACATGTAACTCAATTCAGAACAATCAAGTATCAAATAACATCTTCTCTTAGTTAATAACATTCATTCACATTCCATATGTAACTAAATCGAGCATTCAAAGCTTTAAACAAACATTCGGGACTAAATCGGTAACACATTAACATTTTGGTAACTTAGAAAAATTTCAACTCTTCAAGTGCCACACACGAGTGTGAACAGGCCATGTGCCTCACATGGCTAGTAGACACACCCGTGTCTTTAACTATGTGAAAATAGGGCATACATACTGACTTGTGGCACACGACCGAGGACACGGCCGTGTGCCATGTCGTGTGAAATTTGGAGAGTATACTAAATTAAGTCACACGGCCAACCACACGCCCGTGTGTCTAGCCTGTATGCCCTTCAAAATGGCCACACACACTCATGTATCAGGCCGTGCCAAAACTGTAGGGCATGCTGACTTATGCAACATGACCAAGTCACATGCCCATGTGCTAGGCCGTGTACCATTTAGAGGGGCATACTAACTTGTACCACACGACCAGTCACACACCCGTGTGTGTGGCCGTGTGGAGTAAACTGGCTTCAATTTCATTTTCACATTAGGGGACACACAGCGTGCAACATGACCATGTGTTACACACGGCTGGGACACACGCCCGTGTCCCTGCCCATGTGGACAAAAATAGGCTATTTACAAAGCCATTTTGCCACCCTATAAACACAAGCAATCACAAGCATGAATGATCTCATTTAGGCAATTCAATTGGCAACCAAATCAACCATTTCAATACACAATATTTACCATATCAAACATAACAAATTCATGCCCAAATACCTATTTAATATCATGCATAATCCATTCATTTATCAACCACATCTCAAGACTTTACTTGCATAATTTCATTCCATCATTCCTTGCCAAAACACATCATAATTGAACGTTTCAATTCAACCAAAATATAACATCAAAGTAAGCCAAATCACATGGCTTACTTATACACGAAAATATACCAAAGGCATGATATCAAGTAACATAACTAACATCTTTCAAACTAGCCTATACATGCCATATTTACAAATCCACAAGATCAAAAGTACCAATTGGAAATTGGATAGTGTGATGTGCAACTCTGACTTGTTTGAAACAAGCGAGCTAACGAACCTCTATAAAACATAGAAAAAGAAACATAGTAAGCTTTATAGCTTAGTAAGCTTGTATAATTCAGAATTAAACTTACCATTCATACATAATCAAAGAAACATTAAAATGCCAACAATTCAATTAACCAAAACCTAATCACAAGTATCCATCACATGTTAGCCATTACGCAAATACATGAAACCATCCATTAATACAACACTTTGCATCATTCCAAAATTCACATATCAATATATATAACATTAGTAACATTTATAATCCGTAACTTATCTGTATAAACAGTATTTAGGCCATTGAACTTATTAGTACTTCAAAGGATACCCGAGTTAGCATCATTAGTAATCCATCAATTCGTTAACATATATGCTCTTTCGAGCCATGATCGGTAAGCTCCTCTTGAGCTGATGAACAGTAAGCTCTATTGAGCTGAATCAGTAAGCTCTATTGAACTAAACAGTAAGCTCATATGAGCTGAAATGGTAAGCTCTAATGAGTTGAAAACAGTAAGCTCTTACAAGCTGATATATCAGTAAGCTCATACGACATGTGGTGAGTCTGTAACAAATGCAGAAGCTTGACCAAAACGGTAATCCCAGTAACATGTCACTCATATCCAATGAATCTATACAGTTCAAACAAGGCTCAATAACAAATACATTATATCAATAAGGCATTTGTACTTCAATTATTTCCATTATCCATATTCATTTCAATAATTACAAGTATATAAAAGTTTGATTCTAATTATACGAACTTATCTCGTACTCTCGGATAAAACTATTGGCTATTCGTCCACTTTTCGTTTTCCCTGATCTGGTTCCGGTATTTACTTATCTTGATCTATATAATATCAAATTAACTCATTCAAACATTTCATTCAATTCAATTTAGCCTAAAACATTCATTTTGGCTAAATTACAAATTTACCCCTATACTTTTGACTTCTTTGCAATTTAGTCCTTAACACATAAAAATGCAAAATTACACAATTAAACCATAATCCCATGGTAGCCGAATTTCATATGGACTTCTAGTAGCCTATTTCCTTCATTATTTCACACTTTTTACTACCACATTTAACATTTTCACAATTTAATCGCTATTTGACATTTTTATTAAAAACCACTTTATAAAACTTGTAAAACTATCATTAAACCTTCATAATCTTCCATTAAACATTAAAGAACTCAAGTATTCAACGATGGAACCTTTCAAAATCATGAACAAATTTAAAAATTGGGGTACGGGCTAGCTAGAATACAAAGCAACAATCTCAAAAACGTAAAAATCATTAAAAACCAAGTCAAATTACATACCTAATTGAAGAATTTATGCTTGTCGAATGTAAAACCCTATTTTTTTTCTTCTTCCTAAAATTTTTGGCTATAGATGTGTGATATAACATGATTTTTGGTTTTGTTTTATTTAATATTAACATAATTAACTAAATTACACTTATAACCTAAATATTATACATTAATATATCATATAATCAATGTCCAAAATTGTCCACTTACATTATAAATAGACTAATTACATAATACGGACTTCCATATTATTAAACCATAGCTATTTAATAATTTTAAACAATAGAACTCAACTTTTACGCGTTACATGATTTAGTCCTTTTTACCGAATTAAGCTTTTAAATAGTAAAATTTCTTTACAAAAATTTCACATAATTAATCTATCATGTTGTAGACCTTATTAAAAATAATAAAATAAATATTTTAAAATCATCTTTATGGTCTCAAAATCACTGTTCCGATTTGACCTAAAAACGGGCTATTACAAAAAGATATCTTGACCCGTTACCTAGGAAGGTAAGAACCAAAGGTATAAAGTTTAGGGTGAATGCCACACTACGAGAGTGATAAGTTTGATAAAAGAAACAGGTTGACGCCACTGACTAGAAGATAAGTCAAGCTGAGTCTTAGACAAAATTTGAGAGTCGAAAATGCTAACAAATAACTCAAAGTTCATTAAAAATGGCAAAAGTCCCTACAACCAGCAAATAACACAATATTTATAGGGGAGTCCTAAGGCTAGCCGATTAGGCAAACAAATAACTTAATGATCAAGTGTTTTTAGCTTTAAATGAACTGAAAATTTTAAAATAAGTCCATAAAAAAATCCCATGTCTATGTTCAGCCTTGGAACGCCATTAGACAGCTTCTAGATGATGCACATTCAGCTGAAATGAACTTGGATTGATTGGGAGCTAATTGGGCAATGTCTACATTTGGCCAAGGTGCTTAAATGAGCTTAAATGATAGCTTCTTGTTCGGCTAAATGGTTTTGAGAAGTTAATGGGCAGCTTGGATAGTGCAATAGGCTTAGAAGTGTGAACGCTGAACTTGAGGAGCCATGTGTGTGTGAAAACACAAAACCAAATGGCCTTCATGTGTGAACAAATTAAATTGGCTGGTGTGAAAACCTTCAAGGCTGCCTTTGGGAGCTAATCGGCCAGCTTGGGGAACATAAAGGAGCAGCTACTCTTTGGCCGAATAGTTTCTTGGAAGGAACCAAACATCAGCACACCATACATTGAAGCCGTCCATTCATGTACCTCACCATGCATTGAAGCCATCCATGCATTTACCTTTGCATTAAATCCCTTTCATGCATATGGCTGCAAATAATTCAAAGTACACATTAGATTAGTTTAAAACAAAGTTAATTCGGCTGTAGTAGGACAAAATAAATACATGCTTTAAACTTAAACACATTAATAACATGTAACTAAGCAAGACACATTAAATACTTGTATAAAATAAGACACATTAATTCGGCTGGAACAAAACATATTAAAATCATGTAATGAACTAAAAACATAATTATGAGCTGAAATTAATTTTAACTAACTAAAATAAATACTTAGTTTATTTCAGCAAATAAACGCATGAACTAAAAAGAAATAGAAATGAGCCCAAATGAGCTGAATTGAGCTGAGTTCGGCTTGCAAGAGGTTGCAAGGTGATGCTGTTGAGCTAGTCCAAGCTTTCTCAATATGTCCAGCCAATGTCTTGCTCCACACTTGGTTGACTAAGGTCAAAATCGCCTCTTTGAATTGCTTGGCTAGAGCTCATATGATCGATCCTTAAGGCAGCTCCAATGGATCCTTGCTCGAGCTAGGTGTGACACGAGGCATGGCCCTATCACACATGCCTGTGTGGGATCCCTAAATCCCCAAATTAGCCACACGGCTGTGTGGCCAGGTCGTGGGGCACCAAATCACTAAATCCTTAATTCCCAATCATACACGCCCGTGTACCCAAGGGACACAGCCCTGTGAAAATCGACAAAATTCCCTAAATCGGCCACATGGCCGTGTGGTCAAGCCGTGTGGCACCAAATTTTACCCGGAACCCTAATTCCTAACAACACACGGCCGTGTGGCCACTCGTGTGGCCACCCATGTGGTCACGAAACCACCCACAAACAACTTGAAAATTGAGTTTTCTGATCACTAAATCGACCCTCAATAGACGGGACTCAAAAACACACTAACCAGAGTATATTTCCATATCAAACAACAGTACTTTCGAACTTCGACAACCAACTTCCGACAGATACCAAGATTGCCACATTTTATCAAAAACAAATTTACAATTCACAATTAAAATAGAAAAGTTTCGAAACCCACGCCTGATTTGCGATCAAAGAAGTCCGAACACCGACTTGACGACGAGCAAGCGACTCTCCAAAACCTACAAGAAACGCCATTTTCAAAAAGAAATGAAGAAGAAAAAAAACAAAAAGAAAACCCAAGAGAAGAAGAAAGAACGTGCACTTCCCAAAAAAAATATAAAAATCCAAAATAATAAAAATAAAAATAAAAGTAATAATTATATTTTAAATTAAAACAAATCCACTATAATCAATATAAAAATACATTACCCAAAACGCACACACAAGGACTCAAACCCAAAACTCAGAGGCAAACTAACACACAACCAACCACCAAACCAACAAGCCCATTCTGTCATTTAAACGTGCAACTAAACATAATAACACACCTCTCTCTCTCTGACCCTAACCACAAAACTCAAAACTTCTAATCTCAAAATTCAGGGTGTTACAATAGTGGCCTTTTGAGGAAAAAGATGGACAAATGGAATCTAATTTAAATTGTATTATTGGATGAAAGTACAATTATCAGAGTAGTAATTATATATATATTTTTTATAATTATAAAAAAATTAATTTTTTGAATATGTTTAATTAATAAGATCTAATTATGTGGTAATTTTTTATGTCATGATTGATAATATAAAAGTAATTTATATAATTACATAATTTTAAATTCTAAAAAATATCAAAAAGATCTTAGAAAAGACTCTCTCAAGAATTATATAAGTAATTATTTATCTTGTTAATTTTAATATAGAATATTTTTTTAGACTAGCATATTACGTACAATGGTTTGAAATTATCTAAGTTTTGTTGTTTGTTTAATGAATTTTTTTCTCAAATATTATTGATAATTTTTAATAATTAATATTATTTTTTAGAATCTAAAATTATTTAATTATATAATTATAATTTATACTTTCAAATATGATTTGAATTACAAATTATACTTTCTTCCAATTCTATATGATATCCAAATACAGACTAAATAAACTAAATTTTTTTTTTGTCTTTCAAGAATAAAATAAACCAAATCCAATCGATTCAAAAAAAAAATAAATAAATAAAAAGGGGTCGAACTGGCGGGGCCATAAACACCTCTGGTCTTATCTAGTAATGAGAATGGCGCCACCATCACATCTTTCGCTTTCTTTATTTAAAAGGAATTCAGTTGATGAGAGTGGGACCTCGACTTTAGGTGAATGAAGATATATATCTAATATCATAACATCTTTTTTAATGCATATTCCACTTTTTCTTTTCTTTTTGGTTTCGATATGCTTGCGCTGGAATCTTCACTGTGAGATGTTGATGCTTATTTTCAAATTTTAATAAGAAAAATGAAAAATCCAAACACCACAAACTTGAAGAGATGGAACTGGAAAGATAGAAAAGTCATAAATAAAAAAAATTACATTCAATTGAGCCTCCTTTCTCATATTTTTTATCAAGTTTTATTTCATTTTCTGAATTATTTTTATCACATGTGACACAAAAATTGTACCATGTGATAGAAACTAATATTTTAAATTTTAAATCATTAAAATTAATATAACTTTTAATATTAATAGTTTTTAATTATTTTCTTTATTTTCTTTTATAATATTTTTTTGTACTTTGTCATTTATAATAAATTTTATAATTTTTTATATATTTTTTTAAATATTTCACATTCTATATTTTCTATTTTTAATTTTTTAACTTTTTATATAATAATTAGATTTTAAATAGAAAATACTAATTCTCATCATAATCCTAGTGTGACATATGAAAATAACTCAAAAATGGAATAAAACAGAAAGTGTTACCTGATAATGTTTGACCGTTAATTTTAATGATTTAAAAGCTTAATTGATGAAAAATATAATGTTTGAGGGCTCAATTGGGTGCATTTTTTGTTCAGGGGTTTTTTAGATCATTTAGCCAAATATTTAAGGCTTAATAATTAATTTAGCCCTTAATGTTTACGTTTCTTCAGTTTGACCCTTATTCTTTTTTTATTTAAATTTGGCCGTTAACTTTTCAAAAAGAGTCAAATAATTTTTTTAAGCGGAAATGCAGACTAAAATACTAATTTTTTATGATGTTGGCGTGACAACTTGTATGACAGTTCACGTGTACTTTATTTGACATAACACTATTTGTCTTATATATCACATCAACAAAAAAATTTAAAAAATATAAATATATTCAAAAAATAAAATATTAAAAAATAAAAAAATTAACATGAAGTACACATGGATGGTTATACATGCTGCTAGTTGAGTCAATATTTTCTTAAAAGAAACAATTCGACTCTTTTTAAAAGATTGAGGTCAAATTTTAGCTAAAAAACCAAATTGACCAAAAAATATTAACTTTAAAACGCTAAATTTGTCACTATGCCATTTAAAAATACATAATTTTATCCAGTTAACTTACATTGCTAATTTATACAAATATAAAAAAATATATATTTGAGAAAGTATGCTAAAATTTTTGAAATTGACCGATCTATGCTGTTTTTGGAGAGAGAAAGGAAAACATGTCCTACACCCATAATTTTTCCTATATAAACCCCTCCAAACTTCATTCTTTTCAACTCAATACTCAATCCAAATTCTCAATTCTCAAATCTCAATTTTTTTTAAAAATCTTTTTCTGAATTTTATTATCTTTGATTTTATTTTACTCATTATAATTTGTAAAATGACAAATCATCTTATTCATTTAGATGACAAGCATATCTCCGACGTTCAATTACAAATGGTAAGAAAATATTTTTAAATTATTTAATTTTAAATAGTTAATTATTATGTTGTTAACATTGTTAATTTTTTATGTTTATATACTCAGGCCAAAGATTTGATTTTGGAGACGTACATAAACAATTTAAGCGAAGGTGCATCGGATGTCATTTATGGACATTTGCGATATACAATATTTTTATACGTGGCTCGAATGCTCGGGGGAACTAAATTGGATCCTCCACTTATCAGTGCTTTGGTTGAAAGATGGAGACCAGAGATACACACATTCCATCTTCCCTATGGTGAGTGTATAATTACACTCGAGGACGTTAGTTTACAAGTCTACCGGTCGATAGGGAAGTCTTTACGGAGTGTGATTAGTGTCGATTGGACTGCAACATGGGAACAACTATTAGGGAAGGTGTTGAACAAGTTTAAAGGTAGTCGGATCAAGATGAGATGGTTGAAGGATAACTTTAAAACTATCGAGGCTCCTGCGAGTAACATTGAAAAAGAACAATTCACACGTGCATTCATCTTGATGTTGATCGAGGTTTTGCTCATGTTAGAAAAATCTCTTAATTTGGTACATTTACGGTGGCTACTACTACTAGTTGACTTGAAAGAAGTGGGACGACTTAGTTGGGGAATAGCGGTCCTAAAGATATTGTAACACCCCTTACCCGTATCTGACACCGGGACAGGGTACGAGGCATTACTGGACTTAAATGTACACAATTTCATAAAATCAGGCCACAAAATTTTGCCCAAAATTAAAACTTTTCAAACACATGCATATCGTCCCTTATACAGGCCTTCGAGGCCTAAAACATACATCGGGGTGGTTCAGGACTAAACCAAGAACTTTTGATAAACTTTGGGCAACTTAGTAATTTTTTTTCTTGCTTTGGAGAGTCACACGCCCGTGTGGGTTAGGCCGTGTAGTCACACACGCCCGTGTGGCTTGGGACACGCCCGTGTCCTCAGCCCGTGTAACTCTCTATTTATGATGTCAGCAAAACTAATTGAACCACATAGCCAAGTCACACGCCCGTGTGCTAGGCCGTGTCCTCCACACTGCTGAGGCACATGGTCGTGTCTCTGCCCGTGTGACTAACACTTAGGCTATTTTCCAAGCCTTTGTGTTGGCTTAATCCTTCACATACTTAACACTTCATAGGCACATACTATAACTTCAGTTTGATGGTCTCATATCCTTTATTAAAACTCAAGGTACTATTTGTATGACTACTTACTTGTAAATTACATATTTGTATAATACCTAGTCTAAACACATCTATTCATATTCTTCTGGCTTGACCATTTTAATTACTCTTTATACTCTTGTACCATGTTTAATAACATATCATTTAATCTCAACAAATCAACAAGCATACTTATCATGATATCATCTAAACATAGCAATCAAGCCAAATCATAGGATCACTTCACAGGGCAATATCTCATAACTTGGATAATTAAGCTTACAAGCCATAATCATCATAAGCCACATCTCATGGCTATATACAATGAATCAATATAAGCCAATACATTTGGCTAATCATAACAACATCTATCATAAAAACTAAGCCCCTATACATGCCACTCACTTGTATACGCTTAACTTATACATGTTAACACTCCAAAGGTGATGGCTTGATAGTGTGATACTGCCTCCGACGATCTCCAACCCCGAGCCGACCTGACAACACTAAAGAAATGGAGAGGAGGGAGTAAGCTTAAAGCTTAGTAAGTCCATATGGAAATAATAAGTAATATGTCAACATGTTTCTCAAGGTAATACAACCATAATCATAGTTTTACTTATATTCTGGTCATGCTGTTTTCTCGGGTCATAGTTACTAAATCATTTATATCTGGAGCTACGAAACTCCAAATTTAGATCCGCTAATTTTCCCTGAAACTAGACTTACATATCTTCTTGCCATAAATTTTTCAGAATTTTTGGTCAAGCCAATAAGTACAGTTGATTCATTAAAATCTCCCTTGTTCTGCTATTTGATAGCTTTGACCTTTCCTTACTAAAAATCATTTATCTCTTAGTACAGGATTTGGATGACATTCCCATATATTTCTTTGAAAATAGACTCATTAATAATTTATTCATATGAATTTTAGCCCATAATTATTTTTGTACAATTTTTAACGATTTTCCAAAGTTGAGACAAGGGAGCCCGAAATCACTCTGACTCTGTCTCACAAAAATTCAAATATCTCATAATAAGAAATTCTTTTGCTTACACCGTTTCCTCTATGTGCAACTAGATTCAATAATATTTAGTTTCATATCTTATTCAATTTCTAATTCAATTTCCACATTTTTTTGTGAATTTTCAAATTCACACAACTGCTACTGTCCAACACTATTTTAGTGCAATATTATGATGACTATCATAGGATGACATAATAACATGATCACCAAGATTATTCATCATTCAAGCATTCTAGCTCATTAATCAAATATTCATATATATACAAATATACATGAATATACCTTTTCATCATATATCATCTTGTAACAAAGCATTACTCATGAGTATAACACACGTACCTGTACGTATCCATAGCATATCGAATAACTTTACCTTCATTACCATGCCCATCTCGGGACTTTCATCGCATCATTCATTATAATACCCATTGAACACTTGGAATACTATTGGATATACGAAAATTTGCACATAAGTGTCACATAAACATACGTAGCCAAAACTACCTTATAACATGTAACACATCCATAATGAACTCAGACCTCTCAACAAGCTCGGATGTTACATGTATAGCATCCATTATGAACTCGGACCACTCAATGAGCTCAGATGCTCGCATCCACAATGAACTCAGACCACTCAACTAGCTCGAATGCCACATATATCATGAACTTGGACCACTCAACAAGTTTAGATTCTCACATATATCACAAACTCGAACCACTCAACGTGCTCGAATTTCTTAGTTCCTAGTGACATGTCACTTGTATCATAAACTATTCCTAAGGTTCAAACGAGATTTTCCTCTTCACAGGCACATGATATCTCCATTTCACTTGCTCGTGGCATCGTGTATAACAAACATAATATTTTTCATGCTTTCAACATCATTGTTAAACATAACATGCATAACAAAAATAAATACTTTCCACATAATATCAACATAGTAATACATACCACATTGTCACATTATTTGCATATGTACTTACAATTTCACCACATAATGTTAACACATCAATTAATTTCAAGCATAAATAATAATATCATTGCATTATTATTGACATACGAACTTACCTCGGGTTCGAGTACGGCTATTTATTCCGATTTAGTCCATAATCTCATTTATTCCCAATCTATGCCTGAATCTCATTTTCCTTGATCTATAATATCACATTTAGCTTAATAATTAGTCACATTATTCATATGGGTCCAAAAATCATATTTTTATAAATTTGTATTTTGACCCCTAAATTTTTACATATTTACACTTTTGCCCCTAGGCTCGTAAAATGATTTTTATTCAATTTCCTTGCATTTTAAGCCTAACTGAATCATTTTCATAACTATAGCAACCCCTAATTTCCACTAAATCATACTTTTATGACAAATTTTATAACTTTTACAAAACGGTCCTTTTAAGCATTTTCACCGAAAATCACTTAGCAAAAGTCGTTTATTTAACACCCAACATTCATTTTCTACCATTAGACATCAAAAAACATGCATATCATTCATGGGTAAATTTTTAAACATAAACCCTAACTCAAAATAATGGTAGAAATAGATAGATACCATGACTTCAAAAATGTAAAGAACATTAAAAACAGGGCTCGGGATCACTTACAAATGAGCTTGGAAGCTTGAATCAAACCCTACCCATGGCTTCCATGAAAAATTTCAGCCAAAGGTTGAAGATGGACAAAAATTGGCTTATTTTGGCTTATTTTAATTCTTTTAATTATTAGATTACCAAAATGCTCCTAACTTAAAAATATTCTATTTCACCCATTTCATGTCTATTTTTGTCCAAAAATTAACCAATGGTCTAATTACTATTTAAGGACCTCCAATTTAAAATTTCATAACAATTTGACACCTCTAACATGTAGAACTCAACTTTTGTATTTTTTATAATTTAGTCCTTTTGACTAAATTGAGTGCCCAAACGTCAAAATTTTCGAATGAGATTTTCACGGAATCATTCCGTGAAATTGTAGACCATAAAAATATAATAAAAATAAACTTTCTTACATCAAATTTGTGGTCCCGAAATTATTGTTCCGACTACGCCCTAATTCGGGATGTTACAAATATTGTATCAAGAAACGTGTCAAGAGACGAAACTAGAAAAAGTTAAAATCAACGGTTGCATGCTCCTTCAATCGTGGGCATGGTATCAACTACCATTTTTATGCCCTCGAGTTGACCTCTATTATGAATTCTCACTCGTAATATGGTAAAATTCATTTGATAATATCATTATCGTTTTAATTTTTCATTGTTGTAATTTTAAAATAACATATTATTTGAATAAGTGGAACAACCCTACGAGACACAGTGGTATACCGACCAAACTCGAGGATATCCGCCTAGTTTTAGATCAACAAACCAAAGTGGAGGTTAGTTTATGAATTCCATAGTTATCGATTTTTTATCCCAGCATTTGAAATTATATATTAGGCATGTGCTAAAATTTATAAATTCGTATTGTATTTTTTATGGATGCCATATGCAGATCCGAGGATTCAAGAATACGTCTCAACCAAATATTTGGCCAATCACAACATCTGGCACATTAAAGTGCTATTGGTCATTTTTGCAATGATCAAGATGTATGAATCCGACCAAGTGATGCGACAGTTCAGGTGTACGCAACGTATTCCGTTGCCACCCCAAGAGCTCGATGACCTACACAATACCAACTTGTAGGGGAGACTCGAGGAAGATTGGCCAACATTCCACAACAAGTATATCAAGATTTGGCAGCGTAGGTATGATTACTTGCCAACACGTAAACCATTTCTCACACCGGAGTTGGTGACATCTTTGGATTACATGATTAGTTTAGGCAACAAGTCATATCTATTATTGGTTTTAGAAAGGAGCATGCAACGTCGCTGTAGAGGCCAAGACGAGGGCTCATCAATCCTAGGTTAGGAGAAAATGTTACGGGGGGAACAACATCTACTCCAACTCCACAAGAGGACCCGATTACCGTGCAACCTTCAAGTTAGTATGTTTTATATATTTTTTGTGCTAACCTAGTTTATTTTACACATGCACAATCATTCCATGTACCAACACCTTTTCTAGGGGTATATTTTGCACGACCTCTACCCACTATACCATATTACATGCCAATGCCACTAGCAACACTGATATATCTGATATTGTCGATAATTCCCACATTTTATCTGTAAACAGCCTTGATGACACCATATAATTATCTACCGATAGTGTCGCAAACACCCTCAGCATCGTTGTTCTAACGAGGTAAGTCATCATCGCAACCGCTAGAGATGTACGATGGACGGCTAGGATCCAGATGCAGTCAACCATAGAGGAAAGAGATGAAGATGGCGATCAAACCCAAACATGCACATAAATATGATGACGAAGTCGATGAGGTGCCGCCAACCCAAATAGTGCGATGGAACCCTAAGCGTGCCCGATGCCTACCCGGTTGTAGCAAGCATTCGAGACGTCGATGATTATGTTATTTGTAATTTTTTTTCAAATTGTATTTTTTTTTACATACACTTATTAACAATCTATAAAACAAATTTATTGAATTTGTTTACTTTTTACTATATTGTATGGTGAGTTTGAAACATTCTTTTCAGTTCTGTTACTTTTTCATTTAAGTTTTTCTTCGTCCATTTGTTAATTACAATATTTTCAAAAAGTAAATATTTGCTAACAAGGTACGAGAAAATATTAAAATTTTAGCTTGCGTATTGTAATATATCTTACTTCAATAATTAATATTAACTTATAATTTATAGAAAAAATTAATGAATAAACAAATAAGTTTGTTTTCACTACATAAGTTAGTGTTTTAATTAGCACTTCTTCTGGATGCTCCTAGGAGGTGTGGACATGTTGGCTTCGTATGCATTGGGTTCCTACAATAAAATCAACTTCTTCCTCACAGATGTCATAATTTTCCATGGACATCTTGTTCCATGCGTTGCACACTTTGCCTCATATTTCTCAAACTGAGAGCATATACCAGTGAAGTTGATGCCAAGCTGTATGTTATACTGCTTGACTGTATCTACAAAAGCATCTTTAGAGTCAAACTCCACCCCAACCTCTAAATGGTTGAAATTTGTTGATGAAGTCTTAATCCCTGACCTTTTATGACGGAGGTCTTAAAATTCGAATCCACCCTCAACAACAAGATCAAGAGTACACATGTAGGGTGGAGGTTCGTACACCGTGAAACCCTGGTAATCCCATCACGCAATGTTCGAAGCTTCATTACCATATCCACCATCTTCTAGTTCAGTAGGAATGAGATTCAATTTTGAAATTAATACAATTTTTGCACCATCAGTGTCGGCCTCTTCTATTGGGTCATTATCTATTTCAGATCCTTTTTCATCCTCTTCATTCTCTTTGTTCTCTTGTCCCTTTTCATTATCAACCTTGATTGCAAGTCTAGGGTTGATGTGTCATCGTCGATTGAGGTTTTCGGGAGTAAATCGTTCGTTCTTGTAAATCTAATGTCAATCCCAAAATCTATAACATCCTGAAACTGGGTCTAAAAGTTTTAAAAAATAAGGGTTCGCCAATGTTTCAGCAAATTGAGGAGTTCATCAAAAGAGTTTCAGCAAGGAGTTTGCTCGAAATTTGGCAAACCAGTATAAGCCAAAAAATACAATAAAGGGGTTCACCAGATTCAATGAAAGTTGTGTTTGCCAATCTGTTTGGTGAGTTGGGGTTTTCCAAATGAATTACGAACTGGGGGTTCACTAGTCAAAGCTGAGTTAAGCTCAAATTAGAAAATAAATATATTGTGTATCTAGGATATTTTTCGTACACGTAACCTTCTTCTAAATCGACTAGGGTTTCTTAAGTCAAGCAAGACATCATAGGATCATTGAGACACTTAGTGCCTATAAATACAACCCTTATTTTATGAAAAATTCCCTTATCGATATTATGTTGTCAAGACTCTATTCTGAACCAAGTTTGTAGTAACCAATATAAATTTTTGTCCTGTTAAGGTTGATTGTCTAGAAAGCTAGGTTCGCTTGTATGTAAGAATTCCGTAATATTTGTCTATTTAAGTAATCTTTGTGTTCGTGTATGTTGCGAACCAGCCGGGCCAACTACCAACAAAGATAAGGGCAAAGTAAAACGTGTTTAAATTTTTAGTTTTTTTTTTGTGAGTGATTAAGAATCGGCATAAGTGTGCTGACTATCATTTTCTCAATTTGAATGATCAAGGTTCGTAACTTGTGTGTGAATTGTTATGTCTTTAAAAAACCTTGTTTTAACTAAAGTACCAAGAGTAAGTTTTCCCTATAGAACTCTATTTTTAAAGTTCTGATACTCTGTTTTCAAGATATGTTTCCAAGATATGTTTTTAAGCTATGTTTTAAAGATGTGTTTTATGCACGATCCTATGCGAGCCTATGTTTTAAAAGCATGTTTTAAAAGTACAGTTTTATAAGCTATGTTTTTGCGAGGTCTCTATGTAAGTTCTAACTTATAAGTATTTTGTGCAAGCTCCTTTTTGAGCTTATATGTTGGATATAAAGGTATTTAAAAGGTTGTGAGTACTTACCTATAAGTTCAGTGATTTGGAGCGTTGAGGCCCAAGGATATATGGAGAGATAAGGAAATGTCGAGCTTATGCTACACTTATGGGACATGTTAAGGATTGTTTGAGTCATTTTAAGGCATTATAAGGAGATCTGCATATCCAACAAAACAAGATAAAATAAGTAAGTTAAGACAAGTACAAGAACACATCTTATGCTTCTTAGCCATTCCAATAAGACAAGTATGTGAGCATGTTTCATGTTATATAAGATTCGTTTTTAAACAAGAACAAGTTAAGTTTTTTAGTATGATTTTCTACAAGCACATGTGAAATTGTATTCAAACTTATATGATTTTATGATACGTAGGTTCTATGAACTAGGGCTTGCACCTTCACCGCAAACCTAACACGCAATACGATTTTTCAAACTAAGTCTTCTTTCTATTTTAAACTCTTTATTTTAAGCATATTCTAATGATTCTTAATTATTCACTGAGTTTGCAATGAACTCACCAACTCATCTCTTACTTCGCAGGTAAGTAGGTTGCGAATGGTAGTGACAAGGTAGATGATTTGGCGAGGCACATCCCTTAATAAATATTGGTGAACTTGGAAAATAGGCAATGGGGCTTTATTTATATGGTTTAGATTTATCATAATCTAATTCTATTATTGGAAACAATTTCTTTAAAGATTAAGTTTATTTTTATTTTGCGGACCTTAAAGTTACACCTTTGTTACTAATTTCGTCTCAGTATGAATAAAGTTTGATGTTTCTTTATTTCCCTTTGCATGTGTACCATGTTGTATTCTTTCAATTTTTCCAAAGTATGTGTTAATATCATATGCGAACCAGTTTAATTGAGAAGTATTATTTTCTACAACCCTTGTATGTTGCAACCCCCTATATGCATGCGAACCCTTAGGTGTGATAACCTTACTACTTAGTGAACCTTACCTAAGTCTGAAAACCCTTGCATGAACGTCCCTTTTGTTACAAAGCTCATTTGTATCTGAACCTTTGATGCTTTGTTTAAGTGAGAATTTAGAAAGTATGCGGACCAAAATTATTTTGTGAATTCGTGCTTTTGTGCAAACTCATGCCTTATGTTTTCGAAATCATGTTGGACTTTTCTATGCGAACTTATGTTTGCGAACTATTCCTCTGTTTGTTTTGCTAGCTCGCATGTTTTACATTCTATGTATAATTTTATTTCATTGTTGTGTTATAACTTAGCACATTACATGTTGTTTATGCGTGGTGTGTTGGAGGTTAGGTTGGGAGTTAACGGAGAGTCACTCCGGTGGCTAATTAGCTCGCCAAATTTGGGTTGGATCAATTAGGTCAAGTTTGGGGTGTTACAAAATCACTTTTGTTTGGCCTACCTAGTAACTTGATGGTATACCCATATAAGTGTTATTGGTGTTGAACATCAGCATGTCAAAGTTGAAATCAAAGGCACTGATAGAATATTGTATGAGTGTATCGTAGGCTTGATGACCAAATACGTCTGACTGTCCCCCAAAATTGTAATCGAGGGGCGAAACTAATGATTGTCTCGCCATTGATGACGATTCTAGGGTGTATTGGTATGAGCTTTACAACAATGATGTGAATCCACTGTACAATCGTATGGTTAGATTTTCAGCTTCTTGATCTGGCATGGAATTTGGCGAACAAGGTATAATCGAGCTTGGGCCACCTTCGTCCTCTTAGACGAAGTCAACATATAACTCTAGTACAAAATTCCCACCAGAGCAATGAGATTTAATCCCCATCTCTAGCTCATTGTCCCTCGTAATCTCAAAATGGCATATCTAACGAGGTCCAATGATGAAAGATATCACATTTTAGGCTCGAAATCCTTCTTTAGATCTCCATTTTACGCCTAATCCTTGTCCGAAGCTCTTTTAACATTATACTCCGATTAAATACCAAATCTTTAGATTGGCCGATGCAAAAACGGGCCCAATTTTGATCTCACAAATTTGACCATTGTAATGGATAATAGCTTTGACTCATTTGCTCATCTTGAACTAAATTGCTTGTTCCACATGTTTAAACCTGAGAAAATAGTAAAAAAAATGTTGTTACTCATCACCGAAATTAAAAGTCGTAAATGTAATTTAACGAATTACCTTTGCTTGGACAACAACGTAAGTACTAAATTCAAGTTCTTCATGACAACCTTGATAACTCCTAATGCCTAGTATCTTTATGGAAACAATCTGTTTGAAAGGTCAGTATGGAAACTGAAGGGATTGTATTGAGTTTATTTTATAGAGCTCATACCCTGAGGCACTTCAAACCATTCCAACAATAATACATGCCTCGGGCATCATGAGTTTTTGAGGTATACAGTTAAAGTTGAAATTTGATGGGGAGAAAACATTTCCTTACAGCGTGTTTTTCAGCAAGCCAACAATATATGAAATTTATCCAGGGAATCTCAGGTTTCAAGAGGCTTAGAGGCAAAAGCAATCAACTTGGGTGGGGGTTGAAATGCTTAGAGAGAAAATACCCCTTGTAGGAGGCGTTTTCATTTGATATGGCAGTGAAAATGCTTCTTGTAGGATGCGTTTTCCATCCACATGTTTGACATATCACTGCCATATCAGGTGAAAACGCCTCAACAACTAGACCAACTTAGTTGCTTCTACCTCTAAGCCCCTACAACTCGGGATTCCTTGGATAAATTTCATACATTGCAACCCGATATTCCCGAGATAAATTTAAAAAAATTCATTTTTACCTACCGTATCCCTTATATAAATGGTCGTTCTCATCCCCTACTCGAACATATCTCAGTCTCATTTAAATTATTTTTTTCTTGCGTGTTAAAATTTTCGGGTTTAAAGATTTATTTCTCTCTAGCTTTGAGGGAGACATAGTTATAGTTTTAAGTTGGGTTTGGGTTCACGGTGATGCCGTGGAGCTCGGTAACCTACAAATTTCACCTACCTTGTGAGTATGAAGCCATCACTTAAGAAGCCGAGATCGTACCGTATTGCAACTCAAGATCCAAGTTGACGGTGATAATACTATCTCAAGTTGAGGTGTAACTAAGGCTTCACGTTTACAACTATCAAAAGATGGAGCATAATTGGGGCCCTAGTTAAAAGTGGTTATGCGGGCACGACGATGAGTTTCTCCTCGTCAAAAGAGCATACTTTATAAAACCCATACGAAAGTGCGAGGAAGGAAAATACAGAGGCCTTCCAGTATAATCAAGTAATTCATATTGTGCATCTCCCTCGAAGGCGATGACGTTATTAGTATAACCTGTTGTATCCTAATTCTCTTTTAAGAAATAACGTAAATCGATAAATTTTAAAAATTTCAGCACAAATATATTTATATAAATTAGCCTAATGGACATATCTTACATTTCTCTCCTAAACCAGAATAATTAGTTGTTGTTGATGATGAAAAAAAATTATCACATTTCTTATTTTCTTTCACCTTAATTTTAATTTTCAAAATTGATTTTATCTTCACTTTTTCACTCACCTTTTAATTTTCTACATTTTCAAGCTACTAAGCATATTGAAAAAAGAAATAAAAAGATGAGAAATTGGAAGAATAAAAGTAAAATCTATATTTGTTGATGTATTAAATGACTATAGTAGATGGTAACACGGAAGTTTTCATCTAATGCCTAAATAATAAATCTCGTCATTCTTTTCCTCTCCACCATATTACAATAATTGAAACAAAATGATTTTTGTAGGGGAATATCTCCCTTGAAGTCATCTTTGGTGGTGGGAGGGGGGGGGGTAAATGAGAATGTTGTGAAGTCTTATGGCGTTGCAGATTAGATAGGACTTAGGAGGTCGGAGCTTTTGGTGGGTTTGAGATAATGCTATTTATTTCCACTTTTTAAAAAATAAACAACTTAGCTGTCACATAATTGCGCCACTTGTGATTTTAAATATAAAATGGAAAAGGACATAATTACGAAATTGAATTCCCCTTTCTTTCCTTGTAGTTTCAATTTCAATGAAATTATATGTTTTTTCTCTTCTCTTCTCATTTAATTCCCTATTAATATGATCCTTAACATTTGTAATTAATTAGCTTTTTTTCTCTTAAAAGGGTCCAATGTTCTGTATGTTCAAGGGGGTTATCTTCTACTTCCAGGCCTAAAATTCGGTCAAATTATCCAGTATAAACAAATAAATACCGCCAACCATTTCGTCCAATTCCGATACCTGCATCATAAACAAGTGAAGAATATTAAAATCAAATTAGACTTAAAGAAAATAATAAACAAAGGAACCGGAATTTTTAAAAATAAATTACTGCAAATATTTGAAAACGGTGAACGGCAGGAAGAAAATAAAACAAACGAAAGAAACTGCTGGAACGGAAAACGGGAAAAAATCTATGACGAAATAGTAAAGGAACTGCAATCGAATGGAACGGTGTTTGCAGAGCTAATCCAACGGAAGAAACCAAAATTATAACGAATCAATGTGGAGATCTGGAATGGAATTTTTGAATAAGAGTTAATTTGATTAGATTGAATTAGATTAGTGATTTTTGGAGAGATTTTAAGAGTTTGTTTTTAGTCCAAAAGCTCCTCAAATTTGCCATTGGCTGCAATATGAGTGTATTTACACCGACAAACTATATGATAATTTCTTCCTCGAATTTTAAGGTTTCAGTCACCGGGACAATACTAGCTCAAATCCGTCCGAATCCTTCGTCCAAAATCTCCAACATCGTCGCAGGAATCTGACTTCACAGCCACCGACCGCGGCGTTACTCCGAAGCTCGATATCAGATCACCGGAAAATCTCGGAGACGACCTAAAAGCGTTAAAAGATTACACATACCGCATACGAAACCCTCATAAGTTTTCGGCTTTTGACATCACGGATAGCCGGCTAGGCCTAGGATGGAAAGCTTCACGGCGACGCTGCTGGTGAGAGGAAGGTCTAATCAAAGCCGACAAAGCTCTCCTAACCAGATCTCCTTCGACACCACCGATTCTCACGAGCGAGTTCGTCATCGCAGATCTACGCGCGTTAAGCCGATTACTCGGCGCGTAACCTGTCCCGGCATGCGAAGTATTGAAGCTCTTATGAAGACTGCAACGGAACGATCCCGGATGCGTTGTAGGTGAACACATGCAAGTCCGCTTCGTCTGTTTGCTCTGTAAATTCTTCAACGCCTCAGTGGTTCTCCGGACGGTGGTGATTGAACGGTTCGGTGAGATCGGACGGTTGTCGAGCGAGAACCGCACAGATGACGCTGATGAAGAGTTTCTGTGCAGATTAACACGTGGTGGAGAAGTAGATCTGGGTTGATTGAAGAAAGTTGAACGTGAAGAGAAACCTGAACTGGAATAGGCAAAAGCGGAGGAGGAAGAAGAAGATGGAGAGTGTGAATGTGAAGCGTAGAAAGAAGTAAACCGGGAAGATGGGGAATGAGATCGGAGAACCGGACCACTAGACCTTCTAGAAGAAGCCGCCATTTTTGAAATTCTAAAAAGTAGTGTTTGCCTGTTTAGTTGGGCAAACCTAGCTTCACTCGAGCCATGTATTTATAGGGTGGAAGGGGGGGGGGGATTTGACGATAATTTTCAAACTTGGGATTCTAAATTCTTGGCTTTTGAGCTTCTGCCCCTAAACTTTTCTTTATTTATTTTCAATCCGCTTTCATTATTATTACTACTATTTGTGGCTCACACGTCATTGTTTTCCTCTCATTTTCCCATTCATGACTTTTCTTTTAAAAAAACCAATTTGTTTCTACTAAATACCCCTATATATAATTATTAAATAATAATTATATATAACTGATAGTAAATTTAGATTTAAGAGAGATCATGCAGATAGAGTTTAGCTTAAACTTTTATTTTCTAACATATAAATTATCAGTTATGGGTAGAAATATGCGTTATAAAAAAATATATATTATTTTAATGAATAAATATATATCATAAAATTAACATTTTGATTAGGATTTGAAATTAAAAAAAATGAATTTAAGCATCAAAATAGTGTATGCAACTATTTCAGTATTTGTTTGGTAAAACGCGTGTAAATTAACTCACATTCATTTTCCTCAATCATTTTCTAAAAATCTATAAATCATTTTATATATTTATTTACAAATCCTATCCGTAGAAATCATAAATATAAAATTATTTAAAAATAACATAGATAATGAAACATATGATTTCAAATTAATTAATAATAACACATGAAATATGCACATTATTAAAATTAAAAAATTATGTTTATCATTTGAGTTGATGTCTAGTTAATTTGTAATATCAACTCAATCAAAAATATTATTAATATATAAAAATAATTGAGGTAATAAAGTATGCACAATAAAATTAAAATATATCAAAATATCAAAATTTAATTTTATTTGAATGGTAAATTAAAAGTTTTACTAATGTAATTGATATGAGTTTAAATTTAACTATATGCATATAATTTTCCTATTTTTATTTAATTTTTTAAAGTGAAAATAAAAAATACTTTTAAATAATATTAATTATTTTAATTACAAAATAGTATTAACCTAACTTCCTAACTGAATTAATGATTTAATTAAGAATCACAGTAATTCAATCAAGAATTTTATTAATAATATATATACATATAATTATAGTTTTAGTAAAATTCATATGTAAAATTATATTAAAACTTAATTAATATTGCCGATATATATGAGTGGGGACTGGGGAGCAAATGAGAAATGAGAAAGTGGAAGGAGTGACAGGTAGAGCAGAGTTAAAAGACGTAAGAGCTGACCAGAGTAGGGATAGGGTTGGGGTTGGGTTAGGTGGGGGGTTAAGAAGCAAATGGTTTTTGCAAATTGGAATTCCAATTCAACCGACGGATTGAGAAAAAGCTATGGGCACTGTCCGAGTGTGTCTTCACTCACCACCAACACTACCATTATTACAATTTAATTTCAAATAGAATAAACGGAAACAGACCGTTTTCATCGGTTAAACCTGACAGCTTTATGGGGATCATGGTTTATATATAAGCTTTTTTATTAGACTAATACAAAAAATTTATTATCGAAATAATTGACTTGAACCAACAGCAAATCCTCATCTGAGGTTACCATATGAGGTATTAATGAGCAATGTTAGATTTTTATGGGGACTGGTGTTGATGCATTAGGTATAATAATGTGAGACATAAATCATATCTTGAGTTCACGATTTGAGGCTTTTTTTCGTAGCAAGTGAGCGGGAAATCTCTATTGCTTAGGGGATCCAAATTGTTCTTTCAAGTAGTGATTTGGGGTAAAGATTCTCTGTTCCCCTACCATACATAACACTAATCATTCCGAGAATTCTGGGCTTAACGTTACTTTTTGTATAAAAAAGAATGGGAGAAATTATTCAAACAACATTAAAAACTCCCCACATTTTAGCCAAAAACATTTAAAACAAAAAATAAATAAAAAATCCCACTTTGTAAAAAAACCACCATTTGTGAAGAATTGCTAGGTGAATTTTTTTAGACAAAAACCCTAAACTAATTATTAACCCTAAGTAAGTAATTTTATGATTGTAAATCTTATTTTAAATTTTTTAGATTATAAATGTTTGACATTGTTTTTTAAAGGTTTGAAGAGCAGAGAAGAAAGCGTTGAAAAAAAAATGTAAGCTAAACTGTTACGTAAATTTAGCTGGTGTAAGAATGATTATAAATTTTTGAAAATGTTAAGTGTGTTTGATATATTCCTGACAATATTATTATAAATTTCTATTGAATAGTATTGTTTGGCTTAGTAGATGATAGGTGTTATAAATTTTTGTATATGTTTGGTAAAAAATTACAATGTCTGATAAATAGTTGCAATAATCTTGTGAATATTTCATGTAGAATAATGGTTAGGTTAATTCATACTCCAAAATGAAATAGAAATCAACATCAAAGAGAAAATGTGGAGAAATTGATAGAGAAATTAAGAAATTATAGAATGAACTCAAACAGTGACTATGTTATTTCTCATACATTGCAGTGAATCTCATCATGCAAGAGTTAATATGGTTGTTTGTCTTGGTATTAAGGATGATGTTCAAAAATATCATTTTTAAAGGAAATATTTATTTATATAGAATATAAAGTTAGGTTTGATAGATGTTGGTTTTTAATAACTAGGAAGGAGAAGAAGAGAAAATGGTATGAAATGTTGATCAATGAGTTTGTTAATGGAATTGCAAAAGATGGTGCTAAGAGAACAATCCAACTTTTTTAGGGGTAATCATATCCATAAGAGCATATGAGATACTCTAGGGATTACATGGATGAAGAATTTGAATATTGGGGAGTTCTTGAAGCGTTTCGTGAACTCTATTATTGCACATTGTAAGGAGATAAAACCTAAGAAAAATGTAAATGCCTAGTAGATGCAGTTGTTGTAACACCCTTTTTCTGGACTCGATCGTTGAGTTCGAGCTACATGATGCTACATTCGTTGTCAGAGTAACTACAACAAATTTCAATACATTTCAATCAATACAACATGCTTACTTTTATTAAAACATTTAGATATGACATAAAATTATTTTCGAGTCTCATACGAGCCTACGAAAGCACTATTGTTAACCTAAGGCCTAATTAAGACTAAATTGTAAAGTTTTCAAACTTGCAAGTTGACATCGCGACATCATGGCTTCCATATCATGACATAATCAATTAATAAGTTACATCGCGACTTCAGACATCTCAACATCACAATGTCACTCACTGCCGATCTATGTCGCAATGTCGTGGACTCGAGGTTGTGACGCTGCCCCTGCTTTGACAAAACCCATTTCGGTACACTTTACATGTTTTCAATCAAACACCTATATATTTTCATAATATCTTTCTACAATCAAAACAACATCATTCCATACCAATCTATACAAATTCAAGCATATGAACATTTGAAACCAAGGATTTATTATGACATACATCACATGATCATCATTCAAGCTCATCCAAGCCATTTTCCATCTAGTTATGCCAAGCTACTCCACTTCAAGTTAAAATACATTTTACCTATGCAATATGAGAATCATGAACTTATACAGCCTTAAAATGAACCAAACAAAGCATAAACTAAACTATAATTCATGTTCAACATGCAAAAACATTCTATAACCTCAACACCAAGATGACATTTACCACTAGAGAAAGTCACTTGCACAATCAAGACCTATCAACTTACCACATTTCTAAGTTCAAGCATATTTGCTCCATGCAAGCTTTAAAATCCAAGATTAAAGAAGCATAACACATTAGCGGAGCATGCATTCTAATTTTTGAATTACTTAGTTCGTTGCCTCTAGCCACATCTAGGCTGCCAAATGATCGACCCCTTTTACTCCCATAAACTCTATGGCATCGTACTTTCGTAGTTCTTTTATTGGGGCTCGTCTAGTAGTGGTTGTTGAAGTATTTTGTGGAGTAGTTCTATTATTTTCTAAAAGATTTCTACTATCTTGCGGGATAATCCCTTATTACCTCGATCTTCTTATCGAGATCTCACAGTTCTAATTTTTCGATCACTGGCTAAATCTTCATTAGGTGTTTTGACCCTAATTTTGTTTTCATTCTCAACCAAGTGACCACAATTATTCATGTTATCATTAACAATATCTTCTTGGTTCCTCTGACATTTTCAACAATAAAACAAAAGAATTTACTCATCAGCATCCAAATCCCGACTCAGACTTGACTCAACAACGAAATGTACCTCTAAACTTAATTCTAAGCTCAATTTAATTCAAGAATCGGCTAATCCTATAGCTCTAATACTGACAAATGTCATACTCCTTACCCGGTTTGGGTGCCAGACTTGAGGAATAAGGTGTTACTGAATATTACAAAATATTGGCAATCATCTTATAATTCAAAATCTTAATTAATTATCATACAACTCATAAATAATCAAATTAACATGTGTTCAATCAATTTGAAATTAATATTGAGCTTATGAAAGTTTAAAACCAACTCGATAACATACATGGATCAATTTGAAACTTAAACAAAAATTTGGGAAAAATCTAAAAACAAGGGCCACACACCCATGTCCCTTGATTGCATGTGAGAGCTAAGCCTGTGTGAAATGGGTTATACGGTCGTGTCATCGGGCCGTATAATAACTGTGGTCATGTGCACCAAAATTGCCTAAAAATTTACAGACCACACTGTCGTGCCATATACCCGTTTTTGGCACACGACTGTGTGCTAAACCGTGTCTCAGGCCATGTGTACCTGGAATTACCTTTTAATGCAAGACTTCTACCTTAACTCACTTAGGCGACAAACAACCCTTTTAAACCACATTCAACCAATTCAAAAGCATCCAAAATAAACCAAAATCATCATTTATAACAGCCATCCTAAGTGCCTAACCAATATGTCACAATTGATACCTCAATTCACAATTCAAGAATTACTAAAACATTACATACATACCAGTCCAATAAGCCATCAGTAGAACCTCAACTAACAACTAGTTATACAATAAAATGACCATTCAAGCAATATCAAATTTACTCTAAATTGACCTTATGTTATATGCACCAAGCCTACCAAATCATTTTAAGCAGACATAAATTTACAATTCACCTTTATGTACCTATTCCTTGGCACATCATCTAATCACCATCTAAACAAGCAAATGTACAAGTAAATCTATTCATCAATATGCCATTTTCAGGACCATTGTCATTAGACACATATATACATATACATAATCCTCAAAATGAAACAAGAATCCCAAAATAAAACATTAATTTCCCAAAAGACAACTTAGGCACATGCCATGAATAAATTTTAAAACATCGCCAACTATTGAGTCCGAGGTTGTTGCTAGATGCTGAGTCGACGATCGAATTATATAGTACCTAACCTGAGCACAGAAAACAAAGCAGTACACTGAGTATAACTTAGTGGTATTTCTATATCCAACATTAGATTATAATATAATTTATGTAATGCATGACTTAACAACAAGATCTAATGCAAATAAATATTGGTAAGCTTTTCCCTCCAATAACGATACAACACATCTGAGACTGTCTTCATGGGTAGGTTTTAGTTCCTTATAACCCTACACAACTGAGATAACCACTGCTCAACTACAATGGGGTCATTTCCTTTATCATTAAGAAATTACTTAGTGCATCTTTTTCAAATCTCTTAGACAATATCAACATTAAGGGGAGCTGTAGTAGGTACATTAGAGCACACTGAGCTAGACGAACCACTTCAGGTTGTGGTTAAGGAGGGTGTTGTGGTTGTTGATGTTGTTGATATTGTTGATATTGTTGTTCTTGATCATTTTCCATAAATTGATTAAAAGTTGATTCATCATTGCGAATAACATATTTATAAATGCATTTCATGCATTTCCTACATTGTTGTTCACAGTAGTAGCTTGTTCTTGAGTGGGGGCATATCTTTCCTTTTCCTCACCGGTAGTTTCTTTGGAACTATCAGAAATTTTCTTATCTCACTACAAAATAAGAGTTATCTTAGTACAAAAAATTATAGACTAAGCCAGAGTGTACTATGCATGATAGGGGTGTGGCACTGTCATTGGTTTTTCGAGAATCAGCTAAACCTTGACTTTGATTCTAAACTTTTAACACTCCAAACCTGACCCTAAAGGAGGATCTAGGAATATCGTGTCAATAACATAAAATCAATATTTTTAAAACCATATTTTGCGTAAACCAACTTAAACTATAGTTTAATTTAAAAAAGAATGTAAATAATTTGTCATTCAAGGCTAGATAAAATGGTACACTTTAAGAACCATAAAAACTTCACTAAAATTTCATGAAAATTATATTTTCATGAACACAAGTTTAAATACAAATTAATTCTTCAAAAATGTAAGCGCCTTGGTGCCACCCCTATGCCTTGCATATTACACAAAACTATAAGTCTCATAGTAGTGACTGTTCTCTAGAGTAGTCTTCAGAAATTTCTTTACTTCGTCAACAGGCCTAAGAAGGAAATGTAACTAAGTAACAAAGAACTTAGTGATTTCCAAAAGTAGACATTACATCGATTATAAATTATTCAAACAAAATATTTCTGACTTAACGAGATACCCAGTTCGACAGTGTAACATCCCGAATTAGGGTCTAGTTAGAACAATGGTTTCAAGACCACAAATATAAAATAGAAATAATTATTTTATGATTATTTGATGGTCCATGATATGATTTCATGCTTGTGTGAAATTTTCATGAAGAAATCTTATGCCTAAGATGTCCAATTTGACTTTAGGGGCTAAATTGAATAAGTTGCAAAACTTGTGTTCTAGAATATTTAAGCATGAAATTGAATTGGATTATTAATTAGAGGTACTTAAATAGAAATTAGACCAAGTTCAAAAAATTTGGACAAAAATAGGCATGAATAGGAAAAATTTGAAAGAAAGGCTTTAAGGGTATTTTTGTCATTTGGTAAATAAAAGAATAAAAAGGGAAAATAAAGTGAAAATCTTGTCCATCTTCTTCAAGCCATAGCTGAATTTTACAAGAGTTCCATAGCTAGGGTTTTCAACTTTTCAAGCTTGATTGTAAGTGCTCCCTAGCCTTGTTTTTGATGTTCTTTGCATTTTTGAAGTCCTTGAAGCATGATCTATCCATTTCTAGCCATATTTTGAAGTAGGGTTCATGTATGAAATTTGAACCATGTGTGACATGGTTGTATTTTGAGTTTAATGGAGGAATATAAATGTTTGATGTGTGATAAACATCTTTTACTAAGTGATTTTTAGTGAAAACACCTAAAAAGGACTTGTTTGTAAAAGGTGTAAAAATTAGTAGAAATGGGAAATAAAGGAAAATATGGGTTGATATGAGATATAACATGAATTGGCTAGGCTTAGATAACTGAGAAATTGTATGCGTTTCATTTTATGAACTTAGGGACTAAAGTGTAAATAAGTGAAAAGTTAGGGGTAAAAAGGTGATTTTACCTAAGCTTGTGTTATGAGTCGATATGAGTAATGTGTGTATTGAACAAGTTAAATTTGGCATTATAGATCAAGAAAAACATAATTTGGGTCTTGGTCGAGGGAAAAACGAAGTTTACGAGGATTAGGCTCGTTTCTATCATTTTGTACCGAGGTAAGTTCATTTGCAAATAATGAAACATGCACCATACTTTAAATGCTTTAACATTGCATGTATGGTAAATACTTACATAATTGATATGATATTGTATCATGTGTTTATTGCCTATATATTATCATGAACGATGCTTTGATTATTCCATGAGTATGTAATTGGTGCTATCTGTAATGAAATCAACACTACGAGCAAGCACAATGGAAATGTGGTATCGAGAAATCCCATTTGAACCTTAGAAATAGTTTAGGATACAAGTGACATGTCACTAGGAGTTGTGTAATCTGAACTTATTGAGTTGTGTCTGAGTTCATGATATATGAGACATCCGAACCCATTCAGTTGTGGTCTGAGTTCGTGATATGTACGACACATGTTTTGGCATCCTGGTACTGGTCTCGTATATGCTATTAATGGCGAGGTAGTCCAGCATGTGTTGCGGATACCTGACAGCCTGTATGAGCAGTCCCATGAGTAGCTTGTAAGCGAGCAACATGTGGTCTAAGATATGAAGTAGCATTGGCTACATATGAGGCACTTAGGTGCAAGCTTCCAATGTATCTGATAGTATTCCGAGTGTTCAACGGGTAGTTCAAGAGAAGTTTAATAGGTAATCTTGATGGTGGAATTAAGACAAGAAAGTAAGTTATTAAGTGCACTTGGGCACAGGTATGTACATCAAACTCATGTGAATGACATGATATATGATGAGCTCGTGGTAAGAACATGTGTATATATATATGAAGCATAAGTTATGAGATTTGATAAAATGCAATATTGTGTTTGTTATGTTAAATGCATGATTAATGTTTGTTTAAGTTGCATTTTATTTGCATGTGAACTTATTAAGCTTTAAAGCTTACCCCCTTATTTTCCTTTCCTTTTAGTGTCACCAAGTAGCTCGAGGATCGAAGAACGTCAGAGACTCGATCACACTATAAATCGAACATTTGGGTATAGCTAGCCTTACCATTTTTTAGTATGGCATGTATAGGGACTTGGTCTTTTTGTTATGTGTCATTTTGATTAGCCAAATGTGTTGGCTTATGAAAGAATTATGATTATTTTGTATATGGCCATGAAAGGTGGCTCATATTGATTATCTGGATCGTAACCCTAACTATTGTTGTATGCATGCAAATGTGCTTATGCTTTAATATGATTATAGTTGCTTATGGTGTGATGGATGACATGTATGATTGATGTATGAAATATGATTGTGTATACAACATGTGGGGTGTAAATATATAACTTGAAAATAAGTTAATAAAAATGATATATAAATATGAAATGGGTGTGAAATGCCATGTGAAAGCATAATAGTTTGGATAGGTGATATGTCTATATTGTTAAGTCATAATTTATCCTTGAATAAGTATGCTTAAGTGATTAAATGTGCCATATCGCATGTGATAAAGTGGATTTGAGTTTGTGAGTGCTTAAGGGTGGCAAATGGCTTGGAAAATAGCCTAGAAATTGTCTACACGGTTAGACACACTGGCATGTGTCTAGGCCGTGTGTGACACATGGTCTGCCTCCATGGGTGTGTGATCCAGCCATGTGTCCCCTACACCTTAATTATACAAAACAAAATGCCCAGTAGTAAACACACGGGCAGAGACACGGTCGTGTGTCTCAGCCGTGTAAAGGACACGGTCTTAGGACATGGGCATGTGCCTAGGCTGTGTGAAGTCCGGCCTAAGCACACTGGCGTGTGACTTGGCCGCGTGACCTTATTTGCTTGATGACGTCATAGTCAGAGAGTTACATGGGCTGAGGACACGGACGTGTCCCGAGCCATACGGGCGTGTGACTGTCCAAAGTAAATTTTTTTTCTAAGTTATCCCGAGGTCTTAAAAGTTCTCGGATTAGTCCCAAATCACTTCTGATGTATGTTGCAGGCCTCGTAGGCCCTTATAAGGGACAATTTGCATGTGATTGAAAAGTTTTAAACTTGGATGAAATTTTATGGCTCGATTTCATGTGAATGTTTATATTTAAGTTCTGTAACACCTCGAACCCTGTCCCGATGTCGGATATGGGTAAGGGGTGTTACGTTTAGTGGTATCAGAGCTACAATTTAGTTGGTTCTCTGACTAACGTAGTATGTGTACAAGTCTAGCTATACATACTATACATATTATAATAGTGTGACGACTCTTGACGATTTGAAAATGTGTTTTTATATAGTAAATGGATCCCAATAGAGCAGTGGAGAATGATGTTGAAAGTAGCGCGTTTGCTCCCGCTGAAGGAGCAGTGCCGTCTGATAGTAGACCCACGATTGTTAGTAGAGGAGAATGAGGCAAAGAAGCCTTTCTTCACTTAATGGATGCCTGGTATACGGAGTTCGTTCGAACGAATCTGAACGCTCAACCTCCTCCACCCCCTCCAAATCCTCAACCTGTATCTCAAGTGCCTTAAGATATAAATTTTATGAGATTTCATAAAACCCTGGTTGATAGAATTCGAAAGCAAGGAGTCGAGGAATTTAGGGCCAATGCCGATGATGATTCCAAAAGGGCAGAATTTTGGCTTGAGAATTCCATCCGGGAATTCAATGAGCTATCTTACACACCTGATGAATGCTTGAAGTGTGCCATTTCATTGTTAAGAGATGCGGCGTACCATTGGTGGAAAATGCTAGTTTCGATGGTACCGAGAGAAATGGTCACTTGGGAATTCTTTCAAGAAGAGTTCCAAAAGAAATACATCAGTGATCGATTCATCGATCAGAAATGTAAGGAATTTCTTGACCTGAAGTAAGGCCTCATGTCAGTTACTAAGTACGAAAGAGAGTTTGTCTGGCTCAGCAAATATGCTAGGGAGTGTGTATCCTCCGAGGCTAAAATGTGTAGAAGATTCGAAGACGGACTTAATGAGGACATTAGAGTGTTAGTGGGTATTCTTGAGCTGAAGGAATTTGTTGTGCCCGTTGGTCAGGCCTGCAAAGCTGAGGAACTGACCAAGGAAAAGAGAAAAGCTAAGGCTGAGTGTAACACCTTACCCGTACCCGAGACCGGGACAAAGTACGAGGCGTTACCGGACACATACTCAGACATTTTAGAAATTACGGGTTATAAAATTTCATTCTAATTTAAAACCAATCAAACAACATCATAGTGTCCCTATTATGGACCTACAAGGTCCAAAACATACATTAAATCGATCTGGGACTAAACCGAAAACTACAGAAAATTTTAGTAAAGTTTCTAAGGTTATGCCTCACATGCCCGTGTAGAGGCAAGCACACGCCCGTGTCCTTCACTCGTGTTGAATTATTGGATTTATTTCTCATTTCGAACCTACAGGGGTTTTCACATGGCCAAACACACACCCGTGTCTTTGGCTCGTGTCCCTCGCACGGCCTAGACACGCCCGTGTCCAAAAACTCAGACATTCTGTTTATGACATCATCATTCATTTTGAGGCACACGCTCATGTGCTAGGCCGTGTCCTCCACACGGTTGAGATACACAACCGTGTCTCTACCCGTTTGTTTTCTACCATGCAAACTGACCTAAAATTTTAGGTGTAGGGGACACATGGCTAGGCAACACGCCCATGGGAGCTGACTGTGTGTCACACACGGCCTAGACACATGCTTATGTGTCTACCCGTGTAGACCTTTTTAGGGCTATTTTCCAAGCTTTTGGTCACCCTCTAACATCCATACACACTAATAGACTTCAATGGTATGTAACATGGCCTAATTATACTCTTAAACAACCTTGGCATAACTCATTGCATGTTAGTCTCATCTCATCGGCTTAGTACATGCTAGATTACCCTTTCCGTTTGAGGGATTAACATAGCACATTTTATATTTAGGCCATATTATAACCATACACCATTATATACTATGTCCACTCTCAAATTATTATGTCCCATTTCAAGCATCCATCCATGATAAACCTCATCATCATATCTCATGAAATATTTAAACATAAACATGCATCATTAGTAGGTTTACAACCTACATCAATATGAGCCATATCTCATGGCCATATACAAAAGAATAGGTATACCATTTAAGCTCTTACATTGGCTAGCCAAATGACACATACAAAAAAATAACCAAAAACCCTATACATGCCATTAAACAAAATAAAAGTATCTATATACCAAAGCGGGACAAGTCGATAGTGTGTTGATTCTCCAACCGTCTTCCAATCTTCACGAGTCCACGAGCTTTGTAAGACAAGGAAAAGATAAGGGGGTAAGCATTTATATGCTTAGTAAGTTCGAATAATGGGAAGGTAAACTTACCAGTTATTTAGCATACAACCATATTAGTCATATATTCCAACAAGTATAGGATAGCTTCCTCTCACATGCGCTCAAATCATCAAGTTAGTCTCATGTCAAAATATTATAACTTTAATCTAGATGAGCTCATCAATTCAAGAATTTCCATTCTCATTTCTCTTTTTAATCCCGCTGAATTTCTCAGGAATCTTGATGGATAGCTCATTTACCATCAAATCATACAAGTGATCATTTTCAAGCACGCATTCCCACGAACCTCACATCTTATGACAGGATTACCAGTCTAGGCTTATAAACTCATGGAGTGATGTCGAGATTACCAGTCTAGGTTAAATCCCTTGTAATGACAAACACTCTTAATGAGGTTGAATCTGAATTACCAGTCCAGGTTAAATTTAGACCCTAATCAGATTACCTGTCTGGGCTAAATCCTTTTCTGCAATACATGCAGGATCTCGTGTCATGTAAGAATAGCGTATCCATCAGATAACCCTTTTTATTCAACTGAGACATTTTACCATATCATCAATTTTCATGAATTATTTACATTGTAAAATCATACAAGAATATACATTTTTAATGTATTTAAATAGTCTACATTCGAGTTACACGAACTTACCTGGTAGTCGTTTCGGATTTGTATTTCGGTTATTCTGAAACCTTTCATTTTCCATGATCGATCTCCGGAATCGATTCCTTGGGGTCTATATCAGTAAAAATAAATTATTAACACATTACATTATTCGTTTTAGGCCTAAAACTCACCTCCGGGAAAAATGACCATTTTGTCCTTAACCTTTCACAATATTTACAATTTTGTCCTAAGTCTCGTATAATGAAATGCATGTAATTCATTGGCTACCCAAGCTTAGCCAAATGTTATTCACACTTATAGTAGCCTATGTTTTTCCTTCATTCCATATTTTCCTACCCATTTCCGCAACTTTTACAATTTAGTCCTTTAAGCCATTTCCATGAAAAACTACTTTGTAAAAGTTGTTCACCATCCTTTAAACTCTCATATTCCTCCATAAATCATCAAAACACAAACATCTCATGCATGGGTAAATTTTTGAACATGAACCCTAGCTTAAAATATGGGTAGAAATAGAGAGAGCATGTTACGAGGATCTCAAAAATACGAAGAATATTAAAAACGAGGCTAGGGAGCACTTACTATTGAGCTTGAAATGTTGAAAACCCTAGCTATGGAGGCCCTTAGAATTTTTACAGCATGGAGAAGAAAATGAGCTGATTTTAGCTTGATTTTTCCCTTTTTATTTAGTTTATTACCGAATGACCAAAATGCCCTTCCTTACTAAACTTTCAAGATTTTCCATGCATTTCATTTTTGTCCAAAAACTTAGAAATTGGAAAAATTACTATTTAAGGACCTCTAATTTACATTCCAAAGCAATTTCATACAAATTTCTTCTAGAATCCAAGTTTTGTAATTTATTCAATTTGGTCCCTGATTTCCAATTAGACACCTTACACATAGAATTTCTTCATGAAACTTTAACACATGCTTATTTTCATATCCTATACCTCATAATGATCATAAAATAATTATTTTAACATCATATTTGTGGTCCCGAAACTACTATTCTGACTAGGCCCAAATTCAGGATGTTACACTGAGGCTAGAGATATAAGGAAGAGGCCGATGAGCAAGTCACTTCCATCTCAGTCTAAAAAATCCAAAGATATGTATTCTTGTTCTCAAGTGTCGGCTGGGAATTCGTATAGAAATCGTAAGAAGTAAATTTCGAGTTTTAGACCTTAGGCTACATTAGTGGCTAGTGTGAGTAATGATAGAGCTCCCAAATTCGAGTGCCAACAATATAGTAGAGGTCATTTTGGTAAGTGTAGGGTGAGAGATGGAGCTTTTTTCTGATGTGGTTCTCAAGACCACTATATCAAGAACTGTCCTGAGATGACCGAGAAAGAAAATTTTCAGAGTACAAGGCTAGATAGTACGGCTACAAAGGGAAGACCTTTGAGAAACGCCGGTAATGGGGCTAGTAGTAAGAATGTAACAAGAGATAAAGTGGTGAGATCCGAGGCTAGAGCCCCGGCTAGGGCCTATGCTATATGTGCGCGCGAGGACGTATCTTCTCCCAACGTGATTACGAGTACTTTTTTCTCTATGACACCTCTGTTATTGCCTTGATTGACCCTGGCTCTACTCATTCATATGTGTGCATGAAATTGGTATCTAACATGAATATGCTTGTTGAATCTACAGAATTTATGATTAAAGTGTCAAACCCGTTAGACAAACATGTTTTAGTTGATAAGGTATGTAAGAAACGTCCTTTAATGATTAGAGATCATTGTTTTCTGGTTGACTTGATGTTATTGTAATTCGATGAATTTGATGTTATATTAGGCATGAATTGGTTGACATTTCATGATGCTATAGTGAATTGTAGACAAAAAGTTATTGAATTGAAATGTGAAAATTGTGAAATCCTCCGGGTTGAATCAGATGAGTCAGATAAGCCACCAATTGTGATTTCTTCGATGGCTGCTCAGAAGTGTATTAGAAAAGGATATGAAGCTTATTTGGCTTATGTGTTGAATACGAAAGAGTCTGAATCAAAAATTGAATCAGTGCCTATTGTGTGTGAGTATCCAGATGTGTTCCCGGAAGAGCTAACTAGATTACCTCATGTTATGGAAGTTGATTTTGTTATTGAGTTAGTCCCTGCTACAACACTTATTTCAATTGCTTCATATAGAATGGCCCCGACAGAGTTAAAAGAGCTGAAGTCACAATTGCAAGAATTGACCAATAAGGGTTTTGTAAGACCGAGCTTTTCACCGTGGGGTTCTCTGGTATTATTCGTGAAAAAGAAAGATGGATATATGAGGCTATGAATAGATTACCGACAGCTCAATAAGGTAACAATTAAGAATAAGTATCCTTTTCCAAGGATTGACGACTTGTTTGACCAGTTAAAAGGAGCGACATGGTTTTCAAAGATAGACTTGAGGTCCGGTTACTACCAGTTGAGAGTGAAAGACTCGGATGTGCCGAAAACTATTTTTTGGACGAGGTATGGTCATTATGAATATCTTGTCATGCCTTTTGGTTTAACAAATGCTCCTGCAGCATTTATAGACTTAATGAACCGTATTTTTCGATCGTATTTGGACAAATTTGTTATTGTTTTCATTGACGACATATTGATATATTCTCATGATGAATCCGAGCATGCTTAACACTTGAGAACTGTTTTGGTAACTTTGAGAAACAAGCAGTTGTATGCTAAGTTTAGTAAAAACGAGTTTTGGCTTCAAGAAGTAGGATTCTTGGGCCATATTGTTTCGGGTGATGGTATTAGAGTAGACCCAAGTAAGATCTCGGGTATTGTTCAATGGAAACCGCTGAGAAATGTAACTGAGGTTAGAAGCTTTCCAGGCTTGGCTAGTTATTACAAACGGTTTGTTAAATGATTCTCTATGATTGCTACTCCGATGACAAAGTTGTTATAGAAAGATGTTAAGTTCGAATGGACAGAAAAGTGTCAACATAGTTTTGAGAAATTAATGGCATTGTTGACTGTGGCTCCAGTTTTGGTACAACCTGAGTCAAGTAAAGAATTTGTGATTTATAGTGATGCTTTCTTAAATGGTTTGGGATGTTTACTTATACAAGAGGGTAAAGTCGTAGCTTACGCTTCGATACAATTGAAGCCTCACGAGAAGAACTATCTGATACATGACTTAGAGTTGGCCGCCATAGTGTTTACTTTAAAGATTTGGCGACATTATTTATTTGGTGAGAAATGTCATGTCTATACCAACCACAAAAGTCTTAAGTGCTTCATGACTCAAAAGGATTTGAACTTGCGGCAACGAAGATGGTTGGAACTGTTAAAAGATTATGAGCTTATGATCGATTACGATCCGGGTAAGGCGAATGTGGTCGCCGATGCTTTGAGCAAGAAATCCTTGTTTGCCTTGAGGGCTATGAATACACGACTGACTTGGTCCGATGATGGTTCGATTCTAGCCAAGTTGAGAGCTAGACCGACTTTGTTCAACAGATTTGTGATGCTCAGAAAGTTGATAAAGAGTTGCAAGCTAAGAGAATTCAATGTGAGTCTAGCAATGAACCGGATTTTCTGAGTAACTCTAATGGTTGTTTGAGATTTCGTGGTAGGATTTTTGTTTCGAAGGACACTAAATGGATTCGAAATATTTTACATGAGGCACACAATGGTTGTTTGTCAGTTCACCCAAGCAGCACAAAGATGGATAATGACTTGAAGAAAATGTATTGGTGGAATGGTATGAAAAGAGATATCTCAGACTTTGTATCGAAATGCTTAGTTTGTTAGCAAGTAAAGGCTGAACACCAAGCACCTTCAAGTTTACTTCAGCCCATCATGGTTCCCAAGTGGAAATGGGACCAAATTACTATGGATTTTGTAACAGGGTTGCCTTTAACTCCGAGAAAGAAAGATGCCATATGGGTTATTGTCGACAGATTGACTAAATCGGCTTATTTTATCCTGGTACGTACCGATTATTCACTTGATAAGTTAGTTGAATTGTACATTGGTGAGATTGTTAGACTCCATAGAGTACCTATATTGATTGTATCAGATAGAGATCTGAGGTTTACATCACGGTTTTGCAAAAAGTTATAAGAAGCTTTAGGTACAAAGCTAAATTTTAGCACTACTTTTCATCCGCAGACTGAGGGTCAATTTGAGCGAGTAATTCAGATCTTGGAAGACATGCTCCGATGCTGTGTATTATAATTTCAATGTAATGGGGAAAAGTACCTACCGCTAGTGGATTTACCTATAACAACAATTATCAGTCGAGTTTAAAAATAGCGCCTTATGAAGCATTATACGAACGTAAGTGCCGAACACCTTTGTATTGGATAGAGCTAAGACAAAATCAGATTCATGGAGTTGATCTAGTCAAGGAAACCAAAGAGAAAGTGAAGGTGATTCATGATTATTTGAAAGCCGCTTCGGATAGATAGAAATCCTATGCGGATTTGAAACAGAAAGAAATCGAGTATGAATTCAGTGATAAGGTATTCTTTAAAGTGTCTTCATGGAGAAAGGTTTTGAGATTTGGCAAGAAGGGCAAGTTGAGTCCTCGTTTTATAGGGCCGTATGAGATCACACAGAGAAAAGGGCCAGTTGATTATCAATTGGCCTTACCATCCAGGTTGGAAAATATTCACGATATGTTCTATGTGTCTATGTTGCGCCGTTATCGATCAGACCCTTCACATGTCATTACACCGACAGAAGTTGAGATTCGACCGGATATGACTTATGATGAAGAACTGATTAAGATTTTGGGTCGAGAAGTCAAACAGTTGAGGAACAAAAGCATTGCCTTGTTGAAAGTGCTATGGCAAAGACATGGGGTTGAAGAGGCTACTTGGGAGCCCGAGGAGGCCATGAGGAAACAATACCCAAACCATTTTACCGGTAAGATTTTCGGGTACAAAAATCCCTAAGGGGGGAGAGTTGTAACATCCTGAATTAGGGTCTAGTCAGAACAATAATTTCGAGATCACAAATCTAAAATAGAAATAATTCTTTTATGGTTATTTGATGGTCCATGATATGATAGCATGTTTGTGTGAAATTTCCATAAAGAAATTCTATGCCTAAGATGTCCAATTTGACTTTAGGGACTAAATTGAATAAGTTGAAAAACTTGTGTTCTAGAAGATTTAAGCATGAAATTTCATTGGATTATTAATTAGAGGTCCTTAAATAGTAATTATACCAAGTTCTAAAAATTTGGACAAAAATGGGCATGAATAGGAAAAGTTTGAAAGTTAAATAAGTGAAAAGTTAAGGGTAAAAAGGTAATTTTACCTAAGCTTGTGTTATGAGTCGATATGAGTAATGTGTGTATTGAACGAGTTAAATTTGACATTATAGATCAAGAAAAATGTGATTAGGGTCTTGATTGAGGGAAGAACAAAGTTTACGAGGATTAGACTCGTTTCTATCATTTTGTACCGAGGTAAGTTCATTTGCAAATAATGAAACATGTACCATACTTTAAATGCTTTAATATTGCATGTAAGGTAAGTACTTTCATGATTGATATGATATTGTATCATGTGTTTATTGCCTATATATTATCATGAATGATGCTTTGATTATTCCATGAGTATGTGATTGATGTTATGAGTAATGAAATCGGCACTACGAGTAAGCTAAACAGAAATGTGGTATCGAGAAATCTCGTTTGAACCTTAGGAATAGTTTAGGGTACAAGTGACATGTCACTAGGAGTTGTGTAATTTTAACTCATTGAGTTGTGGCTAAGTTCATGATATATGAGACATCCGAACTCATTGAGTTGTGGTCTGAGTTCATGATATGTATGACACATGTTTTGGCATCCGGGTACTGGTCTCGTATATGCTATTAATGGCAAGGTAGTCTGGCATGTGTTGCAGATACCTGACGGCCTGTATGAGCAGTCCCGTGAGTAGCTCTTAAGTGAGAAACATGTGGTCTGAGATATGAAGTAGCATTGGCTACATATGAGGCACTTAGGTGCAAGCTTCCGATGTATCCGATAATATTCTGAGTGTTCAACGGGTAGTTCAAGAGAATTTCAATGGGTAATCTTAACGATGGCATCAAGAAAAGAAAGTAAGTTATTATGTGCAAGTGGGCACATATATGTACATCGAACTCATGTGAATGACATGATATATGATGAGCTTGTGGTAAGAACATGTGTATATATATACATGAAGAATAAGTTATGAGATTTGATAAAATGCAAGATTGTGTTCGTTATGTTAAATGCATGATTAATGCTTGTTTAAGTTGCATTTTATTTGCATGCGAACTTACTAAGCTTTAAAGCTTACCCCCTTCCTTTTCTTTCCTTATAGTGTCACCAAGTAGCTCGGGGATTGGAGAACGTCAGAGACTCGGCCATACTATAAATCGAACATTTGGGTATAGCTAGCCTTACCATTTTTGAGTATAGCCTGTATAGGGACTTGGTGTTTTTGTTATGTGTCATTTTGATTAGTCAAACGTGTTGGCTTATGAAAGTATTATGATTATTTTGTATATGGCCATGAGAGGTGGCTCATATTGATTATCTGGGTTGTAACCCTAACTATTGTTGCATGCATGCAAATGTGCTTATGCTTTAATGTGATTATATTTACTTATGGTGTGATGGATGACATGTATGATTGATGTATGAAATATGATTGTGTATGCAACATGTGGGGTGTAAATATATAACATGAAAATAAGTTAATAAAGATGATAGATAAATATGAAATTGGTGTGGAATGCCATGTGAAAGCATAATAGTTTGGATAAGTAATATGTCGATATTGTCAAGTTATAATTTATCCATGAATGAGTATACTTAAGTGATTAAATGTGCCATATTGCATGTCATGAAGTGGATTTGAGTATATGAGTGCTTAAGGGTGACAAATGGCTTGGAAAATAGCCTAGAAATTGTCCACACGGTTAGACACACGGACATGTGTCTAGGCCGTGTGTGACACACTGTCTGCCCCCATAGGTGTGTGATCCGGCCGTGTGTCCCCTGCACCCTAATTATGCAAAATAGAATGCCAAGTAGTAAACACACGGGCAGAGACAAGACCGTGTGTATCAGCCATGTGAAGGACACAGTCTTAGGACATGGGCGTGTGCCCAGGCAGTTTGAAGTCTACATTTGACTTTTAGAATTTAATTCGCCGAATGGCCTAAGCACACAAACGTGTGACTTGGTCATGTAACCTTATTTGCTTGATGACATCATAGTCAAAGAGTTACACGGGCTGAGGACACAGGCGTGTCCCCAGTCGTACGGGCGTGTGAGTCCCCAAAACAAGAAAATTTTCTAAGTTATCCTGAGGTCCTGAAAGTTTTTGGATTAGTCCCGAATCACTTTCGATGTATGTTGCGGGCCTTGTAGGCCCTTATAAGAAACAATTTTCATGTGATTGAAAAGTTTTAAACTTGGACGAAATTTTATGGCTCAATTTCATGTGAATGTTTATATTTAAATTCGGTAACACCTTAAACCCTATCCCGATGTTGGATATGGGTAAGGGGTGTTACAGACAGTTGCCGGGTACAATTCAGAGATAGTCAATGTGCTAACAATATTCCTTTCGGCATGTACATCACGCCTATGTGACTATACAGACAACCTTCTTCATGTTAGCCACGTACCCAATCCACAATCAAGCCATATCATTCATTCCATTCATATTCCTTTGTCATGATTTGTCAATCTAGTTTGCAACATAATTTCTGCCCTACAAGAGGCTACACGACCATTTCATGTATCGCGATCTGCCAATTCAATGCTTATTCAATTGAAGGCAACGCCATGAATTCATTTTCATTTTCCAAACTATATTATCCTTATCAAAAGCAAAGGGTAGTGACTTAAACACGAAAAAAAAGTTCTTACACCTTTAACACGGACAAGGCAAACCAAACCAGACTAACAACTACAAACAACCATCGCTAACCTTAAAAAAATAAACAAGGTATTATATGCATATAAAAGTAAGAATGAACTTACAAGAAAACACAACAAGACTAAACAGTAGGACCTTTACCCTTTTCAGGAGAACCTTTAAAAGTGTAACACCCCTAACTCGTATCCGTCGTCAAAACAGGGTTTCAGAGCATTACCAAAACATTCAAAAACATTAATGAATAACTTATATAAATTACTATTCATTTACCGAGATAATTCATAATGTCCCTTGATTGGGCCCTCGAGACCCAATACGAGCATTAGAATCGAGTCGGGACTTAATCAGGAACTTTAAGAATTTTTTGTGAAATTAGAAAATTTTTCCAAGGTGCAGGGCTCACACACCCGTGTGGTCCAAGGGACACGCTTGTGTGACCCTGGGACATGTCCGTGCTAGAGTCTGTGTTTGACCCCGTATAACTCTCTGACTTGCACACACGGCTTTGCCATAAGTCCGTGTGCTAGGCCGTGTGGTTAATTAATTCAATTCAAAAATAGGTGCAGGTTTCACACGGCCAAGACACATGCCCATGTTCTAGGCCATGTGGCACACACAGTTGAGACACACACCTATGTCTCTGTCTGTGTGCTCAATTCTGAGCATTCGGTTTTCTCAAAATTAAGGTGCAGAGGACACACGGCCTAACCACATGCCCATATTACCAGGCTGTGTGTCACAGGTCTAGACAGACGCCCGTGTGTCTGCCCTTGTGGATAAAATGAAGCCATTTCTAGCTTCATTTCTCACCCAAAATTTCACCCATGACCTGCACTTAAAACATACATCCAATACCAACCAATTCAAGCATTCGAATTGGGCAATTTCCATCATTCACAAGGCATATCACAACAAGCATACATGATTACAACCTTACCTTAGTTTAACTTAGGCATACACAACATTGATAACATATTCTTAACATCACACGTGTATATATATAAATCATAATAATCTACTTAGTCATACCAAAATGAACCATTACTAGCCATTCCAGTGGCTAGGTTACAAAATAACATTTCAAGCCACTATTGGCCAAGTTGTCCTATACATGCCATTATACCAAAATGATTTCTACTAAGTATACCCAAAATGACTAGTTGATAGTGTGACGATGCTCTAGTGACCTCCAATCCTCGTGAGCTTCCGAGAACTATAAAAAAGGGGAAAATAAAACGAAGTAAACATTACATGGTTAGTAAGTTTGTATAACAAAAACTAAACTTACCAATCCCGTCTATTAAATCTAAGCATACAATAACAAGTTTTCTATCCAATTGGCTAAATTTCCTAAATACATGCATCCAATCAAAGATGTTAGTCACAAAGTTTACATATACATCAAGTAAGAATAGATGAGCTCATCATGCAATACACTTCCAAGACATTATCATTTCATCTCATAATTTTCAAGTAGTACACTCGAAGTGTACGATTCAATAATCCATCAATTTCTTATTCAAGGGTACCCATTAGGGAACTTAACCAAGAAACACTCTTTCGCGCCACATATCGTATAATAGGATTATCAGTCCAGGCTAAACCCTAATCATAACGTATGCTTGAGAGGTATTATATTGAGATTACCCATCCTGGCTAAATCCTTTCTATAACATGGTCAATAGGATTACTCGTCCGAGCTAAATTCCGTCCGCAACAAATGCAGGACCTTCTTAGTTTCAGGAAAGCGCAAATAATCATCGGAATTCAACATTCAATCGGGACTTAACACTTTATCACCATTTCAAGCATGTTTCAATTTTACATCATAGCATACAAGTAAAGCACATCAACATAAATAACATTACATACAAAACCCAACATTCAATTTACATAATTACATACCCGATTAAGTTACACGAACTTACCTCGACACTTGTTCGCGTAAAAAGTCTATTAATCCGAAACTTTTTCTTTACCTCGATCTAACCTCGAATTAGTGTTTTCCATATCTATATAAATGAATTTAACCATCAATTTCACACATTTCATATTTAAATGGACTCAATTTACATTCTAGGCAAAATTACCATTTTGCCCCTAACTTTTCCATAAATTTCAATTTTTTCCCTAGGCTCGGAAAATGAAACTTGTGTTAATTACTCCCTATTCTAAGCCTAACCAAAGCTCCGTTACAAATTTTCCAGAACTTGTATTCATAAAATTTTAGAATTTTTCATCAAATTTTACAACTTTTCATTTTAGTCCCTAAACATGTTTTCATTAAAAATCACTTTGCAAAAGTTGTTTATCTATCAATAATCTTTCATTTTCTACCATGAATTTCTAATTTTTAGCATATACATCCATTACCCATTTTCATACCTTGATAACTTTTCAAATTAATCCCTCAAATAGAGAGATTAAGCTATCCTGATTTCAAAAATGCCAAAATTACTAAAAACGGGACAAGAGAACTTATCCAATTAGGATTTGAAAGTTTCTTTTCTCTCTCCTAGGGTTTCCATGTGTTTTAGGTTGAAGATGACATAAAATAAGATGATTTCTTTTATCATCTTTTTTATTAATTAAGTATTTTGCTATTTCTAATTTAGTCCTTGCCCTTTTTCTATATTTCCATGGATGAGTCACCAAGAAAAATGTACATACTTTTCTTAATGGTCTAATTACCATATAAGGACCTTAATTTTTGAATTCCATAGCTATTTGATCATTATAGCTACTAAAATTCAACTTTTGCATTTTATGCAATTTAGTCATTCTCGTAATTAAGCACTTAATCGATAAAATTTTCGTGTCAAAAATTTCACACGACACGCCTATTATAATACGAATCATATTATGAAATAAAAATAAACCTTATTTTCGAATCGGATTTGTGGTCTCGAAACCACTGTTCCAATTTCACTGAAAAATGGGATGTTACAAAAAGTGTCTTGAGCTATAATATAAATAGTTAAATTGTAACACCCTAAAATTGGACCTAGAAGTCTCGATGGTATATTAGGAATTCTAGCTTATATGTACTCAGAATTTCATAAGGTTGGTAATCGATAATGTTTTCAACAATGGCTAGTAGGAAATTAAGTCAATTTCTGAAAATGAGTTTTAAATACCTTTAATTTCGAAAATAGGACTGATTTGTAAAAGATTCAAAACTAAGAGTTTTTATGAAGCAATTAGACCAAAATTTTAAATTCAACCTAAAACCCTCCATTCTCAGCTTATTTTTTATGATAGCTTTCTCATTCTCCGTAGTGTTGTCGTCCATTGCTCTCCCAATTGATTTTTGATGTCCAAACTACATTACTTTGATTTTCATCAATCCCAAAGCCTTAAACCTTCATAAATCTTCAAGAAAACATCCTAAAACCTTATTTATTTCTTCTTCTTCAAGAGTGGGTTTGCATGTTTTAAATAAAAGCCGAAAATTTGGTTATATTAATGGTGAATTTTAGGATTGTGGATTAAAATTTGGTTTCAAAATTTGGTTTCAAAGTGTTTTTCAACTTATTTTAACATGATTAGAAGGTTTCTAAAGCTACATTGAAGTTTCGTTAATAATTTCTCGGGTTTTAATAAGTTTTCGTCATAATGGCCAAAACTTGTCGAAAAATGTCGATAGATTAAATTGTGTAATTTTGTGTAGTTTAAAAGTTAGGAATTAGTCATAGATGAACGAAATTCATTTCATGTGAAATGATTAATTGTAGGTCGAGATATTTGAATTTAAAGTTTTCTGTATCGACGGTTTCGGTTAATAAGTGAACGTACCTTAGGTTATTCTTTTTATTGCTTAATGTGAGTTGATGACTGATTGTTGATTGTATGTTTGTGTGCTTTGTCTTGTTGAAATGTCAAAGTCAATTGGACCTTCAACAAATAGAGACAAAGGCAAAGAAAAGCTTGTCTAAGCTTTTGGTTTTCGATTAAAGCATACTTTGGTGAGTGTTTTAGAATAGTTGCTCATAGATAAGTCATTGTGTAATTGGAAATTTAGAGGTAGCCTGAACCCCTACTTTAAATTCCAATAGTAAGAGTTCTCACACCTATGATAAAATGTGATATATGTGTGCTTGTGCAATTTTGAAATATGAACATATATGATATACTATGACATGTGCCATAAGCTTGTGATGACTGTTGTAAAAGAGAATATGTGGTTATGTTATTCATGCCATGTGACAGTAAGTATGTGGGTATGTTTTCATACCATGTGACAGTGATTGTAATATGGTAATGATGTGAATATGTGTAAAAAATTGGTAAGTAAATATGTGATAATAATATGGATATTTTGTCATTGTGATATTATGAAACTGTGGATATAGTTGGCATGCCATAGGATTGTGAGTACTCACTTTTGTGATGTGATTTTAGGATGTTGAGGCCTAGGGATAGTTTTCAAGAAGATAAGGGAATATGAGCTAAGCTCCATTCACCGGGATATGTGTGTTGGTGTGTTGGAGAGTATTAGCTATGTACTTCACTTATAGGACATGATCGACTTTATGAGTCATTTTGGTGTCTTGGAGATCCGTGTATCCGATGAGTGGTGATAGAGTCCACTTTACGTTTCATAGCTTCAAGAGCCAAACTATCTTATAATATAACTGAATGTGATTAAATATGGTTTATATGTCTATGATAAATGCATAAATAATCATATGGTTAAAGTGGTAAATGTGTAATGGTATAAATGGATGATGATTAAATGTGTGAAATATGATACTAGAGTTAAATGTGTTGTGAAAATGTTACATGTATGCTTAGTCGATGCATGGTGACTTGTTTATGTAGTGCTTGTTCTGAGCATTCACTGAGTTTGTTAAGCTCAGCCACTTCCCTTTAACCATTACAGATAAGTAGTGTCAGTGTGAGCGGTGTGGTCTCGAAGGGTGATCCAAGCCAAAGCTTTGGTTGCTATTAGTAGGTGTTCTTTTAGTTATTTGTGTTTTTGGGAATAAGAGACAATATGGTAGACTTTATGTTGGTTTTGCTATGATTTTTGGTTGTTTGCATGCCTATTATGCTTGGTAATTTGTGGACTTTAAATATGGTGTTTGGTACTGTTATTTGAGACATGTCAATGTTTATTTTAGGAGACAATTGATGCATGAGGTTTAGAACCTATTTGGAATGATCTATGTGATGATAAATCCTATGTTTTTATGGTCTAGAAAAAAGGTATCGATATTCTGGTTTTAAAAATGATACCTCTATGATTTTCAAAATTGCAGGATACAGTTTTGTAAATTGATATCGATATTTTATCACAAGTATCGATCCTTTTTCAGTGGTACCGATGTTTTTTGCAAGTTGGGTTTTTAAAACTGGAAATAGTAAGCTAATTTGGTATCAATTTTTGTAGCGGTATCGATACCACTTGAGTGAATTATCGATACCACTCTTCTAGTATCGATACCTACGTAACAACTTTGGGAAAATTTTGCTAAATGGTCCTAATGCATGCTTAGTACTTATTTTATGATTAATCAATGAATGTTTAACATAATTCAACCTCCGAAGAGCATGTATGACTTACTTTTCATGTGAATGTTGTTATATTATATTATTAAAGAAAAAAAAGGATGCATGCATAATGATGTGATGGTTTGTGATGAATACGAAGTGAGACGGTGGTGTAGAGTCCTAGTATTTGGGCTCGACGATCGGGCCGAGTATAGGGTGTTACATAAATGATCAACCACCAATTGGTGTAGTAAATTAGGCTTTTTCGACACACTTAAGGAGCTTTTTCTTGAGCAAAATATAATTTTTAGCTTAGTTTTTCATTATTTTTGTATTTTTATATTTTTCAGGTAATAAGTAAAAATCTTTCATTTGTCTATTTTTTACCCAAATTGATCGATAGTACCATTAGGAGGTCTAATGTGCATTTGAGTGATGTAGGGACATGTTAGAGGTCGAAAATGAGCTAGAACGACATCTAGGGCAAGGGTATCGCGATACCACCGATAGTATAGAAGACTAAGGAGACCCTTCAATGGTATTGCGACAACCTCCTTGGGTATCGTGATATCTATCTCTCAAGGAAGACCCCAAGTTCAACACTATTTGAGATATCACTATCTCACTTTCTAGGTATTGCGATATCGCTTTCGTCAGAGGGACAAACTTGGACAAAAAGGGCAACCTTTGTCTACCCGACCCACCAATCAGACAAAACCCGTGTAGGGGTAATTTTAGCATCAAAAAGTCACCAGAACACCCTTCAAAACAACCAAAAATTGCTAAGGAGGAGAGAGAAACATTTTATCTTAGTTTTAGGTTTAGTTTTGTCTAAGTTTTTTTTTAGTTTTTCTCTACACTTTTCTATGGTTTTTATTTTTCTCTTTTACCTTAGATTAGAGTTTATTTTTTTGCATTTACTTATTGTTCTTTATGTTAGTTAAGTTAGTTAATACTGTAGCTAAGGTTTATTTACATTTTCAGTCTTTATACCTTGCTTTCAAGACTCTTTAAGCTTTAGTTTAATATATTTTAGTTTATTTTACTTCCAATATGTTAAAACTTGTTCCTTTTATGTTTCTTACATCAGATTTCTTTGTCAAATGCTTTTGGTTTCATGTTATTTAAGTTTTCTTGCATAAAAATATCAAATTTCATATTTTTCTTAAGCTTTACTTTTATGGCTGCCTTGTTTTCTATTGTTATATTTATTTTCTTGACTTTGAGCATGTGTAGCTAAAACCTTAAGAAAGTTGGTTGATGAAGATGTGCATAAACTAAAATCTTTGGATAAAAGAATAAATCGTAACAAACTGGACTAATTTGAATAGAAGTAAGAACTTAGGTTGTGACGCCCCTAAGGGAATATTAAGATAAAGTAAGATTGGAAGGTAATCTTGTCGCGCACTCGCTCGTTAGTCTCAAATTAACCGGCGAGATTAGAAGATAAATCAAACCTAATCTGTCTAAGTTAGTAAAATTGAGATCGGAAGATAAAATTGACCCACTTGATAATTTGCGCGATTTATGTCCCTAGTCTGAGATTTGGTGAACCACATCACAGTCAACCAACCCTTATTAGTAATTTTCTAAATAGTCCCTCTAGTTTACATTTCTTGCAATTTAGTCCATAGAGTAAAATATTTAATTATCTTACAAACTTATCTTTTATGAATCATTGTAATATAAAATTGTATTAGTAGCCACTTAGCTTCTATTGTGTATACTAGTTATTGCTCAATCATCTCATCCTTTGGGTTCGATCTTTGTAGTACTTCAATGTTTCATTGTAACACTATAAATATTACAACTGACCTGTGCATTTGCAGCAAAACTAGACTTTAAAATTTATTTCATAAATTAGTTGTTTTAAAGCGTACGCATGCAATCAATCATTAAACTTATTAGATAGTTATACCAAAAAACTAAACAAGCTTGCAAGAAACATCATCACAAAACCCAAATTTAGGAAGTTTCCTTCCTTACACTGTAACATCTCATTTTCAGTTGTGTCAGAAATAGTGGTTTCGGGATCACAAATCTGACAAGTGAATCATTATTTTTATTATTTATTTAATGTCTACAAGATTATATTAAGGTTGTATTTAAAATTTCGTTAAGAAATTTTGATGCTTAAATGGTTAACTAGGTGAAAATGACTAAATCGTAAAAATTGTAAAAGTTGAGTTCTAATAGTTAAAGGGGTACAATGGCTATGAAATCTTAAACTAAAGGACTTAAGTAGTAAATTTATCATTTAAAGTGTTAGTGGATGTGCATGGACAAGGTTTTAATGAAATTTTGTTAGTTTTTAAAGGTTAATATGGTAATTTAGTAATTAAACTTTAAACAAAAGAAATTAAAGCATGTATCATCTTTTATTCTTCATCTTTAACCGATTTTAAGGAAGAACTCCATTGTTGAATGCTTGGTTTGGCTAAGCTTGTTCTAGTTCATGGTATGTGTTTTTCAACCATTTTTTAATTATTTTTATGTTTTTGAGTTCGTTTTAGCTCAGTCTAGCAAGCCTGAGGGTTAATTTTCAAAACTGTTAAAGGTTGAAGGACTTGCCATGTTTGTTTTTCAATAGGTTTTGAAGTTATGTGATAGATTATTTATCTTGGTTGTGAAATAAACAAGTTTTGTTAAGTGATTTTTGTTGAATTTTGGATATAGGGATTAAATTGTTAAATGTATAAATCAATGGGTTTTTTGGTGAAATGTTGGTAATAATGGGTTATTTTAAGGTCCCTTGTAACATTGGTTAAGTTGGATTTAGGCTAAAATGATTTATATTCAAGTTATGAGCTTAAGGAATAAATTGTGAAAAGTTAAAATGTTAGGGGCAAATTTTTAATTTTGCATAAATATGAACTATGGATTAAATTGAATACTAGAAGTACTTAATTGATTGAAATTATCTATTTAGATTAAGATAAACCACATTTGGACTTAAATCAAGGAAAAGCTAAAGCTTTAGATTAGTTCGACTTTACCACTACGACCCTAGTTATCGAGGTAAGTTCGTATGAATTGTGATCGTGTTAATGTTAGCTAAATTGAATGCTTACTATGTTGTTTTAATATAAATAAATTTATCTATATATAAATGTATCCATGTTATGATGAATTAACGAATAATGAGTCCTAGTTGAACCTTAAGAAGTCTTAAGATACGAATGACATGTCATTAGAGATTTCATATTTCGGGTGCTAGTCTTGAATGTCCTACCGGTGGCTAAGGTCCTACATTTTTTTGTGAATTCTCTACAACTTGTGTGAGCAACATGGTGTAGCTTACATTCTGACCCATAACTTGTGTGAGCAGGCTCATTTCACAGCTCATGTGAACATTGATGTAAAGGAAATGTTATGGTTATATGTAAAGGCACACTATGTGTGAGCTTTCTTGAGTATTTGATGTAATTCTAGATGGTTCAATGGGTAAGAAAAGGAATGAAATGGTAAGTAAATTAATAGAAATGTGCATGATTTTATGAAAAAAGGTTGATGTATATGTAATGTATCTTATGAAATCTACTTATGATATAAATGAGCTTATTTGTGATGTTGATGAACCTACTAACATGTGAGCTTGATGATGCTTGAATAGGCTTATACTAATCTCATGGCATTGGAAATGGTTTATGCTTAATCTATGAATTATGTTATTGAGGTGGTAAGTTATGTTTAAGTTTATACGAGCTTACTAAGCACTCGTTGCTTATGTAGTCATTTTCCTTTGTTTTATAGATTATTAGAAGCTTAATCAGTTGGAAGCTCATCGAAGACCTATCACACTATCCAACAATTATATCGGTAGATTTTGTGTATTTTGGCCAAGGTTAATAACATGTATAGGAACTTTGTAATAGATGTTTTGGTATGTTTAAGCTTTTGAGGTTATGGTTGATTTAGTGAACTTTAATGCCTTATCAAGATATGTCATATTGGTCAATTTCAAGTGCTTGTTTATAAGGTCCTTTTGGTATGTATGTGATGGTTTATGAATGGTCTTTTGTGGTGACATGTAGTGATTAAATGAACTAGGTTAGCATGCTTGGAAAATGGCAATATTGACTTGTTGTGGTAAGTGATGTTTGGTTTAATTGTGGTGCCTTTGAATGACATATTGGTTAGATGAATTAGGGTGTTTGAAATGGCATGTTTATGTGTGTTTGAATGATTTTCAAATCCCTTGAATGTGTGCCCAAATGGTATGAATGTCCAGGTATGACTTGGATTTGAAATGGCTTGATTTTAGGTAAATTTTTAGTTCACACAGCTTGGGACACGAGTTGTCACATGGCCTGGCGACACAGTCGTGTGTCATTTGAAATTTCTTGGTGTTACAATTCAGTGAGTTACATGGCCTGACACACGAGCGTGTTTTGGTTATATATCCAGACTCTTTCTTGTAGCTTTTGTTTTGGTTACTTTGGTTTGTGGCATGTATATAGGGTTTGAAGTTGTTAAGGTTAATGTTTTAGTTGAAATTTGTAAGTAAGTGTACGGGGTGATGAAGTGATAAGTTATGTTTTATGTTGATTTGTTACACCTTATATTCGGTTCGGACACAGTTTTGAGCTATAAGGTGTTAAAGCTTTAAAATTTTAATATAATTCATAATTTAAAACAAACATAATTAAAATAATTCATCACCAACCATTTCCATACTTTTCAAACAATTTGAGACCTAAATCGAGCTTACAGAACATTTAAAACAAACCGGGATCAAAACTAGATTAAAATGAAATTTTAAGTGAAAAGTGAAAACAGGGGTCACAAGGCTGTGTGGATAAGGCCAGCCCGTGTGGCCCCAAACATGGTTGTGTGGCTACCCCAAACACCTGTGTGGTTATACTTACACGCTTATATGTTCAAATCGTGTAACTAACAGTGCCCATGATCTTCAGGGTCACACGGGCCTATCCCTAGGCCATGTAACTCACTGTGCTCGTGTTATTCAGGGTCACACGACCGTGTCCCCAAGCTTTGTAACTCATTGTGCCGGTATGAACCAACCTACAATGAAAATAACAAGACACACGGCGGTGTGGCAGCCCGTGTGTACCTAGAAATGACTTAAAAATCAAGGCAACTTCCATCTATTGCTTGGGTAACAAATCCAACCTAAAACCAAACATTTTTATGCCTTAAAATGCATTCAAACAAGTTCAAAACATGACAAAACACACAACTCAAGTGTGAAACCAATGTACCCTCAATGACACCACAATTCAATTACCAACCAAAATCACATTACATACAGTCGATTGTCAAAAACATTTTGGTAATCAACTCATACCAAATTATTTTGCATACAAATTTCCCAAACTCATTCATTTAGTCCATTAGGTACCATGAATCAACAACAACTAAGTCTCATTTCAAAAGTGACTACTAGCATACCTTAACAAAAGGTCAACTTTAACAAAATATTCAATCACTTTACACATAAAGACATTTACAATCAAAATATTAAATCATTCAGAACCTTAACAAAATGTTATCCTATGTATAATTTATAACTGGGCTTGTAACATCCCGAATTAGGACCTAGTCAGAATAGTGGTTTCGAGACCATGAATCTGACGTAAGAAATTTCGACCGAAAATTTTGACGTTTGGGCACTCAATTTAGTCAAAAGGACTAAATCGTAAAAAGTGAAAAAGTTGAGTTCTACATACTAGGGGTGTTTAATTGTTATGAAATTTTAAATTGGAGGCCTTTAAATGGTAATTAGACCATTTTTTAATTTGTTGGAAAAAAATGGACATGAAATGGGTGAAATAGAATATTTTTAAGTTAGGGGCAGTTTGGTCATTTAGTAATTAAATGAATTAAAAATAAAATTAAAAGCCAATTTTTGTCCATCTTCAACCCCATGGCCGAAACTTGCATGTATAATACATAGCTAGGGTTTTTCAAACTTCCATGCACGATTGTAAGTCCGTTCTAGCACCGTTTTAATGATTTTTACGTTTTTGAAATCCTCGTAACAAGATCTACCTATTTCTACCATTTATTTGAGTTATTATAAAGGTCTAGGGTTTGACCCATGTTAGAAATTTGTGCATGTTGATGTTTAATGGTAGATTATGCATGTTTGTGGTTAGAGAAATGACTTTTACTAAGTAGTTTTCGGTGAAAACACTAAAAAGGACTAAATTGTAAAAGTTATAAAATTTGTCATAAAAGTGTGATTTAGTGGAAATTATGGGCTGATATAGTTATGAAAATGATTCGGCTAGGCTTAAAATGCAAAAAAATTGAATAAAAATCATTTTACGAGCCTAGGGGCAAAGTGTAAATATGACAAAGTTTAGGGGTAAAAATGCAAATTTGTAAAATTATGATATTTGGGTCAATTTGAATAATGTGAATAATAAATGAGCTATATTTGAAATGTTAGATCAAGAAAATCGAGATTCGGGCCTAAATCGAGAAGTTCGAGATTATGGACTAAATTGGAATAGTTGGTTGTAATTGCATTTAAGGTAAGTTCATGTGATTAAATAAGCATGATATTCATGTTATTGTTGTTACACTTGAAATCTATTTTTCTATGGTTGTATTGATTTATATGTTAATGATATTGTGCATGGGAACGTGATGTACCTATTAAGTAATCGAAAGCTCAAATGTCGATAACATGTGATGGGATGATTGAATATAATGGAAATTTGATGGAACATAATATTTCTTTGAAACGAGTAAGTTTGTATGTAAATAATATATCGCTTTTACTTATGTTATAATATTTTGTTATTACATGAGATGTGGTTGTATATTGAATGATCACTTGATGTAAATTATGAATTGAAGTTGATTATGGATGAATTGGTAAAATCTTGAAAAGTGAGGATTTCCCGGTTGGACCTTCGGAATAGAAAAGATACGAATGATCCGTTGTAAGAACACATGTGTAGTACTATGTGCAGACTACTATGTGTCTAAGATGGTTTTAGGTCACGTATGTAGTACTAAGTGCAGGCTACTATGTGTACCAGATGGTCAGGTCACATGTGTAGTATTAAGTGTAGGCTACTATACGTACCCGATAGCTTCGATCACATGTGTGGTACTAAGTGCAGGCCACTATGTGTAAGAGACGGTTTTGGTCACAGATGTAGTACTAAGTGCAGGCTACTATGTGCACCAAATAGCTTCAGTTACAAGGGTGGTAATATGTATAGGCCACCGAGTATCTGTTATTATTCCGATGAGTTCAACGGGAAATTGACTAAGTGAAAATACATGTGATCATGTAATGACTAGTGTAATTGAATATGACCGTGTGATGAATAAGTGCAGGTATATGTGTGTGAAAATTTATGAGCAATGTGCTTGATAGTTGAGCGAACTTTCGGTAAGATGGAATGGAGTAAGTGAGATTATGTAAGAGTAAAATTTGTAATAAAACAGTTTTGGACAGCAGCAGTTGTGTGACTTTGAAAAATCACCAAAAATGGTGGAAATCGAATTAGAAGTTGAATAAGATATGAAATAAAACCTTATTGAGTATATTTTCACATAAAAGAAACGATGAAAGCAAAAGAATTTTGTATTCTATGGTATTTGAATTTTTGTGACATAGGGTCAGAATGATTTTGGAATCCCCTATTCTGACTTGGAAAAATCATTAAAAATTGTAAAACTATAATTATGAGTTATAATTTATATGATTAAAATATTTAATAAGTATATTTTCGAAAGAAATAAACGAGAACATTATCTAAATCTTGTACAAACAGATAATTAGTTTTTAGTACAGAGGGGTCAGAATTGTCAGACAGCAAAATAGAGGAGACTTTAAAGAATAAAATGTATTTATTGGCTGATACAAAAATTCTGAAAATTTTATGATAAGAAGATATTGATTTGGAGTTCCGTAGCTCAAGTTATAAGCAACTGAGTGACTATGACTCGAGTAAATAGCTTAACTTGAACATAAGTAAAAGTGCAATTATGATTTTTTTTACCTTGGAATCATGTTGTAAGAATTGATGGAATCATGTTGATAAATTGCTTATTATTTTCATATGGACTTACTAAGCTATATAGCTTACCCCCTCATTTTCATTTCTTTAGTGTTGTCAGGTTAGCTCGGGGTTGGAGATCGTCGGAGGCAGCACCACACTACCGAGCTATCAATAGGGGATATCGATAAGTCTTAAGCATCTTCAAGTGAGTGGCATGTATAGGAGCTTAGTTATTGATACGTGTTCTTATGATTTAGCTAAACGTATTGGCTTATATTGATTCATTGTATATAGCCATGATATATGGCTTATAATGTTTTGGCTTGTAAGCCTAATTATCCTTGCCATGTGTTGATGCTTCGTGATATGATTATAATTATCTGCCATGAATGAATAGTAAATAACATATGTGTATGAGAATGCCCTAGGACCATTCGGGGTGGTCATGGCTATGGAATGAACGTGTAAATTGACATTAAGTTGATAATGATTGAACATGGACATTTGTTGAATAAGTAGAGATTAATTATTGGGTAATATGTTATGATTGATTGTTAAAAATGTGCTTTAGTGAGGCATGCTAAATCATTAAAATGATGCTATGATATGTGTCTTTAAAGTATTTAAGTATGTGAAAGATTAAGGCAACAAAAAGACTTGGAAAATAGCCTAAGTGTTGACCACACAGGCAGAGACACAGCCGTGTGTCTCAGCCGTGTGGAGGACACGGCGTTAGCACACAGGCATGTGACTTGGCCGTGTGACCCTAAATGTTTGCTGACGTCATAAACAGAGAGTTACACGGTTGAGGACACGGGCATGTAAGACCACCCAGCCTACCCACACGGGCGTGTGACTCTCCAAACATGAAAATTTTCTAAGTGTTGTAAAAATGTTCGTGAGTTATCGGTTTAGTCCCAAACCGCTTTTAATGCATGTTTAAAGCCTCGAAGGCTCGTAATGATTCTGATACGATTGAAATTTTATGGCCCATTTTTACATGTATGTGCATGTTTAAGTCCGGTAATGCCTCGTATCCTGTCCCGGCGTCGGACACGGGTAAGGGTGTTATAGGGCCAAAATTAATAAACAATTACCGAATAAGATGTCGGATAGTGTGATCTCCAACGACTTCCAATCAATAGCAAAAGTCTGACAACCTACAAAAAAACATATCGGACTATTTTGTAAATTGAATTTTGGTGATTTTAATGTTTAAGGATTAAACTGTAAAGATAGAAAAATTACTTGTACTTGATTGTATTAACAGAAAATATGAGCTATAGAGAGGTCCTACACGGTTTGGCCAAGTTGGGTTTTAGATGAAATTGGTTAAATTGCAAGTTTTGAACTTCGAGACTAAATTGCATAAAAAGTAAAATGTTGGGGTAATTTTGTAAAAATTCCTAAAAGGGCTTAATTGCATAAAATGAGTTAATTTATTGTTGGAATTAGTTAATTGAATGATATTATTATTTTAGATCAAGAACAGTGGAAAACTGAGGAAAAGAGAAAATTACAAAATAGTCCCTATACTTTTATCGTTGCGGCAATTTAATCTAATAAGTTCGTTCTGTTTAATCTTAATACATGTAACTAAGAGTTGAAGTAATGGATTGATATATCATTTGTAACAACCCATTTTCAGTAAAATCAGAGTACTAGTTTTAGGACCACAAATTCAACTTCAAAAAATTTATTCCATTATTATTTTAATTTCTATAGCATGATAGTAGCATTGTATAAAAATTTAGTGAAGAAATTTTATTGTTTGCATGCTTAATTTGATAAAAAAGACCAAATTGCATAAAGTGTAAAACTTGTGTTCTATCAGTAAAAGTTGTCAATTGTTATGAAACTTGAATGTGAGTGGCTTTAAATGGTAATTAAACCATTAATAAAGGTAATGGACAATTATGGACACCATTAGTGTGATTCATAAAGGTTATATAAGTAAATTAGTAAATAAAAACTAAAATAAGTAAAACAAAAGAAAGGTTTTGTGCATTCGACAAGCTTATCCTTGTGCATGTAAGTGATTTTTGGTTCCATTTTTAATGATTTCTATGTTTTTGAAGTTGTTGTAGCTTAATCTAGCTAGCCTAGGGACTAATTTGCAAAACTGTTAAATGTATAGGGTTTTACCATGAATGTATATTGGTTGTTTTTTATGTTTGAGGGATGAAAATGAATATTTGATGATAGTTTAGTAACTTTTGTAAAGGAATTTTTTTATGAATTTGTCATTTAAGTATTTAATTGAAAAATAGAAAAATTTTTGTGGTAAAAATGTGAAATGAATGAAATATGGGGATTGCTAGGGACTAAATTAATATTCAGCTAGCATGGGTGTGGACTAAATTACATGAATTTTCATTTTTATGAGCTAAAGACTAAATTGAAATAATTTAAAATTATAGGGGTAAAAGTGTAATTTTTGCCAAAAATATGATTTTTGGATTAAATTGAATAAATGAAGTATAAATTTGTTAAACTTGATTATATAGATCAAGAAAACCACCGCAGGAATTGGATCAGGGGAAAGAAAAAAGTATTGGATTAATCGATTGTAATTCTCCGTTTGTGTTTGAGGTAAGTTCGTATATTTAATTAACATTGAATTATGTTCGAATTCAATACTTTTTACGGAAATATCCAACAAAGTTTCAGCAACTTTCAGATCCCGTTTGAACCTTAAGAATACATAAGATACAAATGACATGTCATTAAGGGTTACCATGTTTCGGGTGCTGGTCTTATACATCCTACCGGTAGTTGAGTTTCCAACATGTGTTGCGGTTACTTGATAGCTTGTGTGAGCAGCACTGTGTAACTACGTCCTAACTGACAGCTTGTGTGAGCAGACCTATTTATGGCTCGAGAGAGAGAATTGATATGAGATATGAGATAGTAGTGGTTTCGACCACATGTTGACACAGTGTGCGAGGTTCCCTCGTATCCGATATTATTCTAATGGTTCAACGGGTATGAAAAGGGAAGGTTCGACAAATGGTTCCATAAGTGATGCTATGAAAGTATGAGAAGGTATGAGTTGATGATGTTTGAGATATGTTTAGCCATATGCTTGAAAGTATGAATGTTTATAAGTAGTTTATATAAAAACTAAGATGTTGTTGAGATGATTTGCTAACCTATGAGATTATCTAACTTGAAAGGTTGATGTTGCTTAGGTTAATGTTAAGTCATATTAGATTATCTCAAATTGTTTTTATGTTTATAAATTGAAATGGTAAGCTTTGTTTATGAATTACGAACTTACTAAGCATTACATGCTTACTTCATGTTAATTTCTTTGTGTTTTTAATTAATCGGAAGCTCGTTCGGGTTGGAAGGCTATTGAAGATCCATTACACTATCCATTAGCCAAATCGGTAGATTTTGATGATTTTGAGTCATGGCTATAATGGCATTTATAAGTGTTTTGTTTAATGAATTTTGCCATTATGTGTGGCTTGTATATATCTTATTTTGGTTTATGAATTTGTTGGTATGATATTAAGATTATATGATATTTTGTGTGGTTGTTAATTTGATGTTGTGTTGGTTAATATGCTGGTAAGGAAATGTTGATGGAAATGGTATGGTAATAATGAATGGTTGATGTGGAATGAATGTAGCATGATGTTGAAAATGACTACTTTTGGTAATTCGGAAGTGGTCATCCTTTGGTCAAATTGGTATGGTACATATTAGTTGTGGAAATAGTCATTTGGTATTGGGTGTGAATGCATTTTTGGTATATGAACATATGGTTAAATGCGGCTTACAAATTGTTCAATTGGTAATTTTAGTGAATAAAATGATTGAGTGCTAGGTAAGTTTGATTTTTGAAATTAAGTTGCCATTTTGGCATATTTGTTGAATGGATAGTTTCTATGTTGTGTAAGCTAGAATATGCATATGTAAAGTGTGCTTTAAAAGCTTGATTTTAGGTGCAAATGGCTTGTGTAGGAGGTGTGAGTTTGGGTGAGAAAAATGGCTTGAAAATGGCCTATTTTTCGTCCACACGGGCAGAGACACTGGCGTGTCGCTCAGCCGTGTGTGACACACGACCAGGCGACACAATCGTGGGTCCCCTGTAGCTTTTAAAGGGTTGCTACTCAAGCTGTTACACGGCGTAGCACATAGCCTTGTGCACGAGCATGTGGAGTTATTTCAAAGGGTACACGGCCTGGCATACGGGTGTGTAGCTTGGCCGTGTGACCTAAGTCAGTGAGTTACACTGGTATGGGCATAGGCTGAGACACGACAATGTGTCCCTATGTTGATTGTCCACACGACCTAAAACACAGGCGTGTCTTTTAGCCGTGTGAGTCACACAACCTGACTTCACGGCCATGTGACCCCTATAGTTTGAAAAATTTTGTCTATTTTTAAAATTTTTTATATGTTTTCGATTTAGTCCCAAATCATTTCCAATGTCTTTTTAGGGCCTCAAGGGCTCGTATAAGGGACTGTATGAATGTTTTTAATTGATGTTGCCTTGATTTAACTTATGTTTTCTTTATGGTAATAAATTGTTCATTGTATGACGTTATGCTTTGGTAATGCTCCGTAGCCCTAATCCAGCGACGGATACAAGCTAGGGGTGTTACATCATTAGTTACTATTGATATCTCCTAAGATGAAGAACGTAGGATAGAGTACGATTGGCATGCCAATAGGTTGTGTTGCGCAAAGTACGGGATTGGTATGAGATGTGATGATGATTCATGCATATCTTCTGTTAGTTGAATATACTGAGGTCCTGCATTTGTTGCAAACTATCGTGTTATATTTATAGCGTTTCTGGTGTGTTATGGGGGTGGATATTATCCTACGGGCTAAGCACTTAGTGCCGAGTTGTGTTATCAAGTGGACTGGCTCGTTTGAGCATTTGGTGTGTTCTAGGTGGTTAAATGTGTAATCATATCCGTATATCGTTCATTGGGCAATGTTTTATTGATCATTGAACGTTATTAAAATGTGGAAAATTGATTTGCACTATTGTTCGAGTATTACTCACCTATTGAGAACTGTGATTGATAGGAACTCTATTTATTAATCTTGTTAATTAAATTATTAGATTTAATTCTACAAGCTTTATCGTTTAATCGGCAAACTTACTAAGCTTTATGGAAGCTTACTCGTGTCCTTGTTTCTTTCTTTTTAGATTACGTTTTGTGGAAATCGAGAGTTCGGATCAACTTGAAGAATCACATTATTTGAGGACCTTTGGTAGATTTTGAAACAACTTGTCTTACATGGCATGTAATAGGAGGGCTTGATTATGTTTTGTAATGGTTTATAAGTACTTATGTTGTATAATGGATGTGCATATGATGTTGTGGTTGAGTATTTACTTAAATGAGCATACTGGTTCTAGGTGGAAGCATAAATGGAAGTAGTGGGATAAGCATGAAATGGTAAGTTTGGCTTGAATTCAGCATGTCATTTTGGGATTGAATGTAAGTCATTTTGAATGTGCTTGTGGCTTGTATATTTAGTTAAGGAAATGAAATGTGTAAGTGTTTGTGTGGTGATGTCATGGATGACACATTGGTTAGACATTAGATTGATCGTTTTGGCATGTTTTGAGTGTCCTTGATTGCACTCTTATAGCTTGTTTGCAGGTACTTTTGTTAAGTGTAGGCACCTAAGCATATGGATGAAAAATAGACATGTTTTAGGTCATTTTTGGGCACACGCGACCTGAGACATGACTGCCACATGGCCATGTGTCCCACACAAGCAACCCACACGGGCATGTGCCCCGAACGTGTTAGGTGCGGGGTTCACACGGGCTGGCACATGGTCTACAACATAGTCGTGTGACCCAAGTCAATGAGTTACATGAGCAAGCACATGGGCGTGTGGAGTAGCCACACAGGCTTGTGGGATAGCCATACGACCATGTCTAGAGCCACAAGGTCTGGGCTATATCGCACGGCCCTGTGTGACCCCTGTTTTAAAAATTTTCATTTTTGTCCCAAATTTTTTAATTTGTTTCGAATTGGTCCCTGATTGTTCCTAAACTATTTTTAAGGCCTCGAAGGCTTGATTTAAGACCCATAAATGTATGTTTTATTTCAATCTAAATTATTTATAAACTTGTTAATTCATTTGGTAAACTTGATGCTATTTGTTATTGATTGTTCTAAACTGTACGATAATACTCTGTAATCTAAATCCAGCGACGGATACGAGACTAGGTGTTACAAAAAATTAGATTAAATTGTTTATCATAATTTTGTCATTAATCTTAAATTAGTGTCAAGTTAACTTGTAGCACCAACTCAATCAAATACATTATTAATAAACTCAATCAAATACATTATGAATATGTACAACTAAAGAAGGTCATAAAATGTGCATAATAAAATTAAAATGTATAAAAAATATAAAAAAATTTAGTTGAGTGTAAATTAAAGGCATTGCCTATGCATTTGGCTTGGATTTGAATCCCATCATATGCATAATTTTATTTATTTATTAAGTGGAAAGACTAAAATACCCTCAAATAATATTATTTATTTTAATTACGAAAGGGCATTCTCATAATTTCTTAACCAAGTCGATACCTAGGTAACCTGTGACACTAACTCAGTCAAAAGTTTTATTAATAGTATAAATATTAGAAATTCTATCACACACGTATGCGTGTAAAAACCACGAATTTAGAGCACAAATGTGTGTTTAAAAATAACATACAATAAACAATAAAACAAATGGTTTGAAACTAATCAATCATAATAACACATTAAATATGTATGATATTAAAATAAAAAATAAATTAAATTATGAGTAAAATAAAATTTAAACACATAAATATATCAGATAAATAATACTAAATGTACTACCATTATTGATAATGGTTTTGTCATCAATTGTAAGCTACTGTCTATAACACCCTACGCCCGACCCGGTCGACGAGCCTGAGTAATAGGATGCTACACTACTGTCACAACATCACACATTCCACAACATCTCACTAGCATGCGAGCATCATCATGCTTAATCAATTATAGGAGATTTAAGTCAAAAATACCCTAGGCGACATTGAATTATACTAAACATGCATTAAACGACTTTATAACAAGTTAGAAGAATGCTTAAAGACCAATTACCAAAAATTTCCATAATATCACATAGGTATCGATACTCATTCGATGGTATCAATATTTCTCATATATGGTATCGATACCGATTAGAAAACCGGTACCATTCTAACATTCTGTTTTCCTACAAAATTTAAAACTAGCAAACTATTGATACAATTTAAAAAGTATCTACATTTTTTACACGAGTATTGATACTTAAGAATTAGTATTGATACTAAATTGAGCTATTGTTTCCTGCACATACGAGTTAATATGGAGGTATCGATACTAAATACCCGATTATTAATACCTCTACACAAAACACTGGAATTCACAACAAAACAAGGCATTTATTACAGCCATATGAATACTAACTCAACATGCATCTATAACTTCAATATTTAACCTTAGGAATATCTATAATTACAGTTCAAAGCATAATCAATATTTTCAAGCAAAGACAACCCATTAACATAAAATTAATTCCTAAGAGTCTAAAATCATAACAACTATTTAGGACATAATAACAATAAACCGAAACGTCTACCACATTGCCTTATTCCCACAGTTCAAATAATAATAGTATTATCAGCTACTTAAATACTAAAGTCTAACTTGGATCAATTCCTTGGAATTTCTGCACCGCTTACATCACAAAACGCTAAATATCTACAATGGTTAGAAAGAGTGGGTGAGTTTAAACAAGCTCAGTGAATGCTGGAATAACCACAAAGCATACACAACATCAAAGGTTAAGCAAGAGTATACTACAACACATTCACAACCATATTCTAATTGAGTCAAAGTTATGTGTTCATGTTTCATTAATTCATAAAATTAGCATATACTTTCACATGCAATTACACTCAACTCACATATATATAATTCATTTTATGATAATTCCTCAAGACACAACAACATATTAATGCTTTAGTAACTCACAAGTCTAGCTTATATATTCACATGCATTTAAACACAACATTTTCATATATTAATCAATTAATGATAGTTTGGCAACTTGGAAACATGAAACATAAAAGTGGGCTCTATCACCACATATTAGATACACTGATCTCCATCACATCAATGACTCAAAGAGTCTAACATATCACATAAGTGTAGCATAAAGCTAAATACTCTCCAACACACCAACATATCCCGATGAATGGAGCTGAGCTCACATTCCCTTATCTCTCTACAACTGTCTTGGGCCTTAATGCCCCAAAAACACAATAGAAGAGTGAGTACTTATAATCCTATGGCATGTCAACCATATCCAATGGTTTCACAATATCACAAGGCCAAATTATTCCCAAATACACACTTTTAATTATTGTTCTTATGAACTTAATCTCTGTTCGTAAACATCAGTTCACATCACAATTTGTACACATTGCATACTTATCGATTTTATATTTAATTGCATTTTAAGTGCCACAGCTATGTTCATTAAGCCATCACATATCCATTCACTTATGAATGCATTAAATTAAAATTATTACATACCACATACCAATATTCACTTTTCTTTATTTGTCACATCGGCATCACATTCCACAATTCAACACATACGTACTTACCATTTTCTACACACCTTCATTGCACATTTATATTGCTAATACAATATCATCACTGTCATTCGACATGTTTAATATTCTCACAACTAACACATTCACAAGAGCTATCATAATATATATCACATGTCACATTATCACAACTTAATACTCAATCCACATCACACAATCACATATTTTGAAAATTAAATGGGGGTATAAGAAAGCTTACACTTGGAACTTAGGATAAGGGTTTAGGCTATTCCTAAGCTCCAAATAACTACTATGAATAGTGTCTACTAGCAAATATTCCAAACACTCATCGTTCATGCTTTCACCTAATTGTCGAAAGCTTAAACTAGCTTTTCCTTGCCTTTTGCCTTGCTCGTAGAAGGTTCCAACAGTTTCGATGCTTCACACATGATAACCACACAATATACACAATCAATTAGCAACCATAACACACCTTAAACAAACAAAAACACAAGTTTAAGGCTAGTCTCTCTTGGAACAAAATTTTTTTACTAACAAACTTAAAACTCAAATATCTTAATCTTTACTTATTCTTATTGCCTATAATTGATTCCAATCATCTAATTATATATCTAAGAACAATTTCCAACCTTCAAACTACTTTAAACTACACAGATTTATGGTTTCAAAATTTCGACATACAATAGAAACTTTCACGAAAATTCATTGAAATATTAGAATTCTTCAACCAAACTTTAAAGAAAGTTTAGAAACCTTCTAATCATATTAAAATAAGTTGAAAAACATTTTGAAACATTGTTTTCCTTCAAAATCCCAAATTCCACCATTAACGACCCAATTTTTGGTATTTATTCAAAACTTTTGATTCAATAGATAAAAACTCATTTTAAAAGGATAGATATCATCAAAAAATAATAGGAAAATGAAATATTACCTTCGTTGTGAGAAAATCAAACGTTTGATTGAAAGTTCGAAAAACCCACAAGTTGAGAAATAATGAAATCAATGGTGCTTTTGATGGTTTTTATGGAATTCTAAAGAGGTTTAATGTTAGGAGGATGAAAGAAATCAAATGAATTGATGCTTGGAAGATAAAACAAGTGAAGGGTGCTTGGGAAAATCAAGGGACGGCAACACAAGGGTGAGCGAAGAAACTTTCATGGATTTAATGAAGGTCGAGGAGGAGGAAATATGGTATTTTTAAATCTTTGGTATAATTGCTTTAAAACCACTTCTAAATTGAACCCTTTCGCAAAATAGTCCTTATTTTAAAATTGAAAGTCATTTCAGCATTCTTTTCAAAAATTGATTTAATTTTCAAAAACCTTAGTCAAAATTTTTTTTTCAGGTTACCACAATTCAAAAATTTCAAACCCATTTTGAGCCAAAATTTCTAATTTACCCTCGAAACTTCTAGTCCCAATTTTGGGGTGTGATAACGTCGAGTTGACTTGTGACACCAGCTCAATTAACATTATTAATATCTATACTACAAATAGAGATAATAAACTGTGCATATTAAAATAGAGTTTTAGTTGAGTGGTAAAATTAAAGTTTTACTATTCTAATTGGTGTGGACTCAAATCCTATAATATGCATATTTTTTATTGGTTTTTGTTAAAATGAAAGACTAAAATACCTTTAAATAGTTTAACTTATTTTAATTACGAAAGAGCATTTTCATAATTTTACAAACAAAGTTGGTGACTCGATTGAGGGTGACATCAACTCAAAATAAGAATTAATAAATAAAATAATAATAAATATACAACTAATGGAGATAATAACTTATGCATATTACAATAAAAATGTAAAACATACATCGAAATGATGTTTTAGCTTAATGGTAACTTTAAAATTTTATCAATCCAATTGATGCGGGTTTAAATTCTATGATATGCATTTTTTAATTTATTTTCCTTAAAATGAAAAGATAAAAATACATTAAAAAAGTATAACTTATTTTAATTATGAAAGGACATATCCGTAATTTTTTAATCGAGTTTGTGAGCCGATTGCGGGTGTGATAAAGAATGATGTGGATGAATGCGGAAACGGATCATAAAGTTTGTCAAAGTCCCAGATTTATCCTAGATCTCTAGACGAACATAAACTGAAACGAGAAACAACGAAAATAGATTAGTTGTCACAAAGGAGAGTCAAACGAAATTAAAACAAAAGAAAGATAAATCGCCTGGTAAAGAGACCAAAAGGGAACAAATTAGGGTTTCTTGGATGGAAGAAACCGTCCTTGGACCTCAAGAAAATGCCCCAACCAGATCTAGAAAAACAAAGCACAAACAAATTTGTTAGAAGTGATTTTAAATACAAAACCAAACTGTTTTGTGCAAGAAGGTTTGAAATAACAAAAAAAGATTAAAACTCCTCATTTTGATGTGTTTCTTGGTGGAACAAGATAGGAGAATGTCTTTTTTGAAGCAACTTTAACCTAGAAAGAAAATCAATAAAATTAGCAAGCCAAAATAGTAGTAACTAACTTAAATAAGCAAGAAACGAGAAATAAGGATAGAAAAGAGAAGATGACGTCATAAGAAGCCTTGGAAACATTAAGAATCCACAACTCCTTTCAATGGCTCTAATTCCCCCTCTAAGAAAAAGATCTTGGCAAGAAAAAGCTTGAAGTGATTCTTACAACTTGAAAGATTGTTAAAACAACTTCTAAAAGAAACTTAAGAGCAATGCTTAAAGAAAAAATAAAAGAGAATTATTATTAACTTAAAAAAACATAAATCAATTGTTCATCTATAAGGGTGAACGTCCATGCTACTTATAGCCCCCCAAAATAAGTTTTCCTAATCCTAATGGAATAACTAATATGACAGCTCATCAAGTAAAAAAATAAAATAATTCTAAGTGTGGACTTTTAATGGGAATTCAACCAAATGACTTAAATGGGCTCCTTGGGCTGAATTCTTACATGATGATCCACCTAATAAAATAAAATTGGACCTATAGTTTAAATATTTTACAATTTGGGCAACTTTGATAATTTGGCCTGATATTCAATTAAATTACTTTCCAAACTTCAGGATGGGCTTGTAAACATCTTAATGGGCCATTTTTTCAAGAACTTGGTCTTGTCATCCATTTGCTCTCGAAATTGGCTTGTTCAAGCTCTTACATGAAATCTAATGCGTCTTGGCTGCAAGATTTGGTTTCTTTGACCAAGATTTAAAATATTGATTTTCTTGATTCTTGAAATTGTTCGAAACTGCAAAATTGGACAAAAATTCGGTTTCTTGATTTTCTTGAAAACAAGAAAGTTAATCTTGATTTTCCTTTTAGGTCGTGTGCGCATCTACGGCCTTGGTAACAAAGTCTTGGGTGGTCTCATTCAATCTTGCTTAGATTTGCTTGGCCTTTGACCTTATTATTGGGCATTGAGGAAATTTGAGCCCACCACGTTCATGAGCTTGATTTTGGACTTTGAGACTCGCATCAGGGTGACACCAACTTAGTTAAACAGTTAATAAATAAAAAATAAATAGTGTAGATATATAATTGATGGAAGTAATAAAGTGTGCATAATTAAAATTAAAATGTATAAAAATATTAAAATAAAGCTTTAGTTGAGTGATAAATTAAATGTTTTACTAATGCAATTGTGTCAGTTCAAATCCCACTATATGCATATTTTTATTGGTTTTTTAAAATGAAAAAAAAATCCTCAAATAATATAATTTATTTTAATTACAGAAAGTCATTTCTGTAATTTAACAACTGAGTTGATAACCTAGTTGAGGGTGACACCAACTCTGTAAAACACTTAAATAATAGTATAAATATACAACTAATAGAGATAATAAATTATACATATTAAAATAAAAAATAAAAAATATAATAAAATGATACTTTAGTTGAGTGATAAATTTAAGATTCTACTAATACCATTTGCGCGAATCCGAATATCACCATATACATATTTTTATTGATTTAAAAATAACATAAGATAATAATTACAAAATAACACACAAAATAAAACAAACATAATATAAATAAAATTATTATGTTAAAAATTATATATTATTAATGCCTAAAATATATAGTTAGAACAACAAATTTATACAATGCTAAACATATTTAAATATAGGTTAAAATATGTGAAAGTTTTTTTGTATTTTTTTAATTTTAAAATTTAATCTCAATACTTTTATTGTTAGGAAATTAATCTATTTATTTTTTTCAAATTTTAAAATTTAAGTTCAATAATTATCATTTTTAAGAGTATTTTTTATATTTTAAAATATAACACCAATAAATTTAACAAAAAATAATTTTAATATACAGAGAAAAAAGGCACAGGTGTTAAAAGTTTAATGCCTTATATCTACAGTAAAATTATGTTTTTTTTAATTTTATATAGATTATAGATTATAGATTATATATGATAAATCAATTATATTTAATTTGAATATTTAATTATCTCAAAACTTAGTAATTAAATATGAGAAATTGAAAATAATGGATAATTAAAAGTAAATTTTAAATCTTATCTATTGGATTCCAACTAAATTTAATTGAGTTAATTTTTAATGGAAAACAACTATTACAGTTTTTAGGTTGGTAGAATTTTAAATTACTACCATTGGTTTAATTTTTAATTGATACTATTTCGTTATTTTGTTTTATTTTAAAAATAGTTTATATAATATTTTTATTATTCATTCATTTATTTTGACATTTTAATTTGTTTACCTTTAAATTTTATTTTAAAATATTATATTTTTCCTTTGAAATTAATATTATTTTTTATTTTTTAAAAATATTGCATATAAAATATTTAGAAAGAAGATAAAAAAAATTTAGAAATGTTTACAAAATAAAAAAAAATTTAAATGAAGTGAAAGTACAAAATAAAATTGGTGTTTAGGTTTATTTGAAATTTATTCTAATTTATTAACAGTTTATTATGGCATTTAAAATTGTGATTTTATTTTTTATTCACACAATTTCAAAATAAAATTGTAACATTCAAGTGGTCACATAGTTGAATATAGCCATTCATGATAATAAAAGTTGGTAATAAGAGTGAAAATCATCCAATTTCTATGGAAAAGAAAAAAAACTGACACATGAACATGGTTGTATTATTATAGTTGTAGTGGATGAATGTGGCATACCAAAACAAAAAGAGCCGACCAGCAGAATTGGGTGTGTCTTCTTACACCGAAAGCAGGTGTATGTGAGATCCAAATTTAGTTTATTTTTGAATCGATGATTCATTACATTCTCAAATTTTCATTTTTCTACAATGTCAGTGTCAGTGTCTACTTAATAACCCCTTTTGGTTTTAGTTATATATTGGGCATGCAAAGACCCAAGAAAAATGTTAGGCAATAGTAACCATTGTTGCTTTGCTTAGTCAAGAATCTCAGCCTTAACATAGAAATGTTTTTGAAACACATGTCAAGAATCAAATAACAAACAAAGAAGTTAAATTACTAAAATAAAAAAAAATATATTATTAAGGAATGGCTTAATTATATTTTTCCACATAACGAAAACGTGTGAGAAATTTCAAAATTAAATCCCTTTTCACAAAGCAATAATTGTTGATTCCTTTTTAGAAAATGGAATTGTTTGTAGAGAGCAATAGCAATCCTTTGTTCTTTTTTTAGTGGAGCAGTCCATTAATTTAAGACTCCCTTACAAGAGGGAATATTATATACTTATGCACCATCACTTACAACAAACTCGTCACCTTTTTTGCTTTTAGGTTCCCTTGGTTGCCCTAACCAATCAACAATTATTGGAAAGCATCTAAAATAAACAACATTTTAATTTGCTTGGTCTCCTTCTATTCAATCAATAATATTACTTTAATCTGTTTTATTCAAAATTTAATTGCAAAGGAGAATAAGTAATTTGGATTTGTTTTGGTAGTGGAATTTAGGTCCAACTTCTCAACTAACAAATTAGTTCAGTTGTGAATAAGTACCCAAATAAAACAATAATTATATTACACGTCAACGGTTGGTGTAGAAGGAAAGATCCAAGGGGGAAAACATCCATCATGTTACCATTACAGGGACAATCATTGTCCTAAGGTCTGTTCCTTACGGTGACTGATCCTGTTTCATAATGTAACCATCTTCATTCCCTCCAAAAATTATAATAATAAATAAAATAAGAAAAAAAGTTGGCGCACAACTTAATCTAGACGTTATGTAAATCATAAATAACAAACAAAAATTTGCATTAATCTTGCCATTGTTGATTACAATAGTATTGGTAATAACTTAAAAAATTGAATGATATAGATGCGTTTATAACGTTTTTAACACCTAAACAACTTTAAGAGTTTATGTTGTATATATTATTTTACTATCTAGCCATTGATTCCCATTTTATGTTTGAGTTTTTTTATTTTTTTTAAGAAAAATAAATAGTTTTATTTATTAGATAAACAATTGCATAACTAGAAGTAGTTTGAGTTTGTTATGCTGTTATTTTTATCTCTTTGTTAAAGACTATGAGTATAAATATTCATAGGATTGTATTGATGAACTATGAATGAAAGATATACTTTCTGTTAAAGATTTTGTTATGGTATCATAGAAGAATTTTTTCAACAATGGAGTCCTTCGTTGGCTTAGCTGATGTGGTGGTTGAGGAGTCCCTCAATCCGTTTGCATTTGCCATGCAAAAAGTGCCTATGCTTGTTGATGATAGCAACTTTTTGGCTTGGAAGCAGCATGTGCTGTTAGTTCTTAAGACTCATTGTTTATTGCCATTTGTTGAAGGGACAATTACTATGCTACCATGGTCAATTGCTGGTGAAGATGATGCCCCTGTTGAAAACTCGGCATATGCACGGTATGGGAAATAGGGTTTGGCTTTATTAGCATGGCTATTGTCTATTATTATTCCAGCGTTGCACAATCAGTCTACTACCAAGACAATGAGGTATTGTTCTTTGCTTCATCATTTTAAGAAGAACAATCTAACTACATCGGTGTATTTGGCTGTATTAAACACTTGTGTGACTCGTTATCTGGGTGTAGACATCATGTCTCTTTCGAGGAACATCAATCGGCCATTCTCAATGGCCTTCCATCTAAGTTTGATCATGTCGTGTCAATTATTATGACCAATCGTGTGCCTTTCGATATGCATGAAATCACAAGTGCTTTGCTAGATGCTGAAGCAAGGCAACAAGCTCATGTGTCTCATTTCTCAGCCAATATTATAAAGACTAACAATAGAGTTTCACCAATGGTTGCATCTCTTCCAACTTATTCAAGGGAATCCCATGCAAGCCTTATCGTAGTCGTGGTCCGGGTTGATCTGGTAGTGGAGCATGATTGCAATTCCAGATCTGTGGCAAAGTTGGTCATCTTGTGTGGTGGTGTTACTATAGATATGATGATGCTTCAGATGAGGATGGTGCGGCTAGCCCTAATTCCAACAATGGACATCTGCGTTCATCGTTTAATGGGCCAATTTCAAGTGCGAGTTGGAAGCCTTCCTCAATTTATTTCTGTTCCACTCAACTTGAAGTGGCTAAGTGTGTCTAGGCTGGGTCACATGCAAGTCCAGTCCATTTTGGTTTCCCTCGCTCATCACGTTCACATTCAGATTGTGTCTATCCTTGCTCTCAACCACGTCTATTTGAGTATGTGTATACTAGTTACTTTTCGACTGCTAGTTCTGGTTGTTCTATGCACAAACCGGCTGCTACCGCAACACCATCTGTCGTGGTTGATTCCACTTGGTATCTTGACAGCAGGGCTATAACACACATGACTAATGATTCAGCTCAATTCGTTGATTCTCATCCCTATCCTGGGTCAGGTAAATTTGTAATAGGTAATGGTTATTCTATCCCTATTTGGTGTGTTAGAAATTCCATGCTTTTTACTGGATCTGACCCTCTGTTTCTTAAGGATTTGCTTAATGTGCCTGGTATACATAAAAACTTGTTGTCGGTATCAAAATTTGCTAAAGATAACTATGTATTTTTTGAATTCTATCTGGGCCAGTGGACATGAAAACTCGACAAATAGTTCTTCGAGGCATTGAGAAGAACGAGTTATATCAATTTTTTCCTAATTTTTTTTTGGCTCGTGATCCTATTCGAGGTTTTTTGCAGCTCATATTGATGTTGAACTATCTTCTTAGTCATCTGCTGGAGTTACAGTGTTTGAATAATGGCATCAGCGATCAGGACATCCTGCATTGTCTGCTGTAAAACAAGTGCTTCGTTCTTGTAATGTTGATGTTAATCAAAATAAAACTTATTCATTGTGTGATGCTTGTGCTCTAGGAAAAAGTCATAAATTGCCTTTTTGCGTCTATCACTACTTAGTTTTGTACTCATTTAGAACTTGTGTTTGCTGATTTGTGAGGACATGTGTAACAACCCGGTTTAGACCCTAGTCGGAATAGTAGTTTTGGGACCACAAATTTGAGTTAGAAAAAATTATTTTAATATTATTTTCCGTTCTTATGATATGTGAATTAATATGTGTGAAAGTTTCGTATAAAAATTTGATCGTTTGTGTGCCTAATTTTGATAAAAGGACTTAATCGTGTAAAATGCAAAAGTTGCATTCTATATGTTAAAAGTGCCTATTTGCTATGGCTTTTTAATTGTGAGGTCCTTATGTTGTGAATAGACCATTTTAAGCTTGAGTGGACCATTATGGGCATGTATTAATGAGTTTTCATGAATTAACATTAAGGTTAAAATTGGAAATTGATATTTATGTTAATATTAATAAAACAAAACCAAATGTTCATCTTTATTCATCCTTTTTGACCGAAACTAAGAAAAGAAATAAGGGTTTAGAAAGCTTTCATGCATAAGGCACTTGTGTGGCTTATTAGATATAGAACCAAAGAAAACGGAATTAGATCGGGGAAAGTCGAAAGTAGTTGAATAGCTGTTCGTTTCCGTTCATTCTCGTACGAGGTAAGTCGATATACAAATAAATGTGTTTGAATTGAATTATTATTGCTTATATGTTAATGAATAGTGATGAATGGCTATTTGAGTTGAAAATGAGAAATTCGAGAAAGTTCCGATAATGTGACGACATCTGAAAAGTCCCGTATGAACCATAGGAATAGTTAGGATACATATGTCATGACATAGGATTTCGATATGTGATTTCATGTAAGACCACGTCTGGGACATTGGCATCGATTTGAAATTTACGTGTAAGACCATGTCTAGGACATCGGCATTGTAATTTAATTTCGTGTAAGACCCTGTCTGAGACAGTGGCAACGATATTTGATTACATGTAAGACCACGTCTTGGACATTGATATTGTACGAGCTATCCGCGTATCCTATTTGATTCCATATGGTTCAACGAGCATTCCGAGAAACGAATGACTATGTGAATGTCTATCTAATTCAGGTACGTTTGAAATGTATATCATGTTTGAGAATGAAAGGTAAGTATATGTACATTTGTGGACATATGTTATATGTGATTGTATTTTGCTATGAGCTACATGAATGAATTGGTTTAGATTTGTGTTATGTGATAAGTTAATTTGTACATGGCTTACTAAGCTTTTGAAAGCTTACTTTTCGTGTTTTTCAATTGTTTTATAGATTATCGAAGCTACTGAAAGCTTGGGGATCATCGAGGATCATCACTACACTATCAAACTCTATTTTGGTACCTTTTGAAAATGTGAATATTGAAGTATGGCATGTATAGGCTAGAAGTATTTGATTATGATTTTTGAATTGTAAATCATGTCATACGATATGGCTAGATTAAAGTTGCTATTTGGTGTGGTTTTTGGTATATAAGTTGAGTTAAGAACAGGGTATGTGTTGATGTGCATAAATGGCCTAGTGAGAAATAGTCAATTTGGTAAGTTAGTTATGTGAATTAGTTATGAAAATGGTATGAATTTGATATGAGAATGGATCCGATAAAATTGGGATAATGACATATATTCATGAATGAGTTTGGTATATGATTTTGATATGTTTTTGTTTGGATAATAAAAATGAAATTGATTGGTTACATTGTGGATTGGATTATGCATGTTTGAGTATGGTTTTGGTTGCTATTTGGTCATAAATTGTGCTTTGATTTTGGATTTGTAGGGATGACCATTAAGGGAGGCAAATTAGCTTTGCAAATAGTCTATTTTTGTTCACACGGTTATGTTACACGACCGTGTCTCCCCTGGGGTAGTCCTACAATTTAAAGTCAGTCTCAAGCTCGACTTAGACACACGGGTGTGTCTGGTGGCCGTGTGAGGCACACAGCCTTGGCACATAGGCGTGTGTAGCCATTCCGAAGGGTACATGGGTGTGTGGTTAGCCGTATGACCTAAGTTAGTTTCGATCACGGCCAAGGCACACGGGCATGTCTCTGGCTGTGTGGTTCAAGTTAGTATGTATGCCTTATTTAGCCACGACTTAGACACATGAGTGTGTCTAATGCCGTGTGAGGTACACGGCCTGATCACACGGGCGTGTGACCTCTGTAACTTTGAAAATTTGTTAAGTTTCTGAGAAATTTTGTATGTGCTCGGTTTAGTCCCGACCTCTTCCTAAAGCGTATTTAAGGTCTCGATGACATAAGAAAGGGACTTTGAAATGATGTTTGACTATGATGCTATGATGTGTGGATGATATTTGTGAATTGATTATTAAATGTTCTGATATGTCTAGTAATGCCTCATAACCCTAGTCCAGCAACGGATACGGGTTAGGGGTGTTACATTTGGTTGGTATCAGAGTTATGGTTTAGTCGATTCTAGGACTAAAGTAGCTTATGTGAGTCTAGCTATACATGCCATATTTATAAACTACGATACTGTGATGAATCCTGATAGTTAAAAATGTGTTTTTATATAGTAAATGAATCCCGATCGAGCCGTAGCTGATGATGTTGAAAGTAATGCACCCGTTCCCACTCAAGGGGTAGTGCAATCTAATTCTAGACTTGTTTCGAGTAGCCACAAGGGAGAGGCTAAGTAAGCCTTTTACCAAATGATGAATGATTATTTTACTCAGTATATGAGAACTAATCCAGCTGCTCCACAATTTTCACCCCCATTTAATCCTCCACAAGTCCCTGTCATGCCACAAGTTAATCCGATCCAGTTGAATAAGCCTCTGGTTGATAAAATTAGAAAATATGGGGCTGAAGAGTTTCGTGCTACTACAGATGATGATGCTGAGAGAGCTGAATTTTGGCTCAAGAATACAATACGAGTGTTTGATGAATTGTCATGTACTCCTGATGAATGTCTTAAATGTGTCGTTTCACTTTTGAGAGATACGGCATACCATTGGTGGAAAACGTTGATATCAGTGGTTTCGAAACAACGAGTCACTTGAGAGTTCTTTTAGATTGAGTTTAGAAAGAAGTACATCAGTCAAAGATTCATCGATCAGAAACTCAAAGAGTTTCTTGAGTTGAAATAGGGTCGTATGTCTGTTACGGAATATAAGCGAGAATTCGTGAGATTGAGCCAGTATGCATGAGAATGTGTCTCAACTGAAGCAATTATGTGCAAAAGACTCGAGGATGGCTTAAATGAAGACATCAAATTATTAGTCGGGATTTTGGAAATAAAAGAGTTTATTGTGCTTGTTGAACGAGCATGTAAAGCTGAAGAACTCGGGAAAGAGAAAAGAAAAGCTGATTCAAAAGCTAGAGAGGTGCGAAAAAGATCATCGAATAAGTCATTTCAGTCAGCATCGAAGAAATTCCGAGATGTTATAATCGTTCAAAGGCTAATGTGGGACATTCGAGTAGAGATCGTACTAGATCACATTCGAGCTTCAGAGCTCCAGCTACTTCTGTTGCAAGTGTTGGAAATGTCCGATCCAATCGAATCGAGTGTAGACACTGTGGTAAAAGGCATCCGAGAAGTTGTAGATTGAATGACCAAGCTTGCTTTAGATGTAGATCCTTAGATCACTTTATCTGTGAATGTCCTGAGTCTATAGAGTAAGAGATTGTGCAAAATCTGAGGTCGAGTGGCAATATAGCTTGAGGTAGACCACTCAGAAACACAGGTAATGTGAGTGGCACGTAGAGAATGACTAAAGACACCATTGTTAGATTTGAGGCTCAAGCACCTGCCAAAGCTTATGCTATTCGCGCTCACGAGGAAGCTTCGTCTCCAGAAGTTATTAGTAGTACTTTCACTCTCTATGATACTAGTGTTGTTGCATTGATTGATCCAGGATCAACTCATTCTTATGTATGTGAGACTTTAGTATACAGGAAGACTTTGCCTATAGAGTCTACTGAATTTGTGATTAGAGTATCGAACCCCTTAGGCACTTTTCATTGATGATTCGAGATAATTGCTTTTCGGCTGACTTGATGTTGTTACCATTTGACGAATTTGAAATAATTTTGGGTATGGATTGGTTAACACTACATGATGCGATAGTGAACGTAAACAAAAGACACAAGACATACCCGTGTGTCAGGCCGTGTGAAAATTAGGGAGGCTACTAACTTGGGTCACACGACCGACCACACGCCCATGTGCCAGCCCGTGTGCCACATACGACCAATAGACATGCCCGTGAGTCTAGGCCGTGTCAAAACTGTAGGGTATACTGACTTTAAATCGTAGGGTACCCCAAGGGACACACGGCTGTGTAACACAACCGTGTGTCACACACGGATGAGACACACGCCCGTTTCTCTACCCGTGTGGACAAAAATAGGCTATTTGCAAAGCCAATTTTCCATCTATTTTGAGTCACCCCTACAAGCATAAAACCAAGCACATTTCATACCAATTTCCAGCCAATTCATACAGCAAAACATACACCATTCATGCCATATCATAAACAACCAAATTCATGCTTATAACCATACAAAAATCATGTCAAATCATAATTCAAAGTCATACCAAAACTTAAGTTTCATAGCCTCAATTTACTTCATTCAATCTTATGCCATAAACTTACTAATTTTCAAATAAACACATACCAAAACTTACCAAAATTGACCATTTAATTTGGTCATTCAAGAGTACATCAAACATACCATTTTTTAACCCAAAGCATATACCAAAATTCATTCATAATCACATCCATAACCAAGTCATATCACATGGCTAAGTATACATATTACAAAACATATTCACATACTTCTAGCCTATACATGCCATACTTCAATATATATACATTTTCAAAAGGTACCAAAATAGAGTTCGATAGTGTAGTGATAATCCTCGACGATCCCCGAGCTCCCGATAGCTTCGATATCTAAAATCAATTAAAAAAATACACACAAAGTAAGCTTTCAAAGCTTAGTAAGCCATATACAAATAAACTTATCATTTTAAACATATAAGCATTATCAAATTACATATAACTATAGTCAAATGCTATCATATACAACATAGTTCATATACATTTCACATATCCCTTACTCATTCTCTCATATAACATATTTTCTCATACTTATAACATATATTATCTATTGCTCATGTACTTACCTTATATTCTCAAACATTGTATACATTTCAAACGTACTTTATTCGGATACACATTTCATATATTCATTCTTTTTTCGAAATGCCCGTTGAACCATTCGGAATTAATAAGGATACTCGGATAGCTCGAAAAGCTCATACAATGCCAGCGTCCCAGACATGGTCTTACATGTAATCAAATATCGATGCCACTGTCCTAGACAGGGTCTTACTCAAAATCAAATACGATGCTGATGTCCTAAACAAGGTCTTACACATAAATCATACACACGCCTGTGTGCTAGGCCGTGTCCGCCACACGGTAGAGACACATGGCCATGTCTTTTCCCGTGTGTTTACTACCATGCATTCTAACTTAAAAATTTTAGGTGTAGGGGACATACGGCCATACCACACGCCTATGGGGCTATCCGTGTGTCACACACGGCCTAGACACATGCCCGTTTGTCTACCCGTGTGGGACCTTATTAGGCTATTTTTCAAGCCTTTGGTCACCCTCTAACATCCATACACACTTATAGGTTTTAATAATATTTAGCATGGCCTAATTATACTTTTAAACGACCTTGATAAACCTCATTGTATGTAAACCTCATCTCGTCGGTTTTACACATGCTAGGTTATCCCCTTTGTATTAAAGATTTCTATACCTTGTAACACTTTTAAGATTGGCTCATTATTATAACTCATTACCAATTATGGCCTAGCCATCCCATGTGATTTGGTCACATTACATGTATATAAATATGATATACTATATTTCATCCTCACTAGAACAATTGAACATAAACATGCACAAATTTGTAGGTCATAACCTACATCAAAATGAGCCAATTCCCATGGCCATCTACTAGTGAATATGGATACCTTTACAAGCCTTCATATTGGTAAATCAAATAACACATATAACAAAATAACAAAAGCCCTATACATACCATCAAACAAAATAAAAGTATCTATATACCAAAGCTGGACAAGATGATAATGTGTTGACCCTCCAATTGTCTTCCAATTTTTACGAGTCCTCGAGCTTTATAAGACGGGAAAAAGAGAGGGGTAAGCATTTACATGCTTAGTAAACCCGAATAATTGGAAAGTAAACTTACCGATTAATTAGCATACAACCATATTAGGCAATATAACCAACAAGCATGAAATGGTTTCCCTATCACATGCACTCAATCAACATGTTAGTCTCATAACAATATATTATGAAATTTGTCTTAAATGAGCTCATCATCCAACATTTTCAATTTTATATCTCATGTTAATCCCGTTGAGCTTTTCAGAAATCTCGATAGATTATCCAATTACCGTCAACTCGTAAGAGCGATCATCTCATGTACGTACTCCCGTGAACCTCACATCTTACGGCGGGATTACCAGTCCAAGCTAAATCCCCCGTAATGTAAACTCATAGGGTGATGCCGGGATTACCAATCCAGGCTAAATCCCATATAATGAAAAAAACCCTTAATGAGCTCGGATTTGAATTATCAGTCCAGGCTAAATTTAGACCTTAGCTAAATCCATAATGCACACATATTCTTCGAGAGGCTTGATCACTCAAAGAACACTCGTTCGGGCTAGATCCTTTCTATATTGAGATCAACGAATTACCCGTCCGGGCTAAATCCTTTTCTGCAACACATGCAGGATCTCAAGTCACGTAAGCCATGGTATATCCATCGAATTTCCCTTTTTGACTTCAACCGGGACATTTAATATCATGTCATTATTATTAACACATTTCATGGATTTTCATACCATCATTATAACCAATTGTCATACATTCATAATACATGCAATTAAGCATATTAAGAGTTTACTTTAATTTATTCGAACTTACCTGGTACTCGTTTCAGTTTCACGTTTCGGTTATTTCGAAACATTTTGTTTTCCTCGATTGACCTCCGAAATTTGTTCCTCGGGGTTTATAACAATAAAAATGAATTATCAATACCTTACATTATTCTTTTCAAGCCTAAATCTCACCCCCAGACAAAATGATCGTTTTGTCCATAACCTTTCACATTATTTACAATTTAGTCCCTAGGCTCGTATGATGAAATGCATGAAATTTCTACATTATTCAAGCCTAGCCGAATGTTTTTCCATCTTATGGCAGCCCACATTTTCCATTATTTCACATTTGTCTACCCAGTTTTTGTAACTTTTACAATCTAGTCCTTTAAGTTATTTCCATGAAAAACCACTTAGTAAAAGTTGTTTACCATCCTTTAAACTGTTATATTCCTCCATAAAACATCAAAATACAAGCATCTCATTCATGGGTAGTTTTTTAAACATGAACCCTAGCATGAAATATGGGAAGAAATGAAGAGAGTAGGCTATTGGGATTTTAAATATACGAAGAACATTAAAAACGAGGCTAGGGAGCACTTACTATAGAGCATGAAAATTTTGAAAACCCTAGCTATGGAGGCTTGAGAATTTCAGCTACATGAGGGAGAAGAATGGTTAATTTTTGGCATATTTTTTCCATTTTATTTCATTAATTAGCCAAATGACCAAAATGCCCTTAGGCCCTTTCTTTCAAAATTTATCCATACATACCCATTTTTTTCCAAAAACTTATAAATTGGGCAAATTTCTCTTTAAGACCTTCTAATTAATAATCTAAAGCAATTTCATACAAATTGCTTCTAGAATCCAAGTTTTGCGATTTATTCAATTTGGTCTTTATTTTCTAATTGGACATCTTACTCATAGAGTTTCTTCATGAAACTTTGATACATGTATATTTTTATATTTTAGACCTCATAATAATAAAAAAATAAATATTTTGACGTCGGATTTGTGGTCCTGAAACTACTGTTCCGACTAGGCCTTGTTTTGGGATGTTACATTTCTCCCCCCTTTAGGGACTTTCGTCCTCAAAAGTCTTACCAGTAAACAGGTTTAGATATTGGCTTCTAATGGTTTCTTCTGGCTCCCATGTAGCCTCTTCCACTCCATGTCGATGCCATAAAACCTTTACCAAAACCATATATTTATTTCTCAACTATTTAACCTTACGAGCCAAAATCTTGACTGGTTCTTCATCATAGGTCATATCCGGTCTAATTTCAATCTCCGTCGATGAAATCTCATGAGAGGGGTCTGATCGATATCGCCTTAACATAGATACATAGAGCACATCATGAATTTTTTCTAGTTCTGGTGGCAATGACAAGCAATAGGCTAATGGTCCAACTCTTTCAGTGATCTCGTATGGTCCGATAAATCGCGGACTCAATTTTCCTTTTTGGCCAAATCTCAATACCTTTTCCATGAAGATACTTTCAAAAATACTCTATCTCCGACTTGAAATTCGATCTCCTTTCCTTTCAGATCAACATACGACTTTTGCCTATCTGATGCCCCTTTTAAACAGTTATGTATCATTTTAACATTTTCTTCAGTTTCCTTGATCAGATCAACTCCGTGAATCTGACTCTCTTTGAGTTTTGTCCAATACAATAGAGTTCAACACTTTCTGCCATACAAGGCTTCATAAGGTGCCATCTTCAAACTCGTTTGGAAACTGTTGTTGTAGGTAAACTCTACCAATGGCAGATTTTTTCCCAACTACCTTGAAATTCAAGGATGCAACATCGCAACATATCCTCAATAATCTGAATCATCTGTTCAGATTGACCATCGCTCTACGGGTGAAACGTTATGCTAAAGTTCAACCTGGTACCCAAGGCTTCTTGTAGTTTCTTCTAAAATCTCGAAGTGAATCTCGGGTCTCTATCCGAAATGATCGACAATGGTACCTCGTGTAACCTCACGATCTTAGATATATACAAGTCGGACAACTTATCAAGTGAATAATATGTCCTTACCGGGATAAATGAGCCAACTTTATCAACTTATCCACCACAACCCATGTAGTATCTTTCTTTTTCGAGGTCAATGGTAATCCTGTCACGAAGTCCATAGTAATTCTGTCTCACTTCCATTTGAGGACCATCACAGGCTGTAATAAACCCGAAGGTACTTGATGTTCAGATTTGACTTCTGGCATATCAGACATTTCGATACAAATTCGGAGATGTCTCTTTTCATGCCATTCCACCAATACATTTTCTTTACATCATTATACATCTTGGTACTTCCTAGATAAATAGATAAACGGCTATCATGTGCTTCTTGCAAGATTTTTTGAATAATTTCATCATTCCTCAGTACACAAACTCTGCCTCTAAGCATCAAGCATCCATCAGAACAGATCTGAAAATCTAATTCGATACCTGACTCACATTAAATTCTTTTAGCTCGCAGGTCACTATCATTAGTCTGAGCATCATAAATTTCCTGAAGAAATGTCGGCCTAGCCTCTAACTCTGCCAAGACTGAACCGTCATTAAATAACGCCAATCGAGCATTCATGGCCCTCAATACAAACAAAGATTTCCTACTTAATGAGTCGACGACTACGTTCGCCTTTCCCGGATGGTAATAGATAATCAGCTCGTAGTCTTTAATTAATTCTAACCATCTCCGCTGTCTCAGATTCAATTCTTTTTTAGTCATTAAATACTTCAAACCCTTATGGTCTGTGAATATACGACAAGTCTCACCATATAAATAATGCCTCTAAACTTTCAAGGCAAAAATAATGGCGGCAAGCTCTAAGTCGTGTATCGAGTAATTCTTCTCGTGTGGCTTCAATTGCTATGAAGCATAGGCTATCACCTTGCCATCTTACATAAGTACACAACCTAGTCCATTTAAGGATGCATCGCTATAGACCACAAACTATTTTCCCAACTCGGGTAATACTAGAACTGGAGCTTCCGTCAGCAATGTCTTCAACTTCTCGAAACTCTGCAAACAGTTTTCTGACCATTCAAACTTAAAGTCTTTCTGTAGCAACCTCATCATTGGAGTCGCTATCATGGAGAATCCTTTCACAAATCTTCGGTAGTAACTAACTAAGCCCAAAAAGCTTCTAACATTGATTACATTTTTAAGCGATTTCTATTCAACAATAGCAGAGATCTTACTTAGATCAACTTGGATGCCATCACCCAAAATGATATGACCCAAAAACCCTACTTTATGGAGCCAAAACTCACTCTTGCTAAACTTAGCATACAGTTGTTTTTCCAATAAAGTCTGGAACACAGTCCTCAGATGCTACGTATGCTCTGTCTCACCCTTGGAATAAATCAAAATGTCGTCAATGAACACAACGACAAACTTGTCCAAGTATGGCCGAAATATCCTATTCATTAGGTCCATAAATACGACCGGTGCATTCGTCAACCCAAACGGCATGACAAGAAATTCATAATGGCCATCGTTCTGAAAGTTGTCTTAGGCACGTCTGATTCCTTAACTCACAACTGATAGTAGCCGGATCTCAAATCTATCTTAGAGAATACAGTGGCTCCCTTCAGCTGATCGAACAAATCATCGATCCTTGGAAACAGATACCTATTCTTGATAGTTACCTTGTTCAGTTACTGATAATCTATACATAGCCTCATCGAACCATCTTTCTTCTTTACGAATAATACGGAAGCACCACAATACGAAAAGCTCGACCGTGCAAAACCTTTATCCGTCAGCTCTTGTAACTATGCTTTTAAATCTTTCAGTTTGGTTGGTGCCATCATGTACGGAGCAATATAAATAAGAGCTGTTCTTGGAACCAATACCAAACTCTATCTCTCTATTAGGAGGTAATTCGAGTAATTCCTCCAGGAACACGTCTGGATACTCATATACTATTGGCACAGACTCAATCTTCAACTTCATTTCCTTAGTGTTTAGTATGAAAGCAAGGTAGGCTTCATAGCCTTTTCTCACATATCTTTGAGCAACTATTGATGTAATTACAATTGGCGGTGTACCTAATTCTCTTGAATCAACCCGTCACCATCTGGGCACTTCAATACAATATAGTTGCTACCATAGTTTACAATTACATCATGTAAGGCTAACCAATCCATACTAAGTATTACATCAAACTCATCAAATAGTAATAGCATAGAGTTAGCCAGAAAACAATGACCCTGAATCGTCAAAGGACAATTCTTACAGACTTTATCAACCAGGACTCACTTGCCTAATGGGTTCGACACTCTGATAAATTCCATAGGTTCAATAAATATATTCATATTAGACACCAATATCATGCAAATGTATGAATGCGTCAATCCCGGATCAATTAAGGCAACAACACAAGTATTAAAAAGAGAAAAGGTACCTGTGATGACGTCAAGAGCAAAAGCTTCCTCTCAAGCGCGTATTGCATACGTTCTTGTCAGGGCTTGAGCCTCTGATTTTGCAATGTCTTTGACCGTAACTCGACTGCCACTTACACTTCCAGGATATCTCGGAGATCTACCTCGTAGAATAGGAGCACTCGACTTCGGGGCTAATTTCACCTCTTGATCAGTTCACTCTGGGCAGTCTCTGAGGAAGCAGTCAAGAGAACCACATCTGTATCACGCACCGCTCTTCATTCGGCACTCTCCAAAGTGAAATTTGTTACAACTTTTACACTTCGACTTCTGGTCATCTACACTTCCCACACTAGTCACTATCGGGGAAGAAGACTTTTGGTTACGTCGTTTGGAGCTTCTCGCTCTACCCGAATATACTACCAATGAAATAGAGCGTTGGCTAAATCCTTTTGTGCAACACATGCAGAATCTCAAGTCACGTAAGCCATGGTATATCCATCGAATTTCCCTTTTTGACTTCAACCGGGACATTTAATATCATGTCTTTATTATTAACACATTTCATGGATTTTCATACCATCATTATAACCAATTTTCATACATTCATAATACATGTAATTAAGCATATTAAGAGTTTACTTTAAGTTATTCGAACTTACTTGGTACTCATTTCGATTTCGCGTTTCGGTTATTCCAAAACCTTTCATTTTCCTCTATCGACCTCCGGAATTTGTTCCTCGGGATCTATAACAATAAAAATGAATTACCAATACCTCACATTATTCTTTTCGAGCCTAAATCTCACCCCAAGACAAAATAACCGTTTTGCCCCTAACCTTTCACATTATTTACGATTTAGTCCCTAGGCTTGTATGATGAAATGCATGAAATTTCTACATTATCCAAGCCTAGCTGAATGTTTTTCCCTCTTATGGCAGCCCACATTTTCCATTATTTCACATTTTTCTACCCACTTTTTGCAACTTTTACAATCTTGTCCTTTAAGCCATTTCCATGAAAAACCACTTAGTAAAAGTTATTTACCATCCTTTAAACTCTTATATTCCTCCATAAAACATCAAAATACAAGTATCTCATTCATGGGTAGTTTTATAAACATGAACCCTAGCATGAATATGGGTAGAAATGAAGAGAGTAGGCTATCGGGATTTCAAAAATACGAAGAACATTAAAAACGGGGCTAGGGAGCACTTACTATTGAGCATGAAAATGTTGAAAACCCTAGATATGGAGGCTTGAGAATTTCGGCTGCATGAGGGAGAAGAATGGCTGATTTTTGGCATATTTTTCCCATTTTATTTCATTAATTAGCCAAATGACCAAAATGCCCTTAAGCCCTTTCTTTCAAAATTTATCCATACATACCCATTTTTGTCCAAAAACTTAGAAATTGGAAAAATTGCTCTTTAAAACCTTCTAATTAATAATCTAAAGCAATTTCATACAAATTGCTTCTAGAATCCAAGTTCTGCAATTTATTCAATTTGGTCCTTATTTTCCAATTGGACATCTTACTCATAGAGTTTCTTCATGAAACTTTAACACATGCATATTTTCATATTTTAGACCTCATAGTAATCAAAAAATAAATATTTTGATGTGAGATTTGTGGTCCCAAAACCACTGTTCCGACTAGGCCCTGTTTTGGGATGTTTCATGAGCATCCTATATACATGCACAATTAACCATGTTTCAAGACTTTAAAATCTATCGATGTTAGATGATAATAGGTGTGAGCTCTGCTGATCTGATCGACACACTCTACTTATTCAAAATCTACAGAAAATAATAATAATAATAACTATAAGAAATACTTAATAGGTTCATACATTTCAATTCACTAACTTATCATACACATTTAATAACTAATTGCATATAACCATTCAAGTAATAACCTTATCACAACATGAAACAACAACTTCAAGTTAGTAATAAATAAATATACGGATACTCGAAATTCATATTATGTTCACTTTTATAAAACCACTTAACACTTTGCACTCAATAGTTTTCCGATAGAACTTCGTAAAAGAATCAAATATACAAGTCTAGAAAATAGATAAAACTCGTATAAGCTAATCTAGTACAGAGATATATGTGTCAGGTTACCCGTCCAGGCTAAACTAATGACAACACAGAAGAAATATAGTTTGGCCAGGGCTATGTATACATGCAAGGTTACCAGTCTAGGATAAACATTTAAAAAGACAATAGATTACCAGTCTAGGCTAAATCTGTGTCACATGTATATCCGAGCCCGCAACAAATTCTGGAGCTTGGTCCAGAACAAAAATCATTCAAAAACTTTGTACATAATACTTTTACTCATTCCATCAGAAATATTTCAGAAATTCAATTTATTGCTTTAAAGTCTGATTTCCATATTAGTAATGTATATTTATATAATTAACTAACATCATTTAATAACAAACGGTAACAGTGGGAGATAGTATGAACTTAATTGTTAAGTGATTCAACTATCAGGGACTAACCAATAATTTTCCATTTTCCTTGTACGTCCTCCACTTGTTGAGATTCTTGATCTAAAGTATAGTTTAGTTTAATTAAATTAAATTAACTTAAACCAAATAAACAATGAATTTATGCATTTAAGTCCTTTTAGTCATATTTACAAGTTTACCCCTAAATTTTACCTTTTATATAATTTAGTCCCTAAACTCAAAACTATCAAATTAAACACAACTAAACTTAAATCAAGCTAGATTATTTTCCTATTACTCTTGAACAACCCATACATTTCTCTATTTCACAATATTATCATGAGATTTTACAACTTTAATTATTAAATCCCTAAACATCAAAATCACTAAAATTCACTTTACAAAATAGTCTTATTTAACAACCAAGCTAAATAATCTATCATCAAACTTCAAAAATAGCTCAAACTCATCAATAGTGTGGTAAAAAAATATTAAACAATTTCACAAATTAAACCCTGGGTTAGTAAGATTAAGCTTAAACAATCACAAAAACATAAAAATCATTAAAAACATATGAAAATTACTTACCATGCATGGGAAAGAAAGCTTGATCGAAATTTAGGTTAATTTTATATGGGGGAACCGATTTCAAAGCAAAATGAAGGAGAAAGATGATGATAATGTTGTCATCTTTTATTTTAATTTACTAAATTACCTAATTACAAAATTAACCTCTAAAAATAATTAATATTTCAATAAACCAAAACCACAACCGTCCTCTATCTAATGATATGGTATATTTACCATTTAAGTCCATCAATTCACTTCCCTATAGTCATTTAACACATTTAGTTAATAGCAACTAACTTTTACAGCTTTTATGATTTAGCCATTTTTTACTTAATTAACCAAGTAAACATTAAAATTTCCTAGCCAAAATTTAATTCTACCTTGTAATAACCCTATAAATAATTAATAATTAATAAAACACTGACATACTAGTCAGAATTGTGGTCCCAAAATCACTATTTTCGACACCACTAAAAAACGGGCTGTTACAATTTTCTAGTCAAAAGTTCGCATGTAACGCCCCCACGCCCGAGACCGTCACCGGAGTCGAGTATGAGGTGTTACTAAACTTAATTTAACATTTTAAGAACTTTAGATTATTTGTTTCTACATTCACAGCTTTTTAGCTACTTGCGTTACAGTCACAAGAAAAATCATATCTCGAGTTACGGAAACTCGAAATCAAGATCCGTAAATTTTCCTGAATCTAGACTCATATGGCTATCTACTAATTTTTTTCTAGAATTTTTTTGTTGGGCCAATTAGTACAGTTTATTAGTTAAAGTTACCCCTATTTCAGGGCTTGACTGGTCTGACCTCTGTTACTACGAACCACTTTTCTCTCTGTATAAAATTCATATGAATATGAGGTTTATTTCTCCTGAAACTAGACTCAATAAGGATTCTGAGGATATAAAATAAGCCACCTAATTATATCTGTACAATTTATGGTGAATGTATAAAGTTGGAACAGGGGATTCAGAAACTGCTCTAACCCTGTTTCACTAAAATTCAAATATCTTCTAACATATAATTCTTTTTCCAGTTTAGTTTGTTTCATGTAAAACTAGACATAATAATCTTCAATTTGATATTTAATCCATCACCAAATTCAATTTCTATGATTTTTAGTAAATTTTCAAACTCACATCAGTGTTGCTATAATATTCTGTTTATGGCAAATTTCATCCTTTTTATGAATTTTCATGAACTAGGTAACTTATTAACTTTCCATAACATCAAACATATTCTAAACTAACCATTTCCATAATTTATCATTATCAAGCACTTCCTCAACCATTTCATCACCATACCATAAGATCATTTACACAAAATAAGTATTTTGCTATACATGCCATACTTAAATTTACAAGTCATTTTACCGAAAAGTTCTTCCGGATAGTGTGATGATCCTCCGACCAATCCCAACTCCCGAGCTGGCTTGTCCAAAACTACAATGAGTAAGAAAGAGGAGTAAGCATAAATGCTTAGTAAGTTCATATGCAAATAGCAAGTAACATAACCATATAAGCAAACATAAAACATCATTTGCATAATCATCACCAAGACATTCATATCATATTTTCATTTATCATCTCACCATATTGTTGTTATATCGATTTTTCAACCCGAGGGTTAAGTACATACCTGTCCGAAGTATCCATTTCACATCACTTACCAATACGTCTCTTTTCATCTCAAGTATTCCTTCATTTGAGTAGAACTTTACCCGTTGAACTCATCGGAATATAATTCGGATACGTAGGAAGTTTGCACATAAGTGCCACATATGTAGCCAAGCTACCATGTAACCCGCCCTTAAGCGAACTCAGACTCAACTCAACGAGCTCGGGCGTTCGCATCCATAATGAACTCGGACTCAACTCAACGAGCTCGGATGCCTAGTTACATCTCACGAACTCGGACTCAACTCAACGAGTTCGGACATTCGCATCCATAAGTGAACTCGGACTCAACTCAACGAGTTCGGATGCCCAACCATCCTAGTGACATGTCACTTGTATCCTAATCTATTCCTAAGGTTCAAGCGGGATTTTCCTCGAACACATATCCTTGCTAGTCTTTAGTAGAATGCCGGAACCAATACTCGGTAACAATTATGTTTAACAAGTAATTCACATAATTTGCATTTTATTCGAAATTAACCACAAAGCATATATTTCATGACATATCATATAATTAACATCAATAGCTTAAAAATAACAATTATGTTACATTATTTACACATGAACTTACCTTGGTACCAAAATACAAAGGTTTTGCAATTTAATCCACAATCTTTTCTTTTCCTCGATTGGAGTCGTTTCCACGTCTTTCTTGATCTAAAATAACACATTTAGCTTATTTAATACTCACATTATCAAATTAATCCTTAATTCAAATTTTGACAAAATTACAATTTTACCCCTAAACTTTTGCATATTTACATTTTTGCCCCTAGGCTCGGGATTAAACTTTATTCCTTATTCTTATGTTTTACAACATGCTGATCACTTTTCCCTTCTATAGCAACATCAAATTCTCACTCTAACATGTACTTGTGACTATTAGGTATTTTTGGAGATTAAGCCCCTTTACTCGCTTTTTGCTTAAAATCGAGTAGTACAAGTTGTCTAACATAATTTAAAACATCATATTCTATCATAAAACATCAAAATACACAAATTTCACCTATGGGTATTTTTCCAAATATAAACCCTAGGTTAAATTATTGCTAACATAAGCTTTATCGAGTTATCGGGATCTCAAAAACATAAAAATCATTAAAAGCGGGGCTTGGAATCACTTACTATGAAGCTTGAAAGTTGAAGAAACCCTAGCTATGGAGACATGGAGCATTCGGCAGCAACTAATGGGGAAGATGACTATTTTGTGTCATTTTTCCCATTTTATTTCATTAATTATCCAAATGACCAAAATGCCCTTAATGCCTTTCTTTGAAAATTTTCATGTACAAGCCCATTTTTGTCCAAAATTTTAGAAATTGGTCAAATTGCTATTTAAGACCTCCTAATTAATATTTCAAAGCAATTTCATACTAAAAACTTCTAGAATGCAAGTTTTGCAACTTATTCGATTTAGCCCCTAACTTCAAATTAAGCATTTTATGTATGGAATTTCTTCACAAAATTTTCACACAATCATGCAGTCATATCATAAACCTTAAAATAATTATAAAATAATTATTTCTATCTCAGATTTGTGGTCACGAAACCACTATTCCAATTAGGCCCTAATTCGGGATATTACAACTCTCCCCCCCTTTAAGGATTTTCGTCCTCGAAAATCTTACCAGTAAACAGATGTGGGTATTGATTTCTCATAGTTTCTTTGGATTCCCATGTAGCTTCTTCTACTCCATGCTTTTGCCACAACACCTTCACAAGTGCAATATTTTTATTCCTTAGTTGTTTGACCTCTCGAGCTAAAATCTTAATCGGTTCTTCTTCATAGGTCATATCTGGTTGTAGTTCAATTTCGCCGGTGAAATCACATGTGAAGGATCCGAAGCGATACCGGCGTAACATAGATACGTGGAACACATCATGAATCTTCTCTAATTCGGTGGTAAAGCTAGCCGATATGCTACCGGTCCAACTTTTTCAATTACCTCATCGGCCCAATAAAGCGTGGACTTAATTTGCCCTTCCGTCCAAATCGAGAACCTTTTTCCACGGAGACACCTTTAAAAATACTTTATCACCAACTTGAAATTCAATGTCCTTTCGTTTTAAATCGCATAAGATTTTTGTCTATCAAGCGACTTTCAAACAATTTGAATTACCTTTACTTTTTCTTGATTTCTTTTATTAGATCAACTCCATAAATCTTATTTTCCTTGAGTTCAGTCCAATACAGAGGCGTTCGACACTTACGACCATACAATGCTTCATAAGGTGCCATTTTCAAGCTCGTCTGATAACTATTATTGTAAGCAAATTCTACCAACGGTAAGTATTTTTCCCAACTTCCTTGAAATTCCAATACACAACATCCGAGCATATCTTCAAGAATCGAATTACTCTCTCGATTGTCCATCATCTGTGGATGAAAAGCGAGATCGAAATTTAACTTTGTACCTAACGCGTCTTGCAATTTTTGCCAAAACCGCGAGGTAAACCTTGGATCTCTATCTGAAATGATCGACAATGGTATTCCATGTAGTCTAACAATTTCTCTAACATACAATTCAGCCAACTTGTTAAGAGAATAATCCGTGACGCATCAGGGATAAAATGAGCCGACTTAGTTAGTCTGTCAACTATTACCCGGATGGCATCTTTCTTTCTTGGAGTTAATGGCAATCCACGAAACAAAATCCATAGTAATCCGATCCCATTTCCATTCGGGAACCATAATAGGTGAAGTAATCTCGAAGGCACTTGGTGTTGACTTTCACCTGTTGACAAATCAAGCATTTGGACACAAACTACGATATATCCTTTTTCATTCCATTCCACCAATACATTTTCTTCAAGTTATTATACATTTTCGTACTACCGGATGAATCGAGAAACAAACCACTATGTGCTTCTGTAGGATCTTTTGAATCAATTCCTCATTCTTTGGTACACAAATCCGATCTTTAAACATTAAGCACCCATCGAACCGATTCTGAAATCGACTCTGTATCAACTTCACACCGCTTTCTTTTGGCTTGCGAATCTTGATCATCTTTACGAGCTTCAGAGATCTCTTGTAAAAACATCGGTTTTGCTCTTAACTCTGCTAGAATCGAACCATCATCGACATTTTCAACCGAGTGTTCATAACTCTCAATGCAAACAACAACTTTTCGCTCAAAGCATCGGCTACTACATTCGCTTTTCCGGATGATAATCAATAACAAGCTCGTAATCTTTCAGTAACTCCAACCATCTTCATTTGTCTTAAATTCAAGTCTTTTGTGACATCAAATACTTAAGACTTTTATGGTCGGTATATACCCGGCATTTTTCACCATACAAATAATGTCGCCAAATTTTCAAAGCAAACACCACGCATGACCAATTCTAAATCGTGAGTAGGATAATTCTTCTCATGACGTTTTAATAAGCGCCTCAAGCATAAGCCACCACTTTTCCTTCTTGCATAAGCACACACCCCAAACCATTTAGAGAAGCATCACTATACACCACAAATTCTTTACGATAAAATTTGTACTAACATGGTGCCTCTGTTAATAACTTTTTAATTCTTCAAAACTCTGTGACATTCTTCCGTCCATTCAAATTTAACATCCTTTCGGAGTAGTCTAGTTATAGGAGCAGCAATTATAGAAAATCCATTTACAAACCGTCGATAATACCCGGCTAGCCCCAAGAAACTTCTAACTTGAGTTACATTTTTGGTGGTTTCCAATCAACAATGGCTGAAATTTTACTAGGATCAACCCGTATACCATCACGAAACAATATGACCCAAAAATCCAACTTCCCGGAGCCAAAATTCACTTTTACTAAACTTAGCATACATTTGTTTATCTCTCAAAGTTTGCAAAACTATCCTCAAATGCTCAAGATGCTCTGTCTCATCTTTTGAATAAATTAAAATATCATCTATAAACACCACAACAAATTTGTCCAAGTATGGTCGGAATATGCGATTCATTAAATCCATAAACACAGCAGGAGCATTTGTCAACCCAAATGGCATAACTAAAATTCATAATAACCGTACCTTGTTCTAAAAGCAGTTTTAGGCACATCCGACTCTTTTACCCGCAATTGATAATATCCAGATCTCAAATCAATCTTTGAAAACCATGTCGCTCCTTTTAGGTGATCAAACAAATCATCAATTCTTGGCAATGGATACTTGTTTTTGATTGTCACCTTGTTTAAGCTGCCGATAATCAACACACAATCTCATAGAACCATCCTTCTTTTTCACAAATAACACGGGAGCACCCCAAGGTGAAAAACTCGGTCTCACAAAGCCTTTATCAGTCAACTCTTGCAAACTGCGACTTTAATTCCTTCAACACTGCTGGTGCCATTCTCGTATGGAGCAATCGAAATCGGAGTTGTTCCGTGTATCAAATCAATACCAAATTCTACTTTCCCTAGCGGAGGCAAACCCGGCAATTCTTTCCGGAAATACGTCCGCAAATTCACACACAACGCAAGACCGATTCAACTTTCTTTTCAATTTCTTTTGTATTAATTACATACGCCAAATAAGCTTCATAACCCTTTCTTAAATATCTTTGAGCCGACATTGAAGAAATCACACTAGGCAATGCCTCGATTTATCTAATTCAACCCGCATGATGTTTCACCATTTTCACACTTTAATTCTATAACTTTTTCTTTGCAATTTATTTTAGCATCATGCGGTGTTAACCAATCCATGCCCAAAATAACATCAAACTCATCAAATGGCAACAACATCAAGTCGGCGGAAAGTAATGATCCCGAATCATTAAAGGACATTTCTTACATACTTTGTCAACAATCACACATTTGCCTAACGGATTCGACACTCTAATCATAAATTCGTGTTCTCAACGGTATATTCATACTAGACACCAATTTCATGCACACATATGAATGAATAGAACCGGGATCAATCAAAGCAATAACATTAACATTATAGAGAGAAAATGTACCGTAATCACATCAAAGCGAGGAAGCATCTTCGCGTGCTTTAATAGCATAAGTTCTAGCGGAGCCCTTCCTTGAGTCTAACTGGTGCATCTCGGCTACATTCTTACCGCTTGCTTCGCTCCGACTTTTCTTAGATATCTTCCTCTCGAATCCGCCCCACTTGTTTTTGTATTACGAAATTTTTCTTTTTCGACTCTCTCAAGCGCGATCTCTAATAAAATGATCAGGAGAACCACATCGAAAACATTCATTTGCTCTGCCGACGGACCAAAATGATTTCTACCACACATTGGCACTCGGTTTAACAAATCTCGGATTCCCTACACCTGGCTGGGCCAAGTAGTGCGGGACTTAGGACCCACATTTTGCTTCTTATAGTTTCCATATGATTGCCCACTGAAGTTTGAGAACGAGGATTCATATTTCTTGACATTCCAGTTCTTTGTGAGAATGAACCGCTCATCGGTCTTTTCTTCCACTTCTAGTCTCGATCTACGCTTTTTCTTCTCTTTAAGTAATTCTTCAGCCTTACAAGCTCGATCAACCAATACTACCATTTCTTTTAATTCAAGAATGCCAACAAATACTTTGATGTCTTCATTGAGCCCGTCTTCAAATCGTCGGCACATCTTGGCCTCTGTAGGAACATACTCTACGGCATATTTACTTAATCGAACAAACTCTCTTTCATATTCTCAGAATCAGTCATATTACCTTGCTTCAGATTCAAGAAATTCTTTACGCTTCGATCCATAAATCTTTCACTAATATATTTCTTCCGAAACTCTTCTTGAAAGAATTCCCATGTTACTCTCTCTTTCAAGTACCACCAGAAATCAAAGTCTTCCACCAATTGTAATTGAATCCTCAACAAAGATATAGCGCATTTCAAACATTCTTCAGTGTACAAGATAATTCATCAAATACCCGAATAGAATTTTCAAGCCAAAACTCGCTTTCTCGGCATCATCATCAATATTTGCTTTAAATTCTTGGCCCCTTGCTTCATGGATTACATCAACTGGATTTCTATGAAATTTCATCAGATCCATACCTTGAGGCATCCGGAGTACAAGTTGAGGAATTGGGGAGGTGGGGAGGTTGTACATTTGGGTTCGCACGAACGAACTCAGTGTACCATGCACTCATCATTTGGAGAAAGGCTTCCCGACCCCCTTTCTCCTCCTCCCGACCAACGATAGGAGGTGGATTTTCGATCACGCTGCTGCTCCTTCACCAGAGTGGCGCATTACTCTCTACTTCATCTACCACATTTGGATCGGGATCCATTTACTATAAAAAAATTATTTAAAAAGGTCGGAAGTCGTCACACTATCACAATTTATACATATGGCATGTATAGCAAAATTCGTGCATACAACACGTAGTTCGAGAACCGACTAAACCTGCTCTGATACCACTAAATGTAACGCCCCCACGCCCGAGACCGTCACCGGAGTCGAGTATGAGGTGTTACTAAACTTAATTTAACATTTTAAGAACTTTAGATTATTTGTTTCTACATTCATGACTTTTTAGCTACTTGCATTATGATCACAAGAAAAATCATATCTCGAGTTACTGAAACTCAAATCAAGATCCATAAATTTTCCCTGAATCTGGACTTATATGCCTATCTACTAATTTTTTTCTAGAATTTTTTTGTTGGGCCAATTAGTACAGTTTATTAGTTAAAGTTACCTCTGTTTACTACAAACCCCTTTTCTCTCTGTATAAAATTCATATGAATATGAGGTTTATTTCTCCTGAAACTAGACTCAATAAGGATTCTGAGGATATAAAATAAGCCACCTAATTATATCTGTACAATTTATGGTGAATGTATAAAGTTGGAACAGGGGATTCAGAAACTGCTCTGACCCTGTTTCACTAAAATTCAAATATCTTCTAACATATAATTCTTTTTACAGTTTAGTTTGTTTCATGTGAAACTAGACATAATAAGATTCAATTTGATATTTAATCCATCACCAAATTCAATTTCTATGATTTTTAGTAAATTTTCAAACTCACATCAGTGTTGCTGTAATATTCTGTTTATGGCAAATTTCATCCTTTTTATGAATTTTCATGAACTAGGTAACTTATTAACTTTCCATAACATCAAACATATTCTAAACTAACCATTTCCATAATTTATCATTATCAAGCACTTCCTCAACCATTTCATCACCATACCATAAGATCATTTACACAAAATAAGTATTTTGCTATACATGCCATACTTAAATTTACAAGCCATTTTACCGAAAAGTTCTTCTTAGGATAGTGTGATCGATCCTCCGACCAATCCCGACTCTCTGAGCTGGCTTGTCCAAAACTACAATGAGTAAGAAAGAGGAGTAAGCATAAATGCTTAGTAAGTTCACATGCAAATAGCAAGTAACATAACCATATAAGCAAACATAAAACATCATTTGCATAATCATCACCAAGACATTCATATCATATTTTCATTTATCATCTCACCATATTGTTGTTATATCGATTTTTCAACCCGAGGGTTAAGTACATACCTGTCCGAAGTATCCATTTCACATCACTTACCAATACGTCTCTTTTCATCTCAAGTATTCCTTCATTTGAGTAGAACTTTACCCGTTGAACTCATCGGAATATAATTCGGATACGTAGGAAGTTTGCACATAAATGCCACATATGTAGCCAAGCTACCATGTAACCCGCCCTTAAGCGAACTCGGACTCAACTCAACGAGCTCGGATGCCTAGTTACATCTCACGAACTCGGGCTCAACTCAACGAGTTCGGACATTCGCATCCATAAGTGAACTCAGACTCAACTCAACGAGTTCGGATGCCCAACCATCCTAGTGACATGTCACTTGTATCCTAATCTATTCCTAAGGTTCAAACGGGATTTTCCTCGAACACATATCCTTGCTGCTCTCCGTAGAATGCGGAACCAATACTCTGTAACAATTATGTTTAACAAGTAATTCACATAATTTGCATTTTATTCGAAATTAACCACAAAGCATATATTTCATGACATATCATATAATTAACATCAATAGCTTAAAAATAACAATTATGTTACATTATTTACACATGAACTTACCTTGGTACCAAAATACAAAGGTTTTGCAATTTAATCCACAATCTTTTCTTTTCCTCGATTGGAGTCGTTTCCACGTCTTTCTTGATCTAAAATAACACATTTAGCTTATTTAATACTCACATTATCAAATTAATCCTTAATTCAAATTTTGACAAAATTACAATTTTACCCCTGAACTTTTGCATATTTACATTTTTGCCCCTAGGCTCGGGATTAAACTTTATTCCTTATTCTTATGTTTTACAACATGCTGATCACTTTTCCCTTCTATGGCAACATCAAATTCTCACTCTAACATGTACTTGTGACTATTAGGTATTTTTACCGATTAAGCCCTTTTACTCGTTTTTGCTTAAAATCGAGTAGTACAAGTTGTCTAACATAATTTAAAACATCATATTCTATCATAAAACATCAAAATACACAAATTTCACCTATGGGTATTTTTCCAAATATAAACCCTAGGTTAAATTATTGCTAACATAAGCTTTATCGAGTTATCCGGATCTCAAAAACATAAAAATCATTAAAAAGCAGGGCTTGGAATCACTTACTATGAAGCTTGAAATTTGAAGAAACCCTAGCTATGGAGACATGGAGCATTCGGCAGCAACTAATGGGGAAGATGACTATTTTGTGTCATTTTTCTCATTTTATTTCATTAATTATCCAAATGACCAAAATGCCCTTAATGCCTTTCTTTGAAAATTTTCATGTACAAGCCCATTTTTGTCCAAAATTTTAGAAATTGGTCAAATTGCTATTTAAGACCTCCTAATTAATATTTCAAAGCAATTTCATACTAAAAACTTCTAGAATGCAAGTTTTGCAACTTATTCGATTTAGCCCCTAACTTCAAATTAAGCATTTTATGTATGGAATTTCTTCACAAAATTTTCACATAATCATGCAATCATATCATAAACCTCAAAATAATTATAAAATAATTATTTCTATCTCGAATTTGTGGTCACGAAACCACTATTCTGATTAGGCCCTAATTCGGGATATTACATCGCACATTTGGCGGCAGTCTCTTTTTCTTAATCCACCCATACACCAAGATCAATAAAATCTAGATTCGATAGAATCTCATTCTTTACTAATATTTCTAACCTTTCTTTGGGTATAAGACCAAACGTTTATGGCATAAATAAGCAAAATTTTCATTTAGCATACTACGCTAAATTCCAGCATGATATGACCAGCTAAGGATTCCACAAAGACATCATCAAGTTTCAATTTAAATAAGCCATCAATAAGACTTCCTGAACCTAATAAAAGTATTATTCTTTACTAATATTTTTAACCTTTCTTTGGGTACAAGACCCAAATGTTTGTGCCACAAGTAAGCAGAATTTTCATTTTGCATACTATGCTTAATTCCAACATGGTATGATCAACAAGTAATGATTCCACAAAGAAATTATCAAGTTTCAATTTATATAAACCATCAATAAGACTTCCTGAACCTAAGAAAAATATTATTCTTAAATAAACTAAAACAATCATGTCCAAACTTAACATTAAACCCAGAAACATCAAGTTTTGAAATAGATATAATGTTCCTAGAAATTGAAGGTACATAAAGAGTCTGAAATAGGTTTAAGTAATAACCAGTATCCAAGATCAAGCAATAAGTCCCTATACCTTCAATCAGAGCCTTTATATAGTTCCCTATATATAAAAAAAAAAAATCTTTAGTTGGGTTTGTGGTTTGGATTGAAATGAATCCTTGCATCATGTTGGATACATGAGTAGTAGCACTGGAATCACACCGCCAAGTATTATTAGGAACTTCAATCAAGTTTGAATCGAAACATACAAAAACATAAAATTTACCTTTCTTTTCATACCAAGCTTTACGTTTTCAAAATTTTTTCTAATAGTGTCCTAATTTATTGCAAAAGTGACCCTTATCCATCATTCATTCCTTTTTCTCACCACTAGAAACATTGATATGTGAGTTTTTCTTCTTAACTTGTTGGTTTCTGCCTAAAGTCCTTTACCAGCTCTTTGATCCACAAGGTTGGTGGAATTACTTATTTTACTAATTAATCTTGCTTCCTTCTGAATTCATTAACTCACTTATCTCTAATAATATTATAGCTAATTTGAAATGACCCATAATTCAAAGGTAGTGAGTTTAATATGAACTGCACTAGAAAAGAGTCATCCACTGCCATCCCCAGGGTCTTTAGCCTTGCTGCGATATTAATTATCTCGATGATATGTTCTTGCATTCCCCTCGAGTCATCATTCTTCGTGGTTGTGAGTTGTGGCATTAAGGTACCAACAAGTGACTTATCCACAAAATAGAAACATTCTTCCACAAACATAATATATTCTTTCACATTTCTAGTTTGTGGAATTGTGATCTTAATGTTGTTGGCAATAGTCATTCGCAAAAACACAACATTCGCTCTGTTTATCATTCCCATCAAAATAATACATAAAAGCAAAACAATACATAAATGATTAAATATTGAATTTAGATATGTGAACAATCTAAGTATATCGTAGTTCTTCTTTGGGTAAATACTACGATATAGTATCATAAATAAATACAAATAACCTTAAAGGACAAATAAATAATTTTAATCAAATATAAACGTTGTCTTTAGACATTCAAATATATATCTAACAAAAATATTAATTTTTCACCATAATTTTCAGTATTCATAGTATAAATAATTTGCCTTTGGAAAAAATTAAAAATTCTAATGAGTCATGAAAGTTAACAATTCACTTTTCCATCATAAATATTTAATGCATTAATTGCATGAAAATTGACAATTTACATACATAATTTAATTGGTATCTATAAAAATTTTCTAATTTAATCACATAACTAACAAATTATATGCATTATATAAATGTCAAACTTAAAATAAATATCATATAAATGTCGCAAGTAACAATTATCAATAATAATAATGAAAAAGAAAAAAAAATTCATTGCCGTTATGCGCCAACCATCAATTTATCCCACAAAGTTTTTTTTTCTCTTTAATCCTTAGGAGTTATCGAAGGTTTTTGCAGATTCAAAAATCATATAATTTTAAATCATCCATCATTCGCGCGCCCATAAAAAAATGAAAACATATATATTATCATGTTCATATACAAACAGTAACAAGAAACGTTAGAAAAAAAATACTCTTAGGATGTTTATTAATTTAACAAGCTTCAAATTAATATGAATCTCTAATCACATATATCCTTTAATCTAAGCTTTTAAATACTATGCAAAATCAAATCCTTAAAATTGTATAAACAATTATATTACGATCTCTAGAATAATATAATTTCATAAGTTTAAGATATACCTGATACATAATTAGAGTTGGTTATTAAATTTGACGAAGAACACTCTATCAATTTGTAGAAACCCAAATTTGCTACCAACCCTTACCCATTAACCCCAAGACTCAAATGTCAAACCCATATCTGGGCCCAATAAGCCCAAAACAAAGACTAAACCTACCCATTACAAAACCCAAACACCCCAAGCTCACCTAAGCTAGCCCAATTACCCAATACCCCTAACCCAAATTACACCCAAGCCCAATACCCTAATCACCCAAACCCTAGCCCCCCACTTGCATCTAACAGGCGCCGAACCTACCCAAACTCAATATTTGAAAACGGTTTTTTTCGGAAAAAGTTCAATAAAAACTACAAAAACCCGTTCGTTTTTTAGCAAATATCACTCCCATTAGCATTAAAACACAAATATTACACCAAATCAAGGGACCAAAATCGAAAGCAAAAATACCTAAGGTGACTATTTTTTTTTTTTTTGTTTCGTTTTTTATTTTTATTTATTTATGAATCTACTCTATTTACACCTCTATATATATAAATATAAAATATAAATAAAGAAAAAAATAATATAAAAGAAAAATAAAAAAAATTAGATTTTTTACCTTTCCGGCCACCGTGCGCCGGCGACGGTCCGGCGATCGGACCGGAGCCCCCCTTGGCCGGAAATCGCCCCGGGTTCTCCTCTCCCCTCTCCACTTTTCTTTTTTTTTTTCTTTCAGCTGCTGCAAATGTTTCTTTTAAAAAAATTTTGACTTTTATAGGGAGTCAAAACGCACCGTTTTGGACCCCCTGGTTTAAATTAAAAAACGACGCCGTTTTGGGCCCCGGGTCGGGTCGACCCGACCCGCTCCATTAGGATCCGCGTGTTTTTGCTCCTAGGGGTTATTTGCGCAATCGGTCCTTCCGCTTTTTTATTAATTTACAATCAAGTTTTAATTTATTTATAAATTGGCCCTAAACTTTGTCGCGCTTTTTAATTTGGTCCCCCGTGCTGCGCAGCGTTTTAATAGCAGGGAATAATTGCTGTTTTAGTCCCCCCACATTTCACGCGTGTTCAAAATAGTCCTTTTTCTTTATATTTATTTCAATTTTACCCCAAAATTGTGTTTTATGTTCGATTTAGTCCTTTTGTTAGTTTACTGTTTTATTTTCAATTTATTTATTTTCATTTTATGTCATTTATTTATTATAATATTATATTTATTATATTTGTGTATTTATTATATGTCTTAATGTATAATCTTTTATATATGTATGCGTATGTAATATACTTATGTATTATATTATATATATAATTTTTTATATACTATATGTATGTGTTTTAATATTATGTTATATACATATATTTTCAATATTATTAATTATATTTTCTTATATATTTCTAGGTATATATTTTATATTGTTCTATGTACATATTTATGTAGTGCTATTAATATTTTATTTATGTTATTAGTATTTCTAATATATATGGTATATGTTCATTGTTATATATTATGTATATATATATATTTTCAATATTATTAGTTTTTTTATATATAATATTCCATGTACATATATTTTCTAATATGATTTTTTATGTATTATCTTATATATATTTTAATGTTATTAGTTAAATATTTTTCTATACTATTTCGTGTATATACTTATATTATCATCATCATTATTATTATTATATACGTATTCATATTATAGTGTTTCAATTACCCATCTTATATTATATTATATTATTAGCTTTACTACCATTAGCATTAGTTTTAGTTTCAATAAATATCATAGCATGCATATATATACTTTATGAAACAAATTACTAGTTATTCTTTAAATAGTATTATCATCTTTTGAAATATATGTATATTATGTTTTTATTATATTTTTAAATGTCATGTTGTGTACACATTATTTCATTTGTTTTATTCCTACTATATTTATTATTAATATTAGTACACATATTTCATTGCATATATATATATATACTTTTTATTAGTATTATTTTTGTATATTGTATTATTCGTTATTATACATGTATATATATATATAGATTTTTAGTATTTATTATAATATTTTTCTTATTATTTATATATGTTCTTTAAAATATCATAGTCTTCATGTATTTTATTGTATATGTATATTGTACGTGTTCATTTTAAATATATTATGTATATATATATATATATATTAGTACTTATATTTAGTATTATTATGTAAACATCTTTCATATGTATATACTTTAACACTAATAGTTATGTATATTTTTATCACTTCATGTATATTTCAAACATTATATGTAGTATATTTCCAACATTATTACTAATTATGCATATATATGCATAAGTATATATTATGTACATACTCTTAATGTCATTTTTTACATATGTATATTCACTGTATTCTCATTGTGTTCTCGTATTTGATACTATTGTTACATTTAATATCGCGTGCATTGTCATTGTTTTTTAATATTATTGCCGTATGTATTATGTGCCTTGATTTATTTCCAACTATTATCTTTCGTTTCCCGCCCATTTTTATACGTTACCTCGTTGTTCATTATTTTAAAATATTTATTCGTGTTTTTATTTATTTCAATAAGCAAGGCAATGTACCGATTTAAATACTATGTCATCGATTTCATCGCTATGTTGGGTGAATATCAAACGACTCGTGTTAAAACGGTATGTCCTTCTCAAAAGAAAACGAAACTTGAAATTTCTCGTGTTTTGATCGGATCACGATCCAATGTTACTTTGAACTTGCAATTTTGAAAATTAAGACAACGCTCGTTTAATAAGATACCAATTTTGGGCGTCGCGAGGGTGCTAATACCTTCCTCGCGCGTAACCGACTCCCGGGCCCTACTTTACTCTGATTTTAACGTAGACTTAAACTCGGCCTTCTTTTGTTTTAAAAACAAATTTATTAGGTGTCCGATCACACCTATAAAAAGGATCGGTGGCGACTCCCCTCTTTATTTTCGTTGTTCAATTTTTATTTTAAAATCAAACTTCAATTTCCAAGCTCTCCATAAATCGCCACAATTAGCGACCGAGACTAAAATTTTTACGTCACTACACAATTAATTTTTCCTTCTTGACCTCTTCTTTAATTATACAAACCCTAAGTAATAAAGATTATAATGTTTAGTGTGTTTTGTGTGTGTAATCTAACTATTAGTACTTTTTTTTAATCACTCAATTATAAAAAAATATAAAATAATTACTCAATTATTTAACTTTTTCATTTTTTTTATCACTAAAAATCATATCATATCTAAATGTTAAGAGTTAAAGTTATTAACATATCAATTTTAAAAACTACCACAGTTAATGAGCTGATGATAAAGAAAACTATAATCTATTCCTTCTGTAATGACTTGATTTTTGTTTTTATATGGCAATTAAGATGTGTTTCCTAAGCAAATGGTCCAATGGCCTCTACTTGCTTTGTGGTCCTTCGGCCGACTACAACAATAATTTGAGTTTGGGGATCTCTTTAGGTTGGCTTAGAGATACCCAAATTTATTATGCCATTTTCACATTGGACAGCCTGCCTTTTGCTTTTGAATATTTGACACCAAAATTTTAGTATATCTCTAACTTTTTGGGTTAGTAACATTTAATTCATGAATTTGGTAATTTATTTTTTAAATTTTATTTTAAATATTTTTATTCAAATTAATTTTTGAATTAAATTTATCAAATAATTTAGTTTTCTAAACATAATTAAGAGGTGATAATGCGATGAGGTTATGTCATATCATCACTTTTTTTTTAAGAATCATATAATTTTTCAAAAAAAAAAAATTTAAAAGTTAAATAAAAGATGAAAATTATAAAAAAATATATAAATTAATTATTGAATTTATATTTTAAAAATCTAAAAATATTCAATATATATTAAAAATTAAGAACTTTAAAATTTTAAAAATAAAAATATTTATTTTTGTGCATTTACGTGTGAATGGGAAAAGAAGAAAAAGAGAATCCAAACTTAGAGACTAATCTAAACCAAAAATAAGTTGAAGGACTAAGTTGAATTTTTATCAAATTTAAAAACTAAATATTACTTTTATCAGTTTTTAGAATGATCAAATTTTGGGTATGGAAGCAGTTTGTAACTTATAAATTAAAAATACCAATTATCAAACATGATTGAACAATGTTTTTCTTTTTTCTTTTTTTTTTCTTTTTTGGAACACAGGAAAAGAAATACATTTTAATTTATTTTATAATGAAACAAATAAAACTAAAAAAACTCGTTCGTAAATTAAGAAACGAAAAAGTAACTATCGTCTTAAGTTTCAAAATGAAAACAATGAGGGCGAATGTTTTTAAGTCTTAGATTTATTATTTAACTTACCTCACTAAAATAAAAAGAATAACCTTACCTTTTACCATGCAAATAGAAGGAGATGAAGAAAAAAATTGGATAATCTTTTACTTTTAAATTTAATTTCTTTTTTGAAAACAAAAAAAAAATGAAAGTAAATTTACGATAGGAATAAAAAATAAGATATTAGAGTTATTAAAATTAAGTAATTTGGGCATTTCATATTTATTTTTCTTACCTTAAAAAAATTGAAAAGCATTTTGACTCAAAATTTTGAAACCTTTTTCTTGGTTGATTAATAACACTTAATAAATTGCAAGCATATCACAGTAAAAATGAGGTAAATTTTTATTTTTTTAATCTATTTACACTTCTGTTTAATTTGCGAGTTTTTATTTTCTAGACCTGTTGAATTTGTTTTTCTTGAATTTTGGATTCTTTTTATTACCTAGTTTGCTTGTTTGTTGTAATTAAACTACAAATCTACTTAAAAATATATATGATCAGGATAGAAGGACCGAAACTTTCCAAAAATGTGTTGTAGTTGTATATTTGGGACGATTTGGTGCTTGTAGGTTGTTGTCAAATTGGTATTATTTAGAAACAGTATGTCATGTCATAATAAGTTTTGGTCGTCACGAAGAGATCAAGTCTTTATGTCACGCCACAACGTCGAGTAATGATTGTTGCAATGAGGTCAAGTCAGTATGTGATGCCATAACGAGGAACTTCCGACATTGCAACATCAACTCCAAGCTTTGAAAACATTACAAATTGGTCCTAATTTAACCTCGGGTTAGCTATAGAGCTTTCGTAAGCTCGTATAATACCCGGAAATTAATGCTTATCATTTTATATGCCTAATATACTTATATTTAAATGTTTAATGTTGTAATTGAATTGTGATTTGATCATAGATACTCCGGCAACAAATATGATACTTTGTTATAATATCAATCACATCACTAGCTTAATGATGTGGGTTTCAAGTTTAGATCCGAGGTTTGATCTCTTTATTTGCAAAATTGCGATTGCTTATAATTGGATTTAATTCTAATTAACTTGTTTTCCAAGTTTTAAAAAAAATTATACAATAATAATAGTGTTTTAATTTTAAGATATATATTTTATTTTTTCAAATATGATTACGTGTAATTTTATGAATCTTGTTTAAACAATCTCACAATTTTATTTATGAGGGACAATTTTTATACATTTTGACGTATATACTATTTTTTTAAGTATTATTGATAATTTTTATAATAATTAATATTTTTTAAAATTTAAAATTATATAATTATATAATTACTTTATACCATCAAACATCACATGTAAAAAAAAAAGTAAAATTCTTTGTAATTATAAGAATCATATTTACCCAATTATTCTATAGTTTCAAAATGCACCCTTATTATTTGGAATTTTGAATTTTCAACAAAACTGATAAAAAATATTTTTTTACAAATATAAATAAATAAACAAAAGAATATAAATTATATGAATGAAAAATACAAAATCAGCACATCAACCCACCAACTGTACTCACTTTCCTCTTTATGCATCCACATCTATAGCTGCCAAACTAAACAGGAAGGTTATTAAAAATTTGCGTGAAACATCTTAGGTTTGGGGTAAATAATATGCATTTCAAAACAAGCCCCGTTTAGCTTTATTAAAGGAGTTGATATATTCTTTTTTGTCTAAAATAAATATTATATATATTTTTAAAATCGCTTTTTAATCTTAATACTAATAAATATATTATCTTGAAATTTAAAAATTTTAGCTATCACTATGTTCTCTATAAAATATATTCCTTTCCTTGGTCATGAAAACTTTTTAAACATAATTTCCAGTCCATCGTTTTATTTTTATAAAACAAAGATATAAAGAAGAACAAAAGGAATCAAATCATCAAATATATAGCAAAAAAAACTCGAATCTCATGTCATTTTGCCTGTAATTTCAAAAACTCTGGCTTAATGGTATATACTATCGTGAATGAACATCGCAAAAACTTCAAATAGAAATATATAGAAACCTTATATTTCCTCTGCCTTTCACTGCCATAGATAGCATTATATACCATACAATTCGCTCCTATACACATACATGTAACCTCAAAAGATTCTAAGAATGAAAAAGATAGCAAAGGGCAAAATCTTGCAACTAAACCAACAATATAATATAATATATATTATTGTCAAGAGACAGCAACCCCAATTGCGTCTGTGTTGGCATTCGATAAACAAAACCTGGAAGGCTTGGGCAGGAAATTTCTCCTCCTTTGCATGTCATGGGCGGATGGTCTAAGGATTTGGATTAGAAAAGGGTTGATGAGATTTGCTTTGGGTATTTTCCAGTGGGTGGGTGACACACGAACCAGCTTGGTGCGACCAGGCGGCAGCCTGTTGAAATTCCTATGCAGGCTACACCTGAAGGATCCAGGATGTGAGGTTGGGGCACATAGGCATCTACGCCCTTCTGACTTGGACTTCCATGATGATGCATGTTTTGAGGCCATGAGAATGGTTCAAAAAAGCTTTTATCAAACCGGGAATAACTCTTCTTTGTGTGGGTAACCAATTCCTAGCTTCAGAATGTCGCGGTTTTATAGCTTTGAAAAGAAAAAAAGTTGTCTTGGCGCTTTGTATTAATAAATGATTTTAAGAATAAAAATTCAACAACTTCAGTCTATATATATAATAAACCATATCACATTTTTAAAGAAGAATCTAAAAATAATCTCAAACCTGGATGAAAGAAATGGAAAAAGAATAAAGCCGAGTCACAATTACATCAATGATTTATTTTATTTCCCTTTCAAGGTGCGGAATCAGGGAGTGGGGCGAAATCTGTGACGTCTGTCTAGTCAGTGGTGACTCTTAAATGCATGCATGTGGATCAACCCACAATTTTCTTTTCTTTTCTTTGAATTGTTAACTGATCTGAACTCAACTATTTAATGTAAATGAAATACATTTTCCTTCATTAGGTAAATATTAATCTGATAAAATCAAAGATTAATTGTACAAACTCTACACAAGCATGCTGGACCCAGTTCAACTTGGCACTAATTTACAATTTTAGTAAATAAAAGTAATTTAAAATTATATTTATGTTATGAATATTTTATTATTAAGTGAATCTTTATCAAAATCTAGATAAATTTTGATATACTTTAAATTTTAATAGTCATTATAAGAAGAGTTCTATTTTATTTATATTTCTTATGTCTATAAATATAGACTTTGGAGGAGCTTTGTATAATTCCCATTGATCGATAAAATATGTCCTCTTTGCTCTCCTATTCTCTTTATTCTTTACTTTCTGTCTATTTATTTTATAACAGGTTATCAATATGATTCTATTTTATTTTATAATACAATCACTTCAAATCTGCTACTCAAGTTGTTGTCGACTGTCTTCTAAAGCTATTGCAAGTTCAGAAACAAGTTCGGGTTGACGCCACTAGCGAGCTAGATAAGTCACTCGAGACTCGTATGAAATTGGAGAGGAAATTAACCTTACAAGAACAAAGGTTCATTCAAATAAAATGGCAAAAGTCTTTTACATCAGAAATTTGGAAACTATTTATAGCCTAATATAGGATAGCCGAATGGACAAAATGACTAGCCTAAGAACTAAGTAATTCGGCTATGAATGTTCTAGAATAATCTAGAATATATTAATTGATAAACTAAGTCTATATTCGGCTGAATGTAACTCCAATGGGCAGCTTCATGATTAAGGAAAATCAACTTGAATGATGATAAATGTATGGCAGCTCAATGGTTTGTCTAAATTCGGTTATGGGATGAATGGGGCATTCAATAAGTGCCTCTTGGCCGAATAGACACCTAGGGAAGTCAATTGATCAGCAAACAAATTCATGTATCAAGATGTTAATGCATCCTCCCATTCGTTGTAACTTGCTGTCCATGCATCTACATTAAACTTCATTCATGAATTTAACTTGGGAATTAATTAGGTAGCTAATCATTGGCCGAATAGGTGTTTAGGGAAGCCAACAATCAGTTCAAAATGCATGTAACAAGTCATTCATAAATCCTCCTTGGCCTTGAACCTGGACGTACATGAATCTTTCCAAACATTGAACCAAGCCGTACATGCACCTAGCTTAAAATGCTCTTTCACATTCGACTGCACCTACAAAATTCATGAACACATTAAATCAAATGCATATTTAGCTGAACATAATTAAAACAAAAACTAGACAACTTAAATAACAAATTAAACTAAATTGGACAATTAATTTTAGACTAGCTAACACATTAAATTCGGCTGGCTCAAATAAGTGAAAACAATTTAAGGAGCTAACTTGAGCTGGAATATTCGGTCATGAGCTGTAATAAAGTAAATAAAATAAAACTAACATGTAATTTATTTAATGATTAAAAAGATGAGCTGAAATGAAACTGAATTGAGCTCAAACAAGCTGAGATAAGCTCAAGTGAGCTAATTGGAGCTGAGTTGAGCTCAGGGAGCTAGAGAGGAGCTGAGTTCGGCTTGCACAAGGGTGCAAGGGTTCTTTAGGGAGTTGGTCCGAACTTTCTCATTGACATGGAGCGTTGATTCATCCCAAAGTCGAGCAAATAAAGCTGAAACAGCTTCTTGAAATTGCCTAGTTCGTGCTCAGCTCATTGGGCTTTTTGAAAGCTCGATGAGGTCTTGGTTCGAAGTTGTTGAACACCCGGACGTGCTCACATCAGATGCGTTCAATCAATAATTCCTGTAAACCATTATGCACATAAATAACAAGCTTTTATAAAAGCTTTTCAAACTCAATCAATAAAAGACTAGGATATAAACTCATCAGTTTTAGTAATATGAATTGTCTTAATTGCATAATCTGAAATTAATTATTTAAACAAGCAATCCTGCAAACGATAGGTTGCAAGTTGATAACACATATGTGATTATTTTGTAGATGAATCTATTAAAATCATATAATATCAAAATCATCCACATGGTGAATGAATGGGTCTATATTCATTTAAAAAATGCAAGACACTAAATCTCAACTTTAGCTAGTGAGTTTCTAATAATTAATTTTCATTGAGAACAATCAACAAATGAGAATTCTTTAAATTAAAGAATCTTCTAGTTTTTTAATGAATGTCCATATGAATTCTCAATTGATTTTCGCATCATATATGATCTAGGATGGTCTAGCTAGTCATGCCAAGTACAAAATGCATTTGTATCAGTAAACCTTTGGTTTACTTTTAACATGCATTTCAATTGTACTAATAATGACAAATTGATAATCTTACTATCATTCTTTTTACTTTGTATCTACATATAAGTACTATTGTGACATTTACTACTAGAAATGTGTAAATCAATGTGATGCTTATAATGTCACTAAGTCAACATAATAAATATAATTTCCAAACAATTATATGAAATATTCGCTTTAGGGAATATGACGTTAAAGATCTTCAGGGATATTTTACTATGATTTATTTATTATATCATGTTTATTATAATTGGAGACTAATCATGACAACATGAATAGATAGATCCTGATTTGAAATTCACGTATGTTTGCGATGGTGATTATGAAATAAAGAATCAATAAAAGCGTTTAGATCTGTCCTACTAGATTTGTTACATTCCCCGAAGTGAATGCAAACATAAAGAAAATAAAAAAAATATAATCATGAACCACTAAAAGTGAGAACATAGTAATAAATAAAAGAACAATGAGAGTTCTCAATATAACTCTTCAAAGGGTAAAGATAACTTATGTTATCAATGTGATACGAAAGATTATTGGTCAAATATGTAGCGTATGCCCAAATATTTTGTTTCTGTTAATATTCTTTGAGGAAGGATATGAGAATATAGTAATGAATTCTATCATTATAGATAGAAAATATTTATCTTATTTGGTACTGAATAAACAAATATTATTTCAATATTTGATAGTATAAAATTAGTTGAAAGCTCCACAAGAGCTAATATATCAATGTCTAAAAAGAAAAAAAATTTGTGATGGTTAATGCATTAGTTTTAAAAGATATCCATTATAATGGATATCATATTGAGATTTTGAATGAAGAAAAGATTATATTTCATATGAATTACTATTTTTATAAATATCTAAAGTTCGTTATGGTTGGATGCACCTGAAGTTGCAAGTTTTTTTTTTTTTTGGACATTTGAAAATTTTGGCATATTCCCTAAAGTGAATATTTCATATAATTGTTTGGAAATTATATTTATTTTGTTGACTTAGTGACATTATAAACATCACATTGATTTACACATTTCCAGTAGTAAATGTCACAATAGTACTTATATGTAGATACAAAGTAAAAAGAATGACAGTAAGATTATCAATTTGTCATTATTAGTACAATTGAAATGCATATTAAAAGTAAACCAGAAGTTTACTGATACTATAACGCCCCCTTACCCGAGACCATCGTTGGAGTCGAGTATGAGACATTACTAAACTTATTTTAGCATTTAAACAAGTTCAAACAATTTATTTTAGAATTTCTAGACAAGTTGGCTAACTGCGTCATAGTCGCTAAAAAAATCATATCTCGAGTTAAAAAACTCAAAATTCAATTCTGTAATTTTTTCCTAAAACTAGACTCTATATCTACTTACTAATTTTTTTCTAGAATTTTTGGCTAGGCCAATTAGTATAGTTTATTAGTTAAAGTCTCCCTTGTTTCAGGGTTCGGCTACTCTGACCCCTGTATATTAAAAATCAGATATCTCCCCGTACAGAGTTTCAATGACTATGCCGTTTGTTTCTAATAAAACTAGACTCAATAATAATTTCATACATGTAAGGTAAAACTCCTAATTTTTGTTGTACAATTTATGGTAAATTTTTAAAGTCAGAACAGGGAATTCAGAAATAGCTCTGACCCTGTTTCACCAAAACATAAATATCTCATAAAATACAACTCTTTTACTTATTTTGTTTCTTTCACATGAAATTATATTCATTAAGCTTCAATTACTTTTTTTTATTCATCATCTAATTCTATCTCTACTATTTTTAGTGATTTTTCAAACTCACATCACTGCTGCTGACTGATTTTGTTTTGTGGCCAATTTTACCTTTCCAAGGATTTTCATGGTTTAGTTAAGACATAAAGCATACATGTTATTATATATAAACTTGATTAGTCATTCCAATAGCTCATCATTCTCAAACATTTCCATTCCATCCATGAGCCATATCGTAAGATTACACACACAAAATGATTTGGAATGCTATACATGCCATATTTCCAAAAATTACAAGTCATTATACCGCAATTGTCTAGTGATAGTGTGAACGTGCCTCCGACTGTCCCGATCTCCAAATTGACTTGTCAAAACTATAAAGAATGTAAAGGAGGGAGTAAGCATAGATGCTTAGTAAGTCCAAATGCAAATAACAAATAACTTAACAAAGCAACTATACCAACCAACATTAGTATAATATCACCAAAACGTATATCACATTTCTATTCATCATTCATCATCTTATCATATTACTGTTGTCATAACCAGTCTCAACCCGAGGGTTAAGTACATACCTGTCCAAAGTGCCCATTCTACAACACTTACCAATACGTCACTTGCATCTTGAGTATTCTTCCATTTTACTAGAATTTTTCCCGTTGAACACATCGGAATATAATTCGATACATGGAAAGTTAGCACGTAAGTGTCACATATGTAGCCAAGCTACCATGTAACCCGCCCATAAGTGAACTCGAACTCAACTCAATGATCTCGGGCGTTCGCATCCATAAGTGAACTCGGACTCAACTCAACGAGCTCAGATGCCTAGTTACATCTCACGAACTCGGACTCAACTCAACGAGTTCGGATATTTGCATCCATAAGTGAACTCGGACTCGACTCAACGAGCTCGGATGCCCAAGTATCCTAATCTATTCCTAAGGTTCAATGGGACTTTCCTTGTTCGTACTCCTTTACCATTCTCCTTGGAATACCAGTGATGATACTTCGGTAGTTTTTCACATTTTTCACATAATTCATAATTTTTTTTTTGCATATTGTCCAACAATTACCACAAAGCATAGAATCGCATAATAACAATCATAATATTGTATAAATAGCATTAAATGATTTAAAATAACAGTTATATTATAATATTTACATGAACTTACCTCAGTACAATATGTTAGAAATCAAGCCTATTCCTCGAAAACTTTATTTTTCCCTCGATCACGACTTGAATCTTGTTTCTCTTTATCTATAATAACAAATTTAGCTTATTTAATACTCACATTTATTAAAACATTCCTTGACTCAAATTTTGGCAAAATTACATTTTTGCCCCTAAACTTTTGCATATTTACACTTTTACCCCAAAGCTCGGAAATTAAACTTCATCCTATTTTATTATGTTTTATGACATGCTGATCATTTTTCCCTTCTATACCAACATCAAATTCACACTCTATCATGTATTTATGAACATTAGGTATTTTTACCGATTTTGTCGTTTTACTCGTTTTTACGTAAAATCGCTTAGCAAAAGTTGTTTAACACAATCTCAAACTTCATATTATACCATTAAACATAAAAATAAACACATTTCACCTATGGGTATTTTTCCAAATATAAACCCTAGATTAAATTATTGGTAGAAATAGGTAAACCGAGCTACGAGGATTTCAAAAATGTAAAGAACATTAAAAACGGGCTTAGAAATCACTTACAATCAAGGCTTAAAAATGTTGAAACCCTAGCTATGGTGGAGATCAAAATTCGACAGCAACTTATGGAGAAGATCATTTTTGTGTTATTTTTCCCATTTTATTTCATTTAATATCCAAATGACCAAAATGCCCTTCCTTACTAAACTTTCAAAAATTCCATCAATATCCAATTTTTGTCCATAAACTTAGAAATTGATCAAATTGCTATTTAATACCTCCTAATTAATATTCCAAAGCAATTTCATACTAAAAACTTCTAGAATGCAAGTTTTGCAACTTATTCAATTTAGTCCCTAATTTCAAATTAAGCACTTTATACATAGAATTTCTTCACGAAATTTTCACACAATCATGCAATCATATCATAGACCTCAAAATAATCATAAAATAATTATTTCTATCTCAAAATTGTGGTCCCAAAACCACTATTCTGATTAGGCCCTAATTCGGGATATGACAGATACAAATGCATTTACTACTTGGCGTGACTAGCTAGACCATCCTGGATCATATATGATGTGAAAATTAATTGAGAATTCATATGGACATTCATTAAAAAACTAGAAGATTCTTTAATTTAAAGAATTCTCATTTATTGATTGTTCTCAAAGAAAATTAATTATTAGAAACTCACTAGCTAAAGTTGAGATTTAGTGTCTTGCTTTTTTTAAAATGAATATAGACCCATTCATTCACCATGTGGATGATTTTGATATTATATGATTTTGATAGATTCATCTACAAGATAATCACATATGTGTTATCAACTTGCAACCTATCGTTTGCAGGATTGCTTGTTTAAATAATTAATTCAGATTATGCAATTAAGACAATTCATATTGCTAAAGCTGATGAGTTTATATCCTAGTCTTTTATTGATTGAGTTTGAAAAGCTTTTATAAAAGCTTGTTATTTATGTGCATAATAGTTTAGAGGAATTATTGATTGAACGCATCTGATGTAAGCACGTCCGGGTGTTCAACAACTTCGAACCAAGACCCCATTGAGCTTCCAAAAGGCCCAATGTCCCGAGCACGAGCTAGGCAATTTCAAGAAGCTGTTTCAGCTTTATTTGCTCGACTTTGGGATGAATCAGTGCTCCATGTCAATGAGAAAGTTTAAACCAGCTCCCTAAAGAACCCTTGCACCCTTGTGCAAGCCGAACTCAGCTCCTCTCTAGCTCCCTAAGCTCAACTCAGCTCCAATCAACTCACTTGAGCTTATTTCAGTTTGTTTGAGCTCAATTCAGTTTTATTTCAGTTCATCTTTTTAATCATTAAATAAATTACGTGTTAGTCTTATTTTATTTACTTTATTACAGCTCATGACCGAATATTCCAGCTCAAGTTAGCTCTTTAAATCTTTTTCACTTATTTAAGCTAGCCGAATTTAATGTGTTAGCTAGTCTAAAATTAATTGTGTCCAATTTAGTTTAATTTGTTATTTAAGCTGTCTAGTTGTTATTTTAATTATGTTCAGCTGAATATGCATTTGATTTAATGTGTTCATGAATTTTGTAGGTGCAGCCGAATGTGAAAGAGCATTTTAAGCTAGGTGCATATACGGTTTGGTTCAATGTTTGGAAAGATTCATGTACGTCTAGGTTCAAGGCCAAGAAGGATTCATGAATGACTTGTTACATGCATTTTCAACTGATTGTTGGCTTCCCTAAACACCTATTCGGCCATGGATTAGCTACCTAATTAATTCCCAAGTTAAATTCATGAATGAAGTTTAATATAGATGCATGGACAGCAAGTTACAACGAATTGTTTGCTAATCAATTGACTTCCCTAGGTGTCTATTCGGCCGAAAGGCACTTATTGAATGCCCCATTCATCCCATAACTGAATTTAGACAAGCCATTGAGCTGCCATACATTCATCATCATTCAAGTTGATTTTCCTTAATCATGAAGCTGCCCATTGGAGTTACATTCAGCCGAATATAGACTTAGTTTATCAATTAATATTTTCTAGATTATTCTAGCACATTCATAGTCGAATTACTTAGTTTTTAAGCTAGTCATTTTTTCCATTCGGCTATCCCTTATTAGGCTATAAATAGTTTACAAATTTCTGATGTAAAAGACTTTTGCCATTTTATTTGAATGAACCTTTGTTCTTGTGAGGTTCATTTCCTCTCCAATTTCATACAAGTCTCGAGTGACTTATCTAGCTCACTAGTGGCGTCAACCCGAACTTGTTTCTGAACTTATCACCAAGCATTGGTGTGGCGTTCAACTATCCTTCTACCATCCATCTTTATCACCTTAAACAATATAGGAACCGGGGTGACACTCTTCATAGTGTTGAATCACTCCTGAAGTTTATGTCCATTTTTCCATCCCCATATTATTTCTTTACCAAACTATTCACTTAATCGAGCCATCCAAATATTTTCTACCTTTGTTTCTCTTAGTCGAACCTAGCTCATCCAAATAGACACTTTTGACCCCTATTCCATTAACATTCAGCCTTCTAAGCCATTTTAAACAATTCGATAATTTGTGAACGACCCTTCACGTAGACGATTGGGCAAACTACGTGAACTCGACTCAATCACCCGAGCCTGATCATATCAGCATCTGATTAATATCCTAACCATTACTTGTGAGAACTAAACTTCCTATTTCAACATGAGATTATGTTGATTTACGTGTTATCTGTATCAAGCCAATAAGTTATAAATACTCCCGATTACAATTGGTTTTTGGTTAAGAGCTAAATATTTCCCTATGTGCGTGTATGTTCCAATTGCTCCACCACAAAGTACAAAGATGAATGGGTCCTCAAAGAAAATTAGAAATATATATTAATTATGAGTTCCCTTGTATTATTAGATGTTTTGAATATTTTGGAGATTCAATTATGATATGATTTGTGATTATTATTTTGATTTGATAGTTTTCCCAATATTAGGGGGGAGAAAAATAATAACTGAATGAAATCATTGCTTGTAATGAGTTATCATTATCTAGATCCTTATAGAAAGTAATTTGAACAAGAAGTTTAAAAAGGATAACTCACTTTATTACAAGTTAACTGTTAAATGTATTCACAAACTTAATGAGAATAACCAAGTGTTATATATCACCTAATATTTAAATTTGAATCAAAGTCCCAGTAGGACAACCAGTTAGAATAAATGATGAAAATTCTTCTTAATGGTCATATAGTGGAGACAGGTGCTCTAGAAGAGACCCAATGCATAACTAAAACTCTAGAAGAGATTCAGGTACCTGAAACTGAAGATTAAAATAGTGAAAATAAAGAAATCTTGATAAGTTATGTCAATTTGAGAAAATGTGGAACCAATAATAAAAGTAGTCGATAATAATTTTGCATGCAATATTATTGTTGAAACTCCTAAAGAGATCAAAATATATTTCCCCAAAATTTTCCCTCACTAATGACTTTCAAAAGAATGATGATATAAATGCTTAGCAAATACGGTAAAATGATCATTTGAAAAGCTAGTATTCAATATTGACTATCAATTGACATCCAAGGGAGGTGTTATTAATATTTTATTATTAAGTGAATGTCTATCAAGATTTAGATAAGTTTTGATATACTTTAAATTCGAATATTCATTTCATTTATACTTCTTATATCAATAAAATATGCACTCTTTGCTCTTTATAAATTTATTTTATAACAATTTAATCTTAAAATTGGTTTGAAACCCGAACAATTCTACAATCATCCAATGCATTTGACATTTTAGCTTATTTGTTCATGCCAAGCTGATAAATTCCCACCTACATATTTGAAGGAATCTTTAAATTTATAGAGTAATTAATGAATAGTATAACAATGTGCCATATCGATTTTAAGTTTGATGAAAATTAATCCTTTCTAAGATAGACTTAGATTACTTAGCAAAGGATAAAAACATCGTTTGCATTGATTATATATAAAACCCCCCCTGCAATTTTACAATAACCAACAAAAAGATGAAACCAAACAGCTAAGGGCACAACCATGAGACAGATATATGTATCGAACAAAGTCACCCCTTCAAGAAGAGGCTTTCAAATACTAATTAATTAGCCTACAGATAGAAAACATATTGTACAAAATTTTGGAATGTATATATGACCAAATTTAACAACCTATCGACCTTTGTATTGGCCTTCGGATCTACCATCATACTGCTTAGTGTACACACGGTGCCTTCTCTCTCTTGCATAGATTACCCAGAAGATCAATGACAGCATCACAGCAGCCGATACAATTACTAATCCGATGTAGATCCATTGACTGTAGCGCCGCAGATCGGGACAATAATCATGACTGATATCCGTGAACGCATCCCGTACAAATGTGCAGTCTTGCAAGTTAACCAAGAACGGACCATAGCGATACAAACCATAACTCACATTCACTGCTGCCGACATCTGAGTGTAAAATTGAGGGGTCAACCGCCCAGGTGTAGAACAAATCCCAGAGCCCGAAACCTCACATATGTACTTCTTCCAAACCTGTTTGAAACAGATATCAAGTTATTAACTAATTGTGTGTTCTGTGCATATGGTGCATGTTACGTATGTATGGCCAAGAAATTAAAACTTAATATATTTAGAAAAGCTATCCTTATTACCTCTGTGGCATTATGCAAAGTAACTTCACCAAATGCACAGTCTCTGTTTGTGAGATTCGAATGAAATGGATTGCAGAGAACCGGCACCAATGGACCAGATTGATTAAAATATAATGGTGCTAATGCTGGTGGGAAATTTCGGTTGAAAACATTATTGATGACACCATTCACGACATTTACAAGTTGATGAGTGACATTCTTGGATCGTGACAAGGTCTCTTGGGCTGTTGCATTGTCCACACAGGGAAGAATGTCATCCAATGCGCTATGGGCAGTGGGATTCTGGACCCATTGATCCATAGCAACACATGCATCTCCAGCAACACTGAATCACAGGATACAATTTTAAGCCAAGTGCAATAACAGTCTCGAGCTCACATCATCTTAAGCTTATCATCAATAACATGTTTGTAAACCATTATATGGCCGAAAGTTGAAAAACAGATTTGAACAATAAACAAGCATGGAACAAGAGAAATTGAGCAGAACATACTTGTGGAGGAGGTGAAATACTCCGCATAAAATAAATGTACCAGTAACAAGAATCCAGCCAAGGATGACTAGCCTGCATTCATTAATCATACAAGTGATTGATAAAGGAAGTTCAGTTTAGCAACATATGGACCTTCCAGAGTTATACCATTAATTACAGCAGCAAATACATTAATTATACTTCACTTACGTGTAAACCAGGCACTGCAATCCAAGAATGGAGAATACTGCAGCCAGTTACCAAAATAGAAGTATAAAGTTAGATGATATTGAGATAATCCAATTACTAAGAATCATGGAGCAATGATCAGAACAATAATATAACTTACAGAATCCGAGAAATGCCAAAAAGAGCATCACAGCAGCAAGAATGATGAGAGCCAATCTCCTGCATAATTTAGCATAAGATGAGTTCCATGATCAGGTCTGAGATTATTCTAATTTCATCCTAAAAGCTTCAACTTACATTCTGTCTAAGCCATGTTGAATTTTTTCTTTATTATCAGCCGTTTGTTGTGAAAGAGTTGAAGCTGAAGAGTTTATCTTCCTATCGATATCATCAATGCCTTTTTGGACATCTGACGGCAAAATAGCTGAATCCACGCTAATTTTCTTAGCTGCAGAAAGATAATCTGACACATTCCTGAGGTTTTCAGCAGTGAGATCTGCCTTACTAACCGCATAATCCAGTGTGTCTGTTGTACTGCCATGAAATTTTCCCTGACCAGTGTACAGCACGACACACCCGGCACTGTAATATGAAGTTATATATGGAGTGAGCAATTTTACGGTTATTCAAAACATATATCTCAAAAGTTTAGCACGAAAAGAGTGTTGGTACATTGCAGCAATGGTGAAGAGTATGAGGAAAATAAGGGACAGCGCATAAGCTGTCCGAGAGTAGCCATAAGAATTTAGTTGACAGCAGCAATGACGGATGCATATGATGAACAAGCATAGTGCGAATATCACAAACCAGACTGCAGCAATGACAAAGAAAGGAGCCGCCGTAAAACCCACAGACTGCATTATCAGACATGAAAACTTTATAAGTTTTCTAAGTACCAGCGACTGGCAAGATAATTTGATTAATTGAGATTGACATAACAGAAAAAAGAAAACAGAACTGAATCGATGATCAGGGAAGAACCTAAGGGAAAAACAGGATTACGGAGAATGAAGTGTTCTTAATAAGCATCAAAACCAATTACAAACACATAAAGGTATGAAATTTCTAGGAAAAATCATACGAATATCAAATAAAACTGTGGAAATTAAAGGACTACATACACCAAACACAAGCAAACCAGCCAACAACATATAAAATTCATGATTCCAGGCTGCATGCATCAATTTATCAAAAAAAGTGAACAAGGGAAGAAACTGACAGCCCAGTAGTGTTCATTGCTGATATTCCAGCCACCAGTGTACTTGTGAAAATCATTAAGAGGGTCTCTCCTGTAAGTCCTTTTTTCAGCCAAAATCAAAGACGAGTTGTTGTCTCCTTCACTTCCCTCTGCAAGGTTCCTCCTTTCTATCTTCCTCCATGCTAACACTTCACTCTGCTCTCTCTCCCCAAACACAAAACTTTTACAATACCCTATAAAAAAAATTGATTTCAATAAAAAAAAACCCAGAAATAAAAACCAAAACTTTCATTGAAATAATAAAAATCAGTACCTGAAATACTCAAAGTCTGGACATTTAAAGCTTGAGAACCTGTTTCATGTCCAAAAAGAAACAAAGAAAAAAATAAAAGAAAAAACAATGCATAAGGGTTTGATCTGAAACATAACATTATGTATTTTTATTTTTATTTTTCCTTTCTGTGTTTCTTTGGGGGTTCAATATTCTTAAGAATGTTTTTGAATGTGTACGTGAGAGAGAGAGAGAGAGAGAGAGAGAGAGATAAAAGAGAGTTAATTGCAATATTAAGAGGTTGATGCAATCTATTACATGAAGCTAACCTTACGGTTAGGGAAAAAAATATGATTTATTTATGTTTAATAAAACTTGGTAGGTCCCTTTATATATTGTTTGACCGAAATACCCTTCTAATTAAACTTGAAGGTGAAGCTGTGAAGCCTGAAGTTGCTTTTTCATATTAATTTTCCTTTTATTATAAGTTAATTAAAGGATGCTTTTTGCTGAGTCAGTAGTTTTGCTTTGCTTTTGGGCATTATTTGTATTCTTGAGCAAGTTATCCTATTTTACTCAAAAATAATTAATATATTTGTGCTTTCAAAATATTTGTTGGATGATTTAGTTAATGGAATTACTTGGTTAAGTTTTATTTTGATGAATAATAATAATAATAATAATAATAATAATAATAATTTATGGGTCATCTCGCTACCATACCTTCTAATTCCTATGTTGGTAAATTTCTTTAATATCACTCCTTTGCCCTTTTAACAAAATAAAGAATGTAAAACCATGTTTCTCTTTTTGAAAAATAGACTCTGCACAATCAAAGATATCAAAGTTAATAAAAGGCATTTTAAGTTTTTGACTTTTGAAATAATCTTGTGACATTTTTCAAATTTATTTGAATATATTAAAATTTACCCAACCTAACTACCCATCAATGCCCTACCCATTATAACATTACACATCACCAACAAATATTTACTTGTTTACCTCTTTAAAATATATTTTTATAACGAAAGGATTAGTCATTATTTTACCTAATTACTTGTTTATTTCTTTAAAACATACTTGTAGCAAAAGAAATATATACATATATATATATATTTGTAAAGACAAACAAGAAAAGCATGTGCTGATTAAATTTGTTAAACCTTGATTTAAACCACCACAGGGTGTACTCCATTATATATTATGCTTAAGAGAGTCCACTTCATACCCATTAAAATATTATTAAGAGATTCTTATTTTTGTACAAAAGCCAAAACCAACAAACAAGAAAAGGCCACTGAGATACCAAAACCTTTGCCATTTCTATTTTACTCGTTATCAATCCTGTATGATTTTTTATAAATTAAAAATAAATAATACATAATATATAAATAAATATTTAAAATAAATATTTTTATAAATAAAAAAATTGAAAATAATATATTAGAAAGTAAATTGTAATATTAAATTAAAATTAAAATTAAAATTAAAATTAAAATTAAAATTAAAATTAAAATTAAAAAAATAAAATAACATATATTTATTATAATAATTATTCATCATAAATACGAAAGATATTTACATTAAATTGATTGGATATGAAATATATTTACATTAAACTAATAAACACATTTAATAGTGATTAAAAAGTTTATTGAGATCATATATCGTAAATCCTTTTTACATTTTTTAAAAGATTCTATCTCATATGTTTACAATTTCATGTATAATAAAAAGAAAATATAAAAAAAGTACTTGTTTCGCACATAATAAATAATTTATAAAAAAATTAATTAAAATTATCTTACATATCTATCTCATGCTCTTCGGTGTCATTGTTGTTCGAATATTTAATTTTGAGATATTGATGCTAGTAATGATTGTTATTTATTGATTTAAATTCAAATTCAAATTCAAATTTAATATATATATATATATATATATAACTCTAAAACTAAGTAAGTAATAATTATAAGACAAAATCAATTTGTCTATATATACTTAAACTTATATTTAAGTTATACCTTTATTTTATTATGTTAATAAATATGGAAATAAAAAAAGTTTACTTATAAAAAATTAGAGATAATTTTGAATTTTTAAAATAATATTTTAACCATTATTAATAATTATTTTTATCTTATGGATAATAAATATGTTTAATCTTTTATTTAAGTTATAACTCGTTTTTAGATTAAATAAATTTATCATAATTTACTTTTAAATAGAATTACAATTAATAATTTTCAATTAAATTATAAATATTTTTAAATATAAATTTAATAGTATGATAAAAAAAATAAATAATATTCTCATCAAGTGAAATGTAAGTTATATTATGTTATTATAAATTATTCCATTCTTCATATGGACCACCATAGATTTTTGGGGCACATGGCTTTTAAACGAAACGTGTTTAGCTGTCTCAAACGAATATTTATTATTTTAATGATGTTCATAACAATTAATTAAATTTGATTTTATAATTAAATAATAAAATATTAATCATAGATTTTTTTTGAAAAAAGAAAATAAAGAATATTACTTTGATCGAGGCGATTATACTTATTTCATAAAAGAAATATTGCTTTAATATGATAAATTTAATTTTTAATGTTTATATTTTTTGTTATTTTTATTTTTATTATTTTTTAATTAAATTTAGTTTCAACCTTTTAAAAAAAAGTTGTTTATGAAAATATTTATTAAAATATTAATTTTTTAAACATGTTGATACAATGTATAATTTATATATATATATTTTTAAATATTTTTATAATTTTATAATTATTTATTGACATAATACATAAAACAAACAATATTATATTAATAGTATACATAAATTATCATGTAAATTGTCACGTCAAAATTATTAAAAATTTAATGTTGTAAACAATATTTTTATTTAAAATAACAGTAAAATTTAAATTAATAAATATTAAAAGATAAATTAATTATTTTGATTAATCAATTTCACTGTATAAACGTTACTTTCTATGTTATTTTGGAAGTAATCAAACATTCAGAAATGTGTATAGCCTCTCCATTTCCCACATATTCTTTGATATATTTTTTTTGTTCGGTTTTATTTTTATATTGACTAGAATTTGAAGTTGGGAATATTGATGTGAGAGCTGACATGATCTGTTTTACACTTGTAACTTCATTCTTGGAGAATTGTGTTCACATTTTCAAAAGGAAAAGAAATCTAGTTTTTGTGGACACCTCACTCTCTCACCATATAATAAAAGATGAAGGTTTAGCAAGAGACAACATAATGTTAAGAGTGAACCATTTTTTGCTTTTTGCATAAAATTTGATGTTGGATCCACTTTTTGTTTTTAAAGTGGCAATTGAATTAAGATGTGCATAATGGCCATCCTTTTAGTCAAAATATCATAATCCCTTTGAAGAAATTACAATTTATAATCCATCTCATTTTTCATCTTTATTTTAGTATCTCAAGAATATATATTGGTAAATAAAAAGTTTTGAAATAAATTTAAGATAATATGAGAAGTTAATATAATTTACTTGTGATCAGTAATGATTGTCGAATGTCATCCTCTAAAAAATTCCTTTCATATCTAGGGAATTCTTCAAATATAATTAATTAGTTCATCATATCATCATCTGTTTTAATGATGCAGTCTACTACTCTGTTGGTATCTCTCTGAATATTTGAATTTAACTTCTCAATGTTTCAAACACCATTCATGAATGCATCTAATTTTACGTACATTACTCACCTTAAGATATATATCTATTTTGTAGAGTTTTTAATATATTTGGTTTGAAATATTGTGGGGTTTCGAAATAAATAATAAACATCATATTTGTGCAATGCCACATGGTCCTTCATTCACCTTAGCATTGTCTTTCTCATAACGCCATAATGTATGTGTGGGCATGCCATGATTGGTAATTAATTCATATGTCATACCCTAAAATTAAGTAAAAGAATCAGGTAAAATGTAGCTTACCGAGTTGTAATTTCAGTCAATGGAATTGCAAAATTCAGCCTATTTTTAAAAGAAAAGAAAAAGGGCATCTTAATAGCAATTGTCAATTGTAAACCAATTGATTACCAACCACCAGATTGAAAATGGAAAAAAATGAAGGCTAAGACGCAAAACAAATGTTGTGGCTCGTTTGAGGCATTAAATCGGAAAATAGACAAGGTAACCACATCACCAGCATTATTAATTAAGTTGGAAATTTTGACCATGCCATCATCCATCATCACCAATCCCGCATGCACCATACATATGTTGTTTTTTCATAGGGATCGTACACATGGCTATTTCATTTATAAACATCCGTTCCTGCCATTGCTACCTGCAATGGTATTATTATGTTGATTGGTATATAATATATAGGTTAAATTCTAGATTTTGTCCATATACTTGAAATTTTAGAATTTTAAAACCTTACTTTTATTCAGATAATAGTTATTTTTAAAATTTGATGCGACAAATATATTATTGCATGTGAAATGCCATGTCAACTTACTATTTCTACATATTATTAAAAATACAATTTATAGATTTAAATACTATTGTTTTCATTAAGACTAAAATTTCGAAATTCGAAAACTATAGTGACTACGAATCCAGTTGGAGAACGGGAACTAGATCTATAACCTTATATAAAATACATTATTAATAGCAAAATTTAACCCTACTAACATTTAGTCAATACAAAAATATTAAAATTTAATTGGCCAGTTTAAAAAGTACAGAGACTAAAATTGATTAAATTAAAATAAAATACTAAATTTATCTAATAACATAATTTTAACTAATATATAACTCAATGCTAAATTTATAGGCTAGTAGCTATTGAAGGATATGATATGAAGAGGGCAAGAGAGAAATGCAAGGAATGTTATGTTGAACCGTTGGAGCGATGCATGAAGACAACAGTCGTAGGGACCGTAATTGTCCATTATTGACTGACTTGTAGCTTCAATTTGTTTTCGATTTAAGCTCCTGAATGTAAATGGAGTATTTATGAATTAGGCAACAAGGCTTTGAGGAGTAGGTGAGGAATTGGAGAAGAAATTAGATTAAACGTAGCATGGAAGCATATATGGTGTTAGCTGAAGGCGTTTAAGCTACCCAATTTTCCACTTTCCTGCAAAATGGATTTGGATTTTTCAATAATATTGTAACGTCGATTATGGGTTACTATTATACAATATTTAGAATAAATCCTTACATTTTAAAATATACTAATGATCTAGGCATGCATGATTTGATTCTATAACGTTTCAAAGGTACTTTCTTTTTTGGTGGAATCAAACACACTTTCTTTTCTTTCTATTATGATAATTTATTCACTTTAGAATTATTTAATTCACAATAACCTGTAGAGCATAGCATCCGATCATGGACCCAAGACAAACTCGGTACTTGCTGCACCTTCTTTAAATCTAATCATCTATATTTAAGATAATGTAATAACCTAACCTACTTCACTTGAATAATTTCTTTGAAATTAAAACATACATAATTGATAAAGTTGGAGATTTTAAACGTCCTATTATATGTAATTATATGTATATGTCTTTTAGTCTTATCATGTTTGAATTTTGTTTCGATATTTTTTTATTTTATAGTTGATTTGACATATTTTCAATAATCTTTAAAAAAATATTTAATACAATTTTTTATTTATTTTTTAAAATGTATATCACTTTATTTATTACATAAATAAATAAATAAATTATTCTATTGTCATTTTAGAAATAGATAGTAAAAGGTTATATATATATATATATATATATATTTACAAATTACAGAAAATCATAAAAGATCTCTCATTATTAGAGTCTGCAATATGAAGCACAAATTTAGTTACATCAGGTGAAATTAGTTGTAAAAGAACCGAATTAACTTTGAGTTGTTGAAGCTGTTAATGATTTAGTTAGTTAGTTTATAGCAGTTTTTTTTATAGTTTTTTTTCACTTTAATAAAAGGGAAATTGGTGACTGGGCCTTCAGATGTTGTTTGGAATATTTTTTCCTCTTTCAATGTTCATATTCAAAGTTATTTATTTATTTTGAATGAAGTTTAAAAGTTCTATCGGGTGGCTAAAAACTTGTCTTCTAAAGTATCTTATACTATATTTACGTCAGTACTAAATTATTATAATTGGTTAATTTAAAATTAATTTATGGTACAGAATAACTTAACAGAGAGACGAAGTAAAAGAAAAGAGGAAGACGGAAGGAGAAGACTGAGAATAGAGTAAAGTAACAGAAAATTTCTTCACAGAATAATGGCTTAACCGTTTTCCCCCGTGTCCCTTGTTTAAAATTAGAAACTATCAACGGTAATGGAATTGGTTACAAGCCGTTATGTTACATCTGTATTATCCATAAGCACTGTTTCGTTTAAACTTAATCAACATAAAAACACATCGTTTTTATTTGACTTAAACCCTTCCCACAACGAACTATTTTGACTAGACATTTGGATCCCAAAACGCTGCTATTCTACAACTAAACAAAACAAAAACTAACAACATTATCAGACATAACATAAATGACAGTTAATTATTTCCCTCCATATCAATTACCCCCTCCCCAGAAAAGGGTCATTGTCCTCAAGAATAAAACGTTAGAAATCGATGTTGTAGATCTTGCAGGTTCTCCCAAGTTGAGTCTTCAGGGAATGTGTTGGCCCATTTTATCAAAACTTCTGTGACAGCTTGGTTTCCCTTTTTCACCATTCACCTATCCACTACTCGAACCGATTCCTTGGTCATAGCTCCATTAGTGCCCATTAGTGACAAACTGGCTTGACTTGTAGTCTTCCTTACATGTTTCTTGAGTTGAGAAATGTGGAAAGTAGGGTGAATTCGAGACCCCAATGGCAGCTTCAGTTGATAAGCCACATTTCCCACCTTAGCTTCCATAGGATAGAGACCAAAGCATTTGGGAGAAAGCTTTTGATTCAAAAGCATCCTTATTGTATGTTGCCAATAAGGCTGCAACTTCAAATACACATAATCCCCAACTTGAAATTCTCTATCACTCCCCCTCCGGTCAGTTGTCTGCTTTATCCTGTCTTGGGCTCTCTTTAAATAAAATTTAAGTAGCTTCATTTATTCCTCTCTTTAATGAAGGCTTCTATCCACTGCATCCAAGAAAATGATCCAACAAAGTAAGGTAGATGATGATGAGGCTTCTAGCCATACAGAGCTTCATATGGAGTGGAATGAATGGTTGAATGGTAGGTAGTATTGTACCACCATTCAAATAAGGGAAGCCACAGTAACCAATATCAGGCTTTTCACCAGTCATGCATATGAGGTATCTTTTCAAACACTTATTGAGGACCTCTGTCTGCCCATCAACTTCAAGGTGATAGGTAGTGGACATGTGAAGGCTAGTACCCAATCTATTGAATAGTTCTTGTCAAAATTTACTAATGAAAACATTGTCCCCATCAAACACAATAGATTCAAGGGTCCATGCAACTTATAGATTTGGTTCAAGTATTCTTGAACTACTGTTAATGTAATAAAGGGGTAGGACAAAGCCACAAAATGGCCATACTTGGTCAATCGATCTACTACAACCAATATGGTGTCTTTTCCCTTTAAATTTGGTAGACCCTCAATAAAATTCATACTGATAACTAACCATGCTCTATCAGGAGTAGGGAGAGGTTGTAAGGGTCTAGGATGTGTTGAGGTGTCATTTTTTCATTTCTAAAAAATGACACATTCTTTCACCCATTGTTTAACATCCCTTGATAACCCCTTCTAATAAAGGAGTCCATCAAGTCTATGTCTGGTTGCATGTATACCAGAATGGTCCCCAATTGCTCCTCCATGAAAATGTTGAAATAAAAGTCCTTCTTAATGCTACTATTATCTCCAACAACTACCTTTCTTTTTCTGATGAGTACCCTACCATCCCATGAATATTTGGGGAGCAAATTGGTTTGTTTCTACACTTCTAAACAGAGTTGCTGAAGCTTGGAATTAATCAACCATGAGTCCAACACTCTATTCCACATATTAGACCAAGGAGTGCAATCAATAAACTGAAGAAACTAACCCTCCTGCACTTGTGGTTTTATTGACAATGCATCTACTACCACATTTTGAGTACCCCTCTTATAGGTAACTTACATAGTCGTATCCTAGAGTTTTGGCCACCCATTTTTGATGGTAGGGTATGATAGCTTGCTAGTCAGTCAAAAACCTCAAACTTTGGTTGTTAGCTTGAACTAACAACCCCTTTTTTAGTTATATTAGAAACAGTGACTTTGGAACCTCATTTTTCAATGATCGAGTTTGTAAATATTATTATTTAATACTTATTAGTCTATAATAGTATTAAATTAAGTTTTGGTATAGTATTTTTTGTTGAATTGATAGTTAATTTTAGTCTAAGGTGTAACGACCTGATAATCAGGGGTGTCAAAAAATGTATTTTTGAGACTCTATTTTCGTAAAACAGACTCGTAAATATTTAATTAAATATTTACGAAGTTAGTTGGGTAACTAATTAATTTTTGGATTAGTGAATTTTGTGAAGTTAGGAGCTATTAAGGTACAGGGACTAAATCGCGTCAGGGTTAAAAGTTGAGTTATAAATTGAAATAAACTAAAGGGGCTAAAGTAACAATTATGCCACTTAATTAATGATGGTGTATAGGTGGCCAGCCATGGGCTAAATGAAATGCATATGCTTAAAATAAATATATATGTTATATATATATATTAACTTTAATGTATATATATAATAATAATTAAAATGAATGTATAATAAAAGAAAGAAAAATAAATGAAACTGGATGCAAGCAAAATTTAACAAAGAAAGGAAAGAAAAGAAAGAAGAAAGGAATAAGATAGTCACACACAGCTAGGGACCTTAGGGTTCAAACTCAAATTGGTTAATGTAATTTAGTCCATTTCTTGTAATTTTTACTTTTTTAGAATCCCGGCACTTAGGGCTACTCAACCCATATGGTAATTTTTAGTATTATTCAAGATTTTAGATGTTGACATTGTTGAAAATTTTAAGTAATAGGGATTAAATAGATAGATTTTTAAGTTAGAAATGGAAAAAGACTAAATTGTGGAATTAATTGTTGATTTTGAACAATAGGGACTAAATTGTAAAAATTTTGAAATTAAGGGGACGAATTGGAAAAGAGGAGGCTAAATGTGGTCTACAGTGAAATTAGTATAAAATTATGAAGTTAATTGCGAAGGTTAAAATTAGTCTTGGTTTGGGGACTAAATTGAAGAATAAGCAAAATATAGTGTGAAAATTGAAATTTAATGTGAAATTGAAATGTATAGTATTAATGTGTTTTAACTATTTATTTTCGTAGCTAATGTCATACCAGAATCCTCGAGTAAAAAGAAGAAAGATAAAATCGACGTCGAATAGCTTGAAATTCACGGTCTGTGCTTCTATAATTCGAATTAAATAGTAGATTATTGCATATATAATTGTTTACATATGGTAACCATTTAAGGTGCGTACTTTGGTACTTAGGGATTGAATTAAATTCATAATTGAAATGAACTGGATTGATTTTATATATTATGAAATATATTGATTATGAACATATGTGTATTGAGAAAAATATGATTATTATTAATTCAATATATGCTTATATGTGATGATATACAATCATGAAATTGAGACATTGATTATATTAAAATGTGAAATGAATCCCTATTAACTGTATCGGGCTGAGTTGGATATAGATGGCATGCCATAGGATAGGAAGAGTTCATGGATTACTTCAACCTCGAGTCAATGAGGCACTGGGTGTCAATTTACTTCGGTTTAACCGATGAGACACTGGGTGTCAATTTATATAGCGTTGGGCGCAGTTATTACTTCAGATTTATCTAATGAGGCATTGGGTGCTAAACTGGTATGTTGGTTAGATCCGTTTATCTGTCCGAGTCCGTGTCATGTTAATAGGGGAAAGTAAAATAATGAATATGATATGAGAAAATATTGAAATGGCAAATATGAGAAATGATTATGAGATGAAAAAATGAAATATGAAATGATGAATTGAGATGTGAAACTTGAATGAATTCCAAGTATTGGTCAAAGATATGAATCATTTCTTTACATGAGTTGATGTATTCAAATGTTAAATGAAATGCCATTGATAGATATATATATTTGAATATGTGAAATCTTAGTAGATGTGGATAAGAAATGGGCAAGAATTATATTATTGAATTGAAACTTTTGAACATAGTCTAATTGTTGCATATTGCATGTTAAATACTTATTTCAAGTTTATATTATTCAGATTATAGAAATACCACTGAGTTTTACTCAGCGTACGATTTTGTTTTCCGTGCGCAGGCTAGGTACTATTCGAATTTGTAACATCCCGAAATAGGGCCTAGTCAGAACAGTGGTTTCGAGACCACAAATCTGACATCAGAATATTTATTTTATGATTATTATGAGACCTAGAATATGAGATTATGCATGTGTTAAAGTTTCATGAAGAAATTCTTTGAGTAAGGTGTCCAATTGGAAATTAGGAACTAAATTGAATAAATAGCAAAACTTGGATTCTAGAAGCAATTTGTATGAAATTGCTTTAGATTATAAAATAGAAGGTCTTAAATAGAAATTTGCCTAATTTCTAAGTTTTTGGACAAAAATGGGCTTGCATGGATGAAATTTCAAAGAAAGGGCATAAGGGCATTTTGGTCATTTGGCTTTTTAATGAAATAAAATGGGAAAAATCAAGCCAAAATCAGCCATCTTCTTCCCCATAGCTGCTGAAATTCTCTTGTCACCATAGCTAGGGTTTTCAAACATTTCAAGCTCAATAGTAAGTGCTCCCAAGCGCCGTTTTTAATGTTCTTTGTATTTTTGAAATCCCGGTAGTTTGATCTTTCCATTTCTACCCTATTTCATGCTAGGGTTCATGTTTAAAAATTTACCCATGCATGATTTTTTTGTATTTTGGTAGATTATGGAGGGGTATGAAAGTTGAAGGTGTGTTAAACATATTTTCTTAGGAGATTTTCATGAAAAACCCCAAAAGGAATCTTTTTGCAAAAGTTGTTAAATATGTGGTAAAAATGTGAAAACAATGGAAAATGTGAGTTTTCATAAGAGAGAAAAATGTTCAGTTAGGCTTGGGTAAGATAGAAATTGCATGTGTTTCATTATACGAGCCTAGGGACTAAATCGTAAAAATGTCAAAGGCTAGGGGCAAAATGTTCATTTGGACCGGGGATAGAAATTAAACTTGAAAAGTGTAATGTAGTGAATTAATGATATAATTGTGTTGTTATAGACCCCGAGGAACAAATTTCAGAGATTGATCGAGGTAAACGCAAGGTTTCAGAATAACCGACACACAGCTCCAAAAAGAATACCAGGCAAGTTCGGATAACTTGAAGTAAACCTATAACATGCATATTTGTATGTTTTGTGAATGTATGATAATTGCATTGTTGATGGCATGAAAATGCATGAATTGCATCTTTAATAATTAATTGTTAGATAATGTCTCGGTAGAGGTTGGAAAGGGAATTCGATGGATAAACCATGATTTACATGAGACTTGAGATCCTGCATGTGTTGCAGAAACGAATTTAGCCTGGACTGGTAATCTGAAGATCTCAAGTATAAAAAGGATCTAGCTTGGACTGGTGTTCCTTGAATGATTGAGCCTCCCGAAGAATATGTGTGCATTGTGGATTTAGCCCGAACGGGTAATCCAATTAGGGTCTGAATTTAGCCTGGACTGGTAATTTAGATCTGAGTCATAAAGGGTGTTTGTCGTTATAAGGGATTCAGCCTGGACTGGTAATCCCGACATCACCATATGAGTTTATATTGCGGGGGATTTAGCCTGGACTGGTAATCTCGCCGTAAGATGTGAGGTTCGCGGGAGTGCATACTGAAACGATCATTTGTACGAATTGATGGTAAATGGATAATCCATCGAGGTTTCCTAGAAACTCAACTAGACTATCATAACGAATATGTATAGATGATATGTTAAATGATGAGCTCATCTAAGGTAAATTACATGGTACATTGTTATGTAACTAACTTGACGATTGAGTATATGTGTTAGGGAAACCATTTCATGCTTGTTGGTTTCATTGCCTTATATGTTTGCATGCTAAATAATCGGTAAGTTTACCTTCCAGTTATACGGGCTTACTAAGCATGTAAATGCTTACCCCTCTCTTTTCCCTGCTTTTCAGAGCTCAAGGACTCATAAGGATTGGAAGACAATTGGAGTGTCAACACACTATCAACTAGACAAGCTTTGGTATAAAGGCAATCCTATTTTGTCCAATGGCATGTATAGGATTTTTGAGTATTTTCTTATATAAGTCATTTGATTTTCCTAGTGAAGGCATGTAAAAATATACTTATCTTTATTTGTATATGGCCATGGGAATTGACTCATTTTGAAGTAGGCTATGCCCTACAAATCTATGCATGTTTATATTCATATGCGATGGTTTAGTTATAATTGGAAATAAGTTATAATAACGAGCCAATCTTAATATGTCAAGCAGACATATAAATCATTAAATGCAAGATAAGAATTAACTTAGCATGTATGAAGCCAATGACATGAGGTTCACATGCAATGAGGTTAATCAAAGTTCCATATTGGCAATGGACAATTTGACCCAAATATGCACTATAGTAATTTATAAGGGTAATTGGCTAGTAGAGGGTGACTTAAGGCTTGGAAAATAGCCTAACGAGGTCCACATAGGTAGACACACAAGCATGTGTCTAGGCCGTGTGTGACACACGAGCTACTCCCATGGGTGTGAGCTATGATTGTGTGTCCCATGCACCTAAAATTTTAAGTCAGCATAAAGCACGGGCTAAGCACACGGGCGTGTGCTTTGGTCGTGTTTATTTAACTGAATGGTAAGGTTAAAGTCAGTGTAGCACACGAGCCAAGCCCCCGAACATGTGCCTTGGCCGTGTTGCATACTGGAAAAAGGACACGGGCGTGCCCTAGGCCCCACGGGCGTGTTACAGTTCAACTAAGGGAAAATTTTCTGAAGTGCCCCAAGTCTATAGGACAATTTCAATTTTGTTCCGTACTACCCCTAGGAGAGTTTTTAGGCCTCGGAGGCTTGTATAAGAGACAAAGTGCACACGTTTGAAAAGTTTTAAATTACGAGCGAAATTCAGTAACCCGATTGTATAAGTTTGTAAAGGTGAATTACCGGTAACGCCTCGAACCCTATCCCAGCGTTGGATATGGGCGAGGGGTGTTACATTTAGTGGTATCAGAGCTACGATTTAGTCAGTTCTAGGACTACCGTAGAGGATGTTAAAGTTCGCTATACATGCCAATATTCGAATGTTGATAGTGTAACATCTCCTAATTGTTTAAATTGTTTTGAATATAGTAAATGTCTTCTAATAGAGCACAACATGAGTCCGAGGGAGCCGAGAGCCATGTTCCAGCTTCTGTGCAATGAGTTGTATCTAGTAGTAGTAGGAGACTTATGTCTGAAGGCCGGGAAGAGGCTCGAGCTGCCTTCTTTAATATGATGGATGAATGGTTTAGGGATTATCTAAGGAATCGCTCTAACATACCACGACCGCCCTCGCCTCCTAACTAACCTGATGAGGATGTGCCACGAGGTATGGCACCAGTAAGAATTGGTAAGGCCCCTGTAGACAAGCTTAGAAAGTATGGGGCTGAGGAATTCAGAGCGAAAGTCGATGATGACGTTGAAAGAGCCGAATTTTGGCTCGAAAATACTACACGGGTGTTAGATGAATTGTCATGCACACTCGAGGTATGCTTGAAGTATTCTGTATCCCTCTTGAAGGATACTGCATACCATTGGTGGAAGACCGTATCCTCGGTAGTACCGAAGGAAAATATTAGTTGGAATTTCTTCCAAACAGAGTTTAGGAAGAAATTTATTAGCCAACAGTTTTTAGACTCGAAACGAAAGGAGTTCCTGGAACTCAAACAAGGGAACAAGACTGTAGTGGAATATGAGAGAGAGTTCGTACGGCTAAGTTAGTACGCAACTGAATGGGTCCAAACTGAATCAGAAATGTGTAAACGCTTCGAGGAGGGTCTGAATGAGGACATCAAATTTTTTATTAGAATTCTTGAAATACTGGAGTTCACTGCATTGGCTGATCGGGCCAAGAAAGCCGAGGAGCTTAATAACGAAATGAAGCAAGCAAAGAGAGAGGCTCAAGTTGCGAGCAAGAGGACCAGCTGTAAAACATTCTCATTCTCCACGAAAAAAGCTAGGAGCCAGTGTGAACGCTCCACTTCATCAATAGGATATTCGGGTAGAGCGAAGGGTCCTAGACGATGAAGTCAAAAGTCTTCCTCCCCGATGATGGCTAGTGTGGGGAGTGTAGATGATCAAAAACCGAAGTGTAAGAGCTGTAAAAAATTTCACTTCGGAGAGTGTCAAGTAAAAAGCGGTGCGTGTTTCAGATGTGGTTCTCTTGACCACTTTCCCAGAGACTGCCCAGATCGAATGGAAAAAGAAGTGGAAGTAACCCCGAAGTCGAGTGCTCCTATGGCACGAGGTAAACCTCCAAGATACCCTGGAAGTGCTAGTGGCAGCCGAGTCATAGCTAAAGATACTGTAAGACTAGAAGCTAGAACCCCGATAAGAACGTATGCAATACGTGCACGAGAGGAAGCCTCTGCTCTTGATGTTATCACGGGTACATTTTCCCTTTTTAATACTAGTATTATTGCTTTAATTGTCCCGAGGTCAACGCATTCTTACGTTTGCATGAGATTAGCGTCTAGTATGAATATACCCGTTGAACCTACGAAATTTGTTATTAAAGTGTCGAACCCATTAGGCAAATTGGTTCTAGTTGATAAAGTCTGTAAGAATTGTCCTTTGATGATTCAAGGTCATTGCTTTTCGGCTAACCTTATGTTGCTACCATTTGATGAATTTCATGTAATACTTGGTATGAATTGGTTAGCCCTTCATGATGTAACTATAAATTGTGGTAGTAAGTATATTAAGTTAAAATATCTGGATGGTGAGACTTTACGGGTCGAATCAAGAGAATTGGGTTTGCCGCCGAATGTAATCACGACAATGGTTACCCAGAGATACATGAGGAAAGGGTATGAGGCTTATCTTGCATTTGTACTGAACACTAAGGAAAACAGAGTTGAAGATCGAGTCTGTGCCAATAGTATGTGAGTATTCAGATGTATTCCTGGAGGAATTACCAGGATTACCTCTTGAGAGAGAAATTGAGTTTGGTATTGAATTGGTGCTAGGGACAACTCCTATTTCTATTGCTCCGTATAGAATGGCACCAACCGAGTTAAAAGAGTTAAAAGCACAGTTGCAAGAGTTGACGGATAAAGTATTCGCAAGGCCAAGTTTTTCACCTTGGGGTGCCCCCGTGTTGTTTGTAAAGAAGAAAGATGTTTCAATGAGATTGTGTATTGATTATAGGCAACAGAATAAAGTAACCATCAAAAATAAGTATCCTTTACCAAGGATTGATTATAGCCACTGTGTTCTCTAAGATAGACTTGAGGTCTGGCTACTATCAGTTGCGTGTCAAGGAACTGGATGTGCCAAAGACAGCTTTCAGGACCAGGTATGGTCATTACGAATTCCTTGTTATGCCGTTTGGGTTAACGAATGCATCGGCCGTATTTATAGATCTAATGAATAGGATCTTTCGGCCATATTTGGATAAGTTTGTTGTTGTGTTCATTGACGACATCTTGATTTATTCTAAAAATGAGGCAGAACATGCGAAGCACCTGAGAATTGTATTGCAGATTTTGTGAGAAAAACAACTGTATGCTAAGTTTAGCAAGAGTGAATTTTGGCTCTAAGAAGTTAGATTTTTGGGTTATATTGTTTCGGGTGAAGGCATCCGAGTTTATCCAAGTAAAATCTCTACTGTTGTCGATTAGAAACCGCCTAAAAATGTAACCAAGGTTAGAAGCTTTTTGGGCTTAGCCGATTACTATCGAAGGTTTGTAAAAGGATTTTCTATGATTGCGACTCCGATGACGAGATTGCTACAGAAGGATGTTAAGTCTGAATGGACGGAAAAGTGTTAGCAAAGTTTTGAAAAATTAAAGACATTACTGACTGAAGCTCCTGTTTTAGTGCTACCTGAATCGGGAAAGGAATTTGTGGTCTACAGTGATGCATCCTTAAATGGATTGGGTTGTGTGCTTATGCAAGATGGCAAGGTGATAGCCTATGCTTCACGGCAATTGAAGCCTCACGAGAAGAATTATCCAACCCATTACCTAGAGCTTGCTGCGATTGTTTTTACCTTGGAGATTTGGAGGCATTATTTATATGGTGAAACGTGTCGTATCTTTACAGACCACAAGAGTCTGAAGTACTTGATGACTCAAAAAGAATTAAATTTGAGACAAAGAAGATGGTTAGAATTGATTAAGGATTATGATCTGATCATTGACTACGATCCAGGAAAGGCGAATGTGGTCGCCGACGCTCTAAGCAGAAAATCCTTATTTGCTTTGAAAGTCATGGATACTCGTTTGACATTGCTTGATGATGGTTCGGTCTTGGCAGAGTTAGAGGCTAGGCCAAGGTAATTCATGATGCTCAGTTTAATGATGGTGACTTGTAAACAAAGAGGGCTCAATGTAATTCAAGGATTGAATCAGATTTTTTTGATTAGTTCTGATGGGTGTTTGATGTTCAGAGATAGAATATGTGTACCTAAAGACGATGAACTTATCCGAAAAATATTGTAAGAAGCACATAGTAGCCGTTTGTCTATTTATCCGGGAAGTACCAAGATGTACAACGATTTGAAGAAAATGTATTGATGGAACGGTATGAAAAGAGATATTTTTGAGTTTGTGTCAAGATGCCTGATATGTCAGCAAGTTAAAGCTGAACATCAAGTACCTTCAAGATTGCTACAACCTATAATGATTCCTAAATGGAAGTGGGACAGAGTTACCACGGACTTCGTGACAGGGTTGCCTTTGACTCCTAAAAAGAAAAATGTCATATGGGTCGTCGTAGATAAGTTGACCAAGTCGGCTCATTTTATTCCAGTAAGGACAGATTGTTCCCTTGACAGACTGGTCGACTTATACGTTTCTGAGATAGTAAGATTGTACGGAGTACCATTATCGATTATTTCAGACAGAGACCCATGGTTCACATCAAGATTCTGGGAAACGCTACAGGAAGCCTTGGGGATGAAATTGAGTTTTAGTACAGCTTTTCACCCTCAGACCGATGGTCAGTTTGAGCGGACGATTCAGATTCTTGAAGATATGTTGCGATGTTGTATCCTCGAATTTCAGGATAGCTAGGAAAAATATCTGCCATTGGTAGAATTTGCCTACAACAATAGCTTCCAAACAAGTTTGAAAATGACACCTTGTGAGGCCTTGTATGGCAGGAAGTGCCGAACTCCATTATACTAGACAGAACTTAAGGAAAATCAGATTCATGGAGTGGATCTGATTAGGGAAACTGAAGAAAAAGTTAAAGTAATACGAGATTATTTAAAAGCGGTGTCAGACAGGCAAAAGTCTTATGCTGATCTGAAAAGAAAAGAGATTGAATTCCAAGTTGGGGATAGAGTATTCTTCAAGGTGTCTCCATGGAAAAAGGTGTTGAGATTTGATCGGAAAGGTAAACCGAGTCTGCGATTTATCGGACCTTACGAGATCAATGAAAGGATTGGACCATTAGCCTATCGTTTGGCATTGCCACTTGAATTGGAAAAGATCCACGATGTGTTCTATGTATCCATGTTAAGACGATATCGATCAGACCTCTCTGATGTGATTTCACCAGAGGAGATTGTGATTAGACCAGACATGACTTACGGAGAGGAACCAGTCAAAGTTTTGGCCCGAGAGATTAAACAATTGAGAAATAAAAGTATGACTTTAGTAAAGGTTCTATGGCACCAACATGGTATGGAAGAAGCTACATGGGAACTAGAAGAAACCATGAGAAACCAATATCCAAACCTGTTTACTGGTAAGACTTTCAGGGACGAAAGTCTCTAAGGGGGGAGAAATGTAACATCCCAAAATAGGGCCTAGTCAGAACAACGGTTTCAGGACCACAAATTCGACATCATAATATTTATTTTATGATTATTATGAGACCTAGAATATGAGATTATGCATGTGTTAAAGTTTCATGAAGAAATTCTTTGAGTAAGGTGTCCAATTGGAAATTAGGGACTAAATTGAATAAATTGCAAAACTTGGATTCTAGAAGCAATTTGTATGAAATTGCTTTAGATTATAAACTAGAAGGTCTTAAAGAGTAATTTTCCCAATTTTTAAGTTTTTGGACAAAAATAGGCTTGCATGGATGAAATTTCAAAGAAAGGGCGCATAAGAGCATTTTGGTCATTTGGCTTTTTAAAGGAATAAAATGAGAAAAATCAAGCCAAAATCAGTCATCTTCTTCCCCATAGCTACCAAAATTCTCTTGTCACCATAGCTAGGGTTTTCAAACATTTCAAGCTTAATAGTAAGTGCTCCCAAGCCCCTTTTTAATGTTCTTTGTATTTTTTAAATCTTGGTAGTTTGATCTTTCCATTTCTACCCATATTTCATGCTAGGATTCATGTTTAAAAATTTACCCATGCATGAGTTGTTTGTATTTTGATGGATTATGGAGGGGTATGAAAGTTGAAGGTGTGTTAAACATATTTTCTTAGGAGATTTTCATGAAAAACCCCAAAAAGAACCTTTTTACAAAAGTTGTTAAATATGTGGTAGAAATGTGAAAATAATGGAAAATGTAAGCTGCCATAAGAGAGAAAAATGTTCGGTTAGGCTTGGGTAAGATAGAAATTGCATGTGTTTCATTATACGAGCCTAGGGACTAAATTGTAAAAATGTCAAAGGCTAGGGGAAAAACGGTCATTTGGACCGAGGGTAGAAATTAAACTTGAAAAGTGTAATGTAGTGAATTAATGATATAACTGTTTTGTTATAGACCTCGAGGAACAAATTTCGGAGATCGATTGAGGTAAATGCAAGGTTCGGAATAACCGAAACATAGCTCCGAAAAGAATACCAGGTAAGTTCGGATAACTCGAAGTAAACCTATAACATGCATATTTGTATGTTTTGTGAATGTATGATGATTGCATTGTTCATGGCATGAAAATGCATGAATTGCATCTTTAATAATGAATTGTTGGATAATGTCTCGGTTGAGGTTGGAAAGGGAATTCGATGGATAAACCATGATTTACATAAGACTTGAGATCCTGCATGTGTTGCAGAAACGGATTTAGCTTGGACTGGTAATCTGAAGATCTCAAGTATAAAAATGATCTAGCCTACACTGGTGTTCCTTGAATGATCGAGCCTCTCGAAGAATATGTGTGGATTGTGGATTTAGCCCGGACGGATAATCTAATTAGGGTCTGAATTTAGCCTGGACTGGTAATTCAAATCCGAGCTCATTAAGGGTGTTTTTCGTTATAAGGGATTCAGCCTGGACTGGTAATCCCGACATCACCTTATGAGTTTATATTGCAGGGAATTTAGCCTAACCTGGTAATACCGCCATAAGATGTGAGGTTTGCAGGAGTGCATACTGAAACGATCATTCGTACAAATTGATTGTAAATGAATAATATATGTATAGATGATATGTTAAATGATGAGCTCATCTAAGATAAATTACATGGTACATTGTTATGTAACTAACTTGACGATTGAGTATATGTGTTAGGGAAACCATTTCATGCTTGTTGGTTTCATTGCCTTATATGGTTGCATGCTAAATAATCGGTAAGTTTACCTTCCAGTTATACGGGCTTACTAAGCATGTAAATGCTTACCCCTCTCTTTTCTCTGCTTTTCAGAGCTCAAGGACTCATAAGGATTGGAAGACAATTGGAGAGTCAACACACTATCAACTAGACAAGCTTTGGTATAAAGGCATTTCTATTTTGTCCAATGGTATGTATAGGATTTTTGAGTATTTTGTTATATATGTCATTTGATGTGCCTAGTGAAGGCATGTAAAAATATGTTTATCTTTCTTTGTATATGGCCATGGGAATTGGCTCATTTTGAAGTAGGCTATGCCCTACAAATCTATGCATGTTTATTTTCATATGCGATGGTTTAGTTATAATTGGCAATGAGTTTTAAAAACAAGCTAATCTCAATATGTAAAGCAGACATATAAATCATTAAATGCAAGATAAGAATTAACTTAGCATGTATGAAACCAATGACATGAGGTTGACATGCAATGAGGTTAATCAAAGTTCCATATTGGCAATGGACAATTTGACCCAAATATACACTATAGTAATTTATAAGTGTAATTTGCTAATAGAGGGTGACTTAAGGCTTGGAAAATAGCCTAACGAGGTCCACATGGGTAGACACACAAGCATGTGTCTAGGCCGTGTGTGACACACAGGCTACTCTCATGGGTGTGTGCTATGACCGTGTGTCCCTTGCACCTGAAATTTTAAGTCAGCATAGAGCACAGGCTAAGCACAGGGGCGTGTGCTTTGGTCGTGTTTATTTAACAGAATGATGATGTTGAAGTCAGAGTAGCACACGAGCTAAGCCCCCAGGCGTATGCCTTGGCCGTGTTGCATACTGGATAAAGGACACGGGCGTGCCCTAGGCCCCACGGGCGTGTTACAGTTCAACTAAGGGAAAATTTTCTAAAGTGCCCCAAGTCTATCGGACAATTTCGGTTTTGTTCCGTACTACCCCTAGGAGAGTTTTTAGGCCTCGGAGGCTTGTATAAGAGACAAAGTGCACACGTTTGAAAAGTTTTAAATTACGAGCGAAATTTAGTAACCCGATTGTATAAGTTTGTAAAGGTGAATTATCGGTAACGCCTCAAACCCTATCCCGGCGTTGGATACGGGCGAGGGGTGTTACATTTAGTGGTATCAAAGTTACGGTTTAGTCTGTTCTAGGACTACTGTAGAGGATGTTAAAGTTTGCTATACATGCCAATATTCGAATGTTGATAGTGTGACATCTCCTAATTGTTTAAATTGTTTTGAATATAGTAAATGTCTTCCAACGAGCACAACATGAGTTTGAGGGAGCCGAGAGCCATGCTCTAGCTTCTGTACAACGAGTTGTATCTAGTAGTAGTAGGAGACTTATGTCTGAAGGCCGGGAAGAGGCCCGAGCTGCCTTCTTTGATATAATGGATGAATGCTTTGGGGATTATCTAAGGAATCGCCCCAACATACCACGACCACCCCCACCTCCTAACCAACTTGATGGGGCTGAGGAATTTAGAGCGAATGTCGATGATGACGCTGAAAGAGTCGAGTTCTGGCTTGAAAATACGACACGGGTGTTAAATTAATTATCATGCACACCCGAGGAGTGCTTGAAGTGAGCCGTGTCCCTCTTGAAGGATACTGCATACCACTGGTGGAAGACCGTATCCTCGGTAGTGCCGAAGGAAAATATTACTTGGAATTTCTTCCAAACAGAGTTTAGGAAGAAATTTATTAGCCAACGGTTTTTAGACTCGAAGCGAAAGGAGTTCCTAGAACTCAAACAAGGGAACAAGACTGTAGCAAAATATGAGAGGGAGTTCATACGGCTAAGTCAGTACGCAACTGAATGGGTCCAAACTGAATTAGAAATGTGTAAACGCTTCGAGGAGGGTCTGAATGAGGACATCAAATTGTTGATCAGAATTCTTGAAATACGGGAGTTCGCCACATTGGCTGATTGGGCCAAGAAAGCCGAGGTGCTTAATAACGAAAGGAAGCAAGTAAAGAGAGAGGCTCGAGTTGCAAGCAAGAGGACCAGCGGTAAAATATTCTCATTCTCCACGAAGAATGCTAGGAGCCAGCGTGAACGCTCCACTTCATTAATAGGATATTCGGGTAGAGCGAAGGGTCCTAGACGACGAAGTTAAAAGTCTTCCTTCCCGATGATGGCTAGTGTGGGGAATGTAGATGATCAAAAGCCGAAGTGTAAGAGCTATAACAAATTTCACTTCAGAGAGTGCCGAGTAAAAAGGGGTGCGTGTTTTAGATGTGGTTCTGTTGACCACTTTCTCAAAGACTGCCCAGATCGAATGGAAAAGGAAGCGGAATTAACCCCGAAGTCGAGTGCTCCTATGGCACGAGGTAAACCTCCAAGATACCCTGGAAGTGCTAGTGGCAGTCGAGTCACAGCTAAAGATACTATAAGACTAGAGGCTAGAACCCTGACAAGAACGTATGCAATAAGCGCACGAGAGGAAGCCTCTGCTCCTGACGTTGTCACAGGTACTTTTTCCCTTTTTAATACGAGTATTATTACTTTAATTGACCCGGGGTCAACACATTCTTACATGTGCATGAGATTGGTGTCTAGTATGAATATACTCGTTGAACCTACGAAATTTGTTATTAAAGTGTTGAACCCATTAGGCAAATCGGTTCTAGTTGATAAAGTCTGTAAGAATTGTCCTTTGATGATTCAAGGTCATTGTTTTCCAGCTAACTTTATGTTGCTACCATTTGATGAATCTGATGTAATACTTGGTATGGATTGGTTAGCCCTTCATGATGTAACTGTAAACTGTAGTAGTAAGTATATTAAGTTAAAATGTCTGGATGGTGAGACTTTACGGGTCAAATCAAGAGAATAGGGTTCGCCGCCGAATGTAATCACGAAAATGGTTGCTCAGAGATACATGAGGAAAGGTTATGAGGCTTATCTTGCATTTGTACTAAACACTAAGGAAAATAGAGTTGAAGATCGAGTCTGTGCCAATAGTATGTGAGTATTCAAATGTATTCCCAGAGGAATTACCAGGATTACCTCCTGAGAGAGAAATTGAGTCTGGTATTGAATTGGTGCTAGGGACAACTCCTATTTCTATCGCTCCGTATAGAATGGCACCAACCGAGTTAAAAGAGTTAAAAGCACAGTTGCAAGAGTTGACGGATAAAGGATTCGCAAGGCCAAGTTTTTCACCTTGGGGTGCCCCTGTGTTGTTTGTAAAGAAGAAAGATGGTTCAATGAGATTGTGTATTGATTATCGGCAACTGAATAAAATAACCATAAAAAATAAGTATCCTTTACCAAGGATTGAAGATTTATTCAATCAGTTGAGAGGAGCCACTGTGTTCTCTAAGATAGACTTGAGGTCTGGTTACTATCAGTTGTGTGTCAAGGAATTGGATGTGCCAAAGACAGCTTTCCAGACGAGGTATGGTCATTACGAATTCCTTGTTATGCCGTTTGGGCTGACGAATGCGCCGGCCGTTTTTATGGATCTAATAAATAAGATCTTTCGGCCATATTTCGATAAGTTTGTTGTTGTGTTCATTAACGACATCTTGATTTATTCCAAAAATGAGACAGAACATGCGAAGCACCTGAGAATTGTATTGCAGATTTTGTGAGAAAAACAACTGTAAGCTAAGTTTAGCAAGAGTGAATTTTGGCTCCAAGAAGTTGGATTTTTTTGGGTCATATTGTTTCGAGTGAAGGCATCTGAGTTGATCCAAGTAAAATCTCTGCCATTGTTGATTGGAAATCGCCTAAAAATGTAACTGAGGTTAGAAGCTTTTCGGGCTTAGCTGGTTACTATCGAAGGTTTGTAGAAAGATTTTCTATGATAGCGACTCCGATGACGAGATTGATACAGAAGGATGTTAAGTTTGAATAGACGGAAAAGTGTCAGCAAAGTTTTGAGAAATTAAAGACATTGCAAACTGAAGCTCTTGTTTTAGTGCTACCTGAATCGGGAAAGGAATTTGTGGTCTACAGTGATACATCCTTAAATGGATTGGGTTGTGTGCTTATGCAAGATGGCAAGGTGATCGCATATGCTTCACGACAATTGAAGCCTCACGAGAAGAATTACCCGACCCATGACCTAGAGCTTGCTGCGATTGTTTTTGCCTTGAAGATTTGGAGGCATTATTTATATGGTGAAACGTGTCGTATCTTTACGGACCACAAGAGTTTGAAGTACTTGATGACTCAAAAAAATTAAATTTGAGACAAAGAAGATGGTTAGAATTGATTAAAGATTATGATCTGATCATTGACTACCATCCGGGAAAGGCGAATGTGGTCACCGACGCTCTGAATAGAAAATCATTATTTGCTTTGAAAGCCATGGATACTCGTTTGACATTGCTTGATGATGGTTCGGTCTTGGCAGAGTTAGAGGCTAGGCCAAGGTAATTCATGATGCTCAGGTTAATGATGGTGACTTGCAAACAAAGAGGGCTCAATGTGATTTAGGGACTGAATCAGATTTCTGGATTAGTTCTGATGGGTGTTTGATGTTCAGAGATAGAATATGTGTACCTAAAGACGTTGAACTTATCTGGAAAATATTGCAATAAGCACATAGTAGCCGTTTGTCTATTCATCCGGGAAGTACCAAGATGTACAACGATTTGAAGAAAATGTATTGGTGGAACGGTATGAAAAGAGATATTTTTGAGTTTGTGTCAAGATGCCTGGTATGTCAGCAAGTTAAAGTTGAATACCAAGTACCTTCAAGATTGCTACAACTTGCAATGATTCCCAAATGGAAGTGGGACAGAGTTACCTTGGACTTCCTGATAGGGTTGCCTTTGACTCCTAGAAGCAATTTGTATGAAATTGCTTTGGATTATAAACTAGGAGGTCTTAAAGTGCAATTTGCCCAATTTCTAAGTTTTTGGACAAAAATGGGCTTGAATGGATGAAATTTCAAAGAAAGGGCATAAGGGCATTTTGGTCATTTGGCTTTTTAATGAAATAAAATGGGAAAAATCAAGCCAAAATCAGCCATCTTCTTCCTCATAGCTGCCGAAATTCTCTTGTAGTTGTAATATCCCGAATTAGGGCCTAATCGGAATAGTGGTTTCGTGACCACAAATCCGAGATAGAAATAATTATTTTATAATTATTTTGAGGTTTATGATATGATTGCATGATTGTGTTAAAATTTTGTGAAGAAATTCTATGCATAAAATGTTTAATTTGAAGTTAGGGACTAAATCGAATAAGTTGCAAAACTTGTATTCTAGAAGTTTTTAGTATGAAATTGCTTTGAAATATTAATTAGGAAGTCTTAAATAGCAATTTTACCAATTTAAAGTTCATGGGCAAAATTAGGACATGGAAGGAATTTTTGAAAGTTTAGTAAGGAGGGGCATTTTGGTCATTTGGGTATTAAATGAAATTAAAAGGGAAAAATTACACAAAATTAGTTATCATCTTCATAGTTGCTGCCGAATGGTCCATCTCACCATAGCTAGGGTTTCTTCAACTTTCAAGCTTCATAGTAAGTGATTCTAAGCCCCGTTTTTAATGATTTTTACGTTTTTGAGATCCCGGTAACTCGATAAAGCTTATGCTAGCAATAATTTAACCTAGGGTTTATATTTGGAAAAATACCCATAGGTGAAATTTGTGTATTTTGATGTTTTATGATAGAATATGAGGTTTTAAATTATGTTAGACAACTTATACTACTCGATTTTAAGCAAAAACGAGTAAAAGGGCCTAATCGGTAAAAATACCTAATAGTCACAAGTACATGTTAGAGTGAGAATTTGATATTGCCATAGAAGGGAAAAGTGATCAGCATGTTATAAAACATAAGAATAAGGAATAAAGTTTAATCCCGAGCCTAGGGGCAAAAGTGTAAATATGCAAAAGTTTAGGGGTAAAATTGTAATTTTGCCAAAATTTGAACTAAGGATTAATTTGATAATGTGAGTATTAAATAAGCTAAATGTGTTATTTTAGATCAAGAAAGACGTGGAATCGACCCCAATCGAGGAAAAGAAAAGATTGTGGACTAAATTGCAAAATCTTTGTATTTTGGTACCAAGGTAAGTTCATGTGTAAATAATGTAGCATAATGGTTATTTTTAAGATATTGATGTTAATTATATGATATGCTGATTTTTATTATGAAATATATGCTTCGTGGTTAATTTCGAATAAAATGCAAATTATGTGAGCTACTTGTTAAATATAAATTGTTACCGAGTTTTGGTTTCTGTATTCTACGGAAAATGGAAATGATATGTGTTCGAGGAAAATCCCGTTTGAGCCTTAGGAATAGATTAGGATACAAGTGACATGTCACTAGGATGGTTGAGCATCCGAACTCGTTGAGTTGAGTCCGAGTTCACTCATGGATGCGAATGTCCGAATTCGTTGAGTTGAGTCCGAGTTCGTGAGATGTAACTATGCATCCGAGCTCGTTGAGTTGAGTCCGAGTTCACTTATGGATGTGAACGCCCGAGCTCGTTGAGTTGAGTCCGAGTTCGCTTATGGGCGGGTTACATGATTGCTTGATTGCATATGTGGCACTTATGTGCAAGTTATCCATGTATCCGAATTATATTCCGAGGTGTTCAACGGGTAAAGTTTTACTCAAATGGAGGAATACTCAAGATGAAAAGAAAAGTATTGGTAAGTGATGTGAAATGGATACTTTGGACAGGTATGTACTTAACCCTCGGGTTGAGTATTGATACAACAACGATAAGGTAATAAGATGATGAAAAATGATTAGAAATGTGATTTAAGTTTTGGTGATACCATGCTAATGTTGATTGGTATGATTGTTTTGTTATGTTACTTATTATTTTCATATGAACTTACTAAGCATTTATGCTTACTCCCTTCTTCTTACTCATTGTAGTTTTGGACAAGCCAGCTCAGGAGTCGGGATAGGTCGAAGGCTCAGTCACACTATCTGAAGGACTTTTTGGTAAATGACTTGTAAAATTTAAGTATGGCATGTATAGCAATATACCTATTTTGTGTAAATGATCTTATGACATGGTGATGGAATGGTTGAGGAAATGCTTGATAATGATAAGTTATGGAAATGGTTAGTTTAGATTATGTTTGATGTTATGGAAAGTTAATAAGTTATCTAGTTCATGAAAACTCATAAAAAGGATGAAATTTGCCATAAACAGAACATTGTAGCAACACCGACGTGAGTTTGAAAATTTACTAAAAATCATAGAAATCGAATTAGGTGATGGATTAAATATGAAATTGAAGCTTAATATGTCTAGTTTCACACAAATCAAATGAAACAGGTAAAGGAATTATATGTTAGAGTATATTTGAATTTTAGTGAAACAGGGTCAGAGTAGTTTCTGGATCCCCTGTTCCAAATTTTAAAAATTCACCATAAATTGTACAGATATAATTAGGTGTTGTATTTTATATTCTCAGAATCCTTATTGAGTCTAGTTTCAGGAGAAAGAAATCTCATAGTCATATGAATTTTTTATAGAAATAAATGTGGTTCGTAGTAAACAGAGGTCAGTCTAGTCAAGTCCTAAAACAGGGGTAACTTTAACTAATAAACTGTACTAATTGGCCCAACCAAAAATTCTGGAAAAAATTAGTAAATAGGTATATGAGTCTAGATTCAGGGAAAATTTATGGATCTTGATTTGAGTTTCAGTAACTCGAGATATGATTTTTCTTGTAATCGTGATGCAAGTAAATGGAAAGTCGTGAATGTAGAAACAAATAATCCAAAGTTCTTAAAATGTTAAATTAAGCTTAGTAACACCTCTTACTCGACTCCGCGACAGTCTCGGGCGTGGGGCGTTACATTTAGTGGTATCGAGCAGGTTTAGTCGGTTCTCGGACTACGTGTTGTATGTACGGATTTTTGCTATACATGCCATATGTATAAATTGTGATAGTGTGACGACTTCGACCTTTTAAATGATTTTTTATAGTAAATAGATCCCGATCCAGTTGTGGCGGATGAAGTAGAGAGTAATGCGCCACTCGGCTGAAAGAGCAGCGCCGACTAAAAATCCACTTCCTCATGTTGGTCGGGAGGAGGAGAAAGGGATCGGGAAGCCTTTCTCCAAATGATGAGTGCATGGTACACCGAGTTGCGTCAGCATGCGAACCCAAATGTACAACCTCCCCACCTCCCTCAATTCCTCAACCTGCACCCTCGATGCCTCAAGGTATGGATCTGATGAAATTTCATAGAACTCCGGTTGATAGAATCCAAGCAAGGGGGTGAAGAATTTAAGGCAAATATTGATGATGATGCCGAGAAAGCAGAGTTCGGCTTGAAAATTCTATCCGGGTATTTGATGAATTATTTTGTACACCAAGAATGTTTGAAATGCGCTATATCTTTGTTGAGGGATTCAGCCTATAATTGGTGGAAGACTTTGATTTTGGTGGTACGAAAAGAGAGAATAACTCGGGAATTCTTTCAAGAAGAGTTTTGGAAGAAATATATTAGTGAAAGATTTATTGATCGAAGCGTAATGAATTTCTTGAGTGAAGCAAGGTAATATGTGATTCATGAGTAATATGAAAGAGAGTTTGTTCGATTAAGTAAGTATGCCGTAAAGTATGTTCCTACAGAGGCCAAGATGTGCGACGATTTGAAGACGGGCTTAACGAAGATATCAATGTATTTGTTGGAATTCTTGAATTAAAAGAAATGGTAGTACTTGGTTGATCGAGCTTGCAAGGTTGAAGAACTACTTAAAGAGAAAGAAAAGGTAGAGGTGAGACTAGAAATTGGAAGAAAAGACCGACTAGCAGTTCATTTTCACAGCAACCTGGAAAGTAAAGAAATATGAATCCTCGCTCCCAAGTTTCACTGGGCAATCATATGGGAATTATAAGAAGCAAAATGTGGGTCCTAAGTCCCGGACTACTTGGCAGCAGAAAGGTAGGAACTCGGGATTTGTTAAACCCGAAGCGGTGTGGTAGAAATCATTTTGGTCCGTGCAGAGCAAATGAATGTTTTCGATGTGGTTCTCCGGATCATTTTATTAGAGATCGCCTGAGAGAGAGCTGAAAAGAAAAATTTGAGAATACAAAAACAAGTGGTGCTGATTCGAGAGGAAGATATCCAAGAAAAGTGGGAGTGAAGCAAGCAAGATAAGAATGTAGCCAGAGATGCACCAGTTAGACTGAAGGAAGGGCTCCGGCTAGAACTTATGCTATTAAAGCGCGAAGATGCTTCCTTACCTGATGTGATTACCGGTACATTTTCTCTCTATAATGTTAATGTTATTGCTTTGATTGATCCCGATTCTACTCATTCATATGTGTGCATGAAATTGGTGTCTAGTATGAATATACCTGTTGAGAACACAGAATTTATGATTAGAGTGTCGAATCTATTAGGCAAATGTGTGATTGTTGATAAAGTATGTAAGAAATGTCCTTTAATGATTCGGGATCATTACTTTCCGGCCGACTTGATGTTGTTGCCGTTTGATGAGTTTGATGTTATTTTGGGTATGGATTGGTTGACATTGCATGATGCTAAAATAAATTGCAAAGAAAAGGTTATAGAATTAAAGTGTGAAAGTGGTGAAATTCTGCGGGTTGAATTAGACAAATCAGAGGCATTATTTAGTGTGTTTTCTTCAATATCGGCTCAAAGATATCTGAGAAAGGGTTATGAAGCTTATTTGGCGTATGTAATTAATACAAAAGAAGTTGAAAAGAAAGTTGAATCAGTGCCGGTTGTGTGTGAATTTGCGGACGTATTTCCTGAAGAATTGCCGGGTTTGCCTCCAGTTAGGGAAGTAGAATTTGGTATTGATTTGATAGCGGGAACAGCTCCGATTTCGATTGCTCCATATAGAATGGCACCAGCAGAGTTAAAGGAATTAAAGTCGCAGTTGCAAGAGTTGATTGATAAAGGTTTTGTGAGATCGAGTTTTTCACCTTGGGGTGCTCCCGTGTTATTTGTGAAAAAGAAGGATGGTTCTATGAGGTTGTGTGTTGATTATCGGCAGTTAAACAAGGTGACAATAAAAAAAAAGTATCCATTGCCAAGAATTGATGATTTGTTTGATCAGCTAAAAGGAGCGACATGGTTTTCAAAGATTGACTTGAGATCTGGGTATTACCAACTGCGGGTAAAAGAGTCGGATGTGCCTAAAACTGCTTTTAGAACAAGGTATGGTCATTATGAATTTTTAGTTATGCTATTCGGATTGACAAATGCTCCTGCTGTGTTTATGGATTTAATGAATCGCATATTTCGACCATACTTGGACAAATTTGTTGTGGTGTTTATAGATGATATTTTAATTTATTCAAAAGATGAGACAGAGCATGCTGAGCATTTGAGGGTAGTTTTACAAACTTTGAGAGATAAGCAGTTGTATGCTAAGTTTAGTAAAAGTGAATTTTGGCTCCGGGAAGTTGGATTTTTTGGTCATATTGTTTCAGGTGATGGTATACGGGTTGATCCTAGTAAAATTTCAGCCATTGTTGATTGGAAACCACCAAAAACGTGAACCAAGTTAGAAGTTTCTTGGGGCTAGCTGGGTATTATCGGCGGTTTGTAAATGGATTTTCTATAATTGCTGCTCCTATAACTAGACTACTCCGAAAAGATGTTAAATTTGAATGGACGGAGGAATGTCAATAGAGTTTTAAAGAATTGAAAAAGTTATTAACAGAGGCACCAGTGTTAGTACAACCCGAATCAGGTAAAGAATTTGTGGTGTATAGTGATGCTTCTCTAAATGGTTTGGGGTGTGTGCTCATGCAAGAAGGAAAAGTGGTGGCTTATGCTTCGAGGCAGTTAAAATCTCATGAAAGGAATTATCCTACTCACGATTTGGAATTGGCTGCGGTGGTATTTGCTTTGAAGATTTGGCGACATTATTTGTATGGTGAAAAGTGCCGGGTATATACCGACCATAAAAGTCTTAAGTACTTGATGTCACAAAAAGACTTGAATTTGAGACAGCGAAGATGGTTGAAGTTATTGAAAGATTACGAGCTTGTTATCGATTATCATCCGGGAAAAGCGAATGTGGTTGCTGATGCTTTAAGCAGAAAGTCGTTGTTTGCATTGAGAGTTATGAACACTCAGTTGAAAATGTCAAATGATGGTTTGATTCTAGCAGAGTTAAGAACAAAACCGATGTTTTTACAAGAGATTTCTGAAGCTCAGAAAGATGATCAAGATTTACAAGCCAAGAGAAAGTAGTGTGAAGTTGATACAGAGTCAGATTTCAGAATCGGTTCTGATGGGTGCTTAATGTTTAAAGATCGAATTTGTGTACCGAAGAATGAGGAATTGATTTAAAAGATCCTACAGGAAGCGCATAGTAGTTGTTTCTCGATTCATCCGGGTAGTACAAAAATGTATAATGACTTGAAGAAAATGTATTGGTGGAATGGAATGAAAAAGGATATATCAGAGTTTGTGTCCAAATGCTTAATTTGTCAACAGGTGAAAGCTGAACACCAAGTGCCTTCGGGATTACTTCAGCCTATTATGGTTCCTGAATGGAAATGGGATTGGATTACTATGGATTTTGTTTTAGGGTTGCCATTAACTCCAGGAAAGATGCCATCTGGTTAATAGTTGACAGATTAACTAAGTTGGCTCATTTTATCCCGGTACGTACGGATTATTCTCTTAATAAGTTGGCTGAACTGTATGTTAGAGAAATTGTTAGACTACACGGAATACCATTGTCGATTATTTCAGATAGAGATCCAAGGTTTACCTCGCGGTTTTGGCAAAAGTTGCAAGACGCGTTAGGTACAAAGTTAAATTTCAGTACTGCTTTTCATCCACAAACTGATGGGCAATCAGAGAGAATAATTCAGATTCTTGAAGATATGCTCAGATGTTGTGTATTGGAATTCCAAGGAAGTTGGGAAAGATATTTACCGTTGGTAGAATTTGCTTACAATAATAGTTATCAGACGAGCTTGAAAATGGCACCTTATAAAGCATTGTATGGTCGTAAATGTCGGATGCCATTGTATTGGACTGAACTCAAGGAAAATCAGATTTATGGAGTTGATCTAATAAAAGAAACTGAAGAAAAAGTGAAGGTAATTCGAGATTGTTTGAAAGCTGCTTCAGATAGACAGAAATCTTATGCAGATTTAAAACGAAAAGACATTGAATTTCAAGTTGGTGATAAAGTATTTTTAAAGGTGTCTCTGTGGAAGAAAGTTCTTAGATTTGGACAGAAGGGCAAATTAAGTCCTCGTTTTATTGGGCCGTATGAGATAATTGAAAAAGTTGGACCGGTAGCATATCGGCTAGCTTTACCACCTGAATTAGAAAAGATTCATGATGTGTTCCACGTATCTATGTTACGTCGGTATCGTTCGGATCCTTCACATGTAGTTTCATCGACAGAAATTGAACTACAACCAGATATGACCTACGAAGAAGAACCGATTAAGATTTTAGCTCGAGAGGTCAAACAACTAAGGAATAAAAATATTGCACTTGTGAAGGTGTTGTGGCAAAAGCATGGAGTAGAAGAAGCTACATGGGAATCCGAAGAAAATATGAGAAATCAATACCCACATCTGTTTACCGGTAAGATTTTCGAGGACGAAAATCCTTAAAGGGGGGAGAGTTGTAATATCCCGAATTAGGGCCTAATCAGAATAGTGGTTTTGTGACCACAAATCCGAGATAGAAATAAGTAATTTATAATTATTTTGAGGTTTATGATATGATTGCATGATTGTGTGAAAATTTTGTGAAGAAATTCTATGCTTAAAATGTTTAATTTGAAGTTAGAGACTAAATCGAATAAGTTGCAAAACTTGTATTCTAGAAGTTTTTAGTATGAAATTGCTTTGAAATATTAATTAGGAGGTCTTAAATAGCAATTTTACCAATTTAAAGTTCATGGGCAAAATTAGGACATGGAAGGAATTTTTGAAAGTTTAGTAAGGAGGGGCATTTTGGTCATTTGGGTATTAAATGAAATTAAAAGGGAAATATAACACAAAATTAGTTATCATCTTCATAGTTGCTGCCGAATGCTCCATCTCACCATAGCTAGGGTTTCTTTAACTTTCAAGCTTCATAGTAAGTGATTCTAAGCCCCGTTTTTAATGATTTTTACGTTTTTGAGATCCCGGTAACTCGATAAAGCTTATGCTAGCAATAATTTAACCTAGGGTTTATATTTGGAAAAATACCCATAGGTGAAGTTTGTGTATTTTGATGTTTTATGATAGAATATGAGGTTTTAAATTATGTTAGACAACTTATACTACTCGATTTTAAGCAAAAACGAGTAAAAGGGCCTAATCGGTAAAAATACCTAATAGTCACAAGTACATGTTAGAGTGAGAATTTGATGTTGCCATAGAAGGGAAAAGTGATCAACATGTTATAAAACATAAGAATAAGGAATAAAGTTTAATCCCGAGCCGAGGGACAAAAGTGTAAATATGCAAAAGTTTAGGGGTAAAATTGTAATTTTGCCAAAATTTGAACTAAGGATTAATTTGATAATGTGAGTATTAAATAAGCTAAATGTGTTATTTTAGATCAAGAAAGACGTGGAGTCGACCCCAATCGAGGAAAAGAAAAGATTGTGGACTAAATTGCAAAATTTTTGTATTTTGGTACCCAGGTAAGTTCATGTGTAAATAATGTAGCATAATGGTTATTTTTAAGATATTGATGTTAATTATATGATATGCTGATTTTTATTATGAAATATATGCTTTGTGGTTAATTTCGAATAAAATGCAAATTATGTGAGCTACTTGTTAAATATAAATTGTTACCGAAGTTTTGGTTTGGTATTCTACTAAGACGGCAAGGATATGTGTTCGAGGAAAATCCCGTTTGAACCTCAGGAATAGATTAGGATACAAGTGACATGTCACTAGGATGGTTGAGCATCCGAACTCGTTGAGTTGAGTCCGAGTTCACTCATGGATGCGAATGTCCGAACTCGTTGAGTTGAGTCCGAGTTCGTGAGATGTAACTATGCATCCGAGCTCATTGAGTTGAGTCCGAGTTCACTTATGGATGCGAACGCCCGAGCTCGTTGAGTTGAGTCCGAGTTCGCTTATGGGCGGGTTACATGATTGCTTGATTGCATATGTGGCACTTATGTGCAAGTTATCCATGTATCCGAATTATATTCCGAGGTGTTCAACGGGTAAAGTTTTACTAAAATGGAGGAATACTCGAGATGAAAAGAAAAGTATTGGTAAGTGATGTGAAATGGATACTTTGGACAGGTATGTACTTAACCCTCGGGTTGAGTATTGATACAACAACGATAAGGTAATAAGATGATGAAAAATGATTAGAAATGTGATTTATGTTTTGGTGATACCATGCTAATGTTGATTGGTATGATTGTTTTGTTATGTTACTTATTATTTGCATATGAACTTACTAAGCATTTATGCTTACTCCCTTCTTCTTACTCATTTTAGTTTTGGACAAGCCAGCTCAGGAGTCGGGATAGGTCGAAGGCTCAGTCACACTATCTGAAGGACTTTTTGGTAAATGACTTGTAAAATTTAAGTATGACATGTATAGCAATATACCTATTTTGTGTAAATGATCTTATGACATGGTGATGGAATGGTTGAGGAAATGCTTGATAATGATAAGTTATGAAATGGTTAGTTTAGATTATGTTTGATGTTATGGAAAGTTAATAAGTTATCTAGTTCATGAAAACTCATAAAAAGGATGAAATTTGCCATAAACAGAACATTGCAGCAACACTGACGTGAGTTTGAAAATTTACTAAAAATCATAGAAATCGAATTAGGTGATGGATTAGATATGAAATTGAAGCTTAATATGTCTAGTTTCACATGAAACAAATGAAACAGGTAAAGGAATTATATGTTAGAATATATTTGAATTTTAGTGAAACAGGGTCAGAGTAGTTTCTGGATCCCCTGTTCCAAATTTTAAAAATTCACCATAAATTGTACAGATATAATTAGGTGTTGTATTTTATATTCTCAGAATCCTTATTGAGTCTAGTTTCAGGAGAAAGAAACCTCATAGTCATATGAATTTTTTATAGAAATAAATGTGGTTCGTAGTAAACAGAGGTCAGTCCAGTCAAGTCCTAAAACAGGGGTAACTTTAACTAATAAACTGTACTAATTGGCCCAACCAAAAATTCTGGAAAAAATTAGTAAATAGGTATATGAGTCTAGATTCAGGGAAAATTTATGGATCTTGATTTTGAGTTTCGTAACTCGAGATATGATTTTTCTTGTAACTGTGATGCAAGTAGCTGGAAAGCTGTGAATGTAGAAACAAATAATCCAAAGTTCTTAAAATGTTAAATTAAGCTTAGTAACACCTCTTACTCGACTCCGGCGACGGTCTCGGGCGTGGGGGCGTTACATCTCTTGTCACCATAGCTAGGGTTTTCAAACATTTCAAGCTCAATAGTAAGTGCTCCCAAGCCCTTTTTAATGTTCTTTGTATTTTTGAAATCCCGGTAGTTTTATCTTTCCATTTCTATCCATATTTCATGCTAGGATTCATGTTTAAAAATTTACCCATGCATGAGTTGTTTGTATTTTGGTGGATTATGGAGGGGTATGAATGTTGAAGGTGTGTTAAACATATTTTCTTAGGAGATTTTCATGAAAAACCCCAATAGGGACCTTTTTGCAAAAGTTGTTAAATATGTGGTAGAAATGTGAAAATAATGAAAAATGTGGGCTGCCATAAGAGAGAAAAATGTTTGGTTAGGCTTGGGTAAGATATAAATTGCATGTGTTTCATTATACGAGCCTAGGGACTAAATCGTAAAAATGTCAAAGGCTAGGGGCAAAACGGTCATTTGGACCAGGGGTAGAAATGAAACTTGAAAAATGTAATGTAGTGAATTAATGATATAATTGTGTTGTTATAGACCCCGAGGAACAAATTTCGGAGATCGATCGAGGTAAACGTAAGGTTTCGGAATAACCGAAACACAGCTCCGAAAAGAATACCAGGGAAGTTCGAATAACTCGAAGTAAATCTATAACATGCATATTTGTATGTTTTGTGAATGTATGATAGTTAAATTGTTGATGGCATGAAAATGCATGAATTGCATCTTTAATAATGAATTGTTGGATAATGTCTCGGTTGTGGTTGGAAAGGGAATTCGATGGATAAACCATGATTTACATGAGACTTGAGATCCTGCATGTGTTGCAGAAACGGATTTATCCTGGACTGGTAATACGAAGATCTCAAGTATAAAAAGGATCTAGCCTAGACTGGTCTTCCTTCAATGATCGAGCCTCCCGAAGAATATGTGTGCATTGTGGATTTAGCCTGGACGAGTAATCCGATTAGGGTTTGAATTTAGCCTGGACTGGTAATTCAGATCCGCGCTCATTAAGGGTGTTTGTCGTTATAAAGGATTCAGCCTGGACTGGTAATTCAGATCCGCGCTCATTAAGGGTGTTTGTCGTTATAAGGGATTCAGCCTGGACTGGTAATCCCGACATCACCTTATGAGTTTATATTGCGGGGGATTTAGCCTGAACAGGTAATCTCGCTGTAAGATGTGAGATTCGCGGGAGTGCATACTGAAACGATCATTCGTATGAATTGATGGTAAATGGATAATCCATCGAGATTTCCTAGAAACTCAATCGGACTATCACAATGAATATGTATAGATGATATGTTAAATGATGAGCTCATCTAAGGTAAATTACATGGTACATTGTTATGTAACTAACTTGACGATTAAGTATATGTGTTAGGGAAACCATTTCATGCTTGTTGGTTTCATCGCCTTATATGGTTGCATGCTAAATAATTGGTAAGTTTACCTTCTAGTTGTACGGGCTTACTAAGCATGTAAATGCTTACCCCTCTCTTTTCTCTACTTTTCAGAGCTCAAGAACTCATAAGGATTGGAAGACAATTGGAGAGTCAATACACTATCAACTAGAGAAGCTTTGGTATAAAGGCATTTCTATTTTGTCCAATGGCATGTATAGGATTTTTGAGTATTTTGTTATATATATCATTTGATTTGCCTAGTGAAGGCATGTAAAAATATGTTTATCTTTCTTTGTATATGGCCATGGAAATTGGCTCATTTTGAAGTAGGCTATGCCTTACAAATCTATGGATGTTTATATTCATATGCGATGGTTTAGTTATAATTGACAATGAGTTATAAAAACAAGCCAATCTTAATATGTGAAGCAAACATATAAATCGTTAAATGCAAGATAAGAATTAACTTATCATGTATGAAACCAATGACATGAGGTTCACAAACAATGAGATTAATGAAAGTTCTATATTGGCAATGGACAATTTGACCCAAATATGCACTATAGTAATTTATAGGTGTAATTGGCTAGTAGAGGGTGACTTAAGGCTTAGAAAATAGCCTAACGAGGTCCACATAGGTAGACACACGGGTATGTGTCTAGGCCATGTGTGACACACGGGCTACTCCCATGGGTGTGTGCTATGACCGTGTGTCCCCTGCACCTGAAATTTTAAGTCAGCATAGAGCACGGGCTAAGCACACGGGCGTGTGCTTTGGTCGTGTTTATTTAACAGAATAGTGAGGTTGAAGTTAGTGTAGCACATGAGCTAATCCCCCGGGCGTGTTGGTCGTGTTGCATACTGGAAAAAGGACACGGGCATGCCCTAGGCCCCACGGGCGTGTTACACTTCAACTAAGGGAAAATTTCCTAAAGTGCCCCAAGTCTATCAGACAATTTCGGTTTTGTTCCGTACTACCCCTAGGTAAGTTGAGTTTTAAGGTACTTTTAGGTGCACACGGCTTGACCACATGAGCATGTGTCACACACGGGCAACACACAAGGGCATGTGTCACACATGAGCGTATAACCCAAGTCAGTGAGTTACATAAGCAAGGACACAGGCTTGGACACGATCGTGTGTCCTAACTTCGAGAGTCACAAGGCTTGGAGCATTCCACATGGGCGTGTGTCCCTATTTCGATTATTACACGGCCTAGACACATGGACGTGTGTTTCAGCTGTGTGAGGCACACGGCCTGGCCACACGGGTATGTGACCCTTGTAATAATAATTTTGTAATTATGTCCTAAACTTTTAGAATTGTTTCAAATTAGTCCCTACCTATTTTTAAACTACTTTTATGGTCCTGTAGACTCGTAATAGAGGCTGTAAAAGTAACTTTTACTTTGAATTGGAATGAATTAACAAACCCATATTAAGTGCATTCTACTAATATCATCGAAGATAAATTAAAAATATAATCATAGCAGAATATGGACCAATACTCTAATGCTAATAATTGGAATAGTCTTGTATGTATCCAAATTTTAACATTTTAGAAGGGATAAATATAAGAGTGTAGACAGTGGAAGATAAATTTTAACAATGTATAAATGGTGATAAGAGTGTAGGCAGTGGCAAACCAAGTTTAGCATTGCATAGCATGATTAGTTATTTGATTGTACAATACATCATTACAGAAATATTAGATTAGCATATATTGCTCCAAGTACGAAACTACTATGAAGTTTTAGATTGGCATGATCTGCCCTTGGATGTTATGACGATATTAGTTAGCTTGTACTACCATTTGCAATGTAATTAAATATTTTCATTAGTTGTAATGCTCGTGACCTTAATCTGACGATGGAGAGGGTTTAGGGGTATTACATTTAATGGTATTAGAGCTATAGATTTATTCGATTCTCGGACTAAATCGAGCTCAGAATTGAGTTTAGAGGTACTTGCCAAAGTTGAGTTGAGTTGAGTCGAGTTGAGTCAAAATTTGGATGCTGATTATAATTATTTTTGTTTTATAGTTAAAAGATGGCAAATGAATCAGATAATGAAGTGGAACAAGAGTTCTACTCTAGTGATGAGCTTAGTGATGATTGTGAGGCAATGGAGTCAGTAACTCCGAATGTTAACCCAACCAATGCTCAACGACCTAATGTTGAGTGAGATGATAATGATGGAGTTGGTAATTTACATTTACTTAGGGCTATCGCTAATGCACTTCAGCGTGTTGCAAGAACTACGTCTACTACAGTGCATGCACCTACCGTTCGACGAGCTCTGATAAAAGAACTACGAAGATATGGTGCGATTGAGTTTTTGGGGTTTAAAAGAGGTCAATCCCTCAATAGCGGAAGTTTGGATTGAATCCACTAAACGCATTTTGCAACAACTTGAATGTAAGTCGCTTGAAAGCGTGATTTGTGTTGTTTCTTTATTACAAGGAGAAGCGTATACATGGTGGCAGTTAGTAACACACTATGTACCTATTGAATAGGCCAATTGGGAATTCTTTCAAAAGGAATTTCAAAAAAAATACGTCAGAGAATTATATATAGAAGATAGAAGACAAGAGTTTTTGCTGTTAAAGTAGAGTGGGATGTCAGTGGCCGATTATGAGTGGGAGTTCATACGACTTAGTAAGTATGCTACTAAATGTGTACCATTTGAAATTGAAAGTTGTAAGCGATTTCTATGTGGGCTACGTGATAAACTTCGAGTACAGCTGGTATCGTATCGAATTACAAAGTTTGTCGATCTAGTTGAACGGGAAAAGATGGTAGAACAAGCCTTGGGACGTGATATAAAGGCTGAGGTGACTCGCATATCTAGGAAATGGTTTGGAATTGCTAACTTGCATCCGCAACCAAAACGAACTAGAATTTCGCGGTGCCTAGAAATCGACTTTTAAGTTCAAAAGATCTAATAGGAACCATGATCGACAACCAACTATGTCCACGGTTAGTGTGCGAGGTCCATCCAGTGATACTGATACTTTGAATTACGAACACTGTGGGAAAAAGCTCTGTGGTGAATGCTGAAAGCTAACTAGGGCTTGTTTTCACTGTAGATCTATGAAGCATTTTGCTCGAGAGTGTCCAAAGAATGAGAATTCTACTCCTGTTTCTTCTCAGAAGTTTGTGCCTGCATCTAGGGGTTGTGAAACAAGTCGTGGCGGTTCTTTTGCTAGAGGTGGTGCTAGAAAGAGAAACTATATTGTTACTCATCAGATAAAGGCTAGAGCGCTAGCATGAGCTTATGTTGTATGGACACGTAAGGATGGTGATGCTACTGACATTGTGACATATATCTTTTTATTACATTTAGAACCTAGTTATGCTTTGATAGACCTAGGATCTTCACACTCATATGTTAATGCTGAATTAGTTAAATCGGGAAGTTTAAAAGCTGAAACGTCTAGAGTATTGATAGTTGTGTCAAGTCATTGGGGCAGTTCGTAATAGTGGATCAGATGTGTAGGCAATATGCGTTAGAAATACAAAATATAACCTTCCTTGTTGATTTGTTGATAACTCCATTTGGTGAATTTGATTTAATATTCGAAATGAATTGGCATACTGAACATGGAGTGATTTTGGATTGCCATAAAAAGAAATTTGTGGTTCAGAGTGAAGACGGTAGCATAATTGAAGTGAATGGTGTTCGAATGAGTGGGTCAAATCGTATTATTTCAACAATTCAAGCTAATAAACTTCTCAATCAAGGTTGTGAAGCTTTTCTAGCCTATGTTATCAACTCGAATTCTGTCGATAGACAGAGTAGTAAGATTCACACTGTTTGTGAATTTCTTGATGTGTTTCCCGAGGAATTTCCCAGATTGCCAACAAATCAAGAGGTTAAATTCACAATTAAAGTATTTTCTGGTACGACTCCGGTGTCCATGTTTCCTTGTCGTATGAGACCCACAGAGCTTGAAGAATTGAAGGTGCAATTGTAAGATTTGTTGGATTGAGGCTTTTTACACCCTAGTATATCGCCCTAGGGAGCCTTAGTGTTATTCGTTAAAATGAAAGATGGCTCGACGCGACTCTGTATAAACTATCAACAATTGAATAAGTTGATGATTAAGAACCAATACCCCCTACCTCGTATCGATGATTTGTTCGATCAACTAAAAGAAGCTTCTGTCTTTTCTAAGATCGATTTGAGATCAGGTTACTATCAGTTGAAAGTGAAAGATAGTGATGTACCTAAGATGGCGTTTAGTACGTGTTATGGCCACTATGAATTTTTGGTGATGCTTTTTGGGTTGACTAATACTCTGGCGACATTTATGGATCTCATGAACCGTATTTTTCAACTGTATTTGAATCAATTTGTGGTAGTTTTCATTGACGACATCTTGATCTATTCGAAACCCGAATCCGAGCATAAGCAACACCTCAGAATTGTTTTGCAAGTGTTACGAGAGAAACAGTTATATGGAAAGCTTAGCAAGTGTGAATTATGGTTATTAAAAGTTGTGTTTTTGGGACATGTTATCTCAACAGATGGGGTTAGAGTTGACTCGAAAAAGCTTAAAGCCATTGTTCAGTAGAAATCACCGAGGAATGTGTCAGAGGTTCATAGTTTTCTTGGGTTGGCTGGTTACTACAAAAGATTCGTAAATATATTTTTGAAGATAGCTTTGTTGATGAAAAAGTTGTTGCACAAAAATGTTTAGTTCATTTGGAGCAATGAATGCCAAAAGAGTTTTGAGTAATTGAAATAGATGTTGACTGAGGCACTAGTTTTAACCTTACCTGAATTGGGCAAAAATTTTATGGTCTACAGTGATGCCTTATTGACTGGTTTCAGTTGTGTCTTGATCAAGATGGAAAAGTGACTGCGTATGCGTATTGTTAACTAAGAAAACATGAGCATAACTATCCAACGCACGACTTATAGTTAGCTGCTGTGATCTTTGCTTCAAAGATATAGAGACACTATTTGTACAGTGAAAAGTGTCACAACTATACCGATCACAAGAGTCTTAAATGCCTCCTAACACAAAAGGAGTTGAATTTAAGACAACAACGTTGGGTCGAGCTGGTAAAACATTAGGATTGTGTTATTGATTACCATCCCGATAAAGCTAATATTGTAGCTGACGCGTTGAGCAGGAAAACACCTGTTGTGTTGTGAACGATGTTTGCTCAACTTAGTGTCAATGATGATGGAAGCTTGTTGGCTGAATTGAAGGTCAAGCCAGTGTTGTTTGATCATATTAAAGTAGCATAGTTAGATAATGTCAAGTTAGCGAAGAAAAAAGAAATGGTTCAAAATGGCGTAATAGAAAGTTTCAGTATTAATGATTATAGTTGTTTGAGATTTCAAAATAGAATTTGTATTCTAGATGTTGCAAAATTAAAAGAGTTGATACTTTACAAAGCTCATGATAGTTCTTTCGTTTTGCATCTTGGAGGAACAAAAATGTATCGCGACCTACGAGAAATGTATTGGTGGTTAGGAATGAAAAGAGATGTAGTTGAGTTCGTAGCTAAATGCTTAAGTTGTTAATGAGTTAAGGCAAAATATCAGGTTCCCAAAGGATTACTTCAACCCATTTCTATTCCTGAGTGGAAATGGAAACACATCAGGATGGATTTTGTAACTGGATTACCTTTATCTCCGAGCAAGAAAAATGCTGTATGGGTAATTGTTGATCTATTTATGAAATCGACTTTTTTTATTGTAGAAAGGACAGATTGGTCACTTCAAAAGCTTGCTGAAGTGTACATTCAGGAAATTGTGAGATTGCATAGTGTTCCTATATTGATTATTTCTAATCGAGATCTGTGTTTCACTTCGAGATTTTGGAAATAATTGCATGAATCTCTTGGTATTAGACTTAATTTCAGCACAGCCTTTCACTTGCAGACAGATGGACAATCTGAACGTGTTATTCAGATTTTGGAAGATATGCTTCACACTTGTGTAATTGATTTTGAATAAGGCTGGGAAAGTTAGTGGGGGAGAATTGTAGCGACCCGATAGTCAAGAGTGCCGAAAAACATATTTTTGAGACTCTATTTTTGTAAAACGGACTCGTAAATATTTAATTAAATATTTTCAAAGTTAGTTGGGTAGCTAATTAATTTTTGGCCTAGTGAATTTTGTAAAATTAGAAGTTATTAAGGTACAAGAACTAAATCGCATAAGGGTTAAAAGTTGAGTTATAAATTGAAATTAACTAAAGGGGATAAAGTAGCAACTACGCCACTTAATTGATGATGGTGTATAAGTGACCGACCATGGGCTAAATGAAATGCATGTGCTTAAAATAAATATATATGTTATATATATTAACTTTAATGTATATATATAATATTTAAAATGAATGTATAATAAAAGAAAGAAAAAGAAATGAAAGTGAATGCATGCAAATTTAACAAAGAAAGGAAAGAAAAGAAAGAAGAAAAGAAGAAGATAGTTACGTATGGCTTGGGACCTTAGGGTTCAAACTCAAATTGGTTAGTGCAATTTAGTCCTTTCCTTGTAATTTTTACGTTTTTGGAATCTCAGTACTTAGGGCTACTCGACCCATATGGTAATTTTTAGTATTATTCAAGACTTTAGATGTTGGTATTGTTGAAAAGTTTAAGTAATAGGGATTAAATAGATAGATTTTTAAGTTAGAAATGGAAAAAGGACTAAATTGTAGAATTAATTGTGATTTTGAAAAGTAGGGACTAAATTGTGAAAAAATTGAAATTAAGGGGTTGAATTGGAAAAGAGGAAGCTAAATATGGTCTAGAGAGAAATTAGTATAAAAATATGAAGTTAATTGTGAAGGTTAAAATTAGTCTTGATTTGGGGACTAAATTGAAGAAAAAGTAAAATATAATGTGAAAATTGAAATTTAATGTGAAAATGAAATGTGTAGTATTAATTTTATTTAATTGTTTATTTTTGTAGATAACGTTGTACCGAAATTCTCGAGTAAAAAGAGGAAGAATAAAATCAATGTCGAATAGCTCAAAATTCACGGTTTGTGTTTCTATAATCCGAATTAAATAGTAGATTATTGCATATATAATTTTTTACATATGGTAAGCATTTGAGGTGAGTACTTTGGTACTTGGGGATTGAATTTAATTCATAGTTGAAATGAATTGGATTGATTTTGTATATTATGAAATATATTGATTATGAACATATGTGTACTGAGAAAAATGTGATTATTATCAAATTCAGTATATACTTATATGTGATGATATACATTCTTGAAATTGAGACATTGATTGTATTGAAAAGTGAAATGAATCCCTATTAACTATATCGGGCTGAGTCGGATATAGATGGCATGCCATAGGATAGGAAGAGTTCAGGGATTACTTCGACCTCGAGTCGATGAGGCATTGAGTGCCAATTTCCTTTGGTTTAACTGATGAGACACGGAGTGTCAATTTATATAGTGCTAGGCACAGTTATTACTTTGGATTTATCTAATGAAGCATTGGGTGCCAAACTGTTGTGTTGGTTGGATCTATGTATCCGTCTGAGTCAGCATGCAATTTTGTTTTCCGTGCACAAGCTAAGTACTATTCGAATTATTGTCGACTCAGCATTAAATCACAAATCCAGAGCTCAAGTGTGGTGATATTTCATTTTGTAATGACATGTACCTAGGAAGTCTTTGGTTGATATTGTTTATAAGGTGTGGTTGTCTTAGTTGATAGTGAAATGATGCTTAAATGTGTATATGGTTGTGGTTGAGACTATGTTGGTATGTTAGCCTAGTTTATATTTGGTATGTGTTAGATTAAAGTTTAGTAGCTTAAATAGGTAAGTGATAGTCCAATTATGGTAAATGTGATATGAATGAAAGTCTTGAATGTTTGATGTGTTGTTGATGTATTTGAACATATAAAATGTGGTACCAATGAGGGTATATTGGTTAGGCATATTAAGTGATTAATTTGATGTATTTTGGGCATGTTTAATCGTGTTTTGAATAGGTTAAACAATTGGTAATTGAGTTGCTTAGTGCCCAAGTAAGTAGGAAATGGTAAAATTGGGTTTTAAGGTACTTTTAGGTGCACACGACTTGGCCACACAGGCGTGTGTCACACACGGGCAACACACATGGGCATGTGTCACACATGAGCGTGTGACCCAAGTCAGTGAGTTGCATGGGTAAGAACACGGGCTGGGACACAGCTGTGTGTCCCAAATTCGAGAGTCACATGGCCTGGGGCATTCCACACGGGCGTGTGTCCCTATTTCGATTGTTACACGACCTGGCCACATGGGTGTGTGTCTCAGCCGTGTGAGGCAGACGGCCTGGCCACACGGGCATATGACCCCTACAACAAAAATTTTGTAATTATTTCCTAAACTTCTAGAATTGTTTCAAATTTGTCCCTGCCTATTTTTAAACTATTTTTAGGGTCCGTAGACTCTTAATAGGGGCTATAAGAGTAACTTTTACTCTAAATTGGAATCAATTAGCAGACCCATATTGAGTGTATTCTACTAACATCATCGAAGATAAATTAAAAAGATAATCATAGATGGAGTATGGACCAGTACTCTGATTCTAATAATTGGAATAGTCTTGTATGTATCCAATGTAACACCCTTACCCGAGTCCGAGGCCAGGACTGGGCACGAGGTATTACTATACTTAACTACATACATACAATCGTTTTCGAGTCACCAAGACTTGGTTAAACTTAAAACTTTTTCGAACCTTGTTTAAACTCCTTAATGTGAGCCTACGAGGCCTCAAACTTTCATTGGAAACCATTCTGAACCAACTCGGGTCCTCAAACTGACTTAATAAAAATGACCCTTGAAACAGGGCACACACCCGTGTGGGAGGGCAACACGCCCGTGTGATCGTTACAACATGGCCGTGCTGATGGCCCTGTGACACACACAGCCCAAGCATCTAAGGGCATGCTCGTGTCCCATACTCGTGCGAATTAAATTCTATATTCGAACCTACAGGGGTCTTCACACGGCCTGACACACGCCCATGTCTATAGCCCGTGTTCCTCACACGGCTATGACATGCTCGTGTCCTAGCCCGTGTCCAAAAACCTTGACATTCTATTTCTAACGTCAGCACCTAATAAGGGGCACACGAACAAGGCACATGCCCATGGCCAGAGGCCGTGTCCTCTACACGGCCGTGTCTCTGCCCGTGTGTTTACAACCATGCATACTGACTTGAAAATTTTACGTGCAGGGGACACACGGCCGGACAACACACCCATAGGGCTAGCCATGTGTCACACACGGCCTAGACACACGCCCATGTGGACAATATGAGGCTATCTATCAAGCCTTTTGCCACCTTAAAACACAATCTAATGCCAACCAACATTTCAAAATCTAACTTAATATGATTTCTCAGCCAAAAAACCATAGCTAAGGCTTATGTACATTTCATACATTCAAACATGCCATCAATTTCACATTCGTGAAAGACTATCTTGCATTCATATGATAACTTTCAACATTAGCCATTTTTCATGGACTTATATAAAATGAATCAAATGCTAGAGTAAGCCATCACATTTTGCCAATTAACAGTGACACAAAACTCAAAAGTTTAAGTTCCTATACATGCCATACTCAAAATATTAAGTCTAATTAGACTGAGTGCTTCAACTGATAGTGTGATCGATACCTTCGACGTCTGTTGGTCCTTGAGCTAGTTAGGCGGCACTATAAGAAAATGGAAAGGATAAGTTGCATGCAATAGATATAACAACAACTTTACCATTCATAAACATGCTCATAGTACTAAAGTAGGCATAAGCACAACTTACTCATCACTATCCAATACATTTCACATAGCATATATTAAGTTTACATCTCATACATTTCAATTGGTACCTGTACCACTCACAACATGGTTATACGTTTCTTGTTTAACTTAAACTGTAACTCTCTACGTTGAACCATTGGGAATGCTATTGGATATTCGCTAAGCCTTAAACATAGGGTGTAATGCCGATGCCATGTCCCAGACATGGTCTTACACTGGCTCTCGCATGTCCGTGCCGATGTTATGTCCCGGACATGGTCTTACACTGACACCTCTATACGTGCCGATGCCATGTCTTAGACATGTTCTTACACTAACACATCTCGTAATCGATGCATGTCCCAGACATGTTTTACACTAGCTTACATCATGAGGCCGATGCATGTCCCAAACATATCTTACACTAGCTCTCGTCTCAATGCCGATGCCATGTCCCAGACATGGTCTTATACTGGCTCTTATAATGTGGCCGATGCATGTCCTAGACATGTCTTACACTAGCACACATATAACCTAAATGTCATGGCATGAATATCCAATTTTTATTCCCTAAGGTTCAAACGGGAATTCTACTTTCTCAATATTCAACATACATAACCATTTCCACAAACAAGCAATTTATGCTATATCAATTCAAACACATATAATAACAATGTAGTTGTATCATTCACATACATCTTACCTTGGTACTCAAAATGGGGCAACTAGTTCGGGTTAGTCCACTTGTTTTGCCTTTCCCTGGTCTAGGCCCGAATTTTGTAGTTCATGATCTATAATGATAAAATTTCCCAAATTTAATAACTATATCAATCTAGGCACCGAACAATTTATAATTTGGAAATATGACCATTTTGCCCCTAGACTTCAACAAAATAACCATTTTACCCCTAGACCCAAAAATTGATTTTTATCACATTTTCTCATTAACCAAGCCTAGCTGACTACTTTTTATACTAGGAGCAGCTCACAACTCTCATTATTTCACACGTTTATCAACTATTTTACAACTTATACAAAATGGTCCTATTAGGGTTTTCATGAAAAATCCCTTCACAAAAGTTGTTTATTTCACAACCATGATTCATTTTCTTCCATACAATTTTAGAAAACAACATGAATAATCTCATGGTAAAACCCTAGACTTTCAACCATTTATCAAAATAGTCCCTTTATTAAAATGCTCATGCTACAAGGGTTCTAAAAATGTAAAAGTTTTCAAGAAAAGCCATTAAAGTCACTTACATGTAGAGTTATTAAGTGGCTGAAATTTTTAAGCTTCAAAACCCTCTTATGGATGATATTTTTGGTGGGAAGAAGATGAGAGAAAAATGACAAAATTTTCTGTTTGTTTTATTTTTATTCATAGCCAATTTAGTCACCAAATCTACCTAATCTTTGACTTTTTGACCATTCTTGTCTCTATGGCCGACCAACCTATGTATTAGGGGTCTAATTGCTCTTTAAAGACCCCCAATTTGTTATCTAGTTATATGAAACCCTTAGCTATCAAATAGGACTTTTGCACTTTATGCGATTTAGTCCTCTTTCACAATTAAGCATGAAATCGCTAAAATTAATTCACCAAAAATTTCATATTCTCATATAATCATGCCACAACACTTAAAATAGTATTAAAAATAATTTCTCCAACCTCAGGTTAGTGGTTCCAAAACCACTGCTCGACTTATAATTCTCCCTCCTTAGGGATTTTCGTCCCCGAAAATCTTACCAATGAATAGATTCGGGTATTGGTCTCTCATGGTCTCCTCGGCTTCCCATGTGGCCTCTTCAACTCCATGTCTATGCCACAAAACTTTCACGAGTGCTATACTTTTATTCCTTAATTGTTTGACCTCTCGAGCCAAAATCTTAACCGGTTCCTCGCCATAAGTCATTTCCAGTTGAATTTCAATCTCTGTTGGCGCGATTACATGTGAAGGATTCGATCTATATCGATGAAACATGGACACATGAAATACATCGTGAATCTTTTCCAACTCTGAAGGCAAAGCCAAATGGTAGGCAACATGCCCTACTCTCTAGGTAATCTCATAAGGTCTTATAAAACGAGGACTCAGCTTGCCTTTCCTTCCGAATCGAAGAACCTTCTTCTACGGGGATACCTTCAAAAACACTTTATCCCCGACTTGAAACTCGATCTCTTTCCGTTTCAAATCTGTTAAGGATTTCTGTCCTAATTATTTTATGTTTTAACTAATTAAATAAGATTTATTAACCTTAATTAAATGTATAAAATCCAAATTTTAAAAGATTTAAAACATTATTTTAATCTTTTTCTTATCAAATCTATTTCTAAAGAGAGGAGAAAATCTATTTCATATCAAGTCAGTATGCATGGTAATAAACACACGGGTAAAAACACGACTATGTGTCTCAGCCGTGTGAAGGACACGGTCCAACACACGAGCGTGTGCCTTGGCTGTGTGACATGTTGAGCATGCTGATGTCAGAAACAGAATGTCCATGTTTTCGCACACGGGCGTGTCGTGGCCGTGTGAGGGACATGGGCCAGTGACACGAGCATGTGTCTGGCCGTGTGAAGACCCTTGTAGGTGTGAATTAGAAATTAATTCTACACGAGTGTGGGACATGGGGGTGTCCTAGGGTGCTTAGGCCGTGTGAGCCACACGGGCCATCAACACGACCATGTTGATATGATCACACGGGCGTGTTACCCTTCCACATGGGCGTGTGCTCTGTTTTAAGGGCAAATTTCTTAAGGTGGGTTTAAGGACCCGGAATGGTCTCGAATAGTTTTCAACTATCAAATTGGGGCTTGTCGGCCCATAATAAGAAGTTTAAAGTAGAAATTGAAAAAGTTTTAATTTGGACCGAGTCTCGGTGACTTGAGATTGGTTGTATGCATGAGATCATGTTAGGTACTGGTTTGTATGCCGCCCCGACGTGGGCTACGGGTATAGGGTGTTACAATTGACTTGAAAAAATTAGTTAATTTGATGAATTTTGAGTTAAGGGACTAAATTGCAAAAAATATAAAAGTTTGAGATAATTATGTAAATTTGAAAAATAAAAGGGTATTAATTGTAAAATGGATTGGAAATGAAATATATGCTAATAAATGAGTAATTTTACATTTTAGATCAAGATCCCGTAAATACTCATGGAAAAAGAAAAATAGCAGAATAGTCCCTAAAATTTTGCAACTACTACAATTCAGTCCAGGTAAGTTCGTATGGTTTAAAATTTAATATCCATATGAATTATTGAGTAGATTATCATTGAACAACTTATATATTTATTTTAAATTGTGGATAATGAATAGTAAATTAAGATATATTATTAATTTTGATACTCGATTTAGATTGAATGTGGGATTATAGTACATTCGTGTTTTGGTGTATTACGGGGGTTTGAAGTGACGATGATACTGGAGGGAGAAATCAACATATTACCTAAGTAAACTGAGGTTCAGTATTTGTTGCGAACTCTCACATTATACTTTTTGTTTGGCGTGATTCGAGTGGATTAGCTCTTATGAGCTTCTGTTCAGCTTTTACGAGCTTCTCTTGGCGTGTTCGGATGGACTAGCTCTTATGAGCTTCTGTTGATGATGTATTCTTACCCGTAAGTCATTCTTTGAATGGAAAATCTCGGTAAGGTAACCTGTTTAATGAATTTGAAAGATATGTTATTAATTTCATATTGATCTAAACATGGATGAATTTATCAATTGAAGTTGTGAATGACAAGGAGTTCTCTAGGATGATTATTATTGTTGGAATTATTATAATTAGTTTGGTAAGATTTATCGTTTAATACATAAAACTTACTAACCTTCTTTAAGCTTACTTGTGTTGTTTAATATCATTGTAGATTCTCGGAAGGTTGGACGATCGGATCGGCACTCAAGTCACACTATCCAGCTCATTTCGGTAGTTTTTGGAATGTTTATTCCATATTATATGGCATGTAATAGGTTTGAATGTTGATATTCATGTTTTGGTTATGTAAATAGTTAAGTATGAATTTGGTTATGTAAGTTGTTTGAATGACACCATTTTGGTACTTTTAATATCTTGAAATATAAGTGTTAAGTGGTTATGTGATGCATGTTAAGATTACAAGTTAGTATGTTATGAAGTGAATTTAGTATAGCTAAGATATGGTATTGAATCTAGAATGGAATGGTTAGAAATAAGTTAATTGATGAATGGTTAAAAATCCTTATGTTTTGGTATGTTTAATGTTGGGCCTAAATGGCATATTGGTTGTATGGATTAGTAGTTTAATGTATAGATCATTTTATGTGGGTTTTAAGCATGTTTTGAAGCTTTGATCATGTATGCAAGTGTACTTAGGTTAGCTTTTAAGAAGGTTGAGAGGAATGGCTTGATTTCTCGTCCACACGGCTTGAGACACGGGAGTTTGTCTTAGTTGTGTGTGACACACGACCATGCGACATGGCTGTGTGTCCCTCGTAGGTTCAAGGCATGCAAGTCAAATGGTTACATGGCCTAGCATACGACCTAGCACACGGGCGAGTGAACCAATTCAGTGAGTTATACGGGCATGGACACGAGCTGGGACACAACCGTGTGTCCCTATTTTGAATGTTGACACGGCCTGAGACACGGACGTGTGCCTCAGCCGTGTGATCTCTGCATACCAAAATTTTCAACTTTTTCCTAAAATTTCCAAATATTTCCTATTTAGTCCTATACTATTTATATAGTATTTCTAGGGCCTCGAGGGCTCGATTAAGGGACATTATGAATGTATTTGATTGTAATTAGATTATGTTTGTATTGATGTATGAATTGAATGGTTTACTATTCTATTTGTCTGGTAATGCTCCGTAACCCTGTTTCGACAACGGATATAGGTTAGGGGTGTTACAGTTATTGCTTATGCTTTTCAAAAACTGAAGTCACATAAGAAAAACTATCCAACACAATCTAGAATTGACAGTTGTTGTGATTGCTTTAAAAATATGGCTCGAAAGAGTTGAATTTGAGACAGTGCAGGTGGCTCGAATTGTTGAAAAACTACAATCTGATTATTGATTATCATCAAGGAAAAGCTATCGTGGTCATTAATGCTTTAAGTTGAAAATCTCTTTTTTCTTTGAAGGTATTGAGTATTCGACAAACTCTAGAATACGATGGTTCCATCTTGGCTAAATTGAGAGCTATATCGATTTTTCCACAACAGATCCGAGAATTACAGAAAAAAAGTTCTAAATTTGCTAGCTAAGCGAAAATTGGTTGAAAATGGTCAAACGACTGAATTTCGCGCTGGAGATAATGATAGCCTATACTTCCGTAATTATTTATGTGTGTCGAATGATTTAGAGTTAAAACAGAACATTTTACATGAGGCTCATAGCAGTACATATTAGATTCATCTAGGTAATACGAAAATGTATTGTGATTTGAAACAAATGTACTGATGGCTAGAGATGGTACGAGAAATCTATGAGTTTGTGACTAAATGCTTATGATGTCACCAGGTGAAAGCCAAGTTGTAACACCCTATACATGACCCGATTTCTAGGTCTGAGTACCAAGCATCACATTTAACTCGAACTACTTAACAAAATTTCTATCTGGTTATTTACATACTTAGTCAAAATTAAAATAAACACCCATTACTACTAAATTATTCTCTTCCAATTCCATAGATAATAACCAATTAAATTTTATGATTTCAATTATATTTTATACCATAATATTTTATACCATGACTTTAATACAAATACACTAAAGTAATTTTCCCCTGATGCATGGTCTCTAAGGGTGGCCCTTTATATACATGAAACAGCTTTAAACCCAATGCGTAAATCTGGCAAAGTCTAGATTGTCCCGAAAATCCAGGTTCCTTCATATAAGGCAGCAGAATTGTAACACCCCTAACCCATATCTGTCATCGGAATAGGGTTTTGGAGCATTACCGAAACTTTCAGAACATTTTACAAATAAATCATGCAAGTTACTATTGAAATTCTGAATTCATTTGTAACGTCCCTTAAATGAACCCTCGAGGCCCAATATGAACATTAAATTCAAATCGGACTTGATCGGGAACCCTAAGAAATTTCATGAAAATTTTAAAATTTTTCCAAGTTACAGGGCTCACACGTCTGTGTGGTCCAAGGGACACGCTCGTGCTGCAGGCCGTGTTTGACCCTATGTAACTCCCTGACTTGTGCACACGGCCATGCCACATGCCTGTGTGCTAGGCTATGTGATACACACTGCTGAGACAAATGCTCATGTCTCTACCTGTGTGCTTAATTTTGAGCATTCTATTTCTCAAAATTTAGGTGCAGAGGACACACGGCCTAACTACACGCCTATGTACCCGGTCATGTGTCACACATGGTCTAGACACACGCCCGTGTGTCTGCCCATATGGACAAAATAAAGCCATTTCTAGCTTCATTTCTCACCCAAATTCACACCAATAACCTGCACTTAAACTCACATCCATAAACCAACCAATTCAAGCATTCAAATTTAGCAAATTCCATCATTCATATGGCACATGATTACATGCTTACATGTTCACAATCTTACCTTAGTTTAGTCCACATGTTAGACATAAATTGATCAACTTCTTAACATTTCAAAACTACCTTAGTATGACATTACAAGTACATCAAAACATTCCATTACTAACCATTCCAATGGCCAGGTTACAAACATCATTATCATTTGCATGCCAATATGGCCTATATAATTTATACATGCCATTATAACCATAATTTCCATTATAACTATAATTGCATTACCATATTGTGCCGACATGGACCAATGGATAGTGTGAGTGATCTCTGCCAAGCTTCCAATCCAACGAGCTTCTGAATTACTCTAAAACAGGGAAATAAAACTAAGTAAGCATAAAATGCTTAGTAAGTTCATATAACATGGTACTTAACTTACCATTCATTATATTTCGAGGTGACTATGTAAGGCATATTCAATCAATTTGACCTCAAGCCAACACATATCCTCATTGCCCTTGTTAATCATATATTCCATAATAACATCAAAACATATATGGGCTCAACAACAATCAAGTTTCCAATCATATATGCTTTCCACAACATGTATTCATTCAACATGCATAATTCATCTCATTATTTCAAGTATAATTTCATACTAGTTCATTTCGAGTTCAGATCATTTCATATCAGAACTTTACTCTTATTACTTGCAATATCAAGGTCACGATTAGTACACTCAAGGTGTATAAGTCCATAATTAAGAATGAACATATATTCATCAAATAAAGTCCATGTACAAATATCATCATCTCATGTGTTCATATATCATTTGTCACGTATCATCATTTTCTTGTATTTCGAACGAATATGTGTAATAACTCATTTTATCATTCATATCTTCTCATCTCTAGAATTGTCACCCGTTGAATTTATTCGGAATATCAATGGATACATAGGTAATACACTCGAGGTGTACAAATCAAGACCCGTCAAATCATGTCCAATGATACCCATAAGGTACTATACAACAGGATTACCAGTCCAGGCTAAATCCTTTTTATGACATATGCTTTAAGGAGCTTGATCTGGATTACCCGTCTGGGCTAAATCCAATCTATAACATATGCTCGAGAGGACTTATATTAGGATTACCCATTCGGGATAAATCCTTTCTGTAATGAGGTCAATAGGATTACTCGTTCGAGCTAAATCCCGTCAACAACAAATACAGGACCTCATTCATTTCGGGAAATCACATATCCATCGATTTTCCATTTTATTTAACTGGGATTTAAACATTTTTCTTAAGCATTATCGGGCATGTGATTATTTCATACATTCACAACATTCATATAATTCAAATAAACAAATTCCACATTCATTTCAAGCATATAAGTAACATTCTCATTGTTTATCCTTTATCATCTATCGGTCATTATCATTTAATTTAAACACTTTTACTTATTGGGCTTGATCAGATATGTAATCATTTCACATATTTATGACATTTATACAATTTACATAAACACAATCAATGCAAGCATGTAATTAAACACAATTTAGTTACACGAACTTACCTCGACAATGTTCGTGTACGTAAAATCTACTAATCTGACATTTTCCTCTTTCCTCATTCTAGCTCTGAATTTGGTCTATCTGGATGTATACGAGTAAATTTTACATTAATTTCTCATATTTCATACTCATTTAGACTCAATTTACATTCTAGGCAAAATTAACATTTTGCCCCTAACTTTTTCATAAATTCCTATTTCGTCCTGAAACCACTATTCCGATTTCACTGAAATTTGGGCTGTTACAATTCTCCCCTCTTAAGGAATTTTCGTCCTCGAAAATTTTACCAGTAAAAAGATTCAGATATTACTTTCTCATAGTTTCCCCCAGTTCCTAGGTAGCTCCCTCTATATCATGTCATTGTTAGAAAACTTTTACTAAAGCTACCTTTTTAATTCTCAGTTTTTCTCTTCAAGTGCCAGAATTTCAATCAATCTCTTGTTGTAAGTTGTGTCAGGCTGAATTTAACATTTATCAAAGTAATAACAAATGATGGGTCTGATCGATACTGTTATAACACATATACTCATATAAACATTGTGAATTTTGTAGAACTCCGATAATAATACATATCAACACGCAACATATCCAATTCTTTTTAATAATCTTATATGACCCGATAAACCAGAGGCTTGATTGCCTTTACAGCCAAACCGGGGAACTTTCTTCCATGGCAAAACTTTCAAAAATATTTTATCACCCATCTGAAACTCTAGTTCTTTTCATTTTAGATTCACATCGAATTTCTGATGATCAAATACTGCTTTTAAACTGTCTCAGATCATTTTCATCTTTCTTCAGTTTCAAGGAATCAAACCTACTACATGTATCTTTTCTTACAAAGCTCTGTCCAAAACACCGAAGTTTTATATTTGTGACCATATAAAGCCTCGTACAATAAAAATTTTGTACTTGATTGTTAACTATTATAATAAGCAATTTCAGCCAAAGGCAAATACTCTACCCAGTTACCTTCAAATTCAAGTACACAGCATCGAAGCACATTTTCCAAATTCTGAATCATATGTTCAGATTGATCATCCGTCTGAAAATGAAATACGGTACTAAAATGTAACCGTATACCTAGAGTTTCTTGTAACTTGTTTCAGAATCAGAATTTAAACTGCAGATCTCTATCAGACATAGTAGAAACTAGCACATCATATAATCTGAAAATCTCAAAAATAAATAATTCAAACAATCTATCAAGTGTGAAATCCACTCATTCCAGAATGAAATGTGCAGGCTTCGTCAAACAATCGACAATTACTCAAATAGTGTCTTTCTTTTTCATAAACAGGGATAATCCTGATATAAAATTCATGGTAATTTTGTCCCATTTCCATTTCGGTACTTTCACTGACTACACCCATCTTGAAAGTATCATCTCTATCTTGCCGATACATCCAGCATTTAAATATAGATTCAAAAATACCACATTTCATTCCGGGCTACCAGTATATCTTTTTCAAATAGTTGTGCATTTTATCATTTCCTAGATAAACAGACATAGTATTACTGTGATCATTCATGTAAAATTTTCTGTAAAAATTCCAAATTCTTCAGTACACAGGCTCTATCTCGGAATAATAGACAATCATCAAATTCAAATCTACTATCTTGATTCAATAATTATTTCATCCTATACTCATTTAACTTACAACTCATTATCATTTTTCTGAGTTTTGCTGCTTTATTGTAGAAACATCAGTTTAGCTCTATACTCAGCTTAAATTAAGCTATTATTAGATAATCATAATCGGTATCCATGGCTTGCAAAGTATACAGAGATTTCCTACTCAGAATGTCTGTAATCACATTCATTTTTTCCAAGTGGTATACAATTGTCAAAACATAATCTTTCAACAATTCAAGTCATATACGCTATCTCAAAGTAAAATCTTTTTGCGACATCAGATACTTCAATTTTTTATAATTGGTGAATATATGACATTTTTTACCAAACAAGTAATGTTATCAGATTTCAACACAAAAACAATAGCTGTCAATTCTAGATCATGTATCGGGTAATTCTTTCTATGTGGTTTTTAACTGTCTAAAAGTACAGGCTATTGCTTTGCCTTACTGCATCAAAACACAGTTTAATCCTGTTCCATAATGCAGTGCAGTAATAATGAATTCCTTACCCAATTCAGGCTGAACCATAATTAATACTTTATTTAACAGAACTTCCAACTGGTCAAAAATTTACTAATATTTGTCAGTCCATTCAAATCTTACCTCTTTTCTGTAATAACTAGATCATCAATGTAGCTATTTCAATTATTAACATTGAAGCTTTGAGTTTTTTTTTCCAAAGCCATAATCATCAGATGAATTTTAAACCATACTTCATTAATATGACCGACATTTCAACCGTATAGATAAAGCAACACTTCAATATCAATAGTGTACCTCAAATTAGAAGAGGGAGAACTGAAAGTGACCCCTATAATAACCAATGCAGTAATTCAGTTTCTATAATATATAATCTTTGTCACCAAATTTCATGATCGAGTCAATATTTATAACGGTAATGAATGTAATTACCTCCAACTGATGAATATCTTTCAAAAATAAACCATGTTTGAATAATAAGGAGATTGATGATATCTCAAAGAAAATTCAGAAGGGTAATATCACACATACTCAATAGAAACAATTGTGATAAAGACAATATAACTTGCACATTTGCAATTTAGGGCTTCAATCAGTAGAAATGGAAAATAACATCATATGAATCTTATCCTCAAATCTTATATCAATTATGATGAATTAGAAAACCCAAGTAAGGGAGAGCAATACCGTTCATAAATCAACCTGACTTACAGTAATTTCATCCATCATGATTTACTAGCCTTTCAATACGACAAATATTGCATCTGAATATGAACAATTTCATATGCCTTTGAGAATAACAGAACTTATAGAGTACCCAGGAGATGTTGCCGTAATATACTCAATTATAATAGCTGCCTTCAAATATCTTTGCAATTTCATCACTATTATACTGACTAATTAAGTCATCAATAATCTTACATTATTCAATTCGCTGGAAGAGTCAAATTGGAAGAATTTTTGGCTAATCAATTCTGTAAATATCATATCTAGATAAGTCGTTTACTCATGAATAACTTCTTCCTTAACAATGACATTACATATTCAGAATAATCTTTAGAAAAATCTGATATCTCTTTTAATACCATCTTTACTTACTAACCCATTCTCATTCTGACTACATCATTAATCATTCAGCCTTTGAACTCTTTAGTTCCATGTTCATGAGCTTAATCCATATAAATCTTGTGAGTTTTATTGTATAACACTATACTGGTAAGGGGGTAGAGATCGTAAGCCTCAAAATTTAACTTTCATAAATACACACATATCAGTTATCGTGTATCATTAACATGTTCATTATAAAACATTTTGCAAACTTTGGGACCTTAAAACATGCTTAGAAGAGGTTCGAGACTAAACCGATAACTTTTGCAAACTTTGGGAAACGTAGAAAATTTTCAAACATTCTAGGGTCACACGCCCATATGAACAGGTCGTGTATCTCACACGGTCACCAGACACGCCCATGTCACAGGTTGTGTGAAAACAGGGCATACATTCTGACTTCTACCACACAGCTGAGGACATGCCGGTGTACCAGCTCGTGTGCCACACAATGCCAGTTGACACGCCCGTGTGTCTAGGCCATGTCAAACCTGTAGAATATACTAACTTAACTTTGAAGGGCTACCACAGGGGACACACGACCGTGTACCAAGGCCATGTGTCACACACGGTCGAGCCACACGCTCGTGTGCTCAGCCATGTGGAGTGAAAATAGGCTTGGTTTAAGCCACATTTCTCACCCTTCTTATACATACCTAAAATACAACATTTTTGCACCATTTCAATATATTAATAGTCAGCCAAAACATGTTATTTTATGCACCAAATATGTCATACCAATTCCTTCCATTTCATCAACTCAAATCATAACCATTTTCTGTATAAAACACATACAAAAACTAGCATGATTCATTTCTCATTTTACACCTATTCCATCACATACCAAAACACATATCACATTTATTAATTCAACCTATTTCAAATATGTATTTTATCATCATCAATCACACACAAAGCTTGACTTATAAATTATCTATTAACCATTCACTTATTAAGTCCAAATTCATGTTTTTTCATAAGTAAATACTCAACATATACCAAATGTCCAAATGTTCATCTTGAACATCACCAACCATACCAATTTATGCCATTACACAAAGCAAATTACACATCAAACATAAGTCATTATTAAGCCATATAAAATGACCAAATACATCACCAAAACCTTTATAAAAAAGACTCAATCCTATACCTGGCATATAACCAAGTCACAAGTGTATAAATACCAAAATCAAAACCCGATAGTGTAGTGCGATCTCTACTGACTTCCAACCCGACCGAATGTCTGAATCACTATAAAACATAGAAAAGATAACACAAAGTAAGCTATAAAGCTTAGTAAGCTCGTATGGTAATAAACTCAACTTATTGAATAAACACATATTAAACATTTTCATAATTTATAATGTCCTCATATACTTTCACCTTTATAACATGAATTCATTTACATAGTTAACCAAGAGTTTCACTTGTTTACTCATATCATTGGTCATATATATCTACCACATTCTCACCAATTCATTCACATTTATATATACATGAACAAATATGTATACAAATAACTTGATTCATTCCAATTACCAAACATCTTATTTAGTAAATACGAATAATGTTATATATATCATCAAATAATGATATTTCACAGCATATGTACCATATGTATATTTAATTAACACAACTTTAACTCATATCTCACATATCATTCAAATCATACCTCATTATAGCCAAATAAACACATTTTGGTATGAAACATACTTATACATAGATCTTTCGCATTTCAGATACATGATACATTATAAATCACCACTTTCATTTGATTGTCACCTAAGTTTTGTACGCACCTGTATTACTTATTTCGATCAAACTTTCATTCTTGCCTTGGCTATGCCCGTTGAATCATTCGATATTTTGCACACTAAGTGCCATTCTCAATATTTCGCACACTATGTGCCATTCTCAATATTTCACACACTAAGTGCCATATTTGATGTCCCGCACACTAAGTGCTGTACATAGCTGAAGCTATCTCAAATCTCACACTAAGTGTTAAATTTAGCCGAAGTTATACTGAACTGCACACTGAGTGCCATATTTAGCTGATATGTCATCAAACACAACAATAGACACGTATATACAATTTATACGATATCAAAGCATTAAAAGCAAAAATATAACAATGCTTATTGCATACGAACTTACCTCATTCATTGAAACGACAAATTAGGTCGACTAATCTGATACTTTGTTTTCTCCCGCTCTAGATCCAAATATTATTTTTCTCAATCTATATAATAACAAAATTTACTTATTTAATCATTAATTCATTCAATTTAACACAATTTACACATTTTGGCAAAATTACACTTTTGCCCCTATTATTACTGATCGTGGTGATTCATGATATGTTTTAATAAATTTATATTTGATCGTTCTTGAAGACTAAGTATTATCACGATGAAGGCAAGTGTACCTATCGAACAGTAGTATAATTTTAGCAAGACCAGGATGTCGAACCCAAAGGAACTAAAAGTACTAGTATTAACTCTTTCCTTATTATCTAGCCTAAAAATAAAGGGGTTGTTTTATCTAAACTAATTAACTAACTAAGAATTCATAGAAAGAAAATTGGGGAAAACACTTTCGGGAAATTCGATTGATTAAGACAATACCTAAGGAAAAATCCACCTAGACTTCTCTTGTTATTTGACTCTGAATTAGACGATTTATTCACTTGACTTGATCCGTAGAAATCTTTAAGTTATATTATTATCTTTCTCGAGACTAACAATGTCTAACCCTAGGTTGATTAATTGAAATCTCTTTCTAATTAAAACCCGTAGTGTTGTATTAACTCGATCTATGGATTCCCTTATTAGGTTTGACCCTAATCTAGTAGATTTATGTCGTCCTATGTTTAGGATTGCATGCAACTCTGCTTAATTATGCTAGATCTACTCTTAGACAGAGACTTTTGCTCCTCTAAATAAGCACATCAATACTTGGATTAATATCCTGAAATATTAAAACAAGAATTAAGAACACATAGTTAAGAACAAATCAAGTATTTATCATATAATTCAGAAAATAATAACAATATCCATCTTAGGTTTCATTCCCCTTAGGTATTTAGGGGATTTAGTTCATAAATATAAAAGACAACATTTCAGAAGAATATTGAATACAAAACATAAAGAAAACCCAAAACTCCTGAAGGGAAATTGAAGGGAGATCTTCAGTCTTGAAGGAGAATCCGGCTTCTGAGATGGATCAATCGGCTTTCTTCGAGTAAAATCCTACTTCCCACTCTGTGTGTCCTTCATTCACCCTCCTCTCTAGTGTTTAAATAGGTTTTAGAATGCCTTATAACCCCCCATGAGTGGCCTTTTCTGAATAGAACTCAACTTGGGCTCGACAGGGACACGCCCGTGTGATGCGCCCGTGTTCGATTGCTCCAAACCGTGTTAGAGTCTGTTGAATAGACATGGCCGTGTGGTCTACCCATGTAAGTCATGCTCAATTCTGCTAGAAGAGCACGGGCGTGTGGTCTACCCTGTGAGGAAGTCCAGGCCGTGTTGATTTCCCACGTTGGCCCATTTTCTACGTTTTCAGCCTATTTCTCGCTCTTTTTACTCTTCTATGCTCACCTAGGTATAAAACATGAAATTAAAGGATTAGGAGCATTAAATTCACCAATTTTAAGGAGAATTTATCCATAAATGTGCTAAACATGGGATAAAAATATATATAAATTATGGTTTATCAAATACCCCCACACTTAAGCGTTTGCTTGTCCTCAAGCAAAATCCTCAACTCACGATCAAAATCAATTCTTATCAACTTATAATTCTTATTAATGATATCTCAAAATAATCCATAAGTAATCATACATTGAGAATTCAACTAAAAGAACATCAAAGTTTCAAACATTCCAAGTTGCGTATTTGATTATGAGAACATAAGTGTCTCCCCTCATCTAGGTAATTATCATTGATTCAAAATATCACAGAGTTTCACATCCTCACTAAAGATTCACTCAAATCACTCGAGGTGTTTAAAGGAAAACAAGTTAAAGCACTCAATAGTCAATATGAAAAGTTATTACCATAGGCTTGCATGAATATCAAATCTCCACCACTATGTATTGAGATGATACATCAATCAAAAGGTCTTTAAAGGGTTGTAATGTGGCTTTGGTTAGGGGGTGTGGTCACAAGCTAAAAGAAAAAGTTAGAATCGAGATTGAATTGAAAAATTACATGTGAGCTTGAATTGAAAAAAAACTAATCATCAATTGAATACATGTGAGCTTCTTCTCAGAATATGGACTTAAACACTTAAGCTCAAAGACAAAGAATTACTACTAATATAAATATGTGTATTTTAAATTTTTTTTTTAAGAACAAATCAAGTAACATAGACTAACTATCAAAGATAAAACTTAGCTAAGCAATTTATTCAAATCAAATCTCGACAAAAATAAGGATCAAATTAATTTAGGGGATTTCAACAATAATGGATTATGGGTTAATATGGAGGGTAAATCAATGAATGGGTTATTAGGCTCAAGAAGGTTCACTAAGGGTTAATTATGAGGGTAGGCTTTTATGGAGCGAGTGGGTTAAACCTAAGTGCCTTTATCATCTTGACATATCAAATCAAATGGTGTAGTCTTGAAATGCATAATTAAGCAAGTTCTAGAATAACAAATCAAGATTGACGCACTCAAAGCAACAATAAAAGTGAGCATGAAAGAAATAATAGATGCTCTAAAGGTTTAAGATCTCACAAAAATTATGGCTTTTTGATGTTTAAACTTGTGAATTTTAACTCAAGATAATACCTAAACTTGGGGAAACAACCTAAAAATTTTTAATTCTCAAAAGTCAACTTATCATGCTTAATTCTTTAATTCCTTAAAGTTTAAACAATCAATGCATGAATGCCTATGTTTTAATTCAAGACATATCAATAAAAATCATAAATTAATCAAAATTCATTCTAATAATGATATGAGAAGATCACATGAGAGTAAGACAAAATTCAGGGATTTTTCTGATAAAGATATAAACAACCCCCCACACTTAAGATGTACATTGTCCTCAATGTACAAAGATAAACCTACTGCAAAATATAGATATAAGATCATAAGGTAGGGAGAGAAGTGAAACTTCCTGAATGTTAGATGAAATCCTTGAATTGGAGTTATGGAGAGTAATCGCCTAAGGCAATGATGAGATTGGAGGAGGATACTCCGGTGGTGGTAGAGGTTGGGTTCCACAACCACAGTGTCCAGCGAAGAGGTTTTCGTGGTGGTTGGGTAGGACATGGCAGTCTTGGAGAACCTTTTCCCATGGAGTTGCAAGTTCCTAAGTGATAGTGAGCTTTGGAGCTCTTTATAACTGTGATAAAATCAAGAACTCTTTAGGAAATATAAGGAAGCATAATTACTCTAATGAAATAGCTGAAACTATAAATTGTTCAATAAAAATTATAAAGCCTAAAAAAATAAAATAGTATTAAAGGAAAATATATTAAAAAGTACTCTAAGAAGATAAATAAAGATAAAAGTGAAAATAAAAATAAAAATAATAAGTAAAAAGTCTTTAAACATCGTCATCGTCGAATGGTTCGGGAGGTGGTGGTGGCGATAAGATGTGAAGGTGCTGATAAATCTGATGTAGAGTAGCATCAATGTGATCAAAGTGCTGAAAACACTATTGCTCAAATCGAGTAAGGCACTCAGAGATGTCAGAGTATGAAGCCGCCGCATGAACTGGACGACGGATGGGTGGTAGCTGAGACGGTGGGTCTTCATGACGTGGAGGGACATCATCAGTAATGTCCTCTGGGTCTTCCTCCTCGACGGACTAGACCAAGTTGTACTAGGGAGGGTCGGTTCCACGTTGTTTCTCAATCATCCTCATATCAAGCATACTCGAGATGCCCTGTGGGGACATCTGGCCGATGAGAGTGAGGAAGGATGATTGTGCCGCTGCGTTAAGAAGGCCGAAGTACCGCGCCAGACGAGTCACATAAGGGCCGATGGATATGACTCCCTTCCTATGCCGCTCTGTCTGATGGCAAATGGCGAGGGCAATGAAATAGGCAAGGTCGAAGACGTGCCTGTTCGCCATACTCCATAAAAAGTAGGCATCGTTAGTGTTGACGACCCCGGTGCTCTCTTGCCGCCCTGTCAGAGTGTGGGCCAAGATAGTGTGGAAGTACCTCAGGGATGGGGCGAGGGCCGATACCTTAGAGCGACTGGGGTCATAGGTGACCGAGTTAGGGACTAAATCACTCCAACACTTCGAAGGAGAATAGTGGATATGGCGATGGAGGGTGTCGAGTTCGTTGTCATCCATGAACTCCTCCGTGTATAGCCCTAGTGCAATTCTGAACTCCGGTACGCTCAACTGGCGCACTAAGCCACCGAGACGGAACTAGACTATTTTGAGATCATCGAACTCTGTCATAACGGTTTGGAAGTGGAAAGTTAAATAGAGTTCTAGTGTGAGCTCGAGGTACATCGGCTCGATGATCTCGAAGAAGAGCCCCCACGGGTCTGTCGTCAGGAGGGCCTGAACTGCGTCAGCCATTTGGATTTGCTCAAGTGCGGCCCAATCAATGCAGTGGCCCACACCTAGGGGTCGGGCCCGAAGTATCTAAATAGTTTTTCCTGGGGTCCCACGGGAAACTAGAGAAAGGGGTGGCGCACTTTAGCTGATGCGCTTGCTGATGTGGCTTTAGGTCCCTTCCGTTCTTTTGAAGTGGGGACTGCGGTCTTCTTGCCACATGAAGTTGACATGGTATACCTGCAATGAAATGTTAAAGTTAAAATAATTCTCCCCAAGAATAGCATGGGGAAGTATGCAAGTATGTTAGAACTTAAATAAGAATACTTCATGAGGCTCACATACTAGATGAAAAATATACTAAAATAAGCAAATCAGATTTATCAAGTCATTATTATGAATAGGACTATTAGAATAATGCTAACTTAAATATCTAGTGAATGAATGCAAATGGGGATGATAATATGAAATATGGTGTGAGTAAACATGAAATTCATGGTAACAAGAAAAAAATTGGATGAATGTAGCATAATGCATCGACTAAAATGGCAAATTTCTATCAAAGACTACAAGCATTACTATCATTAGAACCATTAAAATAGTCAAATAAAACAATAAAAATCATAAAATTAGTAAAAGAAAAGAAAAGAATAAAGAGAAAAGAGTAAACAAACACAAGAAGGAGGAGCTTAGGTTATCGAGGGTGGTGCTGTGGTCGGCGCATGGGCGTGTGAGGAAGGGCATGTGAAAGGGTTCCGGCGGCTAGGGTTTGATATTTGGGGAAGGGGATGATGTCTAGTTGGGGTTTATATAGATTTTAGGGCACACGACCGTGGGGCATGCTCGTGTGCCCTAATTTTAGCCCGTGTTTATCGTGATTTTCAAATTTGGGCGCGTCTAAAATTCGACCCACGCCCGTGCTGTTTGGGCGTGTTGATGCACACAGCTATGTCACACGACCGTGTCCTACTTTGTTCTCTTCTCCCACGCCTGTGAATGTTTGTCCACGCCCGTGTTGTTTCCTCAGTCTTGACCACGAGTAGTGAGCACGGGCATGTCGAACGCCCGTGTTATTTTCTCAATTTCAACCGTGGCCTCTAGACACGGGTGTGTCGCATGCCCGTGTTGTTTTGACAGATTCACCCACGGTCATATCGCACGGCTGTGACAACTTATCGACTCCCGTGTTAGGGAGAAATTTTGCCCTGTTTTCACACGGTTGTTTCGCACGGCCGTGTTGCCTTCCGTGGTATGGGCACGGCCTAAGGCATGCCCGTGTGCCTAGCCGTGTGGTTCTGGAAAACATGTGTTCAGTGACTCAGTTAGTGAATTAAATGTTAAAAACTAAAATTTAAAGAAGTTAACACCGGTAGTGCTCGGGTTACCTCCCGAGAAGCGCTTATTTAGAGTCTAAGCTCGACTTACCTCTCTGTCGTGTGGTCATGGCGATTCGAAGAGTTTACACCCCTCATTCCTGCTATTAATCTTGTCAAAATAAGGTTTTAGACGAGTACTATTTACCTTGAACGTATTGAATTTGGGATGAATTACCTCGACTGTGCCTTATGGGAAAATGCTCAGTACCGTAAGAGAGATTTCTCCATTAGGTTCAGAGGTGGTAATGTGAGGGTTTGCGGCATCTAGCAGTACCTTGTCTCCAACCTTTAGTTGATTTGGTGAAGCATTGGGTTCGTCATGGTGTGGTTTCGGTTTATCATTTGTTCTCAGTTTATGTGTCCTCCATTAATCTAATTCCTCGATTTGTAGCCTTCGTTCTTCATAGATGGGTCCTTTGTTGTTACTTGAACATGGCTCATATATGCTTTTCTGATGTGTTTCCTGCAAAGAAGTTTGCACCACATGATCAGTACTAGTGGTACGATTTATACAATCACCCTCGACATTTGATGTGTTACTTGAATTGCGAGCTTGAAGAGTGATTGTCTCATCACCTACACGAAGTGTAATTGCACTTGTGCCAACATCTATTATAGTTCTAGTAGTTGCTAAAAAGGGTCGTCCTAATATTAAAGGTACTTCACTACCCTTTTCTATGTATAGAACAACAAAATCAACTGGGAATATAAATTTGTCAACTTTAACAAGTACATCTTCAATGATACCCCTAGGAAATCTAATAGTTTTATCTACTAACTGAATGTTCATCCTAGTTTGTTTGGGTTTCCCAAGACCTAGTTGTTTAAACATTTTATAGGGCATGACATTAATGCTAGCCCCCAAATCAACCAAAGCATTACTAACATCTAAACTACCAATTGAACAAGGAATTGTAAAACTCCCTGAATCTTTCAATTTGTTGGCCATCTTATTCTGTATTATGGCTGAGCACACTACGTTCAACTCCACATACGACGCTTCATCCAATTTTCTTTTATTTGCTAGAAGCTCCTTTAGAAATTTAACTGGGTTTGGCATCTGTGAAAGAGCTTCAATAAACGGTAAGTTAATATGTAGTTTTTTTAATAATTTAAGAAATTTACCGAATTGTTCGTCTGTGCAGACTTTCCTTGTCACATTGGGGTATGACACTCGAGGTTTGTACTCTGTACTTGCCGTTTTCTGCTCATTGTGGTCTACTTCATCCTTACATTTGGTTACCACAATTTTTTGCCTTGGTTCTAGTTCAGGTTCCACTAACCCTTCCTCATCTTGAACAGTAATTGCATTAAGCTGTTTCTTTGGGTTAGTCTTTGTAATATCCCGAATTAGGGCCTAATCGGAATAGTGGTTTCGTGACCAAAAAATCTGAGATAGAAATAATTATTTTATAATTATTTTGATGTTTATGATATGATTGCATGATTGTGTGAAATTTTCGTGATGAAATCCTATGCCTAAAGTGCTTAAATTGAAATTAGGGACTAAATCGAATAATTTGCAAAACTTGCATTCTAGAAGTTTCTAGTATGAAATTGTTTTGAAATATTAATTAGGAGGTCTTAAATATCAATTTTACCAATTTCTAAGTTTATGGACAAAAATTGGACATGGATGGAATTTTTAGAAAGCTTAGTAGTAAGGGCATTTTGGTCATTTAGGGGTAAAATGAATTAAAATACAAAATTAAAAGCCAATTTTGCTCATCTTCAACCCCATGGCCGAATATAGCAAGGATAAACCATGGCTAGTGTTTTTCAAGCTTCCAAGCTCGATTGTAAGTCCATTCTAGCCCCGTTTTTCAAGTTCTTTACGTTTTTGGAGTCCCAGTAGCTCGATTAAGCTTATGCTAGCAATAATTCAACCTAGGGTTCATATTTGGAAAAATACCCATAGGTAAAATTTGTGTATTTTGGTGTTTTATGATAGAATATGAGGTTTTAAATTATGTTAGACAACTTGTGCTACTCGGTTTTAAGTGAAAACGAGTAAAAGGGCTTAATCGGTAAAAATACCTAATAGTCATAAGTACATGTTAGAGTGAGAATTTGATGTTGCCATAGAAGGGAAAAATGATCAGCATGTCATAAAACATAAGAAAATAGGCTGAAGTTTAATTTACGAGCTTTGGGGCAAAAGTGTAAATATGCAAAAGTTTAGGGGCAAAATTGTAATTTTTCCAAAATATGATTTTTGGGTCAATTTGAATAATGTGAGTCCTAATTAGATTATATTTTAAATGATAGAGCAAGGAAAACTGAAATTCGGGCTAAAATGGGGAAAATACCAAGTTGTGGACGAAATGGTAAAAGTAGCCATTTTCGCATACGAGGTAAGTTCATGTGTAAATGTAGTAACATAATTGTCATTTTAAGTAATTTAATGTTAATTATATGATATGCTGATTTTTATCATGAAATATATGCTTTGTGGTTATTTTCGAATAAAATGTAAATTATGTGAGCTACTTGTTAAATATAAATTGTTACCGAGTATTGGTTTCGGTATTCTACGGAAGACGGCAAGGATATATGTTCGAGGAAAATCCCGTTTGAACCTTAGAAATAGATTAGGATACAAGTGACACGTCACTGGGATATTTGGGCATCCGAACTTGTTGAGTTGAGTCCGAGTTCACTTATGGATGCGAATGTCCGAACTCGTTGAGTTGAGTCCGAGTTCGTGAGATGTAACTAGGCATCCGAGCTTGTTGAGTTGAGTTCGAGTTCACTTATGGATGCGAACGCCCGAGCTTGTTGAGTTGAGTCCAAGTTCGCTTATGGGCGGGTTACATAGTAGCTTGGCTACATATGTGGCACTTATGTGCAAACTTTCCATGTATCCGAATTATATTCCGATGTGTTCAACGGGTAAAGTTCTACTCATAGTTTTAAGAGAAACAAACTTCATAGTAATTGAAATTCTGTAGAGAGAGATATCTGATTCGTAATACACAGAGGTTAGAGCAGTCGAACCTTGAAACAAGGGAGATTTTAACTAATAAACTGTACTAATTGGCCTGGCCAAAAATTCTAGAAAAATATTAGTAAATAGATATACGAGTCTAGTTTCAGGGAAAATTTATGGATCTTTATTTTGAGTTTCAGAACTCGAGATATGAATTTTTAAGCGACTGTGATGCGATTAGCCGACTTATGTCGGAATTTCTAAAATTAAATTGTTTGAGCTGTTTAAGCAATGAATTAAGTCTGTTAACACCTCGTGTTCGACTCCGGAAACGGTCTCGGGTATGGGGCGTTACAGTCTTTGTATTACTCGGCAAGCTACCATGTACTCGTTCGGAAATCATCTTTGCCAATTGGCCTATTTGATTCTCGAGCCCCTGAATGGATGCTTGTTGATTTTTAAGAGTTGCCTCGGTATTTTGGAAACGAGTTTTCGATACCAAGATAAATTTTGTTAGCATCTCATCAAGGTTCAACTTCTTTTCCTGCTGGTAAGGTGGTTGTTGGAAACCTGGGGGATGTTGTGGCCTTTGATTTCCTTGACCACCCCACAAGAAGTTGGGATGGTTCCTCCAACCTGCATTATACGTGTTACTATATGGGTTATTTTAAGATCTAGAATTATTGTTACCCATATATTGAACTTGTTCCTCCTCGATGCTATGGTTGAAGGGTGGATAATCTGTGTGTACTCCTCCTCCACTTGAACCACACCTCATTGCTGGATGTACCTGAGTAGAACCACACAAACTGTCAATCTTTTTATTCAAAAGTTCTACCTAGCTAGATAGCATGGTAACCACATCGAGGTTGAAAACACCGGCTACTTTCGTCAGTTTTGTCCTCATAACTTGCCACTGATAGTTATTCAATGACATTTTTTCAATAAATTCGGAAGCCGCTTCAGGTGTTTTGTTGTTCGAAGTTCTACTGGCGGCTGCATCGATGAGTTGCCTCGTTGAGGGGTTCACACCATTGTAAAACGTCTGTACCTGTAGCGAAAGTGGTAACCCATGGTGAGGGCACCTTCTCAAAAGATCCTTGTATCTCTCCCATGCATCATAGAGTGTTTCTAGATCCATCAGCACAAAAGAAAAGATGTCATTCCTCAACTTAGTCGTTTCTAGATCCAAAGTAGTGATTGACCCTCGTGGTAACGAGTTCAACCACTATTTTGCTTTATTCCTTAGTGAGAATGGGAATAACCGAAGACGTATGGCATCGTCAGAAATGCCATTGATTTTAAAAGTATCACAAAACTCCAGAAAATTTGTCAAGTGATTGTTTGGATCCTCATCCTGCAAACCATCAAACTAAACAAACTATTGTATCATTTGAATTGTGTTAGGTTTCAGTTCAAAATTATTTGCAGCAATAGCAGGTCTAACTATACTTGACTCAGTTCCTGTTAAATTAGGTTTAGCATAATCATACATAGTGCGTGGAGCAGGATTCTGATTTACTGGATCAGCAGCAATCGCAAGAGGTAGAGAATTTTTCTGATTTTCAGCCATCTCCTCGGTTGTGGTGTGAATGTCGTCCTTTTGCTCTTTCTCTGTGTATCTTAGGCTTCGCCTTATTTCTCTTCAGTTTCTGAGAACTGTGCGATCGATTTCACTATAAAAAAGTAATGGTTCTAACGGGTTCCTTCTAGTCATAAACTATAAAAACTAGCCAGAAATAAAGAAAAAGATGGTTCTAACGGGTTCCTTCTAGTCATAAACTATAAAAACTAGCCAGAAATAAAGAAAAAGAAGAATTTGTAAAGATAAGCTAGAGTAAAATATGAAGTAAATTGCAATAAAAGTAAAAATGACTAAAGTAATAGAAATCAAGAGTTCCTAATATCTTAGTTCCCTGGCAACGGTGCCAAAAACTTGATCGTGGTGATTCGTGATAAGTTTTAATAAATTTATATTTGACCGTTCTTGAAGACTAAGTATTATCACGACGAAGGCAAGTGTACCTATCGAACAGTAGTATAGTTTTAGCAAGACCGGGATGTCGAACCCAAAAGAACTAAAAGTACTAGTATTAACTCTTTCCTTATTATCTAGCCTAAAAATAAAGGGGTTGTTTTATCTAAACTAATTAACTAACTAAGAATTCACAGAAAGAAAATTGGAGAAAATACTTTTGGAAAATTTGATTGATTAAGACAATACCTAAGGAAAAATCCACCTAGACTTCTCTTGTTATTTGACTCTGAATTAGACGATTTATTCACTTGACTTGATCCGTAGAAATCCCTAAGTTATATTATTATCTCTCTCGAGACTAACAATGTCTAACCCTAGGTTCATTAATTGAAATCTCTTTCTAATTAGAACTCCTAATGTTGCATTAACTCGATCTATGGATTCCCTTATTAGGTTTGACCCTAATCTAGCAAATTTATGTCATCCTATGTTTAGGATTGCATGCAACTCCGCTTAATTATACTAGATATACTCTTAGACATGGACTTTTGCTCCTATGAATAGCACATCAATACTTGGATTAATATCCTAAAATATTAAAACAAGGATTAAGAACACATAATTAAGAACAAATCAAGTATTTATCATATAATTCAGAAAATAATAACAAGATCCATCTTAGGTTTCATTCCCCTTAGGTATTTAGGGGATTTAGTTCATAAATATAAAAGACAACATCTCAGAAGAATATTGAATACAAAACACAAAGAAAACCCAAAACTCCTTAAGGGAAATTGAAGGGAGATCTTCAGTCTTGAAGGAGAATCCGGCTTCTGAGATGGATCAATCGGCTTTCTTCGAGTAAAATCCTACTTCCCACTCTGTGTGTCCTCCATTCACCCTTCTCTCTGGTGTTTAAATAGGCCTTAGAACGCCTTATAACCCTCAAGAGTGGCCTTTTTCGAATATAACTCAACTTGGGCTTGATAGGGACACGCCCGTGTGATGCTGTAACGCCCCGTACCCGAGACCGTTGCCGGAGTCGAACACGAGGTGTTAATAGACTTAATTCATTGCTTAAACAGCTCAAACAATTTAATTTTAGAAATTCCAGACAAGTTGGCTAACTGCATCACAGTCGCTTAAAAATTCATATCTCGAGTTAAAAAACTCGAAATCCAATTTGGTAAATTTTACCTGAAAATAGACTCATATATCTATTTACTAATTTTTTTCTGGAATTTTTGGCTAAGCCAATTAGTACAGTTTATTAGTTAAAGTCTCCCCTGTTTCAGGGTTCTACTGCTCTGACCTCTGTGTATTACGAATCATATATCTCTCTGTACAGAATTTCAATGACTATGAAATTTGTTTCTATTAAAACTAGACTCAATAAGAAATCTGTACATATAACTTATGACTTCTAATTATTTTTATACAATTTATGGTGAATTTTCAAAGTCAGAATAGGGGATCCAGAAATCGCTCTGGCCCTGTTTCACAAAAATTTAAACATCTCATAAAATATAACTCATATACCTGTTTCGTTTCTTCCATATGAAAATAGACTCATAATTATTCAATTCCATATTTTATTCATCATCTAATTATATCTCTACTATTTTTAATGATTTTTCAAATTCACGTCACTACTGCTGTCTGAATCTATTTTATGGTAAATTTTACCTATTTCATGATTTCCATGGATTAACTAGCAATTTGACATACATAACACCAAATATGATCATAATTAGCCATTCCAATGGCTAATCATTACCAAGCATTTTTATACTACTCAATAACCATATCATAAGACCATATATATAAAATGATTATAATGCTATACATGCCATACTCAAAATATACAAGCCATTATGCCAAGATGGTATACGGATAGTGTGAGCGTGCCTCCGACCGTTCCCAATTTCCGAGCTGGCTTTTCAACACTACAAGGAATGAAAAGGAGGGAGTAAGCATAAATGCTTAGTAAGTTCACATGCAAATAGCAAGTAACATAACCATATAAGCAAACATAAAACATCATTTGCATAATCATCACCAAGACATTTATATCATATTTTCATTTATCATCTTACCATATTGTTGTTATATCGATTTTTCAACCCGAGGGTTAAGTACATACCTGTTCAAAGTATCCATTTCACAACACTTACCAATACGTCCCTTTTATCTTGAGTATCCCTCCATTTGAGTAGAACTTTACCCGTTGAACACATCGGAATATAATTCGGATACATGGAAAGTTTGCACATAAGTTCCACATATGTAGCCAAGCTACTATGTAACCCGCCCATAAGCGAACTCGGACTCAACTCAACGAGCTCCGGTGTTCGCATCCATAAGTAAACTCGGACTCAACTCAACGAGCTCGGATGCCTAGTTACATCTCACGAATTCGGACTCAACTCAACGAGTTCGGACATTCGCATCCATAAGTGAACTCGGACTCAACTCAACGAGTTCGGATGCCCAAATATCCCAGTGACATGTCACTTGTATTCTAATCCATTCCTAAGGTTCAACGGGACCTTTTTCCCAATCATGTGTCTCAACCATCTTCTACGGAATACCGAAATCGATACTTCGGTAGTATTTCACATTTTCCAAGTATATCACATAATTTGACATATTATCAAACAATTATCACGAGTATAATATTTCATAATAATTATCATATCATTTAAATAACATAAAAACATTTAAAATAATAACTATGTTACCAATACTTACATATGAACTTACCTAGTATGCGAAAATGGCTACTTTTACCATTTCGTCCACAACTTGGTATTTTCCCCATTTTAGCTCGAATTTCAGTTTTCCTTGCTCTATCATTTAAAATATAGTCTAATTAGGACTCACATTATTCAAATTGACCCAAAATCATATTTTGGAAAAATTACAATTTTGCCCCTAAACTTTTGCATATTTACACTTTTTCCCCAAAGCTCGTAAATTAAACTTCAGCCTATTTTCTTATGTTTTATGACATGCTGATCATTTTTCCCTTCTATGGCAACATCAAATTCTCACTCTAACATGTACTTATGACTATTAGGTATTTTTACCGATTAAGCCCTTTTGCTCGTTTTCACTTGAAACCGAGTAGCACAAGTTGTCTAACATAATTTAAAACCTCATATTCTATCATAAAACACCAAAATAAACAAATTTCACCTATGGGTATTTTTCCAAATATAAACCCTAGGTTAAATTATTGCTAGCATAAGCTAAATCGAGCTACCGGGACTCCAAAAACGTAAAGAACTTAAAAAACGGGGCTAGAATGGACTTACAATCGAGCTTGGAAGCTTGAAAAACCCTAGCCATGGTTTCTCTTTGCTATATTCGGCCATGGTGAAGAAGATGAGCAAAATTGGCTTTTAATTTTGTATTTTAATTCATTTTACCCCTAAATGACCAAAATGCCCTTACTACTAAACTTTCCAAAAATTCCATCCATGTCCAATTTTTGTCCATAAACTTAGAAATTGGTAAAATTCTATTTAAGACCTCCTAATTAATATTTCAAAACAATTTCATACTAGAAACTTCTAGAATGCAAGTTTTGCAAATTATTCGATTTAGTCCCTAATTTCAATTTAAGCACTTTAGGCATAGGATTTCATCACGAAATTTTCACACAATCATGCAATCATATCATAAACATCAAAATAATTATAAAATAATTATTTCTATCTCAGATTTTGTGGTCACGAAACCACTATTCCGATTAGGCCCTAATTCGGGATATTACAGATGCGCCCGTGTTCGATTGTTCCAAACCGTGTTAGAGTCTATTGAATAGACACGGCCATGTGGTCTACTCGTGTAAGTCTTGCTCAATTCTGCTAGAAGGGCACGAGCATGTGGTCTACCCGTGTGAAAAAGTCCAGGCCATGTTGATTTCCCACGTTGGCCCATTTTCTACGTTTTCGACCCGTTTCTCGCTCTTTTTACTCTCCTATGCTCACCTAGGTATAAAACATGAAATTAAAGGATTAGGAGTATTAAATTCAGCAATTCTAAGGGGAATTTATCCATAAATGTGCTAAACATGGGATAAAAATATGTATAAATTATGGTTTATTAATTACACATTTTTGCAATTTAGTCCTTATCACATAAAATTTCAAATTCATGCAATTAAGGACAAGCCCATGCTAGCCGAATTTTACCCATACTACTAGTAGCCCATTTTTTAGTTTATTCACACTTTTACTACACAATTTATCATATTTCACAATTTAGTCCAAAATTGACATTTTTACTAAAATTTACTTAACAAAACTCATTAATCTAACATCAAAAATTTATTTTCTATCATTAAACATCAAGATAATCAAACATTCAAAAATGGCCACATCCAAATACTTTAATAGTTTTGAAATCGTAGGTACGAGATAGCTAGATTACGTAGCAACGATCTCAAAAACGTAAAAATCATCAAAAACTGAGCAAAACGGACTTACATGCTTGGAAAATAGGTGGTCGAACCTTGAAATTCATCCATGGCTATTTTTTTATTTCTTCATTTGGTTGAAAAAGATGAAAACAAAAGTTTTTCTTTTGTTTTCTTTAATATTATAACCTTTATTAACAAATTATAACTTTAACCTTCATAAAAATTAACAATTACAACCAAATGCCAAATCACATCATCCATTATCTAATAAATGGTCAATTTATTTCATAAGGACCCTAACTTTTAAGTTCCATAGCTTTTAGATACTTTGAACTAATAGAACATAACATTTACGCTTTACGCGATTTAGTCCTTTTTACCGAATTAACCACTCAAACGGTAAAATTTCTTTACAAAATCTTCACACAATAATCTATCATGCTGTAAACCAAAAAAAAATTAAATTAAATATTTTTACTTCGGATTGTGGTCTCGAAACCACTATTCTGATTAACCCTAAAAACAGTCTGTTACACGTGTCTCTACCCATGTGCTCAATTCTGAGCATTCTATTTCTTAAAGTTTAGGTACAGGGGACACACGGCCTAACTACATGCCCATGTACCCGGTCGTGTGTCACACACGGTCTAGACACACGCCCGTGTGGACAAAATAAAGCCATTTCTAGCTTCATTTCTCACCCAAATTCACACCAATGACCTACACTTAAACTCACATCCATAAACCAACCAATTCAAGCATTCAAATTTGGCAAATTCCATCATTCATAAGGCACATCATTACATGCATACATGTTCACAATCTTACCTTAATTTAGTCTACATGTTACACATAATTTGATCAACTTCTTAACATTTTGAAACTACCATAGTATGACATTACAAGTACATCAAAACATGCCATTACTAGCCATTCCAATGGCTAGGTTACAAACATCATTATCATTTACATGCCAATATGGCCTATATAACTTATACATGCCATTATAACCATAATTGCTTTACCATATTGTGCCGACATGGACCGATGGATAGTGTGAGTGATCTTTTCCAAGCTTCCAATTCAACGAGCTTTCAATTTACTCTAAAATAGAGAAATAAAACTAAGTAAACATAAAATACATAGTAAATTCGTATAACATGGTACTTAACTTACCATTCATTCTATTTCGAGGTAACTATGTAAGGCATATTCAATCAATTTGACCTCAAGCCCTACACATATCCTCATTGCCCTTGTTAGTCATATATTCCATAATAACATCAAAACATATATGAGCTCAACAAAAATCAAGTTTCCAAGCACATATGCTTTCCACAACATGTATTCATTCAACATGCATAATTCATGTAACATCCTAAAATAGGGCCTAGTCGGAATAGTGGTTTTGAGACCAGAAATATGACATTAAAATATTTATTTTATTATCACTATGAGGTCTAGTATATGAAAATATGCATGTGGAAAAGTTTCATGGAAAAATTCTAAGTATAAGGTTTCAATTGAAAAATAAGGACCAAATTGAATAAGTTGAAAAACTTGGGTTCTAGAAGCAATTTGTATGAAATTTCTTCAGATTTTTAATTGGAAGGTCTTAAAGAGAAATTTTCTCAATTTCTAAGTTTTTGGACAAAAATGGGAATGTATGGATAAAATTTGAAAAACAGGGCTTAAGGGCATTTTGGTCATTTAGCTAATTAATGAAATAAAATGGGAAAATTAGCCAAAAATTAGCTCATCTTCTCCACCTTGCTGCCGAAATATGAGAGCCACCATAGCTAGGGTTTCTTCACTTTCCAAGCGCAATAGTAATTGCTCCCAAGCCCCTTTTTAATGTTTTTCGTATTTTTGAAATCTTCGTAACTTGCTCTTTTCATTTCTACCCATATTTCAAGCTAGGGTTCATGTTTCAATATTTACTCATGCACGAGTTACTTGTATTTTAATGGTTTATGGAGGAATATGAAAGTTTAAAGGATGGTAAACAACTTTTACTAAGTGATTTTTCATGGAAATGGCTTCAGGGACCATTTTGTAAAAGTTGTAAAAATGGGTAGAAAGATGAGAAATAATAGAAACTGCGGGCTGCCATAAGAGGGAAAAACATTCGTCTAGGCTTGGGTAATGTAGAAATTGCGTGTATTTCATCATACGGGCCTAGGGACTAAATCGTAAATATTGTGAAAGGTTAGGGGCAAAATGGTTATTTTTCTTGGGGTGAAATTTAGGCTCGTAATGAATAATGTGAGTTACTAATGACTTATTTTTACTATTATAGACCCCGAGGAACAAATTTCGGAGGTCGACCGAGGTAAACAGAAGGTTTCGAAATAACCGAAACAAGAACCCAAAGCAATTACCAGGTAAGTTCGTGTAACTTGAAGTAAACTTTAAAAATACTTGAAAATGCATATTCTTAAATTTATGTTAATTTGGATATTGATTGCATGACAATCCAAGAAAGATGACAATTGTCCCGGTTGAATGAAAAAGGGAGATTCGATGGGTAAATTCTTATTTACATGACATGAGATCCTACATGTGTTAAAGAAAGGGATTTAGCCTAGATGGGTAATCTTATGATCTCAATATGGTAAGGATCTAGCCTGGACGGGTGCTCCTTAAGTGACCGAATAGAACCTCCCGATGAATATATGTGCATTGTAGATTTAGCCCGGATGGGTAATATGTTTAAGGACTAAAATTAGCCTGGTTTGGCATTTCAGATCCGAGCATATTGGAGTAATTGTCATTGTAAGGGATTTAGCCTGGAATGGTAATCCCAACAATACTCCTTGAATTTATGTTATGAAGGGTTTAACCTCGACTGGTAATCCCATCGTAAGAGTGAGGTTCACGGGAGTGTGCATTTAAAATGGTCACTAACATAACTTGACGAAAAACAGGATACAAATTGAGATTTCTGAGAAATTCAACGGGACTATAATGTGAAATGAGAATGGTAAATTTGAATTGATGAGCTCATCTAAGATTAGTGCTATATTGTTTGAGATGAAACTAACTCGATGATTGAGTGTATGTGATAGGGAATTTATACTATGCATGTTTGGCAAGAATATCTTTTATGGCTGTATGCTAAATAGCCGGTAAGTTTACCTTCCTGTTATCTGAACTTACTAAGTATGTTAATGCTTATCCCCTATCCTTTCCCTGTTTTACAGAGCTCGTGGACTCGTGAACATTGGAAGACTATTGGAGGAATCATCACACTATCACTAGTCTTGCTTTGGTATATGAATACTTTTATTTTGCTATAATGGCTTGTATAGGGTAATGGTCATATTTTGTTATATGTGTCATTTGGTTAGCCAAAGTGTTGTTTTATGGTATTGATAATTCTTTTGTATATGGCTATGGGATGTGGCCAATATTGGGATGGGTTGTAATCCCTATCTATTTTGTATGCCTATGTTTACTTGCCTCATGTATTATAATGGTATGATATGCCATGGATGAATGTGTCAAATGAGGCCAAATAATTTGAATATGGTAAAGGAATAAAATGGTATATGGTATCAATAGGGCCCAAGTATAAAATGTGAAATGGGATAGTGAGCATCCTTATTGAAAAAAGGATAACCTTGCATGTACAAACCAATAATATGAGGTTACTATGCAAATGACCATATCAAAGTGGTTTAAAGATACATATAGGCCATGTTATATGCCATAGGAACTTTTGAGTGTGTATGAGTGATTTTGGGTGACCAATGGCTTGGAATATAGCCACCAAATGGTCCACACGGGTAGACACACGGGCATGTGTCTAGGCCGTGTGTGACATACGGTCAGCCTCACGGGTATGTCGTCCGGCCGTGTGTCCCCTACACCTTGAAATTTCAGGCAGCAAGCTTTGTAGTAAACACACAGACGGAGACACAGTTGTGTGTCTTAGCCATGTGGAGGACATGGCCTCTGGCCACGGGCGTGTGCCTCAAATTGCATGATGATGTCATAAATAGAATGTAGCTTAAAATTACACGGGTGACCACACGGGCGTGTGCCTAGCCGTTCTGAGGACACGGGCAAAGGACACAAGCGTGTGCTCGACCGTGTGAAAACCACTACAGCTTCAAAATCAAAAATAAATTGAAATATTTCCGCATAGGCAAGAGACACGTGTGTGTCCCTAGCACACGGGCGTGTGGAAGGCTTCCAAATGGGCGTGTGAGGCTAGGGTATGAAAATTTTGCACAAATTTTCTTAAGTTCTCGGTTCAGTTCCGGACCATTTTAAAGCATGTTTTCGACCTCGTAAACCCCTAATAGGGTCAATATAATATAATTTGATTTAGTTCGACTTTAAAATGAAATTGTACAGCCTGTGTTTTCTCGAAATATCTTTGTATGTTCGCGGTAATGCCTTGTACCTTGTCCCAGTCTCGGGTACGGGTAAGGGGTGTTACATTTAGTAGTACCAGAGCTACGGTTTAGTCAATTTTAGGACTAATGTAGCATGTATTGAGTATAGCTATACATGCCATTATACAAGTTATGATAGTGTGACATCTCCTAACCATTTTTAATTGTATTTGAATATAGTAAATGTCTTCCAATCAAGCCCAAGATGAGTCCGAGGGAGCCAAGAGCCATGCTCTAGCTTCCGTTCAGCGAGCTACTGCTAGTAGTAGTAGAAGGCCTATGTTTGAAAGCCGGGAAGGGACAAGAGCTGCCTTCTTCAAGATAATGGATGAATAGTTTAAGAATTATTTGAGAAACCGCCCCAATATACCATGACCTCCTCCGCCTCCTGCTCAGCCTGAGGGAGAAGTGCCACAAGGTATGGCACCCGTGAGAATTGGTAAGGCCCCAGTGGACAAACTTAGAAAATATAGGGCTGAAGAGATTAGAGCTAAGGTAGATGATGATGCTGGACGAGCTGAGTTCTTGCTCGAGAACATTACGTGAGTTTTGGATGAATTGCCATGTGCACTTGAGGAATGTCTAAAGTGTGCTATGTCTCTTCTAAAAGATACTGCATATCACTAGTAGAAGACTGTATCTTCAGTAGTACCGAAGGAAGATATTACATGAGAGTTCTTTCAAGCTGAGCTTAAAAAGAAATACATCAGTCAAAGATTTTTAGACTCGAAGCGAAAAGAGTTCTTGGAACTCAGGCAAGGAAATAAGACCATGTTAGAATATGAGAGGGAATTTGTAAGGTTAAGTTAGTATGCAATGGAGTGGGTCCAATCAGAGACCGAAATGTGTAATCGCTTCGAAGAAGGCTTAAATAAGGAAATTAAGCTATTGATCGGGATCCTGTAGATACGATAATTCGCGGTACTAACTGATCCGGCCAAGAAGGCCGAATAGCTAAATAATGATGGAAAGCAAGCAAAGACAGAAGCTCAAATTTTGAATAAAAGATCTAACGGTAGAACGCACTCTTTTCCTACAAAGAAATTGAAGAGTCAGCAAGAGCGCTCCACTGCATCGGTAGGATATTCAGGTAGAACAAGAAGCTCTAAGTGTCACAACCCAAAGTCTTCCTCCCCCAAGGTGAGTAGTGTGGGAAGTGTGGATGATCAAAAGTCAAGGTGTGAAAGCTGCAACAAATTCCACTTCGGTGAGTGTCGAAGGAGGAGTGGTGCATGCTTTAGATGTGGTTCCCTTAACCGCTTCTTTAAGGATTGCCCGGAGTGAGCCAATAAAGAGGTGGATTTATGCCTAAAGTTTAATGCCCCTAATCCTCGAGGTAGACCACCACGACATCCTGGAAGTGCAAGTGGCAGTCGAACAATTACCAAGGATACTTCTGCAAAATCAGAGGCTCGAGCCCCAGCGAGAACTTACACGATACGCGTTAGAGAGGAAGCTTCAACTCCTGATGTTATTACAGGTACATTTTCTCTCCATAATGCTCATGTTATTTCCTTGATTGCCTTGGGATCGACCTATTCATACATTTGCATGAAATTGGTGTCTACCATGAATGTGTGTGTGGAACCTACGAAATTTGTAATTAAGGTGTCGAACCCTCTAGGCAAGTCTGTTTTAGTTGATAAAGTTTGTAAGAACTGTCTTTTGATGATTCAAGGTCACTGTTTTCCGGCCAAACTTATGCTTTTGCCGTTTGATGAGTTTGATGTAATATTTGGCATGGATTGGTTGGCCCTTCATGATGTGATTGTAAATTGTGGTAGCAAGTTTATAGAATTGAAATGCTCAGATGGTAAGACACTCCAGGTTGATTCAAGTGAGTTAGGTACTCTCCTGGTTATGATTACCTCGGTAATGGCTCAAAGGTACATGAGAAAAGGGTACGAAGCCTATCTTGCTTTTGTTCTGAATACTAAGGAATCTAAATTGACGATTGAGTCGATATCGATAGTGTACGAGTATCCAGACTTGTTTCCAGAAGAGTTACCCGGATTACCTCCTATTCGAGATGGTTCGAATTGATTAAAGATTATGAGCTGATAATTGATTATCACCCATAAAAGGAAAATGTGGTTGCCGATGCACTGAGCAAAAATTCCTTATTTGCTTTCAGAGCTTTGAACACACAGTTGGCGTTTTTTGAAGATGGTTCAGTCTTAACAGAGTTAAGGGATAGGCCGACATTTTGTCAGGAAATTTGTGATGCCTAGATCAATGATAGTGACCTGCAAGCCAAGAGAACTCAATGGGAGTCAGGCATTGAATTAGATTTTCGGATCAGTCTCGATGGTTGTCTGATGTTCAGAGACAAGATCTGTGTATCGAGAGACGATGAGCTTATTCAAAAAATTCTGCAAGAGGCACATGATAGTCATTTGTCTATTCAACCAGGAAGTACCAAGATGTACAATGATTTGAAGAAAATGTACTGGTGGAATGGCATGAAAAGAGACATCTCTGAATTTGTATCGAGATGCTTGATATGTCAGCAAGTCAAGGCTGAACACCAAGTAGCATCAGGTTTGTTACAGCCTGTGATGGTTCCCAAATGGAAATGGGACAAGATTACCATGGATTTTGTGACAGGATTACCGTTAATCCCGAAAAAGAAAGATGTTGTTTTGGTTATAGTTGATAGACTAACAAAGTCGGCTCACTTCATCCCAGTGTGGACTGATTATTCTCTTGACAGATTAGCCGACTTGTACATATCTGAGATTGTGAGACTACATGGGGTACCGTTGTCGATTATCACAGACAGAGACCCGAGATTCACTTTGAGATTTTTGAAGAAGCTACAAGAGGCCTTGGGTACAAAGTTGAGTTTTAGCACAACCTTCCACCCACAGACTGATGGTCAGTCCGAACGGATGATCTAAATTCTTGAGGACATGTGACAGTGTTGTGTCCTTGAATTTTAGGGTAGTTTGTAAAAATAGTTACCTTTGGTAGAATTCGCCTACAACAATAGTTTTCAGACGAGTTTGAAAATGGCACCTTATGAGGCCTTGTATGGCAGGAAGTGCCAAACTCCATTGTATTGGACAGAGCTCAAAGAAAACTAGATTCATGGAATTGACCTAATCAAAGAAACTGAAGAAAGGGTTAAAGTGATATGGGATTGCTTGAAAGCAGCATCGGATAGGCAAAAATCTTATGTTGATTTGAAAAGAAAAGAGATTGAGTTTCAAGTATGAGATAAAGTGTACTTGAAAGTGTCTCCATGGAAAAAGGTATTGAGATTTGGTCGAAAAGGTAAATTGAGTCCACAGTTTATTGGATCATACGAGATTACAGAAAGAGAGGGACCATTAGCCTACCGATTAGCATTACCATCTGAATTGGAAAAGATTCACGATGTATTCCATATGTCTATGTTGCATGGATATAGATCAGACCCCTCTCATGTGATTTCATTGATGGAAATTGAGATTAGACCGGATATGACTTATGGTGAAGAACCGGTTAATATTTTGGCTCGGGAAGTCAAACAATTGATGAACAAGAATATAGCCTTGGTGAAAGTTTTATGGCATAGACACGGAGTAGAAGAGGCCACATGGGAACCTGAAGAAACCATGAGAAGTCAATATCCGAACCTATTTTCTGGTAAGACTTTTGAGGACGAAAGTCCTTAAGGGGGGAGAAATGTAACATTTTAAAATAGGGCCTAGTAGGAATAGTGGTTTCGGGACTACAAATCCGATGTTAAAATATTTATTTTATTATCATTATAAGGTATAGGATATGAAAATATGCATGTGGTAAAGTTTCATTAAGATATTCTAAGTATAAGGTGTTCAATTGAAAAATAAGGACCAAATTGAATAAGTTGCAAAACTTGGGTTCTAGAAGCAATTTGTAAGAAATTACTTTAGATTTTTAATTAGAAGGTCTTAAAGAGAAATTTTCCCAATTTCTAAGTTTTTAGACAAAAATGGGCATGTATGGATAAAATTTGAAAGAAAGGGCTTAAGGGCATTTTAGTCATTTGGCTAATTAATAAAATAAAATGGGAAAATAAGCCAAAAATCAGCTCATCTTCTCCACATTGCTGCCAAAATTTGAGAGCCATCATAGCTAGGGTTTCTTCACTTTTCAAGCTCAATAGTAAGTGCTTCCAAGCCCCGTTTTTAATGTTCTTCGTATTTTTGAAATCGTCATATCTTGCTCTCTTCATTTCTACCCATATTTCATGCTAGGGTTCATGTTTAGAAATTTACCCATGCATGAGTTACTTGTATTTTAATGGTTTATGAAGGAATATGAAAGTTTAAAGGATGATAAACAACTTTTACTAAGTGATTTTTCATGGAAATGGCTTTAGGGACCATTTTGTAAAAGTTGTAAAAATGGGTAGAGAGATAAAAAATAATGGAAAATTTGGGCTGCCATAAGAGGGAAAAACATTCGGCTAGGCTTGAGTAATGTATAAATTGCATGCATTTCATCATACAAGCCTATGGACTAAATCGTAAATATTGTGAAAGGTTAGGGGCTCGTAATACAAGCCTATGCATTTCATCATACAAGCTCGAGGAGAAATTTAGGCTCGTAATGAATAATGTGAGTTACTAATAACTTATTTTTACTGTTATGGACCCCGAGGAACAAATTTTGGAGGTCGACCGAGGTAAATAGAAGGTTTCAAAATAACCGAAACACGAACCCAAAGCAATTACTAGATAAGTTCGTGTAACTCGAAGTAAACTTTAAATATACTTGAAAATACATATTCTTAAGTGTATGTTAATTTGGACATTGATTGCATGACAATCCAAGAAAGATGACAGTTGTCCCAGTTGAATGAAAAAGGGAGATTCGATGGGTAAATTCTTATTTACGTGACATGAAATCCTGCATGTGTTGCAGAAAGGGATTTAGCCCAGACGGGTAATCCGATGATCTCAGTATGGTAAGGATCTAGCCTAGACAGGTGTTCCTCAAGTGGTCGAACCAAACCTCCTGATGAATATATGTGCATTGTAGATTTAGCCCGGATGGGTAATACGTTTAAGAATTGAAATTAGCCTGGTTTGGCGTCTCAGATCCGTGCATATTGGAGTAATTGTTGTTGTAAGGGATTTAGCCTAGAATGGTAATCCCGAAAATACTCCTTGAATTTATGTTATGAGGGGTTTATCTTGGACTGGTAATCCCGCCGTAAAATTAAGGTTCACAGGAGTTTGTATTTAAAATTGTCACTAGCATAACTTGACGGGAAACGGGATACCCATCGAGATTTCCAAGAAATTCAACGGGACTATAATGAGAAATGAGAATGGTAATGTTAAATTGATGAGGTCATCTAAGATTAATGCTATATTGTTTGAGATGAAACTAACTCGATGATTGAGTGTATGTGATAGGGAATTTATACTATGCATGTTTGGCAAGAATATCTTTTATGGTTGTATGCTAAATAGCCAGTAAGTTTACCTTCCTGTTATCCGAACTGACTAAGCATGTTAATGCTTATCCCTTATCCTTTCCCTGTTTTACAGAGCTCGTGGGCTCGTGAAGATTGGAAGACGATTGAAGGAATCATCAGACTATCACTAGTCTTGCATTGGTATATGAATACTTCTATTTTGTTATAATGACATATATAGGGTAATGGTCATATTTTGTTATATGTGTCATTTGGTTAGCCAAAGTGTTGGTTTATGGTATTGATAATTCTTTTGTATATGGCTATGGGATGTGGCCAATATTGAGATGGGTTGTAATCCCTATCTATTTTGTATGCCTATGTTTACTTGCCTCATGTATTATAATGGTATGATATGCCATGGATGAATGTGTTAAATGAGGCCAAATAATTTGAATACGGTAAAGGCATAAAATGGTATATGGTATCAATAGGGCCCAAGTATGAAATGTGAAATGGGTTAATGAACATCCTTAATGCAAAAAGGATAACCTAGCATGTACTAACGAATGATATAAGGTAACCATGCAAATGACCATATCAAAGTGATTTAAAGATACATATAGGCCATGTTATAAGCCATAGGAACTTTTGAGTGTGTATGAGTGATTTTGAGTGACCAATTGTAACACCCCTTACCCGTGTCCGATGCCAGGGCAAGATACGAGGCATTATCGGGCTTAAACATACACATACATGTAAAACCGGGTCTTAAAATTTCAACCAATTCAAAACATTCAAATACATGTATATCGTCCCTTATACGTGCATACGAGGCCCAAAACATACATCGAGGGTAGTTCAGGAATAAACCAAGAACTTTTGAAAATTTTACAACACTTAGAATTTTTTTTCCATGTTTAGAGAGTCACATGCCCGTGTGGGCTAGGCCGTGTGGTCACGCACGCCCATGTGGCTTGGACACGCCCGTGTCTTTGGCCTGTGTAACTCTCTTTTTATGATGTCAGTGATGAAATAGGTTCACACGGCCAAGACACACGTCTGTGTGCTAAGGCCATATTCCCCACACGGCTAAGACACACGGCCATGTCTCTGCCCGTGTGGCTAACACTTAGGCTATTTTCCAAGCCTTGGTTAATCATAAACCCTCACACATTTATACAACATCAAGGACATACAACATGGCATCCATTTAATGCTTAAGCATCTTCAATTAGGTCACAAACATAGCATTTGCATGTTATCATACATGTGATACACACACTCATATAATATTAATCTAGACGCAGCAATCCATATTCCTTGACATTGTCATTTGATAAACACCTTTACCAATTTTCATAATCATCAACTTATCAAGTGATCTTATTTAATCATGAAGCATGCATACTCAAACATTTTCATCTTATTTCCATATCATACAATTACTTCATGTCTATGACCATTTCGACTGGTCATGAAGCATCCATCATGCATATATGTCATAACACCAATCATGCATGTCCAACAAGCATAATCATATCATCACATCACAAGCATTAAAACTTAACATGGATAGCTAGATTACAAACCATAACCAATATGAGCCACATCTCATGGCCATATACAATAGCTTGATATAGGCCAATACATTTAGCCAAATCATAATAACACATGTCATAGAAATAGGTCCCTATACATGCCACTCACTTGATATTTCTAACATATGTATAAATACTCCAAAGGTATTGGCTTGGTAGTGTGATGTTGCCTCCGACATTCTCCAACCCCGAGCCGATCTGAGAACACTAAAAGAAATGAAAAGGAGGGAGTAAGCATTATGCTTAGTAAGCTAAGCATTATGCTTAATAAGCTCGCATGAAAAATAATAAGCAATATGGTAATATGCTATTTTTCAATTTCCCTCTTTTTATTCAAAATCCAGCTAAGTTGTTTTCCTGAGTCACAATCACTAAATTATTTTTATCTAGAGATACAGTACTCCAAATTTAGAACCGTTAATTTTCCAAGAAACTAGACTCACATATATTTTTACCATGAAAGTTTCAAAATTTTTGGTCTGGCCAATAATTACAGTTTATTCTTTAAAGTTACCCCTGTTTCACTATCTAGTGTTCCGACCTCTCTTCACTATGAATTAATTATCTCGTAGTACGGGATTCGAATGACACTCCTGTCTATTTCCATTGAAAATAGACTCATCAAGTATTTTAAACATATAAATTATATCCCATAATCATCTTTTTAAAATTTTTAATGATTTTCCAAAGTTAAGATAGGGGAGTCCGAGATCACTCTGACCCTATTTCTCAAAAATTCAAATATCTCGTCATATGATATTCCTTTTCTTACATCATTTCCTTTATCTGAAACTAGACTCGATAAGCTTTAATTTCATATGAACTTTGAAAAGAGAATTAAAAGAATTAAAAGAATTAAAAATGCCCCTAATTTAAAAATATTTTATTACTCCCATTTCATGTCTATTTTTGTCCATCAATTAACCAATGGTCTAATTACCATTTAAGGACCTTCAATTTAAAATTTCATAACAATTGGACACTTATAGCATATAGAACTCAACTTTTGCACTTTTTACAATCTAGTCCTTTTGACTAAATTGAGTGCCCAAACGTCAAAATTTTCGAACAAAATTTTCATGAAATCATTCCGTGAAATTATAGACCATATAAATATAATAAAAATGAATTTTATCATGTCGAATTTGTGGTCCCGAAACCACTGTTCTGACTAGGCCTAAAATTAGGATGTTACACCAATGGCTTGGAAAATAGCCACCAAATGGTCCACATGAGTAGACACATGGGCATGTGTCTAGGCTGTGTGTGACACATGATCAGCCCCATGGGCATGTCATCTGGCTGTGTGTTCCCTGCACCTTGAAGTTTCAGGCAGCAAGCTTTGTAGTAAATACACAGGCGGAGACACAGCTGTGTGGAGGACATGACCTCTGGCCACGAGCGTGTGCCTTGGCCGTGTGCCTCAAATTACATGATGATTTCATAAACAGAATGCAACCTAAAATCACATGGGTGACCACATGGGCGCGTGCCTGGCCGTGTTGAGGACACGGTCGTGTGCTCGGCCGTGTGAAAAACTACTACAGCTTCGAAATGAAAAATAAATCAAAATAATTCCGCCGTGTGAGTCTAGGGTATGAAAATTTTCCACAAAATTTTTTAAGTTCTCGGTTTGGTTTCTTACCTTTTTAAAGCATGTTTTGGGCCTCGTAGGCCCATAATAGGGTCAATATAATATAATTTGATTTATTTTGACTTTTAAATGAAATTATACAGCACGTCTTTTCCCAAAATGTCCTTGTATGTTCGTGGTAATGCCTTGTACCTTGTCCCAGTCTCGGGTATGGGTAAGGGGTGTTACAATTCATCTCATTATTTCAAGTATAATTTCATACTAGTTCATTTCGAGTTCAGATCATTTCATATCAGAACTTTACTCATATTACTCGGAATATCATGGTCACGATTAGTGCACTCATGGTGTACAGGTCCATAATCAAGAATGAATATATATTCATCAAGTAAAGTCCCTGTACAAATATTTTCATCTCATGTTTTCATATATCATTTGTCATGTATCATCATTTTCTTATATTTCGGACAGATACGTGTAATAACTCATTTTATCATTCATATCTTCTCATGTCTTGAATTTTCACCCGTTGAATTTATTCGAAATATCAATGGATACACAGGTAATACACTCAAGGTGTACAAATCAGGACCCATCAAATCATGTCCAATGGTACCCATAAGGTACTATATCAGAGAGTACACTCTCGAGCCACACATGTATACAACATGATTACCAGTCCGGGCTAAATCATTTTTATGACATATTCTCTAAGGAGCTTGATCTAGATTACCCGTCCGGGCTAAATCTAATATATAACATATGCTCGAGAGGACTTGTAACAGCCCGTTTTTGAGTTAAATCAGAACAGTGGTTTCGGGAGCATAAATCCGAAGTTAAAATATTTATTTTATTATTTTATTAAATTTTACAGCATGATAGAATTATTGTGTGAAAGTTTCATAAAGAAATTTTACTGTTTGAATGCTTAATTCGGTAAAAAGGACTAGTAAAATGCAAAAGTTGCATTCCACTTATTAAAGATGTCAAATAGCTTTGTTTTTAAAATATGTAATTAAGCCATTTAAAAGGTTAGTGGACATTCATGTCCATAGTTTATGTGAAATAATAATGTTTTATTAAAGTTTATTAAGGTAATTGTTAAATAAAGATTAGTTAAATAAAATAAAAACAAATTAAAGGCTTTTATTATCATCATCTAACCAAAATTAAAGAAAAACAAGAAGAAAAATAGGGTTCTTCATTCGAAAATCTTAAATTCTTCAATTAGGTATGTATTTTGCTAAAGGCACTATGGTAATTCCTCTAGCATGGGTTAGTCTTGAATTTTATTAATTTGTGATTTTGTGAAAAAATGACTAAATTGTGAAAAATGTGAAATCTTGTGGGGCAAAAGTGTAAATGTGTTTTAAAGTATATTTTGGACTAAATTGAATGATTAGACTACTGAATAAGTTAATTTTGAACATAATTAGATCAAGAAAAGTGGAATATAGACTTGGATCGGGGAAAAGATAAAGTTATTGACTAATCGACTCGATTCGCTGTTTTAGCATCAGAGGTAAGTTCGTATGTATTAAGTATTGTAATAATTATGCTTTTAGTACTTTGATATTGCATAAATTGTATATACGGGACTACAGATATGTTCGACAAATCAATTATTTGTGGCACTTAGTGTGCGATATGACATAGCTTTGACTATATATAGCACTTAGTGTGTGATTCGACATAGCTTCGGCTATATATGGCACTTGGTGTGCGATTTAAGATAGCTTTCACTATGTACAACACTTAGTGTACGAGATATCGAGTGTGGCACTTAGTGTGCGAGATATCAAGTATGGCACTTAGTGTGTGAGACATTAAGTATTCAACGACATTCTGTGTATGTATGAACTTGTTATGGATTGGTACAGTTATGTACATGTATATTATGAGCTTAAAATTGAAAAAATTATAAAGTTTGTATATAAGCTTATGAATAAGCAGGTAAAAGGTTTGTTAGAAATCATAAAGTACATGATAATATTTTTAAATTGATGAATGTTGTACTTGTGATTAGTTAAGTTTATATCATACGAGCTTACTAAGCTTATTAGCTTACTTTGTGTATTTTCCCATGTTTTATAGTGATATCGAAGCTAGCTCAGATTCGGGGATCGTCAAAGACTTCATTGCACTATCGAACATCTATTTTGGTACTTTTGAAGTTATGTATATATGGTATATGGCATGTATAGGCTTGTGTCATTTTGGTATGTTTGATGAACATGTAATTAGGCCATTTGAGTTGGCCTGTGATGATGAATTTGTTAATGCATAAAGATATGTAAATGGCTTTGTTTTGAGTTAGATAATTGGCCTATATTGAGAAAATGAGGTTGAATTAATAATGCATGTTTGGAATGGTTTAACTAAATGAAATATACGTGTGAATTATGTATAGTAAGGCAAGTTGAATTGATAGGTATTTGAATAGGTAAATGCATTGAATTGGTTGAAGTGGATATAGTATGATTGTGTATTGGTTGATGATTTTTGGTTGCATATTTGTGTCTAAAATTGGTATCAATTGGGCTTGTATAAGTATGTGCAAAATGGGTGGCGAAATGGCTTGGTAAAATGGCCTATTTTTGTCCACACGGGCAGAGACAGGGGCGTGTGTCTCAGCCGTGTGTGACACACGGTCATGTTGCATAGTCGTGTGTCCCTTGGTGTTGAAATTAAAATGAAGTTAGTATGCTCCACACAGTCTCACACACGGGCGTGTGACCGGCCGTGTGGTACAAGTTAGTATACCCCCTAATTTGTACACGGCTTAGCACATGAGTGTGTGACTTGGCCGTGTTGTATAAGTCAGTATACCCACTAGGTTTGGCACAACTGAGTACACGGCCTGACACACGGTGTAACATCCCGAAATATGGGCTAGTCGGAATAATGGTTTCGAGACCATAAATCTGACATTAAAATATTTAGATTATGATTATTATGAGATTTAAAATATGAGATTATACATGTGGTAAAGTTTCATGAGGAAATTTTAAGAATAAAGTATCCAATTAGAAAATAAGGACTAAATTGAATAAGATGCAAAACTTGGGTTTTGGGTGTAATTTGTGTGAAATTGTTTTGAAATATGAAATAGGTCTTAAAGAGCAATTTTCCCAAATTTTAAGTTTTTGGACAAATATGGACATCCATGGAAATTTTTGTAATTTTAGTGAGTAAGGGCATTTTGGTCATTTGGTTATTAAATGAATTGAAAAGGGAAAAAGAGCCAAAAATCAGCTCATCTTCTTCCCCTTTACTGCCAAAAATTCAAGAGACCATAGCTAGGGTTTTCAACATTTTCAAGCTCAATAGTAAATGCTCCCAAGCCTCGTTTTTAATGTTTTTTGTATTTTTGAAATCCCAGTAACTTGCTCTCTCCATTTCTACCCATATCTCATGCTAGGTTTTATGTTTGGAAAGTTACCCATGCATGAGTTAGGTGTATTTTGATGGATTATGGAGGAGTATGATAGTTTAAAGTCTGGAGAACAACTATTGTTAAGTGATTTTGCATGAAAACCCTAAAAAGGACTTATTTGTAAAGATTATAAAAATGAGTAGAAAGTGTGAAATGAAGGAAAATATGGGCTACTATAAGTACAAGAAGTATTCAGCTAGGCTTGGGTAGCTAAGAAATCACTTGCATTTCATCATACGAGCTTAGGGACTAATTTGTGAATAAGTGAAAGTTTAGGGGTAAAATGGTAATTTTATCAAAGCATGAATTTGGAGTCGATTTGAGTAATTTATGAAGTTAATGAGATAAATTTGCTATTATAGATCAAGAAAGACGAGAATCGAATCTTGATAAAGGCAAGAACAAAGTGCACGAGGCTTAGGCACTATTTCAAATATTTTCTACTGAGGTAAGTACATGTACAAATAAATACCTTAATTGATGTTTTAAATGTTTAAATAACATTTAGTTAATTGATATGTTATTTGGTTACTTCGTTGTTATAATATATTTTGATGTTTTATGCTTATGTTACAAGTGTTGCCATGTTAGCTTTTGTATATGATGATGTCATATGTTATGTGGCCAACATTCCGAGAATGTTCGACAAAGAGACGAAAGTTCGAAAATACCGTTTGAGCTTAGGAATAGGTAAGGATACAAGTGACATGTCACTAGGATAGCTATGTATGTATGAATTCATTTGATGACATGATACATGCTAGGTCCAAGAGCTTGTGTAGCCCCGTTGAGAGGCATGTAATTATGTGGTACACGCTAGGTTCGGGAGCTTTTGTAGCCCTGTTGAGAGGCGTGGTTATGTGATGCATGCTAGGTCCAGGTGCTCTTATGTAGCCCTATTGAGAGGCGTGCTATGTTATGATTATGGCAGTTCGGTGCATTCGTATCTCAGTATCCTGTCCATTATTCCAAATGTTCAACGGGTAATGTATACGAAGTTCAAATGTAAGTTAAGTAAAGTATATGTGTGTGCAAGGAAGCAAAGGTATGTGTTTAAACTTGTGTACTCCTATGATGATTAATGGCAATGCATATCCTTGTGTATTATGCCTGAAAATTTAGATCATATGTTTTGATGAAAGGTATGAAATAGCAACAAAGCCGTAAATAATGTTCTAAGGCATAATTAAGATTTACTTTATTTGTATGTGTACTTACTAAGCCTTATAGCTTACCCTTCCCTTTTCCATTCCTTTTAGATTCGTCAAGCTAGTTCAAAGGATCAGGAACGTCGGAGCTCGGGTCACACTATCAACTAAACTTTGGGTATAATACATTTGATTATTTTGAGTCACGGCATGTATAGGTGATTGTTATTTTGTATATGTGTCATGTGGCTAGCCCAAGGTAATAGTTCCCCATTTAGTCTGATTATTTTGTATATGGCCAAGTGATTTGGTCCATATAAGTAATTGAGATGTTTTCATATACTTATTCCATTTAATACATGCCAAATTGTGTATGTGCTTGTGGTTGGTGCTAGATGGTATGATGATAGGCATGTTGGAGATCATGAGAGATCTTGGGTGACCAATGGCTTGGAAAATAGCCTCTAATGGTCCACATGGATAGACACGAGTAGGTGTCTAGACTGTGTGTGACACACAAGTAGCCCAAATGGGGTTGTTCAGCCGTGTGTCCCATGCATCCCAAATTTTTCATGTTGCATGCTTTGTAGTAACCACACGGGTTGGAGACACGGCCGTGTGTCTCAACTGCGTGGAGTACACGGCCTACACCCGAGCGTGTGCTTTGGCCGTGTGCCCCTAAATGAATGATGATGTCATAAACAGAATGTCCAGGTTTTCGAACACGGGTGACAACACAACCGTGTCTAGGCCGTGTGAAGGACACGGGCGTGTGTTTAGGCCGTGTGAAAACCATTGCACCTTGAACTGGAAAAAAAATAAAAATTTAGTATTCCACACGGGCTAGGGACACGGGCGTATCCCAAGCACACGGGCATATGGTGTGCCTCCACACGGGCATGTGAGGCCAAACGCAAATTTTTTTAAAAGTTTTTCATATGTTTTCGGTTTAGTCCCGGACTACTTCAAATGTATGCTTAGGGCATCGTAAGCCCATATAAGGGATAAAATGATGGAATTGGTTTGAAATGAAATTTTATCGCTCGCATTTTAGTCGAATGTTCGTATGTTTGTCCGGTAATGTCTCGTACCTTATCCCAGTCTCTGATATGGGTAAGGGGTGTTACATACGGGCATGTGCAGCCACTTCGAAGGGCACACGAGCTAGACACACAGACGTGTGGTTGGCCGTGTGACCCAAGTTAGTATGTATGCCCTGTTTTCACACGATTAGAGACACAGGCGTGTCTGGAGCCATGTGAGACACACGGCCTGTTCACGCGAGCGTATGATCGCTGTATGGTTGAAATTTTTCTAAGTTTCCAAAATTTTCATATGTTATCGGTTTAGTCTCGAACCACTTCTGAAGCATGTTTAAGGCCTTGTAGGCCTTTATAAGGGACAATGTGATTGAGTTGAATGATTTATGTGAATAAATGCTTTATGCTTGATAAATGTATGCTATATGTTGTGAATTGATCGGTGATACCTCGTAACCCTACTCCGGTGACGGATACGAGTTAGGGGTGTTACAAGACTTCTATCAGGATTGTGCCCGGGCTGAATCCTTTCTGTAACCGAGCTAAATCACATCAGCAACAAATACAGGACCTCATTCATTTCGGGAAATCACATATCCATCGATTTTCCATTTTACTCAACCGGGATTGAAATATTTTTCTCAAGCATTATCGGGCATGTGATTATTTCATACATCCACAACATTCATATAATTCAAATAAACACATTCCACACTCATTTCAAGCATATAAGTAACATTCTCATCGTTTATCCTTTATCATCTATCAGCCATTATCATTTAATTTAAACATTTTTACTTATCGGACTTGATCAGATATGTAACCATTTCACATATTTATGAAATTTATACAATTTACATAAACACAATCAATGCAAGCATGTAATTAAACACAATTTAGTTACACGAACTTACCTCGACAATGTTCATGTACGTAAAATCTACTAATCTAACATTTTCCTCTTTCCTCGTTCTAGCTCCAAATTTGGTCTATCCAGATCCATATGAGTAAATTTTACATCAATTTCTCATATTTTATACTCATTTAGACTCAATTTACATCCTAGGCAAAATTACCATTTTGCCCTTAACTTTTCCATAAATTCCCATTTCGTCCCTAGGCTTGGAAAGGAAATTTTTGCAATTTACTCCCTATTCCAAGCCTAACCAAAATCCCATTACAAAATTTACAACACCTGTATTCATAAAAATTCAACATTTTTCTTCAATTTCTCAACTTTACATTTTAGTCCCTAAATCATGTTTTTATAAAAAATCACTTTGTAAAAGTTGTTTATCTATCAACAACCTTTCCTTTTCTACCACAAATTTCTAATTTTCAACATATACATCCATGACCCATTTTCCATACTTTGATAACTTCTCAAATTGATCCCCCAAATAGATAGATTAAGCTATCCTGAAAGTTTCATCTCTCTCTCTTCTAGGGTTTCCAAGTATTATTTTGGGGAAGAAGATGATAAAAATGATTTTATTTCTATTTAATAATTATCATCTTTTAATAATTTTGATTTCTAATTCAGTCCTTAGCCTTTTTCTAATTTTCCATTGATGAATCATCCAAAAATATCTACTAACTTTTCATTAATGGTCTAATTACCATATAAGGACCTCAATTTTTGAATTCCATAGCTATTTAATCTTTCTAGCTACTAGAGTTTAACTTTTGCATTTTATTCGATTTGGTCCTTCTCGTAATTAAGCACATAATCGATAAAATTTTCTTATAAAAATTTTCACATGACATTTCTATCATATTGTGGACCATATAATAAAATAAAAATAAAATTTATTTTCGGCTCAGATTTGTGGTCTCGAATCACTGTTCCGATTTCACTAAAATTTGGGTTGTTACAATAATGGTAAGTTCAGGGTGAATTTTGTGAGTTCTTGTGCATTAGTGCTCTATAAAACTCTATATTTCATGAAATAAGAATAAAGACACATAATTTAAACTGCCTGCGTATTGCTAGGACATCTACAAATCCTCTGGCTTGGTCAATGCCTTGCATTTTCTAAGACAATCGTTGGCGAACCTATCTGCTTATTTATTCCCCAATGTATAGTTCCAAACAATAATCTCTTCTAGGAGTTAGCCCTATCCCATTTCCAATTGGATTCTCATTTTACCCTTATTGGTTTAACTTATTAGAGATAACCATACACACACTTATATGGGTCAAAGACTGCTATTGGCAGATTAGCATATAGCTCATCATCACTTCGGATTCTTTAGCACTAGGCTTACATATCTCCCTCATAAGATCTCCCTTAAACTAAGCTGTAGTTGATGTCGATGGTGAAGGAGGTACTAGCTGTACCACTTTAAGCTAAGGTCGCTGGGATGGTTGAGGTGCTTAGGCTGTCCCCATAAATTGGTCAAACTATTAACCTATCATTGTGAAGAAAAAATTACAAAAAGCACTTCCTGCCACACTTGAATCAGTTGCAGGGCCTGTCTTTGAGCTAGAGGCACATGGCTCTCAATTTCTCCACCATTCGCTTCTCTTGAGCTTTTAGACATATTTCTTAACTACAAAAAAACTTGAATAAATCAAAACTATATGGGCTAAGCTAGAGATATATCATGCATGGCGAGACGTGACTTAACCTAGACTCTGATACCAAAAACTTGTCCTTACTCCATCAGGAAGACATCGCGTATTTCAATCAGCCAAATAAACCAGCCAACAGATCGGGCCATTATTGTTATACTCAAATCCTTTGGCTTAATTTAAATCTTTGAGAAATCTGTTCTAAAGGTTGTCCTTTTAGTTAAATACCATTGTTCTTGGCTTATTTAGTAACGCATCTTTATAGGAACTAACAGGAATTAATAAATGTAATCTTTAAATCATACACCACGATGTATGGCGGATACACTTAATAGAAAGGGAAAGTTTGTAAAATACAAATCAAGGGAATTTGGCGTCTATATGTATAATAAGGGGAAGTTCCACTTTAAGACAAAAAAAATACGACTTTGGGGTAAAAACAAAAATTAAGTACAAAATGTATATATACGTCATCCACCAACTAACCATGCATGATAAAAAATAGACAAGTGGCTCACTCACAGACGCAACTCTGACATAGCCTCATTCTAATGATCTTCTTCTACCACTTAAAAGCATGAGAAAGAAAAATAATGGAGTAAGTTCAATTGAACTTAATGAGTTCCAAATAGATGTAGAATGATTATCAGGTTACTGGTAATGAACCAAAAAATAAAGACAATTTTGAGAATCAGTCATACAGACACATTATGCTAAGTTGCCAGTACAGTTCTCTGGTGACAACACTTCACCAATATAATGCATATAGTACCTCTTGCGGATACATACCGCCAACTTATGCATACTTCTCACAATCATGTATGTTTACATATGACCCAACATTGTACCAACCTTGGACCTATATTTCAAAAATCAGAATTGCATATCAACCATTCATTATAATATTCATATAGCTTGTTAAATTGAACACGTGTTCTCCCGCAAGGTTAGGCCGTGATCTACCAGCCCAGTTTGCAATAAATCTACCCTACCAAAGGCATCACAAATGATGCTTATTTTTACATTTTGATATGTCACAGATAGTCTGGTACTAGGCTCGCACACGAGGTGGGTATTTTTATCTTAGCCATGGCCATGTTCACACATACAACACTGATTTAAGACACACATGTCAATACACACCACATTGACACATCTCCAATAGAGACAACTTACCCTACACAACCACATATCATAAAGTTTCATAACTCAAATGAAGCAAGAAGGAACTCACCAGATACTTTAGGACAAAATCTACTCTATTGGTCCTTTGCCTCAATTGTTTGGACCTTCACTAGCTTCTTGAGTTAAATAATAAATAATCATAATTATCAGACCATTTATCTACTAAAATTAGATCATGCATGCACAAATGCAAAGATGTAAATTCCCTAGTAATCAACCTAAGGGTTTCCCAGAAATTACCAGTCAGTTGGTACTTATTAATGGCATTTTGACAAGCTTTTGGGAACCTTCCACGTCTCTTCTAGCAATGATAACTAAAAATTTAGAGATATATGAAAGAACATAGAGTAAACAAAAGTGAAACATGTTGGCTATAGGCATCCTTTTATAGCACATACAACAAAAATAAACTTAGTCGGATGATAAAAAATCTCACTATTGCCTTTGAAGTCTGAGACTAAGCTGGCCTAAATCAATCTTTTACCAAACACAACTATTACCACTAATAAGAGTGGTAAAACATTGCTTGTATATAACAGCCTGGTTTAGACCCTAATTGGAACAGTGTTTTCGGGACCACAAATCTGAGGTTGAAAAATTATTTTAAATATTATTTTCCATGTTTATATTATGTGAATTGATATCTGTGAAAATTTCGTAATTTAATTTTATCGTTTGCATGTCCGATTTGTGAAAAATGACTTAATCGCGTAAATGTAAAAGTGGCTAGCTATATGTTAAAAGTGTTTAAGTGTTATGGTTTTGTAAGTGGGAGGTCCTTAAGTTGTAATTAGACGATTGATAATGTTAGTGGACATTAATGGCCTTATGTTATGTGATTTTTATATGGTTTATTAAAGGTTAAATTGGTAATTGATGATTAATGTTATATTAAGTAAAAATAAAAGAAAAAATGGTTTCATTATCATTCATTAATGGCCGAATGAAGCAAAGAAGAAGCTAAAAATAGGTTTTGATATTTCAGCACTCATTTAGCTCAATTAAGGTATGTTTTGAGCTCGATTTTTGATGATTTCTACGTTTTTGAAATCGTTGTTAAGTGCTCTGGCTAGCCCATGCTTAAATTTATCAAAGTGTTGATAATTTGATGAGATTCCATTTATGAATTCATGAGTTTTGTGATGAAAAATGGTGAAATATGAAAGCTTAGTGATAGATAAACATGTTTTATATTGTGATTTTTGATGAATTTGTTTATTATGGACTAATTTGTGAAAATGAGATTTTTGAGGGACTAAAATGTAAAATAAATGAAATATGTGGGCTTGTATGAGGTAAGTGAATATTCGGCCTAATATGTGTAAAAGGAAATTTTTTGTATTTTGTGATTTTATGAATTAGGGCTAATTTGTAAAATGCCCTAAATATGTGTATATGGATTGAATTGAATGATTTGTTGAATAAAAGGGTTAATTTTGAATACATAGATCAAGAAAAGAGGAATTTGGATTTAGATCGAGGAAAATTGAAGATTATTGAGTAAATGATCTAAATCGTCAATTTCGAGTACAAGGTAAGTTCGTACGTGATAAATGATGTTATTGTTATGTTTAATTCTTTGATAATGCTTAAATTGTATAATATTTGATTATGGTTTGAGCATGATGGTAATCGACTATGTTCGGCACTAAGTGTGCGCTTCGAAATAGCTTTGGCTACAAATGGCACTAAGTGTGTGTGTTGGAATAGCTTCGACTATATGAGGCACTAAGTGTGCGATACCAAGATAGCTTCAGTTTATTGAAATGGCACTAAGTGTACGAGATTGTTACGGTTTCAGCAAGTCATAGATGCCCTAAGTGTGTGAATTCTTAAAGCATGGAAAGATTTCCGAATGAACTAATGTATTTGAACGAGAGGTGAGAATGAAATGAAATTATACAGGAAAGTTCAAGTATGTTCGATACCTATGTGGTAGATGATATATGTGTATGAAGCTTGATGAATTCGTATGAACATGTTATATGAGATAGAATAGAATTGAAGGATGAATTGTGAATTGAAGGATGAATTGTGAATTACTAAGTGTTTATTAGTTGATGTTTTGTATATTACAAACTGTTGTTTATTTATGGTACGAACTGACTAAGCTTTAAAGCTTACTATGTGAAATGTTCTCTGTTTTACAATGTTACAAAGCTAGATCAGATCTGGGGATCACCAGCGACATCAATCACACTATTGGACATCTATTTTGGTATCATTTTGATAATTGCATATATGGTATATGGCATGTGTAGGCTAGTGTCATTTTGGTATGTTTTGTTTTGTGATTAGCCATGAGACCTGGCTTGTAAATATTGGTATGTATGGCCTCTTAAGTTGGCTAAAATGATGTGTTTGACAGGTGGGTCATATGATGTATATAATGTTCATGTTATGGTTTGATTTTGGAATGTTGAATTCGCAAGTTTTGTGGTATGAAGTATGTGAATAAATTAAGAGTTTATGTATTTAGTGATTTGGATGGTATTTGAATGGCATGGTATATATACAAAAATGGTTGAATTGGTTGCCTATGAATGTATGCAAATAATGTTAAAATGTTATGGGTTTTGAGTGCTTGAGATAGGTGGGAAATGTGGCTTATACCAAGCCTAATTTCACCCCACACGGTTGAGCACGCGGGTGTGTGTCTCGACCGTGTGTCTGTTGTAATTTAGCTATTCAAGTTAGTCTCGAGCACGACTAAGACACATGAACTTGTTTGGTGGCCTTGTGAGGCACACAGCCTTGGCACATAGGCATGTGTGGCCATTTTGAAGGGTACATGGGTTAGAAACATGGGCGTGTGGTTGGCCGTGTGACCCAAGTCAGTTTTGACCACGGCCAAGGCACATGGGCATGTCTTGTGGCCGTGTGGTTAAGTCAATATGTATGCCCTATTTTGCCATGGTTAGACACACGGGCGTGTCTAATGATGTGTGAGGCACACGGCCTGTTCACACGGGCGTGTGACCTTTAAAACTCAGAAAAAATGTTTAAGTTTTAGAAAAAATTTTATGTGCTTGGTTTAGTCCTAACCCTTTTCTAATGCATTATTAAGGTCTCGATGACCCAAAATAGGGGCTTAAGGTTGATGTTTGATTATGACATGATGATGTTAGACTTATTGAATATGAAATGTATTCGAAATATTCTGATTGTCTGGTAATGCCTCTTAACCCTAGTCCGGTGATGGATACGGGATAGGGGTGTTACATTTGATTGGTATTAGAGCTAAGGTTTAGTCGATTCTAAGACTAACATAGAGTATGTGAGTCTAACTATACATGCCATATATATGAATTGCGATAGTGTGATGATTCCTGACAGTTAAAATATGTTTTTCATATAGCTAATGGATCTTGAACGAGTGATAGCTGATGATGTCAAGAGCAATGCCCCCGCTCCCACTCAAGGGGCAGCACCGGCCGAATCTAGGTTGATATCTAGTAGTCAGGGAGGAGAGGCTAAGCAAGCCTTCTTCCAAATGATGACTGAGTGGTTCACGAAATACGTACGAACGAATTTGGCTGCTCAACAACCTCCACCCCCACCTGTTCCTCAACAAGTCCTGATTGTGCCACAAGTAATAGATCCGATTCGACTGAGTAAGCCACATGTTGATAAGATTTGTAAACCCAGGACTGAAGAGTTTTGGGCTACGGTTGATGATGATGCCGAGAGGGCTAAGTTCAGGCTTGAGAACACTATCCGAGTATTCGTTGAGTTATCTTGTACTCCAGACGATTGTATTAAATGTGTAGTATATTTGCTTAGAGATAATGCATATCACTGATGGAAAAAGTTGACATCGAAGGTTTCTAGGGAACGAGTTACCTAGGAATTCTTTCAGACCAAGTTTCGGAAGAAGTACATAAGCTAGAGATTCCTCGATCAGAAAAATAAAGAGTTTCTGGAATTGAAATAAGGCCAGATCACTGTTACTGAATATGAAAGAGAATTTGTATGTTTAAGTAAATATGCTCGAGAATATATGTCTACTGAAGAGATCATGTGTAAAAGATTTGTTGATGGATTAAATGAAGATATAAAGCTATTAGTTGGGATACTTGAGCTGAAAGAATTTGTAGTACTAGTTAAGAGGGCTTGTAAAGCCGAGGACCTCAGCAAAGAAAAGAGAAAAGTTGATGCAAAGGTGAGAGATTCGAGGAAGAGATTGATGAATAAACCTTATCATTCCTCGTTGAAGAAATCAATAGATCACTTTAATAGATCGACACCTTCAATGGGATATCAAAATAGAGATCGTAGGAAGCAATACACTAATCTTAAAGCTCAAGCCATATTGGTATCGAGCGTTGGTAACATAAAAGATGTTAAGCCTGAGTGTCAACAATGTGGAAGATGGCATTTTGGAGATTGCTGGAGAAAGAGTAATAATCGAGCTTGTTACAGTTGTGGTTTATGAGATCACTTAATAAAAGATTGCCCGGAGCTAGTTGAAAAAGATAATGCTCAGAACACGAGGCTGAGTAACACTGTAGCTAGAGGTAGACCACCGAGAAACACAGGAAATGGGAGTGGTGATAGGGTGTGATGCGAGACACCACAGCTAGATCTGATGCTAGAGCACCTGCACGAGGCTACGCTATTCGAGCACGTGAAGAATCATCATCTTCAGATGTTATTACCGGTACTTTTACTCTCTATGATACTAAAGTTATTGCATTGATAAATCCTGGGTCTACTTATTCGTATATATGCATGAATTTAGTATCCAGTAAGACTTTACTAGTAGAGTCTACTGAATTTGTAATTAAAGTATCGAACCCCTTAGGCAAGTGTGTTTTAGTTGATAAAATGTGCAAGAATTGTCCATTGATGATTCGGGGTAATTGCTTTCCGGCCGATTTGATGTTGTTACAATTTAACGAGTTTGACATAATCCTAGGTATGGACTGGTTAACGTTGCATGATGTTGTTGTAAATTGCAAACGAAAGATGATTGATTTGAGATGTCAGAGTAATGAGATTATTCGAATTGAATCAAATGTTTTGAATGGATTGCTAGCTGTGATTTCAATGATGTTAGGTCAGAAATACGTGAGATAGGGTTGCGAAGCTTATTTAGCTTATGTGCTTGACACAAAAGTGACTAAAAAGAAGATTAAATCAGTGCCAGTTGTTTGTGAATATCTAGATGTGTTTCCCAAAGAGTTACAGTGTAACACCCTTTACCCATGTCGAACACCAGGACAGGATACGAGGCATTATCGGAATTAAATATACATTACTATGTAAAACCGGGCCATAAAATTTTGCTCAAATTTAAAATTTATTCAAGAACATGCATATCGTCCCTTATATGGGCCTACGAGGCCCAAAACATACATCGGGGGCGGTTCGGGACTAATCTGTGAACTTTAGAAAAATTTTCTTAAAACAAGGTCACACGCCCGTGTCCTCAGGCCGTGTAACTCTCTGTTTATGACGTCAGCATAAATTTAATATCACATGGCCAAGTCACACGCCTGTGTGCTAGGCCGTATGGCGAATTAAATTTTCTTATTTAAGGTGCAAATGTCATATAGCCTGGGCACACGCCCATGTCCTAAGGCCGTGTCTTCCACACGACTGAGACACACTGTCGTGTCTCTGCTCGTGTGTTTACTAACAGGTATACTGACTTATAAAACTAGAGTGTAGGGGACACACGGTCAGACTACACGCCCATGGGGCTGACCGTGTGTCACACTCGGCCTAGACAGATGCCCGTGCGTCTACCAGTGTGGATAACTTTGAAGCTATTTTCTAAGCCCTCTTGTCACCCTTAACAACCCCAACACACACTCATATGCCAATGGTGGTTGACATGGCATAAAAGGGTTACTTAGACATCCATCGCTTTAACTCATGCATGATAAATTCATATCAAGTTTACCTAATTGGGACTCCTTGACTTGTTAAGTTCATTCAATACATTTCTTTACCTTTATTAATATAGTGACCATACCAATTGGCATCATTTTTCCATCAAACATAAATTCCACATTTTGTCAACCATTTGTGTGACAGCCCTAATTTGACCCCAGTCGAAAAGTGGTTTCGGGACCACAAAACCGAGTCATAAAAATAATTAGATGTTATATTCGGTGCTTATTATATGTGAAAGTTCATGTGTGAAAATTTCATGCTTTGATATTGTCATTTGTGAGTGAAATTATTAAATAGGACTTATGTGGAAATTTTTGAAAATGTGATAGGTAATTTTTGTAGTGGTTAAATAATTAATGGTGTAAGATAAGTGGATTTGCATGTTAAATTTCCCACTTTAGTTTTAGTGGTCGGCCATAATGATGATGTTAAGCAAAATATGTATTATATATTAATATTATATAATAGTAATGGTTAAAATTATGAAATAAAAATATTAATTGAAATAAGAAAAGAAGAACAAAAGGTTTGGTTCATCTTCTTCCTTGTTTAGCTGAACCTTAAAGAAGAAAAGGGAGATAGCCATTCGGTCACTTTTGAGCTAGAATTAAGGTATGAAATTCATGTTAATTTTTGAAATTGTAGCATATATTAAGTTAGTTACTAAGTCCCTAACTTAGCCATGTCAAAATTTTGATTTTAGTAGTGATATGAGTATTCGGCTATGGAAGATTTTTGAAGAGAAAAAGATTAAGGATGTCGCCTGATTCTGGTTGCTGTTAAATTTTGCGTATCTTGTACTATGGGTAAAATGCACAAAATAAATATGGTTGGAACTAACATGCATTGCTGTTCGGTTTATGCTTGAGCAGTTTAAAATTTGGGAGCTTAAAACTGTTTAAATTGCTATTTATATTGCTGTCCAAAAGTTTCAATTTTAGTAATGTCCCATTATTAATAGTTGAAACTAAAAAATAAGTATTTGATGAAAGGATGTAGGTGGCTAAATTGTCTGAAAATTTAATTGTTGTTAGCTCGAAAAGTATTCGAATGCGTGCTGGAAATTAATATCTAAAGGCATGCTAGAGTTTAATATGTCTGAATGTATACAGGAGATTAATTTAACCCTGCTTAAATAGACGAAATGTGTACGTAATTTAACCTTGTCTATTCAATAATTATTGTTGTTGTTCTGTTTCAAAACAGGTCAAGAGCTTATATAGTTAAAAAAAATTAAATTAGTACATTGCATGATCTTGAATGATTAATTAAATGCTTTTTGGTGGCTTTGATATATCATTATCGAACTATAATACAATATATATACGAGTACTGTATGTATAAAATATTGAAATTTTATATGTAATGTGATGTTTGTTTGTGTGTTTAGAATGAAATGCCGAATGTGAACATAGATAATAGTTGAGTAATGTTTGTGTTTAAAATGATGGAATGGAGTGGATGCTTTAAATGTGTTATGAACAATTATAAGTTAAATTAAGGTTTGCTAAATTACCATTGTCATTGCCGAATATGTGCTTAATTAAAGAAGAATTTGTTGTTGAATGTTTTAAATGATTTAGATAGTTATAAATTAAGTCGAAGCTTGGTAAAATTGAATAATTGTGGCTTAATTGTTTAATGGCAATTGGCTATTATGGTGAAATACAATGTTAATATTTAGTTGCTAGTGTTTATATGTGTGTTAGCCGAATTTGAACTTGAATAATGATTTGAGCACGATGTATTGTATTGAGATTATGCTTAAGTGAAATTATAGATATATGTGATAAATTGATTGGTGATATACATGTTTAAATAATATGAATGCAAAGAGTTGTGAAAGAGTAAATTGTAGTAAATCTGCTTGGGACAGCAGCTGTAACGTGAATTTGGAAAATCACCATAAATTGTGGGAGTAGAGTTAGAAGCTGAATAAATTATGTAATTAAAGCTTAATGAGTCTAGTTTCAAATAAAATCAACAAGAACATATTTTGACTTCTGTACAATTAGAAATTTGATTCGTAGTAAAGGGTGGTCAGATTAGTCAAACAGTGAAACAGGGGAAACTTTAAGAAAAATCTGGTATTGATTGGCCAAACTAAAAATTCTTAAAATTTTATGGATAAAATATATATGAGTCTATTTTCAGGTAAAATTTACAGCAATTGATTTGGAGTTTCGTAGCTCCAGTTATAAATAATTTAGTGACTGTTGCTCAGGAAGACAGCTTATAGTGAATTTGTGATTATGTGGTAAACATTGATAAAAATTTGTTAATGAGTTGCTTATTGCTTTCTTATAAACTTACTATGATCTATATTGTGAAATTTGAATATATATATATATATATATATATATTATATTTTTGAATTAATGCTTGAACAGTCGAATAATGACTAGTTTAAAATTGTTGAATTTAAGCTCAAGAGCATAGAGGGGCAAATTCGGATAAGGGAAAAAAGAAAGTAGTTGAATAGCCAATCCGAGACTGTTCGAAAATATTCGAGGTAAGTTTTAAGTAGTTAAATATATCTAATATTCAAAAATGACATGACAGACTATGAGAATTAAGTGTTACTTGTTATATATGTACATGGCCGAATGGCAATTTGTATTGGAAGTAAAAAGTGATATGCTTTCATGATCAAATGATAGTGTTAGATGAAAATGAGTAAGATGTTACGTGTAAACTATTACGTATTTAAATGTGAGTGATGAAATGAGATAAAAGTGAATGAAATGTAGGATGATATATTGAATGACGCTTGTACCTAAATTGGTGTGATTGTGTTATATAAAACTTGTTGATTTGAATATTGTGCAGTATTATTCGGGCCTTTGAGCCTAGCAGGCTATAATGCCGGTGAGATATTATTCGGGCCTCGAGCCTAGCAGGTGAAATGCCGGTGAATGAATTCTGGTTTTTAAACCTAGCAGGCTGAATGCCGGTGATTTGATAAAAGTCTAAAACTAAGATACCTCATGTTAGAACGACGAATGAATACATTCAATACGTTAAGTTGGCCAGGTACATATTATGTATTTATATGTGAGTATGATTTAAATTAAATCATAAGAGTATAATTTGATACATATGTGAATACATGATATATTTATATCTATGATTATGATACATTCGGTCGAGGTGTGAATGTATGTGAAAATGTTCAATTTTTTTATGCCATATGAATTCAGATTAAGTGTAATTAGAATGCTAAGTGTGCATTATATGCTTGTGTATATTCGGCCAATGGTAATAAATATATAGGAAATGACCTTTTGAGAAATTGGATAATTGATGTATAATTGAGTTTGTCTGTTGTATTGCTTAAAACTTACTAAGCTTATGAAAGCTTACTCCTTTCGTTATATTTCTCTGTTTTATAGATTGTTGATTCCAGTTACCTGCTCGGGGAAGGGATTGTCAGCAACTCGTCACACTATCTGTCTTTTTGGTACTGCTATATTTTGGAACTAGTATGGCATGTATAGAATAGACTTAAGTGAATGATATTTTGAAATGTTGATGTATATAAGCCATGAGAAAATGGCATCTTTTGAATGTTTGTATAAAGTTTTTTTGAATGCATATAAAAGTTAATGTTCTAATATCAATGTGATTGTACAAATGTGGTGTTTTGGGTTGGTAACACTTCATAACCCATTCCAGCGACGGATACGGGTTATAGGGGTGTTACAATTTGGCACACACCATAAAAGTAATAACACATCTCATGCATGTAACGATATTTATGGATTTTAACCCAATAATCAATATGAGCCATATTTCATTGCCATGTACAAAATGGAATAATATACCAAAAGGAGCCATCATTTTGGCTAACAAATATGACACATATAACAAAATACTAAACCCCCTATACATGCCATACTTAAATGTAGTAAACTAACTATACCCCAAAAGATTTGTTGATAGTGTGACTCAAGCTCCGACGTCCACGATCCCTGAGCTAGCTTGAGGATGCTAAAATAAAATGGAAAGGAGACAAAGGTAAGCACAAGGCTTAGTAAGTTGCTTGTAAATAAATAACAACATAAGTCAATATATTCATGGATTAAACATATTATCAATTACCACCACAATATCAAACTACACACATGAACATAGTCAAAATTAACATTAAATGTCATTAAACATCAAGCTTATCTTACTCCTTTCTACTCATGCTAAATTTCACATCATGAATCGAGTTCAATGCTCATGAGGTTTATGTACATACCTGTACCGTACATTCTTACTCATATCACTCCACTTCTTAACCCAACATCTTGAATGGCCCGTTGAACCACTGAAATACTAAAAGACACTCAGGATTGTCATACACCAATTAAAGTACCAATGCCATGTCCCTGACATGGTCTTACATGAATCCACATATCATCGCCGATGCCATGTCCCATACATGGTCTTACACAGGCACATATATCATCGCCGATGCCATGTCCCAAACATGGTCTTACACAGGCACATATATCATCGCCGATGCCATGTCCCATACATGGTCTTACACAGCCACATATATCATCGTTGATGCCATGTCCTAGACATGGTCTTACACAGCCACATTTAGCACAGTGTCACGACATCCAAGTCCTAAGTATTCCTTTGGGTCACCTGGGCTTCTGAGACACGAGGCTATCACTAAACTTCCATTGAATCATCACAAGTCAATTTTATTAAAGCATACATATATGTATCATATAATGTCGAATATTAAATACGTAATATTGGAGTTGTTGAATTACTTACACACAACTTACCTCGGTGCAAAATATGGCAAATTTGTGATTTAGTCTACAACCTTGCCTTTTCCTCGGTCAAGGTCTGTCCCTCGTCCCTCTTGATCTATAATAGCACATTTATCTTATTTAATACACGCACTATTCATTTCAGTCCAAAAATCATGATATGGCAAAAATTACAATTTTGCCCTTAAAATTTAAAAAATTACAAAATTGCCTCTAGGCTCGTAAAATGAAAAGTACCCAATTTTCTCATTATTCAATCCTAGCCGAATTATTTTCCCTCTTATACCAGCCCACATATTTCATTTATTCACACATTTACACATAGTTTCTACAACTTTTACAATTAGGTCCTTTTTATCAATTTCACCAAAAACCACCTAGTAAAAGTTGTTTATTACACCTCAAATGTCCATATTCTTCCATTAGACATCAAAGCACAAGCATGTCATTCATGGGTATGTTTTTGAACATGAACACTAGCTCAAATTAAAGGTAGAAATAGCTAAATCGAGCTACGAGGATTTCAAAAATATAAAGAACATTAAAAACAGTACTAGAATGCACTTTGAGCTTGAAAGGTGAAAAAAACCCTAGCTATAGTTTCTTGTGAAATTCGGCCAAGGAGGATGAAGATGGACACAAATTTTGACTATTTTTCCCTTTTAATTCTTATATTAACTAATGGACCAAAGTGCCCTTCCATTATAACTTTGATATTTTATCCCTCCTATGTTCATTTTTGTCCATAATGACATATAATGGTCTAATTGGCAAATAAGAACTTCAAATTTCAAATCTCATCACAATTAAGCCTTTAAATCAACTAGAACACATGTTTTTCACTTATTGTAATTTAGTCCTAATAACTCAATTGGACACTTTTTCGGTAAAATTTCTCATTGATATTTTCACACAGGCATGCATATATATCATGGACCTCGTAACATCCATAAAATGATTATTTCTATCTCAGATTTGTGGTCTCAAAACCATGTTTCTGACTAGTCCATAATTTAAGATGTTACCTACCGAGTTTACCACCGATCCGAGAGGTTGAGTTTGGTATTGAATTAATGCCAGGGACTACTCCGATTTTGATAGCTTTATATAGAATGGAATCGACCGAGTTAAAAGAATTAAAGTCTCAGTTGCAAGAGTTGACCGATAGAGGGTTCACAAGACTGAGTTTTTCACCTTGGGGTGCTCTTGTTCTGTTTGTAAAAAAGAAAGGTAGTGCGATCAGAATGTGCATTGATTATCGTCAGTTGAACAAGGTGACTATCAAGAACAAATATCCTCTACCCCAGATTAATGATTTGTTTGATCAGTTAAAAGGAGCTACTATGTTTTCAAAGATAGATTTGAGATCGGGATACTATCAGTAGAGAGTAAAAGATTCAGATATTCCAAAAATTGTTTTCCGAACAAGGTATGGCCACTATGAGTTTTTAGTTATGCCTTTCAGATTAACGAATGCACCGGCTATTTTTATGGATTTGATGAACAGAATTTTTAAATCCTATTTAGATCGATTCGTTGTAGTATTCATTGATGACATTTAGATTTATTCACATGATGAAACTGAACATGTCGAACATCTGAGAATAGTGTTACAGACTTTGCGAGATAAGCAATTGTATGTGAAGTTTAGCAAATGTGAATTCTGGTTACGAGAAGTCAGTTTTCTGGGACATGTTGTATCGGCATCTGGTATCTGAGTTGATCCAAGCAAGATTTCGGCTATTTTGGATTGGAAGCCTCCGAGAAATGTTTCTGAAGTCCGCAGTTTTCTCAGACTTGCTAGTTATTATCGACAGTTCGTAAAAGGCTTTTCTATGATTGCAACACCGTTGACAAAATTGCTTTAGAAATATGTGAAATTTGAATAGTCTGAAAAGTGTCAGAAAAGCTTTGATAAGCCTCACAAAAAGAACTATCCGACACATGATCTAGAATTGGCGGCCATTGTGTTTGCTTTGAAAATTTGGCGCCATTATCTTTTTGATGAAAAATGTCATGTATATTCCGATCACAAAAGCTTAAAATATCTGATGACTGAGAAAGATTTGAATCTACGATAGAGAAGATGGCTAGAATTGCTAAAAGACTACAAGCTTGTCATTGATTATCATCCAGGAAAGGCTAATGTTGTTGCTGATGCTTTGAGTCAGAAATCACTATTTGCATTACGAGACCGTTATTTTTACAACAGATTATTGATACTTAAAAGGTTGATAATGAGATAATAGCAAAACGAGCTCAGTGTGATTTGGATTCTGATTTTAAATTTCAAGTTGATAATGATGATTGCTTAAGATTTCAAGATCAGATTTGTGTTCTGAGAAATTCAGAGTTGATTTAGATGATTTTAGATGAAGCTCACAACAATCATTTATATGTACATCCGGGTAGTACGAAAATGTATAATGATTTGAAACAGCATTACTGGTGGTCTGGAATGAAAAGAGATATCTCCGACTTTGTTTCGAAATGTCTAATATGTCAGCAAGTTAAAGCTGAACATCAGGTGTCATCTAGTTTGTTACAGCCAATTATGATTCTAGAGTGGAAATGAGACAGAATCATGATGGATTTTGTATCGGGTTTACCTCTGTCAGCAAGTAAGAAAGATGCAATCTGGGTTGTGGTTGATAGATTGACTAAATTGGCTCATTTCATCCTGGTTCAAATAGATTATTCACTTGATAAGCTTGCCAAGTTGTACATTTCTCAAATTGTGAGATTGCATGGAGTACCTATTTCTATTGTTTTAGATAGAGATCCGAGGTTCACATCGCGCTTTTTGAAGAAACTGCAAGATGCGTTAGGTATGAAACTACACTTTAGCACTGCTTTTCACCCACAGACGGATGGTCAATCCGAACAAATTATTCAGATACTTAAGGATATGTTGAGATGTTATATTCTTTAGTTTGAAGGTACGTAGGAATGATACTTGCCATTGATTGAATTTGCATATAATAATAGCTTTTAATCGAGTATCAAAATGGCTCCTTATGAAGCTTTATATGGTCGGCAATGTTGAACACCGTTGTACTGGACAGAGCTTGGTGAGAATAAGATCCACGGGGTTGATTTGGTCAGAGAAACAGAAGAAAAAGTGAAAGTAATACGAGATAGTTTGAAAGTAATTGCGAATCATTTGAAATCGCATGTAGATTTAAAAAGAAAAGATATTGAGTTTCAGATCGGTGAAAAAGTATTTTTTAAAGTCTCTCCGTAGAAGAAAGTAATCCGATTCAGTAGAAAAGGCAAATTGAGTCCGAGGTTCATCGGGCTGTATGAGATTATCGAGCGTATTGAGCCGGTTACTTATAAATTGTTGTTGCCACTAGAATTAGAAAAGATTCACAATGTATTCCATGTATCGATGCTACGAAGATACAGATCAGACTCTTCGCATGTTATTTCCCGACTGAGATTGAAATTCAGTCTGACATGTCTTATGAAGAAGAACTGATACAGATTTTAGCTCAGAGATCAAAGAGCTGAGAAATAAAAAAAATAGCATTAGTAAAAGTATTGTGGCATCGAAACGGGGTTGAAAAAACTACGTGAGAACCCGATGATGCTATGAGAAAGCAATATCCAAACCTATTCATTGGTAAGATTTTCGGGGACAAAAATTCCTAAGGGGGAAAGTTGTAACATCTCGGTTTAGACCCTAGTCGGAAGAGTGGTTTTGAGACCACAAATTTGAGGTCAAAAATTATTTTAAATATTATTTTCCGTGTTTATATTATGTGAATTGATATCTGTGAAAATTTCGTGATTTAATTTTATCGTTTGCATATCCGATTTGTGAAAAAAGGACTTAATCGCATAAAATGTAAAAGTGGCTAGCTATATGTTAAAAGTGTTTAAGTGTTATGGTTTTGTAAATGGGAGGTACTTGAGTTGTAATTAGACCATTGATAATGTTAGTGGAAATTAATGGCCTTATATTATGTGATTTTTATATGGTTTATTAAAGGTTAAATTGGTAATTGATGATTAATGTTATATTAAGTAAAAACAAAATAAAAAAATGGTTTCATTATCATCCATTAATGGTCGAATGAAGCAAAGAAGAAGCTAAAAAAAGGGTTTGATAGTTCGGAACTCATTTAGCTCAATTAAGGTATGTTTTAAGCTCGATTTTTTATGATTTCTACGTTTTTGTGATTGTTGTTAAGTGCTCTAGCTAGCCCATGCTTAAATTTATGAAAGTTTTGATAATTTGATGAGATTCCATTGATGAATTCATGAGTTTTGTGATGAAAAATGGTGAAATATGAAAGCTTAATGATAGATAAACATGTTTTGTATTGTGATATTTGATGAAATTGTTTATTATGGACTAATTTGTATAAATGAGATTTTTGAGGAACTGAAATGTGAAATAAATGAAATATGTGGCCTTGTATAAGCTAATGAATATTCGGCCTAATATGTGTAAAAGGAAATTTTTTGTATTTTGTGATTTTATGAATTAGGGACTAAAGTGATAAAATCTAAAAATGTGAGGGCTAATTTGTAAAATGCCCTAAATATGTGTATATGGATTGAATTGAATGATTTGTTGAATAAAAGGGTTAATTTTGAATACATATAGATCAAGAAAAGAGGATTCGAATTCAGATCGAGGAAAATCAAAGATTATCGAGTAAACGATTCAAATCGTCAATTCCGAGTATGAGGTAAGTTCGTACGTGATAAATGATGTTATGGTTATGTTTAATGCTTTGATAATGCGTAAATTGTATAAATATTTGATTATGGTTTGAGCATGATGGTAATCGACTATGTTTGACACTAAGTGTGCGATTCGAAATAGCTTTGGCTACAAATGGCACTAAGTGTGTGTGTTGGAATAGCTTCAGCTATATGAGGCACTAAGTGTGCGATACCGAGATAGCTTCAGTGTATTGAAATGGCACTAAGTGTGCAAGATTATTACAGTTTCGGCAAATCACTGATGCACTAAGTGTACGAATTCTTAAAGCATGGAAAGATTTTCGAATGAACTAATGTATTTGAATGAGAGGTGAGAATGAAATGAAATTATATCGGAAAGTTTAGGTATGTTCGATACCTATGTGGTAGATGATATATGTGTATGAAGCTTGATGAATTCGTATGAACATGTTATATGAGATAGAATAGAATATATGGATGAATTTTGAACTTCTAAGTGTTTATTATTTGATGTTTTGTATATTATAAACTATTGTTTATTTATGGTACGAACTTACTAAGCTTTAAAGCTTACTGCGTGAAATGTCCTCTGTTTTACAGTATTACAAAGCTAGCTTGGATCTGGGGATCGTCAGCAACATCAATCGCACTATCGGACATCTATTTTGGTACCATTTTGATAGTTGCATATATGGTATATGGCATGTATAGGCTAGGGTCATTTTGGTATGTTTTGTGTTGTGATTAGCCATGAGACTTGGCTTGTAAATATTGGTATGTATGGCCTCTTAAGTTGGCTAAAATGGTGTGTTTGATAGGTGGGCCATATGATGTATATAATGTTCATGTGATGGTTTGATTTTGGAATGTTGAATTGGCAAGTTTTGTGGTATTAAGTATGTGAATAAATTAAGAGTTTATGTATTTGAAACTTATGTAAGTTGTGATGACTTTGGTACATTGATTTGGTATGTTTTGGTTGTGAAATTGAGTAGTGATTTGGATGGTATTTGAATGGTATGATATATATACAAAATGGTTGAATTGGTTGCCTATGAATGTATACAAATAATGCTAAAATGTTGTGGGTTTTGAGTTTTTAAGATAGGTGGGAAATGAGGTTTAAACCAAGCCTAATTTTACCCCACATGATTGAGCACACGGGCATGTGTCTCGATTGTGCGTCTATTGTAATTTAGCTATTCAAGTCAATCTCGAGCACGGCTTAGACACACCGACGTGTCTGGTGGCCGTGTGAGGCACACAACCTTGGCACATAGGCGTGTGTGGCCATTTTGAAGGGTACACGAGTTAGACACATGGGCGTGTGTGATGCGAGCTCGCCCATGAAGACCATGGAACTGCCATCGGGGCCAATCACTCGAGCCTGTGCCAAGAGGTTCCAAGAAGTCGTAGCAAGTTACATTGCTCGAGTTTGGATGGAAGGCATGGCCGAACATCAAGAGTCTAGCTCGAGTAGCTCATTGTGCAATGTGTTACAAGCTGACTTAGCTTGTGCTAGCTCAAGGGAGCTCAATTCGACACTTAGCTAGCTCATTGAGCTAAATGACTATTTATTTATTTGATGCATTTATGTGGCTAGAATAAATTAATTAGTTGTGTTAGTTAATTAGTTAAATTTATAATTAATTAATTTAATGTGTCTTAAATCTAGACATTTTTAATTTAAATTACATTATTAAATATGTCTTAGATTAATACATAGCTTAAATGTGTCTAGTTTAGGAGATCAATTTAATGTGTCTAGCTTAGGGACAAATTTAATTGTTGCTGCTAATTAAATTTGCCTTAGCCGAATTTATGGTGTCCTAACTCATTTAATTTGCTGCCAATTAATTTGTCTAGGAGCATGCATGGGACGGCATGGGAATGTGCAGCCATCAAATGCACCCCTTCGTGGACATCAAGAGCCAAAGCAAACATGCATTAAAGGAGCAGCATGCGTGGGACAGCATTTAAGGGGCTGCCGAATTCTTTTCCCAAGCAATGGGCGGCACAATGAATGAGGAATTTGTGAACAGCAAGCATTTAAGGAATGGTTGGACTTTTCATGCATGAACACTTTAATGAAGCTAGTTAGATGGACGCCTTAATGAAGCTACTGGAGCAATAAAGAAGGCTTGTCACCCGAATTAAATTTGCTGCTATTTTCTGCACTAAAGACAAGTGATGCTTGCTCTTTTCAAAGCTGGCCGATTATGTTCTCCAAGGAGCATATTGGAGCGTTCACATTTAAGGCTTTTCAGTTGCTAGAGTGCCTTGGCCGAACATAGACATTTCCATTAAAGATTTCAGCCGAATCATCTCTTCTAGAGGCCAACCATTGAAATTTTCATGACAAGAATATTCTGGAAAGGATCAAGAAGCTTCATGGGAGTTTCCTTCTTGCTTAGCCTTTAAGTTGCCGTCCCCTTTAATGCCCATATGGCTATTCGGCTAGCTATGGCTTAGTCTATAAATATGTAATGCATTTTACTTTGTAGAGGCTAATGAGAAATTTATGAATTTTATCAACTTTGTGAGTTTGTTTTCAACTCTCAATATTCTGCAAAGACTAGTTTGACTTATCAAGAATCCTTGTGGCGTCATTCTATCTTTGTTTCCGAACTTATCACTTTGATTCCCAAAGTGTGGCGTTCTAAGTTATACCGAGGTTCCTATCATTTTTTGATAGCGGGTCAAGGTCTCCATAAACTATCCTATATCTGTCTTTCATTTTTCGACTTAAGTGTCACATAAGTAACGGGTTAGCACACCAACGTTGTGTTAGTTCTTACTTTAGCCCTTAACCGAATTTCATCCCAACATCTACTGTAATATCCCGAATTAGGGCCTAATCGGAATAGTGGTTTCGTGACCACAAATCCAAGATAGAAATAATTATTTTATAATTATTTTGAGGTTTATAATATGATTGCATGATTGTGTGAAAATTTCGTGACGAAATTCTATGCATAAAGTGCTTAAGTTGAAATTAGGGACTAAATCGAATAATTTGCAAAACTTGCATTCTAGAAGTTTTTAGTATGAAATTACTTTGGAATATTAATGAGGAGGTCTTAAATAGAAATTTGACCAATTTCTAAAATTTTGGACAGAAATGGGCTTGTACATGAAAATTTTCAAAGAAAGGTATTAAGGGTATTTTGGTCATTTTGTAATTAAAAGAGTAAAAAAAGGAAAAAGATGGCAAAATATGTCCATCTTCTTCATTAGGACGAAAATTAAAGGGTTCTCCATAGCTAGGGTTTGTTTCAAGCTTCCAAGCTCCATAGTAAGTGATTCCAAGCCCCGTTTTTAATGTTCTTTACATTTTTGGAGTCCCAATAACTTGATTTAGCTTATGCTAGCAATAATTCAACCTAGGGTTCATATTTGGAAAAATACCCATAGGTGAAATTTGTGTATTTTGGTGTTTTATGATAGAATATGAGGTTTTAAATTATGTTAGACAACTTGTGCTACTCGGTTTTAAGTGAAAACGAGAAAAAGGGCTTAATCGGTAAAAATACCTAATATTCATAAGTACATGTTAGAGTGTGAATTTGATGTTGCCATAGAAGGGAAAAATGATCAGCATGTTATAAAACATAAGAAAATGGGATGAAGTTTAATTCCCAAGCCTAGGGGCAAAAGTGTAATTTTGTAAAAATTTAGGGGCAAAATGGTAATTTTACCTAAGTTCGTATTTGGGGCTGTTTTGATGAATTTATGTATTAAATAAGATTAATTTGGCATTATAGATCAAGAGAAACAAGATTCAAGTCGTGATCGAGGGAAAAACAAAATTTACGAGAAATAGGCTTGATTGCTAATATTTTGTATCGAGGTAAGTTCATGTGTAAATGTAGTAACATAATTGTCATTTTATGTAATTTAATGTTATTTATGTGATATGATGATTAATATCATGAAATATTATGCTTTATGGTTATTATTGAATAATATGTAAATTATGAATTGTTATCGAGTATCGGTTTTGATGTTCCGTGGACGACGGCAAAGATATGTAATCGAGGAAAAAGCCCGTTTGAACCTTGGGAATAGATTAGAATACAAGTGACATGTCACTAGGATGGTTGGGCATCCGAGCTCGTTGAGTTGAGTCCGAGTTCACTTATGGACGCAAATGTCCGAACTCGTTGAGTTGAGTCCGAGTTTGTGAGATGTAACTAGGCATCCGAGCTCGTTGAGTTGAGTCCGAGTTCACTTATGGATGCGAATGCCCAAGCTCATTGAGTTGAGTCCGAGTTCACTTATGGGCGGGTTACATGCTAGCTTGGCTACATATGTGGCACTTATGTACAAACTTTCCGTGTATTCGAATTATATTCCGATGTGTTCAATGGGTGAATCTTAAGAGAATAAGGAGAATGCCTAAAAGGAAGGTGACATGTTGATAAGTGTGGTAAATGAGAAAATTTGACAGGTATGTGCTTAAATCTTCGGGTTGAGAACTTGGTATGATGAAATCGTAGCATGATATTAAATGCAAATGTAACATGAATGTCTTGGTGTTGTTTATGCAAATGATGTTTTTATGTGGAATTGCATGATTATGTTACTTACTATTTGCATGTGAACTTACTGAGCATTTATGCTTACTTCTTCCTTTTTCCTTCATTTTAGTTTTGACAAACCGACTTGAGAATCGGGATAGGTCGAAGACTCGTTCACACTATCCGAAGGCCTAAATTGGTAAAATGGCTTGTGTATCTTGAATGTGGCATGTATGGCAAAATACTCACTTTGTGTAAATGATCTTATGATATGATTATGCTTTGGCAAGAAAAGAGTTTTGTGAATGATTAGCCATTGGAATGACCAATCTAAATCATATTTGATATCACGTATGTTTAAAATGATATTTAGTCCATGAAAATTTATAGTAAAGTAAAATTTGCTATAAAATAGAATATTGCTGCAGCAATGACGTGAATTTGAAAAATCACTAAAAATAGTAGAAATGGACTTAAATGATGAATAAGTTATAAAATTGAAGCTTGATGAGTCTATTTTTATATGAAAGAAACAAAATAGGTAAATGAGTTATATTTTATGAGAGATTTAAGTTTTGGTGGAATAGGGTCAAAGTAATCTCTGAATCCCCTATTCTAACTTTCAAAATTCACCAAAAATTGTATAAAAATAATTAGAAGTTATTATTTATATGTAAATATTACTTATTGAGTCTAGTTTTAATAGATACAAACGACATAGTCTTTTGAGTTCTGGACAAAGAGAAAAGTGGTTTGTAGTGAACAGAGGTCAAAGTAGTCAAATGCGAAAATAGGGTAAACTTTAACTAATAAACTGTACTAATTTTATCGACCAAAAATTATAGAAAAAAATTAAATATATATATGAGTCTAGTTTCAGGGAAAATTTACGGAATTGGATTTCGAGTTTCGGAACTCGAGATATGAATTTTTAAGTGACTGTGATGCAGTTAGCTAGCTTGTCTAAAAATTTTAAAAATAAATTGTTTAAGCTGTTTAATTGATCAAATTAAGTTTAGTAACACCTCGTGCTCGACTCCGGCGATGGTCTCGGGTACGGGGCGTTACATCTACCAAACTATCCATTATCTTACCGAACCATTTTGTACCTAGTTCTTTCCTTCTAAACAAACATTTCTCGAACGACCCTTAGCTTACTCGATTTACGATCGGGCAAACATTACGACTCAAATCTCAACCGAGGTGAGTACGTATCAATTTGGTATCAGAGCTAGTTAAAATCAAGGTTAAGTATTGACATTTATAACCTCAAAATCGTATCTCAAAAAAAAGAGTAAGAAAACAAAAAAAAGTCCCTTCATGGAATTCAAGTATTGCATTGAAATATCCTTTTTGTAGTTAAAAAAAATTCGAAGTCATAAAAAAAATCAAAAAAAAATTGAAAAAAAAAGTGTTTGGAAGTTGTTTTTAAATTCTCTCAGGTAATTCCGATCCTCAAAGTTCTATGCTACTTTTGTACACGCCAACGCCACACTAAACCAGTATCCTTCTTTTCTTCAGCCTACCTTTAACCTACATTGTTCCTCACCTAACCACATCAATTTTGTAAACTGGCCCAAAGGTTTTCTTTGATTTGTGTACATAGTTTGTGGAGAATTTCGAGAGACGAAAATAGAGTGGTAAAAGGCAAGAGAGTGGTGAGACCATCCGAGAGGGATAAAAGCCAAAAAAAATTGAGTGATTTCTTTTTTTTTGAGTGACGTGTGAGTTCTTTTGTGGTGTGATTAAACTTTCATGTTTAGAAGTCCCGAAAGACGTTAAATGGACGGAGTTGGTCCACGGCCGGTTAGGAATGTTGCTCAAGGTGGCGGCATCCCTGATTTGGGCCAACAAGCTATGATCCGAGAATTTCAGCGTATGCTTCGAGAGACAATAGAACCAATGCAAGAGCAATTGGACCACTTAAATGAGGAGGTACAATGTGTAAGGGAGCCACAAAACCAACGGCGAGAACGTGTACGTCCTAGACAAGAGAAAGACGATTTATACGAGCCTAATGAGCTCGAAAGTGATCGTTCATCCATTCAAAGTGTCAGGCAACAAGAACGTCGAAACCGTGGACAACGAGGCCGAGATCGTCTTGATGAAAATCTCAAAAACATTAAGATGTCAATTCTATCGTTTCAAGGAAAAAATGACTCGGAGGCATACTTGGAGTGGGAAAAGAAAGTCAAACTCATCTTCGAGTGTCACAACTACTCGGAGATTGAAAAGGTTAAACTTGTAGCTATCGAGTTTTCAGATTACGCCCTTGTATGGTGGGATCAGCTAGTGACTAGCCAACGGAGAAATGGTGAAAGGCCTATCTCTACTTGGGCCGAAATGAAGGCTGTCATGCGGAAGCGCTTTGTGCCCTCCTACTATCACCGGGAGTTGTATCAACGGCTGCAAAATCTCACTCAAGGCAACCGAAGCGTCGAAGATTATTATAAGGAGATGGAGATCGCTATGATAAGAGTCGGCGTGGAGGAAGATCGAGAAGCGATGATGGCAAGGTTTTTAGCCGGTTTGAATTGAGATATAGCTCATGTGGTGGAACTTCAACACTACATTGAAGTAATGGATATGGTTCACATGGCGATAAAGGTTGAAAAGCAATTGAAGCGAAAAAGTGTCAACCGGACCTATCCAACGTCTTCCACCAACAAATGGACTCAAGGGACGAGCAAAGCTCTTATTCGGTTTAAGTAACCATCCGTTGCTGCTAAGCCCAATCAACAAAGTGGTGACTCTGGTAAGGGTAGAAATGAGCCCATTCCTAATAGAACTTGTGACATTAAGTGTTTTAAGTGTCAAGGCCGAGGCCACATTGCTAGCCAATGCCCTAATCGTCGAGTGATGGTGGTGCGGCCAAATGGCGAGATCGAGTCCGAAGATGAACAAGAGAAGGAACCTGAAGTGTCTTCGGAAGAAGATGATGAAATTGAGATACCGGTCGAGGGAGAGATACTCGTTGTAAAACGAAGTTTGAATATTCAAGGTGTCGAGGAAGAATAACAACAGGAAAACATTTTTCACACTCGCTGTCACGTTCAATGCAAGGTGTACAGCTTGATAATTGATGGAGGTAGTTGCACCAACATCGCGAGTACCATGCTTGTTGGACGACTTGGTTTGGCCACGATGAAGCATCCGAACCCTTATAAGTTGCAGTGGCTAAACGACGGAGGAGAACTTAAAGTTACGAAGCAAGCAAAAGTGGCATTTTTCATAGGAAAATATAGAGATGAGGTGATATGCGATGTTGTGCCGATACATGCGAGGCACCTTCTATTGGGTCGTCCTTGGCAATTCGACCATCGGGTAGTCCATGATGGCTACACGAATCGTTATTCATTCAAGCATCTCGGAAGGAATGTCACATTAGCCCCTCTCACACCAAAGCAAGTGAATGAAGATCAAATTAAATTGAGGCAATCCATTGAAAAAGAATGAAAAGAAAAAGAGTGGGAAAAGTGAGAAAAGTGAGTTAAAGACACGAGTGACAAAAGAAAAAGAAAATGAGAGTGAGAATAAAGAAACAAGTGTTTTTGCAAGAAAGCGAGAGATTCGAAAGTTATTGTTGGCAAAATAACCCATTCTTGTACTTATGTACAAAGAGTGCTTATTGGAAACTAACGAGATAGAAAAATCATTGCCTTCTCCTATTGTTTCTTTGTTGTAGGAATTCGGAGACGTGTTCCTCGAAGAAGTGCCGAACGGGTTACCTTCTATTCGAGGTATCGAACACCAAATCGACTTTGTGCCGGGAGCATCTATTCCAAATAGACCAGCTTATCGGAGTAACCCCGAGGAAACAAAGGAACTGCAAAGGCAAGTGGGGGAGTTAATGGAAAAAGGCTATATTCGTGAAAGCTTAAGTCCGTGTGCGGTGCTGGTGTTGCTAGTGCCTAAAAAGGACGGTTCATGGCGAATGTGTGTAGACTGTCGCGCCATAAACAAAATAACCGTTAAATATCGACACTCTATTCCCCACCTTGATGACATGCTTGATGAATTTAACAGAGCTCAAATCTTTTCAAAGATAGATCTAAAGAGCGGCTACCATCAAATCTGAATGTGGGAGGACGACGAGTGGAAAACTGCATTCAAGATGAAATACGGTTTGTACGAATGGTTGGTAATGCCATTCGGCCTTACAAATTCCCCTAGTACTTTTATGCATTTGATGAATTATGTTTTGCGAGCGTTTATTGGAAAATTTTGTGTTGTGTATTTTGACGATATTTTGATCTATAGTAAATCATTGGAAGAACAAGTTTAGCATCTGCGTGCAGTGTTGGAAGCACTACGAAAAGAGGTACTTTATGCCAACTTAAAGAAATGTTCGTTTTGTACTAATGAGGTTATATTTTTAGGTTTCGTGGTAAGTGCTCATGGCTTGCAAGTTGATCAAGAAAAAGTCAAACCAATCAACGAGTGGCCGCGACCAACAAACATCAGCCAAGTAAGGAGTTTTCACGGGTTGGCAAGCTTTTATCGAAGGTTTAACCTAATTTTATCTCTTTAGTCGCCCCCTTGACAGGTATAATTAAGAAAAACTCACCCTTTGTTTGGACTGATGACTAAGAAAATGCCTTTGTCAAAATTAAGGAATGTCTTACTAATGCCCCATTACTATCATTACCTGATTTAAACAAGACATTCGAGATTGAATGTGATGCTTCAGGAATCAGCATTGGAGCTGTTTTAATACAAGGACGGACGGCCCATGGCGTAATTTAGTGAAAAATTGAACGGGGTCACGTTGAACTATCCAAATATGACAAGGAGTTATATACGTTGATCCGAGCCTTAGAGACATGGCAACACTATCTATGGCCAAAGGAATTTGTAATCCACTCGGACCATGAGGCTTTAAAACACCTCAAGAGTCAAACGAAGCTCAACAAATGACATGCAAAGTGGGTAGAATACTTGGAGTCGTTTCCGTACGTGATAAAGTATAAGAAATGTAAGGAAAATGTTGTTAGGAAAATGTTGTTGCCGATGCCCTATCATGAAGGTATGCACTTGTCAATTTAATGGACTCTAAGTTGCTTGGTTTTGAATTCATGAAAGATTTGTATCAAACTGATGCCGATTTTGGTGAAATCTATAAGAGTTGTTTGCATGGTGCGATTGACAAGTATTTTCAGCATGAAGGCTACCTTTTTCGTGAAGGTAAGATGTGTATACCTCAAGGTTCTGTCCGGGAGATGCTTGTTAATGAAGCCCATAGTGGTGGACTTATGGGTCATTTTGGAGTCGTGAAAACTTTAGCAATATTGCATGAACACTTCTATTGGCCTAAAATGAAGCATGATGTCATGAGGAAATGCGAACGATGCATCATCTGTAAGAAAGCGAAATCACGCATCAAGCCCCATGGTTTGTACACCCCGTTGCCTATACTGGATACACCGTGGGTCGATATTTCGATGGACTTCATTCTAGGCCTTCCTAGAACCAAAAGAGGGAAGGACGGAATATTTGTTGTTATGGATCATTTTTCGAAAATGGCACATTTCGTTCCTTGTAATAAAACTGATGATGCTACTAACATTGCTAATTTGTTTTTTAAGGAAGTTGTCAGGTTGCACGGAATTCCTCGTACCATCGTCTCTGATCGTGACACAAAGTTCCTAAGTCATTTTTGGAGAACGTTGTAGGGTAAGTTAGGAACAAAGTTGTTGTTTTCAATGACATGTCACCCTCAAACGGATGGCCAAACTGAAGTGGTTAATCGAGTACTGTCGACCTTGCTTCGAGCCATTCTACGGAAGAATTTGAAGTTGTGGGAGGAGTGTTTACCTTACGTGGAGTTTGCCTACAACTGGACTGTTCATTTAGCCACAAAACATTCTCCTTTTGAGGTAGTATATGGTTTTAACCCTATTACTCCCCTTGATTTGGTTCCTATGCCTACTAATGAGCTAGTGCATGTAGATGGCAAAAAGAAGGCCGATTTTAAACAGCTTCATAAGAACGTCAAAGATAATATCGAAAAAAGAATCGAACAATATGTTCAAGGAGCGAACAAGGGACGCAAACGAGTCGTATTCGAACCTGGTCATTAGGTTTGGATCCACATGTGTAAAGAAAGATTTCCCGAGCAAAGGAAATCAAAACTTCTACCAAGGGGTGACGGGCCATTCCAAGTAGTGGAGCAAATCAACGATAATGCCTACAAACTCGATTTACCTGGTGAGTATGGTGTGAGCGCTAGCTTTAATGTTGTTGACCTTTCTCCCATTGATGTAGGTGACGATTCGAGGACGAATCGCCTTGAAAAGGGGGAGGATGATGCGAGCTCGCCCATGAAGACCATGGAATTGCCATCGGGGCCAATCACTTGAGCCTGTGCCAAGAGGTTCTAAGAAGTCGTAGCAAGTTACATTACTCGAGTTTGGATGGAAGGCATGGCCGAACATCAAGAGTCTAGCTCGAGTAGCTCATTGTGCAATGTGTTACAAGCTGACTTAGCTTGTGCTAGCTCAAGGGAGCTCAATTCGACACTTAGCTAGCTCATTGAGCTAAATGTCTATTTATTTATTTGATGCATTTATGTGGCTAGAATAAATTAATTAGTTGTGTTAGTTAATTAGTTAAATTTATAATTAATTAATTTAATGTATCTTAAATCTGGACATTTTTAATTTACATTACATTATTAAATATGTCTTATATTAATACATAGCTTAAATGTGTCTAGTTTAGGGCATCAATTTAATGTGTCTAGCTTAGGGACAAATTTAATTGTTGCTGCTAATTAAATTTGCCTTAGCCGAATTTATGGTGTCCTAACTCATTTAATTTGCTGCCAATTAATTTGTCTAGGAGCATGCATGGGACGGCATGGGAATGTGTAGCCATCAAATGCACCCCTTCGTGGACATCAAGAGCCAAAGCAAACATGCATTAAAGGAGCAGCATGCGTGGGATATCATTTAAGGAGCTGCCGAATTCTTTTCCCAAGCAATGGGCGACACAATGAATGAGGACTTTGTGAACAGCAAGCATTTAAGGAATGGTTGGAATTTTCATGCATGAACGCTTTAATGAAGCTAGTTGGATGGACGCCTTAATGAAGCTGCTGGAGCAATAAAAAAGGCTTGCCGCCCGAATTAAATCTACTGCTATTTTCGGCACTAAAGACAAGTGATGCTTGCTCTTTTCAAGGCTGGTCGATTATGTTCTCCAAAGAGCATATTGGAGCGTTCACACTTAAGGCTTTTCAGTTGCTAGAGTGCCTTGGCCGAACATAGACATTTCCATTAAAGATGTCGGCCGAATCATCTCTTCTAAAGACCAACCATTGAAATTTTCATGACAAGAATATTCTGGAAAGGATCAAGAAGCTTCATGGGAGTTTTCTTCTTGCTTAGCCTTTAAGTTGCCGTCCCCTTGAATGCTCATATGGCTATTCGGCTAGCTATGACTTAGTCTATAAATATGTAATGCATTTTACTTTGTAGAGGCTAATGAACAATTTATGAATTTTATCAACTTTGTGAGTTTTTTTTCAACTCTCAATATTCTCCAAAGACTAGTTTGACTTATCAAGAATCCTTGTGGCGTCATTCTATCTTTGTTTCCGAACTTATCACTTTGATTCCCAAAGTGTGGCATTCTAAGTTATACCGAGGTTCCTATCATTTTTTGATAGCGGGTGAAGGTCTCCATAAACTATCCTATATCTGTCTTTCATTTTTCGACTTAAGTGTCACATAAGTAACGGGTTAGCACACCAACGTTGTGTTAGTTCTTACTTTGGCCCTTAACTGAATTCCATCCCAACATCTACCAAACTATCTACTATCTTACCGAACCATTTTGTACCTAGTTCTTTCCTTCTAAACAAACATTTCTCAAACGACCCTTAGCTTACTCAATTTACAATCAAGCAAACATTACGACTCAAATCTCAACCGAGGTGAGTGCGTATCAGTGTGGTTGGCCATGTGACCCAAGTCAGTTTTGACCACGGCCATGGCATACGAGCGTGTCTTGTGGCCGTGTGGTTAAGTCAGTATGTATGCCCTGTTTTGCCACGGTTAGACACACGGGCGTGTCTAATGCCATGTAAGGCACATGGTCTATTCACACGGGCGTGTGACCTTTAAAACTTAGAAAAAATGTTTTAAGTTTTGGAAAATTTTATATGTGCTCGATTTAGTCCCAACCTTTTTCTAATGTATGATTAAGGTCTCGATGACCCAAAATAGGGACTTAAGGTTGATGTTTGATTATGACATGATGATGTTAGACTTATTGAATGTGAAATGTATTCTAAATATTCTGATTATCCGGTAATGCCTCTTAACCCTCATCTAGTGATGGATACAGGATAGGGGTGTTACATTGTACATTTAAAGCAACCAACTAAACAGGTCATTTAACTACCTAAACATATCAATCTGTCATCTACAATACTCTAGTTCAATTCCAACTAGGTCTCAACTAAATTCTAACAATACTCACTGAGCTACTATTTCCAAGTCAAACAATTCTATCGCTAACAAGTTTCCTTAGAACATCTAGGGTTGGTGGATCGTCAAACAAAAGAGTCCACCAAACCTTAGAGTTCACCAAATGGCGAATTCCAACCGAACATTTTAACGGATAATTCGCTAGTCTAATCCTTTTACTACCCTTGGCTTATTTAATTATACACCAATAGCATATCAATATGATTTGCATCGGGGAGGCTGTTACAATACTGCTCTAGCTTCGACCACCAACCCCTAAAGTCAGTACCATCAAATCTCGGGCAATCCAGCTTATAAGTACACATAGGTCCTTTTAAGTGGTGTAATTGGTATGGAGTTCCCACGCTCCTGAGATCTAATATAGGTGGAATGTTTAGGGCCTCTTTTGAGGCAAATCTAGATAGAGGGCCATCTAAAATGCCCTTCCTTTTGTCTTGAGAAGAACTAGTAGCACTAACAGAAGGTAGGTGACCCAAGTATTGCTCAAACAAAGTCTGTAACTCAGACTTGATTTCACCAAGAAAATCATCTCTAAGGTCCTTCAAATGAGTATCAAACTTGGTGTCCTATTGAGAAAACTCCTTCTGGAGCTGAGCGACCTCTTGCTAAAGATGGCCTATCTCCTTCTGCAACCGAGTTGTAACACCCTCATTAGTCATGGAGGATTGAATAGCTCTAATACCTTGGTACAAAAGAACTTAACATAGAGAAGAAGTAACAGAAAAGAGGAAGAAGGAAGGAAGGAGAAGATTGAGAATATAGGAAAGAAACAAAAAAATTCGTCATTGAATATTGGCTTAATTTTTTCCCTCTGGCCCCTTGCTTAAAATTAGAAACTATCAAGGATTATAGAATTGGTTACAAGTCGCTATGGATAGTTGTACCATCCATACGCATCGTTTCATTTAAACTTAATCAATACAAAACGTATCATTTTTATTTGACTTAAACCCTGACCATAGAAATGGCAATTAATTATTTCCCTCCATATCAATTTAGTTGAAAAACAATTAAACATTATTTTTTTACAAAATAATAAATAATATTGTAAGAATAAAAAAACAATATAAACTCATAATAAATATTAAAAAGAAAATCAAAACATAGTGGAATTTAAAACTAAAATTTCTTTTGGATTACACAAAGTCAAGATGAGATGGAATATAATTAATACATTGGGTACTGTTTGGAAATCAATGATAAAATGATGGTGAGATTACTCTCACCACATTGCACCCAATTACATTACATGGGAGGGCAATGCTGCAGTTGAGCAATGGTGGTGCTCAGTTTACTTTTATGTCCCGACCTTTGAATTTTCAAGTTTCAATTAAGCCTAAGTTTCGTCTATCCTTTTGGGCATGAATTCTTTCCGCCTTTTTTTTTTTTTTTTTCAGTTTAAGCTAATGTTTTTATTTATTATCGTTATTATATAAATATATAATTTGGAGTTTTAAAATAATTTAATAAATATATATATTTTATTATTACAAAATTTATAGGAATTAATTATAAATAAATAGATATATGAATAATAAAAATAAATAAATTCAAATTTAATTAATAAATATTTAACTATTTATTAATAAATTTATTATTTAGCATAAATAAAATTTAACATATTTATTATTTTATATGACATATAATTTTAAGTATTTATTTTGCCTACATAATTCGATGTTCTTAATGGTCACTTTTTATTCTTATTTCATTGTTATTCTTGTACAAATAGGGTAAAAAATTGGGTAAAAGAGAGTAAATTATTGTACTAGAAAACCACACTAGGTTTAATTCAAAAAAAAGATTAGAGAGGACACAAACGATCCCACTTAAAACTCAACCGCCCAGATATGATCACCTTACAATGTAATTTAATGTCACAATATATCGCTACAATTATACCTAACAAAATATTGAAAAATAAATAAAAATAATAAAGAACACCAGAAATTTAATGAGACTCAGTAAATTACGCCTACATCCTCGGACACTGCCAAATATATTTCATTGCAAAAGATTACAACTAAGAAAAGAGAAAAATTGCCTTATGAAGAAAATAGTAAATTTTGGGATATTTAAAGGTGGAAAAACCACTTCTATTTATAGTAGTATAAACACTTCATAACCTTGTAATTTTTAGATGCGTGATTGTGCTATTTCAACAGTTATAATTGTGTCCAAATATATATTTCACCATTAATTTTAATCTCCTCACTATAGCATTTAACGTTACTGTTAGTGTGAATGTATCTTAGACTTGGTACAAATATGTCAAAAGTTAGGTGTTGTGGAGCATGATATCATTTTGTTTTAAATGAATTTTAATTCTCTAATTTGATGATATCTATCATACATTAAAAGAATTAAGACCCGTTTCTATAAAAACTCCATCTAGGATATATAGATTATGAAAATAAATTTTGGTGAGTGTGTAGAAGAGGAATTGTTGGAAGTTGTAGAGTTTTTCTTAAATATTTTTAGCATACATATCTAAAACTTTTGACCTTGCACTTGTAAGAGATATACAACTTCTCTACTTTCATGATCATGGAGGAAGATGAAAAAATTCAAATTCATTAGTTAAGAGTATTGGATATTCAGGATGATGTGATAGTTTAATAATATTGGTATGATAGAAAGCAGAAGAGTTGAGACGAATAAGGAAGAAAGGTGAAAAAAGGGAATGACGTCCATTATAAAGAATCTCTTTGCTGAAGAGGAAATGGGGTTTGTCGGCAGGCCTCTACCTGTATAATGTTTGATGTGATTTCTCACTTGTCTGGCTGTGCCATGATTTAGATAAATAATAATTAATTATGGTTTTCTTTCTCTATTTCTTTCTTTAGTAGCGGCCTATGGTACCTCAGATTCATGTCTGAAAAGGATGATATATACAGCACTAATAATAGTTTTTAGGTTGAAGCATCCAGGATCTATGGAATCCAATAAACTTGCACAACCCGACATTATTTTAGTATTCATCACCATTTTCCAGTTAACTATTGTAATGGGATTCAGCTTTTCAGAGTAGTGGTCTATCATATGTCACTAATGACTAAACCCTCAGGCCATGAGGTAATAATAAGTTTACCAAAATTATACATCACAAAGAAAAGAGATATCCCCATGAGATTTTGGATTACTCAGCTAATCTTTAGTATTCAAAATCTAATTATAGAGCTCAAGAATTTGATGTTCAAACTAACCTCAGTTAATTCCACTCTACTTTTATTGTCATATTGAATCGAGTAGAGTTATAAAAAAATAATATTAAATAAAATTTCAATTTCATTTCTAAATAATAATGAAGATTAATCCAACTTAACATATATCAAACAATCTCAAGAACTCTTAGGTATAGATATTTCAAATTCAAAGTGTTACTCTTTTAGTATCGTTTTTTCTATTTATAAGATTTGAATTCGAGATTTTACTTAAAAAGATATTAAATTTTTTTATTAAATTTATTAAGGTGATATTTTGAAATAAAAAAATATAGATATGTAATAAAAATAATAATCTTGAATTTAAAAAAAATAAAAATAGAAGAAATAAAAGTGGAAAACTAAATTAAGTATTGTTTGGTAAAATGAATTTACATTATTAGTCTGAAGAGATTTAATTTTAATGCTAAATGCCGAAAATTTAAGCTGTGAATTTTTAGTGTTGAAATTATTCAGTAATTTCAAAATTATTTGGTCAAAAAGAAGTGTTTAATTATAAATATATTGTTCGATAATAGTAAAATGAATGAAAAACATAAATTTATCTTTATGTTCATATTATTCCAAATAAAATCAATCTCTTTATGGCTCCATCACCTTCGACGTTGAAAAACAAATTTTTAGAACTCCAAAGATGAAGATAACCTACAATAAAATATGAAAAATTAATGGAAAACCATGCTCCATCTTGGTTTTTGTATGAGTTTCTGTTTTTTCAAATGTTTTTTCGGGTAAACTATAATAAAAACCATCTAATTATGTTTTTTTTTAATTCTAGTACTCAATTATTAATATTTTTGATTTAGTCACTAAATTTTTTTAAATTAAATATTTTAGTCACTTTCTAATTAGTTACCATTAGATGAGTGACGAAAAGCTGACGTGGATTTTTTTATTGAATTAATAATAAATTTAGCCTCTAATGTTTACACTTTCTATCAATTTGATCCTAAATTTAAAAATTTCAACAAATTTAGCCCTCAATGTTTACAAATTTATCATTTTAATTTTTCTTCTAAAAAAATCAATGAATTTTTAGCCCTCAATATTTACAATTTTTTAAATTTATTTCTAATTATAAGAATTTCAGAAATATATATTTTTTAAAAAATCAGTTTTTAAAATTTATTTTTTGCTATTTCTTAACGTACCTCCAAAACTCATTGAACAAGAAGAGTATTTAACACCATTTGTATTGTGTTCAGTTTAAACTAATGCCACCTTCGTAAATATGGTAAAAAGTCAAGTTGGCTTAAATCCAACTAAGTGTCATATTTTAGACTAATATCATATTATTTAATTAAATTCCTATAAAATTTTAAAATTGTTTAAACTATTGCAAAACAATTATTTTGATTTTTTCTTATTTTAAAAATATATGAAGACCTAATCTTCGAGTAGAGTAAACAATACAATGTCAAATCTTTCATGAAATGAAAAACCCATAATTTTTTTTCCTCGCTATGTTTTTTCTGACTTTGACATGTCATCAATAACTTCAGAACTTGGATAGTCCAAGTACATTGATCAAACAAAAAAAAAAAGTCCTAAAATCTAGTCAAAAAAATTAAAAATTGATAGAATTGATAAAATGTATAAACATTGGAGGGTTAAATTTATCATTAGGCCAATAAAAGACCCACATTAGCTTTTCGTCGCTCATCTAATGTCAACTAACGAGAGAGTAACTAAACTATTCAATTTCGAAAAGGTGAGTGACTAAAATATTTAATTTCAAAAAGTTGAGTGACTAAATGAAAAAAAAATTAATAGTTGGGTGACCAAAATGGAACCAAAGGCATAGTTGGGTTACTCTTCTTTTAGTTACTTTTTTTTTCTTCAAATAAAATTATAGAAGCTATGTAATGCCTTTAAGCCGATCCAATTAGCCTGATCCAAATCTTGGGTGTGTCACCTCTATTTAGAGACTTACTCAAAAACATAACATACAAATTTTCAATATTTACATCTTATTGAAGAACTTTGTTCTAATTAACTTACAACTAGAAGTACCATAGGTAATTACAACCATTGTACATGGCTACAAATAGCAAAAACTTACAGGCGAATATCATAACTTAATTACAAAGTTCTATTTGTTTTATCCTTTGGAGATAATACTGACTACAATTTAGCTATCAACCCATTCTGTATGCATAATAGTTTGCCTTGCCATTTCTGACATAGCCTTGGCGTCCTTTTGTACCTGTGCTGTCTCAATACAATGCATCTAGGAATACCATTATCATCTCATTATTCTTCATTCATCAACCTGACTTTGGCGAGTATTTTTTTTTCTTCACACCATAAACACCATACCTTACTTTGTAACCATGCCTAACCCTTAGCATCTCCAATACATTACAAACATTCTTCACCCAGCCTGTTCATGATTCATTAACTGTTCCCATTTTGGAACCCATACCTACAAAACATTATTGATCACATTGTTCTTTTAGTCTACTTGGTTCATACTATGAATTTGCCACATTCCCTAGCGTATTCCATTTTTTCTGTACATATCTTAAGCCTATGCAGGATGCGCTACAACATTTCTTATGAAACTATTTCTCTCAGTGTTTGCCAATCAGACTACTCCTTCAGAGTTTGTCATACGAACTATTCCTTCAACGTTCGCCATATTTACCATTCCTTCAAAGTTCGACATATTTATCATTCTTTTAGAGTCGCCATGTTTACCATTCTTTAAGAGTTAGTCATATTTACCATTCTTCCCTTTCAGGGTCCTCCACGAAAGTGTTCCTTTCAGATGATAGCCTTAATAACTTTCCTTTAGAATGCATCATGAAGGCATTCCTTTCCATAGATCACCACAAAGGCTTCCATTTCATATATTTCCATAAAGGCTTCCATTTCATAAATTGTCACAAAGGCTTCTATTTTTCCAGTGTGTTCACGATAGGGATTCGCCTAAACTTACAATACGTGATGTTTGCCCCTCATCAATAACTTCAGAACTTGGGTAGTCCAAGTACATCGATCAAATGACCAAAGTCCCAAAATCTAGTTAAGGAATTGAAAATTGATAGAATTGATAGAATGTGTAAACATCGGAGGGCTAAATTTATCATTAGGCCAATAAAAAAACCCACATCAGTTTTTTGTCGCTCATCTAATGTCAACTAACGAGAGAGTAACTAAACCATTTAATTCTAAAACGGTGAGTGACTAAATGAAAAAAATTAATAGTTGGGTCACCAAAATAGAACCAAAGGCATAGTTAGGTTGCTCTTCTTATAGTTACTTTTTTTTTCTTCGGACAAAATTGTAGAAGCTAATATAGATATGGATTGATTTTTTTTGTTTTTCATTGAACTTTCTATTTGGAATTACTAAGATGAGAAAGAGAAGAAATTGGATTTTTTTAAGGATATTGTAATCAATGAATAATTTACTAAATATTTTTCTATGATATAAATTAATTTAATATTTGATGTGCACTAAAATAATTAATAAATTGACTAAGGCAAGTGTACCTATCAATTAATAGTATAGTTATGGTAAGCACGGATATTGTTCCATCGAGGACTACAATTACTAGTAATTATCATCTTTATATTATTTAACTGAATAATTCAAATGATTAATTAAAACTAAAATTAACTAACTAATTAACTAACGAATGTGCCAAAGAAGTAAAACACAAAAACAATCAAATATCAACCAAGTGACAAAACAATACCTAGGTAAGAATCCACCTAAACTTCATTTATAATTCTCAATCTAATTTATGCGATTTCTTTTCTTAGTTTCTTTGATTAAAAGAAGTCCCTAATTTATGCTAATATCCCTTTCGACCATAAGAGTAGGTTGATTAATTGAAATTCTTTCTAATTAAAACCCTTATTATCACATTAATTCGCTCTATGGATCCCCTTATTAGATTTGACTCTAATCTGGTAGATTTATGTTGTCTTATTTCTAGGATTGCATGAAACTCCATTCAGTTATGCAAGATCTAATGTAACACCCGGAACCTAGCCTAGACATTATGACTGAATTCTAGAGGTCACATTGACCACTGAAATGACTAAGTAGAAACGATCAAATCTTTAGAAATTTATTTTTAAAGTGTTTGCTTATTTTCAGATAATCGTAGTGGCTTTTATTTTATAAAAACATTAATTTTATCGAGTTTAAAATAAGATCCAATTAAACAAAAGTTCTTATTAATTTTGGAAACATATTTGACTCATAATTCACTTTTCAGAAATTCAAGTACGGATTTTGCAGCAGAAAAATATGATGAATTTAATCTAAGTCGAGTAACATGCATTATCCAGTTTCAAAATAAGTATCTAAATCCAATCAATAAGATAAGTATGCATGCATAAAAAACCTAAAACAAAGAGAAAAACCCAAACCAAAAACTAAATAACTTTAAAGTCTAAAAACCAAATAAATTTAGAAAAAAAGTAAGTAGAATAATTTATAAGTCCAAAGTCCATCGTATGTCTGCATACCAAGTCTGATCCTAGTCTCGAGCATTACTTAAGATGGTTGAAACTATGAGGTGAGCTAACTAGCTCAAAGTGAGTCTAAACAATAAGAACATTCAAATATTCATTCAAATATAATTCACCATTAATAACATTATAACACAAACATGGCATAAAACATTACCATTCGAAAGTGTCATGGACATAACATAATACATAATGAATTCCTACCCCAATCATCCACTACACACCACAAACTCCCTAGAAATCGTCTGCTAAATTTCATACATTGCGTGTTGAGCTCAATGTGGTTAAACCACCATTATACATAATGCAAATATACTACCATTCAAAATAAATGTGATATAATCGTCGTTCTGCTTATTACTCTTGGTATTGTACACTGACAACATATATGCAGACTTAATATGCCACCATTACTCCACAAAACTCCTCCATCATCCACATAATCCCACCCCATGCACATGCGATATGTCATACAAATTTCAATAAAAATCATGTTTCCATTACATTCCCATTTCAATAGCATGTTTTACAGGCTCTCATAATAGCATTCACTTCCGTTCAGTAATAACATTTATCAATCATTCAATTTCACCATCAATACGGTGACATTCCAACATGCCATAGTTTCATTATCATTCATAATAAATTTTTCACTTCATGTGTAACAGTCTTTCATTCAGTATATTTCACAGCATTTCACCCAAACATACATTTCATTTTCATTCTAATCAATGCTACTAATACAACTAGCATACATTATATCACAAAACGATTCACATTAATTCATACTGTAACAGCCCATATTTCAGAGAAATCAGAACAATGGTTTCGGGACCACAAACCCAATTTGAAAATAAAGTTTATTTTTATTTTATTATATGATCCATATTATGATATACACGCCTTGTGAAAATTTTGATATGAAAATTTTATCGATTAAATGTTTAATTACGAGAAGGACTAAATCGCATAAAATGCAAAAGTTGAATTCTAGTAGCTATAAGGATTAAATAGCTATGGAATTAAAAACTAGAGGTCCTTATATGGTAATTAGACCATTAAAGAAAAGTATGTAGATTTTTGGTGACTCATCCATTGAAAAAATAGAAAAGAGTAGGGACTAAATTGGAAATTGAAATAATTAATTAATTAAAAAGATGATAAAAGATATCATCTTATTATTTTGTCATCTTCAACCCCAAAATTATATGGAAACCCTAAAAAAGAGAGAAGAAACTTTCAAGGTTTAATTGGGTAAGTTTACTTGTCCCGTTTTTATTAATTTTGATATTTTTGAAACCGGGATAGCTTAATCTATCTATTTTGGGGATCAATTTAAAAAGTTATCAAAGTATGGAAAATGGGTCATGGATGAATATGCTAAAAATTAGAAATTTAAGGTAGAAAATGAAAGGTTGTTGATAGATAAACAACTTTTACAAAGTGATTTTTGATGAAAACATGATTTAGGGACTAAAATGTAAACTTGTGAAATTGATGAAAAATTCTGAATTTTATGAATACATGTGCTATAAATTTTGTAATGGGATTTTGGTTAGGCTCGGAATAGGGAGTAAATTGCACAACTTTCATTTTCCGAGCTTAGGGATGAAATTAGAATTTAAGGAAAAGTTAGGGGCAAAATGGTAATTTTGCCTAGGATGTAAATTGAGTCCAAATGAGTATGAAATATGAGAAATTGATGACTAAAGCTACTTATATAGATCTGAAAAACTCACATTCGAGGTTAGATCGAAAAAAAGAAAAGGTTTCGGATTAGTAGATTTTTTACACGAACAAGCGTCGAGGTAAGTTCGTGTAACTTAATCGAGCATGTAATTATGTTAATTGAGTGTTGTGTTTGTATGTAATGTGACTTATATTGAAATGTTGATATAATGGAAAATTTAATACATGCTTGAAATGGTGAAAAAGGGTTAAGTCTGGAGGTTTTAATAACAAATTCCTCATTAGTAATTTCTCTCGCTATATTGATTGGATTGAAGAGGTGGCTCGAGAACTGGACAAAAAGGCTATCTTTGACTTTATCACGGTCCTTTGGAACATATGGAATAGCAAAAATAATCATATTTTTCGGGGTGTTGAGGAAGATGCGAAAGTTACCTAGGAGAGAGCAGTGTCTTTAAGCCAAGACTTTTGGATTTTTAACTTGGTAGAGGTGTCGATGCTATCGAGAATGAGAGTGGAAAAAGTTTGGAAGAAGCTTGTATAGGGAGTGGTAAAAATTAAATTTGACACCACCATTTTTGGCAAACAAATGTGCTTCGGCATGGTGGCTAGGGATGCCGGTGGTATTGTTCTCGGGGGTTGGACGGGGATTTTGAATAAAGAAGTGCATATTCAGTGGGCAGAGATGCAGGTTATGGATGAAAGTATTAAATTCGCTTGGATGAACGGATGGGACAGATTGGACCTAGAGTCTGATTGGGCCAGCTTGGTTAACCGTTTCTATAAAAAGGATATTGACTTGACTACTATGGGCCATTGTATGCGGCTTTTGTATAAGCAGATTGATTTTTTCCATCATTTTAATTTTAATTGGGCCACCAAATGCTGTATTAGAATAGTAGACCAGCTTTGTAAATTGGCTAAGGATAAAAATTGTAACATGGATTTTAATGTGGATTATCCGATGGAGATCCATGAGTTAATTTTGAAAGATGCAATAAATTGATTGTGACCTTTGGGTCATTTTTTATCAAAAAAAGAAAAAAATAAGAATTGACAGATTATTGAATCGTATGCCTCGAGTATACTACTTGAGCATCCATCGAAAATTTCAATGATTCAATGGACACAACTTTTAACATGGTATAAGAATTATGAAATGAAATGATAATGACTTGAAAGAATATTGCATGATGAGCTCATCTATGTTTACTTGATTGATATGAAGATTTTGGTGACTAACATGTTTGATTGAATGCATGTGTTTAGGCAATTTTGCTAATGGGTGGAAAAACATGATTTGTATGCTTAGATTTAATAAATGGGATTGGTAAGTTTAGTTTCCGTTATACGAACTTACTAAGCATGTAATGCTTACTCCGTTTTATTTTCCCTATTTTATAGTGCTTGGAAGCTTGCAAAGGTTGGAGATTATTAGAGTATCATCACACTATCAACTAGTTATTTTGGGTATATATAGCAAAATTATTTTGGTATAATGGCATGTATAGGACAACTTGACCATTAGTGGTTTGATAATGTTGCTTGTAATGTAGCCATTAGAATGGCTAGTAATGGTTGTTTTGATATACCTGTAATGTCATGCGATGGTAGCTATATATATGTATATATATATATGTTAAGTAGTTGATCAAATCATGTTTAACACATGGATTGAACTAAGGTAAGATTCTAACATGTATGCATGCAATGATATGCCATGTTAAATGATGGAAATTGCTTAATTTGGATACTTGAAATGGTTGGAATGTGTTTGATATGTTTTAGTGCAGGAAAATGGTAAATTCGGGTGACAAATGAGGCTAGGAAATAGCTTCATTTTGTCCACATGGGCAGACATATGGCTTGGTACATAGGCGTGTGGTTAGGCCATGTGTCCCCTGAACCTTAATTTTGAGAAATAGAATGCTAAAAATTGAGCACACAGGCAGAGACACGGGCATGTGTCTCAGCCGTGTGTGCTACACGGCCTAGAACACGAGCGTATGTCTTGGCCATGTGAAACCTACACCTAATTTCAAATTGAATTAATTAACCACACGGCCTAGCACACAGGCGTGTGGCATGGCTGTGTGCACAAGTCAGAGAGTTACACGAGGTCGAACACGACCTCTAGCACGGGCAAGCCCTAGGGTCACACGGGCATGTCCTTTGGACCACACGAGTGTGTGAGCCCTACACCTTGGAAAATTTTTGAAATATCACGAAAAATTCTTAGAGCTCCCAATTAAGTCCCGACTCGATTCTAATGCTTTTATTGGGCCTTGAGGGCCCAATTAAGGGACGTTTTGAATGATATCTATTAATGAATAGTAATTTACATAAAATTATTTGTAAAATGTTTTAAAAGTTTCGGTAATGTTTTAAAACTCTGTTCTGACGACGAATATGGGTTAGGGGTATTACATTTAGTGGTATCAGAGTTATGGTTTAGTTGATTCTTAAATTTAATATAGAAAACACGAGGTTAGCTATAGATGCCATTATATAAATTATGATAGTGTGATGATTTCTGATCATTTAAATGTGTTTTTCATATAGTAGTGCTATCCAACCGAGCTAGAGCTGAATCTGAGGAAGCTGAGAGCAATGCTTCAGTTTCAGTTCAAAGAGTTGTGTCTACGTTTGTTAGTGAAAGGCTCATGTCTGAGGGCCGAAGTGAGGAGGCAAAACAAGCCTTCTTTCAAATGATGAATGAATGGTTTATCCAATATATAAGAACAAACCCTGTTGTACAATGACCTCCCCTACCTCTCCCCAATCGATTCTTGAGATACTACAGGGTGCTGAACCTGCTAGAATAGGTAAGCCTCCGATAGATGATGATTCGGAAAGGGTTAAGTTTTGGCTAGAAAATACTATCCAGGTTTTTGATGAATTATCCTGTACACCTGTCAAATGTCTGAAATGTGCAGTATCTCTACTGAAAGATACAACTTATCATTGGTGGAATACCATAACTTCAGTGGTACCGAGAGAAAACGTTACATGGGAATTCTTTCAGGCTGAATTAAGAAAGAAATATGTTAGTTAGAGATTCATGGATTAGAAAAATAAAGAATTTTTAGAACTCAAGCAAGGAAATATGACTGTGTCTGAGTATGAACGAGAATTTGTTCGGTTGAGCAAATATACCAGAGAACGGGATCCAACCGAGGCTGAGATGTGTAAACGCTTTGAAGAGGGTTTAAATGAAGATATCAAGTTATTGATCAAAATTCTTGAAATAAGGGAATTTGCAGTGTTAGCCGACCGAGCACACAAAGCTGAGGAATTGAGTAAAGAAAAGTAACAAGCTAAAAGAGAGGCTCGGGTATCGGGAAAAAGAACTATGAGTAAGTTACAATCATTTGCTTTTAAGAAATTAAAGAAGCATTATGATCATTTTACCACCTCTACGGGATATTCTGAAAGAGAGCGGGACTCTCAACGTTCTAACCCGAGGACCTCATCTCTATCTGTGACCAGTGTGGGTAGTGTTGGTAATCCTAAACTGAAATGTAAACATTGTAACAAATTTCATCATGGGGAATGTCGATCTAGAAGTAGAGCTTGTTTTAGATGTGGTTCACTTGACCATTTTCTCAGGGATTGTCCCAAAAGCATTGAAAAAGAAAAAGAACCAACTCCAAAGCCTAGTAATCCTATTTTGAGAGGCATACCACCCCATCATCCCAACAATGTTAGTGGTAGTCAAGGTACTACCAGGGATACAGTACTTAGATCTGAGGCACAAGCACCTATGAGAACATAATCTATTCATGCTAGAGAAGATGCTTCTGCACCAGACCTCATTATTGGTACATTTTCTCTACTTGATACTGATATTATTGCATTGATTGATCCTAGTTCTACACATTCATATATATGCACGAACCTAGTAACTGTTAAAAATTTACCTGTTAAATTCACTGAATTTGTGGTTAAAGTTTCAAACCCTCTAGGCCAGTGCGTTATGGTGGATAAAGTTTGTAAAAACTGTCCGTTGATGGTAAAAAGTTATTGCTTTTCGGCTAACTTGATATTATTACCATTTCATGAATTTGATGTGATCTTAGGAATGGATTGGTTAACCCAATATGATACAGTGGTGAATTGTAAACAGAAATATATTGTATTGAAATATAAGAGTGGTGAATTACTTCATGTTGAATTTGATAAACTGGATGGATTACCTAATGTAATTTCAACAATATCAGCACAAAAATATGTCAAAAAGGGTTATGATGCTTACCTTGCATATGTGCTGGATACTAAAGTATCTAAGTTAAATATTCAATTAGTGCCAGTTGTATGTGAATTTCCTAATGTATTCCTAGAAGAATTACGTGGTTTACCACCAGATAGAGAAGTGGAATTCTCTATAGATCTTGTTCCAGGAACAACACTTATATCCATAGCACCTTACAGAATGGCTCCTACTGAATTGAAAGAGCTAAAGCACAACTGCAAGAATTGATTGACAGAGGTTTTTCTCGACCTAGTTTCTCACCTTGGGGTGCGTCGGTTCTATTTGTAAAGAAGAAAGATGGATCGTTGAGGCTGTACATTGATTACAGACAGCTCAACAAAGTTACAATAAAAAACAAGTACCCATTCCCTCGTATTGATGACCTGTTTGACCAGTTAAAATATGCCACTGTATTTTCCAAGATTGATCTCTGTTCTAGCTATTATCAACTACAGGTAAAAGATTCAGATGTACCCAAGACAACTTTTAGAACCAGGAATGGACATTATGAATTTCTTGTGATGCCATTCGATTTGACAAATGCTCTTGCAGTGTTTATGGATTTAATGAACATAATTTTCAGCCCATATTTAGACAAGTTTGTGGTGGTATTTATAGATGATATTTTGGTTTATTCCCGAGATGAAAATGAATATGCTGAGCATTTGAGAATAGTGTTGCAAACCGTGAAACAGAAACAATTGTACGCCAAATTTAGTAAATGTGAATTTTGGTTACGGGAAGTTAGTTTTCTTGGGCATATAGTATCTGCTGAAGGTGTTAGAGTAGACCCAAAAAAAATTTCAGCCATTGTTAATTGGAAGCCACCGAAGAATGTGTCTGAAGTCTAAATTTTTCTAGGACTAGCTGGTTACTATAAGAGATTTGTAAAAAAAATTTCAATGATAGCTTCTTTGATGACTCATTTGCTACAGAAAGATGTAAAGTTTGTGTAACATCCTGAATTAGGGCCTAGTCTGAACAGTGGTTTCGAGACCACAAATTTGAAATATAAATAATTATTTTATGATTTTTTGATGATCCATGATATGAATGCATGTTTGTGTAAAATTTTCTTGAAGAAATTGTATGCTTAAAGTGTCCAATTTGAAGTTAAGGACTAAATTGAATAAGTTGCAAAACTTGAGTTCTAGAAGCTTTAAGTATGAAATTATTATGGATTATTAATTAGAGGTCCTTAAATAGTAATTTGACCAAGTTCTAAAATTTTGGACAAAAATAGGCATGCATAGGAAAATTTGAAAGAAAGGCCTTAAGGGCATTTTTGTCATTTGGTTAATAAAAGAATAAAAAAGGGAAAATTTGCTCATCTTCTCCATGACATAGCTGAAATTTCTAAGGGCTCCATTGCTAGGGTTTTTCAACTTTTCAAGCTCAATAGTAAGTACATCCTAGCCCCGTTTTTGATGTTCTTTATGTTTTTGAGATCCTTGAAGCATGACCTAGCTATTTCTACCCTTATTTTAAGCTAGGGTTCATGTTCAAAAACTTACCCATGTGTGACATGCATGTATTTTGATGTTTAATGAAGGAATATGAAAGTTTGATGTGTGTTCAATATCTTTTACTAAGTGATTTTTGATGGAAATGCATGTAAAGGACCTATTTGCAAAAGTTATAAAATGGGTAGTAAATATGTGAAATAAATAAAAGTGTGGGCTGCTAGGAGTAGGAATATGAATCGGCTAGGCTTGGGTAGGAAAAAAATGCATGCGTTTCATTTTTTGAGCCTAAGGACCAATTTGTAAATAAGTGAAAATATAGGGGTAAAAAGGTAATTTTACTAAAGTATGTGTTGTGGGTCGATTCAAACAATGTGTGTATTAAATAATTTAAATTTGGCTTTATAGATCAAGAAAAACGTGATTTGGGTCTTGATCAGGAAAAAACAAGGTTTACGAAAAATAGGCTTGTTTTCATCATTTTGTACCGAGGTAAGTTCATATGCAAATAATGTGATGTTATGTTATATTTTCGATGCTTGAGTATTATGTGAATTCAAATTCTTTAATGCTATAATGAGTTGTGCTTTGATTGCTCCATGATTAAGTGATTTGGTGTTATGGTCATTGAGATCGACATTACGAGCAAGCTTGACAGAGATGTGATATCGAAAAATCTCGTTTGAACCTTAGGAATAGTTTAGGATACAAGTGACATGTCACTATGAATCATGTGATTTATGAGCTCATGAGATATGTTTATGTGGTTCCAGGTGCTGGTCTTGTACGTCCTACCGGTGGCTGAGTAGTCCAGCATGTGTTGCGGATACCTGACAACTTGTATGAGTAGCCCGTGTAGCTACGTCCTGACCGATATCTTGTGTGAGCAACCCGTGAGTAGCTCGAGAATGAGCCTTTATGTGTTATGTGATATGAGGTAGCTTTAGCTACGTATGGGGCACTTATGTGCGAGCCTTCCGTGTATCCAATAGTATTCTGAGTGTTCAACGGGTAAATTACCGAGTAACTTGATAGAAGACCCAAGGGGTAAGTCAATGAGAAGAATGAGTAAGAGATTATGTTATGAGTCGATACAGGTATGTATCCTGAACTCATGAGTAATGTCTTGGTATGTGATGAGTAAGTTTAAGTGATTTGATGAATTATAAGCTATGTTTATTATGTTAAATGTATATTAAATACTTGTTTATATATCATGTTATTTGCATATGGACTTACTAAGCTTTAATGCTCACCCCCTTTCTTTCCATCTTTTATAGTGTCACCAAGCTAGCTCGGGGACCGAAGGACGTCGGAGACTTGATCACACTATCAATTGGACAATTGGGTATAGTTAGTCTCAACATTTTGAGTATGGCATGTACAGGGGACAATTTTGCATGAAATGTTTGAATGTGGCTATGAGAAATGTAGGATGAGACTCAACGTGATAAACTCCTGACTGAACTTTGAGAATAGATTGGATATTCATGCCATGACATTTGGGTGAAATGTGTGTTGGTGTAAGACATGTCTGGGACATGCATCGGCCACATTATGAGAGCCAGTGTAAGACCATGTCTGGGACATAGCATCGGCATTGAGACGAGAGCTAGTGTAAAACCATGTATAGGACATGGCATCGACCTCGAGATATGAAAGCTAGTGTAAGACCATGTCTGGGACATGGCATTAGCTTGATATGTGTCAGTGTAAGACCATGTCTGGGACATGGCATCGACACCGACAGATGAGAGCCGATGTAAGACCATGTCTGGGACATGACATCGACCTCGATATACGAGAGTTAGTGTAAGACCATGTCTGGGACATGACATCGACTTTGATGTGTGAGCCAATGTAAGACCATGTCCGGGACATGGCGTCGACATCTTACCTTATGTTTGAGGCCTATTGAATATCCTATAGTATTTCAAGTGGTTCAATGAGTAGTTCAAAGCTTGTGATGAAAGCGAGAAGGTAAGTATATGAGCATGTTGAAAACACTACAAGAAAATAGACTTTTAGCAGCATTTTTAGTGGCGTTTGAACAAAAAACACCGTAAAGATTATACATTAGCGGCTTTTTCGCAAAAAACTAAACAATAGCGGCGTTTTTGGCCCAAACGCCACTAAAACTGTTCAATTGCGGCACTTTTAGCTAAAATGCCACTAAAAACTTATCAATAGCGGCGTTTTACCTAAAACGCCACTAAAAACTGAGAAATAGCGGCATTTTTGTCCAAACGCCACTAAAACTGATCAATAGCGGCGTTTTTGGTCCAAACACTGCAAAAAGTTGAACAGTCATTTTTGAGTAGGGTAATCGACACTCGTTTCGATTTGATCTGATTTAATTTTCATATTATTTTCTTATTTTTTTAATTCGATTTAATTATTTTGGTATTTGAAACTAACTTTATAAAAAATATAAACTACATCATTCACTTAGCTATGAGAAAGTTTCATTTTAGTTACTTAATTATGAAAAGTTACAAATTGATAACTAAATTATTTAGAAGTTTTCATTTAAGTTACGAAGCTGTTAAAATCGACGCTGTATGGCTTTCTCTAAATCCTTAAATCTTAAACCCTAAATTCTAAAAACATAAACCCCAAATAATAATACATAAACTCTAAAACCCTAAACCCGAAAAAAATTCATATGGATGTTGATGTGTATATACATAGATATTAATGTAAAAGCTTATGTTTATAATAAATTGTGGAAGCAGTACTTAATATTGATTAAATTTATTTTTGGGTTTAGGGTTTAATATTTAAGGTTTAAGGCTCATGGTTTAGGGTTCAAATGGTAATATTGTAACAGCCCGATTTAGGGCCTAGTTAGAATAGTGGTCTCGGGACCACGAATCTGAAGTTGAAATTTTTATTTTATTTTATTATTATTATGGGGTTATAGTAAGATTTCATTAGTGCATGAAAATTTTGGTAAGTTAATTTTGACGTTTGAGAGCTCAATTGCGAAAAAGGACTAAATCACATAAAAGGCAAAAGTTGCATTTTAGTACCAAGCTGTGTTAAATAGCTAAAGAACTAAAATTAAGGGCTTTTAAAGAGAAATTTGACCCCTAGAAGCAAGGTGGCCGGCCATAAGAAGCAATTTTAGTCAAAAAGTCAATGTTAGCTGACTTGATGACATAATCTTATGATAAAATAATACCTATGAGCTTAGCTATCAATTTCTTTCTTCTCCATGCCTTATTCCCACCAAAAATATCAACAAAAGAGGGGTTTTTAAAGCTTTAATAAGAAAAGTATAATAATGTTGTGAGTGGTACAGGTACCTATTTGGTATGCATGAGTAATGAGCTCAAATTAGAGAATGTGACTTGAGTAGATGGTAATGAGTAAGTCAAGTTTATGCTTACCCTTGAGCTTTGAGCATGATGACTAATGGTGAATTTGTTGTTGTATATTTGTTTATATGCAACTTACTAAGCTTTACGCTTACTCTATTCCCTTTCCTTTTTATTTCAGTGTCGCTTGAATAGCTTAAGGATCCTTTGAAGTCAGAGATATCGATCACACTATCAGCCGTAATACTCGGTATAGTTGGATTTATATTTTTGATCATGGCATGTATAGGGCTAGACCTTATTATTTTTGTGTCTTTGAGAATTGGCCAACTGTGCTAGCTTGAAATAGTTTCCACATTTTACATTAAGCCTTGAATGAGGGTAACATTCATTTTGAGCCTATCATGGTTAAATGAATGCCTATCATGCTTGTTTTGGTATTGGTTGGTATTGATATGAAAATGGGCATACTAGGGTGGCAATGAGGCTTGGTAAATAGCCTCATATTGTCTACTCGGGTAGACACACAAGTGTGTGTCTAGGCCGTGTGTGACACACGGACAGTCCCATGGGCATGTAAGAAGGTCGTGTGTCCCTTGCACTTAGAAATTTCAAGTCAGAATGCATGGTAAGGATCACACGGACAGAGACACGGCCGTGTGTCTCAGCGTGTGGAGGGGCATGGCCTAGTACACGGGTGTGTGCCATGGCCGTGTAAGGCTGACGTCAGAAACAGAATACCCAAGTTTTTGCACACGGGCTACTCCATAGGTGTTTCGTGGCCGTGAGAAAGGACACGGGCAAAGGACATGGGCGTGTGTCCAGGCCGTGTGAAATTTGCACTTGTTTTATGAAAAATTGTAAAAATCAAATTGGCCACACGGGTGCGGGAGATGGGCATGTCCCTGGCACATGGGCGTGTGCCTTATACCCACACGGGCGTGTGGAGCCTTAAAGCATGAATTCCTCAAAGTTTTTCTCGAGCCCTCAGATTGGGTCTGAACTACCTTGAGTGTTTGTTTTGGGCATCGTAAGCCTTATTAGAGGATAAATTGCATATTAAATGAAAATTTTTCAAATTGAGCAAATTTTTATGGCCCGATTTCCTAAGATTGATTAAGTTTAAGTTCAGTAACACCTCAAACCCTATTTCGGCGTTGGATACGGGAAAGGGGTGTTACATTTAGTGGTATTAGAGCTTAAGTTTAGTCAGTTCTAGGACTAACCTAGCGAGAGTATGAGTCTAGCTATACATGCCATAGATGTACACTAATAGTGTGAAGAATCCTAACGTTTTTTAAATTATGTTTTCATATAGTAAATGGATCCTGATAGAACCACGGCGGATGATGTGGAAAGTAATGCGCCAGCTCTGGCAGAATGGACTACGCTAGTAGAGAGCGAGCCCGTGAGTATGGGCCAAGGTAGAGGGGCTAGAGAAGCCTACCTACGAATGATGGACGCTTGGTATACAGATTTTGTTCGTGTGAACCCGAACACTCCACCTCCCCCACCTCTTTCGATTTCTCAGTATGCCCCGAAAGTTCCGCAAGGTACGGACATGCTTAGAAGAGAGAAGCCTCCGGTTGACAAGATCTGAAAATAAGGGGCTAAGGAATTCCGGGTTAACTTAGATGATGACCCGGAGAAGACAAAGTTTTGGTTAGAAAATTTCATAAAAGTATTCGATGAGTTATCATGCACACCTGAGGAGTGCGTGAAGTGTGTAACGTCACTCCTACGGGATTCGGCTTATCAGTGGTGGAATACCCTTGTGTCTGTGGTACCGAGAGAAAGAGTAACATGGGAATTTTTCTAGGAAGAATTCATGAAGAAGTACATTAGTCAGAGTTTCATGGACTAGAAAAGGAAAGAATTTTTAGAGTTGAAATAGGGCAATAGGACTGTGACAGAGTATGAACGTGAGTTTGTGAAACTTAGCAAGTATGCGCGGTAATGCGTATCCTTTAAAGCTACAATGTGTAAGAGATTTGTGGATGGCCTCAATGAAGATATCCGAGTGTTTGTGGGTATCTTGGAAATAAGAGAATTTGTGGCGCTCGTTGAGAGAGCGTGCAAGGCAGAGGAGTTGGTAAAAGAGAAGAAGAAAGCGACCTCTAAGTTACGAGAATTAAAGAAAAGACAGATGAGGAAAGAACATCAGTCCTCATCTAAAAGATCGAAAGAATTTACTACCCGATCGAATGCTTCGGTGGGGCATTCAAGGAGAAACATGAATCGATAGAATATGGCATCTAAAGCCCAGACTACTTCAGTCGCTGGTGTTGGCAGTACTCGGCCAAATAGGCAAGAGTGCCTGCAATGTGGGAGACATCACTTAGGCGAATGCCGAGTAAATGAAAGGTGTTGTTTCAAGTGTGGGTCACTTGACCACTTTATTCGTGATTGTTCTGAGATGGACGAGAGAGGAAGAAAACAAGATATAAAAGCAAGTAGTGCTTCCTTGAAGAGTAGGCCACAAAAGAACCCCGGGAGTAGGACTAGTGGTAGAGGCTCGTCAAGAGATGCTATGGCGAGGTCTGAAGGTAGAGCGCCAATGAGGACCTATGCTATACGTGCCCGAGAAGAGGCAGAGTCCCCCGACGTGATCACAGGTCCCTTTTCTATCTATGATATAATTGTTGTTGCTTTAATTGACCCAGGATCTACCCACTCTTACATTTGTATGGAATTAATGCCTCGTATAAACATGTTAGTAGAGTCCACTAAGTTTGCAATAAAAGTGTCCAACCCGTTAGGCAAGCACATATTAGTGGGCCAAGTATGTAGAAATTGTCCCTTGATGATTAGGGGCCATTGTTTTTCGGCCAACTTGATGTTATTGCCGTTTAATGAATTCGATGTAATCCTTGGGATGGATTGGCTGACCTCCCATGGTGTTGTAATAGACTGTGGAAGAAAAGTAATTGAGATAAGATGTGAAGATGGGGATGTTCTTCGAGTTGGACCAGATGAGTCTGATAACCTACCTATTGTAATATCGTCATTGATTGCTGAGAAATATTTGAAAAAGAAGTATACGACTTATTTAGCTTTTGTGCTGAATACTCAAGAGTCAGAGTTAAAGATAGAATCAATGCCAATAGTCTGCGAGTTCACGGATGTGTTTCCGAAGGAATTACCTGGATTACCTCCAGTGAGAGAAGTCGAGTTTGAAATTGAATTAGTTCCTGGAACGGCACCCATCTCGATCGCCCCGTATAGGATGGCTCCAACGGAGTTGAGAGAATTGAAAGCACAGTTGCAAGAGTTAACAGACAAAGGTTTTGCAAGACCGAGTTATTCTCTGTAGGGTGCTTCGGTACTCTTCGTGATGAAGAAAGATGGGTCGATGAGATTATGCATCGACTATAAGTAACTCAACAAGGTAACAGTGAAGAACAAATACCCTTTACCAATGATCGATGATTTGTTTGATCAATTAAAAAGAGCTACCGTGTTTTCTAAGATCGATATGAGGTCTGGTTATTATCAGTTAAGGGTTAAAGAGCGAGATGTGCCGAAGACTGCGTTTCAAACAAGATATGGGCATTATGAGTTTCTTGTCATGCCTTTTGGTTTGACTAATGCCCTAGCAGTATTTATGGATTTGATGAACCGTATATCCAGGCCGTATCTAGATAAGTTTGTTGTCTTCTTCATCGATGACATACTGATCTACTCGCGTATGAGAGAGAGCACTCAGAGCATTTGAGGGTTATGTTGCAAACCTTGAGAGACAAGAGATTATTTGCCAAGTTTAGCAAGAGTGAGTTTTGGCTTAAAGAGGTCGGGTTCCTAGGGCATATTGTATCAGGTGACAGAATTCGAGTTGATCCAAATAAGATTTCCGCTATTGTGGATTGGAAGCTGCCAAAGAATGTAATGAAGGTTCGAAGCTTTTTGGGTTTAGCCGAATTTTACAGACGTTTTATAAATGGATTTTCAATGATAGCTACCCCGATGACAAGGCTACTGCAAAAAGATGTCAAGTTTGAATGGACGAAAAAGTGTCAGCAAAGTTTTGAGAGATTAAAGGCTTTGTTAACGGAAGCCCCAGTGTTAGTGCAACCAGAGTTAGGCAAAGAGTTTGTGATTTATAGTGACGCTTCTTTAAATGGTTTGGGGTGTGTGCTCATGCAAGAAGGCAAGGTTATAGCCTACGCCTCGAGACATTTAAAACCATACGAGAGAAATTATCTGACCCATGATTTGGAGCTAGCGGCTGTAGTGTTCACGCTGAAGATTTGGAGGCTTCATTTGTATGGAGAGAAATATTGGGTATTCACCGACCATAAGAGCTTAAAGTACTTGATGACTCAAAAGGAGTTGAATTTGAGGCACCGCCGATGGTTAGAGTTATTAAAAGATTATGAATTAATTATCGACTACCATTCGGGAAAGGTGAATGAAGTCGCCGACGCCTTGAGTAGGAAGTTATTGTTTGCCTTACGAGCCTTGAATACTCAGTTGACTGTGTCCAATGATGGTTCGATTCTAGCCAAGTTGAGAGCTAGATCGACATTTCTTCAAGAGATTCGAGAAGCTCAGAGAAGTGATGAGGAATTACAAGCTAAGAGAACTCAGTGTGAGTCAAAAATTGATTCGGACTTTCGTATCAGTACCGATGGGTGTATAATGTTCAAAGATAGGGTTCATGTACCCAAGGACAATGAGCTTATTCAGAAGATTCTGAGTAAGGCACATGGTGGTTGTTTATCCGTTCACCCGAGTAGTACGAAAATGTACAACGACCTTAAGAAAATGTATTGGTGGTCGGGTATGAAAAGAGAGATCTCAGAATTTGTTCCCAAGTGCCTATGTGTCAAGAATTAAAGGCTGAACATCAAGTACCTTTGGGTTTACTTCAACCTATTATGGTCCCTGAGTGGAAATGGGATCGTATCACTATGGACTCCATGACCAGTTTGCCAGTAACCCCAAAAAAGAAAGATACAATATGTCTCATTGTCGATAGATTAACTAAGTCAGCACACTTTGTACCAGTGCGTATTGATTTCTCCCTCAAGAAGCTAGCAGACTTATATATTTCTGAGATTGTAAGGCTTCATGGAGTGCCTTTGTCGATTGTGTCAGATAGAGATCCAAGGTTTACCTCAAGGTTTTGGAAAAAGTTACAAGAGGCTTTGAGAACCAAGTTGAGTTTCAGCACGGCATTTCATCCGCAAACTGACAGATAGTCGAAAAGAGTGATACAGATCTTAGAGGACATGTTGAGATATTGTGTGCTCGAATTTCAAGGAAGTTGGGAAAAGTACTTGCCATTGGTTGAATTCGCCTACAACAATAGCTATCAGTCAAGCCTGAAAATGGTGCCTTATGGGGCCTTGTACGGGCGAAAGTGTCGAATGCCCTTATACTGGATTGAGTTGAGAGAGAATCAGATTCACGGGGTTGATTTGGTCAAAGAGGCTGAGGAGAAAGTTAAAGTGATTTGTGACTGCCTAAAAGTCACATTGGATAGACAAAAATCCTACGCGGACTTGAAGTGAAAGGAAATTAAGTTTGAAGTCGGTGATAAAGTATTTTTGAAAGTTTCTCCGTGGAAGAAAGTCCTCAGGTTTGGAAAGAGTTGCAAGTTGAGTCCTCGTTTCATAGGACCTTATGAGATTACCAAGAAAGTAGGGCCTGTTGCCTACAGATTGAAATTGCCACCGGAGTTAGAAAAGATCCACAATGTGTTTCGTGTGTCCATGTTACGCCGGTACAGATCAGACCCTTCGCATGTAATTGCGCCAACTGAAGTTGAGATTCTTCCGGATATGACTTATGGTAAGGAGCCGGTCAAGATCTTAGCTCGAGAGGTCAAACAGTTAAGAAATAGGAATATACCGCTTGTGAAGGTGTTGTAGCATAGACATGGGGTCGAGGAAGCCACATGGGAACTCGAGGAATCTTTAAGAGAGCAGTATCCGAACTTATTCACCGGTAAGATTCTCGGGGATGAAAATCCCTAAAATGGGAGAAATGTAACAGCCTGATTTAGGGCCTAGTCAAAACAGTGGTCTCGGGACCATGAATCCGAAGTTAGAATTTTATTTTATTTTATTATTATGGGGTTATAGTAAGATTTCATTTTGGTAAGTTAATTTTGACGTTTGAGAGCTCAATTGCGAAAAAAGACTAAATCGCATAAAAGGCAAAAGTTGCATTTTAGTACCAAGATGTGTTAAATAGCTAAAGAACTAAAATTAGGGGCTTCTAAAGAGTAATTTGACCCCTAGAAGCAAGGTGGCCGGCCATAAGAAGCAATTTTAGTCAAAAAGTCCATGTTAGGTGACTTGATGACATAATCTTATGATAAAATAATACCTATGAGCTTAGCTATCAATTTATTTCTTCTCCATGCCTTCTCCCCACCGAAAATATCAGCAAAAGAGGGGTTTTTGAAGCTTTGAAATTTCAGCAACTTATTACCTTAACAAGTAAGTGATTTCCATGTCCCTAGTTATTAATTTTTGCATTTTTGAGACCCTTGAAGCATGAGCTTTCAAATGAGGGGTCTATTTTGCAAAATGATTATGAGTTTAGAGTTTTTCCATGAATAGATTTATGATAGTTTCTGAGTTTTTATGGAAGAATATGAGTCCTAGTTGTGTTATAAACAACTTTTGTGAAGGGTGTTAGCATGAAAACACCTAAAGAGACTATTTTGCATAAGTTGCAAAATAGGTGATAAATGTGTGAAATAGTGGGAATTTAGAGTTACTATAAGAGTCAAAGAGGTTCGGCTAGCCTTAAGAAATAAATAAATTTGATAAAAATCAAATTTCGAGCATAAGGGAAAATGGTCATTTTGCCAAAGTCTAAGGGCAAAATGATTATTTTACCAAAGAAGTGAATTTATGAATTACTAATTGTATTTAGTGATTAAATAAGGGTATTTTATTATTATAGATCAAGTTTTTCCAAATCCGAGCCAAGATCGGGGGAAAGCCAAGCAAATCGATTAAATCAACTAGTCGAGTACATTTTGTAAACCGAGGTAAGTTGTATGTAAATAATACAACTACATTGTTATGCATGTATTTGAATTGTCATTGATTTGATATAGTATGAATTGCTAGACTATGAATTGAGAATGCATATTAATGATTGAGATAATAGAAATATCTCGTTGAAACTCTAGGAAACAAACCAGATATCCAAGCCATGTCATTCGGGTTATTTGTGTGCCAGTGTAAGACATGTCTGGGACATGCATCGGCCACATAATGAGAGCCAGTGTAAGACCATGTCTGGGACATGGTATTAGCATTGAGACGAGTGCTAGTGTAAGAAATGTTTGGGACATGCATCGGCTAAGAGTTGTGCTAGTGTAAGACATGTTTGGGACATGCATCAGCACGTATATACGAGAGCCAGTGTAAGACCATGTCTGGGACATGACATCAGAAATTTATCCCATGTTTGAGTCTTATAGAATATCCGGTAGTATTCCGAAAGGTTCAACTTTAAAGGTTACGAAACTGATTTAATAAGGAAAGTATAATAATGTTGTGAGTGGTACAGGTACCAATTTGGTATGCATGAGTAATGAGCTCAAATTAGAGAATGTGACTTGAGTAGATGGTAATGAGTAAGTTAAGTTTATGCTTACCCTTGAGCTATGAGCATGATGACTAACGGTCAATTTGTTGTTGTATATTTATTTATATGCAACTTACTAAGCTTTACGCTTACTCTCTTCTCTTTCCTTTTTATTTCAGTGCCACTTGAATAACTCAAGGATCCTTTGAAGTCAGAGATACTGATCATACTATCAGCCGTAATACTCGGTATAGTTGGATTTATATTTTTGATCATGGCATGTATAGGGCTAGACCTTATTATTTTTGTGTCTTTGAGAATTGGCCAAATGTGTTGGCTTGAAATAGTTTCCACATTTTACATTAAGCCTTGAATGAGGGTAACATTTATTTGAGCCTAAAATAGATGCATCTTCATGGTTAAATGAATGTCTATCATGCTTGTTTTGGTATTGGTTGGTATTGATATGAAAATGGGCATACTAGGGTGGCAATGAAGCTTGGTAAATAGCATCATATTGTCCACACGGGTAGACACATGGGCATGTGTCTAGGCCGTGTGTGACACATGGACAGCCCCATGGGCGTGTAAGAAGGCCGTGTGTCCCCTGCACTTAGAAATTTCAAGTCAGAATGCATGGTAAGGATCACACGGGCAGAGACACGATCGTGTGTCTCAGCCGTGTGGAGGGGCACGGCCTAGTACACGGGCATGTGCCATGGCCGTGTAAGGCTGACGTCAGAAGCAGAATACCCAGGTTTTTACACACGGGCTGCGCCATGGGCGTGTCGTGGCCGTGTGAAAGGACACGGGCAAAGGACACGGGCGTGTGTCCAGGCCGTGTGAAGTCTGCACTTATTTTATGAAAAATTGTAAAAATAAAATTGGCAACACGGGTGCGGGACACGGGCGTGTCCCTAGCACACAGGCGTGTACCCTATACCCACACGGGCATGTGGAGCCTTAAAGCCTGAATTCTTCCAAGTTTTTCTCGAGCCCTCGAATTGGGTCCGAACTACCTTGAGTGTATGTTTTGGTCACCGTAAGCCCTATTAGAGGATAAATTGAATATGAAATGAAATGTTTTCAAATTGAGCAAATTTTTATGGCCCGATTTCCTAAGATTGATTAAGTTTAAGTTCGGTAACACCTCAAACCCTGTTTTGGAGTTGGATACAAGCGAGGGGTGTTACAAGTATATATTTTAAGTTTATGGTTTAGGGTTCAATGGTAGTATGTTAAGTTTATGGTTTGGGGTTTGGGGTATAGTGTTTTAAATTAGTTTGTTGTTTGGGGTTTGGTTTTTTAAAGTGTTTAGGGTTTAAGGTCTTAGTGTTCAAGGTTTTAAGCGTTAGGGTATTAGGATTTAAGGGTTAGTTGGTTAAATGATGTTTTGGTTGAATCTAGGTTTTGGAGTGCTCGGAGTGTGATTTAATTAAATACTTGATCTCATGTTTATACATATATTTATGATGTATATATGTTTATATTCCTAGATAGTTACACAAGATTTAGTATTACGAAATTTGATGAGGTGGTTCCTAAAATTATTGAATACGAAATGTTAACATGAAATTCTCAAACTTAAATCAATTTTAAAAAGAAAATAAAATAAATTTAGTATTTTTATTTTTTTAAATTAAATTCACTTAATTATAAAATTCGTGCACACTTTAAAATTTATAGCCTCATGATTAAATATTGAAGTTGAATTTATAATTTCAAAATCTAAAAAATAATATGTGTTTAATAAGGTATCAATTTTTGAGTATTACAAGATACTATAACTTTCTTTGCATGTAATCGACTCTCGAAATTAAACTTGTCTTACTTTAATTTTAAGATGCAGATAATAATGATCTCTTAAAAGATTTTTTTTAAAAATTTTATTTTATGAAAGGTAATTTTTTAAGTATTGGTCACACCTAGTTAAAAATATTAATGACAACTCTTGTATTTTTAATAAAAACCTAATGTTTTAAAAAATTTCATTTTTTCTCAATGTTGTTAAGTTCATTTTTATCAAAAATGGTTTTGAAAATATATATTTTTTATCTCAATTCATTTCATGTTTTAAATAATTATTAGAAGTTATTTTAAATTGATTTTACCTAAAATTTAAATATTAAATATTTAAATAATAATTATTCAATATAATTAAAATTTTTTCAAATTAGATATATTGTTTGAAAGAAAACAAACTTAGTTTAAAAGGAATTTAAGAAATAATTAAACTATTAAAATTTATTACTATCAAATGCATTAGTGGCGTTTTTGACAAAAACGCCGCAAAAAAATTCGCTTTAGCATAAACGACTTCATTTTATGTTGCATCTCCAAAGGAATTAGCGGCACTTTTTTGAAAAGCGCCGCTAAAGATCGAGAATTAGCGGCGCTTTTGTAAAAACGCCGCAAAAAATCGAGTTTTAGTGGCGCTTTTTTTAAAAACGCCGCTAAAAGTTTAATTAAAACGACGTCGTTTCTTTTGCGATTTGGTGATGTCATTATGTTTAACAAAACGGCGCCGTTTTTGTTTCATCCATTTCATCCCCAATACAAACCCAAAAACCTTATTTTCCCCCAAATTAAAATTTCCTCTAAACCCTAAATTTTCCCCAAATCAAACCCATTTGTCGTCTCCCTTTCTCTTTTGGTTCGACAGGTTTCATTTCATTTCGATTTCAAATCAAACCTGTAGCTCCTTGTTTCATTTCGATTTCATTTCTATTATTTTTTATGTGGGTTACACTTCTGTTTTATTTTTGCAGCAAGCAGAAAGATTAAGGGATTTCATTTCGAAATCAAACCCAACTGAAGGCTAGCTTTTGGGAGTCCAACAGATCAAGGTACTCTCATTTAGTTGTTGTTTTGAACCCTAGACTTTAGCATGCTGACATTGGTAATCTTAGATTGTTGTTCTACTCTCTATTCTCGAGGTTTTGGAGATGTTTGGGTTTCTTGAAATTTCAAAATTTGATTTAGGGCTTTTGTTTTACTTCTACTATTGATCATTTAGTGAATGTATAGGGTTTATTCAAAATAGGGCTTCTTAATGAATTTGTAGTACGTAATCCTTGAATAATCTATAGTTATTTTTCTGTTTGGTACTCCTTTTTTTTTTGTAATTTAGTCTACTAATTAAAATGAAGTTAACTATTGCTGTTTATAATCTTGTGATTATATATACATATATCAATATTTAAAATTTATTAAATTATGGCATGACACTTATGTACATACTGAGGGCCTTAAGTGTATGGTGTTCGGTTGGATGCAATTTTAATTAAATTTAGTGAATGGTGTTTGGTTGAAATGTTGAGTATTAAAAACTTATTTCATTAACATTGTTAACGGCTAAACATCTAAACTTTATAATAAAAAAAGTGAAGTGACTAGATAAGTGTTATGTGAACCTTAAATATTATATGACTTTGAGAAGTAATGTTTTGAATTATAAAGTGCTTAAGAAATACGAAGTGATGTGATTAAGTGAACTTATGAATAAATTATTGGAATGTACTATATTTGTATGAGTTATGTTAATATTGACTTATTGTGCTTATTATGCGTATTGAAGTGACTCAATTGGTTTGTGTGATAGCTATAACATTGCGTTCTTACTTTTCTTGAGTCATGGATAATATCTCATTGGATCAAGGTAGGCTTAATGAATCTTCCATTAGATCTTACTAAGCACTATTACGCATTGTTGTTTTTGTGTGGACATTTTGAGACCTGGCTCATCCTTTAGGACATCACATCATTGTGAGGCTAGAAGAGTATGAAACTAACTTATTTATGATCAGTGACTCTAATGGCACATATTAAAGACTCAATATACTTTGTAAATATGTCAGTTTCATGCCTACTTGAAAACTTGCCTTATGGTGTAATTGATGATTTGGTCCTCGTGATTGCAATGTATATATATCAATATGCATATATATACATATATCAATATGCATATATCTTGGGTTTTTTATTTGATCTGAAACTCATATATATTTGTTAATATTGACATTTGGTCAAGAATTCTGGGTTTACGTCTGCTGCATCGCCTTCGGTAGTCCTCTGCATCGTCGTCAGCAGCCCTCTGCTACATCTCCGTCGGCATCCCTCTGCTGCTTCTCCAATTTTCTGCCATCCAATTTGCTTAGCTTCAATCCACATTGACTTAGGTAAGGCTTTGGGCCCTCCATTTGGGTAATTGCGATGACCATGACTTTCTTCTTTCTTCTTAGATAGTGCAGCAGCATACCTGCTCTGCCTCCAATGCTTGCCTCTTCTAGCAATGCATGTTTCAATACTTGAACACCATACAAAAATGAAATTAAAGTCGTAACTGTGAGACTTCTGAAGTTGGTGTTTATGTAGTATAATTATATTATACTTTATCTGTTAAAAAAATTATACTTTATCTTATCAAGCACATGTTTCTTCTATTTTTTTACAAAATGGTGATTGATTGGTTAACCATTATGGTTGTATCAAATTTTTATCTTATAATTATATTATACTTTATCAGTTGAAAAATTATATACAATTTTTTATAATTATTTATATAACTCTTAATAAATGTTCATTTTAGTTGATAAATTTTCAAGTTTATTACTGTACATTTTGAACTTGTGCATTTTTTTTTTGTAATCAATTAGTTGCAGCATTTGAATGTAATTTTGCTATTTAAATATTAACATGAGTTTTCAATATTTTGACTAAAAAATATTAATTTATTATATGATTAAATACTATCTTCTTGACTAAAAGTATATATTTAATACTAATTAATTTTTGGTATTAATAATGTTTGATTTTAATATTTAATATTTTTCAATGTTTTTAAAACTTATAAATATTTTTTATTAATATAATAATATTGATCATTATTTAAATTTATTTTAATATAAAAATCAAATTACTATTTTTTTTCCAAAAAAAATGATTTAAAAGCTTTTTAAAATGAAAAGTTACTTTTTGTTACTCATCAAATTATATCCCATGCCTTTTATATATTTCTAATAATAAGCAGAACTGTCAAAGTAATACATCATATTGATTAATTTTTTATATTAATAATGTTTGATTTTAATATTTAATGTTTTTAAATGTTTTTAAAAATTATAAATATTTTTTATCAATATAATAATATTGATCATTATTTAAATTTATTTTAATATAAAAATCAAATTACTATTCTTGTTTTCCAAAAAAAACTTGTAATAAGGTTGGGTTTCATCCATTTCCTCATTTGCAAGTTCAATGTAATTAGTTAAACAAAGTTTTAATTTAGGTTCGTCATTACAAAATAGTTTATACTTTAGTTGCAATATTATCCAACTCCTATATCAAGATAAGTTTTTAAATATTATTTAATTAAAATAAATTGTTTAAAGGGAAATAATATTTATCTCAATGTTAAATATATATCATATCATAATTTACATAACTTACATAACTTACATAACTTATATAACTTAGATAAATATATAACTTACATAACTTACATAAATATATATCATATGATAACTTACATAATACATAAATATATATCATATCATAACTTACATAACTTATATAACTTAGATAAATATATAACTTACGTAAATATATATCATATCATAACTTACATAACTTACTTAATACTTAAATATTTATCATATCATATCTTACATAACTTACAAAACTTACTTAACTTACATAATATATATATACTTGAAAATCCCACAACTTACCTGAATTAGTTTACACCGATTAGATACTTGATACTTGATACTTGATACTTGATACTTGATACTTGATACTTGATACTTGATACTTGATATGTATTATCTATTTTAGTACAATGACATGATTTAAATCAATTGAGAACATTTAAGTAACTGTAATATATTGTCAACTTTAGATTTCAAGAACTACGAAATGGATAGGAGTTGGATGAATTTGTCAAGGGTAAGCAATGCCTATCGAAATGGAGTATAAATTTTTCTAAATTTTTCATTTCAAAATGCAAGCCAAGAGAATATGATTCTTTGCCCGTGTAAGAAGTCTGGCAACATCAATTGGCATTTTCGTGAAGTTGTCTACGAACATCTAATTGTTGATGGCTTTATTTGGGGGTATAAAAAATGGATTTTCTATGGAGAGTGTACATCTAGTGGAACTTCTTCAACGATTAATCCGACTTATCCTGATACTGCTTACCATCAGTATGTTAGACAAGATGACATGGAAGGTATGTTGTGGGATGCATTTAATATGCACAGTCATGGTGAGCAATTGTTTCCACCAGACTTTATTGCATCTGATGATTGTAATATTGGTGGAAATATTTTTTGCGAAACGGGAACAAGTGTACCTGATGAGGAGCCAAATGAAGAAGCAGCGAAGTTCTACAATTTACTTAATGAAATGAATGAAGAACTTTACGAGGGATCAAAATATTCAAAATTGTCCTTCTGCATTTGTCTATTTCACTTAAAATGTTTGGGAAGGTGGACCGGAAACTCTTTTACAATGCTACTAGAGTTTTTGAGAGAGATGTTTCTGTTTGCAAAAATCCCCCAATCTTGTCAAGATATGAAGAGACTAATAAAAGATTTGGGCCTTGGGTACGATAAAATTCATAGTTGCCCAAATGACTACATGTTGTACAGGGGTGATCAGAAAAACCAACAGTCTTGTCATGTTTGCGGTAAGTCTCGTTGGATGAATAGGAATACAGAAGATGTGAATGCGGATGAAGGTGGGGCACAGTTAAGAAAGAAGCCAATCAAGGTTTTGCGATATTTTCCCCTAATATCAAGACTTCAAAGGCTTTTCATGTCGTCAAAGACAACCGATTCTATGAGGTGGTATAATGATAAATGAATCGATGATGGATTATTAAGGCATCCTGCTGATTCTTTAGCTTGGAAATCGTTTGACAGTAAATTTCCAAGCTTTGCAAGCAATCCTCAGAATGTGAGGCTTGAGCTAGCTGCTGACGGCTTTAATCCTTTTAAAATCATTAGTACTTTGTACAGTACTTGGCCTATAGTGCTTGTTCCTTACAATTTGCCTCCATGGATTTGCATGAAGCAATCTTCTTTTATATTATCTATGATTATCCTTGGAGAGAAAGGTCCCAGAAATGATTTTGACATTTATTTACAGCCACCTATTGAAGAGTTAAAACAGTTATGGTCAGATGTTGAGACATATGATGTATTGAGAAAGGAGAACTTCCATTTACGTGTAGCTTTGTTGTGGACAATTAATGATTTCCCAGCTTATGCCAATTTATCTGGTTTGAGTACCAAAGGACGTTATGCTTGTCCTTGTTATGCTGTGCAAACATGTTCGAAATGGTTATATAATGGGAAGAAGTTCTCTTATATGGGGCATCATCGGTGGTTGGATGGAAATCATAGATTTAGATTTTAGAGGACTTTATTTGACGGTACTGAAGAGTTTAGAGAAGTTCCTGAGCAGATCATTGGATCTGATATCTTGTTCATGTTAAAAGATATGGATTTCAGTTATGGGATGATGAATCAACCATCCAACATACTAACAAAGAGAAGAAAGAGGGATGAATCTGATGATGAATCTGATGAAGAGGATGATCCTAATGGGGTGGACTTGTGGAAAGAAAGAAGTATTTTTTGAGTTGTCTTATTAGGAGCATCACATTTTACGACACAATCTTGATGTCATGCATATTGAGAAAAATGTTTGCGAGAATATCATTGAGCCAATTTTGAATGTCGATGGAAAATCAAAAGACAATCTTCAGAGTTAACTTGATTTAGTTGACATGGGAATTCGGCATGACCTTCATCCCCAAGTACTTCCGAATGGGAAATATCGGTTGCCGCCTCTAATTTTTGCAATGTCGAAGGAAGAGAAAGTAGTGTTCTGCACGGTGTTGAAGGATATAAAGGTCCCAGATGTGTATGCATCAAATATATCTTGATGTGTGAGTCTTAAAGATCAAATATTATATTCTTTAAAATCACATGATTATCACATATTGATGCAATATTTACTACCACTTATTTTACGGTGTTGTATGTCAACAAAGGTGACGTCCTATATAATTGAACTTTCCAATATAATGAAAGTTATTTGTGGCAAATTTTTGGATGTTGAAGAACTTGAGAAAGTACAGGATCGAGCCGCTTTGACTTTATGCAATTTGGAGAAGATCTTTCCACCTTCCTTTTTCACTATTATGGTGCACTTGGTAATCCATCTCCCTCGTGAAGCAATAATTGGTGGACCGATTTTCTATCAATGGATGTATCCTATAGAAAGGTGCTAAATTATTTGTAAAGTATTCATTCATTCACCTCTATACATTTAGTTACAACTTTTGATAATGTTGTATATCGTGTTTAGGTTCCTAAGCAAATTGAAGTCTTATTGTCGAAATAAGCGTTATCCAGAAGGATCAATTGCTGAAGGCTACTTGGCAGAGGAGTGTATGACCTTCTATTCTAGATATATAGAAGATGTTGAAACAAAATTGAATAGACCAAGTAGAAATGCTGGGCTTAATGATCCCAACTTGGTCGAAACTTATTTATTTCAAAGTTATGGAGAGCCAATCGGTAAAGTTGAAATTACAGAATTAGATGAAAGATCTTGGGTACGAGCACATATATATGTTCTTTTTCACCATGATTCAATTGAACCATTACGCAAGTAAGTTCTAGAATATGATAAATATTCATCTTTTTTATTTGTTTATTTTCTAATTGATTAAACCTCTTTTTAACATAGTGAGTACAAACAAATCTTGAGATCTCGTTCACGCTCCTGAAGATTACAACAACGAGAGATTAATAAGTTATTCACAGAATCTTTTCATGAATGGTTAAGCCAAATGGTATGCAACTCAACCTTTTATTGACAAATAATAATATTTTCTCATAACATTTATAATTAATCAATTTACTTTCGATTCAATAGGTTTGAAGTGGGAAGAACGTTAATGACGAAGTTAAATGGCTTTCCCAAGGCCCGAATAGAGTAGTAAAAAGATATAGTGCTTTCATCATTAATAGATTCAGATTTCAAACAAAATATCGCGAGAGATTGAGGAGAACTCAAAATTGTGGAATAGTTGTTAATTCTTCAATTACAAGTTATGCTAGTGCTAGGGACAGTAATCTCGTTGAAGGAAATGTGGAGTATTACAGACTTACTGATATTATTGAGTTGGATTACTATGGAAAATGGAAAGTTGTCTTATTTCGATGTGATTGGGCTGATGTTAATACTGCTCGCGAAATTAAAAAAGATCAATTTGGTTTTACAAAGGTGAATTTCTCTCGATTGATTCACACTAGAGAACAATTGATAGACGAGCCGTATGTATTTTCTTCACAAGTGAAACAAGTTTTTTACTCGAAAGATCCAAGTAATGAGGGTTGGTACGTTGTACTCTGAAACACCCCTAGAGACTTGTTTGACATGGGCAATGGAAGTAGAGATGACATCATCGAAAGATTAGAAACTTTTCCTTTTCCAGAACAAAACTCAAATGAAAATATCCCTCGGACTAGTTGTAACATCCCGAACTAGGGCCTAGTCAGAATAGTGATTTCGGGACCATAAATCTGACATCAAAATATTTATTTTATGATTATTATGAGGTCTATAATATGATAATATGCATGTGTTAAGATTTCATGAAGAAATTCTTTGAGTAAGGTGTCCAATTGGAAATTAGGGACTAAATTGAATAAATTGCAAAACTTGGATTTTAGAAGAAATTTGTATGAAATTGCTTTAGATTATAAATTATAAGGTCTTAGAGAGAAATTTTCCCAATTTATATGTTTTTGGACACAAATGGGCTTGCAAGGATGAAATTTTAAAAAAAGGGCTTAAGGGCATTTTGGTCATTTGGCATTTGAATGAAATAATATGGGAAAAATGAACCAAAATCAGCTCATTTTCTTCTCCATTCTGCTAAAACTTCAAGGGACTCCAATGCTAGGGTTTTCAACATTTTCAAGCTCAATAGTAAGTGCACCCAAGCCCCGTTTTTAATGTTCTTTGTATTTTTGAAATCCCGGTAGCTTACTCTCTCCATTTCTACCCATATTCCATGCTAGGGTTAATGTTTAGAAATTTACCCAAGCATGAGTTACTTGTATTTTGATGATTTATGGAGGGATATGCAAGTTGGATGTGGTTAATCATCTTTTCCTAGGTGATTTTCATGAAAAACCCCTAAAGGGACCTTTTTGAAAAAGTTGTTAAATATGTGGTAGAAATGTGAAAATAATTTAAAATGTGGACTGACATAAGAGGTAAAAGTGTTTGGCTAGGCTTGAGTAAGATAGAAATTGCATATGTTTCATTAGACGAGCCTAGGCACTAAATCGTAAAAATGTGAAAGGTTAAGGGCAAAACAGTCATTCAGGTCGGTGGTGGAATTTAGACTTGAAAAGTATAAAGTAGAGTGTTAATGATTTAATTTTATTGTTATAGACCCCAAGGAACAAATTTTGGAGGTCGATCGAGGAAAGTGAAAGGTTTTAGAATAACCGAAACACACCACCGAAACAAGTACCAAGTAAGTTCAGATAACTTAAAGTAAACTCAAAATGTGTCTAATTATATGATTTATGAATGGATGATGATTGCATTTATTAATGGCATAAAATCATATGAAATGCATCTTTGACAATGATTTATTGGAAAATGTCTTCGTTGAGGTTAAAAGGGAATTCGATGGATAAACCATGATTGACATGTGAATTGAGATCTTGCATGTGTTGCAAAAAGGATTTTGCCTAGACGGGTAGTCCGATGATCTCAAGTATAAAAGGATCTAGCCTGCATCGGTGTTCCTTGAGTAATTGAGCCTCCCGAAGAATATGTGTGCATTATGGATTTAGCGCGGACAGGTAATCCGATTAGGGTCTGAATTTAGCCTGAATTGGTAATTTAGATCCGAGCCCATTAATGGTGTTTGTCGCTATAAGGGATTTAGCCTGGACTGGTAATCCCGACATCACCCTATGAGTTTATATTACGGGGGATTTAGCCTGGACTGGTAATCCTGATATCACCCTTGAGTTTATATTACGGGGGATTTAGCCTAGACTGGTAATCCCACCTTAAGATGTGAGGTCCGCGGGAGTGCATACTTGAAATGATCGTTCGTATGAATTGACGGTGATTGGATAATCTATCGAGACTTCCTAGAAACTCAACGGGATTAACATGAGGTATATGTACAAATGACATGCTGAATGATGAGCTCATCTAAGATAAATTACACGGTGTTTTATTATGTGACTAACTCATTGATTGAGTGCATGAGATAGGGAAACCACTTTCATATTCATTGGTTTCATTATCTAATTAGGATATATGCTACATAATCGCTAAGTTTACTTTCTAGTTATTCGAGCTTACTAAGTATGTAAATGCTTACTCCTCTCTTTTTCCCGTTTTCAGAGCTCGAGGACTTGTAAAGATTGGAAGACGGTTGGAGAATCAACACACTATCGACTAGCTTAGCTTTGGTATATAGATACTTGTGTTTTGTTCAATGGCATGTATAAGAATTTTGAGTATTTGGTTATATGTGTCATTTGATTTGCCAAGATGAAGGCATGTAAAAATTATACATATCTTTTTGTATATGGCCATGGACATTTGCTTATTTTGAAGTAGGTTAAGACCTACAAATCTATGCATGTTTATGTTCATATGTGATGGCTTTGTTATAATTGGCAATGAGTTATAAAAATGAGACAATATTAAATGTGTCAATGAAATCCCCTTAAATACAAAATGGGAATTAACCAAGCATGTATGAAACCGATGATATGAGGTTGTCATGCAATAAGGTTTATCATGGTCTTATACAAGTGTATAATTTGGCCTTATCATGTGTAAAAGTAACCTATAAGTGTGATTGGTTGGTAGAGAGTGACCAAAGGCTTGAAAAATAGCCTAATAAGGTCCACACGGGTAGACACACAGGCGTGTGTCTAGGCCGTGTGTGACACACGGCTCACCCCCATAGGTGTGTGGTATGGTCGTGCGTCCCCTGCACCTAAATTTTTAAGTCAGTGTTGTGCACGGGCTAGGCACACGGGCGTGTTTCTTGGCCGTGTACCCTTAATGTATGATGAGGTTGAAGTCAGTGTTGCACACGGGTTGAGGGCACGGGCGTGTCCCAAGCCAGACGAGCATTTGTGACCACACGACCCCACCACACAAGCGTGTCACACTTCAAAGTAAAGAAAAAAAATTTCTAAGTGCCCAAAGTTTATCTAATGTTTTCGGTTTTGTCCCATACTACCCGTAGGTGTGTTTTAGACCTCGAAGGCTTGTATAAGGGACGAGAGGTACATGTTTGAAAAGTTCTAATTTTGAGAAAAAAATTCGGTGACCCGACTTAGCGTGTTTGTGAATATGTAATCCCAGTAATGCCTCGAACCCTATCCCGGCGTCAAACATAGGCGATGGGTGTTACATTTAGTGATATCAGAGCTACGGTTTAGTCGAGTTCTAGGACTACCGTAGAGAGCATTGAGGTTAGCTATACATGCCATTATATGAACGTTGATAGTGTGATATCTCCTAACTGTTTAAAATTGTTTTTGAATATAGTAAATGTCTTCCAATCAAGCACAAGATGAGTTTGAGGGAGCCGAGAGCCATGCTCCACTTCCGCACAAAACGAGCTATATCCAGTAGTAGTAGAAGGCTTATGTTTGAAGGTCGGGAAAAGGCCCAAGCTGCCTTCTTTAACATGATAGATAAATGGTTTGGGAATTATCTGAGGAATCGCCCCAACATACCACGACCTTCCCCACCCCCTAACCAACCTGATAAGGATTTGCCACGAGGTGTAGCACCGGTAAGAATTGGTAAGGCCCCCGTAGATAAGCTTAGAAAGTATGGAGCCGATGAATTTAGAGCTAAAATTGAGGATGATGATAAGAGAGTCAAGTTCTAGCTCGAGAATACCAGAAGGGTATTAGATGAATTATCGTGCACACCTGAAGAGTGCTTAAAGTATGTCATGTCACTCTTGAAGGATACTGCATACCACTGGTGGAAGATCGTATCTTCGGTGGCGTCAAAGGAAAATACCACTTGGGAATTCTTCCAAGTAGAGTTTAGGAAGAAGTATATTAGTCAAAGGTTTTTAGACTCGAAGCGAAATGAGTTCTTGGAACTCAAACAAGGGAATAAGACTGTGGCAAAATAAGAAAGGGAGTTCGTAAGATTAAGTCAGTATGCAACTGAGTGGGTTCAAACCGAGTCCAAATGTGTAAATGCTTGAGAAAGGTTTGAATGAGGAAATTAAGTTGTTGATTGGGATCCTTGAAATACAGGAGTTTGCCGCATTAGCTGGTCGGGCCAAGAAGGCCAAGGAACTCAATAATGAAAGAAAGCAAGCCAAGAGAGAGGCTCGAGTTATGAGTAAGAGATCCAACGGTAAGACGCTTCCCTTTTCCACAAAGAAATCAAGGAGCCAACATGAACACTCCACTTTATCTGTAGGATATTCGGGCAGAACAAGAGGCTCTAAATGATGAAATCAGAAGTCTTCCTCCCCAATGGTGACTAGTGTGGGGAGTGTAGATGACCAAAAGCTGAAGTGTAAGAGTTGCAACAAATTTCACTTCGGAGAGTGCCGAATAAAGAGTGGTGCATGTTTTACTTGTGGTTCTCTTGACCACTTTCTCAGGGACTGCCCAGAACTAATTGAAAAAGAAGTGGAAGTAACCCCGAAGTCGAGTGCTCCCATTGCACGAGGTAGACCTCCGAGATACCTTGAAAGTGCTAGTGGAAGTCGAGTTGTAGCTAAAGAAACTGCAAAGTCAGAGGCTCGAGCCCCGGTAAGAATGTATGCAATACACGCCGAGAGGAAGCCTCGCTCCCGACGTTATTATGGGTACTTTTTCTCTTTTCAATACATGTGTTGTTACCTTAATTGACCCGGGATCAACACATTCATACATTTGCATGAGATTGGTGTCAGTATGATGAACATACCCATTGAGCCTACGAAATTTATTATTAAAGTGTCGAACCCACTAGGTAAATCGATTCTGGTTGATAAAGTCTGTAAGAATTGTCCTTTGACGATTCACGATCAATATTTTCTGGCTAACCTTATGTTGTTAACTTTTGATGAGTTTGATGTAATACTTTGTATGGATTGGTTAGCCCTGCATGATGTAATTGTAAAATGTGGTAGCAAGTATATTAAATTAAAATGCCTAGATGGTAAGATTCTACGGGTTAATTCAAGAGATTTGGGCACGTCGCAGCTGTAATCACGGCAATGGTTGCTCAGAGATATATGAGAAAAGGGTACGAAGCCTACCTTGCTTTTGTGTTGAACACGAAGGAAACGGAGTTGAAGATTGAGACTGTGTCAATAGTATGTGAATATCCAGACAAATTCCAGGAAGAATTACCCAGATTACCTCTTGAGAGAGATAGAGTTTGGTATTGAATTGGTGCCAGGGACAACTCCTATTTCTATTGCTCCGTACAGAATGGCACCAACCGAGCTAAAAGAATTAAATGCACAGCTGCAAGAGCTGAAGGATAAAGGTTTTGCTAGGTCGAGCTTTTCATCTTGGGGTGCCCCTGTATTGTTTGTAAAGAAGAAATATGGTTCAATGAGATTATGTATAGATTATCGACAACTGAACAAGTTAACTATCAAGAATAAGTATCCTTTGCCAAGGATTGATGATCTATTCGACCAGTTGAGAGGAGCCACAATATTCTCTAAGATAGACTTGAGGTCTAGCTACTATTAGTTACGTGTTAAGGAATTAGATGTGCCAAAGATAGCTTTTAGAACAAGATACAACCATTATGAATTTCTTGTTATGCCATTTGTATTGATGAATGCACCGGCCGTATTCATGGACCTAAAGAATAGGATCTTTCGGCCATACTTGAATAAGTTTATCGTCGTATTCATTGACGACATCTTGATTTACTTTAAAGATGAGCCAAAACATGCGAAGCACTTGAGACCTGTGTTGCAGACCTTACGGGAAAAACAACTGTATACTAAGTTTAGCAATAGTGAATTTTGGCTCCAAGAAGTTGGATTTTTGGGCCATTTTGTCTTGGGTGAAGGCATCCAAGTCGATCCAAGTAAAATCTCTACTATTGTTGAATGGAAACCGTCTAAAAATGTAACCGAGGTTAGAAGGTTTTTCGGCTTAGTTGGTTACTACCGAAGATTTGTGAAAGGATTCTCCATGATAGCAACTCCGATGACGAGGTTCCTACAGAAAGACGTTAAGTTTGAATGGATAGAAAAGTGTCAGCAGAGTTTCGAGAAGTTAAAGACATTCTTGTGTAAGCTCCTATTTTAGTATTACCTGAGCTAGGAAAAGAGTTTTTGGTGTATAGTGATGCGTCCTTGAACGGACTGGGTTGTGTACTTATGTAAGATGGTAAGGTGATAGCCTACGCTTCATGATAAATCGTCATTTATACATATTTTCACCCTATGCTTAGCACATTTTATGGATGATTTTTCCTTAGAATTGGTGAATTCGATGCTCCTAATGCCTTAATTTCATGTTTAATACTTAGGTGAGCTTAGGAGAGCGAAAAGAATGAGAAACGGGCCAAAAACGGAGAAAATGGGCCAATGTACGAAATCAACACGGCCTGGACTTCCTCACTCGGGCAGACCACACGACCGTGCCATTCTAACAGGCTCGAACACGGCTTGAAGTAATCATACACGGGTGTGTCCCTGTCGAACCCAAGTTGAGTCCAATTCGGAAAAGGCTAATTTTGAGGGCTCTTAGGTATTTCAAAGCCAATAAATGCACCCTAGAAGAAGAGAAAAGAGGGAGGCACAGGCAGGAAGGAAGGAAGGAAGGAATTACTAAAAGAAAGCTGATTGATCCATCTTAGAAGCTGGATTCATCCTCAAGACTGAAGATCTCCCCTCAATTTCCCTTCAAGAGTTTTGAGTTTTCTTTATGTTTTGTATTCATTATTCTTCTGAGATGTTTTCCTTTTTAGTTATGAACTAAATCCCCTAAATACCTAAGGGGGATGAAACCTAAGACGAATCTTGTTATTATTTTCTGAATTTTATGATAAATATTTGACTTGTTCTTAGTTATGTGTTCTTAATTCTTGTTTTGATATTCCAGGATATTGATTCAAGTTATGCTCCTACTCAGAGGGGGAATAGACCCTGTCTAAGAGTACAATTGTTATAATTAAGCGGAGTTGATTGCGCGCCTAGAGATAGGGTGACAAGATTTTGCCGGATTAGGGTGAAACCTAATAAGGGGATCCATAGATCGAGTTAATGCAACCCTAGGGTGATAATTAGAGAAAAGTCTCAGTTATTCAATCTAGGGATTTGACGTTATTAGTCTTGAATAGGGATAATAACATAACTTAGGGATCTCTACGAAACAAGTTAAATGAATAAATCGTCCGATTCAGAGTTAGAATAACAAGTAAAGTCTAGGTGGATTCTTCCTTAGGTATTGTCTTAATTCAATCATTTTCCAAAAGTAATCCCCCAATTCTATTTTTTGTGAATTCTTAGTTTAGTTAATTAGTTAGTTAAAACAAACCCCCTTATTCTTAGGCTAGATAATAAAAAGACAGTCATTACTAGTACTTTTAGTTCGTTTGGGTTTGACAATTCGGTCTTGCTAAAACTATACTACTGTTTGATAGGTACACTTGCCTACATTGTGATAATAGTTAGTTTCAAGAACGATTAATTATAAATATTTAAAACCTATCACAAAATCACGATCAAGTTTTTGGCGCCGTTGCCGGGGAACTAAGATATTAGGAACACTCAATTTTTATTACTTCAGCCATTTATTTTCCTTGCAAGTTAATTTTATTATTATTGTTATTAATTTACTTTTTCTTTCTCTTGGCATGTTTTTATAGTTTATGACTTGAAGAAACCTGTCAGGACCACTACTTTTTGACGAAGAAATCGATCGCATAATTCGCAGAAACTGAAGAGAAATAAGGCGAAGCCTAAGATACACAGAGGAAGAGCAAGAGGATGATATCTCAACTACGATCAAGAGAATGCTGAAAATCAAGATAATCACTACCGCGCAATACCGCTGAACTAGCAAATCAGAATTCTGCTCCTCGTACTATGTATGATTATGCTAAACCTACTCTAAAAAGAACTGAGTCAAGTATAGTTAAACCTGCTATTGCTGCGAATAATTTTGAACTAAAACCTAACACTATTCAAATGATATAGCAATTTGTTCTATTTGATGGTTTGCAAGATGAGGATCCAAACACTCACTTGGCAAATTTCTGGAATTTCGTGATACATTTAAAATTAATGACGCTTCTGACGATGCCATTCGTCTTTGGTTATTCCTTTTTCATTGAGGAACAAAGCTAAGCGAGTGGTTGAATTCATTACCACAAGGGTCAATTCTACTTGGGAACAAATGACTGAAATTTTTTATTAAAATATTTTCTGTGGCTAAAACAAACCAAATTACATAATGATATCTCTTCGTTTGTGCAGATGGACTTAGAAACTCTTTACGATGCATGAGAGATACAAAGACCTTCATGAAGGTGTCCTCACCATGGATTACCTCCATGGTTGCAAGTTCAAACATTCTACAATGGTGTGAACCCTTCGACAAGACAAATGATTGATGCAAAGAATGCCGAGGAACCATCAATAACAAAACACCAAGATGCTTACGAATTTATTGAAGAGATGTCACGATTAACTATCGGTGGCAAGTCATGAGGACTAAGCCAACTAAAAGATGGCGTTTATAACATCGATTCGGTTACTATGTCGTTAATCGGTAGAACTTCTAAATAAAAAGATTGATGGTTTACTTGGTTCTATACTGAGCTCATCCAAAGAATGCACCGTGAAGTCGGTGGAGGTGGATCAAGCAATTCGAATATCAATTCTATGGCCACAAAGATGGAAAACGAACAATTAAATTACATGGGTAATAATCCTTATAGCAATACTTATAATGCAGTTGGAGGAATCACCCAAATTTCTCCTAGGGTGGTCAAGGGAATTCAAGGCCACAAAATCTTCTAGGTTTTCAACAACCACCCTATCAACAGAAAAGAAACCAAACCTTGAAGAGATGCTATCTAAATTTATCTCGGTGTTGAAACTCGTTTTGAACAACACTAAGACAAAGACTTAAAAATCAACAAGCGTCGATCCAAGGGCTCGAACCCAGAAAGGCCAGCTGTCCAAACTAATCTCTCGAATGACCACAAGGTAGCTTGCCAAGTAAAACCGAACCCAACCTAAGGGAACAGCTCAATGCAATTAATGTTCAAGATGAAGAAGGATTCGTTGAGCCTAAGCCGTAACCAAGGCAAGAAAGCGCGTGGTGAGTAGAGGTCAAGGTAAGGTAGGTCATGATAAAAACAAATCAGTGAATGTCAAATATAAACCTCGTGTGTCCTACCCCAACGCGACAAGGAAAGACCGCTCAGATGAACAATTTGGTAAATTCCTTAAACTCTTAAAAAAATTACACATTAACTTACCGTTTATTGAAGCTCTATCACAGATGCCAAACGCAATGAAATTTTTAAAGGAGCTTTTAGTAAATAAGCGAAAGTTGGACTAGGCGTCGCATGTAGAGCTAAACGCAGTTTGCTCAGCTATTCTACAGAATAAGCTACCCAACAAATTAAAAGATCTAGGGAGTTTTACAATTCCTTGCTTAATTGGTAGTTTAGATGTTAATAATGTATTAGCTGATTTAGGGGATAGTATTAACGTTATGCCCTGCAAAATGTTCAAACAATTAGGTCTTGGGAAACCAAAACAGACTAGGATGAGCATACAATTATTAGATAAAATTATAAGATTTCCTAGGGGTATTATTGCAAATGTGCTAGTTAAAATCGATAAATTTATATTTCCCGTTGACTTCATTGTTCTAGACATAGAGGAGGATAGCAACACTCCTTTGATTTTAGGAAGGCCCTTTTTAGCAATCGCTAAAACGATTATTGATGTTGGCATGGTGAGCTCACACTTCGTGTAGGAGGCGAAACAATCACCCTTCAAGCTCGTAATTCTAGCAACACATTAGAAATTGAAGGTGATCGTCTAAACCATTCTACTAAAACTAACAATATGGTGCAACCTACTTTGCAGGAAATGAGTCTGAAGGAAGTACGTGAGCCATTCCCAAACAATAGTAGAGGACCTATTCATGAAGATCGAAGGCTACAAATTGATGAACTAGATTAATGGCAGACGCATAAACCAAGAACACCCGATAAACCAAAACTACGCCAAAAACAAGCTCAATACCTTTCCAAATCAACTTAAGGTTGGAGATAAAATTTTATTAGAAGCCACAGATCCTCACATTGTCACTACCAAAATGAATGAAGAAGTCCCTCTTACGGTACGTAGCATTTTCCCATTCGGTACAGTCGAGGTAAGTCATCCCAAGTTCGGCACTTTTAAGGTAAACAACACCCGTTTAAAACCTTATTTTGATAAGATGGGTAACAGGAATGAGAAGTATAAACTCCTCGAGCCACCACGACCATTTAATGGAGAGGTAAGTCGCGTTTAGACTATAAATAAGCACTTCTCGGGAGGCAACTCGAGCACTAACAATATTAATTTCTTTAAATTCTAGTATTTCACACCTAACTTACTAATGGAGATCTTGAATACAGGTTTTCCACATAGGCACGTCCAGGCACATGGGCATGTTGAGGACCGTGTGGAAACAGGGCAGAGATTTTTCACAAACACAAAGCTACGATAAATGCCATGGCGCACGGCATTGCTATGGGCTAACCTACAAAATAACAACGGCGCGTCGCCACGCCCGTGTTGCGAGAAACCATGGTTGAACTCGAGAAAATAGCATGCGCGTGCGACACGCCGCGTTCAGCACCCGTGGTCAAACCTATTAAATTAACACGGGCGTGGGCCTACATAGATGGGCGTAGGAGAAGCGAACGAAGCCAGACACGAGCGTGCAACACGACTGTGTGCACCCACACGCACAAGGAACAAGGGCGTGGACTAAATGTCAGACGCACCCAAAATTCAAAATTCGCGAATCACACGGGCTGAAATTGGGGAACACGGGCGTGTTCCCAGGCCGTGTGCCCCAAAATCTATAAATAGGCTGCATTATTCATTGTCTCCTTCACCCAAAAAACATTAACCCTAGCCGCTGTAGGTCCACATGCCCTCCCTGCCACGCCCGTGCGCCGTCTCCAACTCTATTTTTGACTTTCATTCTCCCCTTCCTAGCATTTGTTTACTCTTTTCCCTTTAATTGCACTCATTTTTTTATGTTAGTTATCATAGTACTATGCATTTTTTCTATGTCCTTTTCATCTCTTTATCACTCACATTTCATATCTAGAGTAGTTATTATCTTCTCATGTTGAAGTTCTTCCTCGTCGCATGATTTATCTACTACATTTTATTAGTTTAAAGTGAAAATACTCATGACTTTTGGGTTGATATTCTCCAACAATAGAATGTACTAACATAGAATTAATTGCCATTTCTTTTAGGAAACACATACTATAGTCATGCTAATGATACACCATAAAATTGTTTTTGATTAAATTTATAGTAGTTGTGACTGAGATTATTAGTTCTAATTTATGACTTCTGCCTTTTTGGATTTGCTTCTGTCTTACCTTGAACATTCCTCACGACAAAATAATGGTTTTGCTTGCAAGTATATAATGTCTTCTTCATGAGGAAAGAAAACCGCTGTCCCAGCTTCAAAGAAAAGAAAGGGAGCGTCATCTTCCTTGGGTCCTACCGCAAAAATTTGTCATCCTTTCTCGCAGCTTCCCCATCGGGCCCCAAGAAGAACTTTTTCAAATTCTACGGGCCCGACCATTAGGTGTGGGCCGCTGCATTGACTGGACAGCTCTTGAACAAGTCCAGTTGGCTGACGATGTACGAGCACTCCTTACAATCGATCCATGGGACCACTTCTTTACGATCATCAAACCAACGTACCTTGAGCTCACACTTGAACTTTACTCGACATTCCATGTTCAAGACGTCATGACTAACTTTGATGATCCTAGAATAGTTCAGTTCCATCTCGGTGGTTTAGTCCGCCAGTTGAGTGTACCCGAGTTCAGTATAGCTTTGGGCCTATACATAGAGGAGTTCATGGATGAGAATAACCTCGACACTCTCTGTCGCCACATCCACTACTCTCTCTTGAAGTGCTGGTATGCTTTAGTCCCCGGTTCATCCTCCTACGACCTGAGCCGCTCCAAGGCATTAGCTCTCTCTCCCTCCTTGAGGTACCTACACGTCATCTTGACACACACTTTGACAGGACGTCAAGAGAGCACCGGCATTATCAACACTCACGACGCCTACTTTCTATGGAGCATGGCGAACAGACATGTACTCGACCTCGCCTACTTTATTGCCCTCGCCATTCCCCACCAAACAGAGCGGCATCGAAGGGGGGTCATCTCCATTGGCCCCTACGTGACTCAACTGGCACGGCACTTCGGGCTCCTCAACACAGCAGCCCAATCATCCTCCTTTACTCTTATGGGCCAGATGTCCCCACAATGCATTTCAAGCATGCTTAGTATGAGGATGATCAAGAAGCGCCGAGGAACCCACCCTCCTCAGTATCGTCTCGCCCAATCCACCGAGGAGGAGGCCCTTGAGGACATTACTGATGATGTCCCCCCACAGACGAGGACCCACCATCTCAACCACCACCACCTTATCATCCGGTTCATGCGGCGACTTCATATGTCGACATCTCTCGATTGCCTCACTCGATTCGGGAGCGATAGTATTTTCAACGATTTAACAACATTGATGCTACTCTACAAAGCAGATTTGTCACCACCTTCACATCTCATCGCCACCCCACCTTGCGAACCATCTAGTGATGAAGATGTTTAAAAACAATTTATTATTTTATGATTTTAATTTTTATTAAAACTATTTTTTATTTTTATTAGATTTTAGAATTTTATTTTATAATCATCAATTTTGGTTATTCCATTAAGAGTAATTATTTTTATTTATATCTCCTAAAAAGTTCTGATTACATCACGCTTATATAAAGCTCCTAAGCTCATCATCGTATAGGAACTAAAAATTCCACCAGGAAAGGTTTTCCACGACTACCATGTCCTGCTTGACCACGATCGTAGTTACCACTAGATATAATATTCTTTTGGCGCATGACTTAGGGTCTAGCGAACCTCTACTCCGCACCGGAGTATCCTCCTCCACTCTCGTGCTGATTACTCTCCAAAACTCCAGTTTAAAGAATTCATTCATCATTCGGAAGTTCACTCTCTCCCCTGTCTTATGATTACAAATTTATCTTTTCCTATCTATCTTTGTACATTGAGGACAATGTACATCTTAAGTGTGGGGGGGATATTCATTTCACTATCAGAAAAAATCCCTGAATGATTGCCTTGTTCTCTTGAAAAGCTCTCATATCATGTTTGGAATAAATTTTGATTGATTTATGATTTTTATTGATATATCTTAAATTAAAACATAGGCATTCATGCACTGAGTACTTAAACTTTAAAACATTAGGGAAACAAGCATGATAAGTTGATTTTTTTTTTAAGAATTTAAAATTTTAGGTTGTTTCCCCAAGTCTAGGTATTCTCTTGATTTGAAATTCACAAGTTTAAACATAAAAAAGCCATAATTTTGTGAGATCTTGAGCCTTCAAGAGCATCTATTAATTCCTTTATGCTCACTTTCATTATGAGTACGTCAGTATGAAACTGTTATTCTAGAACTTGCTTGATTATGCATGTCAAGACCACACTATTGGATTTGATATGTCAAGATGATAGAGGCACTTAGGATTAACCCACTCATGCCATGAAAAGCCTACCTCCACGATTAACCCTTAGTAAACCCCGTTGAGCTAACAAGCCATTTCTTGTATTACCCTTAACACTAACCCTTAACCCATTATTGTTGAAATCCCCTCAATTAAATTGATCCTTATTTTTTTCGAGATTTGAATTGAATAAATTGCTTAGCTATGTCTTGTTCTAAATAGTTAGTTATTTGACTTGTTCTTAAAAAAAAACATGTATACACATAGGTAGTAGTGATCTTTTGAGCTAAAGTAGTTAAATTCCATATTCTAAGAAAAAAGCTCTGTTATACGCAACTGATGACTAGTCATTTTTCTAATTAGGCAATTTTTCAATTCAATCTCGATTCTAACCCTTTCTTCCAGCTTATGACCACACCCTTTAACCAAAGCCACGTTACAACCCTCTAAAGACCTTTTGATTGATGTTTCATCTCAATTTATAGTGGTGGAGATTTGATTTTCATGCAAGCCTATGGTAATGACTTTTCATTATTGAATATTGAGTGCTCCATTTATTGTCCTTAAACACCTCGAGTGATTTGAGCGAATCTTTAGTGAGGATGTGAAACTCTGTGATATTTTGAGTCAAAGGTAATTACTTAGATGAGGGGAGACACCTATGTTTTCATGATAAAATGCTCAACTTGGAATGTTTGAAACTTTGATGTTCTTTTAGTCAAAATTTTAATGTTTGATTACCTATAGATTATTTTAAGGTGTTATCGATAGAAATTATAAGTTGAGAAGAATTTGTTTTGATTATGAGATGAGGATTTTGCTTGAGGACAAGCAAATGCTTAAGTGTGGGGGTATTTGATAAACCGTCATTTATACATATTTTTACCCTATGCTTAGCGCATTTTATGAATGATTTTTCCTTAGAATTGGTGAATTCGATGCTCCTAATGCCTTAATTTCATGTTTTATACTTAGGTGAGCTTAGGAGAGCGAAAGGAACTAGAAATGGGCTAAAAACGGAGAAAATGGGCCAATGCACGAAATCAACACAGCTTGGACTTCCTCACACGGGCAGACCACATGGCCTGAAGTAATCGCACACGGGCCTGTCACATGGGTGTGTCCCTGTCGAACCCAAGTTGAGTCCAATTAGGAAAAGGCTAATTTTGAGGGCTCTTAGGCATTCCAAAGCCTATAAATACACCCTAGAAGTGGAGAAAAGAGGGAGGCATAGGGAGGAAGGAAGGAATTACTCGAAGAAAGCCAATTGATCCATCTCAAAAGATGATTGATCCATCTCAGAAGCCGGATTCATCCTCAAGACTGAAGATCTCCCCTCAATTTCCCTTCAGGAGTTTTGGGTTTTTTTTTATGTTTTGTATTCATTATTCTTCTGAGATGTTTTCCTTTTTAGTTATAAACGAAATCCCCTAAATACTTAAGGAGGATGAAAACTAAGACGAATCTTGTTATTATTTTCTGAATTGTATGATAAATATTTGACTTGTTCTTAATTATGTGTTCTTAATTCTTGTTTTGATATTCCAGGATATTGATTCAAGTTATGCTCTTATTCAAAGGAGGAATAGACCCAGTCTAAGAGTACAATTGTCATAATTAAGCGAAGTTGATTGCGCGCCTAGAGAAAGGGTGACAAAATTTTACTTGATTAGGGTGGAACCTAATAAGGAGATCCATAGATCGAGTTAATGCAACCCTAGGTTGATAATTAGAGAAAAGTCTCAGTTATTCAATTTAGGGATTAGATGTTATTAGTCTTGAATAGGGATAATAACATAACTTAGGGATCTCTACGGAACAAGTTAAATGAATAAATCGTCCGATTCGAAGTCAGAATAACAAGTAAAGTCTAGGTGGATTCTTCCTTAGGTATTGTCTTAATTCAATCGTTTTCCAAAAGTAATCCCCCAATTCTATTTTCTATGAATTCTTAGTTTAGTTAATTAGTTAGTTAAAAAAACCCTCTTATTCTTAGGCTAGATAATAAAAAGACAGTCATTACTAGTACTTTTAGTTCATTTGGGTTCAACAATCCGGTCTTGCTAAAACTACACTACTGTTTGATAGGTACACTTGCCTACATCATGATAATAGTTAGTTTCAAGAACAATTAATTATAAATATTTAAAACTGTCAAAAATCACGATCACTTCACGGCAGATTGAAACCACACGAGAAGAACTATCCGACACATGACTTGGAGCTCGCCGCCATTGTTTTTGCCTTGAAAATTTGGAGGAATAATTTATATGGTGAAACCTGTCGTGTATTTACTGATCACAAGAGCTTGAAGTATTTGATGACTCAAAAAGAGTTGAACCTTAGACAACGGAGGTGGTTGGAATTAATAAAAGATTATTAGGCGATCATTGACTATCACCGGGAAAGGCGAATGTGGTCGCCGACGCAAGCGTTAAAGCGAGGAAATATTTATTTGCATTGAGAGTCATGGATGCTCGGTTAGCATTTCTTGATGATGGTTCAATCTTGGCAGAACTGAAGGCTAGACCGACATTTCTTCAGGAAATCTATGATGCTCAAATTGATGATAGAGACCTGCAGGCAAAAAGGACTCAATATGAGTCGGGCATTGAATCAGATTATCGGATCGGTCCTGATGGATGTTTGATGTTCAAAGGTAGAGTCTGTGTGCCTAAAGATGATGAGATTATTCGAAAAATCTTGCAAGAAGCGCATAACAGCCGTTTGTCTATTCATCTGGGAAGTACCAAGATGTACAACGATTTGAAGAAAATATACTGGTGGAACGGTATGAAAAGAGACATTTCCGAATTTGTATCAAAATGCCTAATATGTCAGCAAGTTAAAGCTAAACATCAAGTACCTTCAGGTTTGTGACAGCCTGTAATGGTCCCCGAATGGAAGTGGGAACAAAGTTACTATGGATTTCGTGATAGGATTGCCATTGACTCCAAAAAAGAAAGATGCTATATGGGTTGTGGTGGATAAGTTGACAAAATTGGCTCATTTCATTCCAATAAGGACAGACTAATCTCTTGATAGATTGGCCAACTTTTACATGTCTGAGATTGTGAGATTACACAGGGTATCACTGTCGATTATTTCAGACAGAGACCCAAGGTTCACTTCGAGATTCTGGAAGAAGTTACAAGAAACCCTGTGTACAAAATTGAGTTTTAGTACGGCTTTTCACCCGCAGACCTATGGGCAGTCTAAGCAGATGATTCAGATTCTTAAGGATATGTTGCGATGTTGCATCCTCGAATTTCAGGGTAGCTGGGAAAAGTACTTACCGTTGATAGAATTTGCCTACAACAATAGTTTTCAAACGAGTTTAAAGATGGCACTTTATGAAGCCTTGTACGGAAAAAGTGCCGTACTCCATTGTACTGGATAGAACTTAAGGAAAGTCAAGTTCATAAGGTTGATCTGATTAAGGAAACTGAAGAAAAAGTTAAAGTGATACGAGATTGTTTAAAAGCGACATCGAATAGGGAAAAGTCATATGCTGACCTGACGAGAAAAGAGATTGAGTTCCAAGTTGGAGATAGAGTATTCTTAAAAGTGTCTCCATCGAAAAAGGTATAGAGATTTGGTCGGAAAGGCAAATTGAGTCCGTGATTTATCGGACCGTATGAGATCACTAAAAGAGTTGGACCATTAGCCTATCATTTGACATTGCCACCCGAATTGGAAAAGATTCATGATGTGTTCCATGTATCCATGTTAAGCCGATATCAATCAGACCCCTCTCATTTGATTTCACCAGCAGAGATTGAGATTAGACCAGACATGACCTATGGAGAGGAACCGGTCAAGATTTTGGCTCGTGAGGTTAAACAGTTGAGAAATAAAAATGTGGCTTTAGTAAAGGTGCTATGGCATCGACATGCTGTAGAAGAGGCTACATGGGAGCTAGAAGAAACTATAAGAAACCAATATCAAAACCTGTTTACTGGTAAGACTTTCGAGGACGAAAATCCCTAAGGGGGAGAAATGTAACATCCCGAAATAGGGCCTAGTCAAAATAGTGGTTTCGGGACCACAAATTTGACATCAAAATATTTTTTTTATGATTATTATAAGGTCTAGAATATGAGACTATGCATGTGTTAAGATTTCATGAAGAAATTCTTTGAGTAAGGTGTCTAATTGGAGATTAGGGACTAAATTGAATAAATTGCAAAACTTGGATTTTAGAAGCAATTTGTACGAAATTGCTTTAGATTATAAATTAGAAGGTATTAGAGAGAAATTTTCCCAATTTCTAAGTTTTTGGACAAAAATAGGCTTGCATGGATGAAATTTTAAAGAAAGGGCTTAAGGGCATTTTGGTCATTTGGCATTTGAATGAAATAAAATAGAAAAATGAACCAAAATCAGCTCATTTTCTTCTCCATGCTGCTAAAACTTCAAGGGACTCCATAGCTAGGGTTTTCAACATTTTCAAGCTCAATAGTAAGTGCTCCTAAGCCCCGTTTTTAATGTTCTTTGTATTTTTGAAATCTTTAGCTTACTCTCTCCATTTCTACCCATATTTCATGCTAGGGTTAATGTTTAGAAATTTACCCAAGCATGAGTTACTTGTATTTTTATGATTTATGGAGAGATATGCAAGTTGGATGTGTGTTAATCATCTTTTCCTAGGTGATTTTCATAAAAAACCCCTAAAGGGACCTTTTTGCAAAAGTTGTTAAATATGTGGTAGAAATGTAAAAATAATGGAAAATGTGGGCTGCCATAAGAGGGAAAACTGTTCGGCTAGGCTTGGGTAAGATAGAAATTGCATGTGTTTCATTCTACGAGCCTAGGGACTAAATCGTAATAATGTAAAAGGTTAGGGGCAAAATAGTCATTCGGGCCAGGGGTGGAATTTAGACTTGAAAAGTATAAAGTAGAGTGTTAATGATTTAATTTTGTTTTTATAGACCCCGAGGAACAAATTTTAGAGGTCGACCGTGGAAAGCGAAAAGTTTTGGAATAACCGAAACACAACACCGAAATGAGTACCAGGTAAGTTCGGATAACTTAAAGTAAACTCAAAATGTGTCTAAATATATGATTTATGAATGCATGATGATTGCATTTATTAATCGCATAAAATCATATGAAATGTATCTTTGACAATAATTTATTGGAAAATGTCTCGGTTGAGGTTAAAAAGGGAATTCGATGGATAAACCATGATTGACATGTGAATTGAGATCCTGCATGTGTTGCAGAAAGGATTTAGCCCAGACGGGTAATCCAATGATCTCAAGTATAAAAGGATCTAACCCAGACGGGTGTTCCTTGAGTGATCGAGCCTCCCGAAGAATATGTGTGCATTATAGATTTAGCCCAGACGGGTAATCCAATTAGGTCCGAATTTAGCCAGGTCGTAATTCGGATCGAGCTCACTAAGGGTGTTTGTCGCTATAAGGGATTTAGTCGGGACTGGTAATCCCGGCATCACCGTATAAGTTTATATTACGAGGGATTTAGCCTGGACTAGTAATCCTGCCTTAAAATGTGAGGTTCGTGGGAGTGCATACCTGAAATAATCATTCGTATGAATTGACGGTGATTGGATAATCCATCGAGACTTCCTAGAAATTCAACGGGATTAACACGAGGAATATGTACAAATGACATGTTGAATGATGAGCTCATCTAAGATAAATTACATGGTGTTTTGTTATGTGACTAACTCATTGATTGAGTGCATGTGATAGGGAAACCACTTTCATATTCGTTGGTTTCATTATCTAATAAGGATGTATGCTAAATAATTGGTTAGTTTACTTTCCAATTGTTAGAGCTTACTAAGCATGTAATTGCTTACCCCTATCTTTTTCCTATTTTCAGAGCTCGAGGACTTGTAAAGATTGAAAGACGGTTGGAGAATCAACACACTATCGACTAGCTCAGCTTTGGTATATAGATACTTGTGTTTTGTTCAATAGCATGTATAAGACTTTTGAGTATTTGGTTATATGTGTCATTTGATTTGCCAAGATGAGGGCATGTAAAAATTATACATATCTTTTTGTATATGGCCATGGAAATTGGCTTATTTTGAAGTAGGCTATGACCTACAAATCTATGCATGTTTTTGTTCATATGTGATGGCTTTGTTATAATTGGCAATAAGTTATAAAAATGAGCCAATATTGAATGTGTCAATGAGACATGAAATCCCCTTAAATACAAGATTGGAATTAACCTAACATGTATGAAACCGATGATATGAGGTTGTCATGCAATAAGGTTTATCACGGTCTTATACAATTGTATAATTTGGCCTTATCATGTGTAAAAGTAACCTATAAGTGTGATTGGTTGGTAGAGAGTGACTAAAGGCTTGGAAAATAACCTAATAAGGTCCACACGGGTAGACACACGGGCGTGTGTCTAGTCCGTGTGTGACACACGGCTCACCCCTATGGGTGTGTGGTATGGCCGTGCGTCCCCTGCACCTAAATTTCTAAGTCAGTGTTGTGCACGGGCTAGGCACACGGGCGTGTGTCTTGGCCATGTGCCCCTAATTGTATGATAAGGTTGAAGTTAGTGTTGCACACTGGTGTGGCACAAAGCGTGTCCCTAAGGCACATGGCGTGTGTGACCACACGGCCCTACCACTTGGGCGTATTGCACTTCAAAGTAAAGGTAAAAATTTTCTAAGGTACCCAAAGTTTTTCGAATGTTTTGGTTTTGTCCCATACGCCCTAGGTGTGTTTTAGACCTCGAAGGCCTGTATAAGGGACGAGAGGTACATGTTTGAAAAGTTCTAATTTTGAGAAAAAAATTCAGTGACCCGATTTAGCATGTTTGTGAATATGTAATCCCGGTAATGCCTCGAACCCTATCCTAACGTCAGATACGGGTTAGGGGTGTTACACTAGTACACAATTTCAATGGGTTCGTCGGGATGTGGATGAAGATATTTACGAATTATGGTATAGTAAGATTGTACGATTTTTAGTTATATGTAATATTATAATTTTAATCTTGGTCATGTTATATAATTTAACTATTTTATATGTACTATTATTGTTGTAATTTGTTACTAAAATTTCAACTATTTTATATGTATTGCAGGAAAAATGCGTAGAAGAAGATTATGAGATTTAAGTATTGTCCAGAATACTCCAAATTCGAAAGAAGCAAATAGTGAATAGCGAGATAGTTATTGGATCTTGAATGTGCGGAGACACTTGACGAGCCTGCAGAATTTCAAAGTAATGTTAAGTTTATTTTACATATGTGTTGGCTTTTATTATTGATTTATTTTTCAATTTTAATATAATAATATATCGTTTTCAATTTGGCTGGTGGGGCGCAGAGGTCGAGGACGTACGGTAATTAAAGATTTATACGACTTAAATCCTGTCGAGCGTGTCAAAGTAAGTAGAAACAGTCATGGTCAGCCTGTTGGATCTGAAGCTCGAGTTTTAGCAAGCTATTTGGGCATTATAGCACGAAATTCCAATATGTTGGCCATCAACTACGAATTATGGCATCACATGCCTGATAGCAACAAAAATCAAGCTCTTGATAATATTAAGGTAACAAAACGTGAATGTAACTTATAATAATTTGGTTTAAGTTTCATTTATATTTACATTCTAAACTTGTGTTTTTTTAGGAGAGATTTGCTTTAGAGGTCTCAGATGACTATATCAAGAAGGCATTGGGTAAAAAATGGAGAGACCATAAAAGCACTTTGAAAAAAGAATATTTTAAGAAAGACATAAGCCTCGAAGAAAAATTGCAAAATGTTTCGCCAGGAATGCTGAGGTACCAATGGGAAGATGCAGTTAGATTTTGGAATTCAAAGAAATGAGAGGTATTACGTACTTCCAAATTCTTATAAATTTTCTGGTATATAGTGTTTACTATATACGTAATAATAATTTCATTATGTAGGACCGTGAGCGAGTTGGAACAAGCAGTAGGCAAAAACAAAAATTCACGCACACGGTAGGGTCAAGAAGTTTTGCTTCTGTAGTGGAGGACGAGGTATTATGAATTTATTAATTCTGTCAAATATTAATGACTTTCTACTATTAAATAATATTTTTACTACTATATTGTAGGAAGTCTCGTCTGGTCAAAAAGTTGGACGCTTTCAGCTTTTTGAGATTACGCATAGGAAGAAAGATGGATCTCCTATGACATTCAAAGTTGGAGAAATTATGGTATATTTACTTAATAAAATTTGATTTATTATAAATATTTATAATGTTTAATTATAATGGTTTAATTTGTCGTTAGTATTTTTAAATAATGTTAAGTTATGCTGCATTCCTTTTTATTATATATTTCGTTTCTAACTCTTTGATTGATTTATTAGGAGAACCTAAAGGAGAAGAAGGCGGAGTATGAAACAATTGCTTCAACTGATAGTTCTGTTAATCTTGAAAGCATTGATAACAGAATTATTACTGAAGTTTTGGGTCCTGAAAGGTATGGTCGGGTTCGATTTCAAGGATCTAGTGTTACCCCGACCCAATATTTTGGATCTAGCTCCCAGCAATATATGCCTTCCAGGAGTCAAGCTCAAGCTGAAGTTTAGAGGTTAAGAGACCAGATAGCTCAAATACAAGTGAGCACAGTTGAGCAAATTGCCGAGGTTCAAAGAAAATATGAAGTACTCCAGCAACAACTTAGAGCAGATGCAACAGAGAGGGTGGCAGTGGCAGCAGCGAGGGAGGCAAAGGTAGCAGCGAGGGCAACAGAGCAGAGCAGAAAGTACAATGAGCTCCAACTACAGCTTCAACATATGATGAAGATGTTTTAGCAGTCGCAAAAGCCGCCATCTTAGACATTTGTTTTTTCATTGTAAAAATATTTTTAACATTGTCACATTGAACATTATTGTGAGAATATTTTGAGTTATACTTCATTTATTAATTTACATCATATATCTTTCGTTGAATTTGAAGTATCATTTAGATTTAATGTTTTTGGTTGTATTTTTTATGCTACATTTGCTGTTTTTGGTTGGATTTCATGCTATATTTGCTGTTTTTGGTTGGATTTAATGAAGGAAGGGTTGGATATTAGTGAAAAATGTATATTGCAAATCTGCCAAAATTAGCGGCCTTTGTAACAAAAGCGCCGTTAAAAGCCATGAATTTTAGCGGCGCTTCCCCCACAAACGCTGCTAAAAGCCATGATCTTTTGTGGCATTTTTTTCAAATAAACGTCGCAAATTTTTGCGGCGTTTCCTATAGCGGCATTTTTTGCGGTGCTTGTGAAGATGTTGCAAATAGTTCTAGCGGCGCTTAAAGGCAAAAAAACGCCGCTAAAAGTCTATTTTTCTGTAGTGAAAGGTACAGGTATGAACTCGAAGCTCAAATACTATTACGATCATGAAATGATGCATCTTTGGTAAGGATACAAATAAGTAAGCTATGCCTATGAGAATGAAATATTGATGACCTTATGATTATGGTTCTATGCTTGTGATGTACCAATATGTATTTTTACCATGATGTTTAAAATGGTTTGTAAAGGTGTTATAAGCTTAGTTACCATTATTTTACACTAAATAGTTTTGGTACAACTGCAGTAGTCCAACTTGGAAAATACACCAAAAATAGTGAAAAGAGGGTTAAAGATTGAACGAAATATGGAATTAAAGCTAATCGAGTCTAGTTTCTTATAAAGAAAATGAGTAAGCAAAGGAATTTCATATTATAAGATATTTGAATTTGTGTGGAATAGAGTCAGAACGATTTTGAAATCCCCTATTCTGATTTGAGAAAATTATTGAAAATTGTACAAAAATATTTATGGGTTATAATTTATATTTTTAGAATTCTTAATGAGTCAATTTTCAAGAGAAATAGATGGGAACATTATCCGAGTCCCGTATTATGAGATAATTAATTTTTAGTAAAGAGGGGTCGAAACTGTCAGACAGGAAAAAAGGCATAACCTTAAGGAATAAACTGTACTAATTGGCTAAACCAAAAATTCTGAAAATTTTATGGTAAGAATATATGTGAGAAACTATATATGTGAGCCTAGTTTCTATAAAAATTAGCATATCTTAATTTGGAGTTCCGTAGCTCTAGATATAAATAATTTAGTGACTATGACTCGAGGAAATAGCTTGATCTGAACATAAATAAAAGTGCAAAATATGGTTGTATTACCTTGAGGAACAAGTTGATAATTGCTTATTATTTTTCATACGGTCTTACTAAGCTATAAAGCTTACTCCCTTCCTTTCCTTTTCTTTAGTGTTGTCAGGTTAGCTCGGAATTGGAGATCGTCGGAGGTAGCATCACACTATTAAGTCATCACCTTTGGAATATGGATATATGTTAAACATGTTCAAGTGAGCGGCATGTACAGGGACTAGGTTTTTATGATATGTGTTATTATGATTAGCCTAATGTATTGGTCTATATTGAGTTATTAGTATATGGCTAAGAGGTGTGTCTCATATTGATTATGGTTTGTGAACCTATCTATCTATGCTATGTTCTAATGCTTATGATGAGATGATGTGATTATGCTTGTTGGCCTTATATGGTTGGTATTATGAAATATGTGCATGATGAATGTTTTATGACCAATCTAAGTAGTCATGGCCATGAATTAAATGTGTAATATGGAAATAAAGATGTGATGGATTAAGGGTATCTTAAAGGCTTAGAAAATAGCCTAAGTGTTGGTCACATGAGTTGAGACACGACCGTGTGTCTCAACCATGTGGGGAACACGACCTTAGCACACGGGCGTGTGGCTTGGCCGTGTGGTTCAATTTATTCGCTGATGTCATAGTCAGAGAGTTACACAGCCTGAGGACACGGGCGTGTCCCTGTGTCCACACGGGCGTGTGACTTTGTGTCCTGGAAAAATTTTCTAAGTTTTCCCCAAACTTTCTAAGGTTCTCGGTTTAGTCCCTAACTACTTTCAATACATGTTTAGGGCTTTGTAGGCCCATGTATTGGACATTATGCATGTGTATGAAAAGTTTTGTTACGATTGAAATTTTGCAGCCGATTTTTGCATGTTTGTGAACGATTAAGTCTAGTAATGCCTCATAACCTGTTTCGACATCAGACACAGGTAAAGGGTGTTACAGATTCAACTTGATATGACATATAGTGAAGAACCGATCAAAATCTTTTCTTAGGAAACAAAAGAGTTAAGAAATAAAAAGGTAGCTTTAATAAAAGTTCTTTGGCAACGACATGGTATAGAGGAGGCTTCTTGGGAATCGAAGGACACTATGAGGAAGCAATACCCGAATCTTTTAACTGGTAAGATTTTCGAGGACGAAAATCCTTAAGGTGGAGAGTTGTAACAGCACATATTTTAGAGAAATCGAAACAATGGTTTTGGGACCACAAATTCGATCCGAAAATAAATTTATTTTTATTTTATTGTATAGTCCGTATTATGATAGACATGTAGTGTAAAAATTTTGATACGAAAATTTTATCGATTAAGTGTTTAATTACGAGAAGGACTAAATCGCATAAAATGCGAAAGTTGAATTCTAGTAGCTATAAGGATTAAATAGCTATGGAATTCAAAACTAGAGGTCCTTATATGGTAATTAGACCATTAAAGAAAAGTATGTAGATTTTTGGGGACTCATCCATGGAAAAATTAGAAAAGAGTAGGGACTAAATTGGAAATTAAAATAATTAATTAATTAAAAAGATGATAAAAGATATCATCTTATTATTTTGGCATCTTCAACCCTAAAATTATATGGAATCCCTAGGAGAGAGAGAAAAAACTTTCAAGGCATAATTAGTAAGTTTTCTTGTCCCGTTTTTAGTAATTTTGATATTTTTGAAATCGGGATAGCTTAATCTATCTATTTTGGGGATCAATTTAAAAAGTTATCAAAGTATGGAAAATGGCTCATGGATGAATATGCTGAAAATTAGAAATTTATGGTAGAAAATTAAAGGTTGTCGATAGATAAACAACTTTTACAAAGTGATTTTTTATGAAAACATGATTTAGGGACTAAAATGTAAACTTGTGAAATTGATGAAAAATTTTGAATTTGTATGAATACATGTGTTGTAAATTTTGCAATGGGATTTTGGTTAGGCTTGGAATAAGGAGTAAATTGCACAAATCTCATTTTTCGAGCCTAGGGACGGAATTGGAATTTATAAAAAAAATTAGGGGAAAAATGGTTTTTTTACCTAGGACGTAAATGAGTATGAAATATGAGAAATTGATGATTAAAGCTACTTATATAGATCCGGACAACTCACATTTGAGGTTAGATCGAGGAAAAGAAAAGGTTTCGGATTAGTAGATTTAGTACGCGAACAAGTGTCGAGGTAAGTTCGTGTAACTCAATCAAGCATGTTATTATGTTAATTGAATGTTGTGTTTGTATGTAATGTGACTTATATTAAAATGTATTACTTGAATTCTATAATGTAAAATTTAATACATGCTTGATATGGTGAAAAAGGGTTAAGTCCTGATTGAATATTGAATTTCGATGAATATAAGTGCTTTCCCAAAATGGATGAAGTCTTACATTTGTTGCGGATGGGATTTAGCTCGAATGAGTAATTTATTGACCTCATTATAAAAATGATTTAGCCCAGACGGGTAATCCTGATACAATGTCTCTCGAGTATACGTTATGATAGGGTTTAGTCTGAACTAGTAATCCTAATTGAGCCCTTTTGAGCATACAATATATAAAGGGTTTAGCCTAAACTGGTAATCCTGTTATACTATATATGGCTCGAGAGTGTGTTTCTTGATTTAGTGCCCTAATGGGTACCCTTGAATAAGATTTGATGGATTATTGAATCGTACGCCTCGAGTGTACTACTTGAGCATCCATCAGAAATTTTAATGATTCAATGGACACAACCCTTGACATGGTATGAGAATTATGAGATAAATTGATAATGACTTGAAAGGATATTGCATGATGAGCTCATCTATCTTTACTTGATTGATATGAAGATTTTGGTGACTAACATGTTTGATTGAATGCATGTGTTTAGGCAATTTTGCTAATGGATGGAAAAACTTGATAATGTACGCTTAGACTTAATAAATGGGATTGGTAAGTTTAGCTTTTGTTATACGAACTTACTAAGCATGTAATGCTTACTACGTTTTACTTTCCTTGTTTTATAGTGCTTGGAAGCTCGCGAAGGTTGAAGATCATTGGAGCATCATTACACTATCAACTAGTTATTTTGGGTATATGTAGCAAAATTATTTTGGTATAACAGCATGTATAAGACAACTTGACCATTAGTGGTTTGATAATGATCCTTGTAATGTAGCCATTGGAATGGCTAGTAATGGTTGTTTTGATATACTTGTAATGTCATGCTATGGTTGCTATATATATATATATTTATATATATGTTAAGTAGCTGATCAAATCATGTTTAACACATGCATTGAACTAAGGTAAGATTGTAACATATATGCATGCAATGATATGCCATGTTGAATGATGGAAATTGCTTAATTTGGATGCTTGAAATGGTTGGAATGTGTTTGATATGTTTTAGTGCAGAAAAATGGTAAACTCGGGTGACAAATGAGGCTAAGAAATGGCTTCATTTTGTCCACACGGGCGTGTGTCTAGACTGTGTGTGACACATGGCCTGGTGGGTGTGTGGTTAGGTCGTGTGTCCCTTGCACCTTAATTTTGAGAAACAGAATGCTCAGAATTGAGCACATAGGCAGAGACACGGGCATGTGTCTCAGCCGTGTGTGCTACACGACCTAGAACATGGGCATGTGTCTTAGCCGTGTGTGCTACACAGCCTAGAACACGGGCGTGTGTCTTGGCCGTGTGAAACCTGCACCTAATTTTGAATTGAGTAAATTAACCACACAGCCTAGCACACAGACGTATGGCATGGCCGTGTGCACAAGTTAGTGAGTTACACGGGGTCGAACACGGCCTCTAGCACGAGCGTGCCCTAGGGTCATACGGGTGTGTCCCTTTGACCACACGGGCGTGTGAGCCCTACACCTTGAAATTTTTTTGAAATATCGCGAAAAATTCTTAAAGCTCTCGATTAGGTCTCGACTCAATTCTAATGCTCGTATTCGGCCTCGAGGGCCCAATTAAGGGATGTTTTGAATGATCTCGGTTAATTAATAGTAATTTACATAAATTATTTGTAAAATGTTCTAAAAGTTTCAGTAATGCTCTGAAACCCTATTCCGACAACGGATACGGGTTAGAGGTGTTACACATACCAATACCAGACATTCAAACATTTAATCACTCATGCAACCTTGCAAACATGTCATTTAACTAGGGCTTGAAATGTACTTGATTCGACCATCTTAAAACACTACCAATCATTTTACTAGGTCCGACCAGCAAGCTTAACCATCATTTTAAGTCTTAACAATATTATTTAAAATTTAAATTTTATAGGTTAGAAACTACACCTTATTTTCACACAACCGTATAACTATTTGCGAAACCCGCGATTCCTCTTTTAGACTTAAACTGAACCTAAATTAAAATAAAATATTTATCGAGTTAAAACACTACTAAATCAGACCTAAAACACCCTCATAAAGGTTCAATCAGATCAACGTTACCATAATAATTTTCAGATCTAAATCGACTAGGCTACTTACGTTGATTTGATGCGAAACATACGTGCGAACGAGATCTGTAGTCATTGTTGATCTGGGAATTTTAAATAAGCACCTAATCATAATTAATCCCCAAAAATTTGTAACCAAAACTCCCCCATTCAGATTTTAAAGTAATCGACCAAAGTAGAAATTATTAACAAAGTGAAACAATACAAGATTTTGTACAAGTTTGCACTTTGCACTATCCATTACCCAGATTTGAGTTATCAGATGAACATCTTAATTAATTACTCATTTAAGGGTGTCTAAATCATATCCAAATAGAAGAAAAAATCCAAAATCTTACAATAGTAGGGGTGAAAATTGAAGAGAAACAGTAGTCCCAAAACAGTGGTGTTCTAATGGGGTGGCAACACCACATGAGGCGATAAAAAAGACAGATCTGGGGTGGCACAAGGAGGGATCTTTGGGCAGCCCAAAATAAAAATTTTAAGGGCTAAAATGATGATTTATAGGTTGTAAAAATAGCAGCCAAAAGTCGATACACAAAACACAACAACAGAGTAGTTTAGGGGAAAAAAGGGAAAGTTTAGGGGAAAAATAAGCTTGGCTTAGGAGGTTTAGAAGGTCAATAGGGTGGCTAAAAAAATAAAACTCTAGCAATGAGGCGGCACAACTGTGATGAAATCCCAACAAAAGGAAGAAACTTTAAGAGGAAAAATAAGAAAAGAGAGGAGAACAACTAGGGTAGGAGAAAATTTGACTTAAGGCTGAAAAATAAGTGAAAACGTGATAGTTATACCTAGGTTAAAAGTCATTGGCAGCATAAAAATAGGGGGAAGGAGAAAAATTAGCAAAATTAACCTATTTTGGAAGGGAAGCGTATTGAACTCGCGTTTCTAAGCGAATTGTACTGTCTCCTTGTTTTCTCTTAACCACTAGGCCAGTTACTCATTATTGAAATAATTTATCAACTTTAAACCAATAATTTGGGATGTTGCAGGTTTGAAGCAAAATTTGTACAATAATAACAATGGTACAAGGGGAGGAATTTGAACTTAGGTTTCAAGGACAATTTCAACAACACTTAACCAACAGATCAGTAACTCATTTTTTTACCTAAAACATAGGTAATGTAACACCCTTAACCTGTATCTGTTGCCGAATTAGGGTTATAAGGCATTACCGATCATATTACAGATCATACAAATATGCATTACATATTACAATTCGAAATTTAAATCACATCAATGCTCATAACTTAATCAAATATCAAATCTTAAATTCATATAATTTACAACATAACATAATTAAAAACATAATCCAGCATGTATCAAAACAAATTATACATAAACGAACATATAACAAATCAACAACTTCGTTAATTGAATATAAGACCTATTTTATATAAGTCATGCGCAAGTACATATTATAAATCAATTGAAACAAATTTCATTACTAACCTTTTCATTCATTTATGCGGCATTAATATATTAGTCTATATGAAATTCACATGTTTTGCATATTAACACAAATTAAAAACATGCATTCGGTTATATATAAAACCCATTTCATTACCTTAACTATTCAGCTAACACAATTCATTTGTACATATTAGTAAACTTACAAATAATTAGAAAATCTATATAGTCATACACATATACATGTCAACCATAATATAAGTGCATATATATACATGTAAAGACATATAAGAGCTCAACTAACATATCATGACTGGCTACCAAAACACACATATCCTTTATTATTAATCCAATTTCCTTATATAAATATAAGTCTCAATATGTTTGACTTACCATAACAAACAAATCAAGTATCTTACATATCATTAGTATAGTCTATAAGTGAATATTGAATTTACCCCATGCATATATCTTATTTTTTACCTAACTAATACATGATATACCTTAGCTCATTTAACAATCATTACATACCATATGACCGAAACACATAACAAACTTCTCAAGTATCATATATTTTGGATACACTCTCAATATAAGCTCAAACCAAGACCAAATATAAATGTATCATAGCCGATTCATTCATACCACATCCGAAATCATCAACCAACCTCAATATACAAACATATATCACAAATTCTAATCATCCATAGCACATAGCATAATAATCAAAATGAACTTAAACCATAATTAAACCAAAATCGAACTCAAGCATAGAAGTTAAGCCATTTTCGCATGGCTCAAATTATACATAAACCAAATTACAACCTTTCAAAAGTATAATCCAGCTTATACATGCCATAGTTCCAAAAATCCAGCTTATAAAATACCGAAAACAGTCGATAGTGTGATAAGCTTTGCTGACGATCCCCGAGCTCGTAACTTGAATCCAAAATCTATAAAACGAAAACAAACATACACACACAGAGTAAGCTTTTTTAGCTTAGTAAGTCATAGAAAATAAACAACTCAATTTAAACTAAACCAAATTATAATACCATTATCACATTTAGTCTCAAACTTACAATTTCATAAGTCATATATATTTTCATACATAATTATTACCTTGGCCGAATGCTTATCTAGTTATATTAACAAAATATCATCCAACCTCCAAAGCCAAAATGTCATTATATAATCAAATGAATTTATACTCACATACACAAGCTCATGAATCGAAATACAACATCACATACATACACAAATTATATGGTCAAATATACATGATCATTTATACACATATTTAAGAACCATTTCAATAATTTATTATTATTATTTATTCACAACTTCACATTCACATATATTCTTCCTTTACTTCATACATGATTTGCAACTAATATTAAGTAACTTACTTACCATATTTCAAGTACGTAATAAACCAATTCATAACTGATTATTTTAGCTCATTTTGCACATTCGATCACAACTTATCGTTGCCCGATAAACTATTCAGAATTGGATAGGACACTCGGATAATCACATATATCGTACAATGCGAATGTCCCAGACGAGGTCTTACATGTAATCACATATCGATGCCACTGTCCTAGATAGGGTATTACTTGCACAGATATATCAGAGTCACATATCGATGCCAACATATAAAACGTGTTCTTACTCGCACACATATATCGATGCCATGGTCTTACTCACACATCACATATCAGAATCCTATGTCATGACATATGTATCCTAGCTATTCCTAAGGTTCATACTGGGCTTTCGGACGTCGTAACTCGGTCGAAACGAATTCATGAACATAATTGCCAAGCTTGTATACATTCGGCAATTGCATATATATATATTCACATATTTCATTTCAGCATATATAATTTGCATTTACTTAAAATTAACAATGTCTATTTGCTTATAAACTTACCTCGGACGATGAAAAACAGAACGGGACGACTAGTCGACAACTTTAGTTTTCCCTCGATCTAAATTCGATTTCTTTGGTTCTTGATCTAAACATATTCAAATTAAACTCATTCAAACATATTTTCATTCAATTTAGTCCAAAAACACATTAAATGGGCAAATTACCATTTTACCCCTAATATTTTACACTTTTTACAATTTAGTCCAAATTACACAAAACACAAAATATGCAGAATTTCAACACACCCATGTTAGCCCGAGTGTTCCTAGTGTTCATACAAGTCCATATATTTCATTTATTTCAAATTTTAGTCCTTCTAATTATTATTTTTGCAATTTAGTCCTAGTTACTCAAAATCATCAAAAACTCCAATACAAAACATATTAACCCAAAACATATATTTCATATTTCATCATCAAACAACAAAAATCACAAGCTTCCAATAATGGCATAACTCAAAATTTTCATATTCCACTAACTAATGGTCGAATGTGTCCATACAAAATTCTAGGGTATAATTGCATTATAAATACTCCACATTAAAAGAACAAAGCAATTAGACACTTCAAAAATTAGCATACAAGTTTTGCATTTTATGCGACTAAGTCTTTTTATTTAATTGGACACTCAAACGACAACATTAGATCACGAAAATTTCACAGATATTAATTCACACAAAATAAACATATAAAATAATTTTTAAATATTTTACTGACTAGGATTCGTGGTCCTGAAACCACCGTTCTGACTAGGGTCTAAATCGGGCTGTTACAGATAATCTCAAAAATTAGGGTGTGACCTCTCTCTCTCTCTCTCTCTTGATTCACAAAGCTGGTTCTACTAACCCCTGATTTTTGGAATATGACATCTAATCACAAGAAAGGTCTATTCAACCTCAAACTTATGCACATCAAACATGGACTAAAACTTTAGAATTATCAACCCAAGAACAATTAAGCATTCATAATTGAAAACAAAGCACTAAGGTTTTATTGCATAAAACTAGAAATCAAACAATAGAATCCATCCTTTGGTTCATTTCCCCTAGGTATTTAGAAAATTAATTTATACTTGCAAGAGGAAACACCGAAAATACATATAGACACTAAAATAAAAGAAACCCATGGTAGCTCCCATGAAAATCAACTTGGACTCTTGAATTTTGATGGAAAATTGCCTGGAAATCAACTTCAATGGTGTTATTTTGGGTAATTTTTGTCCTATTCTATGACGCTTGTTGCCTCTCCTTTTTATTGCCTTATTTATACCTTCTTAAAGTGCCAAAAAACCTAAAAAAATGAAACTTTTAGCTGTCAGTCCACATGGTTCCCAAAATCCACACACCCTAGCCACACGTCTGTGTGACCCACATGGTCGTGTGGTTACCCAGTGTGAAACTCTATTGCCAATGTATAGCATTCAAATTGTTCCAATGTTATGATTTTTCACTTGTTTTCTGCTCCTATTGCTGCTAAGTGCTCTATTAAGCTTTAATATAATTCACAATTAACACCACATAGTCATCCAAAAATGCATTAAGAATAAGGTTAAAATGTAACAGCCCATTTTCGATGAAATCAGAATAGTGGTTTTGAGACCACAAATCTAATGTCAAAAAATTTATTTTATTATTATTTTAATGTCTATAACATGTTATTAGTGTCATATAAAAGTTTCGTGAAGAAATTTTATCGCGTGCATACTTAATTTGATAAAAAGGATTAAATTGCAAAAGTTGCAAAAGTTGAGTTCTATAAGCTAAAGGGATTAAATAGTTTTTGATTATTAAATAATTAAGGGTTTTATGTTGCAATTAGACCATATAAATTGCTAGTGGACATATATGGACACTTTATTAAGTGTATTAAAGGGTAATAATAAAGGTTATATAGGTAATTTAGTAAATAAAATCTAAATTAAGTAAAACAAAGCCAATTTTTTTCTTCATTTGTCTTCTTGCCCAAAATTGAAGAAGAAAAAGCCATTAGAGAAGCCTTAACATTTGACCAACCTTCCAAAGCTTGCATGGTATGATTTTTCGTCCTGTTTTTAATGATTTTTATGTTTTTGAAGTTGTTGTAGCTTAATCTAACTAACCCAAGGACTAATTTGCAAAATTGTTAAAAGGTTAGGGTTTTGTCATCAATGACTACACATTGTTTTTTATGTTTGATGGACGAAAATGAATATTTGTGGTTAGATAAATAACTTTTGTAAAGTGAATTTTGTCGAATATGTCAATTATAGGTTAAATTAAAAAATAGAAAAATATTCATGGTTAAATTGTGAAATAAAAGAAATGTAGGGCTTTCTAAGGACATTAGTGATATTAGGCTATAGTGGGATTGTATTAAATTGCAATAATTTGCATTTTTATGAGTTAGGGATGAAATTGTATTGAATTCAAAATTATAAGAGCAAAAGTGTAAGTTTGCTAAAACATGATTTTTGGATTAAATTGATTAGAATGAATTTTAATTGAGTTAAATTTGATATTATAGATCAAGAAAAGCAACGTACGGATTTAGATCGGGGAAAAGAAAAATTATTGAGGTAATAGATCGTTTTTCTTCGTACGTGTTTGAGGTAAGTTCATATATTTAATTAGCATTAAATTATGTTTGATTTTAATGCTTTTATGATATATTCTTGGTATTACGACTTTACGAAAATATCCAACAAAGTTTCGACAACTTTCAGATCCCGTTTGAACCTTAGGAATATATAGGATACAAATGAAATGTCATTAGGGGTTACTGTGTTTTGGGTGGTTGAGTTTCTGCCATGTGTTGTGATTACTTGCCAGCTTGTGTGAGTAGCACCGTGTAGCTCTACGTCTTGACTGACAGCTTGTGTGAGCAGACCCATTTATGGCTCAAGAGAGATCATTGATATGAGATATGAGTTAGTAGTGGTTTCTACCACATGTGGGCACTTAGTGTGTGAGATTCCCACGTATCCGATATTATTCTTGTGGTTCAACGGGTATGAAAAAGGGAAGGTTTGACAAATGCTCCAGTAAGTGATATTATGAAAGTACGAAAAGGTATGCATTGTTAATGATTGAAATATGCTCAACCATTTGTTGAAAGTATGAATGCTTTGGATTAATATGAATAAAAGCTACAATGCTATGATATGATTTGCTATGCTATGTCATTTGCTAACTTGAAAGGTTGTTGTTACTTAGGCTAATATCAAGCCATGTCGGATAGTTTCAAGTTGAGTTTTATGTTTATAAGATGATATGGTAAATTTTGTTTGTGAATTATGAACTTACAAAACATTTCATGCTTACTTCGTGTTAATTTCTTTGTGTTTCTAGATAATCGGAAGCTCGTTCAGGTTGGAAGTTGTTAGAGATTTCATCACACTATCCATCAATTATATCGGTATATTTTAAAGATTCTGAGTCATGGTTATAATGGCATGTATAGGTGTTTTGTTTGATGAATTTTAGCTATTGAGTGTGGATTGTATATATATATGATATTATGGTTGATGATCTATTTGGTATGATGTATATTTATTTGGTATCTTATGTGGTTGGTAACTTGCTATTGTGTTGGCTAAAATAATGATATGGAAATGTTATTATATGAGTTGGTGAATGGTGAAAAAGGGGATAGTTCATAATGCTGCTATTGGCTTGATTTGGTAGTTTGGAAGTGATCATCTTTTGGTAAATTTGGTATGGTATAAGTTAGTTGTGGATATGACTATTTTGTATTGATTATGTATGCATATTTGGTTTATTAACATTGTGGCAAATATAGTATTGGGATGACCCAATTAGTAGTTTAGTTGTGGAATGAATTAGTTAGGTGTTTAAGTAAAATTGTTTTCTTGAATTGAGGTGCCATTTTGGCATATTGGTTTAATGGTTAGATTTTAGGTTGATTAAGCTTGGTTATGCATATGCAAAGTAAGTTTTGAATACGTGATTTTAGGTGCAATTGGCTTGTGCATGAGTTGTGAGTTTGGGTGAGAAAAATGGCTTGGAAATTGCCTATTTTTCGTCCACACGAACAGAGACATGGGCGTGTGTCTCAGCCGTGTGTGACACATGGCCAGGCGACATGGCCGTGTGTCCCCTTTAGCTTTCTAAGGGTTGCAAGTCAGATTGTTACACGGCCTAGCACACGACTTGGCTGGAACGACGGAAATGTGCAAGTGTACACAATCGCAACAAGTAATAAAGTGACAAGTAAATGTCGAATTATCGTACCCATAGGGACTTTGAAAAGAATTATTTATCAATGCAATTTTAAAAACACTCTGGTGAAGAAAGATATTTTGATTTGGTGAGGTGATTAAAAACTAGGATTTAAACTAAGTAAAATAAATAAAAATAAAATAAAAGTTCCAATGCATGATTTCAAAAGATGATTTTAATCAATATGACATAATTGTCTTAGATTAATTACATTTCTTAACTTAGGATTATTAAACTCATGTTCATGTTTCTACGAATAAATTCACAGTAACTCGGTAATTTGTTAACTTATGAACATACTTACCTACCAAAATCCATTTATCTCTTGACTATATCTCTATGTCAATTCAACCAATTAAACAAATTTTAATAAGCAAATGTGTTAATGCACATACATACTTATGAAATTAGAATAATATCTTGTACATATCTCTATGCCAATTCAAACAATTAATTCAATCTCATAAGCATATAAAAGATTACGTGAGGTAACAATGTATTTCTACCTTGAAACAGTTTAATCACAATAATCTTGCAAGTTATGCAAGGCTAATGTATCGTTAGATACCATTGCTAATTTAACTCTCGGCTAACTTAGATGATTAAGCATGCACTAATTAAGTATCATGTCAATTAATTACACTTTCAATCCATTTAAATAATTAATTCATTAGTTACCTTACAATTGTAATGCAAGAATAACTTAGTCATGTTTTTACTCACTCACACATCTTACAGAGGCCTATAACAACACAAACACAATTTTAATAAATTAAGTAGATAGAAATGCAATCAACTTAACACAAATTAAATTTAAGCCATATTAATTAAATTAAACATATCAACATCACAAATATTCATAGACATGTTCATAACAAGAATGATAAAATTAAAAGGATAAGGAACAAGAATCAAATCCAGTGTTTCTCCGAGGCTTGACCAGTTTGCTCCACTCCTCCTTCTCCTCTTGTTCTTGTTGAACCAAGGCTTTCACGAACACTCGAATCCTACTCCAAATGGTGGTTGAATGACTCTTTTTTAAGAGGTGAAATCGGTAAGAGAATAGGGGAAGAAAAATGAAGAACAATGAAGAGAGAAAAGTGAGAGAAAAGTAAAGAACAAATGGTTTTGAGATGTGCTTGAAGTGAGTAGCCAAGGGGGGTATTTATAGGTTGAGAAGGCTGTAAAAATATCCAAAATCAGCAGCCAAAGACTCCTCCCACGGCCGGCCACACATGTGGCATGTTTGAAGATTTCAAACATGCTATTTTATGGTAAGGTCAAATCTAGAAAGGCATAAATAGTGGAGGGGTTTGAATGAAATTTGAAGGAGTCTTCAAGGGCCATTTTGCAAGCTAAATAATCAGCCAAGCAAGCTGATTGGGTCAGCATGTGGGACGGTTTTGGGCTGCCGAGTGCTCGATTGGATCAGTTTTCTTGGTTCAGCTCAACTAGGTCCTTTCTCATAATTAATTAACAATAATTTATTTAACCCAAATTAAATTGTATTAAAATTAAAATTAATTATATTATGAATTAATACACATAATTTGGACTGTCTTAAGCTGAAAAATTAATTCGCCTTGATGCTTCAAAAGTGCTTCTTGGTTTTGCGCTTCTAGTAGTGTCTATTGAACCGTTTTTCGTCCTTTGTGCAAATCTGTTGAAAATAATAAAAATTAATCAAAATTTGATATAAAATTAATTAAAATTCAGCAAGTTCATAATTTGAGTTCAATTTAATTATTTTATAATTATTTTTTTGACACAAATTTTATCGAAACTGCATGAATTTGAGTTAAAAAGAGCATGAAAAAATCTCGTGTTTTCACACCCCCAAACTTAATTCATTGCTCGTCCCGAGTAATGCACAAATTTGAAAAAAAAATTCTTGGAAACACCTTTGAGAAATTCCTTCAGAAAAACATTCTTCCCAAAATTGTGATTTTAGTATATTTATGCTCAAGAACAGGAATTTTGAGATTTACTCTACTTAATTATATATATCATTCAAATTAATCTCAATCATTCTTATGATAGAAAAAATAGACTAAATGATTACAAATAAAGACATGTTAAATCCCTACTAATTTGATTTTATTCCTTTATTCAAGATTAAGCTACAATCATTAAGTTTAACTTATGCCTTCATATGTTAAACATAATAATTTCTCTCCACTAATGTAGGTAGCGTAGAAACTTGAATCAATAGGTCTTTAAAAAGGCTATAATGTGGCTAGGCTAGAGGTAGGTAAAAGATAGATAAATTTAGGCTAAAAACTCTAGACTCAGCTTGAACCGGACCTTCAAAATAATTACCTTCAATACACCAACTTATTTTGCTTTCACATTCTCTTTTATACATCTATTTATTTCGAGTATATATGCTCTCTCTTTTTTCGAGCATTTGCTATATGTACTACAATTTTTGAGCATTTGATAATTCTTTTCAGCTCTCCCAAACTTGTTTCAAAGAATATTCTAAATAGTACTGAGTCTAGTGTTTGGGACAATTTAAAGATAATTAAGAGAAAAGTGATGGCTAAATATTGCAAATGTTCAAATAAAATTAGACCATATAGTTTCAAAGTTTGGTTTCAAAGGATAAAAATTCATCAAGCTTGGCTTGAAAGGCTCAAGCGGTCCAAACAAAAGTTGTCTAAATCATTTTCAACATTCCATGCTTCCTAGGATTTCACCTCAAGAAACTACTAAGTCAGTTCTAGAGACTTAAACTTTCATGCATGCCTAATTTTCCTAAGGACCTAAAAATTATATGGTATGATTTGCATGCTTTATTAAAAATAAATTTATGTCATATTTAGTTAACATAACAATTATTAAAATAATCATAATTTATTCATACTGAAGTTTAGTATACTTAACAAAATTTCAAATTTTTGAACAAGATATAACCTAATCATAATTGAAAGAAATTTTTTTTTTCTGAGAGGAAATAATTTCAATTTTTCGGTCCCCCTACTTAAGATGAACAATGTTCTTAGTGTTAAAAGTGAATAGATACTGTACACCAGGTAGGATTCTAGAAAAGAGAAGGTGAGTCAATTTAACTGCTTAAGTACCAAGCTCTCTCTAGATCCAATCCTAGACATGTATATATCTATTGCCACACTTTTTTCTTTGCAACTTGTTCATTTTTATTTATGATTTCCACCTCTTGTTTTATTATGTGAAAATAAATATTCCTAATAAAACCTAATCCTATTAAATAACCTAAGAACAGAAATAAAATAAAGTCAAAATTCTCCCTTTTTATTTATTTGCAGATGAATTCGACTCATCTTTTGCTCCATTGTCTTTGTTTTTGCATGAATCGCTTCGCTCCCTCTTCGATAGTGGACCCGATGGTTCTAATATAAAATCTGGAAACTCAGGCATAAAAATAAACGGGTCTTTGTATATTTTTGTAAGAGCACATTTCATTGAGTTATCCTATATTTTTGAATATCTCTAGTAAGCTTGTTGCTGCCACTGCATATGTTGCATGATATCCATCAATTTTAACAGCTTATCTCAAAGATCTGGGCGAGGCGATTGAGTCCTGAACATTGAAGTTGCGATGTCAAGTTCGGTTACTGGTTCCATTGGTTCTGCCTTATCAGGGATTTTAGCTGACTGTATTGGTTCGATCTCTATGGGATCTTCTTCTTCTTCTTAAGGATCCTCACTCTCTTCAACTCATTACTGTAGAACAGAGTCTTCAACTATTCACCAGAGGTCCCAATCTGTGATTGTGCCCTGGCTATAACTTGTCATCTTTATGTTTGTAAGAATTTTGGCTTGCAAGCACAAAATTGTTATCGTAAAGGGAAAGTAAGCTGGGCCAAAACATCTAGCGACACAATTCCGCATTTCTCTTAGGATGATTTTTCCCACATCAATGATCTTTCCAGTTAAAATCGAGTATAATAAGACCATTCTCTCTAATGAAATTGTAATCCCATGTGAAATGGGCATAAGGCTGAATCGAATGAAACAGAACCATACCTTCACTAGTGGTGTCAAATTTTCTCTGTGACAAGTGTGAATTCCTTGCTTTGACACAGTCCACTCAGACTCAATATTGCTCATCAAGGAAGAATATTTGTCATCTTCGAAATCAGGTAATTCAAAGAATTCATTAATAGCGTTTGAGGTTATTGGTACCTTGATTTCACGAACAAAAACTTTCATCAATTCACTTGAGGTCAAATTCGCGTAAAATTCACGAACTAACTCTCATCTGCACTAGGTCCTTTCTCGCAAAATAACTCCCAATTGAGAGCTTCAGCAATTTGTTGAATGCGTGCCCTAAAATCAATATAGTTGCTTTCTTTCATCATAAAGCCTTTTTCTGGGTGCATCTGTTGATTCTTGAAAATGCTTTCGTATCTCACTTTGGCTTCTTCATAGTGGAATTTATTTTTTGATTCGTTAATTTGGGCATAGGCATGAGTTCTCTTGCGAGGCATGATTAATCTGAACATAAGATGGAAACAAATATTTTCTCAAAAATTTAATTAGTATAAAATATTAATAATTAAATAAATTATAAAATTAAATAATTAAATAAAATAAAAATTTAGGAGAAATATTTGTCTTACCACATTTTTATAAAAATTAAGAACTCAAAGCAAATAAATATAAAGCAAAAGGGGTTGGTTTAGGGATGGTTGTAGGGTGTCTTGATGGTGGGGCGATAGGCAAGGGTGTTGGTATGAGCAGTAATGCGTGGTGTGAGCAGATGTGCGGGCAGCAGGTGACACTGTTAGGCAGATCGCAAGTGTGTCAAGCAAGCCTAACGAGCTACTGGGGTTGGACGTGCGGCTGGTGCGGTGACAAGGAGCAGGCTACTGGCGCACACGGTGTGCGTAAGGGCTGTTGGGTGCGTGCGTGGGCTACTGGCTGAATGGGCCTACTGCTAGGTGTGAGGGTGACGTGCGAGCTAGGCGATGTTGTGGCTAGAGAGTTCGGTACTAGGTCTTGGTGGGTTTTGGATGCTAGGATTGATGGAGGGATGAGTGAAAAAAATGGCAAAGGTGGGTGAAACTTATAGTGAAAGGAGTAGGAGTCTAATTAAAATTCTTAGAACAAATTAATATTTAAGATATTCCAAGTTCTAATTCTACATAGAGTTAACAACAATTAATAATTAATATAATGCATATTAAATTATTATTTGCTATTAATTTATTAAAAATAAATACTTATTAAATAAAATATGATCAAATTTAAATTAATCCTAATTCTATGCAAAGTTGATAATAATTAATGTATATTATAATAGATATAATTATATATTAATGGTTATCATATTACTTATTAAATTAAATTAAAAAAAATTATTTTCTAGATGCCTTTTGAAAATATTTACAATAAGAGACATCTAATTTTTAGTATTTACAAAAAGAGCAACCAAATTTTGAAAATAGTTCAGTTAAGTAACTAAACTTAAAGAAAATTTGAAATTGAGTTGCAATTTAAAACTTGGATCAAAATTGACCCCTTTATTTGAAAACTAAAAATTTATTTTGCCATTTAGGGAATTATTTCTCAGAAGATTATGTTAAAATCAATTCCCAAGAAAGATTGAAGGAGTCACAAGCGGTCCCGCTTAAGTTCCAATCTCTTAGACATAATTTATTTAAACATGGTAATCCCAAAAAGATACCCTAAATCGTTCATTAAAAAAGAAAAACAAGAAAGATTAAATATCTGATAAAATGAACTAGATTTGATCCCGTTCAATTTTATCTCCCAGTAATGTTTTAAGTGCTGAGCATTGACTCGAAAATTACCTCCCTTACTTTGATATTCGACAACTCCATATGGATAAAATTGGTGAATCATAAATGGACCGGACCAACGTGATTTTAACTTACCTGGAAAGAACATTAATCTTGAATTGAATAACAAGACTTGTTGACCTGCTTCAAATTCTCAAACCTAACTTAAGTCTTTCCTGGAGTAATTTGGCATTCTCGTATGAGAACATTCGGAACTCTTCTAACTCATTGAGTTTGAGCATCCGTTTCTCTTTACCAAGCTTAGAATCCAAGTTGAGTTGTTGGAGAGCCCAATAAGCTTTGAGTCTTAACTCCAAGGGTAAATGATAGGCTTTCCCAAAGACCAACCTCTAGGATGACATCCCTAAAGGTGTCTTGTATGATGTCCTGTAGGCCCATAAAGCATCATCTATTCTTTTGGACCAGTCTCGTCGGTTCGGGAAAACTACCTTCTTGAGTATGCCTTTGATCTCTTTGTTTTCCAATTCAGCTTGCCCATTCGTCTGCGGATAGTTAGCTATGGCAACCTTGTACTTCACTCCATGTTTGTCGAGTAACCATTTCAACCACTTGTTCACAAAATGAGACCCTTCATCACTGATGATTGCTCTTGGGGTTTGAAACCTTGTGAACACATGCTTCTGCAAAAACTTCATCACCACCTTAGCATCGTTCATCAAATATGCCTCAACCTTAACCCACTTAGACACGTAGTCTACTGCTACCAAAAGGCAGAGGGAAAGGACTGAGAAAGTTAATACCCCAAACATCGAATAATTCTACCTCAATGATGTTTTTTTGAGGCATCTCATTTCTGTTTGTGACGATTCCAATCCTTTGACATGAATCACAACTCCTTACGTAAGCATACGTGTCTTTAAATAGTGTTGGCCAAAAGAATTCAGCTTACAATACTTTGGCCGAAGTACGTGTACCTCCAAAGTGTGACCCACTCGGAGCTGAGTGGCAATGATATAGAATCTTATGTACTTTATCTTCTACCATGTATCTCTTGATCATTTGATCTGCACACTTTTTAAACAAGTATGGTTCTTCCCAAAAATAATACTTCACATCATGAAGAAATTTTTTTTTGATGATACGTCTTATCAATCGGCTTCAAACCACAAGCTAAATAGTTAGCAATATCAGCAAACCAATGAGTATTATGGACATGATTTACCTTCAGTATGTGTTCATCTGGAAATCTCTCCTGAATGGGTATAAGTGGAGAATTCCCTTCTTGCAGCTCTAATATGGACAATTGGTCTACTACTTGATTTCTACTCTTTTTCAATCTTGAATTACTAGATTGAACTCTTGAAGTAGAAGTACCCATCGAATCAGTCTCGGGTTAGTGTCTTTTTTGGCAAGTAAATACTTAATTGTCGAGCGGTCCATATAGACAATCACTTTGGTACCTACAAGATAAGATTGAAACTTGTCAAAAGCAAACACAATAGCGAGTAACTCTTTCTCTGTTACCATATAATTCAGTAGAGCTCCCGTTAGATTTCGACTTGCGTAGTAGATGGGATGAAAAACTTTGTTCCTTCACTAGCCCATGACAGCTCCTATTGCGAAGTCACTTGTGTCACACATCAATTCAAATAGAAAATCTTAGTCTGGTGTGACAATTATAGGTGTCGAAACTAACCGACTCTTCAAAATTTTGAAATCTCTTAAGCACTCCTCATCAAATTTGAACATCACGTCCTTCTTCAACAATTTGCATAAGGGTTTAGCAATTTTGGATAAGTTCTTGATAAATCTTCGATAGAAACCTACGTGACCCAAAAAGCTCTTAACACTCTTTACATATGTTGGAGGTGGGAGTGTCTCAATAATGTCTACCTTTGCTTTATCTACCTCGATTCCATGTCTTGTTATCCGATGCCCTAGAGCAATACCTTCTCCTACCATGAAATGACACTTTTCCCAGTTGAGTACGAGGATTGTTTCTTCACATCACCTTAGTACCTGGGCTAGATTAGCTAGGCAATCATCTTATATATCTCCGAATACTGAAAAATCATCCATAAAGACTTTCAAGTATTTCACAATCATATCAATAAAAATAAAGATCATACATCTTTGAAATGTAGCAGGTGCATTACAAAAACCAAATGGCATGCGTTTAAATGCGAATGTATCGTAGGGCAGGTGAATATTGTCTTGTGTTGATCTTCTGGTGCTATTGAAATCTAATTATACCCCAAGTATCCATCGAGAAAATAGTAATAGTCTCGGCCCACGAGTCTATCCAGCATCTGGTCCAAAAACGGAAAAGGAAAGTGATCTTTCCTAGTTGCCTTGTTTATCTTCCGATAATCGATGCAAATTTCCATCCCGTAACCGCTCTAGTTGGTATCAACTCATTATTCTTATTCTCAATGACCGTAATACCACATTTCTTTGGAACACACTGTACAATACTTACCCATAAACTATCTGAGATGGGGTAAATTATAACCACATCTAATCAATTGATGATTTCTTTCTTTACCATGTCCTTTATGATGAGGTTTAGTCTTCATTATCCATCAATTGTCCCTTTCTCGCCATCTTTCAAGATGATCTTGTGCATGCATATAGACTGACTAATGTCGCGAATGTTGGCTATGGTCCATCCGATAGCCTTTTTGAATTATTTCAATACTAGGAAGAGTTTATCTTCTTGCTCAACGGTTAATTCCGCTGAAACAATCACAGGAGTAGAAGTATTACCTAAATAAACATATTTTAAATGTGAGGGAAATACCTTTAGTTATAATTTAGGTGGCTCCTCAATTGATGCTTTTGGTTGGGCATAATCCCTATTCTCTAACTCCAAAGATTCAAAATGGGATTGCGGATTAAATACCCTTTGATCAGCTTCTAGCAAAACTAAGTATTCATCCTCCTCTTTATCATTTGTCAAGTTTGATGTCAAAATTTGTTCCAATGGGTCCTTAACATAGTTGAGTTCCTTTTCCATGATTAATTCCTTTAAATCAGACACTACAGAACAATCATCAATTGTGTCAGGAAATCATTAAATGTTACCTAGTCGTCCTAAACACGTATAGTAAGCTTGCCCTTTTGCACATCAATAAGGGTCCTTCCAACTGCTAGGAAATGCCTTCCTAGGATGATTGGCACTTCTTTTTCTGCTTCAAAGTCTAGAATAACAAAGTTAGCAGGAAAAATAAACTTGTCTACACGTACCAATACGTCCTCAATTTTTCCTTCTAGATGTGCTAAGGATCGATTTGCTAATTGAAGTGTAATCGTAGTAGGTCTAACTTCACCTATCCTTAACTTCTTAAATATCGCATCGAAATCACATAATGCCTTACCATAATATGTTGCTCCACTGTTGCAAGGTATGGTAAAACATCCAGGATCCTTCAACTTTCGGGGTAGTTTGTCTTGAAGATATGCACTGCATTCCTTTATCAGGGCTACCATCCCAAATTCTCCAAGTCTTCATTTTTTTGACAGGATATCCTTCATGAATTTGGCGTAGTTTGACATTTGTTCAAGTGCTTCAACCAATAGGATGTTGATATGAAATTGCTTGAGTACGTCTAGGAACTTCTTAAATTGAACTTCCTGCTTCTGCTTCTGAAGTTTTTGATGGTAGGGTGATGGAGGCTTCTTTACTGGAACCGGTTGATTCATCTTCTATGGAACTTCTGCATCTAACAAAGTTATTAGTTTATCACAATTGGCTAGTTCAGAAGTTACCTTATCAGATTTTGCAGATTCAGGCTCTGGTGAAACTAAAATTTCAACACTTAGTTGAACTTCCTCTAAGTCTTAAACATTACATGGATCTTTTTCAACTTCGATGGTGTTGGGCTCCAATGTCTTTCTGCTCCTTAATGTCAACGCTTTACAATGCTCCTTCCCTAGATTCCTCAAATTTTTCATATCACTAGGTAAAGCTCCTTGTGGTCGGTTTCTGAGTTCAGTTGCAAGCTGGCCCATTTGGTATTCCAAGTTTTCAATGTAGCTGCTTGGGTTTGGATTAAGGCATCATTCTTGGCTATGTATGCCTGTAACAAGTTTTCTAAGCCATTGGATGGTTCAGCTTGAGGTTGTTTCTGAACTTGTTGGGTAAAAATAGGTGGCTGGGTTGGTCTAGGTTGGGCGTATATGTTACTGGGCCCAACCCTTTTGTTAGTTCAGGAGAAATTAGTGTGGTTTTGCCACAATGGGTTATAGGAATTGGATTGTAGTCCTTGCCTTCCTCAATTTTGGTTCTGGTTACCCATGTAATACACAGATTCTGGGTTTGATGGACATTCTTTGAACAGATGTCCTTCCCAACAATAGACACTGGCTACATTTTCAAATTGATTCAGTGGTTGTGCTGGAAAACTATTAAACCCTTTAGTTGTAAAACTTTTAAGCATTTAGGATATTGAGGATACCTGATATGTGAGTGAGGTTGAGCGTTTACTTAATGTATTCCAGTGACTCATCTTCCTGACGCTACTCGATTGCTTGGCCATTGATAATTGTTGTTGGCAATCCTCTCAATGATTTCATAAGCCTCATTATAAGACTTAGAAAGGAGAGCACCATTAGTAGAAGCGTCCACTACGATCCTCATGTGAGCATTTAGACCATTATAAAATGTCTCAAGTTGGATGCAACTAGGGATTCTATGATGAGGGCACTTCCGTAATAATTCTTTATACCTTTCCTATGCCTCATACAAGGACCCATCATCCATTTGTTGGAAAGTAGTGATCTCATTCCTGAACTTAGAATTCTTGCTAGGCGGAAAATACTTCATGAGGAATCTTTCTGCTAACTCTTGCCATGTGGAAATTAAATTTGGTGGTAATGAGTTCAACCAGGCTCGAGTTCTGATCCTTAGCGAATATGGGAACAGCTTCAATTCTAGTGCATCTTCGAATACTCTAGCTAACTTGAAAGAATTGCTTACCTCCATAAATAGTCTTAAGTGCAGGTGAGGATCTTCGGTAGACATTCCATTGAATTGCCCCACGTCTGAAGCATCTGGAACATGATTGGCTTGAGCTCGAACTGTTGTGCCTCGATTTTGGGTCTCCTAATATTAGGATTAAGATCATGAAACACTGGCACGACATACTGTCTTAGAGTTTTATCACTATCATCAGCAATAAGGGTATGATTTTGTTCAGGGTTTGCTTCGTTTCCTTGATTTGGATTTTCGAAGTTCATCTCTTCGGTCTTATCTAACTTGCTTGCCTTCTTCGTAGTCAAAAATTTCTTTCAATCTCAGGGTCTACAGAGAGTAAATTGATGATTCAGTCAATTTTCATAAACACTTGAAATAAACACAGAAAAATTAATTAAGTTAAAATTTAACAGGAAAATAAACCAAAATGCAAAATTAACAAATTCACAAATAATGACTTTTTAAAACAGTCCTCGGCAACAACAACAAAAACTTGGAACGAAAGAAATGTGCAAGTGTACACAACCACAACAAGTAATAAAGTGACAAGTAAATGTCGAGTTATCGTATCCAAAGGAACTTTGAAAAGAATTATTTATCAATGCAATTTTAAAAACACTCTGGTGAAGAAAGATATTTTGATTTGGTGAGGTGATTAAAAACTAGGATTTAAATTAAGTAAAATAAATAAAAATAAAATAAAAGTTCCAACGCACGATTTCAAAAGATGATTTTAATCAAGATGACATAATTGTGTTAGATTAATTACATTTCTTAACTTAGAATTATTAAACTCATGTTCATGTTGTTACGAATAAATTCACGGCAACTCGGTAATTTGCTAACTTATGAACATACTTACCTACCAAAATCCATTTATCTCTTGACTATATCTCTATGTCAATTTAACTGATTAAACAAATTTTAATAAGAAAATGTGTTAATGCACATATATACTTATGAAATTAAAATAATCTCTTGTACATATCTCTATGCCAATTCAAACAATTAATTCAATCTCATAAGCAAATAAAAGATTATGTGAGGTAACAATGTATTTCTACCTTGAAACAGTTTAATCACAATAATCTTGCAAGTTATGCAAGGCTAATGTATCGTTAGATACCGTTGCTAATTTAACCCTCAGCTACCTTAGATGATTAAACACGCACTAATTAAGTATCGTCTCAATTAATTACAATTTCAATCCATTTAAATAATTAATTCATTAGTTACCTTACAATTGTAATGCAAGAATAACTTAGTCATGTTTTTACTTAATCAAACATCTTACTGAGGCCTATAACAACACAAACACAATTTTAACAAATTAAGTAGACGAAATGCAATCAACCTAACACGAATTAAATTTAAGCCATATTAATTAAATTAAACATATAAACATCACAAATATTCATATGCATGTTCATAACAACAACAATAAAATTAAAAGGATAAGGAACAAGAATCAAATCCAGTGTTTCTCCGAAGCTTGACTAGTTTGCTCCGCTCTTCCTTCTCCGCTTATCATTGTTGAACCGAGGCTTTTATGAATACTCGAATGCTGCTCCAAATGGTGGTTGAATGACTCTTTTTCAAGAGGTGAAATCGGCAAGGGAATAGGGGAAGAAAATGAAAAACAATGAAGAGAGAAAAGTGAGAGAGAAGTGCAGAATGAATGGTTTTGAGATGTCTTTGAAATGAGCAGACAAGGGGGTATTTATAGGTTGAGAAGACTGCTAAAAATAGCCACAATCAGTATCCAAAGACTCCCCCCATGGCCGGCCATACATGTGGCATGTTTGAAGATTTCAAACATGCTATTTTAAGGCAGGGGCAAATCTCGAAAGACATAAATAGTAGAGGGGTTTAAATGCAATTTGAAGGAGTTTTCAAGGGCCATTTTGAAAGCCAAATAATCATCCAAGAAAGCTGATTGGGTCAACATGTGGGACGATTTTGGCCTGCTCAGTGCTCGGTTGGATCGGTTTTCTCGGTTCAACTCAACTGGGCCTCTTTTCATAATTAATTAACAATAATTTATTTAACCCAAATTAAATTGGATTAAAATTAAAATTAATTATATTATGAATTAATACACATAATTTGAACCATCTTAGGCTGAAAAATTAATTCACCTTGATGCTTCAAAATTGCTTCTTGGTTTTGTGCTTCTAGTAGTGTCTGCTGAGCCGATTTTCGCCCTTTGTGCAAATCTATCGAAAATAATTAAAATTAATCAAAATTTGATATAAAATTAATTAAAATTCAACATGTTCATAATTTTAGTGTAATTTAATTATTTTATAATTATTACTTATTTTTCGACACGAATTTTACCAAAACTGCATGAATTTGAGTTAAAAAGAGCATAAAAAAGTGTGTATATTTTTTGTGTTTTCATTGGCACATAGGCATGTGGGGTTATTTCAAAGGGTGCATGGCCTGGCACACAAGCGTATGGCTTGGCCGTGTGGCCCAAGTCAGAGAGTTACACAGGTGCGGACACGAGCTGCGACATGACTGTGTGTCCCTATTTTGAATTCTCACACGGCCTACGACACAGGTGTATCTCTTGGCCATTTGACCCCTGTAGTTTGAATATTTTTAGCTTTTTTCAAAAAATTGCATATGTTTCTAATTTAGTTCCAAATTGTTTCCAATGTTGTTTTGGGCCTAAAGGGCTCGAATAAGGGACCGTATGTATGTTTTTGATTGATTTTGTTATGTTTTACCTTGTAATTTAATTTTGAATTAAATTGTTCATTGTATGACGTTATGCTTCGATAATACTCCATAGTCGTAATTTGGAAACGGATACGGGCGAGGGGTGTTACATAAAATATGTTACTTTTGACACTTATCAAATATCCCCACACTTGAGCATTTGTTTGTCCTCAAAGTTCTCAACTCACATTTGAATTAACTCTCCTTCACCCATCATTTTCACTAATTATGTCTTAGGATAATCTATAGATAATTATGCATTAGAAATTTAAACTAAAATAACAATAAAGAGTATAAGCAATCCAAGCAAAAAACCTAATGAATAAAACATAGGAGTTTCCCTTACTTTAATAATTACTTGAAATTCAAACTGGATACGGTTTAACATCCTCACTAGGATTTACCCAAAGCACTCAAAGTGTTTAAGGGTTGATTAATATGCACTCAATAATCAAACGAGGAATGTTATTACCATAAGCTTGCTTAAGAATCAAATCTTCACCACTACAAATATGAGATGACACAAAGATCAAGAAGTCTTTTCAAAGGTTGTAATGAGGCTTAGGTTAGGGGTATGTAAGTGTGTAAAAGGTGAATATAGTCGAGGGTTGAAATGATGCATTACCAAACCAAAAGAGTAAGACGCTAAATTGCAAAGAATTAACATTAATGAGAAATAAAGAATTGAACTGAGTTTTTATATAAGATATGATAGTGATGATTTAACCTCAAATAAGATAATGAGGCTTATAACATGAGTATTGATCTCTCAATTGAACAAGATATCCCAAGATTATTATTATTAATATATTTTTCACTTTTTCCTCAATTTTTTCTTTTTTTTCGCAAAGAAAAATTCAACAATAGGAATGATCGAACATAGTTAGGTAACTTACCAAAATCAAATCTCGATCGAAGGAAACCAATAAAAAGGTAATTCACAAAATTAATGGGGTTTAAGGGTTAAAATTGGGTCCCAAAGGTCTTTTAGGCTTGTAAATTTATGAGGCTTAGTGTCACATCTCAATATTCGGATTAGTAGAATTGGATAATAGATTGTAGACTAGAGAGAAAAATTGGGTTTAATATCATTGAAATTAAAATAGGAGAAAATGATTAATTAAATAATAATGGTAATAATATAATATTAAAATAATTATTGAGTCTAGAATTGGGCGGTGAAGATTTGGATTAGGTGGTCGATTAGTAAATAACTTAAAATAGATTTTAAAAATAAAATCGGGTTTGAAAATAATTGAGAAAATTGTGCTTTAATTAAACTAAATTCTAATTTGAAAATTTTGGGTAAACTAGGAGTTTTTAGTTTCACATTCAAAAAATTTGAAAAATTTGGCAATTTCCCCTTAATTTAAAAAAAAAACCGCTCATCTTCTTCCTCTTTAAAACCCTCCGTCCCTTTCCCCCCCATTTAGTTTCACATTCAAAATTTTTTCCAAATTCAAATAGGATATTTTCTCTCAAAATTAACTCATCCTTGGTGATTTCCTAGCTATCCAGACACCTCAACACCTTTCAATTTTAAAGAAAAATCATTAAATCCTTATCAAATTTGTCATTATTCTTCTTAAGTTCAACTTTGAATTAGATCAACATGTTGTTTTCTTCAAATTGAGGTAATGTATTGACTTATCATGATTAGATTAAGGTTTTTGTTTTCCTAATTCAGAATTAACCAAGTGTATTAAGTGTTTTTAAGATTTAAATATTTTTAATTAAATTTTGGTTCAACAGTGGTGAAATCTGAAATAATGAGTAAACCTACTATTTTTTATTTATTTATAATCTATTTTTAACTAAATAGAAAGTATTTGAACTTAATTTGATAGATCGGTATTCAATTTTAATGAATTTTGAATTTCTCCCTTTTGTGTGTTCATACAAGCTTGATTTTTCTAGAAACTTTAAATTCATGAGATTAGGTAGAATGAAATGTTTAAAAGTGAAATTAGATTATATTTAGGTATATTAGAATCAAAATTAAGGCTTAGAGATAAAGTTTGAGTGGTTAAACACCTATTTTGGCAAAACTAGTTAACTTTTCGGTATGAGAAAAGTGAGCTTAGAGTGATGATTTTGCTACTTTCCTTTTTTGAGTTTCAGGTAGTTAATATTGATTTTATATGGTATTTAATGTGTATGCAAAGTTTCGGATTCATCTGGAGGTTTCACGAGCAATGTGAAAGGGAAAGAAAAGTTTGTTTGACATTGTTGCGCAAGAGGTATTGATTAAGGTGAGAGGTTTGATATACTACATTTAAACTCCAGTACACAGGCTAAGGTAACATATTTGAATCGCCTGCTTAATTAATAAGTGAACCTTGATTTCTCTTGGTGCAAACCATTGCAATTTTGTTGAGTGTTGGGTATGCATGCTGTGCGATTTTAATGAGTCAAATGCAAGAATTTAAAATGTGTATGTAGTTATAAGAATAAAATAGGTAGGTCGTACTTGTAAACCATGTTGTTTACGTGATAAGTGTGTGATCTAATTATTTCGTTTGTGTGTGAGCTAAATATTAAAGGTGAGTTGAAGTATTAAAAGGTATGTGTATTTATATAATAGATACGTATAGAAGTTTTATTATTTATATATAATATATATGAGTGGGGTTTATAATATATATGCGTGTATGGGTGTTATATGTATAATATATCTACATGGGTCTGTTATATACATAGTACATATATATTTGTGGTTTCGTTTTATATAATAAATGTAAATGGGACTTTTAATGAATGCTAAAATTTGATGAGATAAAGGTCACTAAATAGGTATGTATATATATGTAATATATATTCGTATATGGTTTGTAATGTTTGCAAATGGATATACAAAATAATAGTATAATGTGGACTTCTATAATATGTGAATTTTATTAACAATGCACATTTATGCATGCATGAACTTGTAACAGCTCGATTTTGGGCTTGGTCGGAATAGTGGTTTCGGGACCACAAATCTGATGAGGAAAAATTTATTTTTATTATATTTTTATGGTCTACAATTTCATGGACTGATTTCATGAAAATTTCGTTCGAAAATTTTGACGTTTGGGCACTCAATTTAGTCAAAAGGACTAAATTGTAAAAATTGTAAAAGTTGAGTTCTACATGTTAGAGGTGTCCAATTGTTATGAAATTTTAAATTGGATGTCCTTAAATGGTAATTAGACCATTGGTTAATTTTTTGGACAAAATTGGATATGAAATAGGTGAAATAAAATATTTTTGAGTTAGGGGCATTTTGGTCATTTAGTAATTAAAATGAATTAAAAACAAAAAAAAGCCAAAATTTCTTGTCCATCTTCTTCCTTGGCCGAATTTTACATGAAGAAACCATGGCTAGGGTTTTCCAAGCTTCCAAGCTCGATTGTAAGTCCGTTCTTGCCCCTTTTTAATGATTTTTACGTTTTTGAAATCCTCGCAACAAGATCTACCTATTCCTACCATTTATTTGAGTTATGATGAAGGTATAGGGTTTGTCCAATGTTATAAATTTGTGTATTTTTATGTTTAATGGAGGAATATGAATTTTTTTATGTGTTAAACGACTTTTACTAGGTAAAAATGCCTAAAAGGACTAATTTGTAAAAATTATAAAATTTGTCATAAAAGTGTGATTTAGTGGAAATTGTGGGCAGCTATAGTTATGAAAATTATTCGGCTAGGCTTTTATGTTAAATAAATTGAATGAAAATCATTTTACGAGCCTAGGGGCAAAAATGTAAATATGATAAAGTTTAGGGGCAAAAATGTAATTTTTCCATAATATGATTTTTGGGTCAAAATGAATAATTTTACTAATAAATAAGCTAAATGTGATATTTTATATCAAGGAAAATGAGGTTTGGACCTAGAATGGGGAAAAAACGCGTATTTGACGTTTAGGTCCCTTTTTGCCATTTTAGTGTCGAGGTAAGTTCATGTGTAAATAATACAATGTTGTATCATATTTTAATGCTTAATTAATGTATGAATTTCTATTTTTAATTGTTACAATGAGTGTATGAATGATACTATGGTCAATGAGAATGACATTGTGAACGAGTTCGACAAAGATGAGACGTCGAGAAAATCCCGTTTGAACCTTAGGAATAGTTTAGGATACAAGTGACATGTCACTAGGAACTATGTGATCTGAACTCATTGAGTTGTGGTTTGAGCTCATGATATATGTGACATCTGAGATCATTGAGTTGTGGTCTGAGTTCATGATGTATGTGACACATGTTTTGGTGTCCGGGTACTGGTCTCGCTTATTCTACCGGTGGCGGGGTAGTCCAGCATGTGTTGCAGATACCTGATAGCCTATGTGAGTGAACCCATGAGTAGCTCGAAAGTGAGCAACATGTGATATGTGATATGAGGTGGCGTTGGCTACATACGAGGCACTTAGGTGTGAGATTTTAATGTATCCGATAGTATTCCGAGTGTTCAATGGGTAGTTCTAAAGGAAGTTCAATGAGTAACCTTGATAAATATGTCAAAGATGAGAAAGTAAGTTATTATGTGCAAGTGGGCACAGGTATGTACATCGAACTCATGAGAATGACATAAGATATGATAAACTTGTGGTAAGAACATGTGTATAGGTATATAAAGAATAAGTTTAAGAGGTTTGATAAAATGCAAGATTATGTTCACTATGTTAAATGAATGATTAATGTTTATTTAAGTTGCATTTTATTTGCATGTGAACTTACTAAGTTATGAAGCTTACCCCCTTTCTTTCCCACCTCTTATATGTTTATTCAATTAGCTCGGGTTGGAGATCGTCGGAGATTCTATCACACTATCAAGCTATCATTTGAGGTATAAGTGAATGTAAGTATGTTAAGTCTGTGGCATGTATAGGGACTTAGTCATTTTGTGTATGTGTCGATATGGCCAAATGTATTGGCTTGTAATGAATAAGGATTTGATTTGGTATGTAGCCATATAGATTGGCTTATATTGGCTAATGGGTTGCAAGTATATTAATTATTCATGCCTATGCCAATGTCATTGTGTGATGTGGTTTATAATGGTATGTAAATGAAAGTTAGTACAAGGGAATCATGAAAGAGTAAAATTAGTATTAAAATAGTTTTGGACAACAATAGTAGTACAATTTTGAAAAATCACCAAAAATTATGGAAATCAAATTAGTGGTTGAATAAAATATGAAATTAAAGCCTATTGAGTCTAGCTTTACATAGAAGAAATGGTGTAAGCAAAAGAATTTCATTTTATGAGATATTGGAATTTTCATGAGACAAGGTCAATTCGATTTCGGGTTCCCCTGTTCTAACTTTAGAAAATCATTAAAAATTGTATAAAAATACTTGAGGGTTTAAATTTACATGTTTAATTTCTAAATTAGTATAATTTCAATGGAAACAAACGGGAACATAATCCAAATCCCGTACTAAGAGATAATTAATCTTTAGTGAAGAAAGGTAACAGGGACAAATTTGAAGAATTAACTGTACTTATTGGCTAAACCATAAATTCTAAAAAATTTATGGTAGGAATATATTTGAGTCTAGTTTTGTAGAAATCAAGCGGATCTTAATTTAGAGTTCTATAGCTCAAGCTATAAATAATTTAGTGACTATGACTCAAGTGGACAATTTTGTTATGAACATTAAATAATTATTTTGATATGTTTAAGCCTTGATTATGGTTGTGTTGGTAGTTTAATTGTGCCATGTTAAGTGCCATTGAAAGTGTGTATGTGAGTGTGCAAATGAGGTGGAAATGGCTTGGTAAATAGCCATTTTCTTGGCCACATGGGTAGAGACACGGTCGTGTGTCTTAGCCGTGTGAAGGGCACGGCCTCGAGACACGGGCGTGTGACTTGGCCGTGTGACCCCAAATTGTGCATGAGGTCATAAACAGAGAGTTACACAGGCTGAGGACATGGGTGTGTGTGACCACATGGCCTACCCACACGGACGTGTCCCAAGCCACCCGAGCGTGTAACCCTTGTTTTGATGAAAAATTTTCTAAGTGTGGTAAAAGTTCCAGAAGTTTTCGGTTTAGTCCCCAACCACTCCCAACATATGTTTTGGGCCTCGTGGGCCTGTATAAGGGACGATATGCATGTGATTGGATGAATTTGATTTGGGCCAAATTTTATGGCCCGTTTTGTATGAATGTTTATGTTTAAGTTCGATAATGCCTCAAACCCTGTCCCGGTGTCGGATACGGGTAAGAGGTGTTTCACGAACCCGTAAGTGAATTATGAGTTTTATGATATTGCGAACTTTGATTAGTGGAAAATTATATTATTGTGAAATGCTAAGTGTGAGCTAATTATATTTGTGTATTGTGTTATATTGTGCACCATGTTAACTTGATGAATTATATTATTATGCTACAATGTGTTAATTTGGTGATCTACATTAATATGGTGAACTGTATTAATTTTCCAAATTGTGTATTGTGAGATTTTGAGTTGTATTGTATGTAAGCTAAGCTATTGCGTGCCCTATGCTAAATAAAATATGCGAACAATGATTTATGTGAGCTATGTCTTGAATGATATGTGAACTGTGTTATGTGTGCAATATATGTTGCATAAAAGTTATATTATTTGTGAACCATGCTCTATTGCGAATTGTGAATTGCAAACTATGTTATAATGTGTGAGCTCTACTTAATTGCGAGCCCTATTATATTGAATATTGTGAATATGTTAACTAGATATGTTGGCACTGTGACCTTATGGAACCATTAGATATAGTTAGCATGCCATAAGATTGTGAGTACTCACCCTCATTATTGCGATGGGCATTGTGTCCGGAGATAGCGTTGGAGAGATAAGGGAATGTTGAGCACGATTTGCATTCAACGGAGACAGGGCAGGGCTCTATGAGTCTAGAGTGTTGGAGAGTGTGAGTATTCATGCTAAACTTATATAGGAGATAGCGTAGGGCTCTTGTAACCCCCCCAACCTGGCCTAGACAATAGACCTAGGCCAAGGTAGGTCGATCATTTTCAAAACAATTTTCAATTTTAAAAATATTTCATACAAGCGATTATCCCAACTTTATGAATTTATGACTAGCATAAACTCTAGCAGGGAAAATAATTCAACAATCCTTATATAATAATTAATCATTTAATTCACTTAACAAATAAATAATTAACAATGATAAATAATATTAATAAATAACATTCAACCTAAGAGATGTAATTAAAAATAGTTATCCCATACCATAATTCTTTGTAAAATAAAATGATAATAATAAATAATAAATAATAATTCGTGGGGCGAGAACAAGCCGAGACCCTCCGCATGTCGAGTCCACATCTTATTTTGTGTGATTATCTGAAAAGATGGAAAATAAGGGGAGTGAGCTATGGAAGCTCAGTGTGAGTCCCTTTATAATAAACCAATTCCATATTTGAATCTGTAAAGTAATAGCAAACAATTTCACATGTTAATCAATTTAGTACAATGACAAACAATTTCACATATCAATTTATTTAACATAATAACAAACAATCTCGCATATCAATCAATTCAATACAATTAAATGAGTTTGCTACTTTGTACAAGCAACCATTAACGATCAGTCATAATCAGTCAGACGGATTCAATTATCAAATCAATGCACTTTACACAATTAACATATAACAATTCAATCGATTTGTTATGCACATTTCATGAGTTTGCACAATATGTCATGCAACTATCAATTCGTTTGTCAGTCAATAGTCCTACCCCCAACCGCTACACACCATAATAGGTGTTCCCTAGAATTCCCTCCTCTAATCAGGCCAGGTTGTGGACTTAATGCCACCAATAATTTGCATTTTTCACTGTTAGTGACTATGGAAGCATGATAAAAGCTGTCTGAGGGTTGTGCTTACATGGTAAAACATACGTAGTTGGAATTTACTTTTGTTGTGGATGCACAACGCATGATTAAATGCAGTTATACTGTGACAAACTTTCTTCGATCGTAACGTCCCATCCCATGCATATGCCATGCAATCATTCTTAATGCAATTATTCAACATCAATGTCAAAATTCTATCTTCGTTACAAGAATAGGAAATTCATAAATCGATCATTAAAAGCATACGAGACATTTATTCAACATGTATAGCAATAATGAATACTTATAATCATTCACGAAGTAAAGAAAACAATCATGAGCAATTACATCGTATTAGCAACCACAAAATCATTCACAGACTTATACCATTCATTATAGGTAATTAAATCATAAATTAATGTATTCATATAGTCAATCATTCTAATCCTAGTCAAGGACCCAAGTGCATAATTTAGTTCTCTAGATGCCACAAAGAAAACCTAATTAGGGACTGAATTACATAAAATAGTAATAGTTGAAACTAAAGCTGTAATTTTTGAGTTCATGCAAATATTCATAGATACAAATAAATACCACATTAATTTAGTAATTCATGGATTCTAGCATGACATATATCATTAGGGACCTAATTGCATAATTTAAGTTACTAAAATATATTTGGAACCTATTTAGGGACTAAATTGATCAAAACAGAAAATTTTAGGCAAAACTGTAAAATCTAGAAAACTGGGGTAAATTTGTCAAAATTTGAAAAATAGTGGCAAAACTGTAAAATATGAAAAACCTGTAATGACCCGTAGGTCAGGGGTGTCGGGAACCATACTTCCAGAACCCCCACCTTTGTGAATTGGGTTTAAAAATATTTATTTATAATATTTTTAGAGTTACCTTAAAAGTGAATTAAATAATAGTTAGACTATTTTAATTACTAGTGTTTAAAATTAAGTACAAGGATTAAATTAAATAGGTGATAAATTTTGTATTGATATTAAATTGCAAAGTGGGATTAGATTAATGACTTATTCAAATAATAGGCCATTAATTATATAGACTTTTGATAGTGGAAGTTTATGATGATTTTATGTATATATTAAATATATAAATATATTATGTACATGAAGACAATTAGTAAATTGGTTAGAATAAATAAAATATAAAATGAAAATAAATTTTTTAATAAGGAAACAAATAGATTAACGGGGAAAAAGAAGAAAAAAATTAAAAGCTTCATTTCCTCTTTGCATGCCAAAAAGGGGAGAAGAACATTCGGCCATTTTGTTTATTATCTTAGAGCTCAATTTGGTTAAAATTGTTGATGTTAAAACAAGTTAGAATGGTAGAAAAATCTAACTTCTTAATGTTATTAGGGTAGATTTTTGAAGTTGAAATAGAAGTGAAACCAATTCACAAATTTGTGCATTGAGATTTTTAATTGTGGCAAACTTTGAAATTGCGAGGGTAAAATCTTTAATTTTGTGAAGTATAGGGATTGTTTTTGATGGATTGTTCTTATCTTGGAAATTGGGTTGAATTACTATGTCCATTAAGCAAGTAAAATATTTTGTGCTATGAGTTTTGTTAGTATTAACTTTCAAGGAGTTAAATGTTATAAATTAAACTAGCATGGTGTTAAATTATAAAATTAAAAAATTTAGAGATTGTTAATAAATTATTTTTATATTTGGCTAGTTATGGAAATTAGAAAAAAAATGTGATCAACTTTAATATTGATGTTAATGATTGAGTTGAGAAAACGTCAATTGTTGTTTGGTAAAAGTATGAATAATGATTACGGTTAATTGATTTTATTAAATACAAGTATGGTATTCAAATTAAGTAATTAAATTAAATTGTTAAACTTAGATCAAGAGAAGAATAGATCAGGTATCAACCTTCGCAAGGAAAAGATCATGGAGTAGACATCTTGATTGAAGAATCCATCGTATTTTGATAAGTTCATATTACCTGAACTCGAACTTTACAAATTGATTTAATTAATCTAGTTACTACTTGATGTTATTATATCTCTATTATAATTACTAATTCAAGTGAATGGAAGTATATGGATTTATATAAAAAATGTGATATTGACTGATAAAAAGTAATATTATGGAATTTCGATTGAGTAACTATTGTCGGTTATCTGACTAGAGCTGGGCGCAATAATTTGTCGATTCGTTCAACTAGTGTTGGGCAGAACTATCATCGATTATCCGGCTAGCGCTGGGCGCAATAATTTGTCAATTCATTCGACTAGTGCTGGGCACACCATTGATTTCATTCAGTTAAATGATGTAACGCCCCAAAAATCCCGAACTTTCTTTTTTTCAGTTTTGATAAAAAGTGTGCTTAGTATTCCTAGTCAAGTGTTATTTATGTGATAATAGGCCTTGGTTAAGTTTTGAGTTCGAACTTTGGGGTGAAAGAAATTATAGTTTAATAATTAAAAGAACCTTGATGGTAAGGAGGTTGGTTTTTAAATTAATGAAGGAGGAATATGACATAAGGCGCCTTGTGTTGGAGTGGCAAGTAGCGTCACATGTGGGGCTTAGAGGTGGCGTCACATGCATGGCAAGAAGGTTTGGGGTTCGAATCCCTCCTTGCTCAAAAGACGGATTTATTTTTGCTCAGTGAATGGCCAGTGGTGGCGTTGGATGTGAACTCTGAAGGAAGTGATCAGAGGAGAAATTTAAGGAAGGGATTAAGGAGTTATCAAGGAGAAAAGTTAGGAGATGAGGCGTGTAGAGAAGTGGAGCCGAATTGGGAATTTGGGGATAGGAAATTCAGCTATAGTTTATATATAGGAGCATATTGTGGGGATTCTAGGCTAATGCCGAATTATTCCTCTCTATGTTACTGAAAACACTTTTCTCTCCAAAGATCTAAAAGCTGAAATCCCTTGTTCTTCCTCTTTTATTTTGTGTCGATTTTCCATTCTTTCTCTACTCAAATCCTCTTTTGATTCACCTTTGGGTTTTAAATGATTCCTTCTTCTCTTCTTCTTATTTGTGCTGAATAATCCCTTTCACCATACAAATCTCAAAAGCCGAATATCCTTTTTGCTGAAGACCCTCTATGTCGCCACTACTCCTCTACTTCGATCGATTCTTGTGTAAATGCTTGCTCTTTCAGTTGGTTTTCCTTGTACCAATTTCTTATCTCCGTCACCCTTTCTAATCGGTTTTGGTAGGGGATTAGTATCGAATCTCAGAGTTCAGATCTCTGTCGAATCACTCCTTAGGTGTTTTGGGGTTTTAGGTAAGTATTCCTTTTTTATTGGTTAAGATTGGCCGAATGGTCTTGGATGATTTAAGAGTGACTTAAGATTATTGCAAGTCACTTGTGTTTGGGTTTTAATTATTAAGATGGGTGCAGATTTAAGGAATAATCGTGATTAATAGTCGAGGAAGGGCTGTTAAGGCTTGTCGTTCAAGGTAAGGCAAATGTGAGATTTTCGGTTTGTAGTGATCGTATTTTATAAGTGTGTGATTAACCGTTGAGTGAGATCATTTGTAGGTTTGTGGCTAAGAAGATCGCAGCACGTCTTAGAACCAGGTGTGTACATACACACACAGTAGATCGGCAAATCCCAAAATGCCGAAAAGACGAAATGCCGAAAAGCTGGAAGTTTGGCTACAATAGTCTTGTGAGTGCGTGAACACTCATAAGGGGAAATCGATACGTTATCAGAGGCCCCATGAGCGATCTCATGGTCTTGGGTCGTGTTCTGGCCAACCGAGCCAGGATAGGCTAAATGGGCCGATAGGCTGTAGGGCCCATAATAGATAAAATTGGCAATTTGATACTAAGTGATGAAAAAATCATATGATTGCATGACTATGAATGTGATTGGGCCTGATGGTCCATATGAATGTGATTGGGCCTGATGGGCCATATGAATGTGATTGGGGCCGATGGGCCATATGAATGAGATTGGGCCTAGTGGGCCATATGCAGGTATGTAGACTTGTTTGGGCTTTGTAAAGGGTTTTGGGCCTAGTATCTGATAACTGATTATACAGACATAAAAATTAAATAATTAATTAATTGTGACCGTGGACAAGTCATAAGGTTAAGGTGTGGTAATGGGTATATGCATGTCTAGGATTGGATCTAGGGAGAGCTTGGTACTTAAGCGGTCTTAATGACCCACCTCCTCTTCTCTGGAATCCTACCTGGTGCATAGTATATGTTCACCTTAGCTAACGAGGACTTGTTAACGGGCCAAGGTAAGTAATAAACCCATAATAAAAATAAATTACCGAAATGCCCTTTAAGGGAAAAATGACTAAAATACCCCATGTGTTAAATGTAAGATTTATGGATGTTACATGTATTTCTACTGCATACATATGATATTCTGTTTAGGTTGTATATGGGTTGGAAATTATGGAACAGAGGAAGTATGTGAGGATCGCATGGTTGCTTGACGACCGTGGATCTATCGATGGCTTTTTAAGCCTAATATATGATTAGCAGCTTTGCTGCAATGAAGGTAGTACCGCAACCGGGCTACCATTGATGTGTATCGGATGGGTGGGTCGATATTTATATCCCCACATGATGTGTACTAGGGGACAGAGTCGGTGTATAGTGGTTGGATTATTTGGGTGGGTTGCACAGCATTGTATGTATGATATTATAGTGATTGATGATTGTTTATTACTCTTTGAGGGTTGTACACACTGAGTTTTTGAAAACTCACCCCCTCATTTATTTTTCTCAGGTGATCCTCAGTAGGTGGTTCGACAGTTGGAGGGACTCCAAGGTGGCCAACTAGCAAGACGACTTGGACTTGTTTTCTTAAGCTTATAATTTCTAGTATTTTAAGTTATTTCAGTTCAAATTGTAATAAGGCCTATTCGATGGATATCTTTTTCAAACTAGGATTATTATTTTTATGCTTTATACTTGCTAGAAGTAGAATATGGTTTTTCCTAAACCATAAATGTTTATAAATACTACGCCAAGAACTGAATTTTAAATAACAAGTTTTCATAGATCATCTATTTTAAATAAAGCTTCCATGGCTCGAAAGTTACATAATTTTCTCTTTTGAAGGGTTTTCAATGAAAATAAGGTTTTCCATAAAACACTTCAATGTGACACACAGATTCGCCATAACATCCCAAATTTGGGTTTGGGGTGTTACATTTAGTGGTATTAAAGCCAAAGTTACAAAACTCGGGCTGTGAAGTGGGCTTTATTATTTGGGTTTGTTTTAAAAAAAAAGAAAAAAATCTTGCTGTGCGGCAAACCGAGTCTCTGATGTCGAACCAAGTAAGTTCTTTTATTATCAATCTTGTTTAATTTGATATACTGTAGATAGTTAGTGGGGTACTTTAGATGATTATACTAAGGCTTTTAGTTGGAGTGAAACTGAAGCCCGTAGGACCTTGAGACTGTAGAGGATTTACGAAAACAACCTTCTTTTTAATACTTTCATAAAACATCGGCTTAATTAATTGAAACTAACTAAAACTTCATAAAAATTCTAATCCAGATAATACGTGAATCAACGATGAGTGCTAGAAGAGCTGTAAAAGGCTGTGGCCAAAGCCGCGGAAGTGTTAGGGCAGAATCATCAACATTAGGCCATATGCCCAATGTTGGAGTAGAAGAGGCTCCGGCTCACCCGTGGCTAAGACTGAACCTTTGGGTGATATGTTTGAAATTACTACGAATGAGATTACTGTGATAAGTCCGTTAGGCCAGTCAATGGGAGTGAACAAGTGGTTTAGGGAGGTACCCTTAGTAGTCCAAGGGGTTATCTTTTTAGCGGATTTGATGGAACTGCTGTTTAGCGAGTTTGATTTAATCTTGGGTATGGATTGGCTGGTGAAACACCGAGCAACCTTGGATTGTTCTGCAAAGCGAATGGTGTTAAGAACGATGGAGGATAAGGAGGTTGTGGTGATTGGTAAATGCCGAAATTATCTGTCGAATATGATTTCGGCATTAAGGGCTGAGAAGTTGGTACGAAAGGGATTCGAAGCCCATTTGGCTTATATTAGCGATACGGAGGCTAAGAGCCCACTGTTAAGGAGTTGAGAACAGTTAAGGAATTTCCTAATGTTTTTCGCAAGGAGCTGTCAGGGTTGCCGCCCAATAGAGAAGTAGAATTTGGAATTGAATTGTTACCTGGTACGACTTCGGTGTCCATCGCCCCTTATCGGATGGCACCAAAGGAGTTGGTAGAACTTAAGGCACAGATTCAAGAATTGTTGGATCGAGGTTTCATCCAACCAAGTGTGTCTCCGTGGGGAGCACCGGTGTTATTCGTGAAGAAGAAAGATAGGACGTTGCAAATGTGCATTGACTACCGACAGTTGAAGAAGTTAACTATTAAAAACAAGTACCCTTTGCCGAGAATCGATGATCTTTTTGATCAGTTTAAGGGAGCTTCCGTTTTCTCAAAGATTGATCTGCGTTCGGGGTATCACCAATTGAGGGTTAAGGAGGCAGATGTTTATAAGACAGCTTTCAGAACTCGAAATGGGCACTACGAGTTCTTGGTGATGCCATTTGGGTTGATGAACGCACCTGCCGCTTTCATGGATCTCATGAATCGGGTCTTCCAACCCTACCTGGATCGGTTCATGGTGGTTTTTATAGATGACATCTTATTGTACTCAAGAAATAAGGATGAGCATGATGTACACTTAAGGATTGTGTTGTAGGTTTTGAGGGAGAAGTAATTGTATGCCAAATTCAGTAAGTGCGAATTTTGGCTAAGGGAGGTTACTTTTCTAGGACATGTGGTGTAAGCTGAGGGGATTAAGGTGGATCCCCGAAAAATTGAAGCAGTGTTAAACTGGAAAACACCTAAGTCAGTGTCAGAAATTTGAAGTTTTCTAGGCTTGGCAGGGTACTCTAGGGGATTTGTTGAGGGCTTTTCATTAATTACTGCACCTTTAACTAAGTTGTTGAGGAAGGGGGTACCGTTTGAGTGGACGAACAAGCAGTAAGAAAGTTTTGGAAAGCTTAAGAAGGTTTTAACTGAGGCCCCTGTGTTGATTCAGCCAGAGCCTGGTAAGGAGTTTACGGGTTATAGTGACGCATCGCATGTGGGCTTGCGCTGTGTATTGATGCAGGAAGGAAAGGTGGTTGCGTATGCGTCACGTCAACTTAAGACTCACAAGGTGAATTACGCAACCCATGACTTGGAGCTAGCTGCAGTGGTTTTCGAGCTGAAAATATGGAGGCATTATTTATACGGAGAGAAGTGCAAATTTTATTCGGACCATAAGAGTTGGAAGTACCTTCTTACCCAAAAAGAGCTAAATCTTAGGTAGCGTAGGTGGGTGGAATTATTGAAGGATTATGATTGTATGATTGAATACCACCCTGGAAAAGCAAATGTGGTAGCCGACACGTTGAGTCATAGGGTTAAGTCGCACTTGAAGGCTATGCTCGCCCGTTTAAGCTTGTTGGATGATGGTAGCTTGTTAGCTGAGCTTCAACTAAAGTCGGTGTGGGTCGAGCAGATAAAGAGTAAGCAGTTAGTGGATAAGACTTTGGGTGCTCGTTTTAGACAAGTAGAAAATAGGGAGACATCAGACTTTGGGATAAATAGTGAAGGAGTGTTGTGTTTCCGTGGAAGAATGTGTATACCAAAGGACGATGATCTAAGGCAGTCTATTCTACGGGAAGCACATAGCAGTCTCTATGCTATGCATCCTGGCGGAAACAAGATGTATCGAAATTTGAGTGAGCTTTATTGATGGCCTGGACTTAAGCTTGAGGTAATGGAGTTCGTAAGTAAATGCTTGATTTGTCAAAAGGTGAAGACAGAACATCAGTTGCCTTCAGGATTGCTTCAGCCAGTAAAGATTCCACTTTGGAAGTGGAAAAGGATTACTATGGACTTTGTTTGTGGGCTACCCTTGACGCTTACTAAGAAGGACTCGATATGGGTTATAGTGGATTGGTTAACCAAGTCTGCCCATTTTGTACCAGTTCGCACCAATTACTCGTTGCAAAAGCTAGCTAGGTTGTATGTGGTGGAGATTGTAAGATTACATGGAGTGCCAATCTCCGTAATATCTGATAGGGACCCATGTTTCACTTCGCGATTTAGCAAGAAGCTGCACAAGGCATTGGGTACTAGGTTGAACTTTAGTACGGTATTCCACCCTTAAACTGATGGACAGTCAGAAAGGGTGATCCAAGTTTTGGAAGATATGTTGAGGGGAAGTGTAATTGAGTTTCGAGGTAGCTGGGAAGACTATTTGTTGTTAGTCGAATTCGCATACAATAATAGTTATTAAGCAAGTATTGGGATGGCTCCGTATAAATCATTGTATGGGCGAAGGTTTCAAACTCCAACATGTTGGATGGAATTGGGTGAATGGAGAGTTTTGGGCCCTGAGTTAGTAGCAGATACTGAGGGTAAGGTAAAATTGATTCAGGATCGGTTGAAGGAGGCCTCGGATAGGCAGAAGTCGTATGCTGACCTAAAGCATCGAGAGATCGAGTATGCAATGGGGGTAAGATCTCTCCATGGAAGAAGGTATTAAGGTTTGGACAGAAGGGGAAGCTAATTCCAAGGTTCATTGGGCCATATCGGGTTGTGAGGCGGATTGGGCCTGTCGCTTATCTGCTGGAATTACCTTCTGAACTAAGCCAAATCCACGACAGGTTTCATGTTTCCATGCTAAGATAATATCGCTCAGATCTTTCACATGTCGTGTCGGTTGAGGAGATCGAGGTTAGGCCAGACCTAACTTTCGAGGAAGAGCACATACAAATAACTGGTCGTGATGTTAAGGTGCTGACAAGAAAGTCTGCCCCATTAGTCAAAGTGCTTTGGCGTAATCACAAGGCTGAGGAGGCTACTTAGGAACCTAAGGAAATGATGCGACATCAATATCCGCAACTATTTGAATCAGGCAAAATTTCGAGGACAAAATTTCTTTTAGGGGGTAGAGTTGTAACGCCCTAAAAATCCCAAACTTTTTTTTTCGGTTTTGATAAAAAGTGTGCTTAGTATTCCTAGTCAAGTGTTATTTATGTGATAATAGGCCTTGGTTAAGTTTTGAGTTCAAACTTTGGGGTGAAGAAAATTATAGTTTAATAATTAAAAGAACCTTGATGGCAAGGAGGTTGGTTTTTAAATTAATGAAGGAGGAATTGGACACAAGGAGCCTTGTGTTGGAGTGGCAAGTAGCGTCACATGTGGGGCTTAGAGGTGGCATCACATGCATGGCAAGGAGGTTTGGGGTTCAAATCCCTCCTTGCTCAAAAGAAGGATTTATTTTTGCTCAGTGAATGGCTAGTGGTGGCGTTGGATGTGAACTCTAAAGGGAGTGATTAGAGGAGAAATTTAAGGAAGGGATTAAGGAGTTATCAGGGAGAAAAGTTAGGAGATGAGGGGTGTAGAGAAGTGGAGCCAAATTGGGAATTTAGGGATAGGAAATTCGACTATAGTCTATATATAGGTGCCGATTGTGGGGATTCTAGGCTAATGCCCAATTATTCCTCTCTATGTTACTGAAAACACTTTTCTCTCCAAAAATATAAAAGTCGAAATCACTTGTTCTTCCTCTTTTATTTTGTGTCGATTATCTATTTTTTCTCTACTCAAATCCTCTTTTGATTCACCTTTGGGTTTTAAACGATTCCTTCTTCTCTTCTTCTTATTTGTGACGAATAATCCCTTTCACCATACAAATCTCAAAAGCTGAATATCCCTTTTGTTGAAGACCCTTTGTGTCGCCACTACTCCCTCTACTTCGGTCGATTCTTGTGTAGTGCTTGCTCTTTAAGTCGATTTTCCTAGTACCAATTTCTTATCTCCCTCACCCTTCTAATCAGTTTTGGTAGGGGATTAGTATCAAATCACAGAGTTCAGATCTCTGCCAAATCGCTCCTTAGGCGTTTTGGGGTTTTGGGTAAGTATTCCTATTTTATTGGTTAAGATTGGCCGAATGGTCTTGGATGATTTAAGAGCGACTTAATATGATTACAAGTCACTTGTGTTTGGGTTTTAATGATTAAGATGGGTGTAGATTTAAAGAATACTCGTGATTAGTAGTTGGGGAAGGGCTATTAAGACTTGTCGTTCAAGGTAAGGCAAAGGTGAGATTTTCAATTTGTAGTGATTGTATTTTATAAATGTGTGATTAATCGTTGAGTAACATTGTTCGTAGGTTCGTGACTAAGAAGATCGCAATACGTCTTAGAACTAGGTGTGTACATACACTGCACACACACAGTAGATCAACAAATCCCGAAATGCCGAAAAGCCAAAAAGCCAGAAGTTTGGCTACAATAGTCTTGCGAGTATGCGAACACTCGTAAGGGGGACACCGATACATTTTCAAAGGCCCCATGAGCGATCTCATGGTCTTGGTCCGTGTTCTGGCCAACCGGGCCAGGATGGGCTAAATTGGCCCATGGGCTGTAGGGACCATAATAGGCAAAATTGGCAATTTGATGCTAAGTAATGAAAAAATCATATGATTTCATGACTATGAATGTGATTGGGCCTGATGGGCCATATGAATGTGATTGGGGCCGATTGGCCATATGAATGACATTGGGCCTAGTGGGCCATATGTAGGTATGTAGACTTGTTTGGGCTTTGTAAGGGGTTTTGGGCCAAGTATCTAATAACTGCTTATACAGACATAAAAATTAAATAATTAATTAATTGTGTCCGTGGACAAGTCATAAGGTTAAGGTGTGGTAATCGGTATATGCATGTCTAGGATTGGATATAGGGAGAACTTGGTACTTAAGCGGTCTTAATGACCCACCTCCTCTTATCTGGAATCCTACCTGGTGCATAGTATCTGTTCAGTTTAGCTAACTAGGACTTGTTAACAGGCCAAAGTAAGTAATAAACCCATAATAAAGAGAAATTACTAAAATGCCCCCAAGGGCGAAATGACTAAAATACCCCTATGTGTTGAATGTAAGATTTATGGATGTTACTTGTATTACGGTTGCATACATATGACATTCTATTTAGGTTGCATATGGGTTAGGAATTATGGAACAGAGGAAGTATATGAGGATCACATGGTTCCTTGACGACCGTGGATCCACCGATGGCTTTTTAAGCCCAATATATGATTAGCAGCTTTGCTACAATGAAGGTAGTACTGGAACCGGGCTACCATTGATGTGTATCAGATGGGTTAGTCGATATTTATATCCCAATATGATGTGTACCAGGGGACGGAGTCAGTGTATAGTGGTTGGATTATTAGGGTGGGTTGCACTGCATTGCATGTATGATATTATGGTGATTGATGACTGCTTATTACTCTTTGAGGGTTGTACACACTGAGTTTTCGAAAACTCACCCCCTCTTTTATTTTTTCTCAGGTGATCCTCAGTAGATGGTTCGACGATTGGAAGGACTCCAAGGTGGCCAACTAGCAAGATGACTTGGACTTGTTTTCTTAAGCTTATAATTTCTAGTATTTTAAGTTATTTTAGTTCGAATTGTAATAAGGCCTATTCGATGGATACCATTTTCAAACTAGGATTATTATTATTTTTATGCTTTATACTTGCTAGAAGTAGAACATGGTTTTTCCTAAACCATAAATGTTTATAAAACTACGTTTCCGCAACTAAATTTTTAAATGACAAGTTTTCATAGATCATCTATTTTAAATAAAGCTTCTGCAACTAAAAGTTACATAATTTTCTCTTTTGAAGGGTTTTCAATGAAAACAAGGTTTTCGATAAAGACTTCAATGTGACACACCAGATTCGTCCATAATATTCGGGCCGGGTTTGGGGTGTTACAAGCAATAGTAGTTACCTGGCGCAAAATCTTAATCACGATCTAACCTTTAGGCACTAGGTGCCATTTTTTGGAAAATATAATTTGATAAGGTATAAAAGTTTATGAGATGTTTTTTATATTGTGAAAAGTAGATTTTGGTTAATAGTTGAAAGTGGGTTACATTGAGATCATGAGTTGCTTGCTGCTTGAATTTTTAATTGGTTGCAGGTTAGGTATTACTGTTGTTCTACATCTCAACATCCATGACAAATCCCGTACTCAATGTTGGTGATGTATTTCTTTTGAGTCTTGGCATGTACTTAGGATGTCAATATTATGATAATGTCCTTTTGTTTAGTAAGTCCTAGGGAATATAGTTCTATAAGTTAAAAATGATTGTAAATATATGTTTGGAGCTATTATATGAATGCTTTGAATTAATGTTTACTTAAATGCTTTGGGTCATTTTTGTATTAAAACTATAATGCTTGATTAGTAGATTAAGGAAGCTTATTCAATTGAACCTCTTTGGTTGAAATTTTTTGTTGAGAATGATTAGTATAGGATATGCATTACCATATTCAATTATTGAATGATTGAACTTTATTTGAGGTACTTATGAATGGTATATTTGTTGTTGCTGAATGGTTTAAATGCGGTGTCAATGAAGGCACATTGGTTAGGCACTTAAGATGTTTTTTTTTTTTTTATGTTTTTAGCATTTTTTATGGTGTTTGGATGTTGCTTAAAGTCCCTTTTAAAGTGTGCTTAGATAGGTTGAATGGTTATGCTTGTAATGGTTTTGAAAGGGCTTTTTTATAGGTGAATTTTAGCCTACACGAGCGTGTGTCTCAGCCATGTGTCACACATGGCTAGGCAACATGACCGTGTGTTCCCTGTTGGTTCCTTTGCATAAAGGGTAGTGAGTACATGGCCTAGCACAAGGGCGTGTGGGGCAAGTACGAAAGTTACACGGCTTGGCACACGGCCGTGTGACCCTACTTTGAGAGTTACACTGGTGAGGGCACGGGCTGGGACACTACTGTGTGTCCCTAGTTCGAAGGTTACACGGCCTAAGACACGAGCGTGTGTCTTGGCCATTTAAGGTACATGGCCATGTGACCTCTGTAGGCAAAATTCGTAACTTTTTCCTAAACTTTCTAAATGATTCCATGCTGGTCTCAAATTGTTTCTAAGATATTTTTAAGGTGTTGAAGGCTCGATTTAGGGAAGATATAGATGTAAATTATTAGGTTACAATATGTTTATGATTATGAATGAAATTTGTGTTTAAATGTTTCGATTATACGGTAATGCTCTGTAACCCTAATCCTACAATAGATATAGGTTAGGGGTGTTACATGTTGTGGTATCAAAGCTACAAGTTCTGCCGATTCTCAGACTAAATCGAGCTCAAAATTGAGTCTAAGGGTACATGCCAAAGTTAAATTGAATTTGATTCAAGATTTGATGCTAATTTATACTATTCTTATTTATAGATAAAGATGTCACATATTGGTGATGAATCTATAAGGGAATTTGATGAATTTGAATAGGTAACACCGAGTGTTCATGCTGATGGTATTCAGCAACCAAATGCTAATAATGGCCCAATTGAAGGGCATTTGAAACTGATGTGTTATGAATCATAGCAAAAGCTCTTCAGAGGGTGGTGGGAGCTACTTCTTTAGCAATACTGCACATATAGTTAAACAAGCTCCTATTAAGGAATTGATGAGATATGGTGCTACAGAATTTTAGGGATAAAATGAGTTGACCTATTGATGGCTGAGTTATGGTTGGAATCAATGGCTAGGGTTCTTCAACAACTTGAATGTAATTTGCAAGAAAGTGTCATTTTCGCTATTTCGTTGTTGCAGTGGTGAAGCCTACACATGGTAGCAAATCATCACACGACACGTTCCTACAGAAACCATAGGTTAGAAATTCTTTCAAGTAGAATTTCAAAAGAAATATGTTGAGTTATATCTCAAGGAAAGAAAACATGAATTTCTTTTACTGAAACAAAGAGATTTATCTGTGGTGGATTATGAACAAGAATATATGTGACTCAACAAGTACACTATGGAACTTGTTCCTACTGAAGAATCAAGCTGTAAGAAATACTTATATGGAATGCGTGATGAGATTAGAACTCAATTAGTGGTATTGAAGATTAAAGAGTTCACAGATTTATCTGAATGAGGAAAAATTGTGGAACAATCTCTTGGATTGAGAAAGAAAGTTGAACCCTCTCATGTCACGGGAAAGCGGTTTGGGAGTCCCAATTCAAATTCAATACAAAAGAAAAGTAAAGGGTCTCGAGATTTTGGGAAAACAGTTGCAAAATTGACGACACAAATAGAATACAAGATCGTCAACTAACAGTTTCTGTTGGGAGTGTAAAGGGCTGAATAAAAGTTCTAAAGTGCTAACCTGTGAGCATTGTAGTAAGAAACATTGAGGAAAATGTTGGAAGTTGAAAAAGGGTTACTTTTAATACGGATCCCTAGAATATTTTTCTTGTGAATGTCCAAAGAATAAATGTGATGCACCAGATGATTCACAGAAAGCTATCTCTGCTATTTGGGGTTGAGGAACAAGTAGAGGTGGATCGAATTCGAGGGGTGGATCCAGAAAAAAGAATGAATTAGTTATGAACCAGCCTGAGACTAGAGTGCCGACTTGTGCTTATGTGGTGCGTACACGTGATGAGGGAGATGCTACTAATTTTGTAACAGGTATTTTCCTATTATTCTCTCAACCTGTATATACCTTAATTGACCTGGTTCTTCTCACTCGTTTGTTAATTCTGATCTAATCGAATCTGTAAAAATGAGATATGAGACGTCTAAAGTCGCTATGTCTGTATCTAGTCCATTGTTTCAGACTATATCAAGTTGTAAAAGTTGTCCACTGAAAATTCAAAATTTGACATTTCTAGTGGATTTACTAATGATGCCTCTTGGTGATTTTGGTGTAATTTTGGGTATGGATTGGTTAACTGAGCACGAGGTAGTTCTCGATTGTCAAAAGAAAAGTTTTCAGTCCAAAATTCTAATAATGAGACGATCAAAGTTAGTGGTATTAAAGCGGGCGGTTTAACTCAGATTGTTTCATTGATTCAAGCCGATAAGTTATTGTGGCAAGGTTGTGAAGCTTTTCTAGCTTACATTGTCAACTCGAAGCTCGTGGATAGTGAAATCGGTGATATCAAGATTGTTTTCTCAAAGAGTTGCCAAGATTACCAAGCGATCGAGAGGTTGAGCTTGCAATCGAAGTATTTTTGGGTACAGCTCTAGTATCAATACCCCCTCATCGGATGGCACCAACTAAATTAAAGGAATTGATGATGCAACTGTAAGATCTACTGGACTGCGGCTTTATACGTCCTAGTATATCGTACTAGAGAGTTCCAGTTCTGTTCGTTAAAAAGAAAGACGGCTCGATGCGACTTTGTATTGACTATCGACAATTGAATAAGTTGACAATTAAGAATCGATAGCCTCTACCTCGTATCTATGACTTATTTGATCAATTGAAAGGAGCTTTAGTATTTTCTATGATTGATTTAAGATTAGGTTACTATCAGTTGAAAGTGAAAGATAGTGACGTATCAAAAAATACCTTTCGTACACGTTATGGCCATTAGAAATTTTTAGTGATACCCTTCGGATTGACAAATGCTGCTGTGACATTCATAGATCTCATGAATCGCATCTTTCAGCCCTATCTAGATCAATTTGTAGTAGTATTTATTGATGATATTTTGATCTATTCAAAATCGAAAGCCGACCACGAACAACATTTGCACATTGTTTTACAAATTTTGCAAGAAAAACAACTGTACGGGGAGCTCAGTAAATGCGAATTTTGGCAATCAAAAGTAGTATTTTGGGGCATGTAATTTCTTCAGAGGGGATCCGTGTTGATCAGAAAAAGATTGAAGCCATAATTTAGTGGAAAACACCAAGGAATATGTAAGAAATTCATACTTTTCTAGGTTTAGCTGGTTACTACCGAAGATTTGTTAGCGGATTTTCAAAGATAGTTATGCCGATGACAAAATTATTACAAAAGAACGTACAGTTTGTTTGGAATGATCAATGCCAAGAAAGTTTTGAGAGACAAACAGATGTTGATTGAAACACCAGCTTTGACTTTACCGAAATCGGGAAAAGATTTTATGGTTTATAGTGACGCCTCGTTGAGTGGCTTAGGCTATGTTTTACTGTAAAAAGGTAAGGTAATTGCGTATGCTTCACGACATTTGAAAATGCATTAACGTAATTACCCAACTCACGACTTAGAGCTAGCTGTTGTGGTTTTTGCCCTAAAATTTGGAGGCACTACTTGTATGGTGAGAAGTGTCTTATTTTCACAGATCATAAAAGTCTTAAATACCTCCTATCTCTAAAGGAGTTGAATTTAAGACAACGCCGTTGGATTGAGCTTTTGAAAGATTATGAACTGTGTTATAGATTACCACACCGGTAAAGCTAATTTTGTCGCAGATCGTTGAGCAAAAAGTGGTAGTCGAGTTGCGAGCAATGTTCACTCAACTCAGTATTAATAGTGACGATAGTTTCATCGGCGAGTTGAGAATTAAACTTGTATTATTTGATCAAATTAGAGAAACACAGATAACATGCATTAAATTGTTGGAGAAGAGAAAAACGGTTCAAGATGGCTCAATTAAAGATTTCAGCATCAATGAACGGGATTGTTTAAGATTTCGTGATCGAATTTGTGTTTCAAATGTTGTTGTATTAAAAGAATTAATATTACACGAAGCTCAATATAGTCCTTTTGTTTTACACCCTGATGGAACAAAAATGTATCGCGACCTGTGAGAGTTGTATTGGTGGTCAGGCATGAAAAGAAAAATAGTTGAATTTGTTGCTAGATGCTTAACATGTCAACGGGTCAAGGCGGAACATCAAGTCTCCACGGAATTACTTTAACCTATTTCTATTCCTCAATAGAAATGGGAACGCATAATGATGGATTTCGTCACTAGATTACCATTATCTCCAAATAAGAGAAATGTTGTTTAGGTGATAGTCGATCGTTTCACAAAGTCGGCTCATTTTCTTACAGTCAGAATCGATTGGTCTCTACAAAAGCTAGCTGAAGTTTATATTCGAGAAATTATTAGTTTACACAGCGTACCTATGTCAATTATCTCTGATTGGGATTCTCAATTCACTTTGAGGTTTTGGAAACAATTGCATGAGTTACTTGGTACGAGGCTAAATTTAAGCACGGCTTTTCATCCTCAGATGGATGGACAATCTAAATGTGTTATTCAGATTCTAGAAGATATGCTTCAAACCTGTGTGATTGACTTTGAATTTAGTTGGGAACGTTATTTACCTTTGGCTGAATTTGGGTACAATAATAGTTTCCAATCGAGCATTCAAATGGCTCCTTATGAAGCCTTATATGGTCAGCTATGCAGAACACCCGTATGCTAGTCTAACTTGAGCGAGAAGAAAGTGGTTGGGGTAAAATTGATTCAAGAAACAAAAAATATGGTTAAAGTTATTCGAGGCAGATTGAAAATAGCTTCCGATAGAAAGAAATTCTATACAGATTTGAAATGTCTGGACATTGAATACTCAATGGGTGATAAGGTCTTTTTACGAGTGTGTCTGTGGAAAAAAGTATTGCGGTCCAGAAGAAAAGGGAAATTGAGCCCTCATTTTATAGGCCCTTATGAGATCACTGAAAGAGTTGGACCTGTTGCATATCGATTAACATTACCAGTAGAACTACAGAAGATTCATAATGTTTACCACGTATCGATGCTCAAAAGATATTGGTCGGATTCGTCTCATGTCATATCAACAGAAGAAGTTGAAATTCAGCCTCATTTGTCATATGAAGAAGAACCGATTGAGATTTTAGCTCAAGAGGTGAAAGAGTTACGTAATAAGTGAGTCCCTCTAGAAAAAATTCTTTGGCGTAGCCATAACGTCGAGGAAGTGACGTGAAAGTCGGAAGAATCGATGAAGTCACAATATCCTCACTTCTTTTCAGGTAAATTTCGGGGACGAAATTTCTTAAGGGGAGGAGATTTGTAATGACACGTAAGTCAGAGGTGTCGGTAACCATATTTTCGAGACCCCTACCTTTGTGCATCGAGTTTATAAATATTTATTTATAATATTTTTAGAGTTACCTTAGAAGTGAATTAAATGATAGACTATTTTAATTACTAGTGTTTAAAATTAAGTGCAAGGATTAAATTAAATACATGATAAAATTTGTATTGATATTAAATTGTAAAGTGGGATTAGGTTAAGGACTTATTCAAAGAATAGGCCATTAATTATAGACTTTTGATAGTGAAAGTTTATGATGATTTTATGTATATATTAAATATATAAATATATTATGTACATGGAGACAATTAGTAAATTGGTTAGACTAAATAAAATATAAAATGAAAAGAAATTGTTTAATAAGGAAACAAGTAGATTAGTTGGGGAAAAAGAAGAAAACAATTAAAAGCTTCATTTCCTCTTTGCATGCCGAAAAAGGGAGAAGAACATTCAGCGAGTTTGTTTCATGCCTTAGAGGTCAATTTGGTTAGTAATATTTGGTTCTTTATTCATGGATTTTGTGTTTTTGGAATCCTAAGATCATGAGTTAAATAACCCATACTGAAATTTTACAATTGTTGATGTTAAAACAAGTTAGTATGGTAGAAAAATCTAAGTTCTTAATGTTATTGGGTAGATTTTTGAAGTTGAAATAGAAGTGGGAAGAATTGTAAGCTAATTCACAAATTTATGCATTAAGATTTTTAATTGTGGCAAACTTTGAAATTGTGAGGGTAAAATACCTGATAAAATTTGTATTGATATTAAATTATAATTTAAATCGTAGCTCTGATACCACTAAATGTAACAACCCTGAGTCATATCTGTAGTCGAAATAGGGTTTCAGAGTATTACTAGAACTCATAGAACATTTTACTATTAATTTACGTAAATTACTACTTATTTACTGAGATCATACATATCGTCTCTTATGTAGACCCTCGAGGCCCAAAACGAGTGTTGGAATTAAATCGGGACTAAATCGGGAACTTAGGGAATTTTTCACGAAATTCTAAAATTCTAAAATACACACGCCCGTGTCCCTAACCCGTGTAACTCTCTGACTTTTAAGGCATGAAGAAATTGAAGTCACAAGGCCAAGTCACACGCCCGTGTGCTAGGCCGTGTGGCAAATTTAATTTTTGAAATTTAGGTGCAGTTTTCACACGGCCGTGTAACATGCCCATGTCCAGGGCCGTGTCAACCACTCAGCTGAGACACACACTCGTGTCTCTGGTCATGTGCACAATTCTAAGCATTTTGTTTCTCAAAATTAAGGTGCAGGGGACACACGGTGTAACATCCCGAATTAAGATCTAGTCAGAACAGTGATTTTGAGACCACATATCTGAAATAGAAATAATTATTTTATGATTATTTGATGATCCATGATATGATTGCATGTTTGTGTGAAATTTTCATGAAGAAATTCTATACCTAAGGTGTCCAATTTGACTTTAAGAACTAAATTGAATAAGTTGCAAAACTTGTGTCCTAGAAGCTTCAAGCATGAAATTGCATTGGATTATTAATTAGAGGTCCTTAAATAGCACTTTGACCAAGTTTTAAAATTTTGGACAAAAATGGGCATGAATAAGAAAAATTAAAAAGAAAGGCCTTAAGGGCATTTTTGTCTTTTTGTAAATAAAAGAATAAAAAGGGAAAAATCAAGTCAAAATTGTGTCCATCTTCCTCCTTGTATGCCGACATTTGCAAGGGTTCCATAGCTAGGGTTTTCAACTTTTCAAGCTTGATTTTAAGTGCTCCCAAGTACTGTTTTTTATGTTCTTTGCATTTTTGAAGTCCTTGAAGCATGATCTATCCATTTCTTGCCATATTTTGAGCTAGGTTCATATATGAAATTTGACCCATGTGTGACATGTTTGTATTTTGATGATTGATGGAAGATTATGAAAGCTTGATGTGTGATGAACATCTTTTACTAAGTGATTTTTAGTGAAAACACCTAAAAAGGACTTGTTTGTAAAAGGTGTAAAAAATTAGTAAAAATGTGAAATATGGGAAAATATGGGCTGATGTGAGCATGGTGTAGGTTCGGATAGGCTTGGGTAACCAAGAAAATGCATGTATTTCATTTTACGAGCCTAGAGATTTAAGTGTAAATAAGTAAAAAGTTAGGGGTAAAAAGGTAATTCTACCAAAGTATGAATTATAGGTCAATTCAAACAATATATGTATTAAACAAGTTAAATTTTGCATTACAGATCAGGAAAAACGTGATTCGGGTCTTGATTAGGGAAAAACAAAGTTTTCGAGGATTAGGCTCGTTTCTATCATTTTGTACCGAGGTAAGTTCATTTGCAAATTATGCAATATATACCATACTTTAAATGCTTTAATATTTCATGTATGGTAACTGTATATATAATTAATGTAATGTTGTACCATGTGTTTAATGCTTAAATTTTATTATGAATTATGCTTGATTATTCCATGAGTATGTGATTGGTGCTAAGAATATTGAAATCGATATTACGAGCAAGCTCAACGGAAATGTGGTATCGAAGAATCCCATTTGAACCTTGGGAATACTTTAGTATACAAGTGACCTGTCACTAGGAACTATGTGATCTGAGCTCATGAGTTGTGGTATGAGTTCATGATATATGTGACACATGTTTTGGCATTTCGGGTACTGGTCTTGTATTTTCTACCAGTGGTTGGGTAGTCCGGCATGTGTTGTGGATACCTGACAGCTTGTGTTAGGAGCCCGTGCAGTTACATCTTGACCGACAGCTTGTGTGAGTAGACATGTGAGTAGCTCAAAAGCGAGCAACATGTGATATGTGATATGAGGTAGCGTTGGCTACATATTAGGCACTTAGGTGCGAGATTCCGATGTATCCGATGGTATTCCAAGTGTTCAACGGGTAGTCCAAGAGAAGCTCAATGGGTAATCTGAGTGAATATGTCAAAGACGAGAAAGTAAGTTATTTTGTACAAGTGGGCACAAGTATGTACAACAAACCCATGAGAATGCCATGAGATATTTTAACATCTCGAAATACGGCCTAGTCAGAATAATGGTTTCGGGACCACAAATCCGACATCAAAATATTCATTTTATGATTATTATGAGGTCTAGAATATGAGAATATGCATGTGTTAAGATTTCATGAAGAAATTCTTTGAGTAAGGTGTCCAATTGGAACTTAGGGGCTAAATTGAATAAATTGCAAAACTTGGATTTTAGAAGCAATTTGTATGAAATTGCTTTAGATATTAAATTAGAAGGTCTTAGAGATCAATTTGCCCAATTTTTAAGTTTTTCGACAAAAATGGGCTTGCATGGATGAAATTTTAAAGAAAGGGCCTAAGGGCATTTTGGTCATTTGGCATTTTAATGAAATAAAATGGGAAAAAGAAGGAAAAAATCAGCCACTTTCTCCATTGTACCAGTTGAAATTCTCAAGTCCTCCATAGCTAGGGTTTTCAACATTTTCAAGCTCAATAGTAAGTGCTCCCAAGCCCCGTTTTTAATGTTCTTCATATTTTTTAAATCCCAGTAGCTTACTCTCTCTATTTCTACCCATATTTCATGCTAGGGTTCATGTTTAGAAATTTACCCATGCATGAGTTACTTGCATTTTGATGGTTTATTGAGGGATATGAAAGTTGAAGGTGTGTTAAACATCTTTTCCTAGGTGATTTTCATGAAAAACCCCTAAAGGGACCTTTTTGCAAAAGTTGTTAAATATGTGGTAGAAATGTGAAAATAATGGAAAATGTGGGCTGCCATAAGAAGGAAAAGTGTTCGACTAGGCTTGGGTAAGATAGAAATTGCATGTGTTTCATTATACGAGCCTAGGGACTAAATCGTAAAAATGTGAGAGGTTAAGGGCAAAATGGTCATTTGGACCAGGGGTGAAATTTAAGCTCATATAGTACAATGTGAGGTGTTAATGGTTTAATTTTATTGTTATAGACCCTGAGGAATAAATTTCAAGGTCGACTGATGAAAACGAAAGGTTTTGAGAATAATCAAACACATTATCAAACGAGTACGGTGTAAGTTCGGATAACTTGAAGTAAACTCATAACATGCATAATTGTATGATTTATGAATACATGATGATTGCATTATTGATGCCATTAAAATGCACGGAATGTATCTTTGATAATAATTTATTGGTAAATGTCTTGGTTGAGGTTAGAAAGGGAATTCGATTGATAAACCATGATTTACATAAGGCTTGAGATCCTGCATGTGTTGCAAAGAGGATTTAGCCTGAACGGGTGTTCCTTGAATGATCAAGCCTCCCGAAGAATTTGTGTGCATTATGGATTTAGCTCGGACGGGTAGTCCGATTAGGGTCTAAATTTAGCCTGGACACGTAATTCAGATCCGAGCTCATTAAGGGTGTTTGTCGTGTAAAGGATTTAGCCTAGACTGGTAATCCCAACATCACCTTATGAGTTTATATTGCAGGGGATTTAGCCTGGACTGGTAATCCCGCCGTAAGATGTGAGGTTCACGGGAGTGCATACTTGAAATGATCATTCGTATGAATTGACGGTGACTAGATGATCCATCAAGATTTCCTAAAAACTCAATGAGACTAACACGTGGTATATGTATAAATGACCTGTTGAATGATGAGCTCATCTAAGATAAGTTACATGGTGTTTTGCTATGTGACTAACTCACTGATTGAGTGCATGTGATAGGGAAACCATTTTCATATTGTTGGTTTGATTATCTAATAAGGATGTATGCTAAATAATCGGTAAGTTTACTTTCCAGTTATTCCGAGCTTACTTAGCATGTAAATGCTTAGCCCTCTCTTTTCCCTGTCTTATAGAGCTCAAGGACTCGTATAGATTGGAAGACGATTGGAGAATCAACACACTATCAACTAGTTCAGCTTTGGTATATAGACACTTATGTTTTGTTTAATGGCATGTATAAAACTTGAGTATTTTGTTATATGGCCATAGAAATTGACTTATTTTGAAGTAAGCTATGACCTACAAATCTATGCATGTTTATGTTCACATATGATGGTGTGGTTATAATTGGCAATGAGTTATAACAATGAGCCAACCTTAAATATGTCGAGTAGACATAGAAATCCTTAAATGCAAGATGAGAATTAATTTAGCATGTATGAAACCAATGACATGAGGTTCACATGCACTGAGGTTAATCAAAGATTCATATTTATAAATGTATAATTTAGCCTAAACATGCACTATAGTAATCTATAAGCGTAATTTGTTAGTAGAGGGTGACTTAAGGCTTGGAAAATAGCTTAATATGGTCCACATGGGTAGACACACGGGCGTGTGTCTAGGCCGTGTGTGACCACGGCCCACCCTCATGGGTGTGTTGTATGGCCATGCGTCCCCTGCACATGAATTTTTAAGCCAGTATAGAACACGGGCTAAGCACACGAGCGTGTGCCTTAGCCGTGTGAATTTAATAGAATGTTGAGATTGAAGTCAGTGTTGCACACGGGCTGTGGACACGGGCATGTCCCAAGTCACATGGGCGTGTGTGACCACATGGCCCCATCACACGGGCGTGTTACACTTTAGGTAAGGATAATTTCTCTAAGGTACTCAAATTTTATCGAATGTCTTTGGTTTTGTTCCTTACTACTCCTAGGTGTGTTTTAGGCCTCGAGGGCCTTTGTAAGGGACAAGGTGTACATGTTTGAAAGGTTTTATATTTGGGCGAAGATCGATGACCCAATTTAGCAAGTGTGTAAAAAGGGAATTACCGGTAACGCCTCGAACCCTATCCCAGTGTCAGATACGGGTGAGGGGTGTTACATTTAGTGGTATCAGAGCTACAGTTTAGTCGGTTCTAGGACTACTGTAGAGAGCATTAAGGTTTGTTATACATGCTATTGTATGAACGTTGATAGTGTGATATCTCATAATTGTTTAAATTGTTTCTGAATATAGTAAATGTCTTCCAATCATTCAAAAGATGAGTTCGAGGGAGCCGAGAGCCATGCTCCAGCTTTCGTACAACGAGCTGTATCTAGGAGTAAAAGGGTTATGTCTAAAGGCCGGGAAGAAGCCCGAGCCGCCTTCTTTAACATGATGGATGAATGGTTTGGGAATTATTTGAGGAATTGCCCCACCATACCATGACCTCCCCCACCCCCTAACCAACCTAATGAGGATTTGCCATGAGGTATTTCACCGGTAAGAATTGGTAAGGCCCTTGTTGACAAGCTTAGAAAGTACGGGGCTAAGGAATTTAGAGCTAAAATTGAGGATGATGCTGAGAGAGCCGAGTTCTGGCTCGAAAATACCATACGTGTTTTAGATGACTTATCGTGAACACCTGAGGAATGTTTGAAGTGTGTCGTATCTCTCTTGAAGGACACTGCGTACCACTAGTGTAAGACCGTATCTTCAGTGGTGCCAAAGGAAAATATCACTTGGGAATTTTTCCAAGCAGAGTTTAAGAAGAAGTATATCAGTCAAAGGTTCTTAGACTCGAAGTGAAAGGAGTTCCTAGAACTCAAATAAGGGAATACGACTGTGGCAGAATACGAAAGGGAGTTCGTAAGGCTAAGTCAGTATGCAACTGAGTGGTTTCAAACCGAGTCAGAAATGTGTAAACGCTTCGAGAGAGGTTTGAATGAGGAAATCAAGCTGTTGATTGGGATCCTTGAAATACGGGAGTTTGCCGTATTAGCTGGTCGGGCCAAGAAGGTCGAGGAACTCAATAATGAAAGAAAACAAGCAAAGAGAGAGGCTGGAGTTGCGAGTAAGAGATCCGGTGGTAGGACGCTCTCATTTTCTACAAAGAAATCAATGAGCCAACATAAGCACTCCACTTCATCTGTGGGATATTCGGGTAGAACGAGAAGCTCTAGACGATGAGATCAGAAGTCTTCCTCCCTAATGGTGACTAGTGTGGGGAGTGTAGATGACCAAAAGCCAAAGTGTAAGAGTTGCAACAAATTTGACTTCTGAGAGTACCGAATAAAGAGTGGTGCATGTTTCAGATGTGGTTCTCTTGACCACTTTCCCAGGGACTGCCCAGAGCGATTTGAAAAAGAAGTGGAAGTAACTCCGAAGCTAAGTGCTCCCATGGCAAGAGGTAGACCTCCGAGATACCCCGAAAGTGCTAGTGGCAGTCGAGTTGCAGCCAAAGACACTGCAAAATCAGAGGCTCGAGCCTCGGTAAGAACGTATGTAACACGCGCTCGAGAGGAAGCCTCTGCTCCTGACGTTATTACAGGTACTTTTTCTCTTTTCAATACGTGTTATTGCCTTTATTGACCCGGGATCAATACATTCATACATTTGCATGAGATTGGTGTCTAGTATGAACATACCCATTGAACCTACAGAATTTGTTGTTAAAGTGTCGAGCCCATTAGGCAAATCAGTTCTGGTCGATAAAGTCTATAGGAATTGTCCATTGACGACTCATGGTCAATGTTTTTCGGCTAACCTTATGTTGCTACCTTTTGACGAGTCTGATGTAATACTTCGTATGGATTGGTTAGCCTTGCATGATGCAATTGTAAATTATGGTAGCAAGTATATTAAATTGAAATGCCAAGATGGTAAGATCCTACGAGTTGATTCAAAAGAGTTGGGCACGTCGCCAGCTGTGATCACAGCAATGGTTGCTCAAAGATATGTGAGAAAAGGGTACGAAGCCTACCTTGCTTTTATGTTGAACACGAGGGAAACAGAATTGAAGCTTGAGACTGTGCTGATAGTATGTGAATATCTAGACGTATTCTCGGAAGAATTACCCGGATTACCTCTTGAGAGAGAAATTGAGTTTGGTATTGAATTGGTGCCAGGAACAGCTCTCATCTCAATTGCTCCATACAGAATGGCGCCAACCGAACTGAGATAATTAAAAGCACAGTTGCAAGAGCTGACGGATACAGGCTTTGTAAGGCCAAGCTTTTTACTTTGGGGTGCCCCCATATTGTTTGTAAAGAAGAAAGATGGTTCAATGAGATTATGTACAGATTATCGACAACTGAACAAGGTAACTATCAAGAATAAGTATCCTTTGCCAAGGATCGATGATCTATTCGATCAGTTGAGAGGAGCCACTGTGTTTTCTAATATAGACTCGAGGTCTGGCTACTATTAGTTACGTGTTAAGGAATCGAATGTGCCAAAGACAGCTTTTAGAACCAGATGCGGCCATTACGAATTTCTTGTTATGCCATTCGGATTGACGAACTCACCGGCCGTATTCATGGACCTAATGAGTAGGATCTTTCGACCATACTTGGATAAGTTTGTCGTTGTGTTCATTGATGACATCTTAATTTATTCTAAAGATGAGTCAGAGCATGCGAAGCACCTGAGAACTGTGTTGTAGACTTTATGGGAAAAATATTTGTATGCTAAGTTTAGCAAGAGTGAATTTTGGCTCCAAGAAGTTTGATTTTTGGGTCATATTGTTTCGGGTGAAGGTATCTGAGTTGATCCAAGTAAAATCTCTACTATTGTTGAATGGAAACCGTCTAAAAATGTAACCTAAATTAGAAGCTTTTTGGGCTTAGTCGGTTACTACCAAAGATTCATGAAAGGGTTCTCCATGATAGCGACCCCAATGACAAGGTTGCTCCAGAAAGACGTTAAGTTTGAATGGACAGAAAGGTGTCAGAAGAGTTTCGAGAAGTTAAAGACATTGCTGACTGAAACTCATGTTTTCGTATTACCTGAGTCGGGAAAAGAGTTTGTGGTCTACAATGATGCATCCTTGAACGGACTGGGTTGTGTACTTATGCAAGATGGCATGGTGATAGCCTATGTTTCACGGCAGTTGAAGCCACACGAGAAGAACTATCCAACACATGACTTAGAGCTCGCTGCCATTGTCTTTGCCTTGAAAATTTAGAGGCATTATTTATATGGTGAGACTTGTCTTATTTTCATAGACCACAAGAGTTTGAAGTATTTGACGACTCAAAAAGAATTGAATCTGAGACAGTGGAGATGAATAGAACTGATTAAAGATTACGATCTGATCATTGACTATCACCCGGGAAAGGCGAATGTGGTCGCCGACGCGTTAAGCCGAAAATCTTTGTTTGCATTGAGAACCATGGATGCTCGAATAGCATTACTTGATGATGGTTTGGTCTTTGCAGAGCCAAAGGCTAGACCGACATTTCTTTAGGAAATTTATGATGCTCAAATTAACGATAAAGACTTGCAAGTAAAAAGGGTTCAATGTGAGTAAGCCATTGAATCAAATTATCAGATTGGTCCTGATGGATGTTTGATGTTTAGAGATAGAGTTTGTGTACCTAAAGATGATGAACTTATTTGAAAAATATTGCAAGAAGCGCATAGCAGTCGTTTGTCTATTCATCTGGGAAGTACTAAGATGTACAATGATCTGACGAAAATGTACTGGTGGAATGGCATGAAAAGAGACATTTCTGAATTTGTATCAAAGTGCCTGATATGTCAGCAAGTTAAAGCTAAACATCAAGTGCCTTCAAGTTAGTTACAACCTGTAATGATCCCTGAATGGAAGTGGGACAAAGTTACCATGGACTTTGTGACAGGATTTCCATTGACTCCGAAAAGGAAAGATGCTATATGGGTTGTGGTGGATAAGTTGACAAAGTCGACTCATTTCATTCTGGTACGAACAGACTACTCTCTTGATAGATTGGTCAACTTGTATATATCTGAGATTGTGAGATTACATGGGGTACCACTAACGATTATTTCAGACAGAGACCCGAGGTTCAGTTCAAGATTTTGGAAGAAGTTACAAGAAGCCCTGGGTATAAAGTTGAATTTTACTACGACTTTCCACCTTCAGACCGATGGTCAGTCTGAGCGGATGATTCAGATTCTTGATGATATGTTCCGATGTTGCATCCTCGAATTTTAGGGTAGCTGGGAAAAGTATTTGACGTTGGTAGAATTTGCTATAACAACAGTTTTCAAAAAAGTTTGAAGATGACGCCTTATGAAGCCTTGTATGGTAGAAAGTGCTGAACTCCATTGTACTGGACAGAACTCAAGGAAAGTCAAATTCATGGAGTTAATCTGATTAAGGAAACTGAAGAAAATTTTAAAGTAATACGAGACTATTTAAAAGCAGCATCAGATAGGAAAAAGTCATATGCTGATCTGAAAAGAAAACAAATTGAATTTCAAGTTGGAGATAGAGTATTCTTGAAAGTGTCTCCATGGAAAAAAGTGTTAAGATTAGGTCGGAAAGGCAAATTGAGTCTGCGATTTATGGGATCGTATGAGATCACTGAAAGAGTTCGATCAGTAGCCTATCGTTTGGCATTGCCACCCGAATTGGAAAGGATTCACGACGTGTTCCATGTATCCATGTTAAGGCGATATTGATCAGACCCCTCTCATGTGATTTCACCAGCAGAGATTGAGATTAGATCTGACATGAACTATGGAGAGGAACCGGTCAAGATTTTGGCTCGTGAGGTTAAGCAGTTGAGAAACAAAAATTTGGCTTTAATAAAGATTTTATGGTATCGGCAAGGTGTAGAAGAAGCTACATGGGAACCAGAAGAAACCATGAGAAACCAATATCTGAACCTATTTACTGGTAAGACTGTCGAGGATGAAAGTCCCTAAAGGAGGAGAAATGTAACATCCTGAAATAGGGCCTAATCAGAATAGTGGTTTTGAGACCATAAATCTGACATCAAAATATTCATTTTAGAATTATTATGAGATCTAAAATATGAGAATATGCATCTGTTAAGATTTCATGAAGAAATTCGTTGAGTAAGGTGTCCAATTGGAAATTAGGGACTAAATTGCAAAACTTGGATTCTAGAAGTAATTTGTATGAAATTGCTTTAGATTTTATATTAGAAGATCTTAGAGATAAATTTGCCCAATTTCTAAGTTTTTGGACAAAAATGGGCTTGAATGGATGAAATTTTAAAGAAAGGGCTTAAGGGCATTTTGGTCATTTGGCATTTTAATGAAATAAAATGGGAAAAAGAAGGAAAAAATCAGCCATCTTCTCCCTTGTATCAGCCAAAATTCTAAAGTCCTCCATAGCTAGGGTTTTCAACATTTTCAAGCTCAATAGTAAGTGCTCCCAAGCCCCATTTTTAATGTTATTCGTATTTTTTAAATCCCAGTAGCTTACTCTCTCTATTTCTACCCATATTTCATGCTAGGGTTCATGTTTAGAAATTTACCCATGCATGAGTTACTTGTAGTTTGATGGTTTATGGAGGAATATGAAAGTTAAAGGTGTGTTAAACATCTTTTCCTAGGTGATTTTCATGAAAAACCCCTAAAGGGACCTTTTTGCAAAAGTTGTTAAATATGTGGTAGAAATGTGAAAATAATGGAAAATGTGGGCTGCCATAAGAAGGAAAAGTGTTCGACTAGGCTTGGGTAAGATAGAAATTGCATGTGTTTCATTATACGAGCCTAGGGACTAAATCGTAAAAATGTGAGAGGTTAAGGGCAAAATGGTCATTTGGACCAGGGGTGAAATTTAAGCTCATATAGTACAATGTGAGGTGTTAATGGTTTAATTTTATTGTTATAGACCCCGAGGAATAAATTTTGAAGGTCGACCGATGAAAACGAAAGGTTTCAGAATAACCGAAACACATTACCGAAACGAGTACCAGGTAAGTTCGGATAACTTGAAGTAAACTCATAACATGCATAATTGTATGATTTATGAATACATGATGATTGCATTATTGATGCCATGAAAATGCATGGAATGTATCTTTGATAATAATTTATTGGTAAATGTCTCGGTTGAGGTTAGAAAAGAAATTCGATGGATAACCCATGATTTACATGATGCTTGAGATCCTGCATGTGTTGCAGAGAGGATTTAGCACGGACGGGTAATCCGGTGATCTCAAGTATAAAAAGGATCTAGCCCGGACAGGTTTTCCTTGAATGATCGAGCCTCCCGAAGAATATGTGTGCATTGTGGATTTAGCCTGGACGGATAGTCCGATTAGGGTCTAAATTTAGCCTGGACAGGTAATTCAGATCCAAGCTCATTAAGGGTGTTTGTCGTGTAAGGGATTTAGCCTAGACTGGTAATCCCGACATCATCTTATGAGTTTATATTGCGGGGGATTTAGCCTGGACTGGTAATCCTGCTGTAAGATGTGAAGTTCGTGGGAGTGCAGACTTGAAATGATCGATCGTATGAATTGATGGTGACTAGATGATCCATTGAAATTTCCTCAAAACTCAACGAGACTAACACATGGTATATGTATAAATGACGTGTTGAATGATGAGGTCATCTAAGATAAGTTACATGGTGTTTTGTTATGTGACTAACTCACTGATTTAGTGCATGTGATAGGGAAACCATTTTCATATTGTTGGTTTGATTATCTAATAAGGATGTATGCTAAATAATCGGTAAGTTTACTTTCCAGTTATTCCGCGCTTACTAAGCATGTAAATGCTTACCCCTCTCTTTTCCCTATCTTACAGATCTCGAGGACTCGTATAATTGGAAGACGGTTGGAGAATCAACATACTATCAACTAGTTCAGCTTTGGTATATAGACACTTATGTTTTGTTTAATGGCATGTATAAAACATGAGTGTTATATGTGTCATTTGATTTGCCAAGATGAAGGCATGTAAAGTTATACTTATCTTTTTGTGTATGGCCATGGAAATTGGCTTATTTTGAAGTAGGCTATGTCCTACAAATCTATGCATGTTTATGTTTACATGTGATGGTGTGGTTATAATTAGCAATAAGTTATAAAAACGAGCCAACCTTAAATATTTCGAGTAGACACAGAAATCCTTAAATGCAAGATGAGAATTAACTTAGCATGTATGAAACCAATGACATGAGGTTCACATGCAATGAGGTTAATGAAAGTTTCATATTTATAAATGTATAATTTGGCCTAAACATGCAATATAGTAATCTATAAGCGTAATTTGTTAGTAGAGGGTGACTTAAGGCTTGGAAAATAGCCTAATAAAGTCCACATGGGTAGACACACGGGCTATGGACACGAGCGTGTCCCAAGTCACATAGGCGTGTGCGACCACATGGCCCCATCACACGGCCGTGTTACACTTCAGGTAAGGATAAATTCTCTAAGGTACTCAAAGTTTATCGAATGTCTTCAGTTTTGTTCTGTACTACCCCTAGGTGTGTTTTAGGCCTCGAGAGCCTGTGTAAGGGACAAGGTGTATATGTTTGAAAGGTTTTAAATTTAGGCGAAGATCGGTGACCCGATTTAGCAAGTGTGTAAAAAGGGAATTACCGGTAACGCCTAAAACCCTATCCCGGCGTCGGATACGGGTGAGGGGTGTTACAGATATGATGATAAGCTTATGGTAAGAACGTATATGAGAAAGTTATGCTTATAGGACTTGATGACATTTATGAAACTTTGTCTTATGTTAATTGTATGATTTATGTTGCTTATTATTTGCATTGAACTTACTAAACTTTAAAGCTTACCCCCTTCATTTCCTTTTCTTATAATGTCACCAAGCTAGCTCGGGGATCGGAGGACGTCACACTATCAATTGAATATTGGGGTATAGTTAGTCTCAACATTTTGAGTATGGCATGTATAGAGACTTGGTCTTTTTATTATGTGTCATATTGATTAGCCAAATGTGTTGGCCTTTGAAGGTATTGTGATTCATTTTATATATGGCCATGAGAAGTGGCTCATTTGATTATTTGAGTGTAACCCTAATTAGTTATGCATGCATACAAATGTGTTTATGCTTGTTGTGGTCGTTTGATGGATGTTTGATGAGACGTGGTTTACATGCTAAAGATATGTGCTTTAATGAGGCTTGTGATTGCTTGTGATATTGAGTGTGATAGATGACAATAAATGTGGTACAATGTATAACTTGGAAGTAGGATAGCAAAGATGATTATCCATGAAATTGGTGTGGAATACCTTGGATAAACCTACTAACTTGAATATGTTATACATTGATTTATTAAGAACATAAAATGTCTATGCTTCATATGATAATTGTGCCATGTTATATGCCATGAAGTGGGTTTAAGTGTGTGAGTACTTAAGGGTGGCAAATGTCTTGGAAAATAGCCTAGCAATTGTCCACATAGGCATGTATCTAGACTGTGTACGACACACAGTCTGCCCCATGGGTGTGTGGTTCGGCCATGTGTCCCCTGAACCCTAATTAAAGCAAAATAGAATGCCTAATAGTAAACACACGAGTAGAGACACGACCATGTGTAACAGTCCGGTTTAGACCCTAGGCAGAATAGTGGTTTTGAGACCACAAATCCGAGTCAGAAAAATGTTTAAATATTATTTTTCGTGTTTATGATGTGTGAATTAGCGTGTGTGAAAGTTTCATTTGAAAATTTAATTATTTGTGTGTTTAATTTTGAAAAAGGACCTAATCACGTAAAACGTAACAGTTTCTTGCTACTTGTTAAAAGTGCCTATTTGACTTGGCTCTGTAAATGATAGGTCCTTATGTGGATATTATGCCATTCACTTTGATAATGGACATAAATGACCTTATTATATGTGATTTTAAATGGTTTATTAAAAGGGGTATTTTGGTCTTTAGCATATTAAACATATGTTAAATAAAACAAATACATGAAATAGGCCATTAGTTCATCTTTTTGGCCAAAAATCACAAAGGATATTAGGGTTGGAAGAGTTTTCACATTCGGCACTTTGATTTGGTGATTTAGGTATGTGTTTTGTTCAATTTTTGATAATTTCTACTTTTTGTAATCGTTGCTTCGTATACTACGGAACCCATGCCTCAATTTTTTATTTTGTTAATGATTTTGAAATGTGCCATGGATGAATTCATGAGCTTTGTGATGTTGGGTTTACATGTTTTTTCTTTGGATTTTTGATGAATTTGAGTAATTTGGGCTAAATTGTAAAAATGTTATTTTGAGGACTAAAATGTGAAATAAATGAAATGTATGGACTTGTATGAGAGCTATGAAAATTCGGTTAAGCTTGTGTCCAAGCAAATTATATGTATTTTGTGATTTTGTGATTTAAGGACTAAAGTGTCGAAATGTGAAAATGTGAGGGCTAGTTTGTAAAATGCCCCAAATATGTGTCTATGGATTGTTTTAAATTATTTGGTGAATAAAAGGGTTAATTTTGAATACATATAGATCAAGAAAAGAAGAATTCAGATTTAGACCGAGGGAAATCGAAGGTTATTAAGTAAACAAACCGAGTCGACAATTACGAGTACGAGGTAAGTTCGTACGTAAAAACTTAATGTTACAAGTATATTTTGATAATTTGATATTATATAGATTGTATATATATTTGATTATGGATGAATACGATGATAAATAAACTGTATTTGGCACTATCTGTGAGATCCAAAATAGCTTCGGCTACATGAGGCATTAAATGTGTGATATCGATATAGATTCAGATAATTTAGATGGCACTAAGTGTGCAGAATTGTTTTAGCTTCGACTAATCCTTATAGCACTAAGTGTGCGGATGTTTAAAGCATGAATAATCTTCTGAAAGTCTTAAAATATTCAAATGAGAGGTGAGAATGAACATGAATGAATACGGGAAGGTCCAGGTACGTATAATACCTATGTGGTTGATGGTATTATATATATAAAGTTCATTGAATTGGTGTAAACATATGGATGGTATTGGCTTAGAATTAATATATAAATTGAGAATTTATAAGTACTTATGTGTTGATGTTTTATATTTTATATACTGTTGATGATTTTTAGTACGAGCTTACTAAGCTTTTGAAAGCTTACTTCGTGTATGTTTGCATTGTTTTATAGATATTGAAGCTATTGTGAGCTCGGGGATCGTCAAGGATTGTCACCGCACTATCGAACCTCATTTTGGTATTTTGAAAATGTATAAATTAAAGTGTGGCATGTATAGGCTAGAAGTTGTGGGATTATGTTTTGTGATGCTTATATTTAGCCATGTGATATTGCTAGTTTGTGTTTGAACTTATAGTTTGATAATGGCTTATAGTATGTGATGCTAATCTACAATTATGGTATGTTTTTGGTTGGCTAAAGGAAATGGTCAATATTGAGAACTTGTGGTAAGTTTGGAGCATAGAATTGAATGATGTATTAATCATATGATTAGGTATGATTTTAGTTTAAGTTTTGGTATGAGATTTAGTCATGAACTTAGAGATTATGAAACCATATGTTTGATATGAGTTGGTCTCATACTTTGGCACAATTGAGTTGAGTTATGACCATGTAAATGGTTGATAATGTTATGGCATGAATGATGTAAGGCTTGGTATAGAAATTGGCTGAAGTTGTTGTGTATATATGCTTGGTTTGGTGCTTGTAGGTTTGACCTAATTGAGGTGGCAAATTGGCTATTCAGATGGCCTATTTTCGTCCACACGGGCCTGTGTCTCAGCCGTTTGCGACACACGGTCATGTTGCATGGCTATGTGTCCTCTAGGGTACCCTACAACTGTAAGTCAGCCTTGAGCACTGGCAAGGCACACGGGCGTGTGGCTAGCCGTGTGACCCAAGTCAATGTCGACCACGACCAAGACACATGGCCGTGTCTTGTGGCCGTGTGAGCAAGTTAGTAGGTATGCCCTATTTTAACATAGCCTAGACACACGGCGTGTTTAATGCCGTGTAAGGCACACGGCCTATTCACACGGACGTGTGACCTATACAACTTTGAGAAATGTTTAAGTTTCAAAAAATTTTGTATGAGCTCGGGTATAGTCCTGACCCTTTTCTAATGCATGTTTAAGGTCTCGATGACCTATATAAGGGACTCTATGTTGATGTTTGGTCTATGATGCTATGATGTTTTTGAAATGAATGTTAAATGTCCAGATTTGTCTAGTAATGCCTTTAACCCTAGTTCCGTGACGGATGAGGGTTAGAGGTGTTACATTTTTTTCGTATCAGAGCTATGATTTAGTCGGTTTTAGGACTACAATAGTGTATGTGAGTCTAGCTATAGATGCCATATTTATGAACTCCGATAATGTGATGAATCCTGACATTGAAATATGCTTTTATATAGAAAATGGACCCCGAACGAACCGTAGCAGACGATGTAGAAAGTAATGCGCCTGCTCCCGCGCAAGGAACAGCACCATCTGAATCTAGACTGTCGACGAGTAGTCGTGATGGTGAGGCTAGACAAGCCTTCTATCAAATGATGAACGATTGGTTTAGCCAATACATTAGAACCAATCCAGCTATTCAACAACCTCCACCCTCGGTTAATTCGCCACAAACTCCTGCTATGCCATCAGTGAATCCAGTCTAATTAAGTAAACCACCAGTTGATAAGAATAGAAAATATGGGGCTGAAGAGTTCCAAGATACAACAAATGATGATGCTGAAAGGGCTAAATTCTGGTTAAAGAACAAGATAAGAGTGTTTGATGAATTGTCTTTGAGTCTCAAGGAATGTATAAAATGTGTCTTTTCACTTCTGAGAGATACGGCGTATCATTGGTGGAAAAATTTGACATCCGTGGTTTTGAGTGAACGGGTTACTTGGGATTTCTTCCAAGATGAGTTCCGGAAGAAATGTATCAGTCAAAGATTCATCGACCAAAAACATAGATTTTCTTGAGCTTAAACAAGGCCGTATGTCTATCACAGAATACGAGCGGGAATTTGTAAGATTGAGTCAGTATGCTCGTGAATGTGTATCTACTGAGGCAATAATATGCAAAAGATTCGAGGATGGCTTAAATAAAGATATTTGTTTGTTAATCGGGATTTTGGAGATAAAAGAATTCGTTGTGCTTGTTGAATGAGCGTGTAAAGCTGAAGATCTCAGGAAAGAGAAAAGAAAAGCTGATTTTGAAGCTAGAGAAGTGAGAAAGAGATCCATGAGCAAATCATTTCAGTCTGCATCTAAGAAGTTTAGAGATGATTTTATCCGTTCAAGGACTAATGTGGGACATTCAAGTAGAGATCGTGCTAGACTGCATTCGAACATTAGATCTCTAGCTTCGTCTTTTGCCAGTATTGGTAATGCAAAGAATGAAAAGCCTGAGTGTGATCAGTGTGAAAGACGACATTTTGGAGAATGTTGGGGAAAGAGTAATAACCGAGCTTGTTACAGTTGTGGTTCACGAAATCATTTTATAAAAGATTTCCCAAATTTAGCTGAAAAAGATAATGTTCAAAATCTGAGACCAAAAAGTAATGCTTCTTGTGGTAGACCTCTCAGGAATACCAGAAATGTAAGCGGTAGTCAAAGAGGAACAAAAGACACAGCTGTTAGATCTGAGGCTCGTGCACCTGCCAGAGCCTATGCTATCCGAGCTCGCGATAAAGCTTCATCGCCAGATGTGATTACGGGTACATTTATTCTTTATGATACTTCTGTGATTGCTTTCATAGATCCTAGATTGACACATTCATATATATGCATGAACTTAGTGAATAGTAAGGCTTTGCCTGTAGAGTCTACTGAATTTGTAATTAGAGTCTCGAACCCCCTAGGCAGATGTGTTTTGGTTGATAAAGTCTGCAAGAATTGTTCGTTAATGTTTCGAGACACTTTTTTTCGGTTGATATGATGTTGTTACCTTTTGATGAGTTTGATATAAATATGGGTATGGATTGGTTAACTTTGCATGATGCTGTTCTGAACTGCAAATGGAAAACCATTGATTTGAGATGCAAGAATGATGAAATAGTCAGAATTGAATCTCGTGGGTTGAATGAATTGTTTGCTGTGATATCTTCGATAAAAGCTTTGAGTATTGTGAGAAAGGGTTGTGAAGCCTACTTTGCTTATGTAATTGATTCGAGAGTGTTAGAAAAGAAAGTTGAATCAGTGCCTGTTGTATGCGAGTTTTTTGATGTGGTTCCTGAAGAACTTCCAGACTACCTCAGGTAAGAGAACTTGAATTTGGAATTGAATTGGTACCTGGAACTACTCCAATTTCGATAGCTCCGTATAGAATGGCTCCGACTGAATTAAAAGAATTAAAGTCCCAGTTGCAAGAATTGACTGATAGAGGATTTGCTAGACCCAGTTTTTCACCTTGGGGTGCTCCGGTTCTATTTGTGAAAAAGAAAGACGGTACGATGAGAATGTGTATTGATTATTGTCAGTTGAACAAAGTGACTATCAAGAATAAGAATCCTCTACCTCGAATTGATGATTTGTTTGATCAGTTAAGATGAACAGCTATGTTTTCAAAAATAGATTTGAGATCGGACTATTATCAGTTGCGAGTAAAAGACTCAGACATTCCAAAAACTACTTTCCGAATGAGGTACGACACTATGAATTCTTAGTTATGCCTTTCGGATTGACTAATGCACCTTATATCTTTATGGATTTGATGAATAGAATTTTCAGACCGTATTTAGATTGATTTGTTGTCGTATTCATTGATGACAAATTGATTTATTCACGTGATGAGACTGAACATGCCGAGCATCTGAGATTAGTGTTACAGATTCTACAAGATAAACAGTTATATGCGAAGTTCAGTAAATGTGAGTTCTGGTTACGTGAAGTTGGCTTTCTGGGCCATACTGTATCAGCATCTGGTATCTGAGTTGATCCAAGTAAAATTTCAGCTATTTTAGATTGGAAGCCTCTGAGGAATGTCTCTGAAGGTCGTAGTTTTCTAGGACTTGCCGGTATTATAGAAGGTTCGTAAAAGGCTTTTCAATGATTGTAACTCTGTTAACGAAGCTACTTCAAAAAGATGTGAAGTTTGAGTGGTCTGAAAAGTGTCAGAATAGCTTTGATCAATTGAAAAATTTGTTGACTTAAGCTCCAGTATTGTTACAACCCGAATTGTGTAAAGAATTTGTAATCTACAATGATGCTTCAATGATTGGTCTGGGATGTGTTTTAATGCAAGAAGATAAAGCCATTGCCTATGCTTCTAAACAACTGAAGCCGCATGAAAAGAACTATCCGATGCATGACCTTGAGTTAGCCGCGATTGTGTTTGCTTTGAAAATTTGGCACCACTATCTATTTGGTGAGAAATGTCATGTATATTCTAATCATAAGAGTTTGAAATATCTGATGACACAGAAAGATTTGAATCAGCGGCAGAGAAGATGGTTAGAGTTGTTAAAAGACTATGATATTGTGATTGAATATCATCCAGGTAAGGCAAATGTTGTTGTTGATGCTTTGATTCGAAAATCAATGTTTGCTCTACGTGCGATGAATGCTCATTTGGTTCTATTCGATACGAGTTCAATTTTGGCCGAATTAAAAGCGAGACCTTTGTTCCAACAACAGATTATTGAAGCTCAGAAGATTGATAATAAGATTTTAGCTAACCGAGCTCAGTATGATGTAGAGACTAATTCAGAATTTAGAGTTGATAAAGATGATTGTTTAAGATTTCGAGATCGAAATTGTGTTCCGAGAAATCTAGAGTTAATTCAGATGACTTTGAATGAAGCTCATAATAGTCGGTTATCTATGCATCCAGGTAGTACGAAAATGTATAATGATCTGAAACAACATTATTGGTGGTTCGGAATGAAAAGAGATATCTCTAAATTTGTTTCTAAATGTTTGATCTGTCAGCAGGTTAAAGCTGAACATCAAGTGCCATCTGGGCTGTTACAACCGATTATGGTTCCGGAGTGGAAATGGGATCGAGTGAGAACGGATTTTGTTTCTGGTTTGCCCTTGTCTCTGAGAAAGAAAGATGCAAACTGGGTTGAAGTTGATCGTTTGACGAAATCAGCTTATTTTATTCTGATTCGATTCGATTACTCACTTGATAAATTAGCTGAGATATACATTTATGATATCGTGAGATTGCATAGTGTGCCATTGTCTATAGTGTCAAATAGAGATCCGAGATTCACATCACGATTTTGGAAAAAGTTGCAAGATGCTTTGGGTACTAAATTGCACTTTAGTACTGCTTTTCATTCGCAAACGGACGGTCAATCCGAGCAGATTATTCAGATACTTGAGGATATGTTGAGATGTTGCATTCTTGAGTTTGAAGGTACATGGGAACAATATCTACCTTTGATTGAATTCGCTTATAATAACAGTTTTCAGTCGAGCATTAAAATGGCACCATATGAAGCTTTATATGGTCGCAAATGCCGTACAAATTTGTATTGGGTAAAGCTCAGTGAAAATAAGATTCACAGGGTTGATTTGATAAAAGAAATTGAGCAGAAAGTAAAAGTGATCCAAGATAGTTTGAAAGTAGCTTCGAATCGTCAAAAATCTTACGCGGATTTGAAACAGAAAGAAATTGAATTTGAGATCAGTGACAAAGCATTTTTGAAAGTATCTCCAGGAAAAAAGTGCTTTGGTTCGGTAGAAAAGGCAAATTGAGTCAGAGGTTCATTGGGCCGTATGAGATTACCGAGCATATTGGGCCGGTAGCTTATAGGTTATTGTTGCCACCAGAGTTAGAAAAGATTCATGATGTGTTTCACGTATCAATGCTTCAACGATACAAATCTAATCCTTCGCACATGATTCCTCCATCGGAGATTGAAATTCAGTCTGATATGACTTACGAAGAAAAGTCGATCCGTATCTTAGCTCAAGAGGTTAAAGAGCTGCAAAATAAGAAAGTTCCATTAGTAAAAGTGATGTGGCATCGACATGGTATTGAAGAGGCCACATGGGAATCTGAAGATACTATGAGACAGCAGTATCCGAATCTGTTCAACGATAAGATTTTTGGGGACGAAAATCCCTAAGCGGGGAGAATTGTAACAGTCCAGTTTAGACCCTAGTCGGTACAATGGTTTCGGGACCACAAATCTGAGTCAGAAATGTAACAGCCCGATTTAGACCTTAATCGGAACGATGGTTTCGGGATCACGAATCTGAGTCAGAAAAATATTCAAAAATTATTTCCTGTGTTTATTTTGTGTGAATTTATATATGTGAAATTTTCGTGATTTAATTTTGTCGTTTAGGTGTCTGATTAAATAAAAGGACTTAATCGCGTAAATTCTAAATTTGATAGTTTTAAGTATAAGGGCCAAATTGATGTTGGCTTATTAAATGGGAGACTTTAAGTTGTAAATAGGCTATTATTAAAATGGGTGGACGGTAATGGACATTTATAAGTGAAAATATAATGTTTTAAACTAAGGTTAAAAAGGTAAAATAAATGTTAAGTTGTTATATATCATATAACATAAAACTAAATTAAGTTATGTTCATATATTATCATCCACCGAAACCATAAATAAGAAACAAAAAAAGAAAAAGAACTAGGGTTCGGCTTCATCCAAGCTTGATTCAAGGTGAGTTCTAGCTCGGTTTTTGATAATTTCTACGTTTTTGAAATCGTTGTTTCGAGTACTACAAAACCCAAGCTTTAATTTTTTTTATTTTGATGAATATTTTGAGTTGTGCCATTGTTGATAGCTTGTGATTTTTGTTGTTTGATGATGAAAAATGAAAGATATGTTTTAGATTAACATATTTTGTATTGGAATTTTTGATGATTTTGAGTAATTAGGACTTAATTGCAAAAATAATAATTTGAGGGGATAAAATGTGAAATTGATAAATATGTGGACTTTTATGAGTATGGGTACTATTTGGCCGAACATGGGTGTTGTCAAAATTTTGTGTATTTTGTGTTTCGTGCAATAGGGACTAAATTGTAAAAATTGTAAATGTTAGAGGTAAAATGGTAATTTGCCTATTTATGTGTTTTTGGACTAAATTGAATAAAAATATGTTTGAATGAGCTTAATTTGAATATGTTTAGATCAAGAACCAACAAAATTGAATTTGGATTAGGGAGAAACGAAAGTTGTCGACTAGCTGTCCAGTTCCGTTTTGTATCGTCCGAGGTAAGTTTATAAACAAATAGGCATGTTTATTGATAATTTAACATTATGTTTACATTGTGTTATGAAATGATAAGTTTAAATTATGGTATGGCTGAAAGTGATTGAATATGGTTACCACACTTTCGAGTTTGATTCGACTGAGATACGACGTCCGAAAGCCCCGTATGAACCTTATGAATAGCTAGGATACATATGTCATGACATAGGATTTCGATACATGTGTGCGAGTAAGTCCATGGCATCGATTTGTGATTTCGATATGTGTTTACGAGTAAGACCCTGTCTAGGACAGTGGCATCGATATGTGGCAACATGTAAGACCACGTCTGGGACGTTAGCATTTTATGATATATGTGTGATTATCTGAGTGTCCTACCCAATTCTAAATGGTTCATCAGGAAAAGGTAATTGTGATTGGATGTGTTAAATGAACAAAAGAAGTCACAGGTATGAATTAGCTTTCTAGATATCAATGATAAGGCTTGTATATGACTTGTTTGATAATATAAGTATATATGATATAAAGCATGAATTTCCATGTTTTAAATTAAGTGTATTCGGCTTGAACAAGTGGTGTGGATATTATGAAAATGATCCTTGGATATACATTTATATGTAATCATGTATATAATATGTTATGGATATACTTTGTGTATGTGATGTTTTAAATGAATTCTTGAGCTTATACAAATATGTATACTTGTGAAATGGATTACATATTAAAATTTAACTTAGGAAGCCGATTGATATTTGACTAATATGTTCATGGGAGAATTCGGCTAAGGTGGCTTTGCACATGGAAATGTAGTATTTTATCAAATTGTATATGTTACTGAGCTGTTTATTTGCTTATAGCTTACTAAGCTACGATAGCTTATTCTTTGTTTATGTTACTCTATTTTATAGATTTTGAATTCAAGCTACAAGTTCGGGGATTGTCAGCCAAGCTCATCACACTATCTACTGTTTTGGTACCTTTTTAGCTAAACTTAAATTATGGCATGTATAGGCTGAAATGTGTTTTGAAATATTAAATTTTGGTTTTGTATATAATAAGCCATGCGAAAATGGCTAAGTTATTATAATAGAATTTGAGTTACGTTAGTTAAGGTTTAGATTAATTTTGGTTAACAGGTTGCGTGCCATAAAGGTATGATATATGTGGTAAGCATTATTTATTTGTGAGTGGCTTACTAATATGTTTGAATTTGACATGTTAATTAGTTTTTAGGGAAAATGTGGAATGCGGCATAAGTCAAAGTGTTAGGTAGTTATGTTCAAGTTGATTAATTTGAAGGATATGTGGTAGGTAATGCATGTGTCTTATGGTCAATTTGGTTTTTTGGTACGGGAACTTGATAATCAAACGGTAAGTGCGGTCTTGGCTTAGAGTAAATAAACATTAAGCATACATTTATATTGAATTAGGTAAGTTGAATATATATTACATATGTGAATCTTTGATAAGCTTCGTTATGGAACAATGTTTCAAGACATCTATAATTGCATGAGTAGGTTTGGTGCTTACTAGTGAACTATATTGATGTTATGTTGGATGCTTGTATTACTCAATTTGGTAATTAAACCTAATAGAATTTGGGTTGCATAAGAAACTTTGTTTTCAAAAATATATATATTGTAGTAGTATGCGGATATAATCTATTAAATGGCTACTTACATGTCTATATAGGCATGTTTATAAACGCACTTATACTTGGTTCATGAGTAAATGTGCATGGTCATATAGATTTATTAGTTTTTGGTATATTAATGAATGTGTAAAATAGAACTATGTGGGTTGAATGAATAAAGAATGCATTAGGTTAATTTATTTGCATATTCGGATATTTGCATTGAAATTTGTATTAATTTGTAAAAAAAATGAATTTCATCTTAGTTCATATGATGTTGTCGCATTAATGAATGGTGAGGTAGGAAATGATATTTTATTTATTTTAATTGATGTAAAATTTATATATATATGTGACTCTTGTAAAACAAGTCTAATAAACAATAATAAAGTTGTGGTGTGTCTTATGTTCTGAGTATGTATAAAATGCTTAATATTTATATATTTGTATATAAACTCATTTTGGACTATGCTATTTTTATATTGCGCTGTGAATGATAAAATCTTTAAGATCTAATATTCATTTATATATGTTATCTAGATCTCGAAGTACAATTATTAATGAATATTTCTGTGAATAATAGTATAATCGGTAATGCCTCATAACCCTAATCCGGCGACGGATACGGGCTAAGGTTACATTTTATTTGTATTAGAGCTACGGTTTTGCCGGTTCTAGGACTAACATAGCGTGTGTGAGTTCATGCCATAATTATATACTGCGATAGTGTGATGACTTCTGACATTTGAAATGTGTTTTCATATAGTAAATGGATCCCAACAGAGCTGTAGCTGATGATGTCGAGAGCGTAGGCTGATTCTCGACCGACCTCGAGTAATCCAGAAAGTGAGGCTAAACAAGCCCTATATAAAATGATGAATGATTGGTTTACCCAATATATTCAGACTAACTCGGCTGCACAACAACCTCCACCCCCGATTAATCTATCTCTGATGCCTGTTATACCTCAAGTAAGTGATCTCTTGCGAGTGAATAGACCACCTGTCAATAAAATTAGAAAATGTGGGGCTGAAGAGTTTAAAGCCACTGATGATGATGACGTTGAGCGGGCTAAGTTCTGGCTCGATAATACCATCCGTGTGTTTGATGAGCTGTCCTGTACTCCTGATGAATGTTTGAAATGTGTTATATCCCTACTTCGAGACACAGCATACCACTGGTGGAATACCCTAGTATTAGTAGTCCCGAGAGAGCAGGTGACCTGGGAATTCTTTCAGGCTGAGTTTCGTAAGAAATATATCAGTCAGAGATTTATCGATCAGAAGCGTAAAGAATTTCTGGAGCTGAAATAGGGTCAGATGACTATAACAGAGTATGAGCAGAAATTCGTGAGACTCAACCAGTATGCCCGAGAGTGTATTTCTACTGAAGCTATAATGTGTAAAAGATTTGAAGATGGGCTGAATGAAGACATTAAACTGTTAGTTGGCATACTCGAGATAAAAGAGTTTGTGGTACGTGTTGAGCGAGCCTGCAAAGCTGAATAACTCAGGAAAGAGAAAAGAAAAGCTTGCTTTGAAGTTAGAGATGCACGCAAAAGAACATCCGGTAAGTCATTCCAGTAAGCATCAAAGAAGTTCCGAGTTGATTTTAGTCATTCTAAAGCCACTTCAGGTTACTCCAGACGGGATCAGAATAGACCACCGGTGATCTCGAGAGCTACCTTAGTAGCGAGTGTGGGTAATGTTAGATTAAATCAACCTGAGTACAAGCACTGTGGTAAATGACATCCTGGCAGTTGCAGGTTGCATGATCGGGCCTGTTTTAAATGTGGATCGATAGACCATTATATTCGAGATTGTCCAATGTTAACTGAGGAAAATCCAATACAGAATATGAGATCGGGTAACACTGCAGCCTGATGTAGACCACCCAAAAATGTTGGTAATTCGAGTAGCAATCAAATCTGAGGCTCGCGCACCTGCCAGAGCCTATGCTATATGTGCACGAGAGGAGGCTTCATCCCCAAATGTCATTACTGGTACATTCACTCTTTATGATACTAATGTAATTGCATTGATTGATCCTGGTTCTACTCATTCTTATGTGTGTGTGACATTAGTATTCAGCAAGACTCTACCTGTTGAGTCTACTGAGTTTGTAATTAGAGTGTCAAACCCCTTGGGCCGGTTGTTATAGTCGATAAAGTGTGTAAGAATTGTCCCTTGATGGTTCGAGACCTGTGCTTTTCGGCTGATTTGATGTTGCTGCCATTTGATGAGTTCAATATAACTCTGGGTATGGATTGACTAACTTTACAAGATGCTGTTGTGAACTGCAAAAGAAAGACCATTGATCTATGGAGCCAGAATGATGAAATTATCCGGATTGAATCTAGTGATTTGTATGGTTTGCCAGTAGTGATTTCTTCGATGCTAGCTCAGAAATATGTGAGAAAAGGGTTTGAAGCTTATTTTGCCTACGTGCTTGACAGTAAAGTGGCAGAAAGAAACATTGAATCAGTACCTGTTGTATGTGAGTATCCGGATGTGTTTCCAGAAGAATTACTAGGTTTGCCACCTATTCGGGAAGTAGAGTTTGGTATTGAGTTAATGTCTGGGACGACTCTGATATCTATAGCTCCGTATAGAATGGCACCTACAGAATTAAAAGAATTGAAAGCTCAGTTGCAAGAATTAACAGATAGAGGTTTCGTGCGACCGAGTTTTTCTTCGTGGGGTGCACCTGTGTTGTTTGTGAAAAAGAAAGACAGAACTATGAGAATGTGCATCAATTACAGACAGCTTAATAAGGTGACTGTAAAGAATAAGAATCCGTTACCACGGATTGATGATATGTTTGACCAACTGAATGGGGCTACAGTATTTTCGAAGATAGATTTAAGATCAGTCTACTATCAGTTGAGAGTTAAAGATTCAGATGTGCCAAAGACTGCTTTCAGAACGAGGTACAGACACTATGAGTTTCTGGTTATGCCTTTCGAACTCATTAACGCACCTACCGTTTTCATGGATTTGATGAATCAGATCTTCAGACCGTATCTGGACCGGCTTGTGGTTGTGTTTATAGTTGACTTTTGATCTACTCTTGTGATGAAGCTGAACATGTTGAGCATTTGAGACTTGTGTTGCAGATATTGTGAGATAAACAGTTGTATGCGAAATTCAGTAAATGTGAGTTCTGGTTAAGTGAAGTTAGTTTTCTAGGCCATGTAGTATCAGCATCAGGTATTCGAGTTGATCCGAGTAAAATTTCAGCTATACTTGATTGGAAACCTCTGAAGAATATTTCTGAAGTCCGAAGCTTTCTGGGACTTGCTAGTTATTACATATAGTTCGTGAAAGGTTTCTATATGATTGCAGCTCCGATGACAAAGTTACTACGGAAAGATGTTAAGTTCGAGTGGTCAGAGAAGTGTCAGAAAAGCTTTGATCAGTTGAAAGCCCTTTTAACTGAAGCTCCAGTGCTAGTTCAGCCAGAATCGGGTAAAGAATTTGTAATTTATAGTGATGCATCTTTGAATGGTTTGGGCTGTGTTCTGATGCAGGAAGGCAAAGTTATAGCTTATGCCTCGAGACAATTGAAACCGCATGAAAGGAATTATCCGACACATGACTTGGAACTAGCAGCAATTGTGTTTGTGTTGAAAATTTGGCGTCACTATCTATTCGGTGAGAAATGTCATGTTTATTCTGATTATAAAAGCCTGAAATACTTGATGACTCAAAAAGATCTGAATTTGAGACAACGACGATGGTTAGAATTACTAAAAGACTACGAGCTTGTGATTGATTATCACCCGGGAAAGGCTAACGTTGTTGCCGATGCTTTAAGCCGAAAGTCACTATTTACTTTGTGTGCAATGAATACACATTTGGCCATGTCTGATGATGGTTTGATAGTGGATGAGTTGAAAGCTATACCATTATTTGTTCAACAAATATGTGACGCCTAGAAGGTTGATAATGAATTAATTGCAAAACGAGCTTAGTGTGAGACGGATGCTGATTTAGAGTTCAGAGTTGATGCTGATGATTGTTTGAGGTTTAGAGATCGAATATGTGTCCCGAGGAATTTAGATTTGATTCAGATGATTTTGAAAGAAGCTCACAGCAGTCGATTATCTATTCATCTAGGTAGTACAAAGATGTATAATGATCTGAAACAGCTTTACTGGTGGCATGGTATGAACCGAGACATTTCTGACTTTGTTGCAAAATGTTTAGTCTGTCAACAAGTAAAAGCTAAACATCAGGTGCCTTCAGGATTACTTCAGCCTATCATGATACTTGAGTGGATATGGGATAGAGTTACGATGGATTTTGTATCTGGTTTACCGTTGACACCGAGCAAGAAAGATGCAATCTGGGTTGTTGTTGATAGATTGACTAAATCGGTTCATTTTATTCTGATACGTATAGACTACTCACAGGATAAACTGGCTAAATTGTATGTTTCTCAGATTGTGAGATTACATGGTGTTCCTATATCTATTGTTTCGGAAAGAGATTCGAGGTTTACATCACGGTTTTAGAAGAAATTGCAAGATGCCTTGGGTATGAAATTACATTTCAGTACTGCTTTCCATCCGCAAATAGATGGCCAGTCTGAGCGAATCATTCAGATACTTGAGGATATGTTGAGATGTTTCATTCTCGAGTTGGAGTATCAAAATGGAACCTTATGAAGTTTTGTATGGTCGTAAATGTCTTACGCAATTGTACTGGACTGAGCTCAGTGAAAATAAGATACACGGGGTTGACTTGATCAGAGAAACTGAACAGAAAGTGAAAGTGATCCGTGAAAGTTTGAGAGCAGCGTCGGATTGTCAGAAATCTTATGCGGACTTGAAACGTAAAGATATAGAGTTTCAAATCGGAGATAAAGTCTTTTTGAAAGTCTCACTGTGGAAGAAAATACTCAGATTCATTTGTAAAGGCAAATTGAGTCTGAGGTTTATTGGGCGATATGAGGTTATAGAGCATATCGGGCCAGTTGCTTACAGACTGTTATTGCCACCTGAGTTAGAAAAGATCCACAATGTATTCCACGTTTCGATGCTTCAGAGGTATCGATCTGATCCTTCACATGTGATTAGTCCGTCTCAAATTAAAATTCAGCCTGATATGACTTACGAAGAATAACCGATTCCCATTTTGACTCGTGAGATTAAAGAGTTGAGAAAAAAGAAGATTTCGTTAGTTAAAGTACTGTGGAATAAACATGGTGTTGAAGAAGCAACATGAGAACCAAAGGATGCAATGAGAGAACGCTATCTGAACCTATTCACGGGTAAGATTTTTGGGGACGAAAATCCCTAAAGGGGGAGAGTTGTAACAGCCCGATTTAGACCTTAATCGGAATGATGATTTTGGGACCACGAATCCGAGTCAGAAAAATATTCAAAAATTATTTTTTGTTTTTATTTTGTGTGAATTTATATATGTGAAATTTTCGTGATTTAATTTTGTCATTTAGGTGTCCGATTAAATAAAAGGACTTAATCGCGTAAATTCAAAATTTGATGATTTTAAGTATAAGGGCCAAATTGATGTTGGCTTATTAAATGGGAGACTTTAAGTTGTAAATAGGCCATTATTAAAATGGGTGGATGGTAATGGACATTTATAAGTGAAAATATAATGTTTTAAACTAAGGTTAAAAAGGTAAAACAAATGTTAAGTTATTATATATCATCTAACATAAAAATAAATTAAGTTATGTTCATATATTGTCATCCACTAAAACCATATATAAGAAAGAAAAAAAAATAAAAAGAACTAGGGTTCGGCTTCATTCAAGCTTGATTCAAGGTGAGTTCTAGCTCGTTTTTGATAATTTCTACGTTTTTGAGATTATTGCTTCGATACTACAAAACCCAAGCTTTAATTTTTTATTTTGATGAATATTTTGAGTTGTGCCATTGCTGATAGCTTGTGATTTTTGTTGTTTGATGATGAAAAATGAAAGATATGTTTTAGATTAACATATTTTGAATTGGAGTTTTTGATGATTTTGAGTAATTAGGACTTAATTGCAAAAATAATAATTTGAGGGACTAAAATGTGAAATTGATAAAATATGTGGGCTTGTATGAGTATGGGTACTATTCAGCCTAACATGGGTGTTGTGAAATTTTGTGTATTTTGTGTTTTGTGCAATAGGGACTAAATTGTAAAAATTATAAATGTTAGGGGTAAAATGGTAATTTGCCTATTTATGTGTTTTTGGACTAAATTGAATGAAAATACGTTTGAATGAGCTTAATTTGAATATGTTTAGATCAAGAACCAAAGAAAACAGATTTGGGTCAGAGAAAAACGAAAGTTGTCGACTAGCTGCCCAATTCCGTTTTGCATCATCCGGGGTAAGTTTATAAGCAAATAGATGTGTTTATTGATAATTTAACATTATGTTTACATGCTGTTATGAAATGATAAGTTTAAATTATGGTATGGCTGAAAGTGATTGAATATGGTTACCACACTTCCGAGTTCGATTCGACTGAGATACGACGTCCGAAAGCCCCGTATGAACCTTAGGAATAGCTAGGATACATATGTCATGACATTGGATTCTGATACATGTGTGCGAGTAAGTCCATGGCATCGATTTTTGATTTCGATATGTGTTTACGAGTAAGACCCTATCTAGGACAGTAGCATCGATATGTGGCTACATGTAAGACCACGTCTGGGACGTTGGCACTTTACGATATATGTGTGATTATCTGAGTGTCCTACCCAATTCTGAATGGTTCATCGGGCAAAGGTAATTGTGATCGGATGTGTTAAATGAACAAAAGAAGTCACAGGTATGAATTAGCTTGCTAGATATCAATGATAAGGCTTGTATATGACTTGTTTGATAATATAAGTATATATGATATAAAGCATGAATTTCCATGTTTTAAATTAAGTGTATTCGGCTTGAACAAGTGGTGTGGATATTATGAAAATGATCCTTGGATATACATTTATATGTAATCATGTATATAATATGTTATGGATATACTTTGTGTATGTGATGTTTTAAATGAATTCTTGAGCTTATACAAATATCTATACGTGTAAAATGGATTACATACTAAAAATTTAACTTAGGAAGCCGATAGATATTTGGCTAAGATGTTCATGGGAGAATTCAGCTAAGGTAGCTTTGCACATGGAAATGTAGTATTTTATCAAATTGTATATGTTACTGAGCTGTTTATTTGCTTATAGCTTACTAAGCTATGATAGCTTATTCTTTGTTTATGTTACTCTATTTTATAGATTTTGAAGTCAAGCTACAAGTTCGGGGATTGTCAGCCAAGCTCATCACACTATCTATTGTTTTGGTACCTTTTTAGCTAAACTTAAATTATGGCATTTATAGGCTGAAATGTGTTTTGAAATATTAAATTTTGGTTTCGTATATAATGAGCCGTGCAAAAATGGCTAAGTTATTATAATAGAATTTGAGTTACGTTAGTTAAGGTTTAGATTAATTTTGGTTAACAGGTTGCATGCCATAAAGGTATGATATATGTGGTAAGCATTATTTATTTGTGAGTGGCTTACTAATATGTTTGAATTTGACATGTTAATTAGTTGTGAGGGAAAATATAGAATGCAACATAAGTCAAAGTGTTAGGTAGTTATGTTCAAGTTGATTAATTTGAAGGATATGTGGTAGGTAATGCATGTGTCTTATGGTCAATTTGGTTGTTTGGTAAGGGAACTTGACAATCAAACGGTAAGTGCGGTCTTGGCTTAGAGTAAATAAACATTAAGCATACATTTATATTGAATTAGGTTAGTTGAATATATATTAGATATGTGAATCGTTGATAAGCTTGGTTATGGAACAATGTTTCAAGACATCTATAATTGCATGAGTAGGTTTGGTGTTTACTAGTGAACTATATTGATGTTGTGTTGGATGCTTGTATTACTCAATTTGGTAATTAAACCTAATAGAATTTGGGTTGCATAAGAAACTTTGTTTTTAAATATATATATTGTACTAGTATGTGGATATAATCTATTAAATGGCTACTTACATGTCTATATAGGCATGTTTATAAATGCACTTATACTTGGTTCATGAGTAAACGTGCATGGTCATACAGATTTATTAGTTTTTGGTATATTAATGAATGTGTAAAATAGAACTATGTAGGCTGAATGAATAAAGAATGCATTGGGTTAATTTATTTGTATATTCGGATATTTGCATTGAAATTTGTATTAATTTGTAAAACAAATGAATTTCATCTTAGTTCATATGATGCTGCCACATTAATGAATGGTGAGGTAGGAAATTATATTTTATTTATTTTAATTGATGTAAAATTTATATATACACATGACTCTTGTAAAACAAGTTTAAAATTCAATAATAAAGTTGTGGTGTGTCTTATGTTCTAAGTATGTATAAAATGCTTAATATTTATATATTTGTATATAAACTCATTTTGGACCATGCAATTTTTATATTGCGTTGTGAATGATAAAATCTTTAAGATCTAATATTCGAACGAGTTATATATATATATTTATATATATGTTATCTAGATCTCGAAGTACAATTATTAATGAATATTTCTGTGAATAATAGTATAATCGGTAATGCCTCATAACCCTAATTCGGCGATGGATACAGTGTTACAAGAATAATGTTTAAATATTATTTTTCGTGTTTATTATGTATGAATTAGCATGTGTGAAAGTTTCGTTTGAAAATTTAATCGTTTGTGTGTTTAATTTTGAAAAAGGACCTAATCGCGTAAAACGTAAAAGTTACTTGCTACTTGTTAAAAGTGCTTATTTGACTTGGCTTTGTAAATGAGAGGTCCTTATGTGGATATTATGTCATTCACTTTGATAATGGACATAAATGACCTTATTATATGTGATTTTTAACGGTTTATTAAAAGGGGTATTTTGGTCTTTAGCATATTAAACATATGTTAAATAAAACAAATGCATGAAATAAGCTATTAGTTCATCTTTTTGGCTGAAAATCACAAAGGATATTAGGGTTGGAAGAGTTTTTACATTCGTCACTTTTATTTGGTGATTTAGGTATGTGTTTTGTTTGGTTTTCGATAATTTCTACGTTTTTGTAATCGTTGCTCCTTATACTACCGAACCCATGCCTCAATTTCTAATTCTGTTAATGATTTTGAAATGTGCCATGGATAAATTCATGAGCTTTTTGATGTTATATGTTGAATAATGAAAAATTGATATTGGGTTTACATGTTTTGTCTTTGGATTTTTGATGAATTTGAGTAATTTGGGCTAAATTGTAAAAATGTTATTTTGAGGGACTAAAATGTGAAATGACTGAAATGTATGGACTTGTATGAGAGCTATGAAAATTCGGTTAAACTTGTGTCCAAGCAAATTAGGTATTTTTTTTATTTTGTGATTTAAGGACTAAAGTGTCGAAATGTGAAAATGTGAGGGCTAGTTTGCAAAATGCCCTAAATATGTGTCTATGGATTGTTTTGAATTATCTAGTGAATAAAAGAGTTAATTTTGAATACATATATATCAAGAAAAGAAGAATTTAGATTTAGATCGAGGGAAGTCAAAGGTTATTGAGTAAACAAACCGAGTCTACAATTTCGAGTACGAGGTAAGTTCGTACGTAAAAACTTAATGTTACAAGTATATTTTGATAATTTTACATTACATAGATTGTATATATATTTGATTATGGATGAATACGATGATAAATCAATTGTATTTGACACTATGTGTGCGATCCAAAATAGCTTCAACTACATGAGGCACTAAGTGTGCGATATCGATATAGCTTCGGTTAATTTAGATGGCACTAAGTGTGCAGAATCATTTTAGCTTCAGCTAATCCTTACAGCACTAGGTGTGTGGATGTTTAAAGCATGAATAATTTTTTAAAAGTCTTAAAATATTCGAATGAGAGGTGAGAATGAAAATGAATGAATACAGGATGGTTCCGGTACGTATAATACCTATGTGGTAGATGGTATTATGTATATAAATTTCATTGAATTGGTGTAAACATATGGATGGTATTGGCTTAGAAGTAATATATAAATTGAGAATTTATAAGTACTTATGTGTTGATGTCTTATATTTTATATACTGTTGATGATTTTTAGTACGAGCTTACTAAGCTTTTGAAAGCTTACTTCGTGTATGTTTGCATTGTTTTATAGATATCGAAGCTATTGTGAGCTCGGGGATCGTCGAGGATTGTCACTGCACTATCGAACCTCGTTTTGGTATTATGAAAATGTATAAATTAAAGTATGGCATGTATAGGCTAGAAGTTGTGGGATTATGTTTTGTGATGTATATATTTAGCCATGTGATATGGCTAGTTTGTGTTTGAACTTATAGTTTGATAATGGCTTATAGTATGTGATGCTAATGTACAATTATGGTATGTTTTTGGTTGGCTAAAGGAAATGGTCAATATTGAGAACTTGTGGTAAGTTTGGAGCATGGAATCGAATGGTGTATTAATCATATGATTAGGTATGATTTTAGTTTAAGTTTTGGTATAAGATTTAGTCATGAACTTAGAGATTATGAAATCATATGTTTGATATGATTTGATCTCATACTTTGGCACAATTGAGTTGAGTTATGAGCATGTAAATGGTTTATAATGTTATGGCATGAATGATGTCAGGCTTGGTATAGAAATTGGTTGAAGTTGTTGTGTATATATGCTTTGTTTGGTGCTTGTAGGTTTGACCGAATTGTGGTGGAAAATTGGCTATTCAAATGGCCTATTTTCATCCACACGGGCAAAGACACGGGCGTGTGTCTCAGCCGTGTGCAACACATGGTCATGTTGCATGGCCATGTGTCCTCTGACGTACCATACAATTGTAAGTCAAGCTCGAGCACGGTCAAGGCACATAGGCTTGTGGCTAGCCGTGTGACCCAAGTCAGTGTCGACCACGGCCATGACACACGGGAGTGTCTTGTGGCCGTGTGAGCAAGTCAGTAAGTATGCCCTGTTTTAACATGGCCTAGACACACAAGCCTGTCTAATGCTGTGTAAGGCACACGGCCTGTTCACACGGGCGTGTGATCTGTACAACTTTGAGAAATGTTTAAGTTTTGGAAAATTTTGTATGAGCTTGGGTTTAGTCCCGACCCTTTTCTAATGCATGTTTAAGGTCTCGATGACCTATATAAGGGACTCTATGTTGATGTTTGATCTATGATGCTATGATGTTTATGAAATGAACGTTAAATGTTTTGATTTGTTTGGTAATACCTTTAACCCTAGTTCCGCGACCGATGTGGGTTAGAGGTATTACACCATGTATCTTGGCCGTGTGGAGGACACGGCCTCTTGACATGGGCGTGTGCCCAGGCAGTGTGAAGTCTGCACTTAATTTTGGAATTTAATTCGCCACACGGCCTAATCACACGGGCGTGTGACTTGGCCGTGTGAACTTATTTGGTTGATGATGTCATAGTGAGAGAGTTGCATGGGCTGAGGACATAGGCGTGTCCCAAGTCACACGAGCGGGTGTGACCATACGGCCTACCCGCACGGGCGTGTGGCTCTCCAAAACAAGAAGATTTTCTAAGTGTCAAAAAGGTTCTGAAAATTTTCGGTTTAGTCCCAAACTGCTTCCGATGTATATTTTAGGCCTCGTATGCCCTTATAAGGGACAATTTGCATGTGCTTGAAAAGTTTTAAATTTGGATGAAATTTTATGGCCCTATTTTGTATGTTTGTTTACGTTTAGGTCCAGTAATGCCTCGAACCCTGTCCCAGCGTCAGATACGGGTAAGGGGTGTTACATTTAGTGGTATCATAGCTACGGTTTAGTCGATTCTTAGACCAACGTAGCATGTGTACAAGTGTAGGTATATGTGTGTGAAAATTTATGAGCAATGTGCTCCATAGTAGAGCGAACTTTCGGTAAGATGGAATGGAGTAAGTGAGATTATGTAAGAGTGAAATTTGTAATAAAATAGTTTTGGACAGCAGCAATCGCGTGACTTTGAAAATTCACCAAAAATGGTGGAAATCGAATTTGATGTTGAATAAGATATGAAATAAAATCTTATTGAGTCTATTTTCATATAAAATAAATGGTGAAAGCAAGAGAATTTTTTATTTGGTGATATTTGAATTTTTGTGAGATAGGGTCAGAATGATTTTGGAATCCTCTGTTTTGACTTGGAAAAATCATTAAAAATTGTAAAAATATAATTATGAGTTTTAATTTATGTTCTTAAAATCCTTAATGAGTTTATTTTTGAAAGAAATAAATGATAACATTATCCAAATCTTGTACGAAGAAATAATTAGTTTTTAGTGCAGAGGGGTCGGAACTATCGGATAGCAAATCATGGGAGACTTTAAAGAATAAAATGTATTTATTGGCTAATCCAAAAATTCTAAAAATTTTAAGATAAGTAGATACGTGAGTCTAATTTTAGGGAAAATTAAAAGATCTTGATTTGGAGTTCTGTAGCTCAAGTTATAAGTAATTGAGTGACTATGACTCGAGTAAATAGCTTAACTTGAACATAAGTAAAAGTGCAATTATAATTATTTTACCTTGGAATCATGTTGTAAGAATTGATGGAATCATGTTGATAAATTTCTTATTATTTTCATATGGACTTACTAAGCTATATAGCTTACCCCCTCCTTTTCATTTCTTTAATGTTGTCAGGTTAGCTCGAGGTTGGAGATCGTCGGAGGCAACATCACACTATCAAGCTATCAATAGGGGATATCGATAAGTCTTAAGCATCTTCAAGTGAGTGGCATGTATAGGAGCTTAGTTATTGATATGTGTTCTTATAATTTAGCCAAATGTATTGCCTTATATTGATTCATTGTATATAGCCATGAGATATGGCTTATAATGTTTTGGCTTGAAAGCCTAATTATCCTTGCCATGTGTTGATACTTTGTGATATGACTATAATTGTCTGCCATGAATGAATAGTAAATAACATATGTGCACGAGAATGCCCTAGGACCATTCGGAGTGGTCATGGCTATGGAATAAACACGTAAATTGGCATTAAGTTGATAATGATTGAACATGGACATTTGTTGAATAAGTAGAGATTAATTATTGGGTAATATGTTATGGTTGATTGTTAAAAATGTGCTTTAGTGAGGCATGCTAAATTATTAAAATGATGCTATGATATGTGCCTTTAAAGTATTTAAGTATGTGAAAGATTAAGGCAACAAAAAGGCTTGGAAAATAGCCTAAGTGTTGACCACACGGGCAGAGACACAGCCGTGTGTCTCAGCCATGTGGAGGACACGGCCTTAGCACATGGGTGTGTGACTTGGCCATGTGATCTTAAATGTTTGCTGACATCATAAACAGAGAGTTACACGAGCTAAGGACACATGCGTGTGAGACCACCCGGCCTACCCACACGGGTGTGTGACTCTCCAAACATGAAAATTTTCTAAGTGATGTAAAAATGTTTGTGAGTTCTCGGTTTAGTCCCAACCCGCTTTTAATGCATGTTTAGAGCCTCGAAGGCTCATGTATGGGACATTTTGCATGTGATCAAATGATTCTGATATGATTGAAATTTTATGGCCTATTTTTACGTGTATGTGCATGTTTAAGTCTGGTAATGCCTCGTATCCTGTCCCAGCGTCGAACACGGGTAAGGGGTATTAACCCAGTTGATGAAATTCAAAAACAAGGAGTCGAGGAATTTAAGGCCAATGTCGATGATGACCCCGAGAAGGCAAAATTTTGGCTTGAGAATTTTATTCGAGTATTCGATGAACTATTGTGCACACCTGAAGAATGTTTGAAGTGTGTTTGAGACACGCGGCAAATATTGGTGGAAGACACTAGTTTCAGTGGTTTCGAAACAAAGGGTTACATGGGAATTCTTTCAAGAGGAGTTCCGAAAGAAATACATCAGTGAGTGATTCATCGATCAAAAGCGTAAGGAATTTCTTGATTTGAAACAAGGCCACATGTCAGTTACTGAGTACGAAAAGGAGTTTGTCCGACTCAATAAATATGCTCGAGAGTGTGTATCCTCCGAGGCTAAAATGTGTAGAAGGTTTGAAGACAGACTTAATGAGGATATTAGAGTGTTAGTGGGTAATCTTGAGCTGAAGGTATTTGTAGTGCTCGTTGATCGAGCTTATAAAGTTGAGGAACTGACCAAGTAAAAGAGAAAAGTCAAGGCTGAAGCTAGAGAAATAAGGAAGAGGCTGACGAGCAAGTCATTTCCACCTCAATCTAAGAAATCCAGAAATATGTATTTCCGTTCTCATGTTTCGGCTAGACATTCGTACAGAAATCGTAAGAAGAAAAATTTAGGTTTTAAATCTCCAGGTACATCTGTGGCTAGTAAGGGTAATGATAGACCTTCTAGACCTGAGTGTCAACAATGTGGTAGAAGTCAATTTGGTAAGTGTAGGGTGAACGATGGATCTTGTTTCCGATGTGGTTCTCAAGACCACTATATCAAATACTGTCCTAAAATGATCGAGAAAGAAAATTTTCAGAGTACAAGGTTGGGTAGTACGGCTACAAAAGGGAGACCCTCAAGAAACACCGGTAATAGGGCTAGTAGTAAAAGTGTAGTGAGAGAAACAACGATGAGATCTAAAGCTAGAGCTCTAGCTAGGGCCTATGCCATACGTGCGCATGAGGACGCATCTTCTCTCGATGCGATCACTGGTACTTTTTCTCTTTATGATACTACTATTATTGCCTTGATTAACCCTGGTTCTACTCATTCATATGTGTGCATGAAATTGGTATCTGGCATGAATATGCCTGTTGAGTCTACGGAATTGATGATCAAGGTGTCAAACCCATTAGGCAAGCATGTTTTAGTGATAAGGTATGTAAGAAATGCCCTTTGATGATTAGAGGTTATTGTTTTTCAGCTGACTTGATGTTGTTACCGTTTGATGAATTTGATGTTATATTGGGTATGGATTGGTTGACATTTCATGATGCTATAGTGAATTGTAGATAGAAAGTCATTGAATTGAAGTGTGAAAATGGTGAAATTATTCGGGTTGAATCAAATGAGCCAGATAGATTGCCAATCATAATTTCTTCAATGTCGGCTCAAAATTGTATGAGAAAAGGGTGTGAAGCTTATTTGGCTTATGTGTTGAATACAAAACAGTCTGAATTGAAGATTGAATCAGTGCATGTTGTATATGAGTATCTGGATGTATTCCCAGAAGAATTGTCAGGTTTACCTCCAATTACAGAAGTGGAGTTTGGTATGTAATGCCAGGGACAGCACCCATCTCGATTGCTCCATATAGGATAGCCCCGACTAAGTTGAAAGAACTGAAGTCACAGTTGTAAGAATTGACCGACAAGGGTTTTGTGAGATAGAGATTTTCACCGTAGGGCGCTCCGATATTATTCGTGAAAAAGAAAAATGGATCTATGAGATTGTGTATAGACTATCGACAGCTCAATAAGGTAACAATCAAGAACAAGTATCCTTTTCCAAGGATTGATGACCTGTTTGATCAATTTAAAGGAGCGCCATGGTTTTCTAAAATAGACTTGAGGTCCGGCTACTATCAGTTGGGAGTTAAAGAGTCGGATGTACCTAAAACTACTTTTAGAATGAGGTATGGCCACTATGAATTTCTTGTTATGCCATTTGGGTTGACGAATGCACCTGCTTTGTTTATGGATTTAATGAATTGAATATGTCGGCCATATTTGGACAAGTTTGTGGTTGTGTTTATTGATGATATTCTGATTTATTTGAGAGATGAGGTAGAGCATGCCGAACACTTAAGAACTATTTTGCAGACTTTGAGAGATAAACAATTGTATGCCAAGTTTAGTAAAAGTGAGTTTTGGCTTCGAGAAGTTGGATTTTTGGGCCACATTGTTTCGGGTGATGATATTAGAGTTGACTTGAGTAAGATCTCGGCTATTATTGAATGGAAACCATTGAGGAATGTAACTGTGGTTAGAAGCTTTCTAGGCTTGGTCGGTTTTTACAGATGGTTTGTTCAAGGATTCTCCATGATTGCTACTCTGATGATGAGATTGTTATAGAAAGATGTCAAGTTCGAATGGACAGAAAAATGCCAGCAGAGTTTTGAGAAATTAAAGGCATTGTTGACTGAGGCTCCGATTTTAGTACAACCCAAGTCAAGTAAAGAATTTGTGATTTATAGTGATGCCTCCTTAAATTGTTTGAGATGTGTACTTATGCAAGAGGGTAAAGTCGTAGCTTAAGCTTCGAGACAGTTGAAGCCTCACGAGAAGAACTATCCGATACATGACTTAGAGATGGCCACCATAGTGTTTGCTTTGAAGATTTAGTGACATTATTTATTTGGTGAGAAACGTCATGTTTATACCGATCACAAAAGTCAAGTACTTGATGACTCAAAAGGATTTGAACTTGTGGCAACGAAGATGGTTGGAACTATTAAAAGATTATGAGCTTGTGATTGATTACTATCCAGGTAAGGCAAATGTGGTCACTGATGCTTTGAGTAGGAAGTCATTGTTTGCCTTGAGGGCTATGAATACACGGCTGACATAGTCCGATGATGGTTCGATTCTAGCCAAGTTGAGAGCTAGACCGACTTTTCTCCAATAGATTTGTGATGCTTAGAAAGTTGATAAAGAGTTGCAAGCTAAGAGAATTCAGTGTGAGTCCAGCAGTGAACCAGATTTTCTGAGTGACTCTGATGGTTGTTTGAGATTTCGTGGTAGGATTTGTGTTCCGAAGGATACTGAGTTGATTTGGAATATTTTACATGAGGCACACAATGGTTGTTTGTCAGTTACTGTATAATGACTTGAAGAAAATGTATTGGTGGAATGGTATGAAAAGAGATATCTTAGAGTTTGTATCAAAATGCTTAATTTGTCAGCGAGTAAAGGCTGAACACCAACTACCTTCAGGTTTAATTGAGCCCATCATGGTTCCCGAGTGGAAATAGGACCGAATTACTATGGATTTTATGACAGGTTTTCCTTTGACACCGAGAAAGAAAGATGCCATATGGGTTATTGTCGATAGACTGACTAAATCGGCTCATTTTGTCCCAGTGCGTACTGATTACTCACTTGATAAGTTAGCTGATTTGTACATTGGTGAAATTCTTAGACTTCATGGAATACCTATATCGATTGTATCGGATAGAGATTTAAGGTTCACATCACGGTTTTGGAAAAAGTTATAAGAAGCTTTGGGTACAAAGTTGAATTTCAGCACTACTTTCCATCCTTAGACTGATGGTCAGTCTGAGCGAGTAATTCAAATCTTTGAAGACATGCTCCGATGTTGTGTCTTGGAATTCCAACGTAGTTGGGGAAAGTACTTACCGTTGGTGGATTTTGTCTATAACAACAGCTATCAGTCGAGTTTGAAAATGGCACCTTATGAGGCATTGTACAGATGTAAGTGCCGAACACCTTTATATTGGACTGAACTTAAAGAAAATCAAATTCATGGGATCGATTTGGTTAAGGAAACCGAAGAAAAGGGCAAAGTGATTCATGATTGTTTGAAAGCCGCTTCAGATAGACAGAAATCCTATGCGGATTTGAAAAGGAAAGAAATTGAGTATCAAGTCGGTGATAAGGTATTTTTGAAAGTATCTTCATGGAAAAAGGTTTTGAGATTTGGCAAGAAGGACAAGTTGAGTCCTTGTTTTATAGGGCCGTATGAGATCACCGAGAGAATAGGGCCAATTGTCTATCGGTTGGCTTTACCATCAGAGTTGGAAAAGATTCATGATGTATTTCATGTGTCTATGTTGCGCCAATATAGATTGGATCCTAGGGTAACCAAGAAAATGAATGCATTTCATTTTACGAGCCTAGGGATTTAAGTGTAAATAAGTGAAAAGTTAGGGGTAAAAAGGTAAGAATTATAGGTCAATTCAAACAATATATGTATTGAACAAGTTAAATTTGGCATTGTAGATTAAGAAAAACGTGATTCGAATCTTGATCGGGGGAAAAACAAAGTTTACGAGGATTAAGCTCATTTCTATCGTTTTGTACCGAGGTAAGTTCATTTGCAAATTATGCAATATATACCATACTTTAAATGCTTTAATATTGCATGTATGGTAAGTACATATATAATTAATGTAATGTTGTACCATGTGTTTAATGCTTAAATTTTATTATGAATTATACTTGATTATTCCATGAGTATGTGATTGGTGCTAAGGATATTGAAATCGATATTACGAGCAAGCTCAACGAAAATGTGGTATCGAAGAATCCCGTTTGAACCTTGGGAATAGTTTAAGATACAAGAGACATGTCACTAGGAACTATGTGATCTAAGCTCATGAGTTGTGGTCTGAGTTCATGATATATGTGACACATGTTTTGGCATTCCAGGTACTGGTCTTGTATGTTCTACAGGTGGCTGGGTAGTTCGACATGTGTTGCGGATACCTAACAGCTTGTGTGAGGAGTCCGTGTAGTTACATCCTGACCGATAGCTTGTGTGAGTAGACTCGTGATGAGCTCGAAAGCGAGCAACATGTGATATGTGATATGAGGTAGCGTTTGCTACATATGAGGCACTTAGGTGCGAGATTTTGATGTATCTGATGGTATTCCAAGTGTTCAACGGGTAGTCCAAGAGAAGCTCAACGGGTAATCTCAATGCATACGTCAAAGACGAGATGTACATCGAACCCATGAGAATGCCATGAGATATGATGATGAACTTGTGGTAAGAACGTATATGAGAAAGTTATGCTTATGGGACTTGATGACATTTATGAAACTTTGCCTTATGTTAATTGTATGATTTATGTTGCTTATTATTTGCATTGAACTTACTAAGCTTTAAAGCTTACCCCCTTCCTTTCCTTTTCTTATAGTGTCGCCAAGCTAGCTCGGGGATTAAAGGACATTGGAGTTTTCGATCACACTATCAATTGAATATTTGGGTATAGTTAGTCTCAACATTTTGAGTATGGCATGTATAGGGACTTAGTCTTTTTGTTATGTGTTATGTTGATTAGCCAAATGTGTTGGCCTTCGAAGGTATTGTGATTCATTTTGTATATGGCCGTGAGAAGTGGCTCATATTGATTATTTGGGTTATAACCCTAATTAGTTATGCATGCATGCAAATTTATGCTTGTTGTGGTCGTTTGATGGATGTGTGATAAGATGTGGTTTACATGCTAAAGATATGTGTTTGATGAGGCTTGTGATTTTTTTGTGATAATGAGTGTGATAGATGGCAATAAATGTGGTACATTATATGACTTGGAAGTAGGATAGAAAAGATGATTATCCATGAAATTGGTGCGGAATACCTTAGGTAAACCTACTAACTTGAATATGTTATACATTGATTTATTAAGAACATAAAATGTCTATGCTTCATATGATAAATGTGCCATGTTGTATTCCATGAAGTGGGTTTAAGTGTGTGAGTGCTTAAGGGTGGCAAATGTCTTGAAAAATAGCCTAGCAATTATCCACACGGTTGGACACACAGGCGTGTGTCTAGACTGTGTGCGACACACGGTCTGCCCCATGGGCGTGTGGTTCGACCGTATGTCCCCTGCACCCTAATTAATGCAAAACAGAATGCCCAATAGTAAACACACGGGCAGAGACACACCGCGTGTCTCGGCCGTGTGGAGGACACTGCCTAATGACATGGGCGTGTACCCAGGTAGTGTGAAGTCTGTACTTAATTTTTGAAATTCAATTCGCCATACGGTCTAATCACACGGGCGTGTGACTTGGCCGTGTGATCTTATTTGGTTGATGACATCATAGTTAGAGAGTTACACGAGCTGTGGACATGAGCGTGTCCCAAGTCACACGGGCGTGTGTGACCACATAACTTATCCACATGGGCGTGTGACTCTCCAAAACAAGAAAATTTTCTAAGTGTCAAAAAGGTTCCAAAATTTCTCGGTTTAGTCCCAAACCGCTTCAAATGTATGTTTTAGGCATCTAGGCCCTTATAAGGGACAATTTGCATGTGCTTGAAAAGTTTTAAATTTGGATGAAATTTTATGGCTCAATTTTGCATGTTTGATTACGTTTAAGTCCGGTAATGCCTCGAACCTTGTCCAAGCATCGAATACGGGTAAGGGGCGTTATACACGGCCTAACCACATGCCCATGTTACTAGGCCGTATGTCACACACAGTCTAGACACACGCCCGTGCATCTGCCCGTGTGGACAAAATTAAGCCATTTCTAGCTTCATTTCTCACCCAAAATTTCACCCAAGACCTGCACTTGAAACACACATCCAATACCAACCAATCCAAGCATTCAACTTAAGCAAATTTCATCATTCCCAAGGCATATCATTACAAGCATACATGATCACATAATCTTAACATAACACATATGTATCTATATATCATAATAATCTACTTAATCATACTAAAATGAACCATTACTAGCCATTCTAATGGCTAGGTTACAAAATAACATTTCAAGCCACTATTGGCCAAGTTGTCCTATACATGCCATTATGCCAAAATGATTTTTACTAATTATACCTAAAATGAATAGTTGGTAGTGTGATGATGCTCCTATGATCTCCAACCCTTGCGAGCTTTCGAGCACTATAAAACAGAGAAAAATAAAATGGAGTAACCATTACTTGCTTAGTAAGTTCGTATAACGGAAACTAAACTTACCAATCTCGTTTATTAAATCTAAGCATACAATAACAAGTTTTCCATCCATTTGGCTAAATTGCCTAAGCACATGCATCCAATCAAACATGTTAGTCACAAAGTTTACATATATATCAAGTAAGAATAGATGAGCTCATCGTGCAATACACTTTTAAGGCATTATCATTTCATCTCATAATTCTCATGCCATATCTAGAGTTATAAGTCCGTTGTATCATTGAAATTCCTATGGATGCTCAAGTAGTACACTCGAGGTGTACGATTCAATAATCAGTCAATTTCTTATTCAAGGGTACCCATTAGGGCACTTAACCAAGAAACACTCTGCCGAGCCACATATTGTATAACAGGATTACAGTCTAGGCTAAATCCTTTATATAACATAAGCTCGGAGGAGCTCGATTAGGATTATCAGTCCAAGCTAAACCCTAATCATAACGTATGCTCGAGAGGTATTATATAGGGATTACCCGTCCAGGCTAAATCCTTTCTATAACAAGGTCAATGGGATTACTCGTCCAAGTTAAATCTCGTCCGCAACAAATGCAGGACCTTATTAGTTTTGGGAAAGTGCATATAATCATCGGAATTCAGTATTAAATCGGGACTTACCCCTTTATCATCATTTCAAGCATGTATTCAAACATTCATCATAACAATCAAATAAATCATATCGATATAAGTCACATTACATACAAATACAACATTCAATTAAGCATATTTACAAGTTCTATTAAGTTACACGAACTTACCTCGACACTTGTTCGCATAAAAAGTCCACTAATCCGAAACATTTTCTTTTCATCGATCTAACCTTGAAATAGTGTTGTCCGGATCTATATAAATGAATTTAACTATTAATTTCACACATTTCATATTTAAATGGACTCAATTTATGTCCTAGTTAAAATTACCATTTTGCCCCTAACTTTTCTATAAATTTTGATTTTGTCCCTAGGCTCGGAAAATGAAACTTGTGCAAATTACTCTCTATTCCAAGCCTAACCATAGCCCCATTATAAATTTTATAGCACATGTATTCATAAAATTTTATAATTTTTCATCAAATTTTACAACTTTTCATTTTAGTCCCTAAATCATGTTTTCATCGAAAATCACTTTGTAAAAGTTGTTTATCTATCAATAATCTTTCATTTTCTACCATAAATTTCTAATTTCCAGCATATACATCCATGACCCATTTTTCATACCTTGATAACTTTTCAAATTAATCCCTCAAATAGAGAGATTAAGCTACCCCGGTTTCAAAAATATCAAAATTACTAAAAACGGGATAAGGAAACTTACCCAATTAGGCCTTAAAATTTCCTTTTCTCTCACCTAGGGTTTCCATGTGTTTTTAGGTTGAAGATGATGAAAATAAGATGATATATTTTATTTTCATCTTTTAATTAATTAAGTATTTTGCTATTTCTAATTTAGTCATTACCCTTTTTCTATATTTCCATAGATGAGTTAACAAGAAAAATCTACATACTTTTCTTAATGGTCTAATTACCATATAAGGACCTCTAGATTTGAATTTCATAGCTATTTAGTCCTTATAGCTACTAGAATTCAACTTTCACATTTTATGCGATTTAGTCTTTCTAGTAATTAAACACTTAATCGATAAAATTTTCATATCAACATATTCACACGACATACCTGCTATAATATGGACCATATAATGAAATAAAGATAAATTTTATTTTCGGATCGGATTTGTCGTCCCGAAACCACTGTTCCTATTTCACTAAAAAAATGGGTTGTTATAATTCAATTAGTAGACATGTCTATTGTGCATCCCGAATGAGTTCTTAAGGATGTATTAGTGAAACCCAATGAACTTATCTTTCCTACGGACTTTTATGTGGTAAAAATGCAAGAGGATAATGCTCTTGGGTATTCAGACATCTTATTGGGGCGACCTTTCCTTAGTACTACAAGTACTACAATTGACATGCATAGCGAAACACTCATGATGGAGTTTGACGGGGAGGTCATGAAGTTTAATGTTTACGACGCTATTAGGCACGCAAGTGAAATCTTGAATGTAAACCGTGACAACATAATTGACTCATTAGTAGAAAAAACTTTTGAGTTACCTTATGAAGATAAACTTAAAACATTGTTTGATGACAATTTCGATTCAGGATCTATTTGCAAATCTGTTAATGAATTATCGGCTCCTATGAACACTAAACCTCTATATTCTATTGTCCAGGCGCTAGTCTAGAATTAAAACCATTTCTTGAGCATTTCAAGTGCGCATTTTTGGAGAATGATAAGACTATTGCTGACTTAAAAAGGATTAGCCCCTTGACATGCACACATAAGATTTTCTTGGAAGAAAATATGAAACCAAAGCAAGAGGCGCAAGGACAATTGAACCCAAATATGTTGGATGTGGTAAAAAAAAAGGAGAATTTCCAAGCCCATACGATCGAAAGAATTCAACTGGAACATCCCCAATACTAGTTGGGGTGTCAAGCTAACGACGTTAAACAAGTGCTTGCTTAGAGGCGACCCAATTTTATTTTTATTTTTATTTTTTTATATGTTTTATTTTTTGTTTTCTTACATGTTAATAAATTTTATCTCTCTTACGTCCAGGAGAATCAAGGAAACAAAAAATTAAATTTAGAAATGGGTGGCAAAAACAGTAACGAAAATGACATGGGGAGTGTTCTAAACCTTTTCTCTTTTTTTCATCATATTTTTTAATATTATTTTTCACATTCAAGGAAATGTGATTTAAGTAAGGGGGAGACATTCTTTCTTATTTCTGCTATTTTATCTATTGTTTTTACTGTTGTGTTACTGTTATTATTGTCTTGTGCTTGTTTTTTCCTATATTTATTTTTTTAGTATAACCTTTCCCTTTTCATGCCCAAGATTTTGACTAGGAATTACTCGCTGTTTGACCTACAAGCATGATTCTTATCTAGTGAATTAGTTATGATTTTGCTATATTGATTTCATCTCCACTGTTTCATTTCTATTAGGCTAAAATAATTGTGATTAATGAAGTTAACCCTATCTTGCTTATAGTAGAATTGATTAAGTCTAATTGCAAAGAGGACACTTAATACGAATGTATGCTAAATTTATTTTCATGACTGATAGGTAATTGTCAAAACTTATTTTTGACACTTGGTTATTTTTCCTAGTCCTCCAAAATTAAAGTTTTGTTTCGTTAAAAAATAAAATAAAATAAAATAAAATCTGATGATTTTGTGGTTATGAGCATAGCTTAAAACGTGACTGACTAAGTAACGGGGGTAGGGTGCTTGGGTTGTCATCCTACTTCGTGCAAAAAGGTTGTGTGACATGTTATGTAAAACTCCGCTAACCAGAGTTAAACAAAAAAAAATTTGAGTGTGTTGAGCTGAGTAACCGAGGAGGGGTGCTTGGGTTGTCAATCCACTTTGCGTCAAAAGGGAAAAACATTCTTAAACAATAATAATAATAATAATAACAATAACTAGGAGTGTGTTGGGCTGAATAACCAGGTTGGGGTGCTTAGGTTGTCATCCCTTTTCACGTCAAAAGGGCTAATGCATTCCATTAAAAGAGAGAGAGAGAGAGAGAGAGAGAGAGAGAGAGAGAGAGAGAGAGAATTGCAATTATGGACTAAGGGTGAAAGAAATAGGGTGTCTTGGTAAGTTTAGTAAATTTCCTAATTTTCATGAAATAATTCAAGTCGATTTAACTTTTGTTTGTTTAAATTGGAGTACTTTTTTAGTTTTACTTAAAACAAGTTAAATGTTCTCTTTATTTTCATATGCATTATGCCTAATTTTTATAAAACTTTGGAGTGATACTTCTTTCATGGTAAAATCTAAATTACATAGTAGGCTAGGAACCATACTTGAGGGCAAGCATGGACTAAGTAGGGGAGAATATGATAATACTCTAAAATGGCATACTTTTATATGTTAATTGCATATATATTTTGAGTATGATCCTACTAATTTAGGCTTTTTATGGGTTTTTATCTTGTAGGGACTAAATTGAAGGCAAAAGGAAATTTGGGGGCAAAAAGCGTGAATCTAGAGATGAAATGGATCAACATGCGAAATAAGGAAGAAATGGTGCAGAAAATACAAAGTGCAAAAGACTTGGGGCAAAAAATTCAAAGAAGAGATTTATGAACAAAAGACTCTATTTAAATTGGAATTTTATTTTTAGGATTATTGTTAAAATTATTATGATATTATTTAGATTTAATTTCATATTATATCTTTATTTATCTTTTAGAGTTTAAATAGGAACAAACCAGGTTTTCTATGTACTATAAATAGGGGATAGAGTTCACTTATCATTTTCTGTAAAACATTCCATCTCCCTAAAGCTCTTAACTTTTTGTTCTTTTTATTTTTCAATAAAATTTCATTCCATTAAACTTATTTCTTTTTTCTGAAAAGCATGAGCCACTAAACTCATCTAGCCAAATGTTATCAAGATTCCCCAAAAAAGGTTCATGAGGCTTAGAACCCACACTTAGCCTCTCAATGAGTATTTATAGTTTCTCTGCATTACGAGACTGACGCTTCCGTCCATGTCCTTCCAAAAGTGATCTTTTCATCTTGTGGAAAGGTGACCACTTTGTATATTTTGGGAAAGTTGCACAGTCGAATCTCTAACTTACTACGTCAAAGGTTGTCGAGCCCAAAAGACGAAATGGTGTGGCATTCGCCATTGAGAAATGATGATCTAGTGTAAGACGGTCCCACAAAAGTGACGGTTGGCTAGAGTCAGTTTCCTTTAAGTTGTAAAGCTAAAATCTATGTAGACCTGGTGGTCGTACACGTCCTCTTCTACTATAACTGACTTATTCTGTCATGAAAAAGATCACCTAAAAGCTTAAGATTGAACCCAATGAGGATCGAGATAATCGGAGGCTGGAATCCCTCAAATCGAAGAATCCATTTCCTTAATTCTGTTTCTTTTTACAATTTTAATTTTAATTTATACAATCTTCAACTCATCTATATTTTTAATTTTATCTTTTTTTTCCCAAGTATGCTATTTTTATTTTGGGCAGGACTGTGCTCAAGATTTCGAGTAATAAGAAGTTGTACCGACCTAATCCCTGAGGATTTGACCCTACTTCCCTTATACTATTCGTTTTGTTATTTCTTAGCGATAGGTTATTTTTTGTGCTTTCAATGACATACCAATATACTTTTTTTTCTAATTAAAAATATCCCCCATCATAAACACAAATACAAGAACATTGCAAATATAACCTTAAATGAGTAGCACTAAAAAGGCAAGGGCTAAAAATAAATTAAATGAGTCCCCCCATCTTTTGTTCTATTCTCAAGTCCCTGAACTTATGAAATAAATTAACTCCAACGGCATGTGCAAATCAGCCTATAAGCTTTTGTTTCCTGAAATTGACCTTACTATCCCATTTTTGTGTTTTCATTTTTTGGATGAAGTTTGACAAGAAATTTTAATATCAAAATAGAAAAAATATTAAAGATTAAAACCCTAAGGAAGAAGAAAGGAAATATATGATTTAAGATATTAAATGCTAATCATATAAAATAGTCCAACATATACAATCCCAAAAACACAAGTTTTAAACCATCAAATGCATCATTTTATATGATTCAAAGCATCTATTCATCAATATGAAAATAAAGTTTTTAAAAAATAACTTACAACTTAGAAATGTACAATATCATTAAAAAATCTCTTCTTCTCCTTTTTCATCCCACCATGTATATCTTTTTCCCAAGCTCCCCCCAAAGTTCTTCCACCTTAAGCCCTGCGGTCCCTGGCTTAGTCCATCACAAGAATTCACCAATGTAGTTTCCTCTTTTTAAACATAACCTTTAATTTAATTATCATTTTAACTTACTCCATTTTATCCTTTACCATTTTACCAATAAATGAGCTCAATCACAACATATATATAGATATTATGTCACAAAAACAACAACTAATTAATTTAACTAAGTTAGGAACTTACCTCGACTAACACGGATGTAAAAATAGAGCCAATGACTAATCCAAAACCTTAGTTTTACCGCAATTCAAATCCGGTTAATTTGTTTCTTGATCTACATAATAATTTAACTCAATTAAATAATTCAAATAGCTTAACTTTAAATATTCTAACTTATAACCCATTTTAATGTAAAATTACAAATTTACCCCTAACATTTTCACTTTTGTGCAATTTAAACCTTAAATTCCAAACTTACAATTAAACCACAATTAATGAAATATCATAATAGGAGATTTTCTCTAAGGTCCTTTATAGCCCATATCTTTCATTATTTCATAAAATTTCATTGAATTTTACCATTTTCTCAAATACGTCCTTAAGCTCAAACTAATAAAAAATCACTTAACAAAATGTGTTTATTAAACAACTAAGCTTAATAATCTATCAATTAAATTCACTAACACTACAAACTTATTCATGGCAAGTCCCTAAAATTTTAACAGATTTACAAATTAACCCCTAGACTAGTTAGGTTAAGCTAATATGAGCTCAAAAACATAAAAATTACTTAAAATGAGACGAAATATCATACCAGGCATACCAAGATAGCTTAGTCAAAACTTGAAGATGCAAAAATGGTGGATTTTCCCTTATTAATTTTCGGTGATAGTGGAGAAGAAATATAATAGCTTTCTTTGATTTAATTTTGTTTTAGTTTAAATTATTTAACTACCAATTTACCCTTAGTATTATTAACTAATAACTATCAAGGATTTTTCCATAAATGTCCACTAGCCACTTTTATGGTTTATTTACCATATAAGTCCTTTAATTTACCTTTTTAAAGCTATTTAACCCTTTGAACTAATAAAAACTCACTTTTGCAATCTTTACAATCTAGTCCTTTTTACTAAATTAACTAACTAAACCTTAAAATTTCTTAGCGAAAATTTAATAAGATCCTAATATAACCCTATAGACATTAAATAAACATTAAAAATTAACTCGCTCATCAGAATTGTGGTCCCGAAACCACTATTTCTGATGCCACTATAAACAGGTTGTTACAACTCCCCTTAAATGAATTTCTATCTCTGAAATTCTTACCATAGAATAGGTTCGGGTATTGAACTTTCATAGCTTCTTTTGATTCCCAGGTAGCTTCCTCGACGCCATGATGGTGCCAAAAAACTTTAACTAAGGCTATATGTTTATTTCTTCATTCTTTAACTTCCCGAGCCAAGATTCTAATTGGTTCCTCACTATACGACATATCAGGCTGAATTTCCACATCAACTAATGAAATCACATGTGAAGGATTAGATTTGTATTGTTGCAACATCAAAACATGAAAAACATTATGATGTGGCTGAAAGATGTGATCCATCAAATCCATAAATGTTGCTGAAGCATTCGTCAATCCTAAAGGCATAACCAAAAACTCGTAATGTCCGTAACGAGTTCTAAACGTTGTTTTTGATACATCAACATCTTTAACTCTTAATTGACAGTATTCGGATCTAAGATCAATCTTCGAAAACACTATAGCACTTTTCAATTGATCAAACAAATCATCAATACAAGACAACGGATATCTATTCTTTATCGTGACTTTGTTCAATTGCCGATAGTCTATACACAACCTCATCAACCCATCTTTCTTCTTCACAAATAAAACAGGTGCACCCCATGGTGATTACCTGGTCGAATAAAACCTCTAAAAATTAGTTCTTGCAACTGAGCTTTTAATTCTTTTAGCTCAGTTAGGGTCATTCTATATGGAGCAGTTGAAATTGGAGTTGTCTCTGGCCTTAACTCAATAACAAATTCAACATCTCACTCTGGTGGTAAACCGGGCAACTCCTCAGGAAAAAATCTGAAAACTCACATACTGTTGGCACCTGATCAACTTTGTTTTCTGTTACTCTAGAATCCAAAATAAAAGCTAAAAATGCATCACAACCTTTCTGGATCAATTTCTTTCCTGAAATCGCTGAAATTATATTTGAAACACAATCAGACCTTGTAGATTTAACTGAGATCAATTCACCATTCTTACATTTTAAATCAATTTATTTTTTCTACAGTTCACAATAGCATCATGAACAGTCAACCAATCCATTCCCAGGATAATGTCAAATTTGTTAAGTCGTAGTAACATCAAATCAGCAGGAAAGTCATAACCTTGAATTCTTAGTGGACACTGTTTGCATATCAAATCAACTACGACACTCTAACTTAATGGATTTTTTACTTTAACAACATAATTAATGGACTCAGCTGGTAAATTCTTTTCAATTACTAATGTTGTGTTCAGTTACTAATGTTGTGCATACTTATGTATGTGTTGATCTAAGGTTAACTAATGCATACACAGTAACATCAAAGATAGAAAAGGTACTAGCAATAACATTTGGGGCTGAGGCCTCCCCACGTGTGTGAATTACATCAGCTCTAGCCGAAACCCAAGCTTCAGATCAAGCAGCTGTATCTTTGGTCCCACTTCTACTAACTCCTGCAACACCACTATTTCCTAGTCTTCTACCTCTGGTAGATGTAATGGCAGGTTTTGCATTTTTCTCTTTGGTTGGCTCAGTTCGCTTCTGACAACCCCTTTTGAAATGATCAGGAGATCCACAAATAAAGTAGGATCCATCTTCAATCTACATTCACCAAAGTGATTTTGAACATAATGATTATACTTTGGTTTGTTTGTATCTCGGACGCTACCCATGCTAGTTACTGAAGGCGCTGATGACCTCATATTGTTCTATCTAGATCGATCTCTACACGAAAACCCAGTTGGTTTTGAAACACGATCACTAGATTTTTTCATCTACTTCTTTGGAAGAGCATAAAATGTTCGATTTGAATTTCGTTTATGGAAGTCACGAGCTTTCATCTCTCTATGTTTCTTACGATTATGCATCACTTCTATCTTATGAGCTCTGTCAGAAAAATCCACAAATTATCTTATTTCCATTGACCTACTAAAAGATTGATCTCATCGTTTAAACCGTCTTCAAAACAAATACATATTTCTTCTTCCAAAGATACAATTTCACGAGCATACTTATTGAGTTAAACAAACTCACGCTCATACTCCACCACTAATCCGCTACCCTGTTTCAACTCAAGGAATTCATTTTTCTTCATATCAAGATATCTTTTACTAATGTATTTCTTTCAAAACTCAGTTTTGAAGAATTCCCAAATAACTCATTCCTTTGGTACAATCGAGTTAGAGTTGTCCACCAGTAAAAAGCTTCTTCTTTTAACAGGGATGCTGCACATCTCAAATAATCCTCGGGAGGGCACAACTTTGCATCTAAAACCCTCTTTGTGTGCTCGAACAAATATTTCATAAATTATATCGAATATAATCAAAATAATTCATCACCAATCATTTCCATTCAAAGTCTCATTCGTTATAACCGTTTCATATATTCGTTTCATTTTTTACATTTAACACCAGATGAACCGAATGAAATAATGTCAGATACTCAAGAACAACGCTTACAAAAAGTGTGACTGTAATTGTAACTGTAAATGCTCACACGAGCTGTGAAATGGGTCAGCTCACACGAGCTGTGCGTCAAGATGTTAGGCTAAATGATGCTACTCACACGAGCCATGGAGAATCCACAACAAATGCAATACCTCAACCATCGATAGGATATCCAGGACCAGCACCCAAAATTGTAAATAATTCCTAATGGCATGTCATTTGTATCCTAAGCATTCACGATGTTCATATGGGCCATGTTTCATATCTATATCATCTAGTCATATACACATTATTTTATCACAAGAATTCATTCATGTAGTTTCCAATTTTCAAACATAACCTTTAATTTAATTATCATTTCAACTTAGTTCATTTAATCTTTTACCATTTAACAAGTAAATGAACTCAATCATGACATATATAAATAGATTAATATAACAAAAACAACAACTAATTAATTTTAACTCAGTTACAAACTTACCTCGACTAACACGGATGCAAAAATAAAGCCAACAACTAATCCAAAATTTTAGCTTTACCGTGATTCAAGTCTAGTTGATTTGTTTCTTGATCTAAATAATAATTTAACTCAATTACATAATTCAAGTAGCTTAACTTTAAAGATTCTAACTTATAACCCATTTTAATGTAAAATTATGAATTTACTCCTAACATTTTAATTTTTGTGCAATTCAGTCCCTAAATTCCAAACTCAAAATTAAACCACAATTAATGAAATATCATAATGACTTTCTTTAAGGTCCTTTACAGCCCATAGCTTTCATCATTTCATAAAATTATCATTGAATTTTACCATTTTCTCAAATAAATCCTTAAGCTCAAATTCATAAAAAAATCACTTAACAAAATGTGTCTAATTAACAACAAAGCTTAATAATCTATCAATTAAATTCACTAACACTAAAAACTCATTCATGGCAAGTCCCTAAATTTTAACAGTTTTACGAATTAACCCATGGGCTAGCTACATTAAGCTAATATGAGCTCAAAAACATAAAAATTGCTTAAAACTAGACGAAATATCATACCATGCATACCAAGATAGCTTAGCCGAAACTTGAAGATGCAAAATGGTGGTTTTTTCCTTCTTAATTTTCGATGATGGTGGAGAAGAAAGATGATAGCTTTCTTTGGTTTATTTTTGTTTTAGTTTAATTTATTTAATTACCAATTTACCCTTGATATTATTAACTAATAACTAACAAGAATTTGTCCATAAATGTTCACTAGCCACTTTCATGGTTTATTTACCATATAAGTCCATTAGTTTACCTTTTTAAAGTTATTTAACCCTTTGAACTAATAGAATCTCACTTTTGCAACCTTTACGATTTAGTCCTTTTTACTAAATTAACTATCTAAACCTTAAAATTTCTTAACAAAAATTTAATACGACCCTAATATAACTCTATAGACATTAAATAAACATTAAAATACCAACTTTCTTGTCGGAATCGTGGTCCCAAAATCACTATTTTCGACGCTACTGAAAATAGGCTGTTATAACAGACCTTCATTGATACTCCATACTTATGTTCATGGACAATCTTATTAATCAGTTTTTAGTTGATTGTGCCCTAAATAGGCTTAGATACAATGGTTGGATACTCGGGACCAATTAGCCAATACACCATAATAATAGAAATGTTGTGGCATTAGTGTTTGAAGACTAGATTAGAATTGCACCGATGTGCCATAAATGGAAACGCCAAAGTGCTAAAAACAAGAGTGCCAAAGTACTCATATCAGGAATCCCTTATTGGCAAGCTAATAGTATCCAAGCCAACTTACTAAGCTATTAGGGCTCATTTATCAATCCAGGTTGTTAGAAGTTTTCATTTACGATAATTATTCGTTTTAGTGTTGATTTTCATGATTTATGTTTCTATAACAAAATTTAGTAACAGTTCCATGGCTTATGCCATCATAACATAATTTAATAGAAATCTCACTTCATGTATTATGTCAATATCATTTTTCATAAATATGGTTTTTAGCCATTTTGTAACACCCCAAACCCAGCATAGACGTTATGGCCAGATCTGAAGGTGTTACCATAAATCAATTGAAAACATACTAGAAATCTCTCTTCATGTATTATGCTAATATCATTTCTATCATAAATATGGTTTTTAGCCATTTTGTAACACCCCATACCCGGCCTAGACGTTATGGTCAAATCTAAAGGTGTTACCGTAAATCAATTGAAAACCCAGAATTCGTTTGTCTTGAAAAGAAACCATCAGTTTATATTTTTATAGAAATTCAATTTATTAGAAAATGTATCTTTCCTCCTCAATTAGAGAAAACTCTTGTTCAGATTCACATATTTCAAAATAGTTGAATTTGAAGCGAAAAACTTTTAGTTGAGTGCAATTCTAAAAGCATGGTTGTTGAGAAAAGTCCAAAATTTTGCTAACATATTCAAATTAGTTGAAATGCTTAAATAATTAAAACAAAAAATACACAACAAAAATAAAGTCCAAACATAAAACAGACCAAGATAGTCCAAAAATGCCAAAATAGTAAAATTAAGAAAAATATAATGATTAACTAATTTATTTTTAACCAAGTTCTATCACACCGACCTATCCTAAGTTTGAGGGTTACTTAAAATTGACAAACAACAGAAAGTGAGTTTTTGAAACTAAGTGTGTAACATATCATACAGAAATCAATTAGACATATATATATATATATATATATTAGAAGCAAAGCTTATCAAAACATAACAGATGCAAATATATATAATCCTATCCCTATCCACTGCACATCATCTCTGACCATCCCAACACACCATATAAGGTATTATAAACCCATCCAACCCTACACACCGTTTAGTGCAGGTATGACACTTTTCAAAATATTTGCAGCTGAGCTATTAGTTTATTAAGCGATTTATCGTTGTTTACAGAAACATTTGTGGTTGTGCCACCAATTACGATAGAGATAGCCCACACTTCCTCCATATACACAAGTCTCATCCCAAATGCAAATGCAGAACTAACAGATGTCAAATATTTTTATGATATACATGCTTATCATGACCGATATAGAACATACATAACACTTTTCAGATTATACATATTATAGATTTTTCTTATCATATATATCACCTCAGATATGCATGCATATATCAGATTTTATGCTAACAGATGGTCAGATTTCATGTTTTATAACTTCATTGATCACATACAAACCCTATGGAAGACCTACGCTTGATTCAAACGATATTTACGGCCTTAGGGAGAAATTTAAAAATTTGGGCCCACACGGCCTCACACATGCCCGTGTGGCCCACAGGGTCCAATTGGCCTAGACCATGTGTCACACACAGCCCAGCACATAGCCTGTCACATGGTCGTGTGTCACACACATGACAGTGTGGCGTCAACAATATAGATTTTCAACTTTTGATGTTTGTTGATTTTTAGGTTTTTCGTTACACACCTTGATTGTTTCTGAAGCGAATCCACTCACAAGACTTCCAAAACCTAAAACGTTAATTAACCCACCTGATTAGCAATGATTTCCCAACTTTCCAACTAACACTTCCATTCAAAAACACTAGTATAAACATTATTAATCTAAAATTTAAACTCTTAGGCGTTCTAACACTCACCCAAAAATCCACAGCAGAACAAAGCACTACTAACTCACAGCAGGAAAATTTTGAACTTCTTAATTAACACCTAAAAACGAAAATTAACGAGATTAAACAATGCTCCAATGATAATTAAGCCATTAATCACAACCCTTATACAAAACTATAGAGAACACTTACCTATGAATTCCTGTAGAATCAATTGCACAAAAAAATAAGGTTGAACCCCACACCAATTTGTAGGGAAGAGATTAAAACAAAACAACAAAGAAATCAAGAACAAAATAGCACAGGAGGCGTGAATGAAAGAAGGGAAAATAAAGAAAGTACAAGAAAGGAAGGAACAAAAAGAATAGAACGTGGAAGCACAATTGGGAAACGTGGGGAATTTGGGAAAGATTAAAAGAAGTAAAATAAAATAATAAAAACCTTTTTTTCTAGCAATTTAATTTTTGAAAAGAAAACAATAAAAGAATCATGATAACCACCTATTAGATACCGATAACCATACAATTTTTTTTTAAGAATTTGAATTTAACTTATCCATAAGAACAAGGCAAAGGATAAAAATACTCTACTAGCTCGTGCAAAAAGTCAAACACAAGACCAAAAGATTTACAAGGACTTAACCATTGAACCACTAAGCTCATCATTAACACAGATTGACAAAAAATAATTTTTAGGCCCAACAAATAGAGTTAGGTCTAGGGAAAAAATACTTGAATTTCCCCTAAAGATAGATTTGAACCCAAGACCTCAAATACATAAACAAGGTACTTAACCACTAAAGTAAATACTGATTAATAGTAAAATTTAATAGATCAACAATTAAATTTTTAAGACATTACACATTTAAAGTCTTTTATTTCAGTTTTTAGAATTTATATTATAGGTAGGTAATATTTTGCCTAACTCTACATATAAGCACCAAAGTATCATTTCATACACATTTAAACTCTCCTTTTTAATTAGCCCGTATACAATTTACAGTATCTTGTGTTTTGTATCATTTTATGGCAATTTTGGCATTTTAAGCTTGTATCGACACTTGTCGACATAAAGCAAGACTTTAATTTTTTTATATATATTTTTGGCCATAGTGTTCTTATCCAGACCTTCTATAATGATAGTAAGGTTCATACATATACATATCCTATAAAGCTTTAGTTACTTCCATGGCAACCTTAACATCCTTTTCACATAATTGCCTAACAACACATCTCATGGCCACTAATAAAAACAGTTTACATTTTAATGACTTATTTCATCCAATTATGCCATGGAATTGCTCACTAATATATTAACACTTAACTATGACTTCAATTTCATAAACCCTAAATTTACTAACTTAAGGGAAAGACGATCCAGGATACTTTTCCAACACTTAATCAAGCTTCTATGAACACCAATCCATCATCAATTAAGCTTGGAAATCCTCAAATTAGGGTGAGCAAAATCTGATTCAATTTGAAAAACTCGATAAAATTTTTAAATTTTGAATTAAATAGTTCGAGTTATTTGAGTTAATCAAGTTATTTGGATCAACTCAAATAAAAAATTAAGTTTTTCAATTTAACTCGAATTATCCGAAAATCCGAATAAGAAAAGGCAAAACAACGCCATTTTGATAAATGTTTACCTTTTCTAAAATTAAAAGTCAAAACCATTAAGTTAAAAGGCAAAACTACGTTGATTTGATAAATATTTACTCATTAAGTTAAAAGGTAAAACTATTATATTGTTTATGTACTTAAATAATTTTATACTTCGTTTACTAGTTAAATAGTCGGTTCATGTAAATGCAACATTGAGTATAAATAATAGGATTCATTAACTCGAATAGACTTGACTCAAAAATTTTTGACTCGATTCAATCCGATTTGAAAAAATTCAAATTGAGTTCGGTTGCTAAAATAGGATTCGTCAACTTGACTAACTCAAAATTTTTTAACTTGATTTGACTTGACTCGATCAAATACTCACCCTTACCTCAAATCACCATTTCTTCATTTCCATGCAACCAAAATATAATAAAAAATGAACATAATTTCTTTCTAAGCTTTTTTATATAATTTCTCAATAATTATCAAACTAATGGAGGTGTAGGAAACCATTTCTTACCATTATTGAAGCTTTCTCGCTCTAGCTTTACCTTCTCTCAACAAAGCTCCATAAACCCTAAGTTGAAATTAGTGAAATTGGTGATGGTAATGAGTTTAAGAGGTGGTTTCCATAAAGATTTCAACAAAATCTTAAGGTGAGTAATGGAAATTTTGAAAGAAAATGAAGAAATGAGAAAGGAAAAGGAGAAGAGAAAAACGGCAACAATGGTGTCTATTGGTCAGTAGAGAAAAAAAGAAAAAGATAAGTTGATGGGGGTTTCAATTGCCATCCATTCATGTTCAATTTTTGTCAAATTGTGGCCTAAGTCTATAAAACAAGATTCCAATGGCCCAAAATAATTTTAGATATCAAATATCATATTTAAATATTATTTCCATCATAAAAGTTTCAAGAATTGACCAAATTACTATTTTATCCCTTTTGCATTTTTTAGTGATTTCTTCTCGAAACTCGATACTTAGATCAAATCAAGTTCATAATTCATCATGAATTTTTTTTATAAATATATGAGTAATGAAAATCGCACTTTGGGTCTTTTCTCGATAAAATGGGAAAATTATAATAGTCTATGTACTATTCAAAATTTTTGAATTTATTCCAAAAAGTGATTTTCATCCTTCCAAATCACATTCCAATTCATTTCATGACAATTAATCCATAATAATTCATATTTTTTCACTTTTGGGTAATTTTGCAGAATGTCCTCATACTTTTCAAAACTTGAAATTTAATCCTTTTAGTCACATTTTCACTTTTTAAATTATTTTTACATATTCCCATCTCCAATATAAAATTTCTTTCATAATTTTTTTTCATTCCAATTATTTTATAATTTCTTTTCATAATATTTTCGATGTTGGAGCTCAAAATCATGTCATGTATCATATTAGAATTTTCAAGGCATTATCATAACAGTTGAAACGATGATAGAAATTTAAGGATATAGTTGAGGAGAAAAGGCATAAACGAAAAATTTGTGAGTGCAAAGAAGAATGTTAATTCAGGTCTAACCTACATGAAATAGGAAATGATTTTAGCCCCTCAAATTTGATAATAGTTTATCAGCTACATGATGAAAGGAACTATCCTGGATAAAGAAAGTGGCACAGAAGATTAGGAGGAAAGAGAGATTGAGTTTGGTGATGGATGTATTAACACAAGATTTGCCCTAATCTTATGAGAATGCAAAAGGTTTCTGAATTTGAGTGATGAAAATGCGTTGGTTCTATCCAATTTTGAATTTGGGATGGCAACCGAGATAAGGAGAATTGAATTATTTATATTTCATTTTAATGGGCTAAAAATGCCCTTAAATGTTGGGCTTTTAAAAGCATTTTTCCTTAGGTTGAAAAAAGTTGAATTTTTTTTTGGTTTAAGCTGACCTTTTGTTGTACCCTCACCAAAATATTACCAATAAAAAGTGCTTTTGTTGTAGTGTCTCTTGTTAAAAAAATGCCCCAAAAAATATTTAATGTAGGAATTGAAGATGATAATTAAAAATGGGCATTTTACCCAAAAATGCCCTTTAAATAATATAATTATGGAAATGGGCCGTTTATTACGTTATTTACTGGATTAGGCCGTTTTCCACGAAAACACGTCCACGTAAGCGCAATTTTGGAGTACGTGTCAGTAAAACACTTTCCTGGGGGAGCGCTTTGTCCACATCAGCAAAAAAACCTGTCCTTGAGGGAGCGCTTTGCTGACATGGACAAAGCGCTCCCTTAGGGAAGTGTTTGTCCCTTTTTTTAGGGTTAGGGTTTTATTATTTAATTGATTTAGGGTTATGGTTTTTAAGGTTTAGGGTTAAGGTTTTTTAAAGGTTTAGGTTTTTTTTAGTTTTAAGGTTTAAGGGTTTTAGGAAAAAAATTAATTGAATTGGGGTATAAATTAACTATTAATTTTAAATAATAAATATTAAATTAGAGTTTAGTGTATTAGGGTTAATTGGTTAAATTATGGATTGATTTAGAGTTTAGGGTTAATTAATACATACACGAAAAAAATTCTCAAAGATAATATGATTGCAGCATATAGACATACTGGCGCTATGTTAAGTTTAGGGTTTCGAGAAAAAATTAATTGAATTAGGATTTAAGGTTTTAGGGTTAATTCATTAAATTAACTATTAATTTTAAATACTAAATACTAAATTAGAGTGTATTAGGGTTAATTCATTAAATTAGGGATTAGGGTTTAGTTTTTTAAAATAAATTTATGTTTATGGTATTAGAAAAAACATATAAGCAATATAATTTTTTCATAGGTTTTAAAGTTTAGGGTTTCTGCAAGAATAATACTCAGCAGACGTTTCAGGATAAATAGTGTCAGAAAACGCTTCAAGCAGGATGCACTGTCAGCAAAATTTCTGGAAAAAGCTCCACGTGGACGCTCTTTTGCTACAGTATTTCATAGAAAAATAATTCTGAGTAGATGTTTCTGAACAAATAGTGTCAAAAACGCTTCAAGCAGGATGCACTGTCAGCAAAATTCTGGAAAAAGCTCTCACGTGACGCTCTTTTGCTACAGTAGTTCGTAAAAAAATAATTCTGAGTAGACGTTTCTGAACAAATAGTGTCGAAAATGCTTCAAGCAGGATGCACTGTCAGCAAAATTTCTGGAAAAAGCTCCCATGTGGACGCTCTTTTGCTACAGTAGTTCGTAGAAAAATGAGGCTATAAATGAGCTAAATTTTATTATCAGGTTACATAACTTACAACAAAAAAATTAGAGAGGCTAAGAAGAAAAGAAATTGAAGATGAATGAACGTATTAGTGCTGTTATTTAATATGATGGTGAGGTTAATAACACCGAGAACGGTGTTTTTTTATCGGAGAACACAGCGAGACTGATTTTTAACTAGAACATAGATTTGAAAGAACTTCGTAAAAGAATTAGGCGCAAAATCTTCGGAACGACGCCAATGAAAGTTTTGTCTATTAAGTATCGATTTTGTGCTTCAGTTGATCTTGTGACATATGACTTATTCAACATTAAAGGCATTCGTAGCTTGGAGGCAATGGCACAAACTCATCTCGCTAGTGGATCACCCTATCTTGAGTTATATGTACAATTTTCATCGCCAAATGATGCATTTGCAGCTTCAACATTTACTACTGGTCGAGAGGAATACACGACCCCTACCCGACACTCCGTTAGTGGGTGGCAAAATACGGAAGTGCCCGTGTTTAGTAGCAGTATGGAATACCCAACCCCTGCACGACACTCCGTTAGTGGATGGGACATGCACCTCAGTGGGTCGATGTTTGATGCTGGAAATACGTATTGGGAAATGACATCAACTTCTAATGGTTGGCAATCCACATCTGATTGGAGACGTTGTGAAACGTCCATGAGGAGGGATGATGTACTCCCTATGACGTCCACCAGCGAGGGGACCTTTTACCTTGCACATGATGATGGGTCAGATAATGAGTCCGATGCGGATCCACCTCGAGAGGCTGGCCCCGATGGTACAGAAGTTGCATTATTTTCTAAACCAGAGCCTGTTCCAACCATACCTGAAGATGTTGAAGGGGGTTCAGATGATGATGAAGAAGATCCGCGATTCAAGGTGTACTCGCCTCCAGCCCATATGCATAATGTCGATCTATCCCAAGATGATGCATTGGAGTTTCTAAATCTACCACACAGAAGGCGTGACCATACAAGTTCCTCATTGGATTCAGGTGAATTAGAAGTTGGTAAGGAGTTTTCCAATAAAGATAGTTTTCTTGGTGCATTAAAACAACATAGCATAATGAACAGGGTTAACTACAATGTGGTTAAATCTAAATCCAATAAGTTTGAGGCCAAGTGTGCAGTGCAAGACGGTACATGTTCATGGAAAATCATGGCCTCGTTGAGGAAAAAGACAGGCTTGTGGGAGATAAAAAAGTACAAAGGTCCACATACGTGTGCTGTCGGTACAGTATCACTAATCGTTTAGAGTTTTTTAATGGTACTGTTATTACGTACTGTTGTATTTTTTAACATACTTCGTTGACAGGTGTTTCGGAATATCATCCCAAGATGAATTCAGATATGTTAGCTACCTTAATACTACCGACGGTGAAGGCCAATCCTAGAACTTCAGTGCCGGTCTTAATTGCCAATATTTGTAGCCAGTTGAGGTACACGCCCTCTTACCGCAAAGTTTGGATAGCTAAGCAGAAGGCGTTGGAAAAGATTCATGGTGGGTGGGAAGCTTCATATAATGAAGTGTGGCAGTGGTGTCAGGTGCTGGAGAGATATGTCCCAGGTTGCATAACAGACCTTGAAACGGAACCTGCGTACTACAACGACCGATTGCCCCGTGGATGCCAAGTATTTAAGTGTCTGTTCTGGACCTTTAAGTAATGCCAAGACACATTTTTATATTGCAAGCCATTGGTACAAATTGACGGTACCTTTATGTACGATAGATATACCCATCGGCTATCGCTAGTTGTGACATAGGATGGCAATGGGAGAATCCTTCCACTTGCATTTGCAATAACACCGGAGGAATCAGCTGATGACTGGGAGTTCTTTCTTTATAGGTTACTGCCTCCAACCTAATATCTGCATCATATCGGATCGGGGCACTGGAATACTAGCCGCAATTGAGCGACAGGAAAGCCTATGGCATCGCACACACCATCGGTATTGCCTAAGGCACATTGCGTCCAACTATTACGGGCAATTTCGATTTACAAGTGAAAAACGACAAGTGACAAACATGAGTATTTAATATCTATTAATGTAATTTCGTTTGTAATATTGAATTTATTTTAAATGGAAAAATAGTATGTAATTTTCTCTATCAACTTATATTGGCAGGGTATGAGATAAGTAAGGACCGTTTTCATGAGATGTTGGCGGTTTTGCATTCGATTAACGAAGAAGGTGCAGGCTACCTCTGTAACATACCTTTCGAACAGTGGACACAAGCATACAACGGCGGCCTACGATATGGTCATATGACTTCAAACCTAGCTGAATGCATAAATTCTATTTTAAAAGGAACACGTCATTTGCCGATAACATCAGGTGTTTGAGAGACATATTTTCATTTAGCGACACTATTTTCGAAGCGAGCAGCGATTTATAAAGGCTAAATGAAATGAGGTCGTGTATGGTGCGCAAAGGTATTGTAAGAAATTAACAAGGCGAAGGCGCGGGCGAACACCATGCACACAATCTGTCATGATCGAGACAACTTATGGTTTCATGTAACAAATTTTGACAAACCGTACGAAGGTATTATTGGTGAGCAATATCGTGTACCCTTGAGAAATAGGACTTGCGACTATGGGAGGTTTGACGCATTTCGTTATCCATGCGCTCATGTAATTGCAGCTTGTTAGAATCTCTGTCTACATCCCATAAGCTATGTCGACGAAGTGTACAAACTAAAAACCATGTACAACGGGTGGAGACACGTATTCCCACCTATCTTAGATGAACGTAACTGGCCACCTGTATCGCTTGCTCCGTTTAAGCTGTTACCGGATAGAGAATTGCGTCGCAAACCAAAGGGTCGACCTTGCTCGACTAGAATACGTACCAATATGGATATCTGAGAAACAACCAATAATCAGAAGTTGTGCGGATGGTGTAGGAACCCAGACATACAAGTAGATCATGTCCAAATCGAAATAGTTAATAATTATCGTAAAAAACTATGTTGTATTATTTATATTTTATTAAATGAAACTATGTTGTATTATAATTGTCTCATTCAAAAGACCTTTTATTTTTATTTATTTGAAATAATATAAAAAAGTTTGTACAAATATATTAAAAAAATTAATGTCCGTGGCGGTCGAAATTAGTGCCACATGGGGGTCGTCGACAAAGCCGTGCTGGATTCCTCCTTCGATCAGCTTCCGGAGGGGGTTGTGGTTCCTCCGACAGGGGATTTGGTTGTGGCTGTTGGGAGGGTGACCCACCTTGATAGAATAATGATTGCGATGTTGTTTGCGTCACCCACAGCAGAGGTGTTTGAATCCCGTAAAGTGATGGGGATTGGTAGAAAGAAGAGCTCCCCGATGGCGCCTTGTGCGATCCCTCATATGACGGAGGCCTATAGATCGAAGGTTGACTCGGAGTAATCGAGAACAGAGATTAACTAGGCCATGGATTCCAACCTGCCATAGGACTAGGAAAAGGAAACATATAAGGGTTATGATACATATAAGGGCTAGGACACGCACCTGACATAATCTGAAAAGGCTGTGATGTGGGTGTCATCGGTTGAACTATTGGGCCTGATGATTGTGTGGGTGCTGTTGATAGGCCTGCGTCGTCGTCCCTTCTTCTTGGATTTAAAGGTCTCCGTCGTTCTCTTTGGCCACGAATTTTTCGTCACCTCTCCTCTTCCGATAATAAATATGGCTTGCCATGGATCCTAAACCATGGCATGTATTCCGCTACGCACGCTAACTCTGGAACGATGATCAGTTCTCGAGTAGGTATATAATCATACCGATTTTCTCACATTTCGATATAGTGTGACCAGAATCTCGGTCAATCCATTTGCAGTTGCTGTAAGTCAACTTTGTACTCATCATCAAACATCTCAGGTGCCACGAGAATCGGTTGTCGTAATCCAAATTACCGCAATACTCTATCTGACTGGTGCATCTCCACGGTAGCATAGTTCACCAATGGGACCTTCACATGCCAAACGTTTGGATTTTGAAGGAATCCATCTGGAATTACTGCCCAAATTGCCGGATCCTCGTATGGTGTCCATTGAAACTATATGAACATGATAAAAATATTACTTATATACATAATACATAATTCTAAATACTAAATACGAAACGACTATTTTATTATGTATATATATTTTATTTAATACTTACTTCTGCTTCCGATCGTTGGTCTAATAGAAGCCGTATATCTTCGAGAGAGGTAGGTATTCCGACATAACTCGCCGAATGGTTCCACCTAATTAAATAAATTTTTAGCATACAATTATATTCTAAATCTACGTAATAATTGTAAAATCTAATATAAAATTTACCTCGTTATGAGTGGAAATGTTTATGGGTGGTCGACTCGAGGACGTAAAAAGAAAGCAAAATCGTGCCCATGATTGCAGTAGTGATAGGCAACCTCTTATTTTGGCTTTGTTCGGTCGCGTCTCCTCGCACATTTCCTTGTACAATGTTGCCAACACGGCAGACCCCCAACTCAATTCTCCGGCTGCTCTAAAATCTACGAGTTTCAGCACCCATCTCAGATGTACGAGGTTTCTTGACAAGTCTGGCATCAAATAACCTCCAATCATCTCAAGAATATATGTCCGAGCATATTGTATTCTTTCGAGTTCAGTTGAATCATTATCCGGTTCCGGGAATGTGTCTCGTAACCATTCCATCTCGATCCGACCTCTGTTTATATTATCCAGTGTAGCACCCAAAAGCTCGCAGCATATGACTCCCCAATTAGTAGATGATGCGGACCATGTGACTACGTACCCATCCACCGGCAATCCCAATTGCAAATGCACGTCTTCCAAAGTGATAGTACACTCTCCGCATGGAAGATGAAAAGTGTGCGTCTCAGGTCTCCACCTCTCTATCAATGCACTGATTAGTTTCGGGTCCAACTTGCACCCTCGACCTATCGTGGCCACGTGCCAAAATCCCGCTTCCCGCAAGTAATTCTCGATCAACAGCGATGGAGGACCAAATATATTACGGATGTAGTATTGCAACACCCGATCTACAGACTATTATAAAAATTTATAAAACAAAAATTAATTAAAATTGCATAAATTAATTAATGCAAACATTATAAATGAAAAAAAATCAAGCAATATTGAAATTGTAATTATAATTGCATAAATGAATAAAATATCAAATAGTATTGTAAATTTAATTAAATTTGCATAAATTAAAATAATATCGAATAGTATTGAAAATTTAAAATTATCACTTACCATTGTCATTTGATCAACAGATATGTGCTTATTATCGAGACGGATTAATTCTCCGGCCATTGCTAACATGATAGGATTTTTTTAATTTAAAAAAATTAAATTTAAAAAAATTTTAAACAAAGAATTTTGATAGAATTTTGATAGAATTTTGAGAAAATTTCAATGAAATTTGATAGATTTTTTAAGGGAATATTGAAAGAATGTTGAGAATTATGACAGAATTGTGTGAAAAATAATTAAAGGGAAAGGAATTTTGAGAGAATTATAGAAATTTGAGAGATTTGTGTGAAAAAATGATTTTGGGGCGGGGGGGTTATAGTTTTTTTTTTGGACCGTTGGAAGCGTTACACGGGCAAAACGCTCCTGACGTGGGCACGAAATTGCGCTTACTTGGACTCATTTTCGTGGAAAACTGTCTAATCCGGTAAATAACACAATAAACGGCCCATTTCCATAATTATATTATTTAAAGGGCATTTTTGAGTAAAACACCCATTAAAAATTTCCTTAAAAATAATTTCTTTGAAATAGTTTTGGGTTAAGATTTTACTATGTGTATTTAAGATATTAAAAAAGAATAATTAAAACATGTGATAAAATTTCAATTCCATTTTCTACTAACTTTAAACCGTGACTAAATTATGAATACAATATAACAATAAAGAATTATCCCTAAAAAGTCTCTTATATTGTAGTAAAAACTGTTAAAAAGATTTAATGTTTAATGAAGTAGATGATTTAAAATAGAAAAGGAATGCATGTGCATAAGATTCTTTGTACAAATTTATAATAATCCTTGTATGTCCAAAAGAAAGGTTAAGATGAAATTGTCCCTAATCAATTTTTAAAATATCTTTTTTGTCTTTTAAATCATTTTTATGGGATTGGTTGGGAATTGGGATTACCATTGCCATTCCTGGACTTCTAAAACTCCTTACTCCATGAATGGGTATATGAAATAGAAATTGCATTAGATTCTCTTGGTTTAAATATATATACTATTTTTATTTTCTTGGAAAATAGAAAATATTCAAGAAAGCATATATTGTTTAAAGGTTTTAGAAATGATTTTTAAAAAATAAAAAAGAAAATATATGAAAATTAGAAAATAATAAATAATTATTTTCATTAAAAATGCAATGTAAAACTAAAAATAATGAGTTCAAACTTATATAAACGTAAAAATATTTTTTTAATAAATTTTTCAAATGTTAACTTTGATATTCTAGTTTGAATCTATATAAATATGTTTTTTTTTATTTTTTTCTCATGTTTTTATTATAAAAAATAGGTATCAAATATGTTTTTGTTATTGAAAAAATATTGTTTTTATTTACCCAACATGTTTTTTAATTTTAAAAAATAAAAAATAAGAATTATTTTATGAAAAATGAAAATGAAAATAAAAATAGAAAATATTTTCATAAACTAAATGCAACCTTATATTTTTTATCCTTTTACTTTTCTACTCATTTAATTTTTTATCTTTCTAATTTTTTTTCATTTTATCCAGTAAAGCCTTTAATCTTTAAAATAACATGTGATCCTTCAAAGTACCACAATTAATGGATAAATCTTTTCATTGCATGTGGTCCTAATTATTATTTATGTACTAGTATTGTTTATTCTTACACGTCGTATTGAGTTAAATTTTGAGCTAAAAAATTTAAAGGTTATAATATATTTGGAATTTAGTCTTTATATTTTTGTTTTCAAGAATTTAGTCTATTTATTTTTTAAATTAAAAAATTCAAGACCAGTTGTTATCATTGTTAAATTCACTGGTGTGACATTTTGAAATTAAAAATAAGCTCTCTTAGCAGCAATGTGACAAAAAGAAAATACATTGTAATTTACCTAAATTTAACAAAGAATCTCAACAATGCCAAAATTTATAAAAAGACCTTTGGTCACACAATCTTGACATTAATCAAATTGGTCTCTCTAAAAACTCAGAGCAATTTAATCCCTATCAATTTTGAAAGTGAGCAACTAATGACAGTTAATCACAATGTTAATGCTTTTCGACAAATATATATTGATATTATAAGAAATTTAACCTTTAAAGTTTACACATTCTATCAATTTGATCTTGATTAAATAAATTTAATTTATAACATCTACACATTCTATCAATTTGGTCATGAATTAACTATTGGAACGTTGGTAAAATCAACCCATGACGTAGTGAAAAAAATAATTCGACAACCATAACTCATGGACCAATGTGTGAGGAATGAATCTGGATTTAAGGTAGGTACGAAAGTTATACCTTCATTAATCTGAAAAGAGAAATTTTGATGATGGTCGTTTGTTTTGATGCAAAAATCAAACCACAACCACAACGTTTTGATTCAGCCTTAAGGTATCCATCCCGGAAGAAAACAATTAGAAAACTCTTGAAACTTTGTCTGAGGATTTCAATTTTTTTTCTTTGATGCTAGAAAGATACCATTTTAAGTAACTAATCATGGTAAGAAAATAAGAGAGTTGCCTTTTCTTCTTCAAAGCATTTCCCTTTTGAATTGACATAAATCTCGAAGGGGGATTTTAGGGATCACATTCATAAACCTTATACACTTTCCAAAATTATATCAATTTATATCAATCCTTTAAATTCTTCTTTGACCGAAATTATCGAATAGATTTATTTAATAAATTCGTTAAAATAGATTTATCCACATAAAATAGAAACATATTTCACAATATTTTAATTTGACCACTTTATGTGTGTGTTAGCATGCATAGATATCGTATATAATTTTAACCTTATCAATTTAATTTAATTTATTGACAAGTTAAGTATAATTCCAACTATCTTGGGCTCTAATCTTTCCAATCATAATGTGTAAATATATAGGATGCTTTAACCTAGCAAGTAATATTGAAACACTTCTAATATTATGAATAGTGAGTGACATCTAGCAACACATCATTGCTATCCAAGTTATAAGAAGTTGTGGTTCGACATAGCCTTTCTATGATAATAGCATCATGTAGTATATCTTTTTTTTCCATGATATCTATATTGAACACAAGTAATGGAATAATCAAACTTGTATAATCTAATCTTTTATCTATTACATCCTGAGTAAACTTAGATATATATAATATCTGATATTAACTCATTTGAACATGATTATGCAATTTTAGTCTCACCTGATCAAAGGGCTAGAGATATCACTCCCATTATATAGGAGGGACAAATGTAATCTCGATTGTCGAAACCATTTTTTGAAAAAAAAGGGAATCGACTTTGTTTGAAAGCGAAAATTAAAACGGGAGTCGCCATCAATCCTTTTTTTGATAAGGTGTGATCGGGCCACCTCCGATTAATCATTTTAATAAAAGTTAAGATTTATTAAAATGATAATTTTTGGTCTACAAAAATCAGAAAATGAGTTCGGGAGTCGGTTACGCACGAGGAAGGATTAGCACCCTCGATACGCCCAAAATTGGTACCTAGTTGATTAATTAGTGTCTTAGTGTTGAAAATTTGAAAACTTGAAAGACTTTAAAATACGATCCCTCTTTTTATAAAAACACTTGAATGTTAAAGACCTTCTCGTCTCGAAGTAACAAAATGTCACATCCAGTAAGTTAGGACACGACATCTTGAACTTTTGAGAATGAGCTTGCCTTTTATTTAAAAAAACTGTGTATTTTAACCCCTTTTTAAAAGGATATTTGATTATTTAGGGTGAACGAGGAAAATCGAAACCCAGTAAGTTAGGGCACGTTTCCCCGAATTTTCGAACACCGAATATTGCCTTTACTTGCGAAAAATCTTATCTCGAGGTAACAAGATGTCATACCCGGTAAGTTGGGGCACAACACTTCATATCTCCGAGAGTAAGCATTTTTATTCAAAAACTCGTATTGCAGTTTAAAGGAATATTTCGTTATTTAGGTTAAATGAGAAAAATCGAAACCCAGTAAGTTAGGGCACGATTTTCTCGAGTTTCCAAGTATGAAATATTGCCTTTATGAAAGAATTAATATTGGGTTGGAAGAAACGTAAATTCGTAATGAAACGAGATAATAAAGAATGCATAACTAAAAAAATTTCGGTATTGACAGACATAACAGAATAAACATAAACACGAATGTGAACGATAATGATGATAAGAGCAAAAATAAAATAAATGAATAAAATGAATAAAATGAAATCATGAATAAGTTAAGAAGTATTCGAAATTAAAAGGAACTAGTAATAAATAAACAATCGTTATGTAAAACTAAAAAATGATAGTATAGCAATGATAATAATAATATTGATAGTAATAATACAAGTAAAAAGTATTTTAAAGTTTGGAATGATATATGAAAATGTATATATGTATGTGTATATATAAATAAAGAAATAATATATAATGTGAGTGAGGAATAAAAAATAAAATAAGTGTATTTAAAGAGTAATAGGTAAAAATATAATAATAATAATAATAATAATAATAGTTAAGTAAAATTTTATAAAAGAATATGAACAAATAAAATAAAATATGAATATATAAAAATAGAATAAAAATAGTATTAATAAAAATATAAACAAAAGTATGATGGATAGAAATATAAATAAAATTAGAGGAACGGTAATGGAATAAATATAAACATAAATATAATAATAATAGTGATAATATAATAATAGTAATAACAGTAATAAAAATAATAATGGTGATAATGTTAATAAAAAAAAAGTAATAATAGTATATTAAATAAAATATAATAGTAATAATAATTACAAAAATAATAATGATAATAAAATAACCATGATACTAGCAATAAAAATAGTAATAATAGTAACAATAACATAATAAAAAGAAAGAGAGAGAATAACATGTAAATAATAATAATAACAATAACATAATAATAATATATACATGAGAAATAATATTAATAATGATAATAATAATAAAAATAAAAACAGTAACAATGATAATAATAATAATAATAATATCTTAGACTAATTAATTTAATTAAGATATCAAAAATAAATAAAAAAAGGACTAAATTATGAAAAAAAAAAAAAAGGGTTTAGGTATAGATTTTAAAAATAAAAATAGAGGAATGCAGACTGAAGGGCTAAAATGAATTGCGTGCAGAGATATGGGGACCAAATAGGAAATTAATCCCTATCCATAAACGGCGTCGTTCAGGCGTTTGGCCGTTCGAATGGTCTGGGGACTAAACTGCAACAAAAACAAAAGGAGTGGCCAAATTTATGAAAATGAAAAAAAGGGTAAAAGGATCAGATTGTAGCGCGCAGAAAAAGCGGAAGGGCTGATTGCGTAAATTGCCCATGCGCTAGAAAACACGTGGATCCTAGCTGAGCAGGTCGGGTCACAAATCGGGTTGGCCAAAACGACGTCGTTTCGGTGCCTGAGAGGCCTGCCCAAAACGGCGTTGATTTGGAGGCCTATTTAAACCATTTAAAAAAAAAATTCATTTCAACTATTTCCTTCCAAAAAAACAAAAACTCTCTCAAGCTCTCTCAACCCTTCCCCTCCTCCGGTTATCGGACCGGCCATCAACCGTCGCGCCGGCCACCGACGGCGGCACTCCTGTCCACGGTGGCCGAAAAATCGTTCGAGACCCCCTTTCGCTTCTCTTTTTGAGTAGAACCCGGATTTGGGGTTAAAACAACCTAAAAACCTTCAAAAATTAACAAAAACACCCTAGAACTCAAGAATCCATTCAGTTTTCGGCCACCGATCCTCGGCGGTGGCTTCCTCGGTCGTTCACGGTGTTGGAAAACCGAACACCGGTAAGTTCCTTCCCTCTTTTTCCTTTTTTATATTTTTCAAGCTTTTTTGTTAAAAATATTTGTAAAATAGATAAAACGAACGAATAGAAAGAAAATCAAAAATAAAAATAAGGGCAAACACCTTTTGAACTTGTTTTCTGCTTTTGATTTCTCTCAAAATCTATGTGTAATACAATCTTTTTATATAAAAAAAACCACCACCTTACATTTGTTTTCTTTTCGGCTTTATAGCCGATATACAAGTCCCTATTTTACTATTGTTTTTGCTACTGTTGTCTGATGTCTCTGCTTTCGTTTGCTTGTTGTTTTGGTTTTGCAGTGTTTGCAGAGGAGAGGTGGTGGCGTTGCAAAGTGGTCGAGGCTAGGTTTGTTTTTCAAGAATTTGTTTGTTTTTTTCCTGATTTTTTTGGGCTTGGGCTGTTAATATTGGACTGTTTATTATATTGGGCCCGGGCTGGGCAAATTTGGGCATTTACATCGATCATTCATATCGCACTACGTAGATTATGGCATCCTCGACACCAGTCTTTATAGTATAACCATTTATAGAAGACGTTTGACTGTGTCAAAGCATTTGACTTATAATGTTGGAACTTTGATGATCTCAAGTCTAAGAATCGTATGTATAATTATCAATCATTATGAGAAATACCGTGACTATTACATAATAATCCAAGAAGCATTCTCATGGTATATTGTTCTTTAACATAACTTATGTGTTCACTTGATATCACATATCCATAACAACATTTTGTCATATTCAAGAACATATTAGTCTCAATGCATTAGTGTTGTCCAAGCCTACAATAATACTTGCCTAAGGACATGTAAGAATAATCATATTATTCTTAGAACTTTTTTATTAAACAATTTATTTAACCCACAGAAATAAAGGCTAAAAGTAATAATGCCAATGTCTTTATTAATTAGCTAGGTAAACGAGTATCTTATTACAATCATCCCATGATTGGTCTTTGAGAATACTCTAACATTAAAAAATTTAGCCTGTAACATTTACACATTCTATCAATATTTACATAGAATATATAAATATTGAGAAATAAATTTGTTATTATACCAATCGAAATTATGTACAATTAACGAAAAATATTAACACTATAATTAATTGTCATTAGTTGCTAATTTGATAAGAATTAAATTGCTTCAATCTTTTTATAGTGATTGATTTGCTCAATATTGAAATTGAGAGAGAGATCGGAGATGTGTTTTATGCAAAAATTCTTAAAATTCATGTTAGCTTATTATTATTATTATTATTATTATTATTATTATTATTATTATTATTATTAGAATAAAGTATTTAAATTAAATAATGACATCATAAAAATTGAGGTATCAAATTATACAAAAAAGTATAGAGATTAAATCTCAAATTTAAATTAGGATAAACATCAAAACTAACATTTGATCATTGTTATATAATTTTAAAAAATAGCATAATTGAAATATAACCATTATCCTGTAAAAGAAAAAAAGATTTAGATGAGTGTCATGTAAGAAGGCGATGCATTATAAAAATTAAAATTGAGTTATTAAATTATATAAAAGAAAATAAAGTATAGATGAGGCGCAAACTTAGTAAAATTTGTTAGAAGGATGAAATTAAACTGTAATTTTTAAAATCTTAAAAATATAATTTTATTATTTAAATAATTTATATTTTTATAATTTTAAAAAAATTAAATTAAATTATTATTTTTAAAAAAATTACTAATTTATAAAATTTTAAAATTCTATATAAAAAATTTTGGTCGGCTCTTAAAACTAAAATTAAGTTCAACTGTTGTTAAAAAATTAAAAAAAGATAAAGAGCGTGTGCTTGGTTAATATTTCGTTTCATTCAAGTACTAGTAGCCTTATAACTACTTGTTTTTGAGAGAGGTAGGGTTTTTGACTGGTCAAAAAACTAAATTACTCTCCGTCCACGAGGAAATTGTGTGAAGAAAATCTCAAAGACTTTTAATCTTCCATTCCATTCTCTCACGACACTTGTAACAATTTCTTACAACATCCTTCATCACACATGAGACGTTGAGAGGGTCGATATTGAGATTTATTTATAAGACTATTTCCCATCCATCCATCCATCAATCAATCTTTCATTAGCCTTAATTAGAAGCTAGCAACCTCTTCACAGGCTTAATCATAGAACAATATAGTTCTCCAATTCATTAATAAATAAATATAGGAAAACGCTAATCGATAAAAAACCTTCAACCAATGCAGATAATCACACGGATTTAGTAAACCTATAAATAAAAATAACGGTATAGTTACGAGAAAAAGAAGAAATTGTACCAACACTTAACTTGGAACTGGAACTGGAACTTGGAACTGGGAATCACGTGATGCATTAATTAAGACAAAACCCCCCGACCAAGTGACTAAATTAATTTGAAAATAGAGACAGACAGAGCCTTATAGCATTTTGAAACTAATGATTCAGTCCAAAATTAAAAAAGTAGACCAAAAAATTTGTAATTTGAACTCTTTGGGGTTATGATTATTTTCTAAGATTTTGTTTTTGCTAACATAGAGGAGATCTCTGGGGAATGCCTTTTCTTCTACTCATGCTTGTAGCCATGTCCTCATCAGACACCTTGGAAGCTGATCTCCCGCACAAATACAGCCCACTTCTCTTCTTCCTCACAATCTCGTGCTGATCAGAATTGTATGCCATTGCCATTGCCATTGCCATTGCCATGCTGGTGTTGTCTGACCCTGAGGACAAGCTTTGTCGCTCATTGCTATCCATTACTGTCGAATGTGGCATCTCGTTTGTCATCTCATCCTCTCCCATGTCTTGTGGAATCAAAAAGTCAGGGCTGAGTGTCAAGGTATTGCATGTCCTTAAGAATGGTGTGAGGTCTTTGTAGTGTTTTACCACAAAATCCACCTGATAATTAATAATTCAGTTCTAAAAGGTTAAACCTCATTTCATTGCATGCTGCTGCTGATCAATATTAACATTAGGTTAGATTAGAGTATATACCTTGCAGCCCAGAGAGCAATGGATAAAAGGGTCTTGAAGACTTCTCTCACAAGAAGTACAGTAGTTTCCAGCGCCTTTGAATTGCCTGTTTTGAGGCCTCTTCTTGATGAACACCACTTTAGCACTGTTAATAGTATATGCCTAACCCAATTCAAGTCATAATCATCAGTTACCAACTCTGAGCTGAAAGGCAAACTCTTGAGTGAAATAATGAACTAACCTGAACATTAGAGCAATCGATAAGCTTCTGAACATCTTCCAATCTGACAACATCGTGATAGACGTAGCGACGAACCTGCAGAAGCCTGTGAAAGCGATGTGAGGGTATGCAATGAGGGCAGATACTGATGCAACAATCCAAGCAGCACACGTTCTTTTCATTCTTCTTTGCTGTCTCATGGTAACAACACCCCACAAAGAATTTTTGTGTGTACAGTGCTTCTAACCATGCAGGCTTTTCAATTCCCTAACCCACCAACATCAAAAACAATTAATAACCAATTCAACCGCAAAAGCCAATAACAATTTTGATAGACCCAAAAAAAAAACGAAAAGAATATAAAAGAAAAGACAAACCATGATCACCATAAAACAACCGATTCTTCTCCTTGTGCAGTAGTGTTTATCAGGACAGTGGGTTTGACAGGAGAGAGAGAGAGGCGGGGGGGGGGGGGGGGGGATGGTGATGGTGATGAGAGAAATTATGGAGGTTCACAAGGTATATATTAATTCCTTGAAATACACTACATTTTGTCCATAGGTGGGATTATAGTTAGTTTAAATTTTGCTATTAATCTTTTATGAATTTGATATTATAATTTGGTGATTTTTAATTTATATTTTTTAAAATATTAAAATTTTAGTCATAATTAAAGTGTAATTAATAAATTTATTAAGTTAAATTTTTATATTTTTTAAATATGAAACTATAAACTTATTTTTACATATGTAATGTCCTGTTAGCTTGCTAATTTCACATATTACTCATAAAAAAAATTAATTAATAGATATAATTGCAGTAATTTTATCAAGATTAAAATCTTAAAATTTGAAAAAGTATAAATACTAAGAATAATCTAATCAAATAATATAGATTAAGTCTACAACTTTACACATTTTACATTACTAATAATATGATTTAATGAAAGAAATTTAATTGATACTATAAAGGAATTTAATTGATACTATTCAAAGTATAATGTATAATAACAATATTTGACATTAAAATAATATATGGGCTAATGAGGGGAAATGGGGAAATGGAGAAGGGAGATAAATAAGTAAAGATAGGAGGAGAACGTGGGCTGTGTTTCCATGTCTCCCATACTACACCACCCCTTTTCAACTAATTTTTTTTGGGGTTATATGACCTTGGCTTAAGAGCTCCCTTATTTCTCTACTAAACTAAATTAAAATATGCTCCTCTTGATTTTGGTAATGATTATACTCTCTGATTGGCGTAAAGAGTTGGCTCTTTTGCTGCCAACAATTCATGAAATTAAACAAAAACATAAATTAATATATAAGTAGAAATTAGAACTCCAAAAAAACACTTACCACCGACTAGGATTGATTTATCAAGCGATAAGCTTGAGCTTCATATCAGAAAAGCAACTTGTAAGAATATACAGGCATGACCAGCTAGTTAAAAAAAAAAAAAAAAAAACCCCACAATTTAAAAAATATATATTAACAGTACTAATAGCACACCTTTTTCTTGGAAACATGACATATACAAATGTTGTTTTTGCGTAACACATTCTCACAAATTTGCTATGAACCATGAGCATGACTTGAAAGGTAAGTAAGTAGTGCAGGCGATGAGAATGTGAGTCCAAGGATTGAGTGAGTGTAAGAAAATTTCAATTAGGAGGTGGTAACTAAGGTGGAACGGCAAATGAAAGAGGTAAAATAAGAAAAAAGAAAACAAAAAGATTCTGAGTTCCAGGCCATGTAATGTAAAATGCGCAAGTTGCAGTGTTATTAACACAACCAAGCATCCTCGTAAATGGGGAAAACTTTGACACGACCGAGGACCAGGATCCAATCACATTCATTTTATGTTTCTTTTACTTTTTCAATTTTAATTTCAAATGTTTAATTTATAATTGGATTATCTGCATATACATATTTTTTTAAACCAATTCATTACATAATCTTGGCATCAGTAAAGTGTTTATTTCGCAAAACACAAACATCAGTTGTTTTAGATATAGCAACCTAATATGTTAAATTTTGATATAGAAAAATTTAGGTGTTAGGGAATTGGTATGGTAATACATGGAGGTGATTAGAGGGTAAATTCCATTAAATTGTATAGTTTCCATTGCAGCAGCAGAGGGAGACAAGTAGGGGGAAAGCAACACGGTTTTTTGGGATTCAAACATGGGCAACATAAACATTCAACTGCTCCACTAATCAGCAGATTATTATTAGCTTGGACAGACAAACAGCACTAGACAAAGACACTCGACTCATATGGTCTAATTTTGGATTATTAATTAATTAGTTTTTACAAATTTTGAGGTCATATGACCTGGCTGCTTAGTTTTTTGCCTTTAAGCTCCATCCAAGAGCTAACCTTGGGGTTTGCTGCCCTTTTAATCTTTAATTAAAACCTCCTAATATTGTAAGCTCACCACATCACCAATACATATAAAACAGGGTAGGCTTTGATTAATTACTTCTTTAATCTTCTCTAGGAAAGTTCAAACATATTTACAGCCTTGCTAGGATTAGCTTAATGTAATGGAAATCCCATTCTTAAACCAAAATATCCTCCAATTTTCAGCCTAATTTCAATAAACCAAAGAAATTGTTTATTCAGGAAATTGCTGCTTTTTTTAAGGGTTAGCGTAAGGAGATATTCAAAGATGGAACTAAGACTATTGTGATGAACTCAAACCTTGGAAAGTGCTCCGCCTACAACTTAGTCAACACACAATTGATAATTAAGGTGTGCTTTAAATGAAGATATAATTAATAATAAATACTTGAAATTAGTATAAATAATTTATAATAAATATTATATATAGTAGGTCTTCAATAAAAAAATTTAGATTATTTAAACGAGATTAATACAATAGCATATAATAATTTAAAAATAAAATATGTTCAAAAATTACAATATTATTATATAAATATAACTTCTTAAACTTAAATAATATATAGGTGTGCTTGGAAAGCCATAAGGTGATTGTGTTCAAGTGTAATTGCTCGTATAATTACTCAAATTTCTACCTACTAAGAACTATAGAATGCAATTAGGGTGTTCCAATTGCATTCGATTAAATGAGATCTACTAATTACGATGATTATCCAAATATGTCCTGCATATTTAATTCTAAGCAATTACAATAGTTGCTCAAAAATTATTTTGACTATCAAACACACATCTAAAATATTAAAGGTGTGTTTGACAAACTATTGAAAATTTTAATTTTCTACATTTGGTATTTTAAATGTGTTTGATAATCATATTAATTTTTTATTTAATATAAATTTTTTATCAACAATGTGTTGAATATATTATAAAATTTTTATCCAAAATAATATAAGATATAATATAAATAAAATTAAAATTAAGAAATTAAAAATTAGATTAATATTTATAATTATATTCCATACTTAATTTTTATTAATTTGTTTTTTTAATAAAAAATGAAATTATCAAATTATAAATCCAAAATAATTTAAAATATTGCATATATAATATTAAAATTAAGAAATAATTTACTTTTATCAAAAAAATATAATTATATTAGTACTTAATTTTTATTAATTTTAAAAAATCTAATATAAATTATAAAATGTGAACACTTAAATTGAACGTTTAACACTTTTGCTGAACAATATTTGTTTTTTTTTTTTTCTAATTGAGATAATATGTGAGGTTTATAAAGATTAAACCCGAACATAACATAATAATCATCTTACCAGTAAATTAAGAAATTGTTGATTAAGTATCTTAAAGCAGCTATGTTAATATTTTATGAATGAAGCAAAGCCGATTATGTGAGCTTTAGGACTTCGAATCATTCCCTTTCATAAAAACAAAATTAATTGCCTGATCTCTTCATAAATCAGGAGTAAATGACACTACAATTTTATTCAGGCAAGGGAAAGTGAAGTGCTTAACAATCCCTTCCAATTACACAATCAATAAACTTGTAGCTTGGAAGAATTCGTGTATAATCTGAAAAGAAATGGAAAAGAAATATCAAAGAAATCAACATAAAATTGGGGCATGTAAAGGTAGAACCTCACATGCAATAGACCCACTGGGAACTGACTCACTTTGGCAACGATTAGCTGAAGGTGTGCTAAAGTGTTGTTTTCATTTTCCCAACAAAATTGGTTTGGTCAAATGTGAAGGTCCATTATAAAGGCCAAACCCAGAATCGATTAGCAATTGCGATTAAAGGGAGGAGAATATAACTGTTGGAGAAGGAATGGAGAGTGGGTCTGCGTGTAAGCTTCAACAGGGATCTCTCTATAGCCCAATTGTTCTTTTTTCTTCTTAGAAGTTTGGAATGTACTCGAATTTCTTTCTTTTTTTTTTCTTTTTTAAAAATCTAATTCAACATTTTTTTTCTTAATTAAATTCCTCATCTATGAAAACTGTATTTTAATTATTTTGACTAATGTTGACCGTTAACTTTCATGATTGATTTTTCGATATCTTTTTGTGTTTCATGCCACCACTTCGTAACATTAATGTTTACCATTTCGGTATTTTAGGTGGCGGGTTTGTAGTGTGGAGAAGTATCAAGCAGAATTGTATTGCTGACTCCACTATGGAGGCCAAATATGTGGCTGCTTCTGCGGTTACGAAAGAAGCAACATGGCTTCAAAAGTTCCTTATGGATATTGAAGTCGTTCCTAGCATGGAAAAAGCTATCATATTATATTGTGATAACAGTTCAGCAATAACTAACACCAAGGAAACCATAAACCACAAGAAGACGAAACAAATTGATAGAAAGTATCACATCATAAGGGAGGCAATAACAGATGAAATCGTAAATGTAGCCAAAGTTGCATCAGTGGACAACCTTGTGAACCTGTTTACCAATACTTTACTAGCTAGGATTTTTAAAAAAGACATGGAGAGCATGAGAATGCATAATATGACTCATTTACTTCACTAGGGCAAGTGGGAGACTATTGGATCTGGTTTGCTAAGTGTAATATATTTATTTGTACGCTTTATATTTTTTCAAACAAATTAATTTAATAAAATTATTCATGTTAAATTAATAGCCTTTGTATATTGTCCTCAATGGGTTTTGCACGTAAAGCAAAATGGAAGCAAATATGAGCTAATTGGTTATCTAATGTTTAACTAATATTAAGTGATATTATGTGGTCAATTTGTAATATGGAAAGACAACTTATATTAGTAGATGAACCTAAACATGTCTTTAGTCTAATAAAACATGTGAAAATAAAATAAAATAAAATAAAATAAAGAACACACAGATTTTTACATGGAAACCCTTTCGGGGAAAAACCCGGGCAGATTAGAAGAAAATTCACTATGTCGAATTCGAATTAATTACAAGAGGAATAGATTATGTATATTTAAAGGCTTGTAAAGCCATATTCTAGTAAGACTGAAACACCTTATTCTAATCAATATTAAATAGATGGAATTTAATAAGGTTTAAAAAACCTTATTCTAAAATAAAATAAAAGAAGTGTAATTTTATATGGATTCTTTTTTTTTATTTTACCACTGTATTTTATTTAAATAAGGATTCGAGTCACTTAATTATAACAATCTCCACCTTGACACGAATTCTCAATGAACAAGTTCTTCATCGCGAACTCTCAACGAACAAGTTCTCCACCTCTTCCATAAAGCCCCTTAAGGGTTTAACTTAAACAATGAACACCAACCAAGTCTAAGCAATGCTCAAACTTGGTTATAGGAAGTGACTTAGTCATCATATCTGCAGGATTTTCATGAGTACTAATTTTGCTCACAACAAAATCACCATGAGCAATAATATCACGAATAAAATGATATCGAACATCAATGTGTTTTGTTCTCTCATGAAACATTTAATCTTTTGTAAGAAAGATAGCACTCTAACTGTCACAAAATACTGTGCTGATTTGAATATCTTCATTGAGTTCACTAAAGAGTCCCTTCAACCAAATAGCTTCTTTACAAGCCCTAGTAATCGCCATGTACTCATTTCAGTGGTAGACAAAGCGACTGTAGTTTGCAAAGTGGCTTTCCAACTAATTGCACAACCTCCGATTGAAAGGACATAACTTGTGAGAGATCTTCTTCTATCAAGGTCTCTAGCAAAATTAGCATCAACATACCCAATGACTCCATCTCTAGTTCTTCCAAACTGTAAGCAAATATCAGTAGTACCTCGTAAGTATCTTAAAACCACTGAGCTGCTTTCCAATATTCTTTACCGGGATTCATTATATATCTGCTAACTGCACTAACTGCATATGATAAATCTGGATATGAACAAACCATATCATACATGAGAGATCCCACTACACTAGAGTATGGAACATGTGACATGTACTCAATCTCATCATTTGATTGTGGAGACAAAGCCGATGAAAGTCTGAAATGGGCTGCTAAAGGAGTACTAACAGGCTTAGCACTCTGCATATTGAACCTGCAAAGAACTTTCTCAATGTACCCCTTCTGACTTAGGTACAATTTACTTGCTTTTATATCTTTGAGAATCTCTATACCAAGTATCTTCTTTGCTGGTCCCAAATCTTTCATCTCAAATTCTTCACTTAGTTGGGCTTTGACCTTTCTTATCTCTCCTTCATCTTTTGCTGCTATCAACATGTCATCAACATAAAGAAGTAGATACACGAAAAAACCATCACTGTTTTTCTTAAAGTAAACACAACTGTCAAAACTACTTCTTTTGAAATCATAAAAAGTCATAAAGGAATCAAACCTCTTGTACATTGTCTTGGTGGATTTGTTTCAAACCATAAAGGGACTTTTTCAAAGCAAGCAAACATAGTCCTCTTTTACGAGAGATCAGAAACCCTCGATTGTTGCATATAAATGTCCTCCTCAAGTTCTCCATGCAAAAATGCAGTTTTTACATCTAACTACTCAAGCTCCAAATCATGCATGGCCACAATACTAAGCAAAGCTCAAATCGAACTATGCTTCACAACTAGGGAGAATACATCTGTGAAATCCACTCCTGGAATTTGATTGTAACCCTTTGCAACAAACCTTGCTTTATATCTGGGTTCTTCAACTCCTGGAGTCCCTTTTTTTCTTTTTAAACACTCATTTACAACGAACAACCTTTTTACCTTTAAGAAGTTTCACAAAATCCCATGTTATGTTTTTGTGGAGTGATTCCATCTCCTTTTGCATAGCAAACATCCACTTTTCTAAGTCTTCATAGCTAACTGCCTCAGAATAATTAGATGGCTCTCGATTTGCATATATATCTTCAGCCACATTTAAAGCATAAGCAACTAGATCAGCCTCGGCATACTTCTTTGGAGGTTTTATTTCTCTTCTAGTTTTATTTTTGGCAATAGAGTATTGTGGTGAAGAAGCAACTCTATTCTCAATTTTTGTACTGCCTTGAGGAGTCGACTCTGTATTAATCTGATGCTGCACCTGCTTTTGATTTTCTTTATTGGAAGAGTCTTTAAGAGATAAGTTAGGTAGCATAGCAGTTTCATAAAAAACGACATCTCTGCTAATCATAACTTTTCTATTTTCAGGACACCATAACTAATACCCTTTTACACCGGCTTTATAACCAAGAAAAACACATTTAATGGATCTCGGTTCCAATTTTCCATTATTAACATGAGCATACGCAGGACACCCAAAGATCTTTAAATCAAAATAATTAGCAGGATTACCAGAACATACCTCTTGTGGAGTCTTTTTCTCAATGGCAACGGATGGAGATCGGTTGATCAAAAAACATGCAGTAGAGGCTGCTTCTACCCAAAACAACTTTGGTAAGTTGACATTTGACAACATACATCGAACGTTCTCCATGATCATTCTGTTTATTCGTTCTGCAACGTCATTTTTTTATGGAGTATGACGAACTGTCAAGTGTCTCACGATCTCTTCTGACATGCACAGTCTATTAAACTCATCAGAATAGAACTCTAAGCCATTATCTGTGCGGAGGTATTTTATTTGTTTTCCTATCTATTTTTCAATCATAATTTTCCAAGACTTAAATGCAAAAAACACATCGCTTTTCTGCTTTAGGAAGAACGCCCAAACTTTTCTGGAAAAATCATCAATAAAAGTTAGCATATAATTAGCTCTACCTCTCGAAGGCACTCTGGATGGCCCCCACAGATCAGAATGAATATACTCCAACGTTCCCTTCGTGTTATGGATTCCTCTAATGAATCAAACTCTCTTTTGCTTCCCAAAAACACAGTGCTCACAGAAATTCAGTTTGCAAATTCCTTGCCCATCAAGAAGTCCTCTTTTGCTCAATTCTGCCATGCTATTCTCACTCATATGCCCTAGGCGTATATGCAAGTTTAGTAATATCATCATTTGACAAGGAAGAGGAAGCGACAGCTGCAGCTGCATCACCAGTAATAGTAGAACCCTGAAAATATATAAATTGGCAGGCTTTCTCTGCCCTTTCATCACAACAAGGGAATCTTTGGAAATCTTTAAAACCCTACTTTTAGCTGTGTATCTGTACCCTTTTGAATCAAGAGAACTTAACGAAATTAAATTTCTCGTTAATTCTAGAACATGTCGTACATCACTAAGTGTTCTGACAACTCCATCAAACATCTTAACTTTAATTGTTCCAACACCTGCAATTTTACATGATGCATTATTTCCCATCAAAACAACACATTCAAACACTGTTTTGTAAGTTGTAAACCAATCCCAATTGGGACTCATGTGGAAGGTGCAGCCTGAATCAAGTATCCACTCCTCGCTCACTTTAGAATTGTTGACAGAAGCGACTAAAAGTTCACCATCACTGTAGTCTTCTACAACATCAGCTTCACCGGAATTTTTTGGTTGTTTTTCCTTTTGATTCGCAGCCTCCCTTTTAATCATATTATGTAGCTTATAGCACTCAGATTTAATATGCCCTTTCTTCTTACAGAAGTTACAAGTTTTATCTCTGTTTGAAGACTTCGATCTACTCTTAGATTTACCACGATGATTCCGTTCTTGTATCTTTCCACGGTCATCATCAATATTTCGATCTTGTCTCCCACGAACAATGAGACCCTCTCTCTGAGAGTCGGGTTTAACCACAAGATATTTCGTCTTATCATACGAGGTCAAAGAATTATAAACCTCATCAACTGTAAGAGACTCGCGGCTATATAAAATCATGTCTCTAAAGGTTGAATAAGATGGGGGCAACGAACAAAGTAGAATCAGCCCTAGATCTTTCTTATCATACTGAACCTCCATGGCCTCCAAGTTTGAGAGAATTTCTTTAAAAATTGTTAAGTATTCGTGTACAGATGCACCTTCCTCCAAATGATGAGCATAAAGACACTTCTTCGTATGCAACTTGCTTGTTAGAGTTTTCGATGTATATATTTGTTCTAGCCTCTTCCATAATGCAGCGGCGGTCTTCTCCTTCATCACATCCTGTAAAAATTTGTTGGACAAATGCAGATGTAATTATGTTAATGACTTTCGATCCTTACGCTTCTTCTCTTCATCTGTTAATGTCGAAGGCATCTTAGCTATCCCTAGCAGGGTATCCTCTAGATCTATCTATGCAAAAACTGCTTGCATCTTAATCTGCCACAACGCAAATCTGGTGTTACGATCCAACAGCGAAATTTCATACTCCAAAGACGCCATTACCGTAATCGAGATGAATAACCCGAAAGCTCTGATACTAATTTTTGAAAATAAAATAAAATAAAATAAAGAACACACAGATTTTTACGGGAAAACCCTTTTGGGAAAAAACCACGAGTAAAGGAGAAGAAAATTTACTATGTCGAATTCGAATTAATTATAAGAGGAATAGACTATGTCTATTTATATGCTTGTAAAGCCATATTCTAGTAAGACTGAAATACCTTATTCTAATCAATATCAAATAGATGGAATTTAATAAGGTTTAAAAAACCTTATTCTAAAATAAAATAAAGAAGTGTAGTTCTATATGGAAAATAAAATAAAAGAAGAATCCATATAGAACTACACTTCTTTTATTTTATTTTACCACTGTATTTTATTTAAATAAGGATTCGGGTCACTTAATTCTAACAAAACATGAGTAAACTGATTGAAAGACTAATAGCCCTCTATCAAGTCCAATTGGGGAGATGATTTGTTTTAAGCATCGAAGCGAATGACTCCCAAAAGATAGAGATATAAATGTGTCTAAATGAACTGACAATACATTGGATATGACCCAAGGAAAAAAGATCCTAAATCCATTTATGGACTTATTCACTTGTGACATTCATAGTTTGACGTACGTCAATCTTAAGTGGATGATGGACTATGTATGCGTGACTCTTATACTTTGATGTAAGTAGAAGCTTGAGTTCAAAATCGATAAAAAACTGAAAGTTGGTGCATTGGGTATACGACTTCTGCAGTGTGTAACATCATTCACAATAGTGGAATTCATAACCCAAGAATTGAGTAAATGATATCCTCTCATTGACATTACATGATAGATGAAAAGTAAATGTAGCCACGAGTTGTTTGTCTCTGTTATAAATGACTTAATTACTATTTTATAGTAATTGACTTTTCATGAACGAAGATGTAATGAATACCATGAGATTAGGATCGTCTTGGAAGAACAAATTTATCCTAAAGAGATTAAGGATATCCTATGAAGGTAAAACACTTATGACAAGGTCATTAGACGAACACTGATCAATTAGCTTTCGTAATGATATGTAATTGAAGAGAGCTCGGTCACAATATTATAGTGGAATAACTTCATAACTAAATGAGTTTATTATTAAAAGGAAAAAAGATGGAACTTAATTATAAATCATTTGAGCCATAATCATATATTTCCAATTATTCCTTTTGCTAGCTTATTGAAACTAGAAATGAATTTCATATAAAATCAAATGAACAAAAATGAATAGAAATGACAATTTTAGAGAAATGTGTTACATTTGGAAATAAATATGGTTTCTCACTAAGTATGGAAATGACTTAAGAATTAATTTAAGTTATTTGAATTATTATTTAATTAAATAATTGAAGTTTGAAAATATAATTAAAGTAATTGGTTATTGTGAATCCGTTGAATATGGAAAATTAAATATATTTTCTCTTAAATTATTTTATGGTATAGTTGCCATGAATTTAATGGAATTAGAAATTGGTTGAAAAAATTATTTAATTGGAAAATTAATTTAATTTAATTTAATTTAATAAATAATATTTATTTTTAGAAGCAGAAAAGCTTGTATTGGGTTGGATTAAATTATAAAGTGATGGTTAAAAGTCCAAGAAGCACAAATAATTGGACCCAATACTACCCCTTCTCTCCTAGTAGAACTAGGAGACTAGTTTTTCTATCATATAAGTATTATTTATATTATACTAAATGGATGGAACTAATAGGGCTAAAAACACACAACTTTGAGATATTGTAATTCTGCTCGAAAATAGTGAGAATTTCTTTTCTGGGTATAAATTCTATTTTTTTGGGGAAAAACAATTCTACTAGTTTTTATTGAGAGAGAATTACTTTCCCATTGAAAGTAATAAAACTATTTCCAATTCTGAGTTTGATTTCTGATTGTTCAAGTCCACACTCGAATCAATTCGTGGTACCAAAATAGTATTGGAAAAAAACTCGATTTGAAAAGGGTTTTCTTGCACAGCGAAAAATTAAAATTTTAAAAATCGACCCAGTTTGTGATATTTATAACAATAAACCTTAATCAAATTCGTACCTATGTTTTTGGATAAGCGGATCCTAGATGTTTTCTAGATCTCAACCAAATGATCTTTTTCGCTATTCTCGTACTATAAACTACTTCGAGTGTGGGCTCAAACCAATTGAATCAAAACAGAGAACTCGAAAAAGTTTTCCTTTTGGGGTGAAAATGAAAATTCTCTCTTCTTTAATAGAAACTGAAATATGTTTATAAGTTGAGAATAAATTCTTTCTATTTTTCAGTAGAATAACAATCTCTCAAAAGTTGTGTTAATAACTCTACCAGTGCCATCTATTTATATGAAAAGAAGGTAGAACCCTTGTAGAGTTGTTGATATTTATTTTAAATAGAAAAACAACATTTTGCTTAGAGTAAAAATGGGGTGAATGACTATTTTGAAAGGCCTTACCACTTCATGTTATATGAAAGGTTTTGAGCCTCTCTCATATCGGGTACAATTACGAGTACTTAGCTTTTTTGAAACAGTACTATGTAATTTAATCTAACCTAATTTAGTTTTTCTATTTCCCAAAATAAAATTTGCTATTTACATATTAAATAACTTTCTCATCCCAATTTTACTCTAGTAAATTTTGACGATTTTACCCTCTAATAAAATTTTGATTATTGTGCCCCCGATAAAATTTCGAGAAAATTCGTTCAATATGTCACAACTCAACATGTTCACCATGGCCGAATGATTTATTTTCATTTTTTGACTTTGAAACAATCCAAAAATATGAACTCATTATTCCATCATTTTATAAGTAATCTTATATAAGATTGCAAGTTTTCATTTTCATTTTCATTTCTATTTCCATTTTTGGAAACCTACATTCATTTCCAAATGGTTTAGTTTCTCTATTTTGGAGAATACCATAATTATTCATGAATGTTTCCCATTTCTCTTATTCTATTCATTTCGTTCATTTCTATTCAAACATGCAATTCGTTTCTGGTTTCAATGAGCTAGCGAAAGGACCAATTGAACATATGTAGTTGAGGCTCAAATGATTTATAATTAAGTTCTGGTTTTTGGTCTATTAATTATACACTCATTTAGTCATGAAGTCATTCCATTATAGTATTGTAACTGAGCTCTCTTCAATGACATACTATTATGAAAGCAACTACTTAGTGCCCGTTCAATGACCTTGTTATAAGTGTGTGACCCTCATAGGATATCATTGATCTCTTTGGGATAATATTCGTTCTCCTAATATGATCCTATTTTACCTTATGGTAACCATTACATCTTCCTTCATGAAAAATCAATCACTATCAATTAGTGATTAAGTCATCCATCACAAAGACAGATGAATCCTGGTTACGTTTACTTTTCATTAACCATGTAATACTAATAAGATCATTTACCCATGTTTTGGGTTATGAATTCTACTATTGTGAATGATGCTACATACTACAAAATTCGTACAGCCAATGCACAAGCTTTCAGTTCCTTATCTATTTGAAATCAAGCTTTGACTTACATCAATACGTACGAGTCAAGCATACATAGTTCACCATCCACTTAAGATTTATATATGCCACACTATGAACATCACAAGTGAATAAAACCCATAAACGGATTCAGGATCTATTCTACTTGGGTTCTATCCGATTTACTACCAGTCCAGTCAGTCACATCTATGTCTCTATCTTTTGGGAGTCATCCGCTCCGATGCTTAAGACAAGACATCTCCCCAACTGGACTTGTAGACAACATATTAGTCTTTCAACCAGTTTGCTCATTTCTGATTAGACGAAGGATATGTTTAGGCTCGTCTACGAATACAAGTTGTCTTTCCATTTTATGACTTGACCATGTAATACTACTTAATATCAGTTTAAACAATAGACAACCAATGAGCAAAATTAGCTTCTATTTTGCTCTTCATGCAAAAACCATGTGAAAGGCAATTATACAAAGTATATTAATATAATCAATGAAATTGTTTTATTAACCAATATGTTTGAAAAAAATTACAAGTGTATAGTGATGAAAATACTACACTTAGGACACCAGATTGTTGGAAAATCGGGTTTGAAAATGCAATAGAAAATAAATTCAAGAAAAAACTTGAGTTTTAATTTTTTTTTTCCAAAACAAGAACTTGGTTGTGATATCTAAAGTAATAAATACTTAATCAAAATTGTACATTTTCAATTCGTTTAGGATAAATGCTTCAACCGAGTAGTCTTCTTTGCTATCCTCAAGATCACATCTATAGAGTGTGGGCTTGCTTCGAATAAAAAAAATTTCATGAAAATTACTAGTGGGGTAATTTCATAATTTTTTTAAACTTTTAGGCCATGTTGTAAATAACAAAAATATCTTTAGAAAATTTTTGAAATAATTTCTTTAGAGAATTTTTTCTCTACAAATTTCTCTTGAATTCAAGTGTGTGAAAAATAATGACCTAATGCTCTCTTTATATAAGGAGAGTTTAAAGAGTTCAACTATTATTAAACTTAATCACTATAATATTAAATTAATCTAATATTAAATTTAATATTAAATCTTATTAAATTAATAGAATATTTATCTACAAGATAAACATTAAATTAAATTTAATATTAAAATAATCACTTTAATATTAATTTAATAAAATACTATTAAGATAAGTATTCAATTAAATTTAATATTAAATCTATTAAAATAATATTATTTTTGGAATAATTAATCTGAAATCAAATTCTTTGATAGAGTTCCAGTAGGACTATATGTAACACCCCAAACTTAGCCTAGACATTATGATCAAATCTCAGAAGTCACATTAAAATTATTGAAAACTTTTTATTCTATACTCTTTACAAAAGTAGTTCATTCAACTGCTTTATCCAATGACCTTGTCATGTGTGTTTCCCTCATATGATATTCTTGATTCCTTTGAGTTAAATCCGTTCACTCAATACAATCCTATTTTATCTCATTGTCACCATTGTGCATTCTTAATGATTAATATGATCACTGTCAATAAATCACTGTGATAAATTGCTCGTTCGAGAACAAGCAACTCGTAGCCACGTTCCATATTTATCAATCCACACAATGCCAATGAAATGATATCATTAACTCTTTAATAGAACTATGAATTCCACTGTTGCTAGTAAAGCCATGCCATACACAAGTCATGTACCCAATATACTGACTATGGGCTCGATTATCTTTAGAGCATAAGCCTCCATTTATATCAAAACACCTAAGTTGCATACGCATGGTCATTGATCAACTTAGGATTTAGGTAAATCACACCATGAACATCACAAGTGAATTAATTCACAAACGGATTCAGAATTAATTCATCTTGGGTCTAGTCCAATGTATCATTTTACCAATGAATACATCCATGTTTCTACTCGTGGAGCCAATTGCTCCGATAGCTAAGACTAGTCATCTCCCCAATTGGAATTGTAGACGACATAATAATCCTTCTCAGTATTTGAATCAAATGCTCACTTTGATTTTTTTACGGGATTATGGACTCATTTAGATTATTTACTGAAGTAAGTTGTCTTTCTCGCAATGTAAATGTTCTTACAATGCCACTTATCTTCAGTTTGAACTTAGACAATCAATAAGTTAATATTTGCTTGTCACAGTTTTGCTATGCATGCAAAATATGAAAGACAAAAAATAAAAAAGACATAATAGTGAACTTTGAAATTAACTTTATTTATTTATTCATCGTTCAAATAAATAGAAAATATTTACATGTTTACTACAATATTGACACATGTCCCAACAATCTCCCACTTGCCCTAGTGAAGTAAATGTGTCATGTTTTGCGTTCTTATATCCTCAACGCGTTTGTTAAAACTCCTAGTTACAAGAGTCTTGGTAAATAGATTTGTAGGGTTATCTTCAGAAGCTACTTTCATCACATCTACAATTCCTTCGGCTATTGCGTCTCGTATCAAGTGATACTTTCGATCAATGTGTTTCGTCCTCTTGTGACTTCTCATTTTCTTGGTATTAGCTATTGTAGCACTGTTATCATAATACAATGTTATAGCTTTTTCCATACCAGGAATAACTTCAAGTTCGGTTGAGAACTTTCGAAGCCATATTCTTCTTTCATTGCCTCAGAAGTAGCCACATACTCGGCCTCCATAGTAGAGTCAGCAGCGCAAGTTTGTTTTACACTTCTCCATACTATGGCTCCACGACCTAGAACGAATACATTTCCCGACGTCGATTTCCTCAAATCTTTAAAGGTTTGGAAGTCTGAGTCTGTGTATCCAACAGAAGTAAGGTCCTCCATAGAATACACAAGCATATAATCCTTGGTTCTTTTAAGATACCTTAATATATGCTTTACAACTTGCCAATGCCAATTATCTTCAGTTTGAACTTAGACAATCAATGAGCTAATATTTGTTTGTCAAAATTTCGTTATGCATGCAAAATGTGAAAGATAAAAAAATACAAAAGACATAATAGTGAAATGTGAAATTAACTTTATTTATTTATTCATTGTTCAAAAAAATAGAAATTAGTTAAGTACAACGTGGGCACATTTCCCAACAAGTCGCAGGATCTGCTATACCGCTTGTACTGGCTATCTCATCACCATCCACGAGGAGATCTAATTGCATTACAACATCCTCCAATGTGATGGTGCATTCCCCACACGAGAAATGAAAGTTGTATATCTCTAGGCACCACCGCTCAACTAGTGTCAATATTAAGTCGGCCCTCAGTTCAAATACACGGATTAATGTCGTTGATCCAAATCCCGCAGCATCTAAGTAGGGCAATCCATGTATCTGCCCGGTAGCTCAAACCATGGCCACGCGGCCTCAACACGCGGTATGGACCTTAATCATATTACAAAATTGGTTAAGAATGTGAAATTAAATAAAAAAAAATCACGTGCAACTATGCTAAAAATTATGTACAACATTAGAACATTCTCTTACCGATAAATGGATCGTTCTAACTGTATGATCTTCTGCAACAATTAAAGAACTCATATCGATATCTGCAAAAACAAATAAAATTTTCTTATTCGACTTAACAAATAAACAATATAAAAATAATGCTTTGAATTAATACTTAAACTATTAATTTTATCTAAATTTACCTTAAAAAATAATATCAACCAATAAAAATGTGAAATATAAAATAACTACATATATAAAAAAATTAAACTTGTAACACAATTCTAATCTATTAATAATAATTAGAATAATAATAATAAAATGTTTGTAATATAAAAAATTAAAAATACAAATTAATTATTACAAACATCTACTAATATAACTAATTATACTAAAAAAATTAACCAGATTTTTTACTTGATTTTCAGAGATAATAAATTAAATACTAACTTCTTAATAAAGTATAGCATACTTTAAAAATATTAAACTAGTATTAAAAATATTAACTTAAAAAAAACAATGGAAGGGAAACTGAGACTTACCTTTGATGGTGCTGGTAGAGGGAGGGGGAACCTTCAAGTATAATAATTTTTTTTGTGTGGGGGTTGGGGACCAAACCAACCCCCTTTTTATAATAATAATAATAATAATAATAATAATAATAATAATAATAATAATAATTTATTAAAATTTTAAAACTAGAATTAAAAAAAATTGTTGTTCTTGGTGTTAAATAAGGGTGCCACCGATTGGATAGGCAACACCGGTATTTCACTATTGCAAATGTTTATTCTCATAAATATTAATTCTCTTATCCTACTCTGGTATTTACTTATTTTATATTATTTATGAAAAAAACCCCCGTAAAAAGGGAGATTCTCAAGTAAGTGCTCCAAACTGATCATTTTGTGATCGTATGATTATGTTGATGTAATACAAGTTAATTGTGAAAATATGTTTACATTCCAATACTCATGATGTGTGATATATTGACATTATATGATATTCATGATATATAAATCATGCCATTGATATTGAAATTAAGATATGATTCACATGTCGACTGTGTTTATTATAAATCCGTTTCACATGTTAAGCATGCCCATTGAAAATAATGTTCATATGCCATATCACATGCATGGGGTTAGGATGATTATGAAAGGAGGAAGAATTTGGCAGTTTTACTGCAATATTGAGTGGCTTTGTAACACCCCTTGCCCGTATCCGAGGTCGGGATAGGGTTCGAGGTGTTACCAGTAATTCACCTTTACAAACTTATACAATCGGGTTACTAAATTTCGCTTGAAATTTAAAACTTTTCAATTGTGTGCACTTTATCTCTTATACAGGCCTCCGAGGCCTAAATACACTCTTAGGGGCAGTACAGAACAAAACCGAAATTGTCCGATAGACTTGGGGCACATTAGGAAATTTTCCCTTAGTTGAAGTGTAACACACTCGTGGGGCATAGAACACGCCTGTGTCTTTTTCCAGTATGCAACACAGCCAAGGCACACGCCCGTGTGCTTAGCCCGTACTCTATGCTGACTTAAAATATCAGGTGCAGGGGACACACGGTCTTAGCTCACACCCATGGAAGTAGCCCGTGTGTCACACACGTCCTAGACACATGGCCGTGTGTCTACTAATGTGGATCTTGTTAGGCTATTTTGCAAGCCTTAACTCACCCTCAATTAGCTAATTTCACTTATAGACTTCTATAATACATATTTGGGCCAGATTATCCATTTGAAAATATGAAATTTTGATTTTCCTCATTGCATGTGAACTTCATGTCATTGGTTTCATACTTGCTAAGTTAATTCTTATCTTTCACTTAATGATTTATATGTCTACTTGACATATTAAGATTCACTTATTATTTTAGCTCATTGCCAATATTATAACTAAGCCATCACATATGAATATAAACATGCATAGATTTGTAGGGCATAACCTACTTCAAAATGAGCCAATTCCCATGGACATATACAAAAAGATAAACATGTTTTTACATGCCTTCATTGGGCAAATCAAATGACATATATAACAAAATACTCAAAAATCCTATACATGCCATTGGACAAAATAGAAATGTCTTTATACCAAAGTTTGTCTAGTTGATAGTGTGTTGGCTCTCCAATTGTCTTTCCAATCCTTATGAGTACTTTAGCTCTAAAAAACAGGGAATAGAGAGAGGTAAGCATTTACATGCTTAGTAAGCCCGTATAACTGGAAAGTAAACTTACCGGTTGTTTAGCATACATCCACAAAAGATAATGAAACCAATGAACATGAAAATGGTTTCCCTATCACATGCACTCAATCAATGAGTTAGTCACATAATAATACCATGAACATTTTTATCTTAGATGAGCTCATCATTTTACATTTCATTTGTACATATACCTTGTAATAGTCCCGTTGATTTTCTAGGAAATCTCAATGGATTATCCATTCTTCGTCAATTCATACGAATGATCGTTTCAGTACGCACTCCCGCGAACCTCACATCTTACGGCGGGGTTACCAGTCCAGGCTAAATCCCCCCTAATATAAACTCATAAGGTGATATCAGGATTACCAGTCTAGGCTAAATCCCTTACACGACAAACACTTTTAATTAGCTCGGATCTGAATTACCAGACCAGGCTAAATTCGACCCTAATTGGATTACCAGTCCGGGCTAAATCCACAATGCACAAATATTCTTCAAGAGTCTCGATCATTTAAGGAACGCCAGTCCAGGCTAGATCCCTTTTATACTTGAGATCTTCGGATTACCAGTCCAGGCTAAATCCTTTTCTGTAACACATGTAGAATCTCAAGTCTCATGTATATCATGGTATATCCATCGAATTCCCTTTTCAACCTCAACCGAGACATTATTCAATAATTCATTATTAGAGATGCAATTCATACATTATCATGCCATTAACAATACAATTATCATGCATTCACAAAACATACTATTATGCATGTTATAGGTTTACTTTGAGTTATCTGAACTTACCTGGTATCTGTTTCGGAGTTGTGTTTCATTTATTCCAAAACCTTGCGTTTACCTCGATCGACCTCCGAAATTTGTTCCTCGGGGTCTATAACAACAAAATTATATCATTAATTCACTACATTACACTTTTCAAGTTCAATTTCTACCCCCGGTCCAAATGATCGTTTTGCCTTTAACCTTTGACATTTTTATGATTTAGTCTCTAGGCTCATATAATGAAACACATGAAAGTTCTATCTTACCCAAGCCTATTAGAACACTTTTCCCTCATACGGAAGCCCACATTTTCCCATTATTTTCACATTTCTACCACATATATAACAACTTTTGCAAAAAGGTCCCTTTAGAGGTTTTTCATGAAAATCTCCTAAGAAAAAATGTTTAACACACCTTCCACTTTCATACCCCTCCATAATCCACCAAAATACAAACAAATCATGCATGGGTAAATTTTTAAACATGAACTCTAGCACGAAATATGGGTAGAAATGGAAAGATCAAGCTACCAGGATTTCAAAAATACAAATAACATTAAAAACGGGGCTTGGGAGCACTTACTATTGAGCTTGGAAAGCTTGAAAACCCTAGCTATGGAGACTTGGGAATTTCGACTGGACAAGGATGAAGAATGGCTGATTTTGGCTTGATTTTTCCCATTTTATTTCATTAAAAAACCAAATGACCAAAATGCCCTTAAGTCTTTTATTTGAAATTTCATCCATGCAAGCCCATTTTTGTCCAAAAACTTAGAAATTTTGCAAATTGCTCTTTAAGACCTTTTAATTTATAATCTAAATAAATTTCATACAAATTGCTTCTAGAATCAAAGTTTTACAATTTATTCAATTTAGTCCTTAATTTCCAATTGGAAACCTTACTCAAGGAATTTCTTCATGAAACTTTAACAAATACATAATCTCATATTCTAGGTCTCATAATAATCATAAAATAAATATTTTGATGTCGAATTTGTGGTCCCGAAACTACTGTTCCGACTAGGCCTTATTTCGGGATGTTACATTTCTCCCCCTTTAGGGACTTTCATCCCCAAAAGTCTTACCAGTAAACAGGTTTGGGTATTGGTTTCTCATGGTTTCTTCTGATTCCCATGTATCTTCTTCCACTCCATGCCGGTGCCATAGAACCTTTACTAAAGTCACATTTTTATTTCTCAACTGTTTAACCTCTCGGGCTAAAATCTTGACTGGTTCCTCTCGTAAGTCATGTCTGGTTTAATCTCAATCTCCTCTGGTGAAATCACATGAGAGGGGTCTGATCGATATCGTCTTAACATGGATACATGGAACACGCGGTGAATCCTTTCCAATTCAGGTGGCAATGCCAAACGATAGGCCAGTGGTCCAATTCTTTTAGTGATCTCACAAGGTCCGATAAATTACGGACTCAGTTTACCTTTCCGACCAAATCTCAAAACTTTTTTCCATGGAAACACCTTCAAATATACTATGTCCCCAACTTGGAATTCAATCTTTTTTCTTTTCAGATCAGCATAAGATTTTTTTCTATCCGATGCCACTTTTAAACAGTCTTGTATTACTTTAACCTTTTCTTCCGTTTATCTAATCAGATCCACTCCATGAACCTGATTTTCCTTAAGTTCTATCTAGTATAATGGAGTTCAGCACTTCCTGCCATACAAGGCCTCATAAGGTGCTATTTTCAAACTTGTTTGGAAACTATTGTTGTAAGCAAATTCTACCAATGACAGGTATTTTTCCCAGCTAACCTGAAATTCGATGATGTAACAACGCAACATATCTTCAAGAATCTGAATTGTCCGCTCAGACTGACCATCAGTCTGAGGGTGAAAAGCTGTACTAAAACTCAACTTCGTCCCCAAGGCTTCCTGTATCTTTTTCCAGAATCTCGAAGTGAATCTTGGGTCTCTGTCTGAAATAATCGATAATGGTACTCCGTGCAATCTTACTATCTTAGAAATGTATAAGTCGGCCAGTCCATCAAGAGAATTATCTGTCCTTATCGGAATAAAATGAGCCGACTTGGTCAACTTATCCACTACGATCCATATGGCATTTTTCTTTTTCGGAGTCAAAGGCAACCTTGTCACGAAGTCCATGGTAACTCTGTCCCACTTCTATTCGGGAACCATCACAAGTTGTAACAATCCTGCAGGCACTTGATGTTCAGCTTTAACTTACTGACACACCAGGCATCTTGACACAAACTCAGAAATATCTCTTTTCATACCGTTCCACCAATACATTTTCTTCAAATCGTTGTACATTTTGGTACTTCCCGGATGAAAAGACAAACGGCTACTATGTGCCTCTTGCAATATTTTTCGGATAAGTTCATCGTCTTTAGATACGCATATTCTCTCTCTGAACATCAAACATCCATCAGGACTAATCCAGAAATTTGATTCAGTCCCTGACTCACATTGAGCCCTTTTTGTTTGCAAGTCACCATCATTAAACTGAGCATCATGAATTTCTAGCAGAAATGTTGGCCTAGCCTCTAACTCTGCCAAGACTGAACTATCGTCAATCAATGTCAACTGAATATCCATGGCTTTCAAAGCAAATAAGGATTTTCTGCTCAGAGCATCGGCGACCACATTCGCCTTTCCCGGATGGTAGTCAATGATCATATCATAATCCTTAATTAATTCTAACCATCTCCTTTGTCTCAAATTTAATTCTTCTTGAGTCATCAAGTACGTCAGGCTCTTGTGGTCCTTAAAGATACGACACGTTTCACCATATAAATAATGCCTCAAAATCTTCAAGGCAAAAACAATCGCAGCAAGCTCTAGGTCATGGGTCAGATAATTCTTCTCGTGAGGCTTCAATTGTCATGAAGCATAGGCTATCACCTTGCCATCTTGCATAAGCACACAACCCAATCCATTTAAGGATGCATCACTGTAGACCACAAATTCTTTTCCCGATTCAAGTAGCACTAAAACATGAGCTTCAGTTAGCAATGTCTTTAATTTCTCAAAAATTTACTGACACTTTTCCGTCCATTCAAACTTAACATCCTTCTGTAGCAATCTCGTCATCAGAGTCACTATCATAGAAAATCCTTTTATAAACCTTCGATAGTAACCGGCTAAGCCCAAAAAGCTTCTAACCTCGGTTACATTCTTAGGCGATTTCCAATCAACAATAGCAGATATTTTACATGGATCAACTCGAATGCCTTCACCTGAAACAATATCACCCAAAAATCCAACTTCTTAGAGCCAAAATTCACTCTTGCTAAACTTAGCATATAGTTGTTTTTCTCGCAAAGTCTGCAATACAATTCTCAGGTGCTTCGCATGTTCTGTCTCATTTTTGGAATAAATAAAAATGTCGTCAATGAACACAACAACAAACTTATCCAAATATGGCCGAAAGATCCTATTCATTAGATCCATAAATACAGCCAGTGCATTCGTCAGCCCAAACGGCATAACAAGGAATTCGTAATGACCATTACTCGTCCTAAAAGCTGTCTTTGGCACATCTGATTCCTTGACACGCAACTGATAGTACCCAGACCTCAAATCTATCTTAGAGAACAAAGTGGCTCCTCTCAACTGATCAAATAAATCATCAATCCTTGGTAAAGGATACTTATTTTTTATGGTTACCTTATTCAGTTGCCGATAATCAATACACAATCTCATTGAACCATCTTTCTTCTTTACAAACAACACGGGGACACCCCAAGGTGAAAAACGTGGCCTTGCAAATCCTTTATCCGTCAACTCTTGCAACTGTGCTTTTAACTCTTTTAGCTCGGTTGGTGTCATTCTATATGGAGTGATAGAAATAGGAGTTGTCCCTGGCATCAATTCAATACCAAACTCAATTTCTCTCTCAGGAGGTAATCCTGGTAATTCCTCCCGAAATACATCTGAATACTCACACATTAACGGCACAGACTCAATCTTCAACTCTGTTTCCTTAGTGTTCAGTACAAATGCAAGATAAGTTTCATACCCTTTCCTCATGTACCTCTGGGCAACCATCGTCGTGATTACATTCGGTGGTGAACCCAATTCTCTTGATTCGACCCGTAAAGTATCACCATCCAGACATTTTAACTTAATATACTTACTACCACAATTTACAGTTACATCATGAAGGGTTAACCAATCCATACCAAGTATTACAGCAAATTCATCAAAGGGTAGCAACATAAGGTTAGCCAGAAAACAATGACCTTGAATCATCAAGGGAAAATTCTTACAGACTTTATCAGCTAGAACTGATTTGCCTAATGGGTTCGACACTTTAATAACAAATTCCGTAGGTTCAACAGGTATATTCCTACTAGACACCAATCTTATGCAAATTTAAGAATGCGTCGACCCCGGGTCAATTAAAGCAATAATACTTGTATTAAAAAGGGAAAAAGTACCCGTGATAACGTTAGGAATAGAGGCTTTCTCTCGAGCACGTATTGTATATGTTCTTGCCGAGGCTCTAGCCTCTCGTCTTGCAATATCTTTAGTTGGGACCCGACTGCCACTAGCACTTTCAGGGTATCTTGGAGGTCTACCTCGTGCCATGGGAGCACTCGACTTCGGAGTTACTTCCACTTCTTTTTCAAATTGCTCTGTGCAATCCTTGAGAAAGTGGTTAAGAGAGCCGCATTTGAAACATGCACCACTTTTTACTCGGCTCTCTTTGAAGTAAAATTTGTTGCAGCTCTTACACTTTGGCTTTTTATCGTCTACACTCCCCACACTAGTCATCATCGGGGAGGAAGACTTTTGACTTCGTCATCTAGGACCTTTCGCTCTACCTGAATATCCTATTGATGAAGTGGAGCGTTAATGCTGACCCTAGCTTTCTTCATGGAGAATGAGAGTGTTTTACCACTGGTCCTCTTGCTCGCAACTCGAGCCTCTCTATTTGTTTGCTTCTTTTCGTTATTAAGCTCCTCAACTTTCTTGACCCGATCAACCAATGCGGCGAACTCCCGTATTTTAAGAATTCCGATTAATAATTTGATGTCCTCATTCAGTCCCTTCTTAAAGCGTTTACACATTTCTGATTCAGTTTAGACCCATTCAGTTGCATACTGACTTAGCCGTACGAACTCTCTCTTATATTTCACTACAATTTTGTTCCCTTGTTTGAGTTCTGGGAACTCCTTTCGCTTCGAGTCTAGAAACCGTTGGCTAATAAATTTCTTCCTAAACTCTGTTTGGAAGAAATTCCAAGTAATATTTTCCTTCGGCACTACTGAGGATACGGTCTTCCACTAGTGGTATGCAATATCCTTCAAAAGGGACACAACACACTTCAAGCACTCCTCGGGTGTGCATAACAATTCATCTAACACCCGTGTAGTATTTTTGAGCCAGAACTCAACTCTTTCAGTGTCATCATCGACTTTCGCTGTGAATTACTCAGCCCCATACTTTCTAAGTTTATCTACAGGGGCTTTACCGATTCTTACCGGTGCCATACCTCGTGGCACATCCTCATCAAGTTGGTTAGGGGGTGGGGGCGGTCGTGGTATGTTGGGGCGATTCCTTAGATAATCCATAAACCATTCATCCATCATAAAAGAAGGCAATTCGAGCCTCTTCCCGGCCTTCAGACATAAGTCTCCTACTACTACTAGATACAACTCATCGTACGGAAGCTGGAGCATGGCTCTCGGCTCTCTCGGACTTATTTTGTGCTCAATTGGAAGACATTTACTATATTCAAAACAATTTAAATAGTTAGGAGATATCACACTATCAACATTCGAGTAATGGCATGTAAAGCGAACTTTAACACTCTCTACGATAGTCCTAAAACTGACTAAACTATAGCTCTGATACCACTAAATGTAACACCTCTTGCCCGTATCCGACGTCGAGATAGGGTTCGAGGCGTTACCGATAATTCACCTTTACAAACTTATACAATTGAGTTACTGAATTTCGCTTGTAATTTAAAACTTTTCAAATGTGTGCACTTTGTCTCTTATACAAGCCTCCGAGGCCTAAAAACACTCCTAGGGGCAGTACAGAACAAACCCAAAATTGTCCGATAGACTTGGGGCACATTCGAAAATTTTCCCTTAGTTGAAGTGTAACACACCCGTGTCTTTTTTCCAGTATGCAACACGGTTAAGGCACACGCCCGTAGGCTTAGCCCGTATGCTACACTGACTTCAACCTCACCATTCTGTTAAATAAACACGGCTAAGGCACACGCTCGTGTACTTAGCCCATGCTCTATGATGACTTAAAATTTCAAGTGTAGGGGACACACGGTCTTAGCTCACACCCATGGAAGTAGCCCGTGTGTCACACACGGCCTAGACACACGCTCATGTGTCTACTCATGTGGACCTTGTTAGGCTATTTTCCAAGCTTTAAGTCACCCTCAATTAGCTAATTTCATTATAGACTTCTATAGTACATATTTGGGCCAGATTATCCATTTGAAAATATGAAACTTTGATTAACCTCATTGCATGTGAACCTCATGTCATTGGTTTTATACATGCTAAGTTAATTCTTATCTTTCACTTAATGATTTATATGTCTACTTGACATATTAAGATTGGTTCAGTATTTTAACTCATTGCAATATTATATCTAAGCCATCACATATGAATATAAACATGCATAGATTTGTAAGGCATAGCCTACTTCAAAATGAGCCAATTCCCATGGCCATATACAAAAAGATAAACATGTTTTTACATGCCTTCATTGGGCAAATCAAATGACATATATAACAAAATACTTAAAAATCCTATACATGCCATTGGACAAAATAGAAATGTCTTTATACCAAAGCTTGTCTAGTGGATAGTGTGTTGGCTCTCCAATTGTCTTTCCAATCCTGATGAGTTCTTGAGCTCTGAAAAACAGGGAAAAGAGAGGGGTAAGCATTTACATGCTTAGTACGTTCGTATAACTGGAAGGTAAACTTACCAGTTGTTTAGCATACATCCATAACAGATAATGAAAACAATGAGCATGAAAATGGTTTCCCTATCACATGCACTCAATCAATGAGTTAGTCACATAATAATACCATGAACATTTTTATCTTAGATGACCTTATCAATTTACATGTCATTTGTACATATACCTTGTGATAGTCCTGTTGAGTTTTTAGGAAATCTCGATGGATTTTCCATTCTTTGTCAATTCATACGAATGATTGTTTCAGTACGCACTCTCGCGAACCTCACATCTTACGGCGGGATTACCAGTCTAGGCTAAATCCCCCATAATATAAACTCATAAGGTGATGTCGGGATTACCAGTCCAAGCTAAATCCCTTACATGAAAAACACCCTTAATTAGCTCAGATCTGAATTACCAGTCCAGGCTAAATTCAGACCCTAATTGGATTACCCATCCTGGTTAAATCCACAATGCACACATATTCTTCGAGAGTCTCGATCATTCAAGGAACACCAGTCTAGGCTAGATCCTTTTCATACTTGAGATCTTCGGATTACCAGTCCAGGCCAAATCATTTTCTGCAACACATGCAGGATCTCAAGTCTCATGTATATCATGGTATATCCATCAAATTTCCTTTTCAACCTCAACTGAGACATTATTCAATAATTCAATATTAGAGATGCAATTCATACACTATCATGCCATCAAGAATACAATTATCTTGCATTCACAAAACATACTATTATGCATGTTATAGGTTTACTTCGAGTTATCCGAACTTACTTGATATCCGTTTCGGAATTGTGTTTTAGTTATTCCAAAACCTTGCGTTTACCTCGATCGACCTCCGAAATTTGTTCCTCAGGGTCTGTAACAACAAATTTATATCATTAATTCACTACATTACACTTTTCAAGTTTAATTTCTACCCCCGGTCCAAATGACCGTTTGCCCCTAACCTTTGACATCTTTACGATTTAGTCCCTAAGCTTGTATAATGAAACACATGAAAGTTCTATCTTACCCAAGCCTATCTGAATACTTTTCCCTCATATGGTAGCCCACATTTTCCCATTATTTTCACATTTCTACCACATATTTAACAACTTTTACAAAAAGGTCCTTTTAAGGGTTTTTCATGAAAATCTCCTAAGAAAAGATGTTTAACACACCTTCCACTTTCATACCCCTCCATAATCCACCAAAATACAAAAAAATTATGCATGGGTAAATTTTTAAACATGAACCCTAGCATGAAATATAGGTAGAAATTGAAAGATCAAGCTACCAGGATTTCAAAAATACAAATAACATTAAAAACGGGGCTTGGGAGCACTTACTATTGAGCTTGGAAAGCTTGAAAACCCTAGCTATGGAGACTTGGGAATTTTGACTGGACAAGGAAGAAGAATGACTGATTTTGGCTTGATTTTTCCCATTTTATTTCATTAAAAAGCCAAATGACCAAAATGCCCTTAAGTCATTTCTTTGAAATTTCATTCATTCAAGCCCATTTTTGTACAAAAACTTAGAAATTGGGAAAATTGATATTTAAGACCTTCTAATTTATAATCTAAAGCAATTTCATAAAATTTCTTCTAGAATCCAAGTTTTGCAATTTATTCAATTTAGTCCTTAATTTCCAATTGGACACCTTACTCAAGGAATTTCTTCATGAAACTTTAACACATACATAATATCATATTATAGGTCTCATAATAATCATAAAATAAATATTTTGATGTCGAATTTGTGGTCCCGAAACCACTGTTCCGACTAGGCCCTATTTCGGGATATTACAGGCTTGGGCACAAAGTTATTGAGTGGTTTGTCCACAACGTGCAGCTTGACTGCAATATTGAGTGGCTTGGCCACAACATGGTATGCTATTAGATGAACGAGTTCAGAGGAACTCTTTATTGGTGTTTAGCGGAGATGGGTAGGAATTGTTTTGTAAAACTTGCACTGATTTCTGAAAAAACTGTATCGTATTTCTCATGCACCTTGTTATATGTGATATTATGTTAAAATATATGTGTTGCTATATATATGAAATGTATGACTTAAATTTTGGTTCTTTTATGTTGAATTCACACTGAGCTTTAAAAGCTCACCCCTTCAATTTCCTGATTTTTCAGATAACCCTCAAGGTTAGGACATGGGTTGGGCTTACGGAAGAGTACTAAGATATTTAAAGTATACACTTTCAAACTTTATTATTTGATATTTTTGGGGACTATTTAATTATTATTTATGGATTGTGGTATGGATGCTGACTTTAGATTTTTAGGACATTTTGCATGATTTGGTTTGAAATCATTAATTAAAATGGTTTATCAAATCAGTACAAAAAACCAAAATTTTTAACGTAATTACGATTTTGACTTAGAAACTTTATTATAAATTCAAGTATATGCTTTTAGGAAAATTAAAACTTTATTATAAATTGGAGTATATGCTTTTAGGAAAATTAAACCTAATTGCTTAAATTTTTAATATTTTATAAAATGAATCAAGTAACGATTTTTAGTCAACAAATAAGATTTTTATTAAATCTTCCGCTGTGACATTTTCAAAGTAAGACATTTACTTTCATTACTCAAACTTGGACTTTTCAAGCTTATTCGATTTATGAAAATATCTTTACTAGAAATTCAAAGAGTTAACTTAGTTTTTTCTTAAGCAAATCAATATACTACTTTTTAATAAAAGATATAATGATTTTTAAAAAGAAATAACTAATCATTTTTCATGCCATTATCATGGCCAATGTGATCTTTTAGATTCAACCATAATGTCTAAGTCAGGTTTAGGGGGTTGCATTAAGTTTTTGTTAACTTTTATAGTTTTCATTTATGTTATTTAAGTTAAATATGTATTTATTTTACAAATGATAGGATTTGAATATCTAACATCAAATTTGTTTCTTCTTGAACTTTGAAGTAACAAAGAATTGTTGAATGAGAAATCTTTAAGTGAAGAACCTTAGATGAGATGAATGTTGAATAAAAAAATTTGACAAATATTGGGGTGAATGCAAAATTTTTTTTTATCTCTATTGCTACTAACTAAATCCTAGAAATAAGATGAAATGGATTGGCTTTACTTTTCATGTTATTTATTCCAAAGAGGAAGTTCCAAGATAAGTTCACATTGTGCGTGAAATTCTATATAAGTTTTATAAGGAATATGTGGATGATTATGCAGCAACTAATGTTGGGAAATCAATGGAAAATGATGTGCAAGAAAGTGACATTATCACCCATGCTTCTGCCACTAGTGGATTAGGTAAAGGAAAACTTATTATGGAAGGGAGTTCCAAGTATGAGAGTTGTATTAGGAGCATTGATACTAGATACATACTTGGAAGAACGAGTGTCCATTTGCAAGGAAAATTGTGGTGATTTTGATGCTTTAGAATGATGGAATGTGAATAACCTTAAGTTCCAGATTTTATCAAAAATGTATTTTGAAATATTTTCCACTTCTATTACCACAATGGCTTTGGAATCTACTTCTAGTGTTGATATTAGAGTGATTGTTGAATATTGTTAATCTTTAAAAATTGATACAGTGCAAATGCTACTTTGTAGTAACGATTGGTATCAAAACTTTTACAGGCTAAAAAAGAAAACCAAAGTGAGTAATTTTCATATATTTATTTTATTTAATTTATATTTGAAATATTATTTAGTTGTCATCTTATATTAATTTTATATAGAAAGGAAAATATAAGTTAAAAAATTTTTCAAAAGTATAAGTTAAAAAGATTTTCATACTTTTAAGTTTGGAGAATTGAAAGGTATGGCTCACAATGCCCATAAAGAAAATAAATTTATAAACTAGACTAAAATACAATAAGCAACTAAGCTCCCATTTGAAAATAACTCTCTTACGAACATATTTTGGATGCAACTAATAATGTTTTGGTTTTATGTTTTCAGGTTTTTATTGTCATGTTTTAGGCCAACTTGTGGCCTAAAATTTCAAGTAAATGTGAGTTCTGGCTACATGAAGTTAATTTCTTGTGACATGTGATTTTCGCTAATAGTATTTGAGTTGATCTTAACAAAATATCTACAATTTTGAATTGTAAACCTTCAAGAAATGTTTCTGAGGTACGTAGTTTTCTAGGATTGATAGGATATTAGAAACATTTCGCTAAAGGTTTCTCGATGATTGCGCTGCTGTTAACAAAGCTAATGTAGAAAAATATTAGTTTTGTTTGGTTTGAAAAATATCAGCAAAGTTTTAACTTGTTAAAAACAATGTTGACAGAAGCACCAGTGCTGACCCAGTCAAAATCTTGAAAAGAATATGTTGTTTACGGTAATAGCCTATGCGTCCCAACAGTTGAAACCTTACAAAAGGAATTATTCGACATACGGCTTAGAACTGGTTGCAATTGTGTTTGCACTAAAGATTTGGTGGCATTATCTTTACACTGACAATTGTCATATTTTTACCAATCACAAAAGTTTTAAATACTTGATGACCCAAAAAAAATTGAATTTGAGACAGTGTAGATGGCTTTAGCTATTGAAAGATAATGATTTTGTGATCGATTACCATCTAGGTAAAGCTAATGTTGTAGCTGATGCCTTGAGTCAGAAGTCTTTGTTTGCATTGAAGGCGTTGAATGCTCAGTTAACTTTGAAGTGTGATGGTTCTGTTTTAGTTGAATTGAAGGCTAAATCATTATTCTTCAGAAAATTCATAAGTTATAGAAAAATAACTCAGCATATAAGCTAAGTTGGAACTAGTTGAAAGTGATCAAACTATTGAGTTTAATATTGGTATTAACAATAGTTCATATTTTTGTAATTGACTATGTGTACCGAATGATGCAGGATTGAAATGAGATATTCTATCTGAAGCCTATAGTAGTACTTACTCAATTCATCCGGGTAGTACTAAGATGTATTGTGACTAAAAACAAATGTACTAGTGGCTTGGAATGAAATAGGAAATTTTTGACTTTGTAGCTAAATGTTTGGTATGTTAGCAAGTGAAAGCCGAACATTAGGTTCTATTTGGTTTGTTACAGTTATACATTTATGAGATTGTTAGATTTCATGGTGTACCATTGTCCATTATTTCTGATCGCGATCTGAGGTTTACTTCCAGTTTTGGAGTAAATTTACATGAGGCTTTAAGTACTACACTAAATTTCAATACAGCTTTTCACCTATACACTAAATTACATGAGGCTTTAAGTACTACACTCAATTCATCCGGGTAGTACTAAGATGTATTGTGACTGAAAACAAATGTACTAGTGGCTGAGAATGAAATAGGAAAATTTTGACTTTGTAGCTAAATGTTTGGTATTTTTAGCAAGTGAAAGAAAAACATCGGGTTCCATTTGGTTTGTTATAGTTATACATTTATGAGATTGTTAGATTGCACGGTGTACCATTAACCATTATTTCTAATCGCAATCTGAGGTTTACTTCTAGTTTTGGAGTAAATTTACATGAGGCTTTAAGTACTACACTAAATTTCAATACAACTTTTCACCTATAGATAGAAGACTAGTCTGAACGAGTTATTAAAACTTTAGAATTGCTTCGATGTTGTATTATCAAGTTTGAGGGAAGTTAGGAGAAATTCCCACCGTTAGCTAAATTTGCTTATAATAACAGTTATTAATCCAGTATTAAAATGACATCGTTCGAAGCTTTATACCAACGTAAGTATAGAACTCCATTATAATGGTCAGAAAAGTTAGCTGGGAATTATTTGATCCAAGAAAGTGAAGATAAAGTCCATATTGTTTGTGATTGTTTGAAAGTTGCTTCTAACAACTAGAAATCGTATAATAATTTAAAAAAATATATTGAGTATCAGATCGATGATAGAGTATTTCTAAAAGCATCCCTATGGAAGAAAGTATTACGGTTCGACAGAAAAGGAAAGCTCAGTTCGAGATTTTTTAGGCCGTATGAAATTACCAAAAGAATTCATCTAGTGGCTTATAGACTAGCATTGTCTCCAGAACTTGAAAAGATTCACAATGTTTTTCATGTTTCGATGCTTTAATGATATAGATTGGATCCTTCCCATGTGATTACTCTCGATGAGGTAGAATTATAGCCTGACTTGTCTTATTTAGAAGAACTGGCTAAGATTTTAGCCCGAGAAATGAAAGAACTGTGTAACAAACATGTAATGTTAGTAAAAGTTCTGTGACAATGACATGGTATTAAGGAAGTTACGTGGGAAATGGAAGAATCAATGAAATCTCGATACCCAGACCTATTTTCAGGTAAGAAATTTCAATGACGAAATTTTCTAAGAGGGGAGAGTTGTAACTATTTATTTTCAGTAGTATGGTGGTTTTGGAACCCCGTTTTCTGAGAATCGAGTCGATAAATATTATTTATTAATATTTAATAATTTTTTATAGAGTTATATTAACTTTAAGTCTAGTAATTTTGTCGATTGAGTGATTAATTAGGAAAAAAAGACTAAATCGTAAAAATCATAAAATTCGATTGCTATTAATTTATATTAGTTAAAGGGTCAAAGGGTAAATGTTTAAGGATTTAAAAGGAAATTATGCCATAATCTTTTATGGTGGACGATTAGTATATGTTTTAAATGAAAATTTATGTTAATTATAATATTAATTTATAATTAAAATAGTTAAAACATAAAACAAAGCATGTGGCCATTTCATTTTCACTTTCTTTTCTCCTTTCTTCACTGAAACTCCATTGTTGCGAATAAAGAATTTTAGCCAAGCTTTCAACCATGCATGTAAGTGAATTTGATGTCCGTTTTCATAATTTTTATGTTTTTGAGATCGTTGTAGTTTAATCTAGTTAGTCTAAGGACTATTTCATAAAACTGTCAGTTTTAAAATGTCTCTATTCATGGTTTTTGATGTTTTTGTGTTCAAATAGCTTGGTTGTAAGCTTAGATTTGATTACGGATTAATTTGTAAAGTGAATTTGATTAGTTTTGAATTTAGAGACTAAAATGAAAATATTATGGATTTGAGATGAAAATTCTATAATTATTATTTCTATAGGGTTAAAGAAGGGTTTAATTAAAAATAGAGCTTAAATGTGAAAGATATGATAGTTTTGATTTTAGGGACTAAATTGAATAAAATGTAAATTTTAGGGAAACAGCGAAAACTAAAATTTAGTTGACATAACATTGAATAAGATGAATTAAGGTATTTGGCACTGATAATTTAAATTGCATTATCATATAGATCAAGATTTGAACCAGCAAGTAGATAATCAAGAAAAAGAGAAAGTTGAAGATAGACCCTAACACTTATGCTATTGCTATTTGTACCTGGTGAGTTCATATGATAAAATTTTATTTATAATTGTGATGGTTATGGTTGTATGAATATTTTATGTGTATTGATTATACTGTGAATTGTGTGTAAATTGGTACGAAGGTGAGAAACAAACTACACTATATTGAATTGTACTGATATGTTAAATTGTGCTCGGATGAACAATAGGATAGGATACAATTGACATGCCAATAGGGTTAGTCACACGCTTGTACAGGATTTGCACTATAGTGCCTACTATTCTGCACTTTGGTGCCTACTGGTGTGGTGTAGTTACCCAAGTATCTGTATTTGTTCAATTAGTTCATCAGGGTAATTGTTTAAAGAAAAATGGATTTTTTTGGAAATGAATGTGTTCATATGGTTATATGTACTCTTATGCTTGAATTGAGTAAAATGGTACATTCGGTTGACAGTCTTAATGAAAAGGTATTGAGTTGATTTACACGAACAAATGAATGATTTATATGTTTGTATATTAAGTGCTCACCTTTCAATTGTGACAAGAAACTTAGTTAAACTTGTTATTTTGATATGAAGTAAGTTTACGGTTTTAACATCTATGAGGTTAGTAAGCATAAATAATGCTTACTCGGTTATGTTTTCCTGTCTTATAGATATATTTTGTAGAAAGTGAAGATCAGATCAACTGGGAGCTCACATTATCCAGCTTTTATCTCGATAGATCTTTTATAGTTCAAATATTAGTTTTGTGGCATGTATGTAGGCTTAATTTGTACAAGTGTCATTTTGGTTGACGATTGTTTGGTATGTGCATAACACTTGTTCATATCCTATTGACGATATGTTGATAATAGTGGCATCTTGCAACTCGGGTCCGTCAATCGGACCAAGTAAGGGGTGTTACAGCTTTTGTCGGGAATATTTTCATGTTTTGTTTGTTTGTTGTTATAGGTTTGATGTTATCTTTCTAATAGTTCTTTTGTGAGTTTTTAAGATCAAACAATGGGATCTTCTAATATTTGACTTCTTTATGCAATTACAATAGTTGTAGCTTATTAGTCCAACAAGCACTGCTTTTGTGATATTACTATACTTACTCATTTTATCTAATATATCATTGTGTTAATGTGAACTACTTGTTAAAATGATGTTCTTAGTTTAGTTTAATATTAATTGGTTTGTTTGCTTGTTTGTTTCTGAACATGTTTATTTAATGTTTGTGAACATGTCTGATTATTTGTTTGTTTTTATTCTTTGCAAACATGTTCATATAGTGTTTGGGAAAAGGTTCATTTAGTGTTTCAGGAGCATGTTTGTTTAGTGTTCATGAACGTGTTCATAACAATTAACTGAATCGAGTCCAAAGTGAGTTTGAATTGAGTCCAAACATCCATATTAATAAACGAACCGAGTTTGAACATAATGTTGAAATTTTAAACAAACATAAATCAAACGTGAACAACTTAAACAAACAAGCAAACACAAATATGTGCTTGTTCATTTGAGCCAAGTTGATTTACACCCCTAAACAAACTAAATCAACCTGAGAGACCTGCTTGTAAAGCTTAATCTATGGAAGCAATCGACGTTGTTAGTCACTATAAAAGGAATATTTAAGAGCATCAACAACAATATTTCCCCTATCTCTCCTACAAACGGATTCCCAGATATCACTAGAACTTCCTAAATATCTCAACTTCTTCCATCTTCACAATCGTTTAATGTAGAAAAAAGTTAGGGTTCAAGTTTGGGGTTTGGTTTTGCTTAATTGGGTTAAAAAATTTGTTAGTGTTGGAAGGGTTTTTTTTTCTTGTTAAGAGTTTGAAACTGAAGTTAAAACCATGTTAAGGAATACATGAGTGACCCTAAGATTGAAGTTAAAAATGAAATTATACTTTAACCCAAAATGATGTGATTTTGCTTAATCGATTTTTCAAATATTCGAATTGTAAAAATTTAATTCGACTCGAATCTGAAAATTAAATCGTTTATTTGAATTGACTCGAGAAACAAAACAATTCAAATACCTCGATTTAAATAATTCAAATTCTAATTTAATTTTTGATTTTTTGAATTAAATTAAAACTTACTCCTTTCAATAAATATTATATATAGGGATAACAATAAAATTGAAAAGTTAAGCTTAAAGTGTCCGTCGATCACTTATGCCAAACCTTCTTAATGCGTTGAAAGTTTTTTTTTTCATTAAATTGTCGTAACCATTATGCAATAAGATCAGCATTCTTAAGAAATAAATGTTGATATTATTTTTTTACTTTCATAGGAGTATTCAAACGGTGGTGCTCTCATAAAGGTTAATATATCATTTAAAATTTAATTTTAGTTTTAATATTTAATTAATATTTAAATTAAACGATATTATATGATCTAATGAATATTTGACATATATATTCTAATAAAAAATATAAATACGTAATTAAGCTAATAAAAGAGTTCAAGAATTAAATTTAACATTAAAACCGAATTTAGATAACTAGGAAAAAAATCAAATATCAAATTGAAAAAAAACTCAAGTCACCAAAATGATCATTGAAACCAACACTAAGCATCAAATTGAGACAAAAAATAACTTAAAAACTAAACTAAACAATGAAACCACATTAAATACCAAATAATATATTAACCTTTTCCAAAACATTTGACTCCACTTTGTCAAAAGAATTCTTGCTCTCATTTTTTCAGTGCACTTGGATTAATTTCTTCGTACATGTACTTTTATCTAGGGCTAAGCAAGAACAACCGAAAACCGACTTGAATTGAGATATTTGAATGGTTTAAGGAATGCAAATTTAAAAATTACAGTTATTCGAAATTAAATCATATTATATTTTTAATATATAATTAATTTTAATTTTTTATTATATAAAATAAATATTGTATATTAAAAATAGTGAAAATAAATTTAAAAATTCAGAATAAAAAATTAATATGAAAAAAATTTAAAAACTGAATTGAGTTAAACTAAATTACTATGTACAGTTAAAAAAAATTCAACTCTAACCGAACAAATATCAACCCTACTGCTACTATTTGCCATATACATTTAATAGACAAATGTTTCCTGAAAAAAAAAAGGGCAAATGCTTCGACATTAATCAATAATCTATTAAAAAGAATAGGTTAAAAGGGTCCAGAGAACCCTTTATTTAAACAAAAAAATATCTATTAATCCCATCTGAAAAAACACATTTAATTAAGTTATCGTATTACTGATTATTGTTTTTTTTTTTTTTGTTATTTTTCCCCACACATCAAAATTGTATCACGTGATTAAAATTGATATGTTTTATATAAAAATTATTAAAAATGATAAAATCTATAAAAAATCATTAAAATTTAAAAATTTATATAAAAATTATCAAAAATCACAAAATATAAAAATTATAGAAAAAGAATATTAAAATAACAAAAATTAGAAAATATTATAAAAGTAAATCAAATTATAAAAATTGTAAAAATATTTTAAAAGGAAAATTTATTTAAAATATTTTAAAAATTATGAAAATTAAAAAATACTATAAATTATTATAGAACGTGTAAAAATTATAAAAATAATTTAAAAATATATAAAAAAATATTTGATCCATGAAATTATCTATTGTACTCCTTCATCCAGGAGCGAAGTTAGAAAAATTTTTTAGGGGGCCAAATAAAATTTTAATTTTTTATAGTTTATATCTTTATAATTTATAAAAAATTAAATCGAATTTTTATAATTTTAAAGGGGGTTAAAGTGTAATTTTACTTTTATTAATTTAAAACTTTTAAAAAAAATTCAAAAATCTAAAAATTAATTTTACATTTTAAGGGCCGGGGCATTGGCCTCTGCGTCCACCATAAACCTCCCGAAAGCTTGCGCCCTTTTATTTATTTTTGTGTTGTTCACCGATGTTCTCCCTCCCACTATTGTTTGTACACGTTACTACCACCAATGACAAGAAAGTTTTCTAAGATGCAAATTAAGGTGAGGAAATGGCAATCGAAGTTATATATAAAATTGTAAGTATTTTAAATTTTATATAAATTTTATTATTTTAAAATTTTAAATAATTTTTATATTTTCTATTATAATTTTATGACTTTTTAATAATTTCAAATTTTAAAAATATTATTTTTCACTAATGTGTTACGCAATGAAAAATGGGCAAAAAAAAAATGAAAACTGTTATTTTTAATGATCAAAGGATTTAATTTCTTAAAATTTTAACATTTGATAATTTAATTTATGATCAGTTTATCATTAAGGTTGAAAAATATATTTGAAAAGTGTTTTTAACCATTGTTGCACATCAGTGCTTTTGAATAAAAATAAGATATTTATTTGGAAAATATATTTTTTTTTAAATAGATGAAATGATAGTTGGAGGAAAATTGCTTTTTAACCTGGGGTGTGTATTTCGATGGGAAAAAAAATCAGAGGCTCCGTAACGATTTAGCCAAAAGAATATAACCAAGGAGAGAGAAAAAAAAAAAAACAAAGAAAAAAAAATATAAGTTGGGAAGTTAAAAGGAAAATAAAAAACAGCCAACACCTGTAATGTTTCCAAATGGAAGAATGGCTGAGCTGCAATTAAATCCAATAATTCGCTTTTCTCTTCATTTGAAAAAAGGTAAAGAGGAGGTGATGCCATGCCTATTATTATGACACTGCTTTTTCTTCTTCACCACCAACTCCATTTGATTTGATATACAATATATAAACGCTAAACTACAATTTCCTATCAAAACACACGGAATTATATTCTTGGATTTCAATTTTAGGCTCTAGTTTTCTTCCCATTAATGAATAAAATTATCTACATAAAAAATATATATAGACTAATGAGAAGCGGTAAATTTTAATTTGATGCCACAGTACTCTCTTAGATGTATTTTTGTTGCCCAAAAGACTTAACACGGAACAAGGACTGGCGGTGTCTACCAAGCTACACAAGTTGCCACATCATGTATTATGACTTCTTGCTGTTTATAAACCCAAAGGAGCCTTTTGTTAAACGTCACATTATCTCTTACTTATTACTTTTCATAAATATTTCATTTCCACCAAAGTCTAAATTTTTTTATGAAGCAATACTATTATAATTATTTAATACACATAATAAAGTATTACATATTTAAGATGTAATTAGAAATATAAGTAAAAAAAATAACATCTTTTCAAAATAAATTAAAAGTTTCTCTTCTATTTGCCACAAATAAATTACGTGAGTGACTAAAAATTACTAATTGTAGTTAGTTTATAGCTAACCAATGACTCAAACATGTGAAAAAATAACACTCCAACCAAACATAGCATAAATATAATTTTAAGGCTATTGTTATTATTATCATTATTTTTACATACAATTAAAAAACAAAGGCCTACACATTAAATTTTACTAGTTTTATAGATTTGTTAAATAAGTAAATGTTACTAGTTTATATATTGTATTATAATATTAAACCTAAATAAAAAATTGAATATTAAATTATATTTTATATTTATATTGAATTACACTTTCATTATAATTTAAACTATTCAAGTTTATAAATAAGTAATATCTTATTATTTAAATGACTTATTACCTAAAATACAAAATCATTATTATTATATTAAAAATAAAAAAATAAAAAAATTATACTTTATATTCATATTATATTACACAACTATTGTAATTTGAACTATTATTTCTATTAACACTAGATAAAAATTTAAATGGATAAAGATTGATTTATACTTTATATTCATCTTAAATTGCACTCTAATTGTAATTTAAACCATTTAAATTTATAGGTAAGCAATGTCTTATTATTATTTCACTTAAACTTGAAAAATTAATTTTGTAATTATACTAGTCATTTAAATATATTGAATTACATTTTTATTATAATTTAAAATATCAGAAAAATAATATCTTATTATCTTAAATTACATCTAAACATAAAATATATTATTATATTAAAAGCAAATAGAAAATTTGAATACTATAAAATATTGAATTTGATCATTCATATTGAGTTATATTCAATGTAATTTAAACTATTGTTTTTATTATTATATTACAATTAAATATAAATACCGCTAACATTTAATGTGAGATTTTATTATAGTGGAATTTCATGAAATTTTTTTAAATCAATGGTTGTGGTTAAAAGAAAAAAGTGAGTAGATTGCAATCGTTTGATCGAGTCACATTAGAAACTAGAAAAATTGTACTAGTGGCTTGAAACCTATTAAATTTGTTATGGATACTTTATTTTCTTTGGAAATTAGTTTATATTCCTTTAGTATTTAAATTGATAGAATAGATAAAATTGATTAAAAGGTAAACTCATGTTTCTCAATACAAATTTTAGGTAACATGATCAATTAAAAATTGATATTTTTTTCTACTTTTTTATTTCAACTGTTAATTTAAAAGGATCTCACGAGATCTCACGAGATACCACTATAATGAGATATTTAAATAGATGGTACCTTATATATATATATATATATATATGATATATATTGAACTATTTTATATTCATGTTTAAGTAGACTTTTGTTGTAATTTAAATTGTTCATATTTATAAAAAAATAATTTTATTAGTTTAAATTGTCTTTTGTTTAGTCAAAGAAAATATTATTATGATAAAATTAAACATTTCAATTAATATTCATCTTCAATTAAATTTTCATTATAATTTATATTATTACATTCATATTTATATTAAAGTTAAAAAATTGAATAGAGAAACTCCAATTAATATTGATTATACTTTATCTTCATCTTGAGATACACCTTCATTATAATTTAAAGTATTAAAATTTACAAATAAGAAATAATTTATTATAAAAATATTTTAATTATTTTTTATTATATAAATACACCACCATGAAGTAACAAACAAATACTTGTTTAGTGTTTTATCTTGCGTTTTCTTTACTCTTTTGTTTAGTTTTATTAGAAAACGATCCTCGTTTTAACAACTATTGTGTGTAAGAGTATGAATATAAATTTAAATTGTGAAAATGATATTATTGAAAGAAATAATCAAGTTGTAAATATAAATTATAAAATAAAAATGAGAATACAACTCTCACTATTCATCAATAAATTGAATTAAAATTTTGAAAAATATTTATACTAATATATTAATATATAAAATACAATCATCAAATTCTTAAGTAAGTATATTTAAACTTAACAAATGAAATCATTATGACAAATCATACAAATGAGATACCAATATAAGCCCATGGAAAACTACATAAGGCAGTTTATTAACATATAATTTTGTTTGTATAAATTTAGTTGAATAACTATGTTTTTAACTATGAAATGATAAATATCTTATTTGAATATAGGGTAAATGTCATAAAAAGTTACATTACATGTATAACGATTTTCATTATTAAAAATTGGGAGGTATCTAAGAGAGGACATAAAATAACAAGCTAAGTTATCCGAAATAAAAAAATGCTATGCTTTTTGAAAATTTGGATTTAATTATTATAATTTTATTTTTAGAAATTTTATTTTTTTATTCTTTTATATTTTAAAATTTAAATTTAATTATTAATACTATTATTTTTTTTAATTTGTTAATGTGACATTTTAAAATATGAAATGTTAGCTTCAAAGTTACATCATATTTTAAAGAAAACAAGCCATTACATAGATAAAACCACTGTCCCCTTTCATCCAAATTAATTACTGATAGCAAAAGGGGTCTCATAAAGATAAATTCAGAGCCAGAAAAGGTTAATGGATTAGATCTATCAAGGAATCCTATCTCTACCACAGTTACGTTAATTTGTCTAAGTTGTAAACTGGGCTCCTTTGAAGTGAGGTGAGCTTTTTTATGTAATTGCACCACAATTATATCTTCTGAAGATATTGACTTTGTTTCATACTTGAACTTTTTTACTGGAGTTTGGAGCACCGAAACATCTTTCCTACCTAATCTATTTGGGTTTTATAAAATTACATATATTGACAGGGTTAAGGGACTACTACCGTTTTATTTTATTGGTGAAAAGATAAAGATACAAAGTAACTAAACTAAATCTTTTATGGAGGAACTTCAAATAGTCTTAAACCTAGTCTCCTATTATAAATTGCCTCGACAAGATTATCAGCAATTAAATTTTTTTTTTGGGGAATATGTTGAATATGCCATTACTTAACCATTTCTAGAATATACCAAATTATTTTGACTAAAGTAGAGTTAGAGTTTTCCGATGGACCTTCCTTGATAACGTTGACAGCTTCAATACTACTCGTTTGAATTATGACCCTTTAAAAGTGTCTATCTAACATAAGATTCTACCCCTCAAGGATTCCTCAAAGCTCAGCCTCCATCACCGTGCAATTACCCAAATATTTGGAGAACCCAATGATCCACCTCTCATTATGATCTTGCACAAAGCCTCTAGCTGCTGCAAATCCCTCATCAATTCTGATTGAACCATCAGTTCTCAAACACACCCAACTGCTATCAATAGACGAATTATGGGGAAAACTTTGTATTTTATGAGATGAAGTCATTAAAATTAAGGAATATTGTTCTGCCCAGCTATAGGAGATTTTAAATATCTCCTTTATGCTCCGCGAGATGCCTTGAAAAATAAATAAATTACGATTCTTCCAAATACACCATGCGATCATCCCAAATAGGCATAACCAATCAACTCCTTTAGAAGAAATAGTTAAATGGTTTTGAAGGTTGTTCGTCATCTAGTCTATGAGAGATTCAATATAAAAGTTAGAAAGCCTTTGTTGCGGAATGAGTTTGTCCCAAATGGTTCTACCAGCAGGGCAATCTCTGAGAACATGCAACACATCCTCAAAATCCTATCCACAAAGACCACAAGCGCTGCTACTCCAATGCCTTTCCTTACCCTTTCAGCATTTGTTAGCAAACGTTGCTTAAAGGCAAGCCAGATAAAGAAACCAACCCGTTGGGGCCCTTTAAACTTCCAAGGTATCTCCCAAATTTATTCTTTAGTGTTCAATATTCCTTATCGGATCTTCCTATAGGCACTTTTGAGAGAGAAAGAGCGGGTCGAAGTAGCTCCCAAAAAAATTTTATCTGGGCCCAACGATGGATGCGGTGATAGAACACCTACAATTTTGTTGATGACCTCTTTAGTGGCCCAAAGCCGAAAAATGTCTAAATTCCATAAGCCATCACCTACAATCATATTACTAAGAAAACAATCCATGTTAAAGTTAGCAGAAGAAGGAATTAGTTCAAATAAGGGACCACAATTTGGAATCCAGGGGTCACGCCAACATTTAATTCTATTCCCATCTCCGACTGAACAAACTAGGTTTTCACGAATGAAAGGCCAAACCCTAGAAATGAATCTCCATAAGAAGGAAACCCGTCCTCTTAATAAATCCTTGGGCAAACCGCCAGTTACCCCATACTTAGACCGAAGAACCCGAACCCAAAGGGAATTAACATTATAAATAATGCTGAAACCAACCTTCATCATAAAGGAAGGGTCATGATTTTTTAAGTGCCTGAGACCAAGACCCCCATATGACTTAGGTTGACACACCAAATCCCAACTTACCAAAGTCATCTTCGAACAACCAGTATGAGATCCCCAAACAAACCTCCTTACTATGCGCTCAATCTCATCACATAAGCTTTTGGGAACCGTCATCGTCTGCATAAAATAACAAGGAATTGAGAGTAAATTCGATTGTGCCAAAGTTACCCTGCCAGCTAAACAGAGCTGTCTGGCATCCAAGCTAGTCAGTTTATTATGCACCTTCTCGACCACGAAGTGCAACATATTATTAGTGACCTTCTCGTGAAAAAGGGGCACGCCGAGATAAGTCCCAAGTTACTTAATTCTTGAAAACCAAAAAAATCTGTTTATGCGTCTCCTCAAGCTGCCATCAATACTCTTAGAGAAGAAAATATTAGTCTTCCACATATTAATTTGATGTCCCGAGTAGCCACAAAACTCATCCATAATGTTTTTAATGACCCGAGCTTGATTATCCTCAGAATGGCCAAAAAGGATCAAGTCATCTGCAAAGAAGAGATGAGATAACGGTAGGCCATCACATGCCAACCATATAGGAGGCCAATTACCAACTTCAATGGCAGATCGGATGCTATGATCCAACCACTCCATGCTTAGTATAAAAAAAATAAGGGGATAGATGGCATTCTTGACAAACGCCCCTAGCTGGTCAGAATTTTTGGGTTGGGACCCCATTCCACAAAACCTACATGGTAGAGCTAGAAATTGCGAACATAATAACACTTTGCAAAAAGTTAGGAATACCTACAGCTTGAAGCGATGCGTCAATGAAATCCCAACATACCTGATCATAAGCTTTCTCAATGTCAATTTTGATGGCCATCCATTTCTTGTTCTTTTGCATACCCCTCATAGAGTGAATAACTTCTTGCATAATGACAATGTTATCTGTGATGTTTCATCCTGCTACAAACCCAGTTTGTTCAGGGGCTATAATTCTGGGGAAAACCACTTTAAAACGGTTCGTGATGACTTCCATGACCAGCTTCTAGAGAATAGAGCATAAACTGATAGGACGAAAATAGGTAAAACCTTTTGGGTTTTTAATTTTAGGGATAAGCACAATGAATGAATTATTCAACTTTGAATCAATATGTTTGCCTTAAAAAAACATACTTAACCCATCTACAAACAGAGGCTCCAACATGCTCCCACTGACTTTGGTAAAATAAAGCATGGTACCTATCGCTTCTTGGCTCCTTCAAAGGCCCCATATAAAAAATAGTAGCTTTGATTTCCTCATCCAAGACTAGTCTATTTAGAAGATTTAAATCCCTGTCATTAAGATATGGAAAAACACTAGGGGTAAATCTCCCATTGGACTAGGATTCTCACCATAAAGAGTAGAATAAAAATTGACTACTTAGAGCTTCAGATTTTCACCATCCATAATCCACTCACCCAAATCATTTTTCAAAGCGATAATTCTATTATGTTTTCTTCTCCTCAAAGTTCGCATACGGAAGAATTTAGTATTGTGGTCCCCTAAAACCAACCAATCACATCATGCTTTCTGTCTCGAGAAAACCTCCTCATGATGTAACACATTTTCTAATATCCTCTCTAACCTCCATCTCAACTTGATTAAGATAAGTAGAGTTTGCTCTATCACACTCAATCTCAATGTTTTATATTCGAGTCAGAAACTTCTTATGGGTAGTAATGTGGCTATACACATATTTGTTCCATCTTTTAACCTAATCAGTAAACTTAGAATGCACCATCGACATGCTATTAGAGACTTTTCAATTTTCTTTAAAAAAATTAAAAAGGAAGGATGTTCGATTCAACCCGCTAAAAACCTGAATGGACACCCTTCGAGGTGTGATAATCAGGCGTAAGAGACAACTTTAAAGGACGGTGATGGAATTTAAGGCGTGGCAAATAAGTCCCCAAAGAATTCAGAAAATAAAGATTCCAAACGTTATTACAAATGGCTCGGTCCAAATACTCAACAATCCTCTATTTTTACCAAGTGAACTGCGAACTCCGGAACCACAAGTCTAGCAACTGAGCTGAATCCATTAACTCACTGAAATAAGAGCACCTTTTACCTCGAGTCTGTCATTCTTATTTTTCGCTAGAAGAAAGAATGGCATTGAAATCTCCAATCGCCATCTATGGATACTTATCTAAAGGAATATTACCTTGTAAAGCTTCCCAGAACTGCCTCTGTTTTTAGCTATTACGACTACCATATATGAAAGAGACTAAGAAAGGCTAATTGTGAGAGTTACTAGAGACTTTGACTAAGACAAACTAAGGATGACTTTTCAGGATCTCCACACAAACTGAATCCCTCCATCCAATCTAGATACTGCCTAAAAACCCAACTGCCTCTACACGATGAGAATTTTGAAACCCAAGCTTTGCAATAACTGAATCAGCTTTATCTCCATTGACCATCGTTTCTAAAAGACTAACTAAATATGGTCGATGCTCCTTATTATATTCCTGAAAAACCTGAAGAAACTTCGAACTAGTATAACCCTGGCAATTCTAAGAAAAAATAGTACAATTCATAAATAAAATAAATATGAGAAGAAAAACTAACCCCTTTACAGAGAAGCAGAAGCTGTGACTCCAACGTCATAGGTGCCCACTTTATCTAAAGAAATTTCTACTTGAGTCTTGATGAGTTTTGCCATAGAATTCATAGCTTTTAGAAGAGAGACTCGTGAACTACCAACATGTTTAAATCGTCCCCCATGTCCATGAATGGTTTTATTTAAAACTTTCCACTACGCCACTCCCTTTTCTACTTTCAACACTGTGTTCTATATAGTGAACAATGGAGTCATCAAGCACCATTAAGCCTGTTTTACCAAATTTTAATTTAGAATTAGAGTCTAAATTTTCTTTAAACGTAATGGCTGAGTGCCGTTTGAAGTCAAGAAAATTTGGATTTAAATTAACCCCCAATTCAAGAGGGCTTTCAAATGTAGGGTTGAAGTGAATAAAAGAAGCCTTGTCGCTATTGTCCATTTCGGGAGTCTTCGAAATAGGCTGCATTAATTCTATTGGGTATTTGGAAGCTGGGTTTACTAAAGGGAGATTCTGGCCACTAGATAATTGTGGCCCAAAACCTTATTCCAAATCCATACGAGGCCTAGCTCCCATCAGTCCATGATCAAAGATGTTCGAAATCTGTCCAGTAGCCTTCTCCAGCGAAAGCTAGTTTGCTCCGCAAGCCCAGTTCCCTTTCTATGGCCTAACACTCCCTGACCCATGCTATTACCAGTCAGTAACCTAGACTTTTCCTTCCCCTTTAATTTTTTTAACAAAATCACCCTATTGAAACCTAATTTCCTCCATTTCCAATTGAGTCGCCCCCATTTTCGTAGACTCCAAATCTAGCGACGATAGAATGCCAAATCTAGAACCATCTAGATTTTTTTTCGAGATTGTCGCATTAAGATTTCGATTCCCAACTTGGTTTCACATGTATTTTTGATCGACCACCATCTATGAACTGTAGGCTTCTCTAGTCGACGCCAGAATTGATCACTATTCATTAAATTAGGAGGGACCTCGTTGCCACCGTGAGAATTCCCACCTGCTAAAGAAAAAGGGCAAAGACTTTTAATATGACCATATTTATCGAAAGAAAAACCTCAGGAAGGGCCTCGAACTCCACTCGTTGCATTCAGCCATTAACCCATACTTGTGAGGTTAGTGACTTTCCCAAATCTACAAAGACGACTATTCTGACGAATTGTCCTCGTGCTCCACTATCCATTTTAATATCTAGTTTTACCACTTTACTGACCAGACTACCAATTTCCTCCAGTATTCGTTTATTGTACAAGAACCCCAAAAGACCTAGAAAATGAATCCAAGTCAGCACCATGTTAAGGAAAGGTTGTGACGTGTTAAAGTCCATCGTCCATGGCTGGACTATGAGATATGGTCCTTGGGTCAGTGCTGTGTTATAATCAACAGAATTATGAAATCGAACAAGGTAGTATCCATTTGCCACATCCCTTATGCAAAAGGGTTGAGAATGTTTCCAGAGGTTGACAATGTAATTATGTAAGACTCCGTATCCTATGTTGCGTCCCAATAACTTGACAACCACAGTAGTTTCCATGTCATTTACCAAATTTTTTTCAGGCGATCCGAGAAATCGATTGTAGGGATTCCATTAATGGTAGATATGCGGATATCATCATCCTCAAACTGTAGATCCAAATCAGTAACACCATCAATAGATCCAGAACCCAATCCTCCCAAACTTCAAAATGAGCCAATTCCCATGGCCATATACAAAAAAAGATAAACATATTTTACATGCCTTCACTAGGAAAATCAAATGACATATATAACAAAATACTCAAAAATCCTATACATGCCATTGGACAAAATAGAAATGCCTTTATACCAAAGCTTGTCTAGTTGATAGTGCGTTGACTATCCAATTGTCCTCCAATCTTTATGAGTCATTGAGCTCTGAAAAGCAAGGAAAAGAGTGGGGTAAGCATTTACATGCTTAGTAAGCCTGAATAACTGGAAAATAAACTTACCGATTGTTTAGCATACATCCATAATAGATAACGAAACCAATGAGCATGAAAATTGTTACCCTATCACATGCACTCAATTAATAAGTTAGTCACTTAAAAAATACCATAAACATTTTTATCTTAGATGAGCTCATCATTTTATATGTCATTTGTACATATACCTTGTGATAGTCCTGTTGAGTTTCTAGGAAATCTCGATGGATTATCCAGTCACCGTCAATTCATACGAATGATCATTTTGAGTATGCACTCCTGCAAACCTCACATCTTACGGCAGGATTACGAGTCCAGGCTAAATCCCTTACGCGACAAACACCCTTAACGAGCTCGGATCTGAATTACCAGTCCGGCTAAATTCAGACCCTAATCGGATTACCCGTCCGGGCTAAATCCACAATGCACACATATTCTTTTGGAGGCTCAATCACTCAAGGAACACCAGTCCAGGCTAGATCCTTTTTATACTTGAGATCTTTGGATTACCAGTCCAGGCTAAATCCTTTTCTACAACACATGCTGGATCTCAAGTCTCATGTAAATCATGGTTTATCCATCGAATTTTGTTTTCAACCTCAACCGAGACATTATCCGACAATTCATTATTAAAGATGCAATTCATACATTTTCATGCCATCAACAATGCAATTATCATGCATTCACAAAACATACAATTATGCATGTTATAGGTTTACTTCGAGTTATCCGAACTTACTTGGTATTCGTTTCGGAGCTGTGTTTCGATTATTCTGAAACCTTGCGTTTACCTCGATCGACCTCCGAAATTTGTTCCTCGGGGTCTATAACAACAAAATTATATCATTAATTCACTACATTACACTTTTCAAGTTTAATTTCTACCCTCGGTCCAAATGACTGTTTTTCCCCTAACCTTTGACCTTTTAACGATTTAGTCCCTAGGCTCGTATAATGAAACACATGGAATTTCTATCTTACCCAAGCCTATCCGAACACTTTTCCCTCTTATGGCAGCCACATTTTCCATTATTTTTACATTTCTACCACATATTTAACAACTTTTGCAAAAATGTCCCTTTAGGGGTTTTCATGAAAATCACCTAAGAAAAGATGTTTAACACACCTTTAACCTTCATACCCCTCCATAATCCACCAAAATACAAGCAATTCATGCATGGGTAAATTTTTAAACATTAACCCTAGCATGAAATATGGGTAGAAATGGAAAGATCAAGCTACCGGGATTCTAAAAATACAAAGAACATTAAAAACGGGGCTTGAGAGCACTTACTATTGAGCTTGGAAAGCTTGGAAACCCTATCTATGGAGAATCTTCAAATTTCGGCAGCCATGGAGAAGAAATGGCTGATTTTGGCTTATTTTTCCCATTTTATTTCATTAAAATGCCAAATGACCAAAATGCCCTTAAGTCATTTCTTTGAAATTTCATCCATGCAAGCCTATTTTTGTCCAAAAACTTAAAAATTGGGAAAATTGATCTTTAAGACCTTCTAATTTATAATCTAAAGCAATTTCATACAAATTGCTTCTAGAATCCAAGTTTTGCAATTTATTCAATTTAGTCCCTAATTTCCAATTAGACACCTTACTTAAAGAATTTCTTCATGAAATCTTAACACATGCATATTCTCATATTCTAGACCTCATAATAATCATAAAATAAATATTTTGATGTCGAATTTGTGGTCCTGAACCCACTATTCTGACTAGGCCCTATTTCAGGATGTTACATTTTATATGGAAACCCTTTCGGGGAAAAAAAACCATGGACAGAGGAGAAGAAAATTCACTAATGTTTAAATTCGAATGATGGAAAAGGAGTTTAGACTACATCTATTTATAGGTTGAAAAACCTTATTCTAATCAATGATAAATAGATGAAATGTAGTAAGGTTGAAAAACCTTATTCTAATCAATATAAAATAAAAGAAGTATAGTTCTATATAGATTTTACTTTTATTTTATTTTACCACAGTATTTTATTTTAATAAGGATTCGAGTCACTCAACTCTAACAATCTCCAAATTGACATAAATTCTAAATAAACAAGTTCTTCACCACGAACTCTCAACGAACAAGTTCTCCAACTCTTCCACGAAACCTCTTAAGAGGTGTTCCTCAACAATGAACACCAACCAAGTCCAAGAAATGCTCAAATTTGGTTATAGGAAGTGAATTAATCATCATATCTGCTAGATTTTCATGAGTACTAACTTATCTTACAACAATATCACCACGAGCAATAATACCACACACAAAATGATACCGAACATCAATGTGCTTTGTTCTCTCATGAAACTTGTAATCCTTCGTAAGGAAGATGTCACTCTGATTATCACAAAACAATATACTGATCTAAAGGTCTTTACTAAGTTCACCAAAGAGTTCATTTAACCAAATAACTTTTTTATAAGCCTTAGTAATCACCATGTACTTAGCTTCAGTAGTAGACAAAACAATTGTAGTTTGCAAAGTGGAATTGTAAAGACATACCTTGTGAGAGATTTTCTTTCATCAAGGTCTCCATCAAAATCAGAATCAACATATACAATGACTTCATCTCTAGTTCTTCCAAACTATAAGCAAACATTTGTAGTACCTCGTAAGTATTTAAAAATCCATTAAACTCCTTTCCAGTATTCGTTAACAGGATTCATCATGTATCTACTAATTTCACTAAATGCATATGACAAATTTGGACGTGAGCAAACCATAGCATACATGAGAGATCCCACCACATTAGAATATGAAACACGTGACATGTAGTCAATCTTATCATCTTATTACGAAGACAATGTTGATGAAAGTTTGAAGTGGGCTGTTAATGGAGTCCTAACAGGCTTGGCATTCTGTATATTAAACTTAAAAAGAACTTTCTTAATGTACCATTTCTGACTTAGGTACAATTTCCATGCTTTTGTGTCTCTGAGAATCTCCATCCCAAGTATCTTTTTTGCTGCTCCCAAGTCCTTCATCTTAAATTCTTTACTAAGTTTGGCTTTGACCTTTCTTATCTCTCCTTTATCTTAGATTGCTATCAACATGTCATCAACATAGAAGAGTAAATACACAGAAAAACCATCACTGTTTTTCTTAAAATAAACACAATTGCCAAATTTGCTTCTTTTGAAATCATGAGTTGTAATACCCCGAAAATTTTTACAGTAAAATATTATCCGTGATATAGTAAAATAAGGAAATAAAATGACAAAAAAGGAAATTTTGAGTTATGTCAATATTGGGAAGTATATTATGATATATTAATTCAAGAAAGGACTAAATTGCAAAGATGAGAAAAGTCTTGTTGCACAAGAGTAAATACTCAAAATTTAAGGGGTTGAAGTGTAAATATAAAAAAGTTGAAGGACTAATGGTGAAAATATTTTAAGGGTGGAATGATCTAGAAACCAAGGAAAATTGATGAATTAGGACCAAATTGAATAGGTGAAAAATTATGAGGGACTAAATCGCAATTTTACCAAATTAAGTGATGACTCAAGGATGGAATTCTAAAAGATCATTAAGGGCAAAATGGTCAATTTAGTAAGAGAGAGAATTCTAAAATGTAATGATTATGTTGATGATATTTTAAATTAATTAATTAGATAAATATTATTTTATTAATATTTTTATGAGATATTTATTATTATATTATTATTTATTTAGTGTAAAAGGAAGGAAAGATGAAGAATTATCATAATCTTTCCTTTCCATGCAAACCAACATAAGAGAAGAAGAAAAGAAGTTTTCTTTATTTACAATTTAGTCCTTCCACCAAAAATTCATTATTTTCACCTAAAAATTAAAAGAATTTCCATAGCCATCAAGAGAGAAAGATAGCAAGGAGATGATGGGGAGCAAGAATATCAAGTTGGATTCAAGAAATAGAAGCTGGAGGAGAGAGAAAAATCAAGTTAAAGATTGAAGTCGATAAGAAAAGGTAAGAACATCAAGATTTCAATATATTTTTAAGTTTAATATTGTTGAAAAGGCATGGAATTGATGTTAATTTAGAGTTTTCTTATATATGGTCTTATGTTCTTGTCATGTTAGTGAAGAGAAAATAAAAGAAAGTGATGAGAAATAGTGTAGAAAAAGAAAATAAGGGTGTTATAAACATGGTAATTAATATCTTGCACTAAAACAGTTCTAGACAGCAGCAGTAGTCTAACTTTGAAAAATCACCAAAAATTTTTGAAATCGAATTGTAGGATGAATAAAATATTAAATTAAATATTATTGAGTCTATTTTCTTATAGAAGAAATTATGTAAGAAATGGAATTTTAAATCATGAGATATAATAAATTTTGTAAGACAAGGTCAGAATAATTTCGGGTTCCCCTATTTTGACTTTGGAAAATCATAAAAAATTGGAGATAAATAATTATGGGCTTAAATTTATATTTTTAAAATCCTGAATGAATCTATTTTCAATAGAAATAAATTTTAACATCATTCGAATTCTGTACGAGGAGATAATTATTTTTTAGTGAAGAAGGGTCAGAACTGTCAAACAACAGAACATGGATAAATTTAAAGAATAAACTGTACTTATTGGCTAAACCAAAAATTCTGAAACTTTTATGATAAAAATATATATGAGTCTAGTTTCAGATAAAATTAGCGGATCTTAATTTGGAGTTATACAACTCCAGATATAAATAATTTAGTGACTATGACACAGATGGACAGCTTGAATATTCATAAAAGTAAATAATAAAGATTATAGATAATGTTACTTACAAGTGTGTTATATACATTAAGGATGTTGAATGAAGAGGAGGAGAAAAATATATATGAATATTCAGCTAGCATGGCTAATTTGCATGTTTTAGGCTTAAGGACTAAATTGAATAAAAGTAAAACTTCAGGGGGCAATTTTATAAAAATGTCAAAATGACCAAATTGAAGGGAATGAATTGTTTTATTATATAAATTAATAAATTGAATGAAATTGTCAATTTAAGATCGGGTGAAAATTGGGAAAATGGTAAATTACCAAAATGCCCCTGAATCTTGATATTTCTGCAATTTCGCCAAGTTCGTGTAACTTGAATTATATTCTTAAATGCTTGAAATGTATGTGATTGATGTGAATATAATTTGAATGTTCATTGTATGAAAATTGATAAAACATTGGTATATTTGATAAAATGGGAAGAAATCCCGGTTGAATGAAAGGAAATTTCGATGGATCTCTGAAAAGGAATTGACGGTAAAAAGGATCTAGCCCAGACGGGTGATCCTATCCTGATATAGCCCTCCCGAAGAATATGTGGAAAATGGATTTAGCCCGGAAGGGTAATCCGAATTAGGGTCTGAATTTAGCTTGGAATGGTAATTCAAATCCAAGCTCATTAGAGTAATTGTCGTTGCAGGGGATTTAGCTTGAACTGGTAATCCCGACAATACTCTATGAGTTTATATTACAGGGGATTTAGCCTGGACTGGTAATCCCACTGTAAGGATGAGGTTCGCGGGGGTGTGCTCTCTGATATGAAATGTGTAAGACCATGGTTGAAAGATACCATGGCAACCTGATATAAAATGTGTAAGACCATGGTTGAAAGATACCATGGCGACCTGATATGAAATGTGTAAGACCATGGTTGAAAGATACCATGGCAACGTGATTGAAATGAATAAGACCATGGTTGAAAGATACCATGGCAACATGACAGAAAATGAGTAAGACCATAGTTGAAAGACACTATGGCATCATGTCAAAGATAAATAAGACCGTGGATGGGAGACGCTATGACATCTATTGAACAATTGATTTTCAGGTAATATGTATCAGATGATGAATGGTTATATGAAATGTTTGTGTGAAGTGTTTACAAGAATTGGTTATATGGAAATATATGTGCAAGATAGTTGTATGAAATAATTATGAAAAAAGATAAACGTAATAAGTATAAGTACATGAAATATAATTTATTTTAAGTTTGATATAAACTATTACCGGAATAAATATACATAAAATATATGGAAATGATGGAGAATGAAATATTGATATAATGAAATGAATGATATATGCTTATGAAGAAACGGCAAGAGCATGATATGTTTCATGACATGTACATATATGATCATCTTTGATATGTTGATACAAGGAAATTATGTAAGTTGAGACTATTATTAAACTCAAGTGCGATATGTCGAGAAAATAGGTATATCAATGTTGAATTTATATGAAATATGTGCAAGTATACTAACAATGTTGTTGTTTGACGCTTAGACAAGTGCCAAGTTATTGATTGAATGGTAACATGTTTAATTATAAGGAGCATTGAAATGGTAAGTACTTAGATGAAAATATAATTTAAGATTTTGTGAATTTTTTTATGATCCCGATTTAATTCCGGTTGGTTTCTAATGTGTGTTTTGAGTTTCGAGGGCCCAATAGAGAGGCGTTATGATTATTTTCAAAATATGAGTAATAAATGACTCAGAATTGTCTGAAAATGTTCAGTAAACTCTGGTAATGCCTTGTACCCTATTCCGAAAATGGATACTGGTAGGGGGTGTTACGTGAGTAGTCATAAAAGAATCAAACCTCTTGTACCATTGCGGTGACTGTTTCAAGCCATAAAGGGACTTTTTCAACAAACAATACATAGTCCTCCTTTTCTAAGACTATAAAACTCTTTGGTTGTTGCATGTAAATATCTTCCTCAAATTCTCCATGCAAGAACTTTGTTTTTACATCTAATTGCTCAAGCTCCAAATCATACATGGCCATAATATCAAATAAGGCTAGAATCAAACTACGCTTCACAACTGGAGAAAACACATTTGTGAGGTTTACACTTGGAATCTAACTATAACTTTTTGCAACTAGCTCTGCTTTATATCTAGGTTCTTCAAATCCTAAAGTTTCTTCTTTCTTTTTGAACACCTGTTTACAACGAACAACCTTTTTACCTTTAGGAAGCTTCACTAGATCCCATGTTCTGTTCTTATGAAACGATTCCATCTTTTCTTGTATGGAGATCATTCACTTTCTTGAATTTTCTTAGCTAACTGCCTCGGAATAAGTAGATGACTCTTGATTTGCATCTATATCTTCAGTCACATTTAAAGCGTAAGCAACTAGATCAGCCCCAGCGTACCTCTTTGGAGGTTTAATTTCTATTCTGTGTCTGTTCTTGGCAATAGAATATTGTGGTGAAGAAGCAAATCTACTTTGATTAGACTCTGTTGTATATTCTGGATCAATTTGAAGCTCCACCTGCTTTTGCGGGTTTTTATTGGAAGAGTCTTTAAGAGATAAGATAGATAACATAACAGTTTCATCAAAAATAATATCTTTGCTAATCACAACTTTTCTATTTTTAGGACTCCATAACTTATACCGTTTAACACCAGCCTTATGACCAAGAAAAACACATTTAATGGATCTAGGTTCCAATTTCCCATTATCAACATGAGCCTACGCAAGACGCCTAAAAATCTTCACATAAGAATAATCAGCAGGATTACTAGACCATACCTCTTGTGGAGTATTTTTCTCAATGACAATAGACGAAGACCATGCCGTAGAGGCTGTTTCAACCCAAAATGACTTCGGTAAACAAACATTTGACAACATACATCGATTCTTTTCCATGATTATTCTATTCATTTGTTCTGCAATGTCATTTTGCTATGGAGTATGACAAACTATCAAATGTCTTACGATTCTTTTTTATTTGCACAATTCATTAAACTCATCAGAACAGAATTCCAAGCCGTTATTTGTGCGAAAGTGTTTTATCTGTTTTCCTGTCTACTTCTCGATCATAGTTTTCCAAGTCTTAAATGCGAAAAACACATCACTTTTCTTCTTCAGAAATAATGCCCAAACTTTTCTAGGAAAATCATCAATGATCGTCAGCATATAATTAGTGCCACCCCTCGAAGGCACTTTGGATGGTACCCAAAGATCATAATAAATATAATCTAGTGTTCTGTTTGTGTTATGGATTCCTTTGGTGAATCAAACTCTCTTTTGCTTCCCAAAACACAGTGCTCACAGAACTTGAGTTTGCTAATGCCTTGTCCATCAAGAAGTCTTTTTTTGCTTAATTCTGCCATGTCGTTCTCACTCATATGCCCTAGACGCATATGCCAAAGTCTAGTAACATCATCATTTGACAAGGAAGAGGAAGTGTAACACCCCTAACCCATATCTGTCGTTAGAATAGAGTTATGGTATATTACTAGAAAATTTAAAAATTTAAACATTCATTTCTAAACATTTCATAAATCATATTATAATTCATTCAAATATACCAAAATGGTCACTAAAACATACATCAAACACAAAAAAACACCAAAGTGCCAAATTATCCACCATCATAAAATCACATATATATATATATATAAGCCAACATGACAACTAATTCATTAATCAAAATACCACTTTTACAAGCCAAACATAATGGCTATTTCATCAAGCACAAAACACCTATACCTGCCATTATAACCATGACTTAAAGACATCAAAATCTACTGATATAGCCGAAGGATAGTGTGATAGGTCTCCGATGAACATCCAACGAACGAGCTTTTAATTAATTACAAAACAAAAAAAAAGAACACAAGGTAAACATAAGTTTGTACCACATAAACAATGCTTACTAATACAATGCATAAGCTTAAAATAAATATGGATCAAATATAACACAAGCTTGGCATATGCCTAAGCATCACCATAATTCTAAATAAATGCTTAATCACATAGTTTCAATATCAACATATAATAAAATAACTTTATTAAGTTTAAAACATATGAATCCTTATTTCATCAATGAAAATTCCATATATTTCCTACCTTCCATACTAGCAAAGTAAATTGCATAAAAGATTCTTACCGATGCACACACAAAGTAAAATCACGATGGTTGTCACCATTCCTTTCCATAGTTCGATAGCCGAAGCTATCCCTTTTCATAGTTCGATGGTCGTCACCATCCCTTTTCATTGTTGATGGTCGTCATCATCCCTTTTCATAATTGGATAGTCGAAGCTATCCTTTTTCATTGTTGATGGTCATCACCATCCCTTTTCATATTTTGATAGTCGAAGCTATCCCTTTTCACTGGTCGATGATCGTCGATACGCCATTGGATTTTTCCATCGTAACATAATTTGATATTATAAAATAATAGCATTTAAGACATAATTTAAAACACTATTTAAGCGTATGAACTTACCTCGACGATAAAATGCAGCAATAGAGTTGATTAATTTGAAGTTTTCTCTTTGTCTCAAACTAAAGTCGTACAAGGTTTATCTTGGTCTAAATGAAGAAATTCAATCAATTTAATAGCCAAATTAATCATTTCAATCCAAATTCATATTTTTATAAAATTATGCTTTTGCCCCTAATATGTTGATTTCTTAACAATTTAGTCCTTAAGCTCGTAAAATGAAATTCATGCAATTTCATCCCTACCCAAGTCTAGCCAAATTTCATATGGGTTCATAGCAGCTCATACATTTCATTTTTTCAGAATTTCACCGTGAAATTTTCATATTTTTCAATTAAACCCCTAATTGACAAATTCATCAAAAAAGTACTTAACAAAAGTTGTTTATCTAACAACAAAGGTTCATTTTCTTCCATCAAACATCACAAAAAAACATGTATACATTCATGGAAAACCTTAATCTTTTAACAGTTTTACAAATTAGTCCCTAGGCTAGCTAGATTAAACTGCAACGATCTCGAAAACATAAAAATATCAAAAACTAACCTCAAAATCGATCTCATGTAAGAACTTTGATTGCTGAAACGTCAAGGTGTTTAAAATGGGGTTTTTCTTCTTTATTTTAGGTGAAGAGTAGCTTAAAAAGATGATACCTTAATTACTTTGCTTTTGTTTTACTTACTTACTTAATTAATTTATTTACTTAATTAATCCTGTAATATAACCATTAAATCACCTAATAAAGTGTCCATAATAGTCCACTCATAATATGTATGGTTTAATTACAACATAGATCCTCTAACATTTTAATATCATAGCTATTTAATCCTTTTAGCTTATAGAACTCAAGTTTTACACCTTTTGCAATTGAGTCATTTTTATCAATTCAACATGCAAACGATAAAACTTCTTAATGAAATTTTTATATGATACTACTAACATGCTGTAGACCTTAAAATAATAATAAAATAAATAATTTAACTTCAGATTTGTGATCCCAGAACCACTGTTCTAGTTTTACTGAAAACGAGCTGTTACAAGAAGCGATGACTACATCACTAGTAATAGTAGAACCTTGCAAAACATATAACTTGATAGCCTTTCATCGCCTTTCATCACAACGAGGGAACCCTTGCTAATTTTTAGAACCCTACTTTCAGCTGTGTACTTGTGTTCTTTTGAGTCAAGAGTACTCAACGAAATCAAATTCCTTTTCAATTCTAGTACATGTCATCTGTAACTAAGTGTTCTGATGACTCCATCAAACATCTTAATTTTGATCGTGCGAATACCTGCGATTTTACATGAAGCATTATTTCCCATCAAAATAACACCTTCAGACATTAATTCATATGTTGTAAACCAGTCCTAATTGGGACTCATTTGGAAGGTGCAACCAGAATTGAGGATCTCCTCTCTCACTTTAGAGTTGTCAGCAGAACTAGGAGTTCACCATCGCTGTAGTCTTCTACAACTTCAGCTTCACCAGATTGTTTTGGTTGATTTCCCTTTTGATTTGAAGCCTCCCTTTTGATCTTATTCTGCAACTTATAGCACTCAAATTTAATGTGCCCTTTCTTCTTGTAGAAGTTATAGGTTCTACCTCTGTTTGAAGATCTCGATCTACCCTTAGATTAATTGCGAGGACTTTGTTCATGTGTCCTCCCACGATTATCATCAATATTTCATTCTAGTCTCCCACGAATAATGAGACCCTTCCCCTGAGAATTGGATCCAACCACAAGATGTTTCATCTTGTCATACAAGGTTAAGAAAGCATAGATTTCATTAACTGTAAGAGATTCGTGGCTATATAAAATTGTATCTTTAAAAGTTGAATAAGACAAGGGCAACAAACAAAGTAGAATTAACCTTAAATCTTCGTGATCATTTTGAACCTCCATGACCTCTAGGTTTGAGAGAATTTCTTTAAAGAAGCTGCTGTTAGTTCTAGTTTTTCAAGTATTTTGATATAACAAAATGTATATTAAAAATTCCCTACATAAATTTGCACAAATTGTTTATAAGTCCCTAAAATTATTTTCAATGTGTTGGAAAAAATAAATTGTTAAAAAGCCTTGAATTAACTTATCTTTTAACGAGTTTTTGAAGTTTGAAGGACTTCTACCGATACTTAGGTGGACAAGTATCGGTAGAACTCAAGATGAAAAGGTCTTGAAAAAGCTACAAAATTCTACTAGTAGAACTGGGAGTTCTGCCGATACAACTTTGGGTTCTACCGATACAACCCTGACTTCTATTGGTAGAATGCACTCTAGTGTGCAAGGTAGTTTTGGTCTGGGAGATCTACCGATACCTTGGTCTGATCTATCAGCACAACTAGAGTTATACCGATGCCTTGAGGACTTTTACCGAAACAAATCAAAACATTAGCCAAAGTTTAACCCCTCCTACACTTTTGCCGATACGCTGTTGGGTTTTATCGATACAAGTAGAAACCACCAAAGGTCTACCGTTACCTTGAGGACTTTTACCAAAACAAGTCATAATAGTAGCCAAATTTTAGCTTCCCCTGCACTTCTACTGATACTCTAATGGGTTTTGCCTGTAACACCCTTACCCGTGTTTGACGCCAGAATATGGTACGAGGCATTACTGGACTTATACACAAGTAATCATACAAAACCAAGACGTAAATTTCCATCCAAATTTAAAAATTTTCACATACATTCACATCGTCTCTAAAACGAGCCTACGAGGCCCAAAACATGCATTGGAAGTGGTTTGGGACTAAACCGAAAACTTTAGAAAATTTTACAACACTTAGAAAATTTTTCATGTTTTAAGAGCCACACGCCCGTGTGGGTAGGCTGTATGGTCACACACGCCCTTGTCCCTAACCCGTGTAACTCTTTGTTTGTCACCCAAGAACAAATTGAGGATACACGGCCAAGTCACACGCCCATGTGCTAGGCCGTGTGGTCAAATTAAAATTTATGATTTTTTTTATAAAATAGGTGCAGACTTCACACGCCTAGGGCACACGCCCGTGCCTGAGGCCGTGTCATTTGCACGGCTGAGACACATGCTTGTGTCTCTGCTTCCATGCTCAATTATGAGCATTCTGTTTTGTAACAGTTAAGGTGCAGGGGACACACGGCTGGAACACATGCCCATGGGGCAAGCCGTGTGTCACAGATGACCTAGACACACGCCTGTCTGTCTACCCGTGTGGACAGAAACAAGGCTATTTACCAAGCCATTTTGTCACCCTGTTATGTACACACCTACACAAAAAAACATAATACCAATCCAAGCAATTTCATTCAACCAATTCAGCCACAATCAAGACATCCACACATCATTCACATGCTACCATTTACCACATACAAACATCACATACTTATCAACTTAAACCATGTAAATTTCCACATCCATGAAAACATCATCATATGTATATATACTTAAAACCAATATTAGCCAATTTCAATGGCCATTTACAAAATGAATTATCAACCAACAAAAGCCAATGCATTTGGCCAAATCAATTATGACACATAGCAAAATGACTAAGTCCCTATACATGCCATGACTCAAAATGTTGAATTCATTGGTATCCAAAATAATCAGTTGATAGTGTTAGTGGATCTCTGATAGTCTTTGATCCCTGAGCTAGCTTGGTGACACTATAAGACAAGAGAAAGAAAAGAGGAGTAAGCTATATAGCTTAGTGAGTTCCCATACAAATAATAGACATTATAACCCAACATTTAACATATAATTAACATGATGATAATTGGCATAAATATTATTGAGATCTTATAATCATAACTTACTCAATCATAACCTTACCAAGGATTCATCACATAACGAGCTCATTACATATGAGTTTTATGTACATACCTGAGTCATCTTGAATTGGATTTACACACAATTCATCTTTGACATACTCGTTAAATTACCCGTTGAACCACTTGGAATACTAGAGGATACTCAGGAGTTCCGTAATCACAGTACCATACCAATGCCATATCCCAGATATGGTCTTACAATGGATCTCGTATCGATGCCAATAGCCCAGCTATGGTCTTACACGAAGTCTCATATCGATGCCATATCCAAGATATGGTCTTATACGTAGTCTCATATTGATGACATATCCCAAATATGGTCTTACACGTAGTCTCATATTGATGCCATATCCCAAATACGGTATTACACGTAGTCTTAGTAACCCTAATATCATGACATTTGTATCCTATCTATTCCTAAGGTTCCACGTAGTCTTGTTGAAACTTTGCTGAATACGTCCAAGGGTCAATCATAATTCATAAAATAATAAAGCATTTAGAACATAATTAAAACAATGCATTATTTACATGCGAACTTACCTCGGTACAAAAATAGTAGAAATGAGACCTAATCGTCAAACACTTTGTTTTTCCCTCGGTCTAGGTCTGAACCTCGCTTCTCTTTATCTATAATAGCAAAATTAACTCATTTTTTATTCACATTACTCAAATCAGTTCAAAAATCATATTATATAAAAATTACATTTTTACCCCTAAACTTTGACATTTTTTACACTTTGGTCCCTAGGCCCATAAATTGAAATAGATTCAATTTCTTCGATTCCCAAGCCTAGCCAAACCTCTTTTATGCTTATAACAGCCCACATTTTTTATTTAATCACACTTCTACACACATTTTATAACCTTTTTACAAATTGGTCCTTTTTACATTTTCATCAAAAATCACCTAGCAAAAGTTGTTTATCATACACCAAACACACTTTTTCTACCATTAAACATCAAAACACACATTTTCTAACATGTTTCAAACCCTATAACTTAATCATTTCTCAAATTAATGGTAGAAATAGAGAGATCGAGTGATAACGACTTCAAAAATGTAAAGAACATTAAAAATGAGGCAAGAATAGACTTACAATCGAGATTGAAAGTGCCAAACCCTAGCTATGGCTTCCCTTTTAAATTTTGGCACAAGCATGAAGAAGATGGACTAAAATTTGCTTTTATTTTACTTATTTTGTCTTTAATTGACAAATTAGCAAAATGCCCCTTTTTATAAAACATGAAATTTCTCTTACCTCATGTCCATTTTTGTCCACTAACTTAACAAATGGTCTAATTACCATCTAAGGAATTTCAATTTAAAATTTCATAACAATTAGACACCTCTAGCATGTAGAACTTAACTTTTTCACTTTTTACAATTTAGTCCTTTTTGCTAAATTCAGTGCCCAAACGTCAAAATTTTCGAATGAAATTTTCATGAAATTATTCCATAAAACTGTAGACCATAAAAATATAATAAAAAAATTTTACTGCGTCAAATTCATGGTCCCAAAACCACTATTCTGACTAGGCCCAAAATCGGGCTGTTACACTCCCGATACCAAATAAAACCCTCAGAGTTTTAGCAATACAGGAGAACTTCTACCGGTAGAACGAGCCCAATGGTCATATTTTGCAAAGACTTCTACTGATACAAAATTCTTTCTACTAGTACAACGAAACTGTAGACTGTATTTAATATTGGTTTTTATGGCTGCAATGACTGTAATTTATTTCTAACGGCTACAAACATCCACAAGGTTGATAGAAGACTTAAATACAATGTTAAGGGTCCCCATTAAAGTCAACAGAAGTTAATAAAAAAGTGCCTAACTTCCAAGAACTCAAATTTCCAATCTTTCTCAATCTTTTACTAAATATTTCTTATACAAACTTGTGGATTGAGTTTTCTATATTCTTTCAAGTGTTGTAACTTCGTGTGAGAGTGCTTAATTGTTGATTATCTACCTTTTTGAGTTATCATCTTATTCATCATTATTTTTCTCTCATTTGTGAGGTGTTACTTAAGGTTTTGGGTAGAAAACCTTAAGGGGAAGTGGTTTTATCTTACCTTTGAAAAGATAAAGATTTGTAAGGTTAAACCATGTCCTTAAAGGTTCAAATCTATTAGATTTTTGAAATCCTTAGTTGAGGAAAGCTAAGGTAATGAATGCAGGTAATTGAGGCTGAACCACTATAATTTCTTGAGTCGTTTGATTTTTTTCATTTCCCAAAAATCTTTTAAAACACTAATTCACCCTCTCTTGGTATATTTTGATCTCAACAATTGGTATCAGAGCTAGAATTCTAACGACGATTTTACCATCAAGAGAAAAGATCCTCAAGTTTTCCAAGATAGAAGTCACAAGTTAAGAAGTTTGCTTTATGGCATTAGAGAAAAATTCCACCATATTGTGAGAAGGGCATTCCACCATGAGACCTTCTTTATTTAATGGCACCAACTAGTCGTATTAGAGAACAAGAAAGAAGTTATTCCTCCAAGCTAATGACTATAAAGTTTGGAGGATAATTACAAATGGGTCATCTATTCCAATAAAGAGGGTCGAAGGTGTTATTGTCCAAAATGAAGAGAGTGAATGGGATGATAATGATATCAGTAAGGTGCAATTAAATACAAAAGCTATGCACACTCTATTTTGTGCTCCTGGTCCAAATGAGTATAATAGAGTCTTCTTATCTGACAAAACAAAAGAGATATGAGACAAGCTTGAAGTCCCCCATGAAGGCACAAGTAGAGTTAAAGAGCCCAAGATAAGTCTTCTCACCTTTGATTATAAGTTGTTTAAGGCAAAAACCTGAAGAATGAATCAAGGAGATGTCTAATCATATTACCAACATCATCAATTGCTTCAAAGCCCTTGGGAAAATCTATCCCAACAAGGAGCTGGTGAATAAGATGTTGAATAGTCTCCCAACGTCATGTTGAATAGTCTCCCAACGTCTTGGGAAGCTAAAGTAACGACAATAGAAGAATTAAAGGATCTCAACTCACTCTCCCTTGATGAGCTCAACAGTTCTTTGTTGACATATGAAATAAAGATCAACCACAATGCATAAGAAATCAAAGAAGCTCCAAAGAAAGTGGAAATTGCCTTCATATCAACAACTTGTGAAGAGGATGAAGACTCGATGATGATGAGGATGAGATGGCTATGTTTGCAAAGAAATTCAAAAATTTCATGAAGTTCAACAAAGTCAAAAGATTCCCAAGAAGAGACATCATCAAGAGTGAACCAAGCATGAAGGAAAATGACCCAATCATTTGTTATGAGTGCAAAAAGCCGGGTCACATTAAATTTGATTGCCCACAATTGAAGAAGAAAGGGCCATTGAAATAAAAAAAGAAAGCCATGATGGCAACTTGGAGCGATAATGATTCATCCAATAGTGATGAGGATAATGAAGTTGCCAACCTATGGCTTATGGTTATTGAAGAATCAAAGGTAATCCTAAATTCTAGTGAATTAAATGAATATACATTTGAAGAATTACAAGATGTCTTTGATGAATCAGCTATAGATTTTGAGACTATGAACTCTAAATATAGGAAAATAATTTCAAAATTAAAGGAGGAAAATAAGTCTTAATCATAGTTAAAGAGGAAATAGAAAAGAAATTTAATGATATGCAAGCTTAAATTGATGATTTGATTTTAAAGAATAAGAACTTGCATAATTCCTTTTTCTATGTTTCATATGGGGCAACAAAAACTAAATGATATGCTTGAATCTCAAAGAGCCTTTTTTGACAAGAGTGACTTAGGTTTTGTACATTTACAAAATGAAAGAAAATTTAAAAATTTTTTTGAGAAACCAAGCTATATTTATGATGCCTTACTCTTATGCACACATTGTCACAAAGAAGGGCCATGATAGATAAGTATGTCATTTAAGGAAGCTCACATCTGGGAGCAAACTCACTAAGAGTGTGTGGATTCCAAAAGAATTAAACGCATCTCAAAATGAGGATGCTTTAAAGAAGTGGACTCCTAAGGGGACAAAAATTGTTAAGACTAATACTAATGGACCCAAGAAAGTTTGGGTACTAAAATCCAAAGTTTAACTTTGTGTTTGTAGGAGGAAGAGCATTGCTTCAAGGCAAGAAACTCTAAGAACTCATGGTAACATGATAGTGAATGCTGTAGACACATGACCGGTGACAAAAACCGTTTCATGGAACTAATCCCAAAGAATAGAGAAGTTACATTTGGTGATTACTCCAAAGGATTTATTAAAGGTATTGGTTCTATAGGTATAAATTCTTACACTCTCATTTAAAATGTACTTTATGTCAACGGTCTCAAGAATAACCTCTTTAGCATTAGTTAAATTTGTGACAAGGGATTCAAAGTAATATTTGAGTCTAATGGGTGCAAAGTTGTAGATATTGTAAATAATAATATTCTTTTTGTAGGACATAGGGTAGGTAATATTTTTATGGTGTATCTTGATGACATATCTTCCTCTAATTTGATAAAAATAGGTCTAACCATAGCTCTATTTATAATATAACCTACCCTATTGACTTCTCTATTTTTATGTTAGGCCTAACTTGTCTATTGACTTTGATAAAGTATGTGATGTAAGTGCTGAAGGTAAACATAGGAGAGCATATTTTAAATCTAAAAATATTGTGTCTACATCTAGAGTAGACCATGTAACACCCCTAACTCGTATCCATCGCCGGAACAGGGCTATAGAGCATTATTGGAGTTTATAGATCAATTATAATTAATTCATGTCTTTTACTATTCATATCTGAAACATATCATAATTCAATCATGTTGTCCCTTAAATGGACCCTCGAGGTCCAATTTATACATTAGAAACAGGTCGGGACTAAATGAAAAACTCAGAGAATTTTCGCGAAATTTAAAAAATTTTCCTAGATGTAGGGGACACACGCTCGTGTGGGTAGGCCGTCTGGCTTACACGGCCAAATAACATGCCCGTGTTTTAGGTCGTGTGGGCATTCAATGTAAGACACACAACCGTGTCCCAGCCCGTGTCCATACACGTATAACTCTCTGACTTGAGTTACATGGCCAGCAACACACCCGTGTGCCAGGCTGTGTGAACAATTTAATTTTCAAAAACTAGGTGCAGGATTCACACAGTCAAGACACATGCTTGCGTGCTAGGCCGTGTGTCACACATGGCTGAGACATACGACCATGTGCAGGGGACATACGGCCAAACCACACACCCATGCGTATGGTCGTGTGTCACACACGGTTGAGACTCACGCCCGTTGTCTACCCGTGTGGACGAAAATAGGCCATTTTCAAGGCCACTTTTGTCACCCAATTTTGCCGTCAACCTATAAGAATCTTTGAACACTTTCCCAACCGATTTAAGACATTATACCCTATCCTAAATTCAAACTTATGCTCAATATATCACTTCTTAAATGCATTTATCCAATTTACTTATTTGGCGATATTAACATATATATATTACCAATTATGCATTCTTAATCATACTTGTATAACTCCCATCATTTATCCATTATAATACACATATCAAACATGTTAATACCTTATATAATTACATCAAAGTATACCAAACACTAGTCATTCCAATGGCTAGTTACAACCAAAACATTAGTGTGCCAAAAGTGCCAACATTGGCTAATTTATCTATACATGCCATTATACTCAAAATAAAGTTTACTTATTATACCAAAATGAGCTGAAGGATAGTGTGATGATACTACGATTGGTTCCAATCTTTATGAGCTTTCGAGCACTATAAAACAAAGAAAAGAAAACTGAGTAAGCATTTCAAATGCTTAATAAGTTCGTATAATAAGAATTTAACTTACCAATTATGTTCAATTTAAGTAATCATATAAATAACATGCATTCCAACAAATTGACCTATTGCCTAATCACATACATTCAATCAAGTAAATTAGTCATGAATTTCTAAATACTTTTCAAGTAATAAAGATGAGCTCATCATGTAATAGCTTTCATTCTCATATAGTTTTCTTATCATATTTCATCTCAAGTTCAGATTAGCCATAACAGAACTTTTCCTGTTGAATTTAATTGAAATATCGATGGATATAGATGTAACAGCCTGGTTTTAGCTAAATTGGAACAGTGGTTTTGTAACCATAAATCTAATGTTATAAAATTTTAATATTATTTTTGGTGTTTATAGCATGTAAATATATATGTATGAAAGTTTCGTGAAATAATTTTAGCGTTTGAATGCATAATTTAATAAAAGGACTAAATCGTGTAAAATGCAAAAGTTGCATTTTATTTGTTTAAGTGCATAATTTCTACGACTTATTAAATGAAAGGTCCTTAGATGTTATTAAACATTGATAATGGAAACTGATAAAGATGGCCTTATATTTAATGATTTAAATGTTTATAAACCAAGGTTAATTTAGTAATTTATGAATTAAGTATAATAAAACAAAACAAAATTTAAAATGGTTGTCATCTTCTTTAATTTACAACTGAAATAAAAGAAAGAAAAGAGGGTTGAGAGCATTTTAGGGTTTGACCCTTATTGATCTTGATTAAGGTATGTCCTTTGCTCAGTTTTTGATGATTTTTACGTTTTTGAGATCGTTGCTTTGTGTTCTAGCTAGCCCATGCTTTAATTTTTGAATTTGTTAATAAATTTTTGAAGTTCCATTGATGAATTTTTGAGATTTTGAATGTTTTATGATGAAAAATGAATATTTGTTGATAGTTATACAAGTTTTGTTAAGTGATTTTAGCTAAAAATGCATTTTAGGGATTTAATAGTGAAAAGTATAAATTGATGAAATGTGAAATAAATGAAAGTTTTGGGCTGCTAGAGACCTATATGAAATTCAGCCAAGCATGACTATTGTTGAATTGTGTGAATTTTGTGTATTTGTGAAATAGGGACTAAATTGTAAAAATGTGGAACTTTAGGGGCTAAAGTGTAAAAATACCCAAGTATGTGTTTGTGGAATGAATTCAATGATTTGATGAATAAATGAGTTAATTTTAAATGTATATAGATCAAGAACAAAAGAAATCGGATTTATATTGGGGAAAATCAAAGGTTATCGAATAGTCGATCCAGTCCGTTTATCCCGAATACAAGGTAAGTTCATATGCAAATAAATGTCTTTAAATTGAATTATATATGTTTAATTGTCATTGAACTTCTATGAATGTTGAATGATTAAATACGAGCAAGAATCGAAAGGGTTACAATATCCGAAAGTCCCATACGAACCTTAGGAATAGTATAGGATACGAATGTCATGACATTAGGATTAACGAGTTGTGATTATGTGTAAGACCATGTCTAGGATATTGAAATCATTATGTAATTATGTGTAAGACCATGTATGGGACATTGGCATCATTATTAGATTTCGTGTAAGACCATAGCTGGGCTATTGGCGTCGATATGTGATATAACATGTAAGACCATATCTGAGATATGGCATTGTATGAGCTATATGTGATTTTCGAGTATCCTTAACAATTTCAAAAAGGTTCAATGGGAAAATTCAAGTTGAAGAAGAATGTGTGAATGAGTTAAGTGAGTCAGGTACATATGAGATTCATACAAGTATTGAAAAGGGAAGTATTTGATGAATACATTTATGATATTAAATATGTATACATTGAGAAAGGTTTATGAGCTTATATGTGCTTACTCATAGTTTTCCTATGGATGGAAATGATGTTGATTCATGTGGTAATTTTATTTGTATATGGCTTACTAAGCTTTTAAAGCTTACTTTGTGTGTTCTTTCCCTGTTTTATAGATAATCGAAGAGAGCTTGGACTCAGGGATCATCAGGAACACCATCACACTATCAATCAACTTGTTGGTACTTTTGATGCTTTATAAATATGGTATATGGCATGTATAGGCTAGTGATATTATGATGTGTTTTGAGATATGATATTAGCCATGAGATTTGGCTCATAAATGATGTAAATGTTGGTGTGTATTTGGCCATTTGGGTTGGCTTATTTTAGGAGTTTGGTAAGTGAAATATGATGTATATAAATGGCCTTGTGTTTTGGCATGTTTGTCATAGATGTTGTGATGATTAGTTGGTATGATTTGAGGTTTAAAATAGATGATAAGATGATGAGAACAATGCATAGAGAAGATAGTTGAAATTGTTGGTAATGGGATATTGTTTTAGTATGTTTTGGATTATGAATTGAGTAGTGAAATAGATGGATTTTAAATAGCATGATTTGTATATGAAATAGCATGTTTTGGTTGCCTATAAATGTATTGAAATAGTATGAAATGATGTGGTTTTGGTTTGCTTGAAGAAAGTGAGAAATATGGCTTAAACCAAGCTTATTTTCGCCCCACACGGTTGAACACACGGGCATGTGACTAGACCGTGTGTCTGTTGTAACTTAATTAAACAAGTCAGTGAGTTACACGGCTTAGGCACACGGGTGTGTCTACTGGCCGTGTGTGACACACGGGCTGGCACATGGGTATGTAGTTGGCCGTGTGACCCAAGTTAGTATACCTTTCAGATTTCACATGGCCAAGGCACATGGGCGTGTCTCTGGCCGTGTGATACAAGTCAGTATGTATGCCCTGTTTCCACACGGCTTGTGACACGGGCGTGTCTGGTGGTTGTTGGATGCACACAGCCTGTTCACACGGGCATGTGATCCCTGTATGCATGAAAATTTTATAAGTTTCCCAAAGTTTTCAAATGTTATCGGTTTAGTCCCAAACCTATTTCAAGCATGTTTTAAGGTCTCATAGAGCCTTATAAGGGACAATGTAATTATGTTTGATTGATATTTAAGTGATAATAGATTTATGTTTGAGAAATGTATGTCGTATGTTGTGATTTGATAAGTCATGCCTCGTAACCCTATTCTGGCGACGGATATGGGTTAAGGGTGTTACAACACATGTAGTACACTTAAAGTGTACAAAACTGTAATCCGTCAACTAATGTTCAGGGGTACCCATTAGGGCACATAATCAGGAAGAACTCTCTTGAGTCATATAACAGGATGCTGATGTGAGCCATGTAATAGGAAGCTTATCCTGGCTAAATTAGGAAACTCATAAGAGTTTAAAACAGGAATGTAATAGCCCATTTTTCAGTGAAATCGGAACAGTAGTTTCGGGACCACAAATCCGACCCAAAAATAAGGTTTATTTTTATTTTATTATATGGTCCGTAATGTAATAGGCATGTCTTGGGAAAATTGTGATACCAAAATTTTATCAATTTAGTACTTAATTACAAGGACTAAATCGCATAAAATGTGAAAGTTGAATTCTAGTAGCTATAAGGATCAAATAGCTATGAAATTCAAAATTAGATGTCTTTATATGGTAATTAGACCATTAATAAAAGTATGTAGATTTTTCTTGGTGACTCATCCATAGAATTATAGAAAAAGGGCAAGGACTAAATTGTAAATAATAAAATACCTAATTAATTAAAAGATGAAAAGAAATTATATCATCTTATTTTCATCATCTTCAACATAAAACACATGGAAACCCTAGGTGAGAGAAAAGAAACTTTCAAGGCCTTATTGGGTAAGTTTCCTTGTCCCGTTTTTAGTAATTTTGGTATTTTTGAAACCGGAATAGTTTAATCTCTCTATTTGAGGGATTAATTTGAAAAGTTATCAAGGTATGAAAAATGGTTCATGGATGTATATGCTGGAAATTAGAAATTAATGGTAGAAAACGAAAGATTATTGATAGATAAACAACATTTATAAAGTGATTTTTTGGTGAAAACATGATTTAGGGACTAAAACGTAAACTTGTAAAATTTGATGAAAATTTCTGAAATTTTATGAATATATGTGCTGGAAAATTTGTAATAGGGCTTGGTTAGGCTTGGAATAGGGAGTAATTTGTACAAGTTTCATTTTCCGGGCCCAGAGACGAAATCAGAATTTATAGAAAAGGTAGGGGCAAAATGGTAATTTTGCCTAGGACGTAAATTGAGTCCATTTAAATATGAAATGTATGAAATTGATGGTTAAATTCATTTATATAGTTTCAGGCAACACTAATTCGAAGTTAGATCGAGAAAAAGAAAAAGTTTCGGATTAGTAGATTCATAATACAAACAAGTGTTGAGGTAAATTCGTGTAATTTAATCGAACATATAATTATGTTAATTGAATGTTGTGTTTGTGTGCAATGTGATTTATGTTGATTTTATTTAATTGTATGCTATGATGGAAAATTTATACATGCTTGAAATGGTGATAAAGGGTTAAGCCCGATTGAATGTGAATTCCAATGATTATAAACGCTTTCCTAAAACTAATAAGGTCTTGCATTTGTTGCGGACAGGATTTAGCTCGGACGAGTAATCCCATTGGCCTTGTTGTAGAAAGGATTTAGCTCGAACGGGTAATCCCGATATAATACCACTCGAGCATACGTTATGATTAGGGTTTAGCCTGGACTAGTAATCCTAATTGAGCTTCTTTGAGCATACGTTATATAAAAAATTTAGTCTGGACTGGTAATCCTGTTATATGATAAGTGGCTCAAAAGAGTGTTTCTTGGTTAAGTGCCCTAAGGGGTACCCTTGAATAAGGAACTGACATATTATTGAATCGTACACTTCGAGTGTACTACTTAAGCATCCATCGGAATTCAATGATTCAACAGACATAAAACTCTTGACATGGCATGAGAATTTTGAGATGAATTGATAATGTCTTGAAAGAGTATTGCATCATGAGCTCATCTATGTTACTTGATTGATATGAAGATTTTGGTGACTAACATGCTTGATTGAATGTATGTGATTAGACAAATTAGCCAAATGGAAGGAAACATAACATTGTATGCCTAGATTTAATAAGCAAGATTGGTAAGTTTAGTTCCCGTCATATGAACTTACTAAGCATGTAATGCTTACTCCGTTTTATTTTCCCCTGTTTTATAGTGCTCGGAAGCTCACGAGGGTTGGAGATCACTGGAGTGTCGTCACACTATCAACTAGTTATTTTGGGTATACTTAGTAAAATCATTTTGGTATAATGGTATGTATAGAACAACTTGGCTAATAATGGCTTGAAATGTTATTTTGTAACCTAGCCATTGGAGTGGCTAGTAATGGTTCATTTTGGTATGACTAAGTAGATTATTATGGTATACATATATACATGTGTTATGTTAAGAATATGTGATCAAATATTATTATTGCCTAAGTTAAACCAAGGTAAGTTTACAACACATATGTATGTAATGGTATGCCATGATGAATGATGAAATTGCCCAATTTGAATGCTTGAATTGATTGGTATTGTATGTGTGTTTCAAGTGCAGGTCTTGGGTGAAATTTTGGGTGAGAAATGAAGCGCGAAATGACTTCATTTTGTCTAGACCGTGTGTGACACATGGCCTGGTAACATGGGCATGTGGTTAGGCCGTGTATCCCCTGCACCCTAATTTTGAGAAACAGAATGCTCAGAATTGAGCACACGGGCAGAGACACGGGTGTGTGTCTCAGCCGTGTGATCCACACTGCCTAGAACACGGGCGTATGTCTTGGTCGTGTGAAACTTGTACCTCATTTCGAATTGAAGTAAATATCCACACGACCTAGCACACGGGCGTGTGGCATGACCGTGTATGCAAGTCACAGAGTTACATGGGGTCAAATACGACCTCCAACACGGGCGTGTCTAGGGGTCACACGGGCGTGTCCTTTGGACCACACGGGAGTGTAAGCCCTACACCTTGGAAAAATTTTGAAAAGTCATGAAAAGTTCTTAGAGGTCTGATTAAGTTCTGACTTGATTCTAATGCTCGTATTGGGCCTCGAGGGCTCAATCAAGGGACATTATGAATGATCTCGGTAAATGAATAGTAATTTATATAAGTTATTTGCAAATGTTTCTGAATGTTCTAGTAATGTTCTGAAACCCTGTTCTGGTGACAAATAGGGGTAGGGTGTTACAAGGAAGCTTATTGAGCTTAACAAGTAACTCCAAAGAGCTATTATCAGGGAGCTCCGGATAGCCATATAACAGGATGTTCAACCGAACCATATCAGGAGGCTCAGAAAGAGCCTATATCAGGACGCTCATAAAGAGCTGCGTTTGTGTCCGCAGTATATGCAGGATCATAACCGATCATATAACAGGACTCTCACAAAGAGTTGTAGTAGTCTGCAACACATGCAGGATCACTACAGATCAAGATGCTCTATAACGGGAAGCTTGAGAGGTCTTATAATAGAATGCTCGTAAGAGCTATGGTGTGTTTGCAACATATGCAAGATCACAACCAATCGAAAAATCCTGTATCCATCGGATTCCATTATTCAAATGAGACTTATCATACATCGGGCTTTGTTGGGTATAAGATTAATTTCATATTCATGAAAATGATACAATTCACATACATAATTCAATTTAAAAACATATAAATACACAATTTAGTTACACAAACTTACTTCGATAAACGTTCGTATACAAGGATCTACTAATCCGATACCTTTTCTTTTCCTCGATCTAACTTCGTATTTGAGTTATCTAGATCTATATAAATGAATTTAACATTGATTTGATAAAATTCACATTCAATTTCATTCAATTCGCATATTAGGAAAAATTACTATTTTGCCCCTATACTTTTGATAAATTCTAATTTCATCCCTAGGCTCGGAAAATAAAATTCATGCAATTTAATCCTTATTCCAAGCCTAACCAATTTTTATATATAACATTTATAGCGCATATATTTCATAAAAATTAGAAATTTTACATGAATTTTACATTTTTACAATTTAGTCCCTAAATCACAATTCATGAAAATTCACTTTACAAAAGTTATTTATCTATCAACAACCTTTCATTTTCTACCATAAATTTCTAAATTTCAATATATTCATCCATGAAAAAATTTTAATACTTTGATAACTTTACAAATTGATCCCCAAAATATCTAGATTAGGTTATTCCAATCTCAAAAATATAAAAATTACTAAAAATGAGACAAGATTACTTACCAAATTAAGCTTGATTGATCTTTTTTCTCTTTTCTAGGGTTTCCATATGATTTGGGGGAAGAATATGATATAAAATGATGATATTAGTTATTTATTTAATTTATCATCTTTTATTTATTTCAATTTCCAATTTAGTCCTTTTTTTTCTAATTTTCCATGGATGAATCATCAAAAATATCTACTAACTTTTCTTAATAGTCTAATTACCATGTAAGGACCTCAAATTTTGAATTCTATAGCTATTTAATCCTTCTAGCCATTAGAATTCAACTTTTGCACTTTATGCAATTTGGTCCTGCCTTTCTAATTAAACACAAAATCAGTAAAATTTTCTTATCAAAATTTTCATACGTCTTTCCTATCGTGATGCAGACCATGCAATAATATTAAAATAAATTTTCTTTCTGACTCGGATTTGTGGTCCCGAAATCACTGTTTCGATTTCATTGAAAACGGGCTGTTACAGTCCAACTTATTCATACTGACCTTTTTGGATCCACTAGAACTATGATTTTAGGAGGTAAATAATATGAATTTGTTATTGTTGATGACTATTCTAGATATACATGAGTTTTCTTTTTGTTTTCAAAAGATGAAGCTTTAGAAAAAATTATTAGTTTTTTGTAAAATGATTAAAAATCAAGTGGGATATTCAATTTTAAGTGTAAGAAGTGATCATGGAAAAGAATTTGAAAACCTTGACTTTAATAATTTTTGTAATGAATATGATATTAGTCACAATTTTTTGGCACCTAAAACCCCTCAACAAAATGGAGTTATTGAGAGGAAAAATATGACCTTAGAAGAAATGGCTGGGACCATGTTATGTGAAAATAATTTGCCAAGATATTTTTGGGCGGAAGTCATAAACACTTCTTGCTATATTATAAATAGAGCTATGGTTAGACCTATTTTGAAGAAAACTCCTTATGAACTTTTTAAAGGAAGAAATCCTAACATAAGCCACTTTCATCCTTTTGGTTGCAAATGTTTTGTTTTGAGTAATGGAAAAGAAAATTTAGGAAATTTTGATGCCAAAAGTGATGAAGATATTTTTCTTGGTTATTCCACAAACTCTAAAGCTTATAGAATATTTAACAAGAGAACCCTTATTGTAGAAGAATCTATACATGTTATTTTTTATGAATCTAACTCTTCTTCTAGAAAGAAATCTATTGATTTTGATGATGTAAAAATATATTAAGTTGATCAAAATCAAGCATCGCATGTGGATCAAGGCGTAAGTGAGTTGGTTCAAGAACTTAAAATTGATAAACTCTAAGAACCAACTTACGTTGAAAGAGAATCTAGCCACCCAAGAGAGCTTTCATATATTAAGGATGGACAAATCAGTAGTGATCCATCTAAAAGGGTAGTTACTAGATCTTCAATTAGAAATACTTGTAATTATGTTGCTTTTAATTTCCTGCATAGAACTTAAAAACATTGATAATACTTTAAATGATGAATTTTGGACAATAGCTATGCAAGAATAACTAAATAAATTTGAAAGAAATCAAGTATGGAATTTTGTTGATAGACCTAGTGATCATCCAACTATAGGAACTAAATGGGTCTTAGAAATAAACTTGATGAAAATGGTAACATTGTTAGAAACAAGGCTAGATTAGTTGCCAAAGGATATAACCAAGAGGAAGGTATAGACTATGATGAAACTTATGCACAGGTGGCTTGGTTAGAAACCATTGGGATGTTATTAGCTTTTTGCATGTTCATACAATTTCAAACTTTTTCAAGTGGATGTCAAAAGTGCATTTTTAAATGGTTTCATAAATGAAGTTTATGTTGAACAACCTCCCGGTTTTGAAAATCCAAATTTTCTAAATCATATTTTCAAATTGTCCAAAGCTCTATATGGTTTGAAGCAAGCTCCTAGAGCTTGATATGAAAGGCTTTCCAAATTTTCAATTGAAAATGGCTTTAGAATAGGCAAAGTATGTAACACCCCTAACCTGTATCCGTCGCCGGACTAGGGTTACGAGACATTATCGATCATACAAATTACTTATACGAATATTTACTAATATAAATGTCTATACTGACTTCATTGATATATCGGGAACATTTCATACGATAATATAAACTTTGCACACGATTATCCTATCAAAGTTTGAAACATTTTGAACATCTAAAATAAATGAAATAAGATAAAATGTACTTATACCACTAAATTTCTTAAATTTTATTCGATCATTTTATGCATCCATATTAAGTTATTAATGTGGCTTCCATTCCTAAATTTTTATCAACTTTGCATGCATTGTATAATTACACAAGCTAAAGACAAACATTTGGGAATGTACAAAACTCCATTCCATTCTATAGCTATTTGGCTATCACAACTCAATTGCATAATTTCGTAGCTTTACAAAAATCAACGAATCAATATAATCATGCATATTTGCAACCCAATCATATTACTATATATAACAAGACATATAAGAATTCATCCGTATGTCATGATCAAAAACTTAGTCACGTATATCCATTGATATTATCTAACCAATTTAAACTTTTACACACTTAATACTAAGGTTGATTTAACCCATACGGCAACCTCATAAATACACATAATATGCATAAAAACATATTAATTTATCTAAATGACATTCTATATAACATATACACAATCCCATACAAAATATCAAAACCGAACCAATAAAATAAGGTACACATAAATTATATGTATCTTACTTGCGGCAAGGACCTTACTTAACATAAAGTATATAACTTTTAAAAACATCAATTGTCCACAAAACATATACACTATCTGTCATCAATCAAACTTAGTGAACATTCAATCCCATTTGCATAAACCAAATAAAAACATGGCAATATTCATATTTCAGCACACGCAATATCTAACACAAGTTCATGCAAACATGACACATAATTATAAAGCAGAGTGGACAAAGATCGAGCTTAACACAGCTAATTTTTAAGGATAATTGCTTAGCCATTTTTGCATGGCTTTATACACAACCCAAAATTAACATTTCCAAAACATACTTTAGCTTATGCATGCCATAATTTCTAATTTAACTTATAAAAGTACCCAAAGTAGTGGATAGTGTGATGAGCTTCGCAGACGATCCCTGAGCTTGTAACTTGATTTTCAAAAATCTATAAAACAAAAACAAATATTCGCACGATAAGCTATTTTAGCTTAGTAAGCTATAAGCAATTAAATAACCCAATGATATTAACAAAATTTAACAAAACTAACCAGAGTATTTTATCATTTTACATTTAAATCAAGTCATCTATAAGTACATTCATATGTAGTATTTTTAAGCATATATAATTATTTCCTTTTATAATGCCACTTGACCGAATGTATAAATAGTCAAAACTAACATGGTATCATTTAACCATCAAAACTGAATATTCCTATTACACTTAGTTCACATACATAAAATGCAAAACTCATATGTCTTAATACGATTTTACTACATAGGTTAACCGTATAACTGCATATATATCTTATCATTCATACACATATACATAAGAGCTACTCATAGTATATTTACTACTCATTCACAAGTCAAATGTACACGTTTATATAAGCTCAAAGATCCAGTTATAAGATCATGTACATAATTTACTTTCATCCGAATATACATGGGTACATATAAATGCAATCCAAGAATCATTTCCATAATAAATACACCATTTGTTCAAGGCTGAATACACATATTTGAACTATGAAGTTCATCCTTTATATCATACATAACACATTTTATCAATAAGTCACATACTTATCTTATCATCAATAACCAATAAACTAAATCAAACCTGTCCCTTTTTGTTCATCCAACACATCTGATTACGTTTTATCTTTGCCCGATGAACCATTCGGAATTGGGTAGGACACTTAGATAATCACACATATATATCGTATAATGCTAACGTCCCAGATGTGGTCTTACATATAGCCACATATCGATGCCACTGTCCCAGACAGGGTCTTACTCGTAAACACATATTAAAATAAAAAATTGATGCCATGGACTTACTCGCACACATATATTGGAATCCTATGTCATGACATATGTATCCTAGCTATTCCTAAGGTTCACACGGGTCTTTCGGACGTCATATCTCAGTCGAATCGAACTCGGAAGTGTGGTAACCATAATCAAACACATTTGGCCACACCATATTTTAAACTTAATATTTCATAACAGCATATAAACATAACATTAAATTATCAATAAATACGTTTATTTTCTTATAAACTTACCTCAAACGTCGCAAAATGGGACAAGGCTGCTAGTCGACAACTTTCGTTTTTCTTCGGTCCAAATTCGATTTCTTTGGTTTTTGATCTAAACATATTCAAATTAAGCTCATTCAAACATATTTTCATTCAATTTAGTCCAAAAACACATAAATAGGCAAATTACCATTTTACCCCTAACATTTATAATATTTACAATTTAGTCCCTATTACACAAAACACAAAATACAGAAAATTTCCAATTACCCATGTTTGGCCGAATATCCATAATGTTCATAAAAGTCCATATATTCAATTTATTTCACATTTTAGTCCCTAAAATTATTATTTTTGCAATTAAGTTCTAATTACTCAAAATCATCAAAAATTCCAATACAAAACATGTTAATCTAAAACATATCTTTCATTTTTCATCATCAAACAACAAAAATCACAATCTATCAAAAATGTCTCAACATTCATCAAAATCAAAAATTAAAGCTTGGGTTTTGAAGATTACTAAGCAACGATCTCAAAAACGTAGAAATTATCAAAAACTGAACAAAAACGAACCTTGATTGAGCTTGAATGTGTGCCGAAACCTAGCTTAGTTTTCTTTTTTTTTATATTCGGTGCAATAACAAAGAAAAACAATGTGTTTTTGGCTTATTTTCTTATGATATATTAACATATATATATTAAATTATTACCATTTTACTTAACTACCCTTAATGAAATAATAGTAATAATTTATAACCCATGTCCCTTACCGTCCAACATCATATATAATGGATAAATTTCATCATAAAGACTCCAAATTAGAAAACAATTAGTAATTCGACCCTTATACAAGTTACCACTTAATTTTTATTTTACGCGATTAAGTCCTTTTATTTATTTGGACACCTAAACGACGAAATTAAATCACGAAAATTTCACAGATATAAGTTCACATGAAATAAACATAGAAAATAATTTTTAAATATTTTTCTGACTTGGATTCGTGGTCCTGAAACTACCGTTCCGATTAGGGTCTAAATCAGGCTATTACAAAGTAGACACCACATTGTTCATAAAAAAAATAAAGACATACATTTTATTAGTACAAATTATGTTGATGATATTATATTTGGTGCTACTAATAAATTTCTTTGTCAAGAATTTTCTAAGACTATGCAAGGTGGATTTGAGTTGAGCATGATAGATGAGCTCAATTTCTTTTTGGGGCTCCAAATCAAGCAAACTAAAAATGACATCTTCATCAATCAAGCCAAATACATCAAGGAAATGCTCAAGAAGTTTAAAATGGAGGACTTGAAGCCTCAATCAACACCAATGAGCACTTCAACAAATATTGATAAAGATGAAGGAGGTATGTGTTGACACTAAACTTTATAGGTCTACGATAAGGTCATTGCTTTATCTTTTCACAAGTAGACTGGATATAAAGTTTAGTGTTTGTTTATACTTTAGATTTCAATCATCTCTTAAGGAGTCACATTTACAAGCCATTAAGAGAATCTTTAGGTACCTTAAGGAAACTCAAAACTTAAGACTTTGGTATCCCAAAGATTTATCATTTACTTTGCATGCTTACTCCGATGCGGATTTTGGATGATGCAAGTTAGATAGAAAAAGCACTTCTGGAACATGTCAATTCTTAGGAAACATGCTTGTCTTGGTTCTCTAATAAACAAAATAGTATAGCTTTGTCCACAATTGAAGCAGAGTATGTTACCATAAGAAGTTGTGGTGCTCAAATTCTTTGGATGAAACAGTAATTAGTTGACTATGGAATTGATATGGATTACATTCTTATAAGGTGATAACACTAGTATTATTTGATTAACCAAAAATCCCATCCAACACCCTAGAACAAAGCACATAGAGATAACACACCATTTGATTGGAGATAATATGCAAAGAGGTGACATAGTTCTAGAGTTTGTAGATACTTTGCATCAACTAGCTGATATTTTTACAAAGCTTTTAGATAAGGAGAGATTTTGGATAATTAGGGAAGAGTTAGGACTAATGAACATGCCTTCATAAGCTTCTTGTATAATCTTTTTCACATTCTTGGACTCTTGTTTTGTTTTATGCATGCTTTGTGTATATTACTTGATTATATTTGTAAACTTGTAAATTCCTTATTTCTCTTTAATCTCGCATGTTTGAAATATTGTTAATATGTGATATGATTAAGTTGGATTGTATTTTAAATCATAGATCGAAATTTGAGTATGATAGTAAATGTATTTTCCAGCTTTTGATTACTTTCGAGCATGTTTTTACTTGATTTTCTTGTAGATATTTGTTTAAACATGGTATTATATGGTTTTACAAATGTTATCTATTTGTTTTTGTACTTTTTTCCATGTATTTTTTCTTTCATTTTCTACTTGTTTCGGTTGTACATATGGATGCTTTTATTTCAAATTTACTGCCATTGCTTGTTTTTCTTTTATTTCAAATGTATTATGGACTTATTCCCCTAGTTTTTCAAGCATACATTCTTTTTGATATTACAAAAAGGGGGAGAAAAATGCAAAATTTGCATAATATAATTTTCAACTAAATCTTAAAGCCAAATGCTATAAGTTGGAAATTTAAATGAAATGATGTCTAAAATATTTTTTCAAATAGGGAGCTTATTTTTAAAATAATGTTTAACATAGGGGGAGTTAGCAAATTTTTCAAAATGTTTTTGTTATATAAAAAATGGGGAGATTGTTTGTAATAACCGTTTTTCAGTGGTGTCGAAAATAGTGGTTTCGGGGCCACCAAATTCGATGAGTAAGTTCATAAATATTATTATTTAATATTTATAAGTCGATTATAGTTTTGAAAAGATTTTTGATATGGTAATTTAGGCTATTCGAATGATAAATTAAGTTCAAGTGGTAAGGCTCTAAGGTCAAGTGGTTTTAGAAAATGAGGTATCGAGACCTCGTTTCTATAAACTGAGTCGTAAATGTTTTTATAAATATTTTCGGAGTGTCATTAAGGTGTTATTAAATTTTTGTTGAAAAATTTTAACGTTTCGATAGTTAATTAATTAAAAGGGACTAAATCGTAAAAGATGTAAAATTTGATTACTATTTGATTTGAGTGAGTAAATGGTTTATTGAATAAAGTAAAAGGGGATTAAATTATAATTAGACCATTTAAGAATTTAATGGACAGTTTTGGGCAACTAAAAGCATGAAATTTGGATGATTTTTAAATGGACAAAATGGTAATTTTATAATTAAATTAAATTAAAAGAAAACAAAATGCTAATTTAGTATCATCTTTTTGTTTTCATCTCCAACAACCGAATGTCCATGGAAAACCTTAATCTAGGTTCGGCCATGGTGATTTCCTCATGCATGGTAAGCAATTGTTGCCCATTTTGTATAATTTTTATGTTTTTGAGATCGTTACAACTAGGTCCAGCTAAATCGTATCTTCGATTTTGAAGCTGTTAAAGATTGTGAATGTTTCCATTGATGAACCTTGTGATTTTAGATATTAAAAGATGGATTTTAACTTTTAGTTGGTATTTAAAAGTATTTTGTTAAGTGATTTTTGATGAATTTATCGATTAAGGACTAAATTGTTAAATAGTAAAAATATAAGGATTTGATGTGAAATTATTACAAATGTGGGCTTTTTTGTGTGCCATGAATATTCGACTAGTGTGGATTGGCATTAAAAAGGGTTAATGTGCATATCTTAGGCTCATGGACTAAATTGAATAAATGTTAGGGGCAATTTTGTAAAACTGTCAAAAATGACTAAATTGCATAAAATAAGTTTTTTTACTATCTAAATTAATAAATTGAATGAAATTATTAATTTAGATCAAAATCAGGTGGAAAATAGAGGAGAATGAAAAATTACCAAAATGTCCATGTAATTTGACATTTCTACAATTTAGCCAGGTAAGTTCGTATGAACTGGATTCTGTATAATGCTGATTAATTGAATGTTAGTATGTGATTCTATTGTAATTGAATCAATATATATATGCTATTATACAATTTATCGAGTAAGAGACGATGGAAATTCAATGACGTATGACGACTATTGAGCCTGATGTTATTCGGCTCGGGTGGTTGAGTCAAATCCACGTAGTTGCCCAATCGTAATCGAGAGAATCGTTCGTGCCTCAAATTTTAGTAATAGAAGTAATGAATAGAATAGGTTAAGCGGAAGGTTTCAAAGAAGGGAAGTTTAGTAATAGGTTTGGCTAAGGGTAGCAAAGATGGATGTTGGATAGATGGCTCGGTTTGGTGATAACAAGAAAGAAATTTGAAAGATGGGGATGGAAAACGAACTTAATGTCAGGAATGATTCAACAGTAAAAAGTGTCACCCCAGTTCCTATATTGTTAAGGTGAAAAGATGGAATAAAAGATAGGTGAACGCCACACCAAGAATGGTGATAAGTTCAAACAAGGTCGATTGACGCCACTAGCACAAACTAGATAAGTCTTTCGAAACTTGTACGAGATATGAGAGGAAGCAACCTCACAAGAACAATGTTCATTCAATAATTTGGTAAAAAGTCCTTTTTACATGAAATGAGCAAACTATTTATAAGCTTAAGATGCCTATTGATATTCGGCATCTATGATGTTCACACTAACTTAAATTCTGTTCACATTTGTATTTAACATGTTCACACAAAAGCATTAAAATTCGGTTCATGCTTGGAGATGGTGCATGGATTGGCCGAACCATTATGTTGCTTCACCTGATGCATTCATGCATACTTAGCCTTGAAGAAAAGCCATAGTTCATGAATGTGTAGCCCTTTAATACTCCTACATCTCCCTTGGCCGAATGAGGCTTGAATGTACCTTGGGTACTTGAATAGACATCTTGGATATGCATGATACATGCATGAAACGTCCCAATGCATGTTCTTCCTTAATTACAGTCCATGAATCCTCAAATACATGTACATAAAATAGCCCCCACTTGCATGAACGTCCCCAATACATGAATTCTTTCAAATGCCATCCATTGAACACTAGTTGTGCATGCATCCTTCCATACGATGTATTAAGCCATGCATGTACTTGCATTAATGGCTCCTTCATGTATTCGGTCACTTTGTGGAACTTAACTCTTGGCCAAAAGGTTGCTTAGGGATCACCAATAGCCAGCCCACCATGCATAAATTCGTTCATGCATGAACTCTCATAATTCATGTACCTGGCCGTGCATGAATCTCATTTAATGTACTCAATGCATTCGGCTGAACCTACAAGAAACATGAACTCATTAAATCCCAATGTATATCCGGCTGAACATGTTAAGAGCATGAACTAGACATCATAAATATCATATTAAACTAAACTAAACACATTAATTAAAGACTAGCTAGTAGCATTAAGTTCGGCTAGCTCAAACTAAGTGAAAACATTTAATGAACTTATTTGAGCTAGGATTTTCGTTATTGAGCTGTAACAAGCTAATTAGTATAAAACTAAAACTTAGTTTAATTTATTGAAATAAATAATGAGCTAAAAGTAAGCTCGGTTGAGCTCAAACGAGCTCAAATGAGCTGAGTTGAGCTGGACGGAGCTCGAGGAGCTGGAAATGAGCTAGGATCAGCTTGCCAACAATGCACGGGTTCTTTGGATAGTTGCTTCGAGCTGATTTTGTGAGCATTGTCCCTTGTTTCAAACCAAGGTTTTGCATTAGAAGCTAAAACAGCTTTTAGAAAAAGCTTAGCACAAGCTCGAGTTATGGGTACTTTTGGAAGCTCAATTGAATCTTGATATGCACTTGAGGGAGCCCCGGGCGTGCATACATCATTCCCCCCATCTTCAAAGCGACTTGTCCTCAAGTCGAACGTTTGGATCACTCTAGGGTGGAAGATAAAAGAGCTGTCAGAAATTTGAATAGGAATCAAAATTTGACAACTATTAATTTCATCATCATGAAAGAGTAAAAACTTGAATACAAAACAAACTACAAATGGGCCAATCCTTTTTGTTACACGAACAAATAAGGGATTGTCATTGGTGAGGTAAAGGTTGGGTCTTACCTTTCTAATTTGACTATCCATCTTCGGCAATAAAAATGGTATATGAATCATGTGATAGGAATATCCATAGGTTGTCAATAAATTTTTCAAACAAACAAATTGTCCAAGCACAATTGTAACAAAAAAAATATGATTCATATAAGCGAACGTATTCAAAACACCATTTTCACAAACGAATGGATGGAACATCTTACAAGGTAATGCTTCATCAATCAAAGAATAACAATTGACCGCAAAAATGGATGGAACCTTTTTCGGACGCAAGTCATGAACAAAATCATCAATTCGAGTCGAATAGAGAGGCTTAAGAACTAATGAAAACTTACCTTGCTTACCGTTGGGACTAGGGAGATGAAAATCAGTTTTACCTTTTTCAACCAACGAAAACCTTCTTTCCTCGGAAAGGTATTGAAGCCAAAGCTCTTCACATGATCCTTGAGAAACCTAAAATGAAGAATAAACACAAAAACAATTCTCACTTTTCAAAGTGTCTCTTTCACAAAAATGATAGATGATAGTGTCTCCATGGTTGGTGAACTCGAAGGGACATGCTGAAATGATATTCACCAATTGAGCGTATGAATCTATACCAGGATCAAAAGCATGAGTTGATCTTACCTTTTCGAGATGAAACAAGATTTTCATAACCAGCAACATAGAATGAACAAGGAACAATTTTAAGTTATAATCAGAATCTTTAAATTTCATTTCCTTAGTCTTAGTCCAAGCATCAAGTAAACATAAATTATTTGCACAAAATTTAGGTTGCTTGAGTTCCCCACATATCGAACCAAAATAACAAATTCCAGGTTTGAACACACGAGCTTGGTCACTCGATTCAACATGCAACAAGAATTTCTTGATTTCCAATGTCCCACTCATGCTAATCAAAGAAGTTGGGATAAAACAATCATTCCTATAATCATTAAACTCAAGTCTCACTCGATCAAACCTACACAAGCATGCAAAATTTACACAACAAGGCAGCAACATTACGCCACCATCACAAACAATCGGACTAGGAGTTTTACATGGCAACTTTTTAACACACAAATTTAAAAATTGTTTGTGCTGATTTATACTTACTTCACCAACAAGCTCGTCAACACCATAATTCTCATGAGTATTGCTCTCCTTGCCATCATTTAAAATAAACACATCTCCAATAATTAAAGAATGGCAGTTGGCCATATCATCAATATAATCACAAACATTCAAATAGGTCAGTGGAGACTGAAATGCTTTATAACACTTACCTTCCTTACCTTGTGGCATGGGTGGACTAGGATTACCTTTACCAACCAATGTGAACCGTCTCTCCTTTGGGAGGTAATGTAGATGGAACTTATTAATCAATTCTTCAGAAACCTGAAAAGAAGAAGCAATATAAGGAGAACTTGTAGTTTGGTTAGTTGAAACACTTCTTGCTTTTTCTTGCTCTCTTTCTTTATTTTCACTCGCTTCTTTTTCGAACTCACTTTCTTTTTTAAAAACACTCATTTCTTGATCATTTTTCTTTCATTCTTAATCATACTCACTCTCTTTTTCAATTTTCTTTTTCTTCTCACATTCTTTTTCACTCTCGATCTCGATCTCTTTTTCCTTCTCTTCTTGCTTTTGTTTACACTCTTTTTCTTTCATTTCTTTGTTTTTTCTCTCGATTTCATTCAAGATCCTCTCATTTTCTCTCATAATCTTTTCTTGCCTCTCTTTTCTTTTGATCTCTTTTTTTTCATCTTTTTCTTTTCTCGTTTTCTTTCTACAAGAGGACACAAAAGAGTTAGGAGGATAATCATTTTGTTCCGAAGAAGAAAAATCATTTACATATGGTTCACGAACTGTAACGCCCCGTACCCGAGACCGTCGCCGGAGTCGAGCACGAGGTGTTACTAAACTTAATTTCATCAATTAAACTGCTTGAACAATTTATTTTTAAAATTTTCAGACAAGCTGGCTAACTGCGTCACAGTCACTTAAAAAATCGTATCTCGAGTTCCGAAACTCAAAATCCAATTCCGTAAATTTTCCCTGAAACTATACTCATATATCTATTTACTAATTTTTTTCTAGAATTTTTAGATAGGCAAATTAGTACAGTTTATTAATTAAAGTCTCCCCTATTTCAGGGTTCGACTACTCTGACCTCTGTGTATTACGAATTAGTTATCTCTCTGTACAGAATTTCAATGACTATGAAGTTTGTTTCTCTTAAAACTAGACTCAATAAGAAATCTATACATATAAATTATGACTTCTAATTATTTTTATAAAATTTATGGTGAATTTCTAAAATCAGAACAGGGGATCCAGAAATCGCTCTGGCCCTGTTTCACAAAAATTTAAACATCTCATAAAATATAACTCATATACCTGTTTCGTTTCTTCCATATGAAAATATACTCATAATTATTCAATTCCATATTTTATCCATCATCTAATTATATCTCTACTATTTTTAATGATTTTTCAAATTCACGCCACTACTGCTGTCTGAATCTATTTTATGGTAAATTTTACATATTTCATGGTTTCCATGGATTAACTAGCAATTTGACATACATAACACCAAATACGATCATAATTAGCCATTCCAATGGCTAATCATTACCAAGCATTTTTATACTACTCAATAACCATATCATAAGACCATATATACAAAATGATTATAATGTTATACATGCCATACTCAAAATATACAAGCCATTATGCCAAGATGGTATACAGAGAGTGTGAGTGTGCCTCCGACCATTCCCGATTTCTGAGCTGGCTTGTCAACACTATAACGAATGAAAAGGAGGGAGTAAGCATAAATGCTTAGTAAGTTCACATGCAAATAGAAAGTAATATAACCATATAAGCAAACATAAAACATCATTTGCATAATCATCACCAAGACATTCATATCATATTTTCATTTATCATCTTGCCATATTGTTGTTATATCGATTTTTCAACCCGAGGGTTAAGTACATACCTGTTCAAAGTATCCATTTCACAACACTTACCAACCAATACGTCCCTTTCATCTTGAGTATTCCTCCATTTGAGTAGAACTTTACCTGTTGAACACATCGGAATATAATTCAGATACATGGAAAGTTTGCACATAAGTGCCACATATGTAGCCAAGCTACTATGTAACCCGCCCATAAGCGAACTCGGACTCAACTCAACGAGCTCAGGCGTTCGCATCCATAAGTGAACTCGGACTCAACTCAACGAGCTCGGATGCCTAGTTACATCTCACGAACTCGGACTCAACTCAACGAGCTTGGATGCCCAAATTTCCCAGCGACATGTCACTTGTATCCTAATCCATTCCTAAGGTTCAACGGGACCTTTTTCCCAATCATGTGTCTCAACCATCTTCTACGGAATACCGATACCGATACTCGGTAGTATTTCACATTTTCCAAGTATATCACATAATTTGACATATTATCAAACAATTATCACGAGTATAATATTTCATAATAATTATCATATCATTTAAATAACATAAAAACATTTAAAATAATAACTATGTTACCAACATTTACATATGAACTTACCTAGTATGCGAAAATGGCTACTTTTACCATTTCGTCCACAACTTGGTACTTTCCCCATTTTAGCCTGAATTTCAGTTTTCCTTGCTCTATCATTTAAAATATAGTCTAATTAGGACTCACATTATTCAAATTGACCCAAAATCATATTTTGGAAAAATTACAATTTTGCCCCTAAACTTTTGCATATTTACACTTTTGCCCCAAAGCTCGTAAATTAAACTTAAGCCTATTTTCTTATGTTTTATGACATGCTGATCATTTTTCCCTTCTATGGAAACATCAAATTCTCACTCTAACATGTACTTATGACTATTAGTTATTTTTACCGATTAAGCCCTTTTGCTCGTTTTCACTTAAAACCGATTAGCACAAGCTGTCTAACATAATTTAAAACCTCATATTCTATCATAAAACACCAAAATACACAAATTTCACCTATGGGTATTTTTCCAAATATAAACCCTAGGTTAAATTATTGCTAGCATAAGCTAAATCGAGCTACCGGGACTCTAAAAACGTAAAGAACTTGAAAAACGGGGCTAGAATGGACTTACAATCGAGCTTGGAAGCTTGAAAAACCCTAGACATGGCTTCTCCTTGCTATATTCGGCCATGGTGAAGAAGATGAGCAAAATTGGCTTTTAATTTTGTATTTTAATTCATTTTACCCCTAAATGACCAAAATGCCCTTACTACTAAACTTTCCAAAAATTCCATCCATGTCCAATTTTTTTCCATAAACTTAGAAATTGGTAACATTTCTATTTAAGACCTTCTAATTAATATTTCAAAACAATTTCATACTAGAAACTTCTAGAATGCAAGTTTTGCAAATTATTCGATTTAGTCCCTAATTTCAATTTAAGCACTTTAGGCATAGGATTTCATCACGAAATTTTCACACAATCATGCAATCATATCATAAACATCAAAATAATTATAAAATAATTATTTCTATCTCAGATTTTATGGTCACAAAACCACTATTCCGACTAGGCCCAAAATCAGGATATTACACGAACAATCCTTCGTGAAGATCTCTCCGTGGATGTTTTCTTTGGAGTTCTTGAAGAGGTGTATCTTTCATCTCACACATCTTCTTGGAAGGATTCAAAATCAAAATCGGCTTCTCTTCGTCTCGAATTCTTTAATGAAAAAGAATCTCAATCGGAGTCTATTCTCGAGTAGTCGTTGGATGTGTATCTCCGTGATGTTTTCGAATCTGCTTTTTGACTTGATGACATTTGTTCCCATTGGTCTCTTTTCTCCACACGGTCTAATCTCTTGTGCAATTTGTCAAACTTAGTTTTCACCATTCTTCGCATTTCTTGCAACAAATATTGATATTCTGATTCGGTAAAATCTTCGCGAGACATGATTGTTATCGCTGCAAAGGAAAATTGTTAAGTAAAATAGAAAGAAAATCCTCACTACAAAATCGTCACGAGTTCACTCGGAAAGAAAAAAAAATTAATGGATTTCACTTACGCTAGTGTTTTCACTCGTTTTAGGCTTTTTCAACACTCGAATGCTCTCACACCCTCTAGCCTTTTACCACTCAAGCTTACTCTCGTAACCTCGTAGTTTGTTTCTCTTGACTCATCTTGGTGCTTTGGGGTCGGCTTCAAAATCGGTTACAAGGGATAAGATGTTACGGTGTACGGGTAGGCTAAAAGAAAGTTTTTGGTATAGTGTGGCATTTTGGGAGGGGTTAAAATTTGATTAAAAAAAGAATATAAGACGATTAGAACAAGATGTAAACAGTAGAAAAGAACTTGCTCAAATTTTTTTTATATATTTTTGTTTTTTTTAATAGTTCACAATACCACTATTACAATAGAGAGAACGAAAATTACAACTTGAATTTTTTATTTTTTTAACTTCGAATTTTTATTTTTATTTTTTTAAATTCGACTTTTTTTACAACGAACTTATTTCGATCTTGATACGAACGTCGGCGCCTCTTATTTTACAAGCTCTGATACCAAATGATGTGATTCGGCTCAGGTGGTTGAGTCGAATTCACGTAGTTGCCCGATCGTAGTCGAGAGAATTGTTCGTGCCTCGAATTTTAGTAATAGAAGTAATGAATAGAATAGGTTAAGTGGAAGGTTTCAAAGAAGGGAAGTTTAGTAATAGGTTCGGCTAAGGGTAGCAAAGATGGATGTTGGATAGATGGCTCGGTTTGGTGATAACAAGAAAGAAATTCGAAAGATGGGGATGGAAAACGAACTTAATGTCAGGAATGATTCAACACTAAAAAGTGTCACCCCGGTTCCTATATTGTTAAGGTGAAAAGATGGGATAAAAGATAGGTGAACGCCATACCAAGAATGGTGATAAGTTCAAACAAGGTCGATTGACGCCACTGGCACAAACTAAATAAGTCTTTCGAAACTTGTATGAGATATGAAAGGAAGCAACCTCACAAGAACAATGTTCATTCAATAATTTGGTAAAAAGTCTTTTTTACATAAAATGAGCAAACTATTTATAAGCCTAAGATGCCTATTGATATTCGGCATCTATGATGTTCACACTAACTTAAATTCTATTCACATTTGTATTTAACATGTTCACACAAAAGCATTAAAATTCGGTTCATGCTTGGAGATGGTGCATGAATTGGCTGAACCATCATGTTGCTTCACCTAATGCATTCATGCATACTTAACCTTGAAGAAAAGCCATAGTTCATGAATGTGCAGCCCTTTAATACTCCTACATCTCCCTTGGCTGAATGAGGCTTGAATGTACCTTGAGTACTTGAATGGACATCTTGGATATGCATGATACATGCATGAAACTTCCCAATGCATGTTCTTCCTTAATTACAGTCCATGAATCCTCAAATACATGTACATAAAATATCCCCCACTTGCATGAATGTCCCTAATACATGAATTGCTTCAGATGCCATCCATTGAACACTAGTTGTGCATGCATCCTTCCATACGATGTATTAAGCCATGCATGTACTTGCATTAATGGCTCCTTCATGTATTCGGTCACTTCGTGGAACTTAACTCTTGGCCAAAAGGTTGCTTAGGGATCACCAATAGCTAGCCCACCATGCATAAATTCGTTCATGCATGAACTTTCATAATTCATGTACCTGGCCGTGCATGAATTTCATTTAATGTACTCAATGCATTCAACTGAACCTACAAGAAACATGAACTCATTAAATCCCAATGTATATTTGGCTGAACATGTTAAGAGCATGAACTAGACATCATAAATATCATATTAAACTAAACTAAACACATTAATTAAAGACTAGCTAGTAGCATTAAGTTCGGCTAGCTCAAACTAAGTGAAAATAGTTAATGAACTTATTTGAGCTAGGATTTTCGTTATTGAGCTGTAACAAGCTAATTAGTATAAAACTAAAACTTAGTTTAATTAATTGAAATAAAGAATCAGCTAAAAGTAAGCTCGGTTGAGCTCAAACGAGCTAAAACGAGCTCAAATGAGCTGAATTGAGCTGGACGGAGCTCGAGGAGCTGGAAATAAGCTAGGATTAGCTTGCCAACAATGCACGGGTTCTTTGGATAGTTGCTTCGAGCTGATTTTGTGAGCATTGTCCCTTGTTTCAAACCAAGGTTTTGCATTAGAAGCTAAAACAACTTTTAGAAAATGCTTAGCACAAGCTCGAGTTATGGGTACTTTTGGAAGCTCAATTGAATCTTGATATGCACTTGAGGGAGCCCCGGCCGTGCATACATCAGAGCCCCATTTGAACCTTAGGAATATATAGGGTACAAATGACATGTCATTAAGGTTACCATGTTTTGGGTGTTGGTCCTAAATGTCCTATCGGTGGCTGAATTTTGACATGTGTTGCGGATACTTGATAGCTTGTGTGAGCAGCACCGTGCAACTATGTTCCAACCGACAGCTTGTGTGAGCAAACCCAGGTTGCCATGTTTCGGGTGCTGGCCTTGAATGTCCTACCGATGGCTGAGGTCCAACATTAGTTGTGGATACTTGACAGCTTGTGTGAGTAGTATCGTGTAGCTTACATTCCGACTGACAACTTGTGTGAGCAGACCCATTTTACAGCTCGTGTGAGCTATGACTATATGTTTAGCACACTTTGTGTGAGCTTTCCCGCGCATTCGATATTGTTCTAAGTGGTTCATGTTGAAATATGTATATATTTTAAATTTATTTAGGTAGATAAATCTTATTTAGGTAGATAAGTTTTATTCATATTCTAGGAATATTTTTATTTTATCTTTTAGCGGTTTATTAGAGTAAGGGAACTATTTTCTTTTATGTTTTAGTAGTTTATTAGAATAAGGGAACTATTTTCCCAATTAGGATTAGGACTCTTTTCTCTATTTAAGTTCAGTTCTTTAGTTAATAATAATATAACAGTTTTATTAAAAGCTCTCTTGAAAACTTTCATGGCATCTGAGCTAGGTTAAATCTCTAGTAACATCATGGTTAAAATAGCCTTTACTGGAGATAAGAGGTCCAACAATCAAACAGAGGAAGAAATTTCTACCGCTGAAACAACTACCGAGAATATAATGACTCAAGAGACAGAAGAGTCTCACCTTTCTTTTCAACTGACATCTCACGAGTTGAATGGCAAGAATTATCTGGAATGGTCGCAATTCGTAAAATTAGCAATTGATGGGCGCGACAAGCTAGGTCATTTAAATGGAGAAGTTAAGCAACCACAGGTGGGCGATCCAAAGATGAGCAAGTGGAGGTCAGAAAATTCTATGACAATTGCGTGGCTTATTAATTCCATGGAAGCATCTGTAGGTAAACCTTTTCTTTTTCTCCCAACTGCTAAAGATGTTTGGGACGTTGTGAAAGACACCTATTTAGATTTAGAAAATGCTTCACAAATTTTTGAGTTAAAAATAAAACTTTGGAAAGCTAGGCAAGGGGAAAAAGAAGTTACTCTTTATTATAACGAGATGGTGTCTCTTTGGCAAGAATTGGATCAGTGTTATAATGATGAATAGGAGTGTCCCAGAGATGGTGTAAAAGCTATGAAAAAAGAAGAAAATGAAAGAGCTTATTTGTTTCTGGCTGGTTTAAATAAAGAATTTGATGAAGTGAGATATCGGATCCTAGGGAAAAAACTACTTCCAAAACTTCGTGAGATTTTTTCTGAGGCTAGAAGAGAGGAGACAAGGAGAAAAGTAATGTTAAAGCCAGGGTTTGAAGCTAATAATGATAATTCTGCTCTTGTAACTATTAAAAATAATGATGATAGTGAAAAAAGGAAAAAAACCTTGGTGCGATCACTACAAAAAATATTGGCATACTCGAGAAATGTGTTGGAAGCTCCATGGGAAATAAAAAATTGGAAGGAAAAAGAGTGGCAATGGTCGTGGTTCACAATCAGGAGATAGCAGAGCTTTCCAAACAACTAATGGAAATTATGAGGGCCAAACTTCTCTAGAAGGGTCTCCATTCACTAAGGAACAATTAGAGCATCTACACAAGTTTTTTCAATCACCACAATTTCGGATGAATTCTTCTATTCCTAACTCATCCAATAATCCTTCTTCCTCTTTTGCCCAATCAGGTACTGATTTTTCTATTTTTTTCAGTGTCAAGCCTTGTGAAACAAACACATAGATCGTTGATTCTGGAGCTAGTGATCACATGACTAGTAGTCCTTTTCTTTTTTCAACTTACACACCTTGCGCAGGAAACAAAAAGATCAAAGTAGCAGATGGGTCTTTCTCGGCAATAGCCGGGAAAGGCACTGTTAAAATTTCATCTTCCTTGGTTTTACATGATGTTTTACATGTGCCAAATCTAGCTTGTAATCTCATATCGGTCAGTAAATTATCCTAGTCCTCAAATTGTCATGTTATATTTGACTCCTCTATGTGTAAGTTTCAGGACATGGTCTCGGGGAGGATGATTGGCAATGCTAAAGAATTTGGTGGAATTTATTTTCTTGAAGACGACCATCTAAGTCAACCAACAACTACTTTATGTTTAAATTCTGTTTCTGATTTTGATAAGGTTATGATTTGGCGTTATAGGCTTGGACATCCTAATTTTTACTATTTAAGATATTTGTTACCTAATCTATTTAAAAATAAAAGTCCTTCATATCATTGTGAATTTTGTGAATTGGCTAAACATCATCGGTCATTCTTTCCACCTCAAAAATATAAAGCCTCCAAACCTTTTTCATTAATTCATAGTGATGTTTGGAGACCTTCAAGAGTCTCGACTTTTTTAGGAAAACGCTGGTTTGTTACATTTATTGATGATCATACTCAACTTTGTTGGGTGTTTTTATTTAAAGATAAGTCTGAAGTTAAAATGGTGTTTCAGTCTTTTTATACTATGGTGAAAACACAATCTGGTGTGAAAATAGAAGTATTTCAGACTGACAATAGTGGGAAATTTTTTAGCGACCAATTAGGTGTTTTCTTAACCGAACATGGAATAGTCTACCAAAGTTCTTGTACAAATACACCACAACAAAATGGGATTGCAGAAAGAAAAAACTGTCATCTTTTGGAAGTAACCAGAGCTTTAATATTCACTAGTCAGGTGCCACATTATCTTTGGGGCGAAGCCTTGTTAACAACTACATATCTTATTAATAGAATGCCCAGTAAAACTCTAAATTATAGAACACCTTTTCGTCTCTTTAAAGATAACTTTCCTAACTCTAAATTAATCATAGATTTATCCCTCCGAATTTTTTGGTGTAGTGTTTTTGTTCATCTTCACAACCAAGGTAAACTAGATCCTAGAGCAAAAAAATGTGTCTTTGTTGGTTATGCTTCTAATAAAAAGGGTTACAGATGTTATGATCCAATTGATAGGAAGATTACTGTTACCATGGATGTCACATTTGTTGAAACACAATCTTATTTTAACTCTAATCTTCAGGGAGGGAATTATACCAAGGAAGATTCTATAATTGACCAAGAAAAAACTAGGAATATACAACATAGGGATTCTAATAATGGCGAAGGCGAATTTATCATTAACACAGAAATTAGTGATGTTAATATTAATGAAAAGGAGTATGAAGATGTAGAGTCTGATCATGAGATTAAAGAACAAACAAAGGAATTAATTGTTTACTCAAGAAGAAATCAAAATCAAGAAAGTGGAATCCACCAAATTTATCACCAAGAAACCGACCCGCAAGATCCTGTCAAAAGTCCAGGTAAAGTTCATAATCCAGCCAATATTTTTTCTAATTTAGATATTCCAATTGCAAAAAGAAAAGATGTTAGAAATATTGTCAAATATCCCATGTCTAACTTTGTATCCTATAAAGCCTTGTCTTCGACATTCTCAACCTTTGTTCCGTGTCTCGATACTGTAAAAATACCCAAAAATGTGAAAGATGCTTTACAGGTTCCTGAGTGGAAGGAGGCTATTTTAGAGGAGATGCGTGCTCTTGAAAAAATAGGTACATGGGAAACAATAGAATTACCTGTACGGAAAAAAAATAGTGGGCTGTAAATGAGTGTTCACAACCAAATTCAAACCAGATAGATCTTTAGATAGATACAAAGCCCGGTTGGTGGCTAAAGGGTACACTCAAACATACGGGATAGATTATCTTGAAACGTTTGCTCTAGTGGCCAAATTAAAATCAGTTAGAGTTCTTTTATCAATTGCGGTTAATCTTGATTGGTCTTTACAGTAGCTAGATGTGAAGAATGCTTTCCTAAATGGGAAGCTTGAAGAAGAAGTTTACATGGATCCTCTTCCAGGTTTTGAAGAAAAATTTAGAACTCGAGTATGTAAACTCAAGAAATATTTGTATGGTCTAAAGCAGCTCCTCAAGCTTGGTTTGAACGATTCACTCAAGTTGTTAAAAAACAAGGTTACTCACAAGGGCAAGCTGATCATACAATGTTCTATCGACATTCACAAAAAGGTAGAATAGAAGTTATTATAGTTTATGTCGATGATATCATTCTTACAGGTGGTGATGCAGATGAAATAAGGCGTCTCAAAGAGCATCTAGCATTGGCGTTTGAGATCAAAGACTTGGGTCCTTTGAAATATTTTCTAGAATGGAAGTTGCTCGATTAAAGAAGGGTTTTGTGGTCTCTCAGAAAAAAAATATGTGATTGATCTTTTAAAAGAGGCTGAGATGAGTGGTTGCCGCCCAGCTGACATACCAATTGATCCAAATGTAAAATTTAGAAATAAATAAGGTCGATTAGTTGATAAAGGGCAGTACCAAAGATTAGTTGGTAAGTTAATTTACTTATCACATACAAGGCCATACATAGCTTTTGCAGTGAGCTTAGTGAGTTAATTTATGCACTCCACAATGGAGGAACATGAAGAAACAGTGTTTCGAATTCTAAGATACTTGAAGAGTTCACCTGGAAAGGGATTATTCTTCAAGAAATCCGAACAAAAAAGAATTGAATCTTATACAAATGCAGATTGGGCAGGCTCAATAACAGATAGAAGATCTACATCAAGATACTGTACATTTGTTTGGGGAAACCTTATGACTTGGCGAAGCAAAAAACAAAGTGTTGTAGCAAGAAGTAGTTTAGAGGCTGAGTTTAGATCAATTGCTCAAGGGCATAAAAAGGAAAGGAACGATAAGTATTCAAAGGACTTATGTCATGAATTTATGAAAAGGAATGAAAAAAGTAATGTTCAATGAAAGAATGTTTACGCTCAAGAAATTGAAGATTTCAAAAGATGTTATTCATGTATATGACTTACTTTATGATATTTCAATTGATTTATGAGTTGATGCTCTAACATGAGTTGTGGATGATGGTTAGGCTTGTGTCAAGCTTATGATTGGATTATATCATGCTTAGTCTTAATGAAATACATTGAATTAGTAAGTGTTCAATTGGTAATATGCTTATGTACATGAAAAGGGTGGTATAAATTAAAAGTATGTAATTTCTTATGACATGGTTTATCATGTAGTTGATTTCAAAAGAGCTATGTTAACTGCGCTAGCTCATAGTCATGGTTGATGTTATGCTTATGTATTGTATTATGCAAAAGAAACGTGTATGAAAAGGTAATGAAATTGGTAAGTTCATAGTTGAAATGAAATATGATGAAATAAAAGGGAATGATGAGTTGAAAAATGTACTTGTATGTGAGAACTTTACGTATGTTACAGATGAATATACTAATTCATGAACAAATATGTTAATTAATGAACTGATGTTGTTATTTAAGCTAAAGTAAGTAAATGGAAGGGTTCAAAGTCTTATGAAATCCTACTATGTAGGAATGATAAATATATATATATGATGTTGATAGACTTATTCCATTGTGAGTCGATGATTATGGTTCGATAAATATTGAGGCATTGGTATAGGTTTATATTTAACCTATAATGTTCGTTATTGAAATAGAATACTATGTTTAAGTTTATACGAGCTTACTAAGCATTCATTGCTTACGTAGTTATTTTCCCTTTACTTTACAGATTACCAAAAGCTCGAATAGGTTGGAAGTTAGTCGGAGATCCATCACACTATCCATTGATTTTATCGATAGATTTTGATGCTTTGGTCATGGTTATAATGGAATGTATAGGTGGACTATGTCTAATGTTTAGTTAATGATAAAGGCATGTAATATTTCATTGAATTTGTGAAACTTATGTTATTTTGATGGTTTGATGGTTGGTGTGCTTTTGGCACCTTGATGCTTAATGGTTGGTGTTTATATGATCAAATTGATGCATGGTTTTTATGGCCAAAGTAGTAAGTGTTGGCATGTTTGCAAAATGATCATTTAGGGCATGATTTGATATGAAATTTAGTCAAGTATAATTGGTTGAATTATGACCCATTTGGTATGTTTTAATGTGAATTTGGCTTGTGGTCAATTATGGTATAACATGGTATGGAATTAAGCTAAATATATATGGATGAAATATGGTCTAATATATATAAGTTAAATATATGTGTATTTGGGATGCATGAAAACAATGGTTGAAATGAGTTCTAATGACATGGTATAAGTTAAGTATGATATGTTTTCAAATGGCAGCAAGGTGATCAATTATACATATGTGTTGTTAAGTTGAGTGCTTACTTTTGAGGTGCCTTTTGGGAATATTGGTTGTATGGATAAATACCATATTTGTCTAACTTTAATATGCATGTTTTAGGTACATTTTTAAATGTTTGAAATAGGTGCAAATGACTTATATGTATGAACATGTTTTGGGTGAGAGAAATGGATAGAAAATGGCCTATTTCTTGTTCACACAGCCTAAGACACGAGCGTGTGTCTCAGTCGTAGGTGACACATGGTCATATGACACGGTTGTGTGTCCCCTGTAGGTTTTTAAAAGTGGCATTTTGAGAGTTACACGGTCAGGCACATGGGCGTGTGGCTTGGCTGTGTGACCCAAGTCAGAGAGTTACATGGGCAAGAACATGGGCTAGAACACGGCTGTTTGTCCCTACTTCGAAAGCCCACACGGCCTGAGACACGGGCGTGTCTCAGTCGTGTGACCCTTGCAGTTCAAATTTTTTGACTTTTTACTAAACTTTCCAATTGTTTTCGATTCAGTCCTGAATCATTTATAAAGTGTTTCTAAGGCCTCGAGGGCTCGAAAAAGGGACATCATGCATGTATTTGATTGAGCTATGATGTGTTTTATTGAAACAGTTATAATGGAATGTTTTAAGTAAAAATTTTTAGGTAATGCACCGTAACCCTATTCCAGCGATGGATACGGGTTAGGGGTGTTACATTGTTAGCTCTAGTTTTTCAAGTATTTTGATATAACAAAAAGTATATTAAAAATTTCCTACTTAAATTTGCAAAAATTGTTTCTAAGTCCTTAAAATTATTTTCAAAGTGTTGGACAAAATAAATTGTTAAAAAGCCTTGAACTAACTTATCTTTTGACGAGTTTTTGAAGTCTGAAGGATTTCTACCGATACTTAAGTGGACAAGTATCGGTGGAACTCAAGATGAAAATATCTTGAAAAGCTACAAAATTTTACCGATAGAACTGGGAGTTCTACAGAGACAACTCTGGGTTTTACCGATACAACCTAGACTTCTATCGGTAGCACACACTCCAGGGTGCAAGGTAGTTCTGGCCGGGAAGATCTATCGATACCCTGGTTTGATTTATTATACAACTAGAGTTATACCGATACCTTGAGGACTTCTACTAAAACAAGTCAAAATAGTAGGCAAAGTTTAGCCTCTCCTGCATTTCTATCGATACTCTACTGGGTTCTATTGATACCAGTTGAAACCACTAAAGTTCTACTGCTACCTTGAGGATTTCTACCCAAAAAAGTCAAAACAGTAGCCAAAGTTTAGCCTCCCCTGCATTTCTACCGATACTCTGACAGGTTCTACTGATACTAAATGAAACCCTCAAAGTTCTACTGATACAGGAGAACTTCTGTTAATAGAACGAGCCCAACGGTCATATTTTGAAAAGACTTCTACCAATACAAGATTCCTTCTACCGGTACAACGAAGTTGCAGACTGCATTTAATGCTAGTTTTTATGGTTACAACGACTCTAATTTGTTTCTAACGGCTACAAACATCTACAAGGTTGTTAGAGGACTTAAATACAATGTTAAGACTTCCCATTGAAGTCAACAAAAGACAAGAAACAAGTTTCTAACTTTCAAGAACTCAATTTTCCAATATTTCTCAATCTTTTACTAAATATTTCTTGTACACACATGTGGGTTAAGTTTTCTATATTCTTTCAAGTGTTTTAACTTCGTGTGAGAGTGCTTAATTATTGATTATCTACCTTTTAGATTTATCATCTTATTCATCATTATTTTTCTCTCATTTGTGAGGTGTTACTTAAGGTTTTGGGTAGAAAACTTAAGAGGAAGTGGTTCTATCTTACCTTTGAAAGGATAGGTATTTGTAAGGTTAAACCTTGTCCTTAAAGGTTTAAATCTGGTGGATTTGGAAAATTCTTAGTTGAGGAAAGCTAAGGTAGTGGATGTAAGAAATTGATGCCGAACCACTATAATTTCTTGAGTCGTTTGATTTTTTTCATTTCCTGAAAATCTTTTTAAACACCAAGTCACCCCCTCTTAGTGTATCTCGATCTCAATAGCTGCTTCATATGCAACTTGTTAGTTAGGGTTTTTTACATGCATAGCTGTTACAGCTTTGCCCATAATGCAGCGACAATCTTCTTCCTCATCACGTCTTGTAGAATTTCATTTAACAAATGCAGATGTAATTACGTTAAAGCCTTTCGATCTTTATTCTTCTTCTCTTTCTCCGTCAATGTCGAAGGCATCGTATCTATCCCTAGCAGGGCATCCTCCAAATAGAGTGTAAGAACTGCCAGCATTTTTATTTGCAACAACGCGAATTTGGTGTTGCGATCCAACAACTAAGTATCATACTTCAATGTCGCCATTACCGTGTTCGAGACAAGTAACCCGAAAAGCTTTGATACCAGTTTGTTGAACTAACGTTGATAATGGCAATGTAAAATGATCGCAAAGCAAAAAGAAAGAAAAATAAGAACACAAATTTTACGTGGAAACCCTTTTGGGAAAAAAATCACGGGTAGAGGAAAAGAAAATTCACTAATGTTGAAATTCGAATGATGTAAGAGGAGTTTAGGCTACATCTATTTATAAGTTGAAAAATCTTATTCTAATCAATGATAAATAGATGAAGTGTAGTAAGGTTGAAAAACCTTATTCTAGTCGATATAAAATAAAAAAATATAGTTCTATATGAATTTTACTTTTATTTTATTTTACCACTATATTTTATTTTAACAAGAATTCGAGTCACTCAATTTTAACATTTCCATCTATATCTATTTGATATCATAAGTAATCTAAAAATATGAAATAATCCTTATTATTATAGCTTGAGTCAAAAGGTGAAAAAAAGCTCTTGACTACCCTAAATAAGTAACATCAAGAACATAAAGGTGATTGTACAATATAGTATGGTATATGTCAGTTGTAAGAAAAATTCAATTTGATTGCATGGTTCTTAAAATAAAATTGAATTAGTTGTTTCTGTTTTATCAATGGTCTACTCAATTGAGAAACCGGTAAAAGTTTATTTATAATATTTAAAGCTTTATGTGGTCATTGGCAAAGTAACATCAATTCAGAAAACCCTCGAGCTATCTCCTAAAGAGTAGTGCTGGAGCTAAGGAAATGTTGTTGTTGTCTTTTTTGGTTTCATATTGACACTTAAAACATTGAACGTAGTGGAGAACATCTCGTTAATTAATAATACGATGCCCCCCCCCCCCCCCAAACAAGCCTACACAGTCCGTATAAAAGTACTCTAAAACCACACCTACACACAATCCACAGTTGAGCATGGTGTGTTATTGGGGTGCTCAAATGAATAGTCATATTCTTTAATACATTAAAAAACAATCTTAAATATATATATTTTCAAGTCGATTGAAAGTGGGAAACTTGGTGGGTCCTTAAAGCCAAGTAGTATATATTAAAGGCACTTCCCAGGCTATTGGCAATTCAGAGGGTCTAACATTCAAATGTTCCTGCACTCAGCAATAAAGTGAAATAGAAGTTCTTTTACTGACCTTAGAATTCCGTATCTGCTCATAATTTTTTTTTTAAATTTTGCAAATGAGGCCTTCCTGCTTAGCAGTCTCTCTTCTGGTGTTTCTCATTGTCCTCTCCAGTATTGAAGGTATGCCAAGAATTCTTCCTTAGTAACAACTGATGTGAACCTGTTTCTGCATTCCCATTACAGATCATAAATTAATTCTGATTTCTTATGTTGCTTTTTGAAGGGATCCGCTTGGAGAAAATTTCCAAATCAATGCATCCTAAACTGCAAGTTGGTATCCAGTTCCTTCATTATTTTGCTTGTAATATGGAACCTTTTTTTTTTTTTTTTTAATTTCTCTTCCTTTCCTAAATATTAAGTGTAAAACTTGTTGCTCCAAGCAGGAGGGTTCTCTGATGAAAAACAGTAATGGAGTTAGGGGAGATGACATCCTCAGCAAAGAAGGGCATTGTAGAGGTACCAAGAGGAAAAAAGCCCATAAAGTTTTTAAAAGATCCCACCACTGGATACCTAGCATTCATGAAGATTACCGTGGACCTAGGAGACACAGACCAAGGCACCACTAAAATCTACCAACCATTAGCTTTCTTCCATTTTCTTGACTATTAGGCCCAGCTAGTATTATTCTTTGTTGTCGCAGGTTAACAATGATCATTTGAACACTAGGCCATGTAATCTGACAAATCAGTTTTGTCCACAAAAATGTTTCTCTAACTACTATTATTTCCCTTTGAAATGGATGAATTGTATGTAAGAGTTGTGAGGCATAGACATTTCATGTCTTGTCTTGTTTTGCAAATTGCACCAAATCCAGCAGACTTATCTAAAGCCGATATGTTTTTCAGGTAAGGGTAGGAAAAGAGAAACTCCTCCATGATAGCTGTAATGGACTATTCTCCAGCTAGGAAGAAACCTCCAAATACACAAAGGGTAGGGGAAAAAAGAAAGACAATGTAAAAAGAAGTAAAAAGTTTTCCAGGATAATAGAAAGTAAGAGGAAAAACGGACAGCCTTCCATGAAAGCTGCAGGTTTTCTAGGGTTAGGAATAAATTTTGTGCATGGCATATTTTAATTATCATAGTTATTGACTATCATTTTTCATGATTGAATAATAATGAATCCATTGTGGGGGCGGCTTTTAGGCTTTCTAACCTTACATATTAATATATTATAGAATGAAAAAACTCTTCTTAACCAAAGTTCACATTTCTTTGCAAGATATATGCATACATTTTTTAAGTTCCCTGTAACTTTCTCTTTCATTTTGATTTTCTAGTGAGAGTTTTCGCTGCCAGTGTCGTCTATATTTCCGGCCAAGATTACACACGTTTCAAAGCTGGTTGTCTTCTCTCATTTCTATACGTTTTGCTGGGCCTATAGCTTCCACGACTCCTTGGTTTATCGCTTTCTCCAATTCGTGAAAAACTTTCGGTTCTCCACTGACAGAGCATTGCCGGCGTCTCTGTCTCCGGTTTTGAACCCTTTCCAAGTTGGGGTGAGTGCTTCTTACCGCTTCTCATACACCAATCCCATTGCACTATCGCTTTGCTAGTCGGTGTTTGAAAAATAAATAATAGAAGAACAAAAACAAGAAAAATAAAATAATGTTAGCGGATTTGTAGTGTGTAGAATATATTTTTTTAAACGGATTTGAAGTGTGTAGAACATTTTTTTAAAAGGTCTTTATATGCTTTTAACATACAATAAAAGCCTCAAACATTTCAAGCGGAACAATTAAAATGATTAGTACAAAAATTCTTTATATAAACATTCAGTGTATATTTTTACAAGATACCTTTTTATAGGATGTTGTTTTAATAAGATAGATTATGTCATTTTACAAAATAATTTTATAAAAGTTATATTTTTACAACACAACTGTTCATTAATAATTATAATTTATTAGATTTTCTAGATAATAAAATTATTACCTATCAATATTATAAACTACTAACAATTCATCCTTAGTTTCAAAATGTTGGTAACTTAGTTTATAGTCTTTCACATAAATAAATATTATGCATATAATATGGTATCTCTCGATTTGAACATTAATTAGTGAATGTATTTTAGAGTTCTAATGAAGTTGTTGGTGTCCGAAGATTGAACCACAACTCTTAGTATTAGAAATTGAAATACACCACATATAATAATAATTTATATTTCTGCTAGAGATTGTTCAATTTTAGCACTAATATGACCATGCACTAGTTCATAATAAACATTTACAAGAAAGGCCATACTTTTGCTTGTTGAAGTTGCACCACTTCTTATGTTTTTATAGGTATAGTTCTTTTAATATTTCCATTGCTTTAGAAATTTAAACAATAAGCAATGAACTTCATTAAGAGTATTCAAACTCATCTTTTATACACAATGGACCACACTACTTTTTATTAAACTTGTTTTTAGAAAGAATTTTACTAAGTGCATCATAGACACATAATGATAACTTGTTTTTACTCTTTGAGCTTTAAAATTAGAGGTTACTAATTAAAAGTTAGGTTCCCATTATCAATGTCTAATAATAGGGTTGAAACTCATTCTAATTGTAGTAATACTAAACAAAGAAAATTTACTTTCTCTCACATCCATTATCATAAATTAGTGATTGGATTTCTAATATATAATCAATTCATAGGCTAATATGTCCAAATGTCTATTTTACAACATGCTTTTTGGAAATTGTTTCCTTTTTCCAGGAAATTGTTGGGGGCAAGCTTACGAGTGGTCCTACTTCTAACGCATGGGAGGAAACTTATGGGAGGTCTTGCTTCCACGTATGGGGAAAGGCTTATGGAAGGATGTAAATGCTTTATGATGTGTTAGCTTTGATGTCTTGAGATTTTGATATAACAATATTTAAGATAAATTTTACATATTATATTTTCTAAGTCATTTAGTGAAAATATGGTTAAAATGTAATACCCTTTACTCGGTCCGATCACTGGACCCAAACAAGATGATGTTACTACCGAAACTTAAATCATTTTTGAAACATTCAACATACTGGAATTGTGCAGTAGCACGAGTTGGCAACTTATTTCATTGTTGGCACATACATAAAAGTTTACAATATGTATTTTTAATCCAACCATACATACTATCTTATGTTCAAAAGAATTTCGGCTAAATACAGTAAAACCAGGTTCTTAGTTTACTAGCTTGTGGACTCCCCCGATATGAATATGTTACTAAATACAAATAATAGGATCATAACTAAGAACCGTAACTTTTGGCTTAGTCCCTCCCTCGAAGTTCAAAATGGCTTTTAATACCTGAAAGAAATAAACCAAGAAACATGAGAAGTTCAAGATGAACTGAGTGAGTTCCCATGATGTTTACTCATCCAAACGTACAGCACGCATGGAAAATAGTTCACACATAAAGACAACTAACACATTAAACAGTTCACATATGAACATAAGCAACGCACATACAGTACACTTCGTTCAAATAAACAGTTCACCTTCACTCTCTACGAATATGTTTGTTATCTTAAGTCTAGGTGGATTTACCTAATACGACTTATACAGGGTGAAATATCTTGGCAAATACACACCAGACGCATGTATGAGAAATCACATTTGTGGCTTCATGTCTACGAACACATGCTTGTGGACTCAAGTTTGCGAATCCATACCTGTCATGGTATATACAAATCTGTACTTACAGATAGTTCTTGGGGACTCACGTTCGATGATTATTTCTCGTGCAATCATGCTTGGACACAAACTCGAACTATGCAAATTTGCTCGCGCGGACTTGTACTTGGAGGACTTAATTTCATTAATTTTTGTATTGTAGAGTCCTACAGACTGTATTAGCTTACAATAAAGTTATTATGGACTCATACTTGCGGATAACCTGACGAACTCATTCCTGGATGATAATCCATGTGGACTCTTGTTTGAATAATGGTCTTGGCGGACTCACACTCGTTTCCTTTGGAGGAACCAAACTTGCGAATACATACTTAGTGAACTTGTACACTTAGGTTCATGTTTCATGGATGATTCTTTTAGACCTATGCTTGGTTGATTATCATATATGTAGACTCATTATGGTGTGGACATGTAACAACTTGATTTTCAATTGTGTCGAAAATAGTGATTTCAGGACCACAATCTTAACGTGTCAGTCTGTAAATATTAATTATTTAATATTTACAAAATTATATGTGTCGTATTGAATTTTGGTTAAGAAATTTTGATGTTTAGATAGTTAATTAATTGAATAGGACTAAATAGTAAAAGTTAAAAAGTTAGTACTATTATTTAATAGTGTTAAATAGCTAATGAAAGATGAAGGGAAGGAGTTGAATGGTAATTAAACCATATAATAAGTTGGTGGACAAATATGGATTAAGTTTGGTTGATTGTTACGTTATATTATAAGAGTAAATAAGAATTAGGTAATTAAATCATAGAAAAACATAAAAGAAAAACGAATAAAATTATCATCTTTTTGGTGTTCTTGCCAAAATTAGAGAAAAGATTAGCCATAGTTGGAGCTTGGATGTTCAGTTCTTTAATGTTCATGCATGTAAGTATTTTTTTATTTGTTTTTCATGAATTTTATGTTTTTGGAATCGTTTTAGCTTTATCTAGCTAACTTGAGTATTAATTTATTAAATTTTTAAATGTTTTGGAAGATACCATTGATGAATATTGTAGATTTTGAAGTTTAATGGTGGATTACTATGCTTGGATGTTAAATAGAAATATTTTGTCGAGAGATTTTTCATGATTTTAAGTTTAGGGATTTATTTGTAAATAAATTAAAACAAGTAAGGTTTCCTTGAGAAATTTTAGCATGGGTGGATTCCTTGAGAAATTTTAGCATGGGTGGATTGATCAAGGATGTAAATTGATACGGCACATGTGTTTAGGGTCTAATTGTAAAAATAGACTCATTTTAATATTGAGGACTAAATTGAATGAAGTGTAAAAGTTTGGGGCAAATGTAAAAATTTAAAAATAGGAAATCATTTGCACTAGATTGAATACTATATGAAATTGGGGCTAATAATTGAAATAAATTATATTATAGATCAAGAACAAGTAGAAAACAGAGGAAAAGCGAATGTTGCATAATAGTCCCTGAACTTTTGTTGCCACTTTAGTTTAGTCCTGATAAGTTCGCACGCTTTAATTTTGTATAATTTAAATGTTATATTAACTATGAATTGAAATTGTTAAATGTCTTGAAAGTATTAAATTGTATTAAGTGGATATGATTTGAGAAAATAATTATCTTAAGTGTAATTATCTGATAAGTAATTGGGCCGATGAACGTAGGATAGGATACAATTGGCATGCCAATAGGTTATATCGTGAGCTGTACGGGATTGATTGGTGTTGTGATGATGATTTTTGATTTATTCTTGTTTACTTAATATACTGAAGTTCAACATTTGTTGCAGACTATCGTATTATATTACAGTGATTCAGGTGTGTTTCCAGGGGAGAATGAAAAGCCTTCGGGCATGGCACTCAGTACCGAGGTGTGTTTTATAGGGACGTTAGCCTACAAGCTTGGCACTTGGTGCTCAGGTGTATTCTCAAATGGTTAGCTCATTTCAGCGTTTTGGTGTGTTCTGGATGGCTAAGTGCGTATCTAAATATGTTATAACTTTCATCAGGCATATTTGAATGATATAATGTAATTGATTAGATTGTATCATTTGTATTTAAGCACAAGGCTTACCCGTGATTTGATTGTGGTTGACAAGATTTTGATTTATTTTTCTATGTTCTATAATAGATATGTTTATTCGGTAAGTTTATTATTTTAATTATCAAATTTACTTAGCTCTATTTAAGCTTACTCGTGTTATTTATCTTATTTCCTTGTAGATAACATTTCTGGGAAATCAGGCGATCGGATCAACTTAAAGAAATCACACTATCCGGAAATCCTTTGGAAGTTTTTGAATGTTCACCTTTGGTTATATGGCATGTAATAGGTGAATTGTAATTATGTTGGTTACTTGTTACTTGTGAAGTTAAACTTGAATGATGTTTTTCTTTGGACGGATTTTTGAACATGTGAATATGTTTTTGTTTTTGGTTTTGGTATGCATATGTTTTGGGAATTGTTTGATATATTTGGTATAGGTCATATGTGTAACATCCCGGAATAGGGCCTAGTCAGAACAGTGGTTTTGGGACCACAAATCCGACGTTGAAATATTTATTTTATGATTATTATGAGGTCTAGAATATGAGAATATGCATGTGTTAAAGTTTCATGAAGAAATTCTATGGGTAAAGTGCCTAATTGGAAAATAAGGACCAAATTAAATAAATTGAAAAACTTGGATTCTAGAAGCAATTTGTATAAAATTTATTTGGAATATTAATTAGAGGTCTTTAGAGAGTAATTTACCCAATTTCTAAGTTTTTGGACAAAAATGGGCATGTATGGGTAAAAATTTAAAGAATGTAATGAAATAAAAAGGGAAGAATCAAGCCAAAATCAGCTCATTTTCTTCTCCATGCTGCCAAAACTCCAAGGGTCTCCATAGCTAGGGTTTTCCAATATTTCAAGCTCAATAGTAAGTGCTTCCAAGCCCCGTTTTTAATGTTCTTCATATTTTTAAAATCCGGTAGCTTACTCTCTCTATTTCTACCCATATTTCATGCGAGGGTTCATGTTTAGAAATTTACCCATGCATGAGTTACTTTTATTTTGATGGTTTATGGAGGAATATGAAAGTTGGATGTGTGTTAAACATCTTTTCCTAGGTGATTTTCATGAAAATCCCCTAAAAGGACCATTTTGAAAAAGGTGTAAAATGTGTGGTAGAAATGTGAAAATATGGAAAAATGTGGGCTGCCATAAGAGGAAAGAACATTTGGCTAGGCTTTAGTAATGTATAAATTGCATGCATTTCATTATACGAGCCTAGGGACTAAATCGTAAAAATGTGAAAGGTTAGGGGCAAAATGGTCATTTGGACCGGGGTGAAATTTAGACACAAAAAGTACAATGTGAGGTGTTAATGATTTATTTTTATTGTTATAGACCTCGAGGAAAAAAGATTCGAAGGTCGATCGAGGAAAATGAAAGGTTTCAGAATAACTAAAACACGATACCGAGACGCGTACCCAGTAAGTTCGAATAACTTAAAGTAAACTCGTAGTATGTTTAATTGCATGATTTATGAATGTATGATAATGGAATTTGATAATGGCATGAAAATCCATGAAATGTATCCTTAATAATGACATGTTGATAAATGTTCCGATTGAGGTTGAAAAGGAAGTTCGGTGGATAAACCATGATTTACATGTTACTTGAGATCCTGCATGTGTTGCAGAAGGATTTAGCCAGGGGCAGGTAATCCGTTGATCTCAAATATAAAAAGGATCTAGCCCGGAAGGGTGTTCCTTGAGTGATCGAGCCTCCCGAAGAATATGTGTGCATTATGGATTTAGTCCGGACGGGTAATCCGATTAGGGTCTGAATGTAGCTTGGATTGGTAATTCAGATCCGAGCTCATTGAAGGTGTTTGTCACTATAAGGGATTTAGCCTGGACTGGTAATCCCGACATCACTTTAAGAGTTTATGATATGGGGGATTTAGCCTGGACTAGTAATCCCGCCGTAAAATGTGAGGTTCGCGGGAGTGCATACCTGAAATGATCATTCTTATGAATTGACGGTAAATGGATAATTTATCGAGATTTCTTAGAAACTTAACGGGATTAATATGGTGTATATAAATGAAATGATAAATGATGAGCTCATCTAAGACAAATTACATGGTACATTATTATTGTGGCTAACTTGTTGATTGAGTGCATGTGATAGGGAAACCATTTCATTCTTGTTGGTTCTATTGCTTAATATGGTTGTATGCTATTGATCGGTAAGTTTACTTTCCAGTTATTCAAGCTTACTAAGCATGTAAATGCTTACCCCTCTCTTTTCCCTGTCTTACAGAGCTCGAGGACTAATAAAGATTTGAAGACGGTTGGAAAGTCAAAACACTATCAACTAGTCCAGCTTTGGTATAAAGACACTTTTATTTGGTTCAATGGCATGTATAGAGCTTTTGGTTTATTTTGTTATATGTGTCATTTGATTTACCAAAATGAAGGCATGTAAAGATATACCTATCTTTTTGTATATGGGCATGGGAATTGGCTCATTTTGAAGTAGGCTATGACCTACAAATTTATGCATGCTTATGTTTGCATAGGATGACTTGACCATAATTGGCAATGGGTTACAATAATGAGCCAATCTTAAAAGTTCCAATGAGACATGAAAACTCTTAATACAAAAGAAATAACTTAGCATGTATTAAACCGATGATATGAGGTTTACATGCAATAGGGTTTATTAAGGCTATTTGTAGGTGTACAATCATGTCTTGCCTTGTGTTTTGATAACCTTTAAGTATAAGTGATGTAGAGGGTGACCAGAGGGTTTGAAAATAGTCTAATAAGGTCCACATGGGTAGACACACGGGCTTGTGTCTAGGTCGTGTGGGACACACAGATCACCTCTATGGGCATGTGGTATGGCCGTGTTCCCCTACACCTAAAATTTTAAGTCAGTTTTGAGCACGGGCTAGACACACGGACGTGTGTCTTGGCCGTGTGCCCCTAAATGCATGCTGACGTCATAAACATAATGCTCGAGTTTTTGGACACGGGCAGCCACACGGGCGTGTCTAGGCCATGTGAAGGACATGGGAGTGTGCTCGGCCGTGTGAAAACCCCTCTAGGTTTGAAATGAAAAATAGTTTTCATAAATTCAACACGGGTAGGGGACACGGGCGTGTCCCAAAGCACACGGGTGTGTGCATTTCCTTCACACGGGCGTGTGAGGCTTTACCTAGAAAATTTTTCATGAACTTTCGCAAGTTCTCTGTTTAGTCCTGAACTTTTCTCGACAAATGTTTAGGGTCTCAAAAGCCCATAATAGGGATAGTAAGATGCAATTTGATCTATTTTATATTGGGACAAAATTTTATAATTCGTATTTTCTAAAAATGGTCGTGTACATGTCTGGTAACGCCTCGTATCCGGTTCCAGTCTCGGGTACGGGTAAGGGGTGTTACAATATGAAAGTGTTTGAATGTGGCAATTTGAATTATGGATTGAAGGGAATGGTGATTTTGATATGAGCTATTAAAGGTTTTTGAGAACTTTGAATGCAATTACTTTGGTTTGAAATGTGCTTTTGGTTTGGTTATTAAATTGTGGTGTCAATGAGGGCATATTGGTTAGGCACTTAGGATGGATGCTTTGAGCTTGTTTAATTGTGTTTTGAGTAGGTTTAATTCATGGAAATTGGGTTGCTTAATGTCCAAGAATGGATGTTTTGGTAAACTTGAATTTAAAGGTACAAATAATAGTACACGGCCTGGGACACGGGTTGTCACATGACCGTGTGTGTAACATCCCTTACCCGTATTCGATGCCAGAACAGGGTACGAGGCATTACTGGACTTAAACACAAGTAAACATTCAAAATCGAGACATAAATTTCCACTCAAATTTAAAACCTTTCGCATGCATTCATATCGTCCCTTAAACAAGCCTACGAGGCCCAAAACATACATCAGGAGTGGTTCGGGAGTAAACTGAGAACTTTGGAAACTTTTGGGAAACATAGAAAATTTTTCATGCAAAAGGGGTCACACGCCCGTGTGGGCTCGGGACACGCCCGTGTGACCCTAAGACACGCTCGTGCTTCAGGCCGTGTTCAAAATAGGGAGCATTCTATTTATGACGTCATCATCAAATTGAGGTCACACAGCCAAGTCACACACCCGTGTGCTAGGCCGTGTAGCACACACGGCCAAGACACATGCCCATGTCTTTACCCATGTGCTCAATTCTGGACATTCTGTTTTGCCAAAATTAAGGTGCAGGGGACACACGGCCGAATCACACACCCATGAGGCGGACCGTGTGTTACACACGGCCTAGAAACACGCCCATGTGTTTACCCATGTGGACGAAAACAAGGCTATTTACCAAGCCATTTGCCACCCTTATTCACACATGTACTTGTATCAATTCAAAGACACAAAACATATCATACTTAGGCAACCAAACACTCACAACTAAGACAATAATATGTCATTCTCATGCCATCATTTATCATGCTTAAAACATCATACTTAGCCCATTAGAAACATATTAACATCACATTCACAAGAGGGCATTGACATATGAATAAACTTATAATCAGCATAAGCCATCATTCATGGTTATATATAAGAATAAACTTATTTCATACAATTAACATAATGTAAATCCTTACGAACGCCATTTAAGTCTCATAAGTATAGCTTACTCATTCACATCTTACCAAGTGTTTATCATGTTCAACAATATGAACACAAGTTATCATAATCTACCATAATCTCATGGCTATAGTTCTTATTCAATCATAATATTTACTCTATCAACTTATAAGCATAATTTAACATATCCTGGCATTAGCCTAACAACCATAATCTTTCATTTGCAACATATTACAACAATTGACAACTCATTTCAAACTTTATAGTAAACATGCACATTAATCTTGTGCACTCATATTTCTTAGCATATGTATTAACATATTTTATTTTTCTCATATCCGATAAAACATAATTTGTATGAATAAAACATGCTATATCATAACTCAATTTATGCACGAAAGCTAATCACATGATCTTCGACCGAATTTACCATAAGTTTCATACATAACAAGTATAGACCAATAATCACAAGGTCATCATAAGGTCATCCCCATAGTGAACATAAACTCATAATATCATGAAATCATTGATTATAAACCTTACATACATACCTGTACCATTTCAACATAACCTCATGTTCATCTTTGCCTTTGACATAATCGTTGAATTTCCCGTTGAACCACTTGGAATACTAAAGGATACTCGAGAATTACATACACATAGAATCATACCAATGCCATATCCTAGATATGATCTTACATGGGATCTCATATCGATGCCAATTGCCCAGCTATGGTCTTATACGATTCTCATATCGATGCCATGTCCCAGACATGGTCTTACATGAAATCTCATAACGACACCATATCCCAAATATGGTCTTACATGAAATCTCAACTAACCCTAATGTCAAGATATTTGTATCCTAACTATTCCTAAGGTTCAACCGGGATTTTCTCGCTTATCGAACTTTGTCGAAATCAATCAAAGAGTAAATCACAATTCATACAATAATAACACAAGAAAAACATATAATAATACATTATTTACATACGAACTTACCTTGAATGATACAACAACGAAAAGGACCAATTTGTCCAATATTTATTTTTCCCCCGATCTAGACTCGAACTTTGTTTTTCTTGATCTATAATATCAAATTTAGCTCACTTATTAGTCACATTAATCAATGTGACCCAAAAATCATATTATGAAAAAATTACGTTTTTGCCCTTAAAGTTTAACATATTTACATTTTTTCCCCTAAGCTCAAAAAATGAAATTTATTCAATTTCTTCGATGCCCAAGCCTAGCCGAACCTCTTTTATACTTATATCAGCCCACATTTTTCATTAAATCACACTTTTATGACATATTTTATAACTTTTACAAATTAGTCCTTTTAGGCATTTTCACTGAAAATCACTTAGTAAAAGTCGTTTATCTAACATTAAACTTGCATAATCTACCATTAAACATCAAAATACACAAATTTATAACATGGTTCAAAATCTAGACCTTAATCATATCTCAAATTAATGGTAGAAATAGATAGATCATGATACAAGGATTTCAAAAACATGAAAATCATTAAAAACGGGGCTAGAACGGACTTGCAATCGAGCTTGGAAGCTTGAAAGACCCTAGCCATGGTTTCCCATTGTGAAATTCAGCCATGGAGTTGAAGATGGACAAAAGTTTTCTTTTAATTTTATTTTTAATTCATTTTAATTACCAAATGACCAAATTGCCATTAATGAAAAACTTTGGAAATATACCAAACCATGTCCATTTTTGTCCACCAACTTAACCAATGGTCTAATTACCATTTAAGGACCTCCAATTTAAAAGTTCATAACAATTGGACACCTTTAACATGTAGAACTCAACTTTTACACTTTTTACAATTTAGTCCTTTTGACTAAATTGAGTGCCCAAACGCCAAAAATTTTGAACCAATTTTCACGAAATCATTCCGTGAAATTGTAGACCATAGAAATATAATAAAAATAAATTTTCTTACGTCAAAATTGTGACCCCAAAATCACTATTCCGACTAGACCCTAAATCGGGCTGTTACAGTGTGCCACACACGGTCACCCCACATTGTTGTGTGCCACTGTTGGTTTAGGTGAATGTTTCACATGGTCTACGACACGACCATGTGTCTGAAGTTAACATGTCACAAGGTTTGGCACACGACCTATGACACGACCATGTGACCTAACATCGAATGCACACACGATGGCACACGACCGTGTGGCCCTATCTTGAATACTCACACGGGTAGACATACAGGTTGGGACACGACCGTGTGCCAAAACTTGGAATGTTTACATAGTATGGGTTGTGTCACACGGCCTAGCCACATTGCCGTGTGACCCCTGTTTTCTAATTTTTCCAGATTTTTCTGTTTTACTTCAAAATGATCCCTGATTGTTTTTAAATTATTTTTAGGGCCTTGTAGGCTCAATTTAAGGTTCAGTCCATAAATGTAATTTTTACCTTGATTTATATGTGTTATTGAATGTTATTGGTTAGTTTGACATAATTATTTCTTTTAAAAGTTAAATGTTCTGAAATGTACTGTAACACTCTATAACCCTATTCCGGCGACGGAGGTAGGTTAGGGGTTTTACAGGACACATACTTGTGCGCTTGGTGATAAATCTTACAGACTATCTTATATCTGTATATTTAAAGACAAGTCCCTATGAATTGTCATAACTAGCTACTTGAGGACCAATCCCACCACTACACCGGTCCCTTTTCAATTAACATCCCTCCACAACACTGATGCTTTATTCATTTAACATATCTTAATTTTGGACACAACATTAAATATCTAGAAGGCATATGCACTTCTACATTAACTTGCATTCCAATTTGAATTTTATAGTTCGCTAATACAAGAGTAATTCATATATCATTTAACCAAATTCATTCAATAATCATAGACTCATAAACAAAAAATAGTTCACTACCGATTAATAATTCAACAGATTAGGCAGACAATAATTATATATTCCAAAATCTTCAACTTAAACCACATATTCACACTAAAAACAGAACAACATCAACAACACTTTCACACAGAAATATTAAGGTTCTACATCTCTAGGTTTTGCAGTTAATTTTTCCAACAAACATAACCTTGCCACATGCAAAATGAAAACTAAAAGTCAGATTTCAGAAATTCACCTATAAAGCACCCAAATGCTAGAACCCTACACTTTTCTAGCTTTTCTTTTGTCACTCCGGCGTCCTCCTTGGTTAACTAACAAAATAATCATTCATTAATCAAAATGACAACTTTCAGAAGAAAGACGAACGAAATCCATTAACATGTAGAACATTTTTATAGGTTATCTAATGAGTTTATGTTCACAACCAAGAACTACACCGTAACTTATCATTTTCTTACCTTTTTCCCTCAATCAAAAAGGTACAAGAAGATTTAGAAAGATTACCAACTCACCAAATTCTTACTTTTTCAAGCTAATACAACTATTTTTCCTTCATGCAGGTTGCTCCTTAATTCCTTACTGCTCCAGAAAAGTAAAGGAAAATAAAGACCACGATTTACAGAACAAGAGAGAATGCCTTCTTAGCATCTTCGGTTCTCCTACTTATACCCCTTTCACTTCTGTTCACCAATTTCCACATTTAATATAAAATATTTAAGTTGTAATCATGTTGTTCCCCACTCATTCTATCGACTTCAAATGCAATCGAGCCAAAATTGAAATTCAACTATCTATCAAATGGTTTTGCAAGATTCCATAAATTTGATACCTCTGCTTACCATGGATTTTAATCCAAAATAATCATTTAATAAATATCGTCATTGAAAGCAAGAACAAACTTTAATTTAACAGTTCATGACATAAAAATTTTATCATATATTTTCAAAAGAATTTTAAGGCTTGAAAAATAATTTTTAACAATTTTTTAAAGTGTTTTCATGTAACAGCCCTATCACATCTCCATTGCCGGATTAAGGTTACAGAGTGTTACAGAGCTAAACAGAACACTTAACTACAAAACAATTAACCAAATAAATTATAAACATACAACTAACAAATCAATTCATGATACAAATACACTTATGGGTTTTAAATCGGGCTTAGGGGCCCTAAAAATAGTTTAGAAACAATCCAGGGTCAAATCGAAACAAAACAGAAAATTTTAGAAAAACTTGAAAATTTGCAAAACAGGGGTCATACGGCCATGTGGCCAGGCCGTGTGACATAGTCTAGATCGTGTGAGCATTCGAAGTCAGGACACACGGTCGTTTTCCAGCTCGTGTGAGTATTCGAAATAGGGCTACATGGTCGTGTCCTAGGCCATGTGTCAGACCACGTGTGTATTCGAAGTTGGGTCACACGACAGTGTTGCAAGCCGTGTGCCAGTCGTGTGAAACCTGTACTAGAAATATAAATGACAACGGTCATGTGAGCTGACCATGTATGGCACACGCTCATGTGACAGTCCGTGTGCTCAAAATTTAAACCCTACAACAAGCCATTTCAAATTCTATACTTGTATACCAGAACACACCTTTCCTATTGTAACACCCTTTATTCGTGTTCGACGCCGGAACAGGGTACGAGGCATTACCAGACTTAATCACTAATCATCGTATAAAAACTAATTCATAATTTCACTCTAATTTAAAAAATTTTCAAACACATTCAAGCTATCCCTTAAAAAGAGCTTACAAGGCCCATATCATGCTTTAATTCAACCACACACATAGGCAAGTATGCACATTCATAAATTGCATCATTTAATTAATAACATAACCAAGACTATCTACATTAAATGACTTTATACAATAGAGACCTTCAAATAACATAGGTCAGTATTTTAGGCCAATTCCTAGCAACTTAGTAACAATTAAACGAGTCTCCATACATGCCAAAGACTTAAAAATACTTTAAAACCTTTATATATCGATCAATAGTTTGATAGTGTGATTTAACCTCCGGCGACCTCCAACTCGAGCTAACATCTGAAACACTATACGAAAAAAGAAAGGAAGAGAGTAAGCATTATAGCATAGTAAGTAAGTATGTAATTATTAATAAATAATACATTATCATACTTTAAATGAAGTCACAATATGTTCCCAGAATATTACCATCACAAACACACACATACTTTCACTATTACAATCATAAACAAGTTTAAAATAAGCTGTTTAGCAGAGTACCAGAAACCAAATTATTTATTTCTGGAGCTACAGAACTCCAAATTACAAACCGTTAATTTTTATTGAAACTATATTCATGTATATCCTTACCATAAAATTTTCAGAATTTTTGGTCCAACCAATTATTACAGTTTATTCATTGAATTTACCCCTGTTTCACCGCTCAACTGTTCTGACCACTCTTCACTTCAAATCAATTTTCTCCTTGTACAGAATTTCAACGACCATGCCGTTTGTTTCCCATAAAAATATACTCAATAAGGAATCCATGCATGTAAGATATGACTCTTAATAATTTGTTTACAATTTATGGTGAATTTCTAAAGTTAGAACAAGGGATCTCAAATTCATTTAGACCCTATTTCACAAGAATTCAAATATCACACAATATAGAATTTTTTTGCTTCCCTTGTTTCTTTTATGTGAAAATAGACTCATTAAGATTTTTTTTCATATATCATTTGCATTTTTATTCAACTTCCACGATTTTTGGTAAATTTTTAAAATCACGTAACTGCTACTGTCCAACACTGTTTTATTTCTAACATTCATTCTTGCATAATTTCACCTAGTCCTTTTTGTTATACCATAATTCACTCAATTATCGAGCACATAGCTCCTAATTTTTCATAAACATAAATTTTCACATATCCACCTTGTTAGAATTAAGTGACCCAAATTCTTATAAAATACGATGGAAAATAAAATAAAAGTAAAATCCATATAGAACTAGACTTCTTTTATTTTATTTTAGAATAAGGTTTTTTAAACCTTATTAAACTTCATCTATTTTATATCGATTAGGATAGGGTGTTTCAATCCTACTAGAATATGGCTTTACAAGCCTATAAATAGACATAGTCTATTCCTCTTGTATTGATTAAAATTTTCGACATAGTGAATTTTCTTTCTCTCTGCCGTGGTTTTTTCCGAAAGGGTTTCCACGTAAAATTTGTGTGTTCTTTATTTTATTTATTTTATTCTATATTTTTCACAAATTGGTATCGAGCTTCGGGTTATTCATCTCGATCACGGTAATGGTGTCTTTGAAATATGAAATTCATTTGTTGGATCGCAACACTAGATTTGCGTTGTGGCAAATTAAGATGCAAGCGATTCTTGCTGAGATGGATGCGGAGGATGCCCCGCTAGGGATAGATAAGATGCCTTCGACATTAACAGATGAAGAGAAGAAGCGTAAGGATCGAAAGGCATTAACACAATTACATCCGCATTTGTCCAACGAAATTTTGCGAGGATGTGATGAAAGAGAAAGCGCATTTGCATTATGGAAGAGGCTAGAACAAATATGTATGTCGAAAACTCTAACAAGCAAGTTGCATATGAAGCAACGTCTTTATGCTCATCGTTTGGAGGAAGGTGCATCTGTATACGAACACTTAATGAGTGTTTAAAGAAATTCTCTCAAACTTGGAGGCCATGGAGGTTCGATGTATGATAAGGAAGATCTAGGGTTGATTCTACTTTGTTCGTTGCCCCGTCTTATTCAACCTTTAGAGACACAATTTTATATAGCCGTGAGTCTCTCACAGTTGATGAGGTTTATGATTCTTTAACCTCGTATGATAAGATGAAGCATCTTGTGGTTAAACCCGACTCTCAGGGAGAGGGTCTCATTGTTCGTGGGAGACAAGATCGGAATGCTTGATGATGATCGTGGTAGGACACGAGAACGGAATCCTCGTGGTAAATCTAAGGGTAGATCAAGTCTTCAAACAGAGGTAAAACTTGTAACCACGCAAGAAGAAAGGGCACATTAAATCTGAGTGCTTTAAGCTACAAAATAAGATTAAAAGGGAGGCTGCGAATCAAAAGGAAAACAACCAGAAAATTCCGGTGAAGCTGATGTTGTAGAAGACTACAGCGATGGTGAACTTCTAGTCGCTTCGTCAATGATTCTAAAGTAATCGAGGAGTGGATACTTGATTCAGCTGCACCTTCCATATGAGTCCCAATCGGGATTGGTTTACAACTTACGAAAGCGATTATCGAAGGTGTTGTTTTGATGGGAAATAATACTGCCGTGTAAAATCGCGGTGTTGGAACAATTAAAGTTAAGATGTTTGATGGAGTTGTCGAGAACACTTAGTGACGCACGGCATGTTCCGAATTGAAAAGAAATTTAATTTCGTTGAGTACTCTTGATTGAAAAGGGTGCGGATATACAATTGAAAGTGGGGTTTTAAAGATTTCCAAAGGGTCCCTTGTTGTGATGAAAGGACAGAGAAAGATTGCCAATTTATATGTTTTGCGAGGGTTCTATCATTCTATGGTGATGCAAATTGTCGCTTCCTCTTCCTTGTCGGATGATGATATTACTAAACTTTGGCATATGCACCTAGGGCATATGAGTGAGAATGGCATGGCGAGAATTGAGCAAAGAGGACTTCTTAATGGGCAAGGAATTTGCAAACTGAATTTTCTGTGAGCACCTTGTGTTTTTGGAAAACAAAAGAGAGTTCAATTCACTAGAGGAATCCATAACACGAAGGAACATTGAAGTATATTCATTACGACTGTGGGGGCCATCTAGAGTGCCTTCCAGAGGTGGAGCTAATTATATCTTGACCTTTATTGATGATTTTTCCGAGAAAAGTTTGGGCGTTCTTCACTGAAGCGAGAAAAGTGATGTGTTTTCCGCATTTAAGTCTTGGAAAATTATGATTGAAAAATAGACGGGAAAAGCAGATAAAATACCTCCGCATGAGACAATGGCTTAGAGTTACATTCGATGAGTTTAATAGATTGTGCAAGTCGAAGGAATCATGAGACACTTTGATTCGTCATACTCCACAACAAAATGGCGTTGCGAGCGAATGAACGAGCGATCATGGAGAAGGTTCGATGTATGTTGTCAAATGCCAACTTACCAAAGTCATTTTGGGCGAAGCGGCGTCTCATTGCATGTTTTTGATCAACCGATCTCCATCCGTTGCCATTGAGAAAAAGACTCACAAGAGGTATGGTGCCGTAATCCTGCTAATTATTCTAATTTAAAGATCTTTGGGTGTCTGCATATGCTCATGTTGATAATGGAAAATTGGAACCGAGATCCATTAAATGTGTTTTTCTTGGTTATAAAGTGGTGTAAAAGCGTATAAGTTATGGTGTCTGAAAATAGAAAATTTGTGATTAGTAGAGATGTTGTTTTTGATGAAACTGCTATGCTACCTAACTTATCTCTTAAAGACTCTTCCAATAAAGAAAATCAAAAACAAGTAGAGCATCGATTAATACTGAGTCAACTCCTCAAGCCGATTACAAAAATTGAGAATAGAGTTGCTTCTTCACCACAATACTCTATCGCCAAAAACAGAATTAGAAGAGGAATTAAACCTCTAAAGAAATATGCTGAGGCTAATCTAGTTGCTTATGCTTTGAATGTGGCTAAAGATATAGATGCGAATCAAGAGCCATCTAATTATTACGAGGCGATGATTAGTTGTGAAGGCTCGAGAAAAGTGGATGTTTGCTATGCAAGAAGAGATGGAATCACTCCACAAAAACAGAACATGGGACCTTGTGAAACTTCCTAAAGGTAAAAAGGCTATTCGTTGTAAATGGGTATTTAAAAAGAAAGAAGGGACTCCAGGAGTTGAAGAACCCAGATATAAAGCAAGGCTTGTTGCAAAGGGTTACTGATCAAATTCTAGGAGTGGACTTCATGATGTGTTCTCCCCGGTTGTTAAGCATAGTTCGATTCGAGCTTTGCTTGGTATTATGGCCATGCATGATTTGGAGCTTGAGCAGTTAGATGTAAAAACTGCATTTTTGCATGGAGAACTTGATGAGGATATTTACATGCAACAACCAGAAGGTTTTACAGTTTCAGAAAAAGAGAACTATGTTTGCTTGCTGAAAAAGTCCCTTTACGGTTTGAAACTTGATCACCAAGACGAGTGGTACAAGAGGTTTGATTCCTTTATGACTTCTCATGATTTCAAAAGAAGTAGTTTTGTGATTGTGTTTACTTTAAGAAAAATAGTGATGGTTCTTTTGTGTATCTACTTCTTTATGTTGATGACATGTTGATAGCAAAGAAAAGATAAAGAAGAGATAAGAAAGGTCAAAGCCCAACTAAGTAAAGAATTTGAGATGAAAGATTTAGGACCAGCAAAGAAGATACTTGGTATGGAGATTCTCAGAGATAGAAAATCAAGTAAATTGTACCTAAGTCAGAAGGGGTACATTGAGAAAGTTCTTTGCGTGAGTTCAATATGCAGAGTGCTAAGCTGTTAGTACTCCTTTAGCGACCCATTTCAGACTTTCATCAGTTTTGTCTCCACAATCGGATGATGAGATTGAGTACATGTCACATGTTCCATACTCTAGTGCGAGTGGGATCTCTCATGTATGCTATGGTTTGTTCACGTCCGATTTATCATATGCGATCGGTGCGATTAGCGAGATACATGGCAAATCCGGTAAAGAACATTGGAAAGCGATTCGGTGGATTTTAAGATACTTACGAGGCACTACGATGTTTGCTTCTGATTTGGAAGAACTAAAGATGGAGTCATAGGGTATGTTGATGCTGATTTTGCTGGAGACCTTGATAGAAGAAGATCTCTCACGAGTTACGTCTTTACAATCGGAGGTTGTGCAATTAGTTGGAAAGCCACTTTGCAAACTACGATCGCTTTGTCTACCACGAGGTTTGAGTACATGGCGATTCATCGAGGCTTGTAAAGAAGCTATTTGGTTGAAGGGACTATTTAGTGAACTCAATGAAGACCTTCAAATCAGCACAGATATTTTGTGATGATGAGTGCTATATTTCTTACAAAAGATCAAATGTTTCATGAGAGAACAAAACACATTGATGTTCGGTATCATTTTGTTCGTGATATTATTGCTCGTGGTGATATTGTTGTGAGCAAAATTAGTACTCATGAAAATCCTGAAGATATGATGACTAAGTCACTTCCTATAACCAAGTTTGAGCATTGCTTAGACTTGATTGGTGTTCATTGTTGAAGTTAAACCCTTAAGGGGTTTTATGGAAGAGGTGGAGAACTTGTTTATTGAAAGTTCGCGATGAAGAACTTGTTCATTGAGAATTTGTGTCAAGGTGGAGATTGTTAGAATTAAGTGACCCAAATTCTTATAAAATACGATGGAAAATAAAATAAAAGTAAAATCCATATAGAACTAGACTTCTTTTATTTTATTTTAGAATAAGGTTTTTTAAACCTTATTAAACTTCATCTATTTTATATTGATTAGGATAGGGTGTTTCAATCCTACTAGAATATGGCTTTACAAGCCTATAAATAGACATAGTCTATTCCTCTTGTATTGATTAAAATTTTCGACATAGTGAATTTTCTTCTCCTCTGCCCGTGGTTTTTTCCCGAAAGGGTTTCCACGTAAAATTTGTGTGTTCTTTATTTTATTTATTTTATTCTATTTTTTCACACACCTTATAATAACTTTCACATATTACCACTTTATCGATTTTTCCCGTTGAACTCAACGGAGAAATAACAAATATACCATTGTTTACACATATTTCCCCCTTTCCACACTTATAGCCGAAGCTATCTGATACGCATAGTAGCCTGCACTTAGTACTACACATACGACCAACAATCCGGTACACGTAGTAGCCTGCACTTAGTACTACACACGTAATCGAGGTCATTGAGTACGCATAGTAGCCTGCACTTAGTACTACACACGTGTATTCACAATGGGTCATTCGTATTGTTCCTGTTCCGAAGGTTCAACCGAAAAATTCTTTCCTTTTTCACTGTTAACACTTATTCTTAATCTAATTAAATTTGCAAATTTCCATCATTTAATCATTCTATGGACAGTCACCAATTCATATGATAACAACATAAAATAACATAAAAAAAATCGATAAATTATTCAAGTACGAACTTACCTCGGTGTAAACTTTAGAAATATTATAATTTAGTCCGAAAGCTTTTCTTTTCCCCGATCACGATCGATTCCACGTCTTTCTTGATCTATAACAACACATTTAGCTCATTTAACACTCATGCTATTTATTTCAATCCAAAAATCACATTATGGAAAAATTACATTTTTGCCCCCTAACTTTTACAAAATTATGATTTTGCCCCTAGGCTCAGAAATTTAATTTCAGCCCTTATTCTTATGTTTTATGACATGCTAAACATTTTTCTCTTCTATGGAAACATCAAATTCTCACTCTAACATGTACTTATGAACATTAGGTATTTTTACCAATTAAGCCCTTTTACTCGTTTTCACTCAAAACCGAGTAGCACAAGTTGTCTAACATAATTTAAAACCTCATATTCTATCATAAAACACCAAAATACACAAATTTCACCTATGGGTATTTTTCCAAATATGAACCCTAGGTTGAATTATTGCTAACGTAAGCTAAATTGAGTTACCGGGATTCCAAAAACGTAAAGAACTTGAAAAACGGGGCTAGAACGGACTTACTATTGAGCTTGGAAAGCTTGAAAACCCTAGCCATGGCTTCCCCCATGCTAATTTCGGCCTCCATGAAAAAGATGAGTCAATTTTGGCTTTATTTTTCCTTTTTATTTCTTTTAATTACCAAATGACTAAAATGCCCTTAAGGCATTTCTTTAAAATTTTGTCCTATTCATGCCCATTTTTGTCCAAACAAAATATAATGGTCTAATTACCATTTAAAGACCTTCTCTTTAAACCCCCATTTCAATCAAGTACTTATGAATTAGAACACATATTTTGCAACTTTTGCAATTTAGTCTTAAAAGTCCAATTAAGCACTTTATCAGTAAAATTACTTAACGATATTTTTACACAATATTTTAATCAATAAATAAACCTTAAAAATTAATTCGAATAAATTTTTCGACTTTGAATTCGTGGTTCTAAAACCATCGTTCCGTTTAGGCCTTAAATCGGGTTGTTACAGCAACTTTTGCAAATAGGCCCTAATAGGCAAATTAAACATGCAATCTATAAAATTTCTTATCAATACTGTAACACATGCATCTAATCACTCGGTAAATCATAAAAATTAATCGAAATAAACTTTCCTATCTCATATTTGTGGTTTCACAACTACTATTCCATTTAGGCCCTATTTCGAGATGTTACACCTATACACATTCATATGACCAAAACACAACACATACAAAAAAAATATCAATTCAACCATCCTATATGTTCTAACCAATATGCCATTCAAAGGAACCACATTCAGACATTTATTCTAAATCAATTTAGCATCATAAGTTCAATCATTTAACATACTTCAAATATATTAGATATTCACATCCAAAAACATATCAATCAACCATTTCCTTCCTAATTTCAAAAGGTCATGTAGAACCATTAAAATCTTATAAATACACTTCATATACAAAACATCAACAGAAGCATTAATGCACACCAAGGCTTGGCATAATCCAATACATACCAAATAGACATTCAACCCTATACATGTCATTTATAACCATTTCAATAAATTCAAAAGCTACCAAAGTGGATCGATGGAGAGTGTGATCGTGCTCTGACAAATATTCCAACCGTTCAAGCTTTCCAATGATCTACAAAACAAAGAACACAACTATATAAGCAACTAGAGCTTAGTAAGATTGTCTAAAGGAACTTAGACTTATGAATTGCATTAAATTAATCAACCATGAGTAATTCCATTTAGTTATAGACCAAATTTCTTTTTCCTATACACCATCCTTACAAGGTTAGTAGGTGAAGTAATGCACATATAAATCCAACCCAACCAAGGCTTACAACATATCAAGCATTTCAAATTTCACCATTCATCTATCACATTATTACCATATTGTAACAACTCATTTTTCAATGGTGTCAAAAATAGTAGTTTTGGGACCACATCTCTGACGTGTTGAGTTGTAAATATTAATTAGGTAATACTTATAAGGTCATTAGTGTCGTATTAAAGTTTGGTTAAGAAATTTTATCGTTTTGATTATTTTGATAGTTAAATAAGTAAAAAAGACTGAATTGTAAAAGCTGCAAAAGTTGAGTTCCATTAACTAAAGGTTCAAGATGATAATTGATAAGTAAAGGAAGGTACCTAAATGGTAATTACACCATTATAGAGGTGAGCGAATGATTTTTGCTTTATTTTAGCTAAAATATCAAGTGAAATTTAAAAGGGTAAAATTGTAATTACTTACATAAGTTTTAATTAAACTAAAACAAAAATGATTCTATCTACATCTTCTTTTATTTTTTTTCCTATCTTGTCGAAACTGTAACACCCCATACCCGTGTTCAATACTAGAACAGAATATTAGTATTACTAGAACAACGTAAGTATAATTATAACAAATCAAGACATAAAATGATTATCTAAATTTAAATCCGTTAATTGATCCCTCATCTTTTAAAAAAAATTTAAATTCACATATATCATAAACTTATAATGTAACTAACATTAGATCATACCGATAATACAATACGAGTGAAATATATAATGTTAGAATTCAACTTTTAAAGTAATATTACTAAAATTTATAACAGAATGCTCAAGCCTTCTATACATGCCATATGTCCAAAATGTGTTTACAAAATACCAAAAGAAAGGATGGATAGTGTTGGTGAGCTTCCGACAACTTTTCCCCGAATCACGAGCAAACTTGATTTCACTATAAAATAAAACAAGAAAGAAAGAGGAAGCAAAGTAAGCTAAAATCTTAGTAAGTAATATGTAAACAATAAAGATAACAAACTAATAATGGCATTTATAGATCCCAAAATATGTATCCATAATTACACGACCTTTTTCTCATATGCATTTATCCTTTATTTCAGTTCAGTACAAGTTGTCCATTCGAGTTCCAGTCACTAAATTATTTTTATCTGGAGCTACGAAACTCCAAATTAAGATCCATAAATTTTACCAGAAACTAGACTTATATATATTCTTACCATAAAAATTTCATAATTTTTGGTTGGGCTAATTAATACAGTTTATTCATTGAAATCTCCCCTATTTCGCGGTTCAGCAGCTCTGACCACTCTTCATTAAAATTTAATTATCTTTTGCTACCAAATTCAAATGAGGTTCTCGTTTCTTTCTTCAAAAAATAAATTCAATAAGGAATCCAACCATATAAATTATGTTCCTTAACTATTTTTTAAAAATTTTTAATGATTTTTACAATTCAAAATAGGGGATCACGAAATTAGTCTGAACCAGTCTTACAAAAATATAAATATCTAAAAATACAGAATTCCTTTGTTTGCTCTGTTTCTTTTATATGAAAACAGATTCAATAAGCTTTAATTCCATATCTCATTTCACTTCTAATTCAACTTCTACCATTTTTGGTGATTTTTCAAAGTCACTCCCCTGCTGCTGTTTTAGACTGTTTATCCCAAATTTCATTCCTTCACTAAAATTTCTTATTATCAACTTTCAAGATAATACTTATCCATATTCATCCTATCAAAAATTCAATCACATATCTAACTCATAATTTAGAACTCATATATTCATATTCCAGTATTATCCCACATTTTTTTTCACGTTAAATTTCATTTAGCAAACTTGTTTCTCCCGGTGAACACTTCGGGAAGTAACAATATTCAGTGGTTTTAGCATATAGCTCCACCTTCTGTAATTAATGCACAACTTAGTGGTATATGCACATAGCACCACACTATTGGGCTAACATGTAATTGGGGCATACGCATGTAGCACCACTTTTCAAATTAACATGTATAACTGTGGCATATCCACTTAGCACCACGTTACATGTTTAACCGTGGTATACCCACTTAGCACCACGTTAATGAATTAATATATGTAACCGTGGCATATCCACTTAGTACCACGTTACATGTATCAATATGTGTAATTGTGGTATATCCACTTAGCACCACGTTACACGTATAACCGTGGTATATCCACTTAGCACCACGTTTTTCCATTCTGAAGGTTCAACCGAGATTTTCTTATTAAATCTCAATTCATCAACCACAAATCACTGTTTGTCTCTATTAATTGAACAATACTAAAACTTATTTCACATGTCACAAAATAAAATATTATAACATAATAAAACAATACATTATTTACATATAAACTTACCTCGATGCAAAATAAAGAAATTTTGCAATTAGTCCACAATCTTTTCCTTTCCCCGATCAAGGTCAATTCTACATCTTTCTTGATCTAAAATAACACATTTAGCTGATTTAATACTCACATTTATCAAAATAGTCTTTAACTCTAACTTTGGAAAAATTACGATTTTGCCCCTAAACTTTTGCATATTTACACTTTTTCCCCAAAGCTCGGAAATTAAACTTCAACATGCTGAAAATTTTTCCCTTCTATGGAAACATCAAGTTCCCACTCTATCATGTACTTATGAACATTATGTATTTTTACCGATTATGTCGTTTTACTCGTTTTCGCTTAAAATCGCTTAGTAAAAGTTGTTTAAAATAATTTCAAGCTTCATATTCTACTATAAAACATAAAAATAAACACATTTAACCTATGGGTATTTTTCCAAATATGAACCGTAGCATGAATTATTGCTAGAATAAGCTAAATCGAGTTACCAAGACTCCAAAAACGTAAAGAACATTAAAAATGGGGCTTGGAATCACTTACTATGGAGCTTGGAAGCTTGAAACAAATCCTAGCTATGGAGAACCCTTGAAATTTCGTTCTAATGAAGAAGATGGACATATTTTTCCATCTTTTTCCTTTTTTTTAATCTTTTAATTACCAAATGACTAAAATACCCTTCATTAAAAACTTTGGTTATTTCTACCTATATATGTCCATTTTTGTCCATGAAAACCTAATGGTATAATTACCATTTAAGGACCTCTACTTCAATTATGCTCTTCAATTAAATCCTTTAACATCTAGAACTCATATTTATCTACTTTTGCAATTAAGTCCTAATAGGCAAATTAGACATGTAATTCATGAAATTTTCTATCGATATTCTAACACATGCATCTAATCACTCGATAAATTATAAAAATTAATCAGAATAAATTTTTCTACTTCAAAATTGTAGTTTCGAAACTACTATTCTGTTTAGGCCCTAATTCGGGCTGTCACAAAAACCCTAGAAAAAAGAAGAGAATTCCATTCGGCTAGCTTTGCTCCATCAATATATCAAGAACGTGTTGGCAATCGTGGAAATGGAAAGGTTGTGGTGTAGTCCCTGCATTTGAACCATTACTATAAATTAGTCCAATTACATTTTGTGGTCGGGAGATCGGATCAAACTCGAAGAATCACACTATCCTCAAGACACTTTTGGTAGATTTTGTAAACATTGTGGCTTATATGGCATGTAATAAAGCAATGGTTATTATGTTATATCTCATAGTTATGCAAGTTTGTTTGGGATTTGGAGATAGAATGGTAGTCATTGAGTTTTAGTATTTGGTGTTTGATGTTTTGAATATGAATTTTAGTAAGTATGCTTGTTATAAATTAAGCTAAATTTGTGTGAATGATCATGGAATGATATGCGTCATTCGAACTTGGTATAAAATGGTCTAAATGGCTTGTTGTGTTCATGTTGAGACTTTGAAATGATAGCTAGGTGATGTTTTGATATGGGCATTATAATGTGATCTTAAGTAGTTGAAAATGACATTGTTTAAAGGTTTACTTATAGACTTGTGAACATGTATTATGAATTGGTTTAGGTACCTATGCAATTGGGTGAGGAAATAGCATGATTTGGTCATTTTTGGGAACACAAGGCCTGGGACATGGACTGTTACAAGGCCTTGTATCACACACAAACAGCCCATACGGGCATGTGCCCTGAGCGTGTTAGGTACATGATTCACACAGCGTAAGACACATACGTGTGAGCTAAGTCAGTGAGTTACACGGGTGAGCACATAGTTGGACACACAGACATGTGGGGTAGTCAGATGGGCGTGTGGGATAGCCATACGACCATGTTTAGAGCCACACGACCTGGAGACACAACAATGTTACCTCTATATGTGAAAGTTTTTAGTTTTTCCTGAAATATTTTGATTTATTTTGATTTGGTCCCTGATTGCTCAAAAGCTATTTTTAAGGCCATGTAGACTCGATTTAAGACCTATAAATTCATGATTTATTCCATTTTGAATTTCTCATGTATTTATGAAATTAATTTGAAAATTAATTATTATTGGTTATAAAACGTACTGTTATGTACAGTAATACTCCGTAACCTTATTCTGGTGACAAAATGGGTTATGGGTGTCACATTTAGTGGTATCATAGCCAGGTTTAGTCTTCCCTTCGACTGAATGTAGTGTGTTTAAAGTTTAGATATTAAATGCCATATAAACCTATGATAGTGTGATATTGATTGATCCGATGTAACCCCTGTTTCCTTGTATACTTTAAAGATGTCATATAATTCTGAACATGAAAAAACTTATGAAGTAGACAATAATATTCTAACTACTGATTCTGGTGCAAGTCATAGTATACCGATTTTATCGATGTCAGAAAATAAAGTTAAAAATATATTTTTAGGTTTAATGGGACAATGGTTTTATGAGTTTATGAGAAACAACCAAGCAGATTAACGACCTCCACCCCCTACTGTACCCTCTACTATACATCGTGTAACTTATTAACTCGAGCCACACAGCTAAGCCACACGCCCATGTGCTAGGCTGTGTAGCAGCATGACTTGCAACCCTTTTAAAGCTATAGGGAACACACGACTGTGTCGCTTGGCCGTGTGTCACACACGACTCAGACACATGCACTTGCCTCTGCCCGTATGGAAGAAAAATAGGTCATTTCCAAGTCATTTTTCTCACCCAAACTCACAAATCATCCACAAGCCAATTGTACCTAAAAGCAATCATTCAAAACTCACTTTACATATGCATATCCAAGCTTAATCAACCTAAAATTTAACCATTCAACCAATATGCCAAAATGGCACCTCAATTCAACAAAGCAATTTTACCTAAACGCTTAACCAATTCAATCAACAACTAAACTACTAATTAAATAAATTCACTAACACATTTTTCATAATGATCTTATACCAAAAGTTCATAAACAACCCATGCAAAAATGACCATTTCTCACCTAACATTGCGCCATACTAATATGGCCAAAGATACTTATTTCCAAAATACCAAAAACTAACCATTTTCAACATTATGCCACATTCATTCCACATCAACCCTTAGTTGCTACTATATCATTCCCATCAACATTTCCTTACCATTATCTTAACCAACACAAAATACCATATAGTCATAATAACATACCAAGTAATTTATCAACCAAAATAATATATATACAAGCCACACATCATGGCTAAATTCATTAAACAAGACACCTATATATGCCATTCTAACCATGATTCAAAATCTTCAAAATATACTGATATAATCGATGGATAGTATGATGGATCTTCGCCAAGCTTCCAAACCGTATGAACCTCCGATTAACTAGAATCATAAGAGAAAATCACACAAGTAAGCATAAAATGCTTAGTACATTCGTAAATCATTAACATTACTTACCATTTCATTGTAAAAGCTTAAAAGTGAATGGTGAACATATCCAACATTGCTTGGCACAAGCCTAAGCACCAACATCAATTCTCAAGTATAATTAGCATATAAATTAACCGAACTCATTATACAACAAAGAGCTTCATTAACCTTTCCATGTAAACATTCATTCTATTGTAAACATACTAAAATCTTTAATCAATATCTTATCATACCTTTCTCATGCTTTCATGACATTATAAGTCGATGCTTATACCGATCCTTCACTTTTTGTATACCTGTTAAACCACTAAAATATTATCAGATACACAGGAATTTCGCACACTAAGTGCCCGCATGTGGTCGAACCACTACTAACTCATATCTCATATCAATGCTCTCTGTCAAGCCATAAATGGGTCTGCTCATCGTAGCTACACGGTGCTGCTCACACAAGCTGTCAAGTAACCACAACACATGCCAAAAACTCAGCCAAAGGTAGGACATATGAGACCAGCACCCAAAACACGGTAAGCCCTAATGACATGTCATTTGTATCCTATATACTCCTAAGGTTCAAACGGGATCTGAAAGTCGTTGACACTTCATTGGATATGTAATAGCCCGATTTAGACCCTATTTGGAATGGTGGTTTTGGGACCACGAATCGAAGTCAAAAAAATATTTAAAAATTATTTTCTATGTTTATTATGTGTGAATTAATATCCATGAAATTTTGTGTTTTAATTTTATCATTTGAGTGCCCGATTTAATAAAAGGGCTTAATCATGTAAAATAAAAATTTGATGGTTAAATGTGAAAGTGCCTAATTGTTGTTGTCTTTATAATATGAAGCACTTATAATGCAATTAGGCCATAACTAAATGAGTGGAAGGTTATAACCATGAGTTATAATGGTTTAAAATTTTATTATAAAGGTTATATAAGTAAAATGATTAATAAGTAATAATATAAAGCATAAAATAAAAACATAAGTGTTCATCTTTTGTTTTTGGTGACCGAATATTAAAGAAAAGAAAAAGAATAAGGTTTCCTTAGGTTCAGCCATTGTTGAGTTTGATTAAGGTAAGTAGCTAGCTCAATTTTTTATAGTTCTTACGTTTTTGAGATCATTGCAGTGTAATGTACAAAGCCCATGTAACACCCCAACCCCGGCCTAGAAGTTAGTCCCGAACTCAGTGTGTCACATTGAAGTGTTTTCATTGAAAACCCTTCTTACAATTTAGAACTTTTGCCATTTGAAACCTCCGATCTCATTTGCTTATTTTTTTTAAATGTGGTTTATTAAAAGTCATCCTTTTGTAAAACGTTATTACCTTTAAAACCTTATTTGTTGCGGAAGCTTAATTTAAAACAATTGTGGAAATGTGATATTTTGAAAAATAGTTGTTGTTTTGGAAAAATCATGTTCTATTCTAGCAGTTATAAAATAATATATAAAATTCCAGATTTAAAATCCAGAAATTGTAAAGGCCTTATTACAAACCAATATATAAAATTCAAATAAAAAGACTACAACAGAGCATCAGCGGTCGTGTGGCCACCTTCGAGTTCCTCGCGTCTCCAAATCGCCTATGATTGGGGATTACCTGTGCAATTAGAAAGAAGGGTGAGTTTGCAAAAACTCAGTGTGTAATCCCTTTTAATACGAACAGTCAGACATACAATATGCGAAAACAGACTGGCCCTGAGCCCATCACAGAAACAGTATCAGGTGGCCTTAGTCCATTAACAGAATCAGATGGGCCTAAGCCCAATATAAAATCAATATCAGATGCAGATATGCAGACAGATATCCAACCCAGTCCAACCAATACACCACTCGTACTAACCAACATACCATGTGGGGATAAAATCGACCCACCCAGCCAACACACCAAGCTTAGTACCAGTTGCGTCATTAAGTTAACAGAATGGCTCAACGTCGCAGACAGAATGATTAAAGGCCATAAATATCGTAGCAATGCTGCTAGTTAACAGAACGGCTATAAGCCATAAGTATCGCAGAAATGCTGAAAGCCTTGTACAGAACAGCTACGAGCCGTACACTTCCTCTGTCAATATTAACCCAACCCCATGCAGGATGACATGTCACAGTAACATACGTGAATGCAGGATGTCATGCTCGGTATCAATCATATAACTATCATACATACATCAGTCAACCTACCACTAGGGGTGTAATGGACATCTCGTCAGTTAAGGGTAAAACGGTGATTTTACCCCAGGGGTATTTTGGTTATTTTACCAATATTAGGGTCTCAATACTTATTACAACCTCCTAGAAGGTCTATTGTCACTTCGAGCGACTTAGATAACCTACATGGCCAAAACAATACATTTGGGTCGAAAACCCGCTATTGGGCCTAAGTGGGCCCACACGCTCATGTGGTCCATTTAGTCCAGATTCACATACGGCATCGCGAGCCCCATAAACCAACCTATCAATCATCACTTATCAAGGATTTTACCCGTGTGGGCCCACGCGACCCATTTCAGACCATCGAGGCCCATAACGGCCCCAGTCCATGAAAACGCACGTGGTGGCCTCTGTAGTCTACTACCCACAATTTGGGGCTCGGTTCACCCCACGTGAGGCCTCGAATGATGAGGTTTTGGCATTTCAGCTTTTTAGCTTTTGCCGATTCATAGTTAAACAGGGGTGTGAATACACACACATATCCCGCGTTTGGCAGCAACAAAATTGGGTGTACGGTTACACACTTTACTTGCGAAGCCGAGTAACTGACACGCCCAAAGCCTACATTCATTCCAATATTTGGTTTCCGCTACCTAAACGATCATACTCACTTAACCCAAATAAGCACCACCTCACCTCAATAGCACAAGTGGATCACTAATCCTCCAAAATCACCTATCTAAATTGATCACTTGTCAGAGTTGTGAATCTGCACTACCATATATCCCCATAAATATGATTGGTTAAAACCTAAGGTTTAGAATCCCTACCAATACCAAAGGAGATTCAGCCAAAGCACTTACCCCCACGTAATCGCTTCAGATGCCCTACGATACTAGAGAAACCTCCCACTTCGAAAGCTAAAACTGAATAGTGGGAAAGAAAAGAGTAAAGACAAAAGCTTCAGTATTTGGCCAGTTGATAGAGGTTGGCATCACAAGGAAAAGAAAATGAGACAATCACCAATAGCAGAATTCGACCAAACCACCCTTCACTACAAGGTTAAGCTATTCGGTGAATAAAAAATAATCGGCTTAGGGAATCAAAAGAGACAAAGGAATTATGTTCGGCCAAAAGAGAAAGCCAAGAGGAGAAGAAGATGAATGAGGGGAAAATTCGGCTATTGAAAATGAATTGACAAAATAATAGAAGGAAAGAGGAGAAAGGATTCGATGTAAGAAAAGAAGATGAAACAGATTTGGCCAAAGAAGAAATTAAGGGAAGAGGAAAAGAAGGCTTTTAAGAGAATTTGGCATTTGCTCACTTGAGTTTCGACAAAATGAAAAACAATTGCAAAATAATGCTAAAAAGAAAAAGACCCGAATGGTAAAAAATACACCAATATTGGGAGAACAACCGCTCGAGAGGAAAGCTACCGAAACAAAAGAATAATGAAGGACCTCTAAAGTTCCTATACACATTTGGCACCTCCAAAGATAAAGTCCCAAAATGCTTCCCCTAAAAAAATCAAATACACAATCCCATGTAACCCCAAATTCGGCCACTCATCAAATTCCTTGAAAAGATCCCTGATTCCCTCCATCGTTTTCTCCTTGATTTACCCCAGCTCCCCCCAATTCAAATTCAATTCAACAGCCATGACCAGTTCAAACTTCACCCTTTTACCAAGTCCACAACGACCTTCCAGAGTATCTATCCAATCCAATCATTTACCATCCCCATATAGCAAAATAATTGCATTTTGCTTGCAAGGGAATTCAAATCCTTGCCCTTCTCACATGCTCACAAGCCACTTGCCTCCCTGCCACAAGCTCTCTTGTGTCACAAAATATCCTCAATTAATTAAAAGGTCTACAGGCCAAAATCCAGGTTCCTTTAAAAAAAAACCAAAATAAATTGCAATAGCCAAGACTTGAACCCAAACTCCCTTACAAACTTAATGACGCCCCAACCACTAGACCACTTGCTTCCTTGTGTCATTTTTTTAACACAATAATTTAAAAGGCCTACTTCCAAGCATCTAGGGTTTTATTCACTTAAAATTAAAATTCTGCTAAAGCCCAGGTTTGCACCCAGGACTTCTCCAATACTCCTAGACACTCCCAAATCACTTAACCAATAGAGCAGACAATTATTTTATGCCATCTTCTTGGGCTTTTATGTACAATTTCCTAACCGTTCCCTTGCTTAAGGCCCAGTACTTCTAGGCCCAAATTCCGGGGCGTTATAGCCCATGCTTGAATTTTTTATTTTGTTGAATATTTTGAGTTATGCCATTGATAAGTATTTTAGTTTTGTGATGTTAGTTGATGAATTATGAAAGATATGTTTTGGATTAATATGTTTTGTATTAGAATTTTTGATAATTTTGAGTAATTAGGGCTAAATTGTAAAAATAATAAATTGAGGGACTAAAATGTGAAATAAAAAATATATGGACTTGTATGAACATGGGTAGTATTCAACCTAAGCATGGTGTGTGCAAATTTTGCATGTTTTGTGTTTTGTGCAATTTGGACTAAATTGTAAAAAGTGTAAAATGTTAGGGGTAAAATGGTAATTTTCCCATTTATGTGTTTTTGGACTAAATTGAGTGAAAACATATTTGAATGAGTTTAATTTGAATATGTTTAGATCAAGAACCAAAGAAATCGGATTTGGATCGGAGGAAAGCCAAAGTTGTAAGCAAATAGATGTTATATATTTGATTAAATATGAACTATATATGCTGAAATGAATAATGTGATATTATATATGTGGAAGCCAAATATGTATAGTCTTAAAAGCTATGTGTATGAGTTCGATTCAATCGAGTTACCACGTCCGAAAACCCCGTACGAACCTTTGGAGTAGCTAGGATACATATGTCATGACATAGGATTTCTGATATGTGATTACATGTAAGACCACGTCTGGGACATTGGCATTGATATGTGATTACGTGTAAGACCATTTCTGGGACAACGGCACCATTTCTGGGACAACGGCATCGTATTTGATTCGTGTAAGACCTTGTTTGGGACAGTGGCATCGATATGTGATACCATGTAAGACCACGTCTGGGACGTTGGAATTGTACGATATATGTGTAATTATTCGAGTATCCTATTCAATTTTGAATGGTTCATCGCACAATGATAAGTTGTGATTGAATGTGTAAAATGAGCTAAAGTGATCAGGTATATAATAGCTTATTACTTATTTGAAATAAGGTAAGTTGGTTACTTGTTATGTGTTGTAAATCATATACGATGTAAATGAAAAAAATTATATGTGTATATGAAAAGTACATTCGGCCAAAGGTTACGTATAGTGAAATCATAATGGTGAACTACGTGCAAACATATATGAATGATTATATTCGACCTTATGAATGTAAAATGTGAATATTTATGAAATGATTCATGAATATATGTATATGAGTTTATGTATATTGAGTTATATAATAGTACTATGGTTTGAAATTTAATGTTACTTTGATAGTAGGTACATGTATATTCGGCCAAGGTAAAATTTGTATATGGAAGTATATGTTATATATGAAATTGTGAGCTTGAAAATAAATGTGATCATGATAGCACAAATTAGTTTGGTTAAGTTGAGTTGATATTAACATTGAGATATTTATTTGCTTATGACTTACTAAGCTATGATAGCTTACTATGTGTGTTTATGCTTGCCTCTATTTTATAGATTTTGGAGCCTAGTTATGAGCTCGGGGATCGTCAGCAAAGTCTATCACACTATCGACTATTTTTGGTATTTTATAAGTTTAAACTTGAACCTATGGCATGTATAAGCTAGGTTATATTTGGTTAAGTTTGAAGTTGTGTATATATTAAGCCATACAAAAATGGCTAATATATTATTTGAGTATATGAAACTTTAGTCAAGTTTTTATGTGTGATATGCATTGAAAATGGTTGGTGATTTTGGATGTGTTTGGTTGATTCAGCTATGGTTTATGCATTGATAAAAGTATATGTGAACTTAGTTGATATGTTTTGTTAAGGTGTTATTATGTGATTTGGTATTAAAGAATATTCGGATATATCCAAACATGGTTGGAGTTTATTTTGATATGCATATTATATGGTATGTTTTGCCTTTATGAATGGTTTATTTATTTGGTTTAGTAATAGAGTAAAATGATTATGATTTATTTATATATTTGAATGTGTATTAGTTACTTTGATTCGGTTTGCAATGGCAATGTATGTGTATATATTGTGTTTTAATGGTTGGCTAATTAAGCACGATTGATGAAGACAAATAAGGAGTCTGTTATATGACTGTTTTGATTAATATGCTTGGTTTGAGGTATGGCAATGAAAGATCAAAATGTTAGGTTTTATATTAAGTTAAAAAGGTGCCATATTTGTGGATTCGGGAAATGTGCTCAAATCATGTCATTATATGTTAACGTTATAATTTTGGTATTGAATATATCTGGACTAAGTTAGGCCATGAAAATTTGATTAATGAATGTGGTTTTTGTGTCGGTATCAAATGGCATATTACTTAAATGTTTTGGTCAGTTATTTGAGTAGTTTAATTGGTTAAGTTGATGATATATTGGGAATATGCTAAGTAGAATAGTATATATATGTATCCACGTTATGCAATTATTGTAGTTAGGTAAAAAAATGTTATAATGGTACATGTTATTTATATGAAATGAAATGATGTATGTTTGCATGTTTTAAAGCATGTGCATATAATATGTAAGTTAATTAGTTATTTTATATTTCAATTATTTGAATGCCATAAATGTTAAGTATACATATATATTGGTAGATAAATGAAATATACTTGGTTATGAGTTAAACATTCGATTTCCATGATTTCTTGGTTGTATTGATTGAATATAAATTGGAAATTGTATGAATGATAGTGTAACACCCCTTGCCCGTACCCGAGATCGGGACTGGATACGAGGCATCACCATACATGAACTTGAACATTTTTAGGAAATACGGGCTATAAAATTTCATTTCAATATAAAATAGATCAAATTGCATCATAATGTCCCTATTATGGGCCTACGAGGCCCTAAACATACATTGAGAATGGTCCAGGACTAAACCGAGAACTTATGAAAGTTCATAAGAATTTTCCTAGGTAAAGCCTCACATGCCTGTGTGGAGGCAATGCACACGCCCGTGTGCTTTGGGACACGCCCGTGTTCCCTACTCGTGATGAATTTATGAAAATTATTTTCCATTTCGAACCTATAAGGGTTCTCATAGGGCCGAGCACACGCCCGTGTCCCTTGGCCGTGTCCTTCACACGGCCTAGACACGCCCGTGTGGTCGCCCGTGTCCAGAAACTCGAGCATTCTATTTATGATGTCAGCATGCATTTAGTATAAGAGTATCCCCAAAGATCAATCACGAGATGGTTGTAATAACATACTTGATTTATCATGTTTATTGATATAAGGCGTTGCCATTATTATTTCATTTTCTTTTCTGTGTACATAAATAAACTGTTTTATAATAATGTCCTGAGAATAATATGATTATTCTTAAAATATCCTTAGTCAAGTATTATTGTTGGCTAGGACAACAATAATGCATTAAGACTAACATGTAGTTGATTGATGATAAAGAGTTGTCATTGATATGGAGTGTCAAAATCAATGCATGAATATGTGTGTTAGAGAACAACATATTGGACTGACCTGCTATGAGTATGTTTCTTGGATTATTATGTAATTGTCACAACATTACTCATTGTGATTAATATGTATATGATCCTCATACTTGAGATCATCATTATCCCAACATTGTGAGTTGTATATTTTGATATAGTCAAACGAACATCGTAACTGGTCGTTCTATAAAGACTGATGTTGGATATACTACAATCTATGTAGAGGGATATGGTTGATCAATATAGGATAAGTCCCTCCTACATAATGGGAGTAATATCTTAGGCCACTTGATTGAGTGAGACTAGAAATGCATGGCCATGCTCAAATAAGTTGATATGAGATGTCATACTTATTTGTGTATCATAGTTCACTTAAAGTATCAAGAAACATGGGATGGACTATGCAAGTGTGACTATTCCATGACTTGTGTCCATTTTAAAGGTATAGGACTTAAGGATTAATGCATGAAAGGTTAATCAAAAAAGGTTATGTCGAATCATGACTTCTCGTAACTTAGGTAGCAATGATGCATTGCTAGATGCCACTCATTGTTTGTAACATTAGAATCGTTCTAATATTACTGCTAACGTTACAAGAACCTATAGGGTCACACCTTATGGTTGAAATGAACGGAGTAAAACATAGTTGGTATTGTATTCTGATTGTCAGATGAATTAAATTAATTATAGAATTAATTTAATTGGGCAATCAAATTGTTGAACATACTATACGTACAAGGATGTTGTACACATAATCAGAACATAATTTCATTAGTATATGAATTTGGTTCGTATATAAGTTTAAATAAATATAGTTTACCGAAATCTTTATTATAATTAATGTAATTATAATTTTCGGTTAAATATTATTATATTTATTTTAATGATGACTATTATGTTCAGATTAATTTTAATGAATTAATATTCATTAAAAAAATACCAATTAAAAGGGTGTTATATATGGAAAGGGTAAAAAAAAACCCTAAAGAGATAATATATAAATAAGCCTGAAACTTTGCTGAAGGGTCTAGCAGTCGTCAAGCATAAAAATCACTGAAATAGTTTCTGAGATTTTTCTACCGTTCATTGTCAACTGGGTGGACTACGTAGAGGCCGACATCGAAAGGTTGCGGCTTGGTTCGATAGTGGTTCAGGATTCCCGTTGCCTAGGCGTCGCTGTCTACTCAGATTGAAGTTTCGGTAATTTCGAAACCTTTTATCACCCCGATATGTTCCTTACACATGGATCCATGGTTTGGATCACCGGAATGTTTGTAATTATTTTTTTTTCCGCTGCGCCTTGGAGGCATCTACGTTCCAACATTTAGGGGCACACGACCAAGACACACGCCCGTGTGTCTAGCCTGTGCTCAAAACTGACTTAAAATTTTAGGTTCAGGGGACACACGACCATACCACATGCCCATAGGGGCGATTCGTGTGTCACACATGGCCTAGACACACCCATGTGTCTAGCCGTGTGGACCTTATTGGGCTATTTTCCAAGCCTTTGGTCACCCTCTGAATTACTTATGCTGAAAGGTTACCAAAACACAAAGCAAGACATGATTGTACACTTACAAATAACCTTAATAAACCTCATTGCGTGTAAACCTCGTATCATCGGTTTAACACATGCTAGGTTATTTCCTTAGTTTTAAGGATTTCCATGTCTCGTTAACACTTTTAAAATTGGCTCATTATTATAACTCATTGCCAATTATGGTCAAGCCATCCCATGCAAACATAAGCATGCATAAAATTTGTAGGTCATAGCCTACTTCAAAATGAGCCAATTCCCATGCCCATATACAAAAAGATAGGTATATCTTTACATGCCTTCATTTTGGCGAATCAAATGACACATATAACAAAATAAACCAAAAGCCCTATACATGCCGTTGAACCAAATAAAAGTGTCTTTATACTTTGACTAGTTGATAGTGTGTTGACTCTCCAATCTTCTTCTAATCTTTATGAGTCCTCGAGCTCTGTAAGACAGGGAAAAAAGAGGGGTAAGAATTTACATGCTTAGTAAGCCCGAATAGCTAGAAAGTAAACCTACCGAGTGATTATCATACAACCATATTAAGCAATAAAAACCAACAAGCATGAAATGTTTTCCCTATCACATGCATTAAATCAACAAGTTAGTCACATAACAATGCACCATGTAATTAATCTTAGATGAGCTCATCATTCATCATTTTATTGATATACATCATATTAATCCCGTTGAGTTTCTAGAAAATCTCGATGGATTATCCATTTACCGTCAATTCATAAGAATGATCATTTCAGGTATACACTCCCGCGAACCTCAAATTTTGCGGCGGGATTACCAGTCCAGGCTAAATACCCCGTATCGTAAACTCTTAAGGTGATGTCGGGATTACCAATCTAGGTTAAATCCCTTATAGCGACAAACAACCTTAATGAGCTCGGATCTGAATTACCAGTCCAGGCTAAATTCAAACCCTAATCGGATTACCCATCCGGGCTAAATCCTTAATGCACACATATTCTTTGGGAGGCTCGTTCATTCAAGGAACACCCGTCCGGGCTAGATCCTTTTTATATTTGAGATCAATGTATTACCCGTCTGGGCTAAATCCTTTTCTGCAACACATGTAGGATCTCAAGTCATGTAAGCCATGGTTCATCCACCGAACTTCCTTTTTAACCTCAACCGGGACATTTATTAACCTGTCATTATTAAAGATACATTTCATGTATTTTCATGCCATCATCAAATGCAATTAGGCATATTATGAGTTTACTTTAAGTTATCCGAACTTACCTAATACTCGTCTCGGTATCGTGTTTCGGTTATTCCGAAACCTTTTGCTTTCCTCGATCTACCTCTGTATTTTTTTCCTCGGGGTCTATAACAATACTCACATTATACTTTTCAAGTCTAAATTTCACCCCCAGTCCAAATGACCATTTTGCCCCAACCTTTCACATTTTTACGATTTAGTCCCTAGGCTCGTATAATGAAATGCATGAAATTTCTACATTACCCAAGCCTAGCCGAATGTTCTTTCCTCTTATGGAAGCCCACATTTTTCCATTATTTCACATTTCTACCTCACATTTTACACCTTTTGCAAAATGGTCTTTTTAGGGGTTTTTCATGAAAATCACTTAGGAAAAGATGTTTAACACATCCAACTTCCATATTTCTCCTTAAACCATCAAAATACAAGTAACTCATGCTTGGGTAAATCTATAAACATGAACCCTAGCATGAAATATGGGTATAAATAGAGAGAGTAAGCTATCGGGATTTTAAAAACACGAAGAACATTAAAAACGGGGCTTGGGAGTACTTACTATTGAGCTTGAAAATGTTGAAAACCCTAGCTATGGAGACTTGAGAGTTTTGGCTGGACAAGGAAGAAGAATGACTAATTTTTGCCTTCTTTTTCCCATTTTATTTTATTAAATTGCCAAATGACCAAAATGCCCTTAAACCCTTTCTTTAAATTTTTACCCGTACATGCCCATTTTTGTCCAAAAACATAGAAATTGAGTAAATTACTCTCTAAGGACCTCTAATTAATATTCTAAAGTAATTTAATACAAATTGCTCTAGAATCCAAGTTTTACAATTTATTCAATTTGGTCCTTATTTTCCAATTGGGCACTTTACCCATAGAATTTCTTCACGAAACTTTAACACATGCATATTCTCATATTCTAGACCTTATAATAATCATAAAATAAATATTTCAACGTTCAGATTTGTGGTGCCAAAACCACTGTTCCGACTAAGCCCTATTTCGGGATGTTACAGATAGAATCGAAGCATGTTAGATTGGTTTTAAATTTTACTAGATAATTAATATTGAGATGAAAGTCTGTTCTGAGTTGTATTTTGAATGATAATATCTCGAAACCCCATTTTGGTGACGGATACGGGTTAGTAGTGTTACATTTGATTGGTCTAAGAGCTACAGTTAAGTCAATTCTAGGACTAACGTAGCGCATGTGTGCATAGCTATACATGTCATATTATATACTGTGATAGTGTGATGACTTCTGACATTTGAAAATGGATCTCGATAGAGTCGTAGCTGATGATGTCGAAAGTATAGCGCCTGCTCCCACACAAGGGACAACGCCGGTTGATTCTTGACCGACCTTGAGTAACCAAATGATGAATGATTGGTTTACTTAGTATATCCAGACGAATCCGGCTGCACAACAACCTCTACCCTCGACTAATCCTGCTCCTATACCTACTATACCTCAAATGATTGATCCATTGTGATTACATAAGCCCCCTGTTGATAAAATCAGAAAACACAGGGCTAAAGAATTCAAAGCTACTGATGGTGATGATGCTGAGCGAGCTGAATTTTGGTTTGATAATACTATCCGCGTGTTTGATGAGCTATCTTGTACCCCGGATGAGTGTTTGAAATGTGCCATATCTTTGCTACGAGACACCGCATATGTAACACCCCAAACCTGACCTAGACATTATGGCCGAATCTGGCAATTTCACATTAAAGTGTTTTTTGCAAAAAATGGTGATATCCTTGAAAAACCTTTTCCTTATTTACCTTGTCATGGGTTTTTAATGATAATTCTTAAACCATGTTATTTAGTTTCCAAAAATGAGTCATTTGTCGAAAAGTTAACTATATTAAATTGTTACTAATTTAAACAAAACATTATTTCTTATAGAAGCTTTTGAAACATGTTGCGTGAACATGGTATTTTGAAAAGAATTTGTCTTTTTGAAAACCAGCTTCTTACTACTAGTAGATATAAATCAAAATAAATAAATCCCCAAATTAAAGATTAAAAATTTAAAGAGGCCTTATTACATTAAAAATACCCTAAAATACAACTACTTAAGTTTTTAACCCAATGAGAAAGTTTGTACGATTATGTGGCCACCTTTGAGTCCTTCACAGCACCGACCCGCCTAAGCCTGGGAATTACATGAAAGATAAATAGATGGGTGAGTTATAAAAACTCAATGTGTAATCCCATATCAATTAACCAATCAGTGAGCATAAACAGTGTGGGCCTAAGCCCAATTCAGTAATAATTCAGTTTCAGTTAGGGCCTTAGCCCATTAAAGTATCAGTATCAGTCTGGGCCTGGACCCTTTTCAGTGATAGTAATAGATATGCAATCAATAGATCCTACCCTACTAGCCTCTACACTCTATCTCCATCCAACCCTAAACTCCATATGGGGATAAAATCAACCCACCTATCCCAACACTCTAAAATAGCACCAGTTGCGGCACTAAACAATAATTGCAGCAGAGCTGCCAGTACAGTACACTTCCTCCAATCATAATAAACCCATCCTCATGCAACATATCATGTATCATGTCATATCGTGTCATAATATCATACGTGTATTCAATATATATAAAATGGCATGCTCAAACATAATCATACATCTCATAGGGGCATATCAGTCATTTTACCATGTAGGGGCATTTCAGTCATTTTGTCAATTAGGGTCTAGGTATACTTACCGATCCAACAGTAGGTCCACAGTCGTCTCGGGTGACCCGTGCAACCTTAACAGTTAAACAGTGAAAATGGGCCCAAGGCCCATAATGCGGGCCAATGTGGGCTCACACGCCCGTGTGGCCCACAAAGCCCAAAAATGTCCTTGGCCGTATGGATTACATAGCCTGGCCCAATAATTTCCACATGTTTGTGTGATTTACCCGTGTGAGGACCAGTTTGGCCCAAAATGGCCCAAAATGACCTCGGCCCATGAAATTGCTCATGGCTGGCTTCAATAGTCATACGCCCACGTTTAGGTATAGGAACTATGACATGAGCGAGCGCACGCCCGTGTAGTGTTGATGGTCACTTATTTTGGCTTTTGTTGATTTACGATTAGAGTAGTGTTTACACACTTTGTACGAAATTTTACGAATAGGCCCCGAGCACCAAAACTTACATTCAACCAAGACATTCCATTAATCGTTTGACAATAGGGTTAATAGCTTTTCTCAATACTTATCCCAAAATAATCACTAATACTTGCCTTGATTGAATGAATGTGGCTTAGCCCACTTAACCACTAACAAAGACTGATTTCAAACTCCTTAATGAAAATCTACATACAACCGAATTCCATTAACCTTCATCAATATTGTTTGCATAAGCAATTTGAACCAACATATAGCACTTATCGAGAACGTAAAATCGATTGTAGAGAAGGGAAGCAATTGGCTTATCCCCAAAATGAGTACCCAACATGAAAAAGGTAAGGCTAGAACCAACACATCCCTAGCAATAAATGGCAGCAAAGGAAAATGCTAGAAGGAACACTAATATACAAAGAGGAAGAGAGAACAGAGAAGAACGAAGCACCCACCGATTGTTCAAAGGACAATTACAACAAAAAAAACAAAATAGAGAGAGATGCAGTAATTGACCAAAGTATCAAGATGAAAGGGTGATGAGAAGAGAGAAAAGAAAAGAAGAGGAGAGGAGACAAGGTATTCAGCCAAAGAAGATGGAGTAGTCGGTCAAGTAAGGTCACACATAGAATAAGAAAACTAAGAGAGCAACTTGTCAAAACCGAAAGTGTTAAGTGGGAAAGAGAGTGGGAGTTCGACCAAACAATAAGATGCAAAAGAGGAGATTTGATAGACTCAAAAGAATTGAGAGAGATGGAAGGAGAGCATTCGGCTAAAGAGAGGAGTGTAAATTCGAAATCAGCAAAAATAAAAGGTACTACCTAATTTTCCTAGCACTATTCGGCCTCTAAAGAACAAAAGAAACAGAACTAAAATGCTCACAGTAGCCGAAATGGAAATTAATCCCACCAAGGCCGAATTCTGAGTGATCGGAATACCTATTCGGCAACAAATCTTCCACAACCTCAACATTCTAAATTTTCCTCATTAAATCTCTCCATCATAATCTCCTTAACTGCCAATTTCAAACTCCATTAAACCCAGCAAAGTTTCGGTCAACCTCTACTACTCACACGGTACAGCAGCAAAATAAAACACCCACTGTACCCTCCAGGATTCGATCCTCAATCCTCTGGTATAGGTAACACGCCACTTACCCCCTAGACTAACAGACCCTTTCTGTCATGCTTCACCCATTTTAATTTAAAAGCCTACGGACTAGAGATAAGGATTTAACCAATTAAACCATAATTTTTGCATAAGCCAATGCTGGAACCCAAGATTTCTCAAACACTTCCCAGGACACTTAACCACTGAAACAGACATGCATTTGTGTATTACAACATACAAAAACAACTGCTTAGGTTTTGGGGCGTTACAACATATCACTAGTGGGATATATGAATATTGATGGTTCTAGAAGAATGGGTGACCTGGGAGTGCTTTTAGACTGAGTTTCGTAATAAATACATCAGCCAGAGATTTATCGACCAGAAGCACAAAGAATTTCTGGAATTGAAACAAGGTCGCATGACTGTAACAGAATATGAATAGAAATTTGTGAGACTCAGTTGATATGCTCGAGAGTGTGTTTCAACCAAAGCTATAATGTGTAAAAGATTCGAAGACAGGTTGAATGAAGATATTAAACTGCTAGGTTGCATACTTGAAATAAAAGAGTTCGTAGTACTGGTTTAGCGAGCATGCAAAGCCGAAGAGCTTAGGAAAGAGAAAAAAAAAGCTGACTTTGAAGCTAGAGATTCACGTAAAAGATCATCGGGCAAAACATTTTAGTCGACATCGAAGAAATTCTGAGATGATTTTAGCCGTTCAAAGGCTATTGCAGTTTATTTTAGATGGGATCGGGATAGACCACCTGTGAGCTCGAGAGCTACCTTAGTAGCTAGTGTTGGTAATGTTAGATCGGATCAACCCGAGTGTAAACATTGTGGTAAACGACATCCTGGCAGTTGTAGATTGCATGATTGGGCCTATTTTAAATGTGGATCGATGGATCATTTCATTCGTGAATGCCCTGAATTAGCTGAACAAAACACAGTACAGAATACGAGATCGAGTAACACTGCAGCTCGAGGTAGACCACCTAGAAATACGAATAATATGGATAGTAGTCAGAGAGGGACTAAAGATGCAGCAGTTAGATCTGAGGCTCGTGCACCTGCCAGAGCCTATGCCATTCGCGGTCACGAGGAGGCTTCATCCCCAGATGTTATTACTGGTACATTCACTCTTTATGATACTAGTGTAATTGCATTGATTGATCCTGGTTCGACCCATTCTTATGTGTGTGAGACTTTAGTATTCAGTAAGACTTTGCCTATTGAGTCTACTGAGTTTGTGATTAGAGTATCAAACCCCTTGAGTCAGTCTGTTATGGTTGATAAAGTGTGTAAGAATTGTCCTTTGATGATTTGAAATTCGTGTTTTTAGGCTGATTTGATGTTGTTGCAATTTGATGTTTCCATTTGATGAGTTCGATATAATTATGGGTATGGACTAGTTGACTTTGCACGATGCTGTAGTAAATTGCAAAAGAAAGACTATTAATTTACGGTGCCTGAATGATGAGATTATTCAAATTGAAACTAATGATCTGAATGGTTTACCGGCAGTGATATCTTCAATGTTGGCTCAGAAGTATGTGAGAAACGGTTCTGAAGCTTACTTTGAGTATGTTCTTGATAGTAAAATGACCGAAAGAAAGATTGAATCAGCATCAATTGTGTGCGAGTATTCGGATGTGTTTCCTGAGAATTACCGGGTTTGCGACCTATCCAAGAAGAAGAGTTTGGTATTGAGTTAGTGTCAGGGATGACTCCGATATCGATAGCTCCATACAGAATGGCACTTACTGAATTAAAAGAATTGAAAGCTCAGTTGTAAGAGTTGGAAGAAAGAGGTTTTGCGCGATTGAGTTTCTCTCCTTGTGGTACACCAGTTCTATTTGTGAAAAAGAAAGACAGAACTATAAGAATGTGTATCGACTATAGACAGCTCAATAAGGTGACTATAAAGAATAAATATCTATTGCTACGGATGGACGACCTGTTCAATCAGCTAAAAGGGGCTATAGTGTTTTCAAAGATAGATTTGAGATTAGGCTACTATCAATTGTGAGTTAAAGACTTTGATGTGCCAAAGACTGCTTTTTGAATGAGGTACAGACACTATGAGTTTCTGGTTATGCCTTTCGAACTTACTAATGCACCTGTTGTTTTTATGGATTTGATGAATCGGATCTTTAGACAATATTTGGATCGATTTGTGGTTGTGTTCATAGATGACATATTGATCTATTCCTGTGATGAAACTGATCATGCCGAACATCTAAAACTTGTATTACAAACTTTACGAGCTAAACAGTTGCATGCAAAGTTCTGGTGATGCGAAGTCAGTTTTCTGGGACATATTGTATCAACATCGGGTATTTGGGTTGATCCGAGTAAAATTTCAGCTATACTTGATTGGAAACCTTCGAGGTTTTCTAGGACTTGCTGGTTACTATAGACAGTTCGTGAAAGGTTTCTCTAATATTGCAACCCCGATGACGAAGCTACTACAGAAAGATTTTAAGTTCGAGTGGTCAGAAAAGTGCCAGAAAAGTTTTGATCAGTTGAAAGCCCTTTTGATCGAAGCTTCAGTGCTAGTCCAGCCAGAATCGAGTAAAGAATTTGTTATCTATAGTGATACATCTTTGAATGTTTTGGGCTTTGTGTTAATACAGGAAGGCAAAGTCATAGCTTATGCCTCGAGACAGTTAAAGCTGCATGAAAAGAACTATCCGACACATAACCCATAATTGGCAGCTATAGTGTTTGCATTGAAGATATGGCATCACTATCTGTTCGATGAGAAATGTCATGTTTATTTTGATCACAAGAGCCTAAAATGTTTGATGACTCAGAAAGATCTGAATTTAAGACAGCGTTGATGGTTAGTATTGTTAAAAGACTACAAGCTTGTGATTGACTACCATCCAAGAAAGGCTAATGTTGTTGCTGATGCTCTAAGCCGAAAATCACTGTTTGCTTTACTTGCAATGAATACGCATATGGATATGTCTAATGATGGTTCGATAATAGTTGAATTAAAAGTAAAACCATTATTTATTCAATAGATTTGTGATGCTCAGAAAGTTGATGATGATTTGTTAGCAAAGCGGGCTCAATGTGACTTGAATATTGATTCAGAGTTCCAAGTTGATGATTAGGGTTGTTTGAGGTTTAGAAATAGAATATGTGTTCCAAGAAATTTAGACTTGATTCAAATGATTCTGAATGAAGCTCACAGCAGTCGGTTATATGTTCACTCGGGTAGTACGAAGATGTATAACGATCTAAAACAACTTTACAAGTGGCATGGTATGAAACGAGACATTTCTGACTTTGTTACAAAATGTTTAGTCTGTCAACAAGTAAAAGCCGAGCATCAGGTACCTTCTGGATTGCTTCAGCCAATCATGATACCTGAGTGGAAATGGGACAGAGTCATGATGGATTTTGTATCCAGTTTACCGTTGACACCAAGCAAGAAAGATGCAATCTGGGTTATTGTGGATAGATTGACTAAATTGGCTCATTTTGTTCCAGTTTGCACAGATTACTCGCTTGATAAGTTAGTTGAATTGTATGTTTCTCAATTGTGAGATTACACAGAGTGCCTATTTCTATTATTTTAGATAGAGATCCGAGGTTTACATCGCGATTTTGGAAAAAGCTGCAAGATGCTTTAGGTATGAAATTACATTTCAGCACTGCTTTCTATTTGCAAACTGATGGTCAGTCTGAACGAATCATTCAGATACTTGAGGATATGTTGAGATGTTGCATTCTCGAGTTCGAAGGTACGTGGGAATGATACTTACCTCTGATTGAATTTGCATACAATAATAGTTTTCAATCGAATATTAAAATGGCACCTTACGAGGCTTTGTACGGTCGTAAATGTCGTACACCAGTGTATTGGACCGAGCTCAGTTAAAATAAGATACATGAGGTCGATTTCATCAAAGAGACTGAACAGAAAATAAAAGTGATCTGTGAAAGTTTGAAAATAGTGTCAGATCATCAGAAATCATATGCGGACTTGAAACGAAAAGATATAGAGTTTCAAATCAGGGACAAAGAATTTTTGAAAGTCTCACCATGGAAGAAAATACTCAGATTCTGTCGTAAAGGCAAATTGAGTCTGAGATTTATTGGGACGTATGAGATTATAGAGCGTATCGGGCCGGTTGCTTATAGACTATTGTTGCCACCTGGGTTAGAAAAGATCCATAATGTATTCCTTGTTTCAATGCTTCGTCGATATTGATCTGATCCCTCGCATGAGATTAATCCGTCAAAGATTGAGATTAAGTCTGATATGACATATGAGGAAAAATTGATCCATATTATGGCTCGTGAAGTTAAAGACTTGCGAAATAAGAAAATTCCGTTAGTGGAAGTATTGTGGCATAAATACGGAGTAGAAGAGGCAAGATGGGAGCCAAAAGATGCAATGAAAGAACGTTATTCGAGCCTATTCACCGGTAAGATTTATGGGGACGAAAATCCCTAAGGGGGGAGAGTTGTAACAGCCCGATTTAGACCCTATTCGGAACGGTGGTATTGGGACTACGAATCTGAGTCAAAAAATATTTAAAAATTATTTTCTGTGTTTATTATGTGTGAATTAATATCCGTGAAATTTTTGTGTTTTAATTTTATCATTTGAGTGCCCGATTTAATAAAAGGGCTTAATCGTGTAAAATGAAAATTTGATGGTTAAATGTGAAAGTGCCTAATTGTTGTTTTCTTTATAATATGAAGTACTTATAATGCAATTAGGCAATAAATGAATGAGTGGACGGTTATAACCATGAATTATAATGGTTTAAAATTTTATTATAAAGGTTATATAAGTAAAATGATTAATAAGTAATAATAATATAAAACATAAAATAAAAACATAAGTGTTCATCTTTTGTTTTTGGTGACCTAATATTAAAGAAAAGAAAAAGAATAAGGTTTCCATAGGTTCGGTCGTTGTTGAGTTTGATTAAGGTATGTAACTAGCTCAATTTTTGATAATTTTTTTACGTTTTTGATATCGTTGCAGTGTAATGTATAAAGCCCATGCTTGAATTTTTGATTTTGATGAATATTTTGAGTTATTCCATTTATGAGTATTTGAGTTTTGTGATGTTATTTGATGAATTATGAAAGATATGTTTTGGAGTAATATGTTTTGTATTGGAATTTTTGTTGATTTTGAGTAATTAGGGCTAAATTGAAAAAATAATAATTTGAGGGACTAAAATGTAAAATAAATGAAATTTATGGACTTGTATGAACATGGGTAGTATTCGGTCTAAGCATGGTGTGTGCAAATTTTGCATGTTTTGTGTTTTGTGCAATTTGGACTAAATATTAAAAAGTGTAAAATGTCAGGGGTAAAATGGTAATCTGCCCATTTACGTGTTTTTGGACTAAATTGAGTGAAAACATGTTTGAATGAGTTTAATTTGAATATGTTTAGATCAAGAACCAAAGAAATCAGATTTGGATCGGGAGAAAGCCAAAGTTGTCTATTAGTGTTCCATTCTGATTATCGTTGTCTGAGGTAAGTTTATAAGCAAATAGATGTTATATATTTGATTAAATACGAGCTATATATGCTGAAATGAATAATGTGATATTATATATGTGAAAGCCAAAGTTGTCTATTAGTCCTTCCATTCCAATTAAATACGAGTTCGATTTGATCGAGTTACGACATTTGAAAGCCCCATACGAACCTTAGGAATAGCTAGGATACATATGCCAAGACATAAGATTTTTGATATGTGATTATGTGTAAGACCATGTTTGGGACGTTGGCATCGATATGTAATTACGTGTAAGACCATATCTGGGACATCAGCATCGTATTTGATTCATGTAAACCCTATCTGTAACACCCCAAACTCGGCCTAGACGTTATGGTCGAATCCGGCATGTTACATTGAAGTGTTTTACCGAAAACCGTGTTTTCATTGAAAATCCTTCTTAAAATAAAAGAAACTTTAATTAACTTAAAAAAAACCCCTTTCAATCACTTGTTTAAAACATATGATTTTATGAAAACATGTCATTTTAAAATTTAGTTGCGGAAACGTAGAAAACATACTATAATTTAGGAAACTCATGTTCAACTTTTCGTATTTACAATGAAAATAATAATAATTCAAGTAACAATAAAATAATGAAACCTTGTTACAATCTGGTCTGAAACATACTTAATAAAATAAAAACTTATATGCTCAAAAAAAACCAAGTCCAAATTATCTTGCTAGCTGGCCACCCAGAGTCCCTCCAAACATCGAACCTTCTACTGAGCATCACCTGAAAATAAAATAAAAGAGGGGGTGAGTTTTTACAAACTCAGTGTGTACAACCCTCAACAAAAAAAAAAAAAAAGCATTCCAAAAACCATCATACATCAAACATGCAATGCAATCCCATCCAAATTATTCATCCGCTACACACCAGCTCCGTCCCTTGTCACACCATGTGGGGATATAAATATCGACCCACCCAACTGACACACCAAGGGTAGCCCGGTTGCGAAACTACCTTCATTTACATATTGGGCTTCAAAAGCCGTTGTTGGATCTACGATTGTCAAGCAACCATGCGATTCTCATATACTTCCTCCGTTCCATAATTCTTAACCCATATGCAACCTAAGCAGAATATCATATGTATGCATGTCACTTACATTCAACACTTAGGGGTATTTTGGTCATTTTTGCCCTTAGGGGCATTTCTATAATTTTCTCTTAATTACGGTTTTCACTTACCTTGGCCCGTTAACAAGTCTCGTGAGCTAAGATGAACGAATACTATGCACTAGGTAGGGTTCTAGAGAAGAGGAGGTGTGTCATTAAGACCGCTTAAGTACCAAGCTCTCCCTAGATCAAATCCTAGACATGCATATACCTATTGCCACACCCTAACATTATGACTTGTCCACGGTTGCAAATAATTATTAAGTTTTATGTAGTTATCATATTCTTGGCCCAAAACCCCTTACAAGCCCAATCAAATTCACATACAAGTATGTGGCCTATTAGGCCCAAATCACTTGTATATGGCCCATTAGGCCCAAATCACTTGTATATGGCCCATTAGGCCCAAATCACATTTATATGGCCCGTTAGGCCCAATCACTTTCATATTCATCTCACATACAAATTCCTATCACATAGCATCAATATTCAGTTTTTGCCTATTATGGGCCCAACAGCCCATCGGGCCCATTTAGCCCATTCTGGCCCATATGGCCAAATCACAACCCAAGTCCATGGAATCTTCCGTGGGCCTCAGGCAACCTATCGGTTTCCTCCTCACGAGTGTTCGCGCACTCACAAGACTACCGCAGTCAAACTTTCTGCTTTTCAGCATTTCGGCATTTCGACTTTTCAGCTTTTGCCGATGTACTTGTGTGTGCAGTGTATGTACACACCTGGTAAGCAAACGTGCTACAATTCCCTTAGTCACCAACCTACAAATGATATCACCCTTCAATTAATTGCATGCTTAATACATATCTTTCCTAAAACTGGAATCTCACCTTAACCTTACCTTGTGCGATCAGCCACTTCTTAAATCACTAACCACGATCAAATCCTAGATCTACACCAATCTTAACTATTAAAACTAGAATAATAGATGACTCAAATCCAACACAAGTCCCCTTACCTTAACTAGGAACATTCGACCACCTTAGACAATGGGAGAGGAATACTTACCAAAACCGCAAGCACCTAAAGGCAATTTCGGCAGAGAGCTAAGATCCAAGATTTGATACTATTTCCCTACCATAGTTGATTAGAAAGAGTGAGGGACAATAATCAATACTTAGCAAGGAAAACTGATTGGAAGAGCAACACTTACACTAGATCCAGTCAAAGAGTATTCGGCCCTTGGGGGATTTGGCTTTTCCGGCTTTCAACTTAGTATGGTGAATAAGGTTTATTTGGCACGAATAAAAGAAGAAGAGTAGTAGAAGAAATCAGCAAAGAAGATTGTGTAGAGAAGAATAGAAAACAGCAGAAAGAAAAGAAGAAAAAAGAGTTTTTGGCTTTTAGGGAAGAGTGTTTCTGGCAACAAGGTGAGAAAAAGATTTCGGCATTAGCTTCATACCCTTGCATTCGGCACCTATTTATAACCCCTATGGTCAAATTCCTCAAGCTCAAGTTCCCATTTTGACTCCACTTGCTCCTCACTTCTCCTCTTCTCGTTTTTCTCCCTAATAACCCCTTGATCCTTTCCTTAATTTTCTCTCCTGAACACTTCCCTTGGAGTCCATTTTCATGCCACTTCCAACCTTCTAGAAGGCCAAAATTAAACTCTAAAAATTACTAAGCTAGGATTCAAACCTTGGATCTCCTTGCTAGCCACTAACGCCACCTCCCTACTCCCTAAGTGGCGTCACTTAGCCACTCCTCCACAAGGCTTTTTGATGCTATTTTCCTTATCTTTATTTAAAAGCCCAACTAATTGCCAACCCTGATTCTTTTAATAAATAAATGATAATTTCTTCTACCCCTAGATTCGAAATCAAACCTTAATTAAGACCTACTATAATTATCACTTGGCTAGGAATATAAAACACAATTTTTTTCAAAACCGAAAACAAAGAAAGTTTGGGATTTTGGGATTTTTGGGGCGTTACACTGTCTGAGACATTGGCATCGATATGTGATAGCATGTAATACCATGTCTAGGACATTGACATTGTACGATATATGTGTGGTTATCCAAGTATCCTATTCAATTCTAAACGGTTCAATGAGCAATGATAAGTAGTGATTGAATATGTAAAATGAGCTAAAGTGATCAGGTATGTAATAGCTTATTACTTATTTGAAATAAGGTAAGTTGGTTACTTGTTATGTGTTGTAAATCATATACGATGTAAATGAAAAAATTATATGTGTATATGAAAGTACATTTAGCCAAAGGTTATGTATAGTGAAATCATAATGGTGAACTATGTGCAAACATATATGAATGATTATATTCAGCCTTATAAATGTAAAATGTGAATATTTATGAAATGATTCATGAATATATGTATATGAGTTTATGTATATTAAGTTATATAACGGTACTATGGTTTGAAATTTAATGTTACTTTGATAATAGGTACATGTATATTTGGCCAAGGTAAAATTTGTATATGGAAGTATATGTTATATACGAAATTGTGAGCTTGAAAATAAATGTGATCATGATAGCACAAATTAGTTTGGTTAAGTTGAGTTGATATTAACATTGAGATATTTATTTGCTTATGACTTACTAAGCTTTGATACTTACTGTGTGTGTTTATGTATGCATCTATTTTATAGATTTTGGAGACTAATTACGAGCTCGGGGATCGCCAGCAAAGTCTATCACACTATCGACTGTTTTTGGTACTTTATAAGTTTAAACTTGAACCTATGGCATGTATAAGCTAGGTTATATTTGGTTATGTTTGAAGTTGTGTATATATTAAGCCATGCGAAAATGGCTAATCTGTTATGTGAGTATATTAAACTTTAGTCAAGTTTTTATGTGTGATATGCATTAAAAATGGTTTGTGATTTTGGATGTGTTTGATTGATTCGGCTATGGTTTATGCATTGATAAAAGTATATGTGAACTTAGTTGATATGTTTTGTTAAGGTGTTATTATATGATTTGGTATTAAAGAATATTCGGTTATATCCAAACATGGTTGGAGTTTATTTTGATATACATATTATATGGTATGTTTTGCATTTATGAATGGTTTATTGATTTGTTTTAGTAATGGAGTAAAATGATTATGATTTATATATATATTTGAATGTGTATTAGTTACTTTGATTCAGTTTGTAATGGCAATGTATGTGTATATATTGTGTTTTAATGGTTGGCTAATTAAGCACGATTGATGAAGACAAATAAGGAGTATGTTATATGACTGTTTTGATTAATATGCTTGGTTTGAGGTATGGTAATGAAAGATCAAAATATTAAGTTTTATATTGAGTTAAAAAGGTGCCATATTTGTGGATTCCGCAAATGTGCTCAAATCATGTCATTATGTGTTATTTATATGTTAACGTTATATTTGTGGTATTGTATATTTGTGGACTAAGTTAGGCTATGGAAATTTAATTAATGAATGTGGTTTTAGTGTCGGTATCAAATGGCATATTACTTAAATGTTTTGGTCAATTATTTGAGTAGTTTAATTGGTTAAGTTGATGATATATTGGGCATATGCTAAGTAGAATAGTATATATATGTATCCACGTTATGCAATTGTTGTAGTTAGGTAAACAAATGTTATAATGGTACATGTTATTTATATGAAATGAAATGATGTATGTTTGCATGTTTTAAAGTATGTGCATATAATATGTAAGATAATTAGTTATTTTATATTTAAATTATTCGAATGCCATAAATGTTAAGTATACATATATGATTGGTATATAAATGAAATATACTTGGTTATGAGTTAAACATTCGATTTCCATGATTTCTTGGTTGTATTGATTGAATATAAATTGGAAATTGTATGAATGATAGAATCGAAGCATGTTAAATTGGTTTTAAATTTTACTAGATAATTAATATTGAGAAGAAAGTTTGTTCTGAGGTGTATTTTGAACGGTAATATCTCGTAACCCCATTCTAGCGACGGATACAGGTTAGTGGTGTTACAGGATATTTTCATAGAGTCATAATATTAAGAATATAACATAAAAGCATTTAAATCAAACATAATTTAATGCTAATTAAATGTACAAACTTACCTCAAACAAGTACGGAGAAAAACAATCGATTAATCTAATACTTTTCTTTTCCCTGATCTAAATCCGTACATTGCATTTCTTGATCTATATAATCAAATTTAACTAATTTAAACTTCAATCTATTAAATTTAAACAAAAAATCATATTTTGGAAAAATTACACTTTTGCCCCAAGAATTTTGAATTTAATACAATTTAGTCCTTAGCTCATAAAAATGCAAATTCATGCAATTTAATCCATACCCATGCTAGCCGAATATTAACTTAGTCCATAGCAATCCCTACATTTCTTTTATTTCACAATTTAACCATGAATATTTTTTTATTTTTCAATTTAACCCCTAATAGACAAATTGATCAAAATTTATTTTACAAAAGTTGTTCAACTATCACCAAACTTTCATTTTCATCCATCAAGCATAAAAAAAACTAACATACATTTATGGTAAAACCCTAGACTTTTAACAGTTTTGCAAATTAGTCCTTGGCTAGTTAGATTAAGCTACAATGACTCCAAATACATAAAAATCATTTAAAACGGGATGAAAAATACTTCCATGCATAAGAACAAAGGTTGGCTGAATGTTGAATGTTCAACAATGGTGGTTTCTTCCTCAAAGTTTCGGCTAGGAGAAGATGGATAAGGTAATTTGGTTTTTTTTATTTGTTTTGTTATTTAATTATTTATTTACTTATATAACCTTACTAAATCCCATTAATGATGTCCAAACTTGTCCACTACTAATTTTAATGGTCTATTTACCACTTAAGGCCTCTCATGTTTCAATATCATATCAAATTGACACTTTCCTAATAGAACACTAGTTTTGGACTTTACTCGATTTAGTCTTTTTTATCAAATTAAGCATGCAAACGATAAAATTTCTTTACAAAATTTTTATACAACACTACTAACCTGATGCATACCATAAAATAATAATAAAATAATATTTTTTATGTTAGATTTGTGGTCCCAAAACTATTGTTTCGATTTCATTGAAAACAAACTGTTACAACTCTCCCCATTAAGAAATTTTCGTCCCTGAAAATCTTACCAAAAAATAGATTAGGATATTGTTTTCTCATAGCTTCCTTGGATTGCCAGGTAGCCTCCTCTATCCCGTGACGTTGCCAAAGAACCTTCACCAAAGCTATACTTTTGTTTTTTAAATCTTTAATTTCTCACGCCAAAATTCTGATTGGTTCTTTGTTGTACGACATGTCGGGCTGAATCTCAATATTTGTTGGAGAAATTATTTGAGAAGGATCTGATCGGTACCGTTGTAGCATGGAAACATGAAACACATTATGAATCTTTTCTAACTCTGACGGTAAAGCTAATCGATACGCCACTGGCCCTATTCTTTTTATAATCTCACACGGCCCGATAAACTGCAGACTAAGCTTCCCTTTTCAACCGAAACGAAGAATCCTCTTCTAAGGCTATACTTTCAGAAACACTTTGTCGTCGATCTGAAATTCAATATCTTTACATTTCAAATCTGAATACGATTTCTATTGATCTGAAGCTGCTTTCAAACTATCATGATTTACTTTCACTTTTTCTTCAGTCCTTCTGATCAAATCAACCTAGTAAATCTTTTTCTTACCGAGCTCAATCCAATACAAAGGAGTTCGACATTTATGACCATCTAAAGCTTTGTACGGTGCCATATTTATACTTGACTGATAACTGTTATTGTATGCAAATTCAACCAACGGTAAATATTTCTCCCAGTTACTTTTGAATTCTAATATGCAACAACGAAGCATATCTTCGAGTATCTATATTACTCGTTCAGATTGACCATCTGTTTGTGGATGAAATGTGGTACTAAAATATAACCGCGAACCTAAAGATTCCTGCACTTTACTCTAAAATCGAGACGTAAACAAAGAATATCTATCTGGAATAATTGAAACTAGCACCCTGTGTAATCTGATAATCTCCGAAATGTATAACTTAGCTAATTTCTTAAGGGAGTAATCTGCATGTACTGGAATAAAATGTGCTGAATTCGTTAGAAGAACAACAACAACCCAAATAACATCTTTCTTTCTTAGAGATAGGGGTAGGCTCAATACGAAATCTATAGTAACATGCTCCCATTTCCACTCCGGTATCATCATTGGTTGTAACAAACCATAAGGTACCTAATGTTCAGCTTTTATTTCCTAACATACTAAACATCTTGATATGACATCTGAAATCTCATGCTTCATATCCTGGCCACAAATACATCTGTTTCAAATCATTGTACATTTTAGTGCTACTCGGATGAATGGACAATCTATCACAATAAGCTTCGTACAAAATCTTTTGAATCAACTCTGAATCTATTAGTACACAAACTCTATCTCTAAATAGTAAGCAATCATTAAACCCTATTTGAAAATCTAAATCGAGAGTCGTCTCACATAATCTTTTTTTAGCTATCAACATATCATCACATTTTTGAGCTTTACAAATCTGTTGTAGAAATAACGGTTTAGGTTTTAACTCAGCTAAAATCGAACCATCAATAGACAATGACAAACGCGTATTCAGTGCTCGCAAGGCAAACAAAGATTTTCTACTAAGAACATCAACCACTACATTTGCTTTACCCGGATGATAATAAATAATCAGACCATAATCTTTCTACAACTCAAGCCATCAACGCTGTCTCAGATTCAAGTCTTTCTATGACATTAAATACTTCAAACTCTTATTATCGGTAAAAATGTGATATTTTTCATCGTACAAATAGTGTCAATGAAAACACAATTGCTGCCAATTCTAAATCATGTGTCAGATAGTTCTTTTCATGTGGCTTTAACTGTTTGGAAGTATAAGCTATCACTTTATCTTCCTACATCAAAACACAACCTAAACCATTCAAAGATGCATCACTAAAAATTACAAATTCTTTACTCGACTCAGGCTGAACTAAAACTGGTGCCTCGATCAACAATGCTTTCAACTGATTGAAACTTTGTTGACATTTTTCAGACCATTCAAACTTTACATCTTTCTGTAATAAACGTGTCATCGGAGTAGCTATCATCGAGAATCCTTTGACAAATATTCTGTAATAACCAGCTAATCCTTGAAAACTTCTAACTTTCGATACACTTTTTAGAGGTTTCCAATCAACAACTGCTGAAATTTTACTCGGATCCACTCTGATGCCTTCAACTAATACTATATGTCCTAGAAAATTGACTTTCCAAAGCTAAAATTCACATTTACTAAATTTGAAAACAAATGCTTCTCATGTAGGGTCTACAATACAATTTTCAAATACTCAGTATGCTCAGTCTCATCTCAAGAATAAATAAGAATATCATCAATAAAAACCACGACGAATCGTTTAAATATTTCTAAAAATTCTGTTCATTAAATCCATAAATATTGCAGGTGTGTTAGTTAACCCAAATGGCATCACAAGAAATTCATAGTGTCTGTACCTGGTCTTGAACGTAGTTTTCGTCACATTAGAATCTTTAACCCGCAATTGATAATAACCAAAACGTAAATCAGTCTTTGAAAATACCGTGGCACCTTTCAACTGATCAAATAAATCATCAATTCGTGGAAATGGATACTTATTCTTGATTGCAACTTTGTTGAGCTGTTGATAATCTATACACAATCTTATTGATCTGTCCTTTTTCTTAACGAACAAAATAGGTGCACCCCAAAGGCGAAAGAACTAGGTCATGCAAAATCTCTATCTATTAACTCTTGCAATTAAGCTTTCAACTCTTTCAACTCTGTAGGAGCCATTCTGTACGGAGCTATTGATATCAGTGATATTCCAAGTACTAACTCAATAGCAAATTTGACCTCTCTGATCAGTGGTAACCCGGGTAACTCTTTTAGAAACACATCTGGATATTCACAGGCTACGGGCACTGATTCAAGTTTCAACTCAGACACTTTTGAATCCAGAACATAAGCAAGGTACGCATCATAACCTTTTCCCACATATTTGTGCACTGTCAAAGCTAAAATAACAATAGGCAACTCGCTCGATTCATCAGATTCATTCCAAAGTGTCTCACCATTCTAGCATTTCAGTACAATAATCTTTCATCTACAGTTCACTACAACATCATGTTGTGTGACAACCCTAATTTGACCCTAGTTAGAAAGTGGTTTCGGGACCACAAAACCGAGTCACAAAAATAATTAACCGTTATATTCTAGGCTTATTATATGTGTAAGTGTATGTGTGAAAGTTTCATGTTTTGATTTTATCATTTGTATGTGAAATTTATTAAATAGGATTATGTGAGACATTTTGAAAATGTGATAGGTTAAATTATAATGATCTATTAGTGCATGATATAAAAAGAATGGACTTGCATGTCAAATTATCCATTTTAAGATAGTGGCTGGCCATGTTGTTATTTAATATAAAATATATGTATTAAACATTAGTATAATGGTAAATAAATGGCTTTATATTTTATTATAATGATAATTAAAGATAAAAAAAAAGGGGTGAAGAAAACAAAGTGTTCATCTTTGTTCTTCTTAGCCGATTTTAAAGAAAGAAAACGGAGCAAACCACTCGGTCATCTTAAGCTTGAGAAAAGGTTAGTAAATTATGTTAGATTTTGAAATTTTAGTTTGCTTTAAGTTAATTATCAAGTTCTTTACTTAGCCCATGTCAAAATTTTGAATTTGGGTGATGAATTGAGCATTCGGCTATGGTAGATAATGAAGGGGTTAGATTATTGTCTCTACGTTTTGATGTATAATTGTTGATGAGAGAAGTTTGAACTAGTTAAAAATTTAATTTTGCTAGTACTTATATGTGTAATAGCCGAACTTGGACTTGATTAATGACTTGAACAAATGTTTTGTATTAAAATGCTAAAATGTGAATAATTGCCGTTTGGGTGATTTGAAAAGAATAAAGTAGATGTTTGAATGTCAAAAGGTTCGGCTTTATACATTAATTTAATGGTATGATTTTGAATAATGTAAGTAATGGAATGTGAGTAATGTTTATGTATAGGTGAAATTATTATCTTCGGCTAAGATGGTTTATAAAGTGATAAATAATAATGAATGGAAGTGTGTTGGTTAAATAAATATGATTATTAAGTGACAAATGTCGTATGTGGTTTGTGATTAGTTTTAAATGGCTAAGCAATGTGTTTTGTTTCATTAAGGTTAAGTATGTCTTTGGTATATGAGTAAGTGTATATCATGTATGCATATATATATTGAGTTGATTGAATATAAATGGTAAAGTTATATTAAGCTTATATTAAGGATGCTGATCATAATATACACATTTATCATAAATACATGTACATTCGGTTATATGGATTTTTATGTATGTCACTAAGTTAATATGAATTATGGTATTTATATTAAGACATGTGCACTTGACCTTTCTATTTGTTTAATTTTGTATATTACTATGTGTCTCGAATGTGTGCAAGGTGTTTACAATTGTGAGTGTAACTTACCCCATCATGTGGCTAAATGGTTAAGTTGGTTTTTGGAATGTGTCTTAGTTGTGATAATTTCTCCACTTGAATTCGGTTTGATATGTACAGGGTATGAACTTAATAGGGTTTATATGTTGTGAATGAATAAAACTTTAGTTAAGCGATTGTATGTTATGTGCTTTAAAATAAATGAATTATGCATGTGATCTTGAGGGTGTGTATAAAGAAAATGTTAACTTGTTTGTATCTTAATGCCGAATGAAATGTTTGACCAAGGAATAGTTCAAATTGATGAAAATAGAAAGATCAAAGATGGCCTATAATGTATTTTATCTTGTTTACTATGATCTATATATGTGAAAGTCGAATATGTATATAAAATATTTTGAAGTAATGCTTGAATAGTCGAATAATGATTAGTTTAAATTTTTGAATTAAGCTCAAGAGCATAGAGGGACAAATCCGGATAAAGGAAAAGCCAAAGTAGTTGAGTAGCCGACCGTAGTTGTTCAGAAAATACTCGAGGTAAGTTTTCAGTATTTAAACATAAACTATTTATGACTGAATCATGATATGTCACGGGAATTTAGCCATACCTATAGCATAAACATGTATATATATATACATATACTTGAAGTCAAACAGTATGCATGAGATTTAAATAAGAAAATTGTTATGATCATCTTGCCGTGGGTTGTATACATTAGATTGAAGATATGTAATGGTAAATTAAGAAGAAATAGTGCAATAGTTATCAAGTGATTATATGTGAATGAAGTCAAAGTGGACTAATGTGATTAGCTTATGTGAAATGCATAAATACAAAAAGGTGTATATGTTATGAATTTGTGAAATTTATATTCGAAATATGATTCAGGCCTCTGGCTCAGCAAGTTTTTAGTAGATGGAATTGTTTCGGGCCATGAGCCTAGCAGGCATATTGTCGGCGAATGAGTTTCAGACTTAATGTCTAGCAGGCCTCGTGTCGGTGTTAAGTTCAGGTTTATACCTAGCAGGCCTCGTGCCGGTGTTAAGTTCAGGTTTATACCTAGCAGGCCTCGTGCCGGTGTTAAGTTCAGGTTTATACCTAGCAGGCCTCGTGCTGGTGTTAAGTTCAGGTTTATACCTGGCAGGCCTCGTGCCGGTGTTAAGTTCAGGTTTATACCTAGTAGGCCTCGTGCCGGTGTTAAGTTCAGGTTTATACCTAGCAGGCATATTGCCGGTGAAACAATAAAAGTCTATGATTATGAGGTTATGCTATATGATATCTAAACTCATTCGATGGATTAAATTGTCCAGGTACGTATAAGTTGTTATGCATATAAAGAAATGTGAATTAATGTATGAATTGAAAATAGAAGCATATGATATGTGGTTGTGTATAGTTATATTCGACCATTATGAGTTTTGGTACTGAAAGTATATGTTATATTGATATACAATTATGATCTTTGAAATTATATATGAATGAACTGATTTGAATTAACTTTATAAGGTTGAATCGATGAATTACTACGAGTCATTTAGAAGGTGTGCTTATGAAATTCAAACTCTGAAGAAATAATAAGTAGAGAAAATGGAGTTTACATGGTTATGTATTTTCGGTCAATTGGTATTATATTTCGAATATGATATAATATGTATAAATAGGTTTTGTTGTTTAAGATACTAGAGACTTACTAAGCTTAATGACTTACTATGAATATTTGTGTTGTCTTATTTTTTTTAGATCTTGTTGAAAGCTACGGGCTCGGGGATTTCAAGTTCAAAATCATCTACACTATCGTCACAGTTTTGGTACTTTTGATAATTTATATCTTGAGATATGGCATGTATAGGCTTAACTCTCTTTTGAAGCAAGTTATATTTTGAAAATTGTAAATATTTTAGTCATGCAAAAATGACTTACTAATTTCCTAAATACGAGTTTATAGTTCTATGGACTTATGTGTCAAACAATTTGAAATTTATTAGATACTCTAACTTTGGGTAAAATTTGTTCATGGTTGAATGATTAAAGAAACTATATTTTGTTATGCATGATTGATTATGAATGACAAATCTGATCTCTTTTCGGATTGGTAATATCTTATGAATCTATTCCGGCGACGGATAAGTGTATAGAGTGTTACATGTAGAGTTACCCAATCCATACCCAAAATCATATCAAACTCATCAAATGGTAATAACATCAAATTGACTTAAAAGTTGTAACCCCGAGTTATCAAAGGACAGTTCTTGCAGACTTTATCAACTAACACATACTGACCTAGGGGGTTCGATACTTTAATCACAAATTCAGTGGACTCAACAGGTAAATTTTTACTTGACATTAGATTTGTGCATACATACGAATGAGTTGATCCAGGATAAATCAAAGCAGTAACTTTAGTGTCAAAGATAGAAAAAGTACCAGTAATAACATCTGGAGCTGAAGCTTTCTCACGCGCACGAATTGCATAAGCTCTAGTTGGTGATTGTCAACCAAATCCCTAGTTACACTTCAACTATTGTTCACATTTCTAGGATTCCTTGACAGTCTACCTCTTGCAGCTGTATTGCTCGGTCGAATAGTTTGAATTTTTTTCTTTTTTAGGTAATTCAGGACAATCCCGAATAAAATGCTTCTGTGAACCACATTTGAAACATACCCCATCATCCATTTGACATTCGCCAAAGTGTTGTCGTCCACATCAGTGATAATCAGGTTTGTTGGCCTTAACACTACCAATGCTTGCTACTGATGTAGCTTGAGCTTTATAACTTGCGTGTTGCTTACCACAATCTCTACTAGGATATCCTACTGAAGCGGTCGAATGATTATGGTAATCTTTCAATTTCTTTGACGATGAACGATACGATTTCCCTGTTGATCTTTTTCTTGAATCTCTAGCTTTCGATTAAGCTTTTCTTTTCTCTTTACTAATGTAACACCCCAAACCTGGCCTAGACGTTATGGTCAAATCTGGTGTGTCACATTTGAGTGCCTATGCGAAATATTGTACTAGTTGGTGAAAACCATTTTTAAGTTATACCCTTTCCATTTTTAATGCTTGAGTAAAACTTAGTAAATTCTGTGTCACATCTGAAATTGATATATCAAAATGTTTGTTATCTTTGATTATCTAGCCCGATTAAAACCATGGAAGCTTCTCTAGTTGATAACCTTAAAGTTAAAATACAGGTTTTTATTTGAAAACATTTTTTATATTTTTATTTTGAAAACTCGACGTTCCTACTCTAGCAGTTTAAATACGAAATTAAAAGTGCAATAAAGTTTAAAAGATATTCCCCAAATGGCCTTGTTACAAAATTAAAACCCAAATATGAAAACTAAAAAAAAATGAGGCATTAATAAACAATCTGTGGACGTGTGGTCACCACTGAGTCCCACGCGACTCCAAATCGCCTACGGCTGGGGATTACCTACACAGTTAAAAAAAAAGGGTGAGTTTACAAAAACTTAGTGTGTAATCCCCTAGCAGCCAAATAGTAACAGTACATACAATAACGGTCTGGGCCTGAGCCCTATTCAATAACAGTACAATCTGGGCCTAAGCCCTATTCAGTGACAGTTTGGGCCTATGCCCAAAACAGTATAATTACAATACAGGTATGCAACCCAACCCAATCCAACCAACTCACCACCCGTACCAACCAAATCACCATGTGGGGATTAGATCGACCCACCTAGCCAGCTCACCAATATCGCAGCGAAGCTGGTAACAATAATGTAGCAAAACTGCTAGTCACAATAAATGTGGCGTAGCCACTAATGTCAGAATACATGGCAAAGCCACCAGAATGGTAAAACGTGGCAAAGCCACTAGCACAGTACTTCCTCTGAATCTGAATCCCAATCCCAATGCGGAATGCCATGTCATAACAATTCATGCATGCAAGATTTCATACTTAGATACAGTCATGCATATATCATACGCTCATCAATCAACCTACCTCTAAGGTATAATGGTCATTTCTACACATTAGGGGTAAAATAGTAATTTTACCCCTCAAGGGTATTTTGGTCATTTAACCAATTTCGAGTCTCGGTATAGATTATGACCCTTCAAAAGGTCTACAGTCGTCTCGAATGACTCAGATAACCGGTATGGCCAAAATAGTGTAATTGGGCGCAAGGCCCATTACTCGGCCCAAGTGAGCCCACACGCTCGTGTGGCCCAAACAGCCCCATTTTCGGTCTCGGCTATGCGAACCCCATAGCCTACGCCATTATTTTCCACTTCTCGTATACTTTGTCCATGTGGGCCCATGAACCCATTGGGCCCACACAACCCATCTCAGCCCAATAAGGCCCATAACAGCCCAAGCTCACGAAAACACTCGTGGTGGCCTCTACAGTCTATCGTCCCTGATTTGTGGGCTCGATTTTACCCCACGAGTGATCGCACGCTCGTGAGGCCTCAAATGCCAAAGTTTCAACTTTTCAGCTTTTGCCGATTCGCAGTTCAACAAGGGTGTGATTACGCACCTTTTTGGAGAGGAAAACGGTAATCACCACGCGCCCAGCCTAAATCCAACATAACAATCCAAAGTCAGCTTCTAGTCATTTGGATTAACCACACTCATAATATCTCCTAACTCCCAACATAATATATCACTTACCTTGATAGCACAAGTAGGGTTCAAACCACCCTTAATCCATGATTACTCACTTATAGGCCACAATCTACATTAAATCCACTTAGTTACAACCCTAAACATAAACCACTTAGCCATGTGAACTACTTACCGGAACAGGGATTAAGAGAGGAGAGTAGTAGTATTCACCCTATCTCAACAAAACTACAATCAAGCACATGATGCCACGAACGTACCCCTTAACAATCATCGATAAAAAGAAAGAGATTAGAGGAGAAACTAATATAGTAGAGCAAAATAAGGAGAAGTGGCATAACTTAATTACCTTGATCCAACAGGAAGAGATTCGGCTAGGCAAAAGAGCATTCGGCTAGCACAGAGAAAAGCCCAAATGAGCCGAAAGGGAGAGAAGACAAGAAGGATTCAATCAAGATTCCAAGAAGGAAAACGCGATTATGAGTAAGAGGGAGAATGGCAAAAGATCAAAGAGATTTTCGACCAAGCAAACGAATGGGTGAGGGGAGAGGTGAAGTTCGACCAAAGCAGAGTATAACGAAGAGAAAAGAGAAATGGAGATTATAGGGAGGAAGAATTCGGTCAAATACTTAGAAGAAAAGAGAGGTGCAAGTCATGACATTCGGCACAAGGTGAAATCAAAAGAAAGAAATACAAACAAGGAAATTCGGCTTAAATCTCGAAAGGCACAAAAAGAAATCGGCACAAGAGAGAATGGTACCAAAAATGTCAAAAAGAATAAACCCCAAATGAAAAGAATGAATTCAGCACCTATACTCACACACCAATTGCCGAAAATGCACTCTCAAACACCCCCATTCGGCTACAACTCCCTCCAATTTCGAGTTCCTTGAAAATCTCCAAGATTTTCTCCCCTTATCCCTCCTTGATACCTTCCATAACAACCTCCAAGACCCATTCAAACTCTCTATCACCAGAGTTAAAATCCCACACAACTCTTGGCATCCCCTGATAAGAAAATAAATGTTCCTTGGTTGCCAAGGGGATTCAAACCCATGCCCTCTCAAATGCTCCACATGCCACTTGCCACTAAGCCACAAGGCTTTTTGTGACATAGATTCTTACACACTTAACCATAAGTCCTAACTACTAACAGCCAGTCTCACTTAAGAATAAAACTAAAAATTTTACGCCCAGACTCGATCCCAAGCTTCTCTAACATACACAAGTGCACCCAAATCACCTAGCTAATAAAGCAAACATGCAATTTGTGTCAAAGCATGAAAAATCACAGACCCTACATTTTTGGGGCATTACAACTAAGCTCCTCGGCTTTGTGTGCGCTATCAACTAAAACAATAAATTCTTCCAACTCGAGAATTTTGACACCCGTTTTCAAACCGTTTACACATAGCAACTTCGATTGGAATGCACTCTTGGGCATACAAACTCAATCTGACAAACTCTCTTTCATATTTAAATACCATCATACAACCTTATTAAGCTCTAAAAATTCTTTGCACTTTTAATAGAAGAACCTTTGACTTATATATTTCTTTTTGGACTTAGTTTGAAAGAATTCCCAAGTGATCCACTCTCTTGGTACTATTGAAATCAACGTGTTCCACCACTAATATACTGAATCTTTCAATAGAGATATGACAAATTTAACACATTCGGTCGGTGAACAAGATAACTCATCAAAGACTCAGATCGTATTTTCTAGCTAAAACTCAGCTCTCTCAAGATCATCATCAACTATAGCCCTGAATTTTTTGGCCTTATATTTGTGAATTTTATCAACAGGTAGCTTACTCACGCATAAAGGTTTCAAACCTTGAGGAACTATGGGTACCGATTGGGGAATAGGTAGGGGTGGTGGTCGTTGAGTAGCCGGATTAGTTCGGACAAACTTTGTGAACCACTAGTTCATCATTTGGAAGAAGGCTTCTTTAGCCTTTCCTCTTCGGCCCTTAGATATGTGCCTCAATCCCGATGATACTACTCTGTAAACAGAGGCTTGTGCTTTACTTTCAACGTCATCGGAGTCTTCTTGGTTGGAATCTATTACTATATGAAAATATAATTCAAAATGTGTTAGGAGTTATCACACTATCAAAGGTTATATAATGGCATGTATATCTAGACTCACATACGCTACGTTCAGTCTGAGAATCTACTAAACCGTAGCTCTGATACCAATAAATGTAACACTCCTAGCCCATAATTATCGTCAGATTAGGGCTATGGTGCATTACCGAAGCATAAGGTCATACAATAAATAATTTAATTCATAAAAATCAAAAGGTAAAACATAACAATATCAAACCAAAACATACATACGGACCCTTATACAGGCCCTCGAGGCTCAAAACAGACATTGGAAACTATTTGGGAATAAATCAAAAACATATGAATTTTTTCAAAAAAAGTCAAAAGTTATCAACCTATAGGGGTTACACGACCATGTCCCTACTCATGTCTATACCCATGTAACTCACTGACGTGGGCCACACGGCCAAGGCACAAGCTTGTGTGCTAGGCCATGTGCTAGGCCATGTAACATCCTAACTTACAACCCTTTTAAAGCTACAGGGGATACACGGCCATGTTGCTTGGCCGTGTGTCACACACGACTGAGATACACGCACAGTCTCTACCCATGTGGGTGAAAAATAGGCCATTTTCAAGTCATTTTTCTTACCCAAACTCACAAATCATGCACAAGCCAATTGTACCCAAAATCAATCATTCAAAACTCTCTTTGCATATGCATATCAAAACTTAATCAACCTAAAATTTAAAACCAATATGCCAAAATGACACCTCAATTCAACAAAACAATTTTACTTAAACACCTAACAAATACAATCCACAACTAAAATAATAATTAAATAAATTCACTAACACATTTGTTATAATGATCTTATACCAAAATTTCATAAACAACCCACGCAAAAATGACCATTTCTCACCTAACATTGCACCATACTAATATGGCCAAAGATGGCTACTTCTAAAATACCAAAAACTAACCATTTTCAACATTATGCCACATTCATTCCACATCAACCCTTAATTGCTACTATATCATCCCCATCAACATTTCCTTACTATTATCTTAACCAACACAAAATACCATATAATCATAATAACATACCAACTAATTTATCAACCAAAATAATATATATACAAGCCACACATAATAGCTAAATTCATTAAACAAGACACCTATACATGTCATTATAACCATGATTCAAAATCTTCAAAATATATCGATATAACTAATGGTTAGTGTGATGGATCTTCGATAAGCTTCCAAACCAAATGAACCTCTGATTAACTAGAATCATAAGAGAAAATCACTCAAGTAAGCATAAAATTCTTAGTAAGTTCGTATCATTAACATTACTTACCATTTCATTGTAAAAGCTTAAAAGCTATCCAATATTGCTTGGCGCAAGCCTAAGCACCAACAACAATTCTCAAGTATAATTAGCATATAAATTAACCAAACTCATTATACAACAAAGAGCTTCATTAACCTTTCCATGTAAACATTCATTCAATTATAAACATACAAAAATATTTAATCAATATCTTATCATACCTTTCTCATGCTTTCATGACATTATAAGTTGGTGCTTATATCGATCCTTCACTTTTTGTATACCTGTTGAACCACTAGAATATTCGGATACACAGGAATTTCACACACTAAATGCCCACATATGGTCGAACCACTATTAACTCATATCTCATATAAATGCTCTCTATCGAGCCATAAATAGGTCTACTCACACAAGTTGTCAGTCAAGACGTAGCTACACAATTCTGCTCACACAAGTTATCAAGTAATCGCAGCACATGCCGAAAAATCAGCCAAAGGTAGGACGTACGAGACTAGCACACAAAACATGATGACCCCTAATGACATGATAGGTTCAAATAGGATCCGGAAGTGGCCAAAACTTCATTGGATATTTCTGTAGAGTCATAATATTAAGAAAATAACTTAAAAGCATTTAAATTAAATATAATTTAATGCTAATTAAATATACGAACTTACCTCAAACACGTACAGAGAAAAACATTGATTAATCAAATACTTTTTCTTTTCCCCAATCTAAATCCGTACGTTGCTTTTCTTGATCTATATAATCAAATTTAAGTAGTTAAAACTTCATTCTATTCAATTTAATCCAAAAATCATGTTTTGGCAAAATTACACTTTTGCCCCAAGAATTTTGAATTCAATACAATTCAGCCCCTAGCTTAAAAAAAACTAACATACATTCATGGTAAAACCCTAGACTTGTAACAGTTTACAAATCGGTCCCTGGTTAGTTAGATTAAGCTACAACGACTGAAAAAACATAAAAATCATTAAAAACGAGATGAAAAATACTTACATGCACAAGAACAAAGGCTGGACGAATGTTGAATGTTCAAAAGTGGTGGTTTTTTCCTCAAAGTTTTGGCTAGGAGAAGATGGACAAGGTAATTTGGTTTTTATTTTGTTTGTTTTATTATTTAATTATTTTTTTTTACTTATATAACCTTATTGAATCCCATTAATGATGTCCAAACTTGTCAACTACTAATTTTAATGGTCTATTTACCACTTAAGGCCTCTCATGTTTCAATTTCATATCAAATTGACACTTTTTCCTAATAGAACACCGGTCTTCCACTTTACGCAATTTAGTCTTTTTTATCAAATTAAGCGTGCAAACGATAAAAATTCTTCACGAAATTTTTATACAACACTACTAACCTGTTGCATACCATAAAATAGTAATAAAATAAATTTTTTGATGTCAGATTTGTGGTTCCAAAACCCCTATTTCTATTTCACTTAAAACGAGCTGTTATAAAAAGAAAGAATTTTTGGAATTGAGATAGGAAATAAGTTAATGGCTGAGTAAAAGAGAAAGTTTGTACACCTCAGTAAGTATGCTTGGGAAATTGTGTCGACAGATGAAGAAATGTGCGTCCATTTTGAAAATGGGTTAAACGATGAAATTAAGATGATGATTGGTGGCACAGAGATATGGCATTTTGTATTTTTAATTGATCGGGCACAGAAGATGGAAGAAGTTTATAACCATAAGAGGCAGAGAGAAAAGAGGGCCCGAGAATTTAGCAAAAGAAATCCTTCCAGGTCATTTTTTGTATCACCACCAAAGAAAATAAAAGAAGACGATAACCTTGTTACTGTATCATTTGGATTTCCAAGTAGAAGACCCTGACAACCAGATTCAAGTTTCTAGAATCGGTCTACAAATAATGTAGCCAGTGCTTGTAATGCTCCGAGATCAGTGTGTGAACTCTGTGGTAAAGTGCATACTAGTGAGTTTAGACTTGAAATGAGCACATGCTTCATATGTTGGGCAACTAATCATTTTGGCAGAACTGTGCAAAATTGTCGAAAGAAAAAGATAGCTAGAGTGTAAAACCCCCGACTATGCCGCAAATGGGCATACGCCTTTGTCAAAGTAGCAACTCGAGTGTGAATCATGGTGATACTAGAGACGCGATTGCTAGATTTTTGGTTGGAGCACCAGCACGGACTTATGCTATATGGGCTAGAGAGGAGGCTATTGCACCTGATATCCTTATCTGTATAGTTTATCTTTGTGATGTTACTGTATATGCTTTAATTGACCCTATGATCAACTCATTCATACATTCGCACCACATTGGCAATTGATAAAAATTTACTTAATGAGTCAACTGAGTTTGATGTTCAAGTGACAAATCCACTTGGTTACAATGTAATAGTTAATTTAGTATGTCGTAAATGTCCACTGAAAGTCCAGGGCTATGAGTTTCTCGTCGACCTGATGTTATTGCCTTTCCACGAATTTGATGTAATACTGGGGATAGATTGGTTATCTTTACATGATGTTGTTGTAAACTGTGATTATCGTTTATTCTAACAGATTAAGTAGTATTACTAGAGTTGTTTCAGCCATTTCTGCACAAAAGATGATTCGTAAGTGCTGTGAGGCATTTCTGGCTTACATATTGGACACTCGATATTCTGGGTCGAAGTTTGATCAGGTACCAATTGTTAAAGAATTTACAGATGTGTTTCCTGAAGAATTATTGGGACTTCCACCAAAACTTGAAGTTGAATTTGTTATAGATTTTATTGCACCGATATCAATTCCATCATATAGAATGGCATCGACTGAGTTCGAAGAACTTAAAGCATTGTTGCTAGAATTACTAGATAGAGGTTTCATTCGACTGAGTGTATCTCATTGGGGTGTACCAGTACTATTCATGAAAAAGAAAGATGGTTCGTTGAGACTGTGTATAGACTACAGACAACTAAACAAGGTGACGATAAAGAACAAATATCCTTTACCTCGTATTGATGAGTTGTTCGATCGGTTGAAGGGTCCAACCTTGTTTTCTAATATAGATATCAAATCGGGATATTACTAGATGTGGGTAAAAGATTGTGATGTATCGAAGGCTGCCTTTCAAACCCGATATGGTGTTAGAGTATGCCCAAAAACCAATAATGAGATGATTGTAATAATATACTTATTTTACCTTGTTTATTAATATAAGACATTACTATTATTATTTTAGTTTCTTTTCTATGCATATAAATAAACTGTTTTATAATAATGTCCTGAGAATAATTTGATTATTCTTAAAAGGGCTTTAGTCGAGTATTATTGTAGGCTTGGACAATAATAATGCATTAAGACTAATGTGTAGTTTATTAATGACAAAGTGTTATCGATGACATGGGATGTCAAAATCAATACATGAGTATGTGTGTTAGAGAACAACATATTGGATTGACTCGATATGAGTATGTTTCTTGGATTATTATGTAATAGTTACAACATTACTCATAATGATTAATATTTATACGATTCTCAGACTTGAGATCATCATTATCCCAACATCATGAGTAGTATATTTTGATACAGTCAAATGTCCATCGTAACTGGTTGTTCTATAAAGGCTGATGTTGGATATACCACAATCTATGATGTATATATCACAATCTATGTAGTGTGATATGGTTAATTAATATAGGATTTGTCCTTCCAACATAATGGGAGAAATATCTTAGGCTACTTGATTGACCATGCTCGAATAAGTTGATATGAGATATCATACTTATTTGTTTATCATAGTCTATTCAGGATATCAAGAAACATTAGATGGACTATGCAAGTGTGACTATTCCATCACTTGTGTCCATTCTAGATATAATGTAACAGCCCGGTTTAGACCCTAGTCGGAACTGTGGTTTTGGAACCACAAATCCGAGGTAGTAAAATTATTTTAATATTATTTTATGTGTTTACAGCATGTTAGAATGCATGTGTAAAATTTTTGTGAATTATTTTTTTTATCGATTAGTTGTCTAATTTGATAAAAAGGACTTAATCGCGTAAAATGCAAAAGTGACTTTCTATTTGTTAAAATACTAATTTGCTATGGCTTACTAATTGATAAGTCCTTAAAATGATATTTGACCACTATATAGGTAAGTGGACGGTAATGGACCACCATTAAAAGGTTTTTTATTAAATTACAAAGGTTAATTTGGTAATTGGCTTATTAGTATGAATTATAATAAAACAAAGCCACATTAGTGTTCATCTTTTCTTCATTCTCTTCAACCGATAAAGAAAAAAGAGTATATGGAAGCTAGAGAAGAGGTCGGCTGCATGCAGTGGAAAAATCATGAAATTGTTTGCTTAGAAGCTAAAATTTTGAAGGGGCAGGGCAACACTTCTAAACTCTCCATTATCTATAGCTTTTTATTGATAAATTCTGGTTAAACTGTTGTTTTAATTTTGACCGAATGTGTAAGGAAAGGAACAAATTGAATTGTTATAATCGGTGTTGGGAAATATTAGTAAGCTTTCCTTGAATTTTTTTTATTCTTTAGTGTTTGATAATTTTTGGAATCTGTTAAATTGCTGTCTGAATTTTACCCCCATTAATATTGTTAATTGCTGCTCTATTTTATTGTTCGGTGGAGGTATAAATGCTGTTGAATATTGCAGTGATAAGGATGTTTAAAAAAGAGTGTATGTATGCTGTTTTATGGATTGCCATTTGGTGTGTTAAAACAATAGTAAATTGTTGTTTAGATATCAATAAATGTGGTCTGAGTGACTTTAAATTATGTTAATAATGGTTGAAGTTGCAAATGAATAAATGGTGATGTATTTATTATGTCTGAAATTTGAGATAAGGAGTGTTTGATGCTGCAGATGTATGACCGAATGCCAATTGATGTGTTAAAGGCGTTAATGCAATCATTATTGAAGTTATTAAATGAGAATAAAAGCAAAGTAAATGCTATAGAATTTATGTTTTAAGTGTTAGTTAATGAGTTAGTTATATGGTGATAAATAACCGTATGTTTATATCATTTGGGTGGTTTGTGGATTATTAATTAATGTTAATTAATGTTGTCCAAATTGATGTTAGATTAAGCTATTGAAGAGTGTATTTAGTAATTAATATGTACTGCATCAATAAGTTAACTGTTAATTATTATTAAAGTTGGTTTTTGTGGATTAGTTGGGTTGCTATAATGCAGGATTTGAATGATGTCTGAATTGATATTAAGTACTTAATTATACTGCCATGTTTTGTATATTATTGTTGTTTATTAAAGAGTAACTTAATGTTATCCAAATATGTAAATCTTTAAGACTTTAAGTTTCATGAACTAATATAAATTCCTACTGTATTCATGTTGTCCAAATCGGAATGAATTGGATAATGGTTGTGTTTGTGTTGACCATTTGTGAGGAATAAGGATGTTTTTTTTTACTAATTGTAATTAAATGATAGAATGGTTTGAGTTTGAACTTGAGTTGATATTTCAGTTAGTTAATATATTGATTTATATTATGTTTTAATCGTGAAACAAGTAGATCGATTATTAAATCGGGGAAGAGAGAAGGTCGTGGAATAATCATCTGCGACTTGAGGTAAGTCATAAGTAAATAAATGTTGTTAAATTGAAATGTATATGTATTATATATGTTGAATTGATTTGTAAATAAATATATGTATATGCCGAATGGTAATGTAAATGTATGTATTAAGAATAAGTTATATATGTATATATGTTATATGATATTGAATTGTTTGGGAAGTAGAATATATGAATATGAGAAAGTTTCGATAATGTGACGACATCCAAAAAGCCCCGTATGAGCCCTAGAAATGGTAGAGGATACATATGTCATAACATTGGATTCCGAGATATGATTTCGTGTAAGACCACGTCTGGGACGTTGGCATCGATTTGAGATATCGTGTAAGACCGTGTCTGGGACACTGGCATCGATTAGACATTTCGTGTAAGACCCTATCTAGGACAATGGCATTGATATGTGATTACATTTAAGACCACGTATGGGACGTTGGCATTGTACAATATGTGTGTGCGAGTAAGACCACGTTTAATACATTGGCATTGGTATGTGATTTCGATATGTGTTTACGAGTAAGACCCTGTCTGGGACAGTGGCATCGATATGTGATTACATGTAAGATCACGTCTGGGACGTTGGCATTGTACAATATGTGTGACTATCCGAGTATCCTATTTAATTCTGAATTATTCAATAAGCAATGTTAAGTAAAGATCGAATACGAAATCGAATTAAATTCAGGTATGTGTTAGCTAATGTATTGAAATTAAGGTAAGTTTTGGTATTTGATAATGATATGAATTATGTTATAAAGTTGGTTATATGTGTATTGAATGCAAATCTATACTCGATAAAATGATATAAGTATGTGATATTAAAGTGTGAAACATGTGTATAAATATATGATTTTTGGTACGTGTGAATTGTATGTGAATTCAGAAATGGTAGGTGAATATGTTTCTAATGACGATATGTGACATATATTATTATGAATGAAAGAAATGTATATAAATGAATGTGTGTTATATGTGCTAGTTATATGACCTTATGATTCTATGATTCAAATATATGAATTTGACTTGTATGAGTAAGAGGTCGGTTATTAATTTATTTTCGAAAAATAACTTTTATAAAGGAAATTATATTACAAGGTGCATGATTTGTAATGACTGTCTGTTCTGAATTGTGTTTTGATCGGTAATGCTTAGTAACCCTAATCCAGCGACGGATACGAGTTAGGGGTGTTACATATAAAGGACAAAATGATTTCATACATGAAGGGTTAATCATAGAGAGGTTATGTCAAATTATGACTTCTTGTAACTTAGGTAGCAATGATACATTGCTTGATGCCACTCATTGTTTGTAATATTAGAATCCTTCTAGTATTACTGCTAACGTTACAAAAACTTATAGGGTCACACCCTATGGTTAAAACAAACAGAATCCAAACATAGTTGGTACTGTTTTTTGGCTGTCACATGAATTAAATTGATTATATAATTAATTTAATTAGGCAGTTAACTATCGAACGAATTATATGTACAAGTATGTTGTACACATAACGAGAACATGGTTAAATTAATATATATGAATTTGATTCATATAAAATTTAACTAAACATAATTTATCGAAATCTTTGTTATAGTTATTGTAATTATAATTTACGATCTAATATTATTATAATTATTATAATTGTAATTTTTTGGTCAAATATTATTATAATTATGGTAATTATAATGAATCTTGATTCATACTAAGATATCAACTATTCCCGAATTATGAAATATAGGGTTTTTAAGAAAAAACCCTTATATACCTTAAACATAATGGATGAGGTTTAGCAGCCGTCAATGAGTTTCTCTCTGAAAAAGTTTGGGAGAGTTCTTGTCATTTATTGTCACATCGAGTGGATTACGTAGAGGCTGAAACTTTTCGTAGCGACTTGGAATCAACATACAATTGCGTAATCAGTTTCACGACAATTATCTTTCCCGATTCGTTCCTTGCACATGAATCCCTGGATGTGATCGTCAAATTTTTTTTTTGTTGTGCCATTGGGTGTATTAGTGATACAATAATGGTCACTATGAATTTTTGGTGATGCCTTTCGGATTATCTAATGCACCTGCTGCTTTTATGGATTTGATGAACTGAGCATTTTAGCCTCAATTAGATAGATTTGTTGTTGTGTTTATTGATGTTATTCTGATCTATTCAAAAACAGAATCTAAGCATGCTCAGCATTTGAGAACTGTATTACAGGTCCTGTGTTGTTGTATGAAAATTTAACAAATATGAGTTCTAGCTTTGAAAGGTTGGATTTCAAGGACACGTGGTTTCTGCGAATGGGATACATGTTGATCTGAGTAAGATTTTTGATATTATTAACTGGAAAGCTCCGAAGAATGTTTTAAAGGTATGAAGTTTTCTGGGATTAACAGGTTATTATCGTCGCTTTGTTAAAAGGTTTTCTATAATAGCCTCATTGATAACTAAGTTACTACAGAAGAATGTTGTTGCAGATGTATTAAGTCGGAAATTGTTATTTGCCTTGAGAGCATTGAATGCTTATTTGTCACTGGAGAGTGATGGTTTTATTTTAGCGAAATTGAGGGCTAGACCGTTATTTCTTCAACAGATTCAAGAATTGCAAGATGACGACCCGAAGTTGTTAGCTAAATGCGAGCAAATCTAGAATGATCCGTCTACAGGATTTACTACAGATGCCAAAGGTATGTTGTATTTCTATAACAGTTTGTGTGTTCCAAATCATCCAGGGCTAAAGCAAGACATTTTATCAGAAGCTCACAGTAGTACATACTCCATTCATCCGAGTAGAACTAAGACGTTTAAATGACCTAAAGCGGATATAATGGTGGCCCAGTATGAAATGTGAGATTTACAAGTTTGTAACTAAATGTTTGGTTTGCCAGCAAGTAAAAGCTGAACATCAAGTACCGTCTGGATTACTATAACCTGTCACTATCCCTGAGTTTAAATGGGAGCGAGTTATGATGGATTTTGTATTGGGATTGCTTGTGACACTGAGGAACAAAGACTCGATCTGGGTTATTGTTGATAAATTAACAAAGTCAGCTCATTTCATTCTAGTATGAACTGATTATTTGCTCAAGAAGTTAGCAGAGTTATATGTATCAGAGATTGTCAGACTACATAGATTGCCACTATCTATTATCTCTGATAGAGATCCAAGATTCACCTCGAGATTTTAGGGTAAGCTTCACGAAGCTCTAGGTACTAAACTTAATTTTAGCACAACATATCACTTGCATACAGATGGGCAATTGGAACGAGTAATACATATTTTGGAAGACATGTTACGATGCTGCATACTTGAGTTTGAAGGTAGCTAGGAAATGTATTTACCATTGACAGAATCTGCTTATAATAACAATTATCAATTCAACATTAAAAGGGCGCCGTTTGACGTTTTATATAAGAGAAAATGTAGGACACCACTTTACTGGCTTGTAATGTCTCGAATTTTTGGCCTAGAAGTATTAAGACCTGAGCATGGGAATAGTTAGGAGGCTGCATATAAATATTTAGTTGTGCAAGAAAGTGACACAATTGAGTATCTGCTTCAGTGGTTAAGTGTTCTGAGTGTCCTGGGAAGTGTTTGAGAAGTCTTGGGTTCAAGCCTTGGCTTATGAAAAAGTTCTGTTTTAAGTGGTTAAACCTTTTTCTCTAGTCAGTAGGCTTTTAAATAAATGTGGGTATTTTATGACATAAAAAGCCTACTGGTCTAAAGGGTAAGTGGCATGTTACTTATGCCAGAGAATTGAGGTTTGAATCTTGGTGGGGGCAATGGAGTGTTTTATTTTGCTGCTGTGCCATAGGAGCATTGTGGTTTGACTGAAACACTGAAAAGTTTGAATGAATTTCAAATTAAGTGGTTGAGGGAGCAATGATCAGTTTGAGTGATTTGAGGAGGGATTTTAGGAGTATATCAAGGGGATTTGAAGCTGAGGGAGTGTTGGTGTCGAATGGGGATTATAGGTACCCAATGAATTCGGTTTTGGGGTTGGCTTTTTGCTATTCATTTTTGGTGGCTGTCAACTTTTGTGCCTTTTCTTTCTTTAAATGTTGAATCTGTGTTTGAAGAATTTTCCTCTTTGAGGTCGATTAGTGCTTTCGGGTACCTTCTCATTTTCTTTTTGTTGGCTATTTTGATTTTGCTTCTTCTCTTCCCTCTCTCAACCGTTTTTCTCTTAAACCAAATACTCTTCTCTCCCCCTCCTTCGATTCTTTCTATGTTAACAAATTCCCTCTCTTTTTCATATTGTTACTTTAACTGAATACCACATCTCCCCTCTCCCCCAATCAGTTTCCTCTTGATTGAATAGTACTCATTCTTTTACCCTCACTGTGCCGACTTTCCCTTCATTGCTATTTTCTATTTTTGTAGTCATTTTTATTCATTGGTTGTGCGTTTTGGGGTGCAATTGTCCCGTTTTGCCGCTATCATAGTGTGTTATTCCAGCTCTTGTGTGGGTGTAGGCCGATTGTCCCTTTCTTCTAATCTTGAATTTGTATTTTTGGTAAGTGATTAGTCATCTAGTTCAAACTGTTCATTTGATAAATGGTTGATAAGGCTCGATTGGAATGCAGGTAACCCCTAAGGCCTAGTGATTAGTCTCTTACAATGGATTAAGTATGCAAGCCTTAAACGATCGATCAAGGCGAGCGATAGGTAATCTATTGGATAAGTGTTTTGGTTAAGATTTCTTGTTATTTCGATTGGTAAGCAATTAATTGAGGCTTTTGATTGAATATAGGTGGGAGTGCTCGGAGACTACATGCATGTTTTTGTAAACAGGTGTGTAACAACACTGCCCAAAACGTAAATCAACAAAAGTTAGAACATGTGACCACTGACGCTACACGAGCGTGCGCTCGCTCGTGTGGTAATCCGAGTGCATAAACATGGGCATTTGAGTGTAGAGGCTACCATGAGTGATTTCATGGGCTTAGGCCATTTTGGGCCATGTTGGGCCGAAATGGGCCATGTAGGACCCACGGGCTTGTGGGCCCCACACGAGTAAACCACACGGACGTGTGAAGAATAGTGGGCCAGGCTGTGTAGTTCACATGGTTAAGGCCGTTTTTGGGCTTTATGGGCCACACGGGCGTGTAGGCCCACGTGGACCCGTATTATGGGCCTTATGCCCATTTTTATTGTTTGACTAATAAGGTTGCAAGGGTCGCCCGAGATTACTGTGGACCTATTGTTGGGTCGATAAGTCTACCTAGACCCTCCATATATGGTAAAATAACTATTTTACCCTTATATGGTAAAATGACTATTTTTCCCTTATACGGTAAGATGACTGTTTTGCCCCTATGTGATGTATATATATATATACTCGTATGACTGTATTTTAGCATGTTTTTAAAACTGTAATGGATACATGTATGATTCTATAATATGACATGACATGATTGTACGGTACATTGCATTGGGATGGGTTTATTATGATTGGAGGAAGTGTACTGTACTGGCAGCTCTGCTGCAAATAACTGATGACTCTAAGCCTATTATACTGGCAATTCTACTGCAAATATTGTTTAATGCCGCAACCGGTGCTAATTCTGGAGTTTAAGGATGAGTGGGTTGATTATATCCCCACATGGAGTGTAAGGTTGGACGGAGATGGAGTGTAGAGGCTGGATGGGTAGAACATACATACTGTTTAAACTGTTACTGTACTAATTACAATTACAGCACTATTTACTGTTACTGCATTGAATATTGTAACTGTAATGGGCCAAGGCCGAAACACATGACTATTTCTGTATTGATATGGATTAAAGCCCAAACTGATATCGTCACTATTTACTGAGGGTTAAGGCCCAGACTGTACTAGTTTTCTGACTGATTGCTTATATGGGATTACACACTGAGTTTTTGTGAACTCACCCATCTATTATCTGTAAAGGAAATTCCGAAGCTTAGGTGGGTCGGTGCTACAAGGGACTCGAAGGTAGCCACACAATCGTGCATGCTTCCGTAATTGACTTTTAATTTTTAAGTAATTTAATTTGGGTATTTTGATGTAATAAGTCCTCTTTAATTTATTTTGGGTTTTACTTGTTTTTGAATTATAATTGCTAGCCGTAGGACGCGAGATTTCAAAAAGATAAATGTTTTTCAAAACACCACATTTACGCAACAAGTTTTCAGAGCTTCCACAAGAAATAACGATTTTAATATAAATATAATAAGAACATTTTAATATGAATAACTTTTGTCAAACAACTCGCATTTTGAACTTAAACGAACATTTTTGAGATCACACAAAGAGTTTAAATAAAGAATGCATTTCTCAATGATATCTCACCTTACAAAAAACACTTCAATGTGATATCGCCAGATTTGGCCATAACGTCCAGGCCGGGTTTGGGGTGTTACATGGTTAGAGTTGAGCGAATCTAAGTTAATTCGTACTGATTTGATTCGTGAAAATGAAGACAAGTTCAGGATAATTCAAGATTGTTTGAAAGAAGCGTCAGATCAGTAGAAATCGTAAGTTGACTTGAAAAGAAAAGATATAAAGTTTGCTGTTGGTGGTCAAGTATTTTTGAAGGTTTCATAGTGGAAGAAAGTGCTCCGATTTGGTAGAAAAGGGAAACTGAGTTTGAGGTTCATCGGGCCGTATGAGATTATAGAGAGGATTGGTCCTGTAGCTTACAGATTAGCTTTACCCTTGGAAATTGAAAAGATTCATAATGCTTTTCATGTTTTTATGTTAAGATGGTGCATGTTAGATCCTTTACATGTAATTACTCCCTGTGTGGTTGAGATACAACTAGATTTATCGCATTTTGAAGAACTGATCAAGATTTTGCCATGTGAAGTAAAAGAACTCCAGAATAAAAGAGTATTGTTAGTCAAAATTCTGTGGGATCGACATGGGTTCAAGGAGCTACATGGAAAATTGAAGACTCGATGAAATCACAGTACTCGAACTAATTCTCTGGTAAAAATTTGAGGACAAATTTCTTGAGAGGGGAGAGTTGTAACAGCCCGTTTTTCAGTGGTGTTGGAAATAGTAGTTTCGGGCCACAACTCTTATATGTCAGTTCGTAAATATTATTTGTATAATATTTATAAAGTCATTAGTGTTGTATTAAAGTTTGGTTAAGAAATTTTATCGTTTTTATTATTTTGATAGTTAATTAAGTACAAAGGACTAAATTGTAAAAGCTGCAAAAGTCGATGTAACACCCCTTACCCGTATTCATCCCCGGAACAAGGTCTGAGGAGTTACTGGACTTACCATACAAACAATCATACAATTTTGAGCATTTGCTTCCAAATTAAAACTATTTGCAATTAATCATAGAGTCCCTAATACGAGCTTATGAGGCCCTAAACATGCTTTGGGAGTGGTCCGGGACTAAACCGAGAACTTTAGAGCTTTTTACAAAACTTAGAAAATTTTTGCTATGAAATGGGGTCACACACCCGTATGGCTTGGGACACACCTGTGTGGGTAGGCCATGTGGTCACACACGCCCGTGTCCCGACCCTATGTAACTCTTTGACTTGTAACCCATGAAGAACTTGAGATCACACGACCAAGTCACACGCCCTTATGCTAGTCCGTGTGGAAAATTAATTTTCATAAAATCGGTGTAGACTTCACACGACTAGGGCATACACCTGTGTTCGAGGCCGTGCCATCCACACGAATGAGACACACGTCTGTGTCTCTGCTCGTGTGCTCAATTCTGAGCATTCTATTTCTTAAAATTAAGGTGCAGGGGACACATAGCCAAAATAAATGCCCATGGGGCAAGCTGTGTGTCACACACAGCCTAGACTCATGCCCATGTGTCTACCCGTGTGGACAAAATAAAGGTTATCTACCAAGCTATTTGCCACCCTTATTCACACTTACACATACACTAATTCAATGGTGACAGTGGTTTGGAGACCACAAATCTAAAGTTAGAGAAATTATTTAATTATTATTTTGGTGTTATAGCATGATTATATTAGTGTATGAAAAATTTGGTGAATTAATTTTAGCGTTTGTGAGTCTAATTGCGAAAAAGAACTAAATCGCTTGAAGGGAAAAAGTGTGATTTGCTAGCCAAAGGTGTTAAATAGATAGAGAGCTATAATTGGAGCCCTTTAAAGTGCAATTAAACCCCCTTAAAGAGGCATGGCTGGCCATAGGGACAAGAAAATCAATAGGTCAAATAGTTAGGTAAATTGATGACCTAACGTATGATAAAATAATACCCTAAGAGACTAGCCTTCATCTTTTTCATCTTTCCTTCCTCCTCCACCAAAATTTTTAGCCATTCTAAGGGTTTTGGAAGCTTGAACTTTTAGCCATTCATCTCTCTCTCGAGTAACTGATTTAGATGTCCATTTTTAATAATTTTGGTACTTTTGGAACCCTTATGGCATGAGCTAGCTAATGGGGGGACCATTTTGCAAAATGGTTGATAGTCTAGGGAGTTGCCATGAAAGGATTTATGATGTTTACTGAGTCATTATGGAAGAAAATGAATCTTAGTTGTGTAGTAAACAACTTTTGTCAAAGAACTTCTCATGAAAACCCTAGTAAGACCATTTTGTAAAATTTGTAAAATGGATAGAAATGTTGTGAAATAATGGGAATTTGGGGTCACTATAAGAGTAAAAAGGGTTCGGCTAGGCTTAACATTTGAAGAAATTTGATAAAAATCTATTTACGGGCCCAAGGGCGAAATCATAATTTTTGTAAAAGTCTAAGGGTAAAATGGTCAATTTTTCCAAATTGTATATTATCGATGATTTTATTAATATGGTGATTAAATGAGTGAAATTTTTATCATTTTAGACCACGAAAGACGAAAATCAGACTTGGAATGGGGGAAAGCCAATCAAGTAGAGTAAATCGTTTAGTCGCCTACATTTTGTAATCCGAGGTAAGTTGTATGTTAGTAATGCAACTATATTGCTATTGATGTAAGCATGCCCAGGAGCTCATCAAACACGAGCCAAGAATCCCTCAAGCTGCCTAAAGGACCGATAACTCGAGCTCATGCTAAGCATCTTCAAGAAGCTGTTTCAACATTGTTAGCTCAATTTTGGAGTGACATTGAGCCCTATGACAAAGGAGAAGTCCGGCCCAATTTGTTAAATGCTCTCTGCACCTTAGTGCAAGCTGATCTCAGCTTGTCTCCAGCTCTCCGAGCTCCAATCAGCTCAAATCAGTTCACTTGAGCTTAATTAAGCTCGTTTGAGCTCAATTCAGTTTCATTTTAGCTCATATTTTTAATCATTAAATAAATTACGTGTTAGTTTTATTTTATTTACTTTATTACAGCTCATGACCGAATATTCCAGCTCAAGTCAGTTCCTTAAATTGTTTTCACTTATTTGAGCTAGCCGAATTTAATGTGTTTGCTAGTCTAAAATTAATTGTGTCCAATTTAGTTTAATTTGTTATTTAAGTTGTCTAGTTGTTGTTTTAATTATGTTCAGTTGAATATGCATTTGATTTAATGTGTTCATGAATTTTGTAGGTGCAGCCAAATGTGAAAGAGCATTTAAAGCTAGGCGCATGCACGACTTGGTTCAATGTTTGGAAAGATTCATGTATGTCCAGGTTCAAGGCCAAGAAGAATTTATGAATGACTTGTTACATGCATTTTGAACTAATTGTTGGCTTCCCTAAAAACCTATTCAGCCAAGGAGTAGCTACCTAATTAATTCCCAAGTTAAATTCATGAATGAAGTTTAATGTAGATGCATGGACAACAAGTTACAACGAATGGGAGAATGCATTAACATCTTGCTACATGAATTTGTTGCTAATCAATTGACTTCCCTAGGTGTCTATTCGGCCAAGAGGCACTTATTGAATGCCCCATTCATCCCATAACCAAATTTAGACAAGCCATTGAGCTGTCATACATTCATCATCATTCAAGTTGATTTTCCTTAATCATGAAGCTGCCCATTGGAGTTACATTCAGCCGAGTATAGACTTAGTTTATTAATTAATATTTTCTAGATTATTCTAGCACATTCATAGCTGAATTAGTTAGTTCTTAAGCTAGTCATTTTGTCCATTCGGCTATCCCATATTAGGCTATAAATAGTTTACAAATTTCTAATGTAAAGGACTTTTGCCATTTTATTTGAATGAACATTTATTCTTGTGAGGTTAATTTCCTCTCCAATTTCATACGAGTCTCGAGTGACTTATCTAGCTCGCTAGTGGCGTCAACCCGAACTTGTTTCTGAACTTATCACCAAGCATTGGTGTGGCATTCAACTATCCTTCTACCATCCATCTTTATCACCTTAAACAATATAGGATCTGGGGTGACACTCTTCATAGTGTTGAATTGCTCCTGAAGTTTAAGTTCATTATTCCATCTCCATATTATTTCTTTACCAAACTATTAACTTAAATCGAGCCATCCAAATACCTTCTACCTTTGTTTCTTTTTAGCCGAACCTAGCTTATCCAAATGGACAATTTTGAACCCCATTTCATTAACATTCAGTGTAACGCCCCAAATCCTGAAAACCTTGTTAAAATTACTTTGTGTGTTTTTGACATGAAGGTAGGTTTGGCTTAGTGATTTAATGCTCTGGGAGTGTCTGAGGAGCTATGGGTTCAAGTCTTTGTAACGCCCCAAATTTAGGCCTAGAAGGAATGGGCCTTGAGTGTGGGATCGCATAAAAGTTTAAGTGTGCGAGAAATATCACAAATTATGTGTAGCTCTAGTGGCTAATTATTTGGGCATATTTGGGAGTGCTTGAGAAGCCTGGGTTCAAGTCTGGGTGTTTGCAAAATTTTAATTTTTGGGCTCTTAAGTGAACCTGGATGTAAGCTTATAGGACTTATAATAATTAATGTTTGTTTTATGACACAAAGAGAGAAAGGGATCTAGTGGCAAGGTGACGCCACATGTGTGGCAAGGATTCTGAGGTTCGAGGCATGGTGTGTGCAATTGTATGTTTATTTTGCTGCTTGAGCCGGGGAGGTGTCAGAACTGGACTAGAACTCTGTGGTTAAATTGGTCATAAGAATTTGAATTGAATTTGAATGGGGAGTTGGAGTAAATCAAGGAGAAAATTTAGTGGAGGAGTTTTAGGAGGAGCTTGTGGAGAAAATCAAGGGATTTGGAATGATGGGGGAAAAGCTAGTGCCGTTTGTGAGCACTAATTCGGCTTGGAAGGAATAGTTTCTCATTTTCAGGTATTTTGGTCATTTGGTAATTAAAAGATTAAAAAAAAGAAAAAGATGGGAAAATATGTCCATCTTTTTCATTATGACGAAAATTAAAGGGTTCTCCATAGCTAGGGTTTGTTTCAAGCTTCCAAGCTCCACAGTAAGTGATTCCAAGCGCCGTTTTTAATGTTCTTTACGTTTTTGGAGTCCTGGTAACTTGATTTAGCTTATGCTAGCAATAATTCAACCTAGGGTTCATATTTGGAAAAATAGACATAGGTGAAATTTGTGTATTTTGGTGTTTTATGATAGAATATGAGGTTTTAAATTATGCTAGACAACTTGTGCTACTCGATTTTAAGTGAAAACGAGAAAAAGGGCTTAATCGGTAAAAATACCTAATAGTTATAAGTACATGTTAGAATGAGAATTTGATGTTGCCATAGAAGGTAAAAATGATCAGCATGTCATAAAACATAAGAAAATGGGATGAAGTTTAATTCCCGAGCCTAGGGGCTAAAGTGTAATTTTGCAAAAGTTTAGGGGCAAAATGGTAATTTTGCCAAAGTTCGTATTTGGGCTGTTTTGATGAATGTATGTATTAATAAGATTAATTTGGCATTATAGATCAAGAGAAACGAGATTCAAGTCGTGGTCGAGGGAAAAACAAAGTTTACGAGGAATAGGCTTGATTGCTAATATTTTGTATCGAGGTAAGTTCATGTGTAAATGTAGTAACATAATTGTCATTTTAAGTAATTTAATGTTATTTATGTGATATGATGATTAATATCATGAAATATTATGCTTTATGGCTATTATTGAATAATTTGTAAATTATGAATTGCTACCGAGTATCGGTTTTGATGTTCCGTGAAAGACGGCAAAGATGTGTAATCGAGGAAAAAGCCCGTTTGAACCTTGGGAATAGATTAGAATACAAGTGACATGTCACTAGGATGGTTGGGCATCCGAACTCGTTGAGTTGAGTTTGAGTTCGTGAGATGTAACTAGGCATCTGAGCTCGTTGAGTTGAGTCCGAGTTCACTTAAGGATGCGAACGCCCGAGCTCGTTGAGTTGAGTCCGAGTTCACTTATGGGCGGGTTACATGGTAGCTTGGCTACATATGTGGCACTTATGTACAAACTTTCCGTGTATTTGAATTATATTCCGATGTGTTCAACGAGTGGATCTTATGAAAATAAGGAGAATGCCTAAAACGAAGGTGACATCTTGGTAAGTATGGTAAATGAGAAAATTTGACAGGTATGTGCTTAAACCCTCAGGTTGAAAACTTGGTAAGATGAAATCGTAGAAAGATATTAAATGTAAATGATGTCTTATGTGGGATTGTGTGATTATGTTACTTGCTATTTGCATGTGAACTTACTATGCATTTATGCTTACTCCCTCCTTTTCTTTCATTGTAGTTCTGACAAGCCGGCTTGAGAATCGGGATAGGTCGAAGACTCGTTCACACTATCCGAAGGCTTAAATCGATAAAATGGCTTGTATATTTTGAATGTGGCATGTATGGCTAAATACTCACTTTGTGTAATTGATCTTATGATATGACTATGGTTTGGCAAGAAAAGAGTTTGTAAATGATTAGCCATTAGAATGGCCAATCTAAGTCATATTTGATGTTATGTATGTTTAAAATGATATTTAGTCCATGAAAATCCTTAGTAAAGTGAAATTTGCCATAAAACAGAATCTAAAAGCAGTAGTGATGTAAATTTGAAAAATCACTAAAAAAATTAGAAATGGAATTAAATGATGAGTAAGTTATATAATCGAATCTTAATGAGTCTATTTTTATATGGATAGAACAAAACAGGTATATGAATGATATTCTATGAGATGTTTAAATTTTTGTGAAACAGGGCCAGAGCGATTTCTGGATCCCCTGTTCTGACTTTGGAAATTCACCATAAATTGTATAAAAATAATTAGAAGTCATTCTTTAGATGTACAGGTTCCTTATATAGTCTAGTTTTAATAGAAACAAACTTCATAGTCATTGAAATTCTGTACAGAGAGATATCTGATTCGTAATACACAGAGGTCAGAGTAGTCGAACCCTGAAATAGGGGAGACTTTAACTAATAAACTGTACTAATTGGCCTAGCCAAAAATTCTAGAAAAAAATTAATAAATAGATATATGAGTCTAGTTTCATGGAAAATTTACAGAATTGGATTTTAAGTTTCGGAATCCAAGATATGAATTTTTAAGCGACTATGACACAGATTGCTAGTTTGACTGAAAATTTTAAAATTAAATTGTTTGAGCTATTTAAGCAATGAATTAAGTCTGTTAACACCTCGTGTTCGAATCCGGCGAGGGTCTCGGGTACGGGGCATTACATCTGGCCTAGACTGTTTCTGTTTCTATTTTGGTATACTGACTGTTACTCTAGTAAGGGAATTACACACTGAGTTTTCATAAACTTACCCCGTTTATTAACTGTGCAGGTAATCCCCAGCGTTAGGTGAATCAGTGTAGCAGAGGGACTCGGAAACGACCATACAACTGCACATGTTCTTCTATTTCGTTTATTTAGTTAAGCAAATGTATGTTTAATATATGTTAGAAGTAGGACACGGTTTTCCAAAACAATGACTATTTTCAAATACTACGTTTTCGCAACATTCTCGGAACGGTTTCGTAACTTAATTTTTAACATCATGTTTTCATAAATTAGGAACTTTTAAAATTAGCTTTTGCAACTTAAAAGAAATTTTGGGAATAGAACTAATAACTTTTCAATGTACCACGTTTTAAAAATAAACCAACGTAACTGGGATTTTACTCAAGTTTTCAAATACGAAGGGTTTTCAATGAAAATATGATTTTTGAAAAACACTTCAATGTGACACTTCAGATTCGAGCCTAACTTCTAGGTCGGGTTTAGGGTGTTATAGTCCTAGCTTGAGTAAAAAATTTTGAATTTATTTGAATAAAACCTTGTCAGTTGCTAGTAGACTTTTAAATTATTGTGTGGAGGACTTGATAAAGAGAGCATGCTAGCCTAGTGGTAGGTAGCGTGTGGTGTGTGTAAGGAGTCTGAGGTTCGAATCCCTACTCATGCATAAGGGAGATTACTTTTACTGCTTGCTTTGGAGAGGTATTAGTGGTGGACTGAAACACTGATAAGGGGAGGGGAATTTGAATCGGTCAAGTGAGGGAGTTGTGGAAAGAATTGTGGAGAGATAGGGGGAGTGGATCAAGGAGTGGAGGAGAGGGAGTGGTTGGCCAAAAATGGGAGTTTCCACTATGACAATTTCGATCATAGTCTAGCCTAGTGCCGAATTCTCCCCTCAGTTTTCAGGTTTTCAATTGTGTGTTTTTGTTTTCCTCTTTTTGGGTTTTTCGAGTAGTTTCTCAAAAGCTCCCCAACTGTACTGCCGATTTCCCCTTAACTTTCGCCAATTTCTACTTATCCTTTATCTTCTTCTTTTCTGCTAATTTTTGGTTTCCCCTCTTCTCAACTTGGCCGATTACCTGAGTGTACTTTTCCCTATCATTTCTTCTCTGCCCTTTTGCTGTGAAGGCGAACCCCATACTATGTTCTCTTCAAGCCAAACTCTAAATTCTCTTCTCTGTTTGTTGTCTACTCATCTCTTCCTCTCCTTTCTATTGTGCTATCTTTTCTATTGCTAAAACCAAATATCACTTTTGGTACTTGGGCATTTAGATTGGAGTCTAGGCCGATTATTGGTTAGTCCTTTCTCTTCTCAGGTTTGCAATTTCTTGTTCTTCTATGTGTCGAATATGTCCTACTCATTCACCCTTATCTCATTTTTTTTATTATCATTTCACTCTGTTGTTGCCGAATGTACTAGGGGTATGATTTTCATGATCAAGGGAGTTAGGTCGATTGTCCTTTCGCAATAAGAGATCCGGTCACTTGTGGTAAGGACTTTAGATATTATTTATTTTTTCAAGGAAGTATAATCTCTAACTAATTGGTTATTGTTTCGGTTAGAGGTTAAAGCTTTGGAGAGAGTTCGTGTGGTGAACAAGAAGGGTTTAGCGACTGGTGAGCTTGGTAAGTAACAATGAATCAGTAAGAGTGATTTCAATACTTTGGTTTAGGAGTTACCATGAATGTGGCTAATGGTGGATCATTATGAATCGTAGGTGCTTTAATCTCAAAGGTGTTGCGACAACAGTTCCATTACTATTTGACCTGAAACTGCAAAGGCTGAAAAGCCGAAAAGTCGAAAGGCTGAAAACCAAAAAGTAAGTTGTCGGCACCACATGGGCGTGTGAGCTCCCGTGTGATAAGCCGTGTTACAAACATGGTCATGTGGTCGACGAGATGGCCAGGGATGTTTCCATGGGCCAAATCGAAACTAGGCCATTATGGGCTGAGCTGGGTCGTGTGGGCCCAATAGGCTTGTAGGCCCTACACGAAGGAATCGCACCAAGTGCGGTAAATATTGAGCTAGGCTGTGTGAACTACATGGCTAAGGCTATTACTAGGCTTGTGGGCCAGTTGAGTATGTGGGCTCGCATGGGCCGCATTAGGGGCTTGTAGGCCCATTATTACTATTTGACTACTAAGGTTGCACGGGTCGCTTAGACGACTGTGGACATACTGTTGCGTTGGTAAGTATCTTTAGACTCTAATATGATGGAATGACCATTATACCCCTGTGGGGTAGATTGACTGAAATATCCCTGTATTATGTATGATAGTTCTGAGTCTTTTATTTCTACATACACGAATGTTATTATGTTGCATTACATGGGTTGGGATATATGATTTTGGAGGAAGTGTACTGAAGGCTATAAGCCTAATACTAGCAGCTCCACTGCAATAACTATTATAGCACTAAAATTGGTACGACTTGGTGTGTAGGGTTGGGTGGGTCGATTTTATCCCCACATGGTGTGTAGGGCTGGTACGAAGTTGGTGTGTAGTGGTTGGTTTGGGTAGGACTCTTTGTTGCATACTGTACTGTTTTCTCTAATTATCTACTATTTTGGGATTTCACACACTGAGTTTTCATAAACTCACCCGTCTATTATCTGTGCAGGAAATCCCCAGGCTTAAATGGATTGAGGTGACGGAGGACTCAGAGGTGGCCACTCAACGTAGTACTTTATTATTGAATATGACTAAGATTTTATTTTTGGGTTTTTCATTGTAATAAGGCCTTTTAAAGTTTATTTTATTTTGGGGATTTTATAATTTTATTTTACCTGCTAGTGATAAGACTCGGGTTTTCGAAGAAAAAGAAACAAACAAATGTTTTCTAAAATCATCACGCTCATGCCAAAATGTTTTAAAAACTTTCTTAACAAGCATGGTTTTAAAGTTTAATAATAAACCGATATAACTAATGTTTTACTTAAACGATGTGAGTTTTTCAAAATAAACTAGGCCTCTCATTCCTTTGTTAAGAACCTAATGATGTTTTACAAAAAAGGAACCTTTTGACGACTCGTGTTTTGAAAAGCACTCTCATGTGACATCATAGATTCGACCATAATATCTAGGCCAGGTTTGGGGTGTTATATTTAGCCTTCTAAGCCATTTTAAACAAATCGATAATTTGTGAACGACCCTTCTCGTAGAAGATCGAGCAAACTACGTGAACTTGACTCAATCACCCGAGCTGGATCACATCAGCTATGATGTATGATTGAATTGATATTGCATAAATTGTTTGATTGTGATTATGAGAATGCATGCCGAGAAATTAATGTAGTAAAGACTTCTGATTGAGCATTTGGAATAGACTTGGATATTCGTACCACGACATTGGGTGGTATGTGAGCCAGTGTAAGACATGTCTGGGACATACATCAGCCTCGGGATATACAAGCTAGTGTAAGACCTATCTAGGACATGGCGTCAGCTTGTTGTGTGTTAGTGTAAGACCTATCTAGGACATGGCATCGGCCTCGATATATGAAAGTTAGTGTAAGACCTATCTGGGACATGGCATCGACTTTGATATGCTAGCCAGTGTAAGACCATGTCTGGGACATGGCGTCGGCATCTTATCCCATGTTCAGGGGTATTGAGTATCCAGTAATATTACAAATGGTTCAACGAAATACTTATGATTTATATCGAAATGAGAAAAGTTATGACCTTGTGGTGAGTGGTGCATGTACCTACTTGAAATGTATGAGATGTAGGCTCAATAAATGCCATATGAATGGTATTGCATGGTGATGAGTAAGTTGTACTTATGCCTATTTATGGTATTCATGAACAAGTCATGAAAGGTCATGAGCATATTGTTGTATGATAATTAGTTGATGTTTATTTTTATGCAACTTACTAAGCTTTATGCTTACCTGTTTTCCTTTCCATTTTTTTATAGTGCCATCAAAGTAGCCTGTGGATCATCGCATACGTCGGAGAAGCTAGTCACACTATCATCTGAAGCACTTGGTATAGTTAGCTTTTATATTTTGATTATGGCATGTATAGGATCTTGGCTTTTGAGTTTTGTGTCATTGTTTTGGGGCCAAATGTGTTGGCTTAAACTAGTACTTGACTCATTTTGTATAAGGCCATGAATAATGGCTAATATTGAAAGTTGTTTTATGAATGCAAGAAAATCTTTCATGAATGTAAAAATTGTTGGCATGGTCGTATATGTATGCAATGTATATAGGCCTTAGTTATGGTTGCTTGGTTGAGAAATCATTTTATGATAGACTTGGGTATGATAGATTGTGTTTCAGGGTGGCAAGGGGCTTGGTGCATAGCCCTATATCGTCCATACAGGTAGACACACAGGCGTGTGTCTGGGTCGTGTGTGACACACGGTCAGCCCCATGGGCGTGTTATTTGACCATGTGTCCTTTGCACCTCGAATTTACAAATCAATATACATGGTAGTAAACACACAAGCAGAGACATAGTCGTATGTCTCAGCCGTGTGGAGGACACGGCCCCTGGCCACGGGCGTATGCCTTGGCTGTGTGCCCTACAATGGATACTGACGTCAGAAACAGAATGTCAAGGTTTTTAGACACGGGCTAAGACATGGGCGTGTCATTGCCGTGTGAGGGATACAGGCCATAGACACGGGCGTGTGTCAGGCCATGCGAAAACCCCTGTTGGTTCGAATTTTTGCGTTTCTTTTAAAAACTTGGAATTTCTAAAAAGAACTGTTTCAAATTATTTGAAGTATTTTGAAATGTTTTACTGAATGTGTGGTACACCGAGTCTCCGACGCTGATTTTGTAAGTCTTTTGAAACTGTTGTTTGTTTAAATTGGAATACTGAGACTATTGTAGGTAGTAAACTATACTGAAATACTCTAGTTAGTGTAAACTAAAAACTATAGTAAGACTGTAATCTGCGAAAACGAACTTTGAATTCTTGATACTATTTTCCCATAAGATATCTATTAATAAACACCAGAACTGTAAACATAAAAATGTTAATACAGATAAAATGTGATTCATTAATGAACACCAGAGTACTCGCAGAAGGGGTACAAGAGGCCACGGCGGAGGCTGTGGAGGTGCTCGAGCTAGGTCCTCGTCATCTGGGCACATGCCCAATGTTGAAGCTAGGGAGGCACCGGCTTCACCTGTGACTGAGACTGGGTCTCATGATCATGCGGCTGAGGACGACGCACTATCCCAGTCTATCTATAGACAGTACTAAAAACACTCAAGTTAAATGTGGTGGTGTTTTGGAACTAAAGTACGCAGCAGGAGCGTAGTGGTGTAGTGGTGTTATATGATTGACCTGATAGTTGGAAATTTTGGGGATGAAATTTCTTTAAGGAAGGGTGAATTGTAACGTCCTGAATTTTGGGCCTAGAAGTATTAGGTCTTGAGCATGGGAACAGTTAGGAGGATGCACATAAATGTTTAGATGTGCAAGAAAGTTACACAACTATGTATCTACTTCAGTGGTTAAGTGTTCTGAGTATTCTGGGAAGTGTCTGAGAAGTCTTAGGTTCAAGCCTTGGCTTGTGCAAAAGTTTTGTTTTATATGGATAAACCCCTGTCTCTAGTCAGTAAGCTTTTAAATAAATGTGGGTATTATATGTCAGAATGGGCCTGTTGGTCTAGAGGTTAAGTGGAGTGTAAATAAGCTGGAGGTTTGGAGTTTCGAGTCTCTATGCAAACAAAGGACTTATTTTATTGCTTGTGTCGTACAGGTATTTTGGTCCAGCTGAAATACTGAAGAGTTTGACTAAGGGTTGGTTTCGATTGTTGAGAAGATTATGGTGGGTTAGTAGTGAGGATTTTATGGAGAAATCTTAGAGATATGAAGAAAGAGTTAGTGCCAAATTAAATTTCTTTTGCTTTCTCAAATTTTGGCTAGGGATTTGTTTTCTTTTCATTTTTTTTTCTGTCGACTGTTTTCAATTGTTGAGGGTCGAATATTGTTGAGGGTTCCTACTAGTTTTTTTTTCCTCTTTTCTTTTCTGACTTTGTTATTCCCTACAGCAAAGTGTTTTCCCCCAAACAGTTGTTGCCGACTACTTTCTCTCTTCCTCTCTTTCTCTTATCCTTGCCGAATTTTGGGCACTCTATGCTTTTCCTTCTAACGTCGATTTACCACCTCCGTGTTGAAATAATGTTGTTGTCTCCTATTTATTTTCGTTTGGTTCATCCTTACTATCGAAATTGTGGTTGCCTTCTCTTTCTTGGTTTCGTTGTTATCATCTGCTGCACGTTCTTTAACACTCTTTTGGTACGTATTTGTTTCTTCACCATTTGGTTACTTGAAGTTAATTTTTAAATGGTTGTGTATTGTTTTGATTAGGAGTCGACCAAGGGACTGGGGACTGTCGTTGATGCGTTAGAGAAGTGAAATTTTTCTATTATTGGATTGATAGTATGGATTGTCCCACTGGAGGTTTGATAACTTGTTTTGGTTTAAGATTAAATTAGTTGTGTAGTGAATAATTGAATGGTAGTTTGCTCAAATATTAGGTACTTAGAGTGCTCACGTGGGGTTAGGCAACAATAAATCAGGCCAGGTGTGTAAACACTACCTAAACTATGGAATTTTGCAAAATCCGGAATAAGCAAACAATGACGCTACACGGGCGTGCGCTCGCTCGTGTGGTGGCCCTTGTGATTAAACATGGGCATGTTGACTACATGGCCGCCCATGAGCGATTTCATGGGTGAGGCTATATTGGGCCAGAATGGGCCGAACTGGGCCGTGTGGGAGCCACACAAGTAAACCACACGGACATGTGGAGAATATTGGGCCAGGCAGTGTAATCCACACGGCCAAGGCCATTTCTAGGCTATGTAGGCCACACGGGCGTGTGGGCCCACATGGGCCCTCAGTATGGGTCGTGGGCCCAATTTCACTGGTTGACTGTCAAGGTTGCACGGGTTGCCTGAGACGACTGTGGACCTACTGTTGAGTCAGAAAGTTTACTTAGACCTCCTATATATGATAAAATGACTATTTTGCCCTTATATGGTAAGAGGACTATTTTGCCCTTTTTTGGTAAGAGGACTATTTTGCCCCTATGTGATGTATATATATATGGACATGTATGACCGTATTTTAGCATGCTATTTAAACTGTAATGGATACATGTATGATTCTATTATATGACATGACATGATTGTATGATGCATTGCAAGGGGATGGGTTTATACTGATCGGAGGAAGTGTACTGAAAGGCTTTGAGCCTTAATTTTTGGCAGCCCAGCTACTGTATAGGGCCGCAACCAGTACTACCTGGAGTGTAGGGATGGTTGGGTTGATTATATCCCCATATGGAGTGTAGGGTTGGACGGAGTTAAAGTGTAGAGGCTGGATGGGTAGGACTTGTATACTGTTTAAACTGTTATTGCACTGATTATTGTTACTGTATTGGGCCAAGGCCCAAACACATGACTGTTTCTATATTGAGATGGGCTAAAGTCCAAACTAATATTGTCACTGTTACTAAAAAGGGCTTAGGCCCAGACTGTGCTTGTCTTCTGACTGTTGCTTATATGGGATTACACACTAAGTTTTCGTAAACTCACCCATCTGTTTATCTGTACAGGTAATCCCCGAACTCAGGCAGATCGGTGCTGCGAGGGACTCAAAGGTGGCCACACAACCGCACATACTTCATATTTGATTTTTAAATTATAAGTAATTTCATTTTGGGTATTTTTATTGTAATAAGGCCTTTATGGATTTTTACTTTAATTTGGGTTTTTATTTGTTTTGATTTATAACTACTAGTAGTAGGGGAAGACAGGGGTTTTCAAAATAGATAAATGCTTTTAAAAAAAATACGCAACCTGTTTTAAGAGCTTCCGCAAGAAATAACATTTTGAAAATTAATGATGTTTTAATATGATTAACTTTTTTCTAAACGACTTACATTTGGAAATGAACAAGACATCCTAAAATCATTGTTAAGATCACAAAGAGGTTAAATATAGAACGGGTTTTTTTAACGATATCTCGCTTTACGAAAAACACTTTAATGTCACATCGCCAGATTCGGCCATAACGTCTAGGATGGGTTTAGGGTATTACAATCGATACATGGAATACATTGTGAATCGTTTCCAATTCTGGAGGCAACAATAATCTATAAGCAACTGGCCCGATCCACTCGATAATCTAATACGGCCCAATGAACCTCAGACTCTATTTGCCTTTTCTACCGAACCGAAGTACTTTCTTCCACAATGAGACTTTCAAAAACACTTTATCACCAATTTCAAATTCGATATCTTTTCATTTCAAATCTGTGTAAGATTTCTAACGATCGAAAGCTGCTTTCGGACTATCTCTAATCACTTTTACTTTCTGTTCAGTCTCTTTTATCAAATCAACCTCGTGTATCTTATTTTCACTGAGCTCTGACCAATACAAAGGTGTACGGCATTTTATACCTTATAAGGCTTCGTACGGTGCCATTTTGATGCTTGATTGAAAACTATTATTGTATGCGAATTCAATCAATGGCATATATTGTTCCCACGCACCTTCAAACTCAAGAATGCAACATCTTAACATATCCTCGAGTATCTGAATAATCCGCTCAGATTGACCATCTGTCTGCGGGTGAAAAGCATTACTAAAATGTAATTTTGTACCTAAAGCTCCTTGCAGTTTCTTCCAAAGGAGCGATGTGAACCTCGGATCTCTATCTGAAACAATAGAAATAGGTACTCCATTCAATCTCACAATCTGAGAAATATACACAGCAAGCTTATCAAGTGAATAATCTATAAGAACCGAAATGAAATGAGCTGATTTAGTCAATCTATCAACCATAACCCAGATTGCATCTTTCTTACTTGGTGACACAGAGGTAAACCCGATACAAAATCCATCATGATTCTGTCACATTTCCACTCCAGAATCATAATCGGTTGTAACAAACCAGATGGCACCTAATGTTCAGCTTTAATTTACTGACAGATTAAACATTTTGAAACAAAATTGGAGATATCTCTTTTCATTCCAGACTACCAGTAATGCTGTTTCAAATCGTTATACATTTTTGTACTACCCGAATGTACAGATAAACGACTATTGTGAGCTTTGTTCAAAAGCATCTGAATCAACTCTGAATTTCTCGGAACACAAATCTGATCTTGAAATCTCAAGCAATCATCATTATCAACTCAGAATCCAGAATCAGAATCCAAATCAAATTGAGCTCATTTTGCTATTATCTCATTATCAACCTATTGAGCATCAATAATCTATTGTAAAAACAACAATCTCGCTTTCAATTCTACTAAAACCGAACCATCATCAAACAAAGCTAAATGAGTATTCATGGCACGTAATGCAAACAATGATTTTTGACTTAAAGCATCAGCAATAACATTTTCTTTTCCTGGATGATCGATAACAAGCTCGTAGTCTTTTAGCAGTTCTAGCCATCTTCTCTATCGAAGATTCAAATCTTTTTGAGTCATCAGATATTTTATGATTTTGTGATCGGAATATATGTGACATTTCTCACCAAACAGATAGTGACGCCAAATTTTCAAAGTGAACACAATCGCGGCTGATTCAAGGTCGTGCGTCGGATAATTCTTTTCCTAAGGCATTAACTATCTCGAGGCATAAGCTATGACTTTGTCGTCCTGCATCAAAACACAACCTAGATCGTTCAACGAAGCATCACTGTAGATCACAAATTCTTTACTTGATTCTGGTTGTACTAACACTAGAGCTTCTGTTAATAGGGATTTCAACTGATCGAAGCTTTTCTGGCACTTTTCAGACCATTCAAACTTTACATATTTCTAAAGTAGATTCGTTAACGGAGTCGCAATCATCGAAAAGCCTTTTACGAACCTTCGATAATAACCGGCAAGTCTAAGGAAACTGCAGACTTCAGAAACATTTCTCAGAGGCTTCCAATCCAAAATAGCCGAAATCTTGCTCAGATCAACTCGGATGCCAGATGCTGATATAATATCTCCCAGAACTCACATTTACTGAACTTTGCAAATAATTGCTTACCACGCAGAGTCTATAACACTGTTCTCAAATGCTCGACATGTTTAGTTTCATCACGTGAATAAATCAAAATGTCATTAATGAATACGACAACAAATCGATCTAAATATAGCCTGAAAATTCTATTCATCAAATCCATAAAAATAGTAGGTGCATTCGTTAATCCGAAAGGCATAACTAGAAACTTATAGAGTCCGTACCTCGTTCTGAATGCAGTTTTCGGAATGTCTGAATCTCTTACTCGCAACTGATAGTAACTAGATCTCAGGTCTATCTTTGAGAACACAGTAGCTCCTTTCAACTGATCAAACAAATCATCTATCCGCGGTAAAGGATATTTGTTCTTGATCGTCACTTTATTGAGTTGTCGATAATCGATGCACATTCTCATAGTTCCGTTTTTCTTTTTCACAAATAAAACCAGTGCACCCTAGGGAGAATAAATCGGTCATGCAAAGCCTCTATCTGTCAATTCTTGCAACTGAGTTTTCAACTCTTTTAATTCAGTCGGTGCCATTCTGTATGGAGCTATCAATATTTGAGTAGTTTCAGGTATTAATTAGTTACCAAACTCAACTTCCTGGATCAAAGGTAAACCGGTAATTCATCAGGAAACACATCTGAATATTCACAAACAACTAACACTGATTCAATCTTCTTTTCAGTCACTTTCGTGTCGAGCAGATAAGCTAAATAAGCTTCGCAACCGTTTTTCACATATTTCTAAGCTAACATTATTGAAATCACAGCTGGCAATCCATTCAAAACATCTTATTCAATTCTAATAATCTCATTACTCTAACATCACAAATCAATCATCTTTCATTTGTAATTTACAACAGCATCATGCAACGTTAACCAGTCCATACCTAGGATTATGTCAAACTCGTCAAATGGTTAACAACATCAAATCGGCCAGAAAGCAATTACCCTGAATCATCAATGGATAATTCTTGCACACTTTATCAACCAAAACACACTTGCTTAAGGGGTTCGATACTCTAATTACAAATTTAGTAGACTCTACAAGCAAAGTCTTACTGTTCACTAAATTCATGCATATATAAGAATGCGTTGATCTAGGATCTATCAATGTAATCACAGAACCCATAATCACATCTAGAAATGAAGCTTCCTCATAAGCTCGGATGGCGTAAGCTCTAGCAGGTGCACGAGCCTCAGATCGAATAGCGGTATATTTAGTCCCTCTTTGACTACCACTCACATTTCTTGTATTTCTGGGAGGTCTACCTCTAGCTGCAGTGTTACTCGGCCTCGTGTTCTGAGCATTATCTTTTTTAGCTAACTTTGGGAAATCTTTTATAAAATGATCTCGTGAATCACAACTGTAACAAGCTCTATTATTACTTTTTCCCCAACAATCACCAAAATGTCATCTTACACATTGTTGACACTTAGGCTTAACATATTTTATGTTACCAACGCTCGATGCCAATGTGGTTTGAGCTTTAGGATTAGTGTATTGCTTCCCTCGATCTCTACTCTGATATCCCATTGAAACTGTCGATCGATTAAAGTAATATATTGATTTCTTTGATGAGGAATGATAAGATTTATTCATCGATCTCTTCCTCGAATCGCCTCTACATCAACTTTTCTCTTTTCTTTGCTAAGGTCCTCGACTTTACAAGCCCTCTCAACCAGTACTACAAATTCTTTCAACTCAAGTATTCTGACTAACAGCTTTATATCTTCGTTTAATCCATCAACAAATCTTTTACACATGATCTCTTTAGTAGACACATATTCTCGGGCATATTTACTTAAACGTACAAATTCTCTTTCATATTCAATAACGGTCATCCGGCCTTATTTCAATTCCAAAAACTCTTTATTTTTCTGATCGAGGAATCTCTGGCTTATGTACTTCTTTCGAAACTCGATCTAAAAGAATTCCAAGGTAACTCGTTCCCTAGGAACCACAGATGTCAACGTTTTCCACCAGTGATATGCATTATCTCTAAGCAAAGATACTACGCATTTAATACATTCATCTGGAGTATAGGACAACTCATCAAATACTCTAATAGTGTTATCAAGCCAAAACTCAGCCCTCTCAGCATCATCATCAACCGTAGCCCGAAACTCTTCAGCCCCGTGTTTACGAATCTTATCAACATGTGGCTTACTCAATCGAATCAGACCTATTACTTGTGGCACAACCGGGACTTGTTGAGGAACAGGTGGGGGTTGAGGTTGTTGCGCAACCAGATTTGTTCGTACAAATTACGTGAACCACTCAGTCATCATTTGGAAGAAGGCTTGCTTAGCCTCTCCTCCCTAACTACTAGATATTAGCCTAGATTCAGTCGGTGCTGCCCCTTGAGCGGGAGTGGGCGTATTGCTCTCAACATCATCAGCTATCGCTCGTTTGGGATCTATTAGCTATATGAAAAACACATTATAACTGTCAGGAATCATCACACTTACGCAGTTTATATATATGACATATATAGCTAGACTCACATATGCTACGTTAGTCCTAGAATTGACTAAACCGTAGCTCTGATACTAACCAAATGTAACACCCCTAACCTGTATCTGTTGCTAGATTAGGGTTAAAGGCGTTACTGAACATATCAACACATTTATCATTCATTTTATAATCATCATAACAACATAAGTTATAAATCAATATCAGGTCCCTTACATAGGTTAATAAGACCTTAAACATGCTTTATAAAGGGGTCGAGACTAAACTGAGTTCATACAAAATTTTTCGAAACTTAAACATTTTTTAAAGTTATACAGGTCACACGCCCATGTGAGCAGGCTGTGTGCCTTACACGGCATTAGACACGCTCGTGTGTCTAAGCTGTGGCAAAACAAGGCAAACATATTGACTTCACGACATAGACACAAGACATGCCTGAGTGTCTTAGCCGTGGTCGAAACTAACTTAGGTCACACGGTTGACCATACGCCCGTGTATCTAACCCGTGTACCTTTCGAAATGGCCACCAAACACGCTCGTGTGTCTAGGCCGTGCTCAAGACTGACTTGATTAACAAAATTACAACAGACACACGCCCGTGTGCTCAACCGTGTGGGGTGAAATTAGGCTTGGTTTAAGCCACATTTGCCACCTATCTCAAGCACTCCAAAACCACTTCATTTTAGCATTATTGCATACATTCATAGGCAACCAATTCAAACATTTTGTATATATTTCATGCCATTCAAATACCAACCAATTCACTACTCAATTTCTCAACCAAAACATACCTAATCAATGTACCAAAATCATCACAACTTATATAAGTTTCAAATACATAAACTCCTCGTTTTATCACATACTTCATACCACAAAACTTGCCAATTCAACGTTCCATATTCAAACCATCACATGAACATTATATACATCATAAGACTTACATATCAAACACAACATTTAGGCCAACTTAAAAGGGCATACATACCAATATTTACAAGCCAAATCTCATGGCTAGATATTCACATCACAAAACATACTAAATACTTCTAGCCTATACATGCCATATACCATATATACAACCCTCAAAATGGTACCACAATAGATGTCCGATAATGTAATTGATTTTGCTGATGATCCTTAGATCCAAGCTAGCTTTATAACACTGTAAAACAGAGAATATTTCACACAGTAAGCTTTAAAGCTTAGTAAGTTCGTACCATAATTAATAAACAGTTTATAATATAAGAAACATCAACTAATAAACACTTAGTAATTTACAATTCATCCATCAATTCAATTCTATCTCATTTAATATGTTCATACGAATTCACCAAGCTTCACACACATAGTATCATCTACCACATAAGTATTGAACATACCTAAACTTTCCTGTATTTATTCATTTCATTCTCACCTCTTGTTCAAATACATTAATTCATTCAGAAGTCTTTCTATGCTTTAAGAATTCGCACACTTAGTGTATCAGTGATTTGCCAAAGCCATAACAATCTCACACACTTAATGCCATTTCAATAAACTGAAGCTATCTCGGTATCGCACACTTAGTGCCTCATATAGCTGAAGCTATTCAAACTCACACACTTAGTGCCATTTGTAGCTGAAGCTATTTCAAACCGCACACTTAGTGCCGAACATAGTCGATTATCATCATGCTCAAACCGTAATCAAATATCTATACAATTTATGCATTATCAAAGCATTAAAACATAACTACAACATCATTTATCACGTACGAACTTACCTCGTACTCGAAATTGATGATTCTGATCGTTTACTCGATAATCTTTGATTTTCCTCGATCTAAATCTAAATTTCTCTTTTCCTAATCTATATGTATTCAAAATTAATTCATTTAATCACCAACACATTCAATTTAATACACAAACACGTCTTTGGGCATTTTTTCACTTTAGCCCCTAAAATTACACATTTTGACATTTTAGTCCTTATTAAATAGAACACCAAATATACAAAATTCATCAAAACCATGCCTTAGCCGAATTTTCCTATAGTTCTATCAGCTTATATTTATCATTTATTTCACCTTTTAGTCCATCAATTTCTTATTTTCATAATTTAGTCCCAATTACTCAAATTAATCAAAAATCCCAATACAAAACATGATAATCTAACACATATCTTTCATACACTATCATCAAACTTTATAAAACTCACATTATCAACAATGGCTCAACTCAAATCATCAAAAATTTCCAAAATTCAGACATGGGCATGATAGTATACAGAGCAAAAATTACAAAAATGTAGAAATTATCAAAAATCGAGCAAAACCATACCCGAATTAAGCTTTCATTGTAACACCCCAAATTTGGGCCTAGAAGTATTGGGCCTTGAGTATGGGTCCATAAGGAGGCTGTATATAAGTATTTAATTATGCAAGGAAATGACACAATTAAATGTCTGCTTTGGTGGTTAATTGCCCTGAGAAGTGTTGGAGAAATATTGGGTTCAGGCTTGGGCTTTAGTAAAAATTTTGGTTTTAAGTGAATAAAACCTTAGATGCTTGGATGATGGCCTTTTAAATTTTTGTGTTAAGTAAATAACACAAGGAAGCATGTGGTCTAGTGGTTGGGGTGTCATTAAGGTTGTAAGGGAGCCTGGGTTCAGGTCTTGGCTATTGCAATTTATTTTGGTTTTTTTTTTAAGGAACCTGGACTTTGGCCTATAGACCTTATAATTAATTGAGGATAAAAATATGACACAGAAAGAGCTTGTGGTAGAGTGGCAAAGTGGCATGTTGTGTAACTGTGAGGTTTGAGGTTCAAGTCTTAGGATACGCAGTGGAGTATTAATTTTGCTATTTGAGTTATGTAGGAGATGGAGTTGGACTGGAACTCTGTGGTTGAAGTGGTCATAAGAATAGGGAATTTTCCTAATGGTTGAATGCAATCCCACATCGGGAAGCTAACATGAGAATTGGTGAGAAGATGGCTTTAAATACAGCGAGCCAGATAAGTTGGTGAGGGGGAAAGTGATTAAGACTCAATGCAGGATGTGCCAAGGTTGGTAATCGTGGACTTCAGCGCGTTCTCATAAATAGATGTGTATTCACACCCTTTTTTGTTGGAAATTGACAAAAGCCGAAAAGCCAAAACTTCGGCATTTGAGGCCTCATGAGCGTATGATCGCTCGTGGGGTAAATCGAGCCCACAAACCATAGGCGACAAACTGTAGAGGCCGCCAGAGCGTTCTCGTGTACTGGGCCTCGATGGGCCAAATGGGCCCAATGGGCCCGCTTGTGTAAATCTAACTGTTAGGTGGGAAGTAGTTGAGCTTGTCATGTCGTGTGCATGGCATAGGCCGTTAAAGGCTTCGTTGGGCTAAAATAGGCCGTAAAGGCCCAATGGGCTCGTAGGCCCCACATAGATTAAATCCACGGTAAGTGATAAATATTGGACTGGACTATGTAGGTCACATAGCCATAGCTAAATTTGGGCTAAATGGGCCACACGAGCGTGTGGGCCCACTTGGGCCGAATAATGGACCTTAGGTTCATTTACACCGTTAGGTCTGTTTAGGTTACTTAAGTCGCTCGAGGAGACTGTAGACCTTCCAAGAGGTCTATTATCTGTACCGAGACATCAGAGCATAAAATGACCAAAATACCCTTGAGGGGTAAAAATTACTATTTTACCCCTAATGGGTGGAAATGACTATTATACCTTAGAGATAGGTTGATTGATGAGTGTATGATATATGCATGATCGTACCTGAGTATGAAACCTTGCATAAACGAAATATTATGACATGACATTCTGCATTGGGGTTAGGATACTGATTTGGAGGAAGTACTGTTCTAGTGGCTTTGCCATGTATTTTGATATTAGTGGCTACGCCACGTTTACCGTTATTAGCAGTTTTGCTACATTACTATTAGCAGCTACGCTACGATATTGGTCAGTTGGCTAGGTCGGTCGATTTAATCCCCACATGGTGAGTTGGTTGGTACAGGTGGTGAGCAGGATAGATTGGGTTGGGTTGCATACCTGTATTGTGATTATACCGTTTTGGGTGTAGGCCCACACTATTATTGCATAGGAGTCAGGCCTAGACTGTACTGTTATTGAATAGGGCTCAGGCCCAGACCGTTACTGTATGCATTGTTACTGTTGACTGATAGGGGATTACACACTGAGTTTTCTTAAACTCACCCTTCTTTTAACTGTGCAGGTAATCCCCAGCCTTAGACAATTTGGAGCTACGAGGGACTCAGTGGTGGCCACACATCCGCAGATTGGTTGTTAATGATTCAATTTATTGAAACTTTCATATTTAGGTTTTAATTATATAATAAGGCCATTTAGGGGTTTTTTAACTTTTAATAGGCTTTTGATTTCATATTCTAAACTGATAGAGTAAGAACATCAAATTTTCAAAATAGTAACTGTTTTCAAACACTACGTTTTCACAACATTTTCAAAATGCTTTCGCAACTTAATTTTGTTTTACATCAAGTTTTAATAATTAATTTAAAACTAGCTTCTACAATTAAAAGAGATTTTGGGAATAATATTATGTATTTTTTAATGAACCACGTGTTGAAAATAAACTAACGTAACTGGGATTTCACCCATGTTTTCAAATATAAGGGTTTTCAAAGAAAATAGGGTTTTCAAAAAACACTCAGATGTGACACACCAGATTTGACCGTAACGTCTAGGCTGAGTTTGGGGTGTTACATTTAGTGGTATCAGAACTAAGTTACAAAACTCGACTGTGGAATAGGTTTTTGTGGATTTGAATGTTAAATATTGTGGTTGGAAATGTGGTTCACTGAGTCTCCGGCACCAAATTGGTAAGTTTTCTGACACTGATTATTGTTATGAACTGAAATATATTACTGAAGACTACCATAGGTAGTAGAATTACATTGAAACTCTATAGTTAGAGTAGACTGAGATTATAGAAGACTACAACTGTAGAAGATTCTGTTCTGCGAAAACAAACTCTAATTGCTATTATTCATAACACATTGTTAATAATTATTGAAATTATAAATTGATTCATAAGACTTTAAAACAGACAATTCGCTATAGATATGAGTACAAGAGGTACTCGCGAAAGGAGTACACGAGGCCGCGGAAGAGGCCGAGGAAGTGCTAGAGCTGGGTCTTCAGCACCGGGCCACATGTCGGCTAGGGAAGCACTAGCCTCGCCAGTAACTAAGATAGGGTACCATGACCGAGCAGTTAGAGATGATGCTTTATCACAAGCAATGCTATGAGTTATTGAAAGGGTTATTGGAGCAAGTACTGGATCTGTAGGCCGGAGGTCAATTTCGGAGCGACTCTGATCTATTGGAGCAGAAATCTTTAGGGGTGTTTCGGGTGTAGCCCCGAATGTGGCAGAATATTGGTTAGAGGCTACCGAGCGAGTAATGGATGACCTTGGCTATACTTCAGAGCAAAAATTAAAAGGGGCAATGTCTTTACTGCGTGATGAGGCCTACCAGTGGTGGTTCACTGTGAGAGAAGGTATGCAAGCTGACCGTTTGACATGCAGTTTCTTCAAAGCAGCCTTTTTAAGGAAGTATGTGGGCGCAAGTTATGTAGACGCCCGAAGGAAGGAATTTCTGAATTTGACTCAGGGGAATAAATCGTGGCGGAGTATGAGGCAGAGTTTCTGCGGTTGAGTCGGTATGCATGCGGAATAGTCGCAACTGAATATGAACGCTGTGTGCGATTTGAGGATGGCCTCCAGGACGAGTTACATATGCTAATAGCCTCGCAAAGGGAGCGAGACTTTGCTGCCCTTGTGGAAAAAGAAAAAATTGATGAGGATGTGAAGTGCTCTGAGTGTCAAAACTACAAGAAAGATAGGGGCAGAAATAAAAGGGATCCTCGACCCTCAGGTTCTTCTGGAAGGCCTGTAAAGAGAGCCAGGTTTGATGGGCCAATTCGAACGGTTCCTGGTATTGTTACAAGACCGCAGCCTTGCATCGATTGTGGGAAAGCTCACCAAGGTGAGTGTTGGAAACGAACTGGGGCATGCTTTAGATGTGGGTCTATGGATCATCAGGTTAAGAAGTGTACTCATGGATTTACTCAGATGCAAGCTGCAAGACAGGGTCGTGTCAGCTTGTGAAAGGTGGTCAATAGCCACCAAGAGGCCAAGGTCAGTCCAGAGGTGGAAACGGGTTTGGTCGAGGTCGTGGAGCACCAAGCAGAGGTGCTGGAAACATTAAGGTGAGACAGCCAGCCTTGGTCTATGCTGCTCGTAGCTGAGAGGATGGGAATGCCCCTGACATTATAACTGGTACGTTCTTGATTTATAATTTACCATACATTGCTTTAATTAATATTGGGTCTATACACTCCTATATTGTGTGCACTGTGTCCGAGACATTGGGTATTCAGTCTGAAAATACAGTTAGTGAAATGACTATGTTGAGTCCACTGGAACAACCAGTTGGGGTGAGTAAGTTGTTTAGAGATGTGCCCTTAGAAGTCTAAGGGGTGGTCTTTTTGACAGATTTGATGGAACTATTGTTTGGGGAATTTGATATTATATTGGGCATGGATTGGCTAGTAAAACACTGTGCGAAATTAGATTGTGCTGCTAAGCGTATGGTGTTGAATTTTACAGAGCATGAGGAGGTGAATGTGATAGGGGAGCGAAGAGATTATCTGTCTAATGTGATTTTTGGGTTAAGGGCTGAGAAGTTGGTTCACAAAGGTTTATTAGTATTTCTGTTTCTAAAGGTCCTTCTGTGGGAGATGTTAGAACTATCAAAGAGTTTTTGGATGTATTTCCTAAAGAGCTTCCGGGGTTGCCTCCAGATTGTGAGGTTGAATTCGATATTGAACTCCTACCTGGAACAGTTCCGATGTCTATTGCCCCTTATAGGATGGCACCGAAAGAGCTGGTGGAGCAAAAGGCTCAAATCTAAATGCTATTTGATCGAGGATTCATTCAATTGAGTGTGTCTCCGTGGGGAGCACTGGTGTTTTTTATGAAGAAGAAGGATGGATCCATGCGCATGTGCATTGATTATCATCAATTGAGCAAGCTGACTATCAAGAATAAGTACCCTTTACCGAGGATAGATGATCTGTTTGACCAGCTATGAGGAGCTATGATTTTCTCTAAGATAGATCTTCGGTCTGGGTATTATCAGCTAAAGGTTAAGGAGGCTGACGTGTATAAGACTACGTTTAGAACTCGTTATGGTCATTACGAGTTTCTGGTGATGCCGTTTGGGTTGACGAATGCACCAGCGGCTTTCATGGCTCTAATGAACCGAGTATTCCAGTCTTATTTGGATCGGTTTGTAGTTGTGTTTATAGACAACATCTTGGTGTATTCAAAAACTAAGGAGGAGCATGATGCACATCTTTGTATTGTTTTGCATGTTCTGAGGGAAAAGCACCTTTATGCAAAGTTCAGGAAGTGTGAATTCTGGCTGCGAAAAGTGACATTTTTGGGACATGTAGTGTCAGTAGAGGGAATTAGGGTGGATCCTCAGAAAATTGAAGCTGTAGTGGATTGGAAACCACGAAGATGCTATCTGAGATTTGAAACTTTCTGGGTCTGGCTGGGTATTATAGACGTTTTGTTGAAGGATTTTCATTGATTGCTGCACCTCTGACTAAGTTACTGCGTATACCGTTTAATTGGACTGACAAGCAGCAAGAGAGTTTTGAGAAACTGAAGGATGTTTTGACTAGGGCCCCTATTTTGATACAGCCAGAGTTTGGGAAGGAATTTACTATTTACAGTGATGCGTCGCACATTGGATTGGGTTGTGAGTTGATGCAAGAGGGTAATGTGGTTGCTTATGTGTCTCGTTAGCTCAAGCCTCACGAGACAAATTACCCCACTCATGACTTGGAATTAGTTACGGTGGTTTTCGTATTGAAGATTTGGAGACATTACTTATACGGTGAAAAGACGATTATTTACACAGATCATAAAAGCCTCAAATATCTTCTTACTCAAAAGGATTTGAATCTTAGGCAACGAAGGTGGATGGAGTTGCTTAAGGACTACGATTGTTCAATTGAGTATCACCCTGGTAAAGCTAATGTGGTAGCTGACGCACTGAGTCATAGGGTTGTATCTGATTTGAGAGCAATGTTTGCTCGTCTCAGCCTATTCGATGATGGTAGCTTGTTAGCTGAACTGCAAGTGAAACTGACTTGGATTGATCAAATTAAGGAGAAACAGTTGCTAGATGAGTCGCTAGTTTCTCATTTTCGACAAGTTGAGAATGGTAAGACCAAGAATTTTGGGCTAAATGAGAAAGGAGTATTATGCTTTCGTGGAAGAGTATGTATATCGAGGGATTCTGACCTGAGGCAGTCTATACTACAAGAGGCACATAGTAGTCCATATGCTATGCATCCTTGCGGAAACAAGTTATATCGAGATTTTTGTGAGCTGTACTGGTGGCCAGGGTTGAAACGCGAAGTTCTGAGTATGTGAGTAAGTGCCTGACATGCCAGTAGGTTAAGACTGAGCATCAATTACCTTCTGGGTTACTACAACCAGTTAAAATTCCACTTCGAAAGTGGGAGAGAGTAACCATGGATTTTCTGAGTGGGCTACCCTTGACGCTAACTAAGAAGGATTTGATATGGGTGATTGTGGACCGGTTGACTAAATCTACCCATTTTATCTGGTCCACACGGATTATTCGTTACAAAAGTTGTCCAAGTTGTATGTGGCCGAAATTGTGAAACTGCATGGTGTATCAGTTTCTATCATATCTGACAGAGATCCTAGATTCACATCTCGGTTCTGGAAAAAGTTATATGAGGCTTTGGGTACAAGGCTAGATTTCAGGACTGCGTTCCACCCTCGGACAAATGGGTAGTCATAGAGTGTGATTCAGATACTAGAAGACATGTTAAGAGGTTGTGTAATTGATTTCAGAGGCAGCTGGGAGGATTATTTGCCGTTGGCAGAGTTTACTTATAACAACAGTTACCAGTCTAGTATTCGAATGGCATTGTTCAAGGCATTGTATGGTCGTAGGTTTCGTACTCCTACCTGTTGGACTAAGCTAGGTGAGGGGCGAGTTCTGGGGCCAGAATTAATTTTTGATACAAAAAATAAGGTGAAACTAATTCGAAACCGGTTAAAGAAAGCATCTAATAGGCAGAAGTCTTATGTAGGCTTAAAGCATAAAGAGATTGAGTACTCTATGGGGGATTATGTCTTTCTCAAGATCTCACCATGGAAGAAAATTTTGAGGTTTGGGTGGAAAGGCAAGCTTAGCCCTAAGTTTTTTGGACCTTACTGAGTAATTAGGCGGGTGGGATCGGTCGCTTATCAACTTGAGTTGCCTCAAGAGTTGGATAGGATTCATAATGTGTTTCATGTTTCAATGCTATGGCGATACCATTCTAATCCATCGCACATTGTGTCAGTTGAGGAAATCGAGGTTGGACCAGATTTGACTATCGAGGAGGAATAGGTGCAGATATTGGATCGTGATGTTAAGGTATTAAGAAAGAAATCTGTTCTACTGGTCAAAATGCTTTGGCGTAATCACGGTTCAAAAGAAGCCACGTGGGAGCCTGAGGAGGCAATGCGGCAGCAATGCCCTCACTTATTCTGAACAGGTAAATTTTGAGGCCGAAATTTCTTAAAGGGGGTAGAATTGTAACACCCCAAATTTGGGCTTAGAAGTATTGAGCCTTAAGTATGGGTTCGTAAGGAGGTTGTATATAAGTATTTAATTGTGCAAGGAAATGACACAATTAAATGTCTGCTTTGGTGGTTAATGGCCCTGAGAAGTGTTGGAGAAATCTTGGGTTCAAACCTGGGCTTTAGCAAAAATTTTGGTTTTAAGTGAATAAAACCCTGGATGCTTGGATGATGGCCTTTTAAATTATTATGTTAAGTAAATGACACAAGGAAGCATCTGGTCCAGTGGTTGGGGCATCGTTAAGGTTGTAAGGGAGCCTGGGTTCAAGTCTTGGCTTTTGCAATTTATTTTGGTTTTTCTTTTAAAGGAACCTGGACTTTGGCCTATAGACCTTATAATTAATTGAGGATAAAATATGACATAGAAAGAGCCTGTGGTGGAGTGGCAAAGTGCCATGTTGTGTAACTGTGAGGTCTGAGGTTCAAGTCTTCGGATGCGCAGTGGAGTATTTATTTTGCTATTTGAGCTGTGTAGGAGGTGGAGTTGGACTGGAACTCTATGGTTGAAGTGGTCATAAGAATGAGAATTTTCCTAATGGTTGAAAGCAATCCCATATCGGGAAGCTAACATGAGAATTGGTGAGAAGCTGGCTTTAAAAAGAGCGAACTAGATGAGTTGGTGAGGGGGAAAGTGATTAAGACTCAATGCAGGATGTGCCAAGGTTGGTAATCGTGGACTTCAGCACGTTCTCATAAACAGGTGTGTATTCACGTTCTTCTTTGTTGGAAATCGACAGAAGCCGAAAAGTCAAAACTTTGGCATTTGAGGCCTCACGAGCGTGCGATCGCTTGTAGGGTAAACTGAGCCCACAAACCATGGGCGATAGACTGTAGAGGCCGCCACAAGCTTTCTCGTGTACTGGGCCAAATGGGCCTAATGGGCCCCGTGGGCCCGCTTGTGTAAATCTAACTGTTAGGTGGGAAGTAGTTGAGCTTGTCATGTCGTGTGCATGGCATAGGCCGTTAAGGGATTCGTTGGGCCGAAATGGCCGTGAAGGCCCAATAGACTCGTGGGCCCCACATAGATTAAATCCACGGTAAGTTATAAATATTGGACTGGGCTATGTAGGTCACTTAGCCGTAGCAGAATTTAGGCTAAATGGGCCACACGAGTGTGTGGGCCCACTTGGGCCGAATAATGGCCTTAGGCCCATTTACACCGTTAGGTCTGTTTAGGTTACTTAAGTCGCTCGAGGTGACTATGGACCTTCTAAGAGACTGATTATCTGTACTGAGACTGTAACACCCCTAACCCATATCCGTCGTTGAATTGGGTTTACGAGGCATTACCACACATACTACAAATTTAACTGAGTTTTCTCATATTTCATACCATCAAGAATATCAAAACATTAAAAATATAATAAACTCAAATTTCCACAATTTACTTATTAGAATTTCGAATACATTAATTATAATTCCAATGCAAAAATGATCATACTTTGCTGAACAGATATCATAAATAAGCACATTCAAAATTTCAACTAATTCAATTCGAACAAATATCAAAACTCAAATGAACACATTCCATAATTATAAAATTCGAACCAAACTTGTATATATAAATATAAAACCATGTTCACATATTTAAAATTCTCAAAGTTCGTTTCTCTATATCAATCACCTTAATGCCATTTTCATAATTAAATCATATTCTATCATAACATATCACTTCATACATCAAAGAAATGCCAATTTCCATTTTGTTAATTGTATATTAAACAAATCAATTATCAACATCTGCACAAGCTCATAAATAAACCAAATGAAATCATATTGCATAATTTAATATGCAATTACGTATGCAATTTAAGTACACTATAACATGGCCGAATTTACTAATATTTCATATATATATATATATAGTACACAATCTACCCTAAAGTTAAAGGCCGTACTTAACATTTGAATACAAACTAAAACAATCAACCAAAATAATCATGAAACTCATTCATTACTTACCATTTAACAACCAAACTTATCAAGCTAATATACTACCATACATCACTTTAATTATATCACATTTCAGATTTCTATCATGGACATCTATTATACTAAATACATATTATACTTATTATCTTTCATAGCTGAATCATGTTACTAAAAACCACACATACATCCAAAATTCCCATCACCGAAATACCAAAACCAAACTCATTAAACAATTTAACATAATAAGAATAAATTTTAGCATAAATAAGCAAGTCATTTTCGCATGGCTAATAAACATACATTGTAACACCCCTTACCCGAGACCATCGTCGAAGTCGAGCACGAGGCATTACCTGACTTAAATTACTAATTCAGGGCATAAAATTTTCTTTTAAAATTAATTTATTTACATTCATTCAATATGTCCCTAAAAAGGGCCTTCGAGACCTTAAAACATGCAATTGAAACGGTTCGGCACCAAACCGGGAACATTAAAAAATTTTCGAATACTTAGACAAATCAAAACAATTTATTTCATTATTCCTTATAAAACTTCCCACCTGCGTCATAGTAACTAAATAAATCATAAATCGAGTCACAAAACTCAAATTTTAAATTCGGGAATTTTCCCTGAAACTAGACTTATATATCTTCTTACTAATTTTTTTTCAGAATTTTTGGTCTAGCCAATTAGTACAGTTTATTAGTTAAAGTTTCTCCTGTTGCGCTTGTCAACTACTCTGACCTCTCCTCACTACGAATCAATTTTCTCCTTGTACAGAATTCAAATAACCATGTTGTTTGTTTCTCTTGAAAGTAGATTCACTAAGGAATCTATAAATATAAACTATAGCTCTTAATTCTTTTTATACAATATTTAGTGAATTTATAGAGTCAGAACAGGGGATTCAGAAATTGCTCTGACCCTATCTGACTAAAATTCAAATATCTCTTAATATACACTTCTTTTGCTTACTCTATTTCTTTCATATGAAAACAGACTCAATAAGATTTAATTATATATCTCATTCATCACCTAATTTCATTTCTACTATTCTTGGTGACTTTCCAAGATCACGTCACTGCTGCTGCTGCTCAATACTGTTTTAATGCTAATTTCACTTTTTCATGATTTCTTTGTATTAACTACTATTTAGGCATACATAACACCGAAACATGTTCTTCATTAGTCATTTCAATAGCTAATCATTATCAAATATTTATATTCCATTCTTTAGCCAAATCATAAGGACATACACACAAATGGCTAAGTCCCTATACATGCCATAAACTAGAACATTTGTAAACGAAGATACCCATTTGATAACTTGATAGTCGATAGTGTGAAGTGATCTCTGACAACCTCCAACCCGAGCTTGCTTTTAAGTACTCTGAAACATGGGAAAGTGAAAGAAGTAAGCTTATATAGCTTAGTAAGTTCACATGTAAAATAATAAGCATTAGCAATCAATTTAGCTTACTACTATGCTGTCATAATTTGCTTAAATAATGTTTAGTTCTTACTTTCCTATCTTACTCATCGGTAACCTTACCAAAGGCTCAGAATACAAAAGGCACCTTACTTAATAGCTTGCTTACATACCTGCAACATCTCACTTAACACATGAGTACTCTTTCATAATATAGGCATATTGCCAATCATGTCATAAAGTGTCACAAGCATAACTGAAAACTCATCACTTACTTAATACTTGATAATCTCAATTACTTACAATCTCAATACTAAATAAGCCTTAAATGCATACTTGTACTCTTTCTTCATGTTCTCACCTTGTCGTTTCTTTGTCTTACTCTTTGGATTACTCGAGAACCTTTTCTTTTTTGAACTTACCATTGCCATGTCTTGACATGGTCTTACGTGGTATCCTTGCCTTATGAACTCACCAATTCCATGCCTTGGCATGGTCTTACATTGGACCTTTGCCTTATAGTAACTCATCAATGCCATGTCTTGACATGGTCTTACATGATTTCCTTGCCTTATAGAACTTATCAATGCCATGCCTTGGCATGGTCTTACATGATATCCTTATCTTATAGAACTTATCAATGCCATGCCTTGGCATGGTCTTACATGATATCCTTATCTTAGTGCCAATGCCACATCTTGATGTGGTCTTACGTGGAGTCCTTAATCAATGTCGATGCCATGTCTTGACATGGTCTTACATGGTATCCTTAACCGTCAATTCCTCCTTAAATGCCATGTTATGAACAGGAATTTTCCATCAATTCTTTCTTAATAGCCATGATACAACCATGGACTTTGAGATATCAATGCCTTGTCAAGTCATAGCTGAAACATACTTGCTCAAATTCTCAAGGTTAGTCGCATAACTCAATAATAACAATACTAATAACAATAATTGTATAATAATAAAATGCTACCCAACTTACATACTTACATTCTCAATCTCATCATATCATCAACTTAACTTATTCTCATCAAACTATGCTAGTCAATACTTTCTTGTTATCATACAAAGCCATAATACAAATTATGGTCTTACATATAAATTATACAAGTTCTCTTTCTAATATCGAATTATTATCGAACATTAATCATTATATCTAAAACTCAATACTAAAGTATTTATGGCCAAAATATCAATTTATCATTCAAATAGCATAATTAAATTCTTATTAAACATATGAACTTACCTTGATACCAAAACGACCATTTTACCAACTTTCTCGATTTTCGGTTTTTCTCTTATTCTAGGTCCAAATCTCACTTTCCGAGATCTAAAATCTCATATTTCACTTATTTAATTAATGTACTATTTAAAACATTCCCTAACTCAAACTTTGGCAAAATTACAAATTTTCCCCTAAAACCTTTGCAATATTACGATTTTGCCCCTAGGCTCGAAAATTAAAATTTATTCATTTTTCTTATGTTTTATGACACTCTGAACATTTTTCCCTTCTATAGAAACATCAAATCCCCACTCTATAATGTACTTATGAACATTAGGTATTTTTACCGATTATGTCGTTTTACTCGTTTTCACTTAAAATCGCTTAGCAAAAATTATTTAACATAATTTCAAGCTTCATATTCTACCATAAAACATCAAAATAAACACATTTAAACTATGGGTATTTTTCCAAATATGAACCCTAGCATGAATTATTGCTAGAATAAGCTAAATCAAGTTACCGGGACTCCAAAAACATAAAGAACATTAAAAACGAGGCTAGAACGGGCTTACTATTGAGCTTGGAAAGTTGGAAACCCTAACCATGGATTCCCCCATGCTATATTCGGCCTCCATGAAGAAGGTGGACCAATTTTGGCTTTATTTTCCCTTTTTAATTCTTTTAATTACTAAATGACCAAAATGCCCTTAAAGGCTTTTCTTTCAAATTTGTCCTATTCTTGCTCATTTTTGTCCAAACTTAAATATAATGGTCTAATTACTAAATAAGGACCTCCACTTTAAGAACCCATTTCAATTAAATCCCCTTTATTATCTAGAACACACATTTTGGTAATTTTACAATTTAGTCCTAATTATCAAATTAGGCACTTATACATAAAATTTCTTCACGAAATTTTCATACAATTATTCAATCAATGAATAAACCTCAAAACTTAATCGAAATAATTTTTTTACCTCAGGTTCGTGGTTTCGCAACCACTATTCCGTTTAGGCCCTACTTCGGGATGTTACATACATTTCCAAAAATTCAACTTTCTTAACACAAACTCCAACCTATACATGCCATAGTTCGAGTTCAAATATTTAAATACCGAAGCTGTGGATAGTGTGATGAACTTTGCTTACGATCCCTGAGCTCGTAACTTGAATCCAAAATCTATAAAAGAGTAAACTAAACCAATTTACTATATCAATGACATCTTTAGTCTCAACTTCTACGTTCCATAACCACACATGTTTAACGTAACTATCACTTTGGCCGAATACTTATAAGGTTAAATTTTACAAATTTACATTCAACTTTCAAAGTCAAATATCATTACACATTCAAATATACCTCCACTCACTTAAACAAGCTCACAAAACAAGAATTAACTTCATATTCAAACATCACTTATTTGGCCGAATATACAAGATCAATCTAACATCACATATGTACATTACCTATATGGCCGGATATAGATTGTCACACATATAGACATAGTGAAGAATCATTTCATTGATATTTAAATTATTTAGTCACAAGGCCAAATTCACATACTAATCTCATATATATTTTTCATTTCTATCATACATGAATTAACACAAATATTTAAAGTACTTACTTACCTTATCTCACATAGGTAACAACTTATAACTGGCCATTTAGCTCAATTTACTTACTTATAACTGGCCATTTAGCTCAATTTACTTACTCAAATATCATATCAGCATGAAATCTTTTAGGCATAAACTTATAATAAATCACCTGCATAAAGCCTGCTAGGCATAAGCTTGTATCTCACACCGGCAAAAGGCTTACTAGACTGAAAGTCTGATTTTATACACTGGCAATAAGCCTGCTAGGTATAAGCCCAATTTAATTCACCAATACAAGGCTTGCTAGGCTCAAAGCCCGAATATCACTATTATAAAGCTGTCTCATAAGCAATTCATATATCGGAAATTCCAAATACACCATATAGTTCATACGGACTTTCAAATGTTATAACTCAGTCGAATTAACTCAAATACATTATTTCTATGTTTTATCACATTCGGCTATCTCTATTATAAATCCTTGAATTCTAATTCAACATATTAAACTAAGTTACATTCAAAATTAATGATGTTTAATTGCTTAAAGACTTACCTCGGATATCGACGAACGATGTAAATCGACTATTTGACTATTTTTGCTTTTCCTTGACCCAAGTCCGATTTCTTTTGTTCTTGATCTATACAATTCCAAATTAATCTCATTCAAACACAATTTCATTCAATTTAATCCAACAACACATAAATTGGCAAATTACCATTTTACCCCTGATATTTCATACTTTTACAAATTAGTCCTAATTGCATAAAACACAAAATACACAAAATCTCCATTCAACATGCTTAGGCCGAATGTTCCTCTAGTACATACACATACAAACATTTCATTTATTTTTCATTTTAATCCCTTAATTTATTATTTTTAGAATTTAGTCATAATTACTCAAAATCTTCAAAAAAACTCCAATATAAAACATGTTAATCTAAAACATATCTTTAATATTTCATCATCAAACATCACAAAACACAAATATTCATCAATGGCATAACTCAAAACATTCATCAAAATCAGAAATTCTAGCATGGGTCGGATAGTACTCGAAGCAACGATCTCAAAAACGTAAAAATTATCAAAAATCGAAACAAAAACATACCTTGATTGAGCTTCCAAATTGCCGAATATTTAAAGCTTTCTAAACCTTTATTTTCTTTAAGTTTCAATCATGTAAAGTGTATGAACACTTTTGTTTTGTTTTTATGTTTTATATTATTATTACATATTATTCATTTTTTTACTTATTTAACCTTAAAAAATTAATAACATAAACATGCATAATAAGGGTACATTCGGCCATCACTAGTCTAAAGGATTATTTGCAACATAAATGCTTCAACTTACAAATCCATTAACAATTTCGCCATTATGCTTTTAACTATCAAGTTTCTAATTTACGCGATTAAGTTCGTTTATTTAATCGGACACTCAAACGACAAAATTAAATCACGAAAATTTCACGAATATAAATTCACTCAAAATAAACACAGAAAATAATTTTAAAAAATATTTTTCTAACTCGGATTCGTGGTCCCGAAACCACCATTCCAATTAGGGTCTAAATTGGACTGTTAAGAGACCCTAGAGGGTAAAATGACCAAAATACCCCTAAGGGGTAAAAATTACTATTCTACCCCTAATGGGTGGAAATGACTATTATACCTTAGAGATAGGTTGATTGATGAGTGTATGATATATGCATGACCATATCTGAGTATGGAACCTTGCATACACGAAATATTATAACATGATATTCTGCATTGGGGTTGGGATACTGATTTGGAGGAAGTACTATTTTGATGGCTTTGCCACGTATTCTGATATTAGTGGCTACGCCACGTTTACCGCTATTAGCAGCTTTGCTGCATTACTATTAGTAGCTACGCTGCGATATTGGTGAGTTGACTGGGTGGGTCGATTTAATCCCCACATGGTGAGTTGGTTGGTACGGGTGGTGAGCAGGATAGATTGGGTTGGGTTGCATACCTATATTGTGATTATACTGTTTTGGGCGTAGGCCCACATTGTTACTACATAGGACTCAAGCCTAGACTGTACTGTTATTGAATAGGGCTCAAGCCCAGACCGTTACTGTATGCACTGTTACTGTTGACTGATAAGGGATTACACACTGGGTTTTCGTAAACTCACCCTTCATTTAACTGTGCAGGTATTCCCCAGCCTTAGACGATTTGGAGCCGCGAGGGACTCAGTGGTGGCCACACGTCTGCAGATTGGTTGTTAATGATTCAATTTATTTAAGCTTTCATATTTGGCTTTTAATTATGTAATAAAGCGATTTGGGGTTTTTTAACTTTTAATAAGCTTTTAATTTCATATTCTAAACTGCTAGAGTAGGAACATCGAATTTTTAAAATAATAATTGTTTTTAAACACTACGTTTCCGTAACATTTTCAAAATGCTTTCGCAACTTAATTTTGTTTTACATCAAATTTTAGTAATTAATTTAAAACTAGCTTCTACAACTAAAAGAGATTTTGGGAATAGTATTACGTATTTTTCAATGAACTACGTGTTGAAAATAAACTAACGTAACTAGGATTTCACCCAAGTTTTCAAATAGAAGGGTTTTCAAGGAAAATAGGGTTTTCAAAAAGCACTCAAATGTGACACACCAGATTCGGCCATAACGTCGAGGCCAGGTTTGGGGTGTTACATTCATAGTGCTGAAACCCTAAATGGCCATGAACCCCTTTCTTTCTTCTTTATTTCGGCAAAGATGAAGAAAATAATGAACAAATTTTTACTTTGGTTTTATTTAATTAAGCTTTATTTTACTAATTACCTTTCTAACCTTATTATTATCATATACAATCCACTAACTAATGTCCATCTATGACATTTCATGAATTCAATGGTCCATTTACAACATAAGGACCTCACATTTAAAGAGACACATCAATTCAGCACTTAATTAAATAAAAAGCCACTTTTACATTTTATGCGATTAAGTCCTTTTTATCAAATCGGCACACAAATGATAAAATTTTCACACGAAACTTTCACAGATATCAATTCACATATTATAAACATAGACATTAATATTAAAATATTTTTCTGACTTGGATTTGTTGTCCCAAAACTAGTATTTCGACTAGGGTCTTAGCCGGGTTGTTACATTACGTATCGGTAAATATCTCTAAAAAAAGTCATTCCGATACGGCATGTCATATTTAGTTGCCTACTTATCCTCCTTGTCATTGTTATTCTTCTCACTACATTCTTCTTCCTCCCCTGATGCCTTGTCCTCGGATGAATCGCTTGATCCGATGGGCCATTGTATGCTCTATCCCCCTTGGCTCTTTATGAACATGTCTTTGCCTATTTTCATGGACTCCAAGAGCCGTACATTGTAATGCATGTCACAGTCAAATCTATGCTTCCACTAGGTAGGCTCATCAGTCTTCTTCCCTTTATCTTAGTGAATCTTTTTGGAGGAGTGGGAGGCATCTCCATTTTGTGCTTTCTTCGTTGGTTCCAATTTTGAATTTGTTCTTGGTGAAGAGCTTGGAACTGGTGAAGCATTGAGTCGCCAATTATGTTGCGAAAAAGTTAGTGTGATTGCTTAAGAAGCATCTTCTTTTTGCCTTCTTTTTATGGCATAAATCTGTAATCAGGTGAGGAAAATACATTCCCACTTTAGCTTTTGCCACACATTTCCTCATTCCATTATTAATCCAATGTTTTATGCAAATACACTTGCACTGCAAAATGGAGAAAAGAACGACAACTCGAAAAACGTTAATGGTGTTTGGGTTGAGTAAAGGGTGAACATCTATGCAGATGAATTGCATCCACATCTTAGCTATGGGGAACATAATTACTTGTGTAAAAAAAAATGGAAATTCAATGCCTCCATCACATTTCCATACCCTTAAGTCTCCGGTTAAAAATTTCAAAACGGAGTCCATATCCATATTTGAAAAACGATCAAGATCAATGTTTTGAATATCATCCTTTGGATAAAAAGGAACACTGTAATTTTCACAAATACATCCAAGGGCAATGTCTATCCACTCATGCCTTACGTATACCCGATCATCTTCTATAAATTTTAAATTAGTGTAAAACTCTAGAACTGCGGGTATAACAGCAGGCGTAGTTGGTAGAACCACAAATTGGTTCCACCGATGGTGAAGAACTAAAGTCCAAATTTCTTTGCAATCTAGGGCAGCTAAGTCAAAACCATGTTCATAGATGAACGATCAACATTGCATTGATTGAAAATATTTTTCTGCCTCTTCAGATAGAAATTGATCCATGTTATATCTGGATGAATAGATAGAGTGGGTTTGACCTTGAAATTATTTAGGGGATCTTAGTGCCATTTTGAAAATTCTTTTTTCTTTCAACAAGCAATTGAATTTAAAATAATCCTAACTATTCAACTAACCAATAATTAAATAACTATAGTATTCGAGAATTAAAATGAACGAAAGTAACTAATAATCAAAAACACTATTAAGAGCAAGAAAGATTAAACCGAATTGATTCATTATTAGTTGACGTGATTGAGGTGACGTTTCACAATCGATCCCAAGCATGCTCAAAACATCTAATTATTTACAAATCTTTTACCATTCAGCACAAGCGGTGAGTTAAAAATTCAACTTCAAGCAATCGGTCACACCACGGGAATGGTCTTTCATCGGTGTCTTCGACACTTGAACTCGTAATTTGTTTAGCACCGGACCAAGGCCTCTTGAGAGTCGTATTTTCTTCCTTATCCTTATTCATTTTTAGATTCTCTTGCCTAGCCTACGAACACTTGAAAAATTACACCATTCCATGAAAGATGCAAATTGGTTAACATGATAGCATTTTGTTTCAATCACTTGGCTTGTGATGGTAACGTCTCCTCAAACTTAGACTCAGGCTTGACACATTTGAAAACCTTGGTTTCCCCTTTGATATCCATAATCAATTCGCCCCATCCTACATCTATAGTGGCCCTATATATGGTTAAGTAGGGTCTCCCTAAGAGTATAGGAATTTCTAGATCCTCCTCGAACTGAAGCATAATAAAGTCGACCGGAAAAATGAATTGTCTAACCCTCACTAACACATCTTCAAGGAATCCCTTAGGGCGTACTAAAGATCGATCAGTTAATTGCAAAGTGACTTCCGTTTCCTTAAGCACTCTCAAACCAAACCTTCTATAAATTAATAATGGCATGAGGTTGATACTGGCTCCAAGGTCATATAGGGCCTTCCTAAAACTCACTCCTCCTATCTCAACGGGGATGATAAAGCTATTGGGATCATTTAGTTTGGGAGGAACCCTCCTAGAAACTACCGCACTACATTCTTTATTAAGTGTAATTTGCTCTCTTCTCCCTATTATCCTCTGACGAGACATTACTCCCTAAGAAACTTAGCATATTTGGGCATCTTCTCAAGAAGTTCTAACAAAGAGAGGTTCACATTCAAGGCTTTAAACATCTTGAGGAAATCTATGAACTCCTCATCATCTCTCTTATTCTTCTCCTCTAAACTGCTCGAAATGCGTGCGGGTTTTAGGCTAGGTGGTGGGTGTGGAATGGGTCTATCCTCGGTTTCAAATTTCGTGTGTTCACTCTCAGGTTTTTCCTTCTTAACTACCCCTTCTCCAACACTAGAAGTGTGGGTGCTCTCATCCTTCTCACCTACTTCTTTCTCCCTCACAATTTGGTTGAATAGGTTCGTTAACCACATACTAGGATCTAAAGATTATATCCTCTATTTCCTACATAATTAGCCTCCATATGGTTGCTCTCAACATCGTGCCTTGCATTAAAATTGGTTAGATTGGGTTGGTTTTGGACTTATGTCTTTGTCGCATTCATCTCCAATTGATTAAGCCTCTCGAGGACTTATTGATACTTATCCTCGCTAGTGGTAGCATTTGCTACCGCTTGTTTGGCTCGATATGTGAATCACTCAGCCAGCCACATGTAAGAGTTCATCACCATATCCTCGATGAGTTGACAAGCATTGGCATAAGACTTTGACATGAATGCTCCAACAGATTCTCCACCACGACTAAAGCGTAAACTCCCATCAAGTCCATTGTAAAAGACTTAAAGTTGTAGCCAATCTTGTAAACCATGGTATGGACACTTGCGCAACATCAATTTGAAGAGCTCCCAAGCCACGTATAATGACTCTCCTTCCAATTGTCGAAAATTCGTAATATCCATCCGGAGTTTCATCGTCTTGCTTGGTGGAAAATATTTTGCAAAAAATTTGCACACTAGCTTATCCTAAGTGTTGATTGAATCTACTAGCTGTAAATCTAACCACATAAAAGCATTGTCAGTAAGAGAGAAAGAGAATAACTGAAGACAAATAGCATCATCGGATACCCCATTATATTTGAAAGTATCACAAATGGTTAGAAACCACTTAAGGTGTTGATTAGGATCCTCATTCATTGACTCTCGAAACTGAAGGTTCGATTGTATCATTTGGATCATTACTGGTTTAATTTTGAAGTTGTTAGCATTAATCTCCCGATGATTAATGCTAACTCGAATAGCGTCTAAGTTGGGCATCACATAGTCACATAAAGTTCTTTGCTCCATGGGTAGTTGTGGTGGTTGTCGAATTTCTCCTTGAAAATCTTCGATAGGTTGGTTTCTTGGTAGAAACGGAATGTCTCGTAAGTTTTTCCCTTCTTGCATGTATGATGACACATTCCAGTTCTGGCTCAAATGGTAAGACACCGTCACCGGTTCAAGTCATACAAGTTTCTACAAGCACAAGAGATTGAAGAAAATTAACTAAAAATAAAATAACACAAAAAATAAATGGAAAATAGAGTCGTATCTAGAAATCCTACTTGGACTACTTATCTCTACTTAAAAGTGTACACTAAAAATTACTTAATTTTACACCGTCTTCCCTGACAACAGTACCAACAACTTGACCAGCTGCGTGCGTGCACATTAAAACAACTAATTTATGAAACAATTTTTAAAGTCTAGTTTTACTGCAAGCATAAAGGTCAATTGTAATATTTATAGTGTTACAATGACACCAAAGTATTCCAAGGATCAAACCCAAAGGAAGAGGAGATTAGCAATGATTAGCATACATAATAGAGTCTAAGTGGCTACTAATATGGTTTTATAGTACAAAAATTCATAAAGGGAAGTTTTGCAAGAAAATTAAATATTCTACTCTAAGGACTAAATTGAAATAAATGTATACTACCGATATTATCCAAAAAATCACGAATGAGGGGTTGGTTGACTTTAATGTGGTTCACCAAATCTAGGAATAGGGACATAAATCACTTAAATTACTAAGTGGCTCAATTTTATCTCTCGATCTCAACTTCACCGACTTAGACAAATTAGGTCTGGCTAATTTCTCGATCTCACCGGTTAATCTGAGACTAACGGATGGGTGCACAACAAGATTACCTCTCGATCTCCCTTTATCTTGATATTCCCTTAGGGGCTTCACTACCTAAGTTCTTAGTTCTATTCAAATTAGTCCAATTTGTTACGCTTTAGTCCTTTGTCCAAATATTTTAGTTTATCCACATCTCCATCAGCCAACCTCCTTAAAGTTTTAGTTACACATGCTCAAAGTGAAGAAAGTAAACATAATAATGGAAGACTAGGCAGCCATGAAAGTAAAGTCTAAGAAAAATATGAAACTTGAGATTTTTATGCATGAAAACTTAAATAGCATGAAACCAAAAGAATTTAACAAGAAAATCTAAGGCAAGAAGCATAAAAGAAGCAAGCTTTAACATATTTAAAGTAAAATAAACTGAAATACATTAAACTAAAGTTTAAAGAATCTTGAAAGTAAAGTATAGGAACTGAAATGCAAATAAACCTTAGCAACAGTGTTAATTAACTAGACTAACAACAAGAACAAGAAGTAAATGTAGAAAATAAAGTCTAATTCAAGGTAGAAGAAGAGAAAAACTAAAATCCCTAGAAAAGTGCAAAAAAAAAAACTAAAAGAACTAGAGAAAACTAAACCTAAAACTAAGCTAGAATGTGTCTCTCTTCTACTCAACAATTTTTGGTTGTTTTAAATGGTTTTTTGATGACTTTTTTATGCCAAAATTTCCCCTACATGGGCCTTATGTGATTGGTGGGTTTAGTAGACAAATAAAGTTTGCCCTTTTTGTCCAAGTTTGTCCTTTTGATGAAGGCAATATCGCGATGCCCAAAAGAGGATATCGCGATATTTCAAGCAATATTGGGTCTTCCTTAAGAGGTGGATATTGCGATACCCAAGGAGGATGTCGGGATACCACTAAAAGGTCTCTTTGATCTTCTATACTGCTAGAGGTATCAATTCTAGGGTTTGGATATTGAGATACCCTTGCCTTAGATGTCATTCTTGCTTGTTTTTGACCTTTGAAATGTCTCTACATCACTCAAACACACGTTACACCTCTCAATGGCACTATTAGCCAATTTGGGTAAAAAAAGTAGTAAAAAATGATATATTTTCAGTTATTACCCAGTAAATATAAAAATAAAATATAACAAAAAAATAAGCTAAAAACTCTATTTTGCTCGAGAAAAAGCTCTTTAAGTGTGTCAGAAAAGCTTAATTTGCCACATTGATTTGTGGCAAATCAATACCCTCCATATCAAAATCCTCAAACGTGAATAAGTCTAAGGTCTCTAGATGATCATGAGTATAATACGAGGCATCGTAGTATCGACAAATCTTTCGAGGTGTAATCGGCACCTCTTTTCCCCAGAAAGTAACACAAGTGATCGTCTCACCCCATTGCTTGATATTCTCCCTATCTTTCAAGGAGGCATAAAACTCATAAATGATAGCGTCAACCACCAGTATGGTCAATGTTACACAAAAATTGTTCCAACGGTGGGATCGTACCAAATGCCATATCTCATTGCAAGCGGACATGGTACGATCAAACCCACACTCTAGGATAAATAAACACCCACTCATTTGGAGGAAAAACCTCTCAATTTCTAATTATGGAAGCGATTGGCATCAATATTGCTCGATGCCTTGGTGGTACGTTGAGTTTTTCGTGGTGCCATTTTTTAAATTAAAGTAAAATAACGACAAACCCAAACGATAAAAGTGATAAAAAGAAAGGTTAAAACATAATACCTCGAATAGTTGCTAACAAAACTCGACCCTCAATCCATGTGGAATAAAAGATGAGCACTAAAAAATAAACTAATGAAAAGAGAAGAAGAGAACTTACTTATGTGAATCGAAGGTTGAGAATATGAACACTTGAAGCTATGTTACGAAGAAGAAGTACGGTGGCTCAATGATGAGGTTTTCTCTTCTTTGGGTGTTTTGGTTGCGTATATTTATGCCTAAAACTGGTGGGTCTAAATAGACTTTCATTGAGCTTTCAATCTGAAATGGCCCAATTTCGGTTGTAAAACACAGGTGTGTTGTGCCATAGCTTGTGCATGGCGTGACACAACACTTTAACATTAGGTATTTTTGTTCGAAGTGATGTGTCGCACCACGGCCTATGCATGGCGTGACATGATGTTACTCCTAGCCCTTCGGGATGTGTCAATATCCTTCGGTTATTCATTTTCTATCCTCGATTGGCTTTTCTAAATCTCATCACGTCCAAAAATCATATTTCTTCTAATTCTAACATGTAATTACACTGTAATTATCCTAAAATCTAACTTTAAATTAAAAATTGAAACTAATTTATAATATTTACAAGTTAATTAAAGTTCAATAGTTAAATTTTATGTCGTGTTATCGGACGTGTCCGACAATTCTCTAAACTTCACCATTGACTTCAATCGTCGTTCACGACCATCGCATGCCTTCCAATTGTTTCCATTCTCTTCTAGATCTCGCCATTTGTCTCGTTCTCTCTCCTTATGAGTATCTATACTTACATAGCTTAGAAAGTACCCTTGATCAAGGTCATTAGGGATTAAATTGAATAATACATAACATTCCTCCCTAAGAAATCCCTAATTTTGGGAATTTCAACCACATTTAAACACTTCTATCTCGTCACTGATTTTTATAGTAAGCTCATTCTACTTGAGATCGATTGTCGATTTAGAAGTGGCCAAAAATGTCGTACCCAATAGAATGGGGATTTTCCTTCCTCAAAGTCGAGTACTAGAAAGTCAACGGGGATTAGGAATCATCGTACATTGATCAATACATCTCAATTGACTAGTTGTAGCGTTATTGAGGTATTTTTAAGATCCCCAAGTCTAAGTTTCCGATAGATCGATAAGGGCATTAAGTTTAAGCTATCCCTTAAATCGCAAAGGGCTTTGCTAAAATGTCGATCCCCTATCTATATTGGAATTGTAAAGCTACCCAGATATTTTAATTTTGAGGGTATCCTCTTAGTGATTAAAGCACTACACGAGGCATCAATGTCAATTTGCTCGCCCTTTTTCATCTTTCTATGCCGTGCCATAATTTTCTTTATATACTTGACATATTTTAGAATTTTATCTATAAGCTCTTAGAGTGGCAGATTAATATTAAGGGATTTAAATAAATGCAAAAACTTATAAAAACTACCTCGTCCCTCTTTTGTTTGTCCTCTAACCTCATCGGGAATGATACCTTCATTGTGTTTGGAATTGAAAATGTCAGATCACACACCGATTTGACTACCTCCTCGATCGGCTCATGGTGCTTGGATTCCTCCACTTTCGTGGGTTCGTCAACCTCTTCAAGAACCTCCTTCTCTTCATGGATGGACATACTTAATGACTTCAATTCTTTGTTCGATCGCAAAGTGATCGCCTTTACGTGCTTCTTCATATCTCTCCGAAGATTATACTCTATATTTTGGGGGAGATTCTGGCCATATTGTGTTTGAAACATCGTCATTAACTGGCTCATTTGGTCGTAGGGACTATCTATTTGAGATTTGGGTCATCCATATTTAGCTTGGACTTGTTGAATGTCCATTTTCATGGTTTACATCTCCTCCTCTAGTTAATCAAGTCTTTGACCACATGCAGCATGATCGTTGCCCACGGATCTCTATTACATTGGTGAAGATTTGTAAGGAGGAGTTTGTCGAGTTTGTGCTTGACTCACCCCTCATTGGTTGCCTCTCCACTTAAGGTTCAGATGATCCCTCCAACCGGGAGTGTAGGTATTTGAATAGGGATCTCGAACCCTATTAGTTACGTAGCTCGCCTCCTCCAATTGGTTCTTAGAATGTGACTTCATTCTCGTTGGCTTGACAAGCATCTCTAAACAATTAAGTTTCTCTAAATTATTTTTTCAATTAAATAATTTTCTAAACCTAATTCTAATTCCATTAAAGTAGTGACAACTTTTCCGTAAAAGAATCTATGATAAAATACATTTAATTTTCTTATTCAACGGGTTCATAATGATAATTTTATTTTATTTTATTTTCGAACTTCAATTATTTAATTATAATTAATTAAATAATAATTTGAAAACCTTAAATTAATTCTCAAGTCATTTCTACACTTAGTGAGAAAACACATACATTTTTAATGCAACTCATTTCTCCAACTTCATCATTTTCATTTATTTTTGTTTATTTGCTTCTACATGCAATTCATTTTTTGTTTCAACGAGCTAGCGAGGGATCAATTGGACATACATAATTAGGGTTCAACTAATTTATAATTTACATTTTTTTGCCTATTATATGCTTATTTAGTCTTGTAGTCATTCCACTTTAGTATCATGACTGAGCTTTCCCTAATTACATATTATTACGAAAGCTACTTAATAATTGTTTGTCCAATAATCTTATCATAAGTGTGTTACCGTCATAAGGTATGTTTAAACTCTTTGGAATAAATTTGTTCTCCAAATATGATCCTATTTTATCTCACAGTAATCATTAAATTTTTCTTCATGAAAAGTCAATTACTATTAAATAATAATTGAGTCACTTATCACAAAGACAAACAACCCATAACCATGTTTAACTTTTATCTATCATGTAATGCCGATGAGAGGACATGATTTACCCTTTAGTTGAGCTATGAATTTCACTATTGTAAATGATGCTACATATTGCAAAAATCTAAATGCCTAAGGCACCAAATTTCAGTTCCATTCTTACTTGATTTTCAATTTATTTGATTAAACTTTTAAGTTCTTGAAGATTTTGGAATTCCTTGTTGTTGTGGTTGCCTTTATTTTCCAATAAAGTTTATTTTTCATTCAGTTTACTTCAAGTTGATTGTTCGAACTTTTAAAATTCACTCCCAAATTTAGCATCATCAAGTATCTTAAACCAGATATGTCTTGGAATTTGAACCGAACTTGTTTTGGATAAAACCAAAATAAATGGGCCTCAACCTCAACCTTATAGTAAAATATTTTTAAAATAAATCTGAAAATTTAAAGGAATTTATTTATTTTTAACTTTATTTATTTATCTTTTTCTAAAAAAATTGGAATAAAAATTTATTTTATTTTCTAAAATAAAGACAACAAAAAAGTGATTATATTTAAAACAAAAAATTTTATTTTTTTCCCAAAAAATCCAAATATCGACGTCATGTCAATTTTTCAAAGAATTAAATCAAATCAATTTAGAAATAAATTAAAATTAGTTTCAAATGAACTGGTACCAAAAATAAATAAAATCTAACTTAATTCAATCTAAAACCCTTAAAATTTATGAAGGGAATTCAACCCCATCGTTATTTCAATTCAAAAATTAATTCCAAATCGAAACAATTCTACTTAAAAATACTTCATAGCCCTTCAATGAGTTCAAAGCCCAATTAAAATTGCATACCCTCATCAATATTAGGTGTTTACATTGGACGAAAATATTAAACTAGACCCGACGATTTTGAGCATGTAATGGGACCAATGATTTTTTTTTATTCTTATATAATTTCTGTTACTACCCAAAAGAACCCCAAACATTGCACTCAAACTTACTTTCTACTAATTATTGTAATAACAATAATACCAATTGAGTTAAGACTCAATAAAAAAATATGACCAAATAACAAAAAATGAATAATTTCAACATCTAATCTATATAATAGTTGCATTTGAAAAAAGTACATATAGCAATTTGAGAAAAAAAATGTAGATATAGGTTTTGTTTAGTAGAATGAAAAGAAAATTAGAAGGATGAAAAACTGAAATGATAGAAAATTAAAAGAATAGAAAACATAATTTTTCTTTTCATAGGTGTGTTTGATATGAAAAATGAAAAAAGAAAAAGAAAAATACTTTTATCTTCCCATTTATTGCTTGGTAAAATTGAAAAATGGAAGAAATAAAATAGAACATTTGAAAAATACATAATTTTGAACTAACATACACATCTCTTTTTTTTTTTTTTTTCTCCTCCTATCATTCCAATTTATTTAGAAAGATTGATTTTTATATATTAGAGTGAAAAATGATCATCCTTCTTATTTTCTTTCCTCCCAACTAAACACACTCAAAATTTATTTTCTTCTCACTTTTCCACTCCCTCCCATCCTTCCACTTTTTCATCTAACTAAGCACACCTTTAAACTCCATAGCTTACTTGTTTTAATGAAACACCTATTTATTAGATATGCCAAGCTTAAGAGAAAATATAACTATTTCAATTGTGGTTTTGGAGTCAAGTTCATTATTTTTTCCCTTCCCCCCCAAAAAAATGTACATAATATGGTTCCTCAATTTAGAATACCCAAGTATAATTTAATTCTTACCAGCATCGACATGATTAGCTCTTCTCAAGTCAAATCCAAGAATAAGATTTGTGATTCCATCTTTGACAATGAAAATAGTGATACTGACAAAAGAAGAGATAGTGCTGAGTAATTGCAACCTCGAAATCTCTCTCAGTCAATTTCAAATAAAAAGGAAGCACTCAATGCATTTGCTTCAGATCCTCCAGCTTGAACATCAATCTTTTCTATCATCGTGTCTTCTACATACTGATATGTGCAGTGTAAAAATGGCCTTTCATTTTCATCATACTACTGCTAATATTATACTCAAAGATATATGAGCTTTCACACGGTATCTTAATCACAAAACAGAGTTCTCCACAATCAATTTCCATTATGTTTTCCCCGGAGATAACAAAAGCAATCTAACAACTGCCCCAAAATTTCATGAAGCCTGCTCCATTGTAGTTGCTTCCTTGCAGTTAGGCCTTAACTATTCATACTTGTTTCTTTAGATCTTTTCTTGATAATCTCGATCAACTGGCCAGCTCTTGACACAGAATTTTCAGATAAAAATCTATGCTTAACAAGTTCTCTTGGATCATTACATGTTTTTAGCATATCAGACAACTGCCTTACGGATGTCCTCCTTGCTTGTGATGAGTCCTCATCTCCACCATATGTATTGGGCAATTTTTTGGAAGAATGGATAGAACTCATAATACCACATAGTTTACTTGCCATCTTTGTCATTCCCCTTTTCTTTAACTCATCATTCATTCTCTGGAAAGTGAGGTATTGTGGAGCCAAACCCCTTTGTATCATGTCCTCAAACTCCCTAAAAGCATCTTCAAACCTATGCATTTTGCAAAGCAAATGAACCAACATAGTGCTAGAAGCCAAGTCCCTATCGTACCCCCTCACCATCATTTCTTTGCTAACCTGAACTGCCAAGTCCAACCTCTCCTCCTCACACAGAAGCTTCAACAAAACCTGGTAAGTAAGCCGATCAGGAGTATGACCAGACTGAATGATCTTTGTATAAAGGTTCATTGCTTCCTCAATTTTCCTGAATTTCAAGAAATATCGAAAGAAATAATTGTAGGTTGTAGTGGTTGGGATGCAACCCCTGCTAATCATCATCTTAAGTATTTTACTAGCTCCTGCTAAATCTTTGGACTTGCAATAACCTTTTACTAAAGAGTTATATGTCGAAATATCAGGGCTAAGTTCACAGAACAAAACTCGTCCCATCATCACTAATGCATCCTTTAACCTACCTGCTTCCCCCAGTGCATCAATAATTGGATTATATACTTTTAAGTTCGGCTGAATTCCTACTCCCTTCATTTCATCAACCAATTCCATTGCCCTCTCAATACGACGCATAGTACAGTATCCTTCTATTAAGGTACCATATGATACAACACTAGGTGACACACCATTATTTTTCATGTCCAACCAAAGTTTCTCTGCATGCTTGAGCTTTCTCAACCGTAACCATCCATTTAATAGCATGTTATAAACCTTGATTGATGGAACCCAACAAAGATCTGTCTCCTTTTTTCTAGAGAAATATTCACTTGCCACCCCAACGTGCCCTTCCTTACATAGTGAGTCCAAAATTATTTCAAAAAGATTACTTTTGTCATTAGAACTGCAAATTTTATCTAAACAGCTTGCAAATTCAAATGTCCGGATAGCAGGCTGAGTCATACCTGCATGATTATATACTGCATCACTAAACCAAAAGAAATTTAAAATTCAATGTGAAATTTAAACTCTTTAAAGAAGGTTTATTTTCTTATCATGTACTAATTTTAAATGATCATATTAACTTAATGATTCAATGTTGAGTTTCATTAGACAAGTACATTTACCTGCTCAAATATAGTAGTAATCCATAACTTCTCAGTCCAAAACAAATATCTTATTCACAGACTTGCAAATTCATCATCGAATTGGTATATACTGCACATGTGAGTAGATATACCTGCTCCAAATATGGAACAGTAGCAATCCATAATTTCTTGGTCCAAGAACAATATCTTATTTACGGATTTGCAGATTCATCATCGAATTGATAAAAAACTGGAACATGTAAGAACATACACCTGCTCGAGATATAGGGTAGTAGTAATCCATAAGTTCTTAGTCCTAAAACGATGTCTTATTTACATATACCGTCTCGATATATAGGATAGCAATGAGCCATAATTTCTTATTCCGAATCCAATATCTTATTTAGGGATTTGCAAAATCATCATCTATATACCTACCTTAAATTCGTTAAGAAAAACAATATTGAAGGTCAATAATGCAAAATGTAGACACAGAAATAGAATGTGAAGGATTGCTTTATCAGGAATTCAGGAGTCCAAGATTAAATTTCTAGGAAAAAGCAAGTTCAAAGCTTTTTACGCAAAGCATGAAGGAAATTACCAGCGCGAGCGTACCGTCTGATCAAAATTATAAAGGTATTGACAGAAACCAAATTGGAACCCTCGTTCCCAACATCAATCCGATCAAGAACCAAAATCCAGGCGTCCTCAAACTTCCTAGCTTTACCAAGAATATTGATCATCGAATTAAACAACGTCGCAGAGGATTCAAACCCAGGTTTCTTTTCAGCCCAAAGAAATAAATTATGCAACAATTTTGGAGAAGAATCAAAGCGTTCGAATATTGCTTGGACCAGATCCGGGTCAGGGTCTACCCTTGTTTGGTCCAAAGCGGACTCGAAAGATGAACTGGAGGTAATGGCTGGGTCTTTGAGGAGATTGGAGATGATGGAAAATTTGTTTTGGGAGAAACCGAAGGTGGGAGTTGGGTGAGGTCTGGTGTTAGAAAGAAGAGATGAAGACGGTGAGGGCCACTTCATAGAAGGATCACCTTTTTTGGAAATCCGTGATTGATCAGAGAAGAATAGCCTTCGCAGATAATTTACATTCAGAAGAAGGAAACGGCGTTGCTGCTGGTAGAGAGACTTCATTTTTCTGCCTCTTCTAAAGAAATCTCGAGGCTTTAGGTGGGTTTTAACGGTCGTATTATCGTGGCGTAAAGACCCAAAGAATTTCGAGAAATTTGAAAGCCCATTAATATTGGCCATGATCTTGAGAATTTTGAAAAATTCCCACTCTAACACTGCATTTGAGGCCCAAAATGTTAGAAATCGAACGTTTAGAAACGAAGAGAAAATGCAAGAAGCATATAGCAAGCAGGAAAGTAGAGAGAAAAAATGGCTCCACTAAACAAGTATAACACCCCAGTTATCAGGTAAATTGTAGACAGTGGTGCTTTAAAAGAACAAATAGAAAAAAAATAGATGGTAGTTTTTGGTTATTAATGTTTTTGTAACTATACTACCAAGTAATAGTATTCCCTACGGAAGCACTTCTCCATGCATTGCTCCATAGGCAAAACTACGTACATGGGAGCCAGGAGCCTTGCCCCCATGATACCAAGTTCATGGGCAAAGCTAAGCACCAAGACTTGTCATTTTCATGTGGTCTAATCATAATGAGCAAAGCAAAGCAATTTAAGTTGAAGTTGCAAGCATTTGTGCAAGAATTCATTTTCAGCCATTTTGTGAAATAATTTTTATTTAATAAAATTCTGCCTTTGTGCATATTTTCCAAGTGTGGACAGATTTGATCATTGTCTGAAGTTACGATTACTTATCAAGTTGTTCAAGAAGTTGTAGCATCTTTGATTTTTCATGTCCCTTTCATCGATGTTTCTAGTTTCAAGTCAATTAGGGGTTCCATAAGAAGATTGATTAATTGGCAATTTTTATCATAAGTTCACCATGTAATGTCCCAAATCTCCGGTACAGTAAACAATACTGTTTTGAGACCTAATACAATGTAGCTTTGAAGAAAAAAGAAAGAGTTTAATAAGTGAAGTCTTAAGGAGTTATTTTATTTTTAGAAAAGGGAATCGCGAGAATGATTGTGAGCATGAGATATTGATATTAGAGGCAAAATCGTAAATTTGAAATGTTAGAGGATTAAAATGTAATTTGAATAAATTGAGTAAATATTAGTTAATAATGATTGCTGGACAATGGGATGATTTGGAATATGTATTATTATGAAGGAAACCACTTTATGGACTAAATTATAAAATTTAAAAAATATGAGGATCTAAAGTGCGAATTTCCCAACAATGAAAAAATAAGTTTAAAACCATGAATGAACTACCATATGATCGGAAGCGTAATTGTAAAGAAAAAAAAGGACATGGAAACTAAATTGAATGGAAAAGTTTAGGGACTAAATCGCAAATTTTCTATTTTATCTTGAAATGATCTAAATGCAAATTTCTGCATGGACTATTATTGATTATGGATGATATGTATAAATTATTAAAATTTTGAGGTATTAAGTGTCATGAATGGAATAAAGAAATATAGTAAGTGAAAAAGGAGCTAAAGTGCAATTTTACCTCATAAGAGGCATTTTGCTTATTTTAAATGGAATCTAATTGGAAATATTATATTTTTTTGGTCAAGACCAAGGTATCCACCAACGACAATAGTGACTAATCCCCTTGCCATGGGTGCTCTTCAAAGATGTAAATGGTTGGCCACAAAATTGACTTTATTCCCATGAGCGAGGATCAAAACCCCAACAAGGGATGAAGTAAAGAACCACCATTTGAGATAAAAAAAAATTATTGGCGTTATCTTTTATTTTAAAAAAGTTTTGATATAACAAAGTTAACTAAAAGATTATCCTTAATCAAATATGCAAAATTCATGAAAAAATCATAGAAAATTAGTTTCAAGTGTTTCCAAACTCATAACATTGATTAAAATGATTTTGAATATTTTTTATTAGATTAATGTAACATCTCTAATTTTTTATCTGACATGTGGCACTATTCCGATAACAAATATAGTGAATGTAACAGCTCAATTTTAGCTAAATCGGAATAGTGGTTTCAGAACCACAAATCTGAAGTCGTAAAATTACATGTGATTATATATGTGTGAAAGTTTCGTGAAATTTTATTGTTTGGATGCTTAATTTGAGAAAAGGACTAAATCGCATAAAATGTAAAAGTTGCATTCTACTTGTTTAAAGTGCTTGTTTGCTATGGTTTATTAAATGGAAGGTCCTTACGATGAAACTAGACCATTGATAATGAAAATTGACATAAATGGGCATTAAACGGATGATATTAAATGTTCTATAATAAGGTTAATTTAGTAATTTGGTTATTAAAGATTAATAAAATAAAATAAAAACAAACATATCATCATCTTTAGTCCATCTTCACCGAAAATTAAAAGAGAAAGTGCAAATTTGCTTAAGTATGTGTTTTTGGACTGAATTGAATGAATCAATGAATAAATGAGTTAATTTTTAATTCATATAGATCCTGAAAGAAAGAAATCAGATTTAGATTGGGGGAAATTGAAGGTTATTGAATAGTCGACTCGATACGTTAACCCCTAATACGAGGTAAGTTTATATACAAATGAATGCCTTTAAATTGATTTATAAATTTTTATTAGTTATTTAATTGCTATGAATGTTGAACGAGCAAATACGAGCAAGATTCGACAGAGTAACGATATCTGAAAATTCCGTACAAACCTTAAGAAAGTATAGGATACGAATGTCATGACATTAGGATTATCGAGATGTGATTACATGTAAGACCATGTCTGGGACATTGGCATTGTATTGTGATTACGTGTAAGACCATGTCTGGGACATTGGCATCGTTATATGATTTCGTATAAGACCCTATCTGGGACAGTGGCATCGATATATGATAACATGTAAGACCATATCTGAGATATGGCATTGTACGAGCTTTATATGATTTTTGAGTATCCTTGACAATTTCGAACGGTTCAACAGGTAAAGTCAAGTTGAAAAAGAATGTGTGAATGAGTTAAATGACTCAGGTACGTACGAGATTTATACGAGTATTGAAAAGGGAAGTATTTGATGAATTTAATTATGATATTGAATATGTGTACAATGAGAAAGGTTTTTGTACTTATATGTGTTTACTTATAGTTGTCCATTGATGGAAATGATATTGATTCATGTGGTAATTTTATTTGAACACGGCTTACTAAGCTTTTAAAGCTTACTTTGTGTGTTCTTTCCTTGTTTTATAGTTAATCAAAGCTAGCTCGGACATCGGGGATCATCAAGAACATCGTCACACTATTGATTATCTTGTTGATACTTTTGAAGCTTTGTATATATGGTATATGGCATGTATAGGCTAGTGTTAAGATGATAAGTTTTGAGTTATGATTTTAGCCATGAGATTTGGCTTGCAAATGATGTAAATATTGGTGTGAATTTGACCATTTAAGTTGGCTTGAATTCTGTGATGTATAAGTTGTCTTATGTTTTGGGCATGTTTGGTATGATTTTATGATTGCTCTACTAGCTAGATGTTAATTGGTATATTATTGGTTGGAAGATGGTATGTTATGAATTGGTTTTAAGATGATGAATTGATATGTTTTGAAGCATGAAATAGATGATAAGATGATGAGGAAATGCATTTAGAAGTTATGTAAGTTTAATGATTTTGACATATTAATTTGGTATGTTTTGGCTATGGATTTGAGTAGTTAAGAGGATGGTTTATAAATGGCATGAAAATGTGTATGAAATAGCATGTTTTGGTTGCCTATTAATGTATTGAATTGGTACAAATGTTGTGGTTTAGGTATGCTTGAGAAAGGGTAAGAAATATGGCTTCAACCAAGCCTATTTTCACTCCACAGGGTCAAGCACACAGGCTTGAGGCTTGACCGTGTGTGACACATGACCTTGGTACACGGCCGTGTGTCTTATAGGGTACCCTTTTGAATTAAGTCAGTATACCCTACGGGCGTGTCTACTGGATGTGTGTGGCACTCAGGCGTGTGACCCTTGAATGCTTGAAAATTTTATGTGTTTTTCCTAAAGTTTGCAAATGTTATTGGTTTAGTTTTGAACCTTTTCCAAGCATATTTTAAGGTCTCGTATAGTTTTATAAGGGACAATATGATTATGTCTGATTGATGATTATGTGATAATGGATTCATGTATGAGAAATGCATCTTGTATGCCATAAATGATCGGTAATGCTTCGTAGCCCTATTCCAACGATGGATACGGGTTAGGGGTGTTACAATTTATTGGTATTAAAGCTACGGTTTAATCGATTCTTGGACTAACGTAGCGTGTGAGAGTCTAGCTATACATGCCATATAAATAAACTGCGATAGTATGATGATTCCTGATAGCTTAAAGTGTGTAATTCTCCCGCTCCCGCTCAAAAGGCAACGCCGGTTGATTCTAGGCCAATTTTAAGTAGTCGTAAGGGAGAGGCTAAGCAAGCCTTTTTTCCAGATGATGAGTGAGTGGTTCATGGAGTTCGTTCAAATAAATCTGGCTACTCAACAATCTCTACCCTCACCTGTTCCTCAACAAAACCCTGCTATTCCTCAATTTATAGATTTGACACGGTTGAACAAGCCGCTAGTGGATAAGATTAGGAAATATGGAGCTGAGGAGTTTCAGACTAACATTGATAATGATGCTGAGAGAGCTGAGTTCTAGCTAGAGAACACGATCAGAGTATTCGATGAATTGTCTTGTACTCCTGATGAGTGTATCAAATGTGTGGTATCTTTACTTAGAGATAATGCGTACCATTGGTGGAAAACGTTGATATCTGTGGTTCCTAGAGAACGGATTACCTAGGAGTTCTTTCAATCTGAGTTTCGAAAGAAGTACATAAGTCAGCGATTTCTCGATCAGAAGCATAAAGAGTTTCTAGAGTTGAAACAATTGTTACTGAGTATGAAAGAGAATTCGTACGTTTAAGCAAATATGCTTGAGAGTATGTGTCTACTGAGGAGATCATGTATAAACGATTCGTTGACGATTTGAATAAGGATATAAAACTGTTAGTCGGGATTCTTGAATTCAAGGAATTTGTCGTTCTGGTTGAAAGGACTTGTAAAGCCGAGGATCTCAGGAAAGAAAAGAGAAAAGCAGACTTAAAAGCTAGAGACTCGAGAAAAGATCAATGAGTAAGCCATATCAACCTTCATCAAAGAAATTTCGAGACTCGTTTAATCATTTTAATACATCAGTGGGACATTCAATCAGGGATCGTGAAAAGCAACCTGTGAATTCTAAAGCTCAAGCTACATCTATTGCTAGTGTTGGCAGTGTGAGACAAAACTAACCCAAGTGTAGACATTGTGGAAAACGATATATCAGTGATTGTAGATTGAATGATCGAGCCTATTTTAAATGTGAATCATTAGATCATTTCATTCATAACTGTCCTGAGTTGGCTGAGTAAGATACTGTACAAAACACGAGGCCGAATAATACTGCAGTTAGAGGTAGACCACCCAGAAACACCAAAAATGTGAGTGGTAGCCAGAAGCGACTAAAGATTCTACTGTGAGGTCAAAGGCCAGAGCACCTGTACGAGCCTACGCTATTCGTGCTCGCGAAGAAGCATCATCTCCAGATGTTATCACTGATACTTTTACTCTCTATGATACTAATGTGATTGCATTGATAGATCCAGGATCAACTCATTCTTATATATGTGCGAATTTAGTATCCAGTAAGACTTTGCTTGTAGAGTCTACTAAATTTGTTATTAGAGTATCGAACCCTTTAGGCAAGTGTGTTTCGGTTGATAAAGTGTACAAAAACTGTCCATTGATGATTCAGGGTTTTTGTTTTCTGGTTAATCTGATGTTGTTACCATTTGATGAATTTGATATAATTTTGGGTATGGATTGGTTAACGCTACATGATGTTATAGTAAACTATAAACAAAAGACGATTGATCTGAGATGTTAGAATAATGAGATTATCTAGATTGAGTCAGATGATTTGAATGGTTTACCAGCAGTGATTTCATCGATGCTAGCTCAGAAATATGTGAGAAAGGATTGCGAAGCTTATTTTGCTTATATGCTTGATATAAAAGTGACTGAAAAGAAGATCGAATCAGTGCCAGTTGTGTGTGAGTATCCGGATGTGTTTCCTAAAGAGTTATTGGGTTTACCACTGATCTGAAAGGTTGAGTTTGGCATTGAGTTAGTGCCGGGAACTACGTCGATATCAATAGCTCCGTACAGGATGGCTCCGACAGAGTTAAAAGAATTGAAAGCTCAGTTGTAAGAGTTGACAGATAGAGGTTTTGCTAGACCGAGTTTCTCGCCCTAGGGTGCTCTGGTATTATTTGTGAAAAAGAAAGATGGCACGACGAGAATGTGTATTGACTATAGATAGCTTAACAAAGTGACAATTAAGAATAAATACTCTTTACCATGGATTCATGATTTATTTGATCAATTGAAAGGGGCTACAATGTTTTTGAAGATAGATTTGCGATCAGGTTATTACCAGTTGAGAGTTAAAGACTCTGATGTGCCAAAGACTGCATTTAGAACGAGGTATGGTCACTATGAATTTTTGGTTATCCCTTTCGGGTTAACGAATGCACCTGCTGTCTTTATGGACCTAATGAATCAGATTTTTAGACCATATTTAGATCAATTTGTCGTTGTATTCATTGATGACATTTTGAGTTACTCACATGATGAATCTGAGCATGCAGAGCATTTGAGAATTGTACTACAAACTCTGTGAGATAAACAGTTATTTACAAAGTTCAGCAAATGTGAGTTTTGGTTACGAGAGGTTGGATTTCTGGGACATGTTGTTTTAGCTAATGGTATCCGAGTTGACCCAAGTAAGATATTTGCGATTGTAGATTGGAAGCCTTCGAGAAATGTTTTTGAGGTCCACGGTTTTCTAGAACTAGCAGGATATTATAGACAGTTTGTAAAAGGCTTTTCGATGATTGCAACTTCGATGACGAAATTGCTTCAAAAATATTTTAAGTTTGACCGGTCAGATAAATGTCAGAAAAGTTTCGATCATTTGAAAGCTTTATTGATAGAGACACCAGTGTTAGTTTAGCCTAAGTCGGGTAAAGCATTTGTAATGTTCAGTGATGCATCGTTGAATGGTCTGGGTTGTGTTTTGATGCATGAAGGCAAAGTTGTAGCTTATGCCTCGAGACAGTTGAAACAGCATGAAAAGAATTACCCGATGCACGATTTAGAATTAACAGCTATTGTGTTCGCGTTGAAAATTTGGCGTCACTATTTGTTTGGTGAGAAATGTCACATCTATACCGATCATAAGATTTTAAAATATTTGATGACTCAGAAAGATCTGAATTTGCGACAATGGAGGTGGCTTGAATTACTAAAAGATTACGAGTTAGTGATTGATTATCATCCAGGAAAGACTAATGTCGTTACTGATGCTTTGAGCCAAAACTCCATATTCACTCTATATGCGATGAATACTCAAAATAGCTTTGTGTAATGACGGTTCGATTGTGGCCCAGATGAAAGAGAGACCATTTTTTTTACAACAGATTTGCGAAGCTCAGAAAGTTGATAATGAAATGTTAGCAAAACGAGGTTAATGTGATTCGAACCTTGATTCAGAATTTCAAGTTGATTCTGATGATTGTTTAAGATTCAGAGGCCGAATATGTGTTTCGAGAAATTCAGAGTTGATTCAAATGATTTTGAATGAAGCATATAGTAGTTGTTTATCTATTCATCTGGGAGCACAAAAATGTATAATGATTTGAAACAGCTTTATTGGTGGCATGGTATGAAATGTGATATTTCTGAATTTGTTTCAAAATGTTTGATTTGTCAACAAATAAAAGTTAAACATCAAGTGCTGTCAGGTTTATTATAGCCTATCATGATTCCTAAGTGGAAATGGAATAGAGTAACTATGAACTTTGTTTTGGGTTTGCCCTTAACTCTGAGAAAGAAAGATGCGATCTGGGCTATTGTTGACCGATAGACGAAATCAACTCATTTTATCCCTGTACGTACAGATTTCTCGCTTGATAAGTTAGCTGAGTTATATATCTCTGAGGTTATGATATTGTATGGGGTACCTATTTCTATTGTTTCAGATCAAGATCTGAGGTTCACATCGCAGTTTTGGAGGAAACTGCAAGATACACTGGGTACAAAGTTACATTTCAGTACCGTGTTTCACCCGCAGACGGATGGTCAATCCGAGCGAGTTATACAGATACTTGAGGATATGTTGTGTTGTTGTATTCTTGACTTTGAAGGTAGTTGGGAGAAATATCTACCACTGATTAAATTTGCTTAAAATAATAGTTTTCAATCAAGTATAAAGATGGCACCATACGAAGCTCTATATGGTCGTAACTGTCGAACACTGTTGTATTGGATAGAGCTTAGTGAGAATAAGATTCATGGGATTGATCTGATTAGAGAAATAAAAGAAAAAGTGAAAGTAATACGAGATAGTTTGAAAGCAGCCTCAAATTGTCAGAAATCGTACGTAAATTTAAGTTTTAGATTGGGGATAAAGTGTTTTTAAAAGTCTAATAGTGGAAGAAAATACTCATATTTGGCAAAAAAGGAAAGTTGAGCCTGAGATTCATCGGACCTTATGAAATTATTGAGCGAGTTGGACCAGTGGCATATCGGTTAGCATTACCGTTAGAATTAGAGAAAATTCATAATGTATTTCATGTATCGATGCTACGAAGATACAAATCTAATCTCTCTTATGTTATTTCCTCGACCGAAGTTGAGATTCAGTCAGATTTATCGTACAGTGAAGAACCAATCCAAATTTTAGCTTATGAGATCAAAGAGCTAAGAAATAAAAGAATAGCATTAGTGAACGTCTTGTGGCATCGACACGGGGTTGAAGAAGCTACGTGGAAACCTAAGGATGCTATGAGAAATCAATATCCAAACCTATTCGCTGGTAAGATTTTCGGGGACGAAAAACCCTAAGGGGGAGAATTGTAACTGCCCGGTTTTAGCTAAATCGGAACAATGGTTTTGAAACCAAAAATTTGAGGTCGTATATTTTAATATTATTTTTGGTGTTTATAGCATGTGATTATATATGTGTGAAAGTTTCGTGAAATAATTTTATCGTTTGGATGCTTAATTTGAGAAAAGGACTAAATCGTATAAAATGTAAAAGTTACATTCTACTTGTTTAAAGTGCTTATTTGCTATGGTTTATTAAATGGAAGTTTCTTATGATGAAGTTAGACCATTGATAGTGTAAATTGACATAAATGGGCATTAAATGGATGATATTAAATGTTTTATAATAAGGTTAATTTAGTAATTTGGTTATTAAATATTAATAAAATAAAATAAAAACAAACATATCATCATCTTTAGTCCATCTTCACCGAAAATTAAAAGAGAAAAAAGCTTGGGAAGCATTTTAGGGTTCGACCCTTGTTCATCTTGATTGAGGTATGAAATTTGTTCAGTTTTTGATGATTTTTATGTTTTTGTGATCGTTGCTTTGAGTACTAGCTAGCCCATGCCCTAATTTTTTAGTTTATTGGTGATTTTGTAAAATGCCATTGATGAATCCATGAGTTTTGTGATAGTTGATGATGAAAAATGAATATTTGTTGAAAGATGTTCATGTTTTGTAAAGTGATTTTTGATAAAAATGCCTAAATAGGATTAAATTGTAAAAATTTTGAATCGAGGGGTTGAAATATGAAATAAATGTGAATTATGGGCTGCTAGGGGCACTATGGTAATTCGGCCAAGCATGGGTCTTGTTGAATTATGTGAATTTTGTGTATTTGTGAAATGGGGACTAAATTGTAAAAATGTGGAACTTTAGGGCCAAAGTGCAAATCTACTTAAATATGTGTTTTTGGACTGAATTGAATGAACCAATGAATAAATGAGTTATTTTTTAATTCATATAGATCCTAAAAGAAAGAAATCAAATTTAGATATGAAGAAATCGAAGGTTATTGAATAGTCGACCTAATACGTCAATCCCTAATACGAGTTAAGTTAATTTACAGATGAATGCCTTTAAATTGATTTATAAATGTTTATTAGTTATTTAAATGTTGTGAATGTTGAACGAGCAAATATGAGTAAGATTCGACAGAGTTACGATATCTAAAAGTCCTGTACGAACCTTAGGAAAAGTATAGAATACGAATGTCATGACATTAGGATTATCGAGATGTGATTACATGTAAGACCATGCTGGGACATTGGCATTATATTGTGATTACGTGTAAGACCATGTGTGAGACATTGAAATCGTTATATGATTTCGTATAAGACCCTGTCTGGGACAGTGGTATCGATATGTGATAACATCTAAGACTATATTTGGGATATGGCATTGTACAAGCTTTATGTGATTTTCGAGTATCCTTAACAATTTTGAACGGTTCAACAGGCAAAGTTAAGTCAAAAAAGAACGTGTGAATGAGTTAAGTGACTCAGGTACGTACGAGATTCATACGAGTATTGAAAAGGGAAGTATTTGATGAATTTAATTATGATATTGAATATGTGTACAATGAGAAAGGTTTGTGTACTTATATGTGTTTACTTATAGTTGTCTATTGATGGAAATGATATTGATTCATGTGGTAATTTTATTTGTATATGGCTTACTAAATTTTTAAATCCTACTTTGTGTGTTCTTTCCTTGTTTTATAGTTAATCGAAGCTAGCTCGGACATCAGGGATCATCAGGAACATCGTCACACTATCGATCATCTTGTTGGTACTTTTGAAACTTTGTATATATGGTATATGACATGTATAGGCTAGTGTTAAGATGATAAGTTTTGAGTTATGATTTTAGCCATGAGATTTGGTTTGCAAATAATGTAAATATTGGTGTGAATTTGACCATTTAAGTTGGCTTGAATTATGTGATGTATAAGTTGTCTTAAGTTTTGGGCATGTTTGGTATGATTTTATGATTGCTCTACTAGCTAGATGTTAATTAGTATATTATTGGTTGGAAGATGGTATGTTATGAATTGGTTTTAAGATGATGAATTGATATGTTTTGAAGCATGAAATAGATGATAAGATGACGAGGAAATGCATTTAGAAGTTATGTAATTTTAATGATTTTGACATACTAATTTGGTATGTTTTGGCTATGGATTTGAGTAGTTAAGAGGATGGTTTATTAATGATTTTGGATATAGGAGTTAGTGGAAAGAATGTTAGAAGTGAGAATGTGACAAAAAAGACTAGATTATAAATTTTGAAAAGTTTGAGGACTGAAGTGCAATTTTGACCCAAATGTTAAAAGCAAGTTGTTACCTGTAGTTTTTCTAATGTTTCGATATAACAAAGTCAAATTATAAATTCTCACTTAGTCAAATTTGCAACCAATTTATATAAGCTCTCGAAATTGAAAATTCCTTTGAAAAATATTGATTTGAGACCAGTTTTAATCTATTGGGACACTTCGATTGATACAAGCAGATACCTGTATCGATAGAACTAAGCCAAAGAGCACCTGATGCGAGTCTCAAGGCCCAATTTCAGTCTTATGGATGTGATGGGCTTACACTACCTCAAGGCCCAATAACAAGGTCAAAGGCCAAGCAAATCAAACCAAGATTCAATAAAGATAATATGTGAGGATGAATCTTTTTGAGGAAAGGGGAAATGATACATGCACGAAATTGGTAAATTTATTAAAGTCAATTTAACCAAACTGCCAATTTTCAAGCTGAAAAGATTAGTCAACTTGTAACAAATTTTTTGATGGGATCTAGACATTTATTTACTTAGATTTTTAAATAGAGGTTGAAGATCTATCTACTAGCTTCGAAACAAAATTTGAATCACTCAATTTTGAGTTCGGGAGCTCAAGTTATAATCGTTTTAGTCAAAATTACGCGAGCATAATTTCTGGACAATATTATTACAGAAATTACGAGTTTCAGGCTTTTTATTCGAGCTTAAATCATGTTGGGCTTAAGTATCAAACTTAATTTTTTTTATATATAAGCCCAATATTTTATTTATTAAGTTTTATTATTTTATTATTTATTTATTTCAAATTTTGGATAATTTTTAAGTATTTTATGTTATTTAAGAGTTTAAAACTACTTGTTGTTTAAAACAACTAGAGTTTCAGTATACTTGAGAGTTTTATTTAGATGTATTTAGTTAGCCTATATAAATGCCTCTTCATTGTACACAAAAAATCACTTCATTCATTATTCATTTTGAGTTAATAAAATTCTATTCGAATTTTCCTTTTAAGAATTTCTCGAATTTTTTTACAAGAGTTTTAACAACATTTTCATATTGTAGGGATCATCTTCAAGCTTTTTCTGGCCAAATTTTCTTTCTTGGAGCAGAAATTAGAGTCGTTTAAAGAGGGTTATGAATTCATCGGGTTTTCAAAGCTCTTTAGGACTTTTACACCCCATCTTCATCTTCTTCCATCTATCTTCTTTATTTTCTTCTTTATTATATTTTGTTCCTGCTTGGTTATTCAAATCATTGATTTATTTAATTGTTTCCTTTCTATATTAATTATATATTTTAATTGCTTCTTTTAATTTTCTTTAGATTTGATTAGGATTTGTTTGCGTTTCAAGTTATGTCAAAATCCAAGTTTTTTTCCGATCATCTAAAGTTCTAAGTCAAATCCGCTACTTGGACTAACTTACGATCTTGTTCCTTATGATTCTTTGTCATTTGGTATCATTTTATTGGGTGTTTTAGGTGTTATTTGTGTTCTTATAAATTGATTTCCAGCAAACAGCCTCAAAACAATTTTTTTACTTAGAAAGTTTTTAGGAAAAAATATTTTTTAGTGGGTAAACATTTTCTAAACAATCTGAAATTTTACATACTAATTCTTGACACTCTATTAAAATATAAAAAATATTTTACACAAAAAAGTGATTGAAAAAGTGCAAAAACAAAAAAAAAATACGAAAAAAGATAAAAAAATATTTTATTGGTTGAATTTCGTGCCGAAACTTTCCAGTTACTTAGCAATTTTTCAGGTTTTCGATTTTAGCGATTTTCATTGACTCTTAGGCTTAGGTTTTCATTTGTTTTTTTTCTTTTTATTGTTCCTTTACACATTCTGGCTCACTATTATTTCTTGTGTCAGTAGGTTAAATCACATTGCACATTCCTTCCTTCGTGCAACACAATTTGTTGATGTCTAGCCGATTGTAGACTCCTAGTGCTATAACACCCCAGACCCGGCCCAGACGTTATGGCCAGATCTGACGTGTCACATGGACTTACGACTTAGTATGCATTCGTTGGTTTAAGTGATTAGGGTGGTCTTTGTAAAAACAACAATTGAATGAAAAGCCGGTTTATCAATCTTTAGGCTATCCATTTGTCGTGCTTGTTGAGTCTTGAAAACGTTCATTAATTTTGAAAACCGCGCGTGACCTAACACTACTTGATTTCGACATAGTATAAATATAATCAGAAAATAAAAACCATAGCGGAAAGAGAAATTTATATAGCTGCCTTATTACAACTTAAATCCCAAAATTAAATCAGAATATAAAAATAATAAAAAATAAACTAACTTGGAAAAAACCAACTTTGCAGATGATGTGGCCACTCCGAATCCCTCACAGCTCCAAGCCCACTATGGTTGGGGATTTCCTGCAGAGATGAAAATAAAGGGTGAGTTTGGTAAACTCAGTGTGTAACATAACCCAACCATAGCCCAAACCAGATCAAACCTCAGAGTCAAACTTATCTAGGCCTTGACCTAGTACAGATATCAGAATGAAACTCATAGGCCCATAGCAGATACAAAACAAATATATCATGAATGAAGAAATCCCAACCCAGAGCCATCCATAACACCCCCGTACCAGCCTTACACCATGTGGGGAGAATACTCGACCCACCCAACCGCTACACACCACGTAAATTGCAATGAGGTCGCGGATATTGTGACGAAGTCACCAGATACAGATATTGTGGCGAGGCCACCAGAACAGATATATATGTTTATATATGTCGCGAAGCCACCAGATTGCAGCTAGGCTACCAGATATTGTGACAAAGTCACCAAAACAGATATATATGTGGCGAGGCCACGGATTGGGCGAGGCCGCGAACGCTTCCTCCATCAATATAAACCCATGTCCCATGCAATGAGAATAATATGTCATGGCATACGCATACGTAAAGCAGAACATCATGCTTTTTAGATAAAATAAAATATCCCTAGGGGTAAAATCGTAATTTTTCATGTATAAGGGTATTTCAGTAATTATTACCTATTGCTAGGGTTTCATGTTCATTCTAACGTTTACCAAGTAATCAGAAGTACTTACCTCGTCTTTTTACCAAAGTGGGCCTGTTGGCCCATTGGCCCGTTTTCGGCTCATTAAGCCCAAATATACCATTGTGCACGGAAATGTACACTCTGCACTCTAATCATCCAAATACACCATTTTCATTAACAACTGTCTCACGAGCACTCGCACGCTCGCGAGTTCACAAAATACCAACGTTTCGGTATTTCGGCTTTTACCGATTCAGTCTAAGGAAGGGTGTCGTTTACACACCTGGTTGATGACGATTGATGACGATATCTCCCACGCGATAATCCTACGATCGATCACTAACACATTAGACTTACGAATTAACGATAACTACCATAAATCCACGTCAACTAACCCAATCATCACACAAGTTAGTCATTTACGCACGACGGCCAAAATAGTCATTTTACCCTCCAGGGGTAAATTGGTAGTCCTACCGTACAAGGGTTTTTTAGTAATTCTACAACTTATCGACTTGGGCCTACGGACCCATTGAGACTACATGGCCCATTTCAGCCCATCGCGGCCCGAAATAGCCGTCCTACAGCTAGAGTAGTGAGAAATACACACCTGTTAGGAGACTGTAGTTAATCCGCGCTCCCACACTCTTAGCTGACGGCCAATCCAAACGAGCACGCCACCAAGCGAAAGCGATCAGCCCAGAAGGGTATGCCAACTCTCCTCATGGTTTGCTCTATTTAAAACCAGCTCTCCATCTACTCTTATGTTAGCTTCCTGATGTAGGATCCCTCTATCATCAAAGTTTAAAACCAACACTAACTCTTACCGTCTCAACATAGCAAAATAATCAACCTTTGCGTGCCAAGGGATTTGAACCAAAGTCCTCTCACATGCCAAATCACGCCACCACCACTAGGCTATCAACTCATTTGTGTCATAAGTCCAACACATTAAACTTTAAAGCGCACCTACTTGCTTCCAGATTTATTAAAAAGAAAAACCAAAATAAATTGCAAGAGCCAAGACATGAACCTTGGACCCTTTGCTTCCTCTATGGCGTCATTTCCTTGTCCCCTAAGTGGCGCTACCTTGCCACTACACCACACTCCTTTTTGTGTCATCTTTTACCCCTTTACTCTTAAAAGCCCAAACGCCAAATGCATCACTTGTTCTTAAAAATCAAAATTCCGAAGACTACCACGGATTTAACTTAAGTTTGGGCCTTCCAAAGGCCTACTAACCTACTAAAATATATATATTAACCAACCAGAACACACCCAAATTTTTAAAAAAAAACCCAGAAACACAGAAAACTCAAAAATTGGGCGTTACAACTCTACCCTTCTTAAAGAAATTTCGTCCTCGAAATTTTACCTGAATCAAACAGATGAGGATATTGTTGACGCATCGCCACTTCTGGCTCCCAAGTACCTTCCTCTCTGCCATGATTACGCCACAGCACCTTTACTAGCGGAATTGATTTCCTCCTCAAAATCTTAACATCTCGATCCAAAATCTGCACAGGCTCCTCCTCAAAAGTCAAGTCTGTTTGGACCTCGATCTCTGCAACCGGCACAACATGAATAGGGTCAGAACAGTACCGCCTTAACATGAAGACGTGAAAGACATCATGAATCCTATCCAACTCTGGAGGTAGCTCCAATTGATAAGCCACTGGACCCACTCGCTTAAGAATCCGATAAGGCCCAATGAACCGTGGACTTAACTTGCCTTTCCTCCCAAACCTTAATATTTTCTTCCAAGGTGAAACCTTTAAAAAGACCATATCACCCACAGAGTACCCAATTCCCTTGCGCTTCAAATCTGCATATGACTTCTATCTATCAGATGCTTTCTTCAATCGGTCTCTAATCAACTTGACCTTATCCTCAGTATCTGCCACCAATTCAGGTCCAAGAACCTGTCGTTCACCCAACTCGATCCAACAACTAGGTGTACGACATCTTCACCCATACAATGCCTCAAAAAGAGCCATTCGAATACTTGTCTGATAACTGTTGTTGTATACAAACTCTGCCAACGGTAAGTAATCCTTCCAACTGCCTCGAAAGTCGATAACGCATCCCCTCAACATGTCTTCCAGAATTTGAATAACCCTTTTCCAACTGACCATCAGTCTGAGGATGAAAGGCTGTACTAAAGTTCAACCGCCTACCCAACGCCTCATGCAACTTTTGCCAAAATCGAGATGTGAATCTAGGATCTCAATCAGAGATAATTGACACTGGCACTCCGTGAAGTCGCACTATTTCCGCCACATACAATTTGGCTAACTTCTGAAGTGAATAATCAGTGTGAACAGGTATAAAATGAGCAGATTTGGTCAACCTATCCATAATTACCCAAATCAAGTCCTTCTTTGACGGAGTCAAGGGTAACCAACTCACAAAATCCATGGTTACCCTCTCCCACTTCTAAAGTGGTACTTTCACTGGCTACAAAAGTCTGGAAGGTAATTGATGTTCAGCTTTCACTTGCTGACAAGTCAGACATTTTCCCACAAATTCTGTTACCTTTCGCTTCAATCCAGGCCACCAATACAACTCCTTTAAGTCGCGATACATTTTATTCCCTCTAGGATGCATAGCACACAGACCTCCATGGGCTTCTTTCAGAATTGCTTGCCTCAAGTCAGAGTCCTTCAAAATACAAACTTTACCTCGGTAACACAGAACTCCCTCACTGTTCAGTCCGAACTCAGAAGTATCCCCATTCTTAACCTGCTGGAATCAAGAAACCAGGGACTCATCCCTTGACTGTTTTTCCTTAATCTCATCCACCCAGGTCGGCCTAACTTGTAGTTCTGCCAACAGACTACAGTCGTCATACAAACTCAAATGAGCAAACATGGCTCTCAGATCAGATACAGTTCTACGACTTAGGGCATCAGCCACCACATTAGCTTTGCCTGGGTGGTACTCAATCGCGCAGTCATAATCCTTAAGCAACTCTATCCATCTCCGCTGCCTAAGGTTCAGCTCCTTCTGAGTCAGCAAGTACTTAAGACTCTTAAAGACTCTTATGATCTGTGTATACAATACACCTTTCTCCGTACAGGTAATGTCTCCAAATCTTAAGTGCAAAGATTACCGCTGCCAACTCCAGATCATGAGTAGGATAGTTAACTTCATGTGGTTTAAGCTGTCGCGATGCATAAGCAACCACTTTACCCTCTTGCATCAGCACACAACCCAACCCTACATGTGATGCATCACTGCATACGGTAAAATCTTTTCCGGACTCATTTGAATCAAGACAGTGCCTCGATCAGAACTTTCTTCAGCTTCTCAAAAGATTCCTGTTGTTTCTCAGTCCAAACAAACGGTAGCCCCTTCCTTATAAGCTTTGTCAAAGGCGTTTCCATCACAAAAAATCCTTCCACAAACCTTCTATAGTACCCAGCTAATTCCAAAAAACTTTGAATTTCTGACACTGACCTCGGTGGCTTCCATTCTAGAATCGCTTCAATCTTTCGAGGGTCCACCTTGATCCCTTTAGCAGAGACAGCATGCCCCAAGAAAGTTACCTCTCTCAACCAAAACTCACACTTACTGAATTTCGCATAAAGATCCTTCTTCCTCAGCACTTGCAGCACAATACGAAGATGCTCATCATGCTTCTCCTCAGTTTCAGAATAAACCAGAATATCGTTGATAAAGACGACTACGAATCAATCCAAGTATGGCTGGAACACTCAATTCATCAGATCCATAAACGCCGCAGGTGCGTTTGTCAACCCAAATGGCATAACCAAGAACTCATAGTGACCATACCGAGTTCTGAATGTCGTCTTGTGAATATCCACCTCATTAACCCTCAACTGATGATACCCAGATCAAAGGTCAATCTTGGAAAATACTGAAGCTCCTCTAAGTTAATTGAATAAATCATCGATTCTCGGTAGTGCGTACTTGTTCTTAATCATCAATTTGTTCAACTGCCGATAATCGATACACATCTGCATTGACCCATCCTTCTTCTTAACGAACAACGCTGGTGCTCCCCACGGAGACACACTTGGTCTAATGAAGCTTCTATCTAATAACTCTTGAATTTGGGCTTTTAGCTCCACCAACTCCTTCGGTGCCATCCTATAAGGTGCAATGGACATCGGTGTCGTTCCAGGCAACAAGTCAATTCCAAACTCAACCTCTCGGTTAGGGGGCAAACCCGGAAGCTCCTCTGGAAAAACATCCTGAAAATCCTTGACGGTTCTAACTTTATCCACTATCAGACCCTCAGTTTTCGATTGGCTTACAAATGCCAAATAAGCCTCACATCCCTTTCGAATCTACTTCATGGCTCTCAATGCTGACACCACATTAGACAGATAATCCCTACGCTCGCCTATCACTAAAACCTCCTCATCCTTTGTGGTCTTTAACATCATTCGCTTAGTAGCACAATCCAAAGTAGCCCTATGCTTAACAAGCCAATCCATTCCCAAAATGAGATCGAATTCTCTAAAAGGTAGCTCCATCAGATCTCTAGAGAAAACTTTTCCTTGAGTTTCTATAGGCACATCTCTATACAGTTTATCTACCCTAACTGAGTGACCCAAAGGACTTAGTACAGATACCCCACTCATGGTCACCTCAGAGCGCACACCCAGCGACCCAGATATAGCACATTCAACATACAAATGGGTAGATCCAACATCTATCAACGTAGTGTATGGCATACTAGAAATCAGAAACGTACCAATTATGACGTCAGGTGCATCACCCTCCTCTCGGCGACGAGCTGTATACACCAATGCCGACTGACGAGCCTCAGCAAATCCAGCACCCCTGCCAGGCGCTCCTCTTCCTTGACCATTTCCATTACCATCTCTGCCTTGCCCACGTCCTCTAGGAAACTATGGCCCACCCCTCACTAGTTGAGCGACCCTCTGCTCTAAAACTTGAACCTGATCTGGTTCCTAGGGATAGTCCTTAACCCTATGCTCCATAGATCCGCATCGAAAACAAGCACCGAAACATTTTCGACACTCGCCCATATGTATCTTCCCACAACTCCTACAACTCTGCGGTCTAACAACATTCATCGGTACTGCTCGAACCGGCTCCATTACCCTTGCTCTCTTAACATTCATGTTCATACCACCTGAAAGTCCTGAATCTCTCCTAAAACGGTTTCGATCTTTCTCACGATTCTGTCTTTCTGTACGCTTCACTTTCTCAGCTATCTTAGCTTTCTCCACTAAAGCAGCGAAGTTACGCTCCCTTTGCGGAGCAATCAGCACCCTAAGTTCATCTCTCAGACCATCCTCGAAGCGTACGCTACGCCCATAGTCTGTAGCGACAATCCCAGAAGCATACCGGCTCAGTCTTAGAAACTCAGACGCATACTCAGCCACTGACTTACTCCCTTGCACCAAGTTTAGAAATTCTTTCCGGCGAGCGTCCACGTAACTAGCCCCAACATACTTTCCTTTGAAGGTTGTCTTAAACAGCTCCCAAGTTACACTATCAGCAGGAGTTCAATCTTTCACCGTGAGCCACCACTGATAAGCCTCATCCCTGAGTAACGATATGGCTCCCATCAGCTTGTGCTCCACAGAGCAGTCCAGATCATCCATAATCCGCTCTGTGGCTTCTAACCAATACTCAGCCACATTCGAAGCTACACCAGATACGCCCCTAAATATCTCTACTCTATTGGCCCAGAGCCGCTCAGAAATAGACCCCTGAATTTTGTTTCCCGTACTTGCCCCAGCAACCCTTTCCAAAACTCAGAGCATCGTCTGAGACAGAGCATCGTCCTGGACACCTCGATCATGAGACTCTACCTCCGTTGCCGATGGTACCGGTGCATCTGCTATCGGCACATGTCCTGAAGACGAAGATTCAGCTTGAGCATTACCTCGGCCACGTCCACGGCCTCTTCCACGAGCTGTTCGTGTACTCATTTTGTATTATCTGATTAAGAATTTTATGAATCAGTTTAATATTTTAGTGTTTATTACAGATGTCTTATGAATAACAGTAATTCAGAGTTTAAGTTTGTTTTCTTTCGCGGTAGCCTAGCTACAGTCTCAGTCTACTTATCAGAGTTTCTATAGTTCCAATGTTATCCTAACTAAAGTACCATGATAAGGTTTTGTACAAGCATATAACAGATATTTCAAAAACAATCAGAAAGGCTCAGAAAACTTACAGACTTGGGCCGGAGATTCGGTGTGCCACCTTCTAAAAAAACTAATGTTAGAAAACTGATTTTAATCTTTAAAATCATCTATTTGTAAAGAGAAAATATTGGAAACATTCTCGAAAACAATTTATAATCAAGTTCCTAAAAAAATGATTTTCAAAAACCTTTATTCAATGCTTCTTTAAAACTCCCATTTTTAGACCCGTTCCACAGTCGAGTTTTTGTAACTTGGCTCTGATACCACTAAATGTAACACCCCAGACCCGACTCAGACGTTATGGCCAGATATGACGTGTCACATGGACTTACGACTTAGTATGCATTCGTTGGTTTAAATGATTAGGGTGGTCTTTGTAAAAACAACAATTGAATGAAAAGCCGGTTTATCAATCTTTAGGCTATCCATTTGTCGTGCTTCTTGAGTCTTGAAAAAATTTATTAATTTTGAAAACCCGCGCAGCCTAACACTAGCAATTTCGACATAGTATAAATATAATCAGGAAATAAAAACCATAGCGGAAAGAGAAATTTATATAGCGGCCTTATTACAACTTAAAACCCAAAATTAAATCAGAATATAAAAATAATAAAAAATAAACTAACTTAGAAAAAACCAACTTTGCAGATGATGTGGCCACTCCGAATCCCTCACAGCTCCAAGCCCACTATGGTTGGGGATTTCCTGCAGAGATGAAAATAAAGGGTGAGTTTCATAAACTCAGTGTGTAACATAACCCAACCATAGCCCAAACCAGATCAAACCTCAGAGTCAGACTTATCGGGCCTTGGCCCAAGATGAAATCGAATGAAACTCATAGGCCCATAGCAGATACAGAACAAATATATCATGAATGCAAAAATCTCAACCCAGAGCCATCCATAACACCCCCGTACGAGCCTTACACCATGTGGGGAGACTACTCGACCCACCCAACCGCTACACACCACAGAAATTGCAGCGAGGCTGCCAGATATTGTGACGAAGTCACCAGATACTGAATATTGTGGCGAGGCCACGAGCGATATATATGTTTATATATGTATGGTTACTGGGACAGTTGCGTGAGGTTGCGGATATTGTGACAAGTCACCGAGCAGATATATATATGTGGCTAGGCCACAGATTGCGCCGAGGCCGCGTAACGCTTCCTCCATCAATATAAACCCATGTCCCATGCAATGAGAATAATATGTCATGGCATACGCATACGTAAAACAGAACATCATGCTTTTTAGATAAAATAAAATATCCCTAGGGTAAAATCATAATTTTTCATGTATAAGGGTATTTCAGTAATTATTACCTATTGCTAGGGTTTCATGCTCATTCTAACGTTTACCAAGTAATCAGAAGTACTTACCTTGTCTTTTTACCAAAGTGGGCCTGTTGGCCTACTGGCCCGTTTTCGGCCCATTAAGCCCAAATATACAGTTGTGCACGAAAATGCACACTCTGCACTCTAATCATCCAAATGCACCATATTTATTAACAACTGTCTCACGAGCACTCGCACGCTCGTTCACAAAATACCAACGCTTCGGTATTTCAGCTTTTACCGATTCAGTCTAAGGAAGGGTGTCGTTTACACACTTGGTTGATGACGATTGATGACGATATCTCCCACGCGATAATCCTACGATCTATCACTAACACATTAGACTTACGAATTAACGATAACTACCATAAATCCACATCAACTAACCTAATCATCACACAAGTTAGTCATTTACACACGAGGGCCAAAATAGTCATTTTACCCTGTAGGGGTAAATCGGTAGTCCTAACCTACAGGGGTATTTTAGTAATTCTACAACTTATCGACTTGGGCCTACGGACCCATTGGGACTACATGGCCCATTTCAGCCCATTGCGGCCCGAAATAGCCGTCCTACAGCTAGAGTAGTGAGAAATACACACCTGTTAGGATACTGCAGTTAATCTGCGCTCCCGCACTCTTAGCTGACGCCCAACCCCAATGAGCACGCCACCAAGTTAAAGGGATCAGCCCAGAGGGGTATGCCAACTCTCCTCATGGTTTGCTCTATTTAAAGTCAGCTCTCCATCTACTCTTATGTTAGCTTCCCGATATGCGATCCCTCCATCATCAGAGTTTAAAACCAACACCAACTCTTGCCGTCCCAACATAGCAAAAAAATCAACCTTTGCGTGCCAAGGGATTTGAACCAAAGTCCTCTCACATGCCAAATCACGCCACCACCACTAGGCCATCAACTCATTTGTGTCATAAGTCCAACACATTAAACTTTAAAGTGCACCTACTTACTTCCAGATTTATTGAAAAGAAAAACCAAAATAAATTGCAAGAGCCAAGACTTGAACCTTGGACCCCTTGCTTCCTCTATGGCGTCACTTCCTTGTCCCCTAAGTGGCGCTACCTTGCCACTACACCACACTCTTTTTTGTGTCATCTTTTACCCCTTTACTCTTAAAAGCCCAAACGCCAAATGCATCACTTGTTCTTAAAAATCAAAATTCCGAAGACTACCACGGATTTAACTTAAGTTTGGGCCTTCCAAAGGCCCACTAACCTACTAAAATATATATATTAACCAACCAGAACACACCCAAATTTTAAAAAAAACACAGAAACACAGAAAACCCGAAAATTGGGCGTTACAAGTGCCATTAGGTTTGCTTTGCTAAATCAATTCTCACACATTCTAATTGGTTAATATAAAATTTTTTAAAAAGCTCACAATACTATTTCTTACCTTATTGACAGTTTCTATTTAGAAAAATAGGAACTGACAAATAGGGTTTTGATGCCACGAGAAAAACCTTGATAAGTCTAGATAAGTTTTTTCGAGAACAAAGAGATAGAATGTTCACAAATTATAAAAATGTTAATTAGTCTTGGAAGGGTTTACAAGTTACTATTTATAAACATTGTCATGGCATATGTAGAGCCAAAATTCAACCATTAATGAAATCTAGAATTGTAAGGCTCTAAAAATAGGTCTAGTAGTTTTTGGTACGTTTACTGGGTTCCAAGTGAAAATTAGGAGCTAATCGGGTTTATTAGTAAATTTTTTATTACTAGTTAGTAAGCTTAATTTCATTTAAAAATCGGGAAATAATATTCCAGAAAATAAAAATATTTTTAGAAAATTTAATTTTATAGTTTTAAATAATTTTGGGTAAAATAAATATTTTGGGTCAACTTATAATTGAAAAATAAATTAAAATAGAGGTTTAATTGAGAGTATTTAAAATATTAATTATATAGGAGCATTTTGAAAAATAAGGAAAATATTTGAGTTGTTCTATGGTAAATTACCCATATTTTTGAAATTTTGGAGGGAGAGGATTATTTAGTAAAACAAGGGAATTGTGGGAGTGGCTTGATGGCAATTTCCCCAATTTTTTGGAAATTAGATGCAGGTTTTTCAATTCAAAAACACTATAGCCTCCTCACTTCACACACAATTTTCACCCGATATCTAAGCATTTTCTCTCATTCTTCTTTTTCATTTTCGAAGCCCAAGTATCAAAGATTAGATCTCATATTTTATTCTCTCAAAATTCTCTAGAAAAGATTTCCAAAGTTGAGAAAAAACTCATCCGAGTTCTTCAAATATCTTGAACCAATCTTCAATATTGGTGATTCCAAATCGATTGAAGGTATTTTCTCAACTTTAAATTCATTCTAAGGTTGTTTTAATCATTATTTTCGATCTAAATCGATTAAAATGGTTTTTCAAATCTTGATCTCTTAGCTCTTAAACATGATATTCATCAATGGTGAATTCATGGTTTTGAGTTGGAATCCAAGTTTAAATGGATATTTAAGCTCAAATCATGTTTATTAAGAGGTTTTTTATCAGAAAATAAAAGATCAAACTCATTTGGTTGATCAATTTTAACAAATCCATTTTTTTAACTGAGAACATGAGTTGATTTTTCGGAAAATTATGAAACAGTTTGTTTGATGAAATTGATGCTTATATTTTATGTTGATAGATTAGGGATGATGTTTAGAAATGATTTTTAGTGCAGAGAAGGTCATTTGGGGCTGAAATTCATGTTTCAGCTAGACCGTGAGTTTTCGGTAAGGTAGATTGAAGAGGCGTTTCAGATCTGTGTAGTTCATGATTTTTTGATTTTTTTGTTGTTAATGATAGCTTGTAACATTTATTTTTCCTTTGTTTATGATCCACATCGAGGAGGGCCTACTACTAATCAGAATTAAGGTCCAAACACAACTACTTGATACACTTTGGCTTGAGAAGCAAAGTGTGAATGTAAGTGGTTTTTAAAGGTAATTGGTAAACATGTATATTTACATTCTGAATTGATGTTTTGAATTGCGTTTCTAGTGATTCAATTGTATCTCAAATGGTTTAGATTTCAAAATTGATTTTAATTTTATGAAAGCATATTTGTAAATGATTTATGGAAACTGTGAATAGAGTGTTTGATATGGTTTATTTGAATTGTATTGATTAATAATTGAAGCATGGATTACTGTATATTAGAGCACTTAGTGATGATTTTATAGTTGGTTTTCGATCCATGGAAAAAGACACTTATTAAGCTTATCTATGTTGATGTTAAAATTTCTAAGTGACATGCTTTAAATTAAATTTTTATATCCTGAATTAAGTGCTTAAATATTAATGTTTATGCCCAATGTATTTGGTTATATTAGCAACATTGCATGGTGGATCCATTGGATGTAGACGGCATGCTATAAGATTAGTGAGTACTCACCACTACATGTGTTATTTGTGAGCATATGGCTATTGCAGTATTGACTTTACTGCAGTGAATAAGGAAGTGTCGAGTCTTTTTTCTCCACTCAATCATTGGCGATTTTGAGGCAACATAAGGGAGTGTGTGGCTACACCCCACTCAACCGGAGTATTGTATTCGATATTTGGGAGATTGGAGATCCATTTATCCAATGCATGATCACATGTTTATATTTTTCTATGGATGTCATTTGTCAATATAAATGTGTGTATGTTAAATATATTATGTTTTCATGTCATAATAAATGTGAATTTTACTTATGGAATAACATGTGGAATTATGATGTTTTGATGTTGTATTGCTGCTGGAAATTTTAGTTAATTGAATGGCATAATTGAGCGTGAAAATATAATTGAAACTGTAGATCATATACCTGAAATTTGATACATGATTTGCCTTGGTTTAAGTATGTCTTTGGTGTGATTTACTTATTGAATTTATGGTCATTCACTAACCTTTTTCAGCTCACATCCTCACAACTTTGGGCAGAGTTTTTCTAGTTTTGGGGAGTCGAGGAGCAAGGGCAAAGCTAGTCCAAGTTTAAGGCTACTTGGTAGTACAGATTAAGGACTTTTCTATAGATACATTAGAGGGCATTATGGAATTCAATTGGGATAATTTGGTACACTTGTAATGGATGTTTGAGACCTACATTTGGATATTAATTTTGAGATGTTATATATATATATATATATTTTATTTTTGGTTTTATAGTTAAATGTTGAGTGTAGTATTGTATGTTGCTAAGTGATAACATGGTGATCGAAGCATGAAATTTTCACTAATACATTTTAATTGTAGTTTGTCAATGAGTGGATAGCTTTGTGAGTAAGGTAAGTCCATTGTATGTTTTAATTGTTGTTTGTTAAGCATGATTTTGAATGTTTAAATTATTATACACATGTTATTTATTAGTTGTAATTAGATTAACTAGAGTTGTATATATGACTAAGGAAATAAAACTTTGCTAATATAGCCTTAATTAAAAAATGGATTAAAAGAAATTTGGTAATCATTTAGAATTAAAATTAGGTTCGTTTAGCTTTAAGTGGTGAAATGACCTAAATACCCTTAAGGTTAAATCCCTAAAGAAAGTTTTAAAGTGGTTCCCAAATCGCTTCCGCAAAAAGATTAGATAGTTATTAGTTAGAATTGAAGTGTTATAAGGTTGGAGTGTGCTTTAGGTGATTTTGTACTGGAGAATCACTTTGGTGACTAATATGTCGCTTTGGATTCGAGCTGGTCTATTCCAGTTGGGTTTGAGGTGTCACAATAATATTCTAAAATACTTAAATTCTGCACTTCAACAGAACAGCCAAATGACCCATCTTTAATTTGTTCATGCTTGCTTGGTGATTAAGAAATGGCTTCATAAATTTGTCCATGCATGTTTAAAGGGGAAGCAATTTCCAAAAATCTTAAATAGACCCTATGATGGATAGTGGTCTTTAATGGTGCATGGAAAATTCCAATAGACAGCTTCTAGAAAGCTTCATTCAGCTCCCAACTTAATGGTGCATTAACTCATTTTTGTGTTGACCAAAAGGTCACTTTTAAGCCCATATGAATAGCCATTCTTAAGTGTGAAAACAAGGGATGCTTTGCGAACCCGAGCAATGACAATTGTGAACATCTTGACTCCTTTTTGCCAAAAACGAGCAGCCCTTTTTGTGTTTTAATTAGACCGACCATTGGCGTCTCCTAGGACAATAAATACATATTAGGACACATTAAATGCACCAATAAAGTTGTAGTAAACTTGGACAGAATTTTAACACTCCTTTAGGATAAATTAAACATTCTTAAATCACACAATAAACATGTAGTGAAATAGACATATGTAAAACATGTAATAACACAACATAAGTAAACACACACATATTAAATATATAATAGAACAAAACAACATTAAAAGTTGTAGAATTAATTTAATTAAACAGTGTAGCCTTTAGAAATCCACGTGCAAAATAGTGCATGGACTTGGGACGCTATTAAGGGCCCAATAAGAATTAGACTTGTTATAGTCGGTCCAAACTTGCTGAATCAAGCCAAGTATTGCCTGTTTAAGCTTCTTGGCTCTAGCACACGTTATAGGCCCGATGGGAATTTCAATTTGATCCTCTCTTGAAATAGGCAACTGGGAGTTTGGTCCACTTGATGAGCTCGAGTTCACTTCAATCGGTCCCGTACATGTATAACCCAAAGATCAAGCATGAGATGATTGTAATCACATACTTGTTTTACCTTATTTTTTAATATAAGGCATTTACATTGTTATTTCAATTTCCTTTTCTGTGTGTACAAATAAACTGGTTTAATAAAGTCCTAAGAATAATATGATTATTCTTAAAAGGTCATTAGTCAAGTATTATTATAGGCTTAGACAATGATAATGTATTTAGACTAATGTGTAATTGATTGTTGACAAAGTGTTGTCATTGTCATAGGGATGTCAAAATCGATACAAGAGTATGTGTCAGAGAACAATAGACTGGATTGCCCCGCTATGAGTATAGTTCTTGGATTATTATGTAATAGTTACACCATTACTCATAATTATAATTATTTATATTATCCTCAAACTTGAGATCATCATTGTCCCAACATAGTGAGTTGTATATTTTGACACAGTCAAACATATACCATAACAGGTTATACTATAAAGATTGATATTGGGTATGTTGCAATCTATATAGAGGGATATGGTTGATCAAGATAGGATTTATACCTCCTGCATAATAGGAGCAATATTTTAGGCCTCTTGATGGAGTGAGACTAGAAATGTATGGCCATGCTCGAATAAGTTTATAAGAGATATCACACTTATTTGTTTATTGTAGTCTGCTCAGAAAATTAAGAAATATGAGATTGGACTATACAAGTGTGACTATTCCATGACTTGTATCAAATCTAGGTATTAAGGATAAAAGGATATAATACATGAAAAAGATTATCACAAAAAGGTTATGCTGAATCGCGACTTCTTATAACTTGCGTAGCAATGATGCATTACTAGATGTCACTCGTTGCTCGTAATATTAGAAACGTTCTAGTATTACTACTAACGTTACAAGAGCCTACAGGGTCACACCCTATAGTTGAAGCGAACAGAATCCAAATACATTTGGTATTGTATTTAACTGTCACATGAATTAAATTAGTTATTGAATTAATTTAATTTTGATAGTTAAATATTGAACACATTATAAATACAAGCTTGTTGTACACATATAGAGCACATATGTAAAATTAGTATATTATTTTGATTCATACAAAATATTAATTGAATATATTTTACCAAAATTATTAATATAAATAGTTATAATAATAATTTCAGTCAAAATGTAAAAGGACATAGAAATTGGTAATCTTCAGGAAAGAATATAAATTTTATTATGACTTTCCATTTGTTTCTCTAAAAATAAGGGAATAATCCTATTTTTTCCTAATATGTGCTATCAAAGAAAAATAAAAGGAAAATGAATCCTTGATATGTTAGGGTTACCAAAAACACAAATACATAACTCAAAAGGTCTAGCAACCGTTCTTGAAAATGCTATTTGAAAAGTTCAAGAGAATTTTGTTTTTCATTCTTTGCCTGGATGGATTATATAGAGGCTGAGACATTATTGTTACGGCTTGGAATCGGCATCTCCGAAAAGGATCCTACCAACAACCTTACTTGTTTTTTTTAGTTTCGAAAGGTATATTTTCGAGCCTTGTTTCAACCTGATTTGTTCCTCGTACATGGATCCATGGCTGATAATCGCTGGAATACTTTTTTTGCCATGCCATGGGATGTACCAGTGATCTAAGATACTGTCCCATTGGAATACCTCTGTTATGTGTTTATTGTCCCTGTAGACTATGTTTGTTTTGTGTTTACTGTCCTAGCGGATTATCTTTGTTTTGTATTTACCATCCCAGCGGACTATCTCTATGGATTTTATGGAGTCTTTCATCCATGGTCTTACACCGATTTTCCATCCTAGTGTACTATCATATGATGCCATGGAGTCTTTCATTCTTGGTCTTACTCATTATACTTGGCTGCCATAGCATATTTCGTTTATGGTCTTGCACTGTATACCTAATACCTTGTACCGTACCACCATGGCATCTTTCATCCATGGTCTTACGCTACGTACATCATACTAGACTGCCATAGCATCTTTCATCTATGGTATTATGCCATATACCATCGTCATGGTGTTGCCCTGAAGGACTAGCCGATACTGCTATAGCAGTAAATACCTTGTCATGATTCTCATTTCCTGAATCATCCTCCATTACTTTCTTTACACCACCTAACATTGATGTTCAAACATCGCAGTGTTCCCTTCGCAAGGCCTGGAGCTTTGCCCGTGGCAATAACTAACAGGGTCACTCCCCATTTCCCTTCCTAACTCCATCTATCCCATAAAGGTTTTTCCTACAGTTATCATGCAAAGCATGCACATCATGTTTCATGGTTACCTGGTGTACGTCATATTATGACCATTTCATGCTTACTCACATGCATCTACAAATATTCATGTTTATGCAAACATGGCATACATAGACAGCATAGATCATTGTTGGGACCACCGGTATGCCCCATAGCGCAACGAAAAAATATTCCGACGATCCACAGCCAAGGATCCATGTGCAAAGAACAAATCGGGTTGAAATAGAGTTGGAAATATACCTTCTTTACTAAAAACGTTGAAAGGATGTTGCTAATTTGATGCCGATTCCAAGCCACAACGAAAATATCTTGGCTTCTACGTAGTCCACCCTGTCAAAAACAAACAGTCACTTTCTCTTGAACTTTTCAGAGAGAATTAAAAATGATTGCTAGACTTTTTAATTTATTAAGTTGGTAACCTTAACACGCTAAGTGATTATCATCCTTTTATCCTACTTGATATCACATATTAAAAAGGAAAACCATGAGTATATCCTTACTAATAGAGAAGGCAAATGGAAAGTTGGAAAAAGGATTTATATTCTTTCCAAAAGAATATTAATTTCCATATCTTTTATATTTTGACAGAAATTAATTAATATAATTGTTTATAATAATAAATTTGGTAAAAATATATACAATTAATATTTTCTATGAATCGAATTCATATATTAATTATATAATTTCCAAAAGAATATTAATTTCCATGTCTTTTATATTTTGACTGAAATTAATTAATATAATTTTTTATATTAATAAATTCAATAAAATATATATAATTAATATTTTGTATGAATCAAATTCATGTATTAATTATATTCTTTCCAAAATAATATTAATTTTCATGTCTTTTATATTTTGACCTAAATTAATTAATATAACTATTTATATTAATAAATTTAGTAAATTATATACAATTAATATTTTGTATGAATCAAATTCATATATTAATTATATCTATGTTCTCTATTTGTGTACAACAAGTTTGTATGTATAATGTGTTTAATATTTAACTATCAAATTAAATTAATTTAACAATTATTTTAATTTATGTGACAACTAAATACAATACCAAATGTATTTGGATTATATTCGTTTCAATTATAGGGTGTGACCCTACAGGCTCTTGTAACGTTGTTAGTAATACTAGAACGTTTCCAACATTACAAGCGATGAATGGCTTCTAGCAATACATCATTGCCACCCAAGTTAGAACAAGTCGTGATTCAACATAACCTTTATGTGATAATCTTTTCATATATTTTATCATTTTATCCTTAATATCTAGATTGGACACAAGTCATGAAATAGTCACACTTGTATAGTCTAATCTCACATTTCTTGATTTTCTGAGCAGACTACAATAAAATAATAAGTGTGATATCTCATACCAACTTATTCAAGCATGGTCATGCATTTCTCGTCTCACCCCATCAAGAGGCCTAAGATATTGCTCCCGTTATGTAGTAGGAATAAATCCTTTCTTAATCAACCATATCTCACTACATGGATTGGGATATATCCAACATCAGTCTTTATAGTACAACCTGTTATAGTAGACATTTTGACTATATCAAAATATATGACTTTCGCTATTGGGATAATGATGATCTCAAGTCTGAGGATCATATTATAGTTATCACTATGAGTAATATTGTGACTATTATATAATAATCCAAGAAACATACTCATAGCAGGTCAGTTCAATATGTTATTCTCTAACACATACATACTCATGTATTGATTTTGACATCCCTATGTCAATGACAATTCTTTGTCATCAAGCAACTACACATTAGTCTAAATCCATTATTGTTGTCCAAGCCCACAAAAATACTTTACTAAGGACCTTTTTAAGAATAATCATATTTTCTTAGGACTTTATTACAATTCAGTTTATTTATATACACACACAAAAAAAAAAGAAACCGAAATAGTAATGGAAATGACTTATATTAATAAGCAATGTAAAACAAGTATGTGATTACAATCATCTCAAGATTGGCCTTTGGGCATACTTTAACAATCATAACATCCATGGTTAGAGTTTTAGAAATTCACTTGTAGCTTCATCGTCTCCATAGATTAGCCTTTTCAAATGTCAGAGCTTTCATTCTCCAATTTGTTGGTTTCCTTACTTTTCAATCTCAATCCTCATGAATTTTGCTCCATGCAAAAATTTTCATGGCCTATTCTTCTTAAAAGTATCTAAAGAAGAAGATGAAGAGAAGAGAAAATGAAACAGAACTGGGACAAAAATCATCCCTGGGAAGCCATCTCTCAGCTATTTATGGCCCTTCCTGCGCTATTACCAACCTTATGAGAACCATCCATTTCTAATCATGTTGTCGCCCACTAAAGAATCAGTTGGTTCCATTCTAACCAAACCAGGTTTGGTTTTTAACCATGTCCAATTCAGTTTTCAGCTTTCCCGTTTCTTTCAATAGAGGCCCCCAACTTACGGTCTCTTTCATTTTAGTCCTACAATTATTTCAAGTTTCTAGGTTAATTGGAAATCGGGTGTTACAGAAAACTCATCTAACTTTAAAACATGACGATTTTATTTTAGTGGAGTTGAGAGCTAAACATATTTTTCTTCAAAGAATACAAGAGTTATAGATAAGTGATTTTAAATTGTTAACTAAACGAAAATTTATTGAAAATGATTAGACTTCAGAGTTGAGTATTGATGCTAATAGGAATCTATGCTTTTGAAATATTTTGTGTGTATCAAGAAATTTACACTGATGGCCCGTAATAAAAAAAGAATCTCAGAATACGTGGTTAACTGTCAGATATGCCAACAAGTTAAAGTTGAGTATCAAATTCCATCAAGTTCGTTACAATTATGGTGATTCTGGAATGGAGATGGGAATGAGTTACTATGGATACAGTATCGAGTTTACCATTGTCACTAACAAAGGAAGATGTAACCTAGATTACGTGGTGTATCACTATCTATCAATTTAGATCGAGACCTGGGATGTACCTCTAGATTTTGGGTAGATTATATGAAGTCCTGATCACGAAATGAGATTTCAGTATAGCGTATCCTATTCAAATTGAAGGACAATCAGAATGGATAATTCAGATATTTGAAGACATGCCACATTGCTATAAAATTTAATTTAAAGGCAGTCGAGAGGAATTCATATTGTTAATTGAGTTCACGTATAATAACAGTTATCGGTTGAGTATCAAAATGACACCATACGAGATTTCCTACGAACGTAAATACAGAACTCGGTTGTACTGGTTAGAGCTGAAGGAAAGAAACATTATAGGGACTGATCTAATTTTTGAGACAGATAATAAAATCAGGATTATATGAGAGATTGTTTAAAAGTCACCTCAGATTGACAGAAACCGTACGTTGAATTGTAGAGAAAATTTATCGAATTTCAGATTGGTGATAAAGTAATATGGTATCGTCGTAGTTTGAAAGAGGATATGTAGAAGCCGAAAAATAACCATGAGATTCACAGTACCTTAACCTTTTCACAGGTGAAAATTTCACGGGCAAAATTTCTTAAGGAGGGAGAGTTGTAACAACCTAATTTTCAATGGTGTCGAAAATAGTGGTTTCGGGACCACAATTCTAACGAGTGAGTCTGTTAATATTTACAAGTTAAATATGATGCTATTGTAAAATTTGATTTTATAGATTTTATTAATTAGTAAATCAGTCAAGGTACAAGTGGTTCATGCTAAAAGTCAGTGATGACGGAAAATGAGGTATCGGGACCTCGTTTCTATAAACCAAGCCCATAAATATTTTTTATTTAATATTTTTATATTGGTGAATTGAAATTTGGTTAGATAATTTTACTGAATTAGTGACTACTTAAGGTACAATAACTCAATTGTAAAAAATGTAAAAATTAATCGCTATTGATTTTTATTGATTAAAAATACTTAAATAACATAATTTCAAGGACTTAAGAGGCAATTTGGCCACATTAGATTATAGTGGATGGAAAATGCATGACTCTGGATTTATTTATTTTATTGAAATTATCATTAAAAGTAAAGAAAATAATAAAACATTAAAGTAGTGGAAAGACATAATTTTTCAGTCTCATCTCTTTCATCGTTCGAACACCATGGATGGAGGAATTGAGAGCTTCAAATTCTTCCAAACAATCAGCCCTTGCATATGGTGAATTTGAGATCGGGAATTGTACCAAATTAGAATTAATTGAGGAAAAAGGCAATTTGCTAATTAGTCCTTAAATAATAGACCATTATCTATTTTTCCAGGTAAGTTCATAGGGTATGTTTGTGTTAAATTATTATGTATTTAAAATTATAATTGTAAATATGTGTAATTGAAATATTTATTGTTTACGATTTGGTACAAAAAGGTGAGATATGGATTAAATCACAAAGAAATGACAAATTGACTCATAAATTGAATATAATGAATTGCAATATGAGATTGATTAGTTGAATTGAATCAAATTAATATGATTATGTTTGATCATCGAGATAGAGGACTAATTGAATAGATTTAGAAATATTATATATTGTTGTAATTGCAAAAATTGCTTTAAAATACAATAATTTATAAAGTTATGCATACAAATTGATGATTTGTAACAGTCTATTTTTAGTGGTGTCGGAAACTGTGGTTTTGAGACAACAATTCCAACGAGTGAGTTATTATTTTGATATTTATTTAATGTCAACAAGATTATATTTGGGTCGTATTATAGTTTCATTAAGAAACTTTGAAGTTTAAATAGTTAATTAAGTAAAAAAGGACTAAATCGTAAAAGATGTAAAAGTTGAATTCTATTTGTTAAAATGGCTAAATGACTATGAAAAGGAAAAATAATAAACTTAGATGGTAATTATACTGTAAATAAGATAGTGGATTGTGATGGATAGGTTTTATGATAATCTAAATGATTTATAAAGTTTAATTTAATAATTTAATAAATAAATGAAAAAGATAAACTAAATCAATGTATCATCTTCCTTATTCTTTTGTTTGAAAACCTAAAATAGTCATTAGAGAAGAAGGAGAGTTCACCTAAGCATATTCAAGTGCATGGTATGTGATTTCGATCCCATTTTTAATTATTTTTATGTTTTTGTGATCGTTTTAGCTTAATCTAACTAGCTCAGGGGTTAATTTGAAAAATTTTTAAAGGTTGAGGGACCTGCCACTGTTGTTTTTCAATAGGTTTGAAGTTATTTGATAGATTATTAATCTTGGTTGTAAAATAAACATGTTTTGTTAGGTGATTTTTGATGAAATTGCAAATAGGGATTAAATTGTTAAAAAAAATGTAAATCTATGGGTTTTATTCTGTAATTGTTGGAAATAATAACATTGGTTAACATGGATTTAGGTTAAAATGGTTAAATTGAAAGTTATGGGCTTATGGGCTAAATTGTGAAAAGTTAAAGTATTAGGGGTAATTTTATAATTTTACATAAATATGAAATATGGATTAAATTGAATACTAGAATTACTTAATTGAATGAAATTATTCATTTAGATCAAGATAAGCAACAACTGAACTTAAATTGATGAAAGGCTAAAGCTTCAGATTATTGTTCAACTCTACTTCTACAACCAAAGTTTTCGAGGTAAGTTCGTATGAATTATGATCGTATTAATGTTAGCTAAATTGATTGTTTTCTATTTTGTATTAATATAAACAGACTTGAAATTTCATATGTATCAATGAATGAGTAATTAACAAATAATGAATCATGTTTGAACCTTAAGAATTCTTAGGATACGAATGACATGTCATTAGAGATTTCATGTTTCGGGTGATGGTCTTGAATGTCCTACCGATGGCTGAGGTCCTACATTTTTTGCAGATTCTCCATAGCTTCTGTGAGTAGCATCGTGTATCTTACATTTTGACCCACAACTCATGTGAGATGGTCCATTTTACAGCTCATGTGAACACTATTGAAAAGCAAAAGTTACAGTTATACGGAAAGGCACACTATGTGTGTGAGTATTCCCGAGTATCCGATGCAATTCTAGATGGTTCAATAGGTAAGAAAAGGAAACGGCATGGTAAGTGTACAAATGAAACGGTTCATGATCATATAAAAAGGTTGATGGATTAAATGATGTGTATGTGAAACTTACTTATTATGTGATTGAATTCATTTGTATCATGGATAAGTATACTAACTTATGAGTTGATGGTGCTTGTATAGGCTTATGTTAAGCTTGTAGTCTTGGTTATGATATAATGCTTATTCTATAAATTATGTCAATGAAATGGTAAGTTATGTTTAAGTTTATACGAGCTTACTAAGAATCATTTGCTTACGTAGTTACTCTCCTTTGTTTTATAGATGATCGAAAGCCCGATTGGTTGAAAGCTTGTCATGGATCAATCACACTATCCAACACCCATTTGGTAGTTTTTGTGTATTTTGGCCAAGGTTATAAATGGCATGTATAGGATCTTTTGTTATGGTATTTCTTGAATATGTAATGGTTGATTTGGTTAGTACATGTTTTTGAAGTTTATGCTTGTTTTGTTAAGCTTTGGAAACTTACCAAGTTAGGTCATTTTGGCCACTTTTAAGAGTTTGTATATAAGACCTTTTGGTACGTTTGTGATGGCATGTAAGTGGTCATTTGTGATATGATTTGGTAGATGATTGAGTTAGGTTATATGCTTGAAAAGTAGTTATGTTTCTTAGTTTTGATCCATGTTGTTTTGATACAATTGTGGTGCCTTTGAATGGCATATTGGTTAGATGAATTAGAATGTTTGAAATGATACATTTAAGTGTGTTTGAATGATGTTTAAATCCCTTGAATGTGTGCCCAAATGGAATGGTTACTTAGGTATGATTTGGTCTTGAAATGGCTTGAATTTAGGGTTAATTTATGGATCACACAGCCTGGGACATGGGATACACGACCGTGTGACACCATGTGTTGCAACTCAGTGAGTTACACAGTCTAGCACATGGCCGTGTGACCCTACTCAATGAGTTACACAGGTGAGGCCATGGGCTAGGATACGGTCGTGTGTCATTTGTTTGATTGTTACACAGTCTGTGCTCTATCATACAGCCGTGTGAACCCTGTTTTCACATTTTTACATATTTTCTTAAAACTTCTGTTTTGTTTCAAATTAGTCTCGAATTGTTTCTAAGCTATTTTTAGGGCCTCAAAAGCTCGATTTAGGGACCATATGCATGTGTTAAATATGATTTTGATTTAGTCTAATTTATTAATTGTTATGATGATAAATGTATTTTGATTGATCGATAATGCTTCGTAACCCTAATCTGACGATAGAGGTGAGTTAGAGGTGTTACATTTAGTGGTATTTGAGCTACGGGTTAGTTGGTTCTTAGACTAAACGTAGCATGTATGGAGTTTAGAAATACATGCCATTTTATTACTTATGATATTGTGATATCTTCTGACTCAAAATGAATTATGTTTTCTTATAGATAAAAGATGTCATCCACCCGAGCCGATTCTAATGAGGTTGAAAGTAATGTGCAAGCCTCCGTTCATGGAGTAACTAGCAATGGGCCCATAGCTGAGGGTCAGAGAAGAGAGGCTAAATAAGTTTTCTTCCAAATGATGTTTGAATGGTGTTTTGAGTTCATTAGAACGAACCCGATGACTCAATGACTTCCACCCTCTCTCATACCCTAACATGTTCCCTTTATTCCTCAAGGTTTGGAACAAGCATGTGTGAACAAGCCTCCAGTTCATAAAATACGTAAGTATAGGGCTGAAGAGTTTCATGGTACAACTGAAAACAACCCTGAAAAAGTTGAGTTTTGGTTAAAAAATACTGTGAAAGTTTTTGATAAACTATCTTTTTCTCTGATGAATGTTTAAAGTGTGCAGTATCTCTGTTGAAAGACTCAACGTATCAGTGGTGGAATACTTTGATTACGGTGGTGTCAAAATATCATATAAATTTGGATTTCTTTCAAACAGAATTCAGGAAGAAATATGTTACCCAGCGATATCTTGACAAGAAAAGGAAAGAATTTCTTGAGTTAAAATAGGGTCATTACTGTAGCCGAGTATGAAAGAGAGTTTGTGTGACTTAGAAAATATGCTCGGGAATGTATACCATTAGAGGTTGTTATGTGTACCCGATTTGAAGACAGTTTAAACGAAGATATCAAGCTGTTAGTTGGGATTCTTGAATTGAAAGAATTTGTGGCTTTGGTGGATTGAGCACATAAAGTGGAATAACTTAGTAAATAAAAAAGAAAGGCAGATTTCGAGGCTCGTGACACTGGTAAACGACCTATGGAAAATCATTTTCGTCTCTATCGAAGAAATCAAAGGAATTTCACAGTCGTACATCAGCTTCAGTAGGATTTTTAGGAAGAGATAAAGGGAAGCACATTCAAATTTGAGACCTTAGGCTACTTCAGTAGCGAGTGTGGGTAGTGTTTGAAATAATAAACTTGAATGTCAATAGTGTAATACACGACATTTCATGGAGTGTAGATTAAGAGACGGATCACGCTTTAAATGTGGTTCCTATGACCATTTCCTTCGAGATTGCCCTGAGAGATCTAATAGAGAGAAACCTTAGAATACTCATTCGAGTAACATGGCTACGAGAGGGAGACCATTCAAAAATAGTGGTAATACGGGCAATAGTCAAAGTGAAACGAAAGGTTCTATCATTAGATCTGAGGCTCAGGCACCAATTAGGGCTTATGCAATTCGAGCTTGAGAGGAAGCTTTGGCACCTGATGTGATTACTGGTATATTTTCTATCTTTGATACTAATATTAATGCTTTGATTGACTCGGGGTTAACATACCCATATATATGCATAACCTTAGTGTCAGATAAAAAAATACCTTATGAGTCAACTAAATTTGTGATCAAAGTAACGAATCCTTTAGGTCAGTATGTGTTAGTTGATAAAGTTTTTAGAAATTGTCTTTTGATGATTCGGGATTGTAACTTTTTGACTGATTTGATGCTATTACTATTTGATGAGTTTGATGTGATTCTTGGTATGGATTGATTCACACTTCATGATGTTGTTGTGAATTGTAAATGAAAGCAAATTTTGTTGAAATGCCAGGATGGTGATATAGCTAGGGTTGAATATGATAAATTTGATGGTACAATTAATATAATTTCAACTATGTCAGCTCAGAAATATGTCAGAAAGGGTTGTGAGGCATATCTACCTTATATATTTGATTCCAGGGCTTTAGAATTGAAATTAGAGTTAATTCTGACTGTTTGTGTGAATTCTTAGATGTATTCCCAAAAGAGTTACCAGGTTTACTACCAGTCAGAAAGGTTGAATTTGCTATTGAGTTAATACCAGGGGCTTCTTCAATATTAATCGCTCCGTATAGAATGGCACCTACAGAATTGATGGTGCTTGTATAGGCTAATGCTAAGCTTGTAGTCTTTGTTATGATATAATGCTTATTGTATAAATTATGCTAATGAAATGGTAAGTTATGTTTAATTTTATACGAGCTTACTAAGAATCATTTGCTTACGTAGTTACTCTCCTTTGTTTTATAGATGATCGAAAGCTCGATCAGTTGGAAGCTTGTCATGGATCAATCACACTATCCAGCACCCATTCGGTAGTTTTTGTGTATTTTGGCCAAGGTTATAAATGGCATGTATAGGATATTTTGTTATGGTATTTCTTGAATATGTAATGGTTGATTTGGTTAGTACTGTTTTTGAAGTTTATGCTTGTTTTGTTGAGGTTTGGAAACTTGCCAAGTTAGGTCATTTTAGTCACTTTTAAGAGTTTGTATATAAGACCTTTTGGTACGTTTGTGATGGCATGTAAATGGTCATTTGTGATATCATTTTGTAGATGATTGAGTTAGGTTATATGCTTGAAATTTAGCTATGTTGCTTAGTTTTGATCCATGATGTTTTAATACAATTGTGGTGCATTTGAATGGCATATTGGTTAGATGAATTAGGATATTTGAAATGGTATGTTTAGGTGTATTTGAATGATGTTTAAATCACTTGAATGTGTGCCCAAATGGAATGGTTAGTTAGGTATGATTTGGTCTTGAAATGGCTTGAATTTAGGGTCAGTTTATGGATCACACGGCCTGGGACACGGGCTGTCACACATGACCTGGCTACACGCCCATGTGTCTTTTGTAAATTCTTAGTGGTTTAGGTCATTGAGTTACACGGCCTAGCACACATCCTGGCACACAGCCGTCTATGGCAACTCTGAGAGTTACACGGCCTGCGACACGACCGTGTGACCGTACTCAGTGAGTTACACGGATGAAGGTACGGGCTGGGACATAGCCGTGTGTCGCTTGTTCAATTGTTACACAGAGGCTATGTTACACAGCCTGGCCACACGGCCGTGTGACCCCTATTTTTACATTTTTACATCTTTTTCTTAAAACTTCTGTTTTGTTTTAAATTAGTCCCAAATTGCTTCTAAGCTATTTTTAGGGCGTTGAAGACTCGATTTAGGGACCATATGCATGTGTTAAGTATAATTCTAATTTATTCTAATTTATTAAATGTTATGATGATAAATGTTCCTTGATTGATCGGTAATACTCTGTAACCTTAATTCGGCGATAGAAATGGGTTAGGGGTGTTACATGATTGGTTGATGAAATGACAGCATTGAATTGAGAAATTGGTTTATAAATGAAACTGAGTAAATTGCTACCCTATTATCTGCTCGGGCTGAATAAGATATAATTGGCATGCCATAGGATAGGAAGAGTTCAAAGTTATTTTGACTACATGTCGATGAGGCACTAGGTGCCAAATTAATTCAGTTATACCGATGAGCGTTGGGTGCAAACTATTTACTTCGGTATTATCCAATGAGGCACTAGGTGCGAAATTGGTGTGCTGGTTGCAATCATGTATCCGTTCGAGTCCGAGTCAAGTTAATAGGGGTATAAAATGAAAAATTGAAATGATATTTGAATTGGTTAATATTATGATTTGATGATTTGTATAAATATTGTGATTAATGGATATTGATGGCATTTGAAAAATCATACAAACCGATTATACGAGCCTGAAAGTTTGATATAGAAATGTGATGAATCAACAAGTTCAATTCGAAATTTGAAAAAATAAAAAGAAATAGTAATTGAAATTAAATTAAAATGGGATGTATTGTGGATAAATAGATTGTATGTTTTGATTAAGATAGTGAATTAATTAAAAGATATTTGTTTTGTGAATGATAATGAATTGTTTTGATTGAGTTACTATATGGTATGATAAATGTTGAACTCACCTTTTTTATATTTAACTTGCCATGATAGGCAAACTTTACCAAGCTTAGTAGCATGTAGTGTATAATTATACCTGAGGTACCTATGAACTTACTAAGCATCATATATACTTACCTCGTTTGTTTTCCCTTTCCTTGTAGATTGTCAGCTTGCAAAACACATCAAGCTTATCATCTGAAGCTCACACTATCCTAATATTGATTCAGTAGTCTTTCTATCATTTAAAGCTCAGTTTTGTGGCATGTACATAGGTGTTATTATAGGTGTTTACCATGGTTGCATAGTTTTGGTTTGCACTTGGATAATTTTTAAATTGTGGTATATGTTGATGTAGAATGGTTTGAAAGTATGGACCAAGTTTAAATAAGTGATTCTGGTATGTTTTGGTGCCTATTGAGGCTTATTGGTTAGTTGTTTGGAAATTTCCAAATTTTGGAAATGTTGGATTAGATGATTTGAAATGGTGATTATAAATGTGTGGGATGTGATTAAAGATTAATTAGGTCCAATGCAAGTTACTAGTTAAATGTGGTATAATGAATGATGTTCGTTAGTGAATTAGTTAAGTAAATCATATACTAGTATTACCATGCTTAGGTAATGGAAATGTTAATTTCACAATAACCAAGGAGTGGTCATATGTAACTGATTTGAATATGTATATTGGTATGAGTTTTTGATGAGTGCAAGAGGTATGTATGTTAATAGCTTAAATGACGATTAAATTAACATGCTATAAGTATGAATTTGTAGATAAACTAGTTGTGATGTAATGGTTGAAATGTTTGTGTCAACTTGAATGTTTTAGTAAGCTTAGTGCCTAACTTATAGGATTGACTGCTGGGGTGTCATTTGAGGCACATTGGTATCTTGAATGAATGTGTTATGAAAACGTCATATTGGTATGCTTGTTGTGAAAATTATGTAGGTTTTGAGTAGAGATTAATGTGTAATTGAACTTAGATTGTGCATGAATTTGGTTAGGCTTGAAATAGTTCCTAAAATGACATTTTGTACCATAAAGTTTGGCCATACAGTCATGTGTCATACATGGGAAAATGACATGGCCAGGTGCTCTGCATGTTCAAGGTGGTTTTGGTTAAACATAGCCATAGTCTCTCACATGGCCTAGCTACACAGTCGAGAGAATGTTTGTAAGATTTTACACTTAGGTCCATATGGCCTCAGTTTGTTACACAGCCTGGCGACATGGTCGTGTGACTCTATTTACACGGCTTTAGTCTATGACACAGTTTAGACACATAGCCATGTGATTAATCATGACACGGCCTCAGCCTATCACATGATCGTGTAACCGTATTTTATGATTTTTCCCTAGTTATTTAAAAGTTTGTAATTTAGTCCTAATTTGTACTGAGGTCAATTTTAAAAGCTTTTGTATGCTCAATTAAATCTCATAATTGTTTTTAATTCATATTAAACATGAATTTTTACACATATGTATTGATTTGTTGGATGTTATTGCGATAAATGTATGTGTTTGAATCTTTTAACTGTTGTAACATCCTGTAACTTGGGTCTGGCGACTGGACCAAGTAAGGGGTGATATAAGGAAAAGGTATGAAACCCTTTTTGATAGACCACTAAGTTATTGATTCTAAAGTCACTAACCATGCATGTATTTCTCTGCAATGTTTCAAGGAAACGAAAGATCTTAGAGATAAGAGTCTATCATTGTGGAACAGAAATGGGATAAGTGTGGCAGTTGAACCAGTGGGAGATGTACATCTTTATTTTGATAATTTTAGGAAGATTATTTTGAAAGACATTTTCTATCACCAAGTTTCAAAAGAAACTTAATTTTTATTGCATGTTTATTTAAAAACAACTTGACCGTGACTTTTAATAATAGTGTTGCAATATTTAGAAAGCGTATTATTATCTATAATAGGTGGATGTTTAATAATCTCTATCTTATCAAGCCAAAGTTGTACACACTAATTGAAACTAAATTATCAAATAAAAGACTTAAAACTTTTCACTCTAATGAGATGTACATTTAGCATTTGAGACTTGATCATATTAACCAAGAAAGAATCACTAGACTTGTGAAAGATGGCACCTTAAGTTCACTTAATGAAGTTGATCTTCCATAATTTGAATATTGCATGGAAGGTAAAATGACTAAACGATCTTTTAATGCAAAAGGAATGAGGGCCATGAAACCCTTACAACTTGTGCAAACTGGCGTATGTGGCCCCATGAACATTAATGTAAAAGGTAGTTACAATTACTACGTAACTTTTATATATGACTATTCCAAATATGGTAAGTATAACTAATGCAGCACAAAAATAAAACATTTGTTAAATTCAAAGAGTTTCATGCGAAAATGGAGAAACAATTAGGTTTACCTATAACGTCGCTTATATCTAATTGAGGTGAAAAATATTTATCGAATGAGTTCTTAGGGTATCTCACTGAGGAGATTTCCTAAAAGAAAGAAGAATTATCTTGTAATCGTATGATATTTGGTCAAACATGTTGTAGGTATTATCATGCAATATAACAAGATGTTTTTCTTTCATAGAGGACAACTAGTCATACATGTTACTTGTTGAGATTGTCACAAGATGACTCACTCGTGATGCATGGAATGATAGATGTTGAGTTGATGATTATTCACTCAAGATCATTCTAGTTAAGAAACTTTTCAAGAAGTTATGCTTAAGTTAGAATGATGGCCAAACGTGAGGCGATTATTAGTATGTGTAAATGCCTAAGGAATTATGATCAATTATTAATTGGATGGAAATCCATATTCTTACTAGTTGATTAAGATTGTCCTAAGTTTAATATTTTGTCTATGTACACTTATATTTTTCAAACAAATTATTTTAATAGTAATATTCATAAATTACATTAATACCCTTTGTATATTTTCTTTAATAGTTTTAGCATGCAAAGAAAGATGGAAGCAAATATTGACTCAACAGTTATCTGATGTTTAACTAATACTAAGCAGTAATACATTGTTGGATTGTTATACGGAAAGACAACTTCTATTAGTAGATGAACCTAAACATGTCCTTCTAATCAGAAATTAGAAAACTGATTGAAAGACTAATATGTCATCTATCAAGTTCAATTAGAGAGATGTTTTATCTTGAGCATCGAAGCGGATGACAACTACAAGATAGAAACATAGATGTGGTTGACTGGACTAGCAGTACATTGAATAAGACCCAAGAAGAATAAATCCTGAACCCGTTTATGGATTTATTCACTTGTGACGTTCATAGTGTGGCATACCTTAATCTTGAGTAGATGATGGTGTAACAACCCGATTTAGACCCTATTCAGAATAGTGATTTCGAGACCATGAATCCAAGTCAGAAAAATATTTTAAAATTATTTTTTGTGTTTATTATGTGTGAATTTATATGTGTGAAATTTTTGTGATTTAATTTTATTGTTTGAGTGTCCGATTAAATAAAATGGTTAAATCGCGTAAAATGAAAAATTGATAGTTTAATGTGCAAGGGCCGAATTGTTGTTGTCTTTTTAAATTGAGGTATTTAAGTTGTAATTAGACCATTAATATATCGGATGGACAGTTGTAACCTTATGTTATAATGGTTTCATATTTTATAATAAAGGTTAAATATGTAAATTAGATAATATGCAAAAAGAAAGAAAACAAATAAAGCTTTAGGTATTCGGCACTTTGGAAGCTTAATCAAGGTATGTAACTCGCTTGGTTTTTGATAATTTTTACGTTTTTGAGATCGTTGCAGTGTAATGTACAAAGCCCATGCTTGAATTTTTTATTTTGATGAATATTTTGAGTTATGCCATTGATGAATATTTGAGCTTTATGATGTTATGATGTGATCCGGCTCGGGTGGTTGAGTCGAATTCACGTAGTTGCCCGATCGTAGTCGAGAAGGGTCGTTCGTGCATCGGTCTCGGAGATAGAATTGAAAGAATAGGTTTGAATCAGCAGAAGGTTTTTAAAAAGTTATGCAAAAGGGTAGTGATAGGTTCGGCTAAGGAAACAAGAAAGGATGTTAAAGGAATGGTTCGATTTTGAAATAATAAGAAGGAGATAATGCAAAAGTGGGGATGGAATAGTGAACTTAACGTCAGGAATGATTCAACACTAAAAAGTGTCACCCCGGTTCCTATATTGTTAAGGTGAAAATATGGATAGATGGATAGGTGAACGCCACACCAAGATTGGTGGTAAGTTCAAACAAGGACGATTGACGCCACTAGCACAAGCTAGATAAGTCTTTCGAAACTTGTACGAGATATGAGAGGAAGCACCCTCACAAGAACAATGTTCATTAAACAAATTGGCAAAAGTCCTTTTACAATGAAATAAACAAACTATTTATAGGCAATCATGTAGTAATCGAATGGACAAACTAGCTACCTTAAAGACTAAGCAAATTCCGTCATGAATTAACTAGAATGTTTTAGAATGAAAACATTAATTAACTAGTCTTGATTCGGCTGATGGGAATTTGTTTGGACAGCTTCATGTATGAGCTTTAATCACTTGAATGAATGTGCACCTTTGGGAGCTCAACAGGTTGTCTAGGTTCGGCCAAGGTGTGCATGAAACTTTCAAGAGGTGTCTCTTGGCCGAATAGGTGCTTAGAAAACTCCAAGGGTCCTCCCACATGCATCGGCTGTACATGGAACTTGGAAGGAGGCTTGAACCTAGCCGTACATGCACTTGCATTAATTGTCCTCCATGCATGCATGTGTACCGTCCAAGGAAGATGTATCTTTCAATATTCATTAACCCTCCATGTACATGAATGTAAGGCTTCCAAACATTGAACCGAACCATGCATGTATCTTCCCGTTCAATGAACATTCTCATGCATGCACCTTGTCTTGAATGAACCTCCACATTCGGCTAGCCTACATAATTAAATAACATAATTAAATAAAATAATTATTCATATAATCATAATTAAAAATATTAACTAAACAACTTAATGACACTAACTAAATTCAGACACATTAATTATAAGTCAACTATCAAAATAAATTCGGCTAGCTCAAATAGTCAAAAAAACACTTTATGAGCTAAGTTGAGCTAGGGAATTCAGCATGAGCTGTAGCAAACCTAATTAAGAATAAAGTTTAAACTTAGTTTATTGTAATGTAAAAGAAATGAGCTGAAACGAGCTCAATTCAAGCTCAAACGAGCTAAATCGAGCTCAAGTGAGCTGATTGGAGCTGAATGGCGCATAGGGAGCTGGAGAGGAGCTGAGATCGGATTGCAAAAGAATGAATTGAGTCTTCAGGAAGTTGTCCTTAGCTTCTCCAACTTCATGGACCTTGTTGTCATCCCAAATGCGCAACACCAAGGCTGATAAAGCGTCTTGAATTTGCTTGGTTCGAGCTCGAGTCATGGGGACTTTTGGAAGCTCGATTGATTCTTGGTTTGAATTCGAGGGTGCCCCGGGCGTGCTCACATCATGTTAGTTGATGAAATATGAAAGATATGTTTTGGATTAACATGTTTTGTATTAGAATTTTTGATGATTTTGAGTAATTAGGACTAAATTGCAAAAATAATAAATTGAGGAACTAAAATATAAAATAAATGAAATGTATGGACTTGTATGAACACAAGGAACATTCGGCCTAAGCATGGTGTACACAAATTTTGCATGTTTTGTGTTTTATGCAATTTGGACTAAATTGTAAAAAGTGTAAAATGTCAGGGGTAAAATAGTAATTTACTCATTTATATGTTTTTGGACTAAATTGAGTGAAAATATGTTGAATGAGTTTAATTTGAATATGTTTAGATCAAGAACCAAAGAAATCAAATTTAGATCGGGGAAAAACTGAAGTTGTCGATTAGCCGTCCCGTTTCGATTTTCATCGTCCGAGGTAAGTTTATAAGCAAATAAATACTGTTAATTTTGAATATATGTAAATTTTAAATGTTGAATTGAATTTTATGAGTATTTATATATAATGACTGAATGTGTATATGCTTGGGAATTAAGTTTACGAGCTCAATTCGACTCAGTTACGACGTTTGAAAGCCCCATACGAACCTTAGGAATAACTAGGATACATATATCATGACATAGGATTTTTGATACGTGTTCTCGTGTAAGACCACGTCTGGGACATTGGCACCAATATGTGATTACGTGTAAGACCACGTCTGGGATGTTGGCATTGTATGATATATGTGATTATCCGAGTATCCTAATCAATTCCGAATAGTTCAACGGGTAAAGATAAATTGTGATCAAAGGTGTTAAACGAGTTAAAATGACCAGGTATGAGTTAGTTGATTTCCTATTTGAAAATAAGGTAATTTGACCATTAGATATGTGATGCAAATTATATAAGTTATTAATGTAAATATATGTGCATTAGTGAAGTATATTCGGCCATATGCTATGTATATGCAAGTGATGTTATATTTTGAACCATGAGTATATGTTTATGTGTGTAAATGTACTTGGTTAGATATATGTACAATCGGCTATGAATAAGTTTATATGTGAAAGTATATGATATACATGAAATCGTAAGTTTGAGATTTAATGTAATTATGGTAGTATAGTTTGTTTAAATGAGTTGATTATGTTATTGAGTTGATTATTTGCTTATGACTTACTAAGCTATGATAGCTTATTGTGTGAGTTTATGTTTGCCTCTGTTTTATAGATTTTGTAGATTAGTTACGAGCTCGGGGATCGTCAGCAAAATCCATCTCACTATCAACTGTTTTTGGTATTTGATAAGTTTAAACTTGAACCTATGGCATGTATAAGCTGGGTTATATTTTGTTAATATTGAAATTATGTATATATTAAGCCATGCAAAAATGGCTAATATGCTATGAGAGTATATGAAAATTTAGTCAAGTTATTATGTGATATATGAATTGAAAATGGTTGGTGATTTTGGTTGTGATTGGTTGAATCGATCAGGGAACATATATGTGTTGTATTAGGTTACATGGTTCGGCTTGTTGATTAGGTTAATTGAGAACTTAGTAATTTGGCATAGGATAAGTATATTTTGGTAAGTATGTTCCTTGGTCTATATGTTTGTGATATTTAGGTAAATGATTCGACAATGAGAAATGGTAAGTATAATGTATAATCGGTTTAATAGATAGCTCATTTTGAATATATGAAATGTGATATAATTTGAATGGTGAATGATAGTAAATTTTGGCTTAGTATTGAGTTAAAATGCTGGATATGTTTAGTTGTAGTTTTGATGTTTTGGCCGTTATATATGTTTATATGTGAATCATGGTTATTATATATATTTGACAATGTTGATGAAATTATGCCAAAGTATATGTGTTTGGTATCAATGGTATGATGCGAATTTTTGGTTGGACATGTTGTTGAGTGATATTCTTAATATATAAGTAAAATATATAATAGGTAAATGGCTATAATTTGATATATTGATATTCGGCTATGTAATGAAGTAGGTATGGATAATATTTGTATGCCTTTGACCATTGATGGTAAATATAATTTAAAGTGTTAATGAAAAGCTTGTGAAATGACCATGTTATGATTTGGTAAATAATTGAATTAACTTTAGGTGGATTTTAACTAATTGAGAAGATATGTATTTGATATTTAAGTTGGATTGTTTTGGCTATATGGATTTGTTTATATATATAGCCGAATATGTGACTTTTAACTTAGTTTTGAATATGACTTTTGTAAATTTGATTGATATGTGATAATAGTATGTTAACAATTTTAGTTGGTATGCTAAAAATGTGGGACGAATAGTTAATATGTATTGTAACTATATATATGTATATAATTGAGGTGTTGATGTAAAGGGTAAGATATTATGTTTGATTATTAGGTTTGATTATTGAAAATGTTTCATATGAGTAAAGTGAATAAGCGTAATAGAATTCAACATCAAATAAGGCATATGTGTTTAGCATGTTATAAAAATATTCGGCTAAAGATTTAGTAAATGACCATATAAATAGAAACTTCGATTTTTAATAAGTAAGTTGGTTTAGATAGAAGTACAATAAGTTTGCATGTATGTTTGGTTTTAAGTAATGAATGATGAGATGTTTTAATCATATATTTATATCTATCCATTTGATAACGATTATGATTGAATGTTATATAATATATGTGTAACCTGTAATATTTGATTTTATTTAGTATAAGTTTAGTTGTGATGTTTTAAGATGATTTAAAACTATGTGTATCCATGATTATCTGAAGTTGTTTTTAGTTTGGTAATACCTCGTAACCCCTCTCTGGAGATGGATACGGGTTAGAAGTGTTACAGATGGACTATATATGTGTGACTCGTATACTTTGATGTATGTAAAAATCTAAGTTCAAATAAATAAGGAACCAAAAGCTAATACGTTGGGTATACAACTTCTGCAATATATAGCATCATTCATAATAGTGAAATTCATAGCCCAAGGAATGGGTAAATAATATTCTCTCATTAGAATTACATTATAGATGAAAAGTAAATGTAGCCATGGGTTATTCGTCTTTTATGATAAATGACTTAATTATTATTTGATAGTAATTAACTTTTTATGAAGGGAGATGTAATGGTTATCATGAGATAAAATAGAATCATATTGGAAGAACAAATTTATTCTAAAGAGATTAAAGATATCCTATGAGGGTAACACACTTATGACAAGATAAATTGGACAAGCACTGATTGAGTAGCTTTCGTAATGGTATGCAATTAGGGAGAGCTCAATCACGATACTATAGTGGAATGACTTCGTGACTAAAATAGTTTATAATTAATAGGAAAAAGCTAGAACTTAATTATAAATCATTTGGTCCCTAATTATATATATCTAATAGGTCCCTCCGTTAGCTTGTTGAAATCATAAATGAGTTGCATGTAGAACCAAATTAATAGAAACAAATGAAAATGATAGAGTTATAGAAATGAGTCACATTCGGAAATGAATGTATTTTCTCACTAAGTCTAGAAATGACTTGAGAATTTATTTAAATTTTTTGAACTATTATTTAATTAAATAATTGGAGTTCAAAAATAAAATAAAATAAAATAGTTATTGTGAATCCGTTGAATTTGAAATTTAAATATATTTTCTCATAAATTCTTTTACGCTAAAGTGCCATGACTTTAACGGAATTAGAATTAAGTTGACAAAAATATTTAATTGAAAAAAATTAATTTATCTAATTAAATTAATTGAAAAATAATATTTATTTTGAAAAATATAAAAATATGTATTATGTTGAATTAAATTATAAAGTATTGTGTACCGACTCGTTTTTGGTCAAATTAGAACAGTGGTTTTGAGACCACAAATCCAAATTCAAAATAACTATTTTATTATTACTTTAAATTCTACAACATGATAGTATGTTTGTGTGAAATTTTCGTTAAGAAATTTTATCATTTGAATGCTTAATTTGATAAAAAAGACTAAACCACGTAAAGTGTAAAACTTATATTCTATTAGCTAAAGGTGTCCAAAAGCTATGGAATATTAAAGTGGAAGTCCTTATGTGGCAATTAGACCATTAATAATGGTAATGGACATTTATGGATATCATTAGTGTGATTTATTTAAGGTTATATTAGTAAATTATTAAATAAAACTAAAATAAGTAAAACCAAAATTTAAATTTTGTTCATCTTCTTCCTAATTGCCAAAAATTGAAGAGAGGAGAAACCATTTTTAGGTTTTGAAGCATCTGGCACTTGCTAGCTAAATTTTAAGTTCGTTTTGTCTCTTTTTTAATGATTTTTATATTTTTTATGATCGTTGCAGCTTACTCTAGGTAGCCCAGGGACTATTTTGCAAAACTGTTGCAGCTTAGTCTGGTAGCCTAGGGACTATTTTGCAAAACTGTTAAAGATTTAGGAAGTTTCCATTGATGAATAAACATGTATTTTAATGATTGATGATAGATTATGAATGTTTGATGTTAGTTATACAAGTTTTGTTAAGTGATTTTTAGTGAAAATGCAAATTAAGGATTAAATTGTGAAATGTGGAAATGGTGGTTAAAATATGAAATAAATGAAAAAATGGGCTGCTAGGGATCTATTTGTAATTCGACTAGCATGGGTTGTGGTTGAATTTCATGAATTTGTGATTTTATGAAATAAGGACTAAATTGTAAAAATATGAAATATTATGGGCAAATGTGTTAAAGTGTCTCATGTGAGTTTTGGACTAAATTGAATAGAGAGATAATTAAATAAGCTAATTTTGATTATATTTAGATCAAGAAAGGTGAAATACAAACTTAGATCGGGGAAAGAACAAGGTTTCGGATTAGTTGACTCGTGTTGTCATTTTTACATTCGAGGTAAGTTCGTATGTAATAAGTTTTGTTATAAACGTATTTTAAATGCTTTGATATTGCATAAACTATGAATACGAGACTATGGACATGTTCGACGATGATTCGAGAAACGTGAAAATCTCGGTTGAACCTTAGGAATAGATTAGGATACGAATGACATGTCATTAGGGATTATTGTGATATTGTGATCCGGGTGCTGGTCCTGTACGTCCTACTGGTGACTGAGCATACCGACATATGTTGCGATTACTTGACAGCTTGTATGAGCAGCACCGTATTGATAGCTCTAGTGTGAGCAGTATATGTGATACGAGATTGAGATAGCTTCGGCTTAATATTGGCACTTAAGGTGCGAGTTCCCCGAGTATCCGATAGTATTCCGAATGGTTCAACTAGTAAATGAAAGACGTGGATGAGTATGAGATTGATACGAGATGGTACAGGTATGCACATGAACCGTATAAGCTTTATATCGAAGAAATTTGTGAATGACACATATAATCTTATGATTGAATATATGAAAGGTTTGTTAGTTAATATGAATTTCATGTTGATATATTCAATTTGGTGAATTGTATATTTATAATCAAATTGAGTTTATTTCATATGAGTTTTCTAAGCTATAAAGCTTACTTTGTTTATTTTACTGTGTTCTATAGTGATTTCAAAGCTAGCTCAGATTCGGGGATTGTCGGAGACTTCGTCACACTATCCTACTATCACTTTGGTACTTTTGAATTTAAGTATTTCGAGTATATAGCATGTATAGGGACTTTGGTCAATTTGGCATATGTTTTGTTAATGTATTTAGTCATTTGAAATGGCTTGTGAATGTTCAATGTTTGGTATTTTATATAGCCATGAAAATTGGCTTAATTTGATTGTTTTGATAATGTATTTACATAAGCATATAGCTTTGGTTATGAGTTTGAGGATGGATATGTGATGTGTGTTAATAATAGGTATTATGTGTATCAAAGGGGTTGAGTTGTGGACAATGGTAAGCTAGTGAATCTAGGAAAATAATGCATATGTGAAGTTGGTCAAATTGTTGTTTTAAGATTTTAAGCTTTTAGTATGAATTGAATGGTACATTGTGGTATTGATATGTTTGGTATTAGTTAATTTTGAAACGGTATAAATGTTGCTTGGTTGAGGTTGATTGAATGACTATTTATGCCTTGTTTTTGTGCAAATTGTTGTGGATTAGTTGTATGCAAGTGTGGGTGGCAAAATGACTTGGTAAATAGCATGTTTTTGTCCACAAGGGCAGAGACACGGGCGTGTGTCTCAACCGTGTGTGACACACGGTTATGTTACATGGTTGTAACACCCCTTACCCGAATCCGATGTCGAGATAGGGTACGAGGCATTACCGGACTTAAATGTACACAAACATGCAAAATCGAGCAATAAAATTTCATCCAAATTAAAACTTTTTAAATACATGCATATCGTCCCTTATAAAGGCCTTCGAGGCCTAAAACATACATCGAGGTGGTTCGAAACTAAACTAAGAACTTAAGAAAAATTTTATAAAATTTTTCATGTTAAACCTCACACGCCCGTGTGAAATACCCGTGTGGAATTATTTTTCAGTTTGAACCTACAAGAGTTTCTACACGACCAATCACACGCCCGTGTCCCTCACACGGCCTCAACACGCTCGTGCGATCGCCCGTATCCAAAAATCTGGACATTCTGTTTATGACATCATCATTCATTTTGAGGCACAAGGCTAGGGCACACGCCCGTGTACTAGGCTGTATCCTCCAAACGGTCGAGACACATGGCCATGTCTCTACCCGTGTGTTTACTACCATGCATACTGACTTAAAAAATTCGGGTGCAGGGGACACACGGCTATTCAACATGCTCATGGAGCAAACCGTGTATCACACACTGTTTAGACACATGCCCGTGTGTCTACCCGTGTGAACTATTTTAATGCTATTTTCCAAACCATTGGTCACCCTCATTCATTCATACACTTAGACATAAGTCATAACATGCATCATGGCATATTTAATCACTCAAACATTCAATTCCATGGCACTTCCATACCAACGTAATGTCATCTTATGGCCACTGCATTTATTTATACTACTTAGAATCATTCCACACCAATTTCATGCATTGTTATACTTGTTACCCAAAACTTCAATGTTATGCATCCATGACTATAGTCATTTTAAAACATCAAGTCATCCCTTATCTCTAAGCACTTAACTAACACTTCATCAAGCATCTTTCAAGCAATAACATATCATATCATCGAGGCATTATCACATGCATGCATGGGCAATTAGATTACAACCCAAGGATTGACTATAAGCCATGTCACTTGGCCATTACAAAATGAATCATCATCATTATAAGCATTCACAATTTGGCCAACTAGCATGTCACATATCACAAAATAACCAAATCTCCTATACATGCCATACTCAAAATAATACATTTACAATACCAAATGATATTTTGATAGTGTGATCGAATGCTAAGACAACGTTTGACCCCCGAGCTAGCTTGGCGGAACTACAAGGAAGAAAATGAGAAAGGAGTAAGCATTTAAGCTTAGTAAGTTCACATGCAAATAATATGCAATAGTAACATGCACCATCATGCAAAATCATAGGAACATATTCACAATTTCTCATCATTCAAACCTTTTTGGCTTATTTATTTGGTAATCACATATACACATATGAATTCACTTTCTTGTCACATGTCCTCCTTTAGCAATACATTACATATGAGAATAATATACGTACCTGTACATACTCGTAGCATCTTAAATAACTTTACCTGACCCACCTCAGGGCTTTCATCACATCATTCTTTATATCAATTGCCAAACTTCTCATTGGATTTCCCATTGAATTACCCGTTGAACTCTCGGAATACTATGGGATACACGAAAACTTACACCTGAGTGCCATATAAACATGGGTAAAACTCAATAACATGTGTTCCATCCATTTTGAACTTGGACTGCTCAACGAGCTCGGATGCTCGCATCTATAATGAACTCGGACCACTCAACGAGCTCAGGTGCTACATATCTCGCGAACTTGGGCCACTCAACAAGTTTGGATTAACCACATGTTTCACGAACTCAGACCACTCAACGAGCTCAGATATCATATACGTCACGAACTTGGACTGCTCAACTAGTTCTAACTTCTTAATCTCCTAGTGACATGTCACTTGTATCCTAAACTATTCCTAAGGTTCAAGCGGGATTCTTTTACTCATGCACGTAACTTCTTCGTCATACTTGCTCGTGGTGTCAAAATAACATCCATAACTTTTCTCATGCTTGCAATGTCATTAATAAACATAACATATACAATAATGACATAATGGTAACCATGCAATATCAATGCGTTAAAACATATCATATTGTCACATTATTTACATATGTACTTACCTCGGTACAAAATGATAATAATCGAGTCTAATGGTCGTATATTTTATTCTTCTCTCGATTGAGACCCGGTTCACGTATTTCTTGATATATAATGTCAAATTTAACTCATTTATTAATCACATTTTTCAAATCAATTCATAACTTATGCTTTGGTACAATTACCCTTTTACCCTTAACTTTTCACTTATTTACGATTTAGTCCATAGACTCGTAAAAATGAAATGTATACATTTTCCTTGTTATCCAAGCCTAGCCGAACTCATAACATGCTCATAGCAGCCCATATTTCCCATTATATCATACATCTCTCTACCCATTTTACAAACGTTACAAGTTAGCCCCTTTTTAGCTATTTTCACTAAAAATCACCTAGCAAAAGATGTTTACCATGTCTTAAACATTCATATTTCCCCATTAATCAAAAAAATACATGCATATTACATATGGGTAATTTTTCAAACATAAATCTTAACTTAAAATATAGCTAGAAATGGATAGATCATGTTACTAGGACTTCAAAAATACAAAGAACATTAAAAAAGGGCTAGGAAAACACTTACTATTAAGCTTGGAAATGTTGAACAAAACCCTAGTTATGGAGTCTTGATATTTTCGGCAACTAAGAAGGAAGATGGACAACATTTTCACTTGATTTTTCCCTTTTTATTCTTTTTATTACTAATTATCCAAAATGCCCTTAAGATTTTTCTTTTCAATTTTTTTATGCATGCTCATTTTTGTCCAAAATTATAAAAATTGGTCAAATTTCTAATTAGGACCCTCTAATTCATAATCTAAAGCAATTTCATGCTTAAAGCTTCTAGAATGCAAGTTTTGCCTTTTATTCAATTTTGGTCCCTAAAATGCAATTAGACATTTTATGCATAAAATTTCTTCATGAAACTTTTACACAAACATAAATTCATAGCATAAACCCCATAAGAATCATAAAATAATTATTTCTATCTCGAGTTTATGGTCTCAAAACCATTGTTCTGATTGGGCCCTAATTCGGGATGTCACAATGGTCGTGTGTCCCCTAGTGTAGAAATAAAAATCAAGTTAGTATGCTCCACACGGCCTCACACACGAGCGTGTGACTTGACCATGTGGCACAAGTCAATGTACCCTATAAGTTTGGCACAACCTAGTACACGACTTGGCACACGAATGTGTGTGGTCATTTTTAGGGCACACGAGTTAGCCACACGGGTGTGTGTTGGCCATGTAACCCAAGTTAGAGAGTTACACAGGGTTGGACACAGGCTGGAACACGGCCATGTGATTCCATTTCGAATGTAATAGCCTGATTTTGGGCTTAAGTCGAAATAGTCGTTTCGAGACCACAAACTCGATACAGAAAAATTTATTTTTATTATATTTTTATGGTTTAAACTTTTATAAAATGATTCTGTGAAAATTTCGTTCAAAAATTTTAACGTTTGAGCACTCAATTTAGTTAAAATAAATTGTAAAAAGTGCAAAACTTGAGTTTTATATGCTAGTGGTATCTAATTGCTATGAAACTTTAAATTGAAGGTCCTTAGATGATAATTGGACCATTTACTAAGTTAGTTGACAAAAATGAACATGAGGTAAGAGAAATTTTATGTTTTAAGTTAGGGGCATTTTTGTCTTTTAGTAATTAAATGAATTAAAAGGCAAAAATCAAGCCAAAAACCTTGTCCATCTTCTCCCCCTTGTGTCAAAAATTAGAAAGAATACATAGCTAGGATTTTGCCAACTTTCAAGCTCGATTGTAAGTCCGTTCTTATCCTATTTTTAATGCTCTTTACATTTTTGAAGTTGTTAACACTCGATCTATCTATTTCTACCACTAATTTGAGAAATGATTAAGGTTTAGGGTTTGACCCAAGTTAGACATGTGTGTATTTTGATGCTTAATGGTAGATTACGCAAGTTTGATGTTAAAAAAACAAATTTTGCTAAGTGATTTTTTTATTAAACACCTAAAAAGGAACTGAATTGTAAAAAGTTATAAAAATGAGTAGTAAAAATGTGAAAGAATGAAAAATGTAGGCTGTTATAAGCATGTAAGAGGTTCGGCTAGGCTTAAGAATCGAAGAAATTGAGTCCATTTCATTTTACGAGCCTAGGGACTAAAGTGTAAAAATGTTAAAGTTTAAAGGAAAAAATATAATTTTACCAAAATATAAACTTTGGGATAAATTGAACAATAAGAATATTAAATGAGTTAAATTTACTATTATAGATCAAGAAAAACAAGGTTCGGAATTAGATCGAGGGAAAAACAAAGTGTTTGACAATTAGGCCCCATTTTTACTATTTTTGTACCGAGGTAAGTTCGTATGCAAATAATGCATTGTTTTAATTATGTTTTAAATGCTTTATTATTATATGAATTGTGATTTACCCTTGGACGTATTCGACAAATTTTCAACAAGCTTGAAATCCCGGTTGCACCTTAGGATTAGATAGGATACAAATGTCATTACATTATGGTTACTGAGATTTACGTGTAAGACCATATCTGGGATATGGCATCGATATGAGACTTCGTGTAAGACCATAGTTGGGCTATTGACATCGATATGAGATCACATGTAAGATCATATCTAGGATATGGCATTGGTACGGTACTGTGTGTATGAGATTCTCGAGTATCCTTTAGTATTCCAAGTGATTCAATGGGTAATTTAATAAGTATGTCAAAGGCGAATTGCATGCAAATCTAAATTTAAGATTACTCAGGTATGTGCGTAAAACTCATACGAAATAAGCTCGATATGTGATGTACTCTTGGTAAGATTATGATTGAGTAAGTTATGATTTCAAGATCTTAATAATATTTATGCCAATGGTTATCATGTTAATTGTATGTTATATGCTAGATATGATGCTTATTATTTGCAAAAAAACTTACTAAGCTATATAGTTTACTCCCCTTTCCTTTCCCTTGACTTATAGTGTCACCAAGCTAGCTCGGGAATCGGAGACTGTCAGAGATCCACTCACACTATCAACAATTATTTTGGTACCAATGATTTCAACATTTTGAGTTATGGCATGTATAAAGGACTTGGTTATTTTGTTATGTGTCATAATTGAATTGGCCAAATGTGTTGGCTCATATTGGTTGATAGTTCATTTTGTATAAGGCCATTGGAAATTGGCTACTATTGGTATAAATAATTTATTTGATGATGCCTTTCATGGATTTGGAGCTTTGCTTGATTTGAGTTGATAAGTATGTGATGTTTGTGTATGACAAACGGTAGCATGTGAGTGTTGTGTTGATGCATTGGATGTGGCTGATTTGGTTGTATGTATATGCTTGATTTGGTGTTATGTTATGTTGTGTAGGTTTGTGCATCAAAAGGTGGTAAAATGACTTGATAAATAGTCTTATTTTGTCGACACGGGTAGGCACATTGGCGTATGTCTAGGCCGTGTGCGACACACAAACCACACGGTCAGTCCCACGGGTATATTTTTAGGCCATGTGTCCCCTGTACCCTAATTTTTACAAAATAAAATGCTCAGAATTAAGCACACAGGCAGAGACACGAGCGTGTATCTCAGCCGTGTCATGACACGGCCTCAAGCACAGACATGTCTTAGACATATGAAATCTACACCTATTTTATGAAAAATCAAAATAATTAAATTGATCACACGGTCTAGCACATGGGTGTGTGACTTGGCCGTGTGTCTTCAATTTGTTCTTGAGTGACAAACAGAGAGTTACACGAGTTAGGGACACGAGCATGTGTGACCACACGGCCTGCCCACACGGGCGTGTCCCACACCCACACGGGCGTTTGACCCTTGTTTGGTAAAAATTTTTTTAAGTGATGTGAAAATTTCTAAAGATCTCGGTTCAGTCCCGAACCACTTGCAAAGCATGTTTTGAGCCTCGTAGGTTCGTAATAAGGACATGGTGATTGAGTGTGAAGTTTTAATTTGGTCGCAAATTTGTGACCCGAAACTGTATAAAAGTTTGTGTTAAGTCCGGTAATATCTCGTACCCTATTCCGGCGTCGAATTGGGTAAGGGGTGTTACATCGAATGTCCACACGACTTGTGACATGGGTCTGTATTTGGTCGTGTGAGACACACGGTCGAGCCACACAGGCATGTGTCTCCTATTTTTGAAAAAATTTTCTAAGTGTTCGAGAAGTTTCTAAAGTTATTGGTTTAGTCTCGAACCACCCCGAATGCATGTTTTGGGCCTCGTAGGCTCGCATTAGGGATGATATGAATGTTGTTGATTGATGATTATATGAAATTTGAAAATGTAATGTGAAATGCATGTGTAATTGTATGATATGTCTGGTAATGCTCCGTAACCCTATTCCGGCGTTGAATGCGGGTGAAGGGTGTTACATATTGAGTTAAAAGTTTAGGGAATGTATATAATTGGACCTAGTACAAGAAAGGCCCAACTCCCCTAATATTAAATATGAGGGGCAACATCTCTAGTGTATTTAACTAGGGAGTAACGCCTCCTCTTCTGGTTAAACTAGAAGATTAGTTTTTCTTTTAAATAAATATTATTTGTGTTTTACTAATTCAATTAGGATTCTCCTAACTCTTCCTATAAATAGATGTCACTAGTAGAGCTATTTACACAAGTTTCACATAACTTTGAGATATTATTATTCTACCCAAAATAAGGAGAATTTATTTTTCAAGTATAAATTCTAGTTTCTATAAATAATAATTGTCAATTTTTATTGAGAGAGCATTACTTTCTTATTAATAGTAATAAATCGTTTCTAGTTTTATGTTTGATTCATGATTGTTCAAGCTCACATTCAGAATAATTCGTGATACGAGAATAGCGAAAAATATCGTTTGGTTAAAAGTCGAGAACATTTAGAATCTATCTAGCACAAATCACAAATACTTTTTTAAGAAAAAATTGTTATTATAAAAATCACACAATTGATTTTCAAAATTTTAATTTTCTATTTTGAAAGAAAATCGTTTTGTTGAACGTGATTTTTCCAACATAGCTTTCATTGTAATAGCTTGCTTTCACTTTTATATCGAAGAAAGATCCAATCTTTCAAACACCCAAAAGAGAAAAAATTGGCTTCGTTGAATCTTTGTTCTTGGGTTCATTCTTACAACATTTTTAACTAAGCTTTTAGATCCAAATCTTTTCTTCTACCTAGATCCCTACCATTCAATTCCCTCACGAACGTAAACCCCTCTAGGTGAAACATGAACCAGATGACGTGAAAATGATGTTTAATTTTTGGGTTTACGTTAAAGAAAAAGATTAAAAATATATAATTACGTGAAAATTGATTGATTAATATGGACTATTGGTCAAATAAGATGTGGTATGTACAGTCAACCATTGTTAGAATTTATCGTTTTAGTGATTAAAATGACAAATTTCTCTAATAATAATGATGGATTTTTTGAGTGACCAAACTGAAAGCGTTTTAAAAATTGGATGGCCAATTGAGTAGTTTACCAAATTTTTAAAAATTACTTCTTAAGATTTTAAATAAATTTTTTTTAAACATTTTTTTTTGAAAAGAAATTCAAAAATTAAGAACAAACTAAAACTATTTTTAAAAAAATTTGAAAATTATTTTAAAATTTTAAAATTTATTAAAAATATAAAATTTTCAAATTTTCAAAAGATATGATAGTTAATCCTTGAATGGTAATAAGAGGTGTTCATATGGGTCGTGTACCTTAGCCAACCCTATTGACCCGATTAGTTTGGGGTGGGTTAAACTTATATTTTTAACTTGGCCCATTTTACATTATAAAATAATAAAATATAAAAAAACATAGTAATATATTTTGTATAATTAAAGTTAATATAAAACTTTTATTAATATTTTTTTTTTGTGAAATGGTCCATTTGAGCGAAACAAACTTGGAGATAGAAAATTTTTGAAATCATTCCTCGGCTTAGTATCACCCATGAACACCTAATGGTAATAATGTCTCTCTAAAATTTGAGCTATCCGTTCAATCCATATTAAACTATATTTGAACAAATATATCTTTTAATTAATTCAAATAATTTATGTATGAAAAATATGTTTAATGAAATTTAATTATAAAGAATATGAAATATTAGTGTAAAATATTTTTTAAATTATGATACAAACTCTAAACCGATTTTAATAAAATTTAATTATATTGTGTATATTTTTTATTCAAAATACACTATATAAAAAATTTTAGACTTAATTTATTACTTTTGTATTTTGCAAAATGTGGTCCGTTTTTTATATCAAATTCTTTACGTATAGTGTATTTTATACAAATATGTTCAAACTGGATTTAAATCGAACATAAAATATTTTATTACCATTTAAGAAGTAAATAACGCTTTTTTTAAAAAAAAAATTGAAAATTTTCAAAATTTTTAAATTATTTAAAATGTTTTTTATTCTTTTTAATTTTAAACATTTCTTAATTTTTCAGGACCTTGTAATACTTTTATATTTTTATTGAAAATAAAAAAAATTAAAGCATTTATTTTAATGAATCATGTACTTTTGGTGAGTAAAGACCAAATTAACAAAAAAAAACTATAAATAATGAAGGTTAAAAAAATTTACTTCTTTTATAATAACCAAATTGAAAATTCCATTAGAAAGTTAACAAAAAGATCAAGATTTTTAAATTGAAAAAATATAAAAAGTAAATATTTCAAAATTAAAATATAGAGATTAAAGTTTTTGAACTAAGAAAGTTTGCTTAGTAGCAAGGGTTAGGGTTTCTTTAGTCTGCTTAATAGCACGAATATTTCTTTTGGTTTTTTGGTTTTTCTAGGGTTTTGCTGGGCCTTGTTTGGTTTTTGCGTGCGCTTCACAGGGATTTTATGTCTCAAAAGGCTGGTAAAGGATCGTTATGCGTGACTTTAATACAGTGGATGACGAGTTAGCGAATCTTAATATTATGGATGATGAGGAAGAGCCCATGGTGGTATCAGGTGCCGACACTGCCATAGGCCAACTATACGATTTATGTTTGGTTGGGCAAGTTCTTACGGATAGTGTGGTTAATTTTCCTTATTTAAAAAATACGTTGGCTGATTTATGGCATCCATTAAGAGGAGTGGCTATTTCGGAATTGGAGGGTAACAGGATTTTATTCAAGTTTTATAGTGAAATCAATTTAAATCGAGTTATGAAAGGTATGCCTTAGTTTTTTAACCGGCATCTTATTATTCTCCATAGATTAATAGAGGGCGAGGATCCACTCACAGTTCCTCTTTGGGAAACGGTTTTTTGGGTGCAAATTCATAATCTCCCAATTGGAGTTGTAATAGAGGGTATGACAAGATAGTTCGAGGATTTTATCGATAAATTTCTGGAATATGACGCATCAACGGTGATCAGAGGAATTAGCAAATTCATGTGAATTCGAGTATTAATCAATACTCGGGCTCCACTTAAAAGGAAGAAACAAATTAATATTGGTCAGAATAAATCTTTATATGCTTTTTTCCAATATGAAAGGTTATCGTTGTTTTGTTTTCTCTGTGGTCGACTAGGACATGATGAAAGTTTTTGCCAAGTCCGACTAACGCTGAGGAATCAACAAGTGGAATTTGGGTAGGACCTGTCACTAAGGGCTCCACTAAAAAGGGGCAGTTAGTTGAAGAGTAAATGGCTATGAGAGGAACAAGAATTTGATCAGTGGGCCAACATGGAGATTGATGGGGAAAATATAAAAAGGAAGTTTGGTGAGGATATGACAAATAATTGTGATCGTATAGGAGGACCGCTGGAATGTTATGCAAGGTAGGGTTGGAATAGGATGAATGCAAAGGCTTCTGGAATTGTAGAGACGGTGGAGGGAAGGGAGAATGGAATTGAGATGGAAGAGATACCGATGGAGTTTATTGATGGAAAAAAGAGGCAGAAAGTTAACTCTGCAATGGGAAATTCCGAGCATAATAAAGGAGTGTTAGAGATGAGGTTGGAAACTGATTTATCAGCATCCAATTTTAAATTGGCTAACCGGGCTCAATGAAAATCCTTAGTTGGAATGTTCGTGGTTTGGGGCAACCACAAACAGTTAGACGTCTCAGAAACAAAGTGAGACACATTCAACCCTAAATCTTGTTTCTAATGGAAACGAAAGTTAACAGTAAAAGGATGGAGAAAATAAGGCAACAATATGGTTTTTGAACGGTATTGATGTTGATGCGGTAGGAACAAGGGGAGGTTTATTGCTAAGATGGAGGGAAGGGCTCAATATAACGTTAAAGAGTTTTTCAAAGTCACATATTGACGTAGAGGTTGAAGAGGAGAATGTGTTAAGAGTATGGAGATTCACGGGATTTTATGGGGCACCAGTAGAGCACGAAAGAAAGGAGTCGTGGGAGCTGCTAAGGATGCTACAGAATGGGAACAATAAACCTTGGTTGGTTACTGGTGATTTTAATGAGATTCACTTTTCGTTTGAAAAACAAAGAGGTAGAGTTCGTGAGGAAAGATAGATGGCTGCGTTTAGAGCAACACTAGATGACTGTGGTTTGTCTGATTCGGAGTTCTCTGGCCGGTGGTATACATGGGAAATGGGTCAGCTTGCTAGCAACAATATTAGGAAGAAGCTCGATAGAGGTGTTGCAAATGCAGAATGGTGGGATTGGTTTCCCAATTTTTCTGTATGCCATTTACAACATAGTTTTTCTGATCATTGCCTGCTAGTTGTGGATACAAATGGGTAGGGTGAGAAGAAAGGTAGGGTGCGAAATTGGAGATTCCGATTTAACGCTGATTGGATCCTAACTCTAGGTTTTGAGGAGCAAGTCCGGCATGAATGGACCTCAAATAATCAAGATGTGTTGGTGAAACTGAAGGAGCTGAGAGTGGGAGTGAATTGTTGAGCACAAAAGGAGAAAAGATTAAAGGTACGGAGAACAGAAGAACTCAATGCCAGGCTGTTTGAGTTGGGCGATAGTGAGATATGTGAAGCGGTATTGGAGGAAATGATTGAGATAAAACTTCATTTGAATCTTGAGGCCGACAAGGAAGAGTTGTTTTAGAAACAAAGAGCGAGAACTAATTAGCTTCAGATGGGAGACAAAAACACGACATTTTTTCACAGAAGTGCAACTGGTCGTAGGAAGAAAAATATGGTGAAGGGACTTGAAAGTGAGGATGGGAACTTGGTTATCAATTTTGATGGAATGTCTAAAATAACTGCGGATTACTTTAAAGAGCTATTTTCTTCTAAAGAATCTGGTGATTACGAGAGATTATTTACGTCATTCTCACCATGTATTTCGAAGTCAACCGATTCTGCAAGGTTTTGAGTTGTTGTATCAAATATAATTAAAGAGCATTCATAGCAGAGAGGCAAATTACAGACTATTTTCGTGGCATATGAAATTCTGCACTCATTTAAGAAGAGAAAAGGGTCCTCGAAGAAAGGTTTTGGTTAAAGCTCGACATGAGCAAAGCCTATGATAGAATAGAATGGGGATTCTTAAAAAACATGATGCGTCGACTAGGGTTTGGTGAAGATTGGATCATGCTTATTATGAGGTATGTTTCTAGCGCACATATTCAGCAGTGCTGAATGGAAAAATTAGGGAAAAATTTCGGCCTCAAAGAGGTCTGACACAGAGAGATCCACTAAGCCCGTATTTGTTCCTTATTTGTGCGGAAGGTTTTTCACGACTAATCGCGTTGGCTAAAAAAGAAGGAAGGCTTGCTGGGGCTAAAGATAGGAAGGGGTAATGTTTTGGTTTCACACTTATTTTTTGCAGATGATAGCATACTATTTGGTGATGCTTCGGTTGAAGGAGCAAGAAATATGAAGGTTGTGATCAATGAATATGAAAATGTGTCCGGTCAATTACTGAACTTTGATAAGTCCCTAATTTATTTCAGTAGTAATGTGAATCCAAAGACACAAACACAGGTGAGAGGAGTCTTAGGCGTAATAATATCTAATAATCTGGAAAGATATCTGGGGTTGCCAACTATGGTTGGAAGACGAAAAAAACATGCGTTCATACATATCAAAGAGCGCTTTATAAGAGTACTAAGCAATTGGAGCTTGCAGTTCTTGTCTACAGAGGGGAAAGAGGTATTTTTGAAATCTATTTTACAAGCAATTTTGATTTATGCAATGCAATGTTTTAAACTTCCAACTTCGTTCTGTTGAGAATTAGAAAATCTTATGAGTAAATTCTAGTGGCAGAATCCAAAAACCAATAAAGATATCCATTGGTGCAAAGCAAAGGGAGGTCTAGGTTTTAAGGATCTAGAAAATTTTAATTTAGCCATGTTAGCGAAGCAAGGTTGGAAAATCATTATGCAGCCTCAATGTCTATTTGCTCAAGTCATAAAAGCAAAATATTTTCCAAGGGAGGAGTTCATGAGTGCTGGGTTAGGATCCTACCCTTCGTTTACCTAGCAAAGTTTATGAAGTGCTAGACAAATCCTTGAAAAGGGTATGAGGTGGCAAGTTGGGAACGGGGAATCAGTTAACATTTGGAATGATAGCTAGGTGCCGGGGCCTGGAAATGAAAGAGTGCACTGTCAACACATAGATATTAGATATACTACTGTCTCTGATTTAATTGATAGGGATACCACTACCTGGAAGCAGGATGCCATCCGATCCTTATTTGGAGAAGAGCAGTTGAAGATATTCTCTCAATTCCTCTAGTGAGCAGTAGACCTCATGATCAGCTAATTTGGCGAGGAAATAATACAAGGCAGTACTCAGTCAGAAGTGGTTACAAATGGATCAATACAGTCGGGATTTCCAGATTACATACTGACATACCACTTTCTATACAAAGCTATGGAGCCTCCAGATACCAAGCAAAATTCGTATCCTTATGTGGCGAATAGCTAATGAATTTATACCCACTTTATATAACCTAAGGCTTCGGAAATTGGGAACTAATTCACTCTGCCCGGTGTGTCAAACAGAGGAGGAAATGGTGAGCCATCTATTCCGGAATTGTACTTTCACGCAGCAGGTTTTGTGACGGTTGAGTGTGTCAGACGCAACATGCAATAGAGAACCCAATTGGAAACAGTGGTTTGAAAGAGCAGTTGAGAGCCTGTTTGCAGAAATAAAATACGATTCGTTCGATTGTATACTGGGCTATATGGTATAACCGTAACAAGACTTATCATGAAGGAATTAGAGAAACAGTTCATGGGTTAGTAGCGTTTATCGGTGCCTATCATGCAGAAATTAATTTTATGGGGCAGATTTCAAGAAATGCAAATGGTGTTGAGGAAGCTTTTTGGAAACCTCCAACGGATGATATTATTAAAATTAATTTTGATGCATGATTCAATCAACACATGGGGAACTCAGTCTCCGGAATCTTAGCGCGAAATAAAGAAGGTCTAGTAATGGATGCCTATACCTTTCCATGGGACAACATTCCAGACCCAATTACGACAGAGGCAAGGGCGTGTCTGCAAGCAGTTACTATGGCGGAGGAAATGGGTTTCCAAGACATTGTTGTGGAGGGTGATGCGTTGCCCATAATACGCAAACTAAACTCTGCTAAGGATGATAAGTCGAACATTAGTAGCCTGATTAAAGAAATAAAAGGGAGAGCCCATAGGTTCAGAAATCTGAGTTTTGAGTATGTACCTCGGGAGGCCAACAAAGTGGCTCATGGAATGGCGCTGGAGGGAAGACAACACAAAAACCCCCAATACTAGATAGAGGAAGCTCCGCTCGCGGTGGTCGGACTGATAGATCACGATAGAGGAAGGATAAGCTAACGGTGTTGAAATGGCGAAGTAGAGTCCGGACGGTGTGACTATGGGTTGGTCCGAAGAACTCGTAATTTCAACGGAGACTGAGATTTCAAAGGTTGATTTTTGGAGAAGATTGGTCTCTCAATTGGCTGGTACCGAAGGGTGTTATCAAGCAACAAGAGAGAAAGGGATTTCAGGCCTGCGTTCTTCTAGTTTCTTTGTCGTTTCATGTTTTGCTATTTACTTTATTGTTTTATCATTTGTTTTTTTAGTTCTTAAAAAGTACCGTTTACGCGGCTACATGTTGGTTTACAGCTGTTAGTTTTCTTTTTTCTAGGCCTGTAACTGAATAATTATTTTCTCCCATCACTACAGTATCAGCTGATTAGTATTAAAAAAATAGAGATTAATATAAACTGATACGTTTGGCAATTTTTTTTTTTAAAAAAAAAATCTAATGTATTATTTCTTTTTATAATTAAGAGAGAATAATAAAATTGCTTAACATCATAACATATTAGTCTTAGCAAGAGATTCTTCGCATCCAAAGATTGATAATCTTTCTCCATCAACGTGATTTGCATTTCATGCCGCAGTGCGCTTGATACCCCCATTGAATATCTCGCACGATACGTGTAATTTATGCCTAAAATACAATCTAAATCCCAAATTGGATGGATTAAGCTTACATAGGATATTGGATTTTTATAATTTGGTTATAATGAGTCAATGAATTATGTAATGCTACTTATTAACAATATTAATTACTAATTACTTATATTTGTTTTTAAAGATTTTTATTGGGATGTCAGCACATGTTTCAGTTTATAAAATAATAAACTGAATACAAAATCCGTAATACTTTGCTAATAGTTTCATCAAGGACGAAACTTTGTAACTGGAATTCGGCAATAGAAAGCAGGAAACAACGGTAAACCTTCCAACCAATAACAAATACCATATACTTCAAGATCATTACAATAATAATAATAATTGGGAATATATTGAAAATTCCATGTGTAGTCAGTTCATCAAAATCTTAGTGCCTTCTTCATAGGTTTTTAAAAACCCCAAACTATCACATATATATTTAAAATAACACTCACGCCCTTACATTCCAGTGAAAGCTTTCTTCCCACCACCGGAAGACCCAGAAGGAATCACTTTCAAAACATTGAACCTCACAGTCTTTGACAATGGCCTGAATTATTATAAAAATAATTGACAAAAACAAATTACAAACAAAACCAAAATTGCCAAAACATGACTAGTCAACTCTGTACATTCATAATAAACAAATGTAACAAAATCCTTTTTTAGAAGTATTACCTGCATTGACCAATAATGACATGATCCCCTTCCTTCACACGGAAGCATGGAGAAATGTGAGCAGGAATGTTTGAATGCCTCTTCTCGTGCCTGGAAAATGAAAAGAAAATTTTATTCTCCAAAAAGATAAATGAAATACCATTTTCATAAGAGAAGCACATTCAAATTAAGCTGGATCATGCCTTTGGTATTTCTTGATATAATGAAGATAGTTCCGTCGAACAATGATTGTCCTCATCATCTTGGCACTATGGCAAGTACCAGCTAAGATGCGGCCCCTGACTGAAACAGTGCCAGTGAAAGGGCATTTCTTATCGATGTAAGTTCCTTCAGGAAACAAGGTACACAACATTACTAAATGATTCAACCAACAATCTTAATATGGTTATCCATTGAATTCTAAACTCATACATGAACATCCGACACTTGGGTTACAAAGCAAATATTAAGTAGCATGACAGAGTCATTCCAGCTAGCTTAAAGAAATATTTACTCAGCTTAAGCTAATAAATGCACGTAACAATCAGAACTTACATAAAGTCTACATAACTGACCGTGATATCACCTAAAATACATACATCAAGAATACACATAACATGAAACAAGACGGAAACTAAAAGGAAACGAAACCTTCAATAGCTTCACGAGGGGTCTTGAATCCCAAACCAATGCTCTTCCAGAAGCGGCTCCCTCCCTTTCCTGGTCTCTTCCCTTTACCAGTTTTCTTAGAGCTACAACAATATCACATCAAATAAAACCCACCAAAACTCAAAGAAAAAAACCCAAATTTGGAAAAAAGCATGAAAGCTCAAAGGTTTCCTTGGTATAGAGCAGTAAGATTACCTTAAAAACACTTTGGGCTGCTTCAAAAATGCTTTCTCGGTCTGCAAACAAATGAGAAAGAAACCAGTAAATGAGAAGAAAAGAAAAGAAAAGAATGATAATGACAATAGATCTCAGTGTAGACCTGTTCCGCCATGGTTGATGAACTTCCTGGAGAGCGTGGCGCGGATGTGCTGCGGACAAAGGAAAGTCAAAGAAATTAAGACAGGACAAGCCTGAAACCCTAATCCTAAGAAATAGCTCGACTTTCAATGGGTCAATTTGAATCAGCTTATCAAATTGGGCCTTCAAATGTTAAAGCTATTTCAACGCAATTAGAATGGCAAAACTCAAACCCGCTGACACCATCTGATAAATTTTTAATTTATCTGTTTAAATGAAGTGAATTTCGATGTGATGTGGGCCGAGAGGAATCGGATGAATTTTCTTTAAATAGTTTATATAGTGTGATTATAATAATTATTTGTCTTGCGTTGTTCATTATATAAAATTATCATTTATTATTATATATAATTATTATAGATAAAATTGTAACAATGTGTTTTAGAAAAATCTCATTAATTTGATCTATGAATTTTTAATGTGGGGCCCTCGTTAATTTAATCTCAGGGCATTCAAACCTTGATCTAGAATACTTGCTAAGTGATATGGTCTTAGATGACGGTACTTGAAACTTTGATTTGCTTTAGCTTTGGTTGCCAGAGACGGTCATTCGTAAGATTATTGGAGTACTTTCACCACACCCGTCTATAAGAGTGGATAGGATTATCTGGGGGGGACGACGACAGGCTCTTTTTTCGTCAAGAGAGCCTATAGGAAACCTGAGAAAATTCATGGAAGCCGAAGGAGGAAGCGTGGAAGATCCCTTGAAAATATCAAGGACCACAAAGGGTTAGATTTTTTATTTCGCTAGTGCTCAAACAGAGATTACTCACTAATGTGGAAAGAATTTGGCGGGGGATTAGTTCCTATTTGAGACTGCCTTTCAGCAAGAGAAATTTGAGACTGAGGATTTGTTGCATACTATTTGAGACTGCCTTTCAGCAAGAGAAATTTGGAACCTTTTAATTTCTACTGACCGACTTGCTAGTTTTTATTCTGATAATTTGCAAGAATGGATCACTTCAAATTTGCAGAATGAATACGATCTTGGATTTGGGGAGGTTGATTGGCAATGTTTATTTGGGATTCTCATTTGGCGCATATTGAAAAATCATAATTTATTTATTTTTCAAGGTACATCCTGGAGCAGTAATGACACTATTAAGGCCTCATATAGCTAGGCAAAACACTTTATGATGTCCGATAGGAGACATACGAGTTCGTTTCAACGTCCTTGTTTGTCCTCTAACTTGTCTGAGTATGGGATTTACTTGAATACTGATGGATCTATTAGACTTGAGGATGGCTTAGCTACAGCAGGGGGTACGTAATCGTATTGGGAAATGGATCTTGGATTCAATAGATTCTTAGGGAGTTGCTCAGTGTTCGAGGTAGAATTATGGGGCATTTTAGATGGCTTAGGCATCTTGATTGATTAAGGATACAAGGAGGTACAGATTCGGACTGGCAGTATTGAAGTGGCTAGTGCCATACATGAGATTTCATCAGGTTGACCTAATACGGCTTTAATTAATAGGATTCTCTAACTACTTTCACGGATTCAGCTTTAGAGCATTTGCCATATTTCTAGAGAAGAGAATCAGAAAGCTGATAGACTAACAAAGTTGGCTCACACAAATAATCAAAGGTTGCAAGTTTTTGAAGTCTCCCTGCTAGGGGGTTTGAATTATGTAATGTAGTTTGTTTCTCTATTTTCTTATTTATCACCAAAAAGAAAATCTCATAAGTCTTTATATTTAAATATTCTCTTGAAGAAATATGTTTAAATATTTATTTATCTTTAAAAAGGTTGAAAATATTAAAGATAAATAGTAAAAATTAAATCAAACCGAGCAAAGTAAATCGAGAATGGATCCATCTAACATTCATAGAAGTGATAGTGATTTTTAAAATTATATATTTAAAAAAAGCGAGGTGGCATGTTAATTGTGAAATAGTGATGGATTTTGTCGAAACCATTTTTATTTGAAAAACGGGGATTGACTTTAAAACGAAATATGGAGTCGGCACCAATCCTTTTTGTTTAGGTGTGATCATATCACCTTGTAAAACATTTTGTTTTATTAAAATATCGATTTTGGCCTACGAAGTTCAAAAAAACGGGTTCGGGAATGGGTTACGTACGAGGAAGGATTAGCACCCTCGTAACGCCCAAAATTGGTACCTAGTTGATTAATTAATGTCTGAATGTCGAAAATTTGAAAAGATTTTGAAATACAATCCTTTTTAAAAAAAAATTTGAATAACTCGAATTGGATGTCAAGACTCTCTTGTCCCAAAGTAATAAAATATCACATCCAGTACGTTAGGATACGTGTGATAGCTCGAATTAAGGTCTAAACGGAATAGTGGTTTCGAAACCACAATTCTGAAGTAGAAAAATTTATTCTGATTAATTTTTATAATTTATCGAGTGATTAGATGTATGTGTTAGAATATTGATAGAAAATTTCATGAAATGCATGTCTAATTTGCTTATTAGGACTTAATTGCAAAAGTTGATAAATATGAGTTCTAGATGTTAAAGGACTTAATTGAATAGCATAATTGAAGTAGAGGTCCTTAAATGGTAATTATACCATTAGGTTTTCATGGAAAAAAATGGACATACATAGGTAGAAATAACCAAAGTTTTTAATGAAGGGTATTTTAGTCATTTGGTAATTAAAAGATTAAAAAAAAGGAAAAAGATGACAAAATATGTCCATCTTCTTCATTAGGATGAAATTTCAAGGGTTCTCCATGGCTAGGGTTTGTTTTAAGCTTCCAAGCTCCATAGTAAGTGATTTCAAGCCCCGTTTTTAATGTTCTTTACGTTTTTGGAGTCCCGGTAACTCGATTTAGCTTATGCTAGCAATAATTTAACCTAGGGTTCATATTTGGAAAAATACCCATAGGTAAAATATATTTATTTTGATGTTTCATGATGGAATATGAGGTTTTAAATTATGCTAAACAACTTGTGCTACTCGGTTTTAAGTGAAAACGAGTAAAATAGCTTAATAGGTAAAAATACCTATTGTTCATAAGTACATGTTAGAGTGAGAATTTAATGTTGCCATAGAAGGGAAAATGATCAGCATGTCATAAAACATAAGAATTTTGGAAAAAAATTTAATTTCTGAGCTTTTGAGAAAAAGTGTAAATATACAAAAGTTTAGGGGCAAAATCGTAATTTTGATAAGTGTGAGTATTAAATCAGCTAAATGTGTTATTTTAGATCAAGAAAGACGTGGAATCGACCTTGATCGGAGAAAGGAAAAGATTGTGGACTAAATTGCAAAATTTCTTTATTTTGCACTGAGGTAAGTTTATATGTAAATAATATATTGTTTTATTATGTTATAATATTTTATTTTTGACATGTGAAATAATTTTTAGTATTGTTAAATTAATGGACACAAAAGGTGATTTGTGGTTGATGAATTGAGATTAAATGAGGAAATCTCAGTTGAACCTTCGGAATGGAAAAACGTGGTGCTAAGTGGATATACCACAGTTATACGTGTAACGTGGTGCTAAGTGGATATACGACGATTACACATTTGATACATGTAACGTGGTGCTAAGTGGATATGCCACAGTTACATATATTGATTAATTAACGTGGTGCTAAGGGGATATACCACGATTAAACATGTAACGTGGTGCTAAGTGGATATGCCACAGTTATATATGTTAATTGAAAAGTGGCGCTAAGTGTGTATGCCACAATTACATGTTAGCCCAATCGTGTGTTACTATGTACATATACCACTAAGTTGGGCATTAATTACAGAAGGTGGAGCTATGTGCTAAAACCACCGGATATTGTTACTTTTCGAAGTGTTCATCGGGAGAAACAAGTTTGCTAAATGAAATTTAACGTAAAAAAAATTATGGGTGTAATGCCCCAAAAATCTCCAAACCTAAAAATCACGAAACCCAAAAATCCCGAAATGACGAATTTTACCCAAAAATCCCGAAACCCAAAAATCCCGAAATGATGAATTTTTCTTTTATGCTTAGCAATTCTGGTTAAGTGTTAATTACGTGATGGTAGGTCTTGGTCAAGGTTTGAGTTCGAATCAAGGGGTCGAATAAATTATAATTTAATTATTAAAAGAATCAGGGCTGACAAGTAGGTGGGCTTTTGAATAAATGAAGAAACAATTGGACACAAAAAGAGCCTGTGCTGGAGTGCCTAAGACACGCCACATAAGGTGTAGTGATTTGGCGTTAGTAGCTAGCAAGGGGGTCCAAGGTTTGAATCTTAGCTTAGTATTTTTAGAAGTTTAATTTTATCCTTCTAGAAGGATGGAAGTGGCGTGAAAATGGACTCCAAGGGAAGCGTTCAAGGGAGAAAATTAAGGAAAAGATCAAGGGGTTATCAGGGAGAAAAATAAGGAGATGAGAAGGGAGAAGTGGTGGAGTCGAATTGGGAACTGGGGCTTGAAGAATTAGGCTATAGGGCTATAAATAGGGGCTGAATACAGGGTTTCCAGGCTACTTCCGAAATTCTTCTTCACTTTGTGCCAAAAACCCTTTTCTCTTCAAGATCCAACAAGCCGAAAACCCTCTATTTTACTTTCTTTTCTTCCTACCGATTTCTATTCTTCTCTACATAGTTTTCTTTGTTTCACTTAGCCGATTTCTTCTACTACTTTTCTTCTTTAATCCGTACTAAATAAACCTTATTCACCATACTAAGTTTGAAAAGCCGAAAAGTAGAATCTTCCAAATGCCGAATACTCTTTGACCGAATCTAGTGTAAGTGTTGCTCTTCCAATCGGTTTTCTTTGTTTAGTATCGATTATTGTCCCTCACTCTTTCTAATCAACTGTGGTAGGGAATTAGTATCGGATCTTGGATCTTAGTTCTCTGCCGAAATTGCCTTTAGGTGCTTACGGTGTTGGTAAGTATTCCTCTCCCATTAGCTAAGGTGGCCGAATGGTCATAGTTATGGTAAGGAGACTTGTGTTGGATACGAGTCACCTATTATTCGGGTTTTAATAGTTAAGATTTGTGCAGATCTAGGAAATACGTGATCACGAAAAAAATGATTAAGGATTGGGCTCAAGGTAAGGTTAAGGTGAGGTTTCGGTTTTTAAATAAATAAGTATTAAGCATGCGATTAATTGAAGGGTGATATCGATTGTAGAATTGGGCTAAGGAGATCTCATCACGCTTGCTTACCAAGTGTGTACATACACTGCACACAAACTATGAATCGGTAAAAATCGAAATGTCAAAATTTCAAAAAGTCGAAATGCCGAAATGTCGAAAGTTTGGCTACGGTAGTCTTGCGAGTGCGCGAACACCAGTAAGGAGGAGACCGATAGGTTGCCTGAGGCCCACAGGCGATTCCGTGGACTTGGGTTGTGATTTGGCCACATGGGCCAGAATGGGCTAAATGGGCCCGATGGGCTGTTGGCCCCATAATAGGAAAAAACTGAATATTGATGCTATGTGATAAGAATTTGTATGTGAGCATGAATATGTATATGAATGGGCCTAATGAGCCATATAAATGTAATTTGGGCCTAATGGGCCATACACATGTGATTTGGGCCTAATGGGCCATACGAATATGATTGGGCTTAATGGGCTAGATGCAGGTATGTGAAATTGTTAGGCTTTGTAAGGGGTTTTTGGGCCTAGTATATGATATCCACATAAGGCTTAATTAATATATTGCGACCGTGGACAAGTCAAAGGGTTAAGGTGTGGCAACGGGTATATGCATGTCTAGGATTGGATCTAAGGAGAGCTTGGTACTTAAGTCGTCTTAATGACCCACCTCTTCTACCCACCTCTTCTTCTCTGGAATCCTACCTGGTGCATAGTATTCATTCATCTTAACTCACGGGACTCGTTAACGGGCCAAGGTAAGTGAAAATCGTAATTAAAAGAAAATTACCGAAATGCCCCTAATGGTGAAATTGACCAAAATACCCTAGGTGTTAAATGTAAGTTTTGTGGATACGGCATGCATACATATGATATTCTGTTTAGGTTGCATATGGGTTGGGAATTATGGAATGGACGAAGCATATGAGGATCGTATGGTTGCTTGACAATCGTGGATCCACCGATGGCTTTTAAAGCCCAATATATAAATGAAGGTAGTTCTGCAATCGGGCTACCATGGAGTGTGGGTTAGGTGGATATCCCCACATGGTGTGACAGGGGACGAAGCCGGTGTGTAGCGGATGGATAATTTGAATGGGATTGCATTGCATAAATGATGAATGATGTTTTTTTTTTGAATTCTTGTTTTCTTCGAGGGTTGTACACATTGAGTTTGCGAAAACTCACTCCCTCTTTTATTTTATTTTCAGGTGATGCTCACTAGAAGGTTCGATGTTTGGAGGGACTCTAAGTGGCCAGCTAGCAAGATAATTTGGACTTATTTTATTTAAGCATATAAGTTTTTATTTAATTAAGTATGTTTCAGCTCAGATTGTAATAAGGTTTTCATTATGTTATTATTACTTGAACTATTATTATTATTTTCATTGTAATTTACAAGAAGTTGAACATGGGTTTCCTAAATTATAGTATGTTTTCTACGTTTCCGCAATTAAATTTTTAGATGATAAGTTTTCTTAAATCAAATGTTTCAACAAGGTTTTTGTAACTGAAAGGGTGTGTTTTTTTTTAAAAGTTAATTAATGTTTCTTTTATTTTAAGAAGGGTTTTTAATGAAAACACGGTTTTCGCTAAAATAACTCAATGTGACACACCAATTTCGGCCATAACGTCTAGGCCAGGTTTGGGGTGTTGCATTTAGTGGTATCAGAGCTAGGTTACAAAACTCGGGCTGTGAAGTGGGCCTTATTATTATTTGGCTTCTTTTTGGATTTTAAAAATATTTTGGATCGCGATGCTTTGGAAAAAGAGAAATCTTGCTGAGTGGCACACCGAATCTCCAACGTCGAACAAGTAAGTACTTTTATTTTTAAGTTTGTTTAAATTGTTATACAGTAGATAGTTAGAGGGCTACTTTAGATGATGGTTAGAATAGAACTAAAGCCCGTAGGATCTGAAAACTGTAGAGGATTTTCGAAAACGATCTTCTCTTTAAATATTTTCATAAAACATCAGTGTAATTATTAAACTAATTAAAACTTCATAAAATTTCTAATCCAGATAATACGCGAATCAACGATGAATGCTAGAAGAGGTGCAAGAGGCCGTGGCCGAGGCCGCGGAAGTGTTACGCTGAATCGTCGGCATCGGGCCATATGCCCGATGTTGGAGTAGAAGAAGCTCCGGCCTCACTTGTGGCTGGGGATGGACAGTATGATCGGGCCGCGGGAGAAGATGCATTGTCGCAGGCAATACTGAGGATTTTAGAAAGGGTCGTTGGGCCCAATAATGGCAACGAAAATTGGGGGTCCATTCCGAAACGACTTCGATCGAACAAGGCTGAGATCTTCAAGGGCGTGGCTGGCGTGGCTCCTAATGTGGCGGAATATTGGTTGGAGACCACTGAAAGGATAATGGAGGATTTGGACTACTTACCTGAGCAAAAGTTGAAAGGGGCAGTGTCATTGCTTAGGGAGGAAGCCTACCAGTGGTGGCTGACAGTGAAAGAGGGCACCCAACTAGAGCGGGTCACTTGGGAGTTTTTCAAAGCTGTATTCCAATGGAAGTATGTGGGTGCAAGCTATAGGATGCTAAGAGGAAGGAGTTCCTGAACTTGACCCAAAGCAATAAATCAGTGGCGGAGTATGAGGCAGAGTTTCTACGCCTTAGTAGGTATGCAAGGGTAATGGTGGCAACAAAGTATGAGCGTTGCGTTAGGTTTGAGGATGGACTTAGAGATAGCCTTAGGGTGCTGATAGCTCCACAAAGGGAACGAGTTTTCTCGAAATTGGTTGAGAAAGCAAAGATAGTGGAGGAGGTAAAGCGCACTAAGTGCCTAAATCGGGAGAAAGAAAGGGGTAAGAATAAGAAGGAGGCTGAGACTCCTAGTGTCGATCAGAGGCCTAGGGCTAGGGCCAGAGTTGATGGGCCAGTTAGAGTAAGGCCCCCTGCTGTTAATCCAGGGGTGCTACCTTGTACTGATTGTGGGAGAAGCCATAGAGGCGAGTGTTGGAAGAAAATGGGAGCTTATTTTGCTTATGGATCTATGGAGCATAGGATCAAAGATTGCCCTTGAACGCTAGGTCGAAAGCCAGTAGTGGGCCAAGCTGGTGCTCAGCCACCAAGAGGTGGTCAGCTGCCGCCAAGGGGTCGTGAGCAGGCCAGGGGTGGTGATGGCAATGGACGTGGACGTGGAGTACTAGGTGGAAATGCAAACCATACTGATGCGAGGTAGCCAGCTTTGGTTTATGCTGCTCATCACTGAGAAGACGAAGATGCTCCAGAAGCGAATATTGGTACGTACTTTGTCCATAGTGTGCGATCTATCTATTTTGAAATTAGAAATAGAGTGCGCAGCAGAAGCGTAGTGGTGTAACATAAGCGATGCGACATCAGTATCCTTAACTGTTTGGATCAAGTAAATTTCGAGGACGAAATTTCTTTTAGGAGGGTAGAGTTGTAGTGCCCCAAAAATCTCGAAACCCAAAAATCTTGAAACCCAAAAATCTCGAAATGTCGAATTTTTCTTTTATGCTTAGCAATTCCGGTTAAGTGTTAATTACGTGATGGTAGGTCTTGGTCAAGGTTTGAGTTTGAATCAATGGGTAGAATAAATTATAATTTAATTATTAAAAGAATCAGGGCTGACAAGTAGGTGGGCTTTTGAGTAAATGAAGAAACAATTGGACACAAAAAGAGCCTGTGGTGGGGTGGCTAAGACACGCCACATAAGGTGTAGTGATGTGGCGTTAGTAGCTAGCAAGGGGGTCCAAGGTTCGAATCCTAGCTTAGTATTTTTAGAAGTTTAATTTTAGCCTTCTAGAAGGATGGAAGTGGCGTGAAAATGGACTCCAAGGGAAGTGTTCAGGAGAGAAAATTAAGGAAAAGATCAAGGGGTTATCCGGGAGAAAAACGAGGAGATGAGAAGGGAGAAGTGGTGGAGTCGAATTGGGAACTGGGGCTTGAAGAATTCAGCTATAGGGCTATAAATAGGGGCTGAATACAGGGATTCCAGGCTACTGCCGAAATTCTTCTTCGCTTTGTGCCAAAAACCATTTTCTCTTCAAGATCTAAAAAGCTGAAAACCCTTTATTTTACTTTTTTTTCTTCCTGCCGATTTCTATTCTTCTCTACATAGTTTTCTTTGTTTCACTTAGCCAATTTCTTCTACTACTCTTCTTCTTTAATCCGTACTAAATAAACCTTATTCACCATGTCAAAACCATTTTTTTATTTAAAAACGGGGATCGACTTTTGTGAAAACAAAACGTGGAGTCACCACCAATCTTTTGTTTAGGTGTGACTGGCTCATCTGATAAACATTTTATTCCATTTAAATCAATTTTAGCCTACATAAATTTGAGAAAATGGGTTCAGGAGCCAGTTACGTATGAGGAAGGATTAGCACCCTCACTACGCCCAAAATTGGTACCCAAATTGATTAAGTATTGTCCTTATGTCCGAGATTTTAAACTATTTTTGCAATATGGTTCCTTCGAAAACATTTGAATAACTCAAGTTGATCGTCAAAATTCTCTTGTTTCAAAGGAATGCAACATCATATCCAACACGATAGGACACGATCCTTTATTCCCTCGAGAACTCGATAAATTTTGATTTCCAAAAATTCATACATTGAAAATTACAACAGGATGCCCAATTATTTAGTCTAACAAAAAATCAAAACCCAGCACGGTAGGGCACGATTCCTCGAACTTCTAAACATTGAACATTGCCTTGTTTTAGAATTTAAAGAATACGAATGAAATTCTAAAGGTATATTTGATGATTTCGAACAAACGAGAAATCAAAACCCAGCACGATAGGGCATGGTTCCTCAAATTTCCAAGCATCAAACATTGCCTTATTCTAGAATTTAGAAAAACGCGAATGAAATTCTAAACGAAGGTTCGATTATTTTGAACAAATGGGAAATCGAAACCCATCACGGTAGGGCACGATTTCCCGAATTTCTAAACATCAAACATTGCCTTCGTTTTAAGGAATTTTTAAGCGAGTAATTATAAAACCAGCTTGAAATGCATTAATTTGACTTGAAATAAAATGGAATAATTAGTTTTAAAGAGTTGTAAAGTATAAAGTGATATTTGTAATCCAAAAAGGAAACATAAAAACATGGGATGACATGCATGTATGAAATACTATGATGGATGAATGGAGATAATATAGTTCATTTAATCAACTAACAAAATAAACGATTAAATTCCACCAACCTAAAAAAACATTATCTATTTCCTAAGCATGAATAAAGAATAATCAATATAATAGTAATACAAGACGAAAATAATATACAACAATAATATACGCAACCTAATACAACACAATCAAATGCAAAATATGCAAAACAAAATGAAAGTTAAAAAAATATATAAGACAAATTTAAAAGGATGAACACATGATATATTATAAATGAATTATTGAATTTGAAACTATTTGTAAAACAAACTAAAGATATCTACGCATTCATTAAAATATGCGTTATAGAATGGAAACTTTTAAGTCAAATAATATATGCATGTAAAAATATTTATTAAAATACACTCAATAAAGAAAAATTTGATAATATAGAATGTGAAAGTATAGCAAGAATACATAATAAGATATAATTTTAAGAAATATACATAATAGGTTCACAAAACACACACACACACATATATATATAAATAGATTCGAAAATTATTAATTGTAAAAATTTGCATGAAATTAATAATGTATATAAGACTAAATTAATTTTTCCATAAGTCATATATGTAACAGAAAAAAAAACATAATTATGTATACAATAAAAACTATATGTATAAACACACGAATTTAGTGATGTATAGATCAAATATAAATACCAGTATATATATACGTATAATAATAATGTAAAAAGAAATAAGACATGTGAGATTTTTTTTTAAATAACATCAATACGTACTATGTAAATAAATTTAAAAGAAATTACATATGCAAAATAAAATGAGATTAATAATATACATAGAATATAAAAGGAGAGTAAAAATATATAATGAAATATGAGATTAGGAAACACTTATACATATAATAGATTTAAAAACATATATATACATAAATAAATTTAGAAAAAATACATGTGAGAATAACATGGGATTAAATATGTATATGGGATTAAACTAGTTTTACTATAAATCATACATGTACAAATATAAAAACGTTTGAATGAAATATTACATAAAATGTTAATATAATATAAAAAGGAACTTAAAAATGACGATTTTATAAAAACAAAGTAAAGTTATCAAAATAGGTCAACACATGTATGAAAATATTAAGAACTTTAAAATAATAAATATTTTAGATGGAAAGTTCAATTAAAATAGCATACATGTACAAATATATATATACAAAAAAATTTAAATGGAATATTATACAAAATGTTAGGATAATATAACATGAAAATTTTAAAACAATGATTTTTCAACAAAGCAAGATCAATAAAGCAATCTCGGCAAAAAAGAAAAAAATTAAATGAATTCTTTCGAACATAAGTATTGTATAGATAATAAACTTAATTAAAATAAATTTAAAATAAAAGGTGTCGAAACCATTTTTTTAGAAAAAACGGGAATCGACTTAAGTTTTGGAAATGAAAACAAAAAAATGAGAGTCGCCACCAATCCTTTTTGATGAGGTGTGATCGGGTCACCTCGTAAAAGCGGTTGTTTTTAATAAATAATTTGACTTATTTAAACAACGATTTTGGTTCGCGAGATTCAAAAAAACGGGTCCGGGAGTCGGTTACGTACGAGGAAGGATTAGCAACCTCGTAACGCCCAAAAATTGGTACCTAGTTGATTAATTGGTGTCTTAGTGTCGAAAATTGAAAACTTGAAAAACTTTGAAATACGATCCTTCCTTTTGTAAAACACATTCAAATGTTAAAGACCTTCTCGTCTCGAAGTAACAAAATGTCATATCCAGTGAGTTAGGACACGACATCTTGAACTTTTGAGAGTGAGCTTGCCTTTTATTTAAAATTTTTGTATTTTAACCCTTTTTGAAAGGATATTCGATTATTTAGGGTAAACGAGGAAAATCGAAACCCAGTAAGTTAGGGTACGATCTCTCGAACTTCTAAATACCGAACATTACCTTTATTTACAAAAAAAATCTTATTTCGAGGTAACAAGATGTCATATCTAGTGAGTTAGGACACAACGCCTCGTATCTCCGAGAATAAGTATTTTTATTCAAAATCCGCACTACGATTTAAAAGAATATTCCGTGATTTAGGTTAAATGAGAAAAATCGAAACCCAGTAAGTTAAGGCACAGTTTTCTCGGATTTCCAAATACTGAATATTGCTTTGAAAGAATTATTTTTAATGTATCGAGTAAAATATAACGTGATTTATGGTGAAACATAAAAGCAAATTATGGTACTAATGCGCATAACAACATAATAATAGGTACGACAGTGTCAATAACAATAATATGAGCAATTATAAAAAGACGAAGTAAATTAAGGCTAGTAATATGAAAATATAAAACAAATGCATAAGGAAAATAAAATAAGCAAATACATAAAAAATATAAAACATGATAAAATAAGAATGACGATGATGATGTGATCGATGATGATAATAATAATAATAATAATAATAATAATAATAATAATATTAATATTAGTAATAATAATGATAATAGTAATAAAAATAAAAATAATAAGAATATAGTAATAGTAAATAAAAGTAAAAGTAATAGTAATAATACAATAGTAGTAATAATAACAAAAATAGTAATAATAATGTATTAAATGGTAAAAGAATAATTGTAACAATAATAAAAAATGATAATAGTAATAAAATAATATTATAATAATATTAATAAAAATAAACATAAAAAGGGATAATGATCATAGTAATAATAAAAGGAGTAATAATAGCAATAATAATATAAGCGTTAATAGTAGTAATAATACGAATAATAATATATGTATAAAAATAAAAAAATATAATAATAATAGAAGTAATAATAATAGTAATAATAGCAATAATAATAATAATATATTGATAATAAAAAAATAATAAAAGGAATAAAAATAATAGTAATAATGAGAATATTTAATAATAGTAATAATAACAATAATATAAAAAATATATACATGAAAAATAATAATAATAATATAAATAATAACGAGAATAATAAAATTAACTAATTTAATAGTAAAATAGCTAAACAATTAAAAAATGGATTAAATTGAATTTAAAACAGAAATTTTGGGGCGAATTCAAAATGAAAAAAAGACAAGGGAGGACCAAATTGTAACACACGTGCGATATGGAGGGACAAAAAAAGAAAATATCCCCGTCCCCCTAAACACAACGTTTTACGCAGGACCAAAATGAAACAAAAATCGAATTAGTGGGCGGAATTAAAAATAATGAAAAACTTAATTACAAAATGGTGAAAAGTGGAAGGACTTGCAGAGCAATTACCCCCAAAGACAAAAACACGCGGATCCTCCTAGCGGGTCAGGTCAATATGCGGATCCCAGGCTTAAAATGACGTCGTTTTGGCATTAAAAAGGCCGGCCAAAACGGCGTCTTTTTGAGGGACTATTTAAATCTGATTTTTTTTTAAAAATTCATTCCTCCTCTGTTTTTTTTTAAATTTCTCTTCTCCTCTCATTTCCTCTGCAGAGGCCCCTCACACCGATGAGGGCTCCGGCCACAGATTCGACGAACCATTGCCATCCTCCGTCGTCGCTGGCCGGAATTCCAAAAAGGTGCCTTTTTTATTTTTTTTGTATTTATTTTTTTATGTTTTATATATATGTAGACGTGAGTAAATAGATTCGAAAATAAAAAAAATAAAAAAAGGGTAAAATCACCTTTGGCTTTTCGATATCTGATTCTTGGTATTTTGGTTTCCCGATTTGGGTTATTCTCTTGCTTTGGGTATTGTTAGAATATCTGTTTTTTGCCCCCTTTTTTTTTTAGAAAGATCAAATGTTTTTTATTTCCCTTGCCGAATGTTACAATCGATATTGGCTTGACTTTTTAAAGCCAATTACATGCTTTTGTTTATTATTATCTATCCCTTCTCCATTTAATATTACATGTGCAAGTGGACAACAAGGCGGTGGAGTAGGTGATGGTGGCAGACGCGCTAGTGGCGGTGGATGTAACCATGGCAGACCTAGGTGCGACGCACCTAGGGTTTTCTTTTGTTGTATTTTCTTTTTTTGTTAGTTGGGCTAACTGGGCTAGGGTTAGGTGTTGTTGGGTTTGGCTGTTTGGGCTTTTAGTTTGGGATGGGTTTGTTAATTGGTTTTTTGTTTGGGTTAAAAGTTGTAAAATGGGCCGGGCAAATTGGGCTTATAACAGCTGCCCCTCTTTGCTTATTGTCGTGTAACGAGAACAGAGCAAAGACTTTTAAGAAAGACCAATTTTGCCCGGTCTCGCCGAGTCTTGACTTATTTGGTGCTCCTCTTCTTCAGCTAGCCTCATTCAACCCACTACATCTTGTCGCTTTACTCCGCTCTATCGCTCCACTGCAACTTCAAGGAGATCTGGCGTGGCTTCGAGCCGTTCCAACGCTATCTCAGGGAAAAGAGAGCCACTGAAACTTCAAGGAGATCTGCTGTGGTTTCTTGCCGCTCCAATACCATTTCAGGGAGAAGATATCTGCTGAAACTTTAAGGAGATCTGCTGTGGCTTCTAACCGTTCCAACGCCATTTCAGGGAGAAGAGATCTGCTGAAACTTCAAAGAGATACTAATGGTAGCTTCGAGCCTCTCTAGTTCTATTTCAGGGAGAAGAGATTTGTAGTTTCGATCTACTCCGCTGAAACTTCAATGAGATACGAATGGTGGCTTCGAGCCTCTCCAGTGTCATTTCAGGGAAAAGAAATTTGTAGTTTCGATCTACTCCGCTGAAACTTCAAGGAGATACGAATGGTGGCTTCGAGCCTCTCCAGTGTCATTTCAGGGAGAAGAGATTTGTCGTTTCGATCTACTCCGCTGAAACTTCAAGGAGATACGAATGGTGGCTTCGAGCCTCTCTAGTGCCATTTCAGCGAGAAGAGATTTGTAGTTTCGATCTACTCCGCTGAAACTTCAAGGAGATACGAATGGTGGCTTCGAGCCTCTCTAGTGCCATTTCAGGGAGAAGAGATTTGTAGTTTCGATCTACTCCGCTGAAACTTCAAGGAGATACGAATGGTAGCTTCGAGCCTCTTTAGTGCTATTTCAGGGAGAAGAGATTTGTAGTTTTGATCTACTCTGCTGAAACTTCAAGGAGATACAAATGGTGATTTAAACCGTATTTGATCTACTCCACTATTGCTTAGGGAGATAAGATCTTGTAATTCAGCCTGTTACCCTACTGCTTAGAGGGTTAAAGCTCATCGTCTTCGATCTGCTCCACTACTGTTTAGGGAGACAAGATCTGTAATTCAGCGATGTCGCCACACTGTCCTCTGGGGAACATGCCCTATAGACTCAATTTCATATGCCTATGCTTATGTCAAATAATTAGGATGTTATGATCGAAATGAATCAAATGCTCCTAACTAGATGTGATGCTTATGTCAAATAATTAGGATGTTATGCTCGAAATGAATCCAATGCTCCTAACTAGATGTGTCATGAATGATATGCAAAAAATGTGAATGATCCTTTTTAGAAGGCTTAAGGTATCATTGCTCGTTTTCGTCATGATTGTACCACCGATGAAATGTCTTGTCTTTTTGTTAATAATAAGTCCAAAGAGATAATCATCTTTCTCCTATATTCCCAACCCTTAGGCTTGATGAGTTCTAAGCAATAGTCCTGTTTCAGATTCTTGTATTATTTAGAAGCTTCCAAAGTAATATGTAGAACTCCTTTTGTGAAAGTTTTATTAGTTCATTAATCATTGTTTCAATGCAAAATTCTTAAAAAAGACCAAAATAATGGACAAGAAGAAAGTTGATTGGGAGCATAACTTGAAATAAATTAATCAAATATTGCAAATGCAATAAGGAGGAAATTTACTCAAAATGAATAAGTTAATCAAATATAGCGATGCAATAAGAAGGAAATTTTTTGGGAAATATATTGAAAAGATTAAGGTATTCAAAGATAACAAATTCACAATGGGTAAAATTGAAGCTAGGTGCCCCAGATATCGCAGCTTAAGCTTCTCTGTACCAACTTCTTAAAGACCATTTTGAGCTCAATCTGTGTTTAGGGGATCCGGAGTACTTTGTCGATACCCCAAGACGTAGCATACTTCTTTATTGTTAATTCAGGCATATCAAGACTACTGTATGCCCTATTTTGATCCAAATTTGAATCGCCCTTTACGGGTTTTCAATTCAAAATCCCTTTGGTCTCAAGGTGCTCTTTGTGAGTTTTCACCTTCACTCCCCCTTTTTTTTAGGTGACATATTTCTTAACCGAATCTGAATTTACAGGATTGGGTAAGGTCTTGCCATCCATTTCGGTCAATATCAACGCTCCTCCAGAAAAGGCTTTTTTCACTACATAAGGTCCTTCCCAATTCGGTGTCCATTTTCCTCTGAAGTCCTTTTGTATGGGCAGAATCCATTTCAATACTAGATCCCCCTCGTGGAATTCTCTGAGACGAACTTTTTTGTTATAAGCTCGCATCATTCACTTTTGGTACATTTGCCCATGACGGATAGCCCTTAGCCTTTTTTCTTCGATCAAATTCAACTGATCGTATCGGGATTGGATCCATTCTGCTTCATCTAACTTCACCTCTGCCAAAACCCTGAGGGAAGGAATTTCGACCTCGATGGGTAAAACTGCCTCCATTCCATAGACCAATGAGAAAGGCGTTGCCCCAGTAGAGGTCCTGATAGACGTTCAATAAGCGTAAAGGGCGAACGGTAACTTTTCGTGCCAATCTTTATAAGTTTCTGTCATCTTTTCCACAATCTTCTTGATGTTCTTATTGGCTACCTCGACTGTACCATTCATCTTCGGATGATACAGTGACGAGTTGTGGTGTCTGATATTGAACTGATTGCAGACCTCTGCTATCATACTATTGTTCAAATTCAACGCATTGTCAGATATGATCTTTTTTTGGCATTCTATATCGACAGATAATTTCCTTTTTTAGGAACTTGCTAACTGCCGTCTTCGTAACGTTGGCATATGAAGTGGCCTCTACCCACTTGGTGAAGTAATCGATGACCATAAAGATGAATCGATGCCCATTTGAAGCTTTTGGTGAAATTGACCCAATCACGTCCATGCCCCACATCGAGAAAGGTCATGGAGAAGTCATAACATGCAGAGGTGACAGAGGCACATGAATTTTGTTACCGTAGATTTGGCACTTATGACATCTTTTGGCGTAGTTAATACAGTCCCCTTCTATGGTGGACCAATAATAACCGAACCTCATAATTTGCCTGGCCATTGTGAAGCCATTAGTGTGTGTCCCACAGACTCCCTCATGGACTTCTTCTAAGATTTTCTTAGCCTCTATAGCGTCTACACATCTTAACAGTACTTGATCCTTCCTTCTTTTGTATAGGATCTTTCCGTCTAAGACATAGTCATTGGCCAGTCTTCTCAATGTTCTTTTGTCGTTCTCAGTAGCTTGGTCAGGGTACTCACGATTCTTCACATACCGCAGGATATCGTGGTACCAAGGGTGATCATCATTTTCTTTTTCTTTTTCGAGGTTGTAACAATGAGCCGGAGCCTCGTAAATACTCATTTGGATTGGCTTCACATCCTCTTGTTTGTTCACATTGATCATAGAAGCTAAAGTTGCTAAGGCGTCAACCATTTGATTTTCTTCTCGCGGGAGGTAGTAGAAGACAATATCATCAAACTCTTTAATTAATTCAAGGATCAGACTTTAGTAGTTGATTAGCTTGGGGTCTCTCGTCTCCTATTCACCTTTGAGTTGATAAATCACTAGCCCAGAATCTCCATATACCTCTAATACCTTGATTTTACGTTCTATGGCCGCGCGAATCCCTATGATGCATGCTTCATATTCTGCCATATTGTTTGTGCAGTCAAAATCCAATTTACTAGTGAAGGGATAATGATCCCCGCTTGAGGATACCAAGACTGCCCCAATGCCGTTAGCCATAGCATTTGACGCTCCGTCAAAGTTTAGCTTCCAAGGATGATCTTCTTGAGGGTTTTCTTCAGTGGTTGCTACGTACATTAGATCTTCATTTGGGAAATCAAAGTTCAAAGGTTTGTAGTTTTCTAGAGCTCTACTGGCTAGAAAATCTGCTATTGTACTTCCTTTTACAGCTTTCTTGTTCACGTAGACTATATCGAATTCGGAAAATAGAATTTGCCATCGAGCCATTCTTCCATTCAAAATAGTTGACTCCACCAAGTACTTCAAAGGATCCATTTTGGAAATTAACCAAGTTGTGTGATACAACATGTATTATCTCAGTCTTCGAGTTATCCAGATCAGGGCACAACACATCTTTTCAATTGGCGAGTATCTTGTTTCACACTCAGTGAACTTCTTACTGAGATAATATATTGCTCTTTCTTTCCTTCCTGACTTATTGTGCTGGCTAAGCACACATCCCATAGAATTTTCAAATACTGCTAAATACAATATCAATGGCTTATCTAGACTAGGTGGTGTCAACACTGGGGCAGTAGAAAAGTATTGTTTAACCTTGTCAAAAGTCTTCTAGCACTCCGCATCCCAAACACTAGGGTTATGTTTCTTAAGGAGACGAAATATGGGGTCACATTTCTCGGTTAGTTGTGAAATGAACCGAGCGATGTAATTTAGTCTCCCTAAGAATCCCCGAACTTCCTTTTGATTACGTGGCGGAGGTAATTCTTGTATGGCTTTGACTTTATCTTGGTCAATTTCAATCCCTTTTTCACTGACTACGAATCCTAGCAGTTTCTCTAACCTGGCCCTGAAGGTACATTTTGCTGGATTGAGTTTCAGCTGGAATTTTCTCAACCTCAAAAATAATTTCCTCAAGACTTGCACATGCTCTTCTTCTGTCTGGGATTTGGCGATCATGTCATCGACATAGACTTCAATTTCCTTGTGCATCATATCATGAAACAAGGTTACCATGGCTCTCTGATATGTTGCTCCCGCATTTTTCAGTCCAAATGACATCACCTTATAACAAAAGGTTCCCTACATGGTTACAAATGTGGTTTTATTCATGTCTTCAGGATGCATCTTGATTTGATTGTACCCTGAGAAACCATCCATGAATGAGAACAGTGAGTAACCTGTCGTGTTGTCCACTAAGGTGTCAATATGGGGCAATGGGAAATTATCTTTTGGGCTGGCTTTGTTCAAATCCCTGTAGTCTACACACATCCGTACCTTTCCATCTTTTTTAGGGACGGGGACAATATTGGCTACCTATTTCGAGTACTTAACTACTTGTAAGAAACCAGTATCGAATTGCTTCTTGACTTCCTCTTTTATTTTCAACAAAACATCCGGCCTCATCCTTTAGAGCTTCTATTGAACTGGCTTGCATTCTTCTTTAATGGGGAGCCTGTGCACCACAATGTCAGTATTGAGCCCTGGCACATCTTGATACGACCATGCAAAGACATCCTTGAACTCTTGAAGTAACTCAATAAGATCTTGCTTTGTCTCTATGGTAATGCAAGCTCCGATCTTTACTTCTTTCTTTTCTAGTTCATCTCCCAAGTTTACGACTTCTACTGACTCTTCGTGAGGTAGAATCTGTTTTTCCTCTTGTTCTACCATTCTTAACAAATCAGGGGATAAGCTACAGTCTCTGTCATCTTCAGAGTCCTGAGATCCCTCTAGACATATATCTCGCTCAAAAGGAGATTCTGAGTTAGTAGCAACGTGGCTCATATCGTTGATATCTGGAGACCTATTATAGGTGCGAAGAAAGATACAAAGAACAAAAGAATCTAAGAACAGTGATATGTATGGTATGATTATGAATGAAAGAATAAAAGAATATTTGCATGGAATAAGACAAAAGGATACATTTCATTGAAATAACGATTTTGAACATGAGCCTATTTCACAAAAGGGGTTTTATTACTCCTAGGCCTAGAGTAATAAGTGTGTTTTGAGTATTACTCTGTGTTAGTTCTAAAGACTACAGGAATCTCTTTCGTAGTCCAATTATTCAGAACACTTCCCGGCTCACAAGGGCGAATGCCCGACAAATTCTCCATTCCAGTTCCTTCTTCATATGTGGCGTTAATGCTTAAGTTTTCCAACATTTTTTTGATAGACCCTTTCCTTGTCGATTTTATTTCAGAGTAAATAGTCCCTCCCGACACGAAAGTTATGGATTTGTAAGGAAAGGTCATGGGCTCCCATTTAACCTCTTCCCCGCTTAAACGCGCTCTTCTCCTTTCTTATTTCTGCTCTTGCTCTTTTTTCTTTTGCTTTGCATCTGGCTTGAATCCTAAGCCAAAGTGGTCTCATTTGTCAATGAGCATAGGTGCCTCGACCCTTCCTTGTAGGTTTCTTCCAAGCCCTCTTCTAGGCAAAGCTCCTTTTTCCCACCGTCAATTGTAAGCCTATTCTTGTAATTTTAAAGATTTTGGGTGTCGGGACCCTATTTCCTTCGACAAAAAAGGTCGCATTTACAAATTCTAACGACCGAAAAGAATATTCTATGGCTTCATCATCCATCCCCACATATGGTACATTGCTAGTAACGGATACAATGATATCTTCTTCCGCGTTTATGGTTACCAATCGACCTTCCGTTATAAATTTGAGCTTTTGATGTAACGATGACGGCACTGCCCCTGCTGAGTGAATCCATGGCCTTCCCAATAAGCAATTGTAAGAGGGCTTGATGTCCATTGCCAAGAAATCTACCTCGTACGTGCTAGGGCCAATCAGAAGGGGTATTTCGATCCTCCGCATTACTTTCCTTTCGGTACCATCAAACATCCTTACTACATTTTGGCATGTTTTCATATGGGAACTATCTACGGGCAACCTATTCAATGTGGATAGGGGTAGGACGTTTAGTGCCGATCCATTATCAATCAGTACCCCTGGCAATGTGTATCCCTTACAATGTGTGGTAATGTGCAGAGCCTTTGTGGACCCCATACTTCCCGGTGGTATCTCATCATCATTAAAGAAAATAAAATTATCGGTACTGATGTTGTTGACCAGACGATCCAATTTGTTGACAGAGATGTCATTCGCGACATAAATCTCGTTTAGCACTTTTATTAATGTGCTCCGATGTGTCTCTGAGCTCAAAAGTAAGGCTAGCACTGAGATGCGAGCCGGTTGCTTGTGTAGCTGTTCAACAACGCTGTACTCACTATGCTTTAAAAATTTTAGGAATTCCCTAGTTTCATTCTCGGTTACTGACTCATTGACTAGCGATTCGAACCTGATCGTCTTCTCCTTTCTTTGCTCAACTATTGGGGCCTTTTCTTTAACGGTTTTAGTTTTGGTACCCGCAGGATCATAACGTCTCCCATTGCGTGTATAGAAACCTATATCTTGGTTCTTCTTTGAAGCACTAGCCGAGCTCTTTTCCCCTGGGATTGTCACATTACAGCTATAATTCCAAGGTACCCTTCTACTATCTTTATAGGGGAAATCAATGGGCTTCTGGATCACGACTTTTGGTGCAACTTGCGCCCCAACTTCATTAATTCTCGGACGTGATATGATAACCACTGGGTGGTTGACTTCATAAGCATTTTTCGTCGACCCCTCTTCTGAGGCACACACGTCTATTCTATCTGGGTTCTCGACATACTCGAAGAATTCTAGCTCCTTATTGTCCATCAATCCTTGTACTAGAGCCCTGAATTCATTGCATTTTTGAATCTCATGATCCTCTTGATCATGAAACTCACAATAATTCTTTGCTCCTCGGGGTCTGTCCCTTAAATTCTGTATTATTAATCCTCTTCTCAGTATTTCCTTCCATACTTCTTTCAGCGGGGTATTCACTTCTGCGACATTCATCTTGATTTGCTTCTCTGAACTCTCAATTATCACATTTATCCCCTTATCCCTATGGTCAGGTAACGGATTTTCTGCACTAGATGTATCATCAAATTTCATGATGCCCAGTTGAATGATTTTTGAAAGCAGTGCAGTTTTCTATTCAGTGTCCCGTGATTCTCGTGTGGTACTTGCATTGGGCGTTTGTGTCATACCATTTAGGGTATGGGGGTTGTATTGGCTTTAGATAGAAGGGAGACACAACACGTGCATCTAATAAACTTTGATATAACTCCTTATACATCATTGGGATAGGTGTAAATTGGAGTTTCTCCCTATTTTGCCTCGCGTTGGGCTCTTGTCTGGGTGGGCCCTGCTGACCAGTGGTTGTCGACCTCGATTGGCTTACGGTGATCGATTTTGAATATGTGCTCACATTATTGACCTCGTGCTCTCTCTTTCTCGGTGCTGACCTTTTGGTATTTTCTCCAGACTCTATTTTCCTGTACCTTATCGCATTTTCTATCATTTCCCCAGACATCACTATGTTTGAAAAACTCTTGGTTGCGCTATCCAACATGTGGTTAATGAAAGGTGCCTTCAGAGTATTAATGAAAAGCATAGTGGTTTCCTTCTCCAGTAGAGGTGGTTGGACATGTGTGGCCACCTCTCTCCATCGTTGGGCATATTGCCTAAAGCTTTCATTATGTTTTTTCTCCATATTCTGTAAAGTGATTCTATCAGGGGCTATGTCTGCCACATGACTATACTGCTTCATGAAAGCTCGTGCTAGATCTTTCCATGAATTGATCTGGGTACGACTCAGTTGGTTGTACCATCTAAAAGCTGCCCCAACTAGGCTTTCTTGGAAACAGTGAATCAATAGTTGGTCATTATTGACATGGCCTGCCATTCGTCTGTAGAACATAGTGATGTGAGCTTCGAGACAGCTAGTCCCATTGTACTTTTCAAATTTTGGAGTTTTGAACTTGAGAGGAAGTACCAATTTCGGAACCAAACTTAATTCTTTAGCATCGATTCCACCACGATAGTCGATATTTTCTATTTCCTTAAATTTTTCTTCTAACCATCTACACCGTTCTTCGATTTCTTTCGGGAGCTCCACCCTTGTCTTTTCTATTTCTATCACTTCGTCGAGATCGGGGATGACAGGGTTGGCTGGGTTATCCCCCGGGTTGGAGCCTGAGCCAGCCTGATAGTTTATCGGCGCTAAAACACCGGCCTGAAATGGCTGAGGCCTAATTGTGACCGATGGCCTTCTTGGGTACACATCAGGTTGTGTCTGAACGTTCGTTGGGGTAAAATCCGGAGGGTAGATAGGATCTTCATTATCATCTCCCGTATTGATCATGGGGCCTTTCCCTTTTTTCTAATCTGCCCACCAGTAGCCGTGTTAATTGATCCATCATACTTCTCTAGAACTCCATCATCTGGTCCTTCATATCTTGCTGGATTTTGGCCAACTGTTCTTGCATATGTGTTTGTAATTGATCTTGCATCTCTTTTTGCATTTGTTCCAATCTCTCTAACCTTTGGTCCATTGCTTTTGTTTTTCCTCTTGTACTGTAACGATGTTTCAGGGTAACTGCCATGATTTTTAATGTTTTTTGTGAGTTTTAGTGCGTATGATGCAATACTGATGCATAAATGCAATGAATGCAATGAATGCAAAAAAGGCGTTGATTCTAATTTTGATTTCATTAGAGTAACTTTTCTAGAAAACAAGTTTCTTTACATAAAATAGATTACATATAAGGCTTGGCCCTGATACTTAAGGCCTTGACCTGCCTGAGAAGCCAAGCTAGCTCTCGGCCTCGTTCCGATTTTGACTCGTATTTTAAACTCAGTACATCAGCCTGTATTGCTAGTGTTTGCAAGTGGTCAGCCACTTCTCGTACTTGAGTCAAAGCTTCACCCATGACGTAATCCTTATTCTAGATCTGATCTTGAGATTGATGAAGTTGCTTTTTCCATCGCTCGTTGTTTTCCTTAAGGAGTTCAATCTGAAGTTCACGATTCTGTAGCGTTGTTTTGAGCTCTTCTATCTTGTCTTTTAACTCTTCAATTCTACTCTGACTAGCCTTCAATTCGATTATAGAGTTACGTGTACGATACTGATACAAGGACCTCTCTAACTTTGACACCTGAATCTTTAATCCTTCCTTATCATTTTGGCTTTCTACCAAACTTCTTTTCAGAGCACTTTCTCGAGCTTGAGCATCTCGAAATTTCTCTTCCCATTGGTTGGCTTTACTTTTCTCTTCTTTAACTTCCTGTCGCCACTGTTCAGATGTTTTTCCTAACCCAGCGGTTCTCATTGACCTTCGCAGCTTCTTGTAGTCTGTTTTCAAACTGTCCAAATCCTCTTCAGCCTTGTTTTTTTCCTCTTCTGAGTGTTCAAGCTTCTAGTTTCTGGACATCGACATCTAACTCAAGCTGCATTTTTTCTTTCTCCAATTGCTCTGTCCTTTTTTTCTAGTTCTAGACTCTTTCTCTCGAAATCTTGCCTGATGATTTCTAGCTCGGATGGGATCACTTTCAAATGTTCTTCCATTGATCGGGTGTTGTCTTGATATCACTTTCAAATGTTCTTCCATTGATCGGGTGTTGTCTTGATCTGACATAGGAATGTTGTCGTTGATCCTCTGCTCCCACCACCAGTCATACTCAGAGGTAGTCATAGGATTGGCTGCAAACCTTTTTATTCTACGAGTCTGGTTCTAGGCATTTGATATCTCGCGAACTTTCTTTTTGTAATTATTCCCCGTGAATATGAACTCGCACTGAGCTAACCCTTATGTTGGTGGTGTAAACTGTCTGGATCTGTACTGTCTTAATGCAAGAAGAGGAGTATAACCGACGGCTCCCCATATTCCTAACAAGGGAACCCAATCGAAATCTCCGTATCGATATAGTATTTCATCAGGAACCATCCATGGGGTTCTCCATTCAACATCTTCCTCTTGCAAATTCTGAAGAACCGTCATCCAATTCCCTTCTGTAATACCATCTCGTCTCGTCGTGGCCACTAACTCTTTCAGTGGAGAGTAGTTTTCAGAGAAGATGAGATATGAGACCTTTTCCACTTTCCAAAAATGGCTGTGGAACCAAGATAGCAAGAGCTGTGCACACCCAATAAATCTCCCTTCACCCGTTCTTCGACAAACATTCAATGATCTAAAAGTTTCAGCCAAGATCGCGGGTACAGGTGTAGCCCCTTTACTAAGCCTGTCAAAAAGATCGAAAACTGCCTCGTCTATATGCCCCAGAGCTTTGGGGAAGATAACCAATCCATAAATGCTCAAAGCGAACACATCTACCCTTTTCTTCACATTGGGATGTGCTAATATTAGATCCTTCAAGTTCTTCCAAGGAATGCACTCACAATCTCCTTTTTGTTTGATCCGGGTTGTAACCCACTATTCGCTCATCCCTGTGATGTTCATCAGCCTTTTTGAGAATGCTAGGCCGTTGGCAGCTCTGGAATAAATTTTGTCAACCTGAATCTTTGGGCAATGGAGCAAGGCCGTGTACTCTTCTATAATTGGTACCAAATCTACCTTCCGAAAAGTAAAGTAACTGTAAGCAGAATTCCAATATTGGGCGAGTGCTCGAAATAGGTGTTCGTCTACCTTGACATCGAGCAGATAAGGTAAATCGCCATAATGATAATAGAATAACTGTTTTATCTCGTCATCCCATTGACCCCAAATTTCTTTCATCTCTTGGAGATTATTCTGAGTTACGCTAATTCGAGTAAAATCCCATAACTCTGACACGTACCCCTCGGTAGGACTATCACCTTTCTCTTGCTGTGTTGTCTCAGCCCATACCCAGACAGCCGCATTGTCCTCTACTTTATCAAAAAACCCCTTTTTCATGATAAGTTATCTACTTAGCAACCGAATGTGAATCAACACCTTTTGTGATGAAAATGCCATGCAAATACAATCAAAATAAAACAAAGCAAGTCAGTATTTTATACACAGTTCAAAACAAGCAAAGAGTAATAAATATAGCATTTGCTTGGGTAACCACTAGGGTTTGGTGCAGTTCTACCTATGGCGGGCTCCTACAGCTTACTATATGCGGCTCAGTTCTAGAGTAAAGGTACCTAAACCAACAGATTCCTTGATCTTCACCCATTATAGGCTCATACAGACCGAGTTCAGTTCAGGGGAATACATTTTCCTATGGCTGCACGGAGATGAAAATCTCACGAAGACATAGGTATGGATGTATTCCGAAAGCGATCCACTATCCTACACAGAGGTGAAAACCTCACGAAGGAATAGTTTCTCACTCCCACTTAAAAGGGAGTAGCCACGTGGGCATGCAATGCAATGTACAGGTATATACATAAGGCTCGAAGCGAATAAAGAAAACATGAATAAAACGATGAAGATTATAACGCAAAATGGATGAAATGCAATGAAAGGATCGTGTATCAAAACCAAATTTTCAATTTTCGATAAAAAGACAAAAGTTAATCAACTCGTGGCTTGACTCTTTTTTTAAGTCCCCAGTGGAGTCGCCAAGCTGTCGAAACCATTATTTTAGAAAAAACGGGAATCGACTTAAGTTTTGGAAATGAAAACAAAAAAATGGGAGTCGCCACCAATCCCTTTTTGATGAGGTGTGATCAGGTCACCTCGTAAAAGCGGTTGTTTTTAATAAATAATTTGACTTATTTAAACAACAATTTTGGTCAGCGAGATTCAGAAAAATGGGTTCGGGAGTCGGTTACGTATGAGGAAGGATTAGCAACCTCGTAACGCCCAAAAATTGGTACCTAGTTGATTAATTGGTGTCTTAGTGTCGAAAATTGAAAACTTGAAAAACTTTAAAATACGATCCTTCCTTTTGTAAAACACATTCGAACGTTAAAGACTTTCTCATCTCGAAGCAACAAAATGTCATATCCAGTGAGTTAGGACACGACATCTTGAACTTTTGAGAGTGAGCTTGCCTTTTATTTAAAATTTTTGTATTTTAACCCTTTTTGAAAGGATATTCGATTATTTAGGGTAAACGAGAAAAATCGAAACCCAGTAAGTTAGGGCACGATCTCTCGAACTTCTAAATACCGAACATTACCTTTATTTACAAAAAAAAATCTTATTTTGAGGTAACAAGATGTCATATCCAGTGAGTTAGGACACAACGCCTCATATCTCCGAGAATAAGTATTTTTATTCAAAATTCGCACTACAATTTAAAAGAATATTCCGTGATTTAGGTTAAATGAGAAAAATCAAAACCAGTAAGTTAGGGCATGATTTTCTCAGATTTCCAAATACTGAATATTGCTTTGAAAGAATTATTTTTAATGTATCGAGTAAAATATAACGTGATTTATGGTGAAACATAAAAGCAAATTATGGTACTAATACACATAACAACATAATAATATGTACGACAGTGTCAATAACAATAATATGAGCAATTATAAAAAGCCGAAGTAAAGCAAGGCTAGTAATATGAAAATATAAAACAAATGCATAAGGAAAATAAAATAAGAAAATACATAAAAAATATAAAACATGATAAAATAAGAATGACGATGATGATGTGATCGATGATGATGATGATAATAATAATAATAATAATGATAATAATAATAATAATAATAATAATAGTAATAATAAGAATATTAATATTAGTAATAATGATAATAGTAATAAAAATAAAAATAATAAGAATATAGTAATAGTAAATAAAAGTAAAAGTAATAGTAATAATACAATAGTAGTAATAATAACAAAAATAGTAATAATAATGTATTAAAAGGTAAAAGAATAATAGTAACAATAATAAAAAAATGATAATAGTAATAAAATAAGATTATAATAATAATATTAATAAAAATAAACATAAAAAGGGGATAATGATAATAGTAATAATAAAAGGAGTAATAATAGCAATAATAACAACGTTAATAGTAGTAATAATACGAATAATAATATATGTATATAAAAATAATAATAATAAATATAATAATAATAGAAGTAATAATAATAATAGTAATAATAGCAATAATAATAATAATAATATATTGATAATAAACAATAATAAAAGGAATAAAAATAATAGTAATAATGAGAATATTTAATAATAGTAATAATAACAATAATATAAACAATATATACATGAATAATAATAATAATAATATAAATAATAACAAGAATAATAAAATTAACTAATTTAACAGTAAAATAGCTAAACAATTAAAAAATGGATTAAATTGAATTTAAAACAGAAATTTTGGGGCGAATTCAAAATGAAAAAAGACAAAGGAGGACCAAATTGTAACACACGCGCGATATGAAGGGACGAAAAAAGAAAATATCCCCGTCCCCCTAAACACAACGTTTTACACAGGACCAAAATGAAACAAAAATCGAATTACTGGCGAAATTAAAAATAATGAAAAACTTAATTACAAAATGGTGAAAAACGGAAGGACTTGTAGAGCAATTACCCCTAAAGACAAAAACGCGCGGATCCTCCTATCGGGTCGGGTCAATACGCGGATCCCAGGCTTAAAACGACGTCGTTTTGGCATTAAAAAGGCCGGCCAAAACGGCGTCGTTTTGAGGGGCTATTTAAATCCGATTTTTTTTTTTAAAATTCATTCCTCCTCTATTTTTTTTTAAAAAATTTCTCTTATCCTCTCATTTCCTCTGCAGAGGCCCCCCACGTCGGAGAGGGCTCCGGCCACAGATCCGATGAACCGACGCCGTCCTCCATCGTCGCTAGCCGGAATTCCAAAAAGGTGTCTTTTTTTATTTTTTTTTGTATATATTTTTTTATGTTTTATATATATGTATACGTGAGTAAATAGATTCGAAAATAAAAAAAAATAAAAAAGGGTAAAATCACCTTTGGCTTTTCGATATCTGATTCTTGGTATTTTGGTTTCTCGATTTGGGCTATTCTCCTGCTTTGGGTATTGTTAGAATCTCTGTTTTTTGCCCCTTTTTTTTAGAAAGATCAAATGTTTTTTATTACCCTTGCCGAATGTTACAACCGATATTGGCTTGACTTTTTAAAGCCAATTACATGCTTTTGTTTATTATTATCTGTCCCTTCTCTATTTAATATTGCAGGTGCAAGTGGGCAACAAGGCGGTGGAGTAGGTGATGGTGGCAGATGTGCCAGTGGCAGTGGATATGACCATGGCAGACCTAGGTGCGGCGCACCTAGGGTTTTCTTTTGTTGTATTTTCTTTTTTTGTTAATTGGGCTAACTGGGCTAGGGTTAGGTGTTGTTGGGTTTGGCTGATTGGGCTTTTAGTTTGGGGTGGGTTTGTTAATTGGTTTTTTGTTTGGGTTAAAAGTTGTAAAATGGGCCGGGCAAATTGGGCTTATAACAAAAGGGATAATCTGAAAACAAGAAACCAACATGGGGACCAGCGTGCAATGTGCACAAATGCACAAGGGCTAAAACTGGAAATAATCTGGATCCCAAAATGTAGTGCTTAGGCGCGGACCGAATTGCCAATATGCGTAAATTTCAAAGCCAAATTAAAAAAAAGAAGTGAAATAAATAAGGCATGATTGAATGCCCGCACAAAGGGGAAGGATCTAATGCACAATTTTCCCATTTTCAACTAAAAGGCGCAGATCAGGTCTGTTAAACGGGTTGAAACGCGGACCTTCATAGCAGTAAATGGCGCCGTTTTTTACAAGTAATTTAAAACCCTTTTTCCCTATTTTATTTTTCAAATGCAGCCACCTTTTAACCAAAAAAAAAATAAAATCTATAGCCCTAAAATCAATTAAACATTGCAGTAAAAAAACAAAAAAAAGGGAAAGAAAAGGGGAAACCCTAAATGTTTGCCCCCCATTTGGTCTGCTGTTCAACCACCATCAGTCCACCATGAATGGTGGATGGTGGCCTATGGAAGTGTTCCCCTTATGCCTTCATTTAAAGCCCAGCCTCAAGGCTTATAAATTTTGGCCTTGAAACCCTCTCTTAACCTTCGATGCCGGTGAAGGAGACGGGGATTCCAGTAGCTCGTTCGTAAAGTAAGCCTTCTATCTTATTTTATTATACTAAAACGCATGCAAAGCAAAAAAAAAAAAGAAACGAAACAGACTCGAGAAAAATGATATACAAGACTTTCAAAATCACCTTTTTTCTTGACTGCCTTTTTTTTCGTATTTCAATCTCAATGTCTCTGTGTAAAAAAAAAATTCGTCTTCTGTTTGGGCTTTATAGCCGAAGATACAATTGATTTTTCTATGCTATTGTCTATGCTTTGCTTTTTTTTGCTTCGTTTCTCTCTATTCTGTCGTTTTGCTCTATTGTCCTGCCTTGTTTTCCCTTTTTTGCTCTCTTTTGCAGGTGCGCGAAGGTCAACAGGCTGTAGATGGCCGTTTTGGTGCAACGGGACAACGGGGAGCTGAACCTCTGGCGTTGGACGCGCCGACGACGCACGTGAGAGGGGTACGACTCAAAGGGGGAAACTAGGGTTAGGCTTGGCTGGACTTTGGTTTAGGCATTGGGCCTATCGGGCCATCCGGGTTAGGGGTTAGTTGGGTTTAGGTATTTTGGGTTGTTTAGGCTTTGGGCCTTATGTAAATGGACTGTCTTTATTTTTTGTTTTTTTGTTTTTAAACGGGCCGGGCAAAATGGGCTGGGCAAAATGGGCCTGTTACACACCATACTAAGTTTGAAAAGCCGAAAAGCAGAATCTTCCAAGTGCCAAATACTCTTTGACCGAATCTAGTGTAAGTGTTGCTCTTCCAATCGATTTTCTTTGTTTAGTATCGATTTTTGTCCCTCACTCTTTCTAATCAACTGTGGTAGGGAATTAGTATCAGATCTCGGATCTTAGTTCTCTACCGAAATTGCCTTTAGGTGCTTGCGGTGTTGGTAAGTATTTCTCTCCCATTGGCTAAGGTGGCCGGATGGTCATAGTTATGGTAAGGAGACTTGTATTGGATACGAGTCACCTATTATTCGAGTTTTAGTAGTTAAGATTTGTGCAGATCTAGGAAATACGTGATCAAGGAAAAAGTGATTAAGGATTGGGCTCAAAGTAAGGTTAAGGTGAGGTTTCGATTTTTGAGTAAATAAGTATTAAGCATGCGATTAATTGAAGGGTGATATCGAATGTAGGTTTGAGCTAAGGAGATCGCATCACGCTTGCTTACTAGGTGTGTACATACACTGCACACACACTATGAATCAGTAAAAGCCGAAATGCCGAAATGCCGAAAAGCTGAAATACCGAAATGTCGAAAGTTTGGCTATGGTAGTCTTGCGAGTGCGCGAACACTCGTAAGGAAGAGACCGATAGGTTTCCTGAGGCCCACGGGTGATTCCGTGGACTTGGGTTGTGATTTAGCCACATGGGCCAGAATGGGCTAAATGGGCTTGATGGGCTGTTGGCCCTATAATAGGCAAAAACTGAATATTGATGCTATGTGATAGGAATTTGTATGTGAGCATGAATATGTATATGACTGGGCCTAACGGGCCATATAAATGTGATTTGAGCCTAATGGGCCATATACAGGTGATTTGGGCCTAATGGGCCATACGAATATGATTTGGCTTAATGGGCCAAATGCATGTATGTGAAATTGTTAGGCTTTGTAAGGGATTTTTGGGCCTAGTATATGATATCCACATAAAACTTAATTAATATATTGCGACTGTGGACAAGTCAAAGGGTTAAGGTGTGGCAACGAGTATATGCATGTCTAGGATTGGATCTAGGGAGAGCTTGGTACTTAAGCGGTCTTAATGACTCACCTCCTCTTCTCTGGAATCCTACTTGGTGCATAGTATTCGTTCATCTTAACTCACGGGACTCGCTAACGGGCCAAGGTAAGTGAAAATTGTAATTAAGAGAAAATTACCGAAATGCCCCTAAGGGCGAAAATAACCAAAATACCCCTAGGTGTTAAATTTAAGTTTTGTGGATGCGGCATGCATATATATGATATTCTACTTAGGTTGCATATGGGTTGGGAATTATGGAATGGAGGAAGTATATGAGGATCGCATGGTTGCTTGACAATCGTGGATCCACCAATGGCTTTTAAAGCCCAATATGTAAATGAAGGTAGTTCCGCAATCGAGCTACCATGGTGTGTGGGTTGGGTGGGTCGATATTTATATCCCCACATGGTGTGACGGGGGACGGAGCCGGTGTGTAGCGGATGGATAATTTGGATGGGATTGCATTGCATAAATGATGAATGATGTTTTTTTTTGAATGCTTGCTTTCTTTGAGGGTTGTACACAATGAGTTTGCGAAAACTCATCCCCTCTTTTATTTTATTTTCAGGTGATGCTCAGTAGAAAGTTCGATGTTTGGAGGGGCTCTGGGTGGCCAGCTAGCAAGATAATTTGGACTTGTTTTTTTTAAGCATATAAGTTTTTATTTAATTAAGTATGTTTCAGATCAGATTGTAATAAGGCTTTCGTTATGTTATTATTACTTGAACTATTATTATTATTTTCATTGTAATTTACAAGAAGTTGAACATGGGGTTCCTAAATTATAGTATGCTTTCTATGTTTCTGCAATTAAATTTTTAGATGATAAGTTTTCTTAAATAAAATGTTTCAACAAGGTTTTTGTAACTGAAAGGGTGTGTTTTTTTTTAAAGTTACTTAAGGTTTCTTTTATTTTAAGAAGGGTTTTCAATGAAAACACGGTTTTCGCTAAAACAACTCAATGTGACACACCAGATTCGGCCATAACGTCTGGGCCGGGTTTGGGGTGTTACAGTGGGATAATACCGAAATATGAATATATGAGTTCTGAATTATGAGTTAGATATGTGATTGAATTTTTAATAAGATGAATATGGATAAGTATTATCTTGAAAGTTGATAATAAGAAATTTTAGTGAATGAATGAAATTTGGGATAAACAGTCTAAAACAGCAGCAAGGGAGTGACTTTGAAAAATCACCAAAAATGGTATAAGTTGAAATAGAAGTGGAATGAGATATGTAATTAAAGATTATTGAATCTATTTTCAGATAAAAGAATGAGAGAAAATAAAGGAATTCTGTATTTTGAGATATTTATATTTTTGTAAGACCGGTTCAGACTAATTTCATGATCCCCTGTTCTGAATTGTAAAGATCATTAAAAATTGTACAAAAATAGTTAAGGAACATAATTTATATGGTTGGATTCCTTATTAAATTTATTTTCAGAAGAAAGAAACGAGAACCTCATTTGAATTTGGTAGCAAAAGATAATTAAATTTTAGTGAAGAGTGGTCAGAGCTGCTGAACCGCGAAACAGGGGAGAATTCAATGAATAAACTGTATTAATTGGCCCAACCAAAAATTCTTAAATTTTTATGAGTCTAGTTTCTGGAAAAATTTATGGATCTTAATTTGGAGTTCCGTAGCTTCAGATAAAAATAATTTAGTGACTGGGACTCGAATGGACAGCTTGTACTGAACTGAAATAAATGATTAATGCATATGAGAAAAAGATTGTGTAATTATGGATACATATTTTAGGATCTATAAATGCCATTATTATTTTTTATCTTTATTATTTATATATTACTTACTAAGCTTTTAGCTTACTTTGCTTCCTCTTCCTTTCTTGTTTTATTTTATAGTGAAATCAAGTTTGCTCATGATTTGGGAAAAAGTTGTCGAAAGCTTACCAACACTATCCATCTTTCCTTTTGGTATTTTGTAAACACATTTTGGACATATGGCATGTATAGAAGGCTTGAGTATTTTGTTATAAATTTTAGTAATATTACTTTAAAAGTTGAATTCTAACGTTAGATATTTCATTCGTATTTTATTATTGGTATGATCTAATGTTAGTTACATTATAAGTTTATGATATATGTGAATTTAATTTTTTTAAAAAGATGAGTGATCAATTGACGGATTTAAATTTAGATAATCATTTTATGTCTTGATTTGCTATAATTATACGTACGTTGTGCTAGTAATACTCATATTCTGTTCTAGTATTGAACACATGTAACGACCCAAAATCCGTGGGCACCGGAAAAGTGTGTTATCGGGCCTCCGTCTTAGTGAAATAAGTTCAAAAATAATTATTAAAAATATTTATGAGTCTAGTGGTGTGTCTAATTAGGTTTTAATTAAGTAAATTTAGCTTAGTTTAGAGTAATTAGCAAAAAAAATTAAATTAAATAAGAGATAAAAGTTTAATTCTAAAGCAATAGAAAGTAAAAAGGGCCAAAATGGCAAATATACCATTAAGAAATGGTTGAGGCGGCATAAGCTTATTAAAAATCTAAGATTTTATTTAGATTATATATATATATATATTATATTATATAATTGATTATTATAATTATTAATTGTTATGGTTTTATATTATTATTATTATTATAATTTTTATTTTTATTATTAAATAAATTAAATAGTAGAGAATTGTATGGTAATAAAAAAAATATTGATATATTTGTAATAAATAGATACATGTGTACTTGTTACAAAACAATTTGTTTACTTAATATTAAAGTAATAGATAATTAGATTAAATTATATTATTGATAATTAAATAATTATATCATAAGATTTTTTATGTTAAATAGAGTATGATTATGACAAGTGTAAGGTGATAAAAATATACATATATAATGATAACATTTATTATTAAAATTAAGAGATATTTATTAATTAAATAATTATAAAATAAGATTTTTATGTGATAATTAAATAAAATTATGACAAATGTAGGGTGGTGATATTGGACAAATGTAAAACATGTGTGTACAATTGTTATATATATAATTGCTATTAAATAGATATTTATTTATTAATTAAATATAATATAAATAAAATAAAATAAAAAGAAATAAAGCATAAAATAAATAGAAACAAAACAAACAAAATAGAAAACAGAAGCATTGAAAACAGGGAGAAAAAGAGAAAGAGAAAGGAAAAAGAAAAGAAAAGAAAAAGGAAAAACTAGAGATTTAAAGCTTGGAGTTTAATTGGTAAGCTTAATTAAGTCCTTTTCTTTTAATTTTGATGTTTTAGAAGCTTTAGAATAAAATTTTGTTGAATTTAAGTTGAAATTTTGAAAGTTAATAGATTTTTTACTAGGGTTTATGTTGAACAAATGATGGAATTGGGGGTTTATTTGATAGAAATTTTGATTGGAATTGAATAAAGGATTGAATTGTAAACTAAGTTATAAGTTTTGAGTTTTAGGGATTAAATTGAAATAAATTCAAAATTATGAAAATATGATAAAAATTAAATAGTTAGATGTTAGTTTGGCAAGAAATTGAGTAGCAAAAAGGTATGAATTGAGAAAGAAAAATAAATAGGTTTAGTTGGGATTAAATTGGAATTAAAGTAAAAGTTAGATAAAAATTTCAGCATTTAAATTGTGTTATGCTAATAATTGTGAAATTATTTTAATTGTTCGTAACTAATGTCAAGCCTGAAGCATCGGCCCAAAAAGGAAAAGGAAAGATCGTGGAGGATTAAATCCGAAGAAAATTCTGGTTTGTATCACTATAACTTAGGCTTTATAATTAATACGTGTTTAATTTAATATGTATGTGTGGTAAGTATTTTAAGGTAAGTATTTAATGAATTGATAAATTTGTGATTGAGTATTAAAAATTGAGATTGATACTGAAATAAATTATGGGATACTGAATATTGTTTTGAATATCGAATTGAATTGTGAAAAATTCTATGAATATTATTCACGATATTTGCATTGAACTGTAAAATTTCTGATGAAAACGAAATACTGTATTATTGTGAAAATTGATCGGAATAATAAATTATAATTAATATTGAATCGAAATAGAAATTGTACTGAAAAGTGAATTAAATACCCTATTAACTAGTCGGCCTAGTCGGATATAGTTGGCATGCCATAGGATATGAAAGAGTACGGGTTTTTGCTTGAAACTTCGATTAGGCACTTATATGCCGAAATCTTATTATCATTCTGCATTACTATTACTGATTCGATACTTTGTGTGTCGAATACTATTATCATATCATTATTCTGATTCAGCACTTTGTGTGTTGAATATTCATTATTATTATTGCTATCACGCTCGCATTCGCGATTCGCGATCGACATCGATTAGGCATCGTGTGCCGTTAAGGCACATTGTGCCATACTGGTGTGTTGGTTGGAATCCGTGTATCCATTGAGTCCGAGTCAAGTTAATAGGGGTAAATGAAATAAATCTACTGATAAAACTAAATTTGAAGGATATAGCATATGTGAAAGTTGAGAATTGAAATAAAGAAATAAGAATGATATATATATATATATATATATATATATATAATCGAATGATAACATAAAAGATTAAATTGTTCATTAAGTGATGATAATTGTAATGTAAAAGTATGTGTGTGATTTAATGTATTTAATTATAAATTGAATTATAGTGATACTACTGAGTATATGCATACTTAGCGTACGGTTGTTTTAGTGCACAGTGCGAGAAGTCAAATCTTGAATCGACATCCAAAGCGGACCGACTTGACAAACTTTTTGGTGATGTATATTTTCTTTTGGTAATGTGGCATGTACATAGGATGTGTATAAAGGTTATTATGTTTTAAATATAAATGGTTTAAAATATTAGTATTACAAGTCTAAGAATTATAATGAAAAAGTTTATCCATTTCAATTTAATTAGTACAATGATATATTTAAATTGATATTATATTAATTAAGTTGATTAGAGGTATTTAGAGTAGAAAATGAATGTGTGAAATAATTTGGTTGAATTGGTTATGCTTGAAATGGATATGGTTTAAATTGCAGGGAGATTTATGTAAAAATAAGCAGAAATACTGTCGAAATTTAAAAATAAAAAAAATAAAAAAAATTTGGAGTACTTAAACAAGTCTCGTTTCACTTAAATGTATGCTTTAGACTTTGAGAGTTCAATATAAGAATTTAGTAATTAAATTATGTTATGAATGTTATTTTATTTGTGAATTATTCATAAGTTGTCTGATACGTCCGGTAATACCTCGTAACTCTGTTCCGGTGACGGTTCGGGGTTAGGGGGTGTTACAACATAGGTATGGGGTGTTACAATACGACATTTTAAACCCTTAAAACCAAGATTGTCTCTTGACTTTTAAAACTCATGCATTGAAATTTTAAAAGGATATTTGGTTATTTAGTCAAACGGAAAATCGAATCCCAACACGTTATGACACGATTTCCCGAACTTTCAAACACAAAATATTGCCTTATTTTGAAAAGTTTTCAAATAAGTGATTATAAAATCGGCTCAAAATGCATTTTATTTGGTTTGTTTGGAATAAAGATGAGACGACTAATATCAATTAAAACGTTAAAATTTGAATCACGATGTGATAATGTGAAAAAAAGTAAAGTTACAAACACGGAACAATATACATGAATAAAATATTATACAAATGAATGACCATAATATGAAATTTGAAAGGAACGAATTTGGGTACATAAAATGGCGACATATCATACACTACACAAATTCTAACCTTAATATTCGAAGGCTAATGAATTAAAAGCAAATTTTTAAAAAAATACCAAGCAAATTAACACAAATAACATGTAACAAGTTTTAAAACAAATAAACAAATGAATGATATAAAAGAAATGCAATTTGGAATCAACTATATGCAAACAAACAATTATATATATAAAAATCTTAAAGTAAGTAATATACACGAAAGTTTGAAATAGATCAAAGAATAAAAAATAAAAATAAATAATATACGAAATAGTAATGTATAAATGAAATTTCAAAATAAATAATATAAAAAAATTTAAAGTAAGTGATATATAAAATAATATGTGTCAATTTAAATAATATACATGTAATAAAAAAGCTTAATATAAATAATGTATATATAAAATATATATATATATATATATATATGAAAGCGTTTGAAATAAACAAATATATATATTAAAATAAGGTCTTTAAAGAAACAAATTATATATATAGGCAGATTTAAAAAGAAAATATATAAACATATTTAAAGGGAATTTTAAGATAATCTACTAGAATAATATGAAATTAACAAAATATACAATACAATTCAAATTATATACTAAAACAAATTTTTCTTAAAAAATAATAATAAATAAATCATAAAAAAATAAAAAGAACAAAAACTGAAATTTTAAACAACAGACTCAATTGAAACAAAACAAAATAATTTACAAAACAAATAAATTACTAGAATAGAAATCCAGGGCCAAAATAGAATGCGCATAAACGGGCGAGGATTAAAAACGAAATTATTCCTAGCTTCTAAACGCTACATTTCAATGCGGACCAAAGCAAAATGATGCACCAATTTCAGGGAAAAATAAAAAAACAGAAAAAATAGAAAAAGGTCCTAATCAAATGATGGCGCAAAAAGGAAGGACTAAACGCACAAATTTCCCTTTTTGGAAAAAACGCGCGGATCCAACTATGGGTCGGGTCAACACGTGGGTTCTTCTATCCCTTAAACGGCGTCGTTTTCCCTTTACTACTTAAATCAAAATTTTTGGCTTTAAAATTATTTTAACCATTATTTAAAAAAAAAACCTAAAACTTTGGGAACTCTCTCATCTCCTCCCTTTTTGGCCGACTTATGGGCATCATCGGTGCTCGATGCGCCTCCGCCCCTTCCCCTCCCCCCCCCCCGTGGCCTTCGGCCTGAGTCACGCAAAATGGGGTGTTTTAAATCCCTTCTTTTAAATGGGTTAGAAGGCCGAACCTCCCTTACCCAGGAAAAACTGAGAAAGAAAGACCCTTTGCCTCTTTTCGGTTCGATTCCCATGCTGGTGAACTTTTCCTCTTCTTTATTTTTGTATATAAAAAAATAAAAAACTTAAGCGATGACAATAGAGAAATACGAAGCAAAAATCACCTTTCCGTTTCTATTTTTGATTTTTCTTTATTGTGTTCGTATTTTTGCCTTTTATTTCGTGCGTATCCCCCCTTTTTACAGTATACGATCGGCCTTATATAACCGAAACAAAAAATGAAAAAAATCAGATTACAATATCCTTTTTTTTATACTTTCTGTTATTTTCTCTACTGTTGGGTTTTTTGCTATGTATTTGCTGTGGCCTGCTAGTTTGTTGCAAGTACAAAAGGAGCCAGCTGGAGGAACGGAGGTGCACATGGTGGTGCGCGTAGGCGTACGGAGGTTGGGTTGTGGCGCATGCGGCGCGATGGGAAGGAGGGAAACCTAGGGTTTTCGAAAATGTTTGGCTTTTGGGGTATTTGGGCCTACTGTTGTTGGGTCATTAGTCTTGGGCTTCTGTTTGTAAAATTTCAGGCATTGGGCCACTATAGTTGTAATATTTGGACTATGGACATTTGTTTATTTTGGTTTTCTTTCTTGATTTGGGCCCGGGCAGAAATTGGGCCTTACAACTGCCCCTATTTGCTCATTGTCGTGTAATGATAATAGAGCAAAGACTCTAAAAAGGGCCAATTTTGCCCGGTCTTGCCGAATCTTGACTTCTTTTGTGCTCCTGTTCTTCAAGTAGTCCCGCTGCAATTTCAGGAAGATGAGACTTGTAGCTTCGATTTACTCCAATATAGTTTCAAGGAGAAGAGATTTGTTATCTTCAGTCTGCTCCACTGCAACTTCAAGGAGATAAGGATTGTGGTTTCGATCTACTCCACTGTAACTTTAGAGAGATAAGATTTGTTTATTTATAGCTTTAATTTGTTCCACTACAACTTTAGGGAAATAAGATTCGCTATTTCTAGTTTGCTCCACTGCAACTTGAGGAGACAAAATCTACAGTCTTCAGTCTGCTCCCTTGCACCTTAGGAAGATAAGGTTGGTGGCTAAAATATGCTCCCCTACTACCTCGAAAAGATAAAATTCGCCGTCTTCGATCTGCTCTACTGCTATCTCAAGGAGATAAGATCTACAATCTTAAGTCTACTTCCTTGCTACCTCAAGAAGATAAGACTACAATCTTTGACCTGCTCCCTTGCTACCTCAATGAGATAAGGCTGGTGGCTAAAATCTGCTCCCCTACTACCTTAGGAAGATAAGATTTGCCGTCTTCGATCTGCTCTATTGCTACCTCAGGGAGATAAGATCTTCAATCTTCAGTCTGCTTCCTTGCTACCTTAGGAAGATAAGACTAGAATCTTCGACCTACTCCCTTGCTACCTTAGGGAGATAAGGCTGGTGGCTAAAATCTGCTCCCCTACTACCTCGGAAAGATAAGATTCACCATCTTCGATCTGCTCCACTGCTACCTCAGGGAGATAAGATCTACAATCTTCAGTCTGCTTCCTTGCTCTTCAAGAAGATAAGACTACAATCTTCAGCCTGCTCCTTTGCTACCTCAAGGAGATAAGGCTAGTGGCTAAAATCTTCTCCCCTGCTACCCTGAGAAGGTAAGATTCGCCGCCTTCGATCTACTCCACTGCTACCTCAGGGAGATAAAATCTATGAAGTCACCGATGTTGCTACACCGTCCTCTAAGCACATGATCTGTAGAATCAGGTTCATGTACATATGCTTATGCCAAATGATTAGGATGTTATGATCGAAATGAATCAAATGCTCCTAACTAGATGTGTTATGAATGATATATGAATGCAAAAATGAGAATGATCCCTTTTTAATGCTTAGGGTGTCATCACTCATTGTTTACTAAGGGCGCTTGTAACAACCCGATTTAGGGCTTAGTCAAAATAGTGGTCTCGGGACCAAAAATAAAAATTTAGAAGAATTATTTTATTATTAATATAGAGTCCTAGCATGTTTATATTAGTGCATAAAAAATTTGGTGAGTTAATTTTGACGTTTGTGAGCCCAATTGCAAAAAATGACTAAATCGCATAAAGTACAAAAGTCTTAAATTGATAGCTAAGGGTGCCAAATTGCCATGTATCATAAATTGGGGGTTTTAAAAGTGAAATTGGGCCATTAATTAGGTGATGTCCGGCCATAGTAGATAGAAATATTGAAAAGTCAACATTAGGTGAAATTTGATGACATAAGGTGTAAAATAATAATACCTAAGCCTAGCTATCACCTTTTTCTTTCATTCTCTCTTCACTCCACCGATTTTTTTAGCCATTTGAAGGGTTTTGAGCTTATAATTTTTTTAGCAACTTGAAGCACTCACAAGTAAGTGATTTCCATGTCTTTTGTTGATGATTTTTGTATTTTTGAGACCCTAGAAGCATGAGCTTTCAAATGAGAGGACTATCTTGCAAAATGGTTAAAAATTTTGGAGTTTTTCCATGAGAGTATTTAGGGTGTTTTCTGAACTTTTATGGAAGAAAATGAGTCTTAGCTATGTTATAAACAATTTTTGTGAAGGAGTTTTCATGGAAAACACCTAAAGGGACTATTTTGCATAAGTTGTAAAATAGTTGATAAATATGGGAAATAGTGAGAGTTTGAAGTTGTTATAAGTGTAAAAAGGGTTCGTCTAGGCTTGAGATAAGAAGAAATTCGATAAAAATTGATTTTCGAGCATAGGGGAAAAATGGTCATTTTGCTAAGGTCTAGGGGCAAAATGGTCATTTTACCTAAGATGTGAGTTTTAGATTGCCTAATTGTGTTTAGTGACTAAATGAGTGCATTTTGCTATTATAGATTAAGATTTACTGAATTCAAACCTAGACCGGGGGAAGGCCAAACAAATAGACTGAACCGACTAGTTGCCACATTTTGTAATCCGAGGTAAGTTGTATGTAAATAATACAACTACATTGCTAATGTAGGTATTGAATTAATATAGCATGAATTGTTAGATTATGGAAATGAAAAGGTATGATGATAGTAGAGATAGTAGAGCTCTCGTTTGAACCTAGGAAATAATTCGGATATTCATGCCATGACAAATGAGTTATTGTTTGCTAGTGTAAGATAAGTCTGGGACATGCATCAGCCATATTATGAGAGCCAGTGTAAAATCATGTCCGAAACATGGTATCAGCATTGAGACGAGAGCTAGTGTAAGACATGTCTGGGACATGCATCGGCCTCGAGACATAAGCCAGTGTAAGACATGTCTGGGACATGCATCGGCTACGAGATGATAGTCAGTGTAAGACCATGTTTGGGACATGGCATCGACTTGAGATATGAGCCAGTGTAAGACCATGTTTGGGACATGGCATCGTCACCTTACCCACGTTTGAGGCTTAATGAATATCCGGTAGTGTTCCAAATGGTTCAACGGTGAACGTTATGTTCTTAAGCTAATGAGGAAAGTATAACAGTGTTGTGAGTGGTACATGTGCTTAATTGGTACGTATGAGATATGAGCTCATTATATAATATGTGACTTGTATGGATGGTAATGAGTAAGTTATGCTTATGCCTACCTTGGTATTATGAGCATGTGGATTATTGATAAATTGTTGTTGTTGTATACTTACTTATGTGCAACTTACTAAGCTTTACGTTTACTCCCTTTCCTTTCCATTTCCTTTCAGTGCTGCCTAACTAACTCAAGGATCACCGAAAATTAGAGATATCAGCTACACTATCAGTTGAAACATCCAGTATAGTTGGATTTATATTTTTAAGTATGGCATGTGTAGGGCTAGATCTCATTATTTTGTGTCTTTGTGAATTAGCCAAATTTGTTGGCTTGGGATAGATCCCACACATTGCATTGAGCCGTGAATGATGGCTAACATTCATTTTGAGTTTATAAAAGATGCATCTTCATGGTTGAATGAATTTCTATTATGGCTGATTTGATTGTGGAAAATTTGCTTGTTTTGGTATTGGTTGGTATTTGTATGAAAACAGGTAGGCAAGGGTGGCAATGAGGCTTGGTAAATAGCCTTATATTGTCCACACGGGTAGAGACACGGGCATGTTTCTAGGTCGTGTATGACACACGGTCAGCTTGATGGGCGTGTGGTCCGGCCGTGTGTCCCCTGCACGTAAAAATTTTAAGTTAGTATGCATGGTAATAAACACACAGGCAGAGACACGACAATGTCTTAACCTTGTGAAGGACACGGCCTAGTACATGGGCGTGTACCATGGCCGTGTGACATTTTGGGAATGTTGATGTCAGAAACAGAATACCCGAATTTTTGCACACGGGCTAAGACATGGGCATGTTGTTGCCGTGTGAGGGACACGGGCCATTGACACGGGCGTGTGTCTGGCCGTCTGAAAACCCTTGTAAGTGTGAATTGGAATTTAATTCCACACGTGTGGGATACGGGCGTGTACCCTGTTTAAAGGCAAAATTTTCATAGTTGACTTAAGGACCTGGAATGGTTCTGATTAGTTTTTAATGGTCGATTTGGGGCTCGTAGGCCCGTAGAAGAAGTTTAAAGTAGAAATTGAAAAAGTTTAATTTGGGTCGAGTTTTGGTAACTTGAGATCGTTTGTATGCATGAAATCAAGTTAGGTAATGCCTTATATTCCGCCCGACGTGGGATACGGGTATGGGGTGTTACATTTAGTGGTATTAGAGCTATGGTTTAGTCAGTTCTAGGACTAACCTAGCGAGAGTACAAGTTTAGCTATACATGCTTTAATTGTATATTGATAGTGTGACGAATCTTGACGATTATAAATTATGTTTTTATATAGTAAATGGATCTTGATAGGGCCATGGCGAATGACGTGGAAAGTAATTCGCCGGCTCCTGCCGAAGGGACCGCGCCAGTTGAGAGTGAGCCCGTGACTATAGGCCAGGGCGGAGGGGATAGAGAAGCCTATCTCCGTATCATGGATGCTTGGTACACGGAGTTCGTTCGGATGAACCCGAACACTTCACCTCCCCCACCTCCTCTGATTCCTTAGTATGCCCCGGTGGCTCTGTAAGGTGCGGACATGTTTAGAAGAGAGAAGCCTTCGATAGACAAGATCCGAAAACAATGGGCCGAGGAATTCTGGGCTAGTACAGATGATGACCCAGAGAGAGCAGAGTTTTGGCTAGAAAATACCATAAGGGTATTCGATGAATTGTCATACACACCTGAAGAGTGCGTAAAGTGTGTCGTGTCACTCCTACGAGACTCGACTTATCAGTGGTGGAATACTCTCGTGTCAGTGTACCAAGAGAGAGGACCACTTGAGAATTCTTCCAAGAAGAGTTCTGAAAAAAGTATATTAGCCAAAGATTTATAGATCAAAAAAGGAAGTAATTTCTAGAGTTAAAGCAAGGTTGAATGTCAGTGACGGAATATGAACGTGAGTTTGTGAGGCTTAGCAAGTATGCATGGGAGTACGTATCTATAGAAGCCACCATGTGTAAGAGGTTTGAGGACGGCCTAAATGAAGATATCCGAGTGTTTGTGGGCATCTTAGAGCTACGAGAATTTGTAGCACTTTTTGAAAGAGCCTGTAAGGCCGAAGAATTGATTAAACAAAGGAGGAAAGCGACTTTTGAGTCACAAGATTTAAAGAAGAGGCAGATGGGGAAATCACATCAGTCTTCATCCAAAAGATCGAGAGAGTACTACCCGATCGAATGCTTCGGTGGGGTATTCGAATAGGAACAAGAGTAGGCAGAACACAACTTCTAAAGTCGAGACCGCTTCAGTCGCAAGTATGGGTAGCATTCGACCAAATAGGCCAGGATACTCGCAATGTGGTAGGCATCATTTTGGCGAGTGCCGAGGGAATGAAAGGGGCTGTTTCAAGTGCGGATCATTGAAACACTTCATCTGCGATTATCCTGAATTAGATGAGAGAGAGAAAACAAGATATGAAAGCGAGTAGTGCTCCTTTGAAGGGTAGGCCACAAAAGAACCTAGGAAGTGAGGCTAACAGTAGAGGCATGCCAAGAGATGCTGCGGTGAGGTCCGAGGGCAGAGCGCTAGCAAGGACTTATGCCATACGTGCCCGGGAAGAGGCAGAGTCTCCCGATGTGATTACGGGTACTTTTTCTATCCACGATATAACTGTTGTTGCTTTAATTGACTCGAGATCTACCCACTCTTATATCTGTATGGAATTGATACCTCGTATGAGTATGCTAGTAGAGTCCACTAAGTTTGTGATTAAAGTGTCTAATCCTTTAGGAAGATTTGTACTAGTGGACCAAGTGTGTAGAAATTGTCCATTGACAGTTAAAGATCATTGTTTTCCGGATAACTTGATGTTATTGTCGTTTAATGAATTTGATGTAATACTTGGGATGGACTGGTTGACTTCTCATAATGTCATAGAGGACTGTGGGAGAAAAGTTATTGAGTTGGAATGTGAAGACGGGAATGTTCTTCGGGTTGGACTAAATGAGTCAGATAAATCGCCCGTAGTATCGTCTTTGACTGCCGAGAAATATTTGAGAAAAGGATATGATGCTTACTTAGCTTTTGTGCTGAATACTCAAGTGTCTGAGTTGAAGATTGAATCAGTGCAGGTAGTTTGTGAGTTTACAGATGTGTTCTCAGAAGAATTACCTGGATTACCTTCAGTGGGGGAAGTTGAGTTTGGAATTGAGTTGGCCCAGGGTATGACGCCTATCTCAATTGCTCCGTATGGGATGGCTCCAACAGAGTTGAAAGAGTTGAAAGCACAGTTGCAAAAGTTAATGGATAAGGACTTCGCGAGACCGAGTTTTTCACCTTGAGGTGCTCCGGTGCTCCTTGTAAAGAAGAAAGATAGGTCGATGAGGTTATGCATCGACTACAGATAGCTCAAAAAGGTAACACTGTAGAATAAATATCATTTGCCTAGAATCGATGATTTTTTCGATCAGTTAAAGGGAGCCACTGTATTTTCCAAGATTGATCTGAGGTCTAGCTACTACCAATTAAGAGTAAAAGAGAAAGATGTACCAAAGACTGCTTTTCGGACGAGATATGGGCATTATGAATTCCTTGTCATGCATTTTGGTTTGACTAATACCCCGGTGGTGTTTATGGATTTGATGAACCACATTTTTCGACTGTATCTGGATAAGTTTGTCGTCGTATTTATCGATGACATATTGGTTTGTTCGCGTAATAAGAGAGAGTACACGGAGCATCTAAGAGTTGTGTTGCAAACCTTGAGAGATAAGCGGCTTTATGCCAAGTTCAGTAAGAGTGGATTTTGGCTTAAAGAAGTTAGATTTTTAGGACACATTGTATCGGGTGACGGGATTAGAGTTGACCTGAGTAAGATCTCGGCTATTATTGAGTGAAAACCATCGAGGAATCTGACTGAGGTTCGAAGCTTTCTGGGTTTAGCTGGATATTATAGACGGCTTGTAAACGGATTCTCTATGATAGCTACACTGATGACAAGGCTACTACAAAAGGATGTCAAGTTTGAATGGACAGAAAAGCGTCAATGGAGTTTCGAGAAATTAAAGGTTTTGTTGACCGAAGCCCCAGTGTTAGTGCAACCGGAGTCGGGCAAGGAGTTTGTGGTATATAGTGACACCTTTTTGAATGATTTGTGGTGTGTGCTTATGCAAGAAGGTAAGGTCATAGCTTACGCTTCAAGACAATTGAAGCCACACGAGAAGAACTACCTGACGCATGATTTAAAGTTGGCTGCCATCGTATTCGAGTTGAAAATTTGGAGACACCATTTATATGGCAATAAATGTCGGGTATTCACCGACCATAATAGCTTAAAGTACTTGATGACTCAAAAGGAGTTGAATTTGCGGCAATGCCGATGGTTAGAGTTGTTAAAGGATTACGAGTTGATAATAGATTACCATCCGGGAAAAGTGAACGTGGTCGTCGATGCATTGAGTAGAAAATCATTATTCACACTAAGAGCAATGAATATCAATATGGCTTTGTTTGATAATGGTTCAGTTCTAATAGAGATGAGAGCTAGACCAACGTTTCCTCAAGAGATCCGAGAAGCTCAGAAAGGTGATGAGAAAGTGCAAGCCAAGAGAACTCAGTGTAAGTCAAGAATTGAATCAGATTTTTGTATTGGTACCGATAGATGTATAATGTTCAAAGACAGAGTTGGTGTACCCAAGGAAAATGAGCTTATTCAGAAGATTCTGAGAGAGGCACATAGTAGTTGTTTTTCCGTCCACCCGGGCAGTGTGAAAATGTACAACGACCTTAAGAAAATGTATTGGTGGTCAGGTATGAAAAGAGACATTTCAGAGTTTTTGTCTAAGTGTCTAGTGTGTCAGCAAGTGAAGGTTGAACATCAAGTACCTTCGGGTCTACTTCAGCCTATCATGGTCCCCGAGTGGAAGTGGGATCGAATCACTATGGATTTTGTAAAGGGTTTGCGAGTAGCCCCGAAGAAAAAGGATACTGTTTAGGTTGTTGTGGATAGGCTAACAAAGTTGACACATTTCATACCTGTGCGTACCGACTATTCCCTTGAGAGATTAACCGACTTATACATTTCTGAGATTGTGAGGCTACACGAGGTGCCCATATCGATTATTTCAGACAAAGACCCGAGATTTACCTCGAGGTTTTGGAAAAAGTTACAATAGGCATTGGGAACAAAAGTTGAGTTTTAACATAGCTTTTCACCGGCAAACTGATGGTCAGTCGGAAAGAGTAATTCAGATATTAGAGGATATGTTACGGTGCTGCGTCCTTGAGTTCCAAGGTAGTTGGGAAAAGTATCTACCGTTGGTTGAATTCGCCTACAATAACAGTTATCAAACAAGTCTGAAAATGGCGCCATATGAGGCTTTTTATGGGCGAAAGTGTCGAATGCCCTTATATTGGACTGAGCTTAGAGAGAGTCAGATTCACGGGGTCAATTTAGTAAAAGAGACTTTAGAGAAAGTTAAAATGATTTGTGATTGCTTGAAGGCCGCCTCAGATAGACAGAAATTGAGGAAAGTCCTTAGATTTGGTAGAAAAGGCAAGTTGAGCCCTCGTTTCATAAGACCTTATGTAGTTACCGAGAGAGTAGGGTCAGTTGCTTACCGATTGGATTTGCCACCGGAATTGGAAAAGATTCACGATATGTTTCATGTATCTATGCTACGTCGATATAGATCAGACCCTTTGCATATGATTGAGTCGACAGAGATTGAGATTCTTCCTGACATGACTTATGGCGAAGAGCCGATCAAGATTTTATCCCGGGAAGTTAAGCAGTTGAGAAATAAGAGTATTGCACTTGTGAAAGTTTTGTGGTATAGACATGGAGTCGAGGAAGCCCCATGGGAACTCGAGGAGTCTATGAGAGAGCAGTACTTGACCTTATTCGCCGGTAAGATTTTCGAGGACGAAAATCCCTAAAGGGGGTAGAAATGTAACAGCCCAATTTAGGGCTTAGTTAAACAGTGGTCTTGGGACCACAAATCTGAAGTTAGAAGAATTATTTTATTATTAATATAGAGTCCTAGCATGTTTATATTAGTGCATGAAAAATTTGGTGAGTTAATTTTGACGTTTGTGAGCCCAATTGCGAAAAAGGACTAAATTGCATAAAGTGCAAAAGTCTTAAATTGATAGCTAAGGGTGCCAAATTTCCATGTATCATAAGTTGGGGGATTTTAAAGTGAAATTGGTCCATTAATTAGGTGATGACCGGCCATAGTAGATAGAAATGTTGAAAAGTCAACATTAGGTGAAATTTGATGACATAAGGTGTAAAATAATACCTAAGCCTAGCTATAACCTTTTTCTTTCATTCTCTCTTCACTCCACTGATTTTTCAGCCATTGTTAAGAGTTTTGAGCTTCAAAAATTTTCAGCAACTTGAAGCACTCACAAGTAAGTGATTTCCATTTCTTTTGTTGATAATTTTTGTAATTTTGAGACCTTAGAAGCATGAGCTTTCAAATGAGAGGACTATCTTGCAAAATGGTTGAAAGTTTTGGGGTTTTTCCATGAGAGTATTTAGGGTGCTTTTTGAAATTTTATGGAAGAAAATGAGTCCTAGCTATGTTATAAACAACTTTTGTAAAGGAGTTTTCATTGAAAACACCTAAAGGGACTATTTTGCATAAGTTGTAAAATAGTTGATAAATATGGGAAATAGTGAGAGTTTGAAGTTGTTATAAGAGTAAAAAGGGTTCGTATAGGCTTGAGATAAGAATAAATTCGATAAAAATTGATTTTCGAGCATAGGGGCAAAATGGTCATTTTACCAAGGTCTAGGGGCAAAATGGTCATTTTACCTTAATATGTGAATTTTATATTGCCTAATTGTGTTTAGTGACTAAATGAGTGTATTTTGCTATTATAGATCAAGATTTACTGAATTCGAACCTAGATCGGGGGAAGGCTAAACAAATTGACTGAACCAACAAGTCGCCACATTTTGTAATCCGAGGTAAGTTGTATGTAAATAATACAACTACATTGCTAATATAGATATTGAATAAATATAGCATGAATTGTTTGATTATGGAATTGAGAAGGTATGATGATAATAGAGATAGTAGAGTTCCCTGTAACACCTTGATTTTAGGCCTAGTCGGAACAGTGGTTTCGGGACCACAAATCCGACGATGAAAATTTTATTTTTATTATATTTTTATGGTCTTCGAGTTTACAGAATAATTTTGTGAAAATTTCGTTCGAAAATTTTGACGTTCGAGCACTTAATTTAGTCAAAAGGACTAAATTGTAAAAAGTGCAAAAGTTGAGTTCTACATGTTAGAAGTGTCAAATTGTTACGAGTTTTTAAATTAAAGGTCCTTAAATGGTAATTAGACCATTGGTTAATTGTTGGACAAAAATGGACATGAAATGGGTGTAATAAAATATTTTTAAGTTAGGGTTATTTTGGTAAACTAATAATTAAAAGAATTAAAAAGGGAAATAAGCCAACTTAGCTATCATCTTCTTCATTCAACCATTTCTACCAGCAGAAGCCATGGTTAGGGTTTGTTCAAACTCCCAAGCTCGATTGTAAGTGCTCCCTTACCTTGTTTTTAAAGTTCTTTACATTTTTGAAATCCCGGTAACTTGTTCTACTTATTTCTACAATTAATTTGAGCTAAGGTTCATGTCTAAAAATGTACCCATGAATAATATACATGTATTTTGATGTCTAATGATAGAAAATGAAGGTTAGGTGTTAGATAAACGACTTTTGCTAAGCGATTTTATGTGAAAACGAGTAAAATGACATAATCGGTAAAAATACGTAATGTTCATAAGTACATGTTAGAGTGAGAATTGGATGTTGCTATAGAAGGGAAAAATGATCAATGTGTCATAAAACATAAGAAAATAGGATGAAGTTTAATTTACGAGATTTGGGGCAAATGTGTAAATATGTGAAAGTTTAAGGGCAAAATTATAATTTTTCCAAAATATGATTTTGGGTTGATTTGAATAATATGAGTCCTAATTAGGCTATATTTGAAATGATAGAGTAAGGAAAATCGAAATTCGGGATAAAATCGGTAAAATACCAAGTTGTGGACAAAATGGTAAAAAATGACCATTTTCGCATACGAGGTAAGTTCATATGATTTTAATAATGCAATGTGTATTTTAATGTTAATCTTATGATATTATATGAATTGTAAGTATACATATATGTGAATAATTTGATATTATGTAAATGATGTAACATTACTATATGTTGTTGATGTCTTTATAATGGTATAATGATTATTGTTTACGAATTGTTGCATTCTATGATTATTGTTGAATTATTGTACAAATTATGTGGAATACTTGAAAAATATGAGTTGCCACCGGAGTATCGATATTGACATCACGAGAAAGATGGCAAAGGCGTATGATCGAGGAAAATCTCGTTTGAACATTAGGAATGGATTAGGATACAAGTGACATGTCACTAGGAAATTGAGATCCGAACTCGTTGAGTTGCGTTCCGAGTTCATGAGAATTATGAGGCATCCAAACTCATTGAGTTGCATTCTGAGTTCACTTATGGATGCAAGCATCCGAACTCGTTGAGTTGTATTCTGAGTTCATTATGGATGTGAACACCCGAGCTTGTTGAGTTGCATTCCAAGTTCATTATGGGTGAAATTATGGTAACTTGATTTCATGTATCCGAATTATATTCCGATGTGTTTGCCAAAGTTTGAGTCAAGGACTGTTTTAATAAATGTGAGTATTAAATAAGCTAAATTTTATTATAGATCAAGAAGAACAGAATTCGGAGTTAGACCGGGGAAAGAAAAAGATAGTGGACTAAATCGATATAGTTGATCGTATTTTGTTTCGAGGTAAGTTTGCGGTAAATAAATGTAATATTCTATTATTTTATGTTAATGTTGTTAATTTCCAGAATGTGTATATTTATTTTATGAAATTATTCAAAGAAGACTCAAGCATGAATTGATAGAAAAGTAATTTTAGAAAGTCCCAGTTGAACCTTAGGAATGTGTAGGATACAAATTTCATGACATTAGGGTTTAAGGATACCATGTAAGACCATGCCAAGGCATGACAATTGGTAAGGTTTCTAAGGTAAGGAAATCATGTAAGACCATGTCAAGACATGGCATTGATAAGTTACTATAAGGCAAAGGTCCCATGTAAGACCATGCCAAGGCATGGCATTGGTGAGTTCATAAGGCAAGGATACCATGTAAGACCATGTCAAGACATGACAATGGTAATTTTCAAAAGGATACCACGTAAGACCATGACAAGTCATGGCAATGGTAAGGTACCCGTGTATCCTTAGTATTCCAAGTAGTTCAACGGGAAAATTTAAAGAGAATATCAAGGTAAGGTAAGGTAAGACAAGTTCATACTAGAAGAGCAAATGCAAGTATATAATGTTCATGTATGCTTGATAAGGAAAAAGGTAAGTAAAATATATTAATAAATTTGATTAAGTAAGTAAGTACTTAAGTAAGTGAGTAAGTGAAGAAGTTTAAAATATGTCTATGACAATTAATGAAGTTGCATTAAGTAGTATCATGCCAAGTAGTAAGATAATTCTTATGAATGTTGTTATTTATTTGCATGCAAACTTACTAAGCTTAATGCTTACCCATTTTATTTTCCTTCTTTTTATAGATTTGTCAAGCTAACTTGGGGATCGTAAAGTACATCGGAGGTCCGGGCACACTATCACAAGGATTATTTTGGTATAGCTAGACGTTTCATTTTGAGTATGGGATGTATAGCATCGTAGCCATTTTGTGTGTATGATCTTATGATATGCCTAACGAATGGTATGTAAATGCTTGATAATGATTAGCTATTGGAATGGCTAATCAAGGACATGTTTGGTGTTATGTATGCCTAAATGCTAGTTATTCCATGGAAATCATGAAAAAGGTGAAATTAGCTTTAAAATAGTATCAATCAACAGTAATGACTTGAATTTGGAAAATCACTAAAAATAGTAGAAATGGATTTAGATAGTGATTAAGGTATAGAAATAAATATTATTGAGTCTATTTTCATATGAAAGAAACAGAGTAAATAAAGGAGTTTTATTTTATGAGATATTTAAATTTTGGTGAGATAGGGTCAGAGTGATTTCTGAATCCCCTGTTCCGAATTTAGAAATTCACTAAAAATTGTAAAAAAATAATTAGGAGTTATAATTTATATTTATAGATTTCTTATTGAGTCTACTTTTAAGAGAAATAAACGGCATGGTTATTTGAATTCTGTACAGGGAGAAAAGTAATTCGTAGTCAAAAGAGGTCAGAGCATTCAAACACTGAAATAGGGGAAACTTTAACTAATAAAATATACTAATTGGATAGACGAAAAATTCTGAAAAAAAATTAGTAAGAAGATATATGAGTCTAGTTTCATAGAAAATTTACGGATTTGAATTTTGAGTTTTGTAACTCAAGTTATGATTTATTTAGTGACTATGACACAGATGGACAGTTTATTTATAAAAGATGAAATAAATTGTTTTGATTTGTTTAAGTGATCGGAAAATTTTTATTGATTCCGGTTTGTTCCCGAACCGTTTCAATTCCATGTTTTAGGGTCTCGAGGACCGTTTTTAAGGACAATTGAATGAGTGAAACCATATTATTTTTAAAAGCAAATTTTTATGTCCCGAATTAGTAAGCTAAGTCCGGTAACGCCTCGTGCTCGACTCCGGCGACGATCTCGGGTAAGGGGTGTTATAGAGCTGCTCTAAGTGTTCCAGTCAGCAGAGCGACCCTAGGACGAATTTTTAACGTGCTGGGGAGCCCGTTGATAATTTAGGTCCTGTAGATATTCGCACAACATCCCCTATTCATAAATCTGCGCCCACTTTCATACAATTAGATACAAAATTATCTATTTTTGAAACAGGAATTAAAGTAGACAATCTTTTAGCTGCTTATCATCGTGAAGGAAAAATCAAACTATTTGGGGGGGGCTGGGGTAGGTAAAACAGTACTCATTATGGAATTGATCAACAACATTGTCAAAGCTCATGGGGGAGTATCCGTATTTGGCGGAGCAAGTGAACGGACTTGTGAAGGAAATGATCTTTACATGGAAATGAAAGAATCTAGAGTAATTAATGAACAAAATCTTGCGGAATCAAAAGTGGCTTTAGTCTACGGTCAGATGAATGAACCGCCAGGAGCTTGTATGAGAGTTGGATTGACTACCCTAACTATGGCGGAATATTTTCGAGATGTTAATGAACAAGACGTACTTCTACTTATAGATAATATCTTCCGTTTTGTCCAAGCGGGATCCAAAGTATCTGCCTTATTGGGTAGAATGCCTTCCGCTGTGGGTTATCGACCCACCCTTAGTACTGAAATGGGTACTTTATAAGAAATAATTACTTCTACCATGGAGGGATCCATAACTTCTATTCAAGCAGTTTATGTACATGCCACAACATTTGCGCATTTAGATTCTACTACCGTACTATCAAGAGGATTAGCTGCCAAAGGTATTTATCCAGCGGTAGATCCTTTAGACTCAACGTCCACTATGCTCCAACCTCGAATCGTTGGTGAGGACCATTATGAAACTGCGCAAAGGGTTAAGCAAACCTTACAGCGTTACAAAAAACTTTAGGACATTATAGCTATCCTTGGGTTGGTCGAATTGTCCAAAGAAGATCGCTTAACCGTAGCAAGAGTGCAAAAAATTGAGCATTTCTTATCACAACCCTTTTTCGTAGCGGAAGTATTTACCGGTTCCCCGGGGAAATATGTTGGTCTAGTAGAAACAATTAGAGGATTTAAATTGATCCTTTCCGGAGAATTAGACGGTCTTCCTAACAAGCCTTTTATTTGGTAGGTAACATCGACGAAGCTACTACGAAGGCTACGAACTTAGAAATGGAGAGCAAATTGAAGAAATGACCTTAAATCTTTGCGTACTTACCACTAATCTAATTGTTTGGGATTCAGAAGTGAAAGAAATCATTTTATCTACTAATAGCGGACAAATTGGCATATTACCAAATCACGCGCCTATTGCCACTGCTGTAGGTATAGGTATTTTGAAGTGAAGCAAAAATAAGTTTTTTTTTTTTTTGTAAATTGACTTACCCTTTTGAAAAGTATAAATCAATCTACGAAAAAAGGTTCATTTATGAGTAATTTTATTTTTATATAAAATTAACTTTAATAAAGCTTAATATTATTTTATAAATAATATTTTAATTTTAGTTTTTAAAAACATTTAAAATATTTAAATATTAAATATTATAGTGTAAATACTAATATATTTAATATAATTTTATTATTTTAATATATTATTTCACATTACAACTTTATTTTAATAATAAATTTAAATTTTAAATAACATTCTTAATATAAATTTTTAATATTTGAAATTTTTTATTAAAATTTAATAGTACTTATAGCTTTTATTGATTTTAAATTTTTATAATTTTTAATAAAAGCAGGAGCTTAATTGCTTTTTTTGATAAAGTTTGAGGGTCTTTTCAATGCATTTTGAAAGTTCAAGTACCCAATTGAGTTAAAAAAAAGTAGAGGCTTAATTGCCTTTTTTTTGAAAAGGTTTGATGGCCTTTTTTATGCATTTTGAAAGTTTAAGTACACAAATGAGTGCAAAAAAATAGGCTTATTTTATTTTATTTTTTAAATTTGAGTGATTTTTGAAAAAGTAGGGGCTTAATTGGTTTTTTTACAAAAGAAAAGGAGAGTAGGGGCTTAATATATTTTTTTGAAAATAAATTTGTTAAATCTAAATTCATTAGAATGAATAAATTATAAAAAAAAAGTTTTTTTAAAAAAAATTACAAAAATAGATTAAATTTTTGAAAATTTACAAGAATGGGTTGATTTTGGTAAAATACTCCTATGTAACTAGTAAAACAAATAAAACTTACAAAACATGTCTTTATATATAGACCCAAAGTATCATTTCCCTTGTTTTCTTAAGCAATGTGGGATATGAGATATGTGTATATATAGATTCATGAATATGTTTGTAACTTGTTCCTAGACAATTTTGTTGATAATGTAACAAATGTTTTCCTTTTTTATTTTAGTTTTTTTTTAAGAAATTTTTTACATGTTGATAGTTGTATTTATATTTTGCATAATTTGTTATTATGGTTTATTTTGAATAAAATTTTGTTTAAAGTAATGTGTTGAACTTCATTACAATTTTATTCATGATGTCAATTAATAATATTAATTTTTATTTGTTCATAGTATTATAAATTTTTATATATTCTACACATTAATAATTCTATATAGATATTAGCACATGTATTAATATTGTATTCACATCATTTTATTATTTAATAATTTGATATAGAAATTTAGTTTTAACTTTAAATTTATTTTCTTAAAACTAATACACATGACTTCTACGTTATATAAATATAACTAATACAATATTATACAAAACTTTAATCTCATTTTTTGAGATCATAGAGTAATATTTTATAATTTTAAACTAGTTCAAGTACATTATTTATATCATTAGATGACTAATGGCTTACAAAATGGATTTGAATTGAAGCTGACACATTAGATTTGCTGAAAATGATATTACGAATCTAATTCCTTTGGCAAAGGAAGCTCTGCCGCGCTTCCATTTCCTATAGAAATAAACTCAGCTTTACCAACAATATTATTCAAGAATTTTTATTTCAAAAATAAATATTTCTTTTATCAACTTGGAACCAAATGAAAACAGTCGGGTCTAATTCACTTTTCTTATTTGTGAGACAATGTTAATGCAATTATTTTCCTACACTTTTTTGGCTCATAATTTCGGTTACCAGTCTTTGGAATTGCAGGAAAAGAAAATAAAAAAAAATATAAAATATAGTTTATGCTTTGTTTAATTATAAAAAAATTATAAATTATAAATTATAAAAATATAGTGTAGTTTTTAATTTTATGTTATTAGTTAAATGAGGATATAACCCCATATCATTTAGACCTATTCATGAGTCTATATATACACATATCTCATATCCCACATTGCTTAAGAAAATAAAAAAATAAGATTTTTGAGTCTAAATAAATGTCTGTTTTGTAAGTCTTATTTTTACATTAATAAGTGATACCAAATAAAAAAAAACTAGTGCTGTGCTTTCAGTTAAAAATGTTTTTTCACGTTTTTCGTAAAAATGTTTCCACGTTTTACCAAAATTAATCCATTCCTATAAATTTTTAAAAATTCGGTATATTTTCATAGTTAATTTTTTTTTTTGATAATTTAGTCCACTAGAAACAAAACACAGGTTTCACTAGAAGAAACAAATAGCAATAGAAATCCAAAAGTGCCATTAGCCTTGCACAATAGTCTAACCTAAAAACAATTAAAGAATTCAGATATGCAAAATAAAATAAACCATCTAGCCTTCTAAGGGTCAAAATTAGCACGATAACAATCGGTCAGTCACCCAATCATCATTTATTACTCAAACCATTGTTTCGTACCTGATCCTAAAGGAAACTCGGCACCTCCTCCACCCAGTGATTCGCCAGCATGTGTGCCACCTTATTTCCTTCGCGATCCACATAGCAAACGTCACAGCTTGCAAGCCGCTGCATTAACCGCCTGCCATCTGTCGTCCACGCTCGGAGCAACGATAAATCCTCTTCAGTCGATCGTAGCTTTTTAATCCTAGAGAGCGAGTTTCTTTCTAACATAATCCTTAAAAACCCCATCTCCAACCCGTACGCACACACTCACTCGAGCTTTTGCCTCAAGAATTTCCCACCGTTGGAACTGTTCCATGCATGCAGCCATCACTCGACCCCGATGATCCCGAACCACCACCCCCTATTGCCCTTATCAGCTGCCCTAAACCCAACATTGAAGTTGACTTTATAATGGCCGTACACCGGGGGACACCATCCAACAACCCCTCCCCACCACCACTAGCTTTGTTCCTTACCTTCTGAGCTACATTTTCCTATTTCGATTCATGCACAAACTGATTCCTCTAGTACCAATTTGTCCATAATGGTATTGCAACTAGGCAACAGAAGTCATCATCACAGTGCAACCTGAACTACTGACTAAGATCATGAGCAAAACTTGGATTAGAGCTAGGGTCTGGTCAGGACACCCTCAACATGGACTAGACATCCCCACTCATAAGGCAACCACTCTAACAGCTCGATTTAGACCGTAATTGGAATGGTAGTTTCGGGACAACGAATCTGATGTCAAAAAATATTTAAAAATTATTTTTATAGTGTTTATTATGTGTGAATTTGTGTGTGTGAAATTTTTGTGCTTTAATTTTGTCGTTTGAGTGCCCGATTAAATAAAAGGACTTAATTGCGTAAAATGAAAATTTGATGGTTAATTGTAAAAGGGCTAAATTGTTGTTGTCTTTTTAAATTGAGGTATTTATGTTGCAATTTGACCATATGGATTAGTCATGGATGGTAATGGCCATGATTTATAATGGTTTTATATTTTATAATAAAGGTTAAATAGATAAATTAAATAATATGTTAATATATGTTATAATATAACATAATTAAAATAACTTTGTTCATATTTTTCTTGTGACCGAATAATAAAAAGAAAGAAAAGAATAAAAGCTTAGGGTATTCGGCCATTCTCAAGCTTGATTCAAGGTGAGTTCTAGCTCGGTTTTTGATAATTTTTACGTTTTTAAGATCGTTGCAGTGTAATGTACAAAGCCCATGCTTGAATTTCTGATTTTGATGAATATTTTGAGTTATGCCATTGATGAATATTTGAGTTTTGTGATGTTAGTTGATGAAATATGAAATATATGTTTTAGATTAACATGTTGTGTATTGGAATTTTTGATGATTTTGAGTAATTAGGACTAAATTACAAAAATAATAAATTGAGGGACTAAAATGTGAAATAAATGAAATGTGTGGACTTGTATGAATATAAAGAAGATTCAGCCTAAGCATGGTATGTGCAAATTTTGCATGTTTTGTGTTTTGTGCAATTTGGACTAAATTGTAAAAAGTATAAAATGTTAGGATAAAATAGTAATTTGCCCATTTATGTGTTTTTGGACTAAATTGAGTGAACATATGTTTGAATGAGTTTAATTTGAATATGTTTAGATCAAGAACCAAAGAAATCGGATTTGGATCGGGTGAAAATTATAGTTGTCGACTAGTCGTCCCGTTCTGATTTTCATCGTTCGAGGTAAGTTTATTAGCAAATACGTGTTGTTAATTTTGAATAAATATGAGATTTATATTCTGAAATGAAATATGTGATCTTATATATATATTGGCCGAATGCAAATAAGCTTGGGAATTATGTTTTCGAAATTGTCTCGATCGAGTTACGATGTCCGAAAGCCCCGTATGAACCTTAGGAATAGCTAGGATACATATGTCATGACATAGGATTCCTGATATGTGTTCTCGAGTAGTCTGGGATGTTGGCATCGATATGTGGTTACGAGTAAGACCATGTCTGGGACATCGACATCGTATTTGATTCGTGTAAGACCCTATCTGGGACAGTGGCATCGATATGAGATAGCATGTAAGACCACGTCTGGGACGTTGGTATTGTATGATATATGTGATTATCCAAGCATCCTATTCAATTCCAAATGGTTCAACGGGCAATGATAAGTTGTGAATGAAGGTGTAAAACGAGCTAAAACGATCAAGTATGAGTTAGTTGATTACCTATTTGAAAATAAGGTAAGTTGGCCATTTGATATGTGATACAAATTATATAAGTTATTAACGTGAACATATGTGCACTTGCAAAGTATATTTAGCTATAGGTTATGTATATGTATGTGATGTTGTATTTTGGTTCATAAGTACATGTATACGTGTGTGAACGCATTCGGTTGTATAATGATGTTATGTCTTTGATATTAAATAATACTTTGAATGTGTATATATGTACAATCGATTAAGATAAGATTATTTATGAAAGCATATGTTAAATATGAAATGTTGAGTTTGATATTATATGTAACTATGATAGTATAACTTGGTTTGGTTAAAATAAGTTGATAATGTTATTGATTTGTTTATTTGCTTATGACTTACTAAGCTATGATAGCTTACTATGTGTGTTTATATTTGCCTCTGTTTTATAGATTTTGGGAGATTAGTTACGAGCTCGGGGATAGTCAGCAAAGTCCATCATACTAACGACCGTTGTTGGTATTTGATAAGTTTACACTTGAACTTATGGCATGTATAAGCTAGGTTGTTTTTGGTTAAGTTTGAAGCATGTATATATATTAAGCCATGCAGAAATGACTAATATGCTATGTGAATATGTGAAATTTTAGTCAATTTTATGTGCATTTAGTATATTGAAAATGGTTGGTGGTTTTGGATGTGATTTGATTGAATTGGCTATGGTATATCCATAAGTATGTTTTAAGCTTGTTATGTTATTCGTGGTTAAAATGATTTGGCTTTAGTTCATGCATAGATAAACATGTATGTGAATTTGGTTGATGTGTTTAGTTAAAGCGTTATTATGTGATTTAGTAATAAAGAGTATTCGGTTATATCCAAATATGCTTGGAGTTCATTTCGATGTGCATGTTATATGGTATCATTTGTCTTTATGAATAGTTTATTGATTTGGTTTATTAATGGAGTAAAATGACAATGATGTTTATATGAATATTGGCTTTACAATAGATGTTTTGGTTTATTTTAAAGTATTTAGAACTTATATGATTTTCATGATTATTATTACTACCGAATTGACAAGAAATAAGTAGGTTTGAATTGTATTTTGGTATAATGTATAATATATGTAATTAACATGATTCGGCATATATTCATATATATAAGTATATGATGTAATTATTTAATATTTTTACATTAGCTGAGTTATATTGGTAATAAGTTTGATATGACATAAATCTTAATAATATGTATATTTATGTACTTAGCCAAATATATGATCTTTGAACTAGTTAAATATGATCTTTGATATATTGCTTGATCGGTAATATTAACATGTTTATATATTCGGTTATGGTATGTTAAAATATTAGACAAGCTATGTTTGATAAATTGATGTAGCTCTTTGAAATACATAGACTTGTATAGTGATTGAATAAAGATAAAAATGGTCAATTGTTAAACATATTTGTATTCGATTGATGCATAGAAAAATGACCAAATGAATAGTGAATTTTGTATTGATAAAACAAAAAGGTAATATGAGTTTTATATGATGCATATATGTTCGATTTGATCAAAATGATATGATCATGTGTAATTGGTTTTGTGAGTAATTTATTGGTTTGGTATATGAAATGTTTCATGCATGTAAAGTAATAGGTAAAATGAAAGTAGATATTGAATAAAACAATTGTATTTAGCATGTTTTATCTTTCAGTTATTACATTGAAAATTGACTATATGAATAGTAGTTCATGCTATAAGATAACGAAATGGTTATATGTGAATCTGATAAATTGTTTTGTTCCTTGTGTATTAATGATTCAAGTTTGTTAAACTAAAGTTATAAATGTATGTCTTCGCATTTAATTTGAGTGATTGTATAAATGCATAAGAGTTGTATCTTTTCTAGTAATACTCCGCAACCCTATTCCGACGACGGATACGGGTTAGGGGTGTTACAATCACAACACATGTGCATTGCAGATTCATTCATAGGGCACCTACGCGGACACCATAGAGAGGCACAAGCTTCTTCTTATGTAAGATTTGCATGGATGGAACAATATTATAAAAGATTCTCCAAATTGTGATAAAATTGTTTTACATTTACCTTAAGTAAGGTTAAAAATAATTGTTAGAATTAAGTGACCCGAATCCTTATTTAAATAAAATACAATGGTAAAATAAAATAAAAGTAAAATTCATATAGAACTACACTTCTTTTATTTTATTTTAGAATAAGACTATTTAAACCTTATTAAACTCCATATATTTTATATTGATTAGAATAAGGTGTTTCAATCTTACTAACTTCTATTAGAATATGACTTTACAAGCCTATAAATAGACATAGTCTATTCCTCTTGTAATTATTCGAATTTGACATAGTGAATTTTCTTCTCCTCTGCCCGTGATTTTTCCCCAAAAGGGTTTCTATGTAAAATTTGTGTGTTCTTTATTTTATTTTATTTTATTTTCACAAATTGGTATTCAAGATTCTAAGTTGTTCATATCGGTCATGATAATGGTTTCTTTGAAGTATGAAATTTCGCTGTTGTATCGCAACACCAGATTTGTGTTATGGCAGATTATGATGCAAGTAGTTCTTGCACAAATGGATCTAGAGGATGCCCTGCTAGGGATAGATAAGATGCCTTCGATATTAACAGATGAAGAGAAGAAACGTAAGGATTAAAAGGCGTTATCACAATTACATCTGCATTTGTCTAATGAAATTTTGCAGGATGTGATGAAGGAGAAACCGCCATTGCATTATGGAAGAGGCTAGAACAAATATGTATGTCGAAAACTCTAACAAGCAAGTTACATATGAAGCCATGTCTTTATGCTCATCGTTTGGAGGAAGGTGCGTCTGTACACGAACACTTAATAGTGTTAAAGAAATTCTCTCAAACTTGGAGGCCATGGAGGTTCAGTATGATAAGGAAGACCTAGGGTTGATTCTACTTTGTTCATTGCCCCCGTCTTATTCAATCTTTAGAGACATGATTTTATATAGCTGCGAGACTCTCATAGTTGATAAGGTTTATGATTCTTTGACCTCGTATGATAAGAATAAGCATCTTGTGGTGAAACTCGAATTTCAAGGAGAGGGTATCATTGTTTGTGGGAGACAAGATCGGAATGCTGATAATGATCATGGAAGGACATAGGAACGAAATCCTCGCAGTAAATATAAGGGTAGATCGAAGTATTCAAACAGAGGTAAAACTTGTAACTTCTATAAGAAGAAAGGGCACATTAAATCTGAGTGCTATAAGCTACAGAACAAGATTAAAAGGGAGGCTGTGAATCAAAAGGGAAAACAACCAGAAAATTTCGGTGAAGCTGATGTTGTAGAAGACTACAACGATAGTGAACTTCTAGTCACTTCTGTCAACAATTCTAAAGTGAGCGAGGAGTGGAAACTTGATTCAGGTTGCACCTTCCACATGAGTCCCAATCAGGATTGGTTTACAACTTACGAAACAATGTCTGAAGGTGTTATTTTGATGGGAAATAATGCTTCGTGTAAAATCGCAGGTGTTGGAACAATTAAAGTTAAGATGTTTGATGGAATTGACAGAACACTTAGTGACGTATAACATGTTCCAGAATTGATGATAAATTTAATTTTGTTAAGTACTCTTGATTCAAAAGGGTATAGATACACAGCTGAAAGTGGGGTTTTAAAGATTTCCAAAGGTTCCCTTATTGTGATGAAAAGGCAGAGAAAGACTGCCAAGTTATAGGTTTTGCAGGGTTCTACTGTTACTAGTGATGCAGCTGCCGCTTCTTTTTCCTTGTCAGAAGATGATATTACTAAACTTTGGCATATGCGCCTAGGGCATATGAGTAAAAATGACATGACAGAATTGAGCATAAGAGGACTTCTTGATGGGTAAAGAATTTGCAAAGTGAAGTTCTACGAGCATTGTGTTTTTTGGAAGCAAAAGAGAGTTTGATTCACCAGAAGAATCCATAACATGAAGGGAATGTTAGAGTATATTCATTTTGATCTGTGGAGGCCATCCAGAGTGCCTTCGAGAGGTGGAGCTAATTATATGCTAACTTTTATTGATGATTTTTCCAGAAAAGTTTGGGCATTCTTCTTAAAGCAGAAAAGCGATGTGTTTTCCGCATTTAAGTCTTGGAAAATTATGATTGAAAAAATGATAGGAAAACAAATAAAATACTTCCACACAGACAATGGCTTAAAGTTCTGTTTTGATGAGTTTAATAGACTATGCAAGTCAGAAAGGATCATGAGACACTTGATAGTTCGTCATACTCTATAGCAAAATGTCATTTCAGAATGAATAAACAGAACGATCATGGAGAATGTTTGATGTATGTTGTCAAATTCTAACTTAACAAAGTCGTTTTGGGCAGAAGCAACCTCTACTACATTTTTTTGATCAATTGATCTCCATTGGTTGCCATTGAGAAAAAGACTCTACAAGAGGTATGGTTTGGTAATCCTGCTAATTATTCTGATTTAAAGATCTTTAGGTGTCCTACGTATGCTTATGTTGATAATGGAAAATTGGAACCGAGATCCATTAAATGTGTTTTTCGTGGTTATAAAACTAGTGTAAAAGGGTATAAGTTATGGTGTCCTGAAAATAGAAAAGTTGTGATTAGCAAGATGTTGTTTTTGATGAAACTGCTATGCTACCTAACTTATCTCTTAAAGACTCTTCTAATAAAAAAAATCAAAAGTAGGTGGAGCATCAGATTAATACAGAGTCAACTCCTCAATCTAGTACAAAAATTGAGAATAGAGTTACTTATTCACCACAATACTCTATCAACAAAAATAGAATTAGAAGAGAAATTAAACCTCCAAAGAAGTATGCTGAGGTTGATCTAGTTGCTTATGCTTTAAATGTGGCTGAAGATATAGATACAAACCAAGAACCATCTAATTATTCTGAGGTGGTTAGCATTGAAGACTAAAAAAGTGGATGTTTGCTATGGAAGAGGAGATGGAATCACTCCACAAAAACAGAACATGGGATCTTGTGAAACATCCTAAAGGTAAAAAGGTTTTTCGTTGTAAATGGGTGTTTAAAAATAAAGAAGGTATTTCAGGAGTTGAAGAACCCAAATATAAAGCATGTAACACCCCCTTACCCGAGACCATCGCCGGAGTCGAGTATGAGACATTACTAAACTTATTTTAGCATTTAAACAAGTTCAAACAATTCTCATAGTAAACTGTCCATCTGCATTACAGTCGCTAAAAAAAATCATATCTCGAGTTAAAAAACTCGAAATCAAATTCCATAAATTTTCCCTGAAACTAGACTCATATATCTACTTACTAATTTTTTTCTAGAATTTTTGGCTGGACCAATTAGTATAGTTTATTAGTTAAAATTTCCCCTGTTTTAGGGTTCAGCTACTCTGACCCCTGTGTATTTCGAATCAGATATCTCCCTGTAAAGAGTTTCAATGACTATTTTGTTTGTTTCTAATAAAACTAGACTCAATAAGTATTTCATACATGTAAATTAAAACTCCTAATTGTTTTTGTACAATTTATGGTAAAATTTTAAAGTTAGAACAAGGGATTCAGAAATCGTTGTAACCATATTTCACCAAAACATAAATATCTCATAAAATACAACTCTTTTACTTATTTTGTTTCTTCCACATGAAAATATATTAATTAAGATTTAATTTCATATTTTATTCATCATATAATTCTATATATACTATTTTTAGTAAATTTTCAAACTCATGTCACTGCTACTGACTGATTTTGTTTTGTGGCCAATTTTACCTTTCCAAGGATTTTCATGGTTTAGTTAAGACATAAAGCATACATGTTATCATATATAAAATTGATTAGCCATTCCAATAGCTAATCATTCTCAAACATTTCCATTCCATCCATGGGTCATATCGTAAGATTATACACACAAAATGATTGAAATGCTATACATGCCATATTTCCAAAAATTACAAGTCATTATACCGCAATTGTCCAGTGATAGTGTGAGCGTGCCTCCGACCATCCCGATCTCCAAATTGACTTGTCAAAACTACAAAGAATGAAAAGATGAGAGTAAGCATAGATGCTCAGTAAGTCCATATGCAAATAACAAATAACTTAACAAAGCAACTATACCAACCAACATTAGCATAATATCACCAAAACATATTTCACATTTCTATTCATCATTCATCATCTTACCATATGATTGTTGTCGTATCAAGTCTCAACCCGAGGGTTAAGTACATACCTGTCCAAAGTGCCCATTCCATAACACTTACCAATACGTCACTTGTATCTTGAGTATTCTTCCATTTTACTAGAATTTTACCCGTTGAACACATCGAAATATAATTCAGATACATGAAAAGTTTGCACATAAGTGCCACATATGTAGCCAAGCTACCATGTAACCCACCCATAAGCGAACTCAGACTCAACTCAATGAGCTTGGGCGTTCGCATCCATAAGTGAACTCGGACTCAACTCAACAAGCTCGGATGCCTAGTTACATCTCACGAACTCGGACTCAACTCAACGAGTTTGTACATTTGCATCCATAAGTGAACTCGGACTCGACTCAACGAGTTCGAATGCCCAAGTATCCTAATCTATTCTTAAGGTTCAACGGGACTTTCCTCGTTTGTACTCCTTTACCATTCTCCTTAGAATTCCAATGACGATACTTCGGTAATCTTTCACATTTTTCACATAATTCATAAAATTTTTGCATGTTGTCCAACAATTACCACAAAGCATAGAATCGCATAATAACAATCATAATATCGTATAAATAGCATTAAATGATTTAAAATAATGATTATATTACAATATTTACATATGAACTTTCCTCGGTACAATATGTTAGAAATCAAGCCTATTCTTCAGAACTTTATTTTTCCCTTGATCACGACTTGAATCTCATTTCTCTTGATCTATAATAACAAATTTAGCTTATTTAATACTCACATTTATTAAAACCGCCCTTGACTCAAACTTTGGAAAAATTACATTTTTACCCCTAAACTTTTGCATATTTACACTTTTTCGCCAAAGCTCGGAAATTAAACTTCATCCTATTTTATTATGTTTTATGACATGCTGATCATTTTCCCCTTCTATAGCAACATCAAATTCACACTCTACCATGTATTTATGAACATTAGGTATTTTTACCGATTTTGTCGTTTTACTCGTTTTCACGTAAAATCGCTTAGCAAAAGTTGTTTAACACAATTTCAAGCTTCATATTCTACCATAAAACATCAAAATAAACATATTTCACCTATGGGTATTTTTCCAAATATAAACCCTAGGTTAAATTATTGCTAGAATAAGCTAAATCAAGTTATCGGGACTCCAAAAACGTAAAGAACATTAAAAACGGGGCTTGGAATCACTTACTATGGAGCTTGGAAGCTTGAAACAAACCCTAGCTATGGAGAACCCTTGAAATTTCGTCCTAATGAAAAAGATGGACATATTTTTCCATCTTTTTCCTTTTTTTAATCTTTTAATTACCAAATGACTAAAGTACCCTTCATTACTAAACTTTCAAAATTTCCATCCATGTCCAATTTTTGTCCAAAACTTAGAAATTGGTCAAATTTCTATTTAAGACCTCCTCATTAATATTCCAAAGTAATTCCATACTAAAAACTTCTAGAATGCAAGTTTTGCAAATTATTCGATTTAGTCCCTAATTTCAACTTAATCACTTTATGCATAGAATTTCGTCACGAAATTTTCACACAATCATGCAATCATATCATAAACATCAAAATAATTATAAAATAATTATTTCTATCTTGGATTTGTGGTCACAAAACCACTATTCCGATTAGGCCCTAATTTGGGATATTACAACTCTCCCCCCTTTAAGGATTTCGTCCTAAAAAATCTTACCGGTAAACAGGTGTGGGTATTGGTTTCTCATAGTTTCCTCAGGTTCACATGTAGTCTCTTCTACCCCGTGCTTTTGCCACAATACTTTCACGAGAGCGACACTTTTATTTCTTAATTGCTTGACCTCTCGAGCTAAAATCTTAATCGGTTCTTCTTCGTAAGTCATATCCGGTCGTAGCTCGATTTCTGTCGGTGAAATTATATGTGAAGGGTCCGAACGATACCGACGTAGCATAGATACGTGGAACACATCATGTATCTTTTGTAATTCAGATGGCGATGCTAATCGATAAGCTACTGGTCCAACTTTTTCAATTATTTCATACGGTTCAATAAAACGCGAACTTAACTTGCCCTTCCGTCCAAATCTAAGAACTTTCTTCCATGGAGACACTTTTAAAAATACCTTATCACCAACTTGAAACTTGATTTCCTTTCGTTTCAAATCCGCATAAGATTTCTGTCTATCCGAAGCAGCTTTCAAACAATCTCGAATCACTTTCACTTTTTCTTCGGTTTCTTTTATTAGATCAACTCCATAAATCTGATTTTCCTTGAGTTTAGTCCAATACAATGGCGTCCGACATTTACGACCATACAATGCTTCATAAGGTGCCATCTTCAAACTCGTCTGATAACTATTATTATAAGCAAATTCTACCAATGGTAAGTATCTTTCCCAACTACCTTGAAATTCCAATACACAATATCTGAGCATGTCTTCAAGAATCTGAATCACTCTCTCTGATTGTCCATCAGTTTGTGGATGAAAGGCAGTGCTAAAATTTAACTTCATACCTAATGCCTCTTGCAACTTTTGCCAAAACCGCAAAGTAAATCTCAGATCTCTATCCGAAATGATTGACAAAGGTATTCCGTGAAGTCTAACAATCTCACTGATATACAATTCAGCCAACTTATTAAGAGAATAATCCATACGTACCGGAATAAAATGAGCCGATTTAGTCAGTCTATCAACTATTACCCAGATGACATCTTTCTTCCCCAGAGTTAACGGCAACCCTGATACAAAATCCATAGTAATCCGATCCCATTTCCATTCAGGAACCATGATAGGCTGGAGTAGTCCCGAAGGTACTTGGTGTTCAGCTTTTACTTGCTGATAAACCATACATTTCGATACAAACTCAGAAATATCTCTTTTCATTCTGTTCCACTAATACATTTTCTTCAAATCATTGTACATTTTTGTACTGCCCGGATGCATTGACAAACAACTACTGTGTGCTTCGTGTAAGATTTTTTTGAATCAACTTATCATTCTTTGGTACACAAATTCGATCTTTAAACATCAAGTAACCATCAGAACTGATTCTGAAATCTAATCCCATATCAACCTCACATTGTTTTCTTTTGGCTTGCAAATATTCATCGCTTTTCTAAGCTTCACAAATCTCTTGTGAAAACATCAATCTTGCTCTTAACTCTGCTAAAATCGAACCATCATCTGATACCTTTAACTGAGTATTCATAGCTCTCAAAGAAAATAGCAACTTTCTGCTCAAAGCATCGTCAACCACATTCACTTTTCCCGGATGGTAGTCAATAACAAGCTCGTAATCTTTCAATAACTCCAACCATCTCTGCTGTCTCAAATTCAAGTTTTTTTATGACATTAAGTACTTAAGACTTTTTTGGTCGGTATATACTCGGCATTTTTCACCATACAAATAATGTCGTCAAATCTTCAAAGCAAATACTATAGTAGCCAGTTCCAAATCATGAGTCGGATAATTTCTTTCGTGAGATTTTAACTACCTCGAAGCGTAAGCCACCACTTTTCCTTCTTGCATAAGTACACATCCTAAGCCATTTCGAGAAGCATCACTATACACCACAAATTCTTTACCTGATTCAGGTTGTACTAGCACTGGTGCTTTAGTTAATAACTTTTTCAATTCTTCAAAACTCTGTTGACATTCTTCCGTCCACTCAAATTTAACATCCTTTAGAAGTAGTCTAGTCATAGGAGCAGCAATTATAGAAAATCCATTTACAAACCGCCGATAATACCTAGCTAGCCCCGAGAAACTTCTAACCTCAGTTACATTTTTCGGTGGTTTCCAATCAACAATAGTCGAAATTTTACTAGGATCAACCCTTATACCGTCACCTGAAACAATATGACCCAAAAATCCAAATTCCTGAAGCCAAAATTCACTTTTACTAAACTTGGCATACAACTGTTTATCTCTCAAAGTTTGCAAAACTATTCTCAAGTGCTCAGCATACTCTGTCTCATCCTTCGAATAGATCAAGATATCATCAATAAATACCACAACAAACTTGTCCAAGTATGGCCGAAATATGCGGTTCATTAAATCCATAAACATAGCAGGAGCATTTGTCAAACCAAATGGCATAACTAAAAATTCATAATGACTGTACCTTGTTCTAAATGCAGTTTTAGAACAATATGACCCAAAAATCCAACTTCCTGAAGCCAAAATTCACTTTTACTAAACTTGGCATACAATTGTTTATCTCTCAAAGTTTGCAAAACTATTCTCAAGTGCTCAACATGCTCTGTCTCATCCTTCGAATAGATCAAGATATCATCAATAAATACCACAACAAACTTGTCCAAGTATGGCCGAAATATGCGGTTCATTAAATCCATAAACACAGCAGGAGCATTTGTCAAACCAAATGGCATAACTAAAAATTCATAATGACCGTATCTTGTTCTAAATGCAGTTTTAGGCATATCCGACTCTTTTACTCGCAGCTGGTAGTACCCAGATCTCAAATCAATCTTTGAAAATCATGTCGCTCCTTTCAGCTGATCAAACAAATCATCAATTCTCGGCAACGGATACTTGTTCTTGATTGTCACCTTGTTTAATTACCGATAGTCAAGACACAATCTCATAGACCCATCCTTCTTTTTCACAAATAATATGGGAGTACCCCAAGGTGAAAAACTCGGTCTCACAAAGCCTTTGTCAGTCAACTCTTGCAACTGCGACTTTAATTCTTTCAACTCTGCTAGTGCAATTCTATACGGAGCAATCGAGATCGGAGCTGTTCCCGGTATCAACTCAATACCAAATTCTACTTCTCTGTCTGGAGGCAAACCCGACAACTCTTTTAAAAATACATCCGCGAACTCACACACAATCGGCACTGATTCAATTTTCTTTTCAATTTCTTTTGTATTAAGTACATACGCCAAATAAGCTTCATAACCCTTCCTCAAATATCTATGAGCCGACATCGAAGAAACTACACTAGATAATGCCTCTGATTTGCCTGATTCAACCCGCAGAATTTTACCACTTTCACACTTTAATTCTATAACCTTTTCTTTGCAATTTACTATAGCATCATGCAATGTCAACCAATCCATACCCAAAATAACATCAAATTCATCAAACGGCAACAACATTAAGTCGGCCGAAAAGTAATGACCCCGAATCATTAAAGGACATTTCTTGCATACTTTATCAACTATCACACATTTGCCTAATGGATTCGACACTCTAATCATAAATTCTATGTACTCAACAGGCATATTCGTACTAGACACCAATTTCATGCACACATATGAATGAGTAGAATCGGGATCAATCAAAGTAGTAACATTAACATCATAAAGAGAAAATATACCAGTAATCACATCGGGTGATGAAGCATCTTCACGTGCCTTTATGGCATAAGTTCTAGCTGGAGCCCTTGCTTCAGGTTTAGCTGTTGAATCTTTGACTACATTCTTGCTGCTTGCTTCATTTCCAGCTTTTCTCGAATATCTTCCGCTCGAGTCTGCACCACTAGCTTTTACACTCTGAAATTTTTCTTTCTCAACTCTCTCTGGGCAGTCTCTAATAAAATGACCCAGAGAACCACACTGAAAACATTCATTCGCTCTACATAGGCCAAATTGATTTTTACCACACCGCTGACACTCGGGCTTAACAAATCTCGATTTCCCCACACTAGCCACGGAAGTAGTCTGAGATTTAAGACCCACATTTTGTTTCTTAGAATTTCCATATGATTGTCCGACTGAAACCTGAAAACGAGGATTCATATTTCTAGATTTTCTAGATTACTGTGAGAATGAACTGCTCGTCGATCTTTTCTTCCAACTTCTAGTCTTAGCCTCTACTTTTTTCTTCTCTTTAAGTAGTTCTTCAGCCTTGAAAGCTGGATCAACAAGTACTACCATTTCTTTTAATTCAAGAATCCCAACAAATACTTTGATGTCTTCATTAAGTCCGTCTTCAATTCGCCTGTACATTTTAGCCTCTGTAGGAACATGTTCTCTAGCATACTTACTAAAACCTGACGAATTCCCTTTCGTATTCAGTAATTGTCATGTTGCCCTGCTTCAACTCAAGAAACTCTTTACGCTTCTGATCAACAAATCTTTCACTGATGTATTTCTTTCGAAATTCTTCTTGAAAGAACTCCCAAGTCACTTTCTCTTTCGGCACCACTGAAATCAATTTCTTTCACCAATGATAGGCTAAATCCCTCAACAATGATATAGCACATTTCAAGCATTCCTTAGGTGTACAAGACAATTCATCAAATACCCGAATAGAATTCTCAAGCCAAAACTCTGCTTTCTCGGCATCATCATCAACATTTGCCCTGAATTCTTCGGCCCCTTGTTTGCGGATTCTGTCAACTGGAGTTCTATGAAATTTCATCAGATCCATACCTTGAGGCATCGGGGGTACAGGTTAAGGAATTGGGGGAGGTGGGGGAGGTTGTGCATTCGGGTTCGTACGAACGAACTCTGTATACCAAGCATTTATCATTTGGAGAAAGGCTTCCTGAGCCCCTTCTCCTCCTCCTTGACCAACAGTAGGAGGTGGATTTTCAGTCGGCACCGCCCCTTCAGCCGGAGCTGGTGTATTACTCTCTACATCATCAGCCACAGCTGGATCGGGATCCATTTACTATAAAAAAATCATTTAAAAGGTCAGGAGTCATTACACTATCATAAAATATATTTATGACATGTATAGCAAAATCCGTACTTACACCATGTTAGTCCAAGAACCGACTAAACCTGCTCTAATACCACCAAATGTAACACCCCCTTACCCGAGACCATCGCCGGAGTCGAGTATGAGACATTACTAACCTTATTTTAGCATTTAAACAAGTTTAAACAATTCTCATAGTAAACTGTCCATCTGCGTTACAGTCGCTAAAAAAATCATATCTCGAGTTTCAACACTCAAAATCAAATTCCGTAAAATTTCCCTAAAACTAGACTCATATATATACTTACTAATTTTTTATAGGATTTTTGGCTGGACCAATTAGTATAGTTTATTAGTTAAAGTCTCCCCCGTTTCAGGGTTCAACTACTCTGACCCCTGTGTATTACGAATCAGATATCTCCCTGTAAAGAGTTTCAATGACTATTCCATTTGTTTCTCACAAAACTAGACCCAATAAGGATTTTATACATGTAAGGTAAAACTCCTAATTGTTTTTGTACAATTTATGGAAAATTTTTAAAGTCAGAACAGGGGATTCAGAAATCGCTCTGACCCTGTTTCACCAAAACATAAATATCTCATAAAATACAACTCTTTTACTTATTTTGTTTCTTCCACATGAAAATATATTAATTAAGATTTAATTTCATATTTTATTCATCATCTAATTCTATCTCTACTATTCTTAGTGATTTTTCAAACTCACGTCACTGCTGCTGACTGATTTTGTTTTGTGGCCAATTTTACCTTTCTAAGGATTTTCATGGTTTAGTTAAGGCATAAAGCATACATGATATCATATATAAGATTGATTAGCCATTCCAATAGCTAACCATTCCCAAACATTTTCATTCCATCCATGGGCCATATCGTAAGATTATACACACAAAATGATTGGAATGCTATACATGCCATATTTCCAAAAATTACAAGTCATTATACCGTAATTGTCCAGTGATAGTGTGAGCGTGCCTCCGACCATCCCGATCTCCAAATTGACTTGTCAAAACTACAAAAAATGAAAAGATGAGAGTAAGCATAGATGTTTAGTAAGTCCATATGCAAATAACAAATAACTTAACAAAGCAACTATACCAACCAACCTTAGCATAATATCACCAAAACATATTTCACATTTCTATTCATCATTCATCATCTTACCATATTATTGTTGTCGTATCAAGTCTCAACCCGAGGGTTAAGTGCATACCTGTCCAAAGTGCCCATTCCATAACACTTACCAATACGTCACTTGTATCTTGAGTATTCTTCCATTTTACTAGAATTTTACCTGTTGAACACATCGGAATATAATTCAGATACATGGAAAGTTTGCACATAAGTGCCACATATGTAGCCAAGCTACCATGTAACCCACCCATAAGCGAACTCAGACTCAACTCAACGAGCTCGGGCGTTCGCATCCATAAGTGAACTCAGACTCAACTCAACGAGCTCGGATGCCTAGTTACATCTCACGAACTCGGACTCAACTCAACGAGTTCGTACATTTGCATCTATAAGTGAACTCGGACTCGACTCAACGAGTTCGGATGCCCAAGTATCCTAATCTATTCCTAAGGTTCAACGGGACTTTCCTCATTCGTACTCCTTTACCATTCTCCTTGGAATTCCAATGACGATACTTCGGTAATCTTTCACATTTTTCACATAATTCATAAAATTTTTGCATGTTACCACAAAGCATAGAATTGCATAATAACAATCATAATATCGTATAAATAGCATTAAATGATTTAAAATAACGATTATATTACAATATTTATATATGAACTTACCTCGGTACAATATGTTAGAAATAAAGCCTATTCTTCGAAAAGTTTATTTTTCCCTCGATCGCGACTTGAGTCTCATTTCTCTTGATCTATAATAACAAATTTAGCTTATTTAATACTCACATTTATTAAAACAGTCCTTGACTCAAACTTTGGCAAAATTACATTTTTACCCTTAAACTTTTGCATATTTACACTTTTTCCCCAAAGCTCAGAAATTAAACTTCATCCTATTTTATTATGTTTTATGACATGATGATCATTTTTCCCTTCTATAGCAACATCAAATTCACACTCTATCATGTATTTATGAACATTAGGTATTTTTACCGATTTTGTCGTATTACTCGTTTTCACGTAAAATCGCTTAGCAAAAGTTGTTTAACACAATTTCAAGCTTCATATTCTACCATAAAACATCAAAATAAACATATTTCACCTATGGGTATTTTTCCAAATATAAACCCTAGGTTAAATTATTGCTAGAATAAGCTAAATCAAGTTACCGAGACTCCAAAAACGTAAAGAACATTAAAAACGGGGCTTGGAATCACTTACTATGGAGCTTGGAAGTGAAACAAACCCTAGCTATGGAGAACCCTTGAAATTTCGTCCTAATGAAAAAGATGAACATATTTTTCCATCTTTTTCCTTTTTTTAATCTTTTAATTACCAAATGACTAAAATACCCTTCATTACTAAACTTTCAAAATTTCCATCCATGTCCAATTTTTGTCCAAAACTTAGGAATTGGTAAAATTTCTATTTAAGACCTCCTCATTAATATTCCAAAGTAATTTCAAACTAAAAACTTCTAGAATGCAAGTTTTGCAAATTATTCGATTTAGTCCCTAATTTCAACTTAAGCACTTTATGCATAGAATTTCGTCACAAAATTTTCACAAAATCATGCAATCATATCATAAACCTCAAAATAATTATAAAATAATTATTTATATCTCGAATTTGTGGTCAGAAACTACAATTCCGATTAGGCCCTAATTTGGGATATTACAAAGTAAGGCTTCTTGGAAAGGGTTACAGTCAAATTCCAGGAGTGGACTTCATAGATGTGTTCTCCCCAGTTGTAAAGCATAGTTGTAACACTCCTTACCCGTGTTCGACACCGGAACAGGGTGTGAGGCATTACCAGACATAAACACATGCAATCGTATAAAACCGAGTCATGAATTTGCCTTCAAATTTAAAACTTTTCATATTTCATCTTAAAGTCCCTAATATGGGCCTACGAAGCCCAAATCAAGCTTTAGAAATAGTTTGGGACCAAACCGAGAACTTTAGAAAACTTTGAAAAATTTCATGAAAAATAAGGGCACACTTCCATGTGATATTAGGACACGACCGTGTGGCTCGCATGGCCATGCCCTAGCCCGTGCACTAATCTGACTTGCCATTGTGTACAAATTTATGTCACACATAGATATCACCACTCATTCATCCACATATGTAAGCATACAGATACTTATAATGCATCATCATGGACTTATAATATAGCCAATATACCAACATCAAATGGCCTTACACAACAATGAACTTTCAAATAGCATAGGCCAACATTTTAGGCCAAAACAATTATGACACATACAAAAATAACCAAGTCCCCTATACATGCCATGACCTTAAGTATAAGAATCATCAATACCTAATTTATTAGTTTGATAGGGTGATAGGTTCTCCGACGACTTCCAATCCGAGCTAACTTGAGGACGTTATAAACACAGAAAATAAACGGAGTAAGCTATATAGCTTAGTAGGTTGATATGTAAATAATAAGAAATTTATTAACATGCTTTTACCAATTCTTACAATATGTTCTCAAGATAATTCAATCATAATTGCACATAGTTCCACTATTTACTCTTATTCATCTCAAGCTATCTACTCAAGTCAGTCACTAAATTATTTATATTTTGAGTTACGAAACTCTAAATTAAGATCTACTAATTTTCCCTGAAACTAGACTCACATATCTTCTTACCATAAAATTTTTAGAATTTTTGGTCTAGTCAATAAGTACAATTTATTCTTTAAAGTCTCCCCTATTCTGCTGTTTGACAGTTTCAACCCTTCTTCACTAAAAATTAATTATATCATTGTATGGGATTCGGATGAGGTTCCCATTTGTTTCTATTGAAAATAGGCTCAAACCAATAATTATTTTTATACAATTTTTAATAAATTTCCAAAGTCAGAACAGGGGATTTCGAAATTGTTCTGACCCCATCTCACAAAAATTCAAATATCACATAATATGAAATTCTTTTGCGTACACCGCTTCTTTTATGTGAAAATAGACTCAATAAGCTTTAATTTCATATCCTATTCAACCTCTAATTCAATTTCCACCATTTTTGATGATTTTTCAAAGTCACACAACTGCTGCTATCCAAAATTGTTTTATTGCTAATTTTACTCTCTCACATTTTCTTTGTATTAACTTTCATTCAACTTTCACATAGATTTTGTACATACCTATAAATCAGTTATACTTTCGTTTTTCATCTTGGCTATGTCAGATGATACACTTAAACCTCAATGAAAACACATTATTTCAATTCAATATCAAATAATATTATTGGTTCATAATTCTTTCACATTTAATCATCACATAGTCATATTCGTTTACACTTAGTCATTTCCCGTTGAACACATCGGAATAATAGCGAATACATGACGGCCTTCACATAGTACCACCCTTGTAGCCAAAGCTATTTTATTCACAAAGTGGCCTTCACATAGTACCACACTTGTGTCCAAAACTATTATATTCACAAAGTCGCCTTCACATAGTACCACACTTGTATCCAAAGCTATTATATTCACAAAGTGGCTTTCACATAGTACCACACTTGTGTCCAAAGATATTTTATTCCTAAGTTTCAATTGAGAAATTTCTCACTTAGCACCATGCCATGAACTTATTTCACTTAGCACATTGCCATGGACTTATTTCACTTAGCACAATGTCATATCCTATATATGGTATTACATGCGAATCACTTAATTCACTTAGCACATTGCCATGGTTTAACCATGGTATTTTCCCGTCAATTCATATTACACTATGCAACGATCGTGATCGATCCTGCGTTTTTACTCAATTCGAACGTTTACTTTAATTTTCACAATTTAATCAAATATATAATAATATTGCATAATTAACACAAATCAATAACGTATTAACATACAAACTTACCTCAACCTAAAATGGCGAAAAGGGACCTAACCGTTAATTTCTCGTTTTCCCCCATTCTAGGTCTGAACCTCATTTTCTTTGATCTATAATATCACATTTAGTTTATTTACCAGTCACATTAGTCAATGTGATCCAAAAATTATTCTAAAGAAAAATTACGTTTTTACCCCTAAACTTTGTCATATTTACACTTTTGCCCCTAGGCTTGTAAAATGATTTTTATTCAATTTATTTGCACTTTAAGCCTAGAAGAATCATTTTCATAACTATATCAGCCTACAATTTCCACAAAATCACACTTTTATGACAAATTTTATAACTTTTTCAAATTAGTCTTTTTTAACGTTTTCACTGAAAACAACTTAGTAAAAGTCGTTTAACACACAACAAACATTCATATTCCTCCCTTAAACATCAAAGCACACACATGTAACACATGGGTAGATTTTTAAACATCAACCTTAGCTTAAATAAATGATAGGAATAGATAGATCTTGTTACAAGGATTGCAAAAATGTAAAAATCATTAAAAATGGGGCTAGAATGGACTTACAATCGAGCTTGGAAGCTTGAAAAACCCTAGCCCTTGTTTCTCCATGCAAGTTTCGACCAAGGGGTTGAAGATGGACAAAAATTGTCTTTTAATTTTGTTTTTAATTCATTTTAATAACTAAATGACCAAAATGCCCTTAATGAAAAACTTTGGAAATATGCCTAACCATGCCCATTTTTGTCCACGAACTTAACCAATGGTCTAATTACCATATAAGGACCTAAATTTTAAAATTTCATAACAATTGGACACCTCTAGCATGTAGAACTCAACTTTTACACTTTTTACGATTTAGTCCTTTTGACTAAATTGAGTGCCTAAACGTTAAAATTTTCAAACAAAATTTTCACGAAATCACTATTACATTTCTAAGCTTCTCGGTTTCGCAAGGAAAACCCCGCTTTAGCATTTAATATAGCTAGAATTAGACCATCATCAAATAAGGTCAATTAAGTAACCAGTACTCACAAAAATAAACAAAGATTTTTCATCCAGACATCTATAGCTATAACTGCTTTCTCAGAGATTAAATTAATAACTTACTCGAAATCTTTAATTATCACAAACCATTGATACTGTCTTAAATTTCAGGTCTTTCTAGGACATTCAATACTCTAACTTTTTTTTTGAACCAGGAAGCACGTGACATTTCCCATCGAACACACGAAGTCATCCAATTCTCAACAAAGACATAAAAGTGGTTGTGATACGATCTCGACCTCAAGATTGGCTTCTAGACGTATTTGTGTTGCCTGATCGTCGATGAAGAAGTATCGTTTGATTTGCAAAGTTTAGTTGAAAAATAGGCTAAGGTTGGAATTGGTTTCAAAGAGGGGTTCAAAATAGATGGGTATGGATGGTTATAGGCTCGGCTAACAAGAAATAACAGGTTGATAATAACTTTCACGGTGAAATAAGGTAAATGAAAATGGGATGGAGAACAGACTTAAGTTGCAAGTAAGAACCAACACTAAGTATGAGTGTTGACCCGATACTTATTTGATCTTAAGATGGGTAGTTGAGGATGATAGTCGAACTTGACCCGTTATCTAGAAAGATAAGAACTGAAGGTGTAAAATGGAATGAACGCCACACTCATTGGGAGTGATAAGTTCGAAAATGAAGACTAGGTTGATGCCACTAACAACAGATAAGCCAACAAGTTAATAAACGAAATTTGAGAGAAGAGACAATCTCACAAATTGATATAAGTTCATATAAATTGACAAAAGTTTTTAAACAAAGAAATGAGCTAGCTATTTATAGTTTTTAGAAGGCTAGCCGAATAGTCAACTTTAGCTAGCTGAACAACCTTTTATTTTCTTCCTAATTAAGCTAGAAAATTTTAGATTTGCTTAGGAAATTTCCTTGAACCTTCTTGGCCATGAAAAACACCAATGGACGGTTTCTAGAATGCTTTGTTCAGCTAGCAATTAATTGAGTGCTTTGGAAGCTGATTTGATTCATTAAATTCAGCCAAATGAGTAAATAAGTCCAGGTGCTGCTTTAGTTAGCTAGACGGTCAAAGGGGCATTTAAATAAGCTTAGAAGACTTCAATAGGCAGTAATATTCAGCTGATATCTTAGTGAAGAAGCATGGCTGATGGAATGCCCAAGGCGTCACTTTAAAGGATTATAAAGCCTGCAGCTAGAAATTGAATTCTTCATGGCTGTTGCTATGCACGAAAAAGTCAGCTGATAAATGAAGTTGATTCAGCTCTTCCCTAGGCTGATCCATGCATGTATGCTACTGGAAATTTAAACCACACTAAAATGAGTTGGACATATTAAATTCGTCCACCAGCAGCTCATTAAATCCGTCAACCAGCAGCACATTTAATCTATCCAGGCATGCTGTCCTTTAATGCTTCAGCTCCTTATTAATGACGTCCCATGCTTGCACCTGCACACACAAATTAATTCAGCACATTAATTAATTTAGACACATTAATTCTCGGCTGCTCAAAGACACATTTAAACCTTTTATTCAGCTAGGACGAATTAAATACGCAAGGTTTAGGACATGTCTTAATTCGGCTGAAGCTTGGGACAAATTAATAGCAAAAATCGGCTGGACAAATTAAATGTGTAGCAAATTTAAGAATTCGGTCCTAAACTTGAGAAATAAACTAGCTAATAAATTTGAGCTGACTAAGACATAAGTAAACCCATTTAAAATGTCCAGAATTTGACAAATTAAAATACCATTAATTATTTAAGCTGTCTTTAACTAATTTAACTACTTATTTAATTTATTCCAGCAAAACATAATTAAATAAAAATTATAGATGAGCTCAATTGAGCTGGAACGAGCTGAAATTCAAACAAATTCAGCTCGCAATGGATTGCAAGCAACGCTAGAGAGCTGGTCCAGAAGGCCGTTCGGGCATGATCGTATCAGGTTGTCTCTAAATCACCAATCGAATAGTTCTTTTTTATGTAAATTTAACCGTCTAAAAGTACAAGCTACCTCTTTACATTCTTGTATTAAGACACATTCCAATTCGTTCATTAGCACATCGTTGAAAATCATAAATTCCTTAATTCAAATTGACCTCAGAACTAGAACTTTCAGTTAATAATACCTTCAATTGTTTTCAACTTTGCTAACATGCAATAGACCATTCAAACTTTCACAAATATGATAGCCTTTCCAATCAGAACAACTTTAACTTGTAATAACATCATCCGGTTAGAATAATCCAATAGGCATATCTCTGTATTATGCTTTTTAGAATATAATTTCTTCATTCAGACTATGCGTCTTCATACTCGTGAATACACAGAATTTATTCTCTTAGTTGAGGCATGCTTAAATATATATAACTCGAATCATATCTTAACAAATCAGCTCACTCAAATAAAAACAACTGAGTTGATTTCAATTATCAAATAATAACATATCAATATACTCTTTTTTTTTTCATGCTGAGGATACAATTCAAACTCACAATCTTTCAAAATTCTTTTAGGATGAAAAGATCTTTTGAACCTTATTAGCTCGAGGAAGCAGATATCCTGATTGATCTCATTAACTTTAATCAAACTTACCTGAGGAAAGAAAACTACTGTATAATTCAAGCTTGTGCTCTCACCATTAATACTTTTGCCGATGACAATTCCTTTCATGAAAATTACAGAAAATCCAGATAGCAAAATTATCACAATCCTATGATCGATTCAGAAATACAACCATGACAGACATAGTTATCGCAAACCAAAGAACACACTTTAAAGAGGAGTCATGATTGATAATTCACAAAATTAGAATAAGAGAAGAATTGAGATACAGAAGAATAGTCTCACTTAAGTTTTCACCATCAACTTTTATTCTGAACATACTAGAAGAGAGTCTCGAAGAGAGAGAGAAAATAATACTGATCATAAACCAACCAGGCTAATGGTGCTTTCGACTAACATTAGAGTTAGCTAACATTCTCGCAACATAAGAACTTTATCAGAAAATGAACAATCACACACATATATTTGAGAATAAGGAATATATAGAATATCCAGAAGAGGTCATCATAATTTATTCAATCATAACTGTTACACATAGACACTTTTACAACTCAATTATCATTTTTCTGACTAATTTTGTCATCGTGAACCTTGTATAATTCTATTCACTAATTAAAATCAATTTGGGAGGGATTTCATCAAATACATACTTTAGACTCCATACCTAATTGAGCCGATTAGTCGAGACTAACTTCTTCTTTACCCGTGACATTGCATAGTTCGTATAATCTTTAAAACATTCTGATATTTCTTCCAAAGCTGTTTCCACTTTCCAAATTATTCTTTTATCTATATACATTACTAATTATTCCACTACTGTACTCTTTGATTTCACACTTGTGAACTTATTCAACATAATTCTAGTGAATTTTAGTCATAAAACAAAATGGTAAGGGGGTGAGGTCGAAAAGCCTTTAACTTGACTCTCACAAATACGCATATATGACTTAGCATTCATCATTAATGTAATGTTCACTCCAAGCAAATTAACACACTTATTTATTTTACAAATGTTTTCTGTCATCCATAATTTCAAACAATGAATTTACTTACTCGAGCCCAATATTAATATCTAATTAATTTCCAAAACTTAGCTTCAACTTTACTTACCAACAATTGTCAAATTAGAGAACGTCTTACAGTTTTGATTACGTTGTTTACTTGATGCCATAGTCCAACTATGGTCTTACACGAAGTCTCATATCGATGCCATGTCCTAGATATGGTCTTACACGAAATCACATATTGATGCCAACGCCATATCCTAGATATGGTTTTACATGGGATCACATATTGATGCCAATGCCATGTCCGAGACATGGTCTTACATGGGATCACAATGCCATAGCCCAGCTACGGGCTTATATGTCATTACGATGCCATAGCCCAGCTATGGTCTTACACGTACTGTAACACCCCTAACTTGTATTTGTCACCGGAATGGGGTTACAAAGTATTATCGGATGAGACATAAAATTTCAAACATTTACATATACACATATATTATATTCGCTTAACTTAAACGTAATTCTGTTTAAACATTTAAAAACATAATTTAAATCATAATACAAATATAAGTGAAACCTCAAGTCTTATATAATATACTTTTAAATACATACAAAATTCATATAATAATAATGTATGCGGCATTGGCTTCGAAAACATAAATCTATATACATTCATATATTATACCATATCACTTTATATCATGGAATAATATTCATTATCATAAAGTATAATAGCTAGCATTACAACATGACCAAATATACTTCTTTTAAATTGCAAATTCATGTGCATATTACTATATTAATATGGGCCATTTATGAACATAGTTAACAAATCAAAACATACTAAAATTTTATATGCATAATACTAACTAATCAAATATCATCTATTCGGTCATTATAACAGATACAAATGATTCATACCATTTCTATATAACTTAATAACCAAATTTAAAAATTTGGATGCCTAATCAAAACATGCCGATTTCACATGTTATACATCATACCAAAATATCATAAACAAGACCATTTTCTTTCTTATCTATTCGACTAGCCAAAAATTTACTTGTACACTTTCATTAATAATCAATTAACAAATGAATCTATATAGCCATTTCACCTACAATTTATACTCAATATTTTACCTCTTAAACCATCATTGCTGAATCACAAAGTTGATTATAACCATCACATATATTATCAACATATAATTGAATACACAAGTACATTATAAACGATTTCCAAACCAATTCATATTACAAATTATACTTTTCAACAATAAGTCATTAACCAAATATAGATATATATATCCGAAACACAAAACTTACATACCATATAATAAACATATCAAAATAAACTCCTACCATGTTTGGATCTAACCAAATAACCTTTAATGCCAAATCACATATAACACCTTAACCAAACATAATAACCAAGTTCACATGTATATTTTATCTTAGCATGAACCATAGCTGAATCAACCAAACATACTTATGTATATACCATGCCGGTTCAATCAAACCACATCCAAAATCACCAACCATTCTCAATACATAAAACACATATAAACTTGACTAAAGTTTCATATACTCTCATAGCATATTAGCCATTTTCGCATGGCTTAATATATACACAGCTTCAAAATTAACCAAACATAACCTAGCTTATACATGCCATAATATCAAGTTTAAACTTATAATGTACCAAAAAGCAGTCGATAGTGTGATAGACTTTGTTGACGATCCCCGAGCTCGTAACTAATCTCCAAAATATATAAAACAAAGGCAAATATAAAACACACACAATAAGCTATCTTAGCTTAGTAAGTCATAAGTAAATAAATAATTCAATGTTAATATCAACTCAACATAACCAAATTAATTTATACTATCATAATCATATTTATTTTCAAGATCATAATTTCATATATAACATATATTTTTATATAAAAATTTACCTTGACTGAATATACATAAACTCATATACATATATTCATGAATCATTTCATAAATATTCACATTATATTATCAAAAAGGCCGAATACAATTTCCATATGCACATACATTTTTCATTTGCATCATACATGATTTGCAACACATATTAAGTAATCTACTTACCTTATTTCAAATAGGTAATAAGCTATTACATACCTGATCACTTTAGCTCGTTTTACACATTCAATCACAACTATCATTTCCCGTTGAACCATTCAGAATTGAATAGGATGCTCGGATAATCACATATATCATACAATGCCATCGTCTCAGGTGAGGTCTTACATGCTATCTTATATCGATGCCACTGTCCCAGACAGGGTCTTACATGAATCAAATACGATGCCGATTTTCCAGACATGGTCTTACACGTAATCAAATATCGATGCCAACGTCCCAGACGTGGTCTTACACTAGAACACATATAGGAAGTCCTATGTCATGACATATGTATCCTAGCTATTCCTAAGGTTCGTAAGGGGCTTTCAGACGTTGTAATTCGGTCGAATCAAACTCGTAAACTTAGTTCCCAAGCTTATGTACATTCGGCTTTCACATATATAATCTCACATATTTTAATTTCAGCATATAAACTCATATATAATTAAAATTAACAATATCTATTTGCTTATAAACTTACCTCAGACAACGAGAATCGGAACAGGACGACTAGTTGACAACTTTGGTTTTCCCCTGATCCAAATCTGATTTCTTTGGTTCTTGATCTAAACATATTCAAATAAAACACATTCAAACATATTTTCACTCAATTTAGTCCAAAACACATAAATGGGAAAATGACCAATTTACCCCTAACATTTTACACTTTTTATAATTTAGTCCCTATTGCTCAAAACACAAAATATAAAAAATTTCAATATACCATGCGTAGGCTGCATATTCATCTTCCTCATACAAGTCCACACATTTCATTTATTTCACATTTTAGTCCCTCAATTTATTGTTTTTGCAATTTAGCCCTAATTACTCAAAATCATCAAAAATTCCAATACAAAACATGTTAATCTATCACATATCTTTTATTTTCCAGTATCAAACAACAAAAATGACAAGCTTTCAATAATGGAAAAATACAAAATTATCATCAAATTCAAAAATTGAGACATGGGCTTTGTACATTACACTGCAACGATCTCAAAAACGTAAAAATTATCAAAAGCCGAGCTAGTTACATACCTTAATCAAGCTTAGTAATGGACGAATACCCTAAGCTTTGTTTCTTTATTTTCTTTTAATGTTTCGGTCACCAAGAAATAAAAATGAACACTTATGTTTATTTTATGTTTTATGATATCATATATGTTATTTAATATTTTACATTTTTAACCTTTATAAGTTAATAACTAAACCATATTCATTAAGGTCACAACCAACCATGACTAACTCCAGTGGTAATATTGCAACTTAAATACCTCAAATTAAAAAGACAACAACAATTCGACCTTTACAAATTTAACCATCAAATTTTCATTTTACGCGATTAAGCCCTTTTTATTAAATCAGCACTCAAACGACAAAATTAAAGAACGAAAATTTCACAGATATAAATTTACACATAATAAACAAAGAAAATAATTTTAAAATATTTTTTTGACTCAAATTTTTGGTCCCAAAACCACCATTTCAAATAGGGTCTAAATCAGGCTGTTACACGTACTCACATGTACTGCCATTGTTCAACCATGGTCTTATCCGTCAATTCATCATTGAACGATCGTTCTCATTTCATGCGTTCTACTCAATTTGGTCTTCCAATTTATTTTTCATACCATTATAATATTCATAGTTCAATAACAAAGTCGTAAGACAAAACATTATATATTCTCTAATTTAACAATTAAACATGAGATTCAACTCTATAGACATACTGATATGCACTATTCAAACAAGTGTATATACACACATTTCGTCCATTGGGTATGTTTACTTATCATATTCACTTAATCAAATAGGTTGGGTACATAACATCATATGAATGCCAACATACATGTATGAGTTTATCACAATATAAAGCTTCGTTTCATTTCACTTTTCCACATTTCTCAACTTATGGTTATCTTATTTCGTACATTAACACATGCATATTCATGAACTTCTATTCATACCTTTCTAAATTTCAATACATCGTAAGCACATGTCAATCATCTCAACATCATTTTCAGCACTATCGAAAATAGCTCGGTTGGAAGTCATCTCTGTCTTAACAAAACAATTTCGTTAGAGCCTGGGAGATATCACACTATCATGAATAGGAATAATGACATGTATAGCTAGACTCATATACGCTAGGTTATTCTGAGAATCGTCTAAACCATAGCTCCGATACCACTAAACGTAACACCCCTTACCCGTGTTTGACACCCGGTATGAGGCATTATCGGACATAAACACATGCAATCGTATAAAATCGGGTCATGAATTTGCGTTCAAATTTAAAAATTTTCACATTTCATCTTAAAGTCCCTAATATAGGCCTACGAAGCCCAAATCATGCTTTGGAAACAGTTCGGGACCAAACCGAGAACTTTAGAAAACTTTGAAAAATTTCATGAAAAACAGGGGCAGACTCTCGTGTGATATTAGGACACAGTTGTGTGGCTCGCATGGCCATGTCCCTAGCCCGTGCACTAATCTGACTTGTTGTTGCATACAAATTTACGTCACACATAGATATCACCACTCATTCGTCCACATATGGAAGCCTACACATTCTTGAAATGCATCATCATGGACTAATAATATAGCCAATATACCGACATCAAATGACCTTGCACAACAATGAAATTTCAAATAGCATAGGCCAACATTTTAGGCCAAAACAATTATGACACATACAAAAATAACCAAGTCCCCTATACATGCCATGACCTTAAGTATAAGAATCATCAATACCCAATTCATTAGTTTGATAGTGTGATAGGTTCTCCAGCGACTTCCAACTCGAGCTAACCTGAGGACATTATAAACACAGAAAATACACAGAGTAAGCAATATAGCTTAGTAAGTTGATATGTAAAAAAAAAAATTATTAACATACTTTTACCAATTCTCACAATATGTTCTCAAGATAATACAATCCTAATTGTACATAGTTCCACTATTTACTCTTGTTCATCTCAAGCTGTCTACTCAAGTGATAGTTACTAAATTATTTATATCTTGAGCTACGGAGCTCCAAATTAAGATCTGCTAATTTTTCCTAAAACTAGACTCATATATCTTCTTAGTATAAAATTTTCAGAATTTTTGGTGTGGGCAATAAGTACAGTTTATTTTTTAAAGTCTCCCCTGTTCTACTATTTGATAGTTTCAACCCTTCTTCACTAAAAATTAATTATCTCATCGTATGAGATTCGGATGATGTTCCCATTTGTTTCTATTGAAAATAAACTCAATAAAAATTTTAAAAATATAAACCATAACCAATAATTGTTTTTATACCATTTTTAATGATTTTTCAAAGTTAGAACATGGGATTTCAAAATCATTCTGACCCTATCTGACAAAAATTCAAATATATCATAATATGAAATTATTTTGCTTACACCGTTTCTTTTACGTGAAATTAGACTCAATAAGATTTAATTTCATATCTTATTCGACCTCTAGTTTGATTTACACCATTTTTTTATGATTTTTCAAAGTTACACAACTACTGCTGTCCAAAATTGTTTTATTGCTAATTTTACTCTCTCACGTTTTCTTTGTATTAACTTTTATTCAACATTCACATAGATTTCATACCTAACTGTAAATCAGTTAAACTTTCATTTTTCATCTTGGCTATGTCAGTTGATACACTTAAACCTCAATGAAAACACATTATATCAATTCAACATCAAATAATATTATTGGTTCATAATTCTTTCACATTTAATCATCACATAGTCATATTCGTTTACACTTAGTCATTTCCCATTGAACATATCGGAATAATAACGGATACACGGTGGCCTTCACATAGAACCACCCTTGTAGCCAAAGCTATTTTATTCACAAAGTGGCTTTCACATAGTACCACACTTGTGTCCAAAGTTATTATATTCACAAAGTGGCCTTCACATAGTACCACACTCGTGTCCAAATCTATGATATTCTCAAAGTGGCCTTCATATAGTACCACACTTGTGTCCAAATCTATTTTATTCCTAAGGTTTAACCGGGAAATTTCTCACTTAGCACCATGCCATGGACTTATTTCACTTAGATGCCATGGACTTATTTCACTTAGCACATTGCCATGGACTTATTTCACTTAGATGCCATGGTCTTATTTCACTTAGCATAATGCCATATCCTATATATGGTCTTACATGAGAATCACTTATTTCACTTAGCACATTGCCATGGTCTAACCATGGTCTTTTCTTGTCAATTCATATTACACCATGCAACGATCGTGATCGATCCTGTGTTTTTACTCAATTCGAAAGTTTACTTTAGTTTTCACAATTTAATAAAATATATAATAATATTTCATATTTAACACAAATCAATAACGTATATTAACATACAAACTTACCTCGACCTAAAATGGCGAAAAGGGACCTAACCGTTAATTTCTCGTTTTTCTACCGTTCTAGGTCTGAACCTCATTTTATTTAATCTATAATATCACATTTAGTCTATTTACTAGTCACATTAGTCAATGTGATACAAAAATCATACTATGGAAAAATTACATTTTTGCCCCTAAACTTTATCATATTTACACTTTGGCCACTAGGCTCGTAAAATTATTTTTATTCAATTTATTTGCACTTTGAGCCTAGAAGAATAATTTTAATAACTATAGCAACCCAAAATTTCAAAAAAATACACTTTTATGACAAATTTTATAACTTTTACAAATTAGTCCTTTTTAGCGTTTTCACTGAAAACTACTTTGTAAAAGTCGTTTAACACACAACAAATATTCATATTCCTCCCCTAAGCATCAATATACACAAATGTAACACATGGGTAAATTTTTAAACATCAACCCTGGCTCAAATAAATGGTAGAAAAAGATAGATCTTGTTACGAGGATTACAAAAACGTAAAAATTATTAAAAACAGGGCTAGAACGAACTTACAATCAAGCTTGGAAGCTTAAAAAACCCTATCCATGGTTTCTCCATGCAAGTTTCGGTCAAGGGGCTGAAGATGGACAAAAATTGGCTATTAATTTTGTTTTTAATTCATTTTAATAACTAAATTACCAAAATGCCCTTAATGAAAAACTTTGGAAACATGCCTAACCATGTCCATTTTTGTCCATAAACTTAACCAATGGTCTAATTACCATATAAGGACCTCCAATTTAAAATTTCATAACAATTGGACAACTCTAGCATGTAGAACTCAACTTTTGTACTTTTTATGATTTAGTCCTTTTGACTAAATTGAGTGCCCAAACGTCAAAATTTTCAAACAAAATTTTCATGAAATCATTTTTTGAAATTGTAGATCATAAAAATACAATAAAAATAAATTTTATTACGTCAAATTTGTGGTCTTGAAACCACTGTTCTAACTAGACCCTAAATTGGGATGTTATAATAGTTCGATTCAAGCTTTGCTTGGTATTGTGGCCATGCATGATTTGGAGCTTGAGTAGTTAGATGTAAAAACTTCATTTTTGCATGGAGAACTTGAGGAGGATATTTACATGCAACAACCAGAGGGTTTTACTGTAAATCCCCAAATTTCTCTAATTTCGACTTTTGTAATTGTTGGGCTTGAAAATATTTGAATGACTAGGTCTGTGTTATTTTTGGCTTTAAACATGTTGGGTTAAGTGGTTATGTGTTCTGGGGTGTGTTTGGAAGGTCCTAAGTTCAAGCTATAACTTGGGCTAAATTTTGGGTTCTTTTTTAATAAAGCCTTACTCTTGTCTAGTGGGCTTAAGTTTAAATGTTAGTAAGGTTACATCAGAATGGGCCTGCTGGTCTAGTGGTTAAGTGGCAAGGGTTTACGCTTAGGGTTGGGAGTTCGATTCCCTGTAGTAGCATTGGGATTATTTTTGCTGCAAGTTTTGGCTAAGAATTGGGCTTCGTCAGAATCTGAATTAGGGTTTAGGGAAAATTATGGCTTATTCCCTTCTTTTTAAACAAAAAGTTTTTGCTCTTCGCCGTCTTCTTCTTTTTCTAAAACCCCTTGCTACCAAAATTTATTCTCTTTTTCCTCCTTCCCTTCGTTTTTCATCTATTCCGATAAGCTTAGGCATGTTGCTAGCGGTTCTATCGTTTCAATAAGTATCGCTTAATTTAAATTTCGTGATTTCCTTAAGAGTTGTTTAAGAGGGATTTTGGATGCTGTTTAGGGGATATTCAAGGTTCTGTGGATCGCTGATCGAGTTTTTAACAACGAGGAATCACTATTTTTCATCGAGGGTAAGTAGATCTCGCGTTTCGAGATTTTTCCATTTTATGTAAGTCGATTTAAGTGACTGATTTGGGCTCGATATAGTCAATCTTAGGCTTTGAAGTGCTAGTGGTTGGATTAGCAATGAAAATGAACCAGGTAAGTACTTCGATCGCGTAGCAAACAAGTTTCGGTGAAAGCCAAAATACAGTCTGTCGACGCCACACGGGCGTGTGGTCTGCCCGTGTGGTAGTTTGCATCGTGAGACACTGGCGTGACACTGGCGTGACACTGGCGAGCCAGGTCGTGAGCGCGCCACACGGGTACGACGAACACGGGCGTGTGAGGCTAATGAGGTCATGTGTGAGGCACGGGCTCAGGGAAGTAGGCCATGCGGGCCACACGGGTAAACTACATGGGCGTGTGAGCCCAATTAATGTGAAATGTTTTGTAAGGTTGCATGGGTCACCTAAGTCGACTGTGACCAGATTGTAGGGGCGGTAAGTGTTACTTAGACCCCATACCCTGGTTGATTACTGATTTGTATGCAAAAGCATGTTGTTATAAGCATGTGTAACTGTTTGACTCTGTATATCTGTTTTACCATGACATTGATATGATCTAATATCTGCATATAAGCATGTCATGATATGTATGTTGCATTGCATTGCATTAGGTTGGGATTTTTGTGAAGAGAAGGAAGTTTGAGAGGTGATTAGCCTGATATCTGGTAGCTATGATGCCCTTATCTATTGAGTACTGTTTTACTGTATGTTTTGGTGTGTAGGGCTGGATGGGTTGACTGGATCCCTATACTTGGTGTGTAGGGTTGGGTGGGTCGATTTTATCCCCACGTGGTGTGTTGGGTTGGTTGGAGATGGTGTGCAGGTTGGTGGGCATGTTCTCTAGTATCTGATCTGTTATGCATGTGATATCTGTATGGCTAAGGCAGAAATATCTGGATTCTATTATATGTTTGTATGCATGCTATATGTGGGGATGTACACACTGAGTTTACGAAAACTCACCCGTTGTTTATTTTATCTGTCAGGTAATCCTCAGCAGTAGATGGATCGGTGCAATAGAGGGCTCGATGGTGACCACTGTTGGACATTTATGGATTTTTGAGTAACATTCTATTTGTCTACTTTATTTTAAATATTTATTTTTGGGATTAAAATGTCTTTGAACTTGAACTATTTTTAAGTTTATTTCAGGATTTTAAACTATTAAGCTATTGATTAATGAATTAGTGATGTTTTACCTTCCGCGATAATGAAATGTGTTCACCTAATAATTGGAATAGAGATTTCACGACTTAAGTAAAGATAATAAACTGAACGATTTTTCACTGGATAACATTTTGAAAAGGTTTCCTAAAAGCACTCTCATGTGACGCCACTCGACTCGGCCATAACGTCTAGGCCAGATTTAGGGTATTACATTTAGTGGTATCAGAGCCTGATTGTAAAACTCGATTGTGGATTTGGGTTTCAAAATTTGGTTTTTGTAAAATGATTTGTAAAACGACTTGAAATAATTTCGATGACGAGTATGTGGTACATCGAGCCTCTAGCATTAGTCCTGTAAGTTCTCTGAAACTCTGATATGTATGTTTGAAAGCATGCTTAGAATGAGATATTGTCTGTATTTGTCTGAAATGCTATGTATGTAATGTGAGGCTACTATAGGAAGTACGTTACTGGAACACTTAGGTAGTGTAGACTGAAACTATAGTGAGCTTATTACACACGATAACTGACTCTGAAACCCTATAATATTGCATAAAATATATGTTAACAAATATTGAAACTGTAAACTGATTTGCATAAAATTCTTTAATACAGGTTAATTCGATAGTTATAATGAGCACACGTGGTACTTGTGGATGGGGTACTAGAGGCTGAGGTAGAGGCTGTAGAGGGATTCGAGCTGAGTCTTTCGCATCTGATACGATCAATAATCTGGACACTAGTGAGGCGCTGGTGTCGCCCGCTAATGAGACTGATGTTGAGTCTCAGGATCGTGCAGCTGGGGACGACGCATTGTCCTAGGCCATGCTGCAAACTCTGGAAAGGGTCGTTGGGCTAATGCTAGATCTGGAGGCCGTGGGTCAGTTACGGAACGACTCCGATCCAATAGGGCTGAGGTATTCAGAGGCATCGTTGGAGTTGCTCCTAATGTGGTTGAGTACTGGATGAAGGCCACACAGCGTATTATGGATGATCTAGGATTTACTGCCGAGCAGAAGCTCAAAGGGGTTGTTTCGTTGCTTCGCGATGAAGCATATCAGTGGTGGCTGACGGTTAGGGATGGCACACAGCCTGACAATCTGACGTGGGATTTGTTTAAGACGGCTTTCTAGAGCAAGTATGTGGGGGCCAGCTATATCTGTAATATCCCGAAAATTTTTACTGTAAAATATTATCTGTGATATAGTAAAATAAGAAAATAAAGTGACAAAAAGGGAGATTTTAAGTTATGTCAATATTGGGAAGTATATTATGATATATTAATTCAAGAAAGGACTAAATTGTAAAAGTGAGAAAAGTTTTGTTGCACAAGAGTAAATACTCAAAATTTGAGGGGTTAAAGTGTAAATATGAAAAAGTTGAAGGACCAATAGTGTAAATATTTTAAGGGTGGAATGATCTAGAAATTAAGGAAAATGGATGAATTAGGACCAAATTGAATAGATGAAGAACTATGAGGGATTAAATTGCAATTTTACCAAATTAAATGATGACTCAAGGATGGAATTTTAAAAGATAATGAAGGGCAAAATGGTCAATTGGAAGAGAGAGAAATCTAGAAAGCAATGATGATGTTGGAGATATTTTAGATTAAATAAATAAATAAATAATAGTTTATTAATATTTTAATTTAATTTTTAAATGATATTTTATTATTTTATTATTATTTTATTTAGTATATATAAGGAAAGAAAGATGAAGGATCATCATATTTTTTTCCATGCACCCAACGTATGAAGAGAAAAGGAAGAAAGAAACTTTCTTTTCTTTACAATTTGATCCTTCCACCAAAAATTCACCATTTTCACCTAGAAATCAAAAGAATTTCCATAGCTACTAAGAGAGAGAAATCCTAAGGAGACCATGGGGAGTTAGAATATCAAGTTGGATTCAAGAATAGAAGCTGGAGAAGAGAGAAAATCAAGTTAAAGATTAGTATCAATAGAACAAGGTAAGTACATCAAGATTTCAATATGTTTTTAAGTTTGTTATTATTGACAAAGCATGGAAATAATGTTATAGTAGAGTTTTCTTACATAAGGTCCTATGTTCTTGATATTTTAGTGAAGAGAAAATAAGAGAAAGTGATGAGAAATGGTGTAGAAAAAGAAAATAAGGGTGTTATAACATGGTAATTAATATCTTGTACCAAAACAGTTTTGGACAGCAGTAGTAGTCTAAATTTGAAAAATCGTAAAAAATTTTAGAAATCGAATTATAGGATGAATAAAGTATGAAATTAAATATTATTGAGTCTAGTTTCTTATAGAAGAAATTATGTAAGCAATGTAATTGTAAATCATGAGATATAATCAATTTTGTGAGACAAGGTCAGAATGATTTTGGGTTCCCCTATTCTGACTTTTGAAAATCATCAAAAATTGGATACAGATAATTATTGATCTAAATTTATATGTTTAGAATCTTGAATGAGTCTATTTTCAAGAGAAATAAACGGGAACATCATTCGAATTCTTTACAAGGAGATAATTAATTTTTAGTGAAGAAGGGTTAGGACTGTCAGACAACAGAACAGGGTTAAATTTAAAGAATAAACTGTACTTATTGGCTAAACCAAAAATTCTGAAAATTTTATGGTAAGAATATATATGAGTCTAGTTTCAGGGAAAATTAGCGGATCTTAATTTTGAGTTCTATAGCTCCAGATATAAATAATTAAGTGAATATGATACAGATGGATAACTTGAATATTCATAAAAGTAAATAATAAAAATTATGGATAATATTACTTACAAGTGTGTTAAATACATTAAGGATGTGGAATGGAGAGGAGGAGGAGGAAAATATGTATGAATATTCATCTAATATGGCTAATTTGCATGTTTTAGGCTCAGGGACTAAATTGAATAAAAGTAAAAATTTATGGGTAATTTTGTAAAAATGTTAGAAATGACCAAATTGCATGAAATGAACTATTTTATTATTTAAATTACAAAATTGAATGAAATTATTAATTTAGTTCAAGATCGGGGGAAAACATGTTTTAGGGATTAAATTGAAAAGTGTTGAAATTATGGAAAATTCTGATATTTTATAGAAATCATGGACTGTTATCAATATATATGAGAATAATAGCTGGAAATAAGGATTAAATAGCAAGAATTTTATTTTTCTGACCCTAAGGATGAAATCGTCATTAAATAAAAGTGTAGGGGCAAAATGGTAATTTTGTCTAGAGAATTAATTAAATACATTAGAATATGAAATGAATGAAAATGATGATCAAATTTATTTATAAAGATCCGGACGACTCAAATAATAGATTTGATCGTGGAAAAGAAAAGATATCGGATTAATAAAATTATAAACACAAACAAGTAATGAGGCAAGTTCATGTAACTTGAATTATATTCTTAAATGCTTGAAATGCATGTTTTTGATATGAATATGATTTGAATGTTCATTATATGAAAATTTATGAAATATTGACATATTGATAAAAAGGGAAGAAATCCGATTGAATGAAAGGAAAATTCGATGGATCTTTGAAAAGGAATTGACGATAAAAGGATCTAGCCCGGACGGGTGATCCTATCCGATATAGCCCTCAGAAGAATATGTGGAAAATGGATTTAGCCTGGACGGGTAATCCGAATTAGCGTCTGAATTTAGCTGGATTGGTAATTCAGATCCAAGCTCATTAGAGTAATTGTCGTTGCAGGATTTAGCTCGGATGGTAATCCCGACAATACTCTATGAGTTTATATTACAGGATTTAGCCCGGGTGGTAATCCCTTTGTAAGGATGAGGTTCACGGAGTGTGCTCTCGATATGAAATGTGTAAGACCATGGTTGAAAGATACCATGGCAACTTGATATGAAATGAATAAGACCATGGTTGAAAGATACCATGGCAATGTGATATGAAATGAACAAGACCATGGTTGAAAGATACCATGGCAACATGACAGAAAATGAGTAAGACCATAGTTGAAAGACACTATGGCATCATGTCAAAGACAAATAAGACTATGGATGGGAGACGCTATGACATCTATTGAACAATTGATATTCAGGTAATATGTATCAGATGACGAATGGTTATATGAAATGGTTGTGTGAAATGTTTACAAGAACTGGTCATATAGAAATATATGTACAAAATAGTTGTATGAAATAATTATGAAGATAGATAAACGAAATAAGAATAAGTACATGGAATATAATTTATGTTAAGTTTGATATAAACTTTTTAGGAATAAATATACATAAAATATATGGAAATGATGGAGCATGAAATATTGATATAATGAAATGATTGATATACACTTATGAAGAAATAGTAAGAGAATGATATGTTTCATAACATGTGCATATATGATTATCTTTGATATGTTGATACAAGGAAATTATGTAAGTAAAGACAATTATTAAACTCAAGTGTGACATGTAGAGAAAATAAGTATATCAATGTTGAATTTAGATGAAATATGTGCAAGTATACTAACAATGATGTTGTTTGACGCTTAGACAAGTGTTAAGCTATTGATTGAATGGTAACATGTTTAATTATAAGGAGCATTGAAATGGTAAGTACTTAGATGAAAATAAAATTTAAGATTTTGCGAAATCTTTTTTTTATGATCTCGATTTAATTCCGGTTGGTTTCTATTGTATGTTTGGGGCTTCGAGGGCCCAATAGAGAGACGTTATGATTATTTTCAAAATATGAATAATAAATGATGCAGAATTTTCTGAAAATGTTCAGTAAACTCCGGTAATGCCTCGTACTCTATTTCGATAATGGATACAGGTAGGGAGTGTTACAATATCGACGCTAGGAGGCGTAAGTTCCTGAATCTTACTCAGGGAGATCGTTCAGTGGATGAGTATGAGGCCGACTTTCTGAGTCTGAGCCCGTATACACGAGGCATGGTGGGGACTGAGCATGAGTGTTGTGTCCATTTTGAGGATGGCCTTAAGGATAACTTGATAGCTTAGTAGAGGGAGCGTGAATTCGCCGTGTTAGTCGAGAAGGCCAAGATTGTGGAGGAGGTTCAACGCGTTGAGCGCCAAAACCGTGATAGAGGAAAGGTTAAGAGGGATTCTGAGCCTTCGAATACTGGGATGAGGCCTAAGAAGAAGGTCAAGACTGATGGGCCCGTGAGAGCTGGGCTTACTGTTGCACCTGCTGGGGTGGCGATTTGCCAGCTTTGTAACAGACGCCATTCGGGCGAGTGTTCGAGAGCTTCTAGGGCTTGTTTGAGGTGTGGGTCGACTAAGTATCGAGTTAAGGATTGTCCACTGAGGGGTAATTAGATGCAAGCACTGGCTACTGAGACTATGCAGCCGCCGAGGGTAGTTCAGCAGCCACCTATGGGCCTAGGTCAGGCTAGGGGTGGTAACGGTATGGGCTAAGGATAAAGAGCATCGGCCTGAGGTGCTAGGCCAACTGAGGCGAGGCAGCCTACATTTGTGTATGCTGCACGTCGTTGTGAGGATGGAGATGCTCCGGACATCATCATGGGTACGTTCCTAATCCTTAATGTACCTTATGTTGCACTAATAGACATAGACTCTACACATTCCTACGTTGCCTGTTCTGTGTCTGAGATTCTGGAAATACCGTATGAGAGCACTCTTAATGAGATTTCAATGGTGATTCTATTGAGGCAGTCTATTAGGGTTAGTAAACTATTTAGAGACGTTCTATTGGAAGTCCAAAGGACGATATTTCTGGCTGATCTGATGGAACTTCTGTTTGAGGAGTTCGACTTAATTCTGGGTATGGACTGGTTGGTGAGGCATCGTGTAAGTCCGGATTATGCTAAGAAGAGGGTTGTTCTGAGGACCGAGGAGGATGATGAGATAGTCGTGATTGGAGAATGATGAAATTATTTGAGTAATATGATATCTGCATTGGTAGTAGAGAAGTTGGTAAGGAAATGATGTGAGGCATTTTTGGCTTACGTCAGTGCTTCTAATTCTGTGGACTTAACAGTTAAGGACATCCGTGCTGTGAAAGACTTTCCAGATGTTTTCCCAGAGGAACTACCAGGATTGCCTCTGAGCCGTGAGGTAGAATTTGGGATTGAGTTGATTTCTGGTACAGCTCCAGTGTCTATCACCCCTTACTGAATGGCACCAAAGGAACTGATAGAACTTAAGGCTCAGATTCAAGAGCTGTTGGATCGTGGGTTTATTCGTCCCAGTGTGTCTCTGTAGGGAGCACCTGTTCTGTTTGTAAAGAAGAATGATTGTGCAATGAGGATGTGTATCTACTATCGTCAATTGAACAAGTTGACGATTAAGAATAAGTACCCACTTCTGAGGATAGACGACTTATTCGACCAGTTTCGAGGGGCTTCAGTGTTCTCTAAGATCGATCTGTAGCCAAGTTATCATTAGTTGAGGGTAAAGGAGGCTGATGTGCATAAGACAACATTTAGGACTCAGTATGGACATTACGAGTTCTTAGTTATGCCCTTTGGGTTGACTAATGCACCAGCAGCATTTATAGACTTGATGAACCGTGTGTTCCAGCCCTACTTAGATTAGTTTGTGGTGGTGCTCATTGATGACATTTTGGTGTATTCTAAGTCTGAGGACGAGCACGATGAGCATTTAAGAGTGGTTCTATAGATCCTTCGTGAAAAACAATTGTAAGCGAAATTCACGAAGTGTGAGTTCTGGCTTCAGGAAGTGACATTTCTAGGTCATGTAGTTTCTACTGAGGGGATTCATATGGATTCTCGTAAGATTGAGGTTGTGTTGGATTGGAAGCAGCCGAGGAGCATTGCAAAAATCTGCAGTTTTCTGGGATTGGCTGGGTATTACCGACGTTTTGTAGAGGGATTCTCGTTGGTTGTAGCGCCGCTGACTAAGTTGGGGCGTGTGGGCCCACACGGGCAGGGCCCACAGGCATGTGAGCCTAATTAATGTGAAATGTTCTGTAAGGTTGCACAGGTCGCCTAAGTCGACTGTGACCTGATTGTAGGGGCAGTAAGCGTTACTTAGACCCCATACCCCGATTGATTACTGATTTGTATGCAAAAGCATGTTGTTATAAGCATGTGTAACTGTCTGACTCTGTATATCTATTCTGCCATGACATTGATATGATATGATATTTGCATATAAGCATGCCATGATATGTATGTTGCATTGCATTGGGTTGGGATTGTTGTGAAGAGAAGGAAGTCTGAGAGGCGACTAGCCTGATATCTGGTAGCTACGTTGCCCTTATCTGTTGAGTACTGTTTTACGGTACCTTTTGGTGTGTAGGGCTGGATGGGTTGACTGGATCCCTATACTTGGTGTGTAGGGTTGGGTGGGTCGATTTTATCCCCACGTGGTGTGTTAGGTTGGTCGGAGATGGTGTGCAGGGTTGGTGGGCATGTTCTCTAGTATCTGATCTGTTATGCATGTGATATCTGTATGGCTAAGGCCGAAATATCTGGATTCTGTTATATGTTTGTATGCATGTTGTATGTGGGGATATACACACTGAGTTTGTGAAAACTCACCCCTTGTTTATTTTATCTGTCAGGTAATCTTCAACAGTAGATGGATCGGTGCGACGGAGGGCTCGATGGTGACCACTGTTAGGCATTTATGGATTTTTGAGTAACATTCTATTTGTTTACTTTATTTTAAATATTTATTTTTGGGATTAAAATGTCTTTGAACTTGAACTATTTTTAAGTTTATTTCAGGATTTTAAACTATTAAGCTATTGATTAATGAATTAGTGATGTTTTAGCTTCCGCGATAATGAAATGTGTTCACCCAATAATTGGAATAGAGATTTCACGACTTAAGTAAAGATAATAAACTGAACGATTTTTCACTAGATAACATTTTGAAAAGGTTTCCTAAAAGCACTCTCATGTAACGTTGCCCGACTCGGCCATAACGTCTTGGCCGGTTTTAGGGTGTTACATTTACAGTCTCAGAAAAAAGAGGACTATGTTTGCTTACTGAAAAAGTCCCTTTACGGTTTGAAACAGTCACCAAGACAGTGGTATAAGAGGTTTGATTCCTTTATGACTTATGATTTCAAAAGAAATAGTTTTGACAGTTGTGTTTACTTTAATAAGAACAGTGATGGTTCTTTTGTGTATCTACTTCTTTATGTTGATGACATGTTGATAGCAGCAAAAGATAAATGAGAGATAAGAAAGGTCAAAGCCCAACTAAGTGCAGAATTTGAGATGAAAGATTTTGGACCAGCAAAGAAGATACTTGGTATGGAGATTCTTAGAGATAGAAAATCAAGTAAATTGTACCTAAGTCAGAAGGGGTATATTGAGAAAGTTCTTTGCAGGTTCAATATACAGAGTGCTAAGCCTGTTAGTACTCCTTTAGCAGCTCATTTCGGACTTTCATCGGCTTTGTCTCCACAATCAGATGATGAGATTGAGTACATGTCACATATTCTATACTCTAGTGCAATGGGATCTCTCATGTATGCTATGGTTTGTTCACGTCTAGATTTATCATATGCAGTCAGTGCAGTTAGTAGATACATGGCGAATCCCGGTAAAGAACATTGGAAAACAGTTCAGTGGATTTTAAGATACTTATGAGGTACTACTGATGTTTGCTTACAGTTTGGAAGTACTAGTCATTGGGTATGTTGATGCTGATTTTGCTGGAGACCTTGATAGAAGAAGATCTTTCAAAGATTATGTCTTTACAATCAGAGGTTGTGCAATCAGTTGGAAAGCCACTTTGCAAACTACAGTCACTTTGTCTACCACTGAAGCTGAGTACATGGTGATTACTGAGGCTTGTAAAGAAGCTATTTGGTTGAATGGACTCTTTAGTGAACTCAATGAAGACCTTCAAATCGAGACAAGTATTTTGTGTGATCAGTGCAATCGCCTTTTTACAAAAGATCAAATGTTTCATGAGAGAACAAAACACTTTGATGTTCAATATCATTTTGTTTGTGATATTATTGCTCGTGGTGATATTGTTGTGAGTAAAATCAGTGTTCATGAAAATCCTACAGATATGATGACTAAGTCACTTCCTATAACCAAGTTTGAGCATTGTTTGGACTTGGTTGATGTTCATTGTTGAAGTTAAACCCTTAAGGGGTTTTATGGAAGAGGTGAGAACTTGTTTGTTGAGAGTTCACGATGAAGAACTTGTTCATTGAGAATTCGTGTCAAGGTGGAGAATGTTAGAAATAAGTGACCTGAATCCCTATTTAAATAAAATACAATGGTAAAATAAAATAAAAGTAAAATCCATATAGAAGTACACTTCTTTTATTTTATTTTAGAATAAGGTTTTTTAAACCTTATTAAACTCCATTTATTTTATATTGATTAGAATAAGGTGTCTCAATCTTACTACACTTCTATTAGTATATGGCTTTACAAGCCTATAAATAGACATAGTCTATTCCTCTTGTAATTATTCGAATTCGACATAGTGAATTTTCTTCTCCTCTGCCCGTGGTTTTTTCCCGAAAGGGTTTCCATGTAAAATCTGTGTGTTTTTTATTTTATTTTATTTTATTTTCACAATAATGATAAGATTAATTATTATAATTATGAAATAAATATTTCATGACACCACAAAATATCACCACAACATTTTGTAAAACAACCCATCCTACCCAGCATCCACCACCCCGTTCCTAGCCATTTGTAATAAATTATCCTGCATCAACGGTCTATATCCACTCTTAACAAAATACAGTCATGAATTATCATAGCCTTACACCAGCTAATTGTCAATCCCATCAACAGGTCTGTGAATACCTCGAATTTGATCACAAATTTCCTCAGGGAAGAGGCTAGAAAGCAAGTTAACTATTTTACAATTTTAATTTTTTTTAATTATACATAAAATCTTAATGTATTTATTTAAAAAATAATAATTCTAAAGTCTGTAATTATAAATGTTTATTAAAAATTAATTTAATCACTCTCAATTTTCACTATACAAAACCAATCGTTAAATTATTTGTATTTTATAACTCTTAATGTATAGTGATAGCAAAAAGGCACCAACTTAGAAATATTAATAATGATAACCAAAATTTTAGAAATTTTAACAACAATAATAATAGGAAAAAAACACAATAAATAATAAGTAAAAAAGAGATGAATGCTTGAATTGTTGGAAGTTTTAACAATAATAATAAATAAGCAATGAATTCGTGAAGAGACTCACATTGAAATTATATTTAGCGTTTATTTTTTATTTAGTTATAGAATATATAAAAGCATAATAAAAGTGTTATTTGGAACTTAGAAGAAGTGGATTTTGTCTTGGGTTTTAAATGATATATTAGACTTATATGTTTAAAAGATATTGGACTTTTTTAACAAAAAAAAAATTAAACGTTTTTGTTTTTTACATTTCGGTGTCCACTAAAATAAATTAAAACCGAACTAAATTGATGTGGTTCAATGATATCATCTTCTTGAAACATAATCGTACTTAAAATAACCCGAATCGAATCGAATCGAAGTTTCGATTCGATTTAGTTTCTCTATTTGGTCATTTTTTTCTCAGCCTTAGGAGGTGTTAACTTAGGGATAAAAGTAGTTTAGGTACCACTTGTGACCAAAAAAAAAATTTAGGTACAAGATGAGAGAAAGGGTATAGCTTAGGTACCAATTTGTGAATTAAACCTATAAATATGATAATTTGTTTAATTTATGCTTAACTTCATTTCTCCCTTCCAACTCTAATGTGTCACTATCGAATCCCATATATATAATATACTTAATTTAAATTAAGTTTTAATTAGACATTGTTTATTATTAAGTTTATATATGGTATTAATTATTATAAAATATTATCTTCTTATAAAATAAATTTTGATTGTCAAAGTAAAATGTTATGATAATTTTTTAAACAAATATATTTATGTTGTGTTTGCTTTACTAAGAATAATTGTTAGAAAATAATTTCAAGAAAATTTGCCAAACAATAAATAATATTTTACATAGAATCATTCAAACATAAAAAAATATATAAACTTTTCCAAAAGAATTAATTCATTTTATAAGAATCATTTTTCAAAAGTTATTTTTAGTGAAACAAATGCAATGGTAATATCACAAACTTTGTCAAAACAATTTTGAATTTTAACTCCCACATGGAATAATAGGGATAAATATCAAAATTATACATGAACTTTGATACAATTTGCAATGTTATACATCAATTTTAATTTGATGCAATTCTATACAACAAACTTTAATTTTGGCTTATTTTCATATTTCACTAACCATGTTATCTATGTGGCACAAATTTTCGTTAAGTCATGTGTAAATTGCTAACATGACATTTTATTAGGTTAAATGTAATGCCGAAAAATTTTGAGAATTTAATTGTGAGAATCTGTAGTAATTAATCTATATATCTGTGGTTTTGTGTTCTACTATTGTGTTTAAGGTCTAGAATTCGAGTTGCATCGTTAAAAGTTTTGTTATTTTTAACCCCTATCCATATTGTAACACCCCGAATTTGGGCCTAGAAGTATTGGGCCTTGAGTATGGGTTCGTAAGGAGGTTGTATATAAGTATTTAATTGTGCAAGGAAATGACACAATTAAATGTCTACTTTGGTGGTTAATGGCCCTGAGAAGTATTAGAGAAATCTTGGGTTCAAACCTGGGCTTTAGCAAAAATTTGGTATTAAGTGAATAAAACCCTGGATGCTTGGATGATGGCCTTTTAAATTATTGTGTTAAATAAATGACATAAGGAAGCATGAGGTTTAGTGGTTGTGGCGTCATTAAGGTTGTAAGGAAGCCTGGGTTCAAGTCTTAGCTCTTACAATTCATTTTGGTTTTTCTCTTAAGTGAATCTGGACGCGGGCACATATGTCTTAAAGTTAATTGTGGACGTTTTTATCATAGAAAGAGCCTGTGGTGGAGTGGCAAGGTGGCGTGTTGTGTAATTGTGAGGTCTGAGGTTCAAGTCTTAGGATGTGCAGTGGAGTATTTATTTTACTATTTGAGCTGTGTGGAAGGTGGAGTTGGACTGGAACTCTGTGGTTGAAGTGGTCATAAGAATGAAGAATTTTCCTAATGGTTGAAAGTAATCCCACATCGGGAAGCTAACGTGAGAATTGGTGAGAAGTTGGCTTTAAATAGAGCGAACCAGATGAGTTGGGAGGAATACTCAATGCAGGATGTGCCAAGGTTGGTGATTGTGGACTTCGGCTCGTTCTCATAAATAAGTGTGTATTTGCGACCTTCTTTGTTGGAAGTCGGCAAAAGTCGAAAAGCTGAAACTTCGGCATTTGAGGATTTACGAGCGTGTGATCGCTCGTGTGGTAAATCGAGCCCACAGATCAAGGGCGATAGACTGTAGAGGTCGCCGTGAGCGTTCTCGTGTACTGAGCCTCGATGGGCCTGTGGGCTCGCTTGAGTAAATCTAACTGTTAGGTGGGAAGTAGTTGAGCTTGTCATGTCGTGTGCATGGCATAGGCCGTTAAAGGCTTCGTTGGGCCGAAATGGGCTGTGTAAGCCCAATGGGCTCGTGGGCCCCACACAGATTAAATCCACGGTATGTGATAAATGTTGGACTGGGCTTTGTAGGTCACATAGCTGTAACTAAATTTGGGCTAAATAGGCCACACGAGCGTGTGGGCCCACTTGGGCTGAGTATGGGTCTTTGGCCCATTTATACTGTTAGGTCTATTTAGGTTACTTAAGTCGCTCGAGGCGACGGTGGACCTTCTATTGGGTCGTTAAGACCCTGGTTTGTAAAATTACCAAAATACCCCTAGTTTGTAAAGTTATCGAAATACCCCTGATTTGTAAAATTACCAAAATACCCCCAGTTTGTAAAGTTATCGAAATACCCCCGATTTGTAAAATTACTGAAATACCCCTAATTTGTAAAATTACTGAAATACCCTCAGTTTGTAAAATTATTGAAATACCCCTAATTTATAAAATTATCGAAATACCCTCGGTTTGTAAAATTATCGAAATACCCTTAGTTTGTAAATTTATTGAAATACCCTGTAGGGTAAAATGATTGTTTTGCCCTTGTGGGTAAATGACCGACTTAGACTATGAATTTGACTGATTGACTATGATTGTATGACTGTGTTTTAACTGACTTGATTATGGTTGTAAAACTGATATGCTTTTAATATATGTTTAAATGATTGTTACTGAGCATGGTCATTTTCCATACACGTGTGATGATTGAGCATGACATACATGACATATTGCATGGGGTTGGAATTATGGAACGGAGGAAGTATATGAGGATCGCATGGTTGCTTGACGACCGTGGATCCACCGGTGGCTATTAAGCTAATATTTGATTAGCAACTTACTGCAATGAAGGTAGTACTGCAACCGGGCTACCATTGATGTGTATCGGATGGGTGGGTTGATATTTATATCCCCACATGATGTGTACCGGGGGACAGAGTTGGTGTAGCGGTTGGATTATTGGGGTGGGTTGCATAGCATTGCACGTATGATATTATTGTGATATGATTGTGATGTGGGCTTCGGCCCAACTGAGGCTAATATGGGCTAAGGCACAAAGGCCACCGTTATTGGCTTGGGCTAGGCCCAATTGATTCTGTTATGGGCTATGACCCAAATGATATTGTAATAGGCTTTGGCCCATGTATGCTCTGAACTGGACTGCATCTTATCATCATTGCAACTGCTCGCCTAGATTTGTTTTGCTTTTTGTTTTTGTATACTGACTGTTACTTTAGTAATGGGATTACACACTGAGTTTTCGTAAACTCACCTTATTTATTAACCGTGTAGGTAATTCCCAGCGTTAGGTGGATCAGTGTCGCAGAGGGACTCGGAGACGACCGCACAACTGCACATGTTTTTCTATTTCGTTTATTTAGTTAAGCACTTTGGCTTTTGATTTGGGTTGTAATAAGGCCTCTTTATTTCCTTAACTTTTTATTTGGAAAGTTTATTTAGTGTGTCTAATATCTGTTAGAAGTAGGACATGATTTTCCAAAACAAGAACTGTTTTCAAACACTACGTTTCTACAACATTTTCAAAATGATTTCACAACTTAACTTTTAAACATCACGTTTTCATAAATTGATTACTTTTAGAATTAGCTTCCGTAAAGTAAAAATGAATTTTGGAAATAAAATTAAGAAGTTTTCAATGTACTACGTTTTAAATAAGAAGGGTTTCTAATGAAAACATGGTTTTCGAAAAACACTTCAATGTGACACGTCAGATTCGGGTCTAACTTTTGGATCGGGTTTGGGGTGCTACACATGTGTTATATAGTTAAATATAATTTTGTGTAAATTTGTGTTAAGAATGAGCCTATTAGTTCACTGGTTAAGCGTCTGTATTCTGTCTAGTCCCGAGTTTGAGTCCCATCGTATGCATTAGGAGAAATTTTGCTCGTTGTCGGAAACTGGATGGTGGTTAAGAAAATAATTTTAAACCTTTTTTTCTCTCCTCTTTGGTCCCTTCTACGTTCTTCCTTCCCCTTATCCCTTTTCCTTATTTTATTTTTTTTCTTTTCTTTCTTTTATATTTCCTTGAATTTTCCCTTTTCGATTACATTCAAAGTCATTTGGAATATTGGTAGAAGATTTCTGTGTAAGTTCTATCGAAAAATCTTAAACCTCTGCAAAGTTTTGTTCATTTCCTGTCGAGTTGTGAAATTGGGAATTCTCTAATTGTTTGCATAAACTCTTTGATAACTAGTTGTTTTTGTTTCCTTATGTGTGTGTAAGGAGGGAGGTGACCTTTCGCGCGTTGTGCCGATTTAGTACCATTGAATTATCGGTAAGTAGTCGTTGTCAAAAGTGTAGCGTCGAGGTTTCAACGTCCTTAGTTAAGTGTTAATCTATGTGATGAATTGTCATTTTAGTTATTTGATTGGTTGTTAAATGGTTAAATTAGGTTCTGGGACTTCTCTGTGTTGTTTCTACTTCAAACGAGATCAGGTACGTTTCAAAAACCTTAAATTTTACGAGTTTCGATTACCTAAAAATATGGCTGTTAACGCCACACGGGTGTGTGTCTAGGCCGTGTAACTCATTGTTCATCGATTTGGGGCCACAAGAGTAAGGCACACGTGCGTGTGTCTAAGCCGTGTGTCGTCATGTTAGTTCAGGGTTCACATGGGAAATAGACATGGGCGTGTGTCTAGGCCGTGTAACTCATTGTTTGTGACTTAGGACAACATGGCCAAGGACATAGGTGTGTGCCCAGGCCGTGTGAACTACATAGGCAAGGACACGGGCATGTGTCCAAGCCGTGTAACTCACTGTTTATGTTTTGGAACCACACGGGAAAAGGACACGAGTGTGTCCCTAGGCCGTCTGAACCATATGGGCAAGGACACGGGCTTGTGTCTAGGCCGTGTGGCTTATAAATCGGTTCTGAATCTTGTTTTTTTGAGGTCGGGTGTGTGGCTGACACTGATCTTAACCTCCTCAATGTATGAATGATTTGAATTCAATTGTATAAGGGCTCTCTGATGATCTATGTTTGACATACATAAAACATAACTGTATGTGTATGATGATAGCTATTTCTGATATTGAACTGTACTCTGTAATTGTGGATAATTGTACACTACATATGCATGGGTTGGGATATTGTGAAAAAGGAAGTACTATGCTTTTGTAACACCCCTAACCCGTATCTGTCACCGGAATAGGGTTACGAGGTATTACCGGACAAGACACAAATTTCGAACAATCGTATGCGTACACTTGCTCAAACTCTTAAAACAATCAAATATTAACATATATAGCTAATTTAAATTTCTTTACGAATCATATCATAACATTTTTTAAACATATATCCAGTTATTAATTCATAAGTAAATAGTGCCAAATATATCATTTTACCACATAGCATATGCGCATATCAAAGATATTATAAATTATTCAATCAATTATTACAAACATGAATTATATAAAGTAAACATATTTAAGTACATATCATTTTTAGCAAAACTTTATTCGGCACAATAAAGATATAATAAATTTAACCAAATCATTCATGGCATAAGTACATTACTCTATATATATATGGTTTCAAATGGCTAAATCATAACAAGTCTACTTATAAGTTCATCTAAGTAGATTGCGTAAGACTAAAAGGTCCTGCATCAATTTAGACATATATTAAAAGAACACCGAATGGTCTAGCCATTAAAGTACATATAACCATTCACATTCACCTATTTTGCATAAAAACAATCATGATTCCTTACAACTTAAATTACTATTCATTTGGTCATTTTACAAAGCCTTAGCCGAATGTAATCATGCTTATTACTTATGTTTATTTTAATGTCCACTTTCAACTTTACTCAATCACATTATGTGCATGTAATCTCACATAGAATCAAATCCATATATTAACCATAATTTGCATTTCACATCAAACACATCACAAATATGTATATATATACATATAACATAGCAAACACTTGTTTAGTACTTTAAAATACCAAAATCGAATCTAAACATGTTAATATCACTTATCTTGCAAAATAACAAAGGTCATATTCAATACCAATTCAATGATTACATCTTTGGATAAGGACATATAAATATATATATCAAACCAACACATCATATGCTTATATATATATAAGTGCCGAATCATGATTAGTTTACTAACATAATTCATATTCATTTCTTCACTTAATGAAAGCATATTGAACTCACTTTTATCACATGCCATAACTGAATCACCTTGTTACCAAAATACATGGAAAAACTAAATAAAACATGTTTCACATATATATATACACATAACATTGCCAAATCATCAATTCAATAATTTCATTACCTAAATTCAACATTTAACTGAATACACTCATCAACCAAATTGAATCATTAAACAATAGGTAACATATCAAGCATAATTCATGTAACGCCCCAAATCTTAAGTATTTATTATTGAATGTTTGTGTTGCGTAAATACATGCTTGCTTCAGTGGTTAAGTGTCTTGAGAAGTGTCTAAGAAGTCTTGAGTTCAAGCCCTAGCTTATGCAAAAATTTTGTTTTAATGGATAAACCTTTATCTCTAGTCAGTAGGCTTTTAAATTAAAGTAGGTAAAACATGACAGAATGGGCCTGCTGGTTTAAGGGATAGGTGGTGTGTTGATGTTTCCTGAGGACTAAGGTTCGAGTCCTAGTGGGCGCAGTGGAGTGTTTTATTTTGCTACTATGCCGTAGGAGTGTTGTGGGTTGACCAAAACACTAAAGTGATTGAGGGGAATTTGAATTAGGGGGTTAAGGGAGGAGTGGTCGGTTGGAGTGATTTGTGGAGGGATTTAGGGAGGAAATCATGGGGGTTTGAGGTGAGACGAAGTGTTGTGCTGAATTTGAACTTTAGGCACTCAAAGAATTCAATTTGGGAAAGAATTTGGCTGTGCAAAATCACTCTCGAATAAATATTTCAAGAATTTGAATTGCGTTTCCCGATTTCAATTCAATCTCATACTCACAGATTACTATAATTTCTCTCCGAATCACAATATGAGTTTCAAATCTCAATCCAAAATAATGATGACTGGCACAAAGAGAAAATCCATACGTATAGAGAGATTTCTTCAAGCAGTTAATAATAATTTAGATCACTCTATCATTTTCAATGATAAGAATAATCCCAATTCAAAGTTTATGAAAATTCTATTTCATTACTACTCAGATATCAACTCATGCTGAAACAGTCCTGAACAAACAAACAAATTACCACTACAAGATTACTTGTAGCAGTTGTTGTACAATCTCAAAACTTCTCAGTAACCAATCATTGATCTAAAATTATGAATCAGAAACCCATTTACGTTGAATCCCTTAAAACTTACAAACTCAAAAGTTTTCGACAATTCAAACTATCTTTGCTGTGCCAAGTTCAGATCTCACTATGCAATATCAAATATTAACTCAAGGTCTTTTAAAAGTTCAGGCCATTTTTACTATTCCCAAATTCAGATCTTTCTCTGACATTAAACATTTTAAATTCTTATAATCATCGAATATGTCACATAACCTTTTCATGTAGCTTTAACTGTATAGAATCACAAGATATTTCTGCATACTTTTTCATTAGAACACACTTCAAACCGTTCATTAATGTATGTCTGAAAATCATAAACTCTTTATTCAACTCAGACTGAATTAGATCTGACATTTCGGTTGATATTGTCTTCGTACAAAAGAAAACTTCAACAATCGAATTATCTTTAATTTACAATAACATTTCTCAGATAGAATGGTCCCGATAGATATAATTCTGTATCAAATCTTTAGGAACACAAGTTCTTCTTCTAGACTATCCCTCAAATCACAGATATACTTTCAGAGTTTGTCTCCAGTCTAGTGAATAAATTCAAAGACATATAACCTAATCATCCTTTCAATCAATTAATTCAAATTAGACTAAATCACTGAATCAATCATTTCAAAGAAATCTTTTCTTCTTGTTAGAAGGTTAACTTCAGACATATCATTATATAGATTTGATCTTGATCTTCTATCATTTTCACTTTTACTGATGTCGAATCTTTCACGAGAACTAGAAAAGAGTTTATAATAAAGCTGTCTCATATATTAATCATTGAAGCTCTAAATTTTGCTGAAGTCATCTTAATCAAATAAAAATCATTGAGCCTTAATAAGAACGATATCTCAACTCTATAAACAAATATTATCCCAGCTGTTAATGAAGCATTTGAACATAGAAGAGAATCAAATATGGTTTAAACAACAACCAATGCAGAAACACAACTTCTATAACTCTGATAACGGTACTGCAGTACTCCAAATTTTAGAATAGAAATTATAATTATAATAGATATAGTCATCTCTGTCAAATAGAGATCTCTTGCAGATAATCACATAAAATCATAAGAAAATTGGGATAGCGAAATTTCAACACCTGAAGCTACACAGAATATCTGAGAACCACAATCTATATAGAATAATATTAATTCCGATGATATCCCAAAAAATGTTTAGAAAGAACAATGTCACTCATAAATACTGAAATCCATAGTATCAGAAGCAATATAATCTTCACGTATATTCAACAGAACAATAGCCAGTAGAAATAAATTATTAATATCATACAGATTTTACAGTCAACTTACATACTCACATAGGGAATAATATACCATAGAAAGACAGAACAATGTCGAACATAACCCAAACAGACCAACGATGCTTTCATTTATTAGTATCTTTAGCTAATGTTCTCATACGATAAGAATTCCTTCCGTAATTAAATAGTCACCTATACTTTTGAGGATAAATATACACATAGAATACCCAGAAGAAGTCATAATAACTGCCCGATTATCACTACTGCACTCAGCCATCAATACAATTCAAACACTATTCAACTGTCTAATTCTGTCATAAAAAATTTTCACATTATTTCTTCACTAACATAAATCAATTCAGAAAAGCTTACAGTTGATACTTTCTTTAGATAACATACTTGAATTGATCATTTAATCGAAGTTAACTTCTTCTATAACAATGACTTTGCATAATCTGAATAGTCTTCAAAACTATCCAATATCTCTTTTAATACTGCCTTCATTTGTTGATTCATTCACTTTTCTGACCATATTATTAATCTTCCGAACACGGACTTCTGTAACTCTACACTCATGAGTTTATTTAACTCAAAATTTTCAAATTTTACATATTCCATTATAACCTTTCACTAGTAAGGGGGTGGGGTAGTAAAGCCTCAAATTTAACTTGCACATAAATGCACATAACACATATTTTCACAAATAACCAATTCATTTCTAATTTCACATTCTCAAAACATTTAATAAACATTTGCTTTTAATCACTTTTGTTCTGAACACATAATTCATATGCTAACTCAAATCACTAATTCACAATTGAAATTTTCATATAGCATCATAACTCAAATGTCATAACTCATATACTCATATAATTATAACATTTATCAATAACCAAAATGTCATATACTTTAACCCATACCTTTACGAGTGTCAACTCATCACATATATATAATTTTCATTCAAACATTTGAATACACATTCTATACTATTAGAATCAGCTCGGTTGGAAGACATATCTGTCTCATCAAAACAATTTTTTTCGTCAGAGTCGCGAGATATCACACTATTGCAGGTTAAATATGGCATGTATAGCTAGACTCACATACGCTATAGTAGTCCTAGAACCAACTAAACCATAGCTCTGATATTAATAAAATGTAACACCCCTAACTTATATCCATCGCCGGAAAGGGGTTACGAGGTATTACTAGACGAAACATAACTTTTGAATAATCATATGCATAATTTTATTGAAACTCTTAAAACAGATAATTATTAATATAAATAAAACTAAATTAATCCCTTTGCAAATCATATTGTGGTACTTTCTAAACACATAATCAGATTTATAATTCATAAGCAATAAGCACTGAACATATCATTTTATCACATTGCATTTATTCATACCATAAATATAATATAATACTGCAATCTATAAACACGTATATAAGACATAATAAATAAAGATATTCAAACACATCTCATTTTTGGCAAGTTCCATTTGGCACCATTTAGAAAATAACAAACTTAATTCCTTATAACCTAAAGTACTATTCATTTAGTCACTTTACAAAACCTCAGCCGAAAATAGTAATGCATATTTCAATGTCCACTTTTAACTTACTAAATCCCTTTACAAGTGTATATTCTTACATAGAACTAATTCCAAACATTATCCAAAATTTTCATATCACATTAAGAACAATACAACTATGTATTTGCAATGTAACAAACTTCATATTCAAGACCAATTCAACAAATACATATTCAATTAAGCACATACAATTATATAAAAATCAACCCATCACTTCATATACTTATATGTAAATATATATAAATACCAAATCGTGATTAATTTACCAACATAATTCTTATCCATTTCTTTACTTAATGAAAGAATTTTAATAAGCTAACACATCCATTATATATAAATATCATGTCTTAAACATATATATCTTACGTGGCAATAATTATTAATAAACAAACATAATTTGAAAACACATAACAAAGCATCCAAATTTACTATTCAAAAGGTCAAAACCCAAATATAATTTCCGAATATAAACAAGTTAAATTCATATGCTTTAAAATACATACAGGAATTAATTTCATATGCTTTAAAATACATATAGGAATTATACTTTTTCCAAATCACAAGACCATATTAAGTCATTTTATATTCGGCTATTCAATGAAAGTACACTATGAATCAAATTTTATACCTATCATTATAAAACCAAAGTTTTAGCCATATATGTACAAAATCCCATTTCTCAATAAAACCAAATACAAGACATATTTGAATCAATAAACTCATGAGTAAAATATCAAACATAACCATACTTATATATACCAAAACCAAATCAACCAAAACCACAACCAAACATAATCATCAAGCCAAAGCATAAATTCCAAGATTAACAAAATGGACAAGCCATTTTCGCATGGCTTAAACATATATATACAACTTCAGCCATATTCGAAAAGTAGTATAGCCTATACATGCCATAGGTTTCTAATTCAACTTTTAAAAGTACCGAAAGCAGTCGATAGTGTGATAGACTTTGCTGACGATCCCCGAGCCTGCAACTAGTCTCCAAAATCTATAAATAGAAGTAAAAATACACACACAGAGTAAGCTATCTTAGCTTAGTAAGCCATAACAAATATTAACTCAATAACAATAATAATTTAATAAGATATAACCAAACCATACTTGTAAATTCAAATATCGACATATAACTAAACATGAATTAAGTTTTGTCCAAACATGCATTCGTTCTTTATCCAAAATCATCTTTCATACACAATATCAATAAAAATTTCACTTGACCGAATACATAATATCATAATACATTTATACAATTCACATTTTCTTAGTCATAATTTCACATTCAATTACCATATAGACAAATGCACATATAAACTTTGGCATAAGCATGAAATTCACATTTCCATATCATACATATATATATCATTAAACTAAATATAACCAATCATATACTTAAACATATGGTTTCATTCATAGCTCAATTCTTAATTCAAATATTATCTCAATGGCATTGATAATTTATTAAGGCATAACCAAGCCATACTTATGAAATTTAATTACCAAACATTTATCTATACATAAATTATAACATTTCCAAACACATATTGATTCATTAACATGTTTAATATCACATAGACCTTATTTTGCCAAATATATATACTTCCTTATAAACACGTTGAAGGTTCACATTTCAAATACCTACTAATCGAATGCACATAAATCCTTTAATATCAATATGAATTTCACATTTCAATTTATTTCTCATGTAACATTAGGTCGAATAAAAGCTCAAAAATTAAACATTAATATCACATACTTATACATTAATCCATATATAGATTTTCATATACACAATCACTACCATTAACGTCATTTATGACTTGTATCACATATCAAATAATCAACTTACCTTATTTCTGAAAAGGTAATAAATTGTCACATGCCTGTTCACTTTAACTTGTTTCCACATTCATTCGTAACTTATCCTTGCCCGTTGAACCATTCGGAATTAAAAAGGATACTTGGATTATAACACATATCGTATAATGCCAACGTCCCAGACATGGTCTTACATGTAATCACATGTCGATGCCACTATCCCAGACAGGGTCTTACACGAATCACAATTACGATGCCGATGTCCTAGACATGGTCTTACTCGAAATCACATATCGATGCCAATGTCCCAGACGTGGTTTTACATGAGAACACATGTAACACCCCAAACCCGGCCCAGACGTTATGGCCGAATCCGGCATGTTACATTGAAGTGTTTTAGCAAAAATCGTGTTTTCATTTAAAACCGTTCTTAAAATAAAAGAAACCCTAATTAACTTCAAAAAGAAAACACCTTCAGTTATGAAAGCCTTGTTTAAAACATTTGATTAAAAAAAACTTAGTTGCGGAAACGTAGAAAACATACTATAATTTAAGAAATCCATATTCAACTTCTCGCAATTACATTGAAAATAATAATTCAATTAATAAAAAAATAAAAACCTTATTACAGTCTGGTCTGGAACATACTTAAAAAGAAGTAAAAACTTAAATGCTTAAAAAAAACCCAAGTCCAAATCATCTTGCTAGCTGGCTACCTAGAGTCCCTCCAAACATTGAACCTTCTACTCAGCATCACTTGGAAATAAAATAAAAGAGGGGGTGAGTTTTCGCAAACTCAATGTGTACAACCCTCGAAGAAAACAAGCATTAAAAAAAACATCATTCATCATTCATGCAATGCAATCCCAGCCAAATTATCCATCCGCTACACACCGGCTCTGTCCTCTGTCACACCCTGTGGGGATATAAACATCGACCCACCCAACCCACACACCATGGTAGCCCGATTGCGGAACTACCTTCATTTACATATTGGGCTTTAAAAGCCGTCGGTGGATCTATGATTATCAAGCAACCATGTGATCCTCATATACTTCCTCCGTTTCGTAATTCCCAACCCATATGTAGCCTAAGTAGAATATCATATGTATGCATGTCGCATCCAAAAAACTTACATTCAACACCTAGGGGTATTTTGGTCATTTTTGCCCTTAGGGGCATTTTAGTAAATTTTCCCTTAATTACGATTTTCACTTATCTTGGCCCGTTAACTAGTTCCGTAAGCTAAGATGAACGAATACTATGCACCAGGTAGGATTCTAGAGAAGAGTAGGTGGGTCGTTAAGACCGCTTAAGTACCAAGCTTTCCCTAGATCCAATCCTAGACATGCATATACCCGTTGCCACACCTTAACCCTTTGACTTGTCCACGGTCGCAATATATTAATTAAGTCTTATGTGGATATCATATACTAGGCCCAAAACCCCTTATAGAGCCCAATTAAATTCACATACTTGGATCTGGCCCATTAAGCCCAATCATATTCATATGGCCCATTAGGCCCAAATCACCTGTATATGGCTCATTAGGCTCAAATCACATTTATATGGCCCGTTAGGCCCAGTCACATTCATATTCATGCTCACATACAAATTCATATCATAAAGCATCAATATTCAGTTTTTGCCTATTATGGGCCCAACAGTTCATCGGGCCCATTTAGCCCATTCTGGCCCATATGGCCAAATCACAACCCAAGTCCATGGAATCGTCCGTGAGCCTCAGGCAACCTGTCGGTCTCCCCCTTATGAGTGTTCGCGCATTCGCAAGACTAACGTAGCCAAACTTTCGGCATTTCGGCTTTTGCCGATTCATAGTGTGTGTGCAGTGTATGTACACACCTGGTAAGTAAGCGTGCTGCGATTCCCTTAGTCACCAACATACAAACGATATCACCCTTCAATTAATCGCATGCTTAATACATATACTTACTAAAACTGAAACCTCACCTTAACCTAACCTTGCGCGATAAGTATAACAACCCCTTCTTAAATCACTAACCACGATCAACTCCTAGATCTGCATCAATCTTAACTATTAGAAACCAAAATAATAGGTGACTCGTATCCAACACAAGTCTCCTTACCTTCACTCTGACTATTCGGCCAACTAAGATTAAGAGTACTTATCAAAGTCCCTCAAGAGCAAATCGGCAGGGATATAAGGACAGAGATTCGATGCCTATTCCTACCCAAAACCGATTAGAAAAAATAGGGGACAATAATCGATACTGAGCAAAGAAAACCGATTGTAAAACACTTACACTAGATTTCTTCAAAAAGTATTCGGCCCTTGGGAGATTCGGCTTTCAAACTTAGTATGGTGAATAAGGTTTATTTGGCACAAATTAAAGAAGAAGAGTAGAAGAAGAAATCAGCTAAGTGAAACAAAGAAAATTGTGTAGAGAAGAATAGAAATCGACACAAAGAAAAGAAAGAAAAACAAAAGGGTTTCGACTTTTTGGATCTTGAAAAGAAAAGGGTTTTCGGTAGTAAGGTGAAGAAGAATTTCGGCAGTAGCCTGGCAACCTCGTATTCGACCCCTATTTATAGCCCTTATAGCCGAATTTTCCATGCCCAATTCCCAATTCGGCTCTATCATTTCTCCCTTCTCATCTCCTCATTTTTCTCCCTGATAACCTCTTAATCTTTTCCTTAATTTTCTCTTCTGAACACTCCCCTTGGAGTCCATCTTCATGCCACTACCAACCTTCTAGAAGGCCAAAATTAAACTTCTAAAAATACTAAGCTAGGATTCAAACCTTGTATCTCCTTTCTAGCCACTAATGCTACCTCCCTACACCCTAAATGGCGTCACTTAGCCACTCCTCCACAAGGCTTTTTGATGCTATTTTCCCCTATCTTTATTTAAAAGCCCAACTACTTGCCAACCTAATTCTTCTAATAATTAAATTAAAATTCCTCCACCACAAAACTCGAACCCAGAACTTCTCCAACATACCTAGACACTTCAAATTCCTTAAACCCTTAAAGCCAACATGTTATTTGTCATTTTCTTGCTCACTTAAAAATTTTATAAGACCCAAAGCCCAAAGCCCAATTCATCTAGGCGCAAAATTTAGGGCGTTACAACACATATTGGAAATCCTATGTCATGACATATGTATCCTAGCGATTCCTAAGGTTCGTACGAGGCTTTTCAAACATCGAATCTTGGTCAAATCTAATCGTAAACATAGTTCCCAAGTGTACACATATTTGGCTATCATTTGTACATTCTCCAATATATCAATTCAGCACATGTAACTTATTTTTATTTTTAAAATATAACTACATTTATTTGCTTATAAACTTACCTTGGGCAACGGTAATCGGAACGGAACGATTAATCGATGATATTAGTTTTCCTCCGATCCAAATCCGATTTCTTTGGTTCTTGACCTAAATGTATTCAAAATAAACTAATTCAGTATAATTTTATTCAATTTAGTCCAAAAACAAATAAATGGGGAAATTACCATTTTACCCTGACATTTACACTTTTTACAATTTAGTCCCTATTGCACAAAACACAAAATACACAAAATTTCTGCATACCCATGTTGAGCTGAATTTTACCCACTCTAAAAAAAATCCATATATTTCATTTATTTCACATTTTAGTCCCTCAAATTATTATTTTTGCAATTTAGTCCTAATTACTCAAAATCATCAAAAACTCCAATACAAAACATGTTAATCTAAAACATATCTTTCATATTTCATCATCAAACAACAAAAATCACAAGCTCTCATAAATGGCATAACTCAAAATATTCATCAAAATAAAAAATTCAAGCATGGGTTTTGTAGTACTCGAAGTAATGGTCTCAAAAATGTAGAAATTATCAAAAACCAAGCTAAACACATACCTTAATCAAGCTTCTAAAGTGCCGAACCGTTAAACCTTTTCTTCTCTTTTTCTTTTCTTCAATTTTGGTCATGCAAAAATATTTGAACACTTGATTTTATTTTATGTTTTATTAATACATATTAAATAACATTTTAATCATTTTACTTAAATAACCTTTATAATTTAATATATAATCCTTATAATGGTTGTACACAACCGTCCATCACTATATATTATGGTTAAATTGCATCTTAAATGCTTCATATTATAAAGACAAATTCAAATAAGCACTTACACAATTAACTAGCCACTTTTACATTTTACGCGATTAATTCCTTTTATTTAATCGGGCACCTAAACGACAAAATTAAATCACGAAAATTTCACACACACAAATTCACACATATTAAACACAATAAATAAATTTTAAATATTTTTCTAACTGAGATTCGTGGTCCCGAAACCACCGTTCTGACTAGGGTCAAAATTGGGCTGCTACACTTAGGCGGGTCGGTGCTATGAGGGACTCAAAGGTGGCCACACAACCGCATATACTTCCATATTTGATTTCAATTTTAAGTAATTTTTTTGGTTATATTTTTATGTAATAAGGCCTCTCAAAATTTTTAATTTTTTAAATTGGGACTTTTACTTGCTTTGATATATAACTGCTAGCTATAGGAAAAAGACGCGGGTTTTCTTTTATTACTAAACCTGTTTTGAAGAGCTTCCACATGCAATAATGTCTTACAATAATAATAATAATAATAAAGACGTTTTAATATGAATAAATTTTTGACAAACAACTCACACTTTTGAACAAACGTATTAAAATAAATCTTAAGTCACACAAGAAGGTTAAATAAAGAACAGATTTTTCAACGATATCACATTTTATGAAAAACATTTCAATGTGACATTGCTAGATTCGGCCATAATGTCCAGGCTGGGTTTGGAGTGTTACAATTCATACTTATATATATATCATAGCCGATTCAACGAAACCAAATAAAATCATCATTTGAGCATAGCATACAAACCAAACTTAGCACACACAACAACCATGATCAAGATAGCAAATACTTATATATCAAATTAGACATTTTTGCATGGCATCTTATATACAACACTTCAAACATATCTGAAAAGTAACATAGCCTATACATGCCATAGGTTCAAAATTTAGCTTTTTAAAAATACCGATAAATAGACGATAGTGTGATAGACTTCACTGACGATCCCCGAGCCCGTAACTAGTCTCCAGAATCTATAAAATAGAAGCAAACATACACACATGGTAAGCTCTCACAGCTTAGTAAGTCATAAGCAAATAAACATCTCAATGACATAATCAACTCAATCTAACCAAACCAATTAATGCTATCATAATCACATTTAATTTCAAACTTGCAAATTCATATACAACATATACATTCATGTATCAACTTTAACTTCGCCGAAATACATATATATCCAATATCAAAGTTATCATTCACTTCCAAGGTCATAATATCAACATATAGACGAATATATATACATATTCATATATGTATTCACATGTTTCACACTTTAATATCACATACTTATATCATTTTACCGAATATAGATTTGCATTCAATATACATATAACCAACTTTATAACATGATTCATATCATTACTTCAAATACCAAAACTTACCTTAATTTCAATACATTAGCTAACACATACCTATACATTTTAATTCAATTTCGCATTCCGTCTTTAATTAACATTTCCCGTTGAATCATTCGAAATTAAATAGGATACTCGGATAGTCGCACATATCATACAATGCCAACGTCTCAGATGTGATCATACATTTAATTACATATCGATGCGACTGTCCTAGACAGGGTCTTACTTGTAAACACATATCAGAATCACTTATCGATGCCAACGCATTAAACGTGGTCTTACTCGTACACACATATCGGAATCACATATCGATGCCAACGTATTAAACGTGGTCTTACTCGTAATCACATATCGATGCCAATGTCCTAGACGTGGTCTTACACGTAATCACATATCGATGCCAATGTCCCAGACGTGGTCTTACACGTAATCACATATCGATGCCAACGTCCCAGACATGGTCTTACACATAATCACATATCGATGCCAACGTCCTAGACGTGGTCTTACACGTAATCACATATCGATGCCAACGTCCCAGACGTGGTCTTACTCGTAAACACATATCAGAATCACATATATACTTTCACATAATTCATTTCAGCATATATAACTAGTATTTATTTAAAATTTACAACATCTATTTGCTTATAAACTTACCTCAGACAACAATAACCGGAAAGGGACGATTATTTGACAACTTTGGTTTTCCCCCGATCCAAATCTAATTTCTTTAATTCTTGATCTAAACATATTCAAATTAAACTCATTCAAACATAATTCCATTCAATTTAGTCCAAAAACACATAAATGGGAAAATTACCATTTTACCCCTAACATTTTACACTTTTTACAATTTAGTCCAAATTGCACAAAACACAAAACCTACAAAATTTGCACACACCATGCTTAGGCCAAATGTTACCCAAGCTCATACAAGTCCATAAATTTCATTCATTTCACATTTTAGTCCCTCAATTTATTATTTTTTCAATTTAGCCCTAATTACTCAAATTCATCAAAAATTCCAATACAAAATATATTAATCCAAAACATATCTTTAATAATTCATCATCTAACATCACAAAGCTCAATTATTCATCAATGACATAACTCAAAATATTCATCAAAATCAGAAATTCAAGCATGGGCTTTGTACATTACACTGCAACGATATCAAAAATGTAAAAATTATCAAAAACCGAGCTAGTTACATAGCTTAATCAAGAAAAACCTTGGCCAAAACTTTGAAAACCTTATTTCTTTCTCTTTTATTTAACATTCGGTCATGCAAATAAAAGATGAAAGCGTGATATTTTATTATATGTTTTATTATGTTAACATATTTACCATTTTACATTTTTAACCTTTATTAATTAATATGTGACCATTATAAAATGAGGTCGCAACCGTCCAACACCTTTAACTATGGTCTAATTACAACTTAAACACTTCAAATTATAAAGACAATCACAATTCGACCATTACAAATTAAACCATCAAATTTTCATTTTACGTGATTAAGCCCTTTTATTAAATCGAGCACTCAAACGATAAAATTTTCGAATGAAATTTTCACACACAAATTCACACATAATAAACACAGAAAATAATTTTTAAATATTTTTTTAAATCAAATTCTTGGTCCCGAAACCACTGTTCCGAATAGGGTCTAAATCGGGCTGTTACAGCTTTGAACTAGTGGGTAAGCCACAATGCAGATAACTCTGAATTTGGCGCTTTTTCGCATTCTGATTTAGTAGCTAAGCTGCGTATCTATAAACATTTCAGACAAACACTCTATGGTGTGTACGGCTGGATGGGCATTGAATGCCCTTAATGGTGTGTTGGGATGGTCGAAGATGGTGTGTAGCAGTTGGGGGTAGAAAAACCTGCATATGAAATCAATTGTTTCGTAAATGAAAGCCGAAACTATACGCTTCAGAATCGAATCGCATTACATATCAGACTGAGCTGGGACGACTTCTGTTGCCTAATTGAATCTTGAGATTCAAGAATGGTTTTTCTTTCAATTGTATTTCACTTGAATGAACATCTTTTATGCATTGAGTCCACAACTCATGTATTTACTGATTAGATTTCAAGTGGTTCTCAAACTTGAAAGGGTCGGCACTACGGGAGCTCAGTCAAGCTTTTATCTTTCATTTAAATACTATGCTAGGAATTTCGGTAAACTATGACAATATGATGTTTGGGAAGATTGCATACTTAATTAACTATTGTGGTGGATATTATGTGATGAATGGTTTAGTTTTATTGCGTTATAACTATGAGATTTCAGAATCGATGTTGTAACTCTCTGGACTTGGTCTGGACGTCTAGGCCGGGTTTAGGGTGTTACTTTAAAAAACAAATAAATAGATATAAATGTTTCCACTTAGATTAAAAAAATAAACACACTTAAGAAAATGGTTCCTCATTTCCATAGGAATTTTTTTTTAATTTAGGTGAAAATAATTTAAAATTTTTTTAACTTAATAAAATATCATGTCAATAATTTACACATGATTTAACGGAAAATTGTGGCAAATAGATAACGAGTTAGTAAAATGTGAAAATTGAATAAAAATTCAAATTTGATGTATATAAATGTACCAAATTAAAATTGATGTATAACATTACAAATTATATCAAAGTTTATTTATAATTTTAGTATTTATCCATAGAATAATCCAAGCATTTGGACCAAATTTTAATGCTTGATTAATTTGTGCTAATAAAATCAAGTTTCCATAAGTTTCCACGTTGATAAAAATTTACAATATATATATATATATATATATATATTACAAAAAGATAATAAAAAATTACAAAATTTATTTAAAAAATAAAAAAATATTTTTTAAAATTATTATAAATAGAAATTTTTTTGTAAAATTACAAAAAATATACAAATACTAAAATTTACCAAAATTTATTAGAAATTTTAATATTTTAAAAATTTTATAAATCACATTTACTAGAGCTTAAACATCACATTGTTGTCTCTTGGAATTATATCACTTACTATAATTATTTTATAATTTAATCAATTGAAATTTATAATTGCTAGATCTTTTTAGATGATAAGTTTAGATAAGTTGTTTTCACATTATTTAAATGATTATTTAAATAAAAAATAATTTTCTTTCCATTATTTAAATAATTTGAAAAATTTATCCAAAATTTATCACCTAAAAACTTAAAAATATTAAAATTCCTAACTTTTTAAATTAGTTAACTTTTTATATTGTTTTTGTAATTTTTTATTTTTAATAATTTTTGTAACTTTTAAATAATATTTCTAAATTTTTAAAAATTTTCCATTTGAAAAAAAATATTTTTAAGGTTTTTCAGATGATGACGT